>JAPVLO010000096.1:4800000-7467699 GCA_027257055.1 Cephalopachus bancanus | reverse complement strand
TTTTTTTTTTGATTTATTGTAGAGACGGGGTCTGCTGCCCGGGCGGGCTAAAAACCCGCGGCTCGGGCAATCCACCACCTCAGCCCCCCAAAGGCGCGGGATTACAGGCTGAGCCACCGAGCCCAGCTCATTTTCTGATTTAAAAGATTTTTTTTTATATAAAATGAACTGCAGATATAATTTATCTTAAAGTGTTCCTTGTTTAAAAAGTTTATTCATCTTGACGTTATTTTTATATATTAAGTCCCCAAATTAGATTTATATTTGGTATTGTCACTATTGAACTACTAGAAAAATTGAAGATACTACTTATTAAAAATTGCACATTGTGTAATATAATTAGTGGAAGATTTGCCTGTTGAAGCCACTTTATTAGGTAAATATTTGGATTACAATGGGATTGGCTGTAAAATGGCTTCATACCCAGAAAATATTTTACAAAAATCAAAACTTGTCACACACCATTACCTTTTTCTTCTTCCCCACCCCTTCCACTAATTATTTGGTATTTTACATTAAAGTATAAATAGTTAATAAAGTTTACTATGTTGCTTTCTTCCCAAAGGCACTCGCATTTTAGTAGGGGACTAAAATATCTCCTAAATCGAGTTATATATACAAAGAATTAGCAGTATTTTTGGCCACAAATGCAAATGACCACAACCCCACTGGAGGCTCATTCAGGGGTCTGCCTCGTGTGAGCTCAAGAATCTGTAATTCTAACAAATACCCTGGTCATTCTTGGGAGTTGGCCAATCTGTAAAACACTGGCTTGAACCAAAGGATGCAAGTTGTTAATTGTTTGATTTCAGTCACATTGAGGTATGAATAAAGGAGACTTTTTAGGGACTGGAGGAGAAATAATTGCCCCTAAGTTATTTATTAACAACTTAATTGAGCAAAGTCCTCTCACAGGCTTGGCAGTGTCCTGGTGCTAAAGATACTTAGTGGAACTGGGTATGAGATGAGTGCTGTATCTGACATAGGTACCCATGTGGGAGAAGGATGCGTGCCCCTGCTTGGGGATTCAGGACATTTTCACAGAGGATGTGGGCTGGGAAGTGGATCATTTGAGATGAGAAGAAGGCTGCTCGCAGGGTGGGCTCTTCCGAGAGGTGAGCAGGTGTGAGGGCCAGCAGGAGGCAGGAAGGCAGGGGAGCACTGGGTTTCCATGTGGCTGGTGGGGAGGGTCGATTGGAATGAGATGAGCAGCTTTATCACCAGGAAGACAGGTGATGGTGGATGAGGGGCTGTGTGCACGTTCTGTGTGTGAGCAACAAGCAGCGAGGAAACAGGAAGAGAGAGAAGATCACAGTTGCTTCTGGAAAGATAAGCAATACAGCAGTGTGCAGTATACAGAATGGGGAGGTGGAGGGGCAGTGGTGGGGAGGGTGTGTGTGTTGGAGGAGGGGGTTATGAATTAAGTGGCAATGGAGAAACAAGAGGAAGGGAGGTTGGGTTAGAGGGTTTGTAGTGGAGCTGGTGAGGTTCAGTCTGGTCCTGAGGGGTGGGGGTGAGGATCGGGTGTCGGGAGCCAGCCATGGAGGCCTTCCTGCTGACAAAGTCCAGGGGGCTGAAGACCCCGGGTCACCAAGTGAACCTGGGCAGCTGAGATTCTTGCCTTTACATTCCTTTCTTAAGGAGGCTTGTAACTCTGGTTAGGGATTGTGACTAAGGTGATTTGAACCGAGAGGCCTTTTGTTTTACAAACATTGAAGCTCATTCTCCCTGGCAGGAAATAATTAATGCAGATTGTAAACACCAGGTGTGAAGTTAGGGAAAGCTAGTCAGGCCAATTTGCAGCTAAGAAACCTTGAAAATGTTTCTTTACCCCAGCTAGTTGCAAATTGCTGTGTGAAGGACACAGGTGTGACTTGTTAATCTATGTGATAATTGTAGTGCTTAGAACTTGGTAGTGATTTATAATGTAATAGTTATAGGAATAAGTAAGTTTTGTATGGAGATTAAGAAATGGTAATCATTAAAAAATGTTAAAAATTTATAAAATTTATAGTTTAGGATGATAATGTTTTAAGATCAAAACAGGATGAACAAAGATACATTGCCTGTCCAGTCCATTCAATTGTAACTGATTGCCTTGGAAACAAAAAACATGTAGGGTATAAAAGGAGTTAGAAAAGACAATAAACTGGCATTTGTCCTGCTTGCAGCAGAGTCAGTGTCCAAGTTTTTTCTCCTGCACCTACGCTGCCCCTCTTTCAGGAAACCCTGACCTGCTGGAGCTGGACTCTAGCAATCGGGAATCAGACACTAATTCTGAGAGGGACGGGGTACACTGAATGTGTCCTGAGGAGGTCAGTCCTGTTGTTCCCTAAAGGCATTTTAGGTATTTGGCATGAAATATGCTGAGCTGAACCCCATACTTGAGGGTGAAAATGCCCCCTCAACTTGAGAGTGGAAGTAGAAAAAGAGAGGTTATTTATTTGTTGTTTTGTCTTGTTTTTGTTTTTGTTTTTGAGTTGGAGTCTCGCTCTGTCACCCAGACTGGAGTGTAGTGGTGGCTCCCGGCCACCGCAGCCTCGACCTGCTGGCAATCCTTCCACCTCAGCCTTCCGGGTAGCCAGAATTACAGGCGCGTGCTACCATGCTCGGCTAATTTTTTTTTTTTTTTATTGTAGAGATGAGGTCTCGCCTGCCCAGGCGGGTCTCGAACCTGCGGGCTCAGGCAATCCACTCACCTCAGCCTCTCAAAGGCATGGGATTACAGGCTGAGCCACCGAGCCTGGCTTGTCTTGTTTTTTGAGTTGGAGTCTCACTCTGTCACCCAGGTTAGAGTGCCGGGCCACACTCATGGCCACCCCAGCGTCGACCTGTTGGGCTCCGGCAATCAAGAAGTTTATTTGTTAATATGAAGCATTTGGGTTCTGTCCGAGCTCACAGAGACACGATGCAGTGAATCCGGCTAGATCTGCTGCTGAGAAGAGGGTCCCAGGTTAGGCCACAGCCGCTAGGCCATCTGCATGCTCTCCATGACCAGTCCAAGCTCTGGGACCTTTCTTTGAGGCCTTCCTTTCCAGGAATTTTGGTGGGAATGCAGATAACAGAATCGCCATGGGGGTTATGTTCTCATACCTCCTGTCCACCAGTCTTACTCTCTCCTTCCAGATGTGAAAAAACGCTATTTCAGAACAAAATCCAGTAGATTTACCTAACTGGTGAAATAAGAAAGGTCTAGGAAGTTGCAGTTCTCTTCATGCCCACCCCTCCTCTTCCTTTTGTTTTAAACAATGGAGCCAAATTTCAAACAAACAAGGAAAAGGTGCACAAAAGCTAATGGATTTATTTCAAATGGGCTTCAGGGTCAACTAAACTTGAAGGTGGCTCTTAGCCATCTGTTTGTGTGTCTGGGGTTTCACCTGCTTCGAATTAGGATACTTTAATAATATCCAGTCAGACTGGGAGAGTACAAATGGCTTTGTTAATTAGATGAAAAAGTTGCATTTTATGACACTTATCATATTATCCGTGGGTGGATGACTGTGGCTGTACTCTGTGTTAAGGTCTTATCTATTATCTGTTCTTCCTTTCAAAAATCTATCTTATTTCAGTTTCCATCATGCTGGGTTGTTTTTGCCCAGTCTCCGTGGCCTTCTAGATTGGATGCTTGCCTGCCTTCTGGATTGCAACTCTTGGGAGTCTTTGCCTGATGCTTTGTGAACATACATATGCAATTCAGGATATCATTGAGCTTCTGCTACCTGGGTTTAATTATATTAACTATAGGCTGTTTAGATATATTTTATTAAATTCAAATTTTTTGAAAGTAGATACTTCTGTGAAATTAGAACCAAGACATGAAGCAGATTTGAAGCCCTGGATCTTTAAATTTTAAGACCTTGAAGGCTGGAACTGTGGTTCTATGTGTGTGGTGTTTTCGTTTGTTTGTTTTCCCTTCACTATGTCCATGTTGCTGGACTTTGGGCATCACTGCCTTTTCTGTTAAATAAGAAGGCTGAGCTAGATCACCAGTGATTCTTGAACCGGCATCAGAATCCCCTGGAGGGTTTGCTCAAGCACAGATTGCTCTCCCCTTTCCCGAGAGGCTGCTTCTGCAGGTCTGAGAATTTGAATTTCAAACATGTTCCCCAGTGATGCTGATGTTGCTGGTCTAGACGACCTTTTAAGTCTTTTCCGACTTTTTTTTTTTTTTAGCATTTTGCTTTACCTCGCTAAACCTCAACGTTCCCCTCTGTTAAATGGGAATGACAACTATCTGAAGGGTTGTTGTAAGGATGGAATGAAATAATCCATGTAAAGTGCTTGACACAGTATGAGGCATAGTAAATGCTAGTTTTTATCAATTACTGTGAGGGCAGTGTTTGACTTGGAAAACAAGTTCAGCATGTATTAGAGATGATGGGAATATGCTTATTCTATTAATAAATTACGTGCTAGGCTTTTCAAATACTATTCACTTTTACCATTAAATGGGGGAAAAGAGATAGATCTGCTTTTTGCTCGAGTCCTTTCAAATTTATCTTGGCCTGGCGCAGTGGCTCAGCCTGTAATCCCAGCACTTTGGGAGGTCAAGGCAAGAGGACTGCCTGAACCCGGGGGTTTGAAACCAGTCTGGGCAACTAGGTGAGAATGCGTCTCTACAATAAATCACACACACACAAAAACTAGCCCGGCGTGGTGACATGTGTCTGTAGTTCCAGCTACTTGGAATGCTGGGGCAGGAGGGTCACCTAAGACAAGCAGGTCGAGGCAACAGTGGCCGTGAGTGTGCCACTGCACTCCAGCCTGGGTGACAAGAGCGAGATTCCAACTCAAAAAAATAAAAAATAAAAAAAACAAATTAAACTTACCTTAATAGGCTGGGCTTGGTGATTCAGCCTGTAATCCCAGACTTTGGGAGGCCGAGGCGAGTATATTGCCTGAGCCTGCAGGTTCGAGACCAGCCCAGGCAACTTGGTGAGCCTCATCACTGCTATAAATCATAAAAACTAGCCGGGCGTGGTGGGGTGTGTCTATAGTTCCAGCTACTTGGAAGGATGAGGCGGAAGGATCACCTAAGCCCAGCAGGATGAGGCTGCGGTGACCATGAGCATGCCACTGCACTCCAGCCTGGGCGATAAGAGTGAGACTCCAACTCAAACAAACAAAAACAAACAAAAAGAATAGAGCAGATCAGAGTTTATGATCTTGAGAAAAAGGAATGGGCATCGTCACAAGCCCTAAGATAAGAGTATTTTAGTACTTCTGAACTCATAGTTAACAGCATCTTAGTATTTTGAAGGGCAGCCATCTTTTTCTTTAAAAAATAGGACATAAAATAATTATACAAGGATTACCTTAGGTTATAGAACTTTGAGTAGTTGATTTGGTAATTCTACTTTATGGTGAATTTTCTCTTGTGATATTTTCATTTGTTAACTGGATCTTCAGAAAAAATGTTATTGAGTTGATTATTTTGTTAAAAAGTGGTTTTTATTAGCTTTATTTATTTATTTTTTGAGTTGGAATCTCACTCGGTTGCCCAGACTGGAGTGCAGTGGCTGCTCCCGGCCACCGCAGCCTCGACCTGCTGGGCTCCGGCGATCCTTCCGCCTCAGCCTTCCGAGTAGCCGGAATTACAGGCTCGCGCTACCACACCCAGCTGATTTTTTGATTTATTGTAGAGATGAGGTCTCGCTGCCCAGGCGGGTCTCGAACCTGCAGGCTCAGGCAATCCACTCACCTCAGCCTCCCAAAGGCGCGGGATTACAGGCTGAGCCACTGAGCCCGGCTTTTATTAGCTTTAAAGAGGAACTTATTCTGTCCTTTGAGGGGAGAAAGGAAAAATACTGAGAAAAATATTGAACGTGTTCAATGTTAATGTGCTTTTAATGTCAGTAAATTGGATCTGATGAGGCTGTGTTTTCCATCGTATGCTGTTAAATAGCCTTGTTTTCTAAGTGAAGGATGGTGCTTCAAAGGCAGAACCTTCTACTTCTTCTGGACTTTGTCAGATTACCTTGGGGTGCTTTCAAAAGATTGTCTCTTATTTCCAAACAGATTTACCACTCTGAAAGGGTTGGTGCAAATGTAGATCTCAGAAGTAATGAAAACATAAATTTACATTTGAGGGCAGCGATGTGGACTGCCGCGCTAGGACAATTGTTCTAGACGGGCATCCTGTCTTTGACGATGATTCCTGAGTGCCAGATGTGAAGGAAGAGATACAAATCCATCATCCCGGACTGAATTCCACAATGCCTCCCCTCCTCCTCTGGGAGTGGAACTCAGGCTGACCTCTGTGTGGCTCCTTTCTAGAAATGTGCGTGGGAATGGTCACATCACTCTTTGTACTGTGCAGAATATTTTAATGCCACCTAAGACTGTGGGTGTCCTATCAGACAGAAAAATGAAACATTGGTTTATTGTTAATTTCGACTGCCAGCTGAGGTCAGGGAGAGTTGCTATTTTGGAACTGCTCTTTCCACATTTTTGTATCCTGAATATACTAGTAGCGTTTTGTCCAACTTATAGAGGGGAGTGGGAAAAGGCAGGATAGGGCTAATGAACTTTGATGGGGCTAGCAAGAAGGAAAGAAGAGTTCCCTAAATTAGCTTCTACTAGGCATCCTCCATTAGCGTGGGGTTATAATACACTCAGGGTCTTGCCTTACAGGCATTTACTTCTCCAGTATGTATCTTACGATGTGTTCAAAAAGTGAAGATCATCCCAGATTCAGAGATTAGAGTTAGAGTTAGAGTTAGAAGGGGCCGGGCTCAGTGGCTCAGCCTGTAATCCCAGCACTTTGGGAGGCCGAGTTGAGTGGATTGCCTGAGCCTGCGGGTTCAAGACCCGCCCAGGCAACTTGGTGAGACCTCATCTCTACAATAAATCAAGAATTAGCCGGGTGTGGTAGCACGCGCCTGTAGTTCCAACTACTTGGAAGGCTGAGGTGGAAGGATCGCTGGAGCCCAGCAGGGTGAGGCTGCGGTGGCTGGGAACGTGCCACTGCACTCCAGTCTGGGCGACAGAGTAAGACTCCAACTCAGAAAAAAAAATAGTTAGAAGGGATGGGTATTTTGTTTGACCCAGAAAAAGTTAAGAAATATGTTTGGGATACTCCCTGGTGGAGGCTGTAATAGATTGCCCAACCCTCCTGATTGGAAGTTCTATGTTTGTCAAATGACTCTGTAAATAAGACTCATTTAGACTTAATATTGCGTTGTATTCGCGGAAGTTCTTTGAGTTTCTGTGAAAACCTCCTCCTGCTAGCTTAAGCAAAAATGAGAAAATTTATTGGAAGGAGGCTGAAGTATTGCACAAAATTGCACAAAGTTGAAGGAAGAGCTGACTAAGCAAGCCTTCACTGAGACAATGGCTGGCAGTGGTGGCTCACGCCTGTAGTGCCAGCACTTTGGGAGGCCAGCGTGGGAGAATTGCTTGAGCCCAAGAGTTTGAGAACTGCCTGGGTAACTTAGTGAGACCCTGTCTCTACAAAAAAATAAAAAAGCCTTAGCCAGTGTGTTGCCACCACCTGGCAGACATGTAGTCCCAGCTATTCAGGAGGCTGAGGTGGAAAGGATTGCCTGAGTCCAGGAGGTTGAGACTGCATTGAACTGTGATCATGCCACTGCATTCTAGCCTGAGCGACAGACCCTGACTCAAAAAATAAAAGTAAAAATAAAAATAAAGAAGACTGGACACGGTGGCTCAGCCTGTAATCCCAGCATTTTGGGAGGCCTAGGCGAGAGGATTGCCTGAGCCCAGGGGTTTGACACAAGTGCATCTCTACAATAAATCACAAAAATTGGCCAGGCACGGTGGCGTGTGTGTGTACTTCCAGCTACCTGGAAGTCTGAGGCAGAAGGATCACCTGAGCCCAGCAGGTCGAGGCTGCCGTGGTCGTGCGTGTGCCACTGCACTCCAGCCTGGGCAACAGAGTGAGAGTCCAACTCAAAAAAAAAAAAAAAAAAAAAAAGACTGCATTGAGAAGGAACTGGGTAGTCTGTGTGGCAACAACATCAACTCAGATCTTCTGCTGATGCCGTCTCAACCCAGGCTGCTCTCTTCTCTCCGTCTCTCCGGTTCAAATATGGCGTTCTGTGTGTCTGTTTCTTACATGGAGCAGAAGCAGGGCATGTTCATGCAGGCCTCTCAGATGGACCTCTCCCATTTCCCTGCTTGTATTTTCTTCATTATGCTCATTACCATGGAAAGATCTATATGTACTTGTTCCCCTGTGAAGATTTAAAAATACTCATGACCAATCAGCCTGACTGGGTTAGAAAAAAATAAAAATAAAATACTGATGCCCAGACCAAACCCCAGAGTCTGTGATTTAACTGGTCTGGGGGTGGAGTCAAGACACATATATATCTTTTCAAAGTATGCATGTTGCTCGAATGCACAACCAGGGTTAAGAATCATTGCCTTGGTCGGGCTCGGTGGCTCAGCCTGTAATCCCAGCACTTTGGGAGGCCGAGGCGAGTGGATTGCCTGAACCTGTGGGTTCCAAGACCAGCCCGTACAACTTGGTGAGAACTTGTCTCTATAACAAATCAAAAATTAGCCGGGTGGTAGTGCGTGCCTGTAGTTCCAGCTACTTGGAAGGCTGAGGTGAAAGGATCACGGAAGCCCAGAAGGTGGAGGCTGCGGTGACCGTGAGTGTGCCACTGCACTCCAGCCTGGGCGATGGAGTGAGACTCCAACTCCAAAAAGAAAAAAAAGAATCATTGCCTTCTGTATTAACAGGACAAATACAGATTGGGCTGCTGAACCAGTGCAGCTGAAAATATGGTTAGATGAACGAAGAGGGGTAGATCTCAAAAGAATTGTTAAGGAGTAGTAGACATTTGTCAGTCACCGTATGTAAGTGATATTGACCACAGCCTTCCCAGACTGAGTGGGTGCAAGGTGCTTGGGTTGTATTATCTCGGCTGATCCTCACTATGGCTTTGTGGGATACAGGGCAGTATCCTCAGTTTCCAAATGAATCAACTGAAGCTGAGGAATTGAGTAACTTCCCGACGTCAACCAGTAGCTCATGATTCAGACCCAATGTACGCCCACAGTTCTTTGGCAAACCCAACCGCCGGGCCAGCCAGCTGGGCCAGGATTCTGACAAACTCCTTTGACGGGGGCCCATGAAGCACGGTGCAGGACTTGTGGCAGGCTTCTCCACCTGTATGGAGGTCACACCTATGGGCGGTGGACTTCCACAGCAAAAAATGACCTCAGTCAGATATGCCAGACCGAAAGGACTGTTGGATGTTGGGCTGTGTTACCAAGGGAGAACGCGTTTTTTGGCAGAAACTATGGGAGAGAAAGAGGATCTCAGTCATTGCAAGAAAAGCGGAACTTGCTGGACTTTCAGGGCTAATTCAGGCAAATATGAAGAATGAAAGCGTGTGAGAATCTGAACCTAACAGTCGTTTCTTTAAAAGAGGAGGAGGGGGGGAATGAAATCTTGATTTTTGTCTTTTTAGGAAATTGAGATGTGGTTTAGTGTTTGCACTTTTGGAGTTTGGTTGAAAAAAACGGGGAACATAAATTCAAACACTCTGCTCGTGTAGTACTTCTAATAAAAATAATGGAATCAAATAGACCTCACTGAAGAGTCTGGGAATCCTGCCTTCTCTCAGGTTGCTTTGGAAATGGACTGATTTTAACATGAAGGCGGCTGTAGGTTCTTGAAGAAAGACTCTATAATCCTTTTGAGTTTAACCATTAGGCAAATTTTGCTTCCTGGTTTCAGAAAGAGAAAACACACCCACAAAAAGAAAAACCCAGGCCCGTGGGAACAAGTGACTTCCTCCTCCTGGGGCTGCGTGAAAACCCTAATCTTCCTCTTAGAGGCCAAGTCCCTCTCCTCTCAGCTGGCTGGGGAGGCATCCAAGAGGCCACAGCACTGGGGAGAGAGAACGGGCCTCAGGCGGCGTATGGCTTGGAAAACGGCTCTTTGGGCAAAGACGCTGCTTAGAGGCAGCTTTTGTCATTTCTCTGAACACCTGGGGAAGCGAAGGGCTTGAGTGGTTTGTCTTCATTTCACTCTTTTTCCTTTTTTTACTTGCCTGGTGGCAAAATCATGGAAAAAAGTCGGTGCCGCTTGAAAAAGAAATATCTGGAAAGACAGAACGAGCTTTTCTGCCAAGTAGGAGTGTGGGCTGTCAGTACAGCCCAACGATTTAGGAGATTAATTAGGGGGAGGCCAGTGTGAGCTGAGGACGGATCTGAAATCTAGATCACTTAAATTTCAATCAAGTGAATCCAAGGCCGGAGTCAAGGGAGAGACGAGGGGTAGCCAGGGGCACATAGGCATTAGTCGGAGTGCTGTGAATATTGTGGTGCTTTGGTCTTTAGTGGGATCCATACACATAAGCTCTCCTTGCAATATTAGTTTAACAATTTTGTTTGCACAAAGGGTCACAGGAGCCTTTCTTCACGTAAGTATGATAATATCACTGTAATCTGGCTTTTCCTTTTTTAGAGAACAAGGAAGGAACATGGGAAGTAACATACTGTTTACTTGGTCTGGGAGAAACATTTAACATATGCTATTTCGTTTAATCCTCAGTAAGCCTTGAAAAAAGGGTATCATCTACATTTTACAGATTAGGAAAATGAAATTTGATTAAGTAACTTGCTGACACATATGGCTATTAATAAATGGAAGGACCAATTTGGACCCAGTTTCTCTCCATTCCGAAGTCCTTTGCCACTTTAGGAAAATTATTTTTTTTTAAAGTAAGAGATTTCTGGCCCCAGTTCTTTGAATGATCACGAGTTCTCAGTTAGTGGGGGGCATTTTGCTTGTTTTCACGGTCTAGATATATCTGAAACTAAAGCAACTTTGGGAACGAACCTTTATTGATCATCTACTGTTAACCAAATAGATTGTGGCTAATAAAAACGGGTTCTATTTACAGAATTGCTGCTGACCACAATACATAGTCCGTGGAATTTCCAAGTGCACTTTAAACTTAACAAATGGTGTTTTGTTGCTGACTTGGTAACTGGATAGCTGTATGTTTTGGTGGTGAAGGCAAGTGGTATACAGAGAGGTGGGATAGACAGTATCTGCCCTCAAGGGGGTTACAGTCTAGTCAAGAAGAGAGCTGGACACTTAGTAACTGATGGCTCAAGAGTTACATGCAGACATAAAAATATACTGTAAGAGATGTCCTGAGGCTTGTGACTAAGTTCTAAATCAACTGTAGAGAAGAAATCAGAGGAGAGAGAAGGATGTAGTCTGCCAGAGAACAGGCAAGATGGGCTTTGAGTGAGGTTTGGAGGACAGGTGGGATTTGCATAAATGGGTGAAAGCACAGAGAAGGTAGATGATGCCACCGTGTCAGTTAGAAAAAGTGTCTGTGGGTGACAGGGTTTTGCATTTGGAGTAACACAGGTGATGGCAAGTTAGGAGAAGGCCGGGCTGGGAGGAGCTGGGAGGGCCAGGTTGGATATTGAGATTTTGTCCTGTTGGCAATCGTAGTGTCATTGGCAGCAGTGCTAAAGGCGAAGGTGTGACAGTCACTTATTCCACTGGGTACTCTTTATTCAACAATTACCTATTTATGGAGCATTTACAAGGACTGAGCACGGTTCCTTGTACTGCAGTACAACAGTGTGCAAAACTGGCAGAAATCCCTGCTTTCATGGAGCTTACATTTACATGAGGAAAGATAGATGATTAAAAATAGGTAAATTTTTTAAATGCTGCGGAGAAACATAAGCATAGGAGTGGGTGGCAAATGTGTGGAGAAGGGGGTCATCGCGAGTTTAAAGCTTAGTTCTGTGTGTGTATTAACTCATCTAATCAGGTAAATAATAGGTAGGAGTCAGTCTTGGACGAATTTTGAATGTAAAGTAACATGATGAAAATATAATTCATAAAGATGAGTAGAGCAAAGAGTAAGGGAAAGACCAGTGCCGTGGGGACCAGGTAGGAGCCAATAGCACCAACCCAGAACGGTCATACCCGAGAGGGATCTTTTAGCAATTAGTATTATGTAGGGTTTGGTGGAGGAGAAAGAAGATCAGTGCCGAGGGGGAAAAAATTCAGTTTGGTGCATACCTTTTCCTAAGACCCTAGAAATCAAGTTTGATTATATGGCAAAACTGTCAGGGCTTTGATGGAAATTTGATCCTAATTAAGAAAATGTGACCCGGAAGTGACAAAGATGACGGAGGTTTTGAGCTTGGGTGACTAGGATGGTAAGAAAAATGAGAAACTTTCAAGAAGGAAGATGAAAAGTCAACGGAACGATCTGTCATGCTGGTTAAGTCATTTAAAAATTTCTGAAATTAATTGAGAGCGACCTCTAAGGTATTCTTCTGGAGAAGCATCAGTTTCTCCTTACAGTCGTGCAGGCAATATGCAAGATAAAGGTGGTGGGGTCCCAATGCCAGGAGAGCTGTCTCCTTTCCCGGTGCTAGTTTCTGCCTTTCCTGGTCTGCTAGTTTCTGCCTCACTGCTCAAGCTCCAGTGTCCACCTGCTCTGTCCCGATCTGCTATTCACTGTTTCTCCTTTGTAAAATGACTTGCTCACAGGTTTCCAAACTTGCTTGGCTCACAGCACTCGGTGTCCATAATTTTTCAAGGCAATCTGGGAGTAAAAGAAACATAGGAGAGTTCCATTTAGTGAGCAGTAAGGTCAGACACCTCACTAAATGTTTGTTCTAAATGACCCAGTGCCATTTGAAAAAAAATACGCGTACACTGAAAGAAAAAAGAGAAAAATGCACTAACAGGATATGTATACCTTGCCACACCACTTCTCAAACCTTGGACTCCTCCTGGACATCACCATCCTTGTTTTCTGTTCCTTGTTGATATTCAGGTGATACTTGCTTTTATTTATTCATTCGGTTGTAATCACGGCAACCACAGAAATCTGTTTCACAAGATACATAATGCTGAGAGGAACATAGCATGATCTAATGTTGAAACGGAACCACCTTGAGCTAGTAGCTCTCAAGTGTCTGACAAATGTCATTGCATTTCCCTTGAAAACTTATATCCCAGGGCACTCCTGTGACTTCACCGTGGCACCCTGGAGTACCTCAATACCCAGTTTGGGAACCATGGTACAGGCCTGTTCTATGCTTTCTCTTTTTCTTCTCCTCAGTCTTCTGGCACTTCTTGGCCATCCTTACTTTTTAAGGAAATAACTTGGGATTCAGCCATGGCCTTCAGTTTCCTCTTTGTCACCTTTAAACTCCTGGACTGAGTTGAAAGTGACTCTCCAGGCCACTCCCGGGACGCCACACAGCACAACACTCACTTGATAAGTCACTGCTTTGGCTTCAAGCTTAGTTCCAAGAATGGTTTCCAATGAACGTTCCAACTGTTTCTTTTGTGTTTAAAATCTTGGCCCAGATTCAAATCATTGCCTGGCTCTTAACCATCATACTTTTACCACAAGCCCATGGATGTGCCAGACCTTGAGGGAGAAGGGTCTTTTATGCCTTTGTCTTCCTTGAATGCATTTAAACTACTTCAGAGTCCCATGGGGATGCGTGCAGTGGCTACCCCCCCGTTCATATAGGAGGGAGCAGGCCAGCTGTAATGCCAAGGCATCTAAACAGGACAGAAACACACCTACAGGGAGGCTGTTCGTCTCCCAGTTATGGGCAAGTTAATGAGGCCATCCTAGGCACTGGTGACTGCTATACATAAGTGCCTTTCTGCGTTTGATTTTTAATTTTTGTAATTATATTCTTATAAAAGTAAGCCATGTGGCTCATTGTGAACACTCTAGCAATGAAGAAAAAGAAAAACTGACTCATCATAGAAGCACAAAAGTATTCAAATTTTTATTTCAATTTAATTTTATTTTTATATTCCTTCTAAACTTTTTAACTATATAAGCATAATGTATATACATGCACCTTTTAATCTTGCTTTGTAGCAAAAATTACATAAAAGCATTTTTCATTTAGATACATAGTTCTTTTTAGCTATTCTTTTTTTTTTGAGTTGGAGTCTCACTCTGTCGCCCAGGCTGTAGTACAGTGGCACACTCACGGCCACCCCAGCGTCGACCTGCTGGGTGCCAGCAATCCTTCTGCCTCAGCCTTCCAAGTAGCCAGAACTACAGGCACACTGTACCATGCCCGGCTAATGTTTTTTGATTTATCGTAGAGACGAGGTCTCGCCAGATTGCCCGGGCTGGTCTCGAACCCTCAGGCTCAGGCAATCCACTTGCCTCAGCCTCCCAAAGTGCTAGGATTATAGGCTTGAGCCACTGAGTACGGCCCTTTTTAGCTGTTCTTAAAGAATTAATTCTTATCACTTTCAAGGCCAAGTGCAGTGACTCACACCTGTAATCAGCATTTTGGGAGGCCAAGGTGGAGGATCATTTGAGGCTAGGCATTCAACACTACCCTGGGCAACATGATGAAACCTGGTCTCAAAAAAAAAAAAAAGAAAAAAGCTGGGTGTGGTATATATACCTGTAGTTCTAGCTGTTGGGAGGCTGAGGTGGGAGGATCGTCTGAGCCCAGGAGTTGGAGGCTGCAGTGAGCTTTGATCACACCATTGTACTCTAGCCTGAGCAACAGAGTGAGATCCTGTTTCAAAAAACAAATAACACCCTTCCACTAAACTTTCAAGGTGATACTTGTACATAATTTTAAAACCAAAATAAAAAGTTTTAAACATAAAACAGCAGGTTCCTGTCCCACCTTCCTTAAGCCCCTCCCACCCAGATTCACTCACCAGGTCCAACCACTGTCTTATCTTCAACCCCAATGGCTTTATGATGATCTATGAATGGTACCATATGGTATATATACTTGCTTGCCCTTCCTATTTTTACCTAATTGAGCTAGCAATTGAAAGTGGTGGTTCTGCAGGCTCACTTAATTGCTGATAATGTCCAGTTCACTGTGCCCATATGTGTAAGTGTAAACCCAGGCCTACGTTATCAGATGTACTTTGCCTTGCTATTTTATAAGCCTAATTAACTGTATGCTTCACTTATCATAAATGGCTATGGGTCGATTGCTAGGAATATCGACTGTTATTAAACATTAATAGATCGCCCAGCTCTTAGCTAAAATTGAAGAAACTTGGAAATTAAGCCAAGAAGGTTTAATGAAGTCCTATTGTATTTTAAATTGCAATTATTAAAGCAGAGTAGGTAACAACCTACCCTTGACAATTATAAAGACTATTGAGAATTAAGATGCACATCATGTGGATATGTGTAACTTTGCTCAGCAGAAATATCTTTAGGCATGCTTTCCAAAACTGAGGATCTGTTTTCTGAAATACTGATTCAAAAGTATGTGAACTGGTGCCTGTGCTGTTGCAATATACTTTTAAAAAGTAATAACTTCCTTCTTTAGAGCAGTTTTAGATTTACAGATAGATTGAGCCGAAAGTATAGATAATTGCCATATAGCCTTCAACTGATCTGCCAGCCCCCAACTGATTTTTCCCGTTATAACATCTTGCATTAATGTGGGTACCCTTGTCAAAAGTGATGAGCCAGTGTTGATATATTATTGTTAATTAAAATTCACAGCTTTCTTTTCTTCCCTCCTTCTTTCCTTTTCTTCTTCTTCTTCTCCTTCCCATTCCTTTTTCGTCTTCTCTTTTTATTTTTTAATTCAGTCAGGGTTTCACTCTGCTGCCCAGGCTGGATGGCAATGGCAGAATCACAGCCCACTGCAGCCTCAACTTCCCGGGCTCAGGTGATCCTTCCACCTCAGCCTCCCAAGTTGCTGGGGCTACAGGCACATGCCGCCATCCCTGGCTAATTTTTTGATTTTTTTGTAGAGACAAGGGCTTGCTATGTCTTGAACTCCTGGGATCAAGCCGTCTTCCTCACCTCGACATCCCAAAGTGCTGGGGTTGTAGGCGTGAGCCAACGCGACACGCCTGGCCAAAATCTGCAGTTTTATTGGGATTCACTCTTGGTGTTTTGCATTCCATGGATTTTTACAAAAGTATAATGGCAGGTATCATCCATTAAAGTCTCATGTAGAATAGTTTTTCCTGTCCCCCAAATCCCTGGGGCTCTGCCTATCTATCCTACCCCTCCCCAAGCCCCTGGCAACTACGGATCTTTTTGCTGTGTCATAGTTTTACCTTTTCCAGAATGTTGTGTAGTTGGTATTATATAATATGCAGTCTTTTCAGCTTGGCTTCTTTCACTTAGTAACATGCATTCAAGGTTACTCCATGTCTTTTTATGGCTTGACAGCTCATTTCTTTTTGGGCCTGAATGAAATTCCATTGTCTGGATGTATCACAGTTTATTTATCCATTAACCTTCTGAAGGACATCTTGGTTGTTTCCAAGTTTTTGCAATTCTGAGTAAGTCTGCTATAAGCATCTGTGTGCAGTTTTTTTGTATGGACGTAAGTTTTCAACTCCTTGGGGTAAAAACCAAGGAGTACAGTTGCTGGATTGTGGTTAGAGTACTGTTTAGTTCTTTTCTTTCTTTCTTTTTTTTTTTTTTGAGTTGGAGTCTCACTCTGTTGCCCAGGCAGGAGTGCAGTGGCATGTTCCAGAGCCACTGCAGCCTCAACCTGATGGGCTCAGGCAATCCCTTTGACTCAGCCTTTCAAGTAGCTGGAATTACAGTTGCATACTACCACCCCTGGCTAATTTCTTGATTTATTGTAGAGATGAGGTCTTACCATGTTGCCCGGGCAGGTCTTGAACCCCTGGGCTCAGGCAATACTCTCGCCTTGGCCTCCCAAAGTTCTGGGATTATAGGCTTGAGCCACCGCTCCTGGCCTATTATCATTTAGTTTCATAAGAAACTGCAGGGCTGTCTTCCAAAGCTGCTGTACAATTTTTACATTTTCTTAGCAACGAATGAGTTCTTGTTTCTCCACATTCTCACCAGCATTTGTTGTTGTTAGTGTTTTGGATTTGTGCCATTCTAATATGTGTGTAGTGGTCTATTTCGTTGTTCTTTTAATTTGCAATTCCCTGATGACATATGATATGGAGCATCTTTTTAAATGTTTCTTAACAGTGTCGTTCACAGGACGTTTTAAATTTTAATGAAGTCCAACTTATAATTTTTATTTCATGGATCATGCTTTTGGTTTTGTATTTTATTTTATTTTGAGTTGGAGTCTCACTCTGTCGCCCAGACTGGAGTGCAGTGGCACGCTCCCAGCCACCGCAGCCTCAGCCGGCTGTGCTCTGGCCATCCTTCCGCCTCAGCCTTCCAAGTAGCTGGAACTACAGGTGCACGCTACCACACTCGGCTAATTTTTTTTAATTTACTGTAGAGATGAGGTCTCGCCAAGTTGCCCAGGTCGGTCTTGAACCCACGGGCTTAGGCAATCCACTCACCTCAGCCTCCCAAAGCGCAGGATTACAGGCTGAGCCACCGAGCCCGGCTTGGTTTTGTGTTTTAAAAGTCATCACCAAACTCAAGTCATCTAGCTTTCCTCCCGTATTATCTTCTGATCATATTATAATTTTGTGTTTTACATTTAGGTCTGTGATTCATTTTGAGTCCATTTTGTAAAGGATGTAAGATATGAGTCTAGATTCTTTTTCTTTTTTCATGTGGATATTCAGTTGTTCCAGCATCATTTGTTGGCCGGGTGTGGTGACTCACACCTGTAATCCCAGCACTTTAGGAGACTGAGGCAGGAGGATCACTTGAACCCAGGAGGCCAAGCCTGTGGTATAGAGCTGTGAGCATGCCACTGCATTCCAGCCTGGGCAACGGGATGAGACCCTGACTCAAAAAAAAAGAAAGGAAGGAAGGAAGGAAGGAAGGAAGGAAAGAAGAAAGAAAAAATATCATCCTTTCTTTATTGAATTGTCTTTGTTCCTTTGCCAAAGATCAGTTGATTATATTTGTGTGGTTCTATTTCTGGGCTCTCTATTCTGTTCATAATACACTTTTAAATGGGTCTTTTTGTTACTTTTAGTGAAAATAAAATCTATTAGTAACTAATCTTGGTTTGATTTACTTGGTCCTTAGTTTCTTATTGTGGGAGGGATAGTAGGCAGAATAGATTATTCTTACTGTTTCTTCTGTCTTTATCGGATGAGATTAGCTCATATTTAAGAATACAGTCAAGGTGATACTTTTCTTATATAAAGTTCCTAGCTTTAGTCCAACAGACACCAGGTCTGTGTGTATGTCTTTGTGTCTGAGTTTGTGTATAGGCGGAGTGGCAGATGTCCGTTTAGACAAGATTTCTAGTTATGTCCCTTACATTTTTTTTTTTTTTTTTTTTGAGTTGGAGTCTCACTCTGTCGCCCAGACTGGAGTGCAGTGGCCGCTCCCGGCCACCGCAGCCTCGACCTGCTGGGCTCTGGCGATCCTTCCGCCTCAGCCTTCCAAGTAGCCAGAATTACAGGCATGCGCTACCACGCCCGGCTGATTTTTTGATTTATTGTAGAGATGAGGTCTCACCGCCCAGGCGGATCTCGAACCCGCGGGCTCAGGCAATCCACCCACCTCAGCCTCCCAAAGGTGCGGGATTACAGGCTGAGCCACCGAGCCCGGCTGTCCCTTACGTTTTATAATGGGATATTAAACCTATATTTTACTAATGACTAAGAAATTGCTTTGTTCTGCCCCAGTCTGTAACAGAAAATGTGAGTTATTACCAACAATTAAAACATCAGATTTCTTGCCATGCAGCTTTCATCAGGGGACATTTAGCAATGTCTGGAGACATTTTTGGTTGTGTCAACTGGTAACAGAGAGACCTGGGGGGAGGGGGTGCTACTGGCATCTAGTGGGAGGAGGCCAAGGATGCTGCTGTAAGTATTCTACAATGCACAGAACAGCTCCCCAAAACAAATAATTTTCTGGCTTGAAGTGTCAATAGTGCCAAGGCTGAGAAGCCCTGCTGTAGAGAAACAGACTTACTTATCTACGTGTATATGTGGACATGAACATGTCCTCCTCTTTGCTCTGGCCTCTAGGTAATATAGACTTTTGTAGACTTGGCGTCTACACCAACATTCTGCTGCTTTTAGATGTCTTGAACCTGGTTTCACTTTTGCCTGATTTCATAGTGGCTTCTATTATGTTACATGCATTTATGTAAGCTGACTTAATTCTCAAAGTGAAAAATACATACATGATTATGTATATTTTGGAATGTAGGTGTCTGGATTGTTGATCATAAAAATCTGAGCCTCGAAACAAGGTTGATGTTTAACCTGCCTTTTGGTTGGTTGTACATGCATATTTCAGACTCTGCTTTTGATTTCCTCTTCTGGTCCTCTCAGTGGTCTATTGCTCTATCATACACAAGTTTCCATGAGCTCATCTTGTTTTCATCGTGTTCCCTTTTATTGTTAAGAGAAACAAAACCCCAAACCCCCACTTGTTTCAGCAGTGCCCTGTTGTCTTCCTCTGTGTGAAATTGCTCAACTAAGAGTGAAGCAAATGGAGATGAGCCACATGGCCGGGGCGTCTTACCACCCACGCTGAGGGGGCACCATCACCCAGAGCCGCGACACAGGCCCTGGCTTTCCCTTTCTTCTTCCCGCTGCTGACTTTGCTCCAGCCACGCCAGCTCCTTCTCTGCGCCTCACCCTCCCTGGTCACCTTCTGAGACACCCAGCTGGACCCTCACCATCCCTCCAGAGCACACTCAGAATCATCTGGATGAGCCTGGAGAAGTTGTCTTTATGTCTCGTAATAATCTTCATGATTGACATTTCACTTTCTTCTATATTCTTGGCAAAGACTGTGGCTCCAGCTGCATCCTTTCTAAGTCCTTTACTCCCACAGATAATCGGAGTTTAAGGACCTTAGGTCATGAGTTCAGATTCTCTTATTTTCCTTAAAAATTTAAAAAACGAGCCGGGTTCGGTGGCTCAGCCAGTAATCCCAGCACTTTGGGAGGCTGAGGTGAGTGGATTGCCTGAGCCCGCGGGTTCGAGACCCACCTGGGCAACTTGGCAAGACCTCATCTCTACAATAAAATCAAAAGTTAGCTGGGTGTGATAGCGCACGCCTGTAGTTCCAGCTACTTGGAAGGCCGAGGCGGAAGGATCACCGGAGCCCAGTAGGTCGAGGCTGCAGTGGCCGGGAGTGGCCACTGCACCTCAGTCTGGGTGACAGAGTGAGACTCCTACTCAAAAAAAAAAAAAAAAAAAAATTTAAAAATGGTTTTTTATTTTATATGTTATATATGTATAAAACCTTTATAGTTACATGTTATATATATATGTAATAAAACACATTGTAAACTTTATATAATTATATATAATTTACATATAGTGTATATCATATACAATGTATTGTATACATAACTTGTATACATATTATATACAAGTTATATTTACAATATATGCAATATGTATATTGTTTATTACACACAAGTTATAGTTGTAATATGCACTATATACCCAACTTGTATATATATTATATGTGTGTAATAAAATATACTATGTTTATTTATCATATGAATTTACATATAATTTTTACAAAATGGGAAACACTTTTAAAAATTTTAGAATAAGAACAGAGCACAAGACCTAAAGGCCTTCAAACACTAATATATGGTGGAAAAAAATAGAAAAAAAGCAAAAATACCTGTAATCCCCTTATTTACGGACAAATATTGTGATATTTTAATATATTTCTTCCCAGACTTTTAAATTTTGTTTATATATTTTCTCCTCACAAAAATAGTATCATGGTATATTAGTTTACACCTTTTTGACTTAGATATATTTATATTGTGAATGTCTTTTTATGTTAACAAATATGTATCTATACTATCTTAATGGCTACATAGTATCCTTTTGTATTGAGATGTCATATTCTAGATCAGTTTTCCAAAAACCAGTTAAGTGAAGGCCAATTTGATGATTTCTCAAATGTCCCAGAAGATTTGTTTCTCTTGAATACTTGGATAGTACTTTTGTTTTTAAAAAAACTTAACACATTTTTAATGTTCTTTTCCCAGTTCTTCAAATGATGTGTCAGCATTGATGATTCTGTAATTAAAAAAATAAAATTTTAATTTAAGTTTAAATTTAAACTTAGATGCATCAGAAAGAAATTGGAAGTGACCAAAACAGTCCCAGAACGTATGGCATGCTTAAACTTTAGTTTCTGAAGGAAAAAGTAGAATGTGATAATCTGGCAGTTGTTTGCAAAACTGTTTGACACGGAAGGACGGAACCATCCTGAGATATGGAAGGAAAGTGAGGATGTGCAGAGGGTTACCAGAGAGAAGCAAAAAACTTGACCTATAAATGTGGCAAAAACATGCCACTAAGGTTATTGGCTTAAAATCCTAAAACCGTGAGGGTGAGTAAAGTAATCTACCAACTACTATTAGCTAAAATTAATATAGTTCTAAGAAGACTCAACAACCCTTAGCTTTTAAAAACAGAACATTCCTTGAAAGGAATTCTTGAAAATCTTTTAAAACAAGTACATTTGATAAGAATTATTATACTCTTAAGCTATGAAAATGACTCCAACTAATCCAAACCGTGTAAATGTGAGCTGTTAAAATGATCCCAGCTAATATGAAATTACATAAGGCTCCCAAATAGTTAATAGGTACAAATTGCAATGAATTTATTATCTTATGAGTTGGAAACACTTACAGAATTGGCTTTTGGTGAAATGAATTTTGAGAGCTGATCTGCATTTATTTAACTAGTGACCTGTTATTTGGTAAACAAGCTTATTTCTGTATGGTATTTCAGATAGTTCCATAGTAAGTATCCTTTTATACAGAGCTCTGTGTAACTCCCAGTTATTTTCTTATAAATTATTTATTCCAGGAAGTGGTAATGTTAGGTTAAGAAGTACGTACATCCTAAAGGACCTTAACACAACAGTATTGTTGAGTTAAAGATTGTATCACTTAGTCTCTCATGCTGAGCCCAGTGGTTTCATTTTATGGTGAGGAAATTAGTCCAAGGAAGAGAGTGGTTTTGTCCATAATGATAGGACTGTCGAGGCTGGCGCCTTATTATTCTTTCAACCAATCTGCTCTGGACTCCAAGCTTCCAGGTGTTTGACCCTCACACACTTCTTTAACTGTATTGCAATTCTTTTCTGGACCCACTCTAGTAAATGTAGTGATTAAAACTGGGTCATCTTAAGGTTATGATAAACACAGTTGATTTACTGTTTTCATGCATCATGATTTCAGAATATCTCAGAATCAGGTTAGCTTAACGTGTTCCCACTGTACCGTCATGTAGTACTAACTGCATAACCCCTGGGTCTTCCGGTGGCTGTACTTATGTCTTTAAGTGGCTTCAAGCCAAGTAAAGACATCAGCAAACATAAGGTAAATTAAAACATGTCAGATATGAATTATGCGGACATGAAGGAAGTTAATAAATGGGAAGCTATTGAACATATACAGTCTTTATTTGTCAGCTAAATATTTTAAAATTTAAAAAATGAACAGGCCAAGTGTGGTGGCTTATGCCTATAATCCCAGTGCTTTGGGAGGCAGAGGTAGGAGGATCGCTTGTGGCCTGGAGTTCAAGAATAGCCTGGGTGACATAGTGAGACCCCATCATGAAAAATAGAAATAAAGCTGGGCTCGGTGGCTCAGCTTGTAATCCCGCGCTTTGGGAGGCTGAGGTGAGTGGATTGCCTGAGCCCGTGGGTTCGAGACCCGCCTGGGCAACTTGGTGAGACCTCATCTCTACAACAAATCAAAAATTAGTTGGGCGTGGTAGTTCCAGCTACTTGGAAGGCTGAGGCGGAAGGATCGCCAGAGCCCAGCAGGTCGAGACTGTGGTGGCCAGGAGCAGCCACTGCACTCCAGTCTGGGTGACAGAGTGAGACTCCAACTCAAAAAAAAAAAAAAAGAAAAAGAAAAAAGAAATAAAATTATCTGGACGTGGTGGCAAGCACCTGTAGTCCTAGCTCCTCAGGAGGCTGAAGTGAGAGGATCTCTTGAGCCTAGGAATACAATCCAGCCTGGGCAACAGAGTGAGACCCCATCTCTTAAATAAGTAAATAAATAGATAATAAATAAATGAGTAAAGAGGAAACCAGTCGTACTTCACTATGTCTCTCTTTTTTGGGATGGGGGGATATTTTTAGATTTTTTTTTGTTGTTGTTGTTGATAAAATTTGCATGCCATAAAATTCACCCATTTAACGTATCCAGCTCAGTGGCTTTTAGTATTTTCTCAACCGTCTAACATGCCCCGAACCCAGTCGAATCTCGGCGAGCCAGTCGACGGTCCAGACCAACCCGGCAAGACCACAGGTATACACAGAACATGAGGTGAACCTGTGGTTCCCCCCCCCCCAAAACAGGACAATAGCAACCCTGCATCTCCTGAGATACCATCTCGGAAAGAAGTCAGGGGAAGAAGAAGAAGAAAGGTGGGGGACAAGCGCTCCTCTCGAGGAAAGGGAGTCGTGAAGGAAGACAGACTATTTAAACTGGAAAAGATTCTAACCTGACTTGGCAAACTTGAGTTGTTTTCCCACCTGCTGCTCTTTGGAGGGCTGAGGAAAGTGTAGTCACCAAATCGGAAGTGTTTTTCCTTTGTCTGCACAGCTGAATGGCAGTGAATATATCTGGCAACTCTGCCGCACATAAAATGCAGTGGCTTCTAGAATAGGTGGTGACAGTATGCCATGTTGAGAAAATACTAAAAGCCACTGAGTTGGATACGTTAAATGGGTATGGACTCTGAGAAACTTCTGGATCCCCTGAAATCTTGACAGGCTGAGCGAGGGGAGCCCTGGAACAGCATCCAGCTCTTTCGTCCAGTCTCCACCTTTCCTCACTGCTTCATCCCAGGTGCGACATGAAGGGAGGAGGAACGGGGGCCCCTCCTTTGGACCTAGAAACACCCCCCCTGTGTCGAGGGATGTGGACCCTGTCACTCGCTAGATATTCTTTTTTTTTTTCCAGAGTACGGCTGTTGATTGAACACACTTTAAAAGGTTTAGTCAAACAGACCAAAGCCCATGTCATCATCAGACTCCTCAGATTCTCCCTTCTTTGCTTCTACTTTCTTCTCCTCGGCTGGAGCAGCAATGGCAGAGCGGGTGGGACCTCCAGCTGGGGCAGCCTCAGCAAGCTGGATATTCTGGTTTTGTTTTTGTTTTTGTTTTGAGTCAGAGTCTCACTCTGTCGCCCAGGCTGGAGTGCAGTGGCTCGCTCACAGCCACCCCAGCCTCCACCTGCTGGGCTCCGGCGATCCTTCCGACTCAGCCTTCCAAGTAGCTGGAACTACAGGCCTGTGCCACCATGCCCGGCTCATTTTTTGATTTATTGTAGAGATGAGGTCTCGCCAAGTTGCCCAGGCTGGTGTCTTGAACCCGCGGGCTCAGGCAGTCCTCGTCTCGGCCTCCCAAAGTGCTGGGATTGTGGGCGTGAGCCACCGCGCCCAGCCACTAGCTAGAGTCTTAAGGTCATTTCCCAGCCCACCCCTCATTCCCAACGGATACTTTGTAATCAAAGCAGATGGGGGCTGGCAGACACCTTGGATGTAGCTACTCTCTCAGTCTTCACTCTTTCCAGTGTCTTCCAGGCACCTCTTTCTCACTTCTTGTACATCAAGAAGCACTGGTAAATCTTGTCCCCCCTTCCTTCTAGAAGGAGCCCAATGACTCAACCTTTGTCACAGACTGGAGGTGACACCTGTACCCTAGAAGCAGCTCTTAGGGCCTTGGTCACAGACTGGAGGTGACACCCGTACCCTAGAAGCAGCTCCGTGACCCGAGGGATTACCAAATACTAAAACAACACTGGCATAATTACCCCCAAACACTGCTTCTGTTACAGATGCGATTTAAGCCTTAGGGGGGATTATGTTCATAATGTTAGGTCCCTAAAGAAAAAACAAAACAAAACAAAAAAACACGCCTTAGGGAGAATTTTACGTTGCAGGCTGCGCAAATAGAGAAAGCCAGGCTCTGCAGCCTGGCCAACCTGCCTCACCACCTTACCCACTGTGTCGACTCCGGCTTTCTGGGAGATTTTAGGGAGGAACGATGACCATAGCTTGTAAGGAGAAAAATCTTGGTTGCTTAAGTAAAGAAAGTCTGGCTACGTCCTTTTCCGTGCTAGCTCCTTTAAAAGGGTTTTAGGAAAATTGACAGAAGACTGAACTGTTTAAGTTATGGTTACTAGAGTTGGTTGTGGAGATGAGTTCTCCCACTGTCCCGAGGCTACCAGCCAGGCTTCCCTAATGCCTCTTTGCCAGGTAGTTTGGAGAAAATATTCAACTCTTCCAAAGACTTTCTCTCCTCTGAGCCTCATTTCTGAAAGTAAGGAAAACAATCCGAGGGCATCTAAGGGTTTCTGTGTTGGTAGCGAAATAAATCTTCTCTTGAGTTATAGGAATGATGGTGGAATGCAGTCAGGCGAGCTGGAAGGCCTGATTTTAGGGATGAATTCCTATAAGGGATGCTTGAGCCAAGCTTGAATCTAATTTGAAGCTCAAGACCACTTTTGTTTCAGATTGGTACCACCCATTTCTATTTCCTCGGGGCTTCCTTTCTCTTCCTCTTGTCTTTCTAAGCTTTCTAATTCAGAAAACTCTTGAAGATGGAGCCCCCTCCATAGACAGGCAGCAAGGCCTTGCTTGGCTTAAGAGCAGTCTTTAGACAGGAAGAAAAGGTTCTAGTGTTCTATAGTTCTGCAGGGTGGCTATCATTAACAGCAATATGTTGTATATTTTTAAATAGCTGGATGAGTGAAATCTGAATGTTCCCAACACAAGAAATGATACATTAAAAATAATAAAAGCAAAGAAAAAAATTGCCGCTTTGAAACCAGACCAAATTTTGGTTGTACCTGAGACCTTTGATTACCTGGCACAAGTTCATCCTTGTCCACGAAATGCCAGGCATAAAGTAGGCACTTACATTGCTTAACCCTTTTTCCCCTTCATAGACATTTATGTTTGTTTGTTTCTGACACTCACAGACATTTATGGCTACTCCATTTGCTTTTAGGTAAATGACCATTTGATATTGCTAAGTCAGACAATGGATGCAGGAATTGAGTTCAGCAGTCTTACTCCATAGTTGTTAATCCAAGATATTTTATGAATTGTTGTGTCTTTCTTGGGAATTTTCTATAGAGAACTTCTGTATAGGATCTTGCAACTTGCAAGTGGACTTTAAAACCTAACCAGTGGGTGGTCTCAGATCTTTCTCTCTCTCTCTCTCTCTCTCTCTCTCTCTCTCTCTCTCTGTGTGTGTGTGTGTGTGTGTGTGTGTGTATAATTTTTTTCAATCAGCAATTCTTGATTGTTTGGTCAAGAATATTCAAGCATACTTTTTTTTTTTGAGTTGGGTGTCTCACTTTGTCACCCAGGTCTGCAGTGCCATGGCACAATCATGGCTCACTGTAGCCTTGACCTCTTGGCTCAATCAATTCTTCCACCTCAGCCTCCTCAGTACCTGGTATCACATGTATGCACCACCATGCCTGACTAAGTTTTAAATTTTTTTGTAGAAATGAGGTTTTGCTATTTTGTCTAGACTGGTCTCAAACTCCTGGGCTCAAGCAATCCTCCTACCTCAGCCTCCCGAAGTGCTGAGATTACAGGCATGAGCCACCATGCCAAGATTACAGGTATGAGCCACCATGCCTGGTTCAAATATACATTTTAAGAATGTCCAAGTATACATTTTATACTCTGCTTTTTAACCCACTTATAATGTGTTACTTTGCCCTAATTTAGTGAACTATCTCCTAATTATGGGTGTCTAGATTGTTTTTTTTTTTTCTTTGAGTGTGAGTCTCACTCTGTCACCCAGGCTGGAGTGCAGTGGCTTGCTCACGGCTCCACAGCCTCAAACTGCAGGCTCAGGGGATCCTTCCACCTCAGCCTTCCAAGCAGCTGAAACTACACACATGGGCCACCACACCCTGCTAATTTCTTTAAATTATTGTAGAGACGAGGTCTCGCCAAGTTGTCCAGGCTGGTCTCGAACATGTGGGCTCAGGCATGAGCGATTGCACCTGGCTTTAGATTGTCTTTATATTGTGTAAATACTGGGATGCTGAGGCAGAAGGATCGTCGGAGCCCAGCAGGTCGAGGCTGCGGTGGCCGGGAGTGTGCCACTGCCCTCCAGCCTGGGCGACAGAGTGAGACTCCAACTCAAATAATAATAATAATAATAATAATAATAATAATAATGCTAGTGGAAACACCGCATGCCTTCGTGCAGTGTATTCAAAGAACAGATCCCCAGAAGTGGATTCCAAGTGTACCATTGCTTCTTTGTCAAGCAGTTAGATAATAAGGCATGGGTAGATCTTATCAGAGACAAGAGGATGATAAACTAGGAATTATGGTCTATTATCCCAGAGTTTGGGATAACTTTTTGGTTTCTTAAAAAATCACTCTTTTATTATTCTAAGGCCCTTAAATGAGGATAAGCCACCTGAATGAATATTTGTTGAAAGAAAGCCTTTTTAGAAAGAAGAGTCACCAGTCTCTCATTTTTCTGTTGGGTGTTCCTTTGTGATTATTAAAGGATTGCCCCAGCCAGGTGCAGTGGTTCAGACCTGTAATCTCAGCACTTTGGGAGGCAGAGGCAAGAGGAATGCCTGAGCCCATGGGTTTGAGACCAGTCTGGGTAACTTAGTGAGACCTTGTCTCTACAATAAATAAAAAAATTAGCCAGGCATGGTGGTGCGTGCCTGTAGTGCCAGCTACTTGGAAAGCTGAGGCGGAAGGATCACCTGAGCCCAGCAGGTCAAGGCTGCAGTGGCCGTGAGCTTGCCACTGCACTCTAACCTGGGCGAGACAGAGTGAGTCTCTGACTCAAAAAAAAAAAAGAATTGCCCAGTGTTTGTGTCTCTTCAGACCATGGAGCTGAACTTTCACAGAGAACATCTCAGAGTTGTATTTGCATGTCAAAGCCTCAGTTATTATCTTTTAAACCAAAAGTCTCTGCCTATAAAATGTGCCCTCAGTTACTGTTCAAAACATGGCATTGAATGTACTGCCAACTACATCATCCACAGGGCTTTATACAAAGTCTGTGAAGCCAACTTGGATTCCAATGCAGAGCCTGGTCAACCTCTCTCTCCCACTGTGATTCATGACCTTCCCTGGCCCTTCCTACCTGCAACCTCGAATGTGTAGGTTGGTTCTAGCAGATCTGTTACCCACAGGGTTACCACATTTGCATTCTTCTCATTTCCTTGGCTCTAGTTTTCTGTTTTTTATTTTATTAACCTTGTTATTGACTCCTTTGTGGTAAAGTATTTCAAATCCTTCTGAAAAGAGGAAGGATATAAAAAGAGTCTCTTTGTTTGGCATTGTTAATAAATAGATAAAACTTGCATTTCAAAGTAGCCATCTTATGGCTAAGTGGTGAGAGCCCAGGCTGTAGACCGAGCTTGACTTAGACTTGAACCTAGAGTGCTGTGTGAGTGGGTCTGAGCCCCACCATTCCTTAGCTTGGCTGTGTGCCAGTCATCTGACTTCTCTGAGCCTCAGTTTGCTCCTGTAAAACGAGAATAATTTGGTCATAGTGCGTCTTCCAGGATTCAATAAGATGTTTTGGACGTTATAAGCAAATAATACTAAATTATTAGTACTAAAGTATAAATCATTGTAAAGTGTGGCTCATATCATTTGGAAACATGTAACCGCTTTCTGAGTTTTTGTCAGGAGCAGATTGTATTTTCTACTTTTCTGGAACCTTGTACAGCACACAGAGTTGCAAGACCTGGTCTGAGTTAAGGTTGTTATCCCCGGTGTCACAAGGAGGTGCTCTCTGAAGCTTCTAGCAGGAGTGTGTCTGAATTGGGAGCCCCAAATATGTCCTGTGCCAAGTGGGCAGTGAGCATGGCAGCCCCTGCCTGAGACAGAAGGCCATACTCGTTCTCCATGTGAAGTGGTGTTTTGATGTGTTTTCGTCTACAGTACTTACATTTGGTGTTTAATTATCCATGGCGATGGCAGGAAGGAAAAACATAAAGCCTCCGCAAATGGCAGTCTCTCAATCTTGTGTTCTTGGATGACACCACATCGACTTGCTTTTTGTTTTCATCCTTTCTCTTCCCAAGGCCACTGCCCTTGGACAATTGTCATCATCTTTTCCACTGTACCCCTTCAGAGGCTGGGGTACGGATTCTCCCACAGTAGCTCGCCTCCCCCTCCGTGCTTCCTACAGAATTCTCTGACAGAAACAGAGCTCAGTGTGTCATTTCTCGGAATAATTTTCTGTGACTCCCAGCTACTCAGGAGGCTGAGGAGGGAGGATTACTTGAATCCAGGAGTTGAAGACCTGTCTGGGGCACATAGTAAGACCCCTTCTCAAAAAAGGAAGGAAGGAGGGAGGGAGGGAGAAGGAAGGGAGAGAAAGAAGGTAAAAGAAAAGAAAAAAAGAATCAACGTTCCTCCACTCTCTGTTGAAATAAAGCCCCACTACTTGACATGCTGGCCACGGCTTTGCTAATGCATCTCCTTCCTTCGTGCACACGCACAGACGCACCACTGGGGCTTCTAACATTTAAAAAAATATTTTTGCCTAAAGTTGTTCATACTATCTTCTTATTTTTTGCCCTCCAACTTTTTTATTTTGAAGATTACAAGTCTACAGAAAGAAATGAAAGAACGTGTCCTTTTCTTAGATTCACTAATTTTAAAATAGTTGGCACATTTGTGCCTTCCATCTCCCCCTCCTTCTCGTTTTGGCTGAAGTGTTGGAAGTTGCAAATACTGTGAGCCCTCACCTCCACACACCTCACATGCATCTTCCTAAGACGTGAACATTCTCCTGCATACCCACAACACTCACAAAACCTGACAGCCATTCCCTCATATCACGCACAGGGCAATTCCAGTGTCCCCAGCTGTAGCCCCTCAATCAGTCAGGGTTCACACAGTGTCTCTTTGGTCTTCTTTTGACATGGAATAGTTCGGCCCCCTTTCTCTCCGGTCGGAGTCTCCAGGCTAGTTGTTCTTTGTCAAACAGCACGTTATAGATGTCTGATCATCTCGATCATCTTGCTCCTCTCTCTCCCCTATGTTTCCCATAAACTGGAAGTTAGTTCTAGAGGTTTCTGTCTCTTATGAAACCGCAGACGAGGTGGGTTTCGCCTCCTTTTCTCTCCATTCGTCCATTCTTTCCAGAAATATTCTTTGAGTGTCTGCTCAGAGCTGGTGCTTTTCAGGTGTTGGGAGTGGTGTGGTGAACTAAACAGCGGGAGACTGCCCCAGTCAGCTTAGAGCCTAGCTAGGGGAGCCACCATGTGTAATGGAGTGTAGATGGTCACAAGACAAGGGTGCCAATTATGAAGGGTGGGGAGTGCTATTTTCTTTTCTTTTCTTTTTTTTTGGAGTTGGAGTCTCACTCTGTCGCCCAGACTGGAGTGCAGTGGCCGCTCCCGGCCACCGCAGCCTCGACCTGCTGGGCTCCGGCGATCCTTCCGCCTCAGCCTTCCAAGTAGCCGGAATTACAGGCACACGCTACCATGCTCGGCTGATTTTTTGATTTATTGTAGAGATGAGGTGTCGCTGCCCAGGCGGGTCTCGAACCCCGGGCTCAGGCCATCCACTCACCTCAGCCTCCCAAAGGCGCGGGATTACAGGCTGAGCCACTGAGCCCAGCTGGGAGTGGTATTTTCAACGGGGCGGGTAGTGAAGACCTGCCTGGGGTGATAACATTTGTGTAGGAATGTTACACACACACACACACACACACACACACACACACACACACACACACACACGGTAACATTTGTGTAGGAATGTTACACACACACACACACACACACACACACACACACACACACGTGAGAGGGCACCCGAGCAAGCAGCAGTGAGGGCCTGGGAGCCTTAGGGTCACCAGGCAAGCGAGGAGGGAGTCTCCTGCATAGCGGATCGTGGGGATGGAGACTTCTCTGCACCCTGGTCGCAGAGTGGCTGGGTGAGGACTCTCATCAATGCCGGGCGGAAGCTGGATGGGGGCGGGGCCTGGGAAGGACTGGGGTGAAAGGCAGGGGTGCCCAAGGCTCTTCCCCCCCGGAGCTTGCTGTGTGCTCAGGGGTCCCCGCTGCTGGGGGCTTTCCTAGTACCGTATTTGCTCATTTATGAAGCAACATTTCAAGGGCTGACCAGTTAAACACAGCTTTTGGGGGCGGGGGAGTGTCGGGGAGACTGGCAAAAAAAAAAAAAAATCACATGCCTATGTACAGATCAACTCTAAACTCCTCTTCATTTCAGAAACTTTAGTATATGAAAAAACGTGCTGTTTCGAATCAAAGAAGTACTTGCTTCCCCTTTATTTTGGGAACTACGGCTCACTAGTTTCAGAGAGAGGTGTGGCCTAGTTTCAGAGAGAGGTGTGGCCGTCCTTCTGGGGCTTCTCACCTCAACGAATGAAACTATAAACAAGCTGGAGTTCCCAGAGCAACTGGAAGCCTGCAGGAGGGTAGGCAGGGACAGGCTTCTGGCTGCCATGCCGTGGGGAAGGGAGGGTGGGGAGGGCAGTGTTCCGAGAAGAGCCTTGAGGCTTCTTAGAACAATTTCTCCCCTGTGAGGTATTGGCTAATTTGCACCATCTCCCTTCCCCAAACTGGAAGTCATCTCTTCTTCCTCTAAAATTAACTCTCAGCAGTGGTCCCCAGATTTAGCAGTGCTTCAGAATTACACAGATCACCCGGGAGCACCGTGCCTCCACTGAACCCCAAAAGACTTTCCTGGAATGTGTCCAGAGAATCCATTCTGGGAAAAGCAGCTTTTAGGCCGGGCACAGTGACTCATACCCGTAATCCCAGCACTTTGGGAGGCCGAGGCGAGAGGACTGCCTGAGCCCAGGGGTTCGAGACCCGCCTGGGCAGCTTGGTGAGACTGCGTCTCTACAATAAATCAAAAAATTAGCCGGGCATGGTGGCGCGTGCCTGTAGTTCCAGCTACTTGGAAGGCTGAGGTAGAAGGATCACCTGAACCCAGCAGGTCGAGTCTGCGGTGGCTGTGAGCGTGCCCAGCCTGGATGACAGAGTGAGACTCCGATTCAAAAAAAAAAGAAGGAAAGAAAAGCATCTTTTAATGGAGCTCATAACAGAGTTTATTTTATTTTTGACCCTGAGACTGTACTGTAAGGCAAGAATCATACCTGATTCAAATGTTCAAAGTCATCTTTTCAAAGTGCTGTGTATAGTGTTCTGCTCATCCTAGTATGAATGCAATCTCCGAATGACAGTGTTAGCATTTAGATGAATGGTGTCATTCTACATTGGTCAAGCACACTCCCTCCTCGCCAGGTGGCTGACTTTCCTCTGCAACCCTATCTGGAAATATGGCTTGTGGAGGCCATCGTTTTGCCTTTAATGCCACCACCTCTCCTGGTTTCCAGGCTCAAGTATCTCACTGGGTGCCCCCTACTGGATTTGACCACCTAGATGTTCCCACCAGCATCTTGTCTCCCACACTTGTGTTCCGCCTTTATTTCCAGCCTTGGTGAAGGACACCACCATCTTCCTAGGCACCGGCCGTGTAGTTGGAGCCAGATTCTATACATTCTAGTTCCTTTTTTTTTTTTTTTTAGTTGGAGTCTCACTCTGTCCCCCAGATTGGAATGCAGTGGCCGCTCCCAGCCACCACAGCCTCGACCTGCTGGGCTCCGGATCCTTCCGCCTCAGTCTTCCAAGTAGCCGGAACTACAGGCGCGTGCTACCACACCCGGCTAATTTTTTGATTGATTGTAGAGATGAGGTCTTATCAAGTTGCCCAGGCGGGTCTTGAACCTGCGGGCTCAGGCAATCCATTCACCTCAGCCTCCCAAAGCGCAGGATTACAGGCTGAGCCACCGAGCCTGGCTACATTCTAGTTCTTAATCCCACCTGCCCTTGAAGCCTCCAGCCCCCTAAATTCACCTTGCACACTGCTGATTGGGTGTATCACTTGTTTTCAGGGAAAACAAAAAAACAAAAGCCAGCATTGCATTCAGCGCATGCCTCCCTCTCCAGCCCTGACTACCTGCTTCTTGACTATAGTGCTTAGTGTCACAGAGCTGGTTCTTGGAGGAGCCTGGTTGATCTGACTCTAGGAAAATGCCATGTTCTCTTGAGGTTACTATGAAGTTCCTTCTTCCTGAAATCCTTTACTGACTGCAATCCGGCTGGCATCCCTCCCATGTTGACTCGCATTTCGCTTCTGCCGACATCTTTTTTTCTCTTGCCTAAGTTAGATGGTCTTTCTTAGGGTCCGTGCATCCTCTGTCACTGAGACTTCACACATCTTCACTATTGATACAAGAATGTGAGTACATTGAGAGCAGGAATTATGTCCTGCTGACTTAAAATGAATGCCCAATTTGTGTTTGTTGGATGAATGAATGAACAAGAAATCTGTCTGTGAGCAGTACCCACATTTGAGTTTATTCATCTATGTGTGATAAAGAATAAAAGTATGCTCTTTTTACTTTTCTTTAATGGAGAAACTTTGGTGGCTTAGAGCCTGTTCTGGAATGGTAAAACAATGTCATTGCTTTTATATTCCAACAGGAAATATGGGATGTATAAAATCAAAAAGGAAAGACAATGTGAATGACGACGGAATAGATTTGAAGACTCAACCAGTACGTAATACTGACCGAACTATTTATGTGAGAGATCCAACGTCCAATAAACAGCAAAGGCCAGTAAGTAGATAGTCACAGGGGAGAATTCCCACAGCAGGATCAAAGCGTGGCTGCACAGTTTAAACACCGATCTGTAATATGTGCATGCAGAGACATCACGTTGATTCCTTGGGCCTCAAATAATTTTTGGTGTGCTCTGTAACTTAATCCTTTGAAGGTGCATAAACATTTTAGGGAAAACTAGGCCACTTATTGTGCAATAAAAGGGCCCTTGGTCATATTCTTTGTGTGGAGAAAATCATCTTTCATACTATTGGTGCAAAGACCCGAGCACTAAGACCCTACGTGTGTGTGTGTGTGTGTGTGTGTGTGTGTGTGTGTGTGTGTGTGTGTATAGGCTTCTGTGACTGGAGAGGTAGTGAGATTAGCACAGTGGTGGTCTGGAAGCAAAAGGATGATGGATGCAAGTCAGGAGCTCAAATAGGCACTAATATGTCTTTTGGTGTCTCGAACGTTATCTCATCTTGTCATGTCTTCAGTTACATCAAAATAGTACAGATCCTGAAGTTGTCATAAGTTATTTTAGTGAATTAAAAGATTAAGAAAAAACACATCTAATTCTGCCTTCTAACTGCAGACAAATACTGCGTTAGAAATTTTATGTGAATGAACAATGTGCTGTGTGATTTGGGAAACAGTAAAGAAAAAACGAAAATCACATTTCGTGGAAAGGAAGAACAAAGCTTTGGATAATTACAACTTCAAATCCACTTGATTTCAGATCTTAAATCTTTTGAATATGTGTATTTTGTCACTATGTATGTGTGTGTATGTGTATATATGTTCTCTCACTGCCTAGTTTTTATGAGGTTACTCAGCATTTAACCTGGAAGCAGCTTATTCCAGGTTAGCCCCAATGCCTTTATGAAGAATTTTTCTATTTTCTCTGGTTTGACATGTTTTTAAGTGCCTTGGCATTTTAGAAATGCATTCTTGTTATTGAACCCTTTTGGCTGCCTTCCCTCCAGCCTGTCCCCATTATCCTGCAGGTAGGTCACATCCACAACATAGCAAAGTCACATGTCATCACTGAGGCTGATAAGTCAGAACTGGTCTTCTTAAGCAGAAGTGGTGATGGAGAGTGGATATATTAGGCTTTTAAGTTATCATATGTGATGATCCTGGATAGACAAATTAATGACGTATTTTTTTATATAGAAATATATATCCTCAAAGTATATAAGATTATTGATTGTTTCAATGATCCAGTGATAACACATATAAATATAAAATGTAAAGACCTATTACATAAGTAGGTACAGATAAAGAACATATATAAATGTGACTCACAGAAAGTAAAATAAGAGGAATAGTTTTCTTATAGACTACAAAGTTCTCATTAAAAAATCTGTGGTTTTTTTTTATCTGGTACCACATACTGCAGATTTTCCATGCTTTAAAACTCAAATTATTTTGTTTTTAAATGATGAATGAATATGCCCTTTATTCAGAAAAGCAAAGCAAAGGAGCACAGTACAAACTTAGACAATTTTTTTTCTCTTGTTCAGAGCAAAGGAGATTAAAAATCAAATTGGAAAGCAGAAGTAGTCGGCAGGTTTGGAATCTTTCAATTCCCTCATGTATATCATAAGTATTGTAGTTTGTGCCTTCTGTGGTCACAGATGCCCTCACTTCATGAGCCAGTTATCCTGGCTTTCTTCCATGGCCATAAATCGCACTCTCAGCCCTGGCCAGGTGTGCCAAAATGCATGCCATGGAAATTACAAGGGAAATCTGGTGAGAGTAAAGTAGAGTGGAAGCAAATTCAACAACACTCCACAAAAAGCCATTTTGAGGAGAAATCTAATGTGATGTTATGGGTCACATATATGGGTTTTGGTCTTATAAAAAGTGAATTAAACAATTGTAAATTAAGGGCTCTTGATATTTAAAAATCAGCTTCCTGCTTTCAGAATTATTTAGTTTGTCGTCTTTTAATTACGCCCTCTAAATCATATAAAATAAATCGTGTATCCTAATTATGCAAATCTGAATGACTAAAAATCAGTATAAAACTTCTTGAAGCAAGTTTTGAAGGCTAGAATGGACCCATGGGTTTTCTGATACTACAGTCTAATAATTTCCAACTCTCCCTCCCCTTGAATTGAAGATTTCATGGGCTGACTTTCATCAGAAATTTACATTGTAGTACAAACCATTTTGGTCCTATTCTACGAAGTCACTTCAATCAAAGAGAAACAAATGTTACACGGTTTGCAGTGTAGGCCTCTGATAGCGCCTCCCTCACAAGAGACTCTGAGCTCTCGCGTGGCCTCTCAGGGCACTATGAGAAAAAGGAATTTGATTTGAGGGTAAATGAGGGGGCCGTTTGTGCCATCAGACCCTTCCCAATCATTCACCTCCCAACTAAAATATCAGGGGTGGCATCTGTCCCTGTGATGGAGTCGGGGTTGGCCTGAGAAAGCCTGGATCGTTAGGACCTGCTCTCCACTACCAGTAACAGAGCCCCAACCGAGCATTTTTTAGATGCCTAGGAAACCTGGGGATGGGCAGTCCTGGGCTGAGGTGGCAATTCTGTCAAGTCACCAGGCCCAGCCACTTCCGTCTTTCATCCTCCTGCCCCTGGTATTCGGTTTCCATGGCTGCTGGGACTTCAGCCTTCACTTGTTTCTAGGCAGAGAGAAGGAAGCAAGGGAAGAGGAGCGCCTTCAGCGAAGCCCCACGCAGCCATTTTGCTGACAGATACGTTTCCTCCCTCGCCTGTCTAGGGGACCAGAGAGTTTGGAAGTATCATCACTGAGCTGGGCAGATTGCCACCCCAAATAATACTAGGGTTCTGTTACCAAATAAGGGGAGGAATTGCAATGGGGTGAGCACCCAGCAGCCACTGCCCAGAGCCATGCTCACTCCCTACTACCCCAGAGAAGTGATGAGAGCCATGTCCCTGAGTTTGTCAGTCGAATGTAGCTCTACGGACTTTTCTCTCTGTTTTCCACCTATTCCTTCCAGCTTGATAAATTGCCAAATACAAACACCGTCTGCTACCACTACAAACATGATATACAACATGAATGTGAGTAAGAAAAGCTACACGTGACTTTTTTTTTCTAACAACTACTCTCTCGTAGGTTCCAGAATCTCAGCTTTTACCTGGACAGAGGTTTCAGACTAAAGGTATGTTTGCATAGCCACGTGGTTAGATTTTTTTTTCTTTCCTGTTAGAGCTTCTATAAAGTAGTCATCCTAGATTTTCTTTTAATTGTAGGAAAATATCTAACGCATAAAATTTGCCAGATTAACCATTTTAAGTGTACGTTTCAGGGGCATTAAGTACATTTGCCTTGTTGCACAACCGCCACCGCCATCCATCTCCAGAACTTTTTATCTTCCTCCTTTAAGCAATGTCTCCCCTCCCCCCAACAACCAATGTCCTGCTTTCTGTGTCTTTGAATTTGGCTACTCTGTGTACTTCCTATAAGTGGAATCATTCAGTATGTGCCTTTTTGTCATGGACTGATTTCACTTAGCATAATGTTCTCAAGGTTCACCCAAGTTGTAGCAGGCGCCAGAAGTTCACTCCTTTTTAAGGCTGAATAATATTTCACTGTGTGGGGACACCACGTTTTGTTGAACCATTCATCCTCTGATGGACAGTTGAATTATTTCCACCTTTGGGCTGTGGTGAATAACGCTGCTACGAACATGGCCGTACCATTTCTTAAACAGAATTAGAATTCTAGTTGTAGGCTTATACGGCTAATGATGACAATTACGGTACACAGTGTGTCCAGTGTGTTGCTTTCTGGAGACCTTGTAGATCCTGAAGCCCACCCAGTAGGAGGCACACGTCCTTGCTCCAGCTGCCCTCTCTTAGTGCCTCATCTCACCCTCTGGGCCCCACAAGAATGTGTTAGATCATTTCGGCTGATAGATTCTTACAGGTGTTTGCTCCCTTGTGCTCGTTTTTAGATCCAGAGGAGCAAGGCGACGTTGTGGTGGCTTTGTACCCCTATGATGGCATCCACGAGGACGACTTGTCCTTCAGGAAAGGAGAGAAGATGAAAGTCTTGGAAGAGTAAGTGTTCCCAGCGCGCTGTGGCGCTGCTCCTTTTCACGGGCCTCTGGGTCCTGCCGGCTGTCCGCCGATTTCGTCTCAGCCCCGCCGTGATAGCCAGACGCCCTTCTTGCGGTGGCGTGAGGCCTCCAAGCCTCTTTGCGGTCAGTAGGACTTGGGCAGTGGAAGGAGGAGAGCCAGAGGAGTTTTCCTTTTAAGTCTGACTGTGAGCACTCTCTAGGAGGTGTTCCTTTTCAGACAAGCTAGTGTCTTCCTTTATCCAACTGTGCTACCTAAAGAAGCCTGGGTCTGTGTGGCATCTGCATGTTTTTTGTTTGTTTGTTTGTTTTTTGAATTGCAGTCTCACTCTGTCTCCCAGGCTAGAGTGCAGTGGCACGCTCATGGTCACCCCAGCGTCGACCTGCTGGACTCCAGCGATCCTTCCGCCTCGGCCTTCCAAGCAGCCGGACTTACAGGCGTGTGCTACCACACCCAGCTAATGTTTTGATTTGTTGTAGAGACGAGGTCTCGCCGAGTTGCCAAGGCAGGTCTCAAACCCGCAGACTCAGGCTCCCACTCGCCTCGGCCTCCCAGAGTGCTGGGATTACAGGCTGAGCCGCCAAGCCTGGCCTGCGTGTCTTCAAAAATGTCATTTTTGTTTTGTTATGTTACTCAGTTTCAGACTGGGTTTATAGGCCCAACCTGATTGAGTTCTAAGGGCAAGGGGCTATTTCGGCCATGTTGGAAAAGTCCCTGCTCAGATGCTTCCATGCTTCTGTGAAGGCCTTGGATGTTGTCAATTCCTCGACCCCCTCCATGCTGATGCACGGACATGTGGCCTTGTCAGATCACGGGGGTGCAGGACGGTCCTAAGAATAAGAAACTTCAAATATTTTAATTCTAGCTTGTTTTTTTTAAACTAATCTTACATGAAGTGTCACTCTAACCTGTCATGCATGGTTAGAAGAAGGAAACCCCCATCAGGAATAAGGTGTTCCGTGTTGAGAACAGTGTTGCTTATGGGTTGATCATGAACTTGAACCTAATCCCGGCTCTGTCATTTGATAGCCGTGTGACCTTGATGGGGCATTTAAACTCTACGCCTTGGTTTCTTCACTTATAAAACGGGACAACAGTACCCATGTTGTGAGGTTGATGTGAGCGCGTGTGTGTATAAATATGGCATAGGTGATGCTTAGTGTTAGTTGTAGTTATCCTTCATGTCTTGCGGACAAGGATCCCGTCCACCTGTGGAATTTGTAGTGGAGCATGGGTAAGGCTCACAGGGACCGTCCCTGGTCACCGGCTCATCTGCTCCTTCTGGTGCTGGCCCAGCCTCCTCCCTGGCTCCATGCCTGCCTTCCTGTTGAGGGCTCCAGCATGGTGATGAAGCTTACCTGCTTGTGGTTTTATGGCTTCCTTTTTTCCCACCGCATCCATCTCTGTGGTAACTAGATGTTTGAACAAAGGCGTTTGTAACATTTGAACTATGACCCATTAGTCCCTTGACTTCCATTTCTGTAAAGATCCTCCTAAAGCATTTTGTGGTTATCCTGGGGGAAAGAGACAAGTTTTGCTCCTGTGAGATAGGAACCATTTTTACCAACACCTGTTTGAGCAGCACTGAACACAGTGAACACACTTTAATTGTAAGGCTGGTTTCTTTTACTTTAGTCTCTAAATGTACTTTTATTCATCAAGAGTAGTGCATTTTCTCGCTGGATTCTGGGGTTCCAGGGACATTCTTTACTCACCCCCCAAAATAAACACCTTAATCAATTGTTGTTATAGCTTATGAGTCTTGTATATAGACACTTTTTTTTCCTTTTTAGTTGACAGGGATACAGAGTAATATTTCTAGACATGTATCCAATGTGTAATGATCAAATCAGAGTAAGGAGCATCTCTATTGCCTCAAACTTCTATCATTTCTTTGTGTTGTGAACACTCAAAATCCTCTCTTCTCACATGCTTTTTCTCTCTTTTTAATAGCTTTATTGAGAATTAACAATACCATGCAATTCGCCCATTTAAGATGTGCAATTCAGTGGCTTCAGTATATTCACAGAATCGTGCAGCCATCACCACAGTGTTTTAGAATATTTTCAACACCCCAAAAAGAACCCTGCACCCCTGAGCCATCATCCTCCAGTCTCTCCAGCCTCAGAAATCCACTAATCTACTTTTAATCTCTAAATATCAGTCTATTCTGAACATTTTATCTAAATGGGATCATACAGCATGTGGTCCTTTTTGAGTGATTCCTTTCACTTTGTCTGAAGTTTTCAAGGCTTATCCACATTGAGGTCTGTGTCTGTACTTTATTCCTTTTTACTGCTGAATAATAGTTCATTGGATATGCCAGATTTATTTAGTCATTCATTTGCTGGTAGACATTTGGGTTGTTTCTACCTTTTGGCTTTTATGAATAATTCTGCTTTGAACATTTGTGCTCAAGTTTTTGCAAAGACATATGTTTTTCTCTTGGGTATACGTTGTGGAGTGGAATTGCTGGGTCATATGCTAACTCTGTGTTTTCAAACGCATTTAAATTTTTTATCGATACATAATTCTTATACATATTTAGGCGGTGCATGTGTATTTTGAGGCATGCATAGAATAAGTAATTCTCGAGCTTCTTTTCGCTGTGTATTTCTATTCCAGGCATGGAGAGTGGTGGAAAGCTAAATCTCTTTCAACAAAGAGAGAAGGGTTCATCCCCAGCAACTACGTGGCCAAAGTCAACACCTTAGAAACGGAAGAGTGAGTCTTTACATGTTGTCATCGTCGATGGTTTTGTTTTACTGCGTTGGATTTCTGGATGTTCTTCATCTTTTTCTTGGCCTGGAACATAATACACCTGAAATTTTCAAATGTCTTCCCAGGTGGTTTTTCAAGGATATAACCAGGAAGGATGCAGAAAGGCAGCTTTTAGCACCGGGGAACAGCGCTGGAGCTTTTCTTATCAGAGAAAGTGAAACATTAAAAGGTAGGAAGCAGTTTAAGGACTTGTGAAAACACTATTTAGGAAGTTATTTTTAGAAACAATTCTAGAATTACAAAAAAAAAAAAGGATGTAGTACGTTCTGGTAGTAAAAATTTTATAGCTCGAGAGCAAATCACAAACTCAAATGATTAGTTTTGCTACTGTAAATAACATAGAAAGTAGGTACATGATTATGGCAGTTTTTACCATGATTTATGTTTGCCAGGCCTCTTGTATTGTTATTTAGAGTAAATTCTGAAGAAAAAAAATTTTTTTTGAGTCAAGATCTCACTCTGTCACCCAGGCTGGAGTGCAATGATATGATCATGGCTCACCGCAGCCTCAACCTCCTGGGCTCAGGCAATCCTTTCACCTTGCCCTCCCAAGGAGCTGTGACTACAAGTGCACGTCACCATGTCCAGCTAATTTTTTTTAAATTTTTTTGAAAAGATGAGGTTTCACTATGTTGTCCAGGCTGATCTTATACTCCTGAACTCAGGCAACCCTCCCACCTCAGCGTCCCAAAGAAGTGGGATTACAGACGTGAGCCACTGTGCCTGGCCATAAATCCAGAAAATTTAAGAAAAAGAAAATCAAAGTAACATTTATTTATTTATTTGAACTAGGAAAGGTAGATTTATTAAAGGAAAGATATGTTGTGAAGAGCACAATGGACGGGGCAACCGTGAGAGGGTCTGCTGGCTGCTGCCCAAAGTAACGTTTACATTCAGCTAAATAACAATTTTTAAAACTATCCTGAAGAAAATGGGATGCTGGCAAAGCTGCACAGCAAACAAAATGCTAGCTTCGTTTGTCAAGTCGAATTTGATAGGACTTTAAAAATGGTGCACTATATACATATTTAATTTATATTTTGCATATTTTAAATGGCAAAATGCGTACTTCAGTGTTGTGTAATACAGATTTTGTCAAATACAAGCCTTCACTTTTCCCTCCACAGGAAGCTTCTCTCTGTCTGTCAGAGATTATGACCCTGTGCACGGCGATGTTATTAAGCACTACAAAATTAGAAGTCTGGACAATGGAGGTTATTACATCTCTCCACGAATCACTTTCCCCTGTATCAGTGACATGATTAAGCATTACCAAAGTAAGTAAAAACAGAAGGTGGGACAAGACAGAATATGTTCATCATGATATGTATAAGGGGTCAAACACTCTTTATATTAAGATTTTTGACGTATCGCATTTCCTTTGGATAAAGTTGGTAGGTCATTTTCTATAACTGATTCTAAATTAATCTGTAGTGAAATACGCAAAGTTAAGAGTTGATCTTCGTGAATAATTATTCTAGTCCTTCTCACCTACTCCATGCTGTTTGACATTCAATGTTTCAAAATCACCAAGAGAAAAATAGATATTGTGTTTGCATAGCGCCTACTTTTGCAATGCATCCAATTATCTGGACTAGGAATGCAGAATTACAGGACTGTGTCTTTGTGTATAGGTGTGTGTGTATAAAAGTGGTATGTACTTTTGGTGAAATAACGGTTTCACAATAACACAATTGTTGTGTCAGAAATAACACCACCACCACCTCTGAAATATTTTGAAGTGGCAGGTCATTGTCCCTCCATCTCCTGGTGAAGCCTGGACCGGTGACCTCTGGGTTCATTCCCTTTGTGACTGAGGTTGGTGGCGTGGTTTTTGTGCTGCTCCTTCTTTGACCTTTTCAAAGGAAATGCACATTATAGGTTTGCCTGGCTCACGGAAGATGGAGTGAGCAAGGTGTCTCCAATGTTGAAGACTCCTCCCTCCCTCTGTCCTCCTCACTTGTACATGCATCAGGCACCCGTGTGGAGGGCTGGGGTGATCTGGTTCTGTTCTGGTGACATGACCAAGTCCCCACTGTGGTGCTCTGTGGAGCTGATGTGGGCTCAGTGATCTGAAATCACACTTTATTAAGTGTGACGGCCTGTCAGCCTTTGATGGTCTGTTGGCTTTGGTTTTTTTTTTTTTTTTGTATGTTAACTGTGCTTATGAATAAAATCGAGTATGCTTCAAATTGTCTTTTCTTATATAGATTTCAAAAGTCACCATGAAGGGATGAATACTCCCCATAAGCATTTTCGTTTTGTATACTGTGGATGTTATAAGACTAACAGTCCAAACTTTTTTTGTAGATACTGGTAAAATACAGAGTATTGTGTTTCTTAACCTCTGTTTTCCCTTCCAAATTAGAGCAATCAGATGGCTTGTGCAGAAGATTGGAGAAGGCTTGTATCAGTCCCAAGCCACAAAAGCCATGGGATAAAGACGCCTGGGAGATCCCCAGGGAGTCCATTAAATTGGTGAAAAGGCTTGGTGCTGGACAGTTTGGGGAAGTCTGGATGGGTAAGTTTCTGACCCTGGGGCCCATGTCTACTCTGGAAGCAATGATGGAGAAGTAAGGGCTTGAGACGATTTCTGTCATCTTCTGAGCCAGACAGTTGTGTCCACATGGGGCTGGAAACCTGCCCACAAAATTATTTGCTTTGACTTGTGCTCTTCCTTGTGACTTGGTAATTCCCTTAAAGTTTATAAGGAAGGAGGCAATAGTAAATTTATCTTGGTCATTTTGTCTGCTCCATCAGGATTCTCTCATCATCAGATTTTCTGGATGCATCTTTTCAGTGCAGGAAATTTGCTTCCATCTCAGGGAAAGATACCCTTGGGGTAGGACCCACTCGCTTAACAGAAAGACCCACATTTATTATAATTTGAGGGTCACCAAGAAAGTTTCTAACAGTGCTCCTCTCATCATTAATGAATCATTCCTTAAAACCGGGAGCTGTGGCTCACACCTGTAATCCAAGCACTTTGGGAGGCGGAGATGAGAGGATTCTCTAAGCCCATGGGTTCGACACCAGCCTGGGCAACTTGGCGAGACCCTGTCTCTACAATAAATTTAAAAAAAAATTAGCTGGGCATGGTGGCGCACACCTGTAGTTCCAGCTCTTTGGAAGGCTGAGGTGAAGGATCGCCTGAGCCCAGTAGGTCGAGGCTGCAGTGGTCATGAATGTGCCACTGCACTCCAGTCTGGGTGACAGACTGAGACTGGTACTCAAAAAAAAAAAAAAAAGAATAATTCCTTAACGTAAATATTGCCTTCTTGGGCTGGCAAGAAATACATGCATACAAATTATAGCAATGCCTTTCTACAGGGGATCTTTTTATAGTGGATGTGAATTTTGTTTGTGAGAATTTTCCTTAATGTTTATTTTTTTCCACAAAAAAGCATAACATTTTCCTTTTTTGAGTCAAGAGTTCACTCTATCACCCAGGCTGGCACGATTAGGGCTTACCGCAGCCTCGACCTCCTAGGCTCAGGCAATCCTTCTGCCTCAACCTCCCGAGTAGCTGGGACTACAGGTGTATGCCACCACGCCTGGCTAATTTGAGAAAAAAATTTTTTTAGAGACAGTATCTTGCTATGTTGCCCAGGCTGGTCTCAAACTCCTGGTTTCAAGTAATTCTCCCACCATGGCCTCCCAAAGTGCTGGGATTACAGGCATGAGCCACTGTCCTTGGCATAACATTCTGTTTATGGTTCTAATTGAAAATGCACTTGCTTCTGGAAAAGGTAGTATGTTAGGTTACATGCATCTGAGTAGATCATTTTCTCTGTGCCAGCTTTGTTAGGTGAAAGCAAATGTGATTTCTAAATAGAAGGGCAGACGACTTCTAAAAACTCTCCAGCTCCAGTGGAGCAGAAACTAAAGGCTTCCATCCTGCTGCAGGTAGTCTGTAAAGGAGAGGCTTTTCCTCTCAAATCTTGGCCCCTGGGACCACAACCTTGCCTACCTTCTCCTGTAGCCGATGTATCTTTTAAAAATGGCAGATACTGAGCCATCCTGTAATTCATCCTTACTGTGCTGCCAGTGAACATATTTACAGAATTCAGGTAAACTGTGATTACACAACGCCACATTCTCTGCTCTGGCTGGCATATTTCAGAAACGATTGGCAGTGCATATCTGCTACTCTATTTAAATTTCAGTCAGCAGATTTGTGGGTGCAAGTACTCACTCTAGATCAGGTGTCCAACCTTTCGACTTCCCTGGACTGCATCGAGAAACCTTTTGGCTTCCCTGGGCCACATCAAGTAAAGAGGAATTGTCTTGGTCCACACATAAATTACATAATACAGTTAGTGCATAGATACAATAAGGCTTTTAAAATATTTTTTATTATAAAGCTTAGAAAAATAAGAACAATATAAAAATACAGGAAAAAAATAGAAATACAGAAAAAATTTAGAAAATTTGGCCTCGTATTTGGAAAACTAATTTATCAGTGTCTGGTTCAATGGAAGTGGTTACAATTTTTAGTGAGTTCTCAAGGTGCTCATTAGAAATGTTCGTTCGAATTTTGCTCTTTGCTTTGTAATTGAAAACAGCTGCTCACAAATGTATGCACTGCCAAAAAGCAATGTCATGAATAAGGCGTGATTATGAAATCACAAATGGAACTACGCATGGGGTCATGAAGAAGATAAATGCTAAAAAACTCATGATGTTAGAATATTTTGTGGGGCCGTATTACTAGCTGACCCGGGCCGGGTTGGGCATGCCCGCTCTGGATGTTGGCTCTTCTCCCACACACTCTGTTATCTAAGTCAGACCATTACCCCCCTCATTTCTTTATCTGCTTTTTTTCTTTAAATTAACATGAAATTCACATGACATAAAATTAATCATTGTAAAACAAAAACAATTCAGTGGCATTTAATATGATCAGTATTGTATAACCACCACCTTTATCTAGTTCCAAAAGGTTTTCATCACCCCAAAAGGACACAATATACACATTAATGGTTCCCTATTCCTTCCACCCCTCAGCCCCAGGCAATTCTGCTTTACTTTTTGAAGTTTATTTTTTAATTAATTTTTTTTCTTTTTGAGTTGGAGTCTTACTCTGTCGCCCAGACTGGAGTGCAGTGGCCGCTCCCGGCCACCGCAGCCTCGACCTGCTGGGTTCCGGTGATCCTTCCACCTCAGCCTTCCAAGTAGCCAGAATTACAGGCATGTGCTATCACGCCCAGCTGATTTTTTGATTTATTGTAGAGATGAGGTCTCGCTGCCCAGGCGGGTCTCGAACCTGCGGACTCAGGCAATCCACTCACCTCAGCCTCCCAAAGGCTTGGGATTACAGGCTGAGCCACTGAGCCCGGCTTTATTTTTTAATTTTTATTTGTATTTTTTTAGAGATAGGCTCTCCCTCTCTTGTACAGGCTAAAGTGCAATGGCATGATTATAGCTCACTATAGCCTCAAACTCCTGGGTATATAAGTGATCCTCCATGCCTGGCTAATTTTTTATCTTATTTTATTTTTTTGTGGAGACAGGATTTTGCTATGTTGCCAGGCTGGTCTTAAACTCCTGGCCTCATGTAATCCTCCCACCTCAGCCTCCCAAAGTGCTTGGATTACAGGCATGAGACACGATCCACTTTCCATCTGTATGAATTTTACCAGTCTGGGTACCTCCTGTAAGTGGAATCATGCAATATATGTTCTATTGTGTCTGGCTTATTTTGCTTATAATGTTCCTAAAGTTCATCCATGTTGTAGAATGTATCAGAATTTCATTCCTTTTTTATGACCCAGTAATATTCCATTTTATGACCACAGTTTGTTAGTCTCCTTACCCATGGATGGATGTTTCAGTTGTTTCTACCTTTAGGCTGTTATGAATAATGCTGCTATGAATGTTCATGTAAAAATTATTGTGTGGGTGTGTATTTTCATTTCTCTTGGGTATATACCTAGGAGTATAGTTGTGGAGGCATGTGATAAGTTTATGTTGAACTTTCTGAAGAACCGCAAAACTGTCATCTGCTCATTTTTTAAAAAGTCACTTGCCTTGTTTTTTTCCTCCAAGGTATTTGTATTTATTTCTTGATATTTGTATATTTTTCCAAATCCACAGACTAGGGACAGGAATAGTATAATGAACAGTGTATACCCTTTACCTCGATTTACCAGTTATTAATATTTGCTCTATTTGTTTCATCGTGTATATATATATAATATATACACACATAAATGCACAAAGATATTATTGTTGAACCACTTGAGAGTAAGTTGCAGACATGACGACTCTTCACCCCTAAATACTTAAGCACATGTCTCCTCAGATCAGGACCATTATTTTACTTAATACAATGGTCATAGGCAGAAAATTTAACATTGGTACATACTGTTTTCTGATATAGAGTCAATGATCTAATTTCTCCAGTTGTTCCAATGTCCTTGTCGCTACTTCTCCCCAACCTAGGGTCACATATCTGTGCTCAGTTGACATGTCTTTAATCTCCTTGAGTCTGGACCAGTTTCCCCTGCATACCTTCATCTTTCATGACACTGAGATTTTATAGAACATAGGTCAGTTGTTTTACAGAGTATTCCACGGTTTCTGATATTTCTCATGATTTGGCTCAGGTTGTGTCTTTGTTAATGGTCTCTAGGTACCCAAAGCAGGGCATCCATCGGGGACATAATATCAGTTGATCCAATTCTTGCTGATATTCTGTGTGATCTTGTTGAAGGTGATTCTTTTCGATTGATAAGTAATCTGTGGAAAGCTTCTTTAAGACTGTGTAAAAAAAAAAAAAAAACCTTTCCCCAGAAGGTTTCAGCATGATCTGCTCATTTCAGATTCTCTTCTCTCTCAGAAACCATCACTTCCATGTGACGCTCTGGGCCTTCCTGTCCTCCCACACCCCTTACACACATCTGTTCTGACGCCACTGACTCACGTCAAGAACCAGGGACTTCTGCCTTCTGTCCCTGGCTTCCTCTTTCAAGGCTTGTCTCTTCACTGACAGTATTAGTATTGGCAGGAAGAACATGGCCATGATCGCGTTTAATTGCACCCTTAGTCCATCTGAGTGCGCTTTCCTCTGCTTACTTACCGTGACTTTGAGTGGGGAGATGGAGAAGGGAGAAGGAAGGAGGAGAGAAAACAGAATATGAGCCACAGCGTCTGCCGGCTCCGTCCTAGGTGCATTTTCGTTGGTGTTCTCACATGCTCGTTGCAGGAGCCCTGTGAGCGTGTACCATCATTTGATAAATGCGAACACTGAGAATCAGATAACTAACTTGCAAAGGTGACTCAAGGCAGTGAGAGCGTCAGGCTGCTGACATCAGAGAGCCCTGGGGTCAGTGGCTTGCTGAGCTGTTTACAAGCAAATCGGATTTCTCTAGCCTCAGTTCCTGTATCAGTGAAACAGGCAAACCACTGTCTCATCACTTGTTGAAATGAAAAAATGAGATCGTGGACCTGAAGTGTTTCCCACAGAGTTTGACTCTGTGTGCTTTGTTTTTATTATTATTATTATTCACTCGTCTGTCACTAGTCCCTGGAAGCGATATTTTGAGAGATTTCCCCCTCCCCAGTTTTAATCATAAGATCAAGCTATAAATACTTCAACTAGACCTTCCTGTGGGTATTGGCTGGTGAAGGAATCGCGTATCTGTCATAAAGAGAAACATAGAGGGAGCTTCACCAGGGTGTAGTCACTTACCCTAAAACAGCAGCCCTGCCTGTAGAGTGATGGTTTGGAGTTTTGTTCCAACCTCCCCCAGTTCATCTGTGAAACAAGAATAAAGGCAGCCGGGCTCGGTGGCACAGCCTGTCATCCCAGCCCTTTGGGAGGCCAAGGCTAGTGAATTGCCTGAGCCCGCGGGTTCGAGACTCCCTCCCGCCCCGCGGCAACTTGGCGAGACCTCATCTCTACAATAAATCAAAAATCAGCCAGACATGGTAGCACACGCCTGCAGTTCTGGCTACTTGGAAGGCTGAGGCAGAAGGATCACCGGAGCCCAGCAGGTCGAGGCCGCAGTAGCCAGGAGCATGCCACTGCTCTCCAGTCTGGGCAACAGAGTGAGACTCCAACTCAAAAATAAAAAATAAAAAGAAGAAAAAAGACGTAGAACTGCATACTGTTTGCACCTGAGTGATAAGTAACAGTGAACTAAGCACATTCAAACCCAAATGCTTGAGTGAACTGTATGCACGTGAATTGTCTCAGTGACACTGTTTTTATGAAATGCAGTTGCTGCCAGGTTGGAGGCGTGGCATCGGAAATGCTGCTGTCAGCTGTGTTGTCAGCATACCTTCCAGGGGAAGCCTGGTGAGGGCGGGTCAGGAAGTCCAGAGCCAGGTAGCAATGGGGCACACACCCATGCGGATCTGCTCGCGGCTCCCATTCTGCCCCGAGGCGCAAACCTGTGCTGCAATTGTGCGCCCAGAGCTCAAGCACATTTGTCTTTCTGGGGCTGGCAAAACCTCTTTGCTTGTAATTCCAGATACCCTAAATCCCTCTGCTCCTTCCTCACCCTTTCCTGTTCATGGTCATCCCCTGGGTTACGTGCTACATGTTCACACTTTGCCTTTAGAGAATTTTACTGAGTGTGTATCCAGGGAGTGCCTTGGAGAAACTGAGGTTGAGTAGAGAAGACAATGGGGCATTAGAAAATACAGAATTGTGGGCCAGGTGCAGTGGCTCAAGCGATAATCCCAGAATTTTGAGAGACCGAGGCGAGAGGATTGCCTCAGCCCGCGGGCTCGAGACCAGCCTAGGTAACTTGGTGAGACCTCGTCTCTACAATAAATCAAAAAATTAGCTGGGCATGGTAGCACGCTCTGTAGTTCCAGCTACTTGGAAGGCTGAGGCGGAAGGATTGTCGGAGCCCAGCAGGTCGAGGCTGCATGGCCGGGAGTGTGCCACTGTACTCCAGCCTGGGTGACAGAGTGAGATTCCAATTAAGGAAAAAAACAAAAACAAAAACCAGAAAATACAGAATTGTTCTATCCAGAGTGTTACTTTTTATTTAAACTGTCTGAAAGAGGGTAGAAATCTTGTGATGATACATCGCTTGGATAGATTTACTTATAATGTTTTCTAAAATTGTGGTAAAATACACATGACATAAAATCTGCACTTTAGTCATTTTAAAGTGTGCAGCTCGGTTGCATTAAGTACATTTACGTGTACAACCAATCTCCAGAATCTCTTTCCATCTTATGAACTGAGAGACTTTCTGCCCTTTAAACACCAACTCCCCGTTCACTCCCCCCAGATCATGGCAACCATTCTGCTTAGTGTCTCTCTGAATTTGACTGTGTTAAGCGCCTCAAAAAATTGGAATCATGCAGTGTAAAGTCTCCGAGATTCATCCATGTTGTAGCTTATGTCAGAATTTTCTTCCTTTTTAAGGCCAAATAATGTTCCCTTACATGTATGTATCATATTATGTTTATCTGTTGATCTGTGAATGAACAATTGGGTATGAACATGGATGTACAAATATCTCTTAGAGCTGCTGCTTTCAGTTCTTTTTGGTCAACACCCAGAAGTGGGATTGCTGGATCCTGTGATACTTATATTTTTAATTTTTTGCAGAACTGCCATACTGTTTTCCATAGTGACTGCACCATTTTACATTCCCCTTGACAGTGTACAATTGTGACACTTTCTCCACATGTTCACCAACACTTGCTATTTTCTGTTTTTTGGACTTGTGTTTCTTTTCATAGGTCATTTTAATGAAGGTGAGGTAGCATCTCATTGTGGTTTTGATTTGCATTTTCCTAATGATTAGTGATGTTGAATATCTTTTCATGTGCTATATATCTTCTTTGGAAAAAACATATGTTCAGGTCCTTTTCCAATTCTTAAAACATGTTTTTTTTTAAAATTTACTAATAATGTTTTAAAAGAGAAAGGCAGTAGAGCCTCATCTGAAATGGGGGTTTAATAGAACATAACTTGTAGAAATGGTGTGAAGGGCCGGGCTCGGTGGCTCAGCCTGTCATCCCACGCCTTTGGGAGGCTGAGGTGAGTGGATTGCCTGAGCCCGCGGGTTCGAGACCTGCCTGGGCAGGCGAGACCTCATCTCTACAATAAATAAAAAATTAGCCGGGCGTGGTAGCACGCGCCTGTAATTCCGGCTACTCGGAAGGCTGAGACGGAAGGATTGCTGGAGCCCAGCAGGTCAAGGCCGCAGTGACTGGGAGCGGCCACTGCACTCCAGTCTGGGCGACAGAGTGAGACTCCAACTCAAAAAAAAAAAGAAATGGTGTGAAGGTTTAATAAAATGATGCAGGTACACGCTTAGTCCAGTTGACAGCATTCAAACCACTGCTATTATCAAATACTTAATATAATAAAGAAAATATGATCACATTAATGCAAAGGCTATATAAAAGAGAGGAAAGAAATAACCCAGGCTTTCCTCACTGAATAAAAGTTGTTTGTGTTTCTTTGTTTTTTTTTTTAACTAATTTTAAAATTTTGAGATATTTGTGGATTCACATGTGGTTGTGAGAACTAATACAGACATGAAAACACATAAACATGAATGTTTATAGCAGCATAATTTGTAATAGCCAAAAAGTATAAAACCCAAATGCCCTTCAGACGATGAGTGGATAAATAAAATGTGCTCTATTTGTACAACAGCAAATGCAGCAGTACACAAAATGAAGAACTCACATATGCTGTAACATACAAGACTCTTGGAAACACCAGGCTAAATAGAAAAGTCAGTCACAAAGGAGCACATACTATACGATTCAATTCATTTAAAATATACAGAATAGGCAAATTTGTAGAGAAAGAAAGATGAGTGGTAATTGCCTAGAGCTGGGAGATTGGAGGATAGTGAGAGTGACTGCTGAGTATAATTTCTTTTTGAGGTGATAACAACGATCTAAAATTGACTGTGGTGATGAATATACAAAAAAACACAGATAAACTTTATACTTTGAGTGGGAAAATCCATGGTATATGAATTCTATTTCAATAAAGCTGTCATATTTTTAAAAGAAATAATACAGAGAGACCCCATGTATTATTTACTCAGTTTCCCCTAATGATAACATTTTGCAAAACTGTAGTACAATATCATTACCAGGATATTAGCATTCATAGCTTTTCTCTTTCTAGTCTTGTGTTCAAAGGAGGAAAAAAGGAAGGAAAGAAGGAAAGGAAGTGGGGGCGGAGGAACAGGGAAAGAAGAGAAAAGAAAAAAATAGAAAATTTTGACCCGGCATGGTTTGTTGATAGTGTCTGTGAGTTTGGCTGCCAGCCAAGGAGCTCCTTCTTGGCTATTGAAATAATTTTCAGGCTGGATGCGGTGGCTCATGTCTATAATCCCAGCACTTTGGGAGGCCGAGGTAAGAGGGTTGCCTGAGCCCATGGGTTCGAGACCAGCCTGGGCAACTTGGTGAGACCTCATCTCTACAATAAATCAAAAAAATGAGTTGGGCGTGGTGGCACATGCCTGTAGTTCCATCTACTTGGAAGGCTGAGGCGGAAGGATCGCGTAAGCCCAGCAAGTCGAGACTGCAGTGGCCATGAGCATGCCATTGAACTCCAGCCTGACGACAGGGTGAGACTCCAACTCAAAAAAAAAAAGAGAAAGAAAGAAAGAATGTTTACATGTTGCATACATTTAGCAGAGGAATACCAGGAATGAAAGCCAGAGTAGTAAATGGTTTGCTATGTTAGGAATCAGAGGTTGAAGGATGTCACCTCTCCCATTGTGCGTTTGTGAGCTCATTCTGATGGTCCAAGACCTGATATAATAAGGTCTGTGCAACTTAAAAAAACTGTCAGAATTTGTTTTTTATTTCTCAAGGAATATGCAGGCTAGGCTTTCTCATTGACAGAAAAATACAACCAATTAAACTTATGTCACCGTTAACCGAGTAAGTTAATATTTTGCTAAATACAAGCAATTGTTCATAGGCTACCAGTTACATGTTATGGTCTGAATCTTCTTGGTCTGAAGTACAGTGAATAAATACTAGGAAGTGACCTGTTCTTTAGGGGAAAGGGGTGGATGAGGATTAAAGAAAGAGGTGTCCCTGTCTCCAGCTGTTTCCTCTTGTTTGTGTGATCCTTGTGACATCTGACTTGGGTGACATGCTTCCTCTGTGGATTGTCTATTCCCAGGGAACCGACTGAACAGTGAGGCTAAAGTTAATGTTTCCTCTTACCGCTTAACCTATGAAGAGACTTTCTGGAGAAAGAAAACTTATTTTAAATGGAATTTTGTTCGATAAATTCTCATTTGTGCCAACTGCATTGAAAATTCACCCACCAACTTCCAATACCTACTGCATGCATTTTTTTAAAACCACCCACCATTTTGTGATATTTGTGCACTTTTTAGCAAGCCAGTCACAGCCGGAATTGCATCTCTCTTATAATTTTTAAATCATTTTTCTTCAGAATTGACAATCCAAATGTTTATGACTATTGGAACCTCCAAACTACCAGGGACTATCTTGGTAAAGTATAATCTTATCCTTAATGCTGAATAGACATCATACCTTTAGTGCAGGAGTGAAAACCACCCTATTGGTTATACATCCCAGCCCAAAGCGGTCATTTTACAGGAACTCCTGCCATTCCCGAACTGTGTGTGACACAGCATTTCAAGCTCCTCATCAGCATTTTTAATACCTGCAGCTGCAATGTTTCCTAATAACTTCTCCCTCACCCTTAGCAGGCAGTTTTTTTCTTTATCCTTTACTCTCATTTTTCTATTTTATAAGATTCTCAATGAGTTCCATTGTTTTCATGATGACAAAAGGGAAAGGGTTCTCTTTCATTAACTTTTATTACTATATAATCTAACAAGCAGAAGACAGTATCCAATTTCACAAATCATTGCAAAGTGAAAACCTGTGTGATGACCACTGCGATCACACGGCAGAAGCCTCCATCCCCTCTGACCCACAGCCCTGCCTCTCCCCCAGAGACAACTGCTGTTCTAACCGTCCTGATAACTTCCTAGTTTTTCTTCATCATTTTACTACTTTCGTACATGTGGGTATATACAGTGTGTGAGTTTCATCCATGTTTGGGGGGTATGGCTACTGTTCATTTTTCTTCATTCCATATAGTGCTGGGTCGTGTATGTATTCAAGGTGTCCAACAGTTTATCCATTCACTTCACTGTGGACTGATGAAATGGAAGTTGTTCCCAGTTCTGGGCCGCTGTGAACAATGTGCTGTGCGCATTTTTGTGGTGGCCCCAGGGTGTGTGAGATTCTCTGGGGAGAAGAGGCGTGGGCTGACTGAGTCGTAAGGTATATGAATCTTCAGCTCCGCTAAGCACTGCTAACTTATTTTCCAGAGTGCTGGCCCCAGTAGAGATGATCACCAGCAATGCATGCACGTTCCCACGTCCCCTGGCCTGACCAACAGAGTTGTGTCTAGATGTGGAATGTGGGCACAGGCAGTGTGCAGTTACCTGAAAGGAGGTGCTTTCTCAGCGTCTTCGTTGGGCCCCTCAGGGTGTTGTTACAGATGCTTTGCAACTGAATTGCAGTGATGCTCAGAAAAGAGCCTGGGGGAGCTGCCTCTTGTCCCTCCCAAGGGCAGGTACTCATCAGCCCTTGATATTGACAGACTTTTAAAATTTTTGCCCAGCTCAGCAGTGGTTTCTCCTTATGGCTTTATTTTCATTTCTCCGATTACTGATAAGATTGAGGAACTTCCACATGTGTATTGCTCAGGTAGATTTTTTTCTTTTTGAAATGCTCACTGGATGCAGTGGCTGAAGCCTGTAATCCCAGCAGTCTGGGAGGCTGAGGTGGGAGGATTGCTTGAGCCCAAGAGTTTGAGACCAGTCTAGCCAACATAGCGAGACCTAGTCTCTACAAAAAAAATTTAAAAATTAGCCAGGCATATTGGCATGTGCCTATAGTCCCCAGTTACTTGGGAGGCTGAGTTGGAAGGATCTCCTGAGCCCAGGAAGTCAAGACTGTGGTGAGCTGTGATCATGCCACTGCACTCCAGTCTGGGCAACAGAGTGAGGCCCCAACTTAGAAAAAAAAGAAAAAAGAGGCCGGGCTCGGTGGCTCAGCCTGTAATCCCGCGCCTTTGGGAGGCTGAGGTGAGTGGATTGCCTGAGCCCGCGGGTTCGAGACCCGCCTGGGCAGCAAGACCTCATCTCTACAATAAATCAAAAAATCAGCCGGGCGTGGTAGCGCATGCCTGCAATTCCAGCTACTCGGAAGGCTGAGGTGGAAGGATCGCCGGAGCCCAGCAAACGAGGCTGCGGTGGCCGGGAGCGGCCACTGCACTCCAGTTTGGGGGACAGAGTGAGACTTCAACTCAAAAAAAAAAAAGAAAAAGAAAAAAGAAATGGTCATCCAAGGCTTTGACTTTTTTTCTACATTTCTTATTGAGTTGTAAGAATTCTTTACATATTCTGGATGCTAGTAACCCTATATGCACCACAGAGAGTGCATTTTCTTGCTGTGTTTTGCCACAGACATATTCATATAATTGGAGGACCTATTTATCAACTTAATAAAAACTATAACGGACTCTTCTTGACTTAGATGTAGTATCAAGGGGCTTTTGTTGGTGGGGTTTACTTTAAAATAACTCTTAAGCTCTATAGAAAAGATCCATATTGCTTGTAAATATGCATTTAGATGCATTTAATATATTCTTGATTCTAGGATTTTTTTTTTTCGAGTTGAAGTCTCACTCTGTTGCCCAGGCTGGAGTGCAGTGACATGCTCACAGCCACCACAGCCTTAACTTCCTGGGCTCATGTGATCCTTGCACCTCAGCCTTCCAAGTAGCTGGCACTACAAGCACGTGCTACCATGCCGGGCTTATTTTTTGAATTATTGTAGAGACGGCCATGTTGCCCAAGCGGGTCTCGAACTCCTGGACTCAGGCAATCCTCTCCCCTTGACCTCCCAAAGTGCTGGGATTACAGGCGTGAGCCATCGTGCCCGGCTTCTATTATTGTTGTTATTATTTAGAGACAGGGTTTTACTCTGTTGCTCAGACTGGAGTGTGGTGGCCCAATCATAACTCACTGTAGCCTTGAAGTCCTGGGTTCAAGGAATCTTCCCACTTCGGTCTCCCAAGTAGCTGGGAACACAGGCACGTACTACCATGCCTGGCTAATTTGTTTTTTTAATTTTTAATTTTGTAGAGATAAGGGCTTGTTATGTTGCCTAGGCTAGTCTTCAACTCCTGGGCTCAAGCAATCCTCCTGCCTTGGCCTTCCAAATTGCTCAGATTACAGAGTTGAGCCACCATATTCGGCTAGCTGTGGCTTTTGAAAAGAACCTAGGAAAGTGTTTTTGTCAGCTTTCTTTTACTGTCTTCTCCATGTGTTCTACTTATTTTATACTGCATTCTTCATTTTTCTTAAATTTAAAGATGTGGGGTACAATTCAGTGTTAGGTATACAAATGTTCATTATGGAGGTAGCCTTGTTGATGGATGAGGTGAGCCCCTCCCTCCCCTGGCAGTTTCCCACTACCCCTTTCTTATAATATTATGATAATGATAATTGCTCAAGGTTCACTTATGAGTGAGAACATAATGGTACTCTGCTCTTTGTTTCTGTGATAGATCGCTGAGTATGATAGACTCTAAATCCATCCAAGTTGCTGCGAAGTCCATTTTTCTACAGGGCACTGCAAGCTCCCACTAATTGTAAATCAAAGTGGAATACCAAAGAAAATATTTAATTAGAGAAATCATAGAAACCATTTGCTAGGGTTGAATGTTCGCTGTAAACTAATCTTTTTCTTGCCCGTTTGAAGGTTTGGAAATAGAAATGCAATTTCTTTTATTTTTAAAAATAATTATTTTTATATTAAAAAGTACATACTCATTGACAAAGCAGAAGTCACCCCAAATTCAACAACCCAGAGACAACCATGGCAATCATGTTGGCATTTGTCAGTGATGAGCATGCTTCCAGTCATCTCTCTATGTTATACACATACAAATAATATCGTGCCCTCAAAAGGGGGACTATCCTCTCCTCATCACCTTTTCTTAGGGCGGGTAATATGAAGCTGTAACACTCCAGGCAGCAGGAACCCAAAGGGAGATTTGTGGTGGCACCATCACCTGCCACTCCCTCCTCACCCTATTTTTTTTTTTTACACTTCTAAGAGAAATATGGAAACAGAGAAGGAAAGGGCGGTGTGACTGTGAATATTTCTACTTTACCAAACCATCGAGGAGAGGCTTGGTAGTCAGAATGAAAGTTAAGTGCTTCATTAAGGCAGTTTCCAGAAAAGCACTACCTTGGTTGAACTATATTAAGGAGTCAGTATTTCCCAGAGTTTGTTCCATGAGGTGTGAGAAGTTACTCAAACAAGTGTTTTGCGGCCAAAGAAGTGTGGGAAGTGCTTGGGTGAACAAATTCAGGTTTCTTTCCTGAAGGGTATCTACTCCCAAGGCACCTGCTACATCTTGGTAGGGGAGGGGTGAAGGAAGGGGCTCCCCCTCCATTCAGCATGGGCCCCTTTGCCAAATTAAACACACACACACACACACACACACACACACACACACACACACACACACGGAGCCAAAATAAATGTATACACATTTTAAGTATGACGTTGGCTCAAAAGATGTTAAATGAATGCTACCGTCACCGTGTAGCAGGCAGGGCAGTCAAAGAAAATGTAGGAAGCATGGTTGAGCAAACATCATGTTACACATTGCTACCATAATTAAATTTAACTTCAAAAAGTAATGCATACATAACATCTCTTAAAATGTGCATACATTTTTGGCACCCCCTATATATTTTATATATATATATATAATAGAGACAGGGTCTTGCTGTGTTGCCCAGACTGGTCTTGAATTCTTGACCTCAAGTACCACCTCAGCTTCCTACGTGAGAATTCCTAAGTAATTCCTGCTAGGATTACAGGCATGAACCACCACACCTGGCTCAGGGTCCTTTTTCACAAGTCCAGTTCTCTGAAAACGTTGGGAAATACTTATTTGACTCTAGCATATTGTTCTTTAAAGTTAGTATATATAAGTAATTTTTATAAAGTACTGCACCTTTTTTCCCAGATTATAAAATTATAATGCATATTCATTTTAGAAAATTTGGTAAATTGTCAAAGGCATGATGAGCAAAACTAAAACTCCTCATAATTTTACCATTAGAGATAGCCAATATTTGGTGTATTTTTTTCAGACTGTTATTTATATGTGTGTGTGTCTGTGTATCTATAAAATGGGGTTATATTTTTTAAATGGGGATGTGTGCGTGTGCATGTGTGTACATGGGATTATGGAGTATATCAAATTTTGGTGTTTTCTCTGGGTTTTGGATAAAGAATATTAGTCCTCATGGCAGAGTGCAAATAAAAAATTTTTGCCTTCATTTCGTGAAAGTTTTGGAATAATTTTAGATTTGTTTCTGTAAAGAAAATACACAGAATTCTCAGATACCCTTCACCCAACTTCCCCTGATTTTAACACTGTATAATGTTTTATCTCAGATTGTTTCTATCTATAGCTAAATTTTCTTCTAACTATATCTACTTAGGACAGTTTCTAATTTTCTGTTTGCTGAAGCATGCCCTGCCTTCTTTGTTCTTCTAGGTTACTATAACAATAGTACCAAGGTGGCTGTAAAGACCCTGAAACCAGGCACTATGTCTGTGCAAGCCTTCCTGGAAGAAGCCAACCTCATGAAGACCCTTCAGCATGACAAGCTCGTGAGACTCTACGCTGTGGTCACCAGGGAGGAGCCCATTTACATCATCACCGAGTACATGGCCAAGGGTGAGTGCCTCCTACTGTCCAGCTCCTTTGAAGGGCTTCAAACTCAGCAAGTCAAGTGTGTAAATGCTTGGAGAACAGTAGAGTCGTTTTAATTGTAAAACAGCATGCTCGCTACTGAAAAATCAGAAAAATATGGGAAAACAAAGCATCTTCATAAACCTTATCACCAGAAGTATTTTGTGTTCTAAAATTAATATATAGTTCTTTATTTTCTCTGCATCTGCCTGCATGTACCAGTTAACCCCAAGAGTAGTAAAGCAAACCTAGGAGTCCCCCAGTAAATATTTGTCAAATAAATGAATAGGTATTTCAAAGAATATTTTTGTCATACACTTAACTTAAAATGCGAGTTCTCAACTACAGATTCAGTACAGATTGTTCTGTCTAAATTCCTCTTTCTTTTCATTCTTTAGCATTATCTCATTTTTATTTTCCTCTTTAGCATTACCTAAAGGTTTAGAGTGTCTGTCACTTTAAGATGTTACTGTTTTTAGAACTTGTGAAGGTTAATATTTTTCTTTTACTGTTATCCACCTCATATAGGGAGGTTTAAATCACCATTCTTCTTCCTTTGTCCCTCCAATTCAAGAAAGATACTTAAATCACTGCCAAATGATTCTTTTTTAAAGTCTTCAGAAGTGGCCAGGCACGGTGGCTCATGCCTGTCATCACTTGAGCCAGGTGTTTGAGACCAGCCTGGGCAACAGAGTGAGGCTGTCTCTACAAAAAAATAAAAAAATTAGCTGGGCGTGGTGGCACTCACCTGTAGTCTCAGCTACTAAGGAGGATGAGATCAAAAGACTGCCTGAGCCCAGGAGGTCAAAGCTGCAGTGAGCAATAATCATGCGACTGCATTCCAGCCTGGGCGACAAAGTGAGACTCCAATCCAAAAGCAACAAAAGAACATCTTTAGAAGTAGTAAATGAGGGAAACAAAGAAACATAAGCAATAATCCAGAATTAATAAGCCTCTCTGCGTAATGGAGATTATAGTGTGATGTCATAGCTGAATAAGCTCAAAAGATAAATATTGCATTTTATTATTTAATATTTGTTAATGTTTCAGACTATCAGTTACTCAGAATCCTTCCAAAAAAGAATATTGTTTAAGAAAATAAAATAGACTGGGCGCAGTGGCTCAAACCCGTAATCCCAGCACTTTGGAAGGCTGAGGCGAGAGGATTACCTGAGCCCAGAGGTTCGAGACCAGCCTGGGCAACATGGTGACACCTTGTCTCTACAATAAGTCAAAGAATTAGTCAGGCATGGTAGCGCACACCTTTAGTTCTGGCTACTTGGAAGGCTGAGGTGGAAGGATCTCCTGAGCCTAGCAGGTCAACGCTGGGGTGGCCGTGAGTGTGCTACTGCACTCCAGCCTGGGTGATGGAATGAGACTCCAACTGAAAGTAAATAAATACATAATAAAATAAAATAAAGTAACCCCTGTGGCTTGGGTTGCTACAGCCCAGAAACCAGGCTCAGGGCCAGATGCTTTGTAGGAGTTCAATAAATATTGTTGAATTAATTAACTGATAGTATTCTAATAGTATTATTAAAAAATAATTGTATTCTGAATAATAAATCCTATTATGAGTTTTTTCCACATAATAATGCCTAACATTTATTGAATACTTACTATATACCTGGCTGCTTTTGCTGCTTTACATGGGTGATCTCACTTCGTTATTTCAGCAGTCTGAAGGTTAAGTACTACTGTTCTGTGTTATGGGTGAGAGGATATAACATTAACAAGCACTGACAACCTGCCAAGCACCAAGGCTTGTGCTTTGAGTCCATCCTCTGATTACATCCTCACAAAAACTCCTAATGTAACTGTTAATACATGCCTACTATACAGAGACTTAGATGAGGTAATAACTTGACCAAGGCTATCTGTGACATTGATACTTGAAGTTTTAGGGGAAAAGGTCTTTTTTTTAGCGATAAAACCATAGGAAGTCAGAGACTTTGTCTGATACATCTTCCTTTGTAGGTAGGACTAACTTTTTTCCAAAGCACAGTTTACTCATCAAATACTCATTGGGCACCTAAGACATGTGCCGTGTCCTGCGTTTTTTGTTGGAAACAGATAGGAGCAAGACTGGCTGAGTGTCTGTTAAGAGCAGGCATTTTGGAGGAGCTCACCAAAGATCAGGCAGTGACTGTAAGTGAATCATGGTGGCAGGTACTCCGAAATGCATGGCTCTCAGATACCTTTAAAGAGAAAGGCAGTGTCCACTACCATCCTTTCTCACTTGGAGCACATGCCATGTTTCACATCAGGTCAAAGGTAGCAGGTTAGAGGGGACTGGATTTGACCAACTTCAGAAAAAAACTTTATGACTATACAACATTGCAAAACCCCTCATTTTGTGAAGGTTTCCCCACTAACAGTAATGATCATTTGGATTTTGTTTGGATTTTTTTTCTTGTGTGTTTGAAATTCACTAACTTGTTCCTTCTCTACGCACAGGCAGTTTGCTGGATTTCCTGAAGAGCGAGGAAGGTGGTAAAGTGCTGCTTCCAAAGCTTATTGACTTTTCTGCTCAGGTAATGTACTATCCCATGTGTATATAAATTTACAAAGACCTCCCTGCTTCAAGTTCATGAAGGAGTTATTGTTCCAGGAAGAAGGAGTTTCCATTGAATGTTTCCCAGTAGTGGTTAGAGAAAAAGACCTTCCACAGTATACTTTCTTGGAGACAGTAATGGGAGATTCATGAGGGTGTGCATGTGTACCTCGTTTTGATTGGATATCACCTTCCGTGAGGCAAGCCAGCCTTTTAATGCTTATATTTATTTCCCCACAAGTCATGGAAACAGTGCAGCTAAATAAATCACTTGACTCAGCATTTCACAGAGGCAATTTAATACTGTGTAAGCACAGCAGCTTTTAAATGATGCATTTGTTTTATTTAAGTTACAAATCTAATGTGCTGGTACTTTTAAATTCTCAGTATTTTTGAAAACAGAGGAACTGTATTCCTTTCCTGCTCTTCCCCTTCTTATTCCTTCTTGGATGTGTCATCAGGCTTCTATGAAATATTCATTTGTACTAGCACTAGTCCTAGCCTAGGAGTTGCACATTTGTTTATTTTGGAGTCACATGTCTTCTGAAATGTACTTAAGAGCAGAAGCAAGTTACTCAGCAATGTACCCGATATATCAAGGAAATGCACATTTGAATGGTGCCAGCTATTGACTTTTGCTGACTTCATGGTGGCCATCAGTAATTTGCTTGCTTGTTTTTCAGTATTTAAGTGTAAGTGGTTCATGCTGGGAAGGCATGTACCATGAAGCCCAGGGTATGTAGCACCAGAGATTTATAGACGTTCTAGGGAAGTCTGGTCATTATGACCTTCCTTTTCCACTCCCACTTCTTCCCTCGAACACTCTTTCAGTTGGGGGATTGATAACGTCTTCTTGGGAAGATGAGCTCAAGGAATGAATGAGTACACAGGGCAAATACTTCATGTAACAGAGGTTGGACATACACTCTGCAACCGAGTACCGTGGATCTTGCTGGAGTTCAGCATCTGGAGACTAGAGTTTGTGTCCTGGCTCTGCTGCTTGAGAGCCTTTCACTTTCAGGGGGGTTCTGTGCCTCTTCAGGTTAGTTTATTCACCTGTAAGTTGGGAGTGGTAATTCCTATTTTAAAAAGCCGTTGAAGGTCAAATCAGATGAGCTGACACGGACACAGCTCTTCAGAGCCTATTGCGGGAAGCTGGGGAAGCCCCAAGGAGGGCAGTGCCCATCATTCCAGTAAGGATTTTGTGATGAGCCACCCTACTAATGCATCATCTCATCGGCCGGAACTTGGCGAGCTCAGTAGGTTTCTCATCTGAGTAAGCAATTCAGATGTGATCTGGAATGCCAGTATCTACTATAGAGAAGTAAAATTGCTATGGTGGAACAGAGGGGCAGAGAAAGGATCCTGCAGCCCTGTCATTTTAACCCTGTTCAAACGACAAACTCTATGCTGGCCCATGGGAGGCTCCATGGGACTCTGAGGGTTCCAGGACGACAGTTTGAAAAGATAAGTGGTCACAGGGTTGAGTACAGTTCTGGATCCTGAGTAGATATTAGGTTAGGAGATGGAGAAAGTAGAAGTCTGATAAACTTGAGCCATACTTGACACCAATAAATGAAGCCTATTTGGGTGGTGATTTGGGTGTCCCTTATTGGATGAGAGATTTGAAGGGTATAGTGAAGGTTTATCACTGGGACACAGTGAGACACACAGCCTCGAGGCCTAAGTGGCGGTCCCTGACTTTGACTGTCACACTGTGGGTTCTGGGTAGCTTCCTTCGACTCCCCTGTCAACTGTGATGGAGCTGAGCTCCTTGGTGACAGGAGGGGCCAGGGACAACCCAGGTCACTACTACTGGTCTCCATCCAAGCCAGTTTACCAAATCCAGCCCTGGCTGGGTGAGCGCTCATTCGCCCGTCTTGGGTTTCTTCCTGGCCGTGGCCCGTGGGTAGCACTGGTGGGACATCTAGTTTAAGTGCATGGACTGTTCAGGGTCGATGGGAGCTGCGGGTCAGCTGCATTCAACCAGACCCCGAGCATGTGGGTTCAGCACAAAATTAATTTTCTTTACAAGCAAGCGCCGGTGCCCTTTGAATTCTTCTTTATTCAAGGTGCAAGCCCTCCCCAGACCCTTTCCTGGTCCTTCCCTCAAGGTGCAGCTGGTGAGACCACTTGTTTCCCCATCCTTAATTATTATTTGCTTCATATACTTGTGACTTTTCTTATTGTAATACCAAGAGCGAAAGGAGGGGAACTTATTCTTGGCAACACGAAGTGGGGCCTGTACGTTTCAGCCGCGGTCTGAAGTCACACACCTTGCACATCTGCTCCCTGATCACTGTTGACCCCTTATCCCACTGAAAGACCCTCAGTGCCGTTTATGACCAGTATTACCCAGCAATCCTCCTCCTCCTCCTTGCCCCTTTGATGTCCTCCCTGCCAAGAAAGCCATGCCTGTATTTTCTTACCTTTTTCTTTCTAACACATGCCACCGATGAACTCTCACTTTTCCTTAATGGGTAGCATGAGAAGAGTCAATATTCATGAAGCTGCCTCAAGGTGCTAGAGGACCCTGAGTGCCCAGAGACTTGAATAATCCAACTTTTCCTCTGCCTTCTCCTCACTTTACTATTGGGGTGGGAGTGCAGGGATGCAGCAGGAGATTGAAAGAAGTCCATTTGACATCTGAGCTCTAACTAAACAATTCGTGGGGGTGCCACATGGTGATACTTGCTTTCTTCCATAAGTATTGTCAATAGTGCCAGAGTTGGGAGATTTAGGGTTCACGAGGGGTAGTGTTAAATTTGGCAGATTTCCGCGAGAGATCGATTATTGGGAGCAGAAATAAGCCAGTTTACTTGATTTCAGTCCCACAGAATAAGGGGACTGGGGAGGGGCAGAATCAGGACTTTTCTCACCATCTTCTTCCCTCTCCCCACGACCTATTTCCCCATCCCTGCTGTCTCCTCCCCTTCCCCCTCAACACCCATCGAGACAGGAACTGACTGGGTGCACATGACAGCCTCACAGTTCATGTGAGAGCTGATTTCATCACTTCATGTCTCGGGATGTGTTCTTAAAGGCTTGTCTGAGCCCAAGTGTAATCCACACTTTTTGACCCACTGGCCTTCCTGTCCACCCAACATAGATCAAGAAATCCCAGCTAGAGCAAAGTTTCTCATTGCTTTTCTCCTTGTATTATATGAGGCAGTTTTGTGCTTTTGGTGCTGAAATAGGATCATACCCCTCCGCAAAGGAAGTTTGATACTTTCAGAGCAGAGAGACTTTACACAGTTCCCTTCTACCCTTTACCTTACATGGGAGAAAAGGAAACTTGGAAAAGAGACGGGGTTGAAATGGTGGAAAGTCAAGGCCAGAGAGATGGAATCATAGACTTGTAAAACTGAGAGGAAAAAGACGTGGAAAATTTACAGTTGCAGTTTGGAGTTCAAGTAAATCATCTTGTAATCCAGCCCATGTGAATCATGGCATTTTTTTCTCTGTAGTGGCAGCATCCCTGAAGTGCAAAAATTACCAAAAAATTAATCCATTATTTATGAGTAAAAGTCAATAAAAACCGCAAAGTCAGCTGGCTCGGTGGCTCAGCCTGTAATCCCGCGCCTTTGGGAGCCTGAGGTGAGTGGATTGCCTGAGCCCGCGGGTTCGAGACCTGCCTGGGCAGTGAGACCTCATCTCTACAATAAATAAAAAAATCAGCCGGGGGTGGTAGCGCATGCCTGTAATTCCGGCTACTGGGAAGGCTGAGGCGGAAGGATCGCCAGAGTCCAGCAGGTCGAGGCTGCGGTGGCCGGGAGTGGTCACTGCACTCCAGTCTGGGCAACAGAGTGAGACTCCAACTCAAAAAAAAAAAAACCAAACAAACAAACAAACAAAAAACAAAACTGCAAAGTCAAGCTGGGCACAGTGGTGCACACCCTGCAGTACCAGCTGCTTGAGAGGCTGAGGTGGTGAGATCACTTGAGCTCAGGAGGTCAAGGTCAGCTTGGGCAACATAGCAAGATCCTTTCTCTTTAAAAAAAAAAAAGCTGCAACATTAAATCAAAGTTACTATTATAATCATGGCAACAAGTCACAGTTCTTTTCGGTTTTTTCTGCTGGTTGATAAAGCACTTTCACTTTCATTATCTAATATGAGCCCAACAACCTTGAAAGCATTTGTATTGTTATTTCACACATCTTACCGATAAGAAGGTGAACTGGACTTGTTCAGGGTTATGGAGCTAGAAGGTGGAATGGCCGAGACTTGATCCAGGGTCCTCTGATCCCAGATAACTGATTCTTTATCCTGTACCCCACTGGCGGCCCATGATCACGTTGTTCCTATGATATTTTGCACCCAACACTACTGTATATACACATTCCCTCTTTACAGATTTTGCCTATCAGAATTAATATTTTTAGCTTTTTTTTTTTCCTCAAAAAAAAAAAAATATTGCCAAGACATGGATCTTTCTATCACATAGTGATTATGCTCAGGATATATTTTATCCCCTTTTTTATGCTCAGGATACTTTTGCCACGTTTTTAAAGTTAAAGATTGGTAAACTGAGGAAGACAGGAACCCTCAGTCTATTTGTGCAATTCTTGACCTTTCCAAGCAGGAAGGGTTTTTAACATCAGAGCTTTCTGAGCACACCCTCGTTATTATCTACTGAAAACAATATATAGATGGGGAATCTCTTTGATAACTCTGGGTTGAGACGCGCCAGTCTGTTGCTGGTAATTCAGGCTTGAGAAGTCTAGAGGGGGATATTCTAGCGAGGTGTCTGGAATATTTGCCAGTATCATCCAGTGTGGGTCTCCTTCTGTCAGAAACCTATGAGAGAAGTTAGGTGTCATTTTGGTAGCTCAAGGCTATTCGTCCCCACCCTCTGCCCTTCCTGCCGCCCCTATTACAGCCTAATCATGCTACTTTATTTTCAAAACCTCTGTTAATATTAACCCTTGATGGATAGTGTCATCGCATTTAATTTGCTTAAACTGGAGGAAGAGTCGCACTGAGATCTCAAATCAGACTTGGTGGCAAGAGACGGACTTGGTTTGTGCTTTAACCAGGAGGCCAGACCCTCCTCCTGCTTCATCTCACCGTATACAAGAATTTTTGTGCGTGACGCTATATTGAGGCTCCCGCACTCTCAAATTTTCTTTTCTTTCCCCCCTCTTTATTTTTTTTTAATTTTAAAGACGTGGGGTACAATTCAGGGTTAGGTATACAAATGTTCATTATGCATGTACCCTTGTTGATGAGGTGTGCCCCCTCCCAACCCCGGCAGATTCCACTACTGCCAATTTTTCTTTCAAGCACACAAGCTTCCTTGGAGAGGGGAAAGACCAGCACTGAAGAAGGAATGAAGGAATAAATTAATTCTATGAAGTAATCTGACCTGGTCACCCCTCTCTGGATGAACAGCCATGCAGTGATCAGGACATAATGGTCCCTTGGTGTGCGTTGTTGGGAGCTGATGCCTGGAAGCCGTAACTTCTGGTTAGCTCTACAGAATTTGAGAAATACTGCCGCGATCTTGTAAATGGAGTCATCGATGATGTTAATGGTGGAGAAAGCATTGAGCTGAGAGCTAGGAAACTTGCTTCTGCCGGGGAAAAATCATTTCGTAGGCCTCAGTGTCTTAATCTGTACAATAGGAGGCACTGGCTAGGTTTCCCACGGCCTAGACTCTAATATCCCGAGACTACTTAGACTATCTATGTGAATCATCACCCAAAACTTATAGCTAATGATTCTGAGCATATTCAGATGACATTGATACAAGATTTTGATGTTACTCTGAATAAAGGAACATGAACGTATCACATTAACACGACACCAGATGCTGGGCACATAAATGCTCTATTTATCTTTTTGGAATAATGAGTTTCATATTCACTGCTTAAACTTTGACCATGAAAACTTACAAAATGGACAAATGAAACTCGAGTTGGTGTCAGAATTGCAAAACTGGATCATATGCAGTTTCCTTCTGAAAAAATGGAAGGAATTGGAAACTGTCATTTAAAAGTAGAATAAAACAGGAACTCTCTTTTTTTTTCTTTGTGGGTTGGGGTGGGGGTGTTTTGCATATTTAAGCAGAGGAGCCACGACTGGCTGTCTGAAATAGCAAGTAGGCAGAAGAATGTATGCTTGCTTTAATTTTGACTGGAAAGCGTTCCAGCACCAAGGAGAAGCTTTGGATTCATCTAAGCAAGTGGTGGTGGCACGCTTGGCGTTTGTGCAAGATCTGCCTCTTATCTTGACATTATCTCGTCCAGGGGTGGCCATTTCTTGTCAGTGCCACTGTAAGTCACAAAATAATTTTCTTTTGGGCTCTCACCACGGAAGCCTGCAAGGCTAGAGATAAACTGAAGTGGTTTAGGAGCAGACAGAGTTTGTCACCAGCTGCTCACAAGTTAGAAGTAGAGGTGAAAGTACTTTGAAGGGAGCAGCAGAGGGTGACATCCAACTGACCTTTGTCTGTAGCACTTGGCTGGCTCTCCCATGCCCCCTCGCCCTCCTGGCATGGCTCCCTCTCGTTCACCCACAAACCCACACTGAGCACAGCCAGCCACTGTGTAGGGAGGAGATACGCGAGACATTTCCCTGCCTCAGGGACTCAATGGCTATGGGAGACGGGTGAGGAACAGGCAGGGACAGGGCACAGCCCTAGGAATATGACAAGGGATACCAGGGCGGGCACTGCAGGCTCCTTTCAGAGCATGGGGAGGGCGATGCGGCCTAGAGAGTGAGGTAGCAGGCAAGGGTAGGCTTCCCGGAGGAGCAGGCAACCCTGAGAGTCAGGGTTAGTCCTGCTAGCTTGGGAAGAAGTATGGATGGGGGGAGGGACCTTCACTTGCAGGAACTGGTGCATGATGGCACAGAAAAGGAGGTGCAAGGGGGGTGCATGGAGAGAGACATGGACATTAAGGAAACTGGACTTGCTGTCTACTCTAAGCTATGCAGGAGGAACAGTTAACAGTTCTGTAGAAAACTGGCTGCGAAATGTATTTGCAAAAAAAGGAAAATGACTATACTCAACAAATAGTTTCAGTTGGACTTATGGTTTTGCTCTCTTAGTTATAGTATGCCTTTAGTAATTAGTGGCTGCTGTTTATATTTTCTATAATATTTATTTATGTCTCCTCCCCTCCCCCCACCATGCCAAGGTGTTCTGTCTAGTAATCAATCTGTTTTGACTGTTGGAAAACCACAGGGCTTTCTGCTTTCCATGCTCCTAAGATTTTGTGTCATTGCTGTTTGGTTTGTTGTTGTTGTTGTTTTGTTTGTTTGTTTTGGGAAAGGAAAAAGGAAGTCTTGTGTTTCAGTCCAGAGCTCCCCTCTAAAAAGCATGCCCCCAGATGGACAGGACTCATTCTCAACTTTTTCCACTCAGAGTTAGATTCTCAGGCCCCTCCCTCCGACCCCTATCCCCTACGCTAAAGCCAAGAAGCTCCTTGGTCTGAGAGACAGAAACCTGAAGGAGTTTCTGTCCAAGACTGGAGACAATTAAACCTCTCCACCAAGTGGCTTCTCCATTTTGCTCCCAAAAGCTGGTGTAAGGCCCGAGCCCTGAAACCGTGGCATGTTGCTTGGTGGGAGTTTGCCGTTTGTCCTGGGAATAACGGGAATTGACTGAGCCTTTCAGCAGGAATGTGATAGGATAAGGCCTGTGCTTTAAAGACTTCTCTGGCCATCATGCACAAAAATGATTAGAAGGGAGGAAAGCTAGAGTCCAGGGGTAAGGGAGGGAGGATGGGCCTGAGTGATGTCAGTGCTTCACATCACAGGTGTGTAGAAATAGACAGAGAAGGTGTCTGGATGGAGCAGCTGAGGGATTGGCATTGTAAGCCTTGGGTTAGGGGGTTGGGGGGTGGCTGACTGATGAGATCAATTTTACTCTTCACCCGCCACAGACAGGGAGTGGGCCTACCTTCTAGGTGACTGTGGCCTTGTAGCATCCTGGCTTAGATCCTTTTCTTGGAGATGTTGCACGTGACTGCTGTGACTTCCCTGTCGACCACCTGTGGATGTCTTGGAGAGCCTGTGACACAGAGAGCCATTCATGTCCGCCCACATCATCATAGCCCCCAGAGAAGGGCGTGACAAGGATTCTAATGCTCCTGCACCTTCCCAAACGACATTCCTTAGAGCTAGTGGAGGGTGCACCTCCCCTTATCTCCTAGGCACTCCCAGTGGGTAGCTTCGGGGGAATCCTTGGCTTCCCTGTGGATAGGACCCAATTTACTGGAAGGGCGAATCCCTACCTGCTCTCCCTCTGAGTGGTCATAACTTTTGTGATTACAAGTTTCATGACCTTTACAAGCCTTGCCCAACGCAGGATGTCTTAGGCCTTGTAAATTCCCTTTACTCTAGGCAAGCTTGATTGCCGCTATGAGATACCTCGGATACCTGGCACCAGGAAATCTGTTTCTGAAAAGACAAAGTCGGCAAAGTTCATTTTACCCAACGTGTGCATTTCTTCAAAAGCATAGCTTCTACTTTCTATCATTGTGTCAGGGTTTAAGAACAAGACGAAAAATGGCTTCCCACTCTCGGTCTGTCCTTTCAGGTTTGAGGTGCCGTGGGACAGAGGTGTCCCAAGTGGGCAGATGTTTTAGCATGGCGGTCTGGGGCTGGGAGGAGAAACATGAACTAGAGAGGGCCAGAGTCTGGTGCTACAGACGATCATTTAAATAGGGGTCTGTTGAGATCCCTGAGAGAGTGAGGGAAAGGGCAGAGGACATCCCTGGGCAGACCCCAGAGAAAGGGTTGAGAGGGTCGGTCCAGGCAGGCCTGAGGATACTAGGAGCATGGTGTCCTTTAAGTAGGAGATAAGGCCACAGCACCGACTAGACAGTGGAGTCTACATGGAGTTCAGTTGTGTATTCAGAGAACAAGGAATCTTCCACCGAATTCTGTGGCCGGAAAGTGTTTGAAGAACTTGGCTGGATTCTTTTTAGTGTAGTGGTTTAGGTGGAAGCCAAGCACGTGGCCTGTCTCCCTTCCCTGTTCCTCTCTCTTCTCTTCACTCCTGTTTCCTAGAATCCTGCTCTGTTTCCACAACTTCCCTCCCTCCCCTTGGTTGACTCTTTCCTATTCCTCCTTTTTTCTCCTTTGCTTCTTTTCTGTCTCTTCCTGACCGCTTCCTATACCACATTCTTTAAAAAAAAACCTGATTTCTATTCATACGTAAATGGAACTATACAGTTCACATTTTTTTTTAAGTCGGTTCATATTAGTTGTTTTTCCATGAAAGAAAAAAAAAATGAAATAATTATTAGGGAGTGTCTTTTTAAAAACATGGTTTTCTAGGCTTCTGTGGAAAAAAGCTTTCTGCCTTCACCCTTGGAATGTGTGCTTTAAAAAGACATCCATGCATGGAGCTATGTAACTCATGGGGTTTTGTGAAACATGATATGATAAATGTTTTAAAACTGAGTCACCAGAAGTAGTCCTCACCTCCAGTTTAAGACCTGTTTGACTTAAACGTTTACTCTGAGGTTAGTTGGGTGCCTGGAATGCATTTCCCAGGTTTCGTGGAGGTCAGGTGCTTGGGCTCCCCCACCCAACTCAGTCCTGCTCAGGACTTGACCTTGATTCAGTGCCGGTCCCAGGAAATGGGGCTTCTGGGCTCCCTGGTGCCGTTTCTGAGGGCACCTCATCTCTGCCACAGCAGCAGCCTAGATGCTACCCAAAGCTGGGAGGGATGCCTCAGCAACCTGGACAAAGCTCCTGCCAGAGGGGGCCGGCTCCTGGTCTCGCCTTCTCCCCACAACAAGACCCCTTCCCTGGAGACAGGTCCCCAGCTTACAGCCCTTTAGAGCCCCTGCCCTGGTGGCTCCAGTCAGAGACCATGTGTACAGGCAGGCCACAGTCCCCTGGAGGTGGGCCACACAGGATCCTTCTCGGCCACAGCTTCCTCAGCCAATGGTCCCTCCCTGCCCTGCCCTTTCCACACCAGGGACACCCCCACCGTGTCATCCTGAGTCTTCTGTTTTCTTCCCCCACCTCTTCCCTGACAGCTTATAAGCAAACCTTCTCATTTGTTCTTCCAAAATAGATCTCCCTCCTCCGGGTCACCATCCTCTCTCTTCTGGACTCTTGCAGTTGCCTCTTAACTGGCATCGCCCAATTTGGCAAACAGAAATTTGAGTGCCCGTTTAAGTGTGAATTGCGGATAAACAATGAGTAATTGTTTAGTGGAAGGGTGCCTGTGTATTTCCCCGGACAGCCCAGCTTCTAACAGATCTCTCTTCTGTTTCTTTGGTGTCCTTCTTTCCAAGCTTCAAACTAGACGGAGATAATTGGATGATTTTTTTCTTGCCTTTTTTTTTAATTGTGGTAAAACATACATATCATACAGCATGCCATTTTAGCCGCGTTTAAGTACAGATAGTGGCATTAAGTGCATTCACGTTGCTGTGAAGCCATCACTGCCATCCATCTCCAGAGCTCCTTCTCCCTCCAGACTGAGTCTCCGCACCCCTCACACACCAGCTCCCGGCCATCCCGCTCCCTGTTCCTGTGAATCCGACCACCTGGGAGTCTACCAGTTGGATGATTTTTGCATCCCTACTAATTCCCTTCCATGGATTCCCACCACACTGGCGGAAACTCCTCAGGGCCCGTGGGTGTGGCTGACTCCCCAGAGCCTGCTTTCGTCAGCTCTGAGCCCACCAAGCTCTTTCCTATCCCGGTGCTGCTCCTGAGCCCCCTTCTGGAAACTCCCACCCTCACGCTCTGCCATGAAACATCCCCTGCCCAAGGATGCCTTCCCTGACCTTCCACCTAAAGCGGCTCCGTCCCGACCCCATGCACGCTCCCTCTTCTCTACCTTGGCCTCCTGTTCGTTTCTTTCAGAGCATGTACCACAATTTGAATTTTTTGATAAGTTCTTGTTTACCTTTGTTTCCTTAGCACTGAGCACGGTGCCCTATATAGAGTAGGTGCTCAGCAAATATTTGCTGAATTATTATATTGACCACTTTAAGTGAAGGCTGCCGGTATTCCGTTTGAAACAATAAATTCTTCACTCTCTGCCTCACCCCGCTTTGAATGAGTAACTAGAAAAATATTTTTTTTAAAGGTTTTTTGAGTCACTATTTGGGGTGTTTAGCCATAAAGTATTTTCTTCCCTGTGGGTTTATTTTCTGTGGGCTTATTTTCCTGCACAAAACTTAACCATATTGGTCGAAATGAAAGTGAGAAAAGAAGAAGGAAGTAGAACATAAGTGTCTGGGCCCATAGGAAAAGACAAAGCGCTGCTTTGTTTCATGTTCCTTGTGGCATAAAGAACACCAGGACGAACGAGAAATTAGAAATGAAATACTTGACACCGAACAGATGTCGGCAGATGCATTTAGCTTAATTTGGAGGGAAAAAAAAAAACCCCACAACTGGACAGGTCTGCCCTCCCCTAGATTTATTCAGGCCTTTGTGGCCTCTCCCTGGTGCTGAGCAGAGCCCTTTCTCTACACCTACCTGGGGAGGCAGGTGCTGGAATTCACATGATAATGGCTAGTGGGTTCTTCTCCACAAGATCAGGATTTTTCCATCTCTTGTTAATTTTCCACTCGCCTCCCCCAGCATCTATATTACTATTATCTGGGCAGTGTGGTATATCACAGAGCCAACTACTTGCATGTTTGTTGGTTATGATTATATTTATACTACAGGTTGAGTAGCTCTTATTCAAAATGCTTGGGACCATATGTGTTTCAGACTTGGATTTTTTTTTTCTGAGTCTTGGAATTTTTACATTATATTTACCAGTTAGGCATCCCTAATTTGAAAATCCAAATTTTGAAATGCTCCAATGAGCTTTTCTTTTTTGTTTTTGTTTTTTGTTTTAATTTGGGATCTTACGCTGTTGCCCAAGCTGGAGTGCAGTGGCATAATCAAAACAATCACTACTCACTAAAGCCTCGACCTCCCGGGCTCAGGCCATCCTTCCATCTCAGCATCTGGAGTAGCTGGAACTACAGGCACACTACCACATCCAGCGAATTTTTTAATTTTTAATTTTTTGTAGAAACGAGGTGTGTCTATGTTGCCCAGGATGGTCTCCAACTCCTGGACTCAAGCAATCGACCTGCCTCGGCCTCCCAAAGTGCTGGAATGACAGGTGTGAGCCACCACGCCTGACTGAGCTTTTCCTTTGAGCATCATGTTGGTGCTCAAAAAGTTTCAGATTTTGGATTTTTGGATTATGCATGCTCAGCCTGCGTTATTGTCGAGGAGGACCAACGGTGTGCTTGAGCCGAGCTCTTTTGGATGCCTTGCCAGGAGCTGCACTGCTTGCTCTTCTTGACCGTTTCCAGACCTTCTGCCCCTCCCTCCTTCCCCCCCAGGACCTCCAGCTTTGAAGTCCATGCTATCAGGCTCTGCCAGTCATTCCCAGCTCCCTGCAGCTGTCCTGAGATTCTCATCACTGCACCCAACTCTGGCTCTCACTCTCCCCCGCACACCCCTGGCATCCTTCAGTCAGTCGTTCCTCGGGATCCCTGCCTTTCAAACGCAGGCCTCTCTGTTTCTTGACTTCCTGCGGGACTCTATCCTCTCCCCTCTGCCTCCACCCAGCCACCTGATGGCACAGCCTCTCTCTCTTTCCTCCCCCTGCATCGTTTACACTCCAGCCGTCACCCCCCTTCTGTCTGCTCACCCTCTGGCGCCCCACCCCCAGCGAGTGCAGCCCCTCCCCCGCATTTCCCGCCCCTCGAACCTGCCACCTCCCCACGCCTCCACCCAGAAGAAGAGAAGCTTCTCACCTTTCCTTCCGAAGCTTGAATAGGCTCGCCACCCCTTCCCCTTTGCCTTCCTCGCCTGGTGGAATCTCATGGCTCAGTCCTGAGGAAGTCTGCCCCCTAGGCTGTTTTGGCCTTGTATCTACACTGCAGCTGTGACCGGTGCTGAGGTGCCCAGCTGGCTTTCCGTCCTTCTACTTCAAGGGCACCGGGCACTAACCTGAGAAGTCTAGTGATTCTGCTGCTCGTCCCCAGCCCGTTCCCTGTCACCCCTCCTAGACAGCAGTGTCCCCTCTGCACCTTCTTCTCTGTGTCTCTGTGTGTCAGACCTCCCTCTACCGTTCTCTTATAAAGATACCAGTCGTTGGCTTGAGGGCCTACCCTAAATTCAGGGTGTGGTTTCATTTTAAGATCTTTAATTAATTAAATCTGCAAAGACTCTATTTCCCAATAAGGCCATATTCTGAGGTTCTGAGTGTCACGAATTTTGGGTAGCGCTATTCGATCAACACAACAGTGTATACCCAGACCTCTCTGAAATTTGTATCTTCAGCTCAAACTGCTCCCTTGAGATACATGCTTGCTCAGTATCCCACTAGAGGTGTATATTAGGCATGAGAAACTCAGCATGTCCCAACCGAGGACCTGTTTCTCCCTCTACCAAACCTGTTCCATCCATAGATAGTGTTCTTCTCTTCTGGTTTTTTTTTTTTTTTGAGTTGGAGTCTCACTCTGTTGCCCAGACTGGAGTGCAGTGGCTGCTCCCGGCCACCGCAGCCTCGGCCTGCCGGGCTCCGGCGATCCTTCCGCCTCAGCCTTCGGAGTAGCTGGATCTACAGGTGTGTGCTACCATGCCCGGCTCAGGGAGTTCACTCACCTCAGCCTCCCAAAGCGCGGGATTACAGGCAGAGTCACCGAGCCCGGCTCCTCTTCTGTTGATGGCAGCTTCATCCTTGTAGTTGTCCGGTTCCAACCCTCACAGCCAGTCTTGACTCTCTTCCTCTTACATTGTATATCCAGTCCTTCAGCAAGTGCAGTTGGTAGATCACACTCCTAGTTCTTCCATGCCATCCCTCTGACCCAAGTCACACTGGTGAATTGTCCAGTGGCTGCCTAACTAGTCCTGTGCTTTGACTCTGACTCCCTCCCGAGCCCCAGGGTCACAGAGCAGCCAGAACAATGCTTTAAGGCGTAATCAGACCAGCACCCTCACTTTCAGCCCACCAGTCACTCTTGGTCTCAGTATGGATACAAGCAGAAGCCCTCATAATGACCGTTTGCCTGCAGTGTCAATTATGATGTAAATTAGCTTCTAGAAGTTGCTTCTTTTCATAGACTATTTATTCTCTCATTTTTCTGAAGTCTGTGTTGCAGAGTTTCATATTCTTCCCTTCTCATGAGACTTACCTTGGACTCTTGTTTAAAATCTTTAGATTTCTAGATCCCTCTCTTGGCGAGCAGCAATTTAGGAGAAAGATCCAGGACAAGCCGCAGGTGTCTCCGGGCTTGGATGAGCCCGGGAAACATTGCCGTCGAGAATTTCCTGGACCGAATGAGTGGTCATTTTTCCAGGTCCTGCGTCTTACAAAGGCATGCTTCTTTTCCTCACCGTAAAGCTACAGCCACTGGGGAGGGATTGTTCTTTTCTCACTACTTTAGATTCATGAAGCCCAGGAATTGTTTGCCCAAATCACTAGGCATGGATGAGCACCAGGTAGATCGCTACCTGGTTAGCACAATGTGAGACCTTGCTTCTTCCTCAGATTCAGACCTTTCCGCCCCACCCAGCGCCTCCTGCTCCTGTATCCTTAGGAAAAGGAAAATACCAGGGCAGCCGTGGTGTGGGAAACCTTCACAGGCTCCATTTGTAAACACATATTATCTTGAAAACCCACTTCAAAGATTATAGCAAATCTGCCTCAGGTATATTTGGAATATATTAGATCTTGTTATAGACTTCCTTTAAGTTTGTCACAGGACAGGGATTGTTTTCAGAGCTCAGATGCTGACTTTGCATGGGAATTCTTTTTAGAATAACACACCTCAAGTTCTTTAAGGTATTATGTTTTAGTTGAAATATAGCACGGGTGCCTGTGTATTTTCCTCACTTCTTAGCTATCTCACACAGTGTATGTTTATTGCTGATTTATTATTTTTTTAATCTTTCCCCATCAGAAGGTAATCACCACAGGCAAGAACAGTTTAGTTGACCTGAACCGAGAACAGGCAGGGCTCAAAGCAGATGGTCAGGGCAGTGTGAATGGACAGATAGGTGAATGTCAGTCCTTGTAAGCTAATGGAATGGAAGTAACTCGACCTTCAGTCTTTATTTTTTTATTTTATTTTTCTGTTTTTTATTTTTTTGGGAGACAGTCTTGCTGTGTCTTCCAGGCTGAAGTGCAGTGGTGCAATCATAGCTCACTGCAACCTCAAACTCCTGGGCTCAAGCAGTTCTCCCACCTCAGCTCCCAAGTAGCTGGGGCATGCTACCACAATAGATTAAATTAAAAAAAAATTTTTTTTAAAGTAGACATATGCTCTCCCTATGTTGTTCAGGCTGGTCTTCCACCACAACCTCCCAAGCAGCTAGGACTACAGGTGCATGATACCACACAGAGATAATTTAAAAAAATTTTTTTATAGAGACATGGTCTTGCTATGTCGCCCAGTTGGTCTCTAACTCATGGCCTCAGCAATCCTCCCCTCTTGGCATTCCAAAGCGCTGGGATTACAGGCGTGAGCCCATGCTTGGTCTCCTTCAGTCTTTTAATATTCTAAGGGTGCACTCAGAGCATAGTATCCTAGTAAAGCTATAAATAGCAGCTGCACCCTTTTGCATTCCCCTAGCAGCATACAAGACTTCTAGTTTCTCCACATCCTCACTAACATATGTTATTTTCTAATTTTTTTAATAATAACCATTCTAATGAGTGTGAAAGTAGTCCAGTAAGCTTTTGCAAGAGAAAATACATGAGTATTAGTTGACAAACATTTCTTCCTTTTTGCTAAAGGTGATTCTCTTTCATACACACTTACTGATTTAAATATGGTTATTTGGAGAAGTTGTCTTTTTGGAAATCAACTCTCCCTGAGGCATTGTGGGCCATTGCATACTGTTTGATTGATTGATTAATTTTTGACCAGTCACAAAAATCTCCACCAGCCTTAAGCTTGGACACGCCACACTCTGCCCTCATCTCTGAGCTATGAGTCAGACAGACTGCAAGCTATAACTAGGTATTTTTTAAATGATCAGGTTTTCTTATTTTTCTTTTCCTTCCTTTCTTCCCCTGCTGCCAACTTGAGGATTCTAGTTTTAGAATAGAGTAGAAAGAATCCTTCCTTTCTAAAAGGAGTCAGTATGGTTGAGTGGTTAAGAGTCCAGGCAGTAGGATCAGCCAGAATTGGACTTGAATTCTGGCCTTCCTGGGAAAATCCTAACCTTTCCAAGACTCAGCTTCCTCTTCATTACTATGAATATTACCGACTTCACAGGTTTGTTTTAATGATTATATTACCTAGGGCAGTACTGGGGTAAGTAAAAGCTAATATGTGATGGCCATCATTAACGTTATCAATGTGGAGATTTCACTGTTTCTTTTTTATTATTATTCTAGAGTTGTGGATACATGTGAGGATTTCCTTGCTTGAAGGCAAGTTTGGGGCTTCTGGTGAGCCCTCTTCCCACCTGCTAGTGGATATGGTACCCAGTGGGTGGTTGTGTGCCTCTTAAACCCGCTTCCCTTCCTTCTTTAGCAGTGCCCTGCATCTGTTGTCCCTACCTTTGCACCCACATACCCAATGTTTAGTGCCCACTTATGAACGTGGTATTCAGTTTTTGGTTTCTGTGCTAGTTCACGTAGAATGATGGTCCTTAGCTGCGTCCATGTTGCTGCAAGGATATGATTTTGTTCTTTATGGCTGCACAGTATTCCATCATGTATATGTACCATATTTTATTTATCCAGTCCACTTTCTTTCTTTTTTTGAGTTGGAGTCTCACTCTGTCGCCCGGACTGGAGTGCAGTGGCCGCTCCCGGCCACCGCAGCCTCGACCTGCTGGGCTCCGGCGATCCTTCCGCCTCGGCCTTCCAAGTAGCTGGAACTACAGGCATGCGCTACCACGCCCGGCTAATTTTTTGATTTTATTGTAGAGATGAGGTCTTGCCTGCCCAGGCGGGTCTCGAACCCGCGGGCTCAGGCAATCCACTCACCTCAGCCTCCCAAAAGCGTGGGATTACAGGCTGAGCCACCGAGCCCGGCTTATCCAGTCCACTTTCAATGAACATCTGGTTGGTTCCATGTTTCTGCTATTGTGAATAGTGTTGCAATGAACATATGCATACAGGTGTCTTTTTGGCTCAGTGATATTCCTCTGGGTATATTACCAGGAGTGAGATTGCTGGGTCAAATGCTCTATTTTTAGTTCTTTGAGAAATTGCCACATTGCTTTCCACAAAAGTTAAACTAGCTTCAAACTATCTTACGTTCCCACTAACAGCATAGAAGCATTTTCTCTGCAGCCTTGCCAACACCTGTTGTTTTTTGACTTGTTTTGTTTTGTTTTGTTTTGAGTTGGAGTCTCACTCTGTCGCCTAGGCTGGAGTGCAGTGGCACGCTCATGGCCACCCAGCGTCGACCCGCTGGGTTCAGGTGATCCTTCCACCTCAGCCTTCCCAGTAGCCGGAACCACAGGCGCATATTATTATTATAGCTATTTCTTTTTTTTTTTTTTAATCGTAGAGATGAGGTCTCACCAAGTTGCCCAGGCTGGTCTTGAACCCCTGGGCTCAGGCAGTCCTCTTGCCTTGGCCTCCCAAAATTGCTGGGATTACAGGCTTGAGCCACCACACCCAGCCGAGTTTTTTTTTTTTTTCTTGTTTTTTTTTTTACTTTTTAATGATAGCCAGATTTGCATTTCTCTGGGGATTAGTGAAGCTGAGCACTTTTTCACATGTTTGTTGGATGCTTGGCTGTTTTGCTTTGAGAAGTGTCTGTTCATGTCCTTTGCCCACTTTTTAATGGAGTTATTAGTTGTTTATTTCCCCCCCCGTCAATTCATTTGAGTTTCCTATAGATTCTGGATATTAAGACTATGTTAGATGCATAGCTTGCAAATATTTTTTCCCATTCTATGGGCTGTCTCTTTACTCTCTTGATGTTTTCTTTTGCTATGCAAAAAACTGTTTAGCTTGATAAGGTCCTACCTGTCAATTTTAGATTTTGTTACGTTTCCTTTTGAGGATTCGATCATGAATTCATTGCCCCGACCAGTGTCCTAGTGAATGTTCCCTACGTTTTCTTTGAAGATTCTTATAGTTTGAATTTCATTCTTTTGCATGTGGCTAGCCAGTTTTCCCAGTGCCATTTGCTAAATTTGGTTTCCTTTCCTCTGTGTTTTGTTTTGCTTTGGTTTGGGGTCAGCTTTGTTAAAGATGAGTTTGTTGGAGGTCTGTGGTTTTATTTCCAGATTCTCTGTCTTGTTTCAATGGTCTATGTGTCTATTTTCATACTAGTACCATGCTGACTTGGTTAGCCTTGTAGTAAAGTTTGAAGTCTGGAAGTATGATGCCTCTAGCTTTGTTCTTTTGATTTCACTATCTCTTAGCAGTTGTTCTTGGAAAATAAGAATATTATAATGACCAAATAAAGCTAAACTAAAATTTTAGAGACATTTTGACCCCACAACAATAGAGTGAAAACAGCAATGAATAAGCTCTCTATTCCATCTCTTTCTCCACCCAAATTTATGGATTAAAGAGTGTAGGAATCCTGTGTGGAGAAATCAATGAACATTAATAGATAGGAAAGTGTTTCTGTAACAACTACTCAAGGTTAGAAAACAAATACTGTCACATCTGGAGTACAGAGAAGATGTATTCTTAACTAAACTCTTTTTCTACAAACTCCCTGTTTTCTTTGCATTCTATTTTTTTGTTTTTGTTGTTATCATTAAATGGTCTTTTCAGGTCAGTTAGGGATTCTCCCTATTATAAAGAATCCTTCAGAAAGACTGTAGGTTTTACTCAATTGCTACTCATTCTTTTAGTTGCAACTTATTAATATGATCATTAGCATTATTTCATAGGCTTCCTATGGCTTTTAGATGTAATTAATCTTGTGAATTTTTCTTTTTCTCAAGCACAGGAAGCAAATACATGAGGCAAACAATGTTACTAAAATAGGTAAAACACCAGGAAAACCATATTTGTATTCTTTCCTGTCTTTTGGCAGGCTTCTTGTTTAATTTTTCTCATTGCTTGTCTAAATGACAAATGTTTTCCAATCAACCAATTCTAAGACAGGTTGCATTTTCAGTTCCAGTTTCTCATTTAGCCTGGAATTTCCTGGGGTAGATTTTAGCCTTGCTTGAGAGATCACATTAAGCCCCTCAATGAGGTTTCTTTTGATCCCTTTTTTTTTCCCTCAGTCAATCTGACTCAAATGTGGGTTCTTCTCATTAAAGTGGAAGAAAAAAAAAAAAAAACTTCACCAAGCAAGATAGCCTATTCTTTGCCAGATTCTCAGAAAAGCGATAATAATTAGAATGAACACAATACACTAAAGCCAGACTTCCAGAGCGAGGTCATCCACACAACACTTCATTATTTGTCGACAGCAGTGGGTATGTGTGCCGAGCAAACGGTCCGTAGAGCACATGCCCAGCAAGGCTGGTGATGGCTCTGAGCCTGCGTACCTGCTGGGAGAGAACTTGCCGGAAGCCAGTCACACTGCCTGGGGTGCTGGGGTTGGCCGATTTCTCATTGGGCCTTTGAGAGAAGCTGCAAAAGATGAGTGGCCTGTGTGGTCATTACTAGGAAGGCCACTTGCCAGGGGGATTCTTTGAGCTCCGCTGGGGTTTGTGAAACCATGATTGAGATTTCCCTCTAGACTCAAATCCACACAAAAGAAGTCCATATGGTGCGTTACCAGAGTCTTGGCTGTTATGTGCTTCCTGCCCCTACCGTGGTCACAGCAACTCACTTCTCAGTAAGTGTATCTGATGCCGAAAGCTGGAGTTCTTGAGGAGGGAGGGACTGTCATTGTCTTCCTGTGTGGACGGGACCTGCTGAGGCTGCCCACACGTACAGTCCTTACTTGGGGAGTGGAAATTCCACTTGAACATTGTTAGTGGAGAGGGAATTTAAATGCATGCACTCGACTCAAATGCTTCCTAAAACTTTGGTCTGGTTTAACATTCTGACCTCACACCAGGGTAGAAAAGTCTTATTTGTAAAGTAAATAGGACTCTAAATTTCGTGTTGTAGGCAGGGCGTGGTGGCTCACGCCTGTAATCCCAGCGCTTTGGGAGGTGGAGGCCAGAGGACTGCCTGAGCCCAGGGGTTCGAGACCAGCCTGGGCAACATGGCAAGACTTCATCTCTACAGTAAACCAAAAAATCAGTTGGGCGTAGTGGTGCATACTTTCAGTTCCAGCTACTTGGAAGGCTGAAGCGGAAGGATCACCTGAGCCCAGCAGATCGAGGCTGCAGTGGCCGTGAGCATGCCACTGCACACCAGCCTGGGCAACAGAGTGAGACTGCAACTAAAAAAAAAAAATGTGTGTGTGTGTTGTATCCCTACCCTGCCTGTCATAAGCGATAAGCTTGTACATATGTTAGGGTGTGTGTGTGTGTGTGTGTGTGTGTGTGTGTGGTGTGTAGAGACAGATAGAGAGAGAGAGAGTGATATCATATCTAGAGACATGAATATACCAAAAACAAGACACACATTTGCAGCACTACCATGTAGAGTTATGCAGCAGGTGTCCATAGTGGCCTCCAAGTTGCTGCTCAGAGTCTGAAGTCCATCCCTCATGCCACTTGTTCCTCAGCCCCAACAGCTGGGTCACCCTCCCCTAGAGGGACCAGTGCCTTTTTCTCACCTGCTGTGGCCTCGAGGGCACCTCTCTCAGAGGGCTGACGCTTCCTGTTTCACACCAGCAGCGAGAGAAGCACTTCTGCACATTTGGGGTCAGAGCATCTGGTAAGACTTGCTTCTCTCTTCCTCTGGTCCCATGTGTGCCTCTAGCCACCTCCTGTCCTGCCTCACGGAAGGCGTCTGTTCAGTTGATTAGCTGTGGAGGAAGAGGCAGACACCCGATATAAACTCCTTTTCTCCTCGCCATACATAAGAAAGTCTGTTCTGGAAGACTTCTGGCAGTCTGTTGATGTAGAACCAGACAAGATAAGGATCCCCTAATTGAGCTCAGGGAGCATGATTATTGATATCTTCTACGTGCCTAGAATTGTCACTGGGTACCCGATGCCTGAAGTTTCACCAGGACCCCTTTGGGTTACTGGCTTTTGTGGACCCCTGGGGTTTGCTCTCTGACCCAGGAGCTCTGTCTTTCCTCCCAGTACACCATTGTGTTCAGTACAGGCATGTTTCACGTCATTGGCTTCAGCTGTAGGCATTCTTTGTCACCTTGGTCCACACAAAGCTTCAGTCATGGCACACCTCCATAGGCCCCCTTGTCACTGTGCTCAGTAAACTCCCTTCTAAAAATAAAAATTAAGCTGGGCATGGTGGCTCACGCGTGTAATCCCAGCACTTTGGGAGGCGGAGGTGAGAGGATTGCCTGAGCCCATGGGTTCGCGACCAGCCTGGGCAACATGATGAGACCTCGTCTCTACAATAAATCAAAAAATTAGCCAGTTGTAGCGTCACACTCCTGTAGTTCCAGCTACTTGGAAGGCTGAGGTGGAAGGATCACCTGACCTCAGCTGGTCAAGACTGCAGTGGCCATAAGCGTGACACTGCACTCCAGTCTGGGCAACAGAGTTAGACTCTGACTAAAAAAAAATTATTTTTAATTAAATTAGATAAAAAATTAAAATTAAAAAACACAGAAACATTAAAGGGAGAAAAATGTCATCACATGTTTTTACTGAATGTACCAAAAGAGGAACTAAAATAATATAGGTCCACCATGCTATTTGAGCTGAAGAGCACTGGAAACATAAGCACATCTCAGCCTAAATCCATCGGCTTTAAACTGTGAGCATTAAAACCTCACTAACATTATCTCCTTATATGAGTATTCTCATTTTAGGTGGTGGGGATGCTCTTTTTATTTCAGATCCAGTAGCTTCACATGTAGACTCTTTAAGACGGAGGTCGACACGAGCCCAGGAGGAAAGACGCGTGTTTAATTACTTCTTCAGTGTTGGCAGGTGGTTTAGAAAGTTGGAGTTTTCTCATCTTCGTACATCCCTGGGCCTGGCATTGTGATGCTGGCGTGGCCCCAGATGAAGGGAATCTCCTCATTTGATATAAACCAAAAGATGGAATCAGTTTTCCAGGCCCTCTAAGTAATACCCCAGACCTACAGCCATGATACAGAAAGAGTGGCTCTGGGTTCTAACTCTGTGCATCCGCTGCCTCTGGGCGGTAAGGCCAAAGGGTCCTGCTCCCCAAGTTGCAGGAAAGACAGAAGCTCAAGCCGTAAGTTCCACGCTGTTGATGGAGTAGGAATTCTGCCGAGGTGCTTCAGGCGCCTTCGCCAGCTACCCCTTCCCTCATCCAGCCTCTGCATGAAGCACATTTCCCTTGGTCCCAGCTCCTTTTGCTGGCCACGCGTGTCTTGCTCCTCCTCTTCTTAAGCTGAGTTGCAGGGGGGCTTTGCTTCTCAAGCATGACGAGGACAACAGTCCGCTTGTGAGGCTGCTCGTAGGCAACATGTGGAGAATAAGATGTTGCTCTAATTTCTCTAGAACCTGAAGTCCCCATATAACTTAGGTGTGCAAGCGTGTGACCCAGGGCTGTGTATCTCAAACTGTCATATGCTGGTCGCAGACCATACTTAGTGTCTCAGGCTGGAGTGTGTCAGCCTGGACTGTGCTTCATGACCACTGGGAGACCCGACTCCTGTACGTTCAAGTTAAATGGGTTAGGGTGGGGCCCAGATAGTGATATTGTTTACAAGTCCCCTGTGTGATTCTAACACATAGCCCTAGTTAATTCATACTGACTGAAGGGTTGAAATTCAATTTAACTGTAAAATACACAGAAGGGATGTTCAGTTCGCTTCCAAACCATGGTACTCACCTGTGGCATGACTCTGGGGCAGTAATTTCCTTTTGGCTTCAAAACATTTTCAAAAGGAATGACGGCTATTGCTTTCTTGCACGTATAGGGCTATTTGGGTGAAAGAATATTTCCCTGCTTAATTTAAACCTGGTTGTTTCCATCCTGACAAGGTGTTAACCTCATCCAAGCCAAGAATATACCATCATCTATCTTATTTCTCTCTTTTGAGTCACAGGGCAACATTGGTTTTAAACTGTCTTTGCTCCATTTAGCATCTTTTAGACCATGTGTTTTAGGCTGTTTTGTGCTACTATCAATATACCATAGACTGGATAAAGAGCAGAAGTTTATTTCTTATGGTTCTGTAGGCTGGGAAGTCCAAGATCAAGGCATCAGGAAATTCAGTGCCTGGTGAAGTGCTTCTTGCTATGTTCTCACATGGAAGAAGGTGGAAGGGCATAAAAAGGAACCAGACTTTATGTCCTTTTATAATAGAGCCTTAATCCCATTCATAAGGATGGAGCCTCATGACCCGATCATCTCCTAAAGGCCTCACATCTTAATACACATTGGAGATTACATTTTAATATGAATTCGGGGGGGACACATTCAGATATAGCACCATGAATTTGAAAGGGGGTAAGACTGCCCCCAAGGGAGAAAAAATTGATCCTTGAAGGGTGAAGCAGTCTTAGCTATTAGAATGGTTGGTTGCCCTCCAAAGTTCACACCTACCTGATATCATTGTCTTTCTTTGTATTGAATTGCTCCTATTAAGGATATATTAATTTTAACTTTATATTTAAAATTGATTCAATTATTCTCCCCAGGGGGAGAAAAATTGGAAAAAAAAAAAAAAGGTTGAGAAGCACTATTCTAGACAGAGACAACTCAAACAAAACTTTGTATGTACTTCCTAACATGGGTGTCCTGAACTTGGCCTGGGAAAAGTGTGTGATTCCCTTTCTAAGGAGTGAAATTTTGTCTTAACAATGGTGAATTCTGGAAGGAAGCTTCAGAGGCATTTTCTCTCTTTTCAGTAAAGAAGTACTCTCTTGATGAAAACTTGGAATTCCAGAAGCATTTAGTTATCCGTCTAGTTAGGTGTCACACTGAGCCCTTTTGCAGATGTGACATGCTGGAGTTTGGTGTTGGGAGCGTGGCTTTTGAGATCAGACACATCTTTGAAGTCGAGCACATCTGGTATAAATCTGGGCATACTCCTTCACTCTGTGATTTTGGGCAGGTCCTCTGATTTTCTCTAAACCTCATTTGCATCTGTACAACAGAAGTAAAATCTACCTGGTAAATTTGTCATTAAAATGAAGCATGAATTGGGTACAGGGGATGTGAAGCATTATCTGGTATATAGTGAGTGCTCAACTAGTGATGAGGGGATGGTGGTTATTAATATCTATTTCTCTCTCCACTTACTGTCTTCATTATCGTCTTAGCAAAGTATCTGTGGGAACAAAATGACAAAACAATCTTCTGACTCAAACAGTTCTTCTCATCAGACCTGACCAACCCCATCTAACTCCCACAGAAATCAGCCTTTCCAAGCTACTGGAACGATAGGAAGTGGAAGTCTCTAGGGACAGCTGAGCCTTGGTTTGATGTATTTATGTGACAGCTCTTTCTGTGGTGGTGAACGCTAAGTGGCCCTCAGGGAGGAGGAAGGTGTTCCAGGAAAAGTTGCCCTAGATTCAATGAGCCGAACTGTCTCTGATTTCTTCCTGTTATTGCCAAATACAGCTGGATTTACTTTAGCCACGTCAATACACCAATCAAAAAATTAAGGTTTTAAAAAAAGAGGAAACCAAGAAAGAGCAATACAGGATAGACCAGGGAAAGAATAAAGAGAATGAACTAATTTCATATAAGAGGGGAGTTGTGATATTTATGATCTCAAAAGCAAGTCATATCTGAGAGCTTTTATTTTGCTCCCATATCTTTTTTTTTTTTTTTGAGTTGGAGTCTCACTCCGTCGCCCAGACTGGAGTGCAGTGGCCACTCCCGGCCACCGCAGCCTGGACCTGCTGGGCTCCGGCGAGCCTTCCGCCTCAGCTTCCAAGTAGCTGGAACTACAGGCGCGCGCTACCACGCCCAGCTGATTTTTTGATTTATTGTGGAGATGAGGTCTCACCAAGTTGCCCAGGCAGGTCTCGAACCCGTGGGCTCAGGTGATCCACTCACCTCAGCCTCCCAAAGCGCGGGGTCCCATATCTTATCTATTATTTATTAAACTTGACTAATGCTATCATTTTGAGTCTTGTTTTGGTGGATTTTTTTTTTAGTTGGAGTCTCACTCTATCCCCAAGCTGGAGTGCAGTGGCACACTCATGGCCACCCCAGCGTCAACCAGCTAGGCTCCGGCAATCCTTTCACCTCAGCCTTCCAAGTAGCTGGAACTACCACACCTCGGCTAATTTTTTTGATTTATTGTTGAGACGAGGTCTCACCAAGTTGTCCGGGCTGGTCTTGAACCCTCGGGCTCAGGCAATCCACTCGCCTCGGCCTCCCAAAGTGCTGGGATTACAGGCTGAGCCATGGAGCCTGGCCAGTGAATACTATTATTATTTGGACTCTGAGCTTCTGAAAGCTCTCTGGCATGGCTTAAAGGAAAGCCAAAATAAACAATGCCAGTTGCAAGTCTGTTTTTATTTCAGAGAATCACTTGAAAAAAATACATTCAGTTGTATGCAAATGTAGAACGGGGGCAGGTGTGATATGAGCCTTGCTAACAAGTTCCGGAAAAGCTTCTTGAGAGCAGATTACCAGAAGCCATTACAGAGACTGAGAGCAATGTGTGTCCTTGCTGTGTGGGAGAATGAATCCATGCCGCCAGCGCCCGTCTTTGTTGCCCATCAGCTGCCCTGGGAGAGGAGCCAGTGTGCTATCGTCAATTTTAATTGAGATTTCAGCCAACTTCGGCTTTTTCAGGTTCCTGGCCCAGTTTATATATAAATTTTGGAATGTTAGACAGATATGTTCAAAAATTAATAATTTTATTTTTTATAAATTTTTTTTTGAGTTGGAGTCTTACTCTGTCGCCCAGACTGGAGTGCAGCGGCCGCTCCCGGCCACCGCAGCCTCGACCTGCTGGGCTCCGGCGATCCTTCCGCCTCAGCCTTCTGAGTAGCCGGAATTACAGGCGCACGCTACCATGCCCGGCTGAATTTTTTGATTGATTGCAGAGATGAGGTCTCGCCGCCCAGGCGGGTCTCGAACCCGCGGGCTCAGGCAATTCACTCGCCTCAGCCTTCCAAAGGCGCGGGATTACAGGCTGAACCACCAAGCCCGGCTACTTTTCTCAGTTTTATTGGCTCTTTCTAATACGTCTTTTTGAACTTGAGTTACCAGAAGACAAAAGGAAACTAAGGCATGGCTCCTATCTCCCAGCTTACATCAGAATTGCCCACATTATTATGTCATTCGTTTCAGTAGTGCCACTCTAGAATGAGTATCCTGTCCTTACCACATAACACTCTGCCATTTGTGGACTGCAGTCTTCCTAGAAAAAGTCACAAACTTAGAGGAGCTCTGCTCTCACCTGGGCTCTCACTACTTCTACCTTCTGTTGACTTTCTTTTTTTTTTTTTTTGAGTTGGAGTCTCACTCTGTTGACTTTTTATAGAGACTTTCAAGTATTTCCCAGAGTCAGGTAAGGGCCGTGCGTTTCCCAAATGCCAAAGACTTGTGAGTCTTGGACAAGGGCAAGACACCCGTCACTGCTGTCAGACCCGTTCTGGCCTTTTCCCACCATCGGTCTGGCTTCTGCTCTGCCCAGCACCTGTCCCACTTCTGAGATTCTTCACGAGGACAGGTCCTCATGGCATCATGCATCGTCCTGGGCTCAGCGCTGGGAGACAGGCATGTGCATGCCTTACTCCCGCCATCAGGTTCACATGGCTACAGGGATCACTGACAGAGGTGATCAGTCGAGGAAGGGAGCTCGGGACGCACACATGGCCGGGCTTCCTAGACAAGTGACTTTGCAACGGAGACCTGTGGGCGGAATAGATCGGGTGGAAGGAACAGAATCACAAGAAGGAGGTGGTCGTGATGAGAGGTTGGGCGGGGTAAGTGGGGGTCTGATCACAAAGGGCCATGGCAGCAGTGCCACGGAGCTTGGACAGCATTCCTTATTTCCCCTCTGAAGTGAAATACTGGGTTCGCCGGGCTCGGTGGCTCGGCCTGTCATCCCGCGCCTTTGGGAGGCTGAGGTGAGTGGATGGCCTGAGTCCGCGGGTCCGAGACCCGCCTGGGCAGCGAGACCTCATCTCTACAATAAAAATCAAAAAATCAGCCGGGCGTGGTAGCGCATGCCTGTAATTCCGGCTACTCGGAAGGCCGAGGCGGAAGGATCGCCGGAGCCCGGCAGGCGAGGCTGCGGTGGCCGGCAGCGGCCACTGCACTCCAGTCTGGGCGACCGAGTGAGACTCCAACTCAAAAAAAAAAAAAAAAAGAAAGAAATACTGGGCTCACTAGACTTGGAGACTGATGTAGGACGCACTGATTATTTTATGCAAGATTTTGTGATCCCCAAAATGCCATCTGCTGAATTCCTGCAGCAAGGTGCTAGCAACATAGTATCTTGGTCATACGAAAACCCTGGTCCATTTTCCAAACAGCTTGCTTGGGGCTGAGAAGAAGGTTGAAAACAGAAACAATAGAAGGTGTGGCGTCAGCACCGGAGGTGTGCATCGTCTGATTGCATGACAGCACTGAGTACACTAAATAGCACAAACTAATGGCAAAGCGATGATCGGCCGTTGCAGATGGTTTTTGTGCAGACTGACCATCTAGGGCGAGTAAAGAGAAATCATCCAAGAGGAGTTCAAGTAAGGCTCACTGGGCAGGAGGTGAGCCTGGGCATTGCCTAAAGCGAAAGAAAGGGTAGACCCAGCCAAGGAGTTAATCTTTTGCTCAGCGATATGGCATGGACCCGGGGTCTGGATTATGTGATCACCAGAGATGCTGTTGCCGGTGACCAGGAAAAGTCAGCTCCTCCAAGGTGAGCCACCCCAAATTCAAGGTAGAATCTAGCAGAATACATTCATTCCAAGTGAAATATTTCAATTAGAGTTCTTTCGAACTGTTTACCAGATAATTGCTACTTGGTTTTTTTTAAGTTGGGTTTCACTTTGTCACCCAGGCTGGAGTGCAGTGATGCAATCACAGCTCACCACAACCTCCAGCTCCTGGGCTCAGGCAAGCTTTTCCACCTCAGTTTCCCAAATGGCTGGGCCAACAGGTGCATGCTGCCATACCTGGCTAATTTTTTTTTTTTTTTTTGGTAGAGATGAGGTCTCACTATATTGTCCAGGCTGGTCTCGAACTTCTGGGCTCGAGTAATTCTCCCACCTCAGCCTCCCAAAGTATGGGGATTACAGGCATGAGCCACTGTACCTGGCCCACTACTTGATTTTCTTGTCTGCCTTCCTTCTTTGCTTCGTATCTTCTTTCTCCTTAACTTTATAATTTGGTAATGTCTTCCTTAAAAACCTGATTTCGGAATGCTGCCACATTTTCTTAATATTAAGCAATGAGTAGTAGTTTTACCTCACCTATGTTGAAACCTTTGATTCTTTCCTGCTGTCGTGCTTTGTCCTCAGAGTGAATCTTTTGATCATCCAGGAAGAAATGTGCAGAGAGAACTTGGAGAACCAGTTTTGTGGGCTGTTGATCAACCTGCTAGAGAGGATGCTATTGACCAAGGATATCCTGTACTTGAGACCCCAGTCATTGCTTTGTGCAGGTTGCTTAATCCTGCTCTATTGTTTTGGTCTGTTCAGTATAAAGCAAAATACCGTAGACTGGGTGGCTTAAACAGTAGATGCTTATTTCTCACAGTTCTGGGGGCAAAAAGTCCAGGATCAAGTTGCCAGCAGATTAAGTGTCTGGTGAGGCCCTGTTTTCCGGTTCACAGATGGCACCTTTTTGCTGTGTCCTTGTATGGTGGAAGGGCAAGGGAGTTTTCTGGGGCTTCTTTTATGAGGGCACTGATCCCGTTCACGAGACCTCCACCCTCATGACTTAATCACCTCCCACAGGTCCCATCCCCTAATACCATCACCTTGGGGAGTAACTTTTCGACATAAGGACTTTGGGGAGACACAAACATTCAGACCACAGCATTTGTTTTCTCATTTGAAAAACCAAGACAAAGACATCTGTATATCAACACATGAAAATTGTATAGGATCTTAAAAAGATCACATTAGAAAATGTTGAGACATGTTGCTATTAAAAAAAAAAGATTACCATTATTGGAGATTTGGGGAGGCAGTTATTTTATGAAGGCTCATGATGATTATCATTAAAACTTAAATAATCAGAATAGTATACACGAAAAGACTTCAGGAGCTCATAAGTTTTCTGGCTTTTCTTGATGGCATTCTGTAATCACCTACCTTGCATATGAAAACAAGAGATTCTTCCTGTCTTCAGATTGCAGAGGGAATGGCGTACATCGAACGAAAGAACTACATTCACCGGGACCTCCGAGCGGCTAACGTCCTGGTCTCTGAGTCACTCATGTGCAAAATTGCAGATTTTGGCCTTGCTAGAGTAATCGAAGATAATGAATACACAGCAAGGGAAGGTACGTTCTAGTAATGATCTTTAGATGCTTTGTTACTGTTCCATTCTAAGGACAGTTTTTGAAGAGTACTCCCTTGGTTAGCTCCACATTATTCTTTCTGAAGTTTACAAATGCTGTCATTTGTATTTCAGTTAAGCAAAGCAAAAAAAAATAAATTAGTCAAGATCAATATTCTTTGTTATTATTAAAGCTTTTCACTCAGACAATGAAGCATACGCCCCTTAACTATGGAGAAAATATAAACGAATTCTGTGTTCTTTAGTCTGGCCTTTTAATTACAAGTTAAATTTCATTACAAATTAAAGCATGAACATTATCACACACAGAGAACAAAATATAATGCTACGAAAATTCACTCCTTCATTTTCCCACATTCCGTGTTACATGCACAGAGAGGCATAAGTTCCCCGGTCCCTGGCCCACCATCTGGTGTCTGAGCATGGTCGGGGCTTCATCGGCCTTACCTGTGGCAGATCACTCATGGTGCTTATGACTAGAGAATTCTGATGGTCTCAGCCCTGGTAGTTGAGTGAATATTTTCGCAGTGCTCGCTTTCTTTCGAAAGAGACAAGCCCTGTCTTGACATTCCTAAGCACTGTTAAACAAGGATTCTTTTTCTTCTAACTTCACGTTTGTTATTTCTGGAAGATCCGCATGACTCACAGAGGCGACAGATTGAAAACACTATTTTGATTTGTTGAGCGTCTCTTGCTTCCAGCACTTCTTGGATGGCTCCCCTTCTGCCCCAAGCCTGTGCTTGAGGATAAGAATTCTTCACCTTAATGATTATACTCAGCAAAAATGCAGGCAAAGGAAAATAGTTTGAAGATGAGAAACAAAAAAAAAAAAGAAGAAGCAAAGCCGAAATGTGTTAAGCATTCCTAGTGCATAAATTGGCTTTTCATACATTATTTCATTTTTCTTTACGATAGCTCTAAATGATAGGCATGAATATTATCATTATTATTCCCACCTTACAGAGGAGGAAAGAAAGGTTCTGCAACTGCTTGAGGTTCCACAGTAAGTAGTAAAGCCAGGATTCAAACCCAGGAGGTCTAGCCTCAAAGTACGTGAACTAGAATTGATTCCACTGGTTTTGCTGGATTACACAAGTCAAATCTCACACAAATAACTGTTCTCATGCAAAGAACGTGACAATGCAGAGAACGCAGGTTCTAGATCAAACAGCTCCTGTCTCCTGGCTTATCTTGGGGTGACAATAACCATGCTTACCTTCATTGGTAAGTACCATTCATTGGCACCCTCATTACCATTACCATGCTTCCTTGATATTTACACTGTGCCAAGCACATTCGACAACCCTCTTAATCCTCATAGCCACCTGGGGAGGTTCCATTGTTTCCCCATTTTACACATGGAAGCACAAAGACAGTAAGTGACTCGCTAGGGTCACATGGAGCTGGAGACAGCAGAGATTCAAGCCCTGGATGTGTGGTGCCCAAGCCCAGCGCCCAGCCACAGCCCTGCCTGCTCTGCCCTGTGCACTGCTGTCCTGGGCAGGTTTAGTACAGGACTGTGACGTCGCCTGGCACACAGCAGCCACCCCCGTGAAGCTCTCTGGCATCCTTGGTGGTCTGATTTGGGTTTCCAGTTTTGGTTGGGCACCCCAAGAAAATCTCAAGCAGAGACATAATAAAGGCAGAGATATTTTTGAACAGGTAATCCCTTGGTCTCACTAGCTCCCCGTGAGAAACGCAGTTTCCTCACTAGCTCATTCTATGCAGATCATCATTCCACCCAGTCCTGAAGGTTGGAGATGTTTTGCCCTATCAAATGAAAGAATGCAACATGCAAGTTTTGAGTAGCATCTGAAATTCCTGTAGGTACAGGCATAAAGATATTTATCCACAAAACATTAAAAGGCATTTACAGACCAGGCACGGGGTGGCTCATGCCTGTAATCCCAGCACTTTGGGAGGCTAAAGTGGAAAGAGGGAGGATCGCTTGGAGACCAGCCTGGGCAACATAGCAAGATCCTGACTCTGCAAAAAATTGAAAAAAAAAAGACATTTATATTTCCTATAAATATAGTATGGGTTCATTAGAGAAAAATTGAACACTTAAGACATGCTTTAGAGGCTGGTATGGAGAGACAGATGTACACACTAATAATAAATTTCTTTCCATTCTGTATCATGTTCTTTAATGTTTAAAGTTGGCTAGTTATAATATCCCTAGAAGGACATACAAGAAACTTTGCTTCTAAAGGGAGGGATACATACACAAAAGAGAAACAGAGGCTAGAAGTCAAATATTTTAGTAGAATAGTTTGTACCATCTCTATGTTATACTATGTGTATGTGTTACCTATTCAAAATAAATAAATTTTTTTTTTTTTTTGAGTTGGAGTCTCACTCTGTCGCTCAGACTGGAGTGCAGTGCCGCTCCCAGCCACCGCAGTCTCGACCTGCTGGGCTCTGGCAGTCCTTCCACCTCAGCCTTCCGAGTAGCTGGAACTACAGGCGCGCGCTACCACGCCCGGCTGATTTTTTGATTTATTGTAGAGATGAGGTCTCGTTGCCCAGGCAGGTCTCGAACCCGTGGGCTCAGGCAATCCACTCACCTCAGCCTTCCAAAGGTGCGGGATTACAGGCTGAGCCACCGTGCCCGGCTCAAAATAAATAAAATTAAAAAAAAAATTAAAATCAAGAAATTATGAGAGTCATGCATTTATAATTTGTTTAAGCTCAGGTACCCAAGTAAGAACCATCTGTCTTCTTCCTCAGGTGCTAAATTCCCTATTAAGTGGACAGCTCCAGAAGCCATCAACTTTGGATGTTTCACTATTAAGTCTGACGTGTGGTCCTTTGGAATTCTCCTGTATGAAATCGTCACCTATGGGAAAATTCCCTACCCAGGTATCGTTGACTTACCTATTTACATTCAAGTGGTTTACATTCAAGTGGTATACAAGAGAGAAAAGTCGAGTGGCATGGAGGCATTTAAAAAATAATAGTAACTCCATCTATCCAAAAGTGAGAAATAAGCGCTTGTGCCAGAACTTGATTTTTCACTGTCATTAGTGGAAATTGTTCTAAAATATGCTAAGATGCTTCTCTGCCTTCTTATTTTATTGAGTGCATGTCTTTTTCTTTGCGAAATAATTCTAGCACCTAATGCTGATAATGTTCCTGGCCTCATCATTGGTACTGAGATCATGAGGATAGAGTAGACACAGGTAATTCTCCAAGGAAGTGGAAACAGACATCGAGATGAGGATGTTCAGTGCTTCTTTGTTAGCTTTGAAACAGAGGTTTTGTCCAGGCTCGGTGGCTCAGTCTGTAATCCCAGCACTTTGGGAGGCCGAGGCGAGTGGATTGCCTGAGCCCACGGGTTCAAGACCCTCCCGGGCAACTTGGCAAGACCTCGTCTCTACAATAAATAAAAAATTAGCCAGGCATGGTAGCGTGCACCTGTGGTTTCAGCTACTTGGAAGACTGAGGTGGAAGGATCGCTGGAGCCCAGCAGGTCGAGGCTGCGGTGGCCAGGAGGGTGGCACTGCACTCCAGTCTGGGCGACAGAGTGAGACTCCACCTCAAAAAAAAAAAAAATTAAAAAGAGAAACAGAGGTTTTGTAGTAAGTGCTCTAGAATATGCCTCTTCAGGAAACAGCCACCTCTGTTTATCAGTAAGAGGTCCTTCCACTCCTTAACACACGGGCATCACTCAGGATTTCCAGGTTCCTAACACTCGAAGCCCGAAGAGCCAGATTCTGCCACATCCCTCCCTTTTTCAGGGTCTGGGCGGGCAGTGGTTAAGAAGAGGGATTTCTCCTGAAGCCTTCACATTCTCATTAATATCTAATTTTTAGCAAAATCTGTCGATCAGATGAATTTAAAATTAAATGTCTAATGTGCAAACCATTCCCTTATTCAAAAAAAAAAATCTTTGTGTGCCAGGCACTCTCTAGGCGCTAGGGATGCCGTGTAGCCACCCATGCGCTCTAGAGCGAATATTCTTCTAGGGAGAGAGGGATAACTTCCAAGAGAGGACTCATTCAGCCTGTAAGATAGCAAGGAAGACCGTGGCGTGTGCGTGGAGTAGCCTAGATATCGGTGAGTGCCCAAGGAAGAGGGTGGCAGTGGCTGGTTGTATCCAATGGTCCTGGCAGCAGCAGAAGCTCAGAGGTGAGGGGGTGGGTGCCATGGGGTCTCCGGGGGCTGCGTGTCCCCACTGGAGGTGCAGCCAGCGCATGGGAGGGGCCGATGGGGGCAGGAGGCCAGCGTGTTGGTTTGGGCGTCAGTGAATGTTTGATGAATGAATAAATGAATGACTCACCCAGGTCATTTAATCTCTAGGTAGTCTCCATGCTGTGTGTGAGAAAGTGGGAGGCTGTGGAATTGGGGGCAGAGTGGCTCAGGGACAGCCTAGTGGCCATGTAAGAGTGTCCTGTCTTCCTCTGCCGGGATGGAAGCCAGGAAAGGCTTCCGGACAGAGGAGTCACAAGGTCTGTGTGCTCAGATCACTGCCGCTGTTGTGTAGGAATGAGCCACAGGGAAGCCGGGGCGGGGACAGCTGGCAGCCAAAAGCCGCTGGGTAGTGTTTGCACAGTGGCTGACTGTCCTAGGAAATCCCTCTTGTGCCAGCCTTTCATTTTCTAACTGACCCCTGCTCTAGACACTGAAATGAATGAATGAACACTGCTTGCAAAGTAGGAAAAATGTTTCTGATCAGCGCTGATGTCTGACATTGTATATCTATATATCTCTATCTTTGCCTGCGTCTGTTTCTATAATCTGTCTGTAGAGAAAGATTATATATTCAGATAATGAATAGAATCGGACACCATGTAACCTCATAAAATAATGTGTAATACATTTGACAGGCTCAGATGATGTACAGCCTCGGCCCCTGAGGCTCAGAGAAGGCAACTAGGCCCCTGGCTGGTGGCACAGTTGCTCTGAGCCCCAGACCCATGTGCCTTCCATGACCCACTGTGCTCAATGTTCAGGATTTGGAAATATTCTGGGGGTAGGAAATAATTTTTAAAATATAAAAGAACCAGTAGGAAAGGGGTGAGAATCACAAAATATGTACATGTATGTATATAGTAGAACCAACCAGAAACCATTGACTTGTCTGTTCCCTGTGGGCTCATCCCTTGTAAGGACCAGGGATGTGACACACCTTTGGGAGTTCTGGATCAGTAGATTTTCCAGCCACAGGAATTGTATGTTACAAGAGCCTCTAGCATTAGAAATTATGAGCAGACCCAAGCAATCCTATTGCCTTAAATATAAGAGGATTTGATTCACAAAGAGCATAGAAATTGGTGAACATTGCCAAAATATGCCATTTTCTGCCACTGATTACAAAGCCACTTATGGGAGAAACTCCGCTGGCCATTGAATTATCTGAGAATATTTTCTTTACCCAGTAAAGCACTGGATGTTTTGGTTTTTTGTTTGTTTTTTAAAGTGCTTTAAAAGCCATATTGTCTAGCTTTGCAAAATAACGTGAAAATAAAAGAAAGGAGGGGCCCCTCCCACTGTGGGAGCTTTTCTGTCCTCTCAATAAATCCTGCTTTCTCAACTTAAAAAAAAAAAAAAAAAGGAGAAACACAAAAAAGAAATAAGAAAGCCACATGTAAAGCGAACATATATTTTTAGAGAAAAGAAAAGACTAAGAAGTGTAATATACCAAGCTGTTATCATCCTTGGGTAAAGAGATAAAAAGTTATGTTAATTTTCTTCTTGATAAACTTCTGAAATTTCTCATTTTTTACAATAATATTTGACTAAATATTTTATTCTTATACAAGTAATTTATGCACACTAAAAATTCAGATTGTAGACAGGGTGTTGTGACTCATGCCTGTAATCCCAGTACTTTGGGAGGCCAAGATGGGAGGATTACTTGGCATTTGAGACTAGCCTAGGCAACACAGTGACATGTCATCTCTACAAAAAAAAAAAAAAAAACATCAAAAGAAGTAGCCCGGCATGGTGGCATGCACCTGTAGTCCCAGTTGCTTGGGAGGCTGAGGCAGAAGGTTCACAGGAGCCCAGGAGGTTGAAACTGCAGTGAGCCGTGATCATGCCACTGCACTCCAGCCTGGGTGGCAGAGTGAGACCTCAACTCAAAAAAAAAAAAAAAAATCAGGTTGTCGTGCTGCCCACTGAAAGAGGACTGGATAAAAAAATAATGTGGTACATATACACAATGGAATATTATGCAGTCATAAAGAAGGACAAAATTATGAACTCCACAGCAACTTGGGTGGACTTAGAGTCTATAATACTGAGTGCTATCACAGAAACAAAGAACTGAATATCACATGTTCTCACTCATAAGCGGACCTTGAACAATTATCATAATACTTTAAGAAAAGGATTGGCAGTAGTGGGAAACTGCCAGGGGAGGGAAGGCCCACCTCATCAACAAGGATATCTGCATAATGAACATTTGTATACCTAACCCTGAATTGTACCCCACATCTTTTTTTTTTGAAAGAATAGATTTATTGAGTAGACAAAAAAAATCTCTCACAGTGGGAGGGGACCTGAAGAGGTTACCCTGTACCCCACATCTTTAAAATTAAAAATTTAAGAAATGAGAGCCGGGCTCGGTGGCTCAGCCTGTCATCCCGCGCCTTTGGGAGGCTGAGGTGAGTGGATTGCCTGAGCCCACAGGTTCGAGACCCGCCTGGGCAACGAGACCTCATCTCTACAATAAATCAAAAAATCAGCCGGGCGTGGTAGCGCGCGCCTGTAATTCCGGCTATTCGGAAGGCTGAGGCGGAAGGATCGCTGGAGCCCAGCAGGCGAGGCTGCGGTGGCCGGGAGTGGCCACTGCACTCCAGTCTGGGCGACAGAGTGAGACTCCAACTCAAAAAAAAAAAAAAAAAGAAACGAGGTTGTGTAAAAAGACGTATAATGAAAAATTTCCACCTGTACCCCATGACAGCGGGTACTCCTCAAAGAAATCTACTTTCAGTAACTTTGATTATTTAGGATTTACTGCTCATAGTTCTAAATATACTTTTATGTTAACTCTTGAATAAGGCTTTTACCCATTTTACTTCTTGGATAAGAAGATAACCACATGGTTTTAAATTCAAGTCATACAAAGAGGTATAAGGCGAAGGGGCCCCACCCTGCTCTCCAGCCATAGGGTTCTCTCAGGTGAACATCACCAGCCATTTCTACTCTACAGACCCCCTACAAAGGGGACTCATACAGTCTTGCTCTTTTGTGTGTGTCTGGCTTTTTTCACTCAGCGTGTGTCCAAGTGTCTCACTTTTCATCTTCAGCCCTCCTGATCATCCCTCCCGTCCTTTCCCCATGCTCCATGGGGCCTGGAGCGTGGAACTTCTCTGTTCAGTTTCTCCAGCATCAGCCTGGCGCTGCCAGACAGGCCCGGGAAGCGTCCTGTCTGCAGCCACTGGCCTCCCCTCCCTTGTGATGTGCCGGCCTTCCCAGGGCTCGCTGGGGTGGGCCGGACGTGCTCCCTTTGTTGGTGTCCCTCTCTGCAGGCACGTTGGTTACACTTTCTTCCTCTTGGCTCAGACCACTTCTGCCTCTGGCTGCCAGGTGTCTCTTGTTTCGTCAGAGACAGAGTTTAAGTTTCTCTTTCTTCTTCTCTTTTTTGTTTGGGGATGAACTATAAGGAAAAAAGGGAGACAGGAGGCAAAAAAGTCTTTGCTTCATTATCTTAAACCCGAAATTGTGATTATTGCCCTGTGGATTTTATGAAGAAAAAAGAGGTGTCTCTGTGGTTGGGGTTTTGTTTTGCTTTGCTCATATAAAGAGAAAGGAGGTTTGAAAACGGCTTTTATCTTTTCTGGTTGTTTCTGATCGGATCTATCTGACATCTTAATGCCAAGTGTGAATTGAAGTCAATAAATTCATCCTGGCCAGGCGCAGTGGCTCATGCCTGTAATCCCAGCACTTTGGGAGGCTGAGGGGAGAGAGGATTGCTTGAGTCCAGGAGTTCAAGGTCAGCTTAGGCAACATAATGAGACATTGTTTCTACAAAAAATTTAAAAAATTAGCCAGGCGTGGTGGTGTGCACCTGTAGTCCAGCTACTCAGGAAGCTAAGATGGAAGAATCACATGAGCCCAGGAGGTTGAGGCTGTGGTGAGCCATGATCGTGGCACTGCACTCCAATCTGGGTGACAGAGTGAGACCCTGACTCAAAAAAAGCAAACAGAGAAATCGATCCTGCTGTAAATACTCACCTTGGTCACATACAAAGCTCAGGAAAAAAAAAAAAGTTTGTCCCAGGGTAGCTGGCTGTCCTTACACACACAGAGGGACCCTGTATCATTAGAGAATGCCATGGTTTGTGAGCTGCCGGCCTTCTCTCCCTGTCATTAACCCCATTCCTTTTCTAGTCTCTGCTGCTCCACGTTTTTCTCCTTCCTTGCTCCTTTGCCAGCTTTTAGTCTCTGCTGAATCCTACTCCAGATGCCACTTCCTGCTCCCCACCACCTCTCTCTAGTGAGGGCACCGCCCTCCTTGAGCTGTGTGACATTGAGGACAGTGCCCAGTCTTAATCATCTCTTCATCTCTCGGAGCCCAGTGCCAGCTCATGACCCATCGTGAGCACTGATACGTGCTTGTCAAAAGGAGGAAGGATGGAGCGTGAAATTGCTCGCCTTTTAAGGAGCAGGTGTTTGCTTTCTCTAACCTAGCAACAAGCCAAGCACCAACAACAGTCAAGTGTGCCCTTGGGGTGTGGTTGAGGTCTCTCTCCCCCTCTCTTTCTTCAGATGACTTGTCATTTAATAGCTTATTTTTCTTGTTGCTTCATTTGTACCTAATAAGATAGACTTCCCATTTGTCTTCCAACTCCTCTTACCAAGTTAAATTCACCAGGCTGGATAGAGCATGCCTGACCTTTAGAGGCTTCATGGAGAGAGTTCTTCAGAGTTAGAAAAACATATAAGAACAAGGAAGAACATATCTGTAGTGAGGATAGCGTGACCTTAGCAAGGTTTCTCTCCTGTGGGCACATTCTGACCTTTTATGCAAATGGAGGCACTCCAGGAAGGATGTCAAAGAGATATTCCTAAGCACGTTTGCAGGTCCAGTTGCTGTGTCTATCATCCTGGATGTTAATCCTCCCAAAACTTCACCCAAGGAAGTAGAAGTAAACCCAGATATTTTTTCTGATGTATCCAGGTGAGCTTGGCTAGTTACAAGAGCTAGAGCAATGCTGAAGCCTCATAATTTCATGAAGACTAAAACCCCAAATAGAGACCATGACACAAATCTGCCGCTGGCTTCAAGCAATCAGAATCCAATGAAGTCTTCCAGTTAGAAAATTTCAGTGACACAGATATTTGAAGAAGGTGTTTCAAAAGCAGACTTGAGAAAAATGAGTTCACCATAGAAGCAACTCTCAAGAGAGCTGCATAATTATAAAGTTTTCTTGAATCTTTCAATTTCAAAACAAGAACTCTTCCAAGACAGAAATAATCATGTCTAGCTGGGCTCGGTGGCTCAGCCTGTAATCCCGCGCCTTTGGGAGGCTGAGGTGAGTGGATTGCCTGAGCCCGCGGGTTTGAGACCCGCCTGGGCAACTTGGCGAGACCTCATCTCTACAATAAATCAAAAAATCAGCCGGCATGGTAGCTCGTGCCTGTAATTCCGGCTACTCGGAAGGCTGAGGCGGAAGGATCGCTGGAACCCAGCAGGTCGAGGCTGCGGTGGCCGGGAGCGGCCGCCGCACTCCAGTCTGGGCGACGGAGGGAGACTCCAACTCAAAAAAAAAAAGAAATAATCATGTTTTCTTTCAGGGGTTTAAAGTCAGGAAGGACCATTGACCGCTCAGACAAAGGTTAAAGGCAGGGGATTCCAATTCACTAGTTCTGAGCCATTGTGAAGAACATACAGCAACCCACTCCATATATAAAGCAAAATTTCACAAAACGATACTGACCTTTACTATGTGCAGTGCTTTCTGACCTTTTCTATTTTATTCTGTCATAATTCGTTTTTAAAGTACTGGTAGTGTCCTAAAAAAAAAAAAAGTGTTGATCGCAAATGAGTGGTGACCCACAATTTGAAAAATACTAATTAGAGAATACATTCAAAAGAAAGAACTGTCTCAAATCTAGTAGAAACCGTTTTCCCTAAAGCTACTACTTGTCATTTAGAATCTTTCCAGTGACTGCTGGTGGTAAACTCTATAGCTATACAAAGGGATAGCTATGGCAAGGAAATTAGTTGTGTTGAATGGAGCGCCTCTCTCATGCCAGAAAGCGTATATATTCTTTATGAAATACAGTTTTCAGGCCAAGCGCGGTGGCTCAGCCTGTCATCTCAGCACTTTGGGAGGCCGAGGCGAGTGGATTGCCTGAGCCCGCAGGTTTGAGACCAGCCCTGGCAACTTGGTGAGACCTCGTCTCTACAATACATAAAAAAAAATTAGCCAGGCATGGCAGCATGCACTTGTAGTTCTGGGCACCTGCGGAGGCAGAGGGGTCGCCGGAGCCTGGCAGATGGACGCTGGGGTGGCTGTGAGCCTGCCACCGCCCTCCAGCCTGGGCCATGGAGTAAGACTCCAACTCAAACGAAACAAAACAATTTTCTTTAGAGAAGCTCACATCCTACAGAATAGGGCATCCACAGAAACGCAAAACATACAGATGTGATGGGTACTGCTCAGACTGCTAAGTGAGCACATTTCTCTATTCTCATTCAATAATGGATGTTACAATTAAAATGATATTTATTCCCCTTCTAAGCTGTTCTCTGGATCAAAGATTAGCAGTTCAGCTTCTGAATTACTCTGAGACATTAGACTACATTAAAAACCATCCTCCAGGACAAATCCAGCTCGATAGGAATGATGAGCACCTTAGATCTCCCCCACTAAGAATGTGTGAATGCCAGCGTCTCTGGGAGCTTTGGCTCTGGCCTCGCACTGAAGCCTGGGACAATGTGATAAGTAATGAGTACGTGAAGTAGCTTCATGTCGGAGCTTTGATTTGGGTTCGTTTTTCTTCATCTCAGTTAATAGCTTGCTCTTTGAAGACAATGACTCCCACAAGATATGTAGCATAAACTGCAGACAGGTGTCCTTTCAATTATCTAAACCATCACTGTTTTCCAGATTTATCCCTGAGTTTTTAGCTATTTGGCAAGCCTGTAGTCCATTGGTCTGGCTGACTTCAAGTAAATTTACAATGAAAAGCCCATTTTAAAAAATGTGCACAGAAATGATTTTTTGATAAATATACTAAGTAAAAGCTGAAAAGAATCTACCCTGCAAAAGTAATTGAGATAGGCGGTTAAGATTGGGTTTGAGAGGCTAATTTAAAAGGTCAAGCAAGTCCAATATCCTTTTGTTATTAAAGAGAACGTGCTTGGGCTTCTCCTTACCATGGGTGCCTGTTTTTGCTTTGGCAAACCAAGTGCTATCTTTATCCTCTTCATACTAAAAGTTACTTATTGAGTTGCCCACAGAAATTTCCCTAGTCTCTGAATTAGTTGACTATGACTGCCAAAACAAATACCACAGACCTGGTGGCTTAAACAACAGACATTTATTTTCTCATGATTCTGGAGGTTGAAAGTCCAAAGTCAAGGGGTCAGCAGACTTGGTTTCTCCGGAGGCCTCTCTCCTTGGCTTGCCGACGGCCGCCTTCTGCCTGTATCTCCACATGGTCTTTCCTCTGTACTAGCCTGTGTCCTAATCACCTCTTCTTATGAGGATACTAGTTGTATCAGATTAGGGCTCACCCATGTGACCTCATTTTCATTTAATTACGCCCTTTAAAGGCCTTAGCTCCATACATAGTATATATAGTACAGTCACATTCTGAGGCAATGCAGGTTAGACTTCACTGTGGATTTGGGGAGGACCCGGTTCAACCTGTAACAACCTCAATAAAGCTTGCCTTAATCTTGGTTGCAGGATATGAAGAGCAAAAAACGACCACTGCAGTGCTTCCCCCTCCACCAGGTTTCTAAATGGTTTATTTTCCTCCCCCCTCTTAGGGAGAACTAATGCTGATGTGATGACCTGCCCTGTCCCAGGGCTACAGGATGCCTCGCGTGGAGAGTTGCCCAAACGAGCTCTATGAAATTATGAAAATATGCTGGAAAGAAAAGGCAGAAGAGAGACCGACATTCGATTACTTGCAGAGTGTCCTGGATGATTTCTACACGGCCACGGAAGGGCAGTATCAGCAGCAGCCCTAGCGAGCAGGGAGACCCGTCCGTCAAGCAGGGATGGCTGCCTTGTTTAGAGAGGAAAAGCGACACTCACTGGTTGCATTCGTCCTTTCACATGCCGGGATCATCTACCGTGCCTGGTTTCTGAACGTAGAGGCTAAAAATTACTCAGGAAGAACACCCTCTCTACGGGAAAGTTTTCTGTTCCCTTAGACTGATGCTGCACCAGTTGCAGCTTGGACTGGTCCTCAGCTGATAACTTTGCTTTGCTTGACCGACATCCGAATACGACCTCCTGAGAAGAAGACACCTGTTCTCTCCCCCAAATGGACCCAACTCAGCTGTCTTTATGTTTACAATTGGATGTGTGACTCAAAGATTAGAGACCGTTGCAATGAATCGCCAACAGTCGCAGAACTAAACTCATTCATAAAGCTAAAATGACCAGACGCATAGCGTGACATTTCTTCGTATTTTCTTCTATGCTTTGTCTTACTTTTAATTTTTAAAAATTACTAACCCAACCTGTTAGATTTTGCAGGTGAAATCAGCAGCTTAATAATGTTTTTCCTGGATTTCAATGATTTTTTTTCCCCCACGGCCTGAAATCTGAGATTGGTAGGCGTTTCCCTTCCGTGAACACCGCTCAGACCCCCTAGGCACACAGCAGCGGGACATACATCTCTCTCCGCCGGCAGGCGTGTGATCGCGCCATGAGCACTTCCAGCTGCCATGCTGTGTGATCTGAACCCCGGCTGCCCTGCGCTCACCCGGACCTCCCAGGAAAGGGCGAAGAGCCTCAGAAACTGCTTTGTACCTCAAGAAGAAACATTTTTAATGAACCGGCTTTTCATTCCCACAGTTTCCTATACATAGACTTTTTTTGACAATGTAGTTTGGAAGAACAGTAAGATTCTAATCTCAGCAGAGCCGTATGAGGTCTTGTAAAACATAAGAATTTCTTTTGTTGCTTCAAAAGATTTGAACATTATTTTCAGGATCAAGTATGAATTTTAGTTGCCCTCTAGAAAGTTAAAAATGCCGTTATCTGGGGCTATTTTTGTGATTCTGCAATCTTTTCTAAGTGGTATATGATGTGTGTGAGACTATTTATGCCCAAGGACATGAAGGAAAAGAAATAACCACAGAGGCTCTCATGAGCCACGGTGGCCAGAGATTCCAGAGGTTTTGTTTACTCAAGTTTTCTACCGTAAGCTTCGAATGGAAACTGCTATATTACATCATGTTTCACTGATGCTGTTGTATATATACCTAATATTTCTATTTTTTGATTTTATTTTAATACACCTGGCCCAATAACGTCTCAAGCTTTCTACTTGTGTTTACATTTTCAGCTGTTGTCAATGTCACAATGAGAGCCAACTGTCAGGAGGGTGATGTGACGTGATTCCATAGGGCTACATACTTGAAACTTGTGTGAGTTCTGTCTCCTTCCTTTGAGCATTTCAGGTTGGAGACTGAGGCATTGATGACCTTGACACCGGAACATCCTTTGTGGGGGCCAGATGGAATCTGCTTTTAGATAATCTTAGCAGGCACCATTAAATTCTCACTTTGTATGCTTTGTTTAGGCTTCGGGTGCTTAGGGTAAGGGATGAAATATTCCACTTTTCTCTAACTTTTAACTTTTTTCCTGTGTGATTTTTTTTTTAATGCCCTTTCTAAAATGTTCTAAAATTCTTGATTTACAAGTGCCTTGTTCACAAAGATAGAATATTATCATCATATCATGTCTGCACAGCTGGTCATTTGATTCATGATGGTAAGTTTTCTACGTACACCCTCCCTTTATGTTTTATTTCAGAACCACACATATCACCCAATATGTTACATGGAGAGAAAGTGTAAAGAAAGAATCCTGGCTGGACGCGGTGGTTTACACCTGTAATCCCAGCACGTAGGGAGGCTGAGGTGGGAGGATCGCTTGAGGTCAGGAGTTTGAGACTAGCCTGGACAACACAGCAAGCAGCAAGACTCCCATCTCAATTAAAGACGAAAGAAGAAGAAGAAGAAGAATCCCTAAGACAGAAAGAAGTCTCTAAACCATTTCTAAATTTATCTTTACCCTGTTTTGCTTCTCTCAATTCTGCTTCCTTTTGCCGTTTTCCATTTGACTTCCCCTCCCAGTCAAGTACATGGTCTTCCCCTTCAAATGGCCCCTTCGTCAGCTCAGGCCTTGTCCCCTGCTTCCAGCATGTGCTGTGAAGCCACACATTCCTTCTATGAACAGCAAGCACAATCTCTTTCCTTGGCTATAGGATTCCAGCCTGCAAATGACTGGCAGGCGTCATGAGGGGCTGAGTAGCTGACTCTATCATCTTAGGGTCTCCAGTGATGTGCAGAATGGCTCTTAATCACCACACCCAGGCTAGGAGAGAGAACTTGAATGACAGAGTACATACTCCCCACCCCCAAGAGTCTGGCTTTGCTGTTGTGCCTTGGAAGATGCAAATCAGTCTACTCTAAAAGCTTCCTGGGGGAATATAAGATATCCAAAGGGTTGAGAGCCACTCCCTCTGATCTGACCCATATTGCAAAGTTTTCTGCAGAAAAGAGGCCCAGCCTTCTCTTTCTGTAGATGGTTGCTTTTCCCAAGGGAGAATGTGGGAGTAGAGAAGAGAAAAGGAGAAAATGTGACTTCTTGGTGAACACGAAGTTCGCCGAACCCAAAGAAGACTGACGGTCTTGATACCGGTGTCCTTTGTGTTAGGGACCACTCTTCTGTCACTCCCCCAAACATGCCTCCCTGTGTGCTGCAGAATCCCATTGCAGAAAGTACTTATGATGAGCCACTGAAAAAACAGGCCGGGAGCAGTGGCTCACGCCTATAATCCCAGCACTTTGGGAGACCGAGGTGAGAGGACTGCCTAAGCCTGCGGGTTCGAGACCAGCTTGGGCAACACGGTGAGACCTCGTCTCTACAATAAATCAAAAAATTAGCTGGGCATGGTGCACATGCCCGTAGTTCTGGTTGGCTGGAAGGCTGAGGTGGCCGTGAGCATGCCACTGCACTCCAGTCTGGGCGACAGAGTGAAACTCCAACTCGAAAAAGAAAAAGCATACTGCCCAAGCCCCCTTCTAGGGGAATTATGCTGCCACAAAGGCCAGCAGTCCTGTCCCAAGAGAAATAACAAGGTTATTAAAAGGAGGGACTCTTTTTCTCTGCTTAGTAATGCACTGAGACAAGCATAAACTCGCTGGTTTCCAAGTCGGCCTGTGGGACCTGCTTTCTCTATATTCTTCCCCTTGCTCTGAAGAGACTATCCTCCAGGGGCAGTGGCTGCTGGAGGGCACTCGGTCCTGCAACCCCAGCTTCTGGTAGTTGAACCAAATCAGTGGTCAAGCTGCTCCTCCGCTCGGTTCCCCAGCTCTCCTGATGAAAACTGTCAGGTTCCGTTGAAGCTGGACTGGATTTTTAAAATGTGGTACATATACACAATGGAATATTACGTAGCCATAGAGTAGGAGAAACATGGACTTCGCAACAACGTGGATGGATTTAGAGTCGAAGATACTCAGTGATCTACCACAGAAACAAAGAATTGAATCTCACATGTTCTCACTCATAAGCAGACCTTGAACAATGATCATAATACTATAAGAAAGGGATTGGCAGTGGGAAACTGCCGGGGGAGGGAGGGACACACCTCATCAACAAGGGTACCTGCATAATCAACGTTTGTATACCTAACCCTGAATTGTACCCCACATCTTTATTAAAGAAAAAGAAAGGAAACTGCCAGGTTCCGCAACCAGCTTGTGAACTTTCCCGCCTTCTCAGCCAAGAGCATCTCAGAGGATCACACCTCCCCAGTTAGCGTCTTCCTGTGTCCTACTTCTGCCTGGTGGAAGGGAGATTCTAGTTCTCCATCTCCTACATTTTGACTCCATGAAGTTTACAGAATAAGTGAAGATGAGCCTTGCTCTTCTTCTGGATGGAAAGATTCATACTGCCCAAGCCCCCTTGTAGGGGAAGACACATGAGGATACCCATATGCCTCTCTCATGCTTTGGCACTTGTAAAAATCATCTCTAATTCACACAACAGTCCTGTTAGATCGTGACAGTGCTATGACTTTCACAGTGGAATAATCAGGGGCATTTAAAACCACAAAAGGAATAGACTGGCCTTGCTTCATACTGTTTCCTTGTGGGGAAAAAAAAAAACAATGAAAACCTTTGTAGCAGAATCTGCCTGACTCAGTGTTCTGAGTGGGCAAAGGTAAAACTTACAAAATGCTCCACACAAAGGGGGGGGGGGCAGGGGGGAACTTATCCAAGTAATTTTATTTGTGGAAGAAAAGTCTTGCAAGAATTCAACTCGACACTCACGGTTTTCAAGACAATTTGTTGAGAGTACACTTTTGAATAAAATGTTTTGATATATTCGCTCCAGTTCACATCATAAAGACATATTAAAACTGATAAAATGTTATCCCAGAAAATTCTAACCTGATACATATGTAAGAGAAAAAACTTCTAATTTAATTTCCTGTGTTCTGATGACTCTATTAAATACTTCAAGTAGGACTGCCAAAAAATGTCACAAAGTTCCCAGGATGGCTACAACATGATCTTGAGCATTTTACTGACAAGGGAAAAAGACAGGGACAATCTTGGTGGCCTCTATTTTTAGGTCTTTGGAAAAACTTTAGAAATACCTGTAATCTAGACTGGTCAAGGTGCAGTGTTAACGCAGAACTTCTCTTTTTATTTATTTTATTAGTATTATTATTATTATTTTGAGTTGGAGTCTCACTCTGTCGCCCAGGCTGGAGTGCAGTGACACACTCATGGCCACCCCAGCCTCGACCGCTGGGCTTGGAGGATCCTTCCACTTCAGCCTTCCAAGTAGCTGGAACTACAGGCACGCACCACCATGCCTAGCTAATTTTTTGAATTATTGTAGAGATGAGGTCTCACCAAGTTGCCCGGGCTGGTCTCGAACCTGTGGGCTTGGCCAGTCCTCTCACCTCGGCCTCCCAAAGTGCTGGGATTACAGGCGTGAGCCACTGCACCCGACCTTTTTAAAATTTTTATATATATATATATATATATATATATATATATATTTTTTTTTTTTTTTTAAAGATGTAGGGTATTGGATTAAAAAAATGTTAATACAGAAATTCTATAATCAAAAGTGGCCCTATCTGTGGCACCAAAACTATGTCACAAAACGAATATTATCTGTGATTTATTATTATTATTATTAGCCTTATACTGGGCTTGGACAATGGTCTGCTACACTTAGGGTCAGATATGTTTTTGATTGCAGGGTTTTTTCTTTTTTAAGATTAATACAATAAGTATACTGAATATTTACTTTTTTAAGATTAATACAATAAGTATACAGAAATTCTAAAATCAAAAGTAGCCCTATCTGTGGCACCAAAACTATGTCACAAAATAAGAATATTATCTGTGATTTATTATTATTATTATTAGCCTTATACTGGGCTTGGACAATGGTCTGCTACACTTAGGGTCAGATATGTTTTTGATTGCAGGGTTTTTTCTTTTTTAAGATTAATACAATAAGTATACTGAATATTTGAGGGTAAAACCTCAGTGAACACTGAGGAAGAAACCTTCATTCAAATAAGACATTGCTGCAGAAAAATACCCGAATATTCACACAAAGTGGGATGAATATAGCCTATAAATAGCTTCAAGTCAGGCTTGTTGGAGTTTTGTTTGTTTGTTTTGTTTTTTTGAGTTGGGGTCTCACTCTGTCGCCCAGGCTGGAGGGCAGTGGCACAGTCACGGCTCACTGCAGCCTCAACCTCCTGAGCTCAGGCTATCCTTCTCCCTCAGTTACCAGAGTAGCTGAGACTACAGGCTCACACCACCACAACCGGCCAATTCTTTTTAATTTTTTGTAGAGATGAAGCCTCACAATGTTGCCCAGGCTGGTCTCAAACTCCTGGACACAAGAAGTCCTCCCGCCTAAGCTTCCCAAAGTGCTGGGATTACAGGTGTGAACCACTGCAACTGACTCCCCTCCCCTCTTTTTTAAAAAAATGTTCTTTAAAAATCATTTTTCTTTCAGTGTCTTTCGGATTTCAGAATTGTGGATTAAAGAGGTGTGGACAGGCACCCTGACAGCTTGACGAATGCAGGAGGTCTTTTAGTATCGGGATGTATCCTACTGAAATGGAGAACATCCAGATTGTGGTCACTCCAAAACACTACAGAATCATGTTCAAAGATGCAAAATATGTCCGGCTGCGGTGGTTCACACCTATAATCCCAGCACTTTGGGAGGCCAAGGTGAGAGGATTGCATGAGCCCACAGGTTCGAGACCAGCCTGGGCAACTTGGCGAAACCTCATCTCTACAATAAAATAAAAAAATTAGTCGGGAGTGGTGGCGTGTGCCTGTAGTTCCAGCTGCTTGGAAGGCTGAGGCAGAAGGATCGTCTGAGCCCAGCAGGTCGAGTCTGTGGTGACCATGAGTGTGCCACTGCATTCCAGCCTGGGCAACAGAGTGAGACTCCAACTCAGAAAAAAAAAAAAAGATGCAAAATATTTGCTTCTCTTCGAAGTGACCGTCAGTTATTAATATAACCTCTGATTAATACTATGTCAGGAGTAGCTGTCCAAGTGGGGGGAAATCTGACAGGTGTAGCTGACCACGAGAGCACCCAGCAGGCGTGTTGTTGGAGCTCAGACAGTAAAAGGCTGCGATCCTGGCCAGTCTTGGGAGTTCCAGAGGCCACGCACAGAAGAGATGCTCGTTCCTTACGCAGATGTCAGACCACACAGGAGCAGAACATGAGTTTGTTTTTGTTTTGTTTGGTTTTGCTTTTGAGACAGTTTGTCACTTTGTTACCCAGGCTGGAGTGTAGCGGCAGGATCACAGCTCACTGCAGCCTCCAACTCCTGGGCTCAAGTGATCCTCCCGCCTCAGCCTCCTGAGTAGCTGGGACCGCAGGCAGGAGCCACTGTGCCTAGCCCAACATTCAGTTCTGAATATTTGCTGGCAAACCTTCCAGTCTCGACCACCCTAGGCAAGTCACTCTGGCCAGTGCCTGAAAGGGCAGGGAGTCATTGGGAGACACAGCACAGGTGTTTCTCAGCTTGGTGAGAAACAGCAATGAGATCATTTTAAAACAGAAAGACTTATGTTAGCCAGGTGCAGTGGCTCATGCCTACAATCCAGGCACTTTGGGAGGCCGAGGTGAGAGGATGGCCTGAGCCCACGGGTTCAAGACCAACTTGGCAAGACCTCATCCCTCCAACAAATCAAAAAATTAGCTGGGCGTGGTGGCACGTGCCTGTAGTTCCAGCTACTTGGAAGACTGAAGCGGAAGGATCACCTGAGTCCAGCAGGTCGAGGCTGCGGTGGCCGTGAGTGTGCCATTGCACTCCAGCCTGGGTGACAGAGTGAGACTCCAACTCAAAAAGAAAAAAAAAAAAGAATTATGCTTTGAATGTTTTCTTTGTAAAGGCTTTCCCCCCAAAGTAATCACCCCAATCTCCTTTTGTAACTTCACTTTAGCTCAGGCTCTTTGTGGGCTACCGGCAGTCACTCAGTCCAGGGTGCTACATGCACTTCCCTGTACACAGGAGCTGCAGGAGATGCGTGGAGAACATGGGCGTTTAGCCTGAAATTGCCTGCTTTGTGGCGACAAGTACAATGACATAAGGTGGGGCAAGAGGACTTTTATAAGAGAAAAATCTAGGTACAAGATATGGAGAAGATCATTCTGAAGGGAACCACAGAGCTGGTTAAGAAGGACAGGAAAGGAGACACAGAGAAAAGGCTTCCTAAATCAAATGATATTCAGCTTTGGCCTTGAGGATGGTCAGGACACTGGCAGCCAAAAAGGAGACTTCAGGGAGAAGTTTCAGGGAAAAGATGCAGCCAGGGAAGAAGAGGACAAGGAGGCGTGAACGAGTGAAAGGATAGAAGTCACCAGACCCGTCGAACCAGGGCCACAGGTCTCAAACTCAGAATCGCCTGGAAAGCTCATCGCAGCTGATAGCTGGGTCCCACCCGAAGGTTCTGCTTTGGGATGCAGATCTGGGATGGAATCCAAGAACGGCAGCCAATGTCGCTTGTCCCGGTCCCTTCTTTGAGACCCACTGGATGTCAAGGTGTTTCGTGGCGGGAAAACCTGGGAAGCCAGAATGAGGCCAGACCTTGGAGAAACGGTGTCCAGCCAGGTGAGGAGTGAGCCTCTCTGGAGCACGCTGGTGGTAGCACTCACAGAGAAGAGAGGGCCTCTCAACGGGGAGCACAGCGAGAAAGTGACACACCATGGCCCCGGGGGCCACCCCAACTCTGCCCCTCTGCTCAGCTGCGAGGTGGGAATAATGACAGCACTTACCTCACAGGGCTCTTGTGAGGAATACATGGAAGGATATTTCATTTTGAGCCGGCCACAAAGTTGAGTCAATGTGTTTGTGAAATAAAGATGTGAAATCAAGATGTTTGTTGAATGAGGATGTCAAATAAATGCAATGTCAGCAAGCCGCATTATAAAGACCAATCAGCAGGCAGTGTGAGGGACAAATAGACAGGTAAATCCATGAGGAGGCTATTTTGGTGGTCCCAGTGGGGGAGAAAGAAAAGCCCAAACTCCCCCCGGGCTTGCTGTGGAAGACACTCCAGCAGAAGACCCTCCCAGGCCTTGCCCGGCACCCAGAAACTGGGTTTCTCTGGATGTGGTGTGGGTGCAGAGACCTGCTTGTGTTATCATTTCCCCTTGCCCCTCGCCTTCCCACCACCCTCCCTTGTGTGTGTATTTTTTAAATGAATGCCACCCTCATCTGTGACATTGAGCCTTAGTATGCAAATTATAATCCTGAAGGAATGCAACTAGAGAATTGGATTGTAGAGTTGGCAGCTGTTGGGAGTGGAATTGTGCACCTCAGACTGTGGCCTTGTTTGCAAATAGAGTCGTTACACATGGAACTGGTTGAGATGAACTCACCCTGGAGGAGGGCAGGCCCTCATCCAATATGAAAGTGTCCTTATGAAAAGGACACCACACGCAGAGGCATGCGCACACAGAGGGAAGACCAGGTGACGAGACCAGGGACGGGGCAGCCGTCTAAAAGGCAAGGAGAGATCGGGAACAGGTCTTTCCCTCACAGCCCCCAAGAGAAACCAACCCCGCCGACACCTTGATCTCAGACTTCTGGCTCCAGAATGGTGAGACAAGGAATTCTCGTTGTTGAAGGAAGTCACCCGCCTTTGGATAATTTGTCACAGCACCTCCAGCAAATTGACGCAGCAGCCTAGTGAAATTATAAGAGTGACGGACACAAGAAAAAACTGTGGGAAGCGTAGAACTAGGGAGAATGTACAGTCAGGAAGAGGGAAGCTGGGCCAGCAACCAGCAGCCACAACGACAAGAAGATAAGGAAGGTTGGAAAGGCAGGAAGTAAGGGAGCTGCAGTGATGGGGCACCATGGGGGACTGGCCGATCAGCGCTGAGTTTACACGTGGGCTTTAATATCATCACTCGGGTGGTGAGGCCAGCAGGTCAGGAGGCAGCTGCCGTTGAAAAGGCAGTTTGCGGCCGGGCTCGGTGGCTCAGCCTGGAATCCCGCGCTTTGGGAGGCCGAGGTGAGTGGATTGCCTGAGCCCGTGGGTTTGAGACCCGCCTGGGCAACTTGGCGAGACCGCGTCTCTACAATAAATCAAAAAGAAATCAGCCGGGCATGGTAGCGCACACCTGTAATTCCGGCTACTCGGAAGGCTGAGGCAGAAGGATCGCCAGAGCCCAGCAGGTCGAGGCTGCGGTGGAGACTCCAACTCAAAAAAAAAAAAAAAAAAGAAAGGAAAGAAAAGGCAGTTTGCTACTCACAGTTCTCAAGAGAAGGGGCATGCCAGGCCATGCAGGGCCCCACGGGAAAGCACGAGGGTCAGCCGGGGGGCAGAGGGAGGGAGGAAACACTTGGGCAAGAGCCTTCCTGGGGGTTTCTCCACGAAGTCCAGTCAAGACAGGGAAAGCGTGCTTGGGGCTGGCTGGTTTGAATCACATCAGGGCTCTGGGACACAGGCGCTGGCCCTAGTGGCACCCGGCCCTGGGGTGCTGAGAATGAGTAGACACCGGTCCAGAGTGTGAGAACTCCCATCAAGGCGGTGGTGGGTGTGGGCTCTGGTTGGTTGGTGTGCCTAGGAAAGGTGAGCTCCCAGGTGAGTGGCTTACAAGAATTAGGATTACAGGGGCTGGCTACCCTGTGAGAAGCAGGGTCTTTAGGGTCAGCAAGACCACAGTATCAGAGCATCGGAACACAGAAAGTAAAAAACCATGATTAAGGCACAGGTCAAAGGCAACCCTATGGCCGAGGGGAGTGGAAACAGGGTGGATCCGGTCAGGGAGGGTTTTTTGTTTCGGTTCGGTTCGGTTCGGTTTTGCTCCGAGGACATAAGCTCCCCAAGGACAGGAGTCTGGCCACACTGGTGCCTCATCCCCCGCATCCAATGAGCACTCCTAGACCCAGGTATTTCTGCGAAGTGGCAGCGGGAAGAGAGGCTTGCGAAGGGTTCAAGAGAAGGGGGTAAGGAGAATGTCCCCGCTGCGATCCTAGGAAGGAAGACGGGAGGGGCAAAGATGGGGGGTGCAGGTAGGGCCCGTGGATGGTTCTGGCCCTGTAGCCGAAAGGCAGCAACGCAAAGTCCTGGAAACCATGGAACGGAACCGGGCACGCCCTGTAGAGGGCTGGGAACAGCCGAGGCCAGCGTGGAGGAGGCGAGTGAGCAGAAATCCTGCTCGGGTGCCCCGGCACAGCCCGCCAGGGAGGACACCGTGGTGGCTTCCCCTCGTGGCCGCTTTGATGGGTCCATCAGTGCCCCATTGCCAAGCGTGCGGTGGGCCTCCTGGCATCGGGGCCGTGCTCCCGTCGTCTCCAGGACTGTGTCTGCCTCTGCCTCGGGAAAGCACGTAGCATCTAGTATGAAGATCAAGCTAGGTGCTGTGGCAGGCGCCTGTCATCCCGGCACCTGGGAGGCGGAGATAGGAGGATGGCTTGAGCCTCAGAGTTCGAGCCCAGCCTGGGCAACACAGTGAGACCGCGTCTGGGAAGAACTCAAATTACTCTATAAAAAAGATCCCTGCGCACGTATGTTTATCGCTGCATTGTTCACAATAGCAAGAACACGGAACCAACCATGCTGCCCATCAAAAGAGGACTGGATAAAAAAAAAAAAAGCACCTATACACAATGGAATATTACACAGTCATAAAGAAGAACAAAATCATGAACTTTGCAGCAACCTGGATGGACTTAGAGTCTGTAATACTGAGTGATCTTTCACAGAAACAAAGAGCTGGGTATCCCATGTTCTCACTCATAAGTGGACCATGACCAACTACCGTAATACTATAAGAAAAGGATTGACAGTAGCGGGAAACTGCGTGGGGGTGGTGGGATGGGCAGTAGTGGGAATCTGCCTGGGGAAGGGGGGGACACACCTCATCAACAAGGGTACCTGCACAACGAATACTTGTATACCTAACCCTGAATTGTACCCCACAATTTTAAAATAAAAAATTTAAAAGTAAAAAAAATAAAAATAAAAAATTAGCCAGGTGTGGTGGCGTGAGCACCCGTAGTTGGGAGCTAAGGTGAAAGGATCCCGGAGTCCGGGAGTTCGAGGCTGCGGTGAGCCGTGGTGGTGCCACTGCCCTCCAGCATGGGCGGCAGAGAAAGACTCCAACTCAAAAAAAAAAAAAAGTAAACCAATACCAAGAACATCCACTAAAGCTTCAGTGTTTTTTTTTTTTTTTTTGCTGCCATAGTAAACGGACTAGGTGGCTTCGACAACATAAACGTAAACGTATCTTCTCACTGTTCTGGAGGCTTGAAGTAAAGATCAAGGTGCAGGCATGCAGGGAGCTTTCTTCAGCGGCCCCTCTGCTTGTGTGGCCTCTCCCGATCGTCCTCCCTGTGGTTTCCCAGGGTCTTCCCTGTGCGTGCATCTGTGCCCAAATCTCCTCTTCTTATAGGAACACCAGTCATACTAAACAAAGGGCCACCCAAATGACCCCTGTAAAGATCCTGTTTCCAGAGACAGCCACCTTCTGAGGCCTAGAAAGATAGAATGAACTGCAGAGGACACAATACCCTCACAGTCTCTTGGGAAATAGAGGCTGTGAACTAAAGAGGCAACCAGAGGACATCAGACTGCACGGAGGCTGGGGCAAACCAGCCCGCCATGTTTTCCTGTGTTCAGCCCCACCCTCGTGGGGGTTTGCTTCCTAGCCCTGTCCCTGCCTCGGCGCCCGTAGCAATGCCTGGACCTGGGCCTGGCTGGGCCACACGGTCTTCCCCACCTCACCTGGACCTTTGAACCTCCCCCAGTCTGGGTTTCCTGAAGGCTCACTCTGCCAGGTTTTGGGGTTATGTATATCAATTAAGAAAAATGATTTGAAAGTGCATCCTAGTCTACTATGGGCTATGTTGTTTACAGTAAGTGGGAAAACCTGCCTCTAAAATCACTGGGAAAACTGGGTGATGACGTGGTTTACCGAAAGGGACAGACAGTGCGTGGAGGCCTGTGCAGGCTGCTGGGTGAAGACTTAAAACAAAGACAGGTGTAGGCCAGAGAAGGAAGAAGAGAAAGAACCCTCAGAGTTGAGGGGCATTGCTCCAAATATCCCTCAGGCACCCGGAGCAAGTGACCTCCTTAACCTATCAGCTCCCCAGGCAGCAGGACAGTGCCAGGGGGAGAACCACCACTGAGAGAGGGTTGTGTAGCCACCATGATACCCAGTCACCTCTCTTGTCATGGAAAAACGTGATTTGCACAAGCATGTCAGCCACATTCATGCACCCACATACACAGAGGTAATAATCACTACCCCAAGCCATCATCTTCCACTGAGGCAATTTTCCAAGGGATATATAGCCATTCTAGGGTGTATTTTTTTTTTTTGAGTTGGAGTCTCACTCCATCCCCCAGGCTGGAGGGCAGTTGCACACTCACAGCCACCCCAGCATCGGGCTCTGGCAATCCTACTGCCTCAACCTTCCAAGTAGCCGGAACTACAGGCGCGAACTATCTCACCCAGCTACTTTTTGATTTACTGTAGAGACAAGGTCTCGCCAAGTTGCCCGGGCAGGTCTCGATCCTACAGGCTCAGGCAATCCACTCGTCTCGGCCTCCCAAAGTGCTGGGAGTACAAAAGTGCTGGGAGTACAGGTTGAGCCACCAAGCCCGGTCAGGCGTATTTTTATTTTAACATAAAATTATTTCAGGTAGCCGGGCTTGGTGGCTCAGCCTGTAATCCCGCGCATTTGGGAGGCTGAGGTGAGTGGATTGCCTGAGCCCGCGGGTTCGAGACCCGCCTGGGCAGCGAGATCTCATCTCTACAATAAATTTAAAAATTAGCCAGGCGTGGTAGTACACGCTTGTAGTTCCAGCTACCTGGAAGGCTGAGGCGGAAGGATCGCCCGAGCCCAGCAGGTCGAGGCTGCGGTGGCCGGGAGCGGCCACTGCACTCCAGTCTGGGCAACAGAGTGAGACTCCAGCTCAAAAAAAAAAAAAAAAAAAAATTAATTCAGGAGATAGAACTCTTTGCTATTATTTCTTGCCACGATCCTCAGAGATTGTGTGATTTATTGTCGATGTTGTCATTTAAAACCACTCTTCCTTTTCCTAAAGAAACCAGAACTCCTGGACAGGAATTGGAGTAAATTATTCTCAACTATGGAAAATGGATAACAGTAGAATGCCAGAATTTCATGTATCTATTTACTCAACCAGCTAATATCTATTGGTGAACTACTGTGCCAGGGGCTGAGATGAGTTAGAACATAGAGTTATGGTTAGTGTAGTAACCTTTTCAGCCGACGACAGTGGTCCCATAAGATGATAATGGGGCTGAAAATTCTTATCATCAATTATAATGCTATAAGAAAGCGACTGGCATTAGTGGGAAACTGTCGGTGGGGGGTGGGACTGGCAGTTGAGGGAAACTGCTAGGGGAGGGAAGGGCATACCTCATCAGCAAGGGTACCTGCATGATCAATGTTTAGATACCTAACCCTGAACTGTACCCCACATCTTTATAATAAAATTTTTTTAAACAAGAAAATTCTTGTCATCTAGTGACATTGTAGCTGTCCTCAAGTGGTCACTCAACACATGACTCATGTCTTGACGGCGATATTGGTATAACACCCCTGCACTGCGAGGGGTATTAAAGTATATAGCACATACACTGAGGCACAGTACATAATACTCCATAATAAATGACAATGTTATTGGTTTGTGTATTTATTATACTATTTAATCATTAGTTTAGGGTATACTCTTTCTACTTATATTTATTTTTAAACGTCAGCTGTAAATTAGCCTCAGGCAGATCCTTCAGGAAGAATTATAGAAGAAGACATTGTCATAGGAGATGACAGCTCCATGGGTGTCATTGCAAATGAAGACCTTCCAGTGGGACAAAATGTGGAGGTGGAAGATGGTGACATTCGTGACACACGGCTAATGTGTGCATTTGTGTCTTGGTTTTTAACAAAAAAGTTTAAAGAGTACAAAAATAAGTTACAGATTTTAAAAACAGAAAGATGCTTATGGAATAAGGAATAAAGGAGGGAAATGTTTTTGTGCAGCTGTACAATGTGTTTGTGTTTTAAGCTAAGTGTTATCACAAAAGAATCAAAAAGATTTAAAATGTTGAAAGTTTTTAAAGCAAAAAAGTTGTAGTGAACTAGGGTTAATGTGTTATGAAAGAAAGAAAAGTTTCGAAATAAATGCAGTGTGGCCTAAGTATCCAGTGTTTATAAAGTATACAGTGGTGTACCGTAATGTCCTAAACCTTCACACACACACATTAACTCACCACTCACTCACTGACTCATCCAGACCAGTTTCCAGTCCTGCAAGCTCCATTCATGATAAGTGCACTGTTTTTATCTTTTACACTGTATTTTTTATGGTACCATGGCTATGTTAATATATGTTTAGATGCACAAATAATTACCATTGTTTACAACTGCCTGAGCATTCAGTACAGTAACTTGCCACCCAGGTTTTCAGCCCAGGTGTGTAGTAGGCTGTATTCTCTAGGTCTGTGTAAATATATTCTATGATGTTTCCACAATGGTGAAATCGTCTAATGATGCATTTCTCAGAATGAAGTCTTGTCGTTAAGTGACACAGGACTGTATTTTATACCAAAGAATACCTACGCACAACCATCAGCCCCTACATCCAAGAAGTCCCATAGTGATTTACATCACCGTCTTGCTCTCTGAACAGCAGCTTTCTAACTGTTCTAAAAGTATTCAAAATATATTCCAGATAGCTGCTCAGTTTGTGGTTGGAAATAAAAAAAGTATTTAAAATAGCGATTAGATGAAAACTCTCAGCTCCAAATAGTCAGAAAATGTTTTTCTCCTTATTAATCCATAAGATAACAAAGCATTCCTTTAGGGATTGAATTTATTTCTGGGACAAGTGCTGTGAATTAAAAAATACAGCTATCTTTCTAGGACACAGTATAAACCTGAGGCAGAGGAAGAAGTGAAGCCTCAGAGGAGAACTCCAGAGTGATGACATCCCCCCAGACACATATCACGAAGCAACACGCATCGGGTGAGCATAAGGTTTAAAATCACATGTAAATGTCCAAATGTGAGACCCCACAAAGAAAAGTTCTACGTTATTATCCCAAGGAATCCAAAACAAAGACCAGGCTTCTGTCTTTTAAGAAAAAAATAATTTAAAACTTTTAAAAGGGCAGGAATAAATCTGCTTTTATTCCTTTAATACACTACCCCCTATCTGATGTGAAGTCTGGCTTCCGGTGTTCCCTGGTGTTTTCAGACACTGGTGTTAATTTTGCAGTGAACGTTTTAGAGAGTCAAGCAGAAAGCTTGATGAAGATAAATTCTCCATGAAGACTGATGCTGGCCTCCTGCTGGTCTGCCCAGCCAAGGGACCTCTGGGAAAGTAGGTGACCAAGACTGCACGGGATATGGATTATTTTCTTCCTTTCTTTTGTTGACATAAATTACATCAAACCGGCAGAGGGCAGAGCTCAGGGTTTGAATTAGACTTAATATCTTCAGGAAAAGTCTTTTTTCTCATTACTCAGCTGATTTTGTTTAGATTATCAACCAGTGGTCCTTTACTTATTTGCACAGACTGGACAATATCTTCTCCTTTCTTTCTATGAGTTAGTCTCAGACTATTTACCCAATTTTGTAAAATTTAATTATGAAGCAAGAGCTTTAAAAATGTTGATGATATTGTTGGACTCAGTTTATCCCCTAGAAATCTAAAATATGCAAAATAATGTAAACTGCTTAAATGACTTTTGGGCTCAAATGTACTCACTGCAGCACTAATTATAATTTAAAAATACTTGGTAGAGCTCAGTGGTGCATGCCCGTAATCCCAGCGTTTTGGGAGGCCAAGGTGAGAAGATTGCTTGAACTTGAACCCAGGAATTTGAGACCACTATGACCAGCCTGGGCAACATAGTGAGACCTCATCTCTACAAAGAAAAATTTAAAAAGTAGCAGGCATGATGGCACAAGCCCGTATTCCCTGCTACTTGGGAGGCTGAGGCAGAAGGATTGCCTGAGCCCAGGAGGTTGAGGCTGTGGTGAGCAGTGATCGTACCACTGCATTCCAGCCTGGGCAATAGATTGAGACCTCAACTCAAAAATAAAAACAATTAAAAAAAATATATAAAGCAATAAAAGTGAAAATAGGAGAGAAGAGGAAGAAAAATTAAAAATTTCAAGAGAACACATAAATAATAACAAATATTGAATTGGACTTTTTTTCTACTTTCATGTGTCTTTCCATTTTTATTATTAAATATTACTTTAACAATGAAAAAGACAAATGCTCATATATAACAGTGGAACTAAATTTTGTGTGTAAACTGAACAATAGCTGCTATTAAGAAGTAAACAAGTTACTAGAAAAAATCCACAATGACTAGAATATGTCAGTGGGACACAGAAGCCAACTGGAAGAGCTCCCAAGGGGCAAAGCTGGGACAAGTTGAGTAACAAAATAAATAAAATTGTATTGAAGTATAACTCAGACTGTAAATATCCATGAGTCTACTCTGGTATAATTAAGTAATTCAATACATAGATACATGAGGGAGAAGAGAAAAATTTTTCTCGTTTGATTACTCAGGAGTCATTTGAGATCATGAGCACTTTGGTGGAGGGGGCACGTCCGTCTAATTCATTGTTCTTTTTTATTTGGAAATAGTATTTAAGGTAAAGTATACTGGTGGGAAGTGATGTAACCACAACCACCGTGGGTTCATTTATGTCACAGAACACTAGATGGCGATGTTTCTTGAGGGAACTGACAAGAATTGCACACCAAGTCTTTAAAGCCTGTTTCAGAGGTTGATTTACTATATTTTGTTTTCCAGAAGAGGGGAAAAATATCCCTTTATTTTTTGTGCTTAAGAAAGTTTCAACTTTGTGAATAAGCACCTACAATTAAAATGAACACAGACGTATTAAATGGGGTGACTCTTTAAGTGAGATGCTGCATAAAGGGAAACGACAGGATGGTCACGACGGCTTTATGGTACCAAAAACTGACTCATGAAACTTGTCAACTTTATGTCATTTTTAATAAATTTAATTTTATAGAAAAACTTTAGGTTTACAGAAAAATTGTGAGGATTTTATAAGAGAGTTCCCATGGAGAAGAATTCCAAACAATATATGTAGATATTTCACCTTCAAGGAGGTGAAGCATAGCTTCCACTCCTTGAGTGTTCATTGTGCAGAGTGACTTCCTTCCAAAGAACGCAGTATGGAAGGAGGGAGTACATGTGTGCTGAGGAAACCTGAGAAACACTTCCTCAGCCAGGCGATCAAGGTCAGCATCCACAAATGGTCAGTCGTGTGGATAGGATGTACCCTCGACATGTGACAAAGAGGCACTTTATCTCTGCTGTCTTCATCCTACAAACCCATCACTTCTTCCTAATCATGGGAAAAAGTCAGGCAAATTTTAATAGACGGGCATCTGACGGGATACCCAGCCAGTCATCCTCAAAACCATCAAGGTCTCAAAAAAAAAAAGTCTGAAAAACTACCACAGCCAAGAAGAGACTAAGGAGACATGATGACTTAAATGTAATATGGGATCCTGGAACAGAAAAAGGTAAACATTAAGAGATCTAGCCGGGCTCGGTGGCTCAGCCTGTCATCCCGCGCTTTGGGAGACCGAGGTGAGTGGATGGCCTGAGCCCGCGGGTTCGAGACCCACCTGGGCAACTTGGCGAGCCCTCATCTCTACAATAAATCAAAAAATCAGCCGGGCATGGTAGCACATGCCTGTAATTCCGGCAACTCGGAAGGCTGAGGAGGAAGGATCGCAGAGCCCGGCAGGTCGAGGCTGCGGTGGCCAGGAACGGCCACTGTACTCCAGTCTGGGCGACAGAGTGACACTCCAACTCAAAAAGAAAAAAAAATTAAGAGATCTAAATAAAGTGTGGACTTTACTTAATAACAATATATTTATATCGACTCATGGGTTGTAACAAATGTACCTTATTAAAGTAAGATGTTAATAATAGGGGAAACTGTATGCAAGGTATATGGAAACTCTCTTATAAGATTCTCGCAATTTTTCTGTAAACCTAAAGTTTTTATATAAAATTAAATTTATTAAAAATGACATAAAATTGACAAGTTTCATGAGTCAGTTTTTGGTACCATAAAGCCATCGTGACCATCCTGTTGTTTCTCTTTATGCGACATCTCACTTAAAGAGTCACCCCATTTAATACGTCTATGTTCATTTAATTCTAGATGCTTATTCACAAAGTTGAAACTTTCTTGAGCACAAAAAATAAAGGGATATTTTCCCCCTCTTCTGGAAAACAAAATATAGTAAATCAACCTCTGAAACAGGCTTTAAAGACTTGGTGTGCAATTCTTGTCAGTTCCCTCAAGAAACATCGCCATCTAGTGTTCTGTGACATAAATGAACCAGGGGTGGTTCTGGTTTCATCTCTTTCCACCAGTATACTTTACTTTAAATACTATTTCCAAATTAAAAAGAACAATGAATTAGATGGACGTGCCCCCTCCACCAAAGTGCTCATGATTTCAAGTGACTCCTGAGTAATCAAGTGTAAATAACTTGGCTTCATTTACAACTACATCCTAGAATCTTTCTGTTTACAAAATGCCTATTTCCATGTTCAAAAATTCAATCCAAAAATAATGTGCATGAAAGATATTTTATTAGAAATAAAAACCCACAAAAGTGTAATAATATAGTCCCTTTTAAAAGTTACAAAAAGCCGAGCTCGGTGGCTCAGCCTGTAATCCTGCACTTTGGGAGGCTGAGGTGAGTGGATTGCCTGAGCCCGCAGGTTCGAGACCCGCCTGGGCAACTTGGCGAGCCCTCACTGCTACAATAAATAAAAAAAAAAATTAGCCGGGCGTGGTAGCACGCGCCTGTTGTTCCAGCTACTCAGAAGGCTGAGGCGGAAGGATCGCCGGAGCCCAGCAGGTCGAGGCTGCGGTGGCTGAGAGTGGCCACTGCACTCCAGTCTGGACGACAGACTGAGACTCCAACTCAAAAAAAAAAAAAAACAAAAAACAGTTACAAAATGACTTAGGCTTTATAAGATAGAGATTCAGTTGCAAGTATCAGTTCTATAAAACATAAGTTAACATTATTATTTAATTTGAAGCCAATACTTATACCAAATTCTCTTGCCTAATAGATCTATGTCTATTTTAATATCAGATTGTTATTCATAAAGTTTTAACTTTATTGATAATAAACAGTAAAATAAAAATGGGCTCAATTAAGGTCTAAAATATCTCATGCGAAAAAAATCAAATGATTAGCTAATATGTATCGTTTTTTGAACTTGAATGATTTTTCAAAATGCATTATAAAAAGAAAGAAATACTGCTGAAATAATTGCAAATAGCCAACATAGCAGTTTGCCTGCAATATAAATGGCAAAAACGTACTTTTCTTTCTAATTTCCTGTATACTTGGCATACAGAAGTGGGAAAAACCTCACACAAGTTAGTGAGTGTCACTTCTTGTCCTCTTCCAGCAGTAGAGACATATATATTGAGATAGATCCTTGAAGAGATTATTTCCACCACACTTTGGATTAAGAAGTCATCTCCCAGGTAAGATTGGTTTAGTCGTTTTGTTTTGTTTTTCCAGATTTTACTAAGATTTAGTTGGTTGAGAGTTTAAAGGGACTGAGAGCAAAGAATCTGGGTTATAATTTATCCTAGACTTTTTCTGGCTTGGCTTTTTACATAAAACTTCTTTTAGGTTTGGGGTTTAAAACTTTTTCCAAAGTCAAGCAAGCTTACTGCTCAACCCAGGTCAGGCTGGAGGCCAAGACAAGAGGATTGCTTGAGCCAGAAGTTCGAAACCAGCCTAGGCAACATAGCAAGACCTCATCTCTACAAAATAAATAAATTAGCTGGGCATGGCTGTGCACACCTGTAGTCCCAGCTACTTGGGAGGCTGAGGTGAAAGGATTGCCTGAGCCCAGGAGGTCAGGTCAAGACTGCAGTGAGCTGTGACAGTGCCACTACACTCTAGCCTACGTGACAGAGCGAGACTCCGACTCAAAACAAATAGACAAAATTCCTAAATGATGACACATGAGATATGACCTGTCTGCTGACAATTTGCTTCATTTGTTTTTCCTTATTAGTTGACATATTTGCCCTAGAAATACTAAAACTGTATAGCTATTGATTTTTTAAAAGTGATGGCAAGAAACCAAAATGCTGAGAATTTGGATAAGATCTATTTGACAGACACACATGGTGATTACTGGGAAATACTCCTGTGCAACTGCGCTCTTGTCCTGAACTGCTGCTTACCTGGAAGCTTGCAACTCACCTTCCTCCATTTAGCACAACTCCTGCTCAGATCCACCCTGGAATCAAAGGTGCAAAGAGGCACAGGTAGGTGATGCTTTGTTCTCTGGGTCTCATCTTATTGAGAGTGACACCAAATGATACAAAGTGGGTTTTCCACTGGTATAGAGAGAGAAAGTTTAATATTTTTCTGGTGATAGAAATTAACAAAAAGAAAAAAAAAGTATCTAAGTCACTCATGTTTCTGACTAAGAGAGTAAGAGCTTGGGACAGTCAACTGTCTGGTTTGGCAATGGCTCTGACGTGCAGGGAATCTTCATGAAAACGAGAAGAAGCAATTCACGAATCTCTTTCCATGGGGCTCTACCGAGTGCAAGTGATGGGTAAAGCTACTGAAAAGACTACATCCAGAATGTTCATGCAGAAGGCCCCATCCAGTACCAACACTCCAGACAAGACTCTGGGATCGAGGGCCTGGGATCTTCCTCCTGCCAACTTATCCTGGGGCACAATTTTTTTAAGTCCTTTCAGAAACCGTCTCCTTTTCACAATATGAACTCATCAGAACAACTATCATCACTCAATCATGTGGCTTTTCCTCCTGAGCTGAAGTCGGCCCAGGACAAGTTGGGGCAAATATTCAACAGAGCCCCAAACTGACCCAAGGTACAAGAAAACGCCTGTATGACTGGCCCTCTAGGCCTCAGAATGAGAATACGGTCCAAGTTTTATGATGGTCAAGTATAAAGTTGCTCTTATTTTATGAGGACACAGGCTTTGTGATTACAACAATTTTGCTTTTTGCTTCTCAAATTCAGGGATATGGCAAAGAAAAGATGGAAGTATTTGTGTGCTATTAGTCTAATAGTCTAATGAAAGTGTGGAGTATGGTGCATTTCTTTTGAAACTTTTTTTTTTTTAAAGAAACAAGGTCTCACTATTTTGCCCAGGCTGGTCTTGAACTTTTGGCCTAAGTGATCCTCCCATTTCGGCCTCCCTTACTAGGATTACAGGTGCATGCCACTACACCTGACTTGAACCAGTATTATAAGTGCTCTGTACTTTGATGGCTGTTACAAATGTAAGGGGCTCCAACCATCATGAGACCTGTTAGTGCCAAGGGTGTTGATACATGGAAAAGAGAATGAAACAAGTCTCCAAGACATGCAAAAGAGAGGCAGTTTTCCCAGAATGGGAAAGGTGTACAGGACAGAGAAGAAAGACACTATGAGGAGAGCTGCGCCACTGTCAAACCCCACAGAAATGTAAAACAAAACAAAGGAGTAGTCAGACACAAGAAGAGAGGGCTGGAATCCTGGTGGTGCCCGGAAGGAATAGACTTTTCAGTGCTAAGTTGTTAGGAAGAACAGGGAGTGGGTCTTTGGAGGAGGAAGACAGAATTTATCTCCTCGCCAGAGGGCCAGAAACACCAAAGAACCAGGACCACAGAAGGAAGCCTGAGGGTCATGCTGGTAGATTCCCTGGCAGTGACTCATGCATCTTGTAGGACTCTCCATCCCCATCCACTGAGGGCAGAAGTGACATTTGTTGTTACTGCATCTCATCAGTTGCACCCTGTCGGGAGCCGGCCACGGAGGCCCACTGAGCGTTAGGGATCAGGAAGAGGGCCATTGACCCCGAGACCACTAGGATAAGTTCAGGAGCTATTGACCCCATTTCCTCCCCCTTTCTACTCAGCACTAACCAGATTAAGCTCCTGTGAGCTCAAAACATAGAAACTCTGAGATCGGGATGAGCACAAGCTAACTTTAGAAGCTCATTGCTCCCATTCTTCCACAAACTGCAGTTTTGGCTTTCACACAACTTATAATTCAAACTCGTGTCACATCTAAGAGCCTTAGTATTGGTCACAGGCTTCTGGGTCATGATCTTAGGATTTATTGAAGGTGTAAATTGTAGAATACAGTTTTTGAAGACATCCATTTTGTTGAAAGAATGCGGCTGGGTTACTTGCAGGTAACCCACTGTGAACTTTGGACTGGGCCACATTCCAAACATTCTGGGATGGGCCACTTTCATTTGTAAAGAAAATACTTAAGCTTCTATAGAATTGTTTAACTTGGCATAAATCAATCAGTTTAGGATGAAAAAGGTTTATAGAATATGTCAGTCACGGATTAGGTTATCCTTTGTTATGAGATTTTAAGATTATCATATGAAAAGGGTTTAAAGGCAATCATTGATTAAGTTTTCATGGATTAAGGTTTCTGGTGGGTGGGGGATGCCCCTCCCACATCTGACTTTGGGTATAAAAGACCCGTTGTAATTCCCAGTAACACATATCGCTTCTGCACTATCCTGGATTCCAGTCTCTTTCTCTTCTCTCTCTCTCTCTCTCTCTCTCTCTCTCTCTCTCTCTCTCTCTCTCTCTCCCTCTCTCTTTCTCTTTCTTCTTCTCCTCAATCGCCGACGTCGTCTCCACCTTTGGGGTACCCTGAACCTGGCTGGAGCTGGTCTCCGGCAGCACCCCACCTGTGAGTTGGGGGACGAAGCCATCTCCCTCAGAAGGCTGTGCTCAGGAGTGAAGGAGCCTATGTGTGCGAAGATGTTTAACACCAGGTCTGACACAGAATAGGCTCTCAATTTTTATTTTTCATATCTAAGAAAATGATGGTAAGGCTAGTTCCAAGTAAAAAATGCTAAGCTAGCTGGGCTCGGTGGCTCAGCCTGTAATCCCGTGCCTTTGGGAGGCTGAAGTGAGTGGATTGCCTGAGCCCACGGGTTCGAGAACCGCCTGGGCAACAAGACCTCATCTCTACAATAAATCAAAAAATCAGCTGGACGCGGTAGTGCATGCCTGTAATTCCGGCTACTCGGAAGGCTGAGGTGGAAGGATCGCTGGAGCCCAGCAGGTCGAGGCTGTGGTGGCTGGGAGTGGCCACTGCTCTCCAGTCTGGGCGACCGAGTGAGACTCCAACTCAAAAAAAAAAAAAAAAAAGAAATGCTAAGCTATAACTGTCACGAGTATTTCTTACTTTGTTATGAATGTTTGTATGTATATTTGCATAGATTAAGCAAATATCTTTGTTTTCTTTCCCCTTTCATTCCCTTATCATGTAACATAAGATGTATTGACTTTATTTTTATTTTTTTTTGAGTTGGAGTCTCAAAAAAAATCGAGCCCAGCAAGATGTATTGACTTTACATCATGATTTAAGTCGTGCTAGTTTTACGTCATAGTATTTAAGCTATGGGATGTCAAGAGAAGACCAAACATCACTCCAGGACTTTACCACCACTTCTGGGGAAGGGGTTGGTGAATTTCTCCTTCTACGCCATATAATTTTATCGTGTTAGGTCGAAGTACGACCTTGTTATTGTCTTTGGAGATTAAGTATGGTTCAAGGAGATGCAGGTGGGTACTAAGTTGACAAGGAGAGGACTTGTCATGCTTAGAGCCATGTGTCAGCTTGCCTCGGCTGAAGGATGCTCAGATAACTGGTGGCACTTTGCTAGAGTCCAGCTCCAACGAGAGAGTCAGGGCCTGACTGGGGAGAATCGGGAAGTGGCGAAAAAGAAAAGACAAAGGCGACAGGAATCCTCTTCCTGGGGAGAGCTCGAGACTCTGCTGATTTTTATTCAATTCTTACAAGCTTATATAGTTTTTTTACTACCCCCCGACCCACAAAAATGTATCCCATGTTACACATTAAATATTTACATCATGTTTTTTCTTTTGTTTATTGGGAAGTTGACCTTTACAAGTTTCATTTTGTTTCTTCCTGCTACCAGGTGGTGTAAAAAAATACCAGCTGCCAATTTATCAGCCACGTCCTGTGACCTCTAGGTCACCTGAACCTCTTCCCTTCGCTATTCTATTTCTTTTCCTTTACTAATCTATTTTCTTAATTCTACCCTTATATATACTTTCAGCAGCAATATATTGACTTGTTTTTTCTTTTATATAACCATCCTTATCTTACCCACTACGAATTCTTAATACTATTAATTTAAAAATTTAACTTTCTTAATTCTAATTGCCTTATCTATATTACTTGCTATTTTCTTATCACCTATTTCACATTTTATATTTCTAAATGAAACATGTCTAAATCTACACTTATGTATGAAACTAATCTTACTTCTAATCCTAAATGTATTTAATTTTAAACCTACATTAAGTGTATATAATTTTAAGTTTACCTTAAAACTTAATTATTTCCTATTCCTTATATTTAACTAATACCTACATCTATAATAAACATTTATCTTTTAATTATTACTGCTATCTATTTAATTCTAATCCTTACTTTAATTTTAACCTTCTTTCTAATTAAACTATAATATTTCTTAAATCAAAAGGCATGTCTGTGACTTGTTTTTCCTGAAAACACCTGTTTTTGGAGATACTCTGTCTCAATTTCCCACTTCCTCATCAATCGCAACTGTCAATGTTACTTATAAAGGGTGTGAGGAAGTACTTGTTTTTCCTTTTTAGCTAAAGGTTGCAAAATTTGCATTCCCTTGTCCCTTCAGGGGGGACATTTTTTGCTGTTGAGCCCTTTTTACATTTTTATACATAGGTTCACTGCTAATTCCACATCCTCGCACATTCTAAGGGGTACCCTTTTTGCTACAATCTCACCTCCATTATGCCTATGTATAATTTTTGCTGTCAAATGCCATCATCCATTTGCACGTCTATTATCTCAATTAAAGAGGGAACATTCTCAAGCCTGTGCACGCAATCCTTCAAAGTTAGGGAAGGTCCGTCTACAGAATCCATGGGGCTTTGCCTCCATCATGGCCGCATTTTACTGGGGCCTTGCTCCCAGCCGGCGTTTTTCCTGTTTTCAGGTCCCTTTTACCTTACTTTTACTAGTGATTGCGGCTCCCGGCAGCACTTTCTGGGAGTTTCCTGCGATGGTGTCTCCAGAAGAGATTAGCATTTGAATCAGTAGACCTAGCAAAGACCTGCCCCCATCAAGAAGGATGGGCATCATTCAATCCACTGAGGGCCTGAATAGAACAAGAAGGCAGAGGAAGGGTGGGTCACTTTCTCTAGCTGAGGCATTCATCTCCTGCCCTCAGACATTGGAAGTTCTGATTCTTGGGCCTTCAGACTCCAAAACTTACATCACCCCCTGCATTCCCCAAACTTGCAGATGGCAGACCATGGGACTTCTCAGCCTCCAAAATTGTGTGAGCCAGTTCCCAAGATAAACGTATGTGTGATGTATGTGTACTGTACTGGTTCTGTTTCCCTGGAGAACCCTGCAAATACAGCAACCACTACGCATATTTTGCCAGGTGTTAGGTGCCAGCCAAGTAGAATGTGAATTGCCCCTCTCCCATGCAATAACCGAGAATCTTCAGGCCACCACATGGGCCTTCCTACTCCTTACCTGCAACTTAGACCCAGGCAGGCTCCCTGTTATCTCCTCTCATCTCTGCAGAAGGCTCTAAGAATGTATTCCTCTTTTTTTTTGTTTTTGAGTTGGAGTTTCACTCTGTCACTCAGACTGGAGTGCAGTGACCACTCCCGGCCACCGCAGCCTTGACCTGCTGGGCTCCAGCGATCCTTCTGCCTCAGCCTTCCAAGGAGCTGGAACTACAGGTGCATGCTACCACACCAGGTGAATTTTTGATTTATTGAAGAGACGAGGTCTCGCCAAGTTGCCCAGGCAGGTCTCGAACCCACGGGCTCAGACAATCCACTCACCTCAGCCTCCCAAAATGCTGGGATTGTAGGCTGAGCCACTGAGCCTGGCCAGAATGTATTCCTCTTAACGATGCCACCACTGGGTCTTTTTGCCTCCAAAACAAGATTCGTTTGTGCTCCCACTTTCTGGCTCTTTCCAAAGACGACTATTAGATTCTGCTTTTAGAATTTATTGCTACTTGCCTTTTGGCTAAGATCAAGTGTAGTATCTGTTCTTATCAGTTTAATATCTGATACGTCCTGTATCCGAAGACAATATATTAAATGGATTTTTGGAATTAGGAGATGGAATAGGAGCATGCTCCGTTCACTCCACACATCTACCTGGTATTGCAGTACTTCCAGGAATGGTGCACAAAAAGAAAAAGAAAAAAAAGAATCTCTTATCATAGAAAAATAAGCATTAGGAAATAAAAAGTCTGCTGGACTTGGAGGCTCAGCCTGTAATCCCAGCACTTTGGGAGGCCGAGGCGAGTGGATTGCCTGAGCCCGCGGGTTCAAGATCCACTTGGGCAACTTGGCAAGACTTCGTCTCTACAATAAATCAAAAATTAGCCAGGTGTGGTAGTGCATGGCTATAGTTCCAGCTACTTGGAAGGCTGAGTCGTAAGGATCAATGGAGCCCAGCAGGTAGAGGCTGTGGTGGCCGGGAGGGTGCCACTTCACTCCAGTGACAGAGTGAGACTCCAACTCAAAAAAAAAAAAAAAAAGAAAGAAATAAAAAGTCACATAAAAAGTCTGAGATAGTGGCCCTGGTGTGTGGTGTCCAAATTCTGAGTCGACAAAGAGAAGTCCTAGTGGACTTCAACTGTCCCCTGTGTTCTCCTGAGCGAGCTTTCAACACATACACCTCTCATTCACTCCCAGAATCAAAAGGAGCGGTGGACTCAGTAGACTTTTTCTTGGAGAAATGTCTTTTTGTAAGGACATTTATAAAAGGACAGATGGCTATGTCTTTTCATGAATCGAAACTTGTAAGTTAATATTAAAATAAATAAAAATTATAGACAACAAAAGTATTTTCTTATTGAGAGAAAGAAGTAGAAGATCAGTTTATATGAGACTACTCGCCACTTTGGTGTTTTTTGCACAATAATTTCAGAACAGTTCACTGATATTACAAAATCTTATACATAACTGAAGTTAAAAAAAATCTCTAAGAGTCGGGTACATTTAAAACATTTAAGCCTGGCGTGATGACTCATGCCTGTAATCCCACCACTTTGAGAGGCTAATGCAGGAGGATTGCTTGAGGCCAAGAGCTCGAAACCAGCCTAGGCAACAAAGAGAGACCTCATCGCTACAAAAAAATATATAGGAGAATTAGCCAGGCGTGGTGGTGTGTACCTGTAGTTGCAGCTACTCGAAAGGCTAGGCAGAAGGATCACTTGAGCTCAGGAATTCAAGGTTGTGGTTGTAGTGAATGGTGATCCTGCTACTGCACTCCAGTCTGGTAAAACCTTGTCTCAAAAAAATGAGAAAAAAGAATGTAGAACATTGTAATGACTTTCAGTGCCATGGGGAAGTGAGATAGGGTCACAGAGATTTATAATTGATGAGATTTAGAGTATACCTCACTACGGATGTGAAAGCATTCTCAGTGACTGACCATGCAGATTCATGACTGAGGGGCTATGTTATTAAATTCTCAAGGAAAAAAAAATCCCCCTCGGGAATCTTTTCAGAATTGAAATTAAATTGTGCAATGATTTAAATTTGCCCTAATAAATTTTATACCAACCCTGAATCTCTGGGATTAATAAACACATACAAAGATAGATTGTGCCGTAAGTGAATTCTGGGAGCTGATGAAGAACTAAAGCAACATTTCAAATGAACAGGGTGGATGGAGAGGGCGGAGGGAGTCCTGAGTGCCAGCGCTCCCCACTAGAAGCCAAGGAGAGCCAGGATGAAGTGGTCTCCAGTCCCCACAAAATGGAAGGAATGCCCAACCACCCTGAGAGAAGGGCTAGGGGAAATGGAATCTGGAGGTTTGGGTTTGATTCTTCTTAGTTCTTGGGAAGATCCAGGGAGGAGGAGAAAAGAGATGAACTGAGTTCCAGATTTATTTCCTTATGACAGTGCACTGTTGTCACCCTCCAAAGTGCCCTTAGAATCTCAAGGGAAGTGAGAAAGAAAAAAGAAGCCAAGCGTCTGCCCCCTTCGGCGGGGCTCCTTCTCATTGGTCAACATCGGGAAGTGGGGCCATAGATTTCCAGTGAAGGAATCCACCACGTGGGAGATGCAGGGAGAAAAGAACAGCGGCAGCCAGTTCGGTTTGTTCCTTGGACTCTCCCGTGTGTTTTAAGGTGAGGACGTTTTAGATTGTTTAAAAAAAAATCAGCTAATTTGGAGGGTATCGTTTTAAATGTTCAATTCTGTGAACCATTTTGACATGGTTATGCCACCATGTAACTGCCGCCACAATCAAGGTGTGGAGCATTTTCACCATCCCAAGAAATTCCCTCCTGTTCCTTTGCACACTTTGCCCCCCCCACCCTGTCCCAGGCAATTGCCCATTTACCTTCTGTTTCCATAGTTTTGCCTTCTCCAAAATCTCACAGATATGGGATTATAATTCACAAAGGCTTTTGCTTCATTTTTAAAGACGGAATTAATTTATGGGCTTACCTTTTCTCTCCTGGGTCCCAGTTGCCCTCACGGGTCGGTGGGGTTCTGGCAACCCTATTCTTGTGGCCACAAAAGGCCTCCAGTCATGTTGACAGCTAACCACCTTGCAAAGTCAGAGCAGATGGGAATCTTGCAAATTCCTCGGAAGTGAGCAACTAGAAGCCTTCCTAGATCTAAAGAGGGAAAGTGGAGCTTTTTTCAGCATCATTATAGAAAAAAAGAAATATGTCCAAGGTTAGCCTACCCAGTCACTCCTAATCACACAAGCGAGAGATATAGGAAGCTAATTAAGTCAAGAAGAGAGGTACAACCGTGCACTACGTATTGATATTTTGGTCAACCAGGGGTCACATATACAATGATCCTATTATATTAGATGGAGCATACAGTTCATTCTTGAACAGCATGGGTTTGCACTATGCAGGCCCACTTATACCATACTATTTTTTCAATAAATAATATATTTAAACATTTTTAGAGTTTTGAAACGATTTGAAAAAAACTCATAAATGAACCTCATAGCCTACAAATATTGAAAAAATTAAGAAATTGAGATGTCATGAATACATAATGAGTACATAAAATATACATAGATACTAGTCTATTTGACCATTTACTACCATAAAATATACACAAATCTATATTAAAAAGTTAAAAGTTCTCAAAACTTGCACAAGTACTTATAGACCACACATGGCATCATTTACAGTTGAGAGGAATGTAAACAAATGTAAAGATGCAGTATTAAATCACAACCGCCTAAACTCAGCTATAGTCCATGCTGTCCCACTGTAAGAATTTCGTTGCCACCTCCTTTGCTGCTACAGTGAGCTCCCGTGTGATGAGTATCGGCTTCAAACACCACGTGACACTCATTATCTCTATGTGAACAGGTCGTCCCTTCAGTCAATTGCATATAGCAGCAAAACGTGATCTCGCGAGATTCTTGAGTATTTTTCATTGTGTTTAGTGTGATACCATAAACCTTGGATAATATCATGAGACCCACATGAAGTGCCATTTGTGATGCTGGAAATGCCCCCACGAAGCCGAGAAGAGTCATGACATTACAAGAAAAAGTTGAATTGCTTGATATGTGCCATAGATGGAGGTCTGCGGTTGTCCACTTCAGACCATGATTCATCTTGTAAAAACAGGTGGTGTAGACTTACAGTATCAATAAATACAATACAGTATTATAAATGTGTTTTCTCTCCTTTTTATGGTTTTCTTTTTTCTCACTATTTTTCATTGCGGCCTCAAACTCCTGGGCTCAAGTGATCTTCCTGCTTCAGCTTCCCAAGTAGATGGAACCGCAGGCATGCATCATCTCACCTGGCTAAGATTTTCTTAATGCCATTTTCACTTGATGACTTTATTGTAAGACGTGGTAAATAATACATATAACATATAAACTATGTGTTAATTGACTGTGTCATCGGTAAGACTTGCTGGGTTTGGTGGCTCATGCCTGTTACCCCAGCACTTTGGGAGGCAGAGGGGAGAGGATTGCCCGAGTCCAGGAGTTCGAGAACAGCCCGGACAACTTGGCGAGACCTCATCTCCACAAAAAATCAAAAAAATTAGCCAAGTGTGGTGGTGCATGCCTGTGGTTCCCGCGACTTGGAAGGCTGAGGGGAAGGATCACCTGAGCCCAGCAGGTCGAGACCGCAGTAGCTGTGAGCTTGCTTGGGAGACAGAGTGAGACTCTTACTCAAAAAAAAAAAAAAGAAAAAAATGGAAAGGTTTCCAGTCAACAGCAGGCTGTTAGTAGGTGAGTTTTTGGGGAGTCAAAACTTATATGCAGATTTTCAATGGAATGGGGGCCAGTGCTCCTAATCCCTGCTCTGTTCAAGAGTCAGCAGTCTGTAGAACCTGCATATGGCACTTGGTGTTGGCATTGCAGATCGCGTAGGGGAAGTGGTTGTTAGTATTGACCCTGGGACATTTGGTTTTCCACAGGAAGAAAGGTCCAAAAATAATAATATATATACCACGTAGGTTTATGTAAGTACACTGTATGTTATTGGCACAACCAAAAAATCACCTAATGAGGCACCTAACAACTGATCCTTGTCACAAAATGATACATGACTGTATTTGGGAAAGTTAAGGGCATTCATTTGTCGGGGGAAAGGAATACCAAGTCAGAATGTTTGTTTATGACATTTTCATGGCAATTATAATTAATTGCAAAGGTTAGTGTTCTTGTACATACAATTAATAAAATTCTGTTTACTACCTCCCAGTGCATAAAATGTCTGATCTCACCTGAATGTACAGTGATTGTGTGCTTGGTTGTTTGTAGACGGGTCTTAGGATGCAGACTTTCTCTACGGGGCTGGGGAAACTCCTAGTTCTAAGACATAAAACTCTCCATATTTAGCTTTTACTTGGTGCCGTCTTAGTCTGGCTCAGGTCCCTGATGTATGTCAAACAATGTTTCAGTAAGAAAAAAGAGTGCTGAACTCTATCCAGTTTCTGTATCTGAATCACTGCTAATTAAAGTGATGAAATGGAAACTGTTTTTGCCAGCTATTTCAGTGTGAGAATAAATACATTCCCCATCTCAGCCAGCAAGTTATTCACTTGTTTGGATGCCGTGGTTCTCATTGATAGTCCTCCAGACCCCCATCATTCCCTGGGAAAGTTCATGCAACTTCTGCACTTTCATCTTCAGTGCTTTTATGCACAGTGCACACATCAGATTCAAATGCAAAATAAAATCATGCTACTTTCTCCAGCCTAAAGTCTTATGCAGGTAGACAGGAAACTTAAATTTTTGAAGATTTTTTTAATTATAAAGGATTACAGAAACCTCACCACCTCACATCATAGTGCATATATAATGGCTTATAAACCCTCATCCTATCTTAAAGTAATTACTATATGTCTAAAATTAATATGGACACTCCAGATTTTTAAATCAGTGTTCTCAGAATATATCTTTCTCCATCTTTGTACCTTTTATGTAGTATGTTTTAAAGTATAGTGCATTGCCAGGTGTGGTGGCTCACGCCTGCAATCCCAGCACTTTGGGAGCCAGAGGCGAGAGAATTGCCTGAGCCCAGGAGTTCAAGACCAACCTGGGAAATTTGATGAGACCTTGTCTCTGCAAAAACTAAAATAATTAGCCAGGTGTGGTGGCATATGCCTGAAGTTCCAGCTCCTTGGAAGGCTGAGGCAGAAGGATCCCCTGAATCCAGCAGGTCAAGGCTGCAGTAGCCGTGAACATTCCACTGCACTCCAGCCTGGACAACAAAATGAGACTCTGACTCAAAAAAATAAAATAAAATAAAAATATAGTGAATTAACACAAAATGTGAGATATAGTAAGCTCATCAGATAAAGAAATTACTGCCATTGAAAAGGTAGTTTATTACTCACAGCTCCCAAGAGGTGGAAGCATGCCACACCATGGGTGATCACATGGGAAGCATCAAGGTTGATCAGGAAGCAGAGAAAGAGCAAAGAAGTAGGGGCAAAAAACTTTATTGTGGAAAGAAAAGGGCAAGGTAGGACAAGCAGTCTTAAGTTTGGCAAATTTGAATAATTCCAGCAGGCTCTAGGGCATAAAAACTGTCCTAATTGTCTGCTACCTGGCCCTGAGTTTATTAAGATAGAGGGATAATGACCTGGAGTATGAAATCCTGACAGATAAGTGTAACAGCCAGATAGAAGAGGACTTCTTCAGAGGAAGGGAAGGGTAATGAGGAGGGAAGAGGCCAAGGCAAGGGCAAAGTGACTCAGGCATATTATCAAGCTGTCTAGGACAAGATATTTCCAGCATACACATGTAGAACATTAAAGCATGAAGTTTACGGAAGCTAGAAATATAGCCAAGTGTGGTGACTCACACCTGCAATCCCAGCACTTTGGAAGGCCGAGGCAGAAGGATTGCTTAAGTTCAGGAGTTTGAGACCAGCCTGGGCAACATAGGAAGATTATATCCAAAAAATAGCCAGGTGTGGTGGCATGCGCCTGTAGTTCCAGCAACTTTGCAGCCTGAGGCAGGAGGATCACTTGGCCTGGGAATTTGAGGTTGTGGTGAGCTGTGGTTGTGCCACTGCACTCCAGACTAGATGACAGAGTGAAACTCCAACCTGAAGAAAGAAGAGAGAAAGAGAGAGAGGAAGAGAAAGAAAGAGAATGGAAGGAAGAAAAAGAAAGAAAGAGGGGGAAGGGAGGGGAGGGAAGAGGGAGGGAGGGGAAAACAAAAGAAACGAAAAAGAAGGAAGGAAGGAAGCGCCAAGGAAGGAAAGGTTCATGCAACGTCTTAACTTTTACACACAGTTGAAGTTTTTAAAAAATTCAATCCAGCAATCTTTGTCTTTTAACTGGTATGTTTAAGCCATTCACATTTAATAATTATAAATAATTATCTATATAGTTTTGAATTAAAATATTCCATTTTTGTAAATGTTTTGTATTTGTTGCTTTTGTTCTTTGATTCCTTTTCCTCCTCTCTTTATGTCTTGCCAGTTTTAACTGATTGTCTTATATGACTCCATTTGATTTTTCCTCTCTTGATGCATCATTTAGTCTTCTTATAAAAGCATTTTTAGTGACTGCCCCAGAGTTTGCAATATATTTTACAATTAATCTAAATCTACCTTCAAATAATACTACACTGCTTCCTGTGGAGTGTAGATACCTTATAACAGAGTAAATCATTTCTCGGTATCCTCAGGGGATTGGTTTTAGGACTCCTCATGAATACCATTATCTTCCGATGCTCATTTAAAATGCCGTATGCTACTTACAAGGCATAGTATTGGCAAAGAAGCTGTGCATGCTCTCCCATATACAGTCCTAGTCACTTACTAATGGGGGACATGGTCTGAGAAATGCGCCATTGGGCGATTTCATCATTGTGTAACATCATCGTGTGCACTTACAAAAAACCTAGATGGTAGAGCTTACGCCACACCTAGGCTCTATGGTACAGCCATTGCAACCCAGGCTACACACCTGTACAGTGTGTTACTGTCCTGAGTAGTGTAGGCTGTAACACAATGGTACGTATTTGTTTATCTAAACGCATACAAGCACAGAAAAGGCACTAAAATATGATTTTAAAATAAAAATATAATTAAAAAAATAAAAACGGGTACATCTGTCTAGAGCATTTACCATGACTGAAGCTTGCAGAACTGGAAGTTCCTTTGAGTGATGAGTGAATGTGCAGACCTAGGATGCTACTGTACATGGCTGTAGACTTTATAAGCACTTAAGCGACACTAAATTTATTTTTAAGACTTTCTAAGACAAATGTCACGTGATCCCACTTATGTGAGGAATCTAGATTAGACAAGTGGATCGAAGCCGAGAGTAGAAAGGAGGTTGGCATAGGTTGGGGTGAAGGGAAAACGGAGGTATTGGTATAAGCGTACAAAGTTTTAACTATGCAAAGTAACAAGTCCTAAGGACCCACTTCACAGCACGGTGCCGAGAGTTAGCAGTACCGTATTCTATACTCAAAAATTGACTAAGAAGGTAAATGTCACGTTGTGGTCTAGTCACAAAAACATTAAATATATTGATTTGCTTCTGAACTAATACAAAAATAGAATTTTCTTCCTTCAATAATAAGTTACCCTTAGCTTACTGTAATTTTTTACTTTATAAACGTTTTAATTTTTTAAGTTTTTGACTCTTCTGAAAGAACACCGCTTAAAACACAAACGTACTGTAAAACTGTGCAAAAATATTTTTCTTCTTCATATCTTTTTTCTATTACATTTCATTTTTTAACTTTTTCAACTTTTTGGTTAAAAACGAAGTCACAAGCACATACATTCGCTTAGGTCTACACAGAATCAGGATTATCAATATCACTGTCTTTCACCTCCTTACCTTGTTCCACTGGAAGGTCTTCAGGGCGAATAACGCACCTGTAGTTGCCATCTCCTGTGATGACAATGCTTCACCTGGAATCGCTCCTGAAGGACCTGCCTGAGGCTGCTGTACAGTTAACTTATTTTTTAATAAGTAGAAGGCTTATATTCTAAAATAATGATAGAAAGTATGACATAGCAAATATAGAAGCTAGTAACATAGGCATTTATTATCGTTAGCAAGTATCGTATACTGTACGTAATTGTATGTGCCACACTTTTATATGACTGGCAAGGCAGTAGGTTTATTTATAACAGCATCACTATAAACATGTGAGTAGTGCATTGAACTACATTATTACTAGACAACAATCATTTTTTAGCTTCATATGAATCTTATGGAACCACTGTTTTTAGTTGAGGAGGAATATTTTCAATCCATGGTTGGTTGAATTTGCAGATTTGGATCCAAAGAATACAGAGGGCTGACTGTATTTCAAATTCCTCCCTTCTACCCCTGGAGACATTGATGACATTTATTTTACTTATCCACATGCAGTAAACACCTAAAAAATCATCGCTATTATTGTTTTAAATGATTATCTTTTAGATCAGTTGAAAATAAGAAAACAAGTCTGGGTGTGGTGGCTCCCACCTGTAATCCCAGCACTTTGGGAGGCTGAGTTGGGAGAACCATTTGAGGCCAGGAGTTTGAGACCAGCTTGGGCTACATAGTGAGACCCATATGTACGAAAAAGAATTAAGAAATTAACAGGCATGGTGGTGCACACCTATAATCCTAGTTATTTGGGAGGCTGAGGCAGGAGGATCGCTTGAGCTTGGAAATTTAGGGCTGTGGAAAGCCATGATTGCACCACTGCACTCCAACCTGAGCAACAAAGTAAAACCTTGTCTCTAAAGAAAAATGAATGAATGAATGAGTGAAAACCATTTATTCTTCATTTATCCCTCTTCGGATATTTTTCTTTCTTTATGTGAATCTGAGTTTCTAACTATATCATTATCTTTCTTTAAAGATTTTATTTAACTTTCTAGGGTAGATCTGTTGATAATGAATTCCTTCAGTTTTTGATTGTCTGAGAATGTCTATTTGCGTTTAATTTTTGAAAAATAACTTCACTGGATATAGAATTTGGGGTTGATTATTTTTTCTCTCAACACTTTAAAGATTTCGCTCCACTCTCTTCTCGCTTGTGTAGTTTCTGAGGAGTTAGCTGTAATTCGAACCCTTGTTCCTTTTTAGAAAATGTGTTCTCCTCCTTCCCAATCCTGGCTTCTTTCAGTTTCTCTTTGTCTTTGGTTTTTTGCAGTTTGAATATAAAATGCTGTAGATTCCTTGGCATTTAAGCAACTTACTGTTCTCTGAGATAATTGGATTTGTGGTTTAGTATATGTCATTAATATTGCAAAATTCTCAGACCTTATTAAATACTACTTCTTCATGCTCTCTTTATATTCGTTCTTGTATTCCAGTTATGCACATTTATAATTATCTCTTTTAATGTGAAGAATGCATAGATTTTTTTGCATTCTTTCCTTCTCTTTTGAACTTCAGTTTAAGAAATTTCTATTGACCTTTCTTCAAGTGCACTGATTCTTTCCTCAGCTATGTCTAGTGTACTGATGAGTCCATCAAAAAATTGTGTTTAAGTCGGGCTTGGTGGCTCAGCCTGTAATCCCGCACCTTTGGGAGGCTGAGGTGAGTGGATAGCCTGAGTCTGCGGGTTCGAGACCCGCCTGGGCAGCGAGACCTCATCTCTACAATAAATCAAAAAATCAGCCGGGCGTGGTAGCGCGCGCCTGTAATTCCGGCTACTCGGAAGGCTGAGGCGGAAGGATGGCCGGAGCCCAGCAGGTCGAGGCTGCGGTGGCCGGGAGCGGCCACTGCACTGCAGTCTGGGCGACTGAGTGAGACTCCAACTCAAAAAAAAAAAAAAAAAGTTGTGTTTATGTTACTGTGATTTGATTTCTCACAGTTCCTTTTGAATCTTCCTTAAGGGAACCATCACTCTGTTTGCATTGCCTTTCTGTCCATGCATGTTATCTACTTTTTTCTATGAGAGTCTTTAATAGAGTAATCTTAATTATTTAAATTTCCTTTCTGGATATTTCCAACATTTATGTCTTATCCGAGTCTGGCTCTGGCGGTTGCTTTGTATTTTCTTGCCTTTTGACATACCTTGTAACTTTTTGCTGAAAGTTGGATACTTTATTGGATAATAAGAATTAGGGTAAACAGGCATTTTGTGTGAGGATTTATGTTACTGTGTCGAGTTGGGCTGTGTTTGGTGTTTCTTGCAGCTGTACACATCAGAGGTTTCAAATTCCTTCCCTCTTGGTTTTGGGGCTTCTCTTTGATCTGCTATGTCTTGCAGCTCTCTCAGTTCGGATCAGTTATGATGACTGTTAGTGTACTGGTAGGTTGTAAGGAAGTGAGCATTCTCTAATTTTTAAAATTAAGTCTCAGTGTGAGAAGGTTTCACAATGGCTGATGCTTCCTTACCCCTGATAATTCCACATAGGAAGTTTCTAGAACCTTCCTTGTGAGAACCTGGTGGATTCCTCTAGTGAGAAACCCTACAATCTAATTGTGTCATGAATTTCTAATGAACCCTTGGAAAACTCCAACATGTGAGTTAGGTGAAACATCTAACTTTGAGTTGTGCAGATAATAAAACAGATACTAAGTTGAAACCATGATTTTATCAAAACCGTTTTGAAATCCGCAGAAAAACACGATTCACCAAGCATCGCCCTCGACACCGAGCTCAGCCTTCCTCCTCACATACAATCAGATTCTTTTTTTGTTTTTGTTTTGAGTCAGAGTCTCACTCGGTCGCCCAGACTGGAGTGCACTGCCGCTCCCGGCCACCGCAGCCTCCACCCACTGGGCTCCGGCGATCCTTCCGCCTCAGCCTTCCGAGTAGCTGGAATTACAGGCACACGCTACCACGCCCGGCAAATTGTTTGATTTATTATAGAGATGAAGTCTTGCCAAGTTGCCCGGGCGGGTCTCAAACCCGCGGTCTCAGGCAATCCACTCGCCTCGGCCTCCCAAAGTGCAGGATTACAGGCTGAGCCAGCAGTCAAATTCTTAATATGCTTTCAAATAATTCAAATTCTTACTAGGGCCCACTTCTAGCTTGCTCATGGCAGAAAGAGAGAAAGAGCTCCCCGGAGTCTCTTTTATAAGGATATGAATTCCAATCATGAGGACTCCACCCTCATGAGGTAATCACCTCCCCAAAATCTCATTGCCTGATACCATCACCTTGGGGGTTAGGCTCTCAGCATATAGATTTTAGACACAAACATGTAGTCTTTTGCAGAGTACTGGATACATAAATTGTGTTGTAGCCCACAGTGGAATCCTGTATAATCACTGCAAAAGAATAGAATAGTTCTGTAAACACAAAAACAGGATTATTTCCAAAATATATTAAGTGAAGGAAAAACAAGGTACAGGATATCGTGTAGAGAGTGCTCTACTTTGAGTGTGATATAGAGTGGTACATGCCTCAGGGGCTAGTTCCATAGAGGTAACCCTTACGCTTCACTCTGAATCGAATTATTTCCCAGTGCTCAGCTCAGGCTGAGTCTGTCCAGAAGACTAGTGAAGCTCTTGTCGTCACTTCTTTTTCTTAGGAGTTCGAAGGATAACATTTCAACCCATCTCATTCCCTCTGAGAATCCAATGAAAGGTTTGGATCTTCTAAGAAAATCAGTCATTTTTATCTAGAATTTTAAAGTGAAGTCATTGGCATTCATCCACGATTTCTAGAGATCCAAGGATCCTAAGTTACGAGCCTTTTGTCAAGCAAGAGCTCATGGTACAATGCCATACAGAATACTACAAAAGCATTATGGCGAGACTGGGATGGTCACAAACTTTCTCCTGAGTTTAGTGGGTGTGTAGCCCTTCAGATACGCCCTCAAAGCATTGGAAAGGCAGATGGGTATACATAGGTATAAGACGGACCAGGGACCTAGATGGGTTCCAGTGCACTATACTCCTATTTGGTCTACTGGTCCCTTCCATTTGAGAGCGAGGGTAATCCACCAGGCATTATGCCTTTGAAGAAGCTGGTCTTTAGGGATTTTCCTAAAGGAAAAGATAATAGCTATGATAACATTTCTTTAAATGAATTCAAGGGCTTCTCATGGTGCAATGGCCCTTGAAGACACAATGGTCTTTGAGCATAGGACAGAAACAAAGGTTAAGAGTGATCCCCTAGCTTATTCACACCTAATAATCAGTATACTCTATTTAATTAAGCAGGGAAAAGTATAGCGCATGTCATAAGAATTTCAGTGAGTATGGATAAAAGCAAAGCTTTGGAAATTACGAGATTAAACTTCAATTACCTAAACAATTATTTTTCTATTTATTTATTTATTTTAAAGGTGTGGGGTAAAATTCAGGGTTAGGTATACAAATGTTCATTATTCAGGTACTCAAAAATTGTTTTTCATAATACAGTCTGTATAATCAATGAAAAAGGTGAAAATACCTAATTGAGGTGTTTCTGTATTTAACTATTGACTATTCGAATGATCCACATGAAACCCATTAGACCAAACATGCTTAAACCTTTACCTATACAAATGACTGTATCAATACATAATCAATATTATCAAATACAGAGATGACATTAGAAATTACCAAGGATGGGAAATGTTTGATTCTTCTTATCAACTGCTTTCGTCCCAAGCAAGTGCTTGCATGCTGTTTCTCTCTGCATGCCTGTTTTTCTTAGATTTCAGGCTAGTTGGTTGCCTTAAGACCTCAGCCGCCCAAAGGGCTCAAGAAAAGTTGTGAACTTGCAGTTCAGCTTTTGTTGTTGTAGGGTGGGAGTGACTCTAATCCTGTATATCTTGAGCAGGAAACAGAAGTCTCCATTGAAGACGTTTAAACAGAAAAATGACTTGACCAGATTTAAATCTTTGAAAGATAATTTTAGCCTGGCTCGGTGGCTCAGCCTGTAATCCCAGCACTTGGGGAGGCTGAGGTGAGTGCATTGCCTGAGCCCGCGGGTTCGAGACCCGCCTGGGCAACTTGGCAAGACCTCATCTCTACAATAAATAAAAAATCAGCCGGGCGTGTTAGCGCGCGCCTGTAGTTCCGGTTACTCGGAAGGCTGAGGCGGAAGGATCGCGGAGCTCAGCAGGTCGAGGCTGCAGTGGCCGGAGCAGCCATTGCACTCCAGTCTGGGCGACAGAGTGAGACTCTGACTCAACAACAAAAAAAGATAATTTTAGCTTCCATGCAGATAATGGGATGAGCTTGGGAGTGGGGCAAGAGTGAAATAAGGAAGCTCAAGGTAGCTATGGCAACAGCCCAGGTAGGAAGTAATGGTGGCGTGGACTAATAGCTGCCCTAATCCCAAGACTTGTGTGGGAACATGCAGTTTGCTATTACAGAATATAAACCCACATTTTATAATCTCTTGCTACTTTACGTGTATTTATACAATAATTTACTGACTTCATATTTCAACTTGGGCAAACTAGAGTGAAAATAATTTTTGTGTCACACATCAAATGCCTAAGAGTGAATTCTGTGTGTTTTTAATAATCATAGTCAAACAAGACCACTGATTTTAGTATTTAAAAATATTTCTCCGGGATTCATGATGTAAACCAATACATATTTTGTTTTATTAAAGTTTGCTAATGCTTCTGCTTAGTAAAATGACACCAGATTATCATCAAATGGTTCGAAGTCTTTCCTATTACAGTTCATATTTGGACAAACCCTAAAATGTATTTCTTAAGCCTATTTAAGTCTCTTCCTTTTCTTCTCCCTCCCCTTCCCCAAGCAATCCAGCTGTTGGTGTGACCATCCTTGCAGTGGAGAGGTGCAGTGGCCCCATTGCCAGGTGTCGGAGCCTGAGTCAGGTGAGGTGAGTGTCTGCGGAAGGAGCTTCCAGGTCCATGGTGCCGGTGCCCCAGTGGGGTGAGAAGGGTGCCTGCATGGGGGAAAGGGAGATGCTAGAGCAAGGTTGTTGGATCCTGCACAAGTGGAGAGGGTGTCACCGCGGGGGCAGCGGCAACAGTGGTCCAGCATGAAGCGTCAGGACCAAGTGGGAAGGCCAGTAGACATGGGGACACACATGCAGGAGTAAGCCGTGAGTGAGGGGGCTGAAGCCTGAGCAGGGTCAGGAAGGGGTCCAAATGGGGCAGTGTCGCGTAATCTCCCAAGACGTCGGGACACGACAGTCTAAGGCAGAGGAAATGTTCCAAGCTAAATGAGACTAAAGAGACCTGTCAGCTCAGATGTTGCCTGGTTCTCATCTGGATCCTTGTGCGCGAAAGGACAAAATGGAGACAACTGGTGGAATGTGAATGAGATCAGAGTATTAGATGGCAGTGATGTATCATCTTTAGCATTCCTGATTTTGACCGTTGTGTAATGGTTGGGTTAGAGAATGTATTTTTTTTTTTTTTTTTTGAGTTGGAGTCTCACTCTGTCGCCCAGACTGGAGTGCAGTTCCGCCTCAGCCTTCCGAGTAGCTGGAACTACAGGCGTGCGCTACCACACTCGGCTAATTTTTTTGATTTATTGTAGAAATGAGGTCTTGCCAAGTTGCCCAGGCGGGTCTCAAACCTGCAGGCTCAGGCAATTCACTCACCTTGGCCTCCCAAAGCGCGGGATTACAGGCTGAGCCACCGAGCCTGGCCAGAGAATGTATTTTTGTGTGGAAAAACATGTTAAAGTGTTTGAGGTGACGGAGTACCATGTTGGCGACTTATAGCTAAATGGTCGAGTAACGTGTTCTCTCTACTGTTCTTGCAGCTTTTATGTAAATTTGAGATGATTTCAAAAGGAAAATAAAAGCCGGCGCAGTGGCTCATGCCTGTAAACCTGGCACTTTGAGAGGCCAAGGGAGGAGAATCGGTTGAGCCCAGCCTGGACAACACATAGTGAGACCTCATCTTTACAAAAAAATACAAAAATTAGCCGGGTTTAATGGTGCACGCCTGTAGTACCAGCTACTCGGGAGGCTACTTGAGAGGCTGAGGTGGAAGGATTGCTTAAGCCCAGGAGGTCAAGGCTGCAGTAAGCCAGGATTGTGTCACTGTACTCCAGCCTAGGCGACAGAGCGAGACTGAGAAGAGAAAGAGAGAGTGAACGAGAGAGCGAGAGAAAGAATCTTTATTTCCCCCCCAAACATTTTATTAGTACTTTTTTTTCATAATCAATATTTTTTATTATGATATTGTGGGATACAGTTAAGGGTTAGGTATACAAATATACCTCGTTCAGGCACCCTTGTTGATAAGAGGTGTCTCCCCAGAGAAAGAATCTTTAAAGGACATGTGCTTATCAAGATTTTTTGTCACTGTAGTAAGTGAATTGTGATAAATCAGGGGCAGTTTTTACGGCTCTGGTTCTCTTTCCTCAGTTCTAAGAGACAATATACGTTTTGCTTCTGTGGGTTTTCTCTTATTTTATTTAAGACAAAAACCTAACAGCATATGTTTTTGAAAAATATTAAAGCTTTACAGTGCTCTTTTTGAAATGAACACACTTGAGACTTGATAATGTACAATGTGCTAACTCTTAAGTGAACAAATAATAAGAGATGTATAATTTTAAAACATCAGACAAATAGCTTATAGGAAAACAGTGCCAACAGTTCTTTATTATATCTTTGCTAAATATTTTATTATTCTTTTTGTTGGACTTTAAATAGATTTAAATAGAGTTCTCACGTTCCTTAAGCTTTGACTGAAATACTGTAAGAATGCAATGATTAATAAAAATAAAAGGAAACAGATGTTTGGAATTTGTTTGAGTGTTTCCATTGCCAGGTTCTCTTGCTTTTATTAGTTGGACGTACAGTGAATTCATTTCAGTTGCTACTGAGGTGCCTTAGTGTCTTGTCACGGATACATATAGTCATTCAAACATAATGACAAACTGTTTTTTGGGGTTTTTTTTGAGTTGGAGTCTCACTCCATCGCCCAGGCTGGAGGGCAGTAGCACGCTCCTGGCCACCGCAGCCTCAAACTGCTGGGCTCTGGCGATCCTTCCGCCTCAGCCTTCCACGTTGCCGGAACTACAGGTGTGTGCTACCATGCCCAGCTACTTTTTTAAAATTTATTGTAGATATGAGGTCTTGCCAAGTTCCCCGGGCAGGTCTCGAACCCCCGGGCTCAGGCAATCCACACACCTTGGCCTCCCAAAGCGCTGGGATTACAGGCTGAGCCACCGAGCCTGGCATGACAAACTGTTTTTATTAACTTCTACTACTTAACTGCTAAAGCAGCTCTCCCTGATTGACTCCTAATCATAAAAAAAAAAAAAAAAAAATTAACCTTCTCATATTCAGGGAATGCTGTGCCAGATATGAGTGAGAGGCTGCATTTTCATATCGAAGAGGTTGCATTTTTAGATGTATTTCATTTATGAAATTCGAATTGTCATTTCAAATATTTATATCGCTCATACTGTGTGCCAAGCACTGTCCTAAGTACATTTAAAATATTAATTCATTTACTCTTCAAACAATTCCATGAGTAATAATTCCATTATTCTTATTTTATAGATGAGAAAACTGAGATACAAGAGTGCAACATACCCAAAGTCTCAAATGGGAAACAGCAGAATTAATCTGAAACCCAGAATGTCTGGCTCAGGATTAAGCACTGTGCTACTCTGCCTCTCTTGGTAATAAGGATCCTTGATGAGTTATCTACCTAAAATAGATGTTTCAGAAACTACTCTAAGAGTCAATCAATCTCAGCTCAGGATTTGCAGACCAAGCAAGGATATTTGCTTGATCTCTTCTTAGAGACCATGTTGAAACTATTGTAGAGGAAAACCAAGGAATAAATAAATAACAAAGAGAATGGAAACAAACTTGTGAATGACACAACTTTCTGGAATTCAGCAACTGGACAAAGGCCTGGTGAAAGAAGAAACGGAATGAAGGAGGCCACACCCCATAATGTGCTCTGGATGGGGTGTGTGGTGGTGGGAACTGCTTGTCTGGGGGCTCTGACAGCTCTGGGGGGAGGGAAGTCTGGTGCACAGTGCAGGAGTTTGAAGGTTTAACAGCTATGCCAGTCACTCTTCCCACAAGCTCCAGCCTCACCAAGGGTAAAGAGGCTGTACCCATTTATAAATGGAATAATCCCTGGGAAGGGCTAAGATTTCACGTGTGAAGATTGTCACTCTTCATCTTGTGAGGGTTCCCCACAGGTGTCCCCTAAAGGGAAGCCCATGCAAATCCTTGGAATGCAGGACAAAGGCACATATGAGAATCAGGTGGATCTATATAAGGACAGGGAAAATCCAGACCTGCTACCAGAAGCAAAATTTAATTTTAATTTAGTTATAAATAAAAGAAACAAAAGACTCCCAGACATATAGGGGAAACAGCACCTTTAAAGAGAAAAGCCAAAATAAGCAATTGTCTCTGAAGAATCAAAGATAATCCCAAAACAGGCAGTTTTTCACTTTTCATGCTTCTGAGAAGCTTGAATTTCAATTACAACAGTTTAGGTAAATAACACCAGTCCTCCAGCAACACGGTTCAAATATCAGTTACCGTGTATATTAAGTTGCGATTAACTGCATAAACTACAAACTTCACTACTAGCTCTTTAGTCCACAATCACTAAATAACATGTACATAATGACTAGTGATAAATCATGTCACCTCTTTCAAAATCTGGTGATTGGTCATTGCTCATGTGTTATTCACTTCTCACAGAGACAGGAAAGGTAGCAAAATGTATAGTTGTGTTACCTCTTCTGTCTCCCAGTGATAAACTTAGCACATGACACATATACACAAATGAATAGTAACACTGGGAGCTGCGGCTCATGCCTGTAATCCCAGAATTTGGGGAGGCGGTGAGAGGATTGCCTGAGTCCACAGATCCAAGACCAGCTTGGGCGACACAGCAAGACCTCTCTTACAAAAAAATTAGGGCGGGTGCAGTGGCTCATGCCAGTAATCCCAGCACTTTGGGAGGCAGAGGTGAAAGGATTGCCTGAGCCCAGGGGTTCACCTGTGGTTCCAGCTACTTGGAAGGCTGATTCAAAGAAAAGTATAGATTTTTTTCTTTTAGCTGGAGGCCAAGGCTGCAGTAAGCCACTCCAGTCTGGGTGGGGGGGGAAGAGAGGGAGAAAGGGAGGGAGAGACACAGACAGACAGACCATGAACAATTCATACACGCATTTGAGTTAAATACTATTAGTATCCTCATTTGGTACTTAAAGAAGTGACTTGATAACCCCCCCATATCCAAGTCACTAAATTTGGAGCTAACTGCTTGACTGCAAGGTTAGGAATTTCCACTTCTACATTCTCTTGCCTGTCCATTTTACATCCAGAGCATACACACAGGCACTCTAGGACTGTCAGGTGAAGATACCTGGTACAGCGAAGAACAGCGATGGCTCTGTTCCCCAGGCTATTGCTAGCTTTCATTTCTCAACCTGAAGCGGTGTTCCGTGGACCCGGAAAACGAGGGAAGCACTAGGTCTCTCATTTCCAACTTTCAACTCCTCATCCATACCAGATGGCCCGTAACTTCCATAAATCTGCTGGCTTCGCTGCTACTAGTCTATCCTTGGTTCCCCACATTCAAAAGCCCTGCACAGGTTTCACTTCCAAGCAGATATTTTTAAGTGTTTGAGTAATTTAAGATAACAGCAGTTCTCAAAATTTCAAGTGCTATTTTAGCTGTATTACAGGCTGTTACCTATAACTTTAACCCAATTGCTAAAGTTCACAACCGCATGAATGCTGGTGAGGCAGTTTTTTTCAATACTTTCTCATTTACTGAAGCAGATTTTCCACAATACTTGGTCCTGAGAGGCATTAATGTTTGCACAGAATGATCTTTCCTCAATCAGCTCTAAGGATACTGTGTGTTCCAAAGATTGCAATATCCTGAGATTCAAAGCTTGTATATACTTCTAAAGGGTGGTCACACATTACCAGACACTTAGTTTTAAATGACTTTAGGTCGGGCCTGGTGGCTTATGCCTATAATCCAAGCACCTTGGGAGGCCAAGGTGAGAGGACTGCCTGAGCCTATGAGTTGAAGACCAGCCTGGACAACTCATCTCTACAGTAAGTCCAAAAAAAAAATTAGCTGGACATGGAGGCACATACCTGTAGCTCCAGTTACTTGGAAGGTTGAGGTGGATTGCCTGAGCCCAGCAGGTGGAGGCTGCCGTGACCGAGTGCCACTGCCCTCCAGCCTGGGTGACAGACTCCAACTCAAAAAAGTAAATGACTTTAATTTGCTACCTAAAAAGGCTTGATCCTTGGTCCTTGATTAACGATAATTCTTTCAAACTCTGGAAGTTAAACCCAGACCAGTTCCTGTATGAGATGAGGTCATCGCTAGCTTCAGAAACCTGGCTAGATCTGTACTGTGTAAATCTTGGAATAATTTGTAGTCACAGAGCTGTGTGTGTGTCAGGGTCTCACTGTCACCCAAGTTGCAGTGCAGCGGCATCACAGCTTACCTCAGCCTCAAACTTCTGGGCTCAAGTGATGCTCTAGTCTCGGCCTCCTGAATAGCTAGAACTACAAGTATGCACCAATGCTCATTAATTTTTGTAGGAAACAGGTCTCCCTATGTTGCCCAGGATGGTCTCACACTCCTGGACTCAGTTCTGCCTCTGCCTGCCAAAATTCTGGGATTACAGATGTGAGCCACCATGTCCAATCTGGTCTTGTTTTTGCCGTCTCCCAAGCTACTTTTTAAAAATAAAAGTTGAAGCTGGGCTTGGTGGCTCAGCCTGTAATCCTGCGCTTTGGGAGGCTGAGGTGAGTGGATTGCCTGAGCCCGCGGGTCCCATACCTGCCTGGGCAACTTGGAAAGACCTCATCTCTATAATAAATCAAAAAATTAGCTAGGCGTGGTAGCACATGCCTGTAGTTCTGTTACTTGGAAGGCTGAGGCAGGATCGCCCGAGCCCAGCAGGTCAAGGCTGCAGTGGCCAGGAGTGTGGCACTGCACTCTAGTCTGGGTGACAGAGTGAGACTCTAACTCAAAAAAATAAAAGTTGATAATTTGGTTTAAACTTTTGAGTTACAATACCTGAGTTTTGTTTGGTTAAAGTTTAGCAACTTGACAGTTTATTCATGATACTAGTCACTAATATTAATTGCAAAATCTGGGCTGACATCTCCTAAGTTAAAAGTAGAATTGGAACTGGATAGGAGGGGACAAGGGGTGATTCCAAGGACCATGCAGCTGCACAGGCCATGGATTGAGACAGAACACACAAGGGGTCTTTGGGAGGGAAGATGAATTTCATTCTAGACATGTCAATTTTGAGCTGTGTGAAGGGCAGGTGTCAGGTATCCAACTGGTTGTATTCAGAATTTCAGCTGAAGGTCAACTCGAACATACATACTAACTGAAGTGTTGGAGGTAGGTAAGTAGTCCAGAGTGAGGGCCTAGCCCCAGATACAAGGGGATAGTCTGTTTATCCATTAAGTACAATCCTATTAAAAGAGGCAAAAGTAGTCAAAAATGTTAAAGCGATTTTACAACTTGTAAAAATACTTTTTTGGTAATATTTATGGGAAGTTTCTCTAATAAATCAGATGTGGATAGATATACATCTGATGATAAATTCTAATAACAAAAACATTTTAATGGGTAAGAGGGCAGATTCTGGCCTGGTGGACCTGTTAAAAACTATACTAACAGGTACTAGATGCTGGGCAAACGTAGCCCTCAAAGGCAGCTTCTACACTAGATCTATGCTAAAACAGCATCCACATCAGCATACTCAAAAAAATAAATCACATGAGGCAGAGCTCAGCAATTAAACAATGCTTCCCATTATCGTGTCAGTAGGAACTTGGCCTACATGAAACTGCTATCCAGTCATAAAGTTAATGCAGCTTCATAATGAAAGATGTGTATTTCCTGACTGTATGTAAAATATGCAACACTTTGGAATTTACCAAGTTTAAACTAATGTCTAAAAAAAAGGAGTAACTGATTGGCAGAGCCAAGACAAGAGCTTAGGCCTCCATTTTCCTAAGTTAGGACTCGCTCACTCTTAATAAATTGTCCCAGGAACGTTTTATGCCCTGTACTAGAATATCTGGGTATGCAACCAAAGTTATAAACTGCCACACCGCACAACAAAATTAGTCATCAATGGCAAGGGTAAACTGCTTTAGTGACCTCTAGGAAACGTGATGAAAACAGAAGGCTACAGGGCATCCATCGATTTGGATCCTCTCACCTGGTAAGTGGAATAAATTTCACAGCATATCTTTATACGCCCCAATCTTATGACTTTTCTGAATAAAAGCCAACCAAAGGTAACAAGTGGAATCGATTTATTAAAATACTTGACTCAGGCATCAGCAATGGTGACTTCAACCTCAACTCCCGGCTCGATACTGATGGACGTGATCTGCTTGACGATCTCGGAGGGGCTGTGCAAGTCGATGAGCCGCTTGTGGATTCTCATCTGGAAGCGATCCCATGTCTTGGAACCTTCGCCACAAGGCGTTTTCCTGGTGGTGATTCTCAAAGTCTGCAACCAAGGACAAAGGACACCCTGTGTTCATACTTATCCTTAGGAAAAACGCCTGCAAAAACCATCACTTCAAAGCACGCCTTTTGGGACATCCTCCCTGGGCATGACTTTTCTTTACACGCACATGTTTTCAGATACCACGAACTTCAAACGTTCGAGTCTTTTCCCACCCAACTGGGACACCTTTTTAAGCAAGCACCGGGCCACAGCACAGACAGCAACCACGCTTCCACCGTCACCTCCCCACACCTGAACCGCACCAGGGTCCAGACCCTACCCGCGCTTTTTAAGGCCTCGGGCCCGTGCTGGGAGCGCCCACAATTCCGCTCCCAGCCAAAGCCCGCCAATGACCAACCAGCAAGAGCCCGAACCTGTGCCCCGAGAAAAGCAGCGACCCCTTCCTGCCCCCCGATTCACCTCACCTTGGTAGGCATGCGAACGGGTCCTTTCACTTTGAGATTCTTTTCCTTCGCGCCTCTGATCAGGTCCGCGCACACTGCGGGGGGGGGGGCGCGAAAAGTCCCCCGATTCATCCCAAACGATCCCAAAAACCCGTCTCGAGAAACTGACAATCCTGCCGGCTCAGAATAGCGTATAAAACCATCATCATGCTCAACGCGGTAGGTCGTCTCTTCACGGCCGGCCCCGTCGCCGCGAGGGTGGCGAAGGCGGGGACACCACGCTCCGTCCCTCTTACCGCACGGCGGGTCCCCTCGCCACCCTCGTCCGCGGCCAAGGTGGACGCCACCGCCTTTCGTCCCAACTCGGCACTCACCTTTCTCCAGAGACTTCACGTTGCGGCTGGTGAGGGTGATCCTGATCCGGTGGATGGCCACCTCCGGCTCCACGGGCGTCTTGCCGGTGTCTTTAAAAGCCTGCGGGCACACCGGCGAGGACGCCGTCAGCGGCGAGCGAGCGGGCTGCCGCTGCCGGAGACGCGCCCCGGCCCCTCCTCGCTGCCGCCCCCGGCCCGGGCAGCATCCGCCCCCGAAGCGCGCGCGAGCCCCGGGCTCGAGCCCCACCGGCGCCCAGAACCGCGCGGCGGCGCCGCTGCCCGTCTCACCATAGCTGCGGCGCGGCTTCCTGACCGACTTGTTCCTCGGCGAGAGCGAACAGCGGTGAGTCAGGAGCAGGAGCGGGAGGAGCGCGGCCCCGCAGCACCCGCGTCCGCGTCGTCTTCGGAAGGAAAGGCGCGGAGGCGGAGCAGCACTGATATAGGACGCTCGCATCCGGGTCCCACACACCCCGGAAGAGGAACTGCCCCGCGGGCTCTAGAGGCCGTCGCGCGGGGCGGGGCTGGGGTGTCCCCCGGAGTCGGCGGGAAAGGCGAGGCTGCCGGCGCCCTCTGTCGGCACGGCGGAATCAAAGTCTTTCGGGGTGCGGTCCCTGCCAGCGCAGAGGTTACAGGGAGCAGGAAACCGGAGAACTTTCTCTATCTGGTGCACTCACCCCTCTCCCTCGTGCAAACGACCTCTGTGGCTTTCAGGGTGCAAACTTTGCTTTCCATACGAAACAAATCACTCGTTCGTGGAGCGAGTGGGTAACTTTTCCGAGTTGGACTGGCATGAGTATTCAGAGAAGTGATTCTGTTACTTTAAACGCATCAAGCAGTTATTTTTCATAGCCTGAAATGCTCTTTTGTGATATTTCAGCTTCCCAGGCCGGCAGAAGCATCCACACCTATTGCAGGAAAAGACCTGAAAACTTGGTTCCTCCTCCCTCCGGGAAGGTGAGGCCGGTGGAAGCCTGGGCCACCCAGCCTTCAAACCGGGTCTCCTCTCGGTTGGATAAAGTCATATTGGATAAGACCCTTCGGGCTCTTCTTGCTACTGAACATCTGTTCATCATCAAATATGCAACACATGACGGTGGCCGCTGACCCCGCGCAGCGGAAGGAGAGGCATCCCCAGCCCACTTCCCATCTGCAGGCCAAGCCGTGGTCAGACGCGAGTCGGTGAGGTGGATTTTGATGCAGGACAGCAGGAAGAGTAAACAACCTCCCGGGACTTTACCTCTGAGCCAAGAGTCACTTGTTCAGACACACCCCACCGGTGAGGGACAGAGCTCTGACCTCTCCTATTAAGAGTTCTTTCTCTAGAACATTAAGTATCTCTGCACAAAGTCTGTGTACACTAACAGTAAAATCTTGAACTCATTCACCTTTGCGTTATTTTTAAGTGTGTGCTACATTACAATTTCCTACTCATAACAATAATGTAATATGTGACTAGGCTAAAATGTACGATGAGGAGCAAATTATTAAGCATGTTCTCTATCTCAAAGCATCATTTATTTGCATAAAGCTTTTAATGATACCAATGAGTGGTCAGATGATATTTCTAAAGTAAACTAAAACTTCATAACAGATACTAGATTTATGAATAATAAAATTGTGTCTTTTTCATGATTAAAAAAAAGAGTTCTTTCTCTTATGTTTCTTGGGTGGGGGAAATTATACTTGAAACTTTTATCAGGTAATTGCATTGACTTACTGAGTGACGATTGGAACAAGACTAATATCTGGGTTTCTTTGGCTCACTGTCCATAATGGGTCGCGCTGCCGCTTAGCTATGAATTTAAATGTTAACATAGGGATGTTTTCCAGTTTGGTTATTTTGAAATGTCCATCCATTGTCTGTAAGTATGCTATTTTTATTTTTATTTTTTTTTTTGAGTTGGCGTCTCACTCTGTCGCCCAGACTGGAGTGCAGTGGCGCTCCCGGCCACCGCAGCCTCGACCTGCTGGGCTCCAGTGATCCTTCTGCCTCAGTCTTCCGAGTATCTGGAATTACAGGCACGCGCTACCATACCCGGCTAATTTTTTGATTTTATTGTAGAGATGAGGTCTCACCTGCTCAGGCGGGTCTCGAACTCGCGGGCTCAGGCAATCCACTCACCTCAGCCTCCCAAGGCGCGGGATTACAGGCTGAGCCACCGAGCCCGGAGTCAGTATGCTATTTACTAGAATTTTCGGCAATCTGAAAACTGGCATTCTTGTCTTGCTAGGTGTAACCTAAATACTAGTAGACTTCATAACTTAGGGCTTTAATTTACTGGTATGGCTGTCTCCACTGTGATTGTCCGGCTCCCTGGAATGTGATTAGCTACCACCATCGTAGTACCAGAGGTGAATTGTGCAGCTTGAATGAAAGGGTACAGCAGCATTCACGGTTTACTTGTGCTCAAAGACAACCAGAAATTCAAGGAAGGGATTTCACTGAGAAGTACAATTTTAAGTTTTTTCAGTGACAAATCTGGTTTTCCTAGGCTTGCTTTAACTACTTGAGGAACTGGTGAACAAGTTTACTTCCTTGCCTTAAAAAAAGAAAAAAGGGAATTCACTACAGAAAAAAGCAAAATATAGCCCAGCATGTATGGGAAAGATGGCTGCTGTCACTGAGAAAAAGATAATAGTTGGTTAAGATAAAATTAGACAAACATAATGGGAAACTGGGTTTTTTTTTGAAAACGGTACAGAGGTTCCTCAAAAAATAAAAATATAACTATTATGAACCAACAATCCCACTTTGGGGTGTGTACTCAAAGGAGATGAAATTTGGGAGGTGGAGGTGAGAGGATTGCCTGAGCCCGAAATTTCGAGACCATCCTGGGCATCTTGGCAAGACCTCATCTCTACAGTATCCTGAAGGGATATTTTTAGTCCTGTGTTTATCGCTACCTTATTCACATGGCTAACCTAACTTAGGAAACAGCCTACGTGTCCATCAACAAATGAATGGATAAAGAAATGTGAGCTATATATAGTGAATATTATTTAGCCTTAAAAATATAAGGAAATAGCTGGGCACGGTGGCTCAGCCTGTAATCCTGCGCCTTGGGAGGCTGAGGTGAGTGGATTGCCTAGGCCGTGGGTTCGAGACCCGCCTGGGCAACTTGGTGAGACCTCATCTCTACAATAAATCAAAAAACTAGCTGGGCATGGTAGCGTGTGCCTGTAGTTCCAGCTACTTGGAAGGTTGAGGCGGAAGGATCGCCGGAGCCCAGCAGGTGGAGGCTGCGGTGGCCGGGAGTGGCCACTGCACTCCAGTCTGGATGACCCAGTGAGACTCCGACTCAAAAAAAAAAAAAAATAATAAGGAAATCCTGTCATTTGCAACAACATGGAAATACTGTGTGGTCTCACTTATATATGGAATCTAAAGAGGTTGAATTCATAGAATACCAGTTACCACAGCCGGGCAGCCTGTAATCCCAGCACTTTGGGGGCCGGGGCAGGAGGATTGCTTGAGCCCAGGGGTTCAAGACCAACCTAGGCAACATAGTGAGACTTCATCGCTACAAAAAATCCAAAAATTAGCTGGAGGAGGGGGGTGATGGCTCACACCTGCCATTCCAGCAATTTGGGAGGTGGAGGTGAGAGGATTGCCTGAGCCCGAAAGTTCGAGACCATCCTGGGCATCTTGGCAAGACCTCTTCTCTAGGAAATGAAAATATTAGCCAGGTGTGGTGGCACATGCCTGTAGTACTGGCTGCTTGGAAGACTGAGGCAGAAGGATCACCTGAGCCCAGCAGGTTGAGGCTGCTGCGGCCGTGATCGTGCCACTGTACTCCAGCCTGGGTGACAGAGTGAGACTCCAACTCAAAAAAAAAATTTTTTAGCTGGGTATGGTGGCACATGCCTATAGTCCCAGCTACCTGGGAGACCAAAGTGGAAGAATCACTGAGCCCAGGAGGTCAAGGCTGTCGTGAGCCATGATTATGTCACTGCACTTCAGCTTGGGCAACAGAATGAGATAAGAAAACACAAAACAATACAAAACAAAAAGCTACTAGTTACCAGGAGCAAGGAGAGGGGTGGAGTGGAATTGGGAAACGGTGATTGGGGGAGGGAAATCACTATTTGAAAGTTTATGAGTTTTCTTTTCAAACATTTTGCTGTATTTTTCTCTTAAAATTTAGCAGCTGCTGTGGCCCCAGTTTCTATTTTAAATGTAAGGTTAGAATATTAGATGGGTGGTATTCAGTGAAGAAAAAGTAAAAACAATAAGTAAAATATAAGAAAATACATAATTCTACTATCCAGAGGTTACCATACTTATACCTGCGGGCTGTTTCTTGAGGCTTTCTCTTGTGTTGGTTGGGGGTAAATTATATCCCATACTTTACACCCTCAGGTGTGTAAACACCTTTTAAAAGGTGGGCTTATACCCCATGTACAATTTGGTAACCTGCTTTATTTGCAGAATATTTTCACATCATAAATAGACGTCAGCAGCATACCTTTAACGATTGTTATGAAAGTATGGATAGTTCTTTCATAGTTTGTTGAACCAGTCTCCTGTTTTTAGACATCTAGCTTGTTTTCCTTATTTTTCACTCCTATAAACAATATCATACAGTAAATGATTTGTACATCAGAGTTTCCCCATCTCAGCACAAATGGCTGGATAATTCTTTGGGGGACTGTCCTGTGCATTGTAGAACGTTTGGTGACATCTCTGGCCTCTCTTCACCAGATGCCAGCACCATACCCTCCACTTGTGACAATCAAACAAGTCTCCAGATATTGTCAGATGTCCCCTGTGGGGCAAAATCACGACCACCTGAGAAACGCTGTTGTAGAGGAATCTTTTAGCTCTCCCTTAATGCCTTCGCTCAGTTCCTGGATATATTTATACTTTAGTGACTTAATCAAAGAATGAGCCCATTTTACATACTTTGGTATTAAGTAAGTTACTTTCTGGAAAGGTTGTACCCAAATAATTATTTCCTCCAGCAGTGTAATGAGGATTTTAGTGTGAAGAAACCTGAATTAAATATCAGTTTCATTTTAACTTTTAAAATACTCCCAAACTGTTACAACTGTTCAGTATCTCTATCTATAGTGCTTCTTTACTAGTTTATGTGGTTCTGCTAAACTTATCTTCTGAAGACGTTTGCTTCAAGTATCTGTGTGGTTCTGTGGACGGCCATCTACTGGTCTTTTGCTGCAATGACAGTGTCATCCTACTTTTTCCAGAAGGAAATTTGCAGCAGTCAGAAAGTATACACAGGTGCGTATTTAGAAATAAAATAAAAGAGGCAAATGGTCAAATGAATGTGAATGAATGTTTAGACACGATAGTCATCTCACCTTCTCTGAGGTTTTGCTTTCTAAGGTTTCAGTTAGCTGCTGTGTGGGACAATGAGATAACTGGGGTGTGTGGGGGGGGAAGAGGGAGGTGAAGGGGGGGGAAGAGAAAGAGAGAAGAGAGGCAGAGGGAGAAAGAGACAGAGAGAGACACAGAGAGAACACATTGTATTACAGCTCTATTTTATTTATCGCTTCTCGGCCTTTTGGCTAAGATCAAGTGTAGTACAGTTCTATTTTATTATTAGCTATTGTTGTTCATCTCTTACCGTGCCTAATTTAGAAATTAAACTTTATCATAGGTATATATGTATAGGAAAAAGAGTGTATATAAGGGTTCGGTACTAGCCATAGTTTCAGGCATACACTAGGGGATAAGCTGAAATATCACATCCCCCCATGGACAAAGGGGAACGGCTGTATTTCATTTGCAGAATGTTTGATCTAAAGAAAATGTTTAAATATTAAACTTCTGCCACCTGAAACTTAAGAATAAGAACCAGGCTGGACATGGTGGCTCACGTCTATAATCCCAGTGCTTTGGGAGGCCAAGGTAAGAGGATTGCCTGCGCCCACGGGTTCAAGACCAGCCCAGGCAACTTGGTGAGACCTCATCTCTACAATAAAGCAAAAAATTAGCCAGGTGTGGTGGCGCGTGCCTGTAGTTCCAGCTACTTGGAAGGCTGAGGCAAAAGGATCACATGAGCTCAGCAGGTCGAGGCCGCGGTGGCCTGGAGCAGCCTGGGAGACAGAGTGAGACTTGAACTCAAAAAAAAAAAAAAAAAGAAAGAAAGAAAGAATAAGAACCAGAGAGTTTAAAACGTTTTCTTGTGGTTGCCCATGTACTGGTAGGAAAGCAGAACCTAGAGGCAAGTCTTTGTGGCTTCCTGGGATTCCACGTGAGGCTTTACAGCCGAGGTTAGGTGACCTGCTCAAGGTCCCAGGAAAGCCAGTGTTTGTCTGTATGCGGTCTGGCTGTGTGCAGTCTAACTGTAGAGTCTCAAGTCTCAGTCACTCTGCTGTATTACCAACATATGTAGGCATCCATCTTTATCCCTGGTAGTGTGGTATACCTGAGCGATATAGGAGGGGGGACCTCCCCCAAATGGAATTTATTTATTTAAAAAATTGTGTATTTATTCTTACATGTTTAAATGTAGGTCACCTTCGAAGTGCTCTCTGTTCAATGCAAGACACCCATTGAGCGGCTTGTTCCACTGCTCAGTTCTTGAACGCGTCAGTTTTGATGCCTTTTAGTGCTTCTGTAGTTTTTCATCCACCTCTTCCACATCCGCAAAACATTGCCCTCTGAGAACTTTTTTCGTCTGGGGAAACAACAACAAAAAAGTCACTTGGGGCAAGATGGAGATGGGGTGAATGGGGCGGGCGAGGCATGGGGTCATGCCGTTCTTGGTCAAACACAGAGCGACATTTAGCTCAGAGTGGACAGGTGCGCTCTTAGATCATCCATCATGAAATGGGCAAGTGCTTTGAAAGAATCTCCAAAGAAATTCACTGAAACAGAATGCAGCCTCTCACAACAACACTGGCTGGCCCACTGTTGCCGATGGGTTCCTAGAACACTTGCCTAGTGGGGGAAGCCTGTACCATACGGGGCCCACTCTCCAAAAGATTATTCCAGAACTTTTCAGGGTGCCCCTCATAAGCCTTCCAATTCATGAACACAGAATATTCTTTCACTTACTTGTGTCTTCTTGAAATTCTTTTTTTTTTTTTTTGAGTCAGGGTCTCACTGTTGCCCAGGCTGGAGTGCAGTGGCATGATCATGGTTCTCCACAGCCTCGACTTGCTGGGCTCAGGCAATCCTTCTGCCTCAGCCTCCCGCATAGCTGGGACTTCAAGGGTGCTCCACCACACATGGCTAATCTTTGTATTTTTTGTAGAGACAAGGTCTTGCTATGTTGCCCAAGCAGTCTGTACCTCGGCCTCCCAAAGTGCTGGGATTATAGGCATGAGCCACCATGCCCAGCCATCTTTAATTTATTTCAGCAATGTTTTGGTGCAGTGTACAAGTTTTTCACCTTCTTGGTTAAGCTTATTTCTAAATATTTTGTCCTTTTGATGCTATTGCAAATGCACTTGTTTTCTTAATTTTCTTTTCAGATTGCCCATTATTAGTGAGATGTGAGTAATTTTTGTGGCCATTTATTTTTGAATCGGTGTTTATATTATAAAGAATTCATAGAAATTGGAAAACAAGAAGAGTTTTAAAAACAAAGAAAACAAATTCATAGTCTTTCAGAAAACTAGTCCCAGACAAAACTTTGTCCTATTTTTTTTTTTTTTTTGTAGACAAGGTTTCACTCTGTCATCCAGGCTGGAGTGCAGTCGTCCAGTCACGGCTCACTGCAGCCTCAGACTCCTGGGCTCAAAGAATCCTACTACCTCAGCCTCCCGAGTAGCTGGGACTACAGGCATGCACTACCATTCCTGATAATTTTTCTATTTTTTTTTTTTTGTAGAGATGGGGTCTTGCTATATTGCCCAAGCTTGTCCTGGCCTCAAGTGTTTCTCGTACTTCCACTTCCCAAAGTGCTGGGATTACAGGCATGAGCCATTGTGCCCAGCCAAAAATGTGTTGATTTTAAGAAACAGTTATATGAAAATTCAATTTAAAAAACAGTTATAATCAAACAATGTATCATTTTGTACTCTGCCTTATTAATTTAACATTGTAGTTTAGCTATTCTATGTTATTACAATTATCAAATCTTTGGAATCAACTTTTTTATTGTAAGTTATTTAACCATATTTGGAAAATTATCTCGTTTTGAATTTCTTTCCAGAATAAATGGCTCTTAGTGAATTTTGTCAATTAAAATTCTTATTTTGTAGTATTTCATACGATGGATTTCCAGAAGCAGAATTACTGAATCAGTGAATGCAAACATTTTGAGGTTCTTTTTTTTTTTGAGTCTAAGTCTCACTCTGTTGCCCAGACTGGAGTGCAGTAGCATGCTCATGGCCACCACAGCCTCGTGCTGCTGGGCTCAGGCAATCCTTCCACCTCAGCCTTCCAAGTAGTTGGAACTACAGGCATGTACCACCATGCCCGGCTAATTTTTTATTTATTGTAGAGATGAGGGCTCACCAAGTTGCCCAGGCTGGTCTCGAACTTGTGGACTCAGGCAATTCTCATATCTTGGTCTCCAAAGTGCTGGAATTTTAGGCATGAGCCACCACGCCCGGACTTGAGGTTCTTAATACATTGCCAAACTGCAGTTGCTCTCCAAAATGTTGTAGTAATCTGTATTGTCACTAGCAGTGTATGGAAGTTCCTGTTTTTACCACAACATCATTAAGAAGTGTGTGTGTGTGTGTGTGTGTGTGTGTGTGTGTGTGTGTGAATATGTTTAAGACACCTTATTTTTAATTTGCAGCTCTTTAAGTACTTGCCAGACAACGTCTTCCTGGCATTCATTTTAGTCTCCGAAATGCCTCTTCTTTATCATGAATTGACTTTTCAAAAATGTCCATTTCTCTATTAGGGCATGTTGACTTTTCATTTTTATTTGTATTTTTTTTATGTAATAAAAACATTAACTTGTCACATTTCGACCAAATAATATTTTCACCCATTGTCTACATTTGATTCATATTTTAATGCCCAGAAATTATCATCTTCTGTAGTTAAATCTGGCAATCTCCTCTATGGTTTTTCCATTGTTTTTATGCTTAGAAATCCTTTCTCTCTTCAAATTAATAATAACTTTTCAATTCTATTTTCTTCCAGTTTTATATATGCCTTTTCATCCATCTGGAAACGATTTTGGTATGTGGTATGTAAACTATTTATTGAAAAAAGAATAGTTTTAGTAAAGCTAATGGTGATAGGCTAACAGCTCCTTGAAAGTAGGAAGCAGGTCTCATTCACTTTTGGGTTTCTTCAACTTTCCCAGGCAGAAGAATCAACAAACTTCTGTTTCCTCAGGCTCTGCCAGCCCAACCTACATTGAGAAAAGATGGGTCCCCACTCCCTGCCTCTGCTAGGAGATACTAGCCATCTGTCCCCTTGCTGGTGTCACGACGTTGCCCAGGGGTTGCTGTCTCTCTTGTTCCTTGTACCCATCTTCCACCATGAATCTGCTGCATCAGGGAAAGGGTTGTCCCTCTCGGAATTTCCCCAGCCTTCAGCCACCAGCGCCCTCTGGTGCTCCTTTCTGTTTAATTGTTCATGTAACCCTCCACCCTCCCCGCTGGTAATTTTTTTTTCCTTCAACCCTCCGCGTAGCCTAGGCTGTTTTGCCCTGACATTCTCTTCAGGGTAGATTTCTTCTCCATTTGAACAGCTCATTCTCAGTAAAGAAGAGGCCATTATTTCCTGGTGGCCTTTTTATTTTATGGCATTTTGTTTTTTTATTTTATTTTATATAGAGAGGTGGCGGGCTCGCGGGTGGAGGTCAGCTACAGACCTATCTTCTTAGTGATCTCGTCCATGAAATCTTTGAGGCTTTTGTACAAATAATATCTCGATGCAGGCTTCCTGCGGCTCATACCAATGCCTGAACTTGTGAGTTACACATATAGGTTGGACTCTGCTCTTTACGAGTAAGTTTTTATTGCTCTAGGAGGAACCTATAAAATAAAGAGAGGGGAGAGAGACAAACTAATGAAACCTAGACTTGGTCCTCAAATCTAATGAAAACCAATCCTGGATAGTAGTTCTGTTAGAAAATAAAAAAGAAATTATTGAATGCATCTGCATTTTTTTCTTTCCCAACACTTGACTGGGTTTGTGGATCACCAGAATGGCCAAAGCATGGTGGCAAGAGTGTCAGAAGGGAAAATCCTGAACAATCCACCGATTGCATATTCAAGCTTCAATTTCGTTGACTCTATATTCAGAAACAACATTATCCTCGTGGTGGGTTTATCCTAGCTCCAGTTATAACAGCAGGAAATGATAAAATAATTATGGAAAGATGCAGTCCAGTAGATAATTCATGATAGTCATGTGATCTACCATAGCAGCCTACCATGATCCTTGTCACATTTATTTGAGAAAAATGAAAGAAAAAGAAAACAGGTTCTGTTCCTTTTTTCTTTTTTTCTGAGTTGGAGTCTCACTCCATCGCCTAGGCTGGAGTGTGGTAGCACTCTCATGGCCACTCCAGCATTATTCTGCTGGGTTTAGGTGATCCTTCCACCTCAGCCTTCCAAGTAGCCAGAACTACAGGCGCGTGCTCCCACGCTCGGCCAATTTTTGATTTATTGTAGAGATGAGGGCTCACCAAGTTACCCAGGCTGGTCTCGAACCCTCAAGGCTGAGCCACCAAGCCCAGCCTTCTTTCTTTCTTTCTTTCTTTCTCTCTTTCTTTCTTTCTTTCTTTCTTTCTTTCTTTCTTTCTTTCTTTCTCTTCTCTCTCTCTCTCTCTCTCTCTTTCGTTTTTTAAAATGATTTATTCTTCAGATTGTTTTGTGGCAGAATCAAAATTTTTTAAGGCCTTAAAGATTACTCAGTGTTCGACAAATGTTTGGTCAGACTGACTATACCATGTGTTCTAGTATGATTCACCATTCCTGAAAGTGGGAAAATCTACTTCCAGTTCTTAAATCAGGGAAATTCTGTAACTTGACCCCTCCGTGAGGGGCCATGCTTCTGGCATTGGTTGCCATTATTCTGTCAAGTTTTTTTCCTCCTTTCTCTTTAAATTTCTTCTGGCTGCACTCTCTTATTCCATAGACCTTTAGGTTTTCCTCTTTGTAATCTGATGCCTATTCAGCAGCATTCAGGAAGCTGTCGTACTTTATTTTCGTCCTTCTCAGCTGCTTCTGCTTTTCTCAGCTGAATGTGTGGCTTGTTTCATCTTTTCCGTTTTCCTTTTTTGAGGGCGCTTGTACTATTTTAACATATTTTATAGAGAAAGCATACATGTCATATGAGTTGATTCGCATCTATCAGGGAAATAAAAAGGAATATTTAATGTCTTTGATATTGCTTGTTTATTAAAACTCATGTTTCATAGAAAAGCCCATTAAATAGGTCCCCAGCCCCTACCTTCTCATAAGACATACGCACACACCCATTTTTAAAAATCTTTTAAATTTAGCTTTAATTTTCATCAGCTATACATAAACATCGACTGAAGAGACAAACAGTTACGCTAGGATTATTACACAGGGAAGCACAACCACTTTCAATTCTTTTTTTGCTGCTGGTTTGGTATCGAACTTCATACCTCTAAACAGTTTGCTCATGGAAGCACTTTATGATTTTCTTCTTCTTCTTCTTCTCCTTCTTTTTAATTCTAGGCATTATCAATGGACATTCCTCTTTAGAAAACGGGAGTTTATTTTTTTCCCACTCCTACATCTGGTCACAATCCCCCTCCATTCATCTTTCCATCATAGCTATAACTTTGTTTAGAACAATATACAATGTTGCATTACTATATCTATATAAGGCTATTTTGAATTGTTCCAGTTGATACACAGTATTTGCTTTTCTTTTGTTGCCCAACTTTTGGTTTCTTTTAAAGTTAACAGAACTTTTTTTTTTCATTCGCTTTGTTTTCTCTGTAGTCATCACTAGGTTAACCCCAGATTTTCCTCAAATTGTGGAAATGTTCTTTCAATGCACTCAAACACCCCTGGGATTCATTAGTTTTATCTTTTTGAGTTTTGGGACTTGCTCTAGTCCGTCCCAATGCACAATTGACAGCTCACGATCTTTATTTGCCATCATCTATAGAGATTCCCTTTGTCTCTATTGAATCTGATCTTATTTCTTGGATTCCATGTTTTCTTCTTTCTTGGGTTATGCTCTTGCTTTGGTGAAATGCCCCCTCAATAACTTCCTGAGAAAAAGTGCATAGGAATAAATTTTTGAGATGAGGCATGTCTTAAAAGGTCTTTGATCAACCTGCACATACAATTAATCACTTGGCTGGATATAGAATTGTAAGTTCAAAATGATTTTCCCTTAGAATTTTGGAGGCAGTGTCCCCCACTGTCTTTTAGTATCCTTGTCTTTTGTATGTGATCTGTTCTTGCTTTTAATTTTGGGAAGTCTTTAGGACTTTGCAATTGTCCCCATTACTCTAAAATTTTATGATTGTAGGCTTTTTTTTTTTTATTATATGCCTTCTTAAAGCCTGTTTTCATTCATTGTTTGGGCAATTGATACTTTCTTTTCTTTTCTTTTTTTTTTTTTTGAGTTGGAGTCTCACTCTGTCACCCAGGCTGGAGTGTGGTGGCGTGCTCACGGTCACCACAGTCTCGACCAGTTGGCATCAGGTGATCCTTCCACCTCAGCCTTTCAAGTAATTGAAACTATAGCCACGTACCACCACGCCTGGCAAATTTTTTAGTTTATTGTAGAGAGGATGTCTCACCAAATTGCCCAGACTGGTCTTGAACCCCTGGATTTAGGCAGTTCTCTCACCTCAGCCTACCAAAGTGCTGGAATTATAGTTGTGAGCCACTGTGCCCAGCCAATACGTTCTTGCAAAGAGAAAACTTTTCTCACATGGTTGTTTGATCATTTTCTCCTGTTTTCTATGTTTTCTCTTCCTAGAATTTCTATCCTCCAATTGTCTTGCTCTATGATTTTCAATTTTTTTAACTTTTCTTCTACTTTCTGAGATTAAAAAAAAAATCTTTATGTATCAGTTTACCTAATGAATTTTTAATTTCTGTCGTTATAGTTTTAACTTCCAAGAGTTCTTTGACATTTTCTGGCTTAAAAAAACAAGAAACAAAACAAAACAAAAACCTTTATGTAGTCACCTTTTATATATCTCTGAGGATAGTTAATTTTTTATCTTCTTTTATATTTAAGACTTTATTCAGAAATAAACTAGGCTATCAGTTTATTTATTCTGTCTTCAATTTAAGAGTAAGGTGCTAAAATCTGATTGTTAATTCTGCACATGTGGATGAACCTTTAAAAATGAAAACTTTATTCTGTTGTTTACCAGGGGACCTCTGTCATCTGTAGTTCTAGGTCTATTTTCTTGGACTATTCATATTTTCTTGCCCAGAGGGGATCGATTCGTTTGCCAGGTCCGCTGAACTTAAACTGCCAATGCCAAGACTTTGGAGGATTCTGTAGTACAACTCAGGTGGTCTCTCAGTTTCCCCCACTGCTGGCTCAGAATTAAACTTTCTAGAGCACACTGAACTCCTTTTTGTCCGTGTGAGTTAAATTCCTTTACTGTCATGTTTTGAGGATTTGGAGCGCAATAAATGAGTATGTTTTGCCTTTCAGCACTCACTGGCAGTTCTAATAGTTTCCAAGACTGTTAGGAAGTTTTACATTTCAGAAATGTATTTCCTCTACCAACAATGAAGTCAGAATCTCTAAAATCTTAACTTTAGAGTTGCATGATCTCCTTAACAAGACTGTAACAGCAAATCTTGTGTCTATATGTGCTTTTGCTTCCCACCGCTGTCCCAGGTATGATGCTGAGGATATACTGGATGAGAAAACACAAGCTTGCTGAAGATGTGAGTACATGTATAAGAATTATTATTATTATTATTATTATTATTTTTTTTTTTTTTGAGTTGGAGTCTCACTCTGTCGCCCAGACTGGAGTGCAGTGGCCGCTCCCGGCCACCGCAGCCTCGGCCTGCTGGGCTCCGGCGATCCTTCCGCCTCAGCCTTCCGAGTAGCCGGAATTACAGGCATGCACCACCACGCCCGGCTGATATTTTGATTTATTGTAGAGATGAGGTCTCGCTGCCCAGGCGGGTCTCGAACCCACGGGCTCAGGCAATTCACTCACCTCAGCTCCCAAAGGCGCGGGATTACAGGCTGAGCCACCGAGCCCGGCTAAGAATTATTTTATGATGAGGTTTATGTGAAGGAAAGGAATAAACACACACTATATTTTCTTTCAACATTGGGCACTGCATTATATTTCTCATGTCCCTTTTTTGGGTCTCAATTGCACTATTTTAATGTTTGTACCAAGTAATACCTTCCATGGTAATGTTCTTTTTCAATGAATTAGATAAAATACGTTTAAACATTTAAAAGACTAAAGCTGAAAGTAGAGTATTCCCTGCGACCACCACATCCCAGGTGGTGGGATGGAATGATTTAGGACAGGTTCTGCCCACATCTCTTGGCTGTGTGACCCTGGGCAAGGTGGTTACCCTCTCTGGGTCTCAGTCTTGCAATATTTAACAAATACGTAATAATAGTAAATAGGTTAGGTTAGTTGTGAGGATTTAATTTGATTGTTTATGTGAAACACATTGCAGTTCTGGCACGTAATACTCCTCAATCAGTTTTAGCTATGATGATAAAAAGTGATTTAGCTCTGATGATTCTTTCTGAGCAGTGAATAAAGTAGTGACAAGAGCATTGTGAACTGTGGAGAAGTACAGTGTGACAAGAATGTTGATTAGACTGGCATAACTTAAGCGAGGTGCATTTTAGTCTTTTTCCTTCAAATGCTATGGCCCAGTGAGCTGCGCTCTGCTTTGAACCTTAGAAAGTGCTTAGAGAAAAATGAATTTCCCGGCACTGTTAAATGCATGTTTACCATGATTCAGTTAGCATGAAGAAAACTGGATGAAGGGAACAGCAGCTGGTGTGGTCCACAAGAGAAAGGAACAATTGGGAAAGTGGATCAAGGTGCTGCAAGTTACACTTGGGCAGACTGGGGTATGACTTTATGTTTCAATATTTTTGTTGCCATTAAATGTATTCTTTTTGAACAGGCAATGTATTGACATGGTTTAAAGATCAAATACAAGAGGTAGGCAGTGAAAACTCTCATTCCTAACCGTGCTCCATCTGTCTCTTTTCCTTATAACAGAGGATAACTTTGACTTCGTTTTTCTTTCTGCAGTTCTTATGCAAACATAAGCAAATATAAATATATATGCTCGTTTCCCTTTTTTCTTTCACAAAAAGAAGCATACCGCAGCATAATAGATTGCATTCGCTACTGTCTTACACCTTCCTTTAAATTGAAAAATACATTATGGCTGATTTTTCAGTAACAGCATAAGGCTTATTCATTCTTATTATTCGTACGCATGGTGTTTTATGATATGGCTGTATCATAATCTAACCAGTTTTAATTGATGAATAGCTAACTTGCTTCCATTTTGCTCTCACAAAAATGCTGCAATGAATAAACTTTCATATCTATGAGTATATCAATTTCCAAAAGTAGGATTGTGGGATCACAAGGCAAATGATTTTATAATTTTAATAGTATTGCCAATTTATTTTTCTTAAAGTTTATACCAACTTATAATTTCCACCAGCAATATCTGATAGGGCCTAGTTTCTTATGCTTCACCAATTATATTTGTCAAATTTTTGGACTTTGGCCATCTGTTTTCCATTTTCATAACAGAAAATGATATTGCTGGGTAGCTTTAGTTAGCAGTTTTCATATATCTAAGGATCATTCACATTTCTATTTATGTGACTTGGTTGTTAATCTGTTGGTCTTTTTTTCTTATCAAATTTCAGAAGCTCTTTTTTATGCTAGGGAGATTAGCCCTTTGTTATAACATGAGGTACAAATACTTTCCCCTGGTTTGTTATTTCTCTTTTAACTTTTATTTACACTGTTAATTTTTTTCCATTTAGACACAATGGAAATATCAATTGTTTCAATTATGGCTTTTCTAGAAAGACTTTCCTATTCTGATATTATAAAGGAATTTGTTTTCTTCTGGTACTTCTCAACAAGCATTTTGACATTTAAATCTTTGACCCATTGAGAATGTATCCTAATGCATGATGTGGGGTCTGGATCTAATTTTGGTTCCAGTTGGCTATGCAGGTGTCCCAGGATAATTTTATTAAAAAGTCAATATTTTCTCCACAAACTTACAACACCATCTTTATCATAGATGAAATTCTCATATACGCTTTTGAGTCTTTTTTGTTCAACATTTTATTGCTTCAATGGTTCTGTCAACTCATACATTGCGCCACAATATTTTCATTGTTTAGGTTTTATAGTAAATATTAATATCTGATAGAGCTAGTGCTCTGTTATTGGTTGTCTTTCTGAAATGTCCCATCTTTTTGTTTATTTTCTATATCAACTTTACAGTCAGCTTGTTTCATTTCCAGATTAAACACACACATACACATATTTGGAATTATTTGAAATCTATACATTAGTTTGGGGAGAATAGTTGTCTTTATGGCAAGTCTTTTTATTCAAGAATATAACAGTGTTCTTTATTTGTTTGAGGCCTCTTACGTGCTTTTTAGAGTATTTTAAAGCTTTCATCATAAAGATTTTGCACATTTTAAGTTAAACTTTGCCTTGGCATTTCCTTTCCTTTTTCTGAAATAATTTCAGAATCTTACAGAAAAGTCACAAGAGTGAGAAAAGACCTGTCAAGTTCTCTTCAGTCAACAAAAAGGGGACAATTGTTAAAATTTGACCTTTACCTTATTCTGTCTCTATATATTTATAATCATTTTTTATTCTGAACCATTTGAGGGCAAGTTGTCACCTCATTACCCTCTTAGTATTCACTGAGTCTGTCCTAAAAACAAGGACATGCTCCAATGTAACTGTAGTGTAACGATTAAAATCAATAAATTGATATAACAGTCCCATCTAATCCAGAGACCCCATTTAAATTGTGGTTGCCCTAATAATATTTGTTATAGAACCACGATCTAATCCAGGGTTACATGTTGCTTTAGGTTTACACGTCCTCCTATATGTGACTGTTCCTCAGTCTTTCCTTGTCTTTTATGCCCTTGATAATTTTGAAGTGTACAAGCTAATTTGGGTCTGTAATTGTTTCCTCATGATTTGAATCAGGTTATATATCTTCACAGGACTACCACAGAAGCGGTGCTGTGTTCTTCTCAGATAACAAGATAACAAGATAACAAGAGGCACATAATGTCAGTTTGCCACGATATTGGCAATACTAACCTTTTTTGGGTGATATTATCTTGGTTAAGATATCTATCTTTGTATCTGTGTACATCACTTGTAAGATAAGTTTGACAGGCCTTCTTCACTGTGAGGATAATTATCTTGTGCTTACTAACAATTAATATTAGTTGGTATTCTATTGTAAGATAGAACTTTCTTTTCTCTCATATTTATGTACAAAGTTACTTATTTAAATGGCTACAGATTTCTCTTTCATTCACTATGACCATTCATTTTTAATTTATTTACTATCATTAATTATTTTAATGCTCAAATTAAGTCAGCCAGTGGGAGATCCTTCGAGCTAGCTCCTGTGTCCTTTTGACCCATTCTCTGGAATCAGTCATCTCTCCAAGAAGCCTTGGCTTCCTTCTGTTGTGGATAATTAAGAACGCAGAAGCTAAAAAGTCAGAATTCAGGAACTAATATCTGGTGTTATGTCTGTTCCAGAGTGTCACTACCTTAGGCCTGTCAAAGAAGAGCTAGAAAAGACGTGTGTACGTGCATACACATATACACACATATTAATGACTATTTCTATATCTCTCCATCCATCTCTATTACAAACAATGACTTCACACTGATACCTCCAATTTCAATCCTGCACTGCAGGGTCAGTCTAGACTTCCTCCTTTCTGTACGTGTCAACTCCTTTTTCAACACTTTACAGAACCCAGGTTTTATTATCCTCAGTACATTCATTTACTTGTTCACCCTTCCTGTGTGTAATGAATGTCCCTACCATGTTGTCCAAGTATTCCATCCTTTGTCCCTGCTATCACCAAACATGCACACCATGGCGGTGACAGAGAGAATATTTTGTCTTTCTCAAATGCCTTGTGAAAGGAACCCTCTTCTCTTATAAATTCTAGCCAGTTTTTGTTTAAAACTTGAGGTGTATTGATTTCTGTATGTTTATGTTATATCCTGCAACCTTATACAATTTTCTTTCTTTCTTTTTTTTTTTTTTTGTGAGTCGGAGTCTCACTCTGTCGCCCAGACTGGAGTGCAGTGGCCGCTCCCGGCCACCACAGCCTCGACCTGCTGGGCTCCGATGATCCTTCCGCCTCAGCCTTCCAAGGGCCGGAATTACAGGCATGTGCTACCACGCCCGGCTGATTTTTTGATTTATTGTAGAGATGAGGTCTCGCCAAGTTGCCCAAGCGGTCTTGAACCCGGCAACAGTCACTTCAGCCTCCCAAAGGCGCGGGATTACAGGCTGAGCCACCAAGCCTGGCTTACGCAATTTTCTTATTGCTTGAGCTAGTGTTTCTATTAATTATCTTTTTTTTTTTTTCCAGGTAAACATCCTAAAAATAGGATCTGCTAACAGAATTTGTTTTTTCTCTCTCCTTACAACTTTTAGATCTCTAAATTCTTTCTCTTTTTTAATACCCTTCACCAATAAAATATTAAGTCATAGTGGTAGTAGTGGACATTCACATGCTGTTCTTGATCTTAGTGAAAATGCCTCCAATGATTTCCTATTAAGATGATGGCTATTGGTCCGGAATGTGTGTGCGCTATATACATTTTAAACTTTTTATTTTGAAATAATTTTAGAAATACAGAAGAGTTGCAAAGATAGTTCAGAGAATTCTTATATTCCTTACTCAGTTTTCCCTAAAGTTAACATCTTATATAACTCTGGTACATTTATAAAAATTATGACATCGCCCTTGGTTATGTATGTTTTTTAAAATCAAGTTAAAGAAGTATCTATACATTCCTCTTTTAAAATCTCTTTTTAAGAATCGAGAATTAATGTTTAATTTTGTCAAATTTTTTTCTTGGCAGCTGTTCTTATTTTTCTTTTTTGGCCTACTAATGTGATGAATTAAGTTAACTTTTCTAATATTAAATCATTCTTGCATCTTGGAAGAAACTCACAAGATTAAAACTATCATGTGCATGATTTTAAAAATTAACTATTAGATTCTGTTCGCTATATTTACTTACTTAGAACTTTTACACTGATAGTTTCAAATAAGATTGGTCTATGGTTTCTTTTTTTTAAAAAAAGCAATCTTTATAAGGTTTTGGTGTGAATGTTATTTTTTAAAAGAATTTGAAAATTTTCCTTCAGCGTGTTAGAATAATTTCAGTAGCATCAAGATTGCCTGATCTTACATAGGCCAATGGAACAGGACAGAAAATCTGGAAATAAAACCATGGACCTTCAATCAACTAATGTTTAACAAAACTGACTAAAACAAACATTGTGGAAAGGAAACCATATTTAGCAAATGGTGCTGGGAAAACTGGCTAACTACATGCAGAGGAATGAGACTGGACCCCTACCTATCACCTTATACAAAAATTAAATAAAAATGAATCATGGACTTAAATGTGAAACCTCAAATTATAAGAATCTTAGAAGAAAACTTAAGGAACACTGTCCTGGACTAGTCATCAGAGAAATGCAAATCAAAACTACAGTGAGATACCACCTCACACTGGTCAGGATGGCTATCATTAAAAAGTCAAAAAAGTGAGTGGATTGCATGAGCCCGCGGGTTCGAGACCCGCCTGGGCAGCAAGACCTCATCTCTACAATAAATAAAAAAAAAAAAAAAAAAAAAAATCTGCCGGGCGTGGTAGTGCGCGCCTGCAGTTCCAGCTCCTTGGAAGGCTGAGGCGGAAGGATCGCCGGAGCCCAGCGGGTCGAGGCTGCGGTGGCCGGGAGCAGCCACTGCACTCCAGTCTGGGCGACAGGGTGAGACTCCAACTCAAAAAAAAAAAAAAAAAAAAGTAAAAAAACAACAGGTGTTGGCGATGCTGTGGAGTAAAGGGAATGCTTCTATGTTGGTGGGAATGTAAGTTGGTGTGGTGTTTTCTCAAATAACTAAAAATTGAGCTACCATATGATCCAGCAATCCTACTTCTGGGAATAGACCTGGAGGAACATAAATTACTCCACCAAAAAGACACCTGCACACGTATGTTTGCTGCAGCACTAGTCTCAGTAACAAAAACATGGGACCAACCCATCGAAAGTGGACGGATAAAGAAAATGTGGCACATATACACAATGAAATACTATGTAGCTATAAAGAAGAACAAAATCAAATCCTTTGTAGCCACACAGATGCAGCTGGAGGCTATCATTCTAAGTGAAATATCACAGAAGCAAAAATCCGAATACCACATGTGCTTACTCCTAAGTAGGCCCTAAACATTGGGCACGTGAGCACAAAGGTGGGAACAAATGACGGTGGGCACTGCTAATGGGGCATGGAGGGGATGTAAGAGGCCACAACCACCTCTTGGATACCATGCCCACTACTGGGGGCGGGGGGGAGAGGGCTTGCTAGAATCTCAAACCTCACCTGTACATATTTTACTTATGTAGCAAATCCTCACATGTACCCCACAACTGTAAAATAAAATAATTTTGAAAACCAAAAAGTGTGCCTTTCAAATGTAAAAAAATAAAAAAGATTACCTCATTTTTAAGGTTTGGGGGAAGTCAGTGTGACTTTGAGCCTAATACTTTATGGGGTGGGCAGGGTAGGGATTGGACAATCTTTCTATTTCTTCTATAGAAATTGATCTGTCTTCACTGGGGCTAGTTTTGGTAAATTATAGTTTTCTAGACAATTACCTGTTCTTCTAGGTACTTACATTTATTTCTAGAGTTATGCAATGTTTTCTCTTAAAATGAAAAAACTTCCTGTTTTGATCACTATTCTTTCTTAATTTCTAATTTTGTGTATGTTATCTTATTTTTTTAAGTTAGCTAGTGGTTTGCCTGTTTTGACTTGTATTCAACAAACAATTTTATTTATTCATTTACTTCTATTTCTTTTAACTCATATCTACTGTAATTCATGTTTTCTTAATTTCCCTCAGCTTATTTTTGTTATTGTTGTTGTTCTTTTCCTAACTTTGGCTCATATGTATAAATCTTTTTTTTCTCTTTCTTCTTTAGTCATATTACTCCTTGAGACCACACATTTTCTTCTACTTAATTTTTATCTCATGAATTCTTACATGTTTTCATTATCGTTGCTCCCTGGAATTCCTACAGTTTTGATTGGCATTTTCTTTCAACACATAGTCGTTTGCTTTAACATTTTAAGATAAATGAAGGTTATCTTTTCTAATTTTGTTAAAATGTCAATTTCATTTGTCTCTATTATTTTTAGGTCTTCAGTATTTGCTTTATTTATCTTCTATTATTTGTCTGTATATAATTTCCTTAATTCTAAATTATACCTAGTCACTACTTAGATGAACAATAATAGCTTTGACAGTTTTTATTCCTTTTCCCCTCCCTCCTCTTTTTCACCATAACTTCAGTCAATAATACCTTTTCATGATATTTATCTTTGTACTGTTAATTATACCCTTTACCTTTGACTTGATTTGTCATCTTTAAATAACATGCTCTTAGCTGTTACAGATGCTGCAGTCCATATGCTTATTCTACCTCTCATCAGGGTGGTCTTCCAACGACTCCAAGACTTCCTTCATCTGCTCGTTTCCTTCAAATGCGGCGTTTTGGTGGGTTTCTCCACATAGCCACATTTTTTTTTAAAAGCAGGATTTATTGAGAGGACAGAAAAGCTCCCACAGTGGGAAGGGACCCGAGGGGTTGCCCCACAACTTTTTTTCTTTCCAGAGCAAACCAGGTTCAAGAGGCTTTTGCACTTGTCTAATATTCCCTGCTTCTACACCCAGGGTGCCTCTTCTATGTCCCGGAGCTGAGTTTTGCTACCACTTTCTGAGCTCTGCATGGTTGGACCCTTCTTAATACTTTCTGTTCCTTCTTTTCCTACCAGCCCTTGTAAGCTCAGCTCTGTTTTCTCTCAGCCCCGTTCTCAGGAGTTTCTTCCCTAACGTTTGCCCTTCTCATTGGGCTCCTGTTCTCTAGAGCAGACCCCCTATCCTCAACTACTCTTAACAGAAAAAATAGAATTCCACAGATATAAGCTTTCCCAACTTCCTTTGTAAACTTGTCTAGTATAATAGAGTGTCCCACACTCCTTGGTTCCCATACTGGGAAGAGATGCCCTTTTTCACAAAGCCTACAGTCTCTTTCCCTAGATATTACACTTTATCTCTTTTACAAATTTTTTAACTTCGTCAATTATCTGTGTCTCCTCTGGCTTATTCCACAAATAAACTTACTGCCTTCATGCTGAAACCAAACCCCAAATCCAAAAGACATTTCTGTGTTTCTTACTCCCTTTTAAAGTTTCTGCTTTTCCCTCCTCTCTTTACAGACTATGCATAGCCTCCACTTCAAGTTTGCCATTCTCTCTCCAGGCTATTGCACCAAATTTGCCTTCCACCACTGACTGAAACTGCTGTTGCTAAAATAAAGTTATCCTAATGACAAGGTCTGGTCTGTTCCTTCTTTAAATTCTGAGTCCCAGAAATCATTGTCTTGACTTCTAGAATGGGCAATCTAGTTCTGCTTGTTTGCTCCCCTCCACCCAAATATTAAATTTCACTATGCTTCAGGGGGATCACATTTTTCCCTCACATCATAGAATCTTCCTTTGTCATCTGCTTCTGAGTCCAAACATCAAGTAAAAGAGACCCAGTTTAGCAGTATTTTAGCAAAATTTTTCTATTCATGGCAATGCACAAATTAAAAATATTACAATAAGTCATTTTAAGGTGTTATTTCTTTAAAAATAAATTTACCAGCTGGATGCAGTGGATAACACCTGTGATCCTAGCACTTTGGAAGGTCTGGGTGGGAGAATTGCTTGAGCCCAGAAGCTCAAGACCAGCCTGGGCAATACAGCAAAACTATGTCTCTACAAAAAAAAAATCAAAATATTAGCTGGACATGGTGGCATGCACCTGTAGCCCAGCTACTTGAGGCTAAGATGGAAGGATTGCCTGAGCCCAGGAGGTTCAGGCTGTCGTTAGCTGCGTTAGTGCCACTGCTTTCCAGCCCAGGCAACAGAGCAAGACTCTGAAAACAAACAAATAAATAAATTTATCCCGAGTTTTGAATTTTATGAGTGAAGGTTATTATAAACAAGAATTTATATTGGGGGGAAGAGTGGGAAAAGTTGATCTTTTTTGTTTTTTCTTTCTTTTGTTTTTTTTTTTTTTTTTTGAGTTGGAATCTCACTCTGTCGCCCAGACTGGAGTGCAGTGGCTGCTCCCGGCCACCGCCGCCTCGACCTGCTGGGCTCCGGCGATCCTTCTACCTCAGCCTTCCAAGTAGCAGGAACTACAGGCGCGTGCTACCACACCCGGCTAATTTTTTTGATTTATTGTAGAGATGAGCTCTCGCCTGCCCAGGCGGGTCTCGAACCTGCGGTGAGCTCAGGCAATCCACTCACCTCAGCCTCCCAAAGGTGCGGGATTACAGGTTAAGCCACCGAGCCCAGCTTGGTTTTTCTTTTTTGAACTTGACTTTGTGACTTGGCTGGGTCTACCTGGCTCCCAGGACAGGCACCCCTCAGGTCAGGCCTCTGTGTGTGCAACCCCCACCCCCACCTGGCTCTTCTTGGTGAGCCCTGGTGGCCCAGGCCACAGGGCCAGTGCACCTGGAATGGGTCCTCTCCTTGGTCAGACCCCAGGGTTCCTAGCCGGACACCCCCCTCCACCACCTGATGGTGTCCACAGGGGCAGAGAGCCACCTACTCACTCGCTGCTTTAGGATGGATGCTGGGTCCGACTCCTGGGTCCCTGGGAACCCAGTGGCTGGGAGTCCTGCAGAGTTCCCAGGTGGGCCCGTGAGGGTCAATGGATCTTTTTTTTAAAAAAAGCTTTTACTGACTTGCCACGGGAGCCAGTTCACTGTTAATAGTTTGGATTTAGGTGGTAGATATGTGACATATGTGAATTTATAGAAAATGTTAGCATTTCTTACAAATCAAAACCATGGCGACATATCTCATATAACTCAGAACGGCTATACTAATAAGTCAAAAAGCAACAGTTGTTGGCAAGGTTGCAGAGGAAAGAGAATGCTCACAAAATAGGTGGGATTGTAAGTTAGGTCAGCCCCTATGGAAAGCAGTTTGGAGATTTCTCAAAGAACTAAATACAGATTTATCATTTGACCAAGCAATCCCACTTCTGGCTATATACCCAAAGGAGCAAAAATCGTTCTACCAAAAAGACACCTGCATGTGTATGTTTACTGCAGCACTCTTTACAATAGCAAAAACAAGGACCCCACCTAGGTGCTCCCCTAGGTGGACCGGATAAAGAAAATGTAATACATACACACCATGGAATACTACACGGCCATCACAGAGAACAAAATCATGCCCTTTGCAGCAAGGCAACTAGAGGCCATTATTTGAAGTGAATTAATACACAAACAGAAAACTGAATACCACATATTCCCATTTCGAAGTGGGAACTAGACACTAGGTACACACACAGACATTAAGTTGGGAACAATAGACACACAGGACTCCTAAAGTGGAGATGTGGGAGGCGTGGAAGGGTCTTCCTACTGGGTACCATGCTTTCTATTTGGGTAACAGGTTCCATAGAAGCCTAGCCCCAATATATCCATGTAACAGACCTGTACATGCACTCCTTGAATCTAAAATAAAAAATAAATACAACGTGGGAGAAAAAAGAGAAGATTTTAGCATTTCTGAACTGGGGTCCCATTTTGGACAAATTGGTTTATCAATAACACAAATTTGGATAAAGCAATACCATGGAACAGTTAGGATAAGCACACACTAGTAGGTACGGAAAGCAAATCATATAACCATATAAAGGAATAAAGTTAGTACCCGGTTAAGTACGGAGACAACAACAGGTATTAGACTTCTAGCTCTGCTACTTGTCTTAGAAAGAGCATTGGAAGGCAAAGGTGTTTTGAGTAACTTTATTTTCCAAAAATCCACCCTAGAAATATGTTTTCTTCCACATTTCCACACTGATAAAAACACAAACAGCAACACGGAACCAAGCTTATCTCCGGGCGGCTTTGCCCTCAGCCGAATTCCTCTCTCAGAGAGTTCAGGTCCCCCCACAGAAGTTCGGCACTGGGTCTCTGCGAGGCGCTGGCCTTCCAGCAGCGTCGAATGAGGCCCTCCAGTCGAGGCCCAGGGCCAGAGTCGGCGAAGACCGCCGCCGACAGGGCGGGGCGGAGATGGTAGGCCACCACCGCATAGAGCACGTGCTGGCGCTCCCCGGCGTAAGGCAGCTCCCCGGTCGCCATTTGCCAGAGAGTGATGGCGAAAGCGTAGATGTCCGCTTTGGGCGTTATGGCCTCTCCTTTCAGGAGCTCCGGGGCTTGGTGGGTGTAGGTGCCTCCCAGCGGGTAGGGGAACGTCTGGAAGCACAGCAGGCCTTCCAGCTTCTTGGAGCAACCGAAGTCGCTGATTTTGCAGACGTCGCGCTCGCTGATCAGGATGTTGCCGGCTTCAGGTCCAAGTGCACCACGCGTCGCGAGTGGAGGAAGCGCAGGCCGTTCACCACGTCCAGGGAGTACTGCAGACCCTTGCCCAGACTCAGCCGTTCTCCAGGGCAGCCGCGGGGCTCCCCCGCCCGCTCCGTCTCGGGGTGGCCCGCGGCCCCGTAGATGACTTGGTGCAGAGTGACGTTGCCCCCGAACTCCATGATGATGGTGCCCAGGCTGTCGGAGCCCTCGGGCGTGCGCGTGCTGGCAGCCACGACCTTCACGATGTTGTCATGGCGCAGCCTGGCGACGTTGAGCTCGGCCCAGAAGCTCCGCCGCGAGGCCAGGCGGTTCTTGGTGCGCTTGTTCACCTGCTTGACGGCCACGGGGACGCCGTGGTAAGTGGCCCTGTACACCGAGCCGAACCCTCCGGCCCCCAGCCTCTGCAGCAAGCGCACCTGCTCCCAGTCGATGGAGCACCAGGCCAGCCGGCGCGGCAGCCGCGGGGCCCGGGGGGGAGTGGCCCCCGGGCAGAGCTGGCCCGGCCTCCCCGGGAGCTCGGAGGGGCTGCTGCAGGGTCGCGCGTCCCCCGACGGGGACAGCTCGCCCGGGAGGCAGCGGTGCGGCGCCAGAGGCGAGGGCATGGCTCTTTCCACGCCGACACCAGGGCCGCTGCGGCGAGGGGAAGGGCCGGGGGAGACCGCGGGAGACGGGAAGCATGGCTGACTTCACCGCCCCCCTCCAGCCCTTTTGCCTCTTCCTTCGTTTGCTGCAAATGAGCTACATCTGTGCTGTCACTCAGCGAGGGGCTTTTGTTGTTGTTGTTGTTTTAATCGGATGGGGTGAAGCACAACCGCCCCTTGCAGATGAAAGCATTTCCCTTCCACACTTCAAGTGGAATCTTACAAAAACAAGCCCTCGCCTGACAAACACCACGGAGCTGCCCCAGAACTCACCCCTCTTTTACATTATTTCCTTAATTATAATAAAATGCCCCCCCCCGTCTTATCCGCTGAACACGACCGGTCCTTACACTACAGGGGCCACAAAGTACAATGAAATTGTTTTGCACTTTGCAGGCAATCATGATTGTGCGTGCGTGTTATTCCGCAGCTGCATTAAATCACTTCCAGCAGTGACTGGCTGAGGGAGTTGAAATACAGACAGCAGACGTTTGTTTAACCAATCACAGAGGAAAAATGAGGAGCGGCATTCATGTGGCTGAAATACTGCAACCTTAAATTAATCTGTCCAAACAGAATCACTGATACAGGTCAAAATACACACCTTCTAAATTCATCGGGGGAAAGGAGAATCTTCCGACACTCTATGCACCTTATACAGCAAATTAGCAAGACTTCTTAGCATCATCTTGACTTCCTGGTAATCCTTCCCTTCCAAGGCAATTCGGCCCACCGGTCAGCTCACTTCCAAGAGAGATTCCAGGCTTCTGCAGCAAATGAATTACAAAAGTTTTGAAGCAGAGTTAGAAGAGGAAAAACAAAACAAAACAAAAATGATTCAGAGCCATGATCAGAGCTTCAAATGATAACGCATACAGGAGAATTGTAAAAGAGGAAAAATCTGAAGAAATAAAGTGACACAGACATTGGTACCCATATATGATGTAGAAAACCAGAGGTTGAAATTAAATTCAGGATATTGCTGGCAACCAATAAATTCTTCGTTTTTGATTTCTAACTATATTAATATAATATAAATATAATATGTCATAGAATACAATATTGATAATAATATATATTATATTTTTATATATTATTTAAAAATTAATGTTCATACCATATCTTTAGGAAAAACAGTAATATTATCCTTCTCATTAAAAATGCACAATAGTATTAGGGTCTACATTTTTTAGCCAAGTGGTAAAGTTCCCATCTTCTAAAGCATCTGCGTGCTTTAGAGCAGTGGTTCCCAACCTTTGTGGCATCAGGGACAATTTTTTGTGGAAGACAATTTTTCCACGGAAGGTGGGGGAGGGAATGATTTTGGGATGATTCAAGCGCATTACATTTATTGTGCACTTTATTTCTATGATTATTACACTGTAATATATAATAACATGATTATACAACTCAGCATAATGCAGAACCAGAGGAAGCCCTGAGCTTGTTTTTCTGCAGCCAGACAGTCCCATCTGGGGGTGATGGGAGACTGTGACACCCAAAGTGTGTTGCTTATGTCCAGCCTACTCCAGCATCTCGTTTGGGTTGCTGTCACTGCAGGAAATCCTGCTTCATGAAGATGGGATGTTGGAAATGGAAGGAGGCTTTTCAGTGCTGATTTGACAGAAGGTGGAGCTCAGGCAGCAATGCAAGCGATGGAGAGTGACTGTATACACAGACGAAGATTTGCTTGCTTGCTGCTGCTCACTTCCTGCTGTGCAGCCAGTTCCTAACAGGCCACAAACTGATACCACGGGGTTGGGGACCCCTGCTTTAGAGCACACAGGTGATGTATAACCACATGATGATGACAGTTGTGTGCTTCTGAAGTGTATTGGCTCTGGGAAGGTAAATTAATAAACATAAGCCATTTCCATAAACGATTTGAGGTTCATGAGGCCCTAGAATAGAATTTCTATTCTTTGCTACCTGTGTGGCTTAGTATGTGATCTTGAGAGCATACAACATTTAACCTGTTTGGGCCTCAATCTTTGCATGTAAGAAATTAGGATAAGAATAATTATCAACACAACGCTATTATTTTGGAATAAAAGTTGGAGCGCCCTGTCCAGATTAACAATAAGAATCTTTAAAAATGTTAACTATGTAATACTTTAGTAGAAATGCAATTGTTTGCAATTGCACTAAGTCCCAAATATAAAAGAATGACAATGACTAGAGAAAAGTAAAAATGAACACAATTATATTCTATAATAAATCTATATTGCGAAATTTATTCAATAGGTATTACATAGTTGGAATTATAACTCAGGGCCTGAAACAATCATGTATAACAGTGCTGTGAATATTTGCTAAATAATAGCAATAGAGGACCTTAACCACCTAGGTATTACACATAATGCAAGATGATATGACATTATTATATAATCTTTATTTTTAAGATAATCACAAAAGCAATTCATTTTCACAGTTGATTTTATTCTTTACATAAAACATAAGGTATTAATGAAAACATGGTACTGTGCATTCACAAACTTCAAGTTCATTAGCTCTGTCATCTGCCAATCTGCTCAAGAATATTTAATTGAATATCCATTTTACAGCAGCCTTTACTTTGTTTAGACATCTTAAAATATTTCTCTTACTCAACAAACTGCAGTTACCCTAAAAAAAAGCAGAATCTGTCTCCCTATTTACTGTTTCTCCTGCAAGTAACACAGTGCTTAGCACATAATTTCTTGTGTTATTTAAAGTTAATTTTTAATCCTGATTTCAGTATCACATAAATACGCACTATATAATATTTCAAATCTCAGCGCCTCTAAGCATGGTGGTAAACAGTGACAGCACTGGGGGTCAGATGGCCTGGGTTTTTTACCATTCCAGTGCCACAGTCTCATCTGCAAAATGATGAAAATATGCCCACGTCAGTGGCATATTTAACAGAGTGTCACATAGTTAGGTCAGGGTCTGATTTATAGTGGGTAACATCTAGATGTTAACTATCATTTATAAAATTCATTAAAAAATTTGTATGTGCTTATACGAATAAGAAACAGATATGTTAGATAAAATTGGTTTAAAAGCATCCTACCAGGGCTGAAGCAGCTTGTTTTGTTATAGGTTAAACTAATTTAAAGGTTGAGTATTTTTCTGCTCTTAAAATTTGAGGTTAAAGATATCAAAGCATGTTGCGTAACTGGTACAGTACATACTAAAATCTTGGAGGGTCAACATTAATGTGATTAAATGCGATGAGCCTACGTAATCCCCACACAAAAGCAAAGAGCAAAATGTGTTGATAACAGCAGTACCTAGGATGGTAAATGAAACGAAGGAGAGAAAGCAATGAGACCGGGTGCACCTCTGAGGAGCAAGACGCTCTCGGGTTCTTAATGCACGGGCGCTACGTTTTCTGTTCTTTCCCGGGTAACGTGGTTATTAAGATACTTCGGTATCAGGCAACCAGCGTATTTATCACAAGACGTGACAACAGATACCAGAATTAATAGCTCATTTAATTCAACGATAATCAAAGAGGCTTGTTAGGGTACTGATAGCGTGAGGGCCGAGTGCTGGAGGGGTGAGGAGAGGGGAGGCGCGGCACCTGTAACCCAGAGATCTGAGTAAGTGCAAAGAATTGCAATACACAAAGAAGAGCTTATTTAAAAGTAAATAAGAGAGAAAGAGAAGGAAGAGAGAAGATTCACCTCCCCAAGGTGGGGAGGGGGCCAAAGCCAGGAAGCGTGGCAACAGCCGTAGCTCAAAGAGCACATGGCCACACCAGAGTCCAGCAAGGCAATGGCCACTGGTTGCTTGTGGTTGAGTTCTTTTAACCATTCCCCTAGGTGGGGGAAGATCAGTAAGGTGATTGGGTGGTGGTCTGCTTCCATGTCATCACGAAGGGGCCGACAAGCGCAGGTTCTGACCTCAGGGGATGGATAGCAGGCAGATGGGTGGGTTAGTCACATGACTGCTGCCATGGTAGGCTTCATTCGCTGTCACGTAGGTCACAAAGGGCTTATTAGGTTAAGGGTGGTGGTTCCTGCAAGAGACTGGTTAGACATTTGCAATTCACAAACGCAAACATTTGCAACTCACAAATTCCTTGACCAAAGGTGGTCGTATTATTACTTTTATGACTTTGGCCAGCCAAAGGGTGATCTTTGATCTTCGGCCTCCACAGGGAACCTAAAAGTTTCAGTATCATGCTAAACCATGAATGGAAAGGTTTGGCAGCCCTGGTCTTGCATCTGATGGAGATTTACTGATAGGCTGCTGCTTGTTTTGCAGCAGAATGTCTGCATGCTTTCTTTCTTTTTTCTTTTTTTTTTTTTTTGAGTTGGAGTCTCACTCTGTCGCCCAGACTGGAGTGCAGTGGCCGCTCCCGGCCACCGCGGCCTCGACCTGCTGGGCTCCGGCGATCCTTCCGCCTCAGCCTTCCGCGTAGCCGGAATTACAGGCGCGTGCTACCACGCCCCCGGCTGATTTTTTGATTTATTGTAGAGATGAGGTCTCGCTGCCCAGGCGGGTCTCGAACCCGCGGGCTCAGGCAATCCACTCACCTCAGCCTCCCAAAGGCGCGGGATTACAGGCTGAGCCACCGAGCCCGCCTTGCACGCTTTCTAATGACTATTTTGAGGCAAAAAGACGAAACCCTTTCAAGGCTGGGGATCACGGATTGTGGGAGAGGGTCCTCTTTGGGCGGACGCGAGGGACTTTCTGAGCGCACGAGGGTCGAGTCGCTGCCGTCCCAGGGCGCGGGCACCGGGGCTCCAGGGTCTTCGGGACGCGGGGGCGCTCCCGCCCCTACTGCGCTGGGCTGTGGGGGGTGGGACTGGGGGCGGAGGTGGTGTTTTCTTCCTTGATTCCCCAGATCCCTGGAAGCCAAGTCGCTGTCGCAGCTCCCAGAGGCCTGGTTGGCCCTGAGGTCTGTGCGCGGAGCTTCCAAAACCAGAGGGTCCGTCCTGGGCTATCTGGAAGCACGTGGACGCGGCTGCCACCCCGCGAAAGACGATCAGGAGGGCGCCATAACTTTCATTCAAGTGCAGAGTCATCGTGTGGTCTTTGGGGGCCATTGTCAAAAGGCCACGAAACTCAGCGAGGCGCAGCAGCCACGGACAGAGCCACGAGCAGGCCGGCGGTGCAACAGCGCGGCCACACTGGCCCCTGCGCAGGAACGGCAGCGTGGCCTCGGGTGACAACCCACGGCAGGAGGCTCGAACGCGAAGGATCACGGGGACTGGAACCGTGGATGTGCTGGATGACTAGTTACAGCCACGAATTAAGGTCGAAACGTCGCGTTTGCCTTTTTTAGAACTAAAAAGTTAGGTGTCGATGAATACACACGCAGTCACTAAAAGTCCCAATACAAAGATGATTGAGTCGAACTTGAAAAACTTTTTTTTTTACCTTCGTGGGATTAAACTATGGGTGTTTTTCTGAAATTTGTATTTTATAATTGGCAATATAATATAGACTCTTTTTTTCTTTTTGAGTTGAGTCTCACTCTGTCGCCCAGACTGGAGTGCAGTGGTTGTTCCTGGCCACCGCAGCATCGACCTGCTGGGCTCAGGGGATCCTTCTGCCTCAGTCTTCCAAGGAGCCGGAACTACAGGCATGTGCTACCACACCCGGCTGATTTTTTGATTTATTGTAGCGATGAGGTCTTGCTGCCCAGGCAGGTCTCGAACCTGTGGGCTCAGGCAATCCACTCCCCTCAGCCTCCCAAAGGCGCGGGATTACAGGCTGAGCCACCTAGCCCGGCTTAGACTCTTTTTTCCCATGTCAGTAAAGTATACATAGAACTAATGTAGTTTTTAGATAGTCGATATAATGTAGTCAGGGGCAGATTCAAGTTTTGTGGTACTGTGGAGTTGTATGGCCCAAGTCCCTGGATGTAACCTGTGCCCGCTACCTGTATCTTCTTTCCATTCACAGAAGTTGGTTGGCCATCTGGCCTGATTACTTGGATTTTGTATTGAGACTTTTTTTTTTTTGAGTGGGAGTCTCACCCTGTCGCCTAGGTTGGAGTGCAGTGGCACACTCACGGCCACCCCAGCATCACTGACCTTCTGGGCGCCGACGATCCTTCCCCCTCAGCCAACCGAGTAGCAGGAACTACAAGCGCCCGCTACCACGCCTGGCTAATTTTTGATTTGTTGCAGAGACAAGGTCTCACCAAGTTGCTCGGGCTGGTCTTGAACCTGAGGATATAGGCAATCCACTCGCCTCGGCCTCCCAAAGCGCGAGGATTACAGGCTGAGCCTCCGAGCCCGGCTCTGTATTGTACTCTTAAGATACATAAATATTCTTTTTTTTTCCTAATAAAAAAAATTGTATTTACTTAGAAGCATTCAGAATGTCAACAAAACAGCTGCAACTTTTTTTTTCCAATTAGAGTGGTATTCAGTTAACAGAACAACAATTATTTCGTATAAGCTGCATCAGAGACAACTGAAGATGAGAAAACTGCCATCCCCATGTATAACCAATTTGTGCTGTGCACCAACAAGAACCTGCTTTAGATTTCCATGCCAATTTACAACCCCCATACTTTACCAGGCAAGGTTAGTGGCTACTGAAAATACCACAGGACAGGGCTATCTAAAGACACATTCGGTAGTGTGTTAACTATACAAAAAAAGACACTGTACAGTTTAAAAACAAATCTTACACAGCCTTACGTTTCTATTTTTTTCTTTAAAAGGAGTGAGTTGTGTACAGGGGGGTTAAATGCTTTACAGACAAGGGAAATAAACTGCGCTAGAACCAACTTATTCATCATCATCTTCTTCATCTTTGTCTTTTTCGTCTTCCTCCTCTTCCTTGTCCTCTTCATCCTCCTCCTCTTCCTCCTCTTCCTTCTTTTTCTTGCTCTTTTCCGCCTTGACGACTCCCTTTTTTGCCGCATCGGGCTTGCCTTTGGCTCGGGAAGCGGCAATATCCTTTTTGCATTTCTCCTTCAGCTTTGCGGCCTTCTTCTGGTAAGGCTGCTTGTCATCCACAGCAGTGTTATTCCACATCTTGCCCAGCTTCTTTGCGACATCCCCGATGGACAGGCCGGGGTGCTCTCCTTTGATTTGGGGGCGATCCTCAGAACAGAACAAGAAGAAGGCTGAGGGATGCCTCTGGGGAGCGTTGGGATCCTTGCACTTCTTTTTTGTTTCCCCTTTGGGAGGGACATAGGCTTTCACTTCTCTTTCGTAACGGGCCTTGTCGCCATGTCTTCAAATTTTCCCTTCTCTTTAGCAGACATGGTCTTCCACCTCTCTGAGCACTTCTTGTGCTCCTCCCGGCAAGTTTGCACAAAGAATGCGTATGATGACATTTTGCCTCTCGGCTTCTTGGGATCTCCTTTGCCCATGTTCGGTTATTCTTCCTTCGTGTGGCACAGAGTCGCCCAGTGCCTGTCCGGCTCTCGCCTTCCTCAGCGCTGTCTCTATTCTTTTTTTGAGTCAGAGTCTCACTCTGTTGCCCAGGCTGGAGTGCAGGATCATGCTCATGGCCACCGCAGCCTCGCCCTGCAGGGCTCAGGCGATCCTTCTGCCTCAGCCTCCCATGGAGCTGGAACCGCAGGCATGTGCCACCCCACTGGCTAGTTCTTAGATTTATCGTAGAGACAACAGTGTCACCATGTTGCCTAGGCTTGTCTCAAACCCCTGGGCTCAGGAAATCCTCTCGCCTTCACCTCCCAAAGTGCTGGGATTACAGGTGTGAGCCACTGCACCCTGGGACACATAAATATTCTTATCTAAATACTTCTTAAGATTAAGACTTGCAAATATTTTTCAGACTAGTTTTAGAGACCGTTGAGCTTCATGACAGCTTGCAATTCATTGTCTCGTTCTTAAGACCATAAAGTGTTCCTGGGTACTTGAAATTGTATCTGATTGAAATTTGGCTGTCTTGAATGATTTCATCCATCTTATGGTCACAACTTACAGGATCATTCTGTTGGCATTCCTCCCCAAGTCAGAACATGCTTTCTACGTATTTAATATTTATTAAATTCTATATTGTCACTGATAGAGTAAATGAATCAAAATAATAGCATATTTGAATAGGATCTATTCAATTCGCCATCTTTACCCAACTTTATGCAAATTTTTCTTCTGTGTATCATTATGGACTCATGGCTTCTCATTGATCCAATGTGATTTGACTGACAGCAATAATAATTATTTCGTGCTACTCAGATAGACATAATTTGACCAGTGGGGTGACCCTGTTGTGTTCTTTTGACAGGGTCTCGCTAGTCTGAATTATTTCTTGTCTTTCATAACAGCAAATAGCCCCAGGCTCATAATAGCTCATGGAATCAGTCATTTCTCTAGGTTATCCTGGACAAATGCCATAATCTCAGAACTAAGTTTAAACATTAGATTCATTCTCTTAAGCCCTTGTTTCTAGCTCATTTTAGCTGACTGAATTGGAAAATATTTACTTTTTTTTCTTTAAAAAAGACTGGGTTCCTATTGATATTTCTAATTTTGTTCTGACAGGACGGTTCCCAATTTTAAAATTTTGATTTTATTATTTCCTTCCCATTTCTTATATTAAAAATCTTGATTCTGAACAAAGTTAACCTAATTACTTATTTGTTACCTAACAAAATTCGTAAATAAAATTTAAGATTTGTTGCAGCTATTTTTTATCCGTATGCTGTATGCCATTAAGGATGTAGTCAAGTTATTATCTTGTAAAATCACTCATCATAACTCATTCTGTGAGGCTTTGTATTACATAGATCATATGTGATTAATTAATTTATTTTTGTTTGTTTGTTTTCTTTTTTTTGTTTTTTGGTTTTTTTGAGCTGGAGTCTCACTCTGTTGCCCAGACTGGAGTGCAGTGGCCGCTCTCAGCCACTGCAGCCTCGGCCTCCTGGGCTCCAGTGATCCTTCCGCCTCAGCCTTCCAAGTAGCTGGAACTACAGGTGTGCGCTACCACGCCTGGTCAATTTTTTGATTTATTGTAGAGATGAGTCTCGCCAAGTTGCCCTGGCGGGTCTTGAACCCGCGGGCTCAGGCAATCCACTCACCTCAGCCTCCCAAAGTGTGGGATTACAGATTGAGCCACCGAGCCTGACCAATTAATTTATTTTTAATTTTGTGTTCTCAGTATAGCTAGCTGGTCGTTACTTAGAAGGTAGTGCTTTTCAGTCAACTGTTTTTTTTTCTTTTGTGATAGTTAAATGGTAAAATACCATCCTTAGAGTCTTCCTTATGAAATGAGGGGTGAAGGGAAAATCAAGCAAATGAATTTCCCCAGTTCCGTATAAAAATTTCATTTAGCCATCATCTGGTCCATAGGTAGTGACCAAGTATAATATTACATGCATAAGATTCATACGCACAAGTTCTGGATGGGCATCTCAATTTGGTCTTTTACTGTTTGATTTCTGGTAATATTAGAATGCACATAGTTTCATGTATTCCATTAAAATTTAACTTAGTAGATATTAAATGGTTTTAAAACCTTTCAAAATGATTATTCTCTTTTTGCACTTCTCTTTACAGTATATAGCATTTTCCTATCAACTTAATAGTATTTTATTATACCAAATTTACAATGTATAAATCCAAATGACTCTCTAAGTTGATTTTTTTTTTTTTTTTGGAGACAGGGTCTTTCTGTGTCACCCAGGCTGGAGTACAATGGTGTGATCACAGTTCACTCTAATTTCAAACTCCTAGCTCGGGCGATCCTTCCACCTCAGCCTCCTGAGTAGTCAGGACTACAAGTGTGCACCACTATGCTTGGCTCATTTTTTATTTTCTATAGAGATGGGGTCTTGCTGTGTTGCCCAGGCTAGTCTCAAGCTCCTGGCCTCAAGTGATTCTCCCATCTCTGCCTCTTAAAGTGATGGAATTATAGGTACGAACCACCATGCCTGGCCTAAGTAGATTTTTATCATAACCCACTTCCCCAAATTTTAATACTCCTTTCTCTCTTTAATTTTCCTTCATTTACATATAGAGATATACATCTATTTATCTGTCTATCCATCTATCTATAGAGTATCTATTCAATGCTTTTTACTTGTCTAGATTAAAAAAAAAAAATACAGTTCTTTCTCACCTCTCCTTCTGCAGTCCAGAATTATCCGAGGAGAGATTTGCTTTATTTTCATCTATTGTAAAATGTTCAAATATTCTGCCTTTACTAGACAGAAAATATTTTAATTATTTCTAGGTTGAGCCTTCCTAATGGCTTGAGGATTTCAATGCTAATACTTTGAGGCTTAATTTTATATGAGATTAAAAGGCACTTTATACCAAAGCTTTTGGCATTTCCAAGTGACATCTTTGGAAGTGGAACATCAGAAAATGTGTTGGAACTACACACAAGGTGATTTAGGTGACCCTAGAGGCAGAGGAGGAAAATGAGGAACCCAATATTTAGGTCTTTAGCTCTTGTTTAGATGGGAAGCACCTTAGTAGGTCATTCCTGGGCAGAATTGGAGACAGAGCCTTCCTGAGGGCTTCTTTCCATATTTACTGGGAATCAATCTGGTTGGCATGGTGATTTCTCTAGTTTTCCTTTAGATGTTTCAGGATATCATAGTTCCAGTATCCATAAAGGGGAAATTAAAATTTGAGGTCATCCCTGGCATACCTATTGCAGATTTTACAGACTATTTATTATCACGGTTCAGCACAAACTAAGGAAGGCTGGAAACACCCTCCTGATATTTAAACAGGGGGTGCCTATGGTTAGCCAGTCTAGTCTAGGATGAAAACAGAATGTTAAATTTGTTTATTGGATGTTATAGGAAAGATATAAGGAGGAGAGATGTGAAAGTGAGACTAGACAAAAATATTTAATTTATAATTCCTCCCTTAGACTAGAGGTTTCTAAACTACATAGAGTTGAATCTAAAGATGGCAACCCGGGCAACCTCTTTGGGTCCCCTCCTACTGTGGGAGCATTTATGTCCTCTTAACAAATCCTGAGCTGGGCTCAGTGGCTCAGCCTGTAATCCCAGCACTTTGGGAGGCCGAGGTGAGTGAACTGCCTGAGCCCATGGGTTCGAGACCCGCCTGGGCAACTTGGCGAGACCTCATCTCTACAATAAATCAAAAATTAGCCGTGTGTGGTAGCGCACACCTGTAATTCCAGCTACTCAGAAGGTTGAAGCGGAAGGATCGCTGGAGCCCAGCGGGTCGAGGCTGCGGTGGCCGGGAGTGTGCCACTGCACTCCAGTGTAAGGGGCCGGGAGTGAGACTCCAACTCAAACAAAACAAAACAAAAAAAACCCAAATACTTCTAATAATAATAAAATAAAATAATAAAGACAGCAATCCAGGCAGCAAAGGGCAAGTGAAGGAGGGGAAGTCCACAGGAAGACAAAGGGCTTGCCAAATCCAGGAGATTCATTCAGCAGCCTCCTTTGCTGATCTCAGTTTCCTTACTGCTCTAAGTTTTTTATGAAAAATCTATGCCAAATTCTTATTTATTTATATATATATTTATTTATTTTTGAGTCAGGGTCTCACTCTGTCATCTAGGCTTGAGTGACTTATATTCATATGGAAGCAAAAAAAGGACCTGAATAGCCAAAGCAATCTTCAGCAAAAAGAACAAAGCTGGTGGCATCACACTCCCAGACTTCAAACTTTGCTACAAGGCTACAGTAATCAAAGCACCATGGTACAGGTACAAAGATAGACACTAATGTGGGGCTTGGTGGCTCAGCCTGTAATCCTGCGCTTTTGGGAGGCTGAGGTAAGTGGATTGCCTGAGCCCGCGGGTTTGAGACCCGCCTGGGCAGGCGAGACCTCATCTCTACAATAAATCAAAAAAATTAGCCGGGCGTGGTAGCACGCGCCTGTAATTCCGGCTACTCAGAAGGCTGAGGTGGAAGGATCGCTGGAGCCCAGCGGGTCGAGGCTGCAGTGGCCGGAAGTGGCCACTGCACTCCAGTCTGGGCGATAGTGAGACTCCAACTCAAAAACAACAACAACAACAAAAAAACAAAGATAGACACTAGACCAACGAACAGAATAGAGAACCTAGAAATAAAACCTCAGGCCTTCAACCAATCTTTGAAAAAGTTGACAAAAACGAAGATTGGAGAAAGAAGATCCTATTTAGCAAATGGTGCTGGGAAAACTGGATAACCACTTGCAGAAGAATAAAACTGGACCCCCTACCTATCACCATATACAAAAATTTACTCAAAATAGACCAAGGACTTACATGTGAAGCCTCAAATTATAAGAATCTTAGGAAAAACTGAGGGAACACCATCCTAAACATTGGCTTAGGCAATGAATGTATGGCCAAGTCTTCCAAAGGAATGCAGCAAAATCTAAAATTGATAGATAGGACCTTATCAAACTAAAAAGCTTCTGCACGTAGGACCTTATCAAACTAAAAAGCTTCTGCACAGCAAAAGAAATTACCAAAAGAGTAAAGAGACACAACCCACAGTATGGGGAAAAATATTTGCAAGCCATACATCCAACAAAGGCCTAACATCCAGGGATCTACAAAGAACTCAAATGAATTGACAGGTAAAAAATAATAAACTCATTAAAAAGAGGGCAAAGGACATTAATAGACACTTCTCAAAGGAAGACATCCAAGCAGCCAATAAACATATGAAAAAATGCTCAGCTTCACTAGTCATCACAGAAATGCACATCAAAATTATAGTGAGATACCACCTCATACTGGTCAGGATGGCTACCATTAAAAAGTCAAAAAACAATAGGCGTTGGCAAGATTGTGGAGAAAAGGGAATGCTCATACACTGTTGGTGGGAATGTAGGCTAGTTCAATCTTTGTGGAAAGCAGTTTGGATAATTCTCAAAGAACTATAAATTGAGGTACCATACAATCCAGCAATTCCACTTCTGGGAATACACCCAAAGGAACACAAATCGCTCTACCAAAAAGACATCTTCACGAGTAGGTATATTGCAGCACTATTCACAATAGCAAAAATATGGAACCAACCGAGATGCCCACTGAAGGGGGACTGGATAAAGAAAACATGGTACATATACGCAATGGAATACTACACAGCCATGAACAAGAAAAATCATGTCCTTTGCTGCAACATGGATGCAACTGGAGACCATCATTCTAAGTGAATTAACATAGAAACTAAAAACTAAAAATGGCATGTACTCACTCATAAGTGAGTACTAAACATTGGGCACATGGGCACAAGGACAGGAACGACAGACTCTGGGCACTGCTAAAGGAGGGAGGAAGGGAGAGGAGATAATGGATATAAAACCACCCACTGGACACCAAGCTTGCTTTTGGGGTGAGGAGGGTTCATCAGAAGCCCAAACCTCACCTTCACACAATATACACATGTCAAAAATTCTCACACATGCCTCATGATTCTAAAATAACCACAACAGCTGGGCTTGGTGGCTCAGCTTGTAATCCTGCACCTTTGGGAGGCTGAGTTGAGTGGATTGCCTGAGCCCGCAGGTTTGAGACCCACCTGGGCAGCGAGACCTCATCTCTACAGTAATTAAAAAAATCAGCCGGGCGTGGTAGCACATGCCTGTAATTCTGGCTACTTGGAAGGCTGAGGCGGAAGGATTGCCTGAGCCCAGCGGGTCGAGGCTGCGGTGGCCAGGAACGGCCACTGCACTCCAGTCTGAGCGACAGAGTGAGACTCCAACTCAAAAAAAAAAAATAATAATAACCTCAACAAAAAAAGAGTTTGCAGGATCACAGACTCAATCGGTACCTGAAGAACCATGCTCCAAGGTGGGAAAGAACCAAAATATGCCTAAAGAATTAGGAAGCTGCAGCCACTGTAACAGTTTTGGCAGAAAGGTGTGGCCAGAATATCACTACTGATTAATATCCCTCAGCCATCTCTTTCATCTTAGAAAGATTCAGCCCATAGGCTAATTTTGTTCACCTTTGACTCTCTGGCTGTACCAGTGTATAGAAAAGATGGGGTATGACCCTATGATTTCCCTTGTTGGGAGGCAGGCACTTGGATATGCTATTTAACCAGACTATAAGCATTTGAGGAGAAGTAATTTCTCAAATGTCAATCAAGGTGCCATTAGAGAGAACTGAATACGGGCATGGTGGCTCATGCCTATAATCTCAGCAGTTTGGGAGGCTGAGTTGAGAGGATTGCCTGAGCCCATGTGTTTGAGACCTGCCTGGGCAACTTGGCGAGACCTCATCTCTACAATAAATCAAGAAAAAAATTAGCCGGGCAGTGGCACATGCCTCTAGTTCCAGCTACTTGGAAGGCTGAGGCAGAAGGATCACCTGAGCCCAGCAGGTCGAGGCTGTGGTGGCCATGAGCGTGCTACTGCACTCCAGCCTGGGCGACAGAGTGAGACTCCAGCTCATAAAAAAAAAAAAAAAAAAGATGGAAAGAAAGAACTGAATATTGTGCAGGCAAAAGTGACAGATGTGCTCTAAACTCAACAGGGGACCTATTTCTGGCAAAGATCAGGGCAATAGAGGGGAGTGGAGGTAAAGTGACTCCAGTGTGTCTAATTTCTGTATCTAGCTATGATGCCTCTCAGACCTCTAGACCCCACATGCTATTACATGCTTACAGTTGAGGTGGGATAGAGGATTCCAAAGATGCCAGTTTTGCATGACCTACTGATAGACCCTTCCAAAATGTGCTTTCCACTCATTCAAGGATAGTTAATTTTTTGTCCTCAGGACTATAGTAAGTCAGTTCTTGTCATTCTTGGGAAGAGGAAAGCCATCACAGGGTAATTCTCCAGAGCTGTTTGGCTCATATGGAGTGTCAGCATAGCACATTTTGAACACATCTTAAGTTCCAGTGGTTCTAGAGAGTCTTTTTTTTTTTGAGTCGTAGTCTCACTCTGTCGCCCAGACTGGAGTGCAGTGGCCGCTCCCGGCCACCGCAGCCTTGACCTGCTGGGCTCTGGCGATCCTTCCGCCTCAGCCTTCAGAGTAGCTGGAACTACAGGCACACGCTACCACGCCTGGCTAATTTTTGATTTATTGTAGAGATGAGGTCTTGCCAAGTTGCCCAGGTGGGTCCCAAACCCGCGGGCTCAGGCAGTCCACACACCTCGGCCTCCCAAAGCGCTGGGATTACAGGCTGAGCCACCCAGCCCGGCCTAGAGAGTCTTTTCATTCATTAGGGTCTCCAGGCCTGGCTTATCATCATATTCTCTTCATTTTGATTATCATGATTGGTTCAATGAGTCTCAGTTGCAGGATTTTTTCTACAGCAAGGAAGAAACAGTGCATTCAAGAATGTGCTTGCCTGAGAGTGAAGTGAATGCTGAATAAAGCGAAGATTTGAGAAAAAAGGAGATGGAGACCTTTTGACAGTGTTTGAACTCTTTGGATTAATTCTGAATGCAGCTAGGTCTTTCCATAGATACACCAGTCATGTGATCCAGAAAATAAATTATCTTTGGAGAAAGAATGGGTGTAGGAAAGTAGGGCTCGAGATAGAATTTCCCCATAGGTTGGTAAGATTGGAGCCCTCTGCTCCCCACCATCTTCCTTCCTCACCTAGTGTTTTTACCCAGAGGCAATTATTTTCAAAAATTTGAGCTGTACATTTGGACATTTACCTGTTTTTGCATACACTTCTGTAGCTCTCCTATTCCAGAGCGGATGGTTGTTCTGGCCTATTACATAGTTACCATCTTGGGTTTTTTCTTTACTTTTATTCTTGGAGTTATCTTGGTTTGGATTCATGTTTTCCTGAATTCCATGGTTTCCTCTCATTCGATTTATTTTCTTGTTTTGGGGGGGAACACATCCTTCAATAGCTTTGTAAAAAGAATGCATGAGAGATCATTTTTTCCAGTTCCTATATGTCTGATAATATATTTTACTCTGACATTTGATTAATAATTTGTCTGGTCCAAGTTGTATATTGAAATGAATTTTCCCTCACAATTTTAAGAACAGCTGTTGAAAAGTCTAATGATTTCTTTCTGGTACTATCATGTAACTATTTTTTTTTTAGAAGTTTTGAGGATATTCTCTGAATCAGATATCTATTGTTGCCTAACAAGTAGCCCCAAAACTTAGTGGGGGTTGTGACTCACATTTAATATTTCACAGTTTTCCTGTGGTCAGGAATCTAGGTGCAGTTTAGCTGGGTCTTTTTGCTCTCCAAACACTATAGTTAAGATTTTGGCCAGGGCTGCAATGAGAGCTGTTAAAATGAATTCAATTTTCTCCTGCATTTAGAGACTTCTCATCAGAAATTAGGCAAGTTAAAAGATAATGGAACAATTTTAAACTGCCAAGAGAGAAAAATAATAAGCATCACACTTTTATTATTTATCTAACAAAAATATTGTTAAAAAATGAGGATTAAATAGACTTGTTCAGGCAAACAAAAGTTGAGAGAGTTGTTGCCCATATACCTGCACTATCAAAAAAGTTAAGGAAAGTACATTAAGTAAAAAGAGAAATGATACTAGATGGAAACCTGGACATGTACAAAGCAATAAAGAACACCAGAAGAAAGATACCTGTACACGTATGTTTATCGCGACATTGTTCACAGTAACAAGAACATGGAACCAACCATGCTGCCCATCAAAAGAGGACTGGATAAAAAAATGTGGTACATATACACGATGGAATATATGGAGTCATAAAGAAGGACAAAACCATGAACTTCACAGCAACCTGGATGAACTTAGAGTCTATAATACTGAGTGTTATATCACAGAAACAAAGAACTGAGTATCACATATATCACTCATAAGCACACCTTGAACAATTATCGTAATACTATAAGAAAAGGATTGGCAGTGCTGGGGGTGGGGAGGGGGGAGGCGGAACTGGCAGTAGTGGGAATCTGCTGGGGGAGGGGGGACACATCTCATCAACAAGGGTACCTGCAGAGTGAACGTTTGTATACCTAACCCTGAATGGTATCCCACACCTTTAAAATAAAAAAATTAAAAGAGAGAGAAGAAAGAATACCAGAAAAGGTAAATATAGGCTAAACTAAAAGATTTTTCTTAAAAATTTCTATAATAGACTACTGAATGTTTAAAGTATAATAATGCTTTAAGTATAATAATGCATTGTAGGATTTAGAACATATGTAGAAAACATTACAACAATGACACAAAGGAGAGGAAGGGGAAATGGCAGACTGTTGTCTTAAGGTTCACATTATAGCTGAAATGACATAATATTATATGAAGGTAAACTATGATGAGAGGTTATGGATGGATAGAAACATTAAAGGAATCACTAAAATAATAAAACAAAGGGCAGGTGCAATGACTCACACCCTTTGGGAGGCTGATACAGGAGGATTCATTGAGTCTTGAAGTTAGAGAATAGCCTAGGCAATATAGTGAGACCTCGTCTCTACAAAAAATAGAAAAATTATCCAGGTGTAGTGGTACATGCTATGGTCCCAGCTACTCAGGAGGCTGAGGCAAAAGGATCACCCAAGCCCAGGAGGTCGAGGCTATAGTGAGTTAGGATTGTGGCATCGTACTTCAGTCTGAGAGAAAGGGTGAGAACCTAACTCAAAAAACAGAAACAAAACCCAGAACAATAAATATCTATATGATAGATAGAAAAGGAATAGTTAGATGATACCTGTGAACCTGAATCTATCAGTAGTCAAATTAAATGTAAGTAGTCTAAGCATTCTAATAAAAAAGCGGAGATTATTGGAATGGATGACCTAGAAAACCCAACTATATGTTGTCTTTAAGAAACATATTTTAAGGCTGGGCTTGGTGGCTCAGTTTGTAATCCCAGCACTCTGGGAGGCCGAGGCGAGTGGATTGCCTGAGCCTGTGGGTTCAAGACTAGCCCAGGCAACTTGGTGAGATCTCATTTCTACAATGAATAAAAAATTAGCCTGGTGTGGTAGCATGTGCCTGTAGTTCTGGCTATTTGGAAGGTTGAGGCAGAAGGATCTCCGGAGCCCAGCAGGTAGACACTGGGGTGGCTGTGAGCATGCCACTGCACTCCAGTTTGGGCAATGGAGAAAGACTCCAACTCAAAAACAAAAAAACAAAAAAAACTTAAATTAAAAAATGTATATAAAATAAAAGGAAAGTAATAGAAAATGAAACACTAGTCAAGGATGGATAAAAAAAGTTGAAATAACTATATTAATAGCAGGAAAAAGTAGAATTTAAAATACAGCTATAAATGGATATAGAGAAGGATACTTCAAAATGGTAAAGGAATCAAGAAACATAATAATCCTAAGTGGGTAAGATAGTGCTTCGGAATTATAAAGAAAACAAAGACAAAACAAAGAAATAGACTATCCATAATTGTAGTTAAAGATATGAACACTCTTCCCACAGTGACGGATAAAGCAAGCAATAAAAAAATTATCGCATATATAGAAAAAGCGAACAACAGTCTTGTATTAGAGTTCTCTAGAGAAACAGAACCAACAGGATTTATCTGTGTACGATCAATTGATCTATCATCTGTTTGTCTGATCTATCGAGTCTTTGAAATTAATTCATATGATTGCAGCGACTTGTCAAGTCCAAAATCTCTAGGGTAGGCTAGCAGGCTGAACACTCAAGAAAGAACTTTCGTCCAAGTCCATAAGCAGTCTCCTGGCAAAATTCCTTCTTGTTTGAAGGAGGCCAGTCTTTGTTCTATGAAGGCCTTCAACTGATCGGATAAGACCTACCCACATTATGAAGGTAGTCTGTTTCACTCAAAGTTCACTGATTCAAATGTTAATCTCATACAAAACAAAAGTGTTATTTCTTACAGAAGTATCTAGAATAATGTTTAATCAAATATCTGGGCACCAGGGCTCAGCCAAGTCAAGACACATAGAGTTAATCATCACAATTCTCCACAACTTCACTCTTAAACTGCCAAAGCACACGTTCTTCTTGAGTGTGCATTTAACATACACCAAAACAAACCATTCAACAAGGGCCATAAATGTAAAAGGTTTACTACCAAACAGAGAACATTCTCAGATCAAATTGAAGTTAAATTAGAAATTACCAAGAGAAAGACATCTGAAAGATCCCTAAATATTTGGAAATTAAACAGCACACTTCTAAAGAATCTATAAAGGCAAGAAGAAATCATAAAGAAAGTTATAAAATAATTTTAACGAAATGAAAACTCAATATATAAAAATTTTTGGTATTCAGTTAAAGCAGTGTTTACAGAAAAGCTTATATCTTTAAATGCTTACATGATGGTTGGATACAGTGACTCATACCTGTAATCCCAGCACTTTGAGAGACCGAGGCTGAAGTTCAGAAGTTAGAGATCAGCCTGGGCAACATAGCAAGACCTTGGACCTATGAAAAAAACCAAAAAATTAGCTTGGTGTGGTGGCGCTTGCCTGTAGTTCTAGCAGTACAGGAGGCTAGCAGAAGGATCACCTGAGGCTAGGAGATCAAGGCTGTGGTAAGCCTGATTGTGCCACTACACTCCAGTATGGATGGTAGAGTGAGACTCTGACTCACAAAAGAAAAAAAATTACATTAGAAAAAAAGAAAGGTCTAAGGTAATTCATCTAAGCTTTCATATTAACAAACTAGAAATCAAAGTAAATAGTAAAGAGAAGATTAGAAATTAGTAAAATGGAAGGTAACCAATAGAAAAACAATGAAAAACAAAGTTTTATTTTTAAATGTCAATAAAATGGACACATCTCAAATTAGATTGACCAAGAAGAACAGAGAGTAGACACAAATTACCAATCCTGGAGTGAATAAAAGAATATCACTACCAGGCCTAATGATCTTAAAAGGATATTAAGAAATGAATATGAACAACTTCATGCTAATATATTTGATAACTTAAGTAGGGTAGACTCATTTCTTTTTTTTTGAGTTGGAGTCTCACTCTGTTGCCCAGCCTGGAGTGCAGTGGCATGCTATGGCCACCACAGCTTCAACTTATTGGGCCCAATCCTTCTGTCTCAGCCTTCCAAATAGCTGAAACTGCAAGCATGCACTACCACGCCCAGCTAATTTTTTTATTTACTGTAGAGACGAGGTCTCACCAAGTTGCCCAAGCTGGTCTCAAACCTGTGGGCTCAGGCAATCCCCTTGCCTCGGTCTTCCAAAGTGCTGGGATTACAGACTTGAGCCACTGCCCTTGGCCCCATCTCTTTAGAAAAAAATTACCAAACTGACTCAATAAGAAATCGAAAAATTGATTAGTCTTATAATTATTAAACAAGTTGTATTTGTAATTAAAGATATTCCTATAAAGAATGTTCTTGGACCATATGGCTTTACTGGTGAATTGTATTAAACATTAAAAAAAACCCACCAATTATATTCATAGTTTCTCAGAGAATAGTGGAGGATACATTTTTCTAATTCATTTTAGGAGACAGCATCATTCTAATATCAAAACCAAACAAAGAAGGTAGGAAGGAAGTAGGAGGAAGCAGGGAGGAGAAGGTACTACTGACCAATATCTCTCATGAACATAAAGACAAATTTTTTTTTAATATCAGCAAATAAAATTTCGGCATATACATAAAGGAGACTACACCATAATTAGGCAAGTTTTATTCCAAAAATCCAAGGTTGATATAACTTTAAAAAGTCAACCAATCAAGTCACTGAGTTAATGAATAAACCACACTATCATTTAAATAAATACCAAAAAAAGCGTGTGGTAACATTTAAACCCATTTATGATGTTTCAGTAAGCTAGTATTTAAAAAGGAACTTCCTCAACTTGATAAAGGACATCTGCAAAACACCTGAAGCTAACATCATACTTAGCAGTAAAAAACAAAATTCTTTCACCCAGTGATTGAGTACAAGGCAAGGATGTCTGCTTTCAGTCCTTAAATCAATATAATAGGTCTTAGAGCAAAACAAAGCAAGAAAAATAAAAAGAGGCACAGAGATAGAAAAGAAAGGAGTAAACCTTTATTCTTGTCAAAAATGATCACATACATGAAAAATCTTAAAAAATCTACCAAAAAAACCTACTAGAAATAATAAACAAATCTAGTAAGGTAGCAGGATACAAGGTCAATATACTAGCAGCTAATTTACAATAGCATCAAGGAACATGCAAATAAGGATTAATATAACAAAATATATGTATTAAAACTACAAAACATTGCTTAGGAGACTTACCTAAATGGAGAGATATACCATGTGCATTGTTTGGAAGACTAAATACTAACATGTCAACCATTGCTAATTATGGGTTCAATGTAGTATAGAATTTCCAGCAGTAGTTTCTAGGAATTGATCATCTAATTTTAGAAAGTATATGAGGGGGATCCCCTCCAAAACTCAGAATTTAGTTTTAAAAGTCTATTTATTCTTACATGTTTAAACTTCAGTCACCTTCAAAGTATTCTCTGTTTGATGCAATACACCTATCAAGACACTTTTTCCACTGCTCAAAACAGGCTTGCTTGTTTGTTTTTGAGTTCGAGTCTTACTCTGTTGCCCAGGCTGGAGTGCAGTGACATGCTCATGACCACCATAGCCTCGACCTGCCGTGCTCAGGCAATCCTTCCGCTTTAGTCTTCCTTGTAGCTGGAACCATAGGTATGTGCCACTGCGCCTGGCTAATTTTTTTAATTGTTTGTTGGTCTCAAACCCCTGGGATCAGGCAATTCTCTCACCTCCATCTCCCAAGGTCCTGGGATTATAGGCATGAACCACCGTGCCGGGCCTCAAAATAATTTTTGAACTTGTCAATTTTGATGCCTTTTGCTGCATCTGCTATTTGTTTGTTTGCTTCACCTCTCCTACATCGACAAAACCTTTCCCTTTGAGGACTTTTTTCATCCAGCGAAACAAAAGTCATTTGGGGCGAGATTGGGTGAATCGGGAGGGCTGGGCACAGGGGTCATGTCATTTTTTTTTTTCAAAAATGGCTCAACACTCAGCTCGGTGTGGGCAGGTGTGCTCATAAATCACCCATCATGAAATAGGCAAAGGCTTGAAAGAATTTCCAATAAAAAATTCACTGAAGCTGAACACAACCTCTCACAACAACGCTAGCTAGTATACTGATGCTGATGGGTTTCTAAAACACTTACCTAGGAGGGGAAGCCTATATTCCAAGGGGCCTGCCCTTCAAACAATAACTCCATTTTGGTTTGTTTTTTTTTTTTTATGGAAAAGCCAAAAATCCAAAATGACCGACATATACATATACATACACATACACATATACACGTATATGTATTTTAAATAGGGATGGGTCTCATTGTGTTGCTTAGGCTGGTCTCAAACTCTTGGCCTCGAGCCATCCTCCTGCCTTGGCCTCCCAAAGTGCTGGGATCATAGTTGTGAGTCACTGTGCTCAGCCCACAGCATAACTTTTAAAGAGAAAAACAAAGTTGGACAATTAATACTATCTGATTTCAAGACTTACTAAAAAAGCAAAGTAATTTTGACAGTGTAGTGCTGGCATAAGAATAGATATATGGATTAATGGAACATAATAATGAGCTCAGAAAACATCTACATATATATGGTCAATTGATCTTTGAGAGACTAGACAAGGTATTCAAAGGTTAAAAAAAAGGCAGTCTTTTGAAAAATGCTATTGGAACAACTGTAGATCTGTATGAAGAATAATTTACGTTGATCCTTATCTTATGCCACCCAGAAAAGCTAAATAAAAATGAGTCATAAACTTAACAATAAATAATCAACATAAACTTAAACACATAAAAATCTTCACAATCTTAGGATAGGCAAAGACTTCTTAAATTGGACATGGAAATTATGAATCAATTCAAAAAATACCATTAAGAAAATAAAAAGGTAAGCCATAGACTGGGGGAAAAAGATACTTGAAATATGTATAATTGATATCTTTCCAGCTGCAGGAGATGAGTGTCTCTTGTATGCTACCATGGAAACCCTCCGGCCTTCACTTTTAGCTTTTAATTGCTGATTAATCACTTTTAGACTTTCTTCATCTTTTGTCACAGAATTTATGCATTTAGCAACAGTCACCCAATTCCACAGTTCTTATAGTTATTTCCTCTCTAATGCTCAAATGCCTGACAGGATACGTGGTACCATCCCATTCCAGTTCCATCAAGGTGCAAGTTTTGACAATGCTCTGCTGCCTTGGACCAGAATCCATCTGCATTCCACCTCTCGCCAGTAATCCTCACTGCCATCATGGAGTAGGGATTCAGCTGCAGTGTACCACGTTAGCATTCGCTTCTCACTACTGACTCAATTGTGGCTCGTTGGGCTATGAGGAGGTAGCCTCATGGAAGGCCTCCGCTGGCCTCATGGAGGCATCTGGAGCTGGAGTGGCCCTTCAGAAGTATCTCAAGTCGGATGAGGGGGCCACGAACGTGTACACCTGTACCGACCAGTCATTGAATGGGGCTGCCCATGCCAAAGGGCATGACCTGAACAAGCTGGCACCTTTCTGCAGAGGCAGTTCTCAAAGAATGCTGACAATGGAGGACTGTCTGCCAGCAGCACTCCATACCTGGAAGAAGTCTTGAGTCCTGAAGGAGGCTACTGACAATGCGTCCCAATGTTGCCAAATACCTTGTCCAACATATTCATTCTTCAGAGGACTTATATTCTTCCTCTCTGGTTGGGAGATCATTCCACCAAATCTTCTGGAAGTGGAGGAATTCTTGGGCGCTGCCTCAATGGCCTTTGGCTGCTGGGCTTTCTGATCCTGATCCTACTTTGATTCAAAGAATTATGTGGTCCATAAAGTCTTTATGACTAAACACGTCTTGAAGACCTCCATTTATCAATGAATTTTTCTTTTATATTCTTTAACAAACCCTTTGTTGTATGTTTCCATCATAATTTTTACATGCTCATTCTCTAACTTTGGAATGTGAATTCCTGATTAAGGTACTCCAAATTCTGTTTGTCCCTAAAGAGAAAATTGGTGTTTAAAGCTCTCTCTCTATATATTCTCTTTCTCTAGGTATGAAGCCCACGGTTTATGTATTAGCACTGTCAGAGTGAATTCCCTGCAGCAATGTGATAGCAGATTCATAGGCCTTTGAAAGGTCGAGTGAGGAAACTCCTTCCCCAGGAAAGCCGACTGCATGGGGTTCTCAGGATTCTGCTGAGTAGGGGACACCTTTACCTGTCTAGTTGGATGAGGGGGCAAGTACCTAGGCCTGACATCTCAGAAGGCTGGAGTCACAAGAAACAAACGGAAAAATGACCCACGTAACCAAGAGCCAGGTTTTCTCCTGGAGCCAACACAGCAGGCTTGTGCCAGGTTGCCACACTCACGTTCCTTCACAGTGGCTGCTGTTGCCTCAAATGGAGGTGCCTAGGAAAACACAGGACATTTGAAGTTCAATGGTTATAGAGAATGTTCTTGGGATACCAGCGTTCATTTTAGAAGAAGCATCTCATCACCCTTCACTATAGAGACTGGAAGTGGCTTAATTGCTGGGTTATGTGATTAGATGGGAACTTCCCAACGGAATACTACAGATCAGTGAGGAGGTGGTGCCAGAGTTGCTCCAGAAGCTGGGGAGGCACCTGGAAAATACTGGCACCAACTGGAATCATTTCCAACCTTTTAACAGCACTAGCTCAATAATGTGGCCCGCAGGCAGGGGTCACACATCTGGCAACCCGGGCCTTTCCTGTTCTGAAAGCAAATACCTATGGGAAGTTAAAGGCTGAGCAGGAGTCCAAGTCTAAGAGCTTCCATTTAAGAAAAATCTCTGGTTCTGAGGAGTAGAGAGAGACTATAAATGGAACTCTAACCCAGGAAGATTGTCTCTCTCATGAAGAGAAAGCACATTTTCTTTTCAGGCTGCTCAAAAAATTGGTTGAACTAAATTTCCCTAGGCCTCTTGAGAGGTCTAGGAATGCATATTATTTAAAGTCTAGGACTGGTAAAACCTTCTTTTATTTTATTTTTTGAGTTGGAGTCTCATTCTGTCACCCAGACTGGAGTGCAGTGGCACGCTTCCGGCCACTGCAGCCTCCACCTGCTGGGGCTCTGGCGATCCTTCCGCCTCAGCCTTCCAAGTAGCTGGAACTACAGGCGTGCCCTACCACGCCCGGCTGATTTTTGATTTATTGTAGAGATGAGGTCTCGCCAAGTTGCCCAGGCGGGTCTCGAACCCGTGGACTCAGGCAGTCCACTCACCTCAGCCTCCCAAAGCACTGGGATTACAGGCTGAGCTACCGAGCCCGGCTTGCAAAACCTTATTAAAGAGCCCTCAATTAATTATATGACATTTAAAGTGGAGAGACCTCATCTGTCCCCCTTATATACTCACTGTAGTGATGAGGAAGAAATCAGGAAAATGATGGCTGTGCGTAGATCCTTGCACTCAGAACCAGGAGCTGGAACTAGATGAATACACTGTTTCTAAGTACAGGATACACTGGTCAGCCTGTTGGTTCTCAGTACTGGACTTGATGAGCAGCACAATCAGATACACTGGGCCAAGGAGGGCCAAGCCAGAGCTGCCATCATGTGTCCTCTGTGTTTTTAAATTTCCAATAAATGCCCCAAGATACTTCTGGGGCGCCTGTCAAATTCCAACAGTTAATGGAAAAGTGATTGGTGCTATTAGCTATCTAGAATTGTTGGTCTGTTTAGATGAACACAAATTTTGGTACAAGAAGCACAAAGACTAACAAGGTCAATCCCTGGGGTTGGGAGAAATGCGTGGACAGTTGTTTCTAGAAAACACCAGTTCTAATGTTTATGAAACACATAGGGTGTTAGTGCTACTCCATCGACTGACAGCTGACCCTGGAAAATGGTGCTGTCACCAATTGTCCCTGAGTTCTGTTAATTACAGGAAATTTATGATTTAATAGCAATGACAAGAGATTCAAAAAGGATTATTCCCCAAATCTCAAACCACTCAGCAACGTCACTTAGATCATCACAGGAAAATTCATCACTCTAAACACAGCAGTGCACACTCCTGAGGGCCACCTCGGCTGCCCGCCTACATGACCCTTGGATCCTTTGGGGTAAGATGGAGAGGAGAACCCTGCCAGACACTCAGGGCACTGTGTGCTGAGTGAAAGTCCTACATTTAGCCTCCCTTAATCTTGAATTCCTTCTTATCCACACATATGTCAGCTCTGAGGAGTCCCAAAGGAGCTGTTCTGAGCTGAAATGAGGAAGGAGAATGAGGAGAAGCTAGAACTGCGAGACTCCCAAAGGAAAATTTCTACCCTTTGAGGGCCATTGCCTACCTGTTCCCAGATTTGTGAGGTCACATATCAGTATGGAATGCAAGTAACAGAATAGCTAATTAACTTGGGCTTAAACAATAAAGGCAGTTAAGAATTTCCTATGACAGGAAATATCAAAGCAGGTAGTCAGAGCTGTTAGAATACTTAATGTCACCTTAGTATATCACTTCTTGGTTGGGAGATATCTGCAGCTTCAGGCATTTGTCTACATCTGGGGCAGGAAGCTGGAGGGCACAGCTTTCCCTATTAACCTGGCAGATTATCCTGTATCCTTCTCTTTTGCCACAACTGGGTCACCTGACCACCATTAGCTGCAAGGGAAGCTGAAAGAGAGAGGAAAAAAGGGGGCGGAGGGCGGGCGCAGTGGCTCAAGCCTGCAATCCCAGCACTTTGGGAGGCTGAGATGAGAAGATTGCCTGAGCCCAGGGGTCAGAGACCAGCCTGGGCAACTTGGCGAGACCTCGTCTCTACAGTAAAATTAGCTGGGCGTGATGGCGTGCGCCTGGAGTTCCAGCTACTTGGAAAGCTGAGGTGGGAGATTCGCCTGCGCCCCGCAGGTCAAGGCTGTGGCGGTCGTGGGCATATCGCTGCACTCTAGCCTGGGTGACAGTGAGACTCCAACTCAAAAAAAGAAAAGGAGTAGGGAGGAGCGTAGTTTTTTTTTCAGCTTCTAGAATAGATGCAGGCAAGAGAGTTGGAAGTGAATGTGTAGTTGCAGAGTCCACCCACTGGGCCTGCCTTTCGGTGCATTTTCTTTTTTTGTTTTTTGTTTTTTTTTAGTTGGAGTCTCACTCTGTCACCCAGACTGGAGTGCAGTGGCCGCTCCCGGCCACCACAGCCTCAACCTGCTGGGCTCTCGCGATCCTTCCGCCTCAGCCTTCCAAGTAGCTGGAACTACAGGTGCGTGCTACCACGCCAGGCTAATTTTTGATTTATGGTAGAGATGAGGTCTCGCCAAGCTGCCCAGGTGGGTCTCGATCCCTCGGGCTCAGGCAATCCACTCACCTCAGCCTCCCAAAGGCATGGGATTACAGGCTGAGCCACCAAGCCCAGCTGTTCGGTGCATTTTCAAGGATGGTTGCATAGTAGTTGGCTTTGGCTTTTCTATCTGACACTCCTGAGCGGCAAAGAGAAAGAAGTGCAAGGTGTTGAGGGAGCATTCAGGAGGGCAACCAAACTTGGCCAAGGTGTCTGGGAGGGCATCCCTGGGGAAACTCCATTTAACTTGGAAATCTGAGGGTAAACAGGAAAGAGCTGTAAGAGCGTTTTGGGCCGAGCAAATGGCATCTGTGAAGACTCATAAAAGGGACCACGTTGGTTCCAGCAACTGAAAGAAGAACTCCGCTGGAGCAACTCTAACCCCTAACGCCTGAGGAGAGTTTTTAGAATTGAGATTGGAGAAGAGATAGAAGCAGGATTGTGGAGGGCCTTTTAAGCCATTTCAAGGAATTTGCAATTATGACATAAAAAGTAGAGACTATTAGAATTCGAAGATTAAGCCCTGGGTGAAAAAAACTGTCAAGCAGAAAAGCCCACCCATGATAAGAGTCTCAGGAAGCTCTCCAGGTGGAGCCCTGAGGCGGCGAAATGGGGAGGTCTTTGAGAAGACCATGGACTGCCCATGACAGAGAAGGACAGCATTGCTCAGGGTGCTGCTGGCTGGCCGGTGGCGTCTGGCTTATGTTTGTGTTAGCATTAGACTTGTGGGAGGTGTCTGCTGTGCCTCTGAGGAGCCGGCTTTGAAAACTTGGTGCCCGATTTTCTCCATCATTCAGGAAGGACGCTGGTGTTGAGGTTGACATATCTGTTGAGGACAGTAACGACCATGATTTCCGGAGCTTTGACGAAACCTCAGATGCATGGCCTTCTGGCCAAACATCTGCGATTTCATATTGTTGGAGCATTCGTTGTATCCCTGGGGGGTTGCAGCTTTCTATAAGTTTGCTGTGGCTGAACTAAGAAAGAAGACATATGCAGATTTCTATAGAAATTATGATTCCAGTCGGGCTCGGTGGCTCAGCCTGTCATCCTGCGCCTTTGGGAGGCTGAGGTGAGTAGATTACCTGAGCCCGCGGGATCGAGACCCGCCTGGGCAGCGAGACCTCATCTCTACAATAAATCAAAAAATCAGCCGGGCGTGGTACTGCGCGCCTGTAATTCCGGCTACTGGGAAGGCTGAGGAGGAAGGATCGCTGGAGCCCAGCAGGCGAGGCTGCGGTGGCCGGAAGCGGCACTGCACTCCAGTGTGGGCAACAGAGTGAGACTCCAACTCAAAAAAAAACCAAACAAACAAACAAACAAAAAAGAAATTATGATTCCATGAAAGATTTTGAGGGAACGAGGAAGGCTGGTATCTTTCAGAGTGCAAAGTGATTTGGGAATATAAATAATTTCTTTGGGTTGAATTACATGGCAGTTTGTCACATCTGTGTTCCTGAACTACGAAACATGCTATGTGGGCTAATTAGTAGTTTCTCTTGATAAATAAACAATTAACAAATACTTCGAAAAGAAAACTTGGTGCCTAGTTGCCTGGGAACAGGCCTGAGGGGGCGCAAGCTGCCTGGTGAGGACTGCCCTGGTGTCAACAGGCGGGGATCAGGTCAGGGCTCACCAGCATTACCTTAAGCAAAGCATGAAGTCATTAGAGGTCTCACAGCAAAGTATGATCAGATTTGCAGTATTTAGAAAAATGTCTTTTGGTGATCACTGGATGCAAGCAAAGCTGAAGAAAGGGGACCCACTGGGATGGCAATCTAGTCACCCCAAACTGGCGATGAACCAGCCAGAGGCCGCCAGCTGGGCTGCAGTGCCCACAAGATACTCTTAGAGTCATTTCAGAGCCCTGCTGTTGCAGCTCCAGCTGGGAGACCGACACTTCACGGAGTTCAACTTAAGATATCATATCCACTAAGCACACAGGCTGACGGGACATGCAGAAGGATAAAACGAGGTGCCCTGAGAAGTCCGAGGGGGCAAGCAGGTCAGGAGAGGCTTCCCTGAGCACATGCCCTCAAGCCAGAGGACTGAATGATGGTTCACAACATGGAACCTGTTTACATTCCCAGACGCCAGCTGATAGGGGCTTCCTTCCATGTGCTAGCTGGAGCCAGGACCCAGGATTTCTTGGTGAGTTTGTGCCAGATGGGTCAAGGAAGAAAAGTTCTGGGGGAAGAAGAAAGGGAAGATAAGGATTCAGAAGGGAAAGATGAAGGGTTAGCTCTATGATCTTTGTGGGCTTTAGGGATGACAAAGTTGTTAGAAGGGTCTGTTATAATGGCCCAGCCATGATTTTTCTAGTATGTTGTTGTTGTTGGTGGTGGTGGTGGTGTTAATGTATATGTAGCCCACTATTTATTTCTTTGAGGACATCACCCTTAAGGGTAAGAGTTTTCTCATCCTAATATTAACAGAACTCTTTTGATTTGTGAAATTGTGGTAGACTATGGTGGACCACCTCCTGGTTCACAGGGGATTTGTGTAAGTGTAGATCAGTGGTTCTCAAACTTTTTGAGCTCAGAATCTCTTAACATTCTTAAAAATTAATGAGAACTCCCAAAGAGCTTTGATATTATGTGGGCTATGATATTTGCACTATTTAAAATTAAAAATGGGAAAAATTTAAATATGTATTTATCTGATATGTATTTTTGATACATACATTTTAAAAATAACCATAAATTCATGACATGTTAACACATTTTAATAAAAATGACTCTTTTTTTTTTTCTTTGAGTTGGAGTCTCACTCTGTCGCCCAGACTGGAGTGCAGTGGTCGCTCCTGGCCACCGCAGCCTCGACCTGCTGGGCTCCGGCGATCCTTCCGCCTCAGCTGGAACTACAGGCGCACACTACCACGCCCAGCTGATTTAAAAAAAAATTTTTATTGTAGAGATGAGGTCTCGCCAAGCTGCCCGGGCGGGTCTTGAATCCGCGGGCTCAGGCAATTCACTCACCTCAGCCTCCCAAAGGCGTGGGATTACAGGCCGAGCCACCGAGCCCGGCTAAAAACGACTCTTTTACAGAGCAAAATAATTTATTTTTATTTTTAGATTCAAGGAGTACATAGGTAGCTTTGTTACATAGGAATATTGCTTGTTGGTAAGGTTTGGGCTTCTATTGCGCCCATTACCTGGGTGGTGGGCATGGCACCCAATGGGTAGTTATCAACCCTTACTACCCTCTCTCTCTCCCTCCCCTTTTTTTTTTTGACAGTCACACATCTGCCTTTATTGTAAGCAGCAAACGGGATGCTTCCAGCACAGTAAAAAAATTAATTTACAAAAGCAGGGAGTCAGTGAAGCCGCCTGGCTGGTACCCTCGGGCACTCACACGTAGCTGCCGACCAAGAGCAGCAGGAAGAGGACTCCAAAGCCCATGAAGAGCGAGACCACCAGGGAGATGAGGAGTTCTTTGTAGCTATCGTGAGTGTACTTGGTGGAGGTGACCTCATACATGAAGAACCAGGCGGTGAAGAACATGCCGATGGCCAAGAGCACCATGGTCAGATGTGGAAAGACCGCTGGGTTCACAGGGCTGGTGTATCTGCTCAAAGCCTCGAGTTCCATTTTGCTGGGCTCTGGGTGAGCTGCTGATCCTCTCCCTCCTCTCTTTAGAAGTCCCCAGTGGCTGTTGTTCTTATCCTTATGTCTGTATGTATTCAGTGTTTCGATTCCACTTACAGATGAGAACATGCAGTATTCAGTTTTCTGGTTTTGTGACAATTCACTTAGTATGATGGCCTCCAGCTGCACTGATATTACAGCAAAGGGCATGATTTTATTCTTTTTTTATGACTGCAGAGTATTCCATGGGTGTATATACCGCAGTTTCTTCATCCACTCTACTGTTGATAAACATTTAGGCTGGGTCCATCTTTTGCTATTGTGGATAGTGCTGAAATAAACATACAGGTGCAAGAGTTCTTTTGGTAGAGCGATTTATGGTCCTTTGGGCATATATACCAAGTAGTGGGATTGCTGGATCGAATGGTATTGATATTATTAAGTTTTATATCTATTTGGAGTTATTTGAGAAATTTCCAAGCTGCAAAGCAAAATAATTTAACTAGAGGAGTGGCGTTCATTTACAGTTTTGTGAATACCTTTAATTAAAGGTCTAGCTTAATAGAAGGTAACCAGATTCTCATACCTGCTTCTGTATTAAATCTGTTGTGAAAAAAAAAAATCTGTTGTGATACATTGTTTTGATTGAACTACATGAAGCAAGCTAGTCTAGGTATGCAGGTGATTTTTTATTAGTATTTTAAAATAACTGTAGATATTCTACTTTGATATTACACCCCAACTTGGCAAGGAGTATTTTTTTAGAATGTTAGTTGTTTCTTAAATGTATTGTACTCTATTACATTAAAATCTATTGGTCTTTCTTCTACATTGAATGGACCTTTTACCTACATGTGATTTTACACCACTCATTTGGTAATTTGCAAATATTAGTTCACTGGGTTATATGAGCCTTCCAGATGATGACACATTTTGTCACACAGACTCAAAAAAATCACATTTGTTAATATCACCACCGATTTCATCAGAAAAGTAGTGGGAAACCATCAAACACAAGGTGCTAGATAAAAGTTTTCCAATATTTAAATTTTCTCTTGAAAGCTTACATTTTATCATAAACAACAAGTATTGTCGGTTGTTTTCCTAGAAGTAACAGGCTCACGTCTTTCCATTTTTGAAAAAAAGTCTGCCAAATACCCAACACTGACTAACTACAGTTAGTATTTTCCGTAAAATGGTTTTTCATTGACAAGAAAATGACTGGTTCAGTTTGCAACAGAACTCATTGCACAGGTGCTGTTCCTCAGGACAACCATTGCATTGGTGTTCAATAAAAGTGCCTTATGCATACATCCATTCTCTTTCTCTCTCCGATTTACTTTCTAAATAAACTATGTTTTCCAATTTTTTAAAAAAGCACACATCCTACTTAATCACACAGAATATTAGAGTAGCATGTAATCAAGGGTTGAGAGTTCATCACAGCACGGCCTTCCGGTACTTCATCCAAGACATTCATACGCAAAATGGCCTTTTTTTCTTGAGTGTGACGTGAGGCAGTGGAGAAGACACTGGCTACGAGTGCAGGTCGATGCTCACAGCCTTGACTCGTGCTAAGGCACCCACAGTTCTACCTGCCTTTGCTTTTGCACCATAAATTCAAATGTCAGCAGAGCAAAAAATAAATAGAGTCCTGACAGGGATGCTCAGAGACCTCAGGGGTCCATGTATCACACTTCGTGAGTTTCTGGTAAAGACAGAAAAGAGAAGAGCACTAAGCCTGAGAATATTTCAATCTTTAGAGGTTAGGCAGAGTTGGAGGATCCAGCAAAGGAAACCGAGGAGCTGCTAGTGAGGCCAAAAGAAAACCAGGAGGAATAAGGTGTCATTGCTAGCATGAAGATGCCCATAGTGGTGGGGAAGAAAACTGAATTGAGTGTGTTAAAAAAAACCAAACAGACGATAGGTGAGGAAATGGTTGTATTAACCGTGTCTTTTATTTTATATATTCTGATGCTTTGACATCTGGGGCCTTAGGGAGACTGCTCCTCCCAGGGAAGCCAATTCCTAGAAAGAATAAACAACTCACTTGTGAGTGAACATTTCAAATACACATATACTAATCCAGAACCTACACCCCCAACTCACACTCTAGGCCACTATCTCCCTGCTCTAACACCACAGCGTGAGGTACCAGACAACCAGGGATAGGCTCTATGCCCTAGAGCCTACGAAGATTATTCACACTAGCCAATTCTAAGCCTGTTTACCTGCCTTGTCTGTTCCTTCCTTCCCATAGAAACCACAATAAAGGCTCTTGTCCACAGTTGCCCCTTTTTTCTCTGCCTCGTGACTGCCCCTGGTGCCCCGGTGTGGTGTGATGTGCCAATTCCTCTTGGGAACTGTGAGTAATAAACTGTTTTTTTAGTGGCAATTGTCTTCTGATCTGTTGGCCTTGCCATATCTCAAATTTTCTATTAACACACTACATTTTGATATAGTGAGTACAGACAACTCTTTCAGGGCAGAATAGAAAGAAGAACAGAGAAATAGGAAAAGGCTGGATGGGAATATAAAATCAAGACTGTATGTTTGCATGCTAATGGTGGTGATTTTATCAAAAAGGGATAAAGTATTGTTTCAGGGGTGGGGAGATATGATCCAGTGCATAAATGGAGCAGTTATCATAGACAGGTGAAGACAGTTTATTTTAACCAGAAATAAGAGAAAGTACAAATGCAGGTAAATTGTTAGATTTGGTGGTTGTAAACAGATGAAAATTCTCTTCTGTTTGCTTTTATTTTTTCTTGGTAAAGTAAGAATTAAGACCACCAGCTGGGCCAGGGCTGGAAAGGAGTTTGTAGGAGATGAGGGGAGAGAGGAGGTGTGACTTGAAGAATGAGAGAGAAAAACTGATTAGGACAAGGTAGTAAGATTTCCAGACAATACCAAGGACCCATTTGAGTTTAGGATAATAAACTTTAGATGAGGTGAGTTGACCCGACTGCATGCTTTTCACAGGAAAAGATGAGGAATAAACAGAGAATTTTAGATAAACTTTTACATTTTAGTACAGCTTTTACAAAAATATTGTGAAGATAGTACAGAGTATTCTCAAATGCTCTACATTCAGTTTCCCCTATTACTAAACTTACACTAGCAGGGCACATTTGTTAAAATTAGTGACCAATATTGATGTGTTATTAATAAAAATTCATACTGTATTCAGATTTTTAAAAAGTTTCTATCTAATGTCCTTTTTTTATCTTCAGGATCCCATCCAGGGCCACCCTGTTATACTTGGTCATCAGGTCTCTTTAGCTTTCTTTTGGTTGTGGCAGTTTCTCACACCTTCCTTGTATTTGATGACCTTGACAGTTTTAAGGAGTACTGGGGCATTTTGTAGAATGTCTCTTGTTTGGACTTGTCTGATGTTATTCTCATGATTACACTGGGGTTATGGGTTTTTGGAAGAAAACTTTACACAGGTAAAGTGCCATTCTCATCACATATCACGGGTACATACTATCAACTTGACCAATCATTGTTGATGCTGACCTTGATCACTTGTCAGATTTCTCCACTGTAAAGTTATTTTCCCTGCCTTTCCATACTGTATTCTTTGGAAGTCTCTATCTGCAGCACTTAAAAAGTGGGGATTTATGGTTTCCTTCCTTGAGAGTGGAGTGCCTACATAAATTATTTGGAATTATCTGTCTCTTCTCACCAATTTATTTATGTTAATATTCAGTTTTTACCTTGAATTATTATACTACTACTTTTAATCTTTTTCAAATTGTTCCAACTTTGGCCACTGAGAGCTCTCTCAGTTGGCTGCTGCATTCCTTTGACATACCATTATCACTGTGGGTTTTAAAATTTCTACTTTTGAACAGTTTTTTACTTTCTGACAATAAAAGATGCTCTAGGCTCATTTTTTGTACTTCCTTCCCCCGTCCTAGAATCAGACATTTCTCCAGTGCTATTTTTTATATTTTTTTTACCTTTTAAATTGTAAAATAAACAAGAAAATGAATGTAGAGCTCAGAAAATTATTATAAGGAACACACCCTTCTAGCGTTGTTTGGGTGCTGGCTCACACATTCTCCTAAGTGCAGTCTCTTTCCAGTTCCACATTCAGTGACATTATGTTGGTAGCTTCAATTTGTCCATGGTAGATATAGTTACATGACGAAAATTGGAAAATGCTATAATTTAGGGCTTTCTTTTCCCCCCAGTTATTTCCCCCCAGTTATTCAATACCAGTGCACTTCTTCTTGTATCCACCATTCTAGTCAAGAAATACAACCACAAGCCAATAAGTAAAACTTTTTTAGTAATCCCAATAACCTCCAGGTACCCTGTCATTATCCTTTCTTTCCAAAGGTAGCTCTTGTCCTGACTTTTACAGTAATCACTTCCTTGTGTGTATATTTTTAATAGTTCTATCACCCTAGATACTATGGTTTAATATTATACCTTATTTTTACCTAGATGTGTATTTTTAAAACCTCTAGTCTACAAACTCCTCCTCTAAACATTTCTTTTCTTACGATTTTCCTCACTGTTAAAGTATATGGACAACTTTACCTGTAGACTTTCCCCAGACTAGATTTTACCGATTGATATTCTTGTTGCAGTTCAACATGCTCCTTTGTCCACCATTATTCACCATATCAAATTAACATTGATAGAACATTTCACCTAATAACAGCAGTATATTACTTTTAAGTGCTCATGGAATATACCAAGAAAGACCAAATCCATAAAACAAAACTAACAAATGTAAAAGAATCTCCAATCATATCCGGTTTCAAAAGTAGACAGATTCTTATTGAACTTACGCAAGTAACTATATTGCCATAAAACAATGTTCATGGATTCAAAATTCTGGAGAAATTAGATAGAGAGAAAGAAAGATGCTTCAAATTATGTTCACAACAACATACTTTACTCAATTGTTAAAAGCTGTAAATAGCTCAAAAGAAAAAAGTTTTCTTGACTCCAAAAAACAAAACAAAAAAGAATCAGTATTACTTCAAAAAAGTAAAAAAATTACTTTAGTCTTTACTTAGCTCAGTCCATCCAATTAACTCTTGTTCTGCTCCATATGGGGTCAAAGTCCTCCTGAACACATACACTCTCTAATAACAATAGTCCTGGAAGTCTTTTCCTAGTCTAATGACACAACCTCCAAAGTTACTGGAAACCAGCATTGAAGAGCATCTGTCAGTTATATAGCTGATTATAAACTACTTCTTGAAAAGGATTAAAGCAAAACAATACTACTGGATGACAAAAATCTTAAATTTGCTTAACGACACAGCTGACAATAATTATTACTACTAATAACATATACTAAAACATATCAGGTATCATTTAATTTTGGAATACATACTAATAACACATATAGTTATAACCCAGAGAAAACTAAACAACCTTTATATTTGACAATGCTTCATGTGCGATTTTAACGTACTACATCAGCCAAATATGTCTCTCTTGGATGTTAGGAAAACGTAATATCTAAAAGTTAATGAGGTCAAAGAGAATGAATTCAAAACTTGAAATTTTCGTTTTCTGAAAGTTTGTCAAATATCAAAGGTTTAAAACATCTGGTTTTACGCTGTAGGATTACAGGTCACTATAAAGTCATTCATTTAGACAAAACCTTAATCTTTGGTGTAAGTCCTAAGAAAAGATAGCATCTGAATCTCTCTCCCCTATATTTTATTTTGTTCCTCTTGCAGTTACTCGAAAGGTTAAAAAATTTTATTGTCTCTTGATATTACGTGAGAAAGAAAAAACCCAATTCTATCTTTGCGTAAGTTTTTGTTTTGTTTTGTTTTTTTGAGTGGGAGCCTCACTCTGTCGCCCAAGCTAGAGGGCAGTGGCACAATCACGGTTCACCACAGCCTCGACCTCCTGGGCTCAGGCAATCCTTCTGCCTTAGCCTCCCAGGTAGCTGGGTCTACATGCTTGTGCCACCATGCCAGATTAATTTTTTGGGGGGTAGAGATGAGGTCTTGTTACGTTACTTAGGCTGGTCTTAAACTTCTGGGCTTAAGCAGTCCTCTTGCCTTGGCCTCTCAAACTGCTGGGGACTGTAGACATGAGTCACCACGATTGGCCAAGTGTATTATTAATGTTAAAGCTAATTTTCATAACATTTCATAAACAAATCCAGTTTGACCATAAGGATTTTCATAAACCTTTTTTGTTGTTGTTGTTTTTCCTGAGGTGAGGTCTTACTCTGTCACTGAGGCTAGAGTGCAAATGGCTCACTGCAGCCTTGACCTCTGAGCCTTCCACCTTAGCCTCTCGAGTAGCTGGGACTACAGGTGCATGCCATGACACCTGGCTAATTTTTCTGATTTTTTTGTAAAGATGTGGTCTTGCTATGCTGCCCAGGCTGGTCTCAAACTCCTGGCCTCAAGCAATTCCCCTGCCATAGCCTCCCCCGAGTGCTGCGATTACAGGTGTGACCCACACACCTGGCAAGATTTTCATAAACCTTCTATATAACCTGTTACAATTTTTATTAAAGGACAGATCAATGCTGTGAAAAAAAAAAAAAAAAAAAAAAAAACCCAACTCTGTTATTCTGACATAGAGTCCCAGACTCTGGACCTGCATTTGTGTGTTTAATTTATAGAAAAACGAAATAACACCCTTTAAGTTTTACTAATTTCACATAAACTCTTTTTTCATAAGATTAATTTTCTACAGCTGGTTTAAACTTTCAGTTTCATATTTAAATTTCACCTTAAGACAAAAATTTACTTTCTTTCCCAAATTTGTATCTATTCAGTTTTAGCCATAATTTGCATGCCTTTACTCTACTTTATTTTATTTTTGAGTTGGAGGCTCACTCTTGTCACCCAGGCTGGAGTGCAGTGACATGCTCATGACCACCGCAGCCTTGACCTGCTGGCTTAGGCAATCGTTCCGCCTCAGCCTTCCAAGTAGCTGGAACTACAGATGCATGACACCATACCTGGCTAGTTTTTTGTGATTTATTGTAGAGACGAGGTCTCACCAAGTTGCCCAGGCGGGTCTCGAACCCGCAGGCTCAGGCAATCCACTCACCTCAGCCTCCCAAAGGCGCGGGATTACAGGCTGAGTCACTGAGCCCGGCTATACCTTTACTTTGAAAACAACTTTAAAGTCCTCTAAATTAGGCAGAGTTACTTTCCCTTTAACAAAACCACATTCCCAGGCTTTCTTATAACTTTATTTATTTATTTTTACCAGAAACATCTACAAGGGGGACCAAAAAACGATTATTTTTAGATGATAGGTCCCTTGTAGTACAGGCTCCCCCCCATAGGCAAGTGTCCTACAAACCCATCGATATCAGTGTATCAGCTAGTGTTGTTGTGAGAGGCTGCATTCAGCCTCAGTGAATTTTTTTTTTTTTTTGAGATTCCTTCAACATGTTTGCCCATTTCATGATGGGTGGATTTACCAGCACACCTGCCCACCCCGTTCTGAGTGTTCAGCAATCTTTGACCAAAACCAGCATGACTCCCGTGCCTCACACTCCTTATTCATGTAATCTCTCCTTGAGTGCCTTTTTGTTTGTTTCCCTGGATGAAAAAGTCCTTGAGGGGAAACATTTTGCCAACATGGAAGAGGTGGAACAAAAATTGGCAGAAGCACTAAAAGGCATCAAAATCGATGAGTTTGAAAAATTTGTGAGCAGTGGAAAAAGTATCTGGATAGATGTACTGCATCCAACAGAGAGTATTTTGAAGGTTACTGAAGTTTAAACATGTAAGAATAAATACACAATTTTTTATAAATAAATTCTGGGGTTTTTTTGGGTCCCCCCTTATGGTTTTGGCTGAGAGTGGTGGCCCTCACCTGTAATTCCAGCACTTTGGGAGGCTAAAGCGGGAGGACTGCACAGCCTAGGAGTTTGAGAACAGCCTAGACAACACACTGAGATTCTCATCTCTATTTAAAAAAAAAAACAAAACCATATCGGTTTTCTTTATTCATTTTGTACATAAAATTACCTTCCTTACATATGATAGTTTTAATTACATATATTAATTACTATGTTAATTCTTTTTTTTTTTTAGGTCTGGGAACCACTTTTTAAAAATATTTTATTTTATTATAGACATGTAGTGTACAAGTCAGGATTAGCTACACAAGCAGGCTGTCTGCAGGTGAAGTTTGGACCTAATTACTATGTTAATTCTCAACATCTCTTATTTTTAGTGATGCTCAAGGGATAATTTTAATTATGTACCAGCTACAGAGTCTAGGACAAAGGACAATGTCTGAGTCTAGGCTTCATATTTAAATCATAAGACATAAGTTTACAGACCGCTTATACAAGGACAAAGAGTATTACAGAAACAAAGTTTTGTATTTTAAAACCTCTAACTTAAATAATATGGGCTCAATAGACAGATAAAATTAAATTCTGAAGACATTCTACTGTACCAATAACTTTAAAACTGTATTTGCTTACTAAAGATTACGAGTCATGTGAATAAAAGGCATGGGTTCAAGTTTCTATTTTCCTAATAAAACCTTAATTTAAGTGCTTACTTTTTCTTCAAGTCAATTACTTAGAGATTTTTTTCATGGATTTTGATAGTAAAACATCATATTCATATGACACATATATAAATATACAGACCCACAGACAGAAGCAGATTTTATAAATTTATAAGATTTTCCTTTTCCAGTTTCAAAAAGTTTCTTCCCAATTTAGTCTTTGCATTTCTAAAGAGACAATTCTTAGTGAAATAAGATAGAAAATTCATATTTTTAAAGCACAGAATTAATACATCAGGCCTGAATATTATACCATAATTTGCTTAAACTAGAAAAATGGCATAAGTAAATGTTCAGTTAACATAGCCAGGTAGAGCACTCTAAACAAAGGTGTGACTTATGAATTTAAAACAACAGGCAGACATTCTTACAAAGGGAGATTTCCTTCAAGATAACCATTCATTATAAGCTACAGCCAGTGATCACTAAAAGTATATTTTTGTCAACCTGCTCACAGTGGTGTCAAAACTGGGAGCCATGGCCTTTGGCACCCCCAAAGACTTGCAGAAAAAAAAAAATCACTGGCATGAGGAGAATTGATTAATAGGAGAAAAGGCATACAAGTTTTATTTAATGTGTATACAGAGGAGCCTTCAGAACCAAGACTCAACTTCCCAGTGAGTTACAGAAACTTAAATACCACCTAGAGGTTACAGAAAGAATGGGGGCTTGCATTTTGGTAAAACAGGCTATAGGAGGGGGAAGACGAGGAATTCTACTGGGAGGTAACCAATGATTTAGAGAAGCAATGGATGGGGAAAACAGAGAATGATTTGCAAATCGTTCTCTAAACCTGAGACAGGCATTATTCTGTAAACCAGCTGGGCCAAGTCTGATTATATTATTTCTCTCTTTTCCTGATAACAAGTAGAGGAAGTAGTTTAAGGGAGAGACAGGGGTGGGGGGAGGTGTCAGAGAGACCTTGGGGCAAAACCATGTTTTGGGGTAAATTTCTCTTCACCCCTTCATTCTCTTGTCTGGAACTTCCCCAGAAGTTTCACATATTACAAAACTGAGTTGGTGGTTGTAGAAGAGAAAAACGGAGTCAAAAACGGAGTAGCAAAGGATTCCACGTGGTCAGATACATTTAACAGTTGTGTCTCATTTTAGGAGGCAACATTATAGGTAGACTGTACGGCAGAGAAAACAAAGAAAATGCTGACAAAGAGTGCAATGGAGTTCAATGTTCCTTGTCCAATTGATGAAAAACTCAACGCATTCACAGGGACAGCCAACTGTGATCCCTAAAGACATACAGCCTAAGACAAATTGGGGTCATGAATCAACAAGAGTCCCTTCTCCAAATGCCAACAGATCCAGTGGTTGGCCAACAATGATTCCCAAAGGCACAGGGTCTAACACAAATTGGGGTCACAGAACAACGTGACTCTAGCGTCCAGAGTCACCACAATTAGGGACCTCTCAAAACAAAATTAAAGAGAAATCAAAGCAAAGTGTCCAGCCTTACATAGACTAGAAACAATTGCCTGAATGGCCAAAGCAAAAATGGTAAGTGCAGATAAGCATACATTTGGTCTTAAAGAGACAAGAGGAGCACTAGAAAAACCCCCAAAGATCACAAAACCCATGATTAAGAGAGGGCTTAGCCGGGCTTGGTGGCTCAGCCTGTAATCCCGTGCCTTTGGGAGGCTGAGGTGAGTGGACTGCCTGAGCCCTCGGGTTCGAGACCCGCCTAGGCAACTTGGTGAGACCTCATCTCTACAATAAATAAAAAAATTAGCCGGGTGTGGTAGCGTGCGCCTGTAGTTCCAGCTACTTGGGAGGCTGAAGCAGAAGGATCGCCGGAGCCCAGCAGGTCGAGGCTGCAGTCTGGGCGACAGAATAAGACTCCAACTCAAAAAAACCCCCCAAAAACAAAAAAACAAAACAAAAGAGAGGGCTTGACTAGAGAATGTTAGCCATTTAAAGCACAACTAGACTTTGAAAGGTACTTCATGGTCTTAACTTGGAGTCCAGGTAGAGGTCTCCCCTAGTACCATCTGGGTTGCCACAAAGACGATACAGTCAAGGGACCCCAGTGTTGGGGTCCCACCAGCATTACCAAGGAAGATAATGCAGGCAAACCCCAGAATTGAAGTTTGGCCCTTTTAATAGCAGAGCACTTGTTCTTACGCCTGCTACCCAGAAAAAACAAAACATATGCAGCCATTTCAACGAAGAGTTTAATATCACAAAGCAGCTAAATGAGGAGGGTGGGAGTAATCTCTCAAATCCACCTTCCTGAAGATTCAGAGGATAAGGTTTTTAAAGGGAACATGGTGGGAAGAGGGATAGGAGCTGTTGATTGATGGTGTCATACGGGGGTGTTGAGACTCTTCCTGGGGTCCTGTGACTGGTAGAGGACCTCCTGGTAGCCTGGAAAAGATCTCAGATGTCATTCTTAGGTTTTCAATAGATGCAGTTCCCCTGACTGTCAGGTACTACTCGGTGGCCCTAACCAATTATGGAGATAGTCCAGGAAGACAAGTAGGGGAGGTGGGGTCCCTGGAGATTGAAGCTGCTTTGTTTTTGTTTTTGTTTTTGAGTGGGAATCTCACTCTGTCACCCAGGTCTCAACCTGCTGGGCTCAGGCAAGCTTTCCTACTCAGCCTTCCAAGTAGCTGGAACCATAGGCATGTGTTACTACACCTGGCTAATTTTTTGATTTATTCTAAAGACAAGGTCTTGCCAAGTTGCCCGGACTGGTCTAGAACCCCCGGGCTCAGGCAATCCTCTCTCTCAAGCCTCCCAAAGTGCTGGGATCAGGGGCATGAGCCACCGCACTCCCAGGTATGGAGCTGCTTTTTGTCTTTGAAATGAATCTTATCTCCTCAAGCAGTCTTAGGTTGATTGACCTTGCAGGGCAGCTTCTCCTCCGCTTCAGATGCGAAGGTGAATCCTGGTGCATGGCTCAGGTCTATAATCCCAGCACTTTGGGAGGCTGAGATGAGAGAACTGCCTGAGTTCATGGGTTCGAGTCCAGCCCTGGCAATTTGGTGAGACTGTATCCTACAATAAATCAAAAATTAGCTGGGCGTGGCAGCGCATGCCTGTAGTTCCAGTTACTTGGAAGGCTAAGGCGGAAGGATCATCTGAACCCAGTAGGTCAAGGCTGCGGTGGCTGGGAGTGTGCCACTGCACCACTCCAGACTGGGTGACAGAATGAGACTCTGACTCAAAAAAACCCCAAAAAACCAAACAAAAACAAAAAACCAGATGAGAAGGTAATTGCAAGTAAACATAGAACCAACATATTTGTTAATTTTTAATCATAGCTGCAGCTTTTACTCCGTGACCTAATATTAATTCTATACAGGCCGTTTCAGCCCAAGAGGCCAAGTGAGTTCTTGGCTTCATGCAGGAGGGAATTCAAGCATGAGCTGTAAGTAGGAGACAAAAAGTAAGTTTATTAAAGAAATGGATCCTGGTGCGTAAGTAGAGCAGTCCACATGCATTGCTGAGGTTTCAACTAGAAAATAAAAGTAAGTTTATTGAAATGACAGAAAACAGGCTGCTCTGCTTAAGGAACTGGTATATATAAAGATCAACATTCATACATTGCTAGGGTTTTATTTTTATCTCTTGATTACATACTCAGCAAGGAGTATATTATTTGTGGGCTTTCTGGGAAAGAGGTGGGGAATTCCTGGAATGGAAGGTTCCTCCCCTTTTTAAACCATATAGCAGGGGTCCCCAACCCCCAGGCCATGGATCAGTACCAGTTAGGAACCCAGCTACATAGCAGGAGGTGAGTGGTGGGCCAACGATTGAAGCTTCATCTGTGTTTATGGCTGCTTCTATCACTTGCATTACTGCCTGAGCTCTGTCTTCTGTCAACTCAGTGGGGGCATTAGATTATCATAGAGAAAAAAAAAAGATTCTCATAGGAGTGTGAATGCTATTGAAAACTGTACATGCAAGGTTGTGTGCTCCTCATGAGAATTGAAGGGACATAAGATGGAGTCATTATAGCCAAAGAGCAGCCATTTTAACATTGCCTTCGTCTGTCATGTTCTTCTAGCAGTTCACTTTTTAATTGACTCTCTAATCATGAGCCAAGGGCAGAATGGATTTCTCAGAGGTAGCTATTGATAATTGCTTTGCATCCCTCTCTGCAGCTTGTTTTGTGAACAAGTTAACCTAATCAGCCCTTCATGACCTTCTTGACACAAGCCCCATCACCATGGCAGCAATCATGTGACTAGCCCACCCATCTGCCCAACGTCCATCACCTGATGTCAGAACCTGTGCTTACCTGCCCTTTGTGGCGATGTGGAACAGATCTCCACCCGAATCTGTCCCCATCAAAGAGAAAGTTTAAACTGAAGCAGTCATTAGCTATTGTTTTGTTAAACTCTGGTGTGTCCACGCGGCTTTTTGAACTATGTCCGCCATGTTTTTCTAGCTTTAGCTCCCACCCCTACCTTGGGGAGGTGAACCTCCTCCCTAATTTAATTTTTAAAGAAACTATATTTTCCGATCTAACTTCTGTGCAATTCTTGGCATCTTATGTATGGCAGTGGATTGCAAACCACATCCCTAGGGGGTGTGACCTAACAATTTTGGAGGCCCTAATGAGATTTTTAACCTAACAGGAATCTTTTTATTTTAAAAAAATCTTTAATTATTGTGGGTCCATAATAGTTGTATACTTTTATAGAGTACATGTGGTTTTTGGGTTTTGTGTGTGTGTGTGTGTTGGAGTCTCACTCGGTCGCCCAGACTGGAGTGCAGTGGCCGCTCCCGGCCACCGCAGCCTCGACCTACTGGACTCCGGCGATCCTTCCGCCTCAGCCTTCCGAGCAGCCGGAGTTACAGGCATGCGCTACCACGCCCGGCTGATTTTTTGATTTATTGTAGAGATGAGGTCTCGCTGCCCAGGCGGGTCTCGAACCCGCAGGGTCAGGCAATCCACTCACCTCAGCCTCCCAAAGACGTGGGATTACAGGCTGAGCCACCGAGCCCGGCTGTACATGTGGTTTTTAAAAATATATTTTATTTTCTAGACGTGGGGTACAATTCAGGATTAACTATGTAAGTGGACATCATACAGGTAAAGTTTGGGCCTCTTTTTGGTCCCCACTTTGCCTGACTTGAGATCAGGGACCCTTTTGATGTTATGTGCCTCTCCGGCAGTATCCTGCTACTGTCCTAACAAGAATCTAATGCCCAATTATCTGAGGTGGTGATGCTAGTGCTGGTGGTACAAATACAGATTAACATTAGCAGTGAGGCTAGACTACACAGAGACCATAATTAATCAAATGCTTGCCAGCTCATGAGAAAATCCTATCAGTGAGTGGCAAGTGAGTTGATGTACTTCAATTGTACAGCTGCATCTGGTGGGAAGATTGAAGTCAGAATCTGACACTTATTTTAGTCCACACATGGCCTGCCCGTTGTTTTATTTACCACTTCTTTGTGCACCTTTTTTTAAAATGGTGAGTTGTAGAATTTATTTCATTATATATTACAATGTAATAAGAATAGAAATAAAGTGCACAACAAATGTTATCTGCTTGAATCAACCTGAAAACTCCACCCATAGCCCCCTACTCCCAGTCTGTGGAAGAACTGTCTTTCACAAAACTGGTTCCCGATGCCAAAAAGGTCGGGGGACCGCTGCCATGTAGGATAACTTCTCGGAGTTGTCATGGTAATCGTAAACTGTCATGGTGCTGGTGGAGTGTCTTCTAGCATGCAAATATACTATAATTAGCATATAATGAGCAAAAAGGACAAGCAGAGGTTGCTTTGGATGCCATCTTGGTCTTGAGTTGGTCTTGGTTGGCTTTGGCCAGTCTTCTCACTGCACTCTGCCTTGTCAGTGAGGTCCTGGCCTTGTGACCTTTGTTCTGAGAAACTAGCCCCACCTGATCCCTATCTCAAAAGGATGAAAATATAAGTTATGGCCTGGGAGAAAACATTTGCAAACCACACATCTAACAAAAACTAGTATTTGGAATATATCAAGAACATTTAAAGTTCAGCCATTAAAAAGCTGAATTATCCAATTAAAAAATAACTGAGATATATAAAGAGACATTTCAATAACAAAGATATATAGATGACAATCACATGTAAAGATGTGCCATTACAAAAAACCATTATCATTGGAAGTATTCACCATCTCCACACCCTGCTCTGATTTTAAGTATTTATCATCACAATATTTATCATGTATTTGTGTGTTTATTTATTGTCTGTCTCCCTCCAGCAGAATGTAATCTCCATGTTAGTGGAAACAGGGTTTTGTTCTCTGCTTTTTCATCAGGGCCAGAATTGTGCCTGGCAGATGATAAGCACCCAATAAATACTTATGGAATAAGTGAATACATGCTCTTGCAGGTTTAAATGCGCTATGAGTTTTATCCATGGGCTTTTAGATTTTTTAATCACTTTTCTATTTTTGTCTATAGTAATATAGTCCAATATTCTACTCCTTTGGGGGTCTTGATAATTAATATTTTGCTGAAAAACAATCCATTTCCTTTACATTTTCAAAAGAATTTCCATAGATTTAGATGTAGTAGTCTCTTACAATTCTTTTCTTTTTTTGTTGTTGTTTATTTTGTTTTCTGAGTCAGGGTCTCACACTGCCACCAAGGCTTGAGTGCAGCAGCATGATCACAGCTCATCACAACCTCGACCTCCTGGGCTCAGCCAATTCTGCTGCCTCAACCTCCGGAGTAACTGGGACTATAGACACATGCCACCACGTCTGGTTATTTTTTAATTTTTTGGTAGAGATGAGGTCTCATTATGTTGCCCAAGCTGGTCTTGAACTTGTAGGCTCAAGCAACCTTCCTGCCTCGGTTTCCCAAAGTGCTGAGATTGCAGGCATGAGCCACCATGCCTGGCCCTCTTTTCTTTATCTATCTCTTTCTGTCTTTTACAAGAATCACCAAGCGTTTTCTACTTTGATTGGTTCTTTTGTTTCGGTGCATTAATTTTGCATTTACTGTTCTTCATTTTTTTGTTGCATTTTTACCTCGCTGAATTCACCTTTACTTTATTCTGATTTGTTTTATTATTCTTTTTTTCCTAATTTCTTTCTTTCTTTCTTTTTTGAGTTGGAGTCTCACTCTGTCACCCAGACTGGGTGCAGTGGCCGCTCCCGGCCACCGCAGCCTCGACCCGCTGGACTCCAGCGATCCTTCTGCCTCAGCCTTCCAAGTAGCTGGAACTACAGGTGCGCACTACCACGCCCGGCTAATTTTTTGATTTATTGTAGAGATGAGGTCTCACCAAGTTGCTCAGGGGTTCTCGAACCCGCGGGCTCAGGCAATCCACTCACCTCAGCCTCCCAAAGCGCGGGATTACAGGCTGAGCCACCGAGCCCGGTTCCTAATTTCTTAAGATGATGTATTAATTAGGATGAAAACTAAATTACTGTAGCAAAGGAATCCCACATTCTTTGTTATTTCTCTTTCATGAAACAGTACAGGATAGGTAGGTGGTCTACTCCACAAATTTATTCCAGAGCACAAGCAAACAGGATGCTGCCACTCTAATGTGAGGGCCAGCACAGCACAACATGCAGGACAAATCTTACTGTTGCCTGTTTTTTGCAAATAAAATTTTATTGCATATATGCAGCCGCACTGATTTGTTTACGTATCGCCTATGACTGCTTTCGATCTTACAATGGAAGAGTTGAGTCGTTATGGCAAAGACCAGATGACCCACAAAACCTAAAATGTTTTCTCTCTGGCCTTTTCCAGAAAAAGTTTGCTGATACTGCTCTAAAGAAATGTTCAGTCTGCATGATTAAAACTCACATGCCCTGGCTGGTTTCAGCTGATGGGGAGGGAGAAGGAAATGTAGAGAAATCATGTCCACTGTGCCTAGGAGTGGTACCTAATTCTTCTAGTATTTTATTGGTGAAACGTAGTGACATGGCAACATCTAGCTGCATGGGAGTCTGGGGAATGTAGTGGAGGTGGGCACCAGCCACACAGACCATGTGCCCACCTACTGTTCCTTTACTGTGGTGAAAGGAGAGAATCGAGTTTGGAGACAGCTACCACTCCCCCTCTACAAAACGCCTGTATTTTCTGTCTTTCTTTTTAAATATTATATTTTAAGCAATGCGTTTTTTCCCCATAACCACTTAAACTTTGACTCAGAGGTTTCAGGATGACACTGTCTCCTTTTCATTGTATTTTAAAGGTAGCTTGAAATTTCAGTTTGTATTTCTTCTTTAGTACAAGGAATATTTGTAATTATAGTTCCTAGTTTTTAAATCGTTATGCATTTTTAAAAAGTCATATTTTATTATTTGCTTCTAGTTTTGTTAAGAGAATGTGCTCCTACAATTTATACGTTTACAGTTGTGTTTACATTTTATTTAGGACCAAATGAATTAGGGATTTTGTAACACCTGGACATACGTGTGTATATATTCCTTTTTAAAATGTCAAAATTTTATCTAGTTTGATTATACTATTTGGTTTTATGTCCTTTGTGTGTGTGTGTGTGTGTGTGTGTGTGTGTGTGTGTGTGTGTGTGTGTTGGAGTCTCACTCCATCGCCCAGGCTGGAATGCACTGGCACGCTCATGGCCACCGCAATCTTGACCTGCTGGGCTAAGGCGATCCTTCTGCATCAGTCTTCCAAGCAGTGGAACCTACAGGCACGTGGCACCACGCCCAGCTAATTTCCTGATTTATTGTAGAGGTCTCACCAAGTTGGCCAGGCTGGTCTTGAACCAGTGGGCTCAGGCAATCCTCTCACCTCAGCCTCCCAAGGCGCGGGTTTATGTGCTTTCTAATTTTTATCTTCTATATCTAACTCTGAAAGCTATTAAACTTGCATTTCTAATAATTTTCATTATATAATACCTGCTATGTTTTCTTTTTTTTTAACTTTTAATTTTTTTATTTTAAAGATGTGTGGTACAATTCAGGATTACCTAATGTTTATTTTGCAGGTAGCCTTGTTGGTGAGGTGGGCCTCCCCTTCCCTAGGCAGACTCCCACTACTGCCAATCCCACTTTCCCGCCCCCCTCCCGGTAGTTTCCCACTACTGCCAATCATTCTCTTATAGTTTTTTTTTTTTTTTTTTTGAGTTGGAGTCTCACTCTGTCGCCCAGACTGAAGTGCAGTGGCCGCTCCCGGCCACCGCAGCCTCGACCTGCTGGGCTCCGGAGATCCTTCCGCCTCAGCCTTCCGAGTAGCCGGAATTACAGGCATGCGCTACCACGCCCGGATAATTTTTTGATTTATTGTAGAGATGAGGTCTCGCCAAGTTGCCCAGGCGGGTCTCGAACCCGCGGGCTCAGGCAATCCACTCACCTCAGCCTCCCAAGGCGCGGGATTACAGGCTGAGCCACCGAGCCCGGCCTCTTATAGTATTATGATAATTGCTCAAGTTCCGCTTATGAGTGAGAACATGTGACACTCAGTTCTTTCCTGCTGTGTCTTCTAATGAATAAGTTTACAAATATTGTATTCTCTTTTTAACATTGTTCATTTAATGCTACTTTGCATTCCTGTTATTTTTTGAATGCTTTAATCTTACATTCTATGTTTTCTGATATGAATAATGCCACTTGCGATGTCTTTTTGTAGTATTTATTTAGAATCTATTTGCTCATGTATTTGTTTTCTAAGCCTTACTTCTTTAGTTTGTAAAATCAGGATAATAAAATAAGCCCTGCCTTTTGCAAGGATGAATGAAGATAATGGTTGGGAGGAGTGTTTGCAAACCACAAAGAACTACATATATGAGTAGTATTGTTCATTCTGCTGCCGGGTCTATGGACCTGCCAAAGTTGTTGCTCTCTGACTTCTTTTATATATTTCTGAAAAGATCACAACTATCTATCTATCTGTCTATCTATCCATCCATCCATCCACCCTGATCACCAGCCTAACCAATTTAAGCCTTATTCAGTGTACTGCGGCGAATATTCTAACGTGACTATGTCATGCGCCTGCCCAATTTCATTGCCAATATCAGGTAGAATATTTTTATAATCTCAATTTTGGCACCCCCAAATTACTGAATAATGAAAAATATGTTTACTTCTATTTTCCTACTATTGTTATCTGAAAACATACACAGGGTTTCAAGGAAACCAGCTACTGTGAGACACCCAATGAGGAGTACTTTGGTGGGGGCTTATGGCAGGGATCCAGGATTTTAAAATTATTCTTCAGTCACAATACAGTTACAGTTGTAAGCAGTCACATGAAAAAATGCTTCTAACACAACTTCCACTGGTCCCCATGCAGTTAAAAAAAGGTAAAAATTACAGACTCAAAACGTTAGTCCTTTCTCTGCCATGTTTCTGTCTTGTGAGTAGACACTTCTACGTCTTCAATCCAATTTCTTTTTAGTTTCTTTTTTTTTTCTTTTTGAATTGGAGTCTCACTCTGTCACCTAGACTGGAGTGCAGTGGCCGCTCCTGGCCACCGCGGCCTCGACCTACTGGGCTCTGGCGATCCTTCCGCCTCAGCCTTCCAAGTAGCTGGAACTGCAGGCATGTGCCACGGTGCCCGGCTAATTTTTGTTTTATTGTAGAGATGAGGTCTTGCCAAGTTGCCCAGGCGGGTCTCGAACCCATGGGCTCAGGCAATCCACTCACGTCAGCCTCCCAAAGCGCGGGATTACAGGCTGAGCCAACGAGCCTGGCCTCTTTAATTTCCTAACAATCTTCTGGCTATTAAAAAAGGAAGATCCATTCGTTTTAAGCCTTAATTTATTCCTTGGTTTTAAGTGTGGTTCTTATAAACAATATGTTTAAGTTTCAAAAATCCATTATAGCAGTATATGACTTTGTATAGGAGAAGGTAACCCATTTATGACATTTGCATTCACTCTGGTACTCGAACTTTATGTTTAATATGTGTATTAATCTGGGTTCCCCAGAAACACAACCAATTGAAATACACACACACACACACACACACACACACACACACACCACACACACACACTATAAGGAATTGACTCATGTGATTATGCAGGCTGAGAAATATAAGATCTGTAGTTGGCAAATTGAGAAGCAAGAGAGTTCGTTGTGTAAGTTCCAGTCTGAAGCTGAGCTGAATCCAAAGTCAGGAGAAGACTGATGTTCCAGCTCAAAGACAGTCAGGCAGAGAGAAAGAATTCTTATTCATCTTTTTATTCTATTGAGACCTTCAATGGATTGAATGAGGCTCACCCACCTGAAAAGGACAACCTGTTTTCCTCAGTCTGTCAGCTCAAATGTTAATCTTATCCAGAAACTTCCTCATAGACATATCCAGAAATAATGCTTAACCAGATATCTGGCAATTCCATAGCTCAGGCAAGCTGACACATAAAATTAACCATCACCAGTCCACCTCTTGTCAATCTGGCACCTATATGCATGTCCTTAGACCATACTTAATCTACAAATAAAGGCAATTACAAAGTTATATTTCTGCCTAACATGATACAACTATCTTGTATACAACCCAAAACACACTAACCCCTTTCCCGGAAGACAAAACAAAGTCCTAAAGTGATGTTTACTCTTTTCCTGATATCCCGTAAGTTAAATATTATGATTGAAATACTTAACAATACTTAAATACTATGATAGAAAGTTAATTCATCTTATGTTACATGATAATTGAATATGAAAGGGAATAAAACAAAGACATTTATATATGTATACATATACGTTAATGCATACATACACACATCTTTATGACAAAATAAGGAGGTATACTCATAATTACAACCCACATTTGTGCAACTGATCTCATTTGCAGCTGGTATTTATAATGACTCACTTCCACTACCCATTCCATATTCCCTTCGTCTACAGCATGACCTCAGCTGGTTTGGTTCTTTACCGGACAGAGTGACACATACCTTCATTCCTAAAGGGTCTGAGTTATTAGGTCTCAGCTCCTTACATGGGCTTTGGTGGAGGTTGTGGGGTAGCACCCACCAGGTCTAAATCAGGTGGGGATGTTAGGGCCTTACTGGTTTCACAAGACCGATTCCTGACTACCTTGCTGTGCATGGCGCGACTCACACAGCAATGCATGTTCACATACAACTTGGGAAGCACATACGCAGGTGAAGATCCTCGCTTCCGAAATGTCCCTGACAACTGCTGCCTCCACTATATTTCAAAAGAATAACTTCTTCATAGCCTTAACAGTCTTACCCTTGGGCATGCATCGGGCACGACTTGTGCAGCGAGTAGGATGCATGTGGTCATGGCCCTTTTGGGCACTACCGTCGTTCCTTCTTTTGTCATCTTGGAAGCGAGTTTTTTATTGATCTTAATCACAGGCACGGCAATGCTAAAAGAAGCCCTAAGGATCTCCTGTGTTCCAGACATTCTCTCCCTTATTTCCACGTGGAGTAATGGTCTGATTTCCCTCTGGTAGGCAGGATCAATCACCCCAGCCAGCATCTTAACGCTCTTATTTGCTTGTTGAGTTACAGGCACGGGAATCCCAAGAGGCTGGGCAGAAGTCTTTCACCCTAAAGTCCTCAAGTCCTTGATGGTGGCACTATCTCTGCAATCCCTCCAGGAATACAGCATTGCTTTTGATTTATGGTTTTCCTAGACAGAGACAGCTCTAATAGCTTTCATTTGGTCTTTCTCACAATGATAGCTCTCCCTCCACAGGTTAGAGAACCAAACTGGTGGGACTGCCATCTTCTGAGTAGATCTAATTCAACTATGCATTCTAAAACTGGAGAAATAACCATAGGATCGGTTCAGGTACACACTGAACCTACTGTGAATTGGACCCGAGCTAACACTCCATCAGTCACTTGACCTCTGTAAGCTTGTGCTCTGGCGGACCAGATTAACATACTGGGTCTTCTGGAATGAGTGTCAGCTCAGAGCCAGTGTCTAGTAATCTCTGAAAGGTCTGATTATTTCCTTTCCCCAATGCACAGTTACCATAAGTCTCTTTGGGAAAGGCTGTGAGAAAGGTTTGCAAAATAAATTTTGACAGTGTTCTAGGGTCCTTTCGAGAGGAGACCCAGCCTTCATTCAAGTGGTTCTGGATCTGTAAACCGGCTCAAGCCTGGAAACTGTTGAATGCTGTTGATGACTCTATTTTTTGATTCACGTTAGACTTTTATTCACTTGGCCTAGAACTTTTCTGTTTAAACAGATCAAACAAGAATTAAGTGTCAGCTCAGAGCCAGTGTCTATTTTACCTCTAGGTTTTGTGGGATGATACTTTAGTCATATGTCTGCTTTTCAGAGTCAGGAGTGCCTGTGTGTGTGCACTTACAGATATGTAAGTATATCTCTATTTCACACATACGCCGGCTCGGTGGCTCAGCCTGTAATCCCGCGCCTTTGGGAGGCTGAGGTGAGTGGATTGCCTGAGCCCGCGGGTTTGAGACCCACCTGGGCAGGCGAGACCTCATCTCTACAATAAATCAAAAAATCAGCCGGGCGTGGTAGTGCGCGCCTGTAATTCTGGCTACTCGGAAGGCTGAGGCGGAAGAATCGCCGGAGCCCAGCGGGTCGAGGCTGCGGTGGCCGGGAGCGGCCACTGCACTCCAGTCTGGGCGACAGTGAGATTCCAACTCAAAAAAAAAAAGAAAGAAAAGAAAAGAACTATTTCACACATACACACATTTTTTTTTTTTTTTTTTAGTTAGGGTCTCACTCTGTTGCCCAGGTGGGAGTAGAGTGGCATGGATCCATTGATCACAGCTCACCACAGTCTCTACCTCATGAACTCAGGTGACCCTTCCGCCTCAGCCTCCTGAGTAGCTGGGACTACAGGCATGCACCACCATGCCTGGCTAATTTTTTATTTTTTATTTTTGTAGCAGCAAGGTCTTGCTATGATGCCTAGACTGGTCTTGAACTCCTGGGCTCAAATGATCCTTCCGTCCTGGCCTCCCAAAGTGCTGGGATTACAGGCATGGGATTATAGGCATGGTTATACCATGCCTGGCTTGCTTTTTTTAAAAATACATTTTTTTTCCTTTGCGGACAAAATTTCCTTTCTTATATCCCCAAGAATATTAAGACTAAAATATAACTTTCTTTTTCTTTCTTTCCTTCTTTCTTATGCATGTTTTACCATTTTGGCCTCTGTCTTCTTCATGTGGAAGCTTGCCTGAAATGTCTGGTGGTCATTAACTCTCATTTCATACTTAAGAGTGATGCACAAGGAATTCCTCCCTCTAATGGTGAAATAGTTCATTCAGATCTACTTTTCCAGATGCTGGAGAAAGGTATAAAGAGAAAGCAACATAAAATGGGAATACACATTCATACAATCATTCCAGAGTGAAATCTGCAATATTAAAACCACTCAATTACCCTCAGAACTAATGGTTACATTAAAAAAAAAATTAACATAGAAATTGACCCTCCAGGTCTTAAAGCTTGAAACTTACATTTGTCTTATTTGAGTTCCTTTCTCTGGAAACTAATCCTCAGGCCTGTAGCATCAAGGAATTGAAAGTCATCTGATCACGACATCCAGACAATGAGATGCCAGACCCCTCTCTAATTCCTGTTTGCCAACTCCTCTTCCTTATCCTCCCTAATTCCTGTTTTCTACATTTCTGCCCCATTTTAAGAATCCTTGACTTCAGTGAGATGGGGAAATTGATTTGAGGCTAAATCTCCCCTTCTCCTTGGTTGATGAACTCAGATAAAAAGCCTTCGTTGGCAATACTTTTCTCAGCAAATGGCTTTCTGTGTGGGGAGCATCAGGACCCCTAATGAATACCTGGCCTTTTGGTAGTATCAACAAAACTACATATGCCCTTACTTTTTGATCCAGGAATCTAACTTCTAAAATTACCCTGAATATACACCACTAACGATATGAAAATGCATATGCACAACGTTATTAATTGCAGCATTAGATGTAACTGCAAAATAAAGGAAATTATCTAAATTCCTATACATACATAATGTAAGCGATCCTACATCCGTATAAAATGATATGATGCAGTAAAACAAATAATAAGGAAGAGTTCTATGAACTGACATGGAGTGATAGTCAAGTTATACTATTAAGTGAAAAGCAAAACATAAAAAAATCCATAATACATAATATATTTTTTGTGTATAAAGATGAGGAGGAGTTAAGAAAACATACACGTCTGCTTATTTGAGAAAAGAAGAAAAGATATTTAGGAATAATAGATCAGAAACTAATGAGATTGCTTATCAAAACTAAATAGTAAAAACTGGGTAGATAGCATGAGGTTATGAGAATAGGACAGAAGTGGTGAGGGAGGGGCATTTCTTTGATATACTTTTTAAAATATATTATTAATTTTTAGAACCATATTAATGTTTCACATAATATACTTAAAGAAAACATGTTTAAAGAAAATACCAATAAGGGCAGGGAATAAAAATAATAAAATACAAAAATAAATGAATCTAGCTATATTTTAAATGGTATATGTAAAAGTTATTATATATATGTATATATATTATATATATATATATTTTTTTTAAACATGACCACACAGAAAGAGGATAAGAGATAACTTTGAATACAGTATTTTAACTATATACTTTCAGGCTAAAAATCCAAAGAACCGTGAACAAAAATTGTGCTCTAGTCAAGAGGTATGGGTTAACAATGAAGTACTTTTATGTGTATTATGTAATTGCATAAGTAAGTATATATACTGTGGATAATGGGAACCAGGCTTTTCACTCTTGAAGAAGAGAGTTAATATATGAAAAGCAGGAAGGTTTGATTGAACTCTAGCTGTTGGATTGAAATTTTTCATTATGTAACTGTAAACTTATACAAATTTTCTTGTATATCCACAAGAAAAGAAAACTTCAGACCAACATCTCTCACAAATACATAGAAATCCCTAATAAAAATACTAGTAAATAAAAGTTAGCAGTATGTAAAAAAGGATAATACTACATCACCAAGTAGGAGTCATCCCAGAAATGTAGTGCTGGTCAACATTCAAAATCAATCAGTGTAACTTACTATATTAGTAGACTAAAAAAGAAAAAAAGTCATATTGGTGAATGCAGAAACAAATTAAACAAATTCAACATCTATTTATGATAAAAAGAACTTATACAAACTAGGAACCGAAGGGAATTTCCTTAACCTAATAAAAGATGTTTATAAAAAACTTCCCACTAATAGTGAGTGACTGAATGCTTTCCTCCTAAGATCTAAAACAAGGCAATGATGTTTTTAATTATCAGATTTATTTAACTTCTCACTGGAAGTTCTAGCTGGTTCAATAAGGCAGGAAAACGAAATAAAAGGCATAATACTGGAAAGCGAGAAGTGAAACTTTTTCTTCACAAATAATATAATTGTGTATGTAGAAAATCCCCTCAAATCTATACACACACACACACAAACACACACACACACACACACACACACACACACACACACTCACACACTCGTGAGACCACTAAGTGAGTTTACCAAGGAACAGGACATAAAATTAATACACAAAGTCAATAGTATTCTTATATACCACCAATAAACTTACTGAATTTGAAATTTTAAAAATATCATTTAAAAGAACACAAAAAAGTACTTAGACATAAGTCTTATAGACTATGTGCAAGATTTGTATGCAGAAAACTGCACAACACCAATGAATTAAAGAAGATCTAGATGATTAGAGAAAGAGACTATGTTTATGGATTGTTTATGGAAGGTGTCCATTTTCTTAATATTTGAAAGGTGTCCATTTTTTTTAGATTGATTTATGTATTCAACACAACCCGAATAAAAATCCAAGCAAATTATTTAATAGATATCAACAAGCAGGTTCTAAAATAAATACAATCTATATAAGGAACACAAAAGCAAAAGAAATAGCCAAGACAATTTTGAAAAAGAAAAATATACTTGGAAGACTCACAGTTTCTGATTTCAAGACTATTACGGTAATTATGATAGTGTGATCCTGGTGACATTATAAATATACAGATCAATGCAACAGAATAGAGAAACCAGAAATAAACAGGTGGTGCTGAAATTATTAAAAATCCACTTGCCAAAACAAAACAAAACACATACACACAAATAAACCTCAGCAAATGCCTCACATCTTACACAAACATGAAAACCCAATGTATCATAAACCTATATGTAAAGTATAACACTACACAACTTCCAGAAAAAAATCTAGGAGAACATCTTCAAGACCTTAGGTTTGATGATACACTTAGGTACAAACTCGAAAGTAAAATAAAAATTAAACAAATTGGATTTTACAAAAACTGAAAACTTTTGTCTTTTGTGATACTATGGAAACAATGAAAAGATAAGTTGAAAAGACTGGGAGAAATTATTTGCAAATCATATATCTGTGAAATGATTCATATCCAGAATATATACAGAACTCTTAAAACTCAACAATAAAAAACAACCTAATAAGAAATTAAAAATCCAATTGTAAAGGGGAAAGTTTCTAAACAGACATTTTACTAAAAATGTTATACAGTTGGCAAATAAATGTATGAAAAGTTTCTCAACATCATTTATCATTGGGAAATGTACATGAAAACGAGAGTGAAATACCAGCTAAAATCCCCAAGTCCTGCAATTCCTTGAGGATATGGGGTAACAGAAACTCACATTAGTTATTCATGACAATAAAAACCTGGTACAACTATTTTGGAGGACAGTATGAAAGTTGCTATAAAGTGAACCACACATTTATATGAACTAGGTTTCATGTAGAATCTTTGCTACCTAGACAGATTACACAGAAAAAAACACAACCATTCATAGTGTAGGTAAAAGCCATAGATAGGAAAGCAAGGAAACATATCCATAAAAATTGAGGAACTTTTTCTAAGATTTAAGAACTTCTGTAACTTTTTCAGATGCAGGTATTATAAACCCAGGCAAATAAAAAATCACTTTCCAAATTTATTATAGTCCCAGGGGGCAACTAAAACTCAGATAAAACCTTGCAGTCTTACTGACTTATAAAATTGGAGGGAAAACAGCAGCAGGAAAGTGAGGGACAGGGTGGGAACCCCACAAAGGAGAGAGCCGTAGAACGGGAGCCAAAATCTGTGTATAAACTTTGCCCAAATTTCTGGCTGACTCGTGAAACACTCATGTGTTGGGCAGACTCCAAGTAGCCAAACTTTGGCTAAAAGATCCTCTGTATCAGCTACAGCCCACTACAGGGGAGACAAGACCACAACAAACACACAAAAGCCCAATACTTTTATAGAAATATAATCAAATCACAGAATTACTAGAAATACAAAGAAACAGGAACACGGGAGACACAGACAAGAGAAAAGGTAATCTGTGCCGGCTGACCCTGGGAAGGTGCAATGGCCAGAATGAGCAGAACAGGATTTGAAAATGATGCTGAAAGAAATAAAAGTAAATATGCTCACTGAAGGAACATATAGGAAATCTCAGTAGAGAAAGGGAAATTATAATAAAGAATCAAATGAAAATTCTAGAACTTAAAAATGAACTGTCAGAATAAAACATTTCACCAGATGGTCACCCAGGGTTATGGAAAATAATAAATGCTAAACTATGCTTGCAAAGTACTGGAGTTTGGGAAATGTGGTGGCAGTGTGTGTAGGTGGGGAGGTAAATAGATCCTTTTAAGAGGAACAGGACAGAGGGAGTGAATAGGGAAGAATCAGGGTGCTGTGCGCAGTGTCTCAATGTGGGAAAATAGTTGGTATTTTTGTCTACAAATAAAAGGAGTGTCATGTGTGACTGATTAAAAAGCAGGGGAGGCCCAGGCGTGGTGGCTCATGCCTGTAATCCCAGCACTTTGGAAGGCCGAGGCACGAGGACAGCTTGAGACGGTGAGTTCAAGGCCAGCCTGGGCAACATAGCAAGACCTTGTCTCCACAGAAAATCGACAAATTAGCTGGGTATGGTGGCATACTTCTTAGTCTCAGCTACTCGGGAGGCTGAGGTGGAAGAGTTACCAGAGCCCAGGAGGTCAAGGCTGCGGTGAGTGAGGGTGGTGACACTCCACTGCAGCCTAGGGAACAGAGGGAGAGTCCTACGCAAAAAACAAAACAAAACAAAACAAAACAAAAAACAAAAACAACAACATCAACAAAACAAGAGGAGAAAAAGGAGCCGTAGTGATTAATGGGATGAAAACATACAAAGGAACATCAAAATGAACATGGGGAAGTAGAATGATTAACAACTCTACCAAACTTACAAAAATAACACAAATTATAAAGCGAACCCACCCTTAAAGAAAGAAGCATAGACTAAGATAGAGGGATAAAATCAAACAGCCTAACGACGAATGAACTGAAGTAACCCATTAAAGGAGACTGTTAGATTAGTTGAAAAATCAAAACCCATCAGTAAGCTACACACACACACACACACACACACACACACACACACACACACACAGCGAGCACAGTAAGGTTGACAACATCACAAACGGATGATGTTTTCTGAGTGTCAACCTGGCGAGGTTAGATTACAGAGTGGAAGACATGGGGGAACTTCAGTGGAGATAAGAGACCCCACCACGTGTACACCCTACAGCTGCAGGCCCCAGAATCTGCAGGGCATGGGTGATGTCCTGGCCATCCCACGCCCCCAAGCTGATCCAACCACGGGAGCATTTAAGTGAGCAACTGCCCGAGTAAAGACGGGGACAGTCAGTAGGAATCGCCCAGCGGAAGGGCACCTCAACACCCCATCCACTCTTGAGAAAACAGACAGAATCCCTGACAGCTAAGCTATTCCAGAAGTGGAGGGGGAGGGGGGCAGGGGGGAGGGGAGCGGGGACCAAAAAACAAACAACCGCAAGCAACCCCATTCTCCTTCCCCGAGTTCTTCCGAAGCCACAGGAACCCGAGTTCCAAGGCGAATAAATTCAGGGAAAAGGAAACGACGTATTCACCCCAAGTCAGAAGTCGCAGCCGAACCTCGGCGGGCGGAATGCAGCAAGGCATCCAGCGCCAGCGGGGAGGGCTGCCGGAGGGCAAAGGCGTCTCGACCCACGACGGACCCGCGTCGACCGCCCGAACGAGAACACGCGCGCGAACGCACCCCCGTGGCCGGAGAGGCATCTGCTTCCCAGAAGTCACAGCCCGACGTGTCCACTCTCGACGGCGAGGCAGACGCCGTCGGGTCCGCTCGGAGGGGCTTCCCGCCGCGGGAGGGGGCCGAGGCCGGCGCCGCCCTCCGACCCCGCAGACCTCGGCGGTCCGGCCCGGCCCGGCCCGGCCCGCCCGGCGCCGTCGCGCTCCCGGCGCGGAGCCGGCGATCGGCGGCGGCCGAGACCCGCGCGCCCGGGGACGCGGCGCCGCGGGCTGCGCGCCCGGCCCGGGGGCGGGGGGGGTCTCGGGCGCCGAGCGCGCGGCGGAGGGCCGGGGGGGGCGCCGACGCCCGGCCCCGCCCCGGCCCCCGAGGTCTGGGGGATCCCCGCGCGGGGCGCCCGGGCCCAAGTCCCCCCCCGGGGGGGAGGCGGGAGGGCCCGCGCGCCGCCGGCACTGGGCAACGCGTCGGCCCCCGGCCCCCGGGGCCCGCCAGTCGGCCCCGCGATTTTCGGGCGCGGCGTCTACGGAGTGGAAGGCTCCCCCGGAAGTCAGCTTAGAGGAGGCACACCTGGATTTCCCCGAAACGGTCAGCGTGTGTCTTGGCTATCAAAAACTAAAGCTCCTCGGGGACGAGACATCGATGCCTAGCATCGTGGCGTATTGTGTCCTATTTTCTTGGATGTTTCAGCTAATGTAGTAAGACAAGAACGTGACACGGCTGGCGTGAACGTTAGAAAATACTGGATTACTTTTTGCTGTAAGCTGCTTTCCCATCAGGCTGGATTTTCCAGCTCGAACTCCGTGGCACTTTATGCGGCTTCATGGAGGTCTCCAAAGGGTTAATGGACCTTTTACTGAGAGGGAGAGAGAGAGAGAGAGAGAGAGAGAGAGAGAGAGAGAGACAGACAGACAGACACAAAGAGGGAGAGAGAGAGAGAGAGAGAGAGACAGACAGACAGACAGACAGACAGACACACAAAGAGGGAGAGAGAGAGAGAGAGACAGACAGACAGACAGACACAAAGAGGGAGAGAGAGAGAGAGAGAGAGAGACAGACAGACAGACAGACAGACAGACACAAAGAGGGAGAGAGAGAGAGAGAGAGAGACAGACAGACAGACAGACAGACACAAAGAGGGAGACCAGGGAAGCTCTATAGGTAAACCCTAACCACTGTTATGGTTATCATATACCTATGTGACAACATTTGGATTACTGTCCGTCTCTTTAAAAACTACCTATACACTAGCCAGTTATTAATAATTTAGGTTTAACTGAGTTATTGGCGTGGTTGTTCACTATTCGCCACTTCCTTATTGTCTGCTTTCTGGAGAGGTTCGTATTGATTCAATTTTTATATCTCTGTGTTATTTGTAACGGTATCTGTCCCTCCCTCCCTCCTTTCCTTCGTCCTCGTCTTCTCTCTCTCTCTCTCTCTCTCTCCTTCCTTCCTCTTTTTCTTTCTTTCTGCTGTCTTCTCTCCTTGTCCCTCCCCTCCCTTCTTCCTTCCTCCCACCTCAGCCTCCTGCATAGCTGGGGACTACAGACACATGCCACCACACTCAGCTAAGTTTTCTTATTTTTGGTGGAGATGAGTTCTATGTTGCTTAGGCTGATCTGAAGCTCCTGGGCTCAAGCAGGAGCCTTTGTCTCCCAGAGTGCTGGGATTACAGGCATGCACCACCATGCCTGGCCCGTAATATTTTTTAAATGAAAAGGGTACCATTTGCTTTCTAAATCCTTACGTGTCCAAACTCATCTTTTGCTTGAACACCTATTTGGCAGCTTGGTTTGCTATGTCTCCCCTGACATCTATCAGTGGATAGATACGTGTTTCAAGTAAGTCAGTTCTCAGTCTCCTTCAGATTGTAGGTCTCTGGGACCTATGTATTTTCTCCCTTTTATCCTTTTAATTCAGAGCTAAAGACTCCGGGTTTGAGCCTTTAAAATACAGAGTTACAAGAATTAGACTTCTCAAAGTTTCTCCAGTTTGGGTCCACTGTAGCAAAAGCATTTAGAGTGATTTACATAGTGCACTTGTAGCACTGGTTTACTTTGATGGAGCAAAGTTTTAAGCATGCTTACAGAGTCTTTAGTGTTTAACATAAACTTTTCTATAGAACAGAGATAACCTACGTGTCAACATTGTTTTATTTTCTAATGTCAAATTTTGGAACAGTAGTTTCCTTTTTTTAAAGTGTCATAAATCTTAAGAGATAGCTGAGAGCCTTTTAGGGACCAGCTTATATTTGCTTTTCATTCAACAAATACATCATTATCTGCCTGGTGCTAGAAACTATGTGGACAGGGTTTTGCTCTCAAGTGCTTAGAATATATATGATCCTGAGATAATCTAATAAACTGTAATAAACATTCAGAGGGAAAGGACATTACTGTTCAGTGGATGAGACTAGAGAAGGCTTTGTGGGAGACAGATCATTAAAAAGCAGCTGGAGTGGGGCTCGGTGGCTCAGCCTGTCATCCCGCGCCTTTGGGAGGCCGAGGTGAGTGGATTGCCTGAGCCCGCGAGTTCGAGACCCGCCTGGGCAGCGAGACCTCATCTCTACAATAAATCAAAAACTCAGCCAGGCGTGGTAGTGCATGCCTGCAATTCCGGCTACTCGGAAGGCTGAGGCGGAAGGATCGCCGGAGCCCAGCAGGTTGAGGCTGCGGTGGCCGCGAGTGGCCACTGCACTCCAGTCTGAGCGACAGATGAGACTCCAACTCAATAAATAAATAAATAAAACAAAACGAAAATAAATAAAAAGCAGCTGGAGGATGGGTAAGATTTTGGCATGTGGAAATCATGGGCAGGAGAAATGAAGCATTCCAGGGATGGAGAGAGGACAACTGAAGGCAAAAGAATGGATAAGCTTGGGATCTAGTATGAGCCACAGTGAATAATTCCATCTGAAAATGATAGAGAAAGACAGAGGAGGAAATGGACAGGTGCTCTTTAGAATGGAAGAAAATTTCAGGGTCCTTCAAATCACTGACTTGAAGCTCTCAATAAAGCTAGCATTCAGTGTTAACCCTGGAAATACTATATGAAAAATTTATGACAGAAAGTACAACAGGAAGTAGCACTTTACCAATGCAGAAAGTAACTTAGAAAAGTTAAGTTGAACTCACCTGCTGGAAATCTTCAAACAAAATGGTCTTGAAGACACTTTATGGGATTTATATTTGTTACAGCCACTGATCACCATTCCTTCTGGAGTAGGAAAAACTGACAGAACTTAAAATCTTTAAATAGAGCAGCATGGTTTACCCTACTTACACAATGAAGTTTCCTAGGGCATGAAAATCCAGTTATAGGAACTTGCTCAAAAATGTCATCAGGAGTGTGAATACTGTGTGAATACTAGTAACAGGTCAATCATGTATTTTTAGAAACAGAGCGGTTTACCAACATCTTTCTAATAAGATTAACTGCACTAGCAACACTTTGAACCTTAAAAAGGATTAAAGTTCTCTAATGACAAATGGAATAAACTAAAAGCAAAACCTTTCCCCAAACTCTAACACCATACAACAGAAAACATCTGAAATGTGAAATGTGAAAAACATTTCTGAAATGTGAAAAACATTTCACATACCTTATGTGAAAAGCCATTACACTTTCCACTCATCCCCTCAAGACCCCACAGCCTTGGTCAAGGTACTATTTTAAATGAACTCTCTGCCTGTTTAAAAAAAAAATCAGTTTATAGACGTTTCCATTTGTGCATTTATAATAACCATTGCTTTACATTTTAAGTATGCATCTATTGAGTAAAGCAAGGTTAGCCTGTTTACATTAAAAAAAAACCCAAAGAACAAAAACTCATTCATTAGGAGAAAACCATTTTCATCTGCAATGATGGCAGCTGAAGACAACAGTATAGAACAAGATATTCTGAGAACTTCATGGATACAGTCTTCGAGCTCTGGGCTCCTTCCTCATTCCCTTTCTAAAGCAGACATAACCTGGGAACTTATGTACTCTGCTGTTGACAGTATATCAGAAAGAAAAGTGTTTCTGTTTCTTTTATGGTAAAATCAGCTCGTCTAAGGAATGACAGTTTAAACTAGTTGTGTTAGGGTCCTTTGGAGGAAAGAACCAGTAGTAGGATGTGCATAGTGCATATTATATATATGAGGAGACCAGCCCCCCCCAAAACAAAACAAAACCAACCAAACCCTGGAATTCTCTCTTGGAGGGTTGGGCCAGCACAAGTTTCCCCCTGTAAGTGTTCTAGGAACCCATCAGCATCAGAGTACCAATTAGCACTGTTGTGAGAGGCTGCACTCAGCTTCAATGAATTTTTTTTTTTGAGATTCAACAACTTTGCTCGTTCGATGAGCCGGTGACTTATGATTGCACCTGCTCACACTGAGTTGCTGTGCAGTTTTTGACCAAAAAATGGTATGACCCCCATGTCCCACCCTCCCTATTCACCAGATCTTGCTCTGTGTGACTTTTTGTTGTTGTTGTTTCTGCAGATGAAAAAAGTTCTCAAAGGGAAACTTTTTGCTGATGTGGAAGAGGCCAACAAAAAAGGGCAGAAACACTAAAGATATCAAAATTGACAAGTGCAATGACTGTTTGGAACAGTGGAAAAAGCGTTCTGATGGGTGTATCACATCAAATGGGGAGTGCTTTGAAAATTTAAAGATGGGCCGAGCTAGGTGGCTCAGCCTGTAATCCCAGCACTTTGGGAGGCCCAGGCGAGTGGATTGCCTGAGCCCGAGGGTTTGAGATCAGCCTGGGCACCTTGGCGAAACCTCGTCTCTACAATAAATAAAAAATTAGCCGGGTGCAGTAGCACGCACCTGTAGTTCTGGCTACTTGGAAGGCTGAGGCGGAAGGATCTCCAGAGCCCAGTAAGTCGACGCTGGGGTGGCCGTGAATGTGCCACTATATTCCAGCCTGGGTGATAAAGTGAGACTCCAACTCCAAAACAAAAACAAAAAACCCCAAACACACTAAACCCAAGTCAGAAAAAGGAAACAAACAAAAAAGTTTAAACATGTAAGAATACACAATTTTTTATAAGTAAATTACATTTTGGGGGTTCCCCCTCGTAGATTTAAGGAATTCCCTCTTGGGGGGGGTCTGTCTTTTCTCTTAAAACCTTCAACTTGATTGGATAAGGCTGGCCCACATTATGGAGGGTAATCTGCTTTACTCAAAGTCTGATTTAAATGTTAATCATATCTACAAAATAGCTTTATAGTGACATCCAGACTGGTGTTTGATCAAGAACTGGGTACCATGGCCTACCCAAGTTGACAGGATTAAATTAACCATCACACTATTCAAGAGTCAACATCTTCAGAGAAAAAAGATTTATTACTGACTACTATTTGTGGAATAAAATGCAAGAACTCAAGAACATTTTGGGTTTTGTTATTTTTTTTAGGTTGAAGCTGTCAATATTTGATGATTTTTTGACAAAAAAGGGTAACTTGGTATGACTCAGAACAATAACCACCCCGTGGTTATGATGCTGCCATCTTTACCCAGATGCGTGATCAGGAAACAAACTTGTTTCTACAAAGCTGACTTCCTTGGAACACCCTTAGGACTTAGCACAAAGTGGCGCCCTTTTGCTTAAGAAATGTTTGTTGAATAAATGTTCAATTAAGAAAAAGTGTTAGCAAAACTCAATCTGTTTACAGCCAGACTGAACTTTTTCCTCTACTCAGTGGCAAACCATTAGTGTGAACTCATTTAACACTAATGAGAAAATCTCTTAGCTCCATTGGGCCTATGATGCAATAATAAATTGCATTTCTTTTTTTTTTTTTTTTTGAGTTGGAGTCTCACTCTGTTGCCCAGGCTGGAGTGCAGTGGCACGCTCATGGCCACCACAGCCTCGACCTGCTGGGGTCAGGTGATCCTTCCAACTCAGCCTTCCAAGTAGCTGGAACTACATGCATGCGCCACCATGCCCTGTTATTTTTTGATTTATCGTAGAGATGAGGTCTTGCCAAGTTGCCCAGGCTGGTCTCGAACCCACGGTCTCAGGCAATCCACTCGCCTTGGCCTCCCAAAGTGCTGGGATTACAGGCTGAGCCACCGAGCATGGCCATTAATTGCATTTCTAATTAATTTTCCATAAGGAAGATTATGCCTTAAATGAATTAATCCCAAACATATTTTTTCAGGATATTCTATTCTTGGGTACCATAAAAAGCAAAAGTATTTTCCTTCTATAAAGTCCTTGAAATATTTCATATGAATGAATTTAAATGAAAATGTATTTAGTGTTAATTCTAGGAATTAACACAGAAATACTGTTTACTAAAATCAAACAAGAGGAAGGAACTGTCAACACTGGAATTATTCTTCATTTTCTTTACCCCTCTGAAAGTAGTGTAGTCAAAGGTAAAGGGAGAAATTTTCCTATGATACTGAAAGAGGTGCTATAACAAATTATTTCTACAACTGGTTCCCAGACAGGCAGTGATTGGATTTTTAGAATATTTCTCTCTTGGAAGCTGCATTACCGACTGTTTGACGATTTTTAGCTGAAATGATGTGTGTGATCACCATTTTGGTTCACATGAATTGTCAAGGGGACCTTTCTTCAGCAAAAATTTAGACAACAGTCCAAGGGGGAACTTCTGAAAGACTAATTTATAATACTGACAGGAAGTGTTAAAGAAATGCTACATGTCAATTTTCTCTCACAGGAGTGAGAAACTACTAGCCTTTTTTGAATTCCAAATTCACCTAGATTAAAGTTTTGATGCATCATTTTTTGACTTTTTTATTTACAATTTCTATCCTTCCTCTAAAGGTACAAAATTTTTAAAACAATCAAACAAAAAACCTAGAACTTTACATTTCGTTTCAACAACAAAGTATTGTCTAGGGCCAGCTGTTAGAATCTTATATTTATCAAATGAAAGCTATAATTTGAGGAAAAAAATGTTATAACCAATAGAAAAGTATCATCTAGTAAAATTTCAGGAAGATCTACGTTATCTAAAGCCATTCTATAATTTTATTCATATATTTTGTGGAATTCACATATCTTTTTCTTACAGCAAACATAACACTGTAGGCCACAAGAAGCTGCAGGATTATTGTTTAATTAGCAGCAAGTTTATATTTTAAATCTGGATATCTGGACAATAAATAGCCACTTCTTTGGATGTGAATGTTGAAAATGTATCGCTGCAGCTTCATAATGTGATTGCTATTTTACAGAGCTTATACACACACAAAAAAATATGATCTTTGTCTATATTTTATACAAATACAACAGTAGTTTGTGAATACATTTTAAGTACATGATATACATGATAAGCCACTTGATTTCCCAATATCACAGAATAGCAATTTTAAATGCAATAAAAATATACAAAATTCAGCTTGGAATGCAGATTTTCTTCTTTTCTATTTTGACTCAAAACTTTATCATTATAACATTTTCAGAGTACTAGTCCAAACACTTTTTCGTTAGCTAAAAATACAATTTCAGCAGTCCAGCTTCTGTTCAGGCATGATGCAATCCATTTCCTAATGGATTCCCAGTTTTTGTTAAATTCAAAGGGCTGTTAGTAACATACAGCATGTTCTTCACTCCACACCCTACAATGAAGCCCACTTTCCATTCTGAGTTACAGTCACCTTGTGGACAAAAGCTGGGTTTGTTCTGGTAACGTTTGCACATCCAAGATTTCCTGTTGCAAGTGCACATGAATACATTGTGGTGGTGTAAAAGTTTGTTAATGACAAATGAAGTCACAGTATAAAAATATATTGTACACTTTTACACCTAATGTAGTCCTTTTTCTATGGATAAAAAAATACAACTGAATGAGACAGAGAAGTTTGTAGCACCATGAAGAGTTGTATCCCAAGTTACATTAGCAGCATGATCCAATATAATATTGAAGGAGTGTTTCTGAGAAGATAAACATTCATTCTGGTTCATCTGTACCACTGAAGCTTATACAATGAAGTGTTTTATACATTAGCAATAGTTCTGCGTCATTTCTAGAGCTAGATACTTATCAAAAGACACTGCCTTCCATCCTCGGGGGGTTGATAACGTTGTAGAAGGGCCTAAGGGTGATCTAAGTGTGCCTTTACCAATGCTGGTAGTATCGTCTTTTGTATGATCTAAAAGGAGCTCTCTATGGGTTTTTAGCACAAAACTACATAACTTATGCCATTCTATATAACCACAACAGACTATCTGAGTTGTAGACATGGCTGCTGACAGTGTGAGAAAAGCAAGACAAATTCAACTTAGGCACTCATTTGCTAATGATGAATACTCAACATTTCAAAGATCTCCTCCAATGTCACATGGATCTCAGTAGGCTAGAAGCAACTTGGGTGAACTGGTATTTTTTAACTTACTGGGAAGACAGTGTGCTTTGAGACACGTAAACCTTGTAAAAAAATAAACCATTGTAAAACCTTATGAAAAGACACACACTGATTCTGTGCAATATAGCAAATTGATAAGAAAACACTGTAAAAATGTACCTGTTTAAAATCTACCATTTTTGTACACAAAGCATTATATATCAAAGGCCTACATATATATCATCTAATGGCACTTGAAACAAATTATAATAAGTCATAAAATAAAAGGCATAACCTATAAGAAAGTTTCTGTAAAGGTTTAGATTCATTTTGAAAGTGCTATATCTTGTAATATGTGTAGTATAGAGGTTGACCAAGCTCTATTTTTTAAAAAAATATTGGCCTATCATGTGTATTGCTCACTAGATGAATGATCCTGAAAATATGTACTCTTTAACATTCATTATTAGCTTAATAAAGCAATCAGCTCTGGCTCATGTTTCAGTCAGTATATGGTTTTTAAAAACCGCTACTGTCCAAATTAACACAATATATCACTATATTCCACAAATGACTATGAAAAATAAAGCACAAGCAACAAATAGGCAAAAATACACAGCTTGAAAGAAACACTAAATGAAAGTTAAAAGTTGCACAAAGAGTGGTGCATGATCAGCCAGGACAACTGAAATTTTAAAAAACTGAACTTGGGAATAAGAGTTTAAAATGAAAGTTTAACAGTGACCAATAACTATAAAGAGATTTGTATACATCAATGGATAATATTGCTTACAGTGCTAAGATTCTTCCACACTTAATTTTCTGTGGTGACCTAATTTGTATACACATGTGGAAGTCAAACTGAATAGGTTCAATATCTTGTCTGAGGTCCAAATTTTAAAGTAAAATTTTTTATTTAGTGTTAATCCCTTTTTAAAGTTTTTTCACCAAGCTAAGGCACTACTAGAAATTGCAAGGATAATGATTCTGGCCACCAGAGAATAAAAACAGCATTGACGATAGTTATTTTTAATCACATCTAGTTGAGACAGAAAAAAATGACAACTTTTTTCTAGGAAAAGAAAGAGCCAATTCCGTTACATCCTTGTTAGAACATTGTGCAATTAAAATAAGTGAGTCTGTCTCATCTTTAATAGAAATTCTTTCAAAAAGGGTTTAGTGACCACTACAGTCAATTTCAACAAAAAAAAATGAGCTGAATTCCCTCTTACTTTGAAGTGTTATTTCAAGTCTGTGGGGGCAACATCAGGCAAAGAGGTGTGCATATGAAAATTAAGACTCCACAATTTTAATACTGGTGCCCTCAAAGATGTGTCGCCATGTATTTAAATTTCATGCAGGGCGAGATTTCAGTTAAAATATATATATATACACGTATATGGTGCCATTCCCCATTTCCAAAATGCTTTATTCAATAAATCCTGGTTCTCCCTTTTTAAAAAAATTAGCAGTGAAATACAGCCTACTAAGGCCAATGTCTCAGTTCATTAATTTGACGACTTCTTAAGCAAATTTTAAACAGTAAGTAGTGCTTCCATACTCGCTATCTGTGATTTCTATTTAAAAATAGGTTTTCTATTTATTTGTGCTGTCACCAAATTATTTTCCTTTTATATGGTGATTAAAGCAATATTGAACACTAATCATTCAACTAAAGATTTAGGTCAGCAATCTGTTTCATAGAAACTAAAGGAAGCAGTAATGAAGCAGAGCAAAAAGCCTACTTTCAGAGCAAATATTCTCCTAACCAAAAGCTTAGGAGCAGTTTGAAAAATTAAAAAATGTATTTATTAACATATATAATTTTAATGCCTTTGGAACACACTTTTTTAATAAATGTAATTTTTCATAATAAAATTTAAATACATAAGTACAAAAACTACTGCTCCTAGGAGTAAAAAAAAAATAGGAGCATGATAAAATATCAGAAGCCAAAGCTCCTTCAGAGAGCAACTTTGATTCTATGAAGTGCGATATATGTGTGTGTGTATATATAATATATATAGTGAAACCCCATTTATATCATTACAATTTACATTTCTCCACAAATTATACTACTCCCAAATATTTTAAATAAGGTATTATATTCAGTAATCTGCACCCATTTTTAGAAACTCGGTAAACATTGGAATCTGCAGTGATAACTGGCCCTACAAAAGGGAAAGAAGCTTCCATATAGGGCTAATGAGTGCTCAGAAATATTTTTCTTTTTTCTTTTTTTAAAGAGCTATATACTCTTCTGTACACCTCCTATCCTTGCCCCCACCTCAACAGACGGGGGTCCCAAAATAAGGTGTTAACAAGTGCTTAATAGATATGTTTCTTAGGTTGATGTCCTGACTCCTAGATAAACATAATTAGAGCTTTGAGGAGATTGTGGTGGTTGTCTAAAGTGAGGAAAGCCTATGATAATTATTTTATTCAGTGAATACAATATTCTTGACTGTTATTCTCCCATTAACCACTATAGTGTTTGTTTTACTTTACTTTGTTCCCCTCTACCAATTCAACTTATTTGCAACACTCCTCCCATTTCCCAGAGAAGAGCAAAAGTGGGGTTTTACTGTATATATTTTTAGTCACTTAAAACTTTGTGGTAATATCTCACATAGCTTTCTAAAGCATTTAACTCTAAATTTTCCATCCAAAAATCACACAGAAAAATGGGTTTGCATGGAATAAGAAAGATAATATAGGAGTAGAACGGCTGTTTTTGTTTTCTGCTTTTGGTTTTTAAGGGATAGAAAAATATATCCAATTCAGCAAGAAGACTATAAGTAATATGCTTTTACTTTACTTCTAAAGAGTTCAGTTTCCAACCCCAGCAGGGGCATGATCTCTAGACAAGTTCCCAAGTGTAACCATGTGTGTTACACTATCTATCTTCCTGCTTAAGAGCTCACCACCCCAAAGAGGCTGGGAGATAGTCCACTCTGGGATAAACCTAACGTCTGCAGTTCCACAATGGTTCTAGATTCTGGCCTAACTGTGGACCAACAATCAAAATAAAATAAACTGCTGGCTGCATTTGACCCACCCTTTGGCTGAGAAAGGTGGAAAAGATTAAAGAGATCTAGCTATATAGTGACTCTGAAGACTCCAATGCCACACAATATTATTAAATGGAAAGACAGCAAGTTAAGAAACATGAAACACGAAAAAAGTCCTGTGTACTAATTTAGGACCACCTATTCAGTAACACAAAATGCCATGTCACCCTACTAGGAGTCTCTTTTTGCTATAAATACTGGTGCTCTGTGTTTAGGATTTGTTTTCCTTAAGTGCATAATAAAAGACGGCAAATATTTCAGCCAGAAAACAGCATGTCTTCAAAATATACTGATCTGAAATTATAGCATATCTAAGAAACCTCTGCTATCTCCCCAAATTGGATTCTTAATTCAGTTGAAGCACTTGATTGTGAATCCACTTATAGGCTAGCGAAAAATTGTAAATTCTTGAGTTATTCACATACTTTTTATGAAATTTACATTCTATTGCAAAAATTTTTAAATGAGCCAAATGTCAAAAGGGAGAGCCATTGTTATTTGTACGTGGGATTTGTAAAATGTTACTAATAATAATGGCTTTCCTATATGAAAAAAAATCTTAAAATATGACAGTTGGCAGTGAATCAGGACAAAATACCCAGGTAAACATAACTGAACACAAATGGTTCCAAAGCTCATTTAAAAAGCTAGTTTCTATTTTATACTGGCTTAATGAAAATTGGTATTATACAAAAGCAGAAATTTTTATACTGTCTTAAAGTAGGCACTAAAATAAAAATGGTCACCTAGGGCAGGGCTATACATACAGTTCTACAATAAATCCACGTCCTGGAATCCTACTGAAAAGCTTGATGGAAACGTGGGAGGGTGGTGCTTGTGCTTAAACTGCTGGTGAAAGCTGCTGACAGTGAGTGCAGAGACCCAAGCCCTATAGTGTTTGCAGGATCCTGAAGATCCTGTGTTTGTGGAGGGAGCTGGGAAACAGATGAATGTGCCTCTTCCTGGGAATAGCTCACTCCAAGGCTCCCCATGGATATAGGATTGTAGGGAGGACCGTTTAACGGTATGAAATTAAACAACTGAGAAAAATCCAATGCTGGTGTGTTTAGCGGGTCAGTGATAGAGAGAGAGCTTTTGGATAGGGAGAGATCCCCCGCACCATCATCTAGGGATCCAGCCTGAGGATCCAACCCTAGCTTAGATGATGACGACGCTTGAGAATCCTGGGACGAAGAGGGCATGCCACCTTGCAACTCCATCAGGTAACTCTCAATTTCCCCTTTTAATGGCTGTTCTTTTTCAGGAATAGAAATTGCATATGAGGTAGAACTGAACGGATATTTGAAAGAAAGGTGATGAGAGGGATGAACAGCATCCATATCTATTGGGCATGTCATTCCCAAAGGTAAAGTTGTGATCATTTGGTGGGCAGATCCAGAGCTCTGCATGGACTGAAATGGAGTGTTGTAGAGGTTTAACTGCAAAGTGTTTGTGAATGGCTTTGATAACAGTTCACTGGAAGGTAAGGACATCACTGGAAGGAGCTCATCTTTTATAGGCACAGACACATTGCAGGTAAAGGGGTCCAGGAAATCCACTGGTTCTGTTTTGACCTTCAGAAGCTCTTGATTGTGACTCTTCTTCATATGCCGAGTCAGGTGATCTTTTCGTCCAAATCTCTGTGCACAATACTGACAGAGGAAGTCCTTTCTTCCGGTGTGCACCACCATGTGTCTCCGGACATCTTTTCGGGTGTAGAACCGGCGATCACAATGTTCGCACTGGTGCTTTTTTTCTTTAATCCCACCAGAAGATTTGCCTGCATGAGATTTAAGGTGCTCCAGAAGCACACCTGTGCTTTCAAAAGTCTGCAAACATACTTTGCAGGTGAGGTCACCACTTGTTGCGGCATGCAAGGCCAAGTGACGTTTAAACCCAAGCTTGGTATTGTAGTTCTTGCCACATTCTTCACACTTAAACGTCTCTTTATTAGGGTCGTGTGTATGGAGGTGATTCTTCAGATGATCTTTCCGGTGAAACATTTTCTCACAATAATTACACTTGTGGGTTTTCTCAGGAGAATGAGTAGCCATGTGCCTTTAAACACAGATATATTCTGTAAGTAATTATCATGACAAAAATGGGCATGTATTCATTTTTCAAATGGAAGCTAAACTACTATGCTAATACAGAATTCCCTTAATAATGAAACTGTTTAACCTAATATATACCACAAGAATAGTTAACATACCTAATGACTGCAAAACTTGAGCCATTTAAGTTGCCACTTTAGTTTTTGCTGGTTTTTAGCTATCATTACACAAACAAATGAGCAAGACTCAATATACTCACGTAAATGTCCATACCCTTTTCTTGTTGCAATTTCTTTCTACAAACGGAAATTCTACTCTCATTAAGCATTTTATTTTACAAAGTCCAAAGACACTAATACATAAAAGAATGTGATTTAGAGTACTAAAAACTAGCCAATGTCTAAGCTACTTAACATTTCCTCTCTGCAAATTAGCTGAAAAATGTGTATACAAATACATATGCTCACAAGGGCTTTAAATAGCCAACATAAGAGAAAATATAATCTGAAAGACAAATAGAGTTGAATACCTTTGTAATTTGTACTTAGAAACAAAGGCCTTGGTGCAGTCTTGTTGTATGCACTTGTAGGGCCTCTCTCCTGTGTGAGAGTAGGAGTGAACCTTTAATTTCTCAACACTGTTAAAGGCCTTGTCACACAGTTGGCAAGGAAAGTTTTTTCTTGGTTTGGTTTCACCACGCTTACGTTTCCCTGAAGGGACTTTCTGGGTATCTCTTACTTCTGACAAATCACCAGGAATGACAGTGGCCATCGCAGCCTAAACCAGGCCTTCTTGTTGGACACTTGGGAACTGCCCAACTCCACTAAATGATATAGCTTTAGGTGGCTTCTCAAGTTTCATGTGGTCGTAAAAGAAAGCAAAAAGGGACTGGAAAAAAAAATAAGAAACAACTAGTTTGTAACTAAACTTAATTTTTAAAAAAATTTATTTGCTAAGTGATGCTTTTGAATTAAAAAAGAAACCAATAAAATGGATTCAGCTGGTCTAATGTAACATCATTACATTACATTAGAAACCCCATAGTTTCTTTATATTTGTCAAAATACATACAACTGCATTGCTCAGAATGAACAGTTCATACATACCCTGAAATTCCACCTGACAAATGTTATTCTTAGGCATAGCAGTAGTGATTCTGGGAACTCTCAGAAAGCATCAAAACATGACTCTAAAAGTAGCATTATTAAGCTTCAATTTTCACAGGGATTAGACAGCATAAATCTGACTAAAAACAACAATGTTTCTGCAGATATTTCAGTCTCAAAAATCAGTTTGATTTGTGCCCATAAACTCTAGTCAGATTCTGTTACAGAAAAAGTCATAAGCACCTGAAAACTTTTTTTTGTTGTTGTTGTTTTGAGATAGGGCCTCACTCTGTTGCCCAGGCCTGGAGTGCAGTGGCACGATTATGGCTCACCACAGCCTCCAACTCCTGGGCTCAAGTGATATTCCTGCATCGACCTCTAGAGTAGCTGGGATTATAGGTGCACACCACCATGCCCAGCCAAGTTTTAAATTTTTTTGTTGAGATGGAGGTCTCACTATGTTACCCAGACTGGTCTCAAACCTCTGGGTTCAAGTGATCCTCCCGCTGGAGCCTCCCAAAGTGCTGGGATTACAGGCGTGAGCCACCGCGCCTGGCCTGAAAACGTTTTTAGGCACCTTGCGAACCGTCAAGTCCATGAAAGAGGTACCTTATGCAGACACCAGAGGCTTGAAAGAGTTGAATGCGCCACCCAAGGTGAAAATTAACTCTTTATACCAGTGTCACCATACTCTGAGGGACTTTTGTGTCAGGGGCAGAAATGATTTTTCTTCCTAACAAATACATATTCTTGAGATGACAAAACCTTTTAATGTTTTATTAGGTGAAGAGCATGGCTCCTTGTCATTTTTGGGGAGAGAGATGGTTAATGTAATTTTCCTCAACATTTTTCACGTCACAGAAAATGATTGTGTTCTTTAGGCACAGTCATTGGGAGATAATTGAGGCTGGTAGATAAATTGGAGTCAGTAGGCCTCCCCAGAGCTGAGGAGATCAGCCTTTGACACACCTGTAACCAGTGTACAGTAGACTTGTTGAGACTTCTGACTTAGCGCACCATACCTGTGCAAGAATACATCGTTAAAGACATGTTTCAGGTTGGTAAAAAGGTATGTCAGAGTTTCAATTCATTATTGGTGCTGTGAGAAAGAATGAAAAGTACATATTGTACAGCAAAAAGTATGTCTTTTTAAACAAAAATAATTAAAACTGGATTGCAATCTTTGAAAATTCATAGACCAGACATAGTAAACATTATCAATTCTAGTTGTCAGAATAAGAAAACCAATCCCCAAAGATCCAACTGCTAAGAGTTAAGTGACTCCTCAAGGTTTGTGAAGGCTAGTTAAGCAGTGTACTCTTAATAGACCACAGAAATGATAATACTTGCAATCTCTTTGAAAGAGATTTCATTTTTGAGTTGAACACTTGAATGTGGCTAGATGACTACTATCAACAACTAATCAATTGAATTTTTCATCTTATTACATATTAAAAAAAGGAAAACCAGCCTCCTTACATCACTTGTTTTTTGGTATTGGACTGACACTGACCCTGACACCTGCCTTCATAAGCTGGGACTATGACACTGAATTTCTCAGATTCTAGTTATACTTTTGTAGGAGCTCTAAACACCCACATTTTTGAGAAATTAAGTGTATGTGACAGTAAGTCTCAATGTATCTGAAAGTAGAAGCTGTTCGTAAACAGGAAAATAGAGCAATTACCCACTCATGTGATTAGTGTAGTAAAGCATATGGGTAAGTTACTCAGTATTTGCTTCAAGTGTTTTTTCTTCTTTATTGGTAGATACAGGCAAAGTCTTCCTGCTATTTACTGTCTAAAAGTCACCCTTGCAGTTTAAAAGTGACATTAATATACTACAACTGGCATTACCAATGCTAACATATGTTCTGTGGATTTAAATTTTCGGAACCTCAAGGATTTGCTTTTCTGTGATATTCCCAGTCAAAAGATGGCTCCTCTGCCTCCCTCGGAAATTTCCAAATAGCTATTCTGCTGTAACCAGTAGTGACATTATAAACTGGCATAAAGTACTATGTCAAGGCTGGAAGAAATCTTTAATTTTCATTATCTGATTTCCTAACATGATGCTTTGATGTATCTATTTATAATATTGTGGGAAACAAGCGTATCCATTTTGATTCCGAAATCAAAACGGAATGCAAAGTATCTAAATCCCTGTATATAACTATTATCTGAAAAGATTTCAAAACTGGTCTATTTGCTATTGTGTTTAGATCCATAATGGGCAGAGAATTCCAGTTGAGGAAGACAACTTCTAAGTTACTGGGAAAAAAAAAGGTACTAAAAGTGCACCATGAAACAATATACAGACATTTGATTGCATTAAAATTGGTGATACTCAATATGAGTAACAAATGAATTCTGTTAACTTTGGATGTACATACTGAGCAATGAAGAATTGCACTGATTTCAAATATAACACTTTTCTAAGACCAGCTGAAATTTTCATGGCTGATAATACCTTTTCATTTTAATATAGTACAAAACTTAAATTAATTATCATAGGTACATTTACAACTCTAGGAAAAGGCTGTGAGCTCAACATCTAACAAAAGACCACATTCATAATATGCATTTCAGTCAAATACTTTAAAGATGCATGCATAGATTTATAGTGATTTTTGTTCAATGCATACCTGATTACCGATGGAAAGAGCCTCAGATTTTGATCTTAGCCAGTCCCATTGACTCTTCGTGGAAGAGAGCGGAATCCAATCCTTCCCATTTTGGCCAATCTATGAAAAAAAAGTAAGACTGGACTATCCTCTAAATGGAACTGGTACATAAATGATGGAAAATAGAGGATAAGAGAATTGCAATTTCATGGCACATGCTTACATTCCACAGTCTGCTGAGAAGTCATGCATTAATTTTCATCAACTGCATATTTTTATTAGTTCTAAGCACATTTACATGACCAAATAAATGCAGGAATAGAAAGTAAAACAGTATTACCTAGATAAATGGCAATTTGAGCTGCTGAATGACTCCCTTTTTTCCCCAAATTCAATTTAATTAAAAAAAAAATCTAACCTACTGAGAGAAGTGGATATTAAGGTTTATCGTTTGTAAACCAAACTTATAATACTTTTATGGAAGTGTCAAACTCAGTCCCCTCTCAGAGAGTGCATCTGGAACTGCACCAAAGATCAAGACTCTTGGTGAAAGCACTCACGCCCACACCATGCACACTTGTGCAACTGGGGTTTCTCAAAGTTACACTTTTGTTACCTGCCATACCTGCCAATTTATTTTTCAGAATGCTGCAAAGACTGCTGAAATGCAGCAACAATTCTGTACTCTTTAGATTTCAAAAGCACACACAAGAAGTTAAACATAGGTTTCGCTACAGGAGAAGAAAGTGTTAGGAGGAAAGCATCTTTTGGTTTAAGAGATCATTGTTGGAAAAAATCTTAAAATAGTTTAGAAATGTCTATTAGTAGCATGACCATTAGTTGACTGAGAACACACATAGAAAAAAACCTGTTAATTCTTGATTGTACAAGTAAACGTGAACAGAATAATGGTCAAAAGGTAGAAAAATCTGGAATTACCTATTATGGAGAGCACAAGGCATAGAGAGATTAGTAAACTCTGAGTATCTTAAAGATGAACATTCGGAAATCATGATTACACAAACTTTGGAAGGATAATATAAATCAAATAAAATAACAAAAGGATGTGTCAAAGACAGGTTAAATAACTTTAAAGTTCTAAACATAAATCTATCAACTTCCTCTAAAGTAAAATTTTCACATATTTTAAGAATTTGATGATGTCTAAATACAATAAAATAATAAAATAGAAGACATTTAAGCATTGTTACAAAAATACTAAGGGTATATTTGAAAGCGGCATTATTCTCCTAGTTTAAAAGATAAGAAAAATAAAAATTTAGACCTATAAAAGATATTTTAAATGTTAGAGCTAAGCTCCATTCTTCAATAAAGTACAGGACATGCATATATGGAAGAACCGAATTCTGTATATCAATATTGCAAAACAATAAAATTAACTTTGTAAATACTTACTTGCCCAGGGCACACACTGAGTTTTTGGTGGGGTAATTAAGAACATGAAAGACTATTTTGTGGATTATGTTATTTTAATAATATAAATACCTTATAAGTGTAGAGTGTTTTCATCTCTATTATCTCCCTGGAATTCAATGAATCTGAAAGGTGGATGCATTTGTCACCGTTGCCATTTTAAGGTGAGAGGCCCATAGAAGCTGAACAACTTGACAGCATATATGTGGTCAAGAGAGGGCATAAGCCCTAAAACTCCCATTTCACTTTAATCCTACTGTATTCTAAGATAGGGCAGGTTAGCAAGCCCATCCGCAAGTGGATGAATCCTGTCACTATACTTAGAAGACCAAAAGAAGAGAAAGTACCTATTTTCTCTATTAGAACTGCCAGATATGATCCCCCAAAATAAATAAATTTAAGACTTAAAAAGTTTAAAAGAAGCTTATAAAGTAAGTTTTAAATAATTTAAATAACTTAAAATAATGACTAGTTTATCAGTCTGAGTAGGTAAGAATTTGGGGTAAAAAAAAATCTAAAATCAAAGTTGACAAGCAAACAATAAATTTGTGTATTTTTTCCTTCTTACTCCAACCAAAATAAATTTTATTATATCTCAAATACATTAATAAACTCTTTATGCTTATTTTTCAATAGCATTTTACAATAAAAATACTTTAGCACCTAAGTATTTCAATAAAGCTAAAAATTATGTATCTTGTTTTGAGATATGTCAATAGTCTACAAATTACCCCTGCTCTGGAATAGCAGAGCATAAAATAAATAAAATAAAATAACAGCATAAAATAAAGCCACCATTTAAATTTATTGGATCACAAAACATAATTTCAAAGTTATCACTTATTTTTCTAAATTCAACCTATCGTGAATTCTTATGACTTGCCAAATAACTTCAAACGACTGCTAAAAATTTCCCAAAACATATGAAATCAGCATTGGTTAGAATTATTATTTGAATTGACATAATAAACATAACAAATAGTTTGTGTTTATGTAATTCCAACTGAAATGTTAAATACAATAAAAGGTTAAATAAAATTACCTGCGTATTCTTTTATAGGATTAAGAAAAACATTCATTTGTATACCTAACCCTGAACTGTACCCCGTATCTTTAAAATAAAAAATTTAAAAGTTAAATTAAAAAAATAAATAAATATGACAGTTAATGAAATCTAACAAAAAACATTAACAAAGTACTGGAACAACTGTTCTGAAAAGTCTACATCAAAACTTGTATCCATGTTTTTCTTTTCTACTTTTTAAAATACTTATCAAAAATTAATACTGTGCTTTTCATGCGATGAAAATTCTTCTTTGCCTTGGTCTGAAGAATTATGTACTATGGTAGGAAATACATACACACATTTCTAATTGCTCTAAGATGAAAAACAGCAGTTCAGAACACCCAGTTTTTGTTGGTACCAGAACAGGCATTTTTTTCCAGGGCAAATTTGCATACACAGAAACAATAGTTAGAGGAAATATTGCATGTCCATGCACACACACACAGGTTTATCTTTTTACATTTTATATTATTCTAAAACAGTGACTAACACAGAAAAATAATAAGCAAAAATGAATCACACATCAGAGAGTCTACTAAAACCAATTTCTATGAGATGCCCGTGAAGAACAGGCCTGTTTTGAAGGTGTTTCTTTCTATATTTTAAATTCCATAGTCCTGATAGCCACTTTGGTAACAGCTGTGAAGTTTTATACATACCTGCATCAATAATTCTTTTGTATTTAAAAGTCAAACATAAATTTTGCTAGCTAAGGGCAAATGACATCAATCATCAAAGCTTTATTCTCCATTATGCCAATTATAAAATACCAATAGTCAATATTTCAGAAAACATCCTTAAAATGTTTTTCATATAAAGTCAATAAGGCAGGTTGCAAAACAGAACTTACCGATTCTTAATATTTTAATTTACATGTATGAAACACAACAGAGTTTTGAATAATATGAGAGAAACTATGAATAAGATAACAATTGAAGACAGTCAATTCTGAAGTAAGGACAACAGCATACTGAGAACATTTTTTTTTAAAAACAAGACAACTTCAATGATCCTGTATGACAATTTTGAAGTTTTTAAAATTTTTATTTATGTTTATTTTTATTTATTTATTTTTTTGAGTTGGAGTCTCACTCTGTCACCCAGACTGGAGTGCAGTGGCCGCTCCCGGCCACCGCAGCCTCGACCTGCTGGGCTCCGGTGATCCTTCCGCCTCAGCCTTCCAAGGAGCTGGAACTGCAGGCGCGCGCTACCGCGCCCGGCTAGTTTTTTTATTTATTGTAGAGACGAGGTCTCGCCACGTTGCCCAGGCGGGTCTCGAACCCGCAGGCTCAGGCAATTCACTCACCTCAGCCTCCCAAAGCGCGGGATTACAGGCTGAGCCACTGAGCCTGGAAATTTTTAAGTTTTTAAAGCATTCACTTTCTACATGTCTGTAAAATCACTTATTAGCGAAACATAAAAGGAGAAAAAGTATCTTACAATTATAAAAACCGAAGACAGAATTAAAAATCAACTGTAGGTAGCCCAGGGGCAGGGACTGTGCCAGATGTAGTTGCTGCTACTTCCCACAGAAGGAAATAAAGTAACTGTTGAATGAACAAAAATATTAAAACAGAGCAAGTGCTTACCAGCACCACAATGACCCATAGGCTTGCTTAATCACCGCCGCAGACGTAAGGCAGAATTTACAGTTGGCCTTCCGTATCCATGGATCCCATATCCGTGGACTCAGTTAACCACGGACTGAAAGTATTTTTTAAAAACTGCATCCATACTGAACATGTAGAGACTTTTTATTGGTCATTGTTCCTTAAACAGTGTAGTATACACAACTATTTATATAGTATTAGGTATTATGAGTAACCTAAAGATGATTTGAGGTACATGAGAGGACGTGTATAGGTTATATGCAAATACTTTACCACTTTATATCAGAGACTTGCGCATCTGCAGATTTTGATATCTCAGGGAGGTCCTGGAATCAATCCCCCACAGAGACCAAGGGGCCATTGTACACATCTATACTCAAGTCAAAGATAATGTACTGTGGACACAGTGTGGTGCAACAAATTGAATAAGCTTCTAGAAAGGCAATTTTGGGAAACTAAGATGCTATTTGAAAAGTCTTAGATTTACAAAATCGCAATTATAATACAAAATTGTCTAAAATACTTATTTGCTTCAGAAAACAAGCATTCCCTGATTGATTTTAATACTAAGGAATCAACTAGCATTAATAGATAACAATTCAGCCCCCTTGCTAATAAAAATTGTCCAACGTGAAAACATGCGTGATGCCTGTACGGGTGCCTGGTATGGAACAGCAAGAATAGTGAGACCCTTATATGGGGCTGCTGATTGCCACCTCCGGGGAACAGAAAGGAACCAGAGTGCCCACAGAGAAGCAGGAGACATAGCCAAGATGTGTGTCTAATTCTCCTGAGTTACAGTAGGTCTTCAAACTAATTTTTTAACTGAAATACAAAATTTACAAAAATTAGTCTTTCCCTGTATTAGATATCATACTCAATTAAAATTCATAAGAAATAAGAATGCCCTTTTTGAAACACTGTATTTGATACTTTATACTTATTTTGAACAATTAGTTAAAATGTAAATCTAGGATCATCTTTTTGAAATTTACCTTGTATTTAGAAATGTCTTTTATTTAATATGCAAATAATAAAAAGTAATAGAGAAGTGAAGGGAAATAGCAAATCTATTTGTTTTTAAGAACCAATAGAAAAAAAAAATCAACAAATTCTAAAGTGGAAACAGGAAATCAGAATATCAGTTCTCTTATCTGTATGAGGATCCTGTTCAGCCCACTCATTTTCTAGAGTACCAAGACAGAAATACATAACCTGTCAAAGACAGACTATCAGATAAACTGTATCTTCCAACTCGGAAATATTTTCCTTGATTATTTTTTTATGGCGCAAAGGTGCCATGTGAAATTAAGAAGTTTTTTTCCTCCTTTAAAAGCTCTCTTTCAATGGTTCAAATCATAGGGGTTAGCACTTCATCTTAACTGTTGTATGCGGGAGACGTCTCTATGATTGTATATTCTTGTCAAAACGAAAAAATAAAAAATACAGATGGGTGGTACAACATCAGGGTATTTTCATTTCTTCACATAGGGCAATGAGTCAGCATTTGCAAACAGGAAATGGGAGAAAAGCTGTGCAAAAGGGCAGCAGTGATGTCTGAGAGAGAGAGAGAGAGAGAGAGCGAACAAATGATCTCAATTATATCTGAATACAAAGTAAGATTACCTAATCAAAACTTTGAACTATTTTTAGATAATTTCCTGGACTTAAAAAATTTTTTTTTTTGCATAAAACATTTCCAAAATATCGGTGATCTGGCTGTCTGAAAATGGCATATATCCCAAATTGTGATGAGTTCTTCATCTTATTACCACCAATCCCTTAAGTTTCTGCGGGTACGACAAAAATGTTTGCCACCAACTATAAAAATGTTCACATTGAAGGACCCTAAATGTCTGGAGAACATGTCTCCATTGATGTATGGGTAATTGTCTAATGCTACTACAATCACAAATGCAGAACAATTCAGATTTCATGTTTGAAATGTCAAGCATCCATACTGAATCAGTCTATAAATTCAAACAAAAAGGCAGAAATCAGACACATTATAAGAAAAGCGCTAAGAAAAGAAAGTTTTACTCAGCTATAAAAGCTCAAGCAGATCATTAGTTTTAAGCCATCTCAAAGTAAAGTATACTTTAAATATGAGCTTGTGCTGTGGTATAAATGTTGTTTATGTTCTAACACTTGAGCAGCACTAAAACGTAATGAAAACGAATCCGCTTCCAGGTTTGGGTCTGCACGTGTCATCATCAATCTGTTTTCCTTAAGTTATACCTATGTGTCTGTCCAGGATAAAAAACCCTTCTAGAAACAACCACTTCTATTTCTTTCCATATAGTTGAGGGGAATGGGATCAGTTCTAGGTAAAGCTGTCAAATCAAGGGCAGCCACTCCCTCCTCTGCCTCCAGAGGAATCGTGTACTCTCAGCTGGCAGAATTAGAAGAGATTTGACATTTATATTCTTTGACCAATTCTACTTGAGTGAGAATGAACTTGAAAACCTTACCTCTCTGAACCTTTTACCCATAAAATGGACTAGAAAATTCTTCTTGAAATGACATGCCTGATCTGTCTCTCCCCTGGCAACTGTAAATTTATCTATAGGGAGACTATTATTCATTCTTATATCCCTAGCACCTGGTTGGTACCCTGGCATGTTGCAGACATTTGATAAACATTTGCTGAATGGAACTGTAGTCCCTTGAAGGAAACTTCAGAAATCAAAGCTAGCAGGTAAATTTATTTCGGAGCCCCTGAAATCTCAAAGCAAGCTCAGAAGACAAGACTCACAGAATTAAATGATTACACTGTTTTGGCAGAGGGGTAGGAACTGAGGGAAGCAACACAACCACCTGGGAGGCCACACTGCTTCTGTGTCCCTGGAAGAAGCATCACCTGCTTTGGCCAGCTTCAAAAGCTAGGGAGCCGTGGGCATGTGCTACTCAGAGGCCCACGAGCGTGAAGACAAACCTGGGTGGCACTCAGCGGGCCTGAATTTCCAGAACACTTCTGTTTTCAGACGTCCTGTTCCTTAGCTCCTTAAGCACACGGAACCTATATTGATCATGATTTATTATTTAGAACTAACCAATGAGGTTCTATGAAAAGGAAAAAAGGAACAAGGCAAACTTCAAAATCTTTAAGATGGATGTTCACATGAAATTAAAATGTGATGATGATGTTGGAAATATGGAAGATTTGTGTTGATTATAGATACAGGAGAGTCAAAGAAGAAAATCTGCATAAATGGAGTTTGGTTACGTAAAAGCAAGCAATTGTTTTTCCTTTTTCTCGTTACTAAAAACAGCTTAAAACTGACAGTGAAATAGAAAAAGATAAAAATCCATAACCTATAACACTAAAAAGTCATTAACATCTTTTTATTATTTTTTTAAAAATTGTAGTATACAGATGGATAAACATTTATGCAAACTTGATGTTAATGCATAACTTTCGTAGAATATTGTGCTTATTAGAAAGTTTTAGCCAGATTTATTTTTGTGCCTTTAATTTTATTGTCAAGCTCTGTTCACTCGGACTGTGAGGTCCTGCCCAAGGTCTCCTTTCCCTGGGGCGAGGGCCTCTGGCTGCTGTCAGTGGAGCTTTAGGAACCCGAGCCCATCCCCTGGTACCTGGCCCAGCCACCTTCGTTTTTTCCAGTCTCCCCATCCTAGGGCTGGGGGTCCTGGCCTCTGAATCTGTACTCTGTGTCCAAGGTCCTGCTGACAGACTTACCTGGTGCCAAATCCGTGTGTGCCTGGATTTCCAAGTATTGCTACTGCTCAATTTTGTGCCACTGTGCTGCATCTATAGGCTGGGAAATCTAGATGTTTGTGTGTTTTCTCTTCCCAACAACACTAGCAAACTGTTCCGGTCACACTGGGTTCCTTATTTTAGTATTTGCCCTGTCCCCACGAGCAGACTTAATCCCCTTCTCTACCTGCCTGTAGGTAATCAGCTCCTTCCCAGCAGACAGAAAGAGATAAAGTGGCAACATGGGGTAGTCTATCACTAAGCAAGATTCAGAGAAGGAAGAGCTTAAGAGATCATCTGTGGGCTATGGGGAGACAGGACCAAATAAGTTTTTATAGCAGCCCATGCATCTTGTGCAAAGAGTAAGGAAGACTGCTCCTCTCCAAGCCTCTCATTAGACCATAATTACTAATGAAGCCCTATTGATCACAAAACATATTGATAGACCCTGTGACTGTAAGTGGCATGCTTATTATGTGGCATGCTTTTCAAAGCTTTTGATATTATATCTCTTACATTATTTAGGAATTGGAATAAAAGATCACCTTGAAAGTCATGCCATATAATGATAAAAGCCACCTACCTGAGGCCCTGCTCCAAACTCTAGCAAGGCACCTTACTAATAGACCATCAAAGAATGAAGCATTCTGGGTGCCAAATACAGCCAAGGCAGCACCAAGAGGCAACCTAAAAAGAAAAGAAAAGTTAGTTTGAAATTCCAAAAGTCACGCCAATCTGATTAATGGCATACAAACCAATCTGTTTATAATTCATTATCACTTATTAATATTTTTTGTACTTTACTGAAAATCTAAATTATGTTAGAAACAAAATATTTATAGTACATTGAAAAATGAAAAGTAAACAAATCAATACCCCTAGATTACATATATATTTCCCTGAATCACAGTTATCTAGATTATTCATATTTTTATTTGGTAAAATACTACTCTAAGTTTATTGCCATTTCTCAAATTTTTCTATACATTTTATTTATTTATATTCTAAACACATCCACTATTTTCTCTAACACTGTTTTCAGAAAAACCTTTTGTGTTGTCTATCTTGTTCTGAACAACAGCTGAGGGACAAATTCTGCCCCATGAGTGTTTTGCTCTGTCAGATACCAGGCCATTTGTGTCTACAGAGAAGGGTGCAAGCCACTGACAGCCCTAAAACAGAGACAGAATAAGGAGGTAGGGACAATTTCTGAGCTTCTGAGTTAGCCTTTATGATGGGGTTATGACTTGTTTTCAACTGAATTCTGAGGGCAAGTCCATGTTCAACAACATACAAGAAAAACCAAACGGTATTCTGAAATATTCAAAGTTCTAGATTATCCGCCGTGTCCTTCTGTTGATGCAGATGATCAAGACTGACCTCTAAGGTCAATAACTAAGAGAGAAAAGGATGCCAGAAGTTCTATGCAGAAAATCACTTGCTCCATTTCCCAAAACCAGAGGGTCAGCGCTCAATTATACATGGCTACCACTTTATTAAGATGAATATCTAACATTGATGGACTAAAGATTACCGACACCTATTACACATGGTACTGAATTACCGTGCTGCAAAAAGACATAATGCCTGTTCTCTAGGAGCACACAAGATAGTTGTGGCTGCAGAATATATACCTTTTGCCAAGTTAAGAAAAACAATTGTTAAATAAGACCTGCCACAAGGTGGAATCAGAGTAACAAATCAACAGCTAAAACCAATATTATTTGGTATAAACAAGTCCCACAGAAGGTAAAAAAAAAAAGAAAGAAAGAAAAAGAATGCTATGGATTTTTGGTAATTTTTACCTTGAAGAATGTACAATTAAGAAAGGCAAAACGAAAAACAAAAGTGTATATGCGGTTCATGGGGTAGGCACAACAGTTGGAAGAACTCAGAGGTTAGACCTGTAGATTATTATACACCCTAAAATGACCCTCTGACTGTAGTGTGGTTTACAGACATTGCAAGAATTCAGTTGAGAAAAGTACACTGAAGCCCAAAGGGCAGGACAGCTCGCACTCACATACTCATTACAAGCAGTGGGGCAGTTGGAAATGCTGAATGGGTCAAAAGCACTGAGGACACCACATACTTGGGGAGGTGGGAGGGAAGAAGGGGAGACAGAGTGCTTGCTCAATGAGACACTGAAAATGTGTGTTGGAATAATGCAAAGCAGCGTTGAAAACCTGCACAGAAAAGGTTTCCTAGAAGAAAGGCCAGACATACGCTGACAATATTAACAAAGAGAGATACAAGGAAGGAAGACAAAGATAGAGACAGATTCAAACCAAATTACTGGTTGGCTCATGACAACCACTACTATGAGGCAAAGCCAGGTAATTTAAAGGAAAAAATGAGCAGAAATAGAACTTTAAGGAGAAGAAAGAAAACTGTGACCAAAACCACAAAAAGATAAAACTGCTAAGAGCTACAGAACCAGCCCACAACTGCTTATCTTCCCCAGTTAAGCATGAAGACACCAAACTTCAGCAAGAAGCAATACAGGGTGGAGTGGGAGGGAGGGAGAAGGTATAAATGAGAACAAGGCATCAGGTGGTTGGAAATGCTTTCAGCAAGAAGATGCTTTCTTTTAAGGAGCTTTGCGCCTAAAGAGAAGATAGAAACAACAACAGAAACAAATTAGGGCAGTAGCAAAAGAGGAACTCAGGATTCCTGAGAGAGTGAGAAGAGAATATGTTCATGACGAGGAGCGTGAGGCAGGAAGACAGTGGAGCATTCCTGAAGAATCAAGAAGGAATGAAATTCAGAAAGGAGGGAGAGGATTTTTTTTTCTCACCTTGGATAAGAACAGGGGCTGCTTCACCCAGCTAGAGCTAGGAAGGAGGTATGTTTATCCTACTAAGTTTTGTGGTAGCGGAGGCAAGAAACGCAAAGAGTGTGCTCACCTTGGCCAGTGCTGAGTAGAAGGGTCCTGTGTCTGGACAGAACGAGAAAGGAGCAAGGCTCTTGGCCAGGGGACAGTTGCCCTTGGGGAGAAGCAGAGGAGTGTCTGGGGGCATCCAGGGGGTTTTACAAAACAAACAAAACTTGCAATAAAGAATTCAATCTCTTAGTTACTGCTGGTGGGAGTATATACTGTTGAAACTTTTCTGAAATACATTGTAGAAATAGGTAAGCAAAGCTTCTTAAAAGTTCATATATATTGACCTGATAATTTGTTTCTAAAAATGTTAAGCAAAATATGAGAAAAATGATTTGCATATAAGAGTGCTCAAAGCATATTTTAAGAATAAAATTGATACTGTCTCTTTAAAAGGATGAAGTACAATATGTCAATATGATAGAGTAACTACGCAGCTATTAAAAACCATGCAGTTAAAGAATATTAAACCCCATGGGAAAAAGTAGTTAAAGAATATTACATCACATGGGAAAACAGATGAAATGTTAAATTTTTACAAAGCAGGATACAGATTAATTGTATACACTATTATTCCAATTTTCCAAAGTATGTACTTAAAACTATCCCTTCTCTCAATGCACATAAATATACTTAGGTAAGTTATAAACCAAAGATTAGCAAGATACATGTATCATACTTTTCTGTATTATATAAATGTCTTCTTTTATAATTAGAAAAAAATCATTTTACCAAAAAAAAAAAAAAAAAAAAGTGTTTCAGCAAAGGCTGTTGGAAAAGTTTTATATCCACATATCAAGAAAATGAACTTGGAGCCATATTTCACATCATATACAAAACTTAATTCTAAATGAATCATGGACCTAGATGCAAAATCTAAAATTATAAAACTTCTAGAAGAAAACAGGAAAAATATCTGTGGCATTCAGTTAGTAAAAAATTCCTTGGTGACAACAGCAAAGGCACAGCCCATAAAATAAACAAATAGCTAATCTGGACTTCATCAAAATTTAAAACGTCTCTTCAAGAGACAATATTAAGAGAATGAAAAGACAAGTCACTAGAACACTAGAACAAAACTTTTGCAAAGCATATATTTGATAAATAACTTGTGTACAGAATATAATTTTAAAAACCCCACAACAAAAAACCCACACAACCCAACTTAAAAATTAAGCAAAAGTCCTGAACAGACATTTCACCAATGAAAATATGTAAGTGGCAAAAAAGCACAACACAAAAGATGTTCAACATCACTGATCATGATCATCAGGGAAATGCAAATTAACACCACAATGAGGTAACACTACCCATTCATTAGAATGACCAAGATGAAAAAGACCGAATGTATGACGGTATCAAGTGCTAGTAAGGATGTGAAGCAAATGGTATTCTTATTTACAATGGACAGGAAGGTAGGAATGGTACAATTATTTTGAAAAAAAGTTTGGCAATTTATTAAAAAGTTTAACATGTGCCTACCATATGACACAGCCATTTTGCTTCTATGTATTTGTTCAAAAGATATGAAAACATAAGTCTTCACAAAGACCTGTGCATAAATATTCATAGCAGCTTTGTTTATAATAGCCAAAACCAGATATAACCCAAATGTCCATCCATGTGTGAATGGATAAAAACAAGTTGTAGTAGATTCATATAACAGGCTACTTACCAGCAATGAAAAGGAATAACCTATTGAGACATGAAGTAACATGGATGAACCTCAAAATAATTATGCTGAATGAAAGAAGTCAGGCAAAACAGAGTACATTTGCATGATTCCGTCTATATAAAATTCTAGGAAAGGGACAGGAGGCAGATTAGTGGTTACCTGAGCATAGGAGGTAGGATAAGGAGGGACTGATTACAAAAAGAGCAAACTTTTGTGAATGATGAATTTGCTTACTATGTTGATTGTGGTGACAGTTTCAGGGATGTACATACATGCCATAATTGTGCAAACTGTATGCTTTACATGTGTACAGTCTATAAAATATCAATTATACCTCAAAAAACTAAGAAAAATGGCAGAGTTTTCATAGTGAAAAAAGTAAAATTATTAAGGATAAGAAGCACATCTTCATATCAATTTACAGAAGTATGAAAAAAAACTTTCTGCAAACTGATAAACTAAAATTCTTTATAAGGCAATGACTCAAAATGACTGAAATCTCTCCTTCCCATTCAAAGGGAGTACAAAGAAGAAAGGAATATTGGCTTAAACATGAGTCACGTTCAGACCTTATTAGCAAGGCCATATATCTAGGCAGGTTTTAGGGCTACATTCTCAGCTGCTGAACTTGGAGGAAGCCAGTGCAGTTCACCCGTTGCTTTATGAACTGGCATATCATACTACATAATTTAAAGCTTCCAGGAATACATCTAGCTGGAAATGAAAACTACAGACAATAAATAGTTCTAGGATAAGTTCCATTTATCAAACACCAAAGGAAATACCCACTGAAGTGTTTCAATTCAGTCTCTGAATTGGTTATACATTCATTAGAAGTCGTCTTAAAAAAGAAGTATCATGCTAATTGTTAGGCCTGCCTTTGATTAGTTCAGTAAGATAAATGAAGTAAGAGTGGAGCTAAGATAACAAAAGAACAACTATCAGTCAAGCACCAGCAGGTATTCTAGGTACAGGGTCTGAGAAACTGTATTGTGGGTCTGGATAACTTCAGGCAATTCACTATTTTTGGAGCAAAGAGCAAGACAGACAGACTGGAACTACAAGACTGAACATCCAAGTGAAGGAGCCGTGCATGAGCCATGTTATTAGGGGCTGATAACTTTTAAAGTTATTTTGATAATTTACAAATTATCCTAAATGTAGATGCCTGTACAACTTGCTGTCCCCACTCCCATAACCGACCTCATTTTTAGATTATTCAGAAAACAATCTCTGTGTGCTTTTGTTGCTTTCTGAAACAGAATTAAGAGGTGACTCTCTTCTCAATTTCTATTTAGTTTAATGTTTTAAAAATGAAACCTGACCTTCCTAAATTATAAACTCACTTAAGCCTTTGCAGGGTTTGCTGATAGGTAGTTAAGCAAAATGGGGGCTCAAACCCATCAATACAAAGCTCCAGGGTCCTCTTTCTTGAAGTTTCAGTGCAACTGAGCCGCCCCTTCTCCACTGCTGACACACTCCTGGGTTTGCCCTTATGCCACTTGGGTTCCCTACCATGATACAGAGAAAAGGTCTTTTCATACTCTCAGGAAGTACAATTCTGGAAATTGCCTTTGCACTGCTCCTTTAAAACTCTGCCTTGGAGAAGGCCACAAAACACAAGTCCCCACCTCTGAGTCAGAGCCTAGTGCAGCACAGGAGAACAGGAGCAAGGAGAGGACTTGCTTTTTAAGAATCAGAACAGTCTTAAATCCTATCTAACTCTCACCATCAGTGTAACTTGGAACAATTTATTCAATGTTGCTTCAGCATTTTCCTCTGCAGAATGGGAATAAATACTTACCTAGCAGTACTATTAAAATTAAACAAAGTGATGCATGTAAAGCCTCTAGCATAGTTCTGAGGGCTCAAAATGTAAAGCTTTTGTATTCGGAGTGTTACTCAGAAATAAGTGCTGCCCTGAAATGACCTGATGAAGACTTAAAACTTTCTTTTTCCTGGCACAGGCTCTTATATAGAATTATACTCATAGTCAACAGAATTGTTGAAGGATAAACTATGGAATTCTTCATGTGAAAAAGACGATGTCCTCGTATACGATGTGAGACATATTAAAAGTGATATCTGGTGAAGTAGCATACTTTTGATCTTCTTGTCTCTAGTATAGGCAGGATGTATCTCAAATTTTATGGTGGTCAGGCCACAGATAAACTCAAATCACAGCTAAAATAAAATCAATACGTGTGGAACCAGCAGTCATTCTGCATGTTAAATTGAATGGTAATTTGGGTAATATGTGATTATTGACTATTCAGTGATAGGCTGACTCCTTTTTGCTGTGTAATTGTTCTTGGTAAAAGATTGTAATGCACCTGTGAAAATATAATGACTATTAAAAAATCAGAGTAAATAGCTACATGTTTTAAAAAAAGTCTACTTTATTGATACTTCCACACTGTGAGTTCTACAACATGATAAGTCCCTGTCATATAGCCTCTCAAATTAATCCCCTGGCCTTATCCTCCTGAAGCTGAAGCAAGGTTTGGCAAGAAGTTGTGTAAAGCTGAATCCCATTTTGAAGAGCCAGACCGGAGGAAGCATTTGGTATGGAAGGCAGGCACAGAAATGAGACAGAGACCCAACACTGGAAAAAAAAATGAGTACTCAACTAAGACTCATACCACAAAGGGTGCTACTCTAACAGGCAGTAACTTCTCATAGTTTTAAAAACAAGAAATGTGTGATATTTGATGTGTCTAAATTATTATATGTATATTATTTTTATACTCTTGCTTTCTCCTTGCAGAAGAAATGTTTTTTGTTTTTTTTTTTTGAATTGGAGTCTCACTCTGTCACCCAGACTGGAGTGCAGTGGCTGCTCCCGGCCACTGCAGCCTCGACCTGCTGGGCTCTGGCGATCCTTCCGCCTCAGCTTTCCGAGTAGCTGGAACTACAGGTGCGCGCTACCACCCCTGGCTAATTTTTTGATATGTTGTAGAGATGAGGCTTCACCAAGTTGCCTAGGCGGGTCTTGAACCTGCGGGCTCAGGCAATTCACTCACCTCAGCCTCCCAAGGCGTGGGATTACAGGCTGAGCCACTGAACCTGGCGAAGAAGTGTTTTCTAAATGCTACATATAACTTTAACTAAATAACTTTGAATTAGGCTCACCTTGTCAGTCACCTTTAGCACCGACACAGTGTATGACAAATTTATCTATGGGCACCTGCCACAATGTTGCACTTGTTTTCTTTTGCTTTAAAAAGTTTTACTGGCATTGATCATAAAGAAGTGAATGCTATACAGACCTGAGTAGGTACTTTCTCATGTATTTACTTGTGCAATATTAGATATGATTTTTGGAGCTTTCGGATGCTCAGTATCTTTAACTGTAAAGAGAACACAGTAAATTCTTGATCAACTGGATAATGGGAGGCAGGAGTTAAGGTCACAGATACTCATGGCTAAACCCAAATTAGTTACTGTAAGACAATGACTGGTGGTCCCTTTGCTTGTTGAAATGAAACCCATTTGGATAACACAGAACTATGGACTGATTCATGCTGGAGAAAAGGGGAAAAGATGACCTTAGAAGTTAACAAAAGACAGCAAAGAAACACTTGACTCTGTTTTCAGGATCTTCGGGGAGGAAGGGCAGTGAGGGCCACGGGACAGAAGCTCCACTAGAACAGAATCTTACCCTCTATTGTCTATTTCCATTTGCCTAATAGCTGTAACAGTAGATGCATTCAGGAGGCACTCAAGTATGTGCTGAATGAACAGAAGAAAGAGAAGAAGTGGAGGGCAGGAGCTTTCCATCCTGTTGGACAAACGGATCCCCAGAAGAAAAGAGTTGCCCAATCTATCTGACTACCTCTGTGAATAACTGGGAATTGACAGAATGTTTTACATTGGAAAATTCTCTTGGATTTCCTTTGGAATATCCAGCAATCAAGAAGACAGTGTTCTCTTTCTTTACTTGGCCCATCCTCAACAGATACAAGGACGCTGCAATCACTGTTGCCATCTTGTGGTCATGTCTAGAAAGTTCATTTTCCTCAGTAGACCAGTACAGTCCCCCTACCTGCAAGAAAGGCTCTGGGAATGAGTTGTAAGAATTTACAGATAAGTAAATCTCTATCATTTAATTTAACTATCAAAGTATCATGATGAACACAAAGACTAATCAGTCACCAGTTCCACCACCAAGGAGCTTGTAGTCCAGCAGGGATGTATTCCCAAAAGATGCAACTACTTCTTCTTCCTCCTCTTTCTCCTCCTCCTCCTATTATTATTATTATTATTATTATTATTATTATTTTGAAGTGGGGGTCTTACTCTGTCATGCAGCCTGGAGTGCAGAGGCACCATCATGGCTCACCACAGCCTAGACCTCCTGGGTTCAGATGATCCTTCCACCTCAGTCTACTCAGGAGCTGGGAATACAGGCATGTGCCACCACTCCCAGCTAATTTTTTTGATTTTTTGTAGAGACAAGATTCTGCTATGCTGTCCAGGCTGTTCTTGAACTCCTGGGCTCATGCAACCCACCTGCCTCGGCCTCCAAAAGTGTTGGGATTACAGGTGTGAGACACCAAGCCCAGCCACTTATAATTATCAATAATACAAAACAAAAGATAGAAAACGCCACAAAATAAGTATAGATTAGATACAATGGGGATTCACAGAAAGAAAAGATGCTTCCAAACTCTGGAGATGAGAAATTGAGAAGGAAGAGCCAACTGAACTCTCAGTTCTCCCTCAGTGGAGGGAGGTAAAGCTGGCCAGGTGGGGAATGTATCCCAGAGCAGGGAGTAGCAAGAACAGCACACACTAATGTAGGGGCATCAATTCCTCCTGTATTTGGAGCCGATGGTGTCTTGAGGAAAGGAGTGGGAAGTGGGGTTGTAGAAAGGCGAGGCTGTCAGGGGGCCGCTGCTCCAGCAAGAGTAACAGGAGAGGAAAAGGCTCTTTGTGGGACAGGTCAGACTGAGTATGTGGAAGCAGTCTCTTTTGGTGACTACAGGTCAAGTGGACCAGCTCTGTGGCCTTAGTTTAAATGACTTACCTTTTGTCAGCTTCAGTTTCTTCAGGGTTGTTGTGAGAAATAAATGACATCGTGTGTAAAGCATATACCAGAGTGAGCAGCATGCAATAAGAGCTTCATGAATGTTAAGCAACAGCCAATAATGTGAAGACTTTGAATGGAGCTTACTCAAGTCAATGGAGAACTGGGAAGGGCTTTGAAGAGCAAGGAAGGGACTAGGTAAAAGATGGCCTGCGGCAGAGACACAGGGTGTGGGGAGGAGCATGGAGGTGGGAATTGGGGGACACCTGGAGAATGGACGGAAGAGGGATGCCAGCTGAAAGGTAGAAGTGTCACTGAGTAGGAGGAAAGCCCGGATGCTCTAGGGACATGGAAGCCAAAGGAAGAGAAGGTTTCAAGGAGGCAGCATCAAGGCAAGGACTAAGTCCCACTCCCTTTGGGTCTAGTGCCTTGTAGGGTTTAGTCATCATGAAAAGAATGATTTCAGGGAAACCAGAATGGAAGTCTGAGGTTGAGGAAGGAGTCCCATATGAGAAACCTGGGGTGCGAAGTACACATTCCTCTTTGAAGAAATGGCATCAGCTAGGGGAAGGTATAGAAAGGAGAGAGTACTCTGTCACTGCTTAATTTTTTAAAAGATGGGAAGGATCAGGCAGAGAGGGAATGGCTGAGGGAGAAAGGACAATGGATTAGAGGGGACTGGACCCAGAACACAGAAGAGATACAGGACAGAGTAAGTGCAGATGCTGAACCAAAGAACAAATAAGACACAGGAGGAGGATACAGCAATTCATTTTGCATCAAAGAGAAGGTGACACCTGAGCCCAGTTTTCAAGGATGAGTAGGTATTGGCCCAGTGGACAAAAGAGGTAAGAACATTCCAGCAGAGGCTATGACATGAGCAAGTGCAGACTGATGTGCTTGAGGACTTGGGAGTCTGGTGCTAAGGAGTGTAAGGGGGGAGGAGAGAACATTTCCAAGACAGAGCTGGAGAGTACCCAGGGCCCAATCACAGCAGGCCCTGGATTCATACTGTCTTTTCAGGCTTCTTTATGGGAGCTACTTCTAGGTCACTCAGTAATGTCACTACCCCTGGTCATGCAGGTCCAATCAAAGAAAGGGCAAGGGGAGAGGATGCCTTCAAGGTTAGGGGTAGTAAGATGGGTAAAGAGTGTGGCTGGTGGCAAGGAACATCCTAGAACACCAGCAGAAGCCAGCTGTTGTGGCACGGAGCAAGTGAGACCAGAGGGAATGACAGAGTGAGAGAAAATAAGGTGCAGAAAGCATAAATCACAGCAGGAGAGAAGAGGTCAGCAGGAGCAAGGATGGTAAAGGACGTGAGGCTGTGGTCGGCAGGGACTACTTTAGGGTTCAAATTCACAGGGGGTGGGGCAGTGCCAAGCATTATGCAAATGTGAGTTATTTTTAGTAAGTACTGTAATTTCAAAGCATCTTGATTACGACTTTTGAATAGTCCTAATATTTTAGATTGCTCAACTGACATCCTTCAGGTAGTTAACACTAAAGGTACCCAAAGAGGTGTCAATCTGAATCCTTATTTTTTTTTTTTTGAGTTGGAGTCTCACTCTGTTGCCCAGATTGGAGTGCAGTGGCACGCTCCTGGCCACCGCAGCCTCGATCTGCTGGGTTCTGGTGATCCTTCTGCCTAAGCCTTCCAAGTAGCCAGAACTACAGGAGCGCGCTACCACGCCTGGCTAATTTTTGATTTATTGGAGAGATGAGGTCTTGCCAAGTTGCCCGGTTGGGTCTCAAACCCGTGGGCTCAGGCAATCCACTCGCCTTGGCCTCCCAAAGTGCTGGGATTACAGGCTGAGTCACCAAGCCTGGCCTTTTTTTAAAAATAGTGAATTATTGGGTGATGTGAATAATTACTCCCTTAATTTATATGTTTTGCAGATTCCAATTAATTCAGAGTCTGGCAGGTGAGATCTCTCCTTACCTTATAGAAGTTATTAATACTCAGTCATCTTTTATTTATCTGGTAATGTCAAAGATCTAAAACATAGGAAGAAAAAATAGAAAGGAGGAACAGAGCCAAAGCAGATGCTCCAAACCCACACACATCATGCACTTTATATCAAGGTAGGTGTCATGTGCCCTCACTCAGTGCCACTCTTTCAAGGCAAAATGATAGCAAGTTGGGTTACCAGGACTTTCAATGCAGGAAAGACTAGCAGCCCCAGGTGTCAAAGGCAAATGTCATAAGGGCAACAAAAGGCAGCTGCTAAGATGGGAAAATATATAAAAAAGACAAATATAAACATGAGAAATAAAAAAGTATAGACAGAGGCAAGGTTGCTGTGAGTGGCCCATGGTGAGGAAGGTTAAGGAAATGGGCACTTCCAGATCCTACTAGTGACTGGAGTCTTCCCTAGCGGTCAAATGGGCCACGCAGTTGCCAAGACAAAGTGAGCATTTATCTTTCTGCCCACTCCTTTTACATCTAAGGATTTAACTGAAGAAAAAAATCTGAAATGCACATAAAGATTCATGCACAAGCCCATGCATCACTACATTATTTAAAGACTGGACTAGAAACAACCTACACAGTCAACAGCCAGGGGGAAGCCTAAGTAAACTGTGGTGCTTATTCACAAGTGGTCTACCTTTTGAGGAATACACGGAAGTAACATACAAGTACATGGGGGTTTTTAAAAAGCAGGATACAAAACAAAGAAGATCCCGATTCAATTTTTTAAAGTATTATACAGTTTTAAAGAAGAAAATTCCAAAAGAAAATATTAGTACTTAACATTTTCTATGATGGGAACACTAATACCACACCAGAAACAAGGTACTATATATTTGCTATATTCATGTCAATGATATCCTGATTGCATAAGGTACTTAACTCAGTATTTAATTTTTCCACATTCAATCTTTCTAACTTTTCTTTCTAGCAGACTATCACGTTTGGAGGGAAAAAGCAGAATCTGATCCTTGCAGAACATACAGGGGCTATCAGAGCATGCCAAAAATACTACAGGGATGCAATTAACAAAACCCAGGCTTATGGGAACAAGAAACAAAAACAGGACAGAAACAGAAACAAAAACCAAAACACCTCATTTTTTCGACAAATAAATTTTAAAGGGGGAGGAGAGAAGGGGTAACCTGTGGGTCAAAAAAGACTTAAGAGACATAACAACTAAAGTACATTTGGATCATGCAAATTGTTAAAAAAAATTAGGAGACAACTGTAGAGATCTGAACACTAACTAGACATTTGGTGATATTAAGAAATTATTGTTCTTTTGGGATGTGATGATATGATTATACCTTTAAAAAGAGTCTCTACTTTTTTGGAAATACCAAAAAACATACTAACGATGTGAAATCACTTTACACCCAAATAGTCTGCAGAAGAGGGGAGGTGATGCGTGGGCAGGGGACAGAGGAAGCAGTGCTAACTGTGGAAACTGTAATGAGTCTGAGGACTCGTTCTCTTGTTCTCTCTCCTTTTGTATGTCTTTAAAATATTCTGTAGTAAAAGGTTAAACAGTAAACCTACATGTGCATGTACTACAAATCCTGTGAGGTGCTAATAAAAACTGGCAGACAGTGACAAAGTCAGAAATGACTTACATACGGTTTATGGTGCTTACAAATTCTGTGAACTGATCATTTCTGCACCCTTGACCCTGCCACAAAGGCCAGAGGACAATCAACTGATACTCTACTGAAGCTAAATAATCATTTCTTTAGAGTTCAAGATTGATGTACGAGTAACACGACAGCAATTATCTTTAGTAGTCATAGCTTTTCAATATTTAAATTATTTTTTAGAAATAAACATTCTTGTAGAGGGCATTTAACTGTTAGGCTGTCAAGCAATTATTTAGCAAACAATGGAGGGGTAATTTTTAACTGTAATACGGGTGGAGAATGAGCATAGCAAGATTAAGGAGCTGTGTCAGGCCGTCAAACAGCAGAATATGGTGGCTTGTGGGGGCAGTGGGTGCACTACAGTGTGAGGGACCTGCCTCAAGGATCAGGCAGACTGAGCACCCAGGAAAGCATCTGCTGGTCTTGGCAATGGGGTGTGTGCGTGTGTTTGTGTGTGTGTGTGTGCACATATGCATACGTGTGGCAGGGGGCCGTCAATGGGACATTTGCCAAAGTCCCTTCAGTGAAGTGGTGAGACAGGAGTCCAAATTTGGGAAAGGAGGTGAAGATGTGAAGTCCTGCAGGAGAAAGAGGATGGAGATTGCAGAGTCAAGTGAAGGCTTTAAACTTTTCTGGCCTGGAGAATCTTGACCATCTCTGCTGGCTGGAGAGAATTAGCCAGTGAGGCAGAACACAAACCGTATTCACTGGGACAAGAAGTCTTGGGCAGGAGAGCAGAGCTTCTCAACAGCCAAGAAAAGTAGAGGCCGAAGTGCAAATAAGCACTGGTTGCAGATAACGCATTGTTGATAGTGCATATCTGACAGACTCAATTTTCTCAGTGAACTGATGAGAAAAAATAGCATTTATTAAATGTGTATTCTTACATGTTTCAACTTCAGTCACCTTTAACGTACTCTCTGTTTGATGCAATACACCTATTGAGAAGCTTTTTCCACTGCTCAAAACAGTTTTGAACTCGTCAATTTAAGTGTCTCTTAGTGCTTCTGTTTTTTTGTTTCACCTCTTCAACATCCACAAAATGTTTTCCTTTGATAGCTTTTTTCATCAGGGAACCAAAGAAAAAGTCACTGAGGGCGAGAGAGGGTGAACAGGGTGGGCGGGGCATGGGGGTCATGCCGTTTTCGGTCAAAAACTGCTGAATACTCGGCATGGTGTGGGCAGGTGTGCTCATCAGTCACTCATCAGGAAATGGGCAAACACGTTGAAAGGATCTCTAGAAAAAAATTCACTGAAACGGAATGCAGCCTCTTGCAACAATGCTATCTGGTACACCGATGCTGATAGGTTCCTAGAAAACGTACCTAGAGGGGAAATCCTGTACTACAAGGGCCTGCCCTCCCAAAGATAATTCCAGGTTTTTTGGGGGTTCCCCCTCGTACTTTATACTCCAAGAAAAACCCTTCTGTATGAATGTGTGATACCCACACTGCATACTTTCAGCCTTTTAATTAGGACAAAAGGAATGTGGTATGACCTTCTGTCTGGAGACGTGTGACTTGAGGAGGCCAGGTGGAGTTCCAAGTACCTTCAGTGGCCAAGTGCTGACTTGGCTCACAGATGTCTCTCCGGGAAAAGCCAGTGGGTGTGCCACAACACATCACTGCCAGAAACTGAACGGCATCTCAGGCATCTCCTGGTTGCAGTCACTGGTGTGGTGGCGCAAATACTCTAGGCGTGGATGAGTGTGCGCACATCATTCTCGACGCTGTGTGTCTCCTCACTGCCTCGGTGCACTATCCACTATCCTTCCCGGTCTGTGTCTCTTCTCCGTTGGGGAAGTGGGTCTCCCTTCCCACCTTCTGCCGGCCTGCCTCTCTTTCCCCTTCTGGTATGTGCACACATGTATGTCTTCCCTATAGATGCCTGGGTTTCTCTCCCCCTCACTCCATCTGGATGCGTGTGGGTATGCCAACACTCTGCAATTGCTCTGTTGCCTTGCTTTCCTATCTAGGGTACATACAGCTCTCTCTCTCTGCCTAGTGTGTGTGTGCATACTCCTCTCTCCCTTTGGGTACCTGTGTTTGTGGATCTCTTGGGGCCCACCGCCTGGGTGCGTTTTTGTCTCTCCTCCCTACTCGGGTGTGTGTCCCTCTTCCTCTCTGGGAGTCTTTCTTTCTGCTGAGGGGGTGTCTGTGTCTCTTCCTTCCACTCTGGGGGTGGGTCTGTTTCCCATCTCTGGATGCTTCCATGTGTGTCTAGCATCTTCTGAGTGTGAGTACCTCGCTCTCCATCCTAGGGAGAACAGTGTCTGCCCCTCCACTCTGGGAGCGAGTGTGTCTCCCCTTATGTCCTGGTGTGATTATAACTCTTTCTCCTGCCCGTCTTGGAGTCTGCCTGTCTGTCTCTGCCACCTCCCACCTTCTAGATGTGCGTCGTTCTCTTCCTTTTGTCCAGGAGTCAGTGTCTCGTCCCAGCCTGTCCTGGCAAGCTTGTCAGTGTCCTTTCCCTCCTTGGCTCTCCCCTCAGACCGGGGGGACAGAGAGTCAGAGTTGCCTGTGCAGCCACCTCTCTTTCCCCTCTTTGGGCATGAGCTGGCGAACATCTCCCTCTCGTCTTTCTGCCTCTCTCTCCCGAAATATAAATGTAAACGATTCACACATAGCTGCAGAGGTACAGTCTCCCACCCCGTTGTGTTTAGGTGTGTGTGTTTCTCTCTCAAGGATTTGGGGGCTCCCCTGGATCTGAGTGCTCTGGGTGTGTGTGTATCCTCTCCTCTCACGTGTCTTCCTTTCAGCATGTTTAGTTACCTCTGCAGCGCCTATGGCTTGTCGTGCGTGAGGGTCAGCTTGCCTGGTGGTGGTCTGTCTATACCTGCTGCACAGGGCTTGAAGGCAGCAGGATACAGGGTGGGTGAGGAGCCAAGCCAAGCCACCCCCTACCTCACAACCTAGCTGTCCTGCACTTTACAATTAACAGGAGGCTGGCTACCTCCAAGTACCTGAACCCAGGCTTCTTGCTGACCCCTCTGTGGGGCTGCCCAGGGACACCTTCTGGGACAGACGACTCTCATCACACAGCCCCTACCTGCTGCTCCAAGCTTCCTCCAGTCTCCTTTCGCCACAATCAACCTTCTGGACTGCCCCTGAAAACAGGGCATTCCTCTTCAGGTATTTATTGTGTGGCAGTTCTTGGAGAGAGAAAGCAGGAAGAGAACAGCATGTAGCCCTTGCCTTCTAGGGCAGGTGAGAAGAACCTGGCTGTGCAGATACAGAGCAGTCACTGCAGCTGAACCAGGCAGGCAGGGAATGTCCCAGTGACAGACCAAAGCAGCAGGGAGGGGAGGAAAGGAGGCGGGTTGCCCCCAGCCCTCCAGCCACGCAGAGGGTGACACGGATGCGTATGGAGGCGACAGTCAGTCTGCAAAGGTCAACCCACACTCTGCTCGGGTGTCACACCGTACTCTGGGCCAGCAGTCCCCAAAGGGGGCACAAGACAGTCCAGCAGAGTGGCTCACAAGCCCTGTCCCCTCTCTCACACCTTCTGTCTCCAGTGTGCTAAGCTCCTACACTACATCAGCGCCTCTATCTGGAAGCAACCCGCCAGGTCTTTCCTGGTTTGCTCTTTCTCACTTTTCAGGCCTCTACACAGAGGTCTCTTTATCAGCAGGCCTTCCCTGATCACTGTTCCTTAGGGTCCTCTTCCCTCGGGCCCTGAGGACTCTTCATCTTTGTATTCCTTTTAACTTCTTCGCACACCTACCACCATATGAAGGAACTCTGCTTACTCCTGGCTGTGTCCTTTGCTCAATGAGGGCGGGATCTGGCTTAGTAACTGGCATGGTACCTGTGGCAGGCACTTTATAAAATATGCTGAATGAATAAGGAGGGAACTAAAGGTATCCTGTGCACAGATGTGGAGATGTTCATGTAACAAGAAAAAGAAGCATGCAGGTCCAAGAGAAAGGTAGGGACTGAGACTTATTAGCATGAAGCAGCCTGCCAAAGGTACTGTGGAGGTGGCAACAAGAGCTCACGGAAAGTATACACGGAGGGAAGTGGACTAGCAACCCTGCAAACCCTCGGAAATACCAAAATACTGGTGACTGGGGATGGGTGGAAGGACTTGTATCATCAAAGCAGAGTGTAAAGGAAGTGCCAGAGAAGGAATGGCAAAGCCAAGAAAAGCCAGAGTTGCAGGACCTTGCGAAACCCATGGGAACACTGCAGAAAGGCCAAGTGGGAATAAGACGGAGACGACACCACCAGATTTGGTACCTGGGGGCTGCTGATGGATATTTTCTTCATACGCAGACTCAAAACGAGGAGGCAGGCTAGAGTAAGCGAAAAAGGAGACGAAAAGGTGGCACGCAGACCACTCTTTCAGGAAGTCTGGCATCGATGGGGAGAAAGATACTTAGGGGGGATGAAGGCAAAGGCAGATTTTATTTTGTTTTTGTTTTTGATGAGTGAAGATTTGAGTCTAATTTGCAGGTGGAGAGGAAGAGATGGGAAATTCCAGGATGGGAGGGGCGCGTGACAACACAAGGACCCAAGAGGGCCCAGAGGAACCGGCTGGCTCCAGCAGCCCTGACACACGCCATGCACAGCCGTGGGGCCCGGCCTCCCCAGGTAGACCAGCCCACCTGGGGCTGGGCAGAACTCCCTCAACCTCCCCCATAGAGGGCTGGGCCCTATTACCGAGGAATCCAGAGGCAAAGAGGGCACTAATGGCCCAGTCTTCTCTGGGAACTAGCTAGGCAAGACATCTGACAGGTGGGAGGCACAGCCCTAAAGACCCAGTTCCGAATCTCGGTGGTCCCCTCTCGACAGAAAAAAAGCCCTTCAGTGTGACATTTGAGACCTGATGATTTCCAGGCCCCAGTGTCCCTTTCGCTTTCGCTGCCATCCTTCTGCTCACCCTTGACACTGAAGTCCTGCTATAAGAGCACACGGCGTGTGCTGCACACGCTGGGCCCATGTATCCTTCCCTCAATGCCCTGGCCTTCCCTTCTCACTTGCTACTCTACGGCCACCTCCTCTGTGAGACTAATTCACCCAGTTGGTGTTGATGCCTCCTTCCTCTGTGTGTCCACTTTGTTAGTGTGTCTATAACAGAAGTATTGGACCTAAAATTGAAGTTCCAGCTGCATGTAGAAAAGGTGGTTTTGCCACTGGGGGCCGAGAAGAGAGGTAGGGTCGTTCATAAAATTACTGAAGTTTGGATTGCTAATTTTAGAGATGTTGAGAGTTTGAGATGCCAGTCATCCTCCCAGGTGGTTATGGCGACGAGGCACTTGAAACTGTAAGTCTAGAATGTGCTGGTGAGGAAGGGCCTAGTGATAAAGACCCGAGTCTTCCACATGCAGTGGACCGCCACTTCGAATGTGGACTGTGTTTACATTTCTGCAACTTTAGTCTCACATCCATGGGTTTAATTTATTCTGGACTCTGAATCGACTTAAATTTCCTAACTCATCCTCCCCTGCTCAAAAAGTTACGATGCTTTCTACAGCACCTAGTGTACATTCCTCAGGATGGCAATTCAGACTTTTCACAATCAGGCCTCGGCATACCTTTGTGGCTGCCTTTGCACTGCCCTCTTAGGAACCATCCACCCCAGTCAGACTGGTCTTCTCAGGGGCTGTGGACAAGCTGCACATTTCTGGCTTCTAACCTCTGCAGAAACCACTCCTCTCACCTGAAAGCCTCCCTTCTTTCTGACTATTCCTAACTCATGCCTTTTTCAAAGCCCATCTCCAGTTCTACCTCTCCTACCCTGAACACCTATAGTTTTTACCGTTTGTACCATTCGCTTGGCATTTTACAATAGTCTGCTCTGCGATGTCTTCTGTACATCAACCCATCATCCAAAAGGCATAAAGGGATACAAGGAAAAGCAGAAGGCAAATATAGAATCCTAAGAGTGGCATGAAGGACTCTCTGCACTTCTGGCTCCCATATGGAGCAAGAATAAAGTTTTAATAAACAGAACACAAAGTGAAGCCAAACCACATTCTGTCTCACTGCAGAAGATATTGATGTCTGATAAGATACTACTAATCATTCTTAGTAGCAGCATGGTTCTCTAGAGTTGGGCACAGGCAAGAAACTTGGAGGCTTTAATTGCACTTTAAATAACTCAGTCTAAAATCTTGTGATTTTAAGCAAGTCCTCATAAACTCTCAAATTGTTTTATCAAAATAAATTTAGCAGATTCATTCTTACCTTAAGGATGCTGAAAGAATGAGGAAAGAGATGAAGAAGAGCATTTTGAAAATTTTTTCCTTCTCTCCTGAGTCAATACTCAACTACATTTCCCATGTCAATCAAGTTTCTTAAAAAAATTTTTTTTAAAACTGGTATTTATGTATGCGTTGTGGGAGAGACACAAAGGAAGAAAGAGAGAAATCCCTAAATCCCTCAAACCTATGGAGATAATTATATGAATAACAAAATGGAGATGTTAAACTTGGAATTTTAAGGTAATTGAGGCAATACTATATACTGTATTAGATTCTTTCAACTCTCCTGGGTAGGAAGATCATCACTGACATTTCTATCTTGGAAGTCTAACTTCTAAAATAACCAAGCTAAGCAGTATTTTCGACAATGACCATATAAAATACATTATTTATAAAAATAAGACCATTCAAAAGTTTGGGAAAAAATGTGTATTCATTATTTTGAAATCAGATGGTTTTGCTAAAATTTGTTAAAGGAAAAAATTAATAAAACTGCGCCTATTTAAGATCCTTACTGTAAGACAAAGTTTAGGTATATATCTTTTAAATCTCCTTTAACTTATTTACTTCATAAAATTTTCTCCAATTTCTATGTATGGCTTGAAAATAAGTAGACATACAGCATTTTCTAACTTGAGTTATTCTGTCAACTTTACGCCTGAAACTTTTATTTTGTAACAAATATATTATTTTATAAATATATTAAATTCAATATGGACATAATTTAGGTTTATACTAGCAAAATAATTTATAACAATTAGCTTCTATGGTCTGTCCATTCTAAAGACTAACCTTTAAAAAAAAAGACAGAGTTCTGATTTCTGAAATCCTTCTTGCTGACATATTATGCCTGCACTTCCTATCTCACAAGACTGCTGTAAAAATGAAATGAGATAATGTAGGTAAAGGCAAACACTACTATTCAGCCAAGGCATTTTATGGTTGAGGCATAGCATTAATACTCAAAATATTTTGGGTGATATAATTTAAAAATCATGTTGGCTAATGATTCAGGGATAATTCAGCCAATCAAGTTAAGTTTCTTTTTCTTTTAAACAGAAACAGTCTCTTTTATGTGCTCATTTTTGGTTTTGTTTTTACTAGGAAAAACTTTTAACTAAAATTTGGCTAAAACAAAAAATCTTGTTACATCTCTCATCTTTAAAGGATAAGAGCCTCTGTTTTCTTATTTGATCAGTTTCAAGCTAGGTTTAAAGTACTAGTCTCACTGTACTTAATTTCAGTGAAATAACATAAAACAGATAAAGGTATTCATCTTTAAAATTTTCCAAGTTTCATCTTTAGCAGTTGAAGGCTGTATTTCTGAACTGTGCAACTTCTCAAAATCTAGATTTAATATAACATTAAACACAGAAGAAGAATATACCACAACACCTTTTATATTAATTTTAATATGTACGCTCATTTTTCATAAGTGGTTTCGGATGTTATTGCTTGATAAAAAAGCACAGAAAATTAGTGCACGCAGTAGAGGCACTGCCATACACAGGGTGGCAGCACTGAGAACCACACAGATGCAAACAGCAAGAACACTTGGAAGGGCCAATGGAAGACACAAGTGTGCCTGAAATCTGATTAGGAAAAAACTTCTTAGACACACGGGCATTTTGGTTTTAATTAAGGAATTCCTTTTACTTCTGGAAGAGGTATCATGCATTGTAGAAAAGCTATTATGAGTCAGTCTCTGAATGTGATCGATTGTACTCCTCACATAATAAACTGCACTGACGGATAAAAGATGAACTGAGTGTGATCAAATTCAAGCACCACATCAGATCCAATGTTTAAGCAGAGAAACTGTATCTCTAGTATATATTTAAAAAGATAACCCAAGCTATGATTAAAAATGCTCCAAGAAAGGAGTTTCCTTTAAGAATAAAATGTTCTTGGGAATAGGAATACACATATTAAATAAAAGCTGTTATAGAGTTCTAAAATAACTGTCTGATTATTAGCAATCTCAACATAGCAATCTTGTGAGATAGGAAGTACAGACATTAGGTTATACTGTCCAAAAAAGAAGGGCTTTTAAGAAAAATATCTGTAACAGTACTTAAAAAAAAACTAAAATAGCACTAAAAGTATTAAATGCTTAATGAGTAAAAATTTCAAATACAACAGACATTCACTAGCCCATTTTTCACCATGTTTCTTAAAAAAAAAAAAAGCAAACTAAAAAACTGAATATACCATGATTTTGGAAGTAATTTTGGGCATGTATTTGAAAAAAAATATTTTTATTAACTGTTTAAGGATAAATGCTTAGGAACGTCTACAGACTGCCAGACTTTTACTTGTATTCACTTTGTTTACAAAGTTCTGGGGATAAAAAATGGATTCAGATACAAAAACAACTATTGCAATTACAATTCTGCATATTTCAGCAGTAAATCAAGTTATCCAGTTAAATATTTAAAGCCTTCATTCTACACCTAATTAAATCTATTACTTGATAGTTTACCTTCACTTTGATTTGGGTAAACAATTATGATAATCTATTTTACATATAGTGTATTTTAAAATGTGATGTATGCCAAATTATTGCTGTGAAATATGTATTATACCTTTTTCTTAAAAGTAAACTGAAGCAAATTACATTAAAAACTAGACCTGATACATGTATTGTACAGAGCACAGTTAAGTTCATTATTTGCCTGACAGTAGCTCTGAGGATGCTCATGTTTTATGAATCAAGAAAAGGAAAAGCATAAAATGTCATTAATTCTTTAAGTATGCCAGGCACTTTCCTTCTTTGAAATACTTAAAAGTCTTCCAAATAAGAACTAGTAGGGCTGCTTCCATCACTCTTTGTATAATTAACCTATTTTATTATACATCTAATTCTATTTTAATGCTAAAGCCCTTTAAATTTGAATAGTAATTTAAAAATAAAATGCCACTAATACTAGAAGAGAAACACATCTTGATTGAAATTTTACTCAATTAAATTACCTCAGACAATAACAAATTAGCAAATCATATGGAAAACATTTTCTCATATTTATTTAGAAACAATTTTAAAGGTACAAGGAAAGCAAATTCATGTTTGAGATAAAGCTTATAATCAGAGATGCTGGTCATGCTAGTATTTATTTTTAAGGCTATTGTACGTTATATGGTTATCATAATACAAATATATAAAATGATAACTCTTCCATAAACTGCATGTTTATAACAAATTTAGTTTTAAATAATGGAGCTAAATTATTTTCATGCAACCACAATACTTAAGAATAATGTTTAGGAAATGCAAAAAGTAGCTTAAAAAAGGAAATACACTTACATAAAACAGCATTTTCCCTTCATTGCCAAAGTTGATAAAAGCAAAACCTACTTCTTTTAACTCTCTTTGGGTATGATGTAAAGTTATGTGGGCTACATGTAATTCCAGCATTAAGACAATTCAAGAAAATAAAACCAAGTTACTGAGAAAATCTGGCAAACTAAAACTCAGCTGGTGCCGTTTTAAACCTGCACACTTAAATTATCTTAAGCTTCCAAGCTTAATTTCTGAAAATTCTCTTGATCAAGAACAAGTCAATCAATGTTTACTAATGTTATCTTCAAGAAAACAAAATTGATTATAACACTTTCTAATTCTGCATTTCAGTTAGCCAAAGAGGCTAAATTCCTCATTCTTTAACTGATTTCTAGTTTAACAGTCTCCCAAAATGTCTCTTACAGTTAAAGGGTCTAATGTCTAATTACTGATTAAAGAGAGAGAATTTTTTTTCAAAAAGTCAGATGGCAGCCCTTACTTGTAGCATTTGTTCTGAGATTATCATATTCAGAAACGAAAAGTTGGAAAATCATAATCAATATGTACATGGGCAATTCCAATACTGGTTGGAGACAATAACTCAAATATTTAATGACAAAGTCTAAAATGAGATTCTCACTTTCAAAACAGAAGAGTTCAAGACTCTGCAATGGCACACCATTCCAATCTGTAGAGGATTCTGTTGCTCTTTAAGAAAGATGCCTACTCCACTAAAAATATTTTCTAATACTAAAGGCAACTTCTGTTCCCAAACACAACATTAAGAGGTTTAGATTCTCCTTCAGAAAATCAATTCTTAATTAATAAATGAGAAAAAATTCCTTTAATCGGCAACATACACCTAAAAACATTCCAGAAGTTAAACTTTGTTGGTGAAATGTTCTCATCTTTACCTTATGAAAAACTTTTTAAATGTTATTAAGTTTGTAAAAAATTATTTAAATTGCTCTTAAAAAGCCCACGAAGCAAACTATTCTTAGACCGAAGTTTTAAATTTTACTTCATTAACTTAAAGGAAAGCTTTAAGTTTTTTGGTGAGCAATGAACAAAATAATTTTAAGTAGTTACTAAGGCTCTCAGAACACTTCATGTAAGTACACATTTAAAATAATCTTTAAAATCTTTTTTTAAAATGGTATGATTTTTTCGTATTTTGTCAAAAAATTCCAAGTAACTCCTACAAATTATTCTTACAATTTAATTTTGTTTAATTGAAATTTTAAAAGATAAGAAAGACAGACTTTGGGGATCTATTTTTAAAAGGTCACTATAAAATCAGTAATTTGTATTAAAAATATTGTCTGATAGATTACCCTAATATCACTCATTTTTAAAGGAAATTTATAATCTTTACTCTGTAGTTAGTTATTCTTTATTCATATAAGTTGAATTTTAAATTTGTCATAATTGTTATTTTATTCTGAAATTCTCAACTACCTAGCTTTTTTTAAAAAAAAATATCAATTCTGGACATGTTAGTCCATACTTATGTTGTTGTTATACACTTTCATTGTTTAAGACTTTAATTTTTTAAAAAAACAACACAAAAACATTTTTGCTTTCTAACATCTTCACATTGCTAGGTTTCCTATGTTTTCAGATTAAGAAAACACTTCACTTTTTAAAAAAATGCAAGAAAATATGTTAAGCAAATTCCTTGCCCTATTAACCTAGAATATAATTGCATAAGTTCATTCATTCTGCATATGCACACACACTTCTTAGGGAGTCATCTCAAATTCCCAACACACACTGTGGTTAGTTTTAATACCATGATCCTGCAGTAACTGTGTTTACAAGACAACCAGGGACTTTTAAATACTAACAATTTTAATGCAGTATCACACCACCTCACTTTTTGAAAATAAGATATTACTTGTTTTGCAAGAATGTTTTTTATATTCTGATAAGATTTTCTTAAGGAGAGTAAAATCCTTAACAACAAACATCAATACATATACAAAATGAGAAAACAAAAATACCCAAGTCCTCTTAGTAGTTCCTCACCACCATATCTTTGTCAATACCACCCTGTAAAGAGGAGGCAGGGACAGCTGTGAACATTGAGTAGGATCAAACCACTGGGCAAAGGGCAAATCAGTTTAAAAGTAAAAATCAAATTATGCCCCATAATAATTTCTACTAGGCTTTCATACACTTATAGTTCTCATAACTTTTAAATGTTAACAGCTATATATTAATGCTTTTATACAATATTATATTCTAAAAATCTTAATTTAATTTCTCAAATGAAATTCAAAAATAAAATTTGCAAAAGAGATATAAAAATTAACTTGCTGTAAATTAAAAGTTGTAACACAGTGGACTTTTGGTTTAAGCATTTCAAAAAATTTAGGTAATGAGATAAACACAAAAAGTAAAAATCAGTTACCTCCAAAGTATCCTTATGGCAAAACAGAAAAGGATTCCCATGCATGAATTCTAAAATCATAGTTAACTTTACAGTTCATCAATCCGATTTACCCTGCTCTCACATTTAACTTATTTGTAAATACTTTTCCATGGCTACCGAAACACTTACTAATTGGTTAAATATGCTGCCTACATTAATTCTTGTTAAAATTAAATAAATTAAAGGTTTACCTTTGTCTTTTAGAAGTGACTGATATACTTTCAAAGTATTCAATGTTTCAGAGAAGGTGATTATCAGGTTCTTAAAGCATTTAAAAATGGCTCAAGAAATGATTTACAGCCCTTTTACCTTGAACACATTCACTAGCTTGGATTTTGTTGAACAGATTCAGTTCTCTCTGAAACTCTTCCCTTACTCAAATAACTACAGAATCTAAGACGTTGTCAACATATAGAGGAAAAATTTATATTTACTTCTTATACATTTTCAAACACATCAAAAAAATATGTATTCCAGGCAGTGTAAGTAAAGTTATTCAGCAAAACTTTTTTCCACGTGTGTGCGCATGTGTGTGTGTGTGTATGTATGTATGTGTATGTCACTGGTATTTTTTCACATAACTTAATTTTCCAAAGAATAGGATTCTAAATAAGAAATATTAAAATATTACTAGGTGAACTGATCATGTTGATTACACATCTCAAGAGGCAAATAATTACTGAAACAAAACTTCAAAGATAGTTATAGTCAGTCATCTGGCTTTTCAAATCTCAGTTAAGATGGGAGAATTATATTTAATTTAGGAAACAACAATTTAATCCTTAGAAAGGATAATCTGCAGAATATCAAACAAAAATGTATACAGTAACAACCAGATTATGTTAAAAATGAAGGAAAGATCCCCACCTTTGTATAATATTAAAACACAAAGAGTATCCTTCAATTTTAAAAATATATTGATAAAAGCAAATTCCCTAATTTATTCAGTTGTAAAATGTCTATTCAGTAAAGATTTTGGTTATAATAAATATACAGATATATAATTTTATCAGTATTAGCCTATATTTATAAATCATCTTTCACAGCAGCTAAATTCTTTATAGAATTTCAAATAGTAAAATTAGGCATATACATTTCAAGTATCTCAATCTATGAGGTTTCTCTGATTCTAACTGAAAATAGATTTTGAGTATACAACACCAGTATATAATTTAAGTAAATTGATATAATTTAATAGTAGCTTCAGACAAAGAATGTTCAACAGGTAGTATTTCTAAGGCATCAAAAAAGCTCAATACAATAAATTCAAATTAGATATGGTACTGTGTCTTATCTAACTATAACTCTCTAAGGAATTAGAGAGTTTATATTTCTGCACTCTGAATGCATTTTCTAATTCAGACAAGTTGCTAGTTGTGTAAAACCCAAACATGAAAAAAAGTTTCATACCATCTTACATGAGAGAAAAAAATAAATCACAATACCAGTACTTTTATTTAGTTTGACAATAAAGGAATTATAACTTGAAGTGTTCAAACAACCTGAGTAACAACACAATGACCTAATATAACTGGAAGAAATACTTTTCCTTCATTTTTACAAAGACTGAATTTATTGATATTACTATCTGGTTTGCCAAAGTGGCAACTATTCAAGAATTAGAAGTCTCATGTATTTTAAATGCATAGCATAATTCTGATTACTCATAGTCAATGTAACTGTCTTGAGCCAAAATACGATTAAAACATAAGATAAACTTCAAAGGTTTTGTAAGTATTAATGACACTCTGAAACCTCTGGACAGAAGATTATTTGGGGCAGAGGGAGTTTCTTTTCTCCATTGATAACTTAATCTCTTTCCAATAAGTTCTGATTTAACTGTGGGTCATGGGATTGATTTTTTTAAATGAATTCTTAGAAAGTTGTAATTGCCTCCAAAATAATAAACCACAAGGTGATGTACTCAAACGCTATACTGACGTAATGTTGCTATGGGGGTATTTACACAAAGGGGGAGAGAAGAGCTCAGTTTCGAACACAAGTTAACACACAATGGACTTCAAAATAATAATTTGTCTACACAGTATGGCAAGAAAAAACATCGTGTATACGAAGTCTAAAAATTCAGCTGTAACTTTGGTCCATTTCTATATACCACAAAAACAAAGCGAAATAGGGACTTATTTCAGAACCTCCATATACCTGTGGAAAATGGAGCAAGTAATTTCCATTCAAGTTTAACCTTAATCCCTAATAAAGTACAGCTAACAATGGACATATTTTACATTCTGAAATTACTATGGAAATCCAAAACATAAGAGCCGACAGTAGTTTATAGTCAGTAAACAATTTCTGTTAAATAACACAAATTCAGTTTAAAAGGTAGAAATTCCTAGGTCTCAAGATTTTTAAATCTCTTCACTTCAAAGGCACAAAGTTATAGCACATGTATGGGATGGGCTTTAAAAATGGATATATATGTAAACTTTTCCATGGTGCTGGTATGTGTGCTTTCTTTCCCCCTAAAGAAATGTCTACTGCTTACAATTTTAAAGAATCTTCACCACTCTGCAATTTTCAACCAGAAGTCCTCAATGTACCTCAAGCCAAATTGAATATTAGGTATTTTACAGCTTTCACAAAATGGCTGTAAAATCACATTATGGGCATACGTAGCTCTTTGATCTCACTGCACAGAATTCATAACTGTTCAATAATGCTATGCCATTACACCACACACCTTAAACTATTCCCATTTTTCCACCACTCCTTCCAAAATCAGCTTCCAGAGCAAAGCCATGTAACATGAAAAAGTTCCTGGGAGGGCTTATTACACAAAAGAACAGCTTGGATACAAACTGTTCTACACACATATCCATCTTCTGTTGAGCCTGTTTACCCCTCCTCTCCGTCCATCACTCCTAAAGGTAGGTGCTCTGGAGTGATGGAGGGGAAGGCTCTTCCATCACCACACCCTCCCAGCTCCTCTGCTGTGGGTCCTCAGACAGGGATTCTGTGGAGGTGAGGAAAACCCTAAGAAAAGAGAAGCTGTCCCTTTAAAATGCCCTGCTCTGTCCCATATCCCACGTGGAACCAACATCAGCAGCACTTTCCCATTAACATCAATGTGATGCAAGAGGCACCATCCTTCTACAGACAGAAAACCAGAAAAGCTCAGCTTAGCACGAGTTAGTGGGGACGAACAGGTGAAGCAAACGTGTCAGGAAGGGAGAAGCCAGGCAACTCCCCACCCCTCCCCAAAAGGTACTCCAGCCTTGCACTCGAGCCTGCCTGTGCGACATCACCTCTCTCCCCCTCCTCTGCAGAGCCTGGTTTAAAGAAAGGAGGGAGCCACTAACAAAACCTGAGGCATAAATGCGACGAAAATGCAATCTCCAGCCGGAAAGGTTCATTCTTCCAATCACACATATTAACTCCATTAAGAAAATGGCATCACTTTTTTTCCACCCCCCGAAACCCCGCCAAGATCATTAAAAGAGAGTTCTCAAACAGCAAATATAGTGTTTATCTGATCTCAGATCCGTCCCCATTACCAATAAGTCGAGCAGTTTCTGCAGTACCACCTCCCCCCTCCCTCCCCCTGCTTCTCTTGCATCGGATTTTCACGTTTTCTCATTGTCGGTGGAGTTATAAAAGGCTTTTTGCCCTCCGAAAGTTTCGAAAAAATAAATAAATATTAACTCCTTGGTCCCTGCAAAGTCAAAATGGACTTCAGGGGAGAGGCGGGACACGCTTGTACCTTCGGCGAGAAAAGGGGGAGCATCCCGGATTTTTAGGGATTTTTTGCGATTTTTTAACAATTTTTATTTGGTTATATGCCTGAGTTCTCCCTCCATTTTGGTTGTTTATGATACTGACAACAAGCTGTCCCTGCTCTGTGCCGATCTCCTGCTTTCATTTAACACCCCCTCCCCCTACCCCCCCTCGCCGCCACACACCCCGGGCTCACACCTCCCCGCAGACCCCGCACCCCGACCCCGGCTCGCCCACCTGAGGGAAGGGCAGAAACAAATTCATTTCGCCCGAAAAGAAAAACCTCTTTCGAGAGAGGGGCGAAGTTCCCCCAAGTCGCTCCCAGTGCCCCCCGAAGACTGCCGACCGCGGGTTTCCGCCAGGCCCTTCGGGGAGCCACCTTCCCCCGGGATGTTTTGGTGGAAAATGCGGAGAGTTTCCTCCCAAAACCGAATTTATATTAATTTTTCCCTGATTTTTCGGGTCTCTAATGTCTTCCGCTCTCGCTGCTGCCGCTGCCGCTGTCACAATATTCACAGCACCAGAGAGGAGGAGGAGGAGGAGGAGGAGGAAAACTTTTCAAACTTTCCAGACCCTGAATAAAGGGTGTTTTTTTTTTCCCACCGACCTCACCTTCGGGTCCCCAGCCGCCTCGCCCCCTGCCCTGTCAGAGGCGACTTCGGGGATCCTCGCAGCCCCGCTTCGCTATTTTATTTGATTTTTTATTATTATTTTCCTCCGTGGGGTCCTGAGCAGGGGCTGAGAGCAGCACAAACTTTTCCTCCTCCTGCCGCCGCCGCGGCTCCTCTGCCCCCTCAGCTAGTCCCATAATTTAAATAACCCTGATATTTCTCCCGCTAAACGCCTCTCCGCCGCCCCGGATCCCGGGAGAACTCACCGCGGGGCTTTAACATCCTCCCTCCGGCCCGTCCGCCGCCTTTACACCGCCCGCGGAATTTCTAATAATTTTTTTCTCATATTTCGGGCTGGACGCGGCGGGCCTGGAAATTGTTTCCTTACGCCTCTTTCCAGCAGCCATTGTAGTGTATGCGCTGCCCCTGCAGCCCAACTTGCAGCTGCCGCCGCCGCCGCCGCCGCCGCCGACGTCGCGCCCACCGCCGCCTCCCCCGGCCTGCTCGGCCGCCGCCCCCGCCTCCCGTCGGCCCGCCCCCGCCCCCGCCCGCCGCCGCGCCCGGCCCCCGCGCGCGCTCCGCCCCGGGGCCAGCCACTCGGCGCCGCCGCCGCCGGCAGCCGGCCCGCCCATTGGCCGCCGGCGCCGCCCGTCAAGCCGAAGGGTTAAGAAGCGGGCCGCGGCGCGGGGGGCGGGCCGGGGCGGGAGAGGGGGCGGGGCCTCGCGCGCGGCCCCGCCCCCCACTCCCGCCTCGGCCCTCCTCCGGCGAGCCGGGGGCGGAGCGAGGCCCACCCGCCCCTGCCGCGCAGGGCCCCGCGCGGCTGTCAGTCTGGCGGCTGCGGGCGCCGATTGGGCGAGCGGCCGCCGGGGAGTGGGGGCAGCACGTTGGGCTGCGCGCTACTTAAGGTCCTGCTGCGTGAGCCACTGACGTGTTTGGAGCTGGAGGCTGCCTGGGCGCAGCCGAAGCGGCGGCCCGAGGTGAGTGGTCCGCCGCCCTACCTCCGCGGCGGCTGCAGGGAAGCGGGGAGAGAGGGGCGCGCCCGGGCCGCCGCGGGGCCCGAGTCCGCTTCTGCTGCCCCGGGACGCTCCCGCCGGGCTTCGCCGCGGCACAGGCCGCTTCCGGCCGCTCCATCTCCCGCGTCTCGGGTCTGGTCGGGCCGGGGCGACAGAGGTGACCCCTGCCTGGTCCGGCATCCCCAGCTCTTCCTCCACCCTCCTCTCCAGCCTCTGAAGCGCGGTCGTCCGCCCCTATCCCCGGGTCCCTGCGATCTCCTCGCGCCCTCCCTCCCCGCCCCTCTGGGCACGGTCGCAGGGCCGAGCCAGGTGTGCTCACCTGTGTCCGCCGCCCAGGACCGGCCCGGCCGCCGACCGGCAGCGCCGCGCGGAAGGTAGCGAGGCCTCGGATGCGCTCCTGCAGTTTCTCCTTCGACCTCCCCGCCCACCTCCGGCGTGCCGGCCCTGCCTTGTGGCCCCTGCCCCTCTGCAGCCAGCCCTGTGTTGACAGCATGGTGTGCGTGTCACCTTCCCGGGTTCGTAGAGCCCCAGAACCTGCCTGGGCTCCGGCCAGCTGGGACGTGTTCAGGAACGTCCCCCTTTCTCCTTCCCTTTCAAAGCTACCTGGAGAGTGGGGACGCGAACCCCCGGATGGGAAACGGGGAACAACTTTGTTAAGCAGTCTGCCCTCTGGAGTGGACTCTAGCTTTGTTCTTCAAACGTGCTGTGGTTTTGTGGCCCCTCCCTCAAATTTTTGTTTGATTTTCTTCCTGGCTGTCTTCTGCCAGTTGTAGAGCCTTGTAACGTTTGCTTAGTACATTCAATAAGTAAGTAGATAAGGCCTCCTTAGCGGAGCGCTCGTCTCGCCCGCTCCTCACTGTAAAATTGACGTTTCCCTTTCAGTTCCAGTTAATACACGAGGAACTCGTGCCAAGGAGGTGATTTTCAGAAATCCAAGCCTAGAGCTACTTGTGTTTGGAATCCAGAAGAAAAGGCAGATGCAGTGCGAATAAACTCATGCAGCAGACTTGATCTGGGTATATGTGATGTTGCGTAGGTGTTGTTTTTAAGTAATTTCTGACTGATAAGATACAGCGTAGAGTGCTTTCATATAAGGTACACAGCTTGAATTTCATACAGGTTTGTCTTCATCTGCCTTGCTGAGATGATTCTATCTGAGGCGTTTGAACAGCTAAGGAGTTCTGGGTTCTCACATCATAGCTATGATAGGTGTGAACAAGAAAGCTGTGAATATGTTTGAGACCATCATCTCAGGAAGAAGTCAAACCTGCAAAAAAAATTGTGTTCTGGAGAGTAAGAAGCTTCTGGATATAATTGAAAAGCATCTTGAATTTCTTTGCTGCTGCCTGAATGTTTTCTTGTATTACAGTGAAAATCATAAGATAAAATTATAATTCACTGATTACTTAAAGCTAAAGGACCCCCAAATAACCAAACCCTTTTCTATTCTTCTTTGCAAAGGTTGGTCTCCTTTGACCCAGACATCTTGATTTTTCATGTAGTAGAAGAAATTGGACTAGGTGGCTCCTAATTGAACATGCTTTTACTTATCAGGAGTATATAGGGTTTGATTTGATTTTCTGGAATATGCTTCATTTCTTTTAATGTGACTGATATTTTCTGAGGTCCCATCTTGGTCAAGGAAGGTAGAAATCATTTCATACAAAAATTCTGACCTGTATCTGGTTATACAGATCAATGCCTTATTGTTGTCATTGGAGTTTTGTAGGTCAAACTGCTTTATTTGCTGGCTTCTCCTTTGGTCTTTAGGTAGAATAAGCTAGAACAGGATTCAAGAGTGCAAGTTAGATCAGCTCCTTAAGCTTAGTTCAGAGTGTTTTAAAAATATTTGTAGGTGGTTCATCAATAATACACCAATATAATAAAAATCACTTTGGAGTCATTATCTCAGAATTCAAAAGTTGAATTTTCTGTTTTAGTTTCTGTGAAGTTTCTCTGAAGATAATAGAAATACTACTTTCAGTTGGACTTTATTATAGAGAACAGCTGTATTCTGGGTTATGGTTGCCATACCTGTTACATGAGTATATGACTTAACTTAGAATAACAAGTTGGCTCTTAGTGTGCGATGAACATCTTTTTTTTTTTTTGAGTTGGAGTCTCACTCTGTCGCCCAGACTGGAGTGCAGTGGATGCTCCCGGCCACCGCAGCCTCGACCTGCTGGGCTCTGGCAATCCTTCCGCCTCAGCCTTCCGAGTAGCCGGAATTACAGGCATACGCCACCACACCCGGCCGATTTTTTTGATTTTATTGTAGAGATGAGGTCTCGCTGCCCAGGCGGGTCTCGAACCCACGGGCTCAGGCAGTCCACTCACCACAGCCTCCCAAAGGCACGGGATTACAGGCAGAGCCACTGAACCCGGCTGCGATGAACATCTTAAACAAATAAAGACTTTTACAAAGCTATATCTCTAAACTTGAGTTGGAAGATTACTGAAGCACAATAGCCTTCCCTGACTTCCTTCAACCCAGGGAAATAGTTAAAACAGATGTCACTGGGAGCAAATTTTCAACCTTTTTTTATTTTTAAACACGATGACTTTTCGAAATGTCAAGTAAGCAGTAACTTGGCTTTTTGGTGTATTGGCTACCCTAGTGTAGCCACAGAGTAGGCACTCTGGTACTTTAATTCATGAATGTTTTTTCTAACGTAGGGCTGTCTAAGGCCGGGCTCGGTGGCTCAGTCTGTAATCGCAGCACTTTGGGAGGCCTAGGTGAGTGGATTGCCTGAGCCCGCAGGTCTGAGACCAGCCCAAGCAACTTACCTAGACCTCGTCTCTACAATAAATAAATAAAAAGTTAGCGGGGCATGGTAGCATGCGCCTGTAGTTCTGGCTACTTGGAAGGCTGAGGCAAAAGGCTCCCAGAGCCCAGCAGATTGACGCTGGGGTGGCCATGAGAGTGCACGGCACTCCAGCCTAGGTGACAGAGTGAGACTCCAACTCCAAAAAAATAAAAAATAATAAATAAATAAATAAATAAATAAAGTTGGACTGTCTAAATCATTCCATTCTTATTTTGTATGCAAAACAGTGTATAAGGAAAATTGTTGGAATGCACATTGTATTCTTAGATTTTATTAGTACAGTTAGTTCCTTAAACTTAAGAATAAGCTACAACTGAATTACAATTCAACTCTTTCTTTTTGGACAGTATAACAACATTTTAGTAGGTGCATTTCGATAGAATGTATGGCCTTTGTGTTTAGGTGTCATGGCAATACAAAGGAAAAACACGTTCACGTTTTTATTCTCAAAATGCAGAGAATACATGAAGTTCCTCATGAGATGATCCTATGCCCAAATTAAATTATAAAGTACTTGTGAAACTGTTGAGATTTATTGATTTATCTTCTGTCGTCCACTGCATAATTCTTTTTTCCCTGTCTGCTTTCAGTAAGAAGACTGTTAGGATGCCCTTGGTAACACGGAGGCTGAGAGATCCTGATATAAATCCTTGCTTGTCGGTAGGGTGATATGCTATTAATTTTCATGAATGTTAACTTGGAAAATAGGCTCCTTCTAATTTTGTGGGCATCTATTTTCTGCAGTTATTGAATAAAGTTATTTCTGTGCAAAAAATATTACTGGCTAGCATATCCTATTTCGCTAGAGCATTTTTAGATATTCATAACTTAACTAACAAAGATTTTTCTTTAGTTTTCCTAATTTGTATAATATGCAAGTGCTTAGTTGTCACTGTATATCTAAACAGGCATTTGTAGCACTGAGGAAAACCTTAGCTTCAAACATGGAAAATTGGAAGGCGTGATGTTTTAAAACTGTTGCTGAAATTTATTTAATTAGCAATAATCTCATCATGTCCTTGAGACAACCAGGCTGAGAATAATGGGCTGATAATAGAAATAATCTATTTAAAGCCTAAATATTTTCGCAATGGTATCTCATAAACAATTTGTTTTGTTTTAATAATAAGCTTTTATTGTCATTTATTTGGTATGATTTCAATACTTGCTTGTGGTTCTGCCACTCTTAAGTAGTATAGTCATTATACTGATACTATGAAAATTGTACTCCCTGATCCAATATGCTTTTACCAAATATATAAATTCATTAAATATCTGGTATAGAAATTTAGCTTTGTTCTGTGTATTAGACTGGTTTTTAACAGCTTTATTAAGCAAATCTGTTTAGATAGAACATGTATTTTAGATCTGTGAAGCAAAATATCTACCCATTTGGTTAAAGCTTTTCTTTAGATGATTTCTCAGAATTATACTTTTCACTTTGAAGTTTGTTATCCATCTACTTCTAGTTCAGTCAGCTTAAATTTAATCCCCAAGTGGCACCGACTACCCTTTGAACTCATAGCCCTATGCTGCTCATTTTGGTTTTGAAGTGATATTAATGATATCTATTAAAATTGCTTACATAATTTTTTTACTTGCGTAATAGAGTGAATGATAGCCAAAACACATTGAGATGAATGGTGTTAATTTAGGTTGCCTTGATGCAGACCAGTTATTAGCAATTTACTTGGAATCGTGAGACCAGCATTATGATTAAACATTCACGTCAAAGTGAGAATTTGGAAAAGCAGGAGTGCTGTACAGTGAGTTGGGAGACTAGCTATTGATTCTAGCTGTGCTGCAGTGATTTTGAGCATATTGTACCTTGCCTCCTTTTCTTGTTAGATGGTACTGGTTTACCTGATCACATTTGATCGGCTGTGGTCACAATTTGGCTCAAATTTCAGTGATCAGATATTCAGAAAACGGCCCAGACTATGAAAAAGAGGATGTCAGCCTGAACAGGGTGAGTGCTAGCATAGTTGGCAAGATCATTTAGCTTTTGTTAGTGTCTGCACATTAAAATGAACAAAAATGAGCCATTTCACATTATTTGTTTTGGGGGAAAGCAGCTTCAGTATTTTTATTTGTTTTTAAATCACATTCCACCTTTTAAATGATGCCTCTGTTACATATTTAAGGAATCTGATGCTTCCACCAGATGTATGGATGAAAATAACTATGACAGGGAAAGGTGTTCCACTCACTTCTTGAAGTACAAAAATTGTCGGAGATTCTGGGTAAGCCTGGCTTGCTTAGCTTTGTTTTAAAACCCATTGCTTAGCTTGAAACTGAAGCCTAAAACTAGTCAGTTTCCAAAATCCTTTCCCAGTGATGACTGTAGGGAAACTTAACTTTTCAGCTTTATCCTCTGTGTGCTATTTTAGCTCTAAAGGATTCTTGAGAACATCTCTTAGCTGCCTTATCTTACTGTAAGCTGTAAGAATGCAGTTTTAATATATGTGGTCTTCCTAAGCATATAAGTATCTGCAGCCCCCAAATAATAGCCTTGTTATAAATTTAGTTTTCTGGGAGATGTACCGAGTTTTATAACTTCCTCTGCCACAACACATCAAGTTAGGCTTCCATTTCTATCCTTTTCTCTCCTACTACTAAAATGGTTCTATTTTTCTCAAGACATTGGTATGTAATTTCTGTTTCCTTGAGCACTGAGTCTAGCTATTTCCTTTCCCTTTGCTAAAAGCACTGTTGGTTTTATTTTGTAATTATTCAGTAGTACTTCTTGGTGGACCATGTATACTTTATGTTTTGTACTTACAAAGTATATCCTCCTTCCAGTTGCTGTTAATGGTATTAACCACTGTTTTTCCTATGGCAATAACCACTTCCATTTAATTGTTAATAGTTTGAAAACATTTATCTGGAGTCCTATAATTAGGTTTTGGTTTATTTTTAACTTGATTTTTATCATTTCCTTTTTAATGAAGTAGTAGCAAATTACTGGCAAATGATTAGCATCTAATACATGTCTGATTTTGGTTTCTTTTTTTTTTTCATACCTGTGCACAGAATTCTATCATGCTCCAGAGAAGACAGAATGGAGTGAAGCCATTTATGCCTACAGCAGCAGAAAGAGATGAAATCTTGGGAGCACTGGGAAAGATGCCCTATTGAATGTTTGCATTATAATTGTTTTTATAACATAGACGCATATGAATATTTAAAATAAATGATTGCTATAATCTTGAAGACTTTATAGACCTCATTCAGACAGACTTCAAGTTCAAAGGAGAGACAGAGTTAAGTCAGTCTGTGTCCTTTGTACCTGCTGTCAGTGCTGTGATGATGGTATGTCGCTGCTGACTGTGCCGCTGCCCTGAGTTTGTGTGACTTCCTAGAGGTAAGGAAATGTTAGGTGAGGCTCTATGAGGCTTTACGCTGGGCTTTGAAAGACGAATGTGTTGTGAACAAGTAAAGACTGAATGGGGCTGAAGTGAAGGCGTGTTTCCAAGGAAAGAAAATGATGCGGGACCAGCGTAGTAGAAGGAAAGCTCAAAGTAGCCTGTGGGCTGCTTGACCTAGAATTTCAGAGGGGTGAAGGAGGTGGGGAAAGACTGGACAGGTAAGTCGGAGGTGAGGGCTGTGTGGTGGGCCTCAAATCCCAGGCTCATTCCTCATATCTGTCCTTCCTTCACTCACTTGTCTCTGTTTAAATTCGCGTAGCACATTCCCTGGAGGAAAACAGATTGACCTAAATAAATGGCATGGAAAATAGCTGGTTTTCTTTTTTTAAGAAAAGACTCAGTTGCAGGATTCTGTGGCTAATATCCATAAATATTGTATAGTCTTCTGAAGCTATAGCATCAATTCTTGAACCACAGTGGGAAAAAGAGAAACCGATTCCCTTAGAAGTAGAAATTCTGTTAGCAGGATGAGATGGGCACAGAAGGGTGCGGGGGCTCGTTGGGTGAACACCACACTGGGATTAGACTAGAGTGTAACTTCCCTTTTGATATAAAAACAATAATATTCTTCAGTATGGTCACAGGATTGTGTAGCAGTTCACCTTATGCCCACTGCTTTTTAAAATCCAGTTTGTTTCATTTACAGAATAGTTTTAGAAAGACATACTTAATGAAATGTAATGTGTCCTTGAAAGCAAGTACTGTGTCTCTTCTCTTCATCTGGTCCTGGATCAAGAGCCTTGGTTTAATGGCTGCTGACAATGAACTGTCCATCTGAGTCCAAAACTCAGCTCGGAAGTTTTAAAGCCATATGACTTTGATTGTTAAATGTGTTTCTATTTGAATACAAAATGGATTGTTGTAAAAATGCTTTTGATTTATATTGATTGCTATAAAAATGATGGACTAAAATAGGACTTGAAAAGAATTAATACATACTTGTGAGAAGCTTGTCAGTACTTTTAAGCATGCTTGTTAAATGGCTTGGAATTTAAATGTCACCTCTTTGAATGGACATCAGTCTCAACATTCATCCTGTAGCTAGTTGTCTTGACATAGCCATCTTAATATTTTTATTTATTTTCAACACTTTTGCTTTATTGCTACACACTTCACATACAGACATGGATAGCCACCTTACCACTAGCCCTTCTGCTTGCTGGGCCTCTGGATTGAGCTTAACTTAGGTTCAAGGTCTGCAGCCGGCTCACCTGGGGCTCTGTAGGGAGCTGTGGTCTAAAGATTCAGAAAAATGTTTAAATGCTTAGGGTCAAGGTGGAGGTCAGGCCAAGGCTGGATCTGGGAATGGGGCTGACCTGTAGGGTTCAAGTGACTGCCAGAGCCTGACTCCTAGCACTGTGGCACATGGAATCCCCACAAAGAGACAGTTGGGCTACTCACTTGACCCCCTGAAAGACTTTAAAAAAACAACAAAACTTTATTGAGATATAACTCGTATACCATATATATCATCTATTTAAAATGTGCAATTCCGTGGTCCTTTGTATATTTACAAAGTTGTGAAGCAGTCGCTGTGATTAATTTTAGAGCATAATCATTATCCCAAACAAATCTGTGCCCATTAACACTCCCCATTTTTATTATTACTGTCATTTTGGAAACAAGGTCTCACTCTGTTGCCTAGGCTGGAGCACAGTGGTGCAATCAAAGCTCACTGCAGCCTCAAACTCCTGGGTCAATTGATCCTTCCACCTAAGCCTCCCAAGTAGCTGGAATTAAGGTACAAGTCCCTGCACCTGGCTCCCATTTTCTCCAAATGCCAACCTCCACCACTTAGAAAACCACTAATTTACTTTGTTTCTCTAACATTGCCCGTTACGGACATTTATATAAATAAAATCATAGTATGTAGTCTTTTGTGACTGGCTTCTTTTACTTAGCCTGATATTTTCTAGGTTCAATTATATTGTTGCACAGATCAGTACTTTATTCCTTTTTTGCTGAATAGCATTCCATTAAATGGATATGGCACATTTTATTTATCCATGAATCAGTTGATGAGCATTTGGGTTTCCACTTTTTGGCTATTATGTGTCATGCTGTTTCTTGAATAGTTTGTGCACATTCTTTTGTGGACATTGATTTCTCTTTGGATATATACCCAAGAGATAAAATGCCGGTTCACACAGTAACTTGTTTAACCTTTTGGAGAACAAAATGTTTTCTAAAGTGCTGCACTGTTTTACAATCCCACCAACAGTGTATAAGAGTTTCAGTATCTCCACATCCTCATTAACACCTGCCTTTGCTCATGGCCATCCTAGTGGATATGAACTGGTATTTCCTTATGGCCTTGATTTGCATTTCCCTGATGGAAATGTGTGTTGGCTGTTTGTGTATTCTTTTTGGAGAAATGTTTATTCAGGGTCTTTGCCCATTTTGTAATTGGATTGTCTTAATTATTGAGTTGTAAGAGTTCTTTATGTATGCTAGATAGAAGTTCCTTCTCAGATAAGTGGTTTGCAGATATTTTCTCCCATTCCGTAGGTTTTGTTTTCACTGTATGGTGTACTTGGCACAAAAGTTCTTAAGTTTGATGAAGTCCAGTTTTTTGTTTTGTTGCTCTTGGTGTCATATCTACAAATGCATCATCTAATCTAAGGTCACAAAGATTTTTGTTGTTTCACTCACAAAGTTTTTTGAGTTTTAGTTGTTTACTTAGCAAAAAAAAAATTAGTTCTTTAGAGAAGGGGGTTAACAATTAAAGAAGGAAGAAAATTAGCTTATATACAGTTAAGGGCGAAACAAAGTCTCTTATGTACTTAAAATTTTAAAAAATAATTAATTTTTTCATAAAAATTGTTCACAATCAGAACTGAAGCAAGATATTATCAACCTTATTGTTGTCAGAGTTTAATTTACTTTCCCTAATTTACACAGTCAACAGTATATAGAGCCAGAATTCAATCTATGACTTTGTCCTCCAGGATATTTAGTCTATCCCAAACTGTATCTTTTGACAAATAGGAGCCAAAACATAAATGCATGCATGCGCAGAGTACCAAAAACATCTCCCTACGCAGGTCTGTATTCTGATTATCGAAGGCATGTTTTTCCATTTGACACTACTCCAATGGTAATTTCATTCAGTCTTAGGGAATTAAAAATATATCATCTTTAGTCTCTAACCTTTCTTGGGAACTCCAGACGACTAAATCTTAACCTCATTTGGATATCTTATAATCATTTTAAACCTAACGTGTACAAAAATTTCTGATCTGTTCAGAAATCTGTTCTATTCTATCTTCTTATTTTAGTAAATCCTCTATTTTTCTAAGACAAAAACTGTAGAGCCCTCCTCGACACTTCTCTCTCATTAAATATCCAGTTTATTACTAATTTCTGTTGGCTTTATCTTCAAAACACAAGGAGGACCAAAAAAACCCCAGAATTATTTTTCGGAGGGCAGGCCCCTTGTTGTACAGACATCCCCCACTGGGTAAGTGTTCCCGGAACCCATCAACATCAATGTACTAGCAGTTGTGAGAGGCTGTGTTCCACGTCAGTGAATTTTGGGGGTAGATTCAACGTGTTTGCCCATTCCGTGATGGGGGATTTTGAGTGCACCTGCCCACACTGTGTTGAGAGTTCAGCAGTTTTGGACCCCAAGCAGCATGACTCCACACCCACCCTATACACCTGGTCTCGCCCTGAGCGACTTTTTTATTCCCCCAGATGAAAAAAGTCAAAGGGAAACGTTTTGCTGATGTGGAAGAGGTGAAACAAAAAGTGGCAGAAGCATTAAAAGACATCAAAATTGATGAGATCAAAACCTGTTTTGAGCAGTGGAGAAAGGGTCTCGATAGCTGTATTGCATCAAACAGTACTTTGAAGGTGATTGAACTTTAAGCATTTAAGAATACACAATTTTTTTAATCCATCCAGATTTTTGGGGGGTTCTCCCTTATCCACAGTCCAACCGCTTTTCATCACCTCCCTCCTATCATTCTGGTCCAAGCCTCTTTGTTCTCAACCAGATTATTAAAATAGCTTCCCGAGTAATGTTTCTGTATTGATTTATCTCTGGTATATTCTTAGCCATCAAAGTAATTCTAAAACAAAACTTTTTTTTTTTTTTTTGCAGTAAAGCCTTACAATGAATCATGATAAAGCTATTAGTGGCAATACATTCTGATTCTCTTTAATCTCTCTCTGACTTCTATTCTACAAGGTCAGAAAGACTTAAATCTGTTTTCTTCTAAGAGTTTTATGGTTTCACTCTTACACTTAGCTAGGTGTTTTTGATTTGGTTTAACTTTTGTATATGGCATGAGGTAAGATTTCAACCTCATTCTTTTGCATATGGCTATCTAGTGATCCTAGCATCATTTATTGACAAAGACTATTGTTTTCCCCATTAAACTGTCTGGCATCCTTATTGCAAATTTATTGATTTTACATATGAGAGATTGTTTGTGAACTTTTATTCTATTGACCTGTATATGTCTATCCTTATGCCAGCATCACACTGCCTTGATTGCTGCTATTTTGTAGCAATGGCATAGCTCTTTGATAATTGGTTTCTATAAACGTGTTTTCTATGAAGTACTTTTGATGACAGACTAACAGTCCAGGATTTTTGATCAGACCCTTAGCATGTATTTATATGTAGGTCCCACCCAAGGAAAACTGTTCAGTTTTAAATTTGTCTTTGGTAATTCCTTAATTTCTAGTTTGCTTCTTTACACATACTCTGATAACTTCAGTAAACTCTTCTTATAACCTGGTTGTTCAAGATCTCATGGCACCACTTTTAAGGGCAGAGTCTGAGGTTTTCTCATCACTGTTGTAAAATTTACTACTAGTATTTCCCTTTCCAAGATTCTACTTTGCTAGAGGTGAAGCTAATTAACTGGGTAAATTGTGTCAGGAAGCTAGTGGGTCCCATGAAAAATTTTGGTATCATGTAAGCCTTCGATATCAATTATCAACCAACAAAATGTGGGAAGGCTTTTTTTTTTTTTTTTGAGTTGGAGTCTCACTCTGTCACGCAGACTGGAGTGCAGTGGCTGCTTCCGGCCACAGCAGCCTCGACCTGCTGGGCTCCGGCGATCCAGCCTTCTCAGCCTTCCAAGTAGCTGGAACTACAGGCGCGTGCTACCATGCCTGGCTAATTTTTGATTTATTGTAGAGATGAGGTCTCGCCAAGTTGCCCTGGCGGGTCTTGAACCTGCGGGCTCAGGCAATCCACTCACCTCGGCCTCCCAAAGCACTGGGATTACAGGCTGAGCCACCGACTCCAGCATGGGAAGGCATTTTAATGTGTCCATTTGTATCTGTCTTGTAGGAAGCATCTCATTACAGATTCTCAGTGGGTTGTGGGGGGTGATGTCTATAGCATGCAAGAGGAACTTTTTTTGAGAATTACCATATCTAGTATTTGGAAGCTCCTGGAGGACAAAAATACTATCATTCACAGTGATATCCATAATGGCTGGGCTGTTTTTAGTGTATGACAAATGGTCAACAAATGTGTGGTTTGGGAAGGTGGTGGCTTTTAAAATTGAACACACTGAAAAACATGCAGGTTCAAACAACACAAAAGGGTATACAAGGTACAATAAATCTTCCCCCAAAACAGCCAATGTCAAGAGTATTCAAGATTTTTCATGCGTATATGAGTATATCTGCTTATGTTGGTTTTACATGAGCTGTAGGGTACTTTCACTTTTTTTCACTTTGATTATGTAGTTTGGAATAATTTTCTATCTGTGATTATAGATTTACTCTTTCAATGGCTTCAGTTTCCTTTGTATGGTATACCATTATTGAACCAATCTCCTACTAATGAGTATGCTATAAACAACGTTGCAGTAATCATCTTTGTATTTGAGTATTTGTGCATATTTTTATCTCTATAAATTTCTAAGAGTGGAATTTCAAGGATGAAGTATTTTGCATTTAAACGTGTAGATACTGTGAATTAGTTGCCCTCCAAAGAGGACCACACCAATTTATTCTCCCATAAGAAAACCTGTGAGTGTTTCTTTCCTGACATCCTCAGTTTCACTGGATACTTTAAAATTCTTTCATCCTTGCCTATCTGATGAGTGCAAAATGGAATGGGTGTATACATTTCTTTGTACCCCCCTTTTTTTTAGATTGTTGATGTGAATGGTTTGGGGAACTATTGGTATATTAAAGGAAATTACCTCTTTATCATATATATTATTTATATTTTCTTTAGTTTGCCTTTTAACTTTATTTTTAGCTTTTAAAATATTTCTGTGCTGCATTTTACATGTCCATGTAATTAAATGGATCAATCTTTTAGTTTATGGTTTATGGGGCTCAATAAATATTAAATGGATCCAAGTACAAGTACTGCTGTTACAGTTCAACTCTGCTCAACAATTATTTGCCAAGTGTTTATAATGTGCAAGTTGCTAGACTAATATTACGGAGGATCATGGATAAATGTCACCATCCTGGCCCTAAAAGAACTTCGCTGTGCTGCAAAAGAGAATGAAACCAGCACCATAGTAGAAATAAGCAAACTTCTAAGAGGATGAGTAGCCTTAACAAACACAAAGGGGTATTATACACATGGCATGTTGGAGGAGAGAAGTCCCCACTGACTGGAGCCAGAGTATGAGAAGGGAGATAGCAAGAGGGAAAAGTTGAATAATAGATTTAGATTATGAAGATCCTTGAATGTTGTGTTTGTACTTTAGAGCTTATTTTGTATGTAAGAGAAAATTTTCATGAAAATTTCTGAGATGAAGAGAATTAAATCTAATTGTGTTTAGAAAACTAATTCTGGAGGCAGAGAGGTTATTACAGTGAGTCCTGATCACGCTGCAATTGTCAACCATTCTCCCCCCCCCATCAATTCTCGCTCCTCTCCAATTCCTTCTTTATGCTATGGCCAGGCAAATCTTTCTAAAATGAGAATGAATCAATTCCCCTGCTTAAAATTCACAAGACCTGGTCATCACCTCAGGTGCATATCCAAATTCCTTTCCTTGGTTTACCAAATCCTCTGAGATCTGGCACATTTATGAAGAGAGCAAGTTTGAAAAAGTTGGGAAGGGATTTGTTTTTGGACACACAAGACCTAGCCTCTGTCTCCAATGACTTTAGGTTTCACTGAGGGAAACAGACATGCAAATATCTAACGACAGGTTAAGCATCCCTTATCTGAAATGCTTGAGACCAGAAGTGTTTTGGATTTTGAATTTTTTTCAGATTTTGAAATATTTGCATTATACTTTCCAATTGAGCATCCCAAATCAGAAAATCCATAATCTGAAAAGCCCCAAAGAACATTTGAGCATTATGTCGGCATTCAAAAAGTTTTGGATTTTGGAGCATTTTGGATTTCAAATTTTTAGATTGGGGATTCTCAGCCTGTACATCTGTTCCATGAACCCTCACCATTCCTGATGCATCCTACTTTCTGAACTTGAATGGTCATCCATCTACTGTTCCAGTTAAAATCTCACCTATCTGTTCGGGCACAGCTCACCTGCCATCCCTCTGAAGCATTTCTAGTATTCCTGAACAGAAATCAACTCACCTCCTTTCCATTCCCCTCCCATCTCTAATGTGGTACACTTTGTGGTATCCTTGATAGCTGGATACTTAACTGGATAAAGTGAAATTAGGTAAATCAAATGACCTAAATGCACTGTTTAATTTTTCACCTTAAGTTTTCACTTTGCAGAGGAAAGAATAAAATGCAGCTTAAGCATCAATTGCTTTATTCCAAAAAGGAGACTGAAATAGACACGCTTATTTTTGACTTTTTGGTTATAAACACAACAGTTTTCACTGATGTTTCAATATTATGAGTGGTTTCTGTTGTCATTGCTTGCGTCTGTCAGCACATGACAGCCCTGCAACCATAAGGAACCATGTTGGTGAGGTCTGCAGCCAGGCTGCTTGTCCCGTTCAGACCTGAGAGCCAGTTGTTTCTCTTAGAGCTGCTGGACTTGTCCTCTGACAACTGGATGGTGCTATTGCACAACGAAATGCAAAGTCTGTTTCTGAATGCATGCTTTTTTTCTAGGGTAATTCTTACATTACATTTGAAAATCTGTTCACTTACAACAACTCTCATGTGTCTACACCGAAAGCTGTGCATTCAATTTTTCTACTTTTGTCACTGTGCTTAGTACCCACAGATAAGTAGGCTTGGGATCAACTCAGATTTCTCTCACCAGTCCTGTTGGCCCTCCTAAAGAAATGGAAAGAAAGTCAGGTTCACTTTAAAGTCTTGTACTTTAGTATTGGTGAGTTGAGGGAAAGGGGACAAGTTACAAGGAAGTTTAAGCAGGAAGAGAGGAAAAGCTAAGACTGATGAGGCATGGAGAGAAGAGGGTTCAACTGAGTTTGGGGTGCTGGCTGTGGATCGCAATAACTCCTGAAGGATAAAAGATCATTCACAATGGACATGAAGATTCCGATGCCAGAATCTAAACCAAAAGTCCTGCTTACTACATAGAAGTGAATCAGCAGAGTGAGGAAAGAACATTGCACGTGGAGTCCAAATACCTGGATGCGAGTTCTGGCTCTGTCTCCTATTACCTGATGGACTTGAGTAAATTGCTTCATCTTTAGTACCCTTCTTTCTGTGAAATATGTGTTTAAAAAAATTACCTATAGGTTGTTGCAAAGCCCAAAGAAGGTTCCCATCTGTTATGCAAGCAGATATACATATTTGAAATGCATCTATATATATATGCTAGATATATATGTATACACATACACGTATATCAATACCGGATTAATTTTTAATAAGTGAAAGCCTAACTACTTGTTGATCAACTCTGGCAAACCTATACTATCAACTATGGCAACCTTCTTACTTGATCACCTCTTAAACCTCCCCATCCCCCACAAACATCAATTCATAAAAACCTCTCCACTTCTGCTAGGAAAGATTACAAGAAGCCAGACTGCTCTTTTATATTTCACTCCTTTACATTTACAATTTTATATATGATTTGGTTCAGAAGGTTGCCTCCCAATAATTTTCTTCCCCATCACGTTCTAGTTTCTTAATATATACCTGAAGTCATCAATGAACAAGGACAAGTACAAAGAAATTCACTGGGGGGGGGCGATGGGGGAGCTCAGGAGGTTATAAAAGTAACTGGACACGTTTATCAAGTCACTGAGAAGAAACTTCATATTATTCATCAAGAGTCAGGGCGTGACATACATAAATAAATGGACTATTGGCTAGATTGTCCTACTATTCATGACCAGGAGTCCTTTCCTTTCTCTTCTCTTCAAAAACTGCTCCATTCCTTTCAGATGACTCTCTACTTTCTTCTCACTTCCACTGAAATCTCTCTGTGTGTTCAACCTGCCTCTTTTGGTTCTGTTCCTGAAGCATCTCTTCAACCTTACCTACAGCTTTCCCTCTTTGCACCTCCCTGTACCTTGGCACTGAGTACAGCTCTAGAAAACTGTCCATGATTCTACGTTGGTGCCTGTCATTTTGTCCCACATTGTATACATAGGTTCTATCTGTCTTGTCCTGCACTAAATATTGCTAAAACAGAGACCATCAAGGTACTTCAGTTTGTACAGCATTTTGCAGTTTATAAGATATAGTCAGAAACACGGTTGTATTTAACGCACTCACGACAACCCTCTGAAGCCCGTATTCTTCCTGCTTTGTACGTGCAAGATGGAGACTGATAAATCTTAAATATCCTGCCTATAGACCACGGTTGCCATGTTGCCTTCCCTGTGGCTGCTGTAGTGGATGCTACCCCCTCAGAGTCTTTCATTTGCTTTCCAGCTCCTGACTGAGACTATTATTTAAATAACTATTCACTTCACCATTTAGTACTACAGAGTTTATACACAGATAGAAAGCTTCTGTAAGAGATCTAAAAATGAATGAGTATTTATATTCTAGGAGGAAGTTACAGATTAACCAATACCATTGATTGGATAACTGGTTCTCCACCAAACCTCTTCATGGACTCTAAGAAGTCCTTCAAAATGCATGATTCTCTGTGTCCTGTCAGCCTCATCTCATCCTCTGCTACTAAAGTAAAAAAGGTGGTGTTTGTGAGAGATGACAAAATGCTCTTTGTCATGAAAAAGCAAGGAAGAATAGCGCAAAACGCCTTGATCATCTGCAAAGTGTTCCCGCACTCCCCAGTGAACAGGTTGGTTTTGTCATGTTCTTGTACTAAAGAGTTTCCTGACACATACACGGGCTCCTTAAAGACTTGGAGAGTTGTGGATCGGTGTGGGGTGTTTGGGGTTTACAGTATATACTCTGGGCAACCAGAGTGTCATCTCATCTCCCTGTTTTTTTCACTTTAAATATATATGCTATCCTGTAGAGCAACATTCCAAACCCTTGACGGCTTCTGCATATAATTCCCACTTTTGAAGAATGTCTTTCACAACCTGGATAGACTACATTTCTCTCTCTCTCTCTCTTTCTCTCTCTCTCCTTTCCCCTCCCTCCCTCCCTCTCTGTGTGTGTGTGTGTGTGTGTGTGTGTGTGTGTGTGTGTATGTGTCTCTCTCTCTCTCTCAAACAAAACCAAGCAACCATCACTGAAACAAAAACGCCAATTGGTGAATTCTCCTGCAGTCCTGGTAACTTTTGGCTGTAGCTCTGTGACACTTCATAGCCCTATGACACCTCATTTCTAGTACAAGCATGTTTAGATTAGTGTTGGGTCAATTACCTACATTTCCTTTCCTAATCTTATTACTTATTTATTTTTAATTTTGGTGTAGGGGAATGAGGGAGAAGATGGGAAGAGATGAGGAAAGAAGGTATACAATGGGGGTGTGGTGTTGAGGGTTAGAGGCATCATCTCTACCGTTTCACCAGCTAGATTTACAATCCCGCTTTCCTTTTTTTCTAACTATGGGTTTTGGAAAAATTTCTCAGATTCAAAGCCTCAGGTTCCGCAACTGAAAAATGCCGATTGTGGGTACTGAGCAAGCCAAGGTTTCGGAAAGAGCTTAGCACAGTGACTGAACTGCAGAAAGCACCAACTGACTGTTGTTATTCTCTTCCTTTGGAGGAGAAGGAAAAGGAAACAAAGGCACGCGTGAAATCTCCATTTAAATAATGGGGCTTAAAATCGGAAAACCAGGGATCTTAGATTTTATTTTTGTTTGCTAGAAAAATAGATCAGTACTACTTCCCTGTTGTTGAGCTCCTCGTATTCTTAAAATAACATCCTCGTCTTGACTAAGAATTCTTTAGTGCCGAGTGATTACAAGACTAATTGTAGTTATTTTAGTATCTGGGTCTCTCTAAGGTAGAGGGCTAGCTGCATCAGATTGCATGGTTTGGCGACTCATAAATCTTCAAGAAGACAGTAGCATATTTCCAAAGATAGGGCATTATGGTAATTAATTTGAATAGAGACCTTCCTCCTGAGATGTTTACAGCTCTGAGATCTTTCTCTACACAATAAATAAATGACAGATTTATGTAGAAGGGAGAAGCAACCAGAAGAGGAATATATTGTAGTATATAATGAAACATGGGACCCTGAAAAACATGGGTCGGAGGGGCCAAGGAAATGGGTGTGCTTAGATTAAATAAAAGTTTAGGGCAATGGGGAGTGTGGCAGGAAGGTAAAGAATGAGAAAAGAATGACATAGACAAAGTTTAATTTAAAATTTGTTCCCAAGGCTTGGCACCTCGTGATTGAAAGAAGCAAGTAAGGAAGATACATATTTAAAAACTTCTTTTATTTTAAAGATGTGGGGTACAATTCAGGGTTAGGTATACAAATATTCATGAAGGAAAAGATTTAGAGATCAGTAGAACCTGCATAATGACTTGAGTGTTAGAGAAGTACCTATTTTTTGGCAGGCGTTCGTTTGCACCACACGTATTTATAGAGGGCTTGCCACGTGATACGCTGTCTTTGGCGCTTGAGACTTATTGCTGAACAAAATAAGCAAAGATTCCTGTCCTGGTTGAAATTTTATGATAGTGAAGGGAGACAATTCGCAACAAACACAATAAATGAACTAGATGGCATGTGAGAAAGTTATAAGTGCTGTGAACAAAATAACCCATAGGGCAAGATCAGAGGGGTGGGTACCCCTCTTGTACCCATTTTCTTGCCCATCCTACTCATATTTCTCAGCGTCCCATGTTTCAATATACACTACAGTACATTCCTTCTTCTGGTTGCTCATTCCTTCTACGTAAATATATTTCATCACTTATTGTATTGTGTAGAGAGAAATTCCAGAGCTGTAGACATCTCAGGAGGAAGGTCTCTATTTAAATTAATTACCATAATTCTCTCTCTTTGGAAATATGCTACCGTCTTCTTGAAGACTAATGAGTCGCCAAACCACGCGATCTTACGCAGCTAGCCCTCAACCTTAGAGATGCCTAGATACTAAAGGCAAACTAAGAGGGCCAGAGGTGGGGAGTAAAAGGTGGTGTGAAGGTGTGGATGTGTCTAACTGAACATAGCAACGGGCAGGGGCAGCGGGGCTCATTCCTCCCTGGCAGTAGTAGTTGGGGCCACCCCCGAGGTGGGTGACTTTGCTTCTTGCTATCCTCTCTGACTTTGCTTTTCTGACGAATGTCTCCTGAGTTTCAGAATGTGGAAACAAAAGAGATCATATACGTGTTTCTGTGAGAGCAGGCAAAAGCACTTAAGGAACTTGGAAGTCATATTTATTGAGGTATTGAAAATGCAGCAGGGAATAGTAGGGTCAAAGCTTTGCAGGATCCACGCAGTCCAGGAGACCAGGGATGTCAGGACAAAGAAAGCACAATGAACTTTAAGTCTACAGACAGCAAGGAGTGAGTAGGTGTATTGTCACACACAAAATAAACCGAGACTGTGCTTGAAGTTCAAAAGCACTTTCAGTTTTGAACCTACAGAATGCTAAGCATCTTTGAAGAAAAAAACCTCATCCCTTTTCATAGGGGGTCCTAAGATTGTAAGTGAAAAAATTCAGTTAGTCCTCTGCTGTTGTGATGTCAGGTTTCTATATGATTGCCTCAGTTTCTTTTCTCCAGGACATTGCACTGTGTGTACTCAGTGTCAAGCGTGAAGCTTTGAACAGGTGGCTGATGTAAAATTTATTATTTTTATAAATTTCTTATCTTTACTAGATACTGGTTTGAGACTGCAGTCACGCAACCTTACTTTTCCCTCTTTTAGGAAACATTGTCAACTGTCCCAGCTGCTAGAGGCCATGTTGTGCTAACCACGTTCATCCCTGACAGAGGCAAGCATGCTCTATGAGTCTTTGTTTCAGACCGTGGAAGGCCTCTCCAAGCCACAGGGAGAATTTGTCAACCTCTGGTCTACTGCTATAGATATATGCCACGGTGGGTATTGTTCCTCAATTCCCACCCCTGGACTAGAGAACCAGTTCAGGAGAAGTGAGGAAAAGAGCCAGTGGCAAATTCTGAGACCTTCCCAGGGCCACTCCCAGGGTGGCCTCAGCCTGCACACCTCACACACTGGAAGACATGAGAGGGGAACGAGCATTCTCTGAACCACCTATCCAGTTAAGCAGGGTTTCTCCCTTCCGATGTTCCAAGTTGAGGCTTGAAAGCTTAAAGCTAATAAACAACATATCACTTTTCAGGATATACGGGGGGCAGTGATATCTGAACAAGTGGGATGATTGAGACAAAAATCACCTCCACACTTCAGAACCCTAGAGTTCTCCCTAGATATCCCACCCACAAGACGTTGCTCAAATCAAAATATTTCACAGTCGGGCTCGGTGGCTCAGCCTGTCATCCCGCGCCTTTGGGAGGCTGAGGTGAGTGGATTGCCTGAGCCCGCGGGTTCGAGACCCACCTGGGCAGTGAGACCTCATCTCTACAGTAAATCAAAAAATCAGCCGGGCGTGGTAGCGCGTGCCTGTAATTCCGGCTACTTGGAAGGCTGAAGCGGAAGGATCGCCGGAGCCCAGCAGGTCGAGGCTGCGGTGGCCGGGAGCGGCCACTGCACTCCAGTCTGGGCGACAGAGTGAGACTCCAACTCAAAAAAAAAAAAAAAAAAAAAAAAAAATTTCACAATATTCCACCCAGACTAAAACAATGTGGATAAATGGACAGTGTAACAGGAACTGAACATAATCCAAAGAAGAGAGTCTGTATGTATATTAACTCCAACAGGCAAATGCAGAGTAAACAAGTGAAAAATCAGCACCAGAAAATTTTTTTTTTTAAGTTTAGGGGATTCCTTTGCAGCAGATTTTCTGGACATCAGAAAGGAAATTACAAGAGATGTCAGAAACAAGTTTAAGACAGAAAGAAGCCGACAGAGCTAGGGGCATAGAAAGCATATTCAATTTGAATTTGAATCTAAACACTTTCACGGAGATTTCAGGGTTTGTTGGCTTAGCTGTATAACTCCGTTACAAGTTGCAATTGTTCCATAATGCAGAAATGAGGAAATGTTTCACGGAATTGTATTTTCCCCCTTTGGTTTTCCTTGCTTCGGTGCAAAACGTTAAAATGAAAAGGTTTACTCTGTGGTTTATTCTAAACAAATTCAGTTCAGCGAACAGGTAGGAGCATTTCATCAGCCAACTTAAGTACTTATTTTTAAAAGTGTATTTTTGACTTTAAACACTTAAATCCATTGTGGTTTATCATGTCAATATATATTTTGGCGTGTGCACAGCTCTGCGAAAGTCTGTTAAAATTCCTTAAAGGAGTCTGTGAAAAACTCTAGCTACAGCACAACTCTCTGTTTTCAGAGAATGTCGGTCTGCATCCAGAGACCTTAAGGAATATTCTGGAACTGTCCCTCCTGAAATGGAGCCTCCTCCACGCCCCGACGGGGGTAAATGTAACAACCGAGTAAGTTGTTTTTCAATTAGGGCAACCAAAATCCAAGAGCTAGTGTTTGTGTGGGTGAGTGAGCTCACATTTTGAAATAAGAAGAACTTAAATTTGTACAGTGACTTCAATTACAGTTCAGTCCAAGTTTTTCTCATCTGATCTCCAATAACAACTTTGGAAGACAGGGCAGGAACTAAGGTCTCTATATTCACATATGAGGAAAATTGAGCTAAAAAAATTACTCAGTGATAGTCCAGGGCCACAATACTCTACCCGAGATGGTGGATGGAAGAGTGTTTAACATATATTTTGTTTGGTTCTGTTTTAACTTCAAATCCAGTGGACATTCATTATATAATAGAGCCTCTGGGGGATAAATTGACTTCAGGTAAATACTTTAAAGTTCATAATATAGGCCAGTGGAAATTTTTATGTTGGAAATATTGGCAGGAATTGTTATTGTTGTTGTTGTTTTTAACCTTCCAAACGATTAAAATAGCACCAAAAAAGATTTTAAATAAATTCAATGGAACAGCTCAGGGGAAAAAATATTTTAGCATCTAGAATATTACTGGATGCGGTGCACTTTCAGTTCATGCAGAACATTTTTTCAAAGGTCTTTGCACTGTTCAGAGAAGATGGGTATTTATAATGAGCTCTAGTTAGAAATGGGAACATTAATTCTGCCAAGAACATTTTTCGGAGGTATTCCACAGTTAATAATTATAAGTTGTCTCCTGAATAGAGCAATATTACTACCACCACGTGTGCTGCTGCTGCTACTACATTAATATTAATAATAGCAATAACTAATTTTTAAAATGCTTAGTACACACCAATCAGTGTGTCACTCTTTTTCTGTGTATACATTGTTTTCCTTCTCATTTATTCCTCTTGCCAACCCTTGTGCCTTGAGGTTAAATAATTTGCCCATAGTCACATAATTAGTGTGGTGTGAAGCCAGGTTTTTAACTCAAGCAATGACATTTCAGAATTCACAAACCTAAAGGTTATATGACATTACCCTCCCAGAAAAACGTATAATGATAGCTGAAATATATTGATTGTTTGTTACCAAACTGGTTTTCAAACTTGTTTTCACAAACGATCTAATGAAGTTGACTTGCCAAAAGAATAGGAATCCAGATTCAGACAGTCTGAATCCTGAAAGACAGATATGGAACCCCACAATTCTACCACTTCCTGTGAATGTGCTCACAAATTAAATTATAGGTCCTGATTCTCTAGAAAAAGGAGCTCAGCTCTTATGTCCTCCTAGATTCAAATTTTCAGGTCAGGAATTCTCAAACTTTTGAATCAATGAGGAATCACTTTCATTTCATGGGACTATTATGGATAACAAAAGGCTTGAGAGACCTAGCAAAGCCTGGAATCACATTTAAAGAAATTAAATGGTGATTAGGGAGAAGATATTGACAAAGTAGAGGCCTGAGACCTCGAGGTTCAGGGAATCACATTCTTGCTTGTCCTGAAGATGTTTTGAACCTGATTAAAAAACACACAAACCGACAAAAAACCTTGCATCACTTTCATGAGAAAATGCTGCAAGGAAATCTGTGACTGCAGGTTTTGTTGCTGTCTCTCTGCATCCCAAGGTTTTGGAAAGGGAGAACTTTAAAAGCTTACATCTCACTTAACTTTGGCAGGGCCTGTGAATTGACCTAAGATGTGTGGAAGGTGGCTCACTGCAAGGGTAGCACAGTCATATTGTGTTTGTTCTGCTCTCGCGCATGGTAAAGTGGAACCCACCATCACCGTAGCAGGTAACCAAGGCTATGCTTACTATTATCAATAGCTATAATGAAGAGAATTGGCTTCCATCATGCGAATACTCTGTAACTCCATATTCTCTCTATCTGGGCAAATCCAAGAGGTGACCTGTTAAATGTTCATATAAGAGACGTGTTTTTGCTTGTCTGTTTGTTTTTAGCATATTTGTTTGTCTTTAGTCTATTTGTTTACATTCAGAATGTGTACAATGTGCGGTGATGCAATGGCTTTCTAACTTTACGAATTTCCAGAGGACACTTTGGTGGAGATATAAGCCCCCAGAGGAATATGTAGCCCTATTCCCCTATTACCATTGCAAAAGCTGAGAACACTAATGGAATGGTTGTATCTGAAGAGTTACCTATGATTGCATTCACTAGGTCCCTTAGAGAGAAACTCACATCAGGGAGGCAGGGAGTATCCATCTTGGCCCCCATCCCAGGGTGGTGAAATGACTCTAGCATCGCAAAAGGTCTTATTGTATGTGACCTATCTAAGCTGACTGATATGAACAAGGGTGAAGTTCATGAATCCATGCCAGAAGTGAAATATGGGCAGTCATGGCTTCAACAAGGGCACCAGAGACCAGTTTTTGAGTGACTGGTTAGAAATATTTTATGGCTGAGTTGCCTGGTGGAAGGATACCCAGTCAGATGTCCTGGGAGCGAGCCACTGTGTGACCTCTGATGAGCCACTCAACCAGGCTGGCCGTTATCTTCCTCAAATTGGGTTTGTTCTTCTATCCTTTGCTTCTTACTCTGAGATGTTCTAATGTCTGGTTGAGACTTTTAGACCATGCTTTGAGAACCATTGATCTAGTAACCTGAAAAACTGACTGTACTTGATTTCCCAAGCCATTGAAAGTATCAAGGAAGAAAAGCTTACTCACTGCTAGAGTTTAGTTTCAGAGGAAATTAATTACAGCATTTGGAGATGTGTCATTCAACCATAGTTTGTAAGAGTCACGGTCAACTGTTTTATTAAGCCATTTATCATCTTCCACAACCATCAGTCTGTAATTATCTAATTCTATTCCACCAGTTTGTGTGAGGGTAGTCTTATCCTTCTGGCTTCTGCCGCCAAACCTTAAAATAAACCACGATTATCATATTTATGTTCTGTTGAGTTTCAAAAACTTCTCCCTCCAGATTTTCTGTCATCTGATTATTTTTAAAACTTTTCCTGACTATAGAATCATAGAGTCATAGCCTTTCAGAACTAAAGGTCATCTTAGAAATTATTTAATCCTACTCCTGTTTTACCAAATTGAAAATCGAGAACAGGAAAGCTTATATGATGTGCAGAAGGTCTACTGCTGTTTAGTAGTGGAGTCATGCTTGCTATCAGGCGTCAACCTTCACCTTGCAGATTTCTATAACCTCATGATTTTAGTGAGACCTGGGAGGCTCTGGCTCAACCAGAAGGCAGAGCCCAGTCTGATCTGATTTGAGATACTTGGATGCAGCCTCCTGGACTCAGAAATGTCCAGGTAGGGAATCATAGTGTAAGGCAGAATTTGGGCAGCCAGCTAAAGATGGGGCAGAAGCGGGGAGAATAAAGGTCAAATCAAGGGCATGTGGTTTCCTTTTCATTTTGGCAGAAGGTGAACTCTAGGGATGAGCTAGAGTAGAAGGGATAAACAACGTTGGAATTTTTTCAGATGCTAAAATATTCAGCCAGACAATTTATAATGTGTTATGCCAGAATCTCTGCTTCAGTGATGGCTCACGGCAGCTTTGACCTCCTGGGCTCAAGTGGATTCTTCCATCTTGGCATCTTGAGTAGCTGGGACTATAGGTGCATGCCATCACACCCAACTAATATTGATTGATTGATTAATTGATTGATTGAGGCGAGGTGTTTTTGTTTTTTTTGAGTTGAGTCTCACTCTGTCACCCAGATTGGAGTGCAGGGGCATGCTCCCGGCCACCGCAGCCTCAACCTGCTGGGCTCAGGCAATCCTTCTGTCTCACCCTTCCAAGTAGCTGGAACTATAGGTGTGTGCTACCATGCCCGGCTAATTTTAGATTTATTGCAGAGATGAGGTCTCACCAAGTTCCCCGGGCGGGTCTCGAATGCTCAGGCTCAGGCAATCCACCCACCTTGGCCTCCCAAAGCATGGGATTACAGGCTGAGTCACTGAGCCTGGCTGAGGTTTTTTTTCCTTATGTTTCCCAGGCTGGTCTTGAACTCTTGGGCTCAATCAATCGTCCCACCTTGGCTACCCAAAGTGCTCTACTTCAGTGATTTTTTTTTTTAGGTGAATGTGTACAACTTCATTAAAATTTTCTTTACTAAAAAGCAAGTGACAGAAAAGTGTTTTCACTATCATTCATTCATTCAGCAAATGTTTCTTGAGCCCCTACCAAGTGCCAAGCAAGCACAAAGCACACGTTAGCTGTTCAGGTGAGACAAGATGGGGAGGGGACAGGTACAAGTGGGGAACCCAGTCTCCAGTCAAGAAAAGATGGAGGCTTGGAGCAGAGAGTCCAAAAGACACGTGACACAGAGATGGGGGGAGAAACTTGTAGACACGTGACACCTGGAGAATTGGAAGGCTGATTGGAGTGATTTCATTTTCTTTTAAACATTTCCTATTTTTTTTGGCACAATGCTGTTTTATTCATAAAATAATAAAGCAAACATTTCCTTACTGGATCTTACCCTGGAATGACTATTTTGCTACTACTTTTAATGTATTACTTTTTATTTTGAAATACTTTTAAGGTTACAGAAAAGTTATAAGAATTGTGCAAAGGAATTTCATATATTTTTTCCCTCTGTTCCACCAGTTGTTAACATTTTGCTACATTTGCACATTCTTTCTCTCTTTTCTCCTCTCTTCCTACACACATGAATATATATTTTTTTCTGAACCACTTATGAGTACATCGCCCTTGACCCCTAAACACTTTGCGTATATTTCTTAAACACCCACTTTTATAACTACGTATAATTATCAAAATCAAGAAGTTTTATATTAGTACATTGATGTTATCTAGTACACAATCTTTATGTGAATTTTCTCAGTTGTCTTAGTAATGTCCAATATGACCATATTTTTTTTTTCTAGTCAAAGGGTTAGTCCAGGATCACATGTTGCATTTAGTTTTCATGTCTTTTTATTTTCCCTTAATCTGGATCAGTGTATCTTCCTTTTCTTTATTGCTCATGACTGGCACTTTTGCAGAGTACAGGACATTTATTTATGGGTTGGTTCTCAGTTTGGGTTTATCTATGATTTCCTCATCACTGGATCCAGCTTATGCATTTTTGGCAGGAGTACTAGGAGCTATTGTGTCCTCAATGTATTGTTTCAGTAGGCAGATGGTTGGTGAATATCATTGACAAAGTTAATTACTGGTGGTACTGATTTTAAGGAAAGACTCCATATTTTAAATGGTAGGTATTTTGTTTTTTTGAGATCAAAGTTGTGCCACTATTAACCAATGTCCTAAAAATGCCTATTTAAATTGACATGGTTCACGTTTATTCCACATTAAAGATAGGCACACTTCCAGAGAAAGGGGTGTGTACAAGACTGCAAGACCAGGCCAGGTTATATTACAATACAAAAGCAGATCAGGGGAAATTAAAGGATAGGTCAACGCTGGCTAAGCAGGAATAACCTATGTCAGGAATGACTGGGTATGCATATTTTCTAGGGAGTTATTTGGATACATAAACTTCTCTGTTGACTCATTCTGGGCCAAATGTAAATTATAACAATTGGGGACATGATACGTATTCCTATTTTTGACTTTCTCTTTATCCAAAAAAGGCAAAAAATGACAAATTTTGGCAAAGAGGCCAAGAAAAGGGAACTCATTCACACTGACGGCAAGGATGCAACCTAGGGCAGCCAGTATGGAGAACAGCATGGAGGTCCCTCAAGAACACTGCAAACGGAACTACCGTGCCATCTAGCAATCCCACTAGTGGAAATTTAACCGAAGGAAAGGAAATCGGCGTATTAAAGTGACATCTGCACCTCCATGTTTATTGCAGCACTATTCACGCTAGCCGAGATACGGAATCAACCTTGCTGTCCAACCACAGATGCATGGACAAAGAAAACGTGGTATAAATACATCATGGAATATTATTCAGTCATAAAAAAGAATGAAATCCTGATATGAGTGGCTACATGACTGAGTCTAGAGGACATTATGTTGAGGAAAGTAAGTCAGGCACAGAAAGTTAAGCACTGCATGCTCTGACTCATGTGAAAACTAAAAAAAGTTGATCTGATAGAAATAAAAAGTAAGACAGAAGATTCTAGAGGCTGGGAAGGGGAAGGAGAAGGGAGGGATAGGGAGAGATTTGTTAAAGGATACAAAATTACAGCTAGACGGGAGGAATAAATTCTAGTGTTTTACAGCACTGCAGGATTATTATAGCTAGCAATAATATACAAGATAGTTGTAATTAGCTAGAAGGAAGATATTGAGATTTCTCAACACAAAGAAACAATAAATGTTTGAGATGATGAATACACTGATTACCTTGGTATGCTCACCATATATTACATGTATCAAAACATCACTATGCATCCATATATACAATTATTGCTTTGCAATTAAAATTAAATTAAAAATTAAAAAATAATGGATTCAAAATGATCCTATACTATTTTAATCTATGATGAATCACTTCAGTGTTATTCCTATTCATAGCTGTAAAGAAAAATGATCTATTTCTTTAGATCAACAACGAAATTTCATAGAGACTTTGGGTTTTTGGAGGAATTCTAGTGTATTAATTCATTTATAAGCTTCTCAGCATCTGTCTTTAAAGATGTTGATAGATTCATGCCTGACTTTTCTACAAAAAAGTCATTGGATTTCTGTGGCATCTTTGTTTTGGACTAATCTTGTCAAAATGTGATTTACCTATAAGCAAGGCAAAGGGTGTTTGGTTTTAGTAACATTTAGTCATAGCTGAGCCGCTATGAATTTAGAAAAAAACAACCAAAATGCTCGCTGCAGAGTGGGCCCAGCAATATTTTTCTTTGAGTGTGAAAAGATTCTTTTTTTAAAGAGAATCTGTAGTAAATCAGATTTACTAGTCATTCTACGTTCTCAAGAACAGCAAGGAGGAGTGAGGGAAAGTGAACGGAAATAGCGTTTCAGGAATACCATCGCTCAGGCTTAGATGGTGCAAGAGAGAGTCTGGCTGGGATAATTCTTATTTCCTTTGCTGTGAACCAATTCTTTGGAACCTTGAGCTCTGCACGATGAAGCTGCAATGCTGCCCGAGGGGGAAATGGAAGTGGCTCCATGCCGCCATCTGGTGGTCTACTGCTGCACTGCCTCCCCCAGTGCGTCCTACACTCCTGCCCAGGGGCCTTCCTCGGGTGACCCACGGGGGCCAAAGTAAAACATTGGGAGTTTGGGGCTGTTCGTTCGTTATATGCCACAGGAAAATCTCTCCTCTTTGGGTGTTCTTTTCTCTTCTCCTCTGTGGAATATGTCTTTCTTCCCTTCAGATAACTTGGTGCCCTTTGTACTGACTTTTCTTTCCCTGTTAGTTTCACCATAACAACAACAAATAAAAAACAAGAACAAGAAAACAACTAACATGTTTTGAGTCCTTCCTTGCTGTCAGGCTCACCAAGTGTTCCGTAAACATTATCTTAATCGATACTGGGGGAAACCACATGGGGAGGAAATACTTATTATTCCATCCTACAGACAAGAAAACATAGTTAATGAAGAGTGAGCCGGTGGGATTCCCGGTCCACCTGTCTAAAGCCTGAACTCCGAATCACTACGTTCGCTGCCTTCACGCCTTCGTGTGACATTGAAGAATATAGTAGCTAGCCTGTGGAAATGTTGTTTGGTCTTCTTTCTAATTAGAATTCTGTGTGATTGATTTTAAAGTGAGGTTATCTTTCAGAATACTCAATAAACACGGCCTATTTTATATTATTTGTTAGCGTATACTCTAACCAAAGAATAGTCAATCAACCAACTTATATCCAACCATTCGAGTACTGATTCTTAGGAAACTTATGAACATGGTGCTATGCTAGTTGCTATATTCCCAAGACTGTTTTCTGGCCTGTTTTACGAATAGGCCAAATATTTATAATTAAAATACAGACTTTAGGCTGGAGGCAAGTGGTGGGCGTTCCGTAAAGTCACCCTTCTGTGGCCCCACCTAAGCCCTGAGCACTGGTGTTCCTGAAACTCCATTTTCATCCACTTTCTCTCTTTTCCCCAGTCTGATTTGTGAAGATTCCAGAGGGGGATCCCAAGCTAGTACAACCTACAGATGCAGCTCTGTGTGGAGCTGTGTGGAAGACCTCCCAGAGAATCACGGATGTGAAATGCTAGGGATGGGATGGGAAAGAATTCTCTTGACGAGACCTGGTGCACTTACACACTTCATTTCAGTGACAAGCTTCAGAAGAAGACTGCAGGGAGATCATGACAAAGTGGATCACGTACCGTGGCATTGCTTAGATTCTTCCAGAGTGTGTATCCCCCATGCCCTGTCCCAGGATGAATGGGAACTGCGACACAAACACAAGGCTGCAGTATGCACATCTGCTGAACACATCCTAAAGGGCTGAGTGGGGTTCGCATCCAAGTGGAGCACCAAAAAGAGTGGGAGATGTAGTCTTCACTTGACTTGAACAATTGTGAAAGCACGCTGGAGAATGGAACAAAGCAATGGCTGTAAGTCAGATACTGCAGGTTGGCTGCTCCAAAAGCCATCTGCAATGTCCTTCCCGCTCCTCTGCCAGAGGGACCAGAAAGCTCACAAGGTCACTGTTCCAGATGTCCTTGCAGAAGGAGGCGGCCACGCGAGCTAGTTCTGGACAGCGAGATAGAGGTGGAAGCCGTCGGTTTGGGCCACCAGTAAAGTTTTTGGAAAAGGGCGATTTTGGCTGGAATGTTTCCTTCAGCCCTTTGCCTTCCTCTTTCCTCATGCTTCTTTTTTGGAACCAGTCCTGGACACCTACGACCAGACTTCTCTTCGAATGGATAAACAAACACCTATTTTGTTTAAGCCTCTCAAGTAGGAATTTCTGCTATTCCCCCCTGGATGCGTTTCTAACTCATAAAGGCGCCACGAGACATGTGTTAGCTGATGAGCACCAGGGTGGTTTTGGGAGCCAGGCCAGCCTACTTTGAGGCGTGGGAGCCAGGCGTGGGGGAAGCAGCGTCAGGAGTGGAAGGAGAACTGGGAGATGGCAGGTGGTTGCCACAGGGAGGACACCCTCATTTGGTGAATTTCTGCAAGTGGCATGGGAGACTGAGCCAGACACACTCCGGGTTCTTTGGCTGCGATTTTTTTTTTTTTTGTACTCATCAGCTGGTGTAGCCTGAGGAAACTTGGTTTGCAAATTTATTGGTGTTCATATTCATGGATTTCCATGTATCGATTTGCTCATTGTTTTTGCAAGCATCTGCTGTGCACTTAACAGTTCACCAGATCGGTGTTTGGCAAACGTTCTTTTGGGTAAAAGGCTAGATTGTAAATATTTGAGGTGCTGCAGGCCATTCAGTCTCTGTCTCAAAGACTCAATGCTGACATTGTTGCACAAATAGGGCCAGAGACAATATGTAAATAAATGCTCATGGCTGTTTTCCAATAAAACTTTATTTACAGGAGGAGTCTGTAGGCTGGTTTTGGCCTGGGAGTTATAGTTTGCGAAAACTTTGCTCTAGATCTTACAGGGGCACATGCACACATATACAAAGTTAGGATTTCTCTTAAGTTAGATATGCAGTTGATTCTTGAACAACGAAGGTTTGAATTGCAGTGGTCCACTTATATGTGGATTTTTTTTCAATAAATAGACTTGGTCCTCCTTATCAGCAAGTTCCACAACACAACCACATGCAAGTGGAAAGCACAGTATCTGTGGGATATGAAACCCGCAGCTGGGGAGAGCCGACTTTTTGTATCTGTGGGTTCCACAGGGCCCATGCTGGGGTTTGAGGATGTATGGAATTTGGTATACTCAGGTAGTTTCCTGTGGATGCAAAGAAAGATGGAAAGATGAAATAAATTCCCCAAACTGGAATTTATGAAAAATTGTGTATTTATTCTTATGTGTTTAAACTTCAGTCACCTTCAAAGTACTCTCTGTTTGATGCAATACACCTATCGAGACGCTTTTTCCACTGTTCAGAACAGTGTTTGAATTCATCAGTTTTGATACCTTTTAGTGCTTCTACCATTTTTTGTTTCACCTCTTTCCCATAGGCAAAATATTTCCCTTGGAGGATGCTCTTCATCTGCAGAAACACAAAAAGTCACTTGGGGTGAGATTCAGTGAATAGGGAGGGTGGGGCGTGGGGATCCTGCCATTTTTGGTTAAAAAATGCCGAACACTCAGCACGATGTGGCCAGGTTGTTTGTGTAAATCACCCATCACGAAATGGGCAAACACATTTAAAGAATCTCCCCCCCCCAAAAAAATTCACTGCAACAGAACACAGGCTCTCACAACAACACTAGCTGGAACACTGATGCCAATGGGTTCCTAGAAGACTTACCTAGCAGGGGAAGCCTGGACTACAAGGGGCCCACCCTCCAAAAATGAATGCCAGTTTTTTTTTTGCGGGGGTCTCCCCCTGTATTCCCTTTAAATCACGTTTGCATTGTTCATTTGTATAGCAAAATTCATTTGTCTTCATGCGATTTTTCTTAGGATTTTCCCCGCAGGAGTTGGATAGTATCATACAGCTTCTCGGTGCCAGGTGCCTTCCTGATATATGGTACTCCCACTGCAGTGTTTCCAAAAGTGAGTTCTAAAGAACACTGGTTCCACGGGATATCTCAGGAAAAAAAGGCTGGGGCTAAGTCAATCTGGGAAGCACTGGGCTAAAAAAATTGTACTGATTTCTCTGTCTCATATGTGCAATATCCACCCAGTCACTGCCAGACCTAGAAAGATATGAGTTATTTATTGTTTATTTCCTATGGCGGATTCATCTCCAAGTCTTGTTGATTCTCCTTCTTAAATATTTCTGTATTTTGTCCCTCTCTCTGCATTTTTATTCCCCCAGATATCCTCATTTCAGGTCATGAATTCCCTTCGACTTGAACCTCTCTCATTCCCAAACCAGGATCCTGCATCAAAAAAGCAAATCTAACCACATTACTCTCCTGCTTTCAACCTATGAATGACTCCTTACTAGCCAGGGCAGCATTTTCTGACTGCTGTTCACTGAGATGTTAGACGTGCCACAGGAAAATTCTGCATAAATCTCGGATAAATCCATTTGAGCAGAATTATTTGCTCCGTGTACCTCTTCACATATGAATGAACATTTTGGCTCTTTAAGAGGGGATGCCGGAGGCTGGGCATGGTGGCTTACGCCCGTAATCCCAGCACACTGGGAGGCCGAGGCAGGAGGATTGCTTGAGCTCAGGAGTCTGATACCAGTCTGAGCAACATAACAAGACCTGGTCTCTACAAAAATAAAAATAAAAATTATTAGCTTGGTGTAGTGGTGCATGCCTGTAGTCTCAGCTACTCGAGGGAGCTGAGGTGGAAGGAGGGTCTAGGAGGTCAAGGCTGTGGTGAGCTGTGATTGTGTCACAGCACTCGAGCCTGGGTAGCAGAGTGAGGTCTCAATTAAAAAGGGGGGGTGGCTGGGGGGGCGAGGAAGGGATGCTGGATACACCATTTCCCATACTCAACTAAACATGCAGTGTCTCTTTTTCCTGGGATGTGAGAGATTAGCATCTCAATGCAAGCCCTCTGAGAAGCACTACCTTATAGATATTGTAAAGAGTTCCAGTTCATGGGAATTCATTCAACTCCATATCCCCAGTCTAAGCATTACAGCTTCTTCTCCAGTGTTGCCAATAGCATTTTTCTTGGCTAGATTACTTTTCTTTTATGAAGCAGCCCAGGGAAGTGTGAAAACTATTAGGTATTAGAATCAAGGAGATTAGCCTTAGAATTTCAAGAATTTATGAAGTGTAGCTTGGGTAAGTTTCCTTAGTTTCTTTCTCTTCATTATTAAATTTGATATAATCAAGCAACCTCATATGGTTGCTTGATTAAATGATACACCTGATAGACAATTAAAAGCTCAGTGATTGGCTTAGAGAAAGTGTTCAATAGGCTGGAACTGGTGGCTCATGCCTGTAATCCCAGTGCTTTGGGAGACCGAGGGGAAGATGGCTTGAATCCTGGAGTTCAAGACCAGCCTGGGCAACATAGCAAGACCCTGTCTCAATAAAAACATAAATAAATAAGTAAATAAATAGAAAAATAAAGCACTCAACAAATGCGATTTCTGCTTGTGTTTGAACTTGCAGAAGAGCTCGGCGGGAATGCCATGGAACTCAGTGTTTGGCTGTGTGTTTGGCTCAGTCTCTCAATAAATCATAACTAAGTCTCTGCGTACAAGGAAGGATCCTGGGAATATATCTCATGTAACTTACAGAGTATTGTCCATGCTGTGCCCGCAGGGATGAAAGAGAGGGTTTTCGGTGACATTCTTTATTTGTCTGTCCAGATGGACAAACGATTGGTCTGGTCTGGTGATCTCATCTGCTTTCCTTCATCTAGCCTTTTCCCCAAAGACTCCACTCTGCATTTCATTGCACATTGTTCTCATTTTTCATTAAGTAATGTGGACATATCCGGCCCTTGCCTTGTGTGAAAAATTCTTTTCCCCTTGAATTTATTACTAAAACAAGTGGTAGTTTTGTTTGTCAATAAATAACAGTCTAGACTTTGGCGCTGTGTTATCCACTAATTTTTATTTTGAAAATTTTAATTAAAGTCATTTTTACAAAACCTTACAAATTTTAAGAACGACACGAACAAATTGTGATGTATTTACAAACGGGCATGACATATTTTTTGGGGAGATGTAAAAGTTTCTTAAATATTAATGCTTTAAAAATAATCTAGAAAAAATACATAATAAAATATGCGGTGGACAGCGCAAAAATATTAGGTAGGACAACTCTTAGGAGCAATTTTAAAATGGGAACTCAGCAGCCTTCACTGCTTTGTTATGCTTCATTTTCTCAGTAGATGGCACCCTTCTCCTACCATCTAAGCTTTTATTTACACTAAGGTGTAAAGGGCTGATAATTCATTACAACAGTTAAGAAATCCCTTTTGGGTCTTAGCTAATTTATTGCAGTCTTCCAGCACCTAAGTAAAGAAATTTAGTCTTGCATTATACTTTAATACATTTGCAAAATTCAATTCTTTCATTCATCACTTGGTGACTGGCAACCAGGTTCCCAAATATTCTCCTCTTTCTGCATGCTTATTTCACCCTAGACCTGTTACTCTTTCTAGGCGGGTGATCCACCTACTGTTTTATTAAGAAGATCAAGCCATTACTTTTTCCTTCATCACTCAACTAATCAATAGTCATTCAGTCAATATTGTATTGTATGCCAGGCTCTGCTAAACTCAAAGGATGCAAAGATGCATGAGGTCTGGTCTTTGCCTTTAAAGAGCTCAAAATTTATTTGGAGGAGACAGAGGAAAACCAAGTAATATTTGGTTAAGGAGATACCATTCTATTCTACAGGGTACTATTCTTGTATTTTATTACCATGAAATACTTTTTCTGTTGATATTGAGACAACCATATATATCTTTTTGATCCTTTAAATTTGTTTTTCTGGAAACTTCAAGTTGATCTTGATAAATTCTTTTTTTAAATGCTGGATTCAGTTTGCTATCATTTTATTTAGAATTTTTACATCTGTGCTAATCTGGGATAGTGACCTGTAATTTTCCTTTTTCAAACTGTCCTCATTGGTTTTGGAATCAAAGTTTTGTTAGCCTCAAGAAATTAGTTATGGTATGCTCTTTGTGTGTGTGTGTGTGCTGAAGTCTCATAGTGTCACCCAGGCTGGAGGGCAGTGGCCGCTCCCAGCCACCGCAGCCTCGACCTGCTGGGCTCCGGTGATCCTTCTGCCTCAGCCTCCCAAGTAGCTGGAACTACAGGCACGCTACCTCGCCCTGCTGATTTTTTTGATTGATTGTAGAGATGAGGTCTCTCCAAGTTGCCCAGGCGGGTCTCGAACCCGCGGGCTCAGGCAATCCACTCACCTCGGCCTCCCAAAGCGCAGGATTACAGGCTGAGCCACCGAGCCCGGCCTGCTCTTTTCTTTCATATTGCCTGAATGATTAGTCAAGCTCACCTGTAAAACCATTTGTGCCTAATGTTTGCTTTAAGGAAAGGTTTTTAGCTAGTTTATTTTGCTTAATGGTATAGGTACATTCAGGATTTCCATTTTACCTTGAAATAAAGTTTGGCTGGTTATATTTTTCTAATAGTTTTTCTGTTTCATCTATGTTTTCAAGTTTATTGTCATGACATCATTCAAATTAATCTGAGTAATTTTTAAATATTTACAGAATCTATGGTTACATCACATTTTATTAGACTTTTCAAATAACCAGCTTCTAATAACTTTACCCTTTCAATTCTGTTTGTTTTCTGTTTTTTTGAATTTCTGCTCTTGTCATATTCTTCCTTTTGCTGTTTTTAGGTTTATCTTATGAGTTATTTTCTAACTTGTTAAGTTATTAATTTTTATTTAGTCCTCTTTTTTTGGTAATGTAATTACAGATACCTATACATTTCCATCCAGGAATTGCTTTGACTACATTGTGTAGCTTGCACTCTGTAGTGTTTTCACCAATATTCAGTTATAAGTAGTTCTCCATTTTTTAAATGAATTGTCTTTAGCCTGAATGTTATTTGTAAGTGTGTTTCGTAATTTTATCTTTTAAAATTAGAAAATATAGTTTATTTAAAAGTAAATTAGAGAGAGAGAGAGAGAGAAAGAGAGAGATGAGAGAGAGAGAGAGAGAGAGAGAGAGAGAGGATTCACCTCCCCAAGGTGGAGGGCCAAAGTCAGGAAGCATAGTGACAGCCATAGCTCAAAGAGCACATGGTCACACCAGAGTCTAGCAAGGCAATGGCCTGTAATTTTCTTTTCTTTCTTTTTTTTTTTTTTTTGAGTTGGAGTCTCACTCCATCGCCCAGACTGGCGTACAGTGGCCGCTCCCAGCCCTGCAGCTTCGACCTGCTGGGCTCCGGCGATCCTTCCGCCTCAGCCTTCCGAGTAGCTGGAACTACAGGCGTGCGCTACCACGCCTGGCTCATTTTTGATTTATTGTAGAGATGAGGTCTCGCCAAGTTGCCCAGGTGGGTCTCGAACCCGTGGGCACAGGCAATCCACTCACCTCAGCCTCCCAAAGCGCTGAGATTATAGGCTGAGCCGCCAAGCCTGGCTCGTAATTTTCAAACAAAGTATTTCTTGTACTCTTATTATTATTTATAACTTAATGATCTTGGGTTCAGGAACATGATCCATATGAGACATCTTTTGAAATATGTTGATTCTTAAATTTATGGTCTAGTTGGCGGAGAATTTTCATAAATATTTCATATTGTTGAAAATTAAGGTATGTTCTCCAGCCTCTAAGATGACACCCTAAACTTCCAAATCTTTGTATTCATACTCTTGTGCCATCCCTTCCCCTTAGATGTGAGCTGGACCTAGTGGCTTACTTCTAATGAATGGAATATGGCAAAACAGATAGCCTGTCACTTCAATATTAGGTTAGGACAAGACTGAGTAACTTTCACTTCTGGCATGACAGTAAGAGGAGTTCCCCAGGTTGACTTCCTAGTGAAACTAATGAAAATTATAATAAAAACTGTGACTATGTAAAGTCCCTGAAAATAATTCTAAGGTCATCTAGCAACCGAAGAAATATTTATTCAATAAAATCTACTAAAACTTGGTAAGAACACTGAGAGTATGACGTTTGAAGTATGACCTTCCCCTCCCCACTTGCCAATTCAGTGTATCTCTTGTCAGACTATTAGAAAAATATAACGACAAACTTTATTTCAAGGTAAAATGGGAACCCTGAATGTACCTATACCATTAAGCAAAACAAACTAGCTAAAAATCTTTCCATAGAGCAAACATTAGGCACAAATAGTTTTACAGGTGAGTTTGACTAATCATTCAGGAATATAAAAGAAAGGGGCATACCATGACAAATTTCTTGAGGCTAACAAAACTTTGATTCCAAGACCGATGAGGACAGTTTGAAAAAGGAAAATTACAGGCCACTAAGCCAGATTAGCACAGATGTAAAAATTCTAAATAAAATGATGGCAAACCAAATCCAGCATTTAGAAAAAGAATTTATCAAGATCAACTTGAAGTTTCCAGAAAATCAAATTTAAAGGATCAAAAAGATATATATAGTTGTCTCAATATCAACAGAAAAAGTATTTCATGATAATAAAATACAAGAAGAGTACCTTGTAGAACAGAATGGTACCTCCTTAACCAAATATTACTTAGGTTTTCCACTGTCTCCTCCAAATAAATTTTGAGCTCTTTAAAGGCAAAGACCAGACCTCATTCATTTTTGCATCCTTTGAGTTTGGCAGAGCCTGGCATACAATAGGTGTTGACTGAATGATTATTGATTGGTTGAATGAATGAAGAAAATATAAAACAGAGAGACATCAATAAAACCCAAACTGAACCTTTGAAATATCAACAAAATCGACTAAATTTTATCTGGATTAACCAGGAAGAAAAGAAAGAAATCTCAAATTAATAAAATCAGAAATGAAAAAGTGGACATTATTACCAATCTTACAGAAATAGAATTTATTAAAATGCTATAAATGATTGTATGCCAATAAATTAGGTAGCTAGTTGAAATGAACATGTTTCTAGAAAGACACAAAATATTGAAGTGGAGTCAAAAAGAAACAGAGCATTTGATTAGAACTATAGTAAATAAATAACTTGAATTAGTAACCAAGAACTCATTTAAAAAAGCCTGGGCCCACCTGGCTTTACTGGTGAATTCTAACAAACATTTAAATATGAATCAATATCAATTATTCGCCCATTCTTTCTAAAAAAATAGAAGAAGAGGGAACATGTCTCACCTCATTTTCTAAAACCAGTATTACTTGATATCAAAACCAAATAGAGATAGCACAAGAAAACTATAAGCCAATATCTCTTATGAATATAGATGTAAAAATACTCGGTAAAAAATAGAAAACTAAATACAGATAGATACAAAGAGAATTTTTTTTTTTTTGCCACGACCAAGTGAAATTTATTCCAAGGATGCAAGATTGGCTAAATATATGAAAATCAGTAAATATACTATCTCCCAGCAATAGAATTTTAAATACATGTGAGCGTCTCAATAAAATTCTTAAAAGTATGTTACAACACATAACAACTTTTTAACGATAAAAACACTCAATAAACTAGTAATAGAAGCAATTTTTAAAATCTGATAAAGGATATTTACAAAGATCTCACTGCTAACATTATATTTAATGATAGAAGACTGAATGATTTCTTCTAAGATCATGAACAAGAAGAGGACGCCTATTCTTACCACTTCTAGTCAATATTATACTGAAGATTTTATCTAGGACAAGTAGGCAAGAAAACAAACTAAAAGGCACCAATATTGGAAAGGGAGAAGAAAAATTCTTTCTAAACTCAGATGATAAAATCTTGTATGTAGACAATCCTCAGGGATTCACTAAAAAAAAACCAAAAACTATCAGAACTAATAAATGAGCTCAGCAAGGTGGCAACACAGAAGGTCAGTGTAGAAGCTCAGTGAACTCAGGATTGCCAAAACAATCCTAAAACGTAGAACAAAGTTGGAGGAATCACACTTCCTAGTTTCAAAACTTATTTAAAAACTACATTAATCAAGACCATGTGGTAATGGTATAAGAATAGACATGCTGATAGAAGGAATAGAATTGAGAGTACAGAAATAAACCTGTTTACTTATGGTCCATTAATTCCATTAAACCCATTCAATGAGGGAAAGAACAGTCATTTTAATAAATTTTGCTGTGACAACTGGATGTTCAAATGCCAAAGAATGAAGCTGGGCCCTTATCTTACAGCATACACAAAATGTATCAGCGTTCTAAATGTAATAGCTAAAACTATAAAACTCCTAAAAGTAAACATAGGAGTAAATCATTGTGACCTTGGATTGGATAACGAATTCTTAGCTATGACTCCAAAAGCACGAACAACAAAAGAAAAAATAAAGTCTCATAAAAACTCGCAATTTTTGTGCTTCAAAGGACACAACAGTAAGTCCCCTGCACACAGACGATTTCTGTTTTGAAAGTATGCTTGTAAGTCCAATTTGTTCATAAATCCAACAAAGTTAGCCTAGGTACCCAACTGACACAATCTGCTATATAGTACTGTGATAGGTTTATAACACTTTTCACAGAAATAATACACAAAAAGCAAGCAAACACAAAAAAAGAGAAAAAATATTTTTAATCTTACAGTACAGTACCTTGAAAAGGACAGTAATGCAGTACAGTACAACAGCTGGCACACAGGGCCTGGCATCAAGTGAGTAGGTAAGAAGAGTTACTGAATAGAGGAGGGAGAGGAGGTGGGAGATGGTAGAGTTGAAGGATCGTCAGCCATTGGAGAGGGAGAGCAAGGCGCAATGTCACTCACACCTGACGCTGATGGGGCAGGTTCGGATTCCATGAACGGGGAGTGGCCTGGAGCATCGTCGAGGAGCAAAAGACCGTTGAATGTAACGTCCTTCTCCAAGCAATATTTCTCTGCCTCTGGGATAAAATGGTGGAAAAACCAGTCCTGAAAATGGCCTGTTCAACGCAGGCTTTGCGTTTTCTCTTCCACACAACAGGAAGAGAGCCCTTGACTACGTTTTTAAGGGCTCTGGGGTTCTCTGAATGATAAACTAAGAGGCCTCAGCTTCAGATCACTGGAAGCACTGCCACCAAACAACAGAGTTAGCCTGTCCTTTGCTGATTTATAGACCGGCATCGACTTTTCCTTCTTACTGATGTAACTTCGATCTGGCATCCTCTTCCGGTACAGTCCTGTTTCATTCACATTAAAAACATGCTTGGGTAAATATGTGCCTTCATCAATTATTTCTCCAAGCATTGCTGGAAATTCCTGGGCCACTTCCATATCTCGCCACTTACTTTTACGCTGTGAAGGTTGGCTCTATCCTTGACCCGATGAAACCAGCCATGGCTGGCTTTCAAAGATGTGCCCTCTGATTCTTCCCTGTTTTTCTTCCTCAAGTCTTCATAAAGGCTTTTGGTTTTCTCTTTGAATGGGGCTTGATGCTGATGCCGATCCTGCATTCACACAACTGCGAAGTTTCTCCAGCTCCTCCACCATTTCCCACCCTTCTTTGATATTATTGTCAACATCATTGGCACAGCAGATATGATCTTGTCCTTGTTCTTTAGAATTGTGCTGATGATCGAATGATTCATGCTGTAAGAGTGGGTGACATCTGTCATCTTTTTGCCTCTCTTCACTGTCTCAATTATTTTCATTTTTGTTTCCATCGTTACTGCTTGGCTCTTCATAGAAGGTACCAGCTACATCACCGTTGCCTTTACACTTGCTTCCAGACATCCTGGACCTGAAATAAAGATACTATACTATTATACTCTATACAGTACCATACCGTAAAGTACACAAAAGCACAACCACTTGTAGAAGATGCACACATGTGATAATGTACATCAGACATGTGAACTAATTTATGTAATTGAATGTGCACATGAACGTTTGTATTTTGAAAGTTCACAACTTGAAGGCTTGTATGTGGGGGACTTACTGTATTAATAAAATAAAAAAGACAACACAGATAATGGTAGAAAATGTTTGCAAATCATATGTCTGATAAGGGACTTAAATCTAGAATATATAAAAAGCTGTTATAATTTAGTAATAAAAGATAATAATCCAATTTAAAAATGGCAAAAGATCTGAACAGTTATTTCTCCAAAGAAGACTACAAAAATGGCCAATAAGCATATTAAAAAATACTCAACATTATTATTCATCATGGAAATGCAAGTCAAAATCTCTATGAATTTTCACTCCACACCCACTATTATATTATAGAATACCTATGACAAAATTCAGATAATAAGTATTGGTTAGAATGTGGATAAATTGGAACACTAACACATTGTTGATGGGAATGTCTGACATTTTCTTTCATGGTTAAATATAGAATTATCTTTTGATCCAGAAATTTAATTCTAGCTATATACTCAAGACTAATAGCAACATAGGTTCACAGAAAAAACTTTTACATAGATGTTCACAGCATTATTATTCATAACAACTAAAAAATGGAAATAACCCAAAGTTCATAGCTGATGAATGAATAAACAAAATACAGAATAGTATTCAAACTTAGAAATGAATGAAGCATTGATACATTACAGCATACAGGAGCCTTGAAAACATTATACTAAGTGAAAGAAGCCAGTCACAAAAGAGCTCACATATGATTCCATTTATATGAAATGTCCAGAGTAGGAAAATCTATAGTGACAGAAACCAGTTTTTTATTGTCTGAGGATAGGGAAGAGGGATGGTAACAAAAGATTATATGTGGGATATCTTCTTGGGGTAATGAAAATATTCCAACTTGGATTGTGATAATAATTGCCCAACTCTATGAATAGTGAATATCCTAAAAACTATTAAATTTTACACTTAAATGGATGATTTGTTTGGTATGTGAGTTATATGTCAATAAAGTTGTTATAAAAAGGGGGGAAAAGAAAAGAAAAAGTCTGTGACTTCCATTTTGTGTGCTTTTACTTACTCTTTCCTTCTCTTTCTCATATTATTTGATCTGGGGAAAGCAAGCTGCTAGGTTGTGAGAGACCCCTGGCCAGCAAGGAGCTAAGTTCCTCTAACAACCATGTGAATGAATGGATCCTTCCCCAGTTGAGCCTTCAGATGCGATCATAGCCTTGGCACAGTTTCATGAGAGATTGTTAGTAAGAATCGCCCAGTTAAGATGTTCTGGATTCTTGATCGACAGGATCTGTGAGATAATAAATGTTTGCTATTTTAAACTGCTAAATTTTGGGATAATTTGTTATACAGAAATAGATAACTGATACACCACTTGTTGGTTGCAATGTTTTAGAAATATCCCCTATAAAACTTATTTATTCTTTGGGTTGACTAGGTTCTTACTGATTTTTATTTTCTTGACCAATCAATTATTGTGTCAAAATCGCTTAGTATAAATATGAAGTTGTATATTACTCCTTTCAGTTGTCAATTGTTGCTTTATATATTAGCTCTGCCTATTTTGAGAATTTATTATTAGGTGGGTACAAGTATTAGCCTATCAGTCCCCTTATTTACTATGTGGTTTGCCAGTGGTATAGCTTATATTAAAAGGGCAGAATAAATGATTGATTTTTTTCCCTTTCTGTACCAGTTTTCAAAATAATAATTTCTTCCTTATCATTCCTCTGTGAATAATTAGTTTGTCATTATGAACTCATAGGTATAAAATATTGATTAATTATTAATTGATGAATTATTGATGAATTTGAGCTTTTTAAAGTTGGTTCCCAAGTCCTTTTGACATGACTCTGGCAGCCTTTGATAGCTTCCTTGCTGTCTGGTATGATAATTTTTTAGGCACATCTTGTATATTTCATGCCCCAGTCTTGCAATCAGCTCCAAAAACCCTAGTTTATTTTAGTGTTAAATGGTATTTCAAGACCACATTCTGGGCACCCGGGTAACTTTTTCTATGTCTCCCATATTATACAGCATAGTTATCTATGGCATGGGAGGGATAGGACACACATACAAAAATTAGGACTAGAAGATGGTTTTTAGTCATTACTTCTTTGTTATATATGTATCTCTTTTCTTCACTCTAGAAATTCTGGTTCTAATGGACATAGAAGATGATAGAATTAGAACGTTTAATAATTACTCATTCCTTTTTATCATACATCACACACACGTTTTAGAGTAACAATACTAATACTATTACCATCAATAGATCTACTTGGAAGAGTAAACATTTTTGCATATGCTTTCCTCTTTTCCTTCCATTTTTATAGTTGTATAATATCTAAACTGGGTGATCGGATATTACATATCATACTTTCCCCCTTCTAACTTCTATTTAATCTGAATTCCACTAGCAACTATTATTGTTTAAATTTTGCAAAAATATTATTTTTATTAGAGACAGAATCTTGCTATGCTGCTCAGGCTGGTTTCAAACTCCTGGGCTCAGGCAATCCTCCCACTTTAGCCTTCCAAAGTGCAGGAGTTATAGGCATGAGACACTGCGTCCAGCCTCCACTAGTAATTATACGTGTAATGCTCACAATCAATCCTTAACATTGGTATCTGCAAGTGCTTGGCTAACTACAAATGTTAGATGTTCACACAAGACCTTCCTCACTTCTGACACCAACTGCAAGAGTTCCCCAACCACACTTACGTTCAAAAATTTACTATAAGGACTCACAGAACTCACTGAAAGCTATTATACTTGTGGTTATGGTTTCTTATAGGGAAAGGATACAGACTGAAATCAGTCAAGAGAAGGAGTTCATGGGTTGGAGTCTGAGAGAGTAACACAAATGGAGCTCTCATTGGCCGCTCTTCATGGAGTCTGGAGGCATGACTTTTCTGGCATTGATGTGTAACAATATGCAGTTTGGCCGACCAGAAAAGCTCACCCAGTCTTGGTGTCCAGAGTCCTTACTGGGGCTCTACCACATAGGCATGCTTGATTGTTCACCTGATTGATCTCCAGGTCAACTGATGCCAGATGACTCAAAGCCTCCACCGTAAATCACATCGTTGTTCTTTCTGGTGTGCCAGTTGGCACCCTAGGCATGGCCAGCCCATCCTCTAAGTTATATTGTTAGACTATTCAGTGTGTCTCCAGGCTCCCAGGCAAACAGAGCTGCTTTCATCAGTCTTGACAGTCCAAGGTCCGAGATTAATTCCTAGAAGGTGAGGGCAAGAGCCAGACCTCCTTTGGGGGCAAGATTAAATTCTTTACTATACAGTGTTTCCATAGCATTTTTTGCTTGTCTGAAGCTTGTGTTCTAGTAGATTCCAAGGGAGAATTCATAGGAACGATGTTCCTAAATATTAGCATGTTGATTACACATTTTCTGTGCTCTTTATACTTGATATTTTTTTCTCAGTATAAAAATTATTGGTTCACATTTTCTTTTCTTAGTATCTTAAGTATGTTACATCATTTTTTCTTGCATAAATATTGCTTCAGAAAGGTCTGGAGGTAACTCATGTATGTTCCTTTATAAGTTACTTGAAATTTTCATCTAGATGGGCAAAATATAGCTTCTTTTTCTTAATGCATAGTTACTTTTTTCTAGAATAATTCTTAGTGTCAAGTCATTCTGGGTAAATATGAGGTTTGTGGTGTGCTATTTCAATATGCGTTTCAAATCTATTTTGTATCTCAAAAAACTTTTCTAGAATCTCAGTTTTAAGTATTCTCCCTTGTTTCAGTTTTCCTCTTCACAGAGTCATTTTATGTAATATGTTGGATCTTATTTACCTGTCTTCAATATTGGTCTCAATTTCTCTCAAGTTCTTTTTTTCCCCATTTATTTACTTTTTAGATGAATGTATAACTTATATACCATATAATTTACTCAATTTAAATGTACTTTTCAATGGTTTTTAGTATTTTTGGAGTTGTGGTACCATCACCACAATCAATTTTAGAACATTTTAATAGCATTTCCCCAAATTCCATACCCATAAGTAATCACACCCCATTTCCCCCCAACTCTCTGAGTCCCTGACAACTAGTAATATTCTTTCTGTTTCTATAAGTTTGCCTATTCTATATATTTCATATAAGTGATCATTGGTGACTGAATTCTTTCACTCAGCATGTTTTCAAGGTACGTTCATATGGTGGCCTATACTGCATTTATTTTTTTGTGGCTGAATAATGTTTTATTGTGTGAATATGCCACATTTTATTTACCCATCAGTTGATAGATATTTGTCCTGTTTTCACCTTTTGTTACATTGAAGATGCTGTTAGAAATATTCATGTAAAACTTTTTATTTAGCTTTGACTTTTATTTTGATAATTTTTCTCTTTTTAAAAATTTGTATTTCTATGCAGAAGTCTCCCTTATGGAAATTGGAATGGGTAACCAATTCCTATTCAGAACCCTAAATACCCATACCTTAAGAAATAAGGTAGACAAGTGGTACCTCATCAAACTAACGAGCTTCTGCAAACCAAAAGAAACCATCAAGAGACCAGGGAGACAGCCCACAGAATGGGAAAAAATATTTGCCAACTGTATATCTGACAAAGGCCTAACATCTAGGATCTACGAGGACTTCAAACACGCTGAGAGGAAAAAAACAAACAGCCCCATTAAAAAGTGGGCAAAAGACATAAATAGACACTTCTCAACAGAAGATATACGGGAAGCCAAAAGACACATGAAAAAGTGCTCAGCCTCACTCGGCATCAGAGAAATGCAAATCTAAACCACATTGAGATACCACCTAACTCCTGTAAGAATGGTCATGATTAATAAAACAAACAACAACAGATGCTGGCAAGGATGTGGAGAAAAAGGAACGCTTCTACACTTCTGGTGGGAATGCAAGCTAGTGCACCCTCTTTGGAAGACAGTGTGGTGATTTCTGAAAGAACTAGAAATTGACCTTCCATATGACCCAGCAATTTCCCTATTGTGAATATACCAGGAGGAACTCAAATCATTCTACAAAAAAAGATACCTGCACACATATGTTTGTTGCAGCTCTCTTCACAATAGCAAAAACATGGAACCAACCATGCTGCCTATCAAAGCTGGACTGGATTAAAAAAATGTGGTACATATACACAATGGAATATTATGCATTCATAAAGAAGGACAAATATAAGGACTTCGCAGCAACTTGGATGGATTTAGAGTCGATCAAACTCAGTGATCTATCACAGAAACAAAGAACAGAGTGTTGTATGTCCTCACTCATAAGTGGAACTTGAACAATTTTAATACTATAAGAACGGGATTGGCAGTAGTGGGAAACTGTCAAGGGAGGGTGGGTGGGATGGGCAGTTGAGGGAAACTGCTAGGGGAGGGAGGGGCATACCTCATCAACAAGGGTACCAGCATAATGAAGATTTGTATACCTAACCCTGAATTGTACCCCACATCTTTATAATAAAAATAAATAAATAAAATTTGTATTTCTTTTAAGGTATTATTTGTTGTTTTTATTGACTCCTGGATTCCTTTTAGCTTTGTCTTCATTTCTGAAACCAGCTTTCCTTTTATTTTGCAATTTTTCCTTAGTTATATTAATTTATTTCTGAGTTTCTTTCTTTCTTTTTTTTTTTTGAGTTGGAGTCTCACTCTGTCACCCAGACTGGAGTGCAGTGGCCGTTCCTGGTCACAGCAGCCTCCACCTGCTGGGCTCCGGCGATCCTTCCGCCTCAGCCTTTCGAGTAGCTGGAACTACAGGCGCGCGCTACCACACCTGGCTAATTTTTTAATTTACTGTAGAGATGAGGTCTCCCCAAGTTGCCTAGGCGGGTCTCAAACCCGTGGGCTCAGGCAATCCACTCACCTCAGTCTCCCAAAGCACGGGATTACAGGCTGAGCTACCGAGCCCGGCTGAGTTTCTTTAGTTCTAATTCTTAGGTTATATTCCTTTTTATATTCTATTATTTTCTTCATGTTTTTGACAAATTTTAAAACAGAAAATGATTGTTTGACAATCTGTGGACAATTCTTTTGGCATGCTTTCATTTATTGTGTTAAAGGAGGTGACTTTGCTTCTTCTTTTTTTTTCTTAAAATAACTTGTATAAAATTTGACCTCGATAGCCCTGTTGTATTATTATTTTAAACGAGAAAGTAGTTTTCTTTCATGATAAAAGGTGGTGGCATTTGGGGTAGCTTTTCTAAATGTATAGTTTTTCTTTTTACATTTATTTTCTTGTAAAATCAATTTAAAAATTAAAGGCTTGCTCTCTGAGATGTCCTGATTCTTAACACTCTCACCTCTTTTTCCTGAATCAAATTTTCCTCTTATTTTCTACTGTTCTTCTCCTGTGTAATTTTGATTCCACTCTTGGAAATTTCTCTGAATTGCTGCAGTCTGTCCTGGAACGGACCTCTAGTGGGTCTGTGTGTAGCCTTGTTAGGGACTTCATGTATCGGTCTCTGTCACAGATACATTGTGGTCACCTTCTATAGCAGTGGGTCAACCCCCTCTATTACTGCTGCTGTCCTCAAACGGGCCTGACATACCTTAGTGTGCTGCCTGTTGGCTATTTTGGGATTCTCTTGTCTTTGCTCTGTCAACATCTGTTGCTTTCCTCCGTTCTTTCTCATGTGGAAGCTGGATACCACGCAGGTCTCGATGATTTTATCTTGTTCACTTGTCACCTAGTTTTGCTGAAATGGTATGTGTGGGTTATTGCCTTTGCTATGGAAGCTCTGTCTGATGTTTTCAATCTCCTGTGGGGATATGGACATGCTGGAAATCCATGGTTCCACCTCTACCGTCTTCCCATAAGCCCCTGGCTCTGTCTTCTCTGTGATTCTTTTTCTCTCTTCTATGACTCCTGTTCTCTCTTTTAGAACTCTAGAATATGATTTTTAAATTTTTTCTTCAATTTAGTTTGGAAGTCATGTATTGTATTTCCATGTTCTTTAAATAGTCCTAGCAATTGTAACATATACATCAGTTTCTTTAAAATCTAAAATCTCCTCTCAAGCAATACAAGGACCACAGACCACTTCAAATCTCATCATCTCTATCTGTTATAGTTTTGTTTAGACTGATTTCACATTTTACTTTTTTTTCCTCATCATTCTCTCTTGGACCATTTTACTTATACCTGTGTCACCATCCTTCAGAGTTTGTCTCAGTAAGGGTCTGCTGGTGGCATCGCTCACAATTTCTATTTGCCTGTAATTGTCATCTCATTTTCATTCTCATTTCTTTTTTCATGACTATCTCTATCTCTCCTTGAGTCATGGATCATATTTCTAGGTAAAAATTTAAGCCAAGGCTTCCCATATTGGATGCTGGGCGTGGTGGCACATGCCTGGAGTTCCAGCTACTTGGGAGGCTGAATTGGGGTATTGTTTGAGTCCAGGAGTTCGAGTCCAGCCTGGGTAACACAGAAAGAGCCCATCTCAAAAATATACATACATATGTATTCAATGTGAAAAGCAAGGGATATTAGATTCAGTTTTAGAAAGATAATGATTTGGCATTTCACGGGGGTCTTCATTATAGTTAGAACAATCTTTTTGGTTAAAAGACAACCCTTGTGAATTGTACTTATTAAAAATATTCTTCAGTTTGAGCATCATTACTGTGACTGATTAAAGTGCAAGTCAGTAAATACTTATTCTTCTCTTCCTCCTTGGGCAAATGCATATTTCCATGCTCCACTGACCTTGGGCTTGGTCATGCGTAGCATTTTGCTTTGGATAGACAGTTTTCAATGAAGGTGATCTAAACAGATGACTTAAGAGGCATGGCATTGGGCCGACTTACAGCCTAAAGCAAAGCCTCAGCTGACCTGCAAACCTGCAAGAAATAAATAAACAAAGGAATAAATAAACACTCGTTTTTGTAAGCTCCTGAGCTTTGGGGGTGGTTCGTTGTGCAACATTATTGGGTAATAGCTGACAATGACAAAATTGTTTATAATTACATTGTCTAAGCATGATTACAGGTAAAGAGCACTCACTTGCTTCACTTCAGAGTATCGAGCTGTCAAACCAGATGTGGAACTCCACCTTAAAAAGACTTGGACGAGAGAATGACCTGTTTTGTAAATCTGGGATTTATAGGTTACATTGAGTCTTCTGAAACTGGAGGCTCCATAGATTACCACTGGCTTAGCTTGATTTTTTTTCTATATACCATGTACAGCACTCCTGGAAACCTTAAAGAATGACTTAGCCCTTGCTCTCTACCTTATGGAGAACCTACAATCACATTCTAGCTTATCACCCTACAAATCCTATTTTCAAGAGTCCCACAGCCATATTCTGCCTTTGATACAACCCAGATATGTGTCCAGTGTTTATCTGCATGTGACACTAGTTGTGAAAGAATTAGGAAAGGAAGATTTGACCCAAAGAAAACAATTCAAAACAAATAAAAGGCAGATGCAGGGGATTTCCAATCCAATTATTTCCCACAGAAGAAGGGTGACCTGAAGCAAAAGTTGCTACTCTCTATAGCAAGGTTAAGACTCTTGAGAAAAGAGGAAGCTGAGGCAAATTGGGTAATATCCTGTATATACACCTCAATGTCCAGAATCACACTTAGCAACTGCGGTATAATAAATCTTAGATATTTGTTCCCAGTTCCCAGCACACACCACCTCAAGTCCTTGGAATCTCCAGAGCGATGAGTGTCTTTTGAATGCTAGTGAGATGGTGATCGACAGATTGCTCCAGGATGGGGGTTGGTTGCCAGAGGAACAAATCATGTGATTAGAGAGTTGGAACTTTCAGCTCCAGCTCCCAAATGTTAGGGAGGGAGCGGGAGGAGCTGAGATGGAGTTACTCACCGATGGGATATAATGTAATCAGTCATATCTACATAATAGAACCTTCATAAAAACCTCATAATCAACAGGATAGGGAGAATTTCCCAGTTGGTGAACACATTGAGGTACTAAGAAGGTGGTGTACCCCACCTTCATGAGGAAGAAGCTCCTGTGATAGAGACCCTTCTAGAACTCCTACTATATACCTCTTCATCTGCCTGTTCATTTATATCTTTTATAATAAGCTAGTAAACATAAGGAAAATGACCTCCTGAGTTCTGTGAGCTGTTCTAGCAAACTATCAAACCTGAGGGATCGGTTGTGGGAACTTCTAATTTATAGTTGGTCAATCAAAAGTATAGATGGTCTGAAACTTGTGATTGACATCTGCAGTGAGGGTAGCCTTGTAGGACTCAGCCCTCTAATTTGTTGAATCTGATGCAAATTCCAGGTAGATAATGTTGGAATTAAATTTGATTGTAGGATACCCAATCAGTGTCAGAAAGTTGAAGTAGTCTTGGAAAACACATTACACATTTGGTATTAGAAAAAAAGAAGCTTTCATTTGGGGTCAGAAATGGTGTGAGAAAATTGTAGAAGACAGGGTACAGAAGTCTAGGGCACATTTAAAGCACCTCTTCACACTCACAGAAGCTTGTGCACATGAATCCACTTGAAAACGGTGGATTGCTGAGTTACATAGAAACGTAGTCAAAGAAACTTCAGTTTAACAGAGTCTAGAGCAATTTTTTGAAGGTATAGTTTGTTTTTTGCTAGTTCTCATCCTCCTTAACTCTAAGACTTTTTTTCTGCTGGGTGTGAAGGGTTTCTTCTGTAACCTGTATAAGTACCAAACTTTCTTCTGTTAACCAATAATTTCTTTTTGATATCCCATCAGCACACTGCTGTTTTCTGACTCAATTCCTACCTTTCTGACAGCTCCTCTTGTCTTCTGTGCCAGTTCACTTCTTCATGCTGTCTGTTATAGGTTACTGTTTCCAGCGTCCCGTGTTCAACCCCCTTCCCATCTCCCGAAACACAATTTCCCTCATGCTTACAATCATGATTCAATTGGTAATGAATCCAAATATATGTCTTTTACTTAATTCAAAATCACCACACTCACACTGAATACCGTCTTAATAAATTGCTGGAAATACAATCGCAATTACAAATATAATCTGATTCACCAAAATTCTAATCCCACACGGCTTTGCGGTACTACAGGTATCGTGAATCATGACATCTGTAACAAGGCAATAAAACCCTTTCTTCAACATAAATACTTGACATGGTATGGAACTGCCTTCTACCCATCTATGCTGCCAAGATATACCGCTGCTCCTGCCAGATCAACGTAATCAACTTGCCGCCAAGGGCCTGGTTGGTCTCCTGGAGGGATATGGCCATATCAGAGAACTCCGTATGAGTCTCTTTAGCTGCTAAGGGGAGCATTCAGCCAGGGCAGTGGCTAGATCATCCCAGTGAAAGGGAGCCCCATGGTTCAAGGGAACCATGTTGGGCTCATGCAAGGCTTCCTCCTCAGCTCCCAGGGCTCTTCTGTTTATGGGCTAGTACTCAATGATTGGGTAACTGAGGACAGACAATGGCCAAGTCATTGGTTGTTTAATGCCTCTTCTAAAGGGATGTTCTCTAGTCGCTCTTAACACACAATTAAAAGATCTTCACTCTTCAGGGTCAACCCCATATGTTCATCTACATGCCCCTTCCCTAGATCACCTTATCTCTGATATTCCAAATTTGCTCTTTGTAGGCCCTGAAACCATGAAGCCATTTTTCACTGCTCAAGTCCATGTATATCCTTGCCTTGAACGTTTTTTTCTCTAACAGAGAGATGACCAGGTATACTGCCTGAAGCTCTGCCCGCTAGGACGGTTTCCATTCACCACTGTCTTCAGTTCCCCCCATGGCAGTAGTGTGGCAGTGCAGCAGTAGTTGTTATTTGACAACTGCTGTGTGCAAAGGTCATGTTTCTCCCCTACCCTGGTCATAGGGAACTTCCCAGGTGTGAGCTGAAGGATTTGCACTGGTGTCAAGGTGGAAGTTGACACAGAGTCGAACACACCTGCTTGTGCAACTTACTATGATTTTTTTTTTTTGAGTTGGAGTCTCACTCTGTCGCCCAGGTTGGAGTGCAGTGGCCACTCCTGGCCACTGCAGCCTCGACCTGCTGGGCTCCAGCGATCCTTCCACCTCAGCCTTCCAAGTAGCTGGAACTATAGAGGTACGCTACTACATTCCGCTGATTTTTTGATTTATTGTAGAGACGTGGTCTCAACCAAGTTGCCAGGGCTGGTCTTGAACCTGCGAGCTCAGGCAATCCACTTGCCTCGGCCTCCCAAAGTGCTGGGATTACAGGCTGAGCCACTGAGCCTGACCTTACTATGATTCTAAGCCTGCCAAAGCTGGATCTTGGATGTGCCACTTCTAGCTTTTAAGGTCTGATCCTGGATTTGCCTGATCTTACGGCTTGGTAAATCTGAGTGTCCTTATTTTTTATGGGAAGTTCTGGCTGTATAGTTACTTGATGTCCCACAGTCAGATGTTCCATTTCTATTAGGGTCCAGTTAGATATTGGGTGCTTTTGTCTAGTATAGATAGCAAGATCTAGTGAGTAGGAGCATGCCTGCATCCCTTTTATTACAGTTCTAGTATCATGCGATCTTTTGGGTCATGTGACCCAAGTGGTAGGGCTTCTTATATCATAGCTTGGCGCTTCTTCAGAGGCTTTCTAATTCTGGGCCACTCAAACTAGCAGCCTTCCACACCACTCTATAAATGGGTTAGTGCAGTATCTCCCATTCAGAACATTCTGCTTCCAAACTTCCAAGCATCGTTTTTCTTCCTGAAAAGCAATTATAGATGCAGGACCTTGTTCTTGAGAATCTGGGGGTGGGGGTGGGGGTGGGGGTTTCTGGCATGCCTGGAAAACCACCAATGTGTTATGCCCTTTAATCTTTTCGGGCTTCTTCTGCCACCCTCTGAAGTTCACGAGGCTTACCACAGCATCAGAGTACTTGCTATGTCCTGCTTATCACATCTCATTAACATGATATTGTTAATATAGTGGATCAATACATTTTGTGGAATGTCCAATTGGCCCAGGTACATTGAACTATCTTGTTATAGAGAACAGGATACTTAACACAGCCATAAGATAAGCATCATGAATGTATATTTGCCATCCAACATGAATACAACCTACCGATAATTTTATTTCACCATGAGTATTATAAAGAATGCATGTGCCCTATGATTATCTGGATACCCTTCATTATAGGCTGTGCTCGTGTACTATAATAAAGATATATGCATCACAGTTGCCACCTTTGGAGTTCTTACAGTAAGAACTTACTTCTGGCCGTAAATAGTCCTTTGTCATCTGTCATGGTCGCCTGATCTGGGTAAGGGTCAGACTAGTGAGTTAAGTGTGTATTTGCGGAGGAGCACATCTCTGCATCCTGTTAGTTTCTCATGGTGGCACTAAACTCTGCCATTTCCCTTAAGATGTGTCTTTGGTATTGAATGACTGTCTTGACTGGGGTGGTGGTGTGGGCAGTTTGAGGGACTTTTCCTTTCTCTTTTTTGTTTTTGTTTTTTTTGAGTTAGAGTCTCACTCTGTCACCCAGACTGGAGTGCAGTGGACGCTCCCGGCCACCACAGCCTCGACTTGCTGGGCGCTGGCGATCCTTCCGCCTCAGCCTTCCGAGTAGCTGGAACTACAGTCGCGCGCTATCACGCCCGGCTGATTTTTTGATTTATTGTAGAGATGAAGTGTCGCTGCCCAGGCGGGTCTCGAACCCGCGGGCTCAGGCAATCCACTCACCTCAGCCTCCCAAAGGCGCGGGATTACAGGCTGAGCCACCAAACCCGGCTCCTTTTTTGTTTTTGAGTCAGAGTCTCACTCTGTCACTCATGCTGGAGTGCAGTGTCATGCTCACCATGATTATGGCTAATGGCAGCCTCAGCCTCCTGGACTCAGGCAGTCCTTTCACCTCAGCATTCTGAGTAGCTGGGACTACAAGCAGGTGTGTGCCACGATGCTCAACTATTTTATTTTTTGCTTTTTATTTTTAATTTTTTTTTTTTGGTAGAGACGAGGTTGCACTATGCTGCCCAGGCTGGTCTTGAACTCCTGGACTCAAGCAATCTGCCCACCTCGGCCTCCCAATGTGCTGAGATTATAGGTACAAGCCACTGCATCCAGTCAGCTTTTACTTTTCTATTACAGTAACTTTTACTGCACAGTTAAAGGAACCCGTTCAGGGGTTCTGCCACCTAATAAACATGTTTGTTTCAGTGTTACATTCTAGAAACAGGGAAGACTTCTGGGTGGTACTGTGGATTCATAGGGCCCGTGTGGGATGGACCTGGGCCTAGGTTCTGTTTATTTCTTGGCTTCTATAAGTCCTTACTCAAAGGGAGGACAGTGATGGCATTTTGAGTCTCTGGATATCAGTGCCAGCTCAGGCCCATTCCAACAGTCCTCAAAAAGTCTGGGTATTCTCTTTCTCCAGAGTGCAGTTACCCACATGACCGCACCTTTTCATAGGTCTTTCGTGGGCAGGCCTAGGAAACAGGGGTGTTGTTGTTTATATATATTTGTTGCAGAATTTCAGGTCCTTCCTCGGAAGGTTTAGCTTCTGAAATGAACTCCGGCCTGGAAATGGGTCAAAGGATTTCCACTGGGGCAGCTGATCTCGGCCTTTTGCCGATCTATTCTTATCATCTTTTGAAAAAAAAATATATGCAGTATTTTTATAGATTGCCTATTTATTTTACTCTGGAAGTACTAAGCTCTAAGAGGTACTCCCAGAGGTCCATGTGAATCAGGTTCCTGGCTACCAATGCCGTAATTACTCCTATTTGCTTCTGGTGCTCATCTTTTTTACTAGATTTTTCAGTGACAATATCTCTTACCCTCAGCTCCAGCCAGTAGAAGAGAAACGCTACTGAGATCCTTGGTGATGCTTCTTGCCAGCAAATTTACCACCTTAGTAGGCCAGTTCCCCTTTCGTCCCTATCAAGGGGCACTGTCAAATGACTCTTATCTACCCTCGCAGGGCTACTTCTCTGCACCCTTAGATTCCTTCCTCCACAATCTGTGGAGGAGAAATTTTAGCATGTCTGCTTCATTTAATGTGGCCATCTTAGCATTATGGTAGAACTTAGACCTGTCCTGTTGGGCCATTGACAGAGTGACAAATTTTGTGTCATGGGAGAGTTTCCTGAAATTTACAAGCTGTTCTTATCCAGCTCTGTATTCAGTCTTCTATCTTGATTCAGCACCCTCAGAAGTCATCCCAGGCATACGCTCCTGATGCTGGCCAGTCACTTGGACCAGCCAACGTAAGTCTTCCGTCACATACTTTCTGTTCTCCCTTAGCAGTTCCATGACTTTCTTAGTAGGTAATGTTGAGATTTGACACTAGTTATTATAGTATTGTGGCAGGAAGAAGGAGGCAAACCTTGAGGCAAATTCAATGTTGAGGAACCTCATTAGAGGCTTAGTATAATCTTCAAGTTGGGGGTGGGGGCACTATTCAAGAAAGGCAAACTTTCTTTTCTAACAAAGGAGAATGGCCCAGGAAAACCCAAAGGATCAACTGCACCAACCAGGGTGCCTCATCTCATTTTCAAGGTCTCACCGCTTCCCTACCGAAGCCTTTGCTTTGTCGTAAATGACTTGCTTTCTCTGAAATTCTGTGACTCTTTGAATTAAGTTCTGTGCTTCTCTTCTGCTATATCTGTCCTTCACCTACAGGTGATGAGGGTCTTTTACTTTTTTTCGTTGTATTTTTTTTTAGAGTTGGAGTCTCACTCTGTCGCCTAGACTGGAGTGCAGTGGTGCACGCTCCTGGTCAACGCAGCCTCGACCTGGGCTCCAGCGAGCCTTCCGCCTCAGTCTTCCAAATAGCTGGAACTACAAGTGCGCACTGCCACACTCGGCTAATTTTTGATGTGTTGTAGAGACAAGGTCTCGCCGAGTTGCCCAGACGGGTCTTGAACCCGTGGGCTCAGGCAGTTCACTCGCCTCAGCCTCCCAAAGTGCTGGGATTACAGGCTGAGCCACTGAGCTCAGCTGAGGATCTTTTTAAATTGCACCAAGTGCGCTCTCTGACATAAACAATTTGCTTTACATGAGGATTAACCAATATAATTGGAGTCAGTCATTTTCTCTCTCTAATGCATCAGGGGTATCTAGAAACAGCGACTCTATTCCACAGTCTTTAAAATGACTATTTTTACTATATATGTTAAACACAGAGATATGGCACCTATCAGTACATCCCATCCCAGCTCACCACAGGGGATGTCGGAACAATTACATTGGCAAAACACAAGAAAAATTTTCACTAGCAGGGCACCTTTGCAAATAGATGATGCAATTCCAGACTTCCTTCCTTAGAATCTGCTCCATGGGCTCTATGAATCTGGTAACAACTTAGATCATTCCCTAGCAGCAGAGCCTGAGAAGAGAACTAAGTATATGAGATTCACTGATGTAGGGTTTGCCTGATCTCATGACTAGGTTGGTAAATATGGGGGTCCTCGTCTCTTATGGGAAATGCTGGTCACATAGTTACTTGAAGTCCCATAGTCAGATGCTCCAGGGTTCAGCTGGAGGCCAGGAGCTGATTTTCTACTGTGAATAACATAATCTTACTCCAGAAACCTAGAAGCGTTTCTGCATCTCTCCTAGTGGACTTCTAGTGCCAGAGGATCGTCTGGGTCATACAGCCCAAGAGGAAGGGCTGTGAATACCATAGCTTGTCTCTGATGCAGAGCCCTGTCTTACTCTGGGCCACTTAAAACTAGTAGTCTTAACCCTCAGAGTTATGTGGACATAATTCCATAAATGGATCAATTGCTAAAAACCTACATGAGGGAAGCCTTACAGGGAAGAGCAGAGAGCTAAGTCAAGGGTTTGAGCAAGGAAAACCTGATGGGAGTGAAGGGGATATTTTTGGGTCTAAAGTGCATCGGAGTTGTTCCCTTGAATCAAAGAGACATTGGCCACCAGGGTGACCGTGGTTGGTTTTGGTAAGGCAAGAAAGAGTCTTGGGAGAAGATCACAGGTATAAACTGTTAGTGCTCACTGGCAGTAGTTGGGGACGACATATCAGTAGGTAAAGCAGATCTGGGTGGGGCACCAACAGCATTTATAGTATCTTCATCACAATTGAAAGACACAGGAGGCTGGGCTCGTGGCTCAGCCTGTAATCCCAGCACTTTGGGAAGCCGAGGCGAGTGGATTGCCTGAGCCCCTGGGTTCGAGACCGGCCTAGACAATTTGGCGAAACTTGTCTCTACAATTAATAAAAAATTAGCTGGGCATGGTAGCGCGTACCTATAGTTCCGGTTACTTGGAAGGCTGAAGCGGAAGGATCACTGGAGCCCAGCAGGTTGATGCTGGGGTGGCTGTGAGTGTGCCACTGCACTTCAGCCTGGGCGATGGAGTGAGACTCCAACTCAAAAGAAAAAAAAAAAAAAGAAAGACACAGGAAAGAGCAAATTAAAACAAAATAACTCATAGTCATGTTACCCACTGAGGCAACACTTAAGACATTTTTGATGCATTTCCATATGGTTTTTCCCCCAAATAATTTTAAATTGTTTTAACTTCTTTTTTTTTTACATAACTGTGATTGTACACAATTTATTAACCTTTTTAAAAGGAGGAGTGATGGATATTTATTAAAAAAAAGGAGAACCGTATGCTTGTTCAATGGTGTTTCTTCCACTCACCATGGGGCCCATGTTCAAGGAATGGCAGTGTGATCTGAGGATGGAGTTTTCAGTCCTCTGTCATCAAAACATGAAACATAGGATGTAAAAATTCTTACTGTGCATTCGCCCCTAGACTAGCCAGAACCACTCTGTGGTCGGTAGTATCTTATTATTAACCTATTTTAAAGTCTTATGCCGATTGTCACAAACACTTTCCATTCACCATAAGATTTTTAAGCTGGGCTTGGTGGCTCAGCCTGTAATCCCGCGACTTTGGGAGGCTGAGGTGAGTGGATTGCCTGAGCCTGCGGGTTCGAGACTCGCCTGGGCAACTTGGTGAGACCTCATCTCTACAATAAATCAAAAAGTTAGCCAGGCGTGGTAGCATCCGCCTGTAGTTCCAGTTACTTGGAAGGCTGAGGCAGAAGAATCGCCGGAGCCCAACAGGTCGAGGCTGCGGTGGCCAGGAGCGGCCACTGCACTCCAGTCTGAGCAACAGAGTGAGACTCCAACTCAAAAAAAAGAAAGAAAGATTTTTAAAGATATCATTTTAATGCAACACAAATATGTAAACACTTCTTATCACAACGAAAAGTTAAATTAAGGACAAGAAGCAAGTACTGATTTCTTATGATATTTTCAAAAATAAGGATCTGGAGAGGGCTCAGCTGGGTATCCCAGGTTGATACTATCTCTGGTCAGTTGTGAGCGGGTAGCAAGAGGGGTTGGTCAGTCCACAGGAGTCAGAGGGTCAGGGCACAGGGAACTGTACATTACTGAGTGATGGGTCCTTAAGGACTATGAAGGGAAAATATCGTACCAAGATCCAAAAAATTAGAATGTCTGCATGAGAAGGCAGGTAACACAGACAGGTAAGGTGTCCTACCAAGAAGAAGAGCACTTACTCCAAGGGGAAAGTGCTGAAGCAAATATCGCCATGCAATACCTTCTAAAGACTAGAAATAAGATAGACTTCAGAATTGTGTAGTATGTGTGTGTGTGTGTATGTGTGTGTGTGCTGTGTGTGTGTGTGTGTGTGTGTGTGTGTGTGAGAGAGAGAGAGAGAGAGAGAGAGAGAGAGAGAGAGAGAGAGAGAGAGAAAGAGAGAAATCGCCTGAGTTTTTAGAAATTGACCTGTTTTTTTCAGACTGGGTTTAGATCACATTTGTCAGCGAGTGGTGGTAGTAACTTTGGTTTGGATACTTGCACTAAACTTTGTGCTGCTTGAGTGGAGTCAAAGAATACTGTCCTCATACTCAGAGGCCTCAACACTGCAGTTGGCAGATTAAGAAATAAAGTGTGTATTAACAGCCTCTAGCTCCCTGGTCTCTTAATCTCACTCCTTTCAGAATTTGGTCCTTTCAAATCATCCTTGCTGCAGCCCTGGCTTTCACCTCAGCTTTACATAGGTCTCAGGGCCTGGCCAAGCTACTTGCCTCGGGGGGGCAATCTCAAGCTTTATTATTTTTTTTTTTTAGAAAAAATTATGTCCATGTTAAAATAAACACAGAAGTCTCAACTTCTAACAAAGGTAATGTGGTGAAGAAGAAAAGGCTGGGTTTGGCATCATTTATAATACAGAACAAGGGGAAACAATTACAGAAAAAAAGAAATTTATAATCGATAAAAGAGTTTTATAAATAGCTGTCTGATAACTATAAGCCTGAGTGAAATGACTACATTTCTATAAAAACACACAATTTAAAAATCGATGCAGGAGGAAATAGGGAACTTAAATCAATAAAAAAGAACTAAATATATGAAAATAAGGATAAAAGATTCTCCTTCTCAGAAGCTTGCAAGTCCATGAAGTATAGTTTACCAAATTTTATGCACAGTTTGCCAGACTTTTAAGAAATAACTAATCCCAGTTTTATATGCTATTTCCCAAAATTGAGAAACTATATTTATAATCTTAGAAACCCTTGGGAAATTAGGAATAGTAGGAAACTTTCTCAATTTGATAAACTTTATACAGCGAAAGACCTACACTAAACTTTAAACTTGATGAAGAAGCTTTATGTACATTTCTTTTAAAGACAGTAACAAGATAAAAATGGCCCATATGTATTACCACTACTGGAGATCCCAACCAATATTGAAAGGAAAGAGAAATGCAAGATCTAAATATTTGAAGTGATGTGGATGATATGATCATTTACGTAGAAAAACCAGCAAATTCAACAAACAAACTATTAGAATTATTGTGAAGGTAGCAAGTTTGCCTACAATAGGCAAAGTCATTTATTTAATAAACAATAACCAACTTGAAAAAACTCATTAAAAATTAGATTGTGCTCACAACAGCAACAAAAACTGTTATCTAGGAATTACCAAGAATACATAAGACTTCTATAGAAAAACATTTTAAATTATTAAAAGACATTAAAAATGATTCAAATAAATAGAGAGACATTTTATACTTTGGGGTAGGGTCAAAGGAGGTGATTTAATATTATAAAACTGTCAATCTTCCTGAAAGACTATATAAATGCATTCAATACCAAAAAATCCACTTAAAATTTTAAGTTACTTTTACACATGAAAAATTATGTGGAAGAATTAAGGTCTAAGGTTCATTTAAATCACTCTTAAAAGCATGCATTGAAGATTTTTTCTACCAGACAGGAATAAAACTATGAAACTCTAGTTAAAAAACAAAAAAAAAACAAAGCACAACAAAAAGCAGTTTTGGTGCAAGGGCAGACAAGACCAAGGGAACAAAATAGAGGCTCAGAGATAGACTCGTGTATATTTGAGAACTTCAGATATGAAGAAGGAAAAATTATGAGGAACAGAGAGATAGGCTTACTATTCAGAGAGTGTTACCACTGGTTTACTACTTAATGCCACATATAAGATGAACTTCCGATGGATTAAAAATCTGAAAATTAAATCATAGCAGAAAAACATTGTAGCCTCTGGGCAGGTAGGAACCTCTTAAACAAAACAAACACAGCAAAATATGCTGGCTTGATTCCCTCCAAATGATAGACTCTGAGAAAACATTTGCTGTGTCTAATATCAATAATCAATAAGCAATTAGTACCTAGCATAGACAGGGAACCGCAAATGGACAATCTCAGCAGATAAAGAGACAAAGAATATGAACTGGCAATTTACAGAAGATGAATCGCCAAAGGCTGAGACGTATATTAGAGATGTTAAAAAAATCAGGGAAATGCTAATTTATTTAACCAGTGATGTGACTTTAACCATGAGACAGACCAATATTAGAAATCAGGATGATGCTGAGTGTGTGTTTTCAGGTCACCTCCTACACCTCAGATCCAGCCTCAGGGAGTCCCAGAACCCTGGGCAAGTTCATGCTCATTATTCTTAAGATTCCATATTTGTGAATTTGCCTATTTGCTAAAATTAATTTGTAGCTCCAAAATCAATACTTGATGGTGCTGTCATGGTCATTTGTGGACATGCTAAGCGCAAAGAAAAATTTGAGTCACCCAAGACAAGCATGTTTTTAGCTAAGGTTGCTCAAAATGACACTATGCTTCCTTGTTTAAACTCTCATACTATAAATAACTGTCTTTTTCACAGTCTATTTAGCACCATGTTTTTGCATTTTTGTGATTTTTGTTGGTGGATTTCAATGTTTAAAATGCTTTCCTATTGTAGTGCTGAAATGCTGTCAATTGCTATCTAGTGTTGCTAAGCCCAAGAGGCTATGATGTGCCTTATAGGGAAAATACATGTGTTTTTTTCCTTGTTAGATACACAGTTGGCAAATATTTTTTCCCATTCTGTGGGCTGTCTCCCTGCTCTCTTGGTTTCTTTTGCTTTGCAGAAGCTTGGTAGTTTGATGAGGTCCCACTTGTCTATCTTATTTCTTTTTTAAATTACATTTTATTTATTTATTTATTTATTTATTTATTTATTTATTTATTTATTTATTTATAGTTGGAGTCCCACTCTGTCGCCCAGACTGGAGTGCAGTGGCACACTCCCGGTCGCTCCGGCTATCCTTCTGCCTCAGCCTTCCCAGTATTCGGAACTACAGGAGTGTGCTACCACGCCCAGCTAATTTTTAAAAATTTATTGTAGAGATGATGTCTTGCCAAGTTGCCCGGGTGGGTCTTGAACCCACGGACTCAGGGAATTCACTCACCTCGGTCTCCCAAAGTGCTGGGATTACAGGTTGAGCTATCGAGCCCAGCACTATCTTATTTCTTAAGGTATGGCATTTGGGGTTCTGAATAGGAATTGGTTGCCAGTTCCAATGTCCATAAGGGTGTCTCCTGTGTTTTCTAAGATTCTTATAGTTTGAGGTTTTACGTTTAGGTCTTTGATCTATTTAGAGTTAATTTTTGTGTATGGTGATAGGTAGGGGTCCTGTTTCAATCTTCTGCATGTGATAAGTTAGTTTTCCCAGCACCATTTACTGAATAGGTTCTCTTCTCCTCAGTTTTTGTTGGTGGAGGCTTTGTCAAAGATGAGTTGGTTGAGAAATTGAGGCTTTGTTTTAGGAATCTCTATTCTGTTCCATTGGACTATATGCCTGTTCTTGTATCAACATCAGATTGTTTTGATTACTGTAACCTTGTAGTAAAGTTTGAAGTCTGGAAGTGCGATACCTCCTGCTTTGTTTCTTTTGCTAAGGATTGTTTTGGCTATTCGTGGTCATTTATGTTTTCATATGATTTTCTGTATTGTCATTTCCAGGTCTGAGAAGAATGATGTTGGTTACTTCATGGGTATTGCGTTGAATCTGCAGATTGCCTTTGGTAGGATGGATATTTTAACAATGTTGATTCTGGACTGGGTAAAAAAATGTGTTATATATACACAATGGAATATTACACAGTCATGAAAAAGGATAAACATATGGACTTCACAGCAACTTGGATGGATTTAGTGTCGATCATACTCGGTGATCTATCACAGAAACAAAGAACAGAGTACCATATGCTCTCACTCACAAGCGGACCTTGAACAATTATAATGCTATAAGAGAGTGATTGGCAGTAGTGGGAAACTGTCAGGGGAGGAGGAGTGGGAATGGCAGTTGAGGGAAACTGCCAGGGGAGGGAGGGGCACGCCTCATCAACAAGGGTACCTCATACAAACATGATCAACGTTTGTATACCTAACCCTGAATTGTATCCCACATCATCATAAAAAAAAAAGAGAAAATACATGTGTTAAATAAGCTTCCTTCAGAACGAGTTATAGTGCTGTTGGTAGTGAGTTCAATGTTAATGAATGAACCGTGTGTGTGTGTGTGTGTGTGTGTGTGTGTGTGTGTGTGTTAAGGCAAGGGGACAAAGCCACACAGCGAGAAGTGAGTGGCAGGCAAGCGAGGGAAGCTTCATCTGTATTTACAGTCGCTCCCCATTGCTGGCGTCACCACCTGAGCTCTACAACCTGTCACATCTGCAGAGGCATTAGATTCTTATAGGAGTGCAAACCCTATTGTGAACTGCACATACGAGGAATCTAGGTTGTGCACTCCTTATGAGAATCTAATGCCTGGTGATTTGAGGTGGAGCTGAGATGGTGATGCTACATATTTCATTACCTAATACAATGCAATAATAATGGAAATAAAGTTATATTCTTGAATTATCCTGAAACCACCTCCCACACCCCGTCTGTGGTCTTCCATGAAACTGGACCCTGAGGCCCAAAAGGTTGGGTACAGTCATGCTAAGGTATCTTTAAACAGAAACACACATAAAACAAGGTTGTATATTGATAGATTGACAAAATATGACCAGAGGCTTGTAGGGACTTAACCTTGTGTCTCCTCTAAGGAGGAATGGATGCACATTGACAAACAGCTGTCTTTTACTCTCACTTCTGTGTTCTGCCCGAGTTCTCTTTCCTACCTTTTAACAGCATCATTAGCAGATCCCATGGTTTTCAACCATTTTTAGTGTCATTTTTAGAGAGTTTAAGGTCTAGTCTACCCTAAATAAAAACGTCTTTATTCCAATAAAGAACTTCTTTATTCCAATAGTCTTACCTTTACTCCAATAATCTTTCTCTCCTTCCAGATCAGGCTTTACAATCTGTATCGGAGAGGCACATCCTGTTCTTTCTCTCTTCTTACATCCTGCCTGCCAATTCTTCTTGTGCATACTTCATTATTGCAATCCCCTGGTGTTGGGGTCACCGGCGAGGAGGAAATAGAGAGGAAGGAATAAAATTACAAGAAAGGCAGGAAAGTTGCTGACGTGATATGGTTGTCAGTGTCTAAGAGGTTTTCTCTCTCTTATGGGATGGGTTTTGGTGGTCTTGGGAAACCCTGCCCCGTTATGCCACCGTTCTCTAATGTGTAAAAGATTCCTCATTGAGCTTCATACACACCCCAGCTCCTGGGCAACAGTAGAATATGTCTACAAACTCTTTCTGCAGTGGTCCCCTTTCCTTGGCCAAGAGAACCCTCTTTCCTTCAAGGAAGCTTAAACATCTGTTTGTGTTTCTTGACCTACCAAATAACATTACCTCTTGACCAACTGCTGAAACTTTTCCCTGGATCCTCCCATACTGAGAAGCTTTAGTCAATTTCCTTGGGACAGAGTCTGAATCCTTCAGGCAAGAGGCAAGCACTGGTTTCATGTATGCCGGAACCCCTTGTGGACAGACACATGTCAAGTCCTACCATAGCATTTCTGCCACTCTGACTCTACCCAAATTGGGCCTACGATCTTGGCAGCTTAGCAAGCCTCTGGCTGGACTATTAAAATCCAGATTCTCCATCTTCATAGGCATATCCTAGTTTGCCACAAGTAATCTGTTTGGAGAACACACCATCGGACATGATGGGGAAGGGCAGTGCAGGGATTGGTGGAGAGTAAGAGTGTAAATTAAGGTGGAGGGTAGGAATGTTCTCTCATCCTGTGGACTCACTTCAAAGCACCTCTTCATTCAAGCTCCTTTCAAAAAGCCCAGTTCTCTCTGATGATCTGTTGAGAATAGTAGTTGCTAAACTGGCTTTGCCATCTTTTATTATTATTTTACTTTCCACAGGATCCATAGTGATGACTCCTTTTTCCATTTCCCTCTAAATGCTGCTTTTGCTGCATTACATATATTTTGGTAAGTTGTATTTTCATTTTTACCTGGTTTGGAATATTTTTAAGTTTGTTTTGAGACTTCTTTGATCCTTGGGTTATTTAGATTGACAGTTTTTTTTTCTTTCAATATGAGATTTTCACTTCTATTATCTTCCTTCTTGCATAGTCTCTGATGAGAAGCCCCCTGAAATTCTTATCCTTGTTCCTCTCCACATGAAGTGTTTTTGTTTTCTGGCTTCTTTAAAGATTTTTTTGTCTTTGATCATAAAAAATATGATCTCTCTCTCTGTGTGTGTGTGTGTGTGTGTGTGTGTGTGTGTGCGCGCGCGCGCGTTTGGTATTTATCTTGGTTGTTCTTTGAGCTTCCTGACATTCTAACTAGGCATATAATATACCTTTTGAAATACAGTTCTTAGATGCTTTTTCTGATTTTTTTTCATTATTTTTTCCTTTGGATTTTACTATGCGAAGTTTCTATTGATCCAATTTTACTTTCACTGATTTTTAAACTTTTTCTCAACTGTGTCTAGCCCAGTGATGAAAATACCATCAAAGGTATTCTTTGTCTTTTTTATGGTGTTTTTTATTTCTTTTTTTTTTTTTTGAGTTGGAGTCTCACTCGGTTGCCCAAACTGGAGTGCTGTGGCCGCGTCCGGCCACCGCGCCTCGACCTGCCGGGCTCCGGTGATCCTTCCGCCTCAGCCTACCAAGTAGCCGGAATTACAGGCATGCGCTACCACGCCCGGCTGATTTTTTGATTTATTGTAGAGATGAGGTCTCGCTGCACAGGCGGGTCTCGAACCCGCGGGCTCAGGCAATCCACTCACCTCAGCCTCCCAAAGGCGCGGGATTACAGGCTGAGCCACCAAGCCCGGCTTCTATTTCTATCATTTTCTTTTCTTAGAGTTTCCATCTCTCTGTTTTCATGACACGTCTGTTTGTGCATATTACTTACTTTTTCTATTAGACTCCTTAATATACCAATAATAGTTCTTTTCAATTCTCCGTCTGATAATTCAAACATGTGTGCCATATCTGAGCTTGGCTCTGACAATTATTTTATCTCTTCAGATTGTACTTATTCTTGGCTTTTGATATGCCTCGCAATTTTTTGTTGAAAGTTGAGCATGCTAATTAGGTTATATAATCTGGGGTACATAGGCAGTTTATGTTAATCTGACTAGGAGTTGGACTGAATTTAATGTTGGCTGTAGCTATATGTGCCAGAGGTTTACATTTTTCTATGGTGGCTTGTTTTTGTGTCTTCCATCTTTGGGTTTTCCTAAGTTTTTTATTTTAATTTTTCTCTAAGAGAGCTATGTCTTGCAGCTTTTCCAGCTGTGATCCACTGTTATTATACTGGCTATCTGTTGATGTGGAGGTAAGTTATGGGGAACAGAATAGTATTCTATTTTCTTCAAATTAAACCTCAGTCTTCTAGTGAACCAGTTTCTCAGAGCTGTAACATTCAAATATGTTTGTTTAGGTGTATAGGTTTTTTTCCCTGCTCCCTCTTTCTTCCCTGAACCCTTGACCCATTTAGACTTTTTTTTTTTTTTTTTTTAATTTTAGATGGGATAACAGGGGTGGAGGATACTTGAGGGAAATCCAGCTGGAAAAGGTTCTGCGAAGTCCTTTCCCCTGGAGAGTAGGCCTTTGCAAGGGGGCATGTACTGGGCTTATTTCACAATGATTATTTTGCCTCAGAGCCAGGAGGGGATCTTTCTCAGAGCTTCACTGAGAGAACCTGCCAGGATACCCAGGGGAGAAGCCCACATACAGTGTGGGGATCCTCTTAAGGCTTTGACCCTCAAGAGTTTTTTACTCTCATGCTAAGTCACATTCCACTTCCAGCAATTTGTTGAAATCATCATTTCAGTGTTCCTACAAGTCTATAGCTCCAAGTAGCTTCTGTGCAGGTGAGATCTTGGCTATGTCTTTCTGAATAAACAGTTTCCCCACATTTTTGAGGTGGTGGTTTTTCCTATAACCTCAATTCTCTGATGAGTCTAAGAAGAGTGATTTGTGTTCAACTTGTCCAGCTTTTTGTTATTGTAAGAAAAGGAGTGATGACTTTCATGTTCTTTATATGTTGGAGATGTAATCTGAAGCCTGGTTTTGCACCATTTTGTTAAGTCCTACATGAATATGATGAATATATCTAGTACTTTTTTTTTTTTAAATAGAAGCTAAACTACTTACCATCCATGTCTCTCTCAGTTTTGTGGCTTCAGCAAAGATTTCAAGACATTAAGAAAGGTTCCATCTGACATCCAGTAACATGTACTTATATACCTAGTACATAGTACCTGAGAAAGTAATTGAAACCTAATAGACACTCAGGATATTTTTGAAAGGAAAAAAAGAAAGAGAGAAAAAAAGAGAGGATAGTGAGAAGAAAATAAGTAAGGAAAAAAAGGGGAGAAAAAATAGGAAGCATAAGGGTGAAGACTAAACCTGACCTTTTTTTCTCTTATCCAAATTCCCAAATAAGAGGCCTGGGGAGTCACTGCCTGATAAGGATTCACCAGTCAGGGTTTTATTACCCTATTATCCTGTACACTAAAGCTTATTTTTCAACTTGACTCTGGAATAACATCACATGACAAATAAGGAAATCAAAATATTTTATGGCCCTGCAAAACCACCTCTTGTGGATTTCCAGACTCTGGGAGCCTTGTAAGACACTCATCTATCCTCTCTGAAGTCTGCCACATATAGGACTTCCTCGACATCAGCAAACCTGGAGTTTCTGTGCCTCCTTATCTTAACAAAACATCTCCTATATTGATTTCTAAAATTCCTTAGGTAAGAACTACAAATTACCAGTAAAGAAATCTTTGAATTCGTCTATGACCTAAGTCCCTGCTTGGAAATGTCTCTCCTTCCCAGGCCAAACTGATACAAATATCACATGTACTGATTCATGGTTTCTTGTAACCTCTGCCTTCCTAAAATATATATAACCAAGTCACCATTCAACCACAGTGGATACACGTTCTCAAGACCTCTTGAGGATGGGTGTTCCTGGGCTTAATTCCTCAAGTTTGGTTCAGAATAAGCCATCTTAAACTATTTTGCAGAGTTTGGCATATTTTCATCAACAAGAGAAGAGAGAGCCAAGATTCAAAATTTATACAAAATTGTATCAATATAAATGGCCAAGACGGAGTATGCTGATTAGTAACATGAGCAGAAATTTAAATTAGAACATTATAATTTCTCTTTAAAAAAGGGAGTTAGGCAAGCACTTTTAAATGACAAAGAATTGAAAGAATGCTTATTCTGTGAAAATTCAGAGATTTAAGTAATTCTACTGAAATATCAAAATATCCTTAATGTGTAAGGGGAAATGTGAATATAAATGTGAATATAAAGAGATTTCAAGGGTTTCAGGCTCAGAGGCACAAACTAATAGTTCAAGGTCAGAGTTTAGAAGAGAGACTTAGTAGAGACTGATGTCTACTGAGCATTAAGTGTGTTTCAAACTCTAAATTAGGCATTTTATAACTGTCAACTCATTTAATCCTTGCAACAGTCATATGAGAAATTACAGTTATTTACAGATATGGGAAAAGGGTCTCAGAAAGCTCGAATCACTTAGCCTAAGTTGCACAGCTATACTGATTTGAATCTACATCTGTGACTAGAGAGAGCCTGTGGCCAATATTACTAATGCCCGCTTTCCCACTCTTAGACATCTTCCCAGTTACTAGATGAAGTCATGGCTGCTCTAGCAAAAACTGCAATCCCCAGTCTCCTTCGCATTGAACTAAATCACATTCTAAGGGAGTGTTGTGTGGCAGCTTCTAGAAATATTCTTAAAAGGCAAATTGGTGCCTTGGTCCTTTCATCTGTATCCCTTCCTATGTCTGCTCCCTCTTGACAATAATGATGATGACCATACTCTTTGAATGGCAGAGTGAGAAGCTGTCAGTAGTTTGGGTTCCTGGAACCTCATAGAGCAGAACCAACATAGAAGGCATGGATTGTCTTCTTCTGTACTTTCACCCAACAAGACCACACATTTTTTTTAGATTAGAAAAATAAAGTGTATTTAGAAAGTAAATTAGAGAGAGACAGAGAGGTGATTCACCTCCCCAAGGTAGCAGAGGGCCAAAGCCAGGAAACATGGCAACCATATCTCAAAGAACCATGTGGACACACCGGAGTTTAACAGAGCAACGACCACAAGACCATAATTCTATACTTCTTAAATCACTGTTACTTAGGGTCACTGCTAAAGCTGAACTTAATTTAAAGTAACATAGAACTCTTACCTGTATAATGACCGTTTGTATACCTAACCCAGAATTGTAGCACACATCTTTAAAATAAAGATTAAAAAAAGTAATATAGAACTCAATATCTTTTTTTTTTCTTTTGAGTTAGAATCTCACTCTGTTGTCCACGCTGGAGTACAGTGGCACAATGACAGCCATCGCTGCCTCCTTCTGGGCTCAGGCAATCCTTCCACCTTATACTTCCTTGTAGCTGGGACTACAGTGCCACCATGCCTGGCTAATTTTTAAAATTTATTGTAGAGGTGAGGTCTTGCCATGTTGCCCAGGCTGGTCTTGAACTCCTGGGCTCAAGCAATCTCCTACCTCGGCTTCCCAAAGTGCTGGGATTACAGGTGGGAACCACTGTGACTGGTTGAACTCAGTATCTTGTAGGAGGTGCTGCATATAACAAAAATGGGAATGACTGGTAAAACTAAGCTCAAGTTCTTAGGTGGAAAATTTGCTAATGCTTGCTTGGCAGTACACAAAATTGGTTCAGACTGATCCTACTCTACCTTGGAAGATGTACTACCTGATGATTACAATTGTAGCACAAGAAGGAAAGGTAAGACATGTTCAGAATTTTGCTGTGCTTGAATGTTCTGCTGCTTTAAGCAGAGTCTCCAACAGGGAGCTCGGGCTGGAGAACAATGTGTGAAAGCAGAGGTGTAAGAGAATCCAGCACTCTCTACCTGCAATCTTGGTTGACTAAGAGGGTGGCAATTTGAAGCCTTGGAGAATTGAGACAGCCAACCCCCCCTGTGCCTGATGGGAAGCCCTCAGAAGTGTGAATCGCAGACAAGTGTGAATCGCAGACAAGTGTGAATTGCAGACAAGGCCTTAGGGGAAGTCAAATTGTGATCCTAAACCTCTTTCCAAGACCTTCTATACAGGGTTGTCTGCCAGACATGAGATCCAGCATCGCAGCAAGCATGGGTGTGGACTGTCCCTTATACCTTGGCTTCACATGGTCCCAAGTGAGTTTCCACTACACTGAGAAACAGAGAGACAGGTATGGGTAGAACAGAGGTGTCAGTTACAGAACATAGTCTTCAGACTTAAAGCTTTACTCAGTAGAATCTTTGGCAGTTCTATAAATGCTCACCAAGTGGGATGAAAAAAAATATACCAGAAGTCTACGGAGTTATTGGAGGGAATTGTCTTGCCAAAGTGGAGAGGACAGGCTTGAAAGAGGCTATGATTCTTCACACCTTTAGTTTGAAACTATACAATCTGTACAGTCTGAGAAAGAATATAGTCTGTAAAACTGACTTCAGCTATGGCCTTAGAAAAGAACCCCTGGGTCCAAGGGCAATGGACAAAAGCGTACTTCACAGAGCAGAAGCCGTCAGGGCTGCCTAAGAAAAGGAGCTCTGTGATTCCCGCCCAGAAAAATTCAATCACTGTGAGTCATAACTATTTCCTCTCCGCCCTTCCTGGTTTTCTTTTTTAAATTTTTGTTTTATTTTAAAGATGTGGGGTACAAGTCAGGATATAAAAACCTGGTTTTCCACGGAAAGTCTTTTCTCCCTTCCCCTTCTCTCCCCTCCCCTTCCCCTCTCTCTTTCGTTTCCTCTCCTTTTCATTTCTCCCTCTGCTCATGGCTAGCCTCCTTCTCATGTATTGCATGTCATATATTGATGTTATGGGGTAAATGACTTACCTTTTTTAACCTTTTTGGACATTACGCTGTGGAGAGCTATAGCAGAATCTGATGGAGGGTGCTGCCAGCACCACGAATTCGGGATTTCTCAGGCATGCAGTGACTGGGCAAGGCTTTGAGGTGTAGGGAAGTCGTGGGTTCTATCTGACAAGAAGAAAATACACAAATATACGATGAAGACCGGTAGAAACTGTAAGTTGACACCCGCAATCTGTTCTTGCCTTTTTCCGCAGTGACAGAACCCTTGGTCTTTAACTGGCTCATCACGGTGCAAAATAAAGAACTTATTTCTTAGCATCTTTTTTTTCAGGTCACATGACTGATTCTGGCCAATAATATGTGGTGTTTGTGGAGCGTGCAATGTCTGTGGATTGTCCTGGAAAGGTGTGGGGTTACCTTCTGCTCTCTGGATTCTCGCAGGATGGAATATGAGCTCAATGACTGAGGTTCCGGTGGTCATCGTAGACCATGCTCATCAAAGATGTTCCGGACATGAACCTGCACAATCAAGCAAAAGCATAGTAGGAGCTTGAGTCCCTGATACTGTGGAACACTCTACCATTTCTCAGTAGCTCCATAAGACTTCTTAAACATCAGAGAAAATACACTTCTACTTTGTTTGAGCTCTTTCTGCATTGGGATTTTCAGTTATCCCAGCTGAATGAAATTCTCACTAATAGAATGAGCAAGGCTCATATGAGATGTAGAAAGATGAGCCAGGAAACTATTGCTACAGCAGGGAACAGATGATAAGAGCCTGAAATAAGGGAGGATGGCGAGGGAAATACGCTAGTGGGGCTGGGAGGTAGGATACTCTGGATTTAGTTACTAATTGGATGAGGAGGTGAGAAATAAGGTGAAAGCAAAAATAGAGTATTACACCTGGGTTTCTGGCTTGGACAGCACAGAGAGGCAAGGGGTATGGTTATGTGTCCCCAGGGTTACCTGCAAAACGAGAAATCCAAGGATAGACCCAATGAACCAATAGAACCTTGAAGAACATGAATAATTTAAGGTGTGAGTCGCAGAAGGGATCAGTAGCAGAGGTGTCACCAGGACCAGTGGCTGAGAGATTAATAATGTCAGTTGTGCAAAGTAAAATATGATGAGGAATGAAATATACAGGGATCCTTTTTATAAAAATCATTGTGATGTGGTGGACAGGTAAGCTAGATAGCTTAGGAGCCACTGTGTGGTGAAGAGATAGACAAATTTCCCTAGACTGTATTTTAAATGATGTTACTCATGAGAGGAGAGAGAGTTGCTGTCATAATGGGATGAAGGTTTTTGTAAAGTCTGTTTAGTTTTATTTTTATGTTTCACATAGTCTCTAGTGTGTTTATAGAATGCAGGAGAGCAGCTCTTGGTGGGGAGGTTGAGAGATGAGAATCAGAACCTCCATCGAAGCCCTGGAAAGCACCAAGTGGAGGGCACTGGCTGAAGGATCAGCCTTGAGCAGGTTCACTGCTTCCTCTGAGGCTGAGAAAGAAAGGGAGGTGGAGGTAGAAATCAATGCCTTTGAAGGTATTGGCTTGGGGAGCTGAGACAGTTTATACTTTTCACTTCAATTTTCTTGGTGAGGTAGGAGAGAATGATAACCTTGAAGAGTTGGTGATGGTGTTGTGGTGAACTTAAGAAGGAAGGTCTGGAAGGCTACCACAGACGAGGGGAAAAGGAACCAAGTGAGCACACAAAATGGGGTAACAAGTCCCCCTCCTTCCTATAAAGGGTCAATACGATTTTAATGTTGGCCTTTGTAAAATCTAGTGGTAAAGACAACAGGAGCATTGAGACAATAATAATGGCATTGAGATGAGCGGTCTCATATCACCTCTATCCTCATTGCTCAGTTTATGGTGATGTACAGTAAGGATATCCAGGTGTATGGATATTGTATGAGCAAAGATGACAGAGACATTCATGATCATACAGTATCCCTCCCCAACTGATGAGCTCCAGTGGCTGGTGCACTTGTTATTGTTTTGGTTTCCAATATGGAAACCAAGATTATGAGAAAGCAATCTAGACCAAAGTCCTCTTCGGTGGCCGTTGTGGTTTGTTCACTGACAGCAAAGGGAAATTATTCAGCTGCCTGGAAGGGATATGAGCTGGGGATGTTTGAATGATCCCAAGAGAGATCACCATTATGGAAACGTTGAGTGTCTAGACTATCGCACATTCTCTTCACAGAGCCATACTACATGGGATGTCTTGCCTCACATCAGTTTTTGTCTGGTGGCCCAAATTCTTGGTCATGTTTTTCTCAAGTGCTGACTCTTGGAGGTTGGATCTAGTTTTTTTCTGACATCCCCCATTTACTCCGCCTCCAACATTCTAAATAATTTCATTTGAGGAAGTCACCAGTCCAGCTTTAGGATAACAAAGAAGGTAAAGTTCGCATGTAGCCTGAATTTCTTTTTCTATCTTGGCGTCTGTTATGGACAGAATGTTTGTGTCTCCCTCAAGTTATTATGTTGAAACTTTAACTTCTAGTGCCGTGTTATTAGAAAGCAGGGCTTTGGGAGGTAATTATGATTAGATGATGTCAAGAGACTGGACGCCTTATGATGGAATTGTAATTGGTGACCTTAAAAGAAGATGCTGGAAGGTCTCTCTTGCTCTCTCTCTCTCTCTCTCTGTCTGTCTCCCTCTGTCCCCTCCCTCTCCATGCATCCTAAGAAAAGGCCACGTGAAGACACAGTGAGAAGCCAGCTGTTCACAAGTCAGGAAGAGAGCCGTCACCAGAAAATGAATCAGCCAGCACCTTGATCTTAGATTTCCAGCCTCCAGAATTGTTAGAAATTAATTTATGTTGTTTAAACTACCAAGTTTGTGGTATTTTGTTATGGTAGTTCAAACTGATGATGGCAGCATCACAATGTAAAACCACACTTAAAGAAAAAAAAAAGGATCAGGATCACACATTTTTACCCAGCCAAACTCTTTCTAATCACTAGAATTCTCCTCTTGTTTTTGAGCGGCACGGTAAGAACAGGATGTTGGAAGATGTGATTTGGAGGGCAGAATGCCCAGGCTTGGGGCACAGCCCTGGTACTATAGCTTTCCATTTCCTCCAGTTTGCTTAGGTGTTGGGCTCTTGATCCTGGCTTCATTAGGATTCAATTTCAGATGGAAATGGGCATGAAACCCATGCTGAGAGCCCTCATTCTCCAGGGGCATTAAATCACCTTGTTATTTACTACCCTCTAGCATCCTCTAATTTACATGTGGTCTCTTCTCACAGAAGTGCTTCAAGTAAATCTGAATTTGTTTAGACAATTTTATGGGTATTGTAAAACCACAATTGAATTTCAGGTCTTTGTCGTAGTCCAGCCAAAATGCACTCCAATTAGAAATAATTGCTGTTAATGCTGTTATGATGTGGTGGATACCCACTGTGCCCCCCGGACCTTTGTTCTACTGAATACCCGAAGAGTCTTTGCTTTATTCTTCAACTAAATAGACAGGCCCCTAGAATATACGCTTTTGGAATTGTAATATAGCAGCAATATTGTGCCTCTCTCTTAATTAACCTTGTTAAGCAAGGATTTGGAACGTCAGTTGGTTAGTCTAAGAGGGTCTTTTGATCCTCTCAGTACACATCTACAGTCGAGTAAGATGTCACTCTGTGAAATAAAATGCCTTTATTCTTTGGCATACACCAAATATTTTTATCATTCTTGAAGTAATGATGTGATAGTCTTGCTTAATGAAATGATGCTTGTAAAGTGCTTAGTCTGGAGTCAGGCACAATAAATAATATTAGTTATTATTGTTATTCTAATAGAACAGGTTTTTTCTCCTAAGGCTTTCTGAATGGAAAGGAATACAGGACAGAGTTGTCAGGCTGCTCTAGATGAATCAGACCTAGTGGATTTCAGACTCTGATCTGAGACCATTTCCCCTCTAAGAGCATCTTACCCTCAAGATATTCAAATTCTCAATTCTTGGGACTCTTACAGGGTCTCCCAAGGTACCTCTCATCATCCCTTCCTGCTCCCCTTGAGAGGGAAAGGGACAAAGGCTGCTGTTTCTCTTGCAAGGCAGGTGCCCCCACCAGCCTGGGAAGGAGTTCCAGGGATATGGTAATTAACATATTTTTCTTAATCTTGCTTTTATAGTTAATCTCCAAAGCATGAAAGCACTTTGCCAGTTGATTAAACTGTAAGAATACAATAGATCCGAAGTGAGGGCAGCACTGATGAATACAAATGCACAAAATTGCCCATTCTGTGGAAAAATACCTCAACTTGAATCCCAACTTGAAATACTAAGTTAAACACGTAAAATTAAACACACGAATATGTTTTTTGGATCAATAGGTACCAGTCAATCTCACTCAGTAGTGTTTTATTTTCAGAGTAAGAAGCAACCACTCTTTAATCCCTTCTAGGAAAAAGAAAAAAGGATCCTATTTAAGAGTTTGGTCTAGGATCACTGCCTACAAGAGTTGCTCAGGAAATGTCCAGTAAGACTCCCCGACACAATGGCACCGGATGGGCCTTTAGCCAGACTGGCAGTCAATCTGAGTATCCACGGCACTCAGATGTAGGCGTTTGTGTAGCAGCTTAGGAAGTAAGTGCATAGGAGGTGGGCCTTTTACTTATTTATTTTCCACACAAGGTATACAGGTTCAAAAAGGCCAGAGCTGAGAGCAGGGTGACGGGAAATCCAGAGTCATGTGTCCTCCGGAGAGAGGACATTTCAGCCGGACACTCATGGATGTCCTCTCCCCAAGGCGGGCTCAATCGCAGCCACCTGCTTCACTTGAGCCACCTCCTCAACCAGTAAAGCTCAGGGCAGCTCATGAGAGAGGTTTATCTCTTTCTTACATCTGTTGCAAATGGAAACGGCAAAATGCGCTGTCTTTATTTTTGGAAGAGAACAAAACAAAACAAACAAAAACAAAGCCAAAACTCAACAAAGAAAGGGAGAGCAACATTATTTTCAAAGCGTTGGTTGAAAATCTTACTCTAGACAACTGAATGAGAATGTACTTGTGGTCTCTACATGGATTCTACTGTCAGACACAAAATATTTGTCTTCGTTGAAATAAGCATTGTGTAATGCTCGGTATCAGATGACATCAGCCACAGAGTTGGTTTTTAGCGTTGCTTCTTTTGGTCAACGAAGCCATCCATTGCATGAAAGATGTCCAAATAATCAGCTATAGCCAGTCCCGTGCTGAGGGGCAAGAAGCTAAAAGGGAACATAAGAGAGAACTTTCTTGATTATCATTCGTGAAGACATCTTTACCAGCTCAACTGAAAAGCAGTGTCACCTCTTGTCACAGACGAAGTCATTCAATCATGCATACATTATGCAGCCTCAGGGTCACTGGGCCTTGTCTGCTGTATGGAAGGACACTTGCCCAGGGCCTCATCAGCTGTCCAGGCTTTACTTACATTGTTCAATTCCCTTCTCATTTCAGTTTCCAAAGCATCACTACATTCTATAATGACAGTGAGGAAGCAGTGAAGTCTTGTAGCATAGGCAGGGAAGCAGATGGTGCCTGGCTGGATCCTAGCTCTGCCATTTGCAACACCAGCTCAGGCAACTGACTTCGCTCCTAGGTGTCAGTTTCCTCAAGCGTAAAATGAGGTCACCGATCTTTCTTTCTGGGACTCCTATGAGAATGAGAGGCAGTAGCTCCTCAGACATTGGCAAGACCAAACTAAGACTGTCCGTCTTCTCTATCCCCACTTGCCCCTCTGCAAGCCCATATACACATAGGATCATTATTCAGACAGAAAGCTGTGCTCCAATGACCTTGATCTTCAACACTGCCGAGTGAGGAAAGGTACGAAGCAGACAGAAGAACTGGGACTTGTGTGAAGGATGGGATAAAGAACCCTGTGCTCGCTGCCCTTCTGTTTGGGTACCCCAAGATCTACAGGTGGTCATGGCCTTCCCAACATCAGGTCTCTGGTCAAGCATCAAGCATTACCTTCTTGGTGAGACTCTTGTTCCCTGAATGCCATACTTAAAAAAAAAATCTCTATTTGCACCCCTCCAACTTCCTCTCTGAGACTCCTTTCCCTACTTTATATTTCTTCATAGCACTCATGACCTGCTCTTTTATTTTACTTTTTTGTTTGTTTCTTCCCTGCCACCTACCCCCTGATAAGATAATTTCCACATGGGCAGGGACTGTTGTCTGTCTTGTTCTTTGCTGTGATCCCAGGTCCTTGGATACTGGATGATTCATGACACAAATACACAACGATCTATACGTGTTTGTTGAATGATGTTTGATGGAGTGCTTGATGTGATCCCCTTCATTGAGCCTCTTCATGTTTCTTTTAGACTTCTCAGGAATTATTGAGCTGTCTCTCACAATGTGGCCCAGAAGCATTTTTCATAAAAGTAAATGTAATCTTCGTAATTATTCAAAATAGAGAGATTAATGGTGGTACCTATAATCACAGTGAGTTTGAAGGTTGAGGCCGGAGGATCGCTCATCATAAAATAACCATGTCCCTTTTTTTTTTTTTGATGAGTAAGGTATTTGAGACCAGTCTGAACCACATAGTAAGACTGTGTCTCTACAAAACCCCCCCAAATTAGACAGGCCTGGTGGTAAGTGCCGGAGTTCTAGCTAGTCAAAAGACTGAGGCAGGAGGATTATTAGAGCCCAGGAATTTGAGGCTTCAGTGAGCTATGGTTGCACCACTGTATCCCAGCCTGGGCAACAGAGCAAGACTCTGTCTCTAAAAAAAATATTAAAAATTACAAAAACATTAAGTCCTTGTTCTTTCATTGGCATTACTGTACTATAAGCTGCTACCTAGTAGGCAAAAATTACTCAGTGTGCTGTGAACACATCCCTTGTCCAATAGGCAGTACGTTACACTAATGTACAGGCTGTGACAAACTTTTCTTTATGTTGTAAATGAGCACACTGACGTCTGAAGAATAAAGGGCATGCGCAGAGTCACAGAGTTAGTAAATAGCGGGATCGTGAGCCCAGATTTCAAATTGCTCGTCAAAGACTCTTTGCTCTGCCCTGCACAGCCTCAGTGAGCCATATCGACCCCTCCTGTGCCAGATGAAGCCTGGAGAAATGACAGGATGCAAGAATGACTTTGATTCACTGCACAAAGTAGATATAATCAGCAGATGAGAATAGAAATTTCTGTATACAGAGTGGGCAGTGGCTGCTAGCCATGCGGTGAACATGAGGTAGAATATCTACGTTCCCATAACAGAAGAATTATCATTGTCAAAAGGAATGCAATGACACATGGAGCTGGGAGGCAAAGCTAGGACCAATGAGAGAAAGTGAAAACAAGCCAGATTGCAACTCAAGGTGCTTCCTTGTAGAGTAAAAACCCTGATGAGGGGAAGTATGATGAGATGACCTGTTACAGTGTAGAAAATGAATTGAGACAGCAGAATCAGCAGCTGCTTCAGCTGTTCGGCACCACTCTCCCTGTCATCATCAAATGTTCATAAACTGTAGCTGATGCATTTCAGCACTGAAACCCAGTGGAAAGCAGGGAAGGGTAGGCAAAAATCCTTCCCTGTGCTTTATGAAGTCGTTTTCCTTTTTCTCCTCAAGTTCCTTGACCATCCTGTTGCTCAAATTTATTGCCAATTGCATCCCTACCACAGATTTCTGAAGCACTCGGCTTACGATCTGGTCTTGACTTTGGGGCCCTGTACTTGATGGAGCACAGACAATAACATCTATTTCAACATGGTTACTTTATGATGAGCACAGGAAAGTCTCTCCTATGAAAACCCTATAAACCTTTCCATAGATCATTCAGTATATCCACTTCTTTTTGACAATAACATAACACGAAGGTATCAGGAAGGGTTCAACACCATTTTTTTGACTCTTGTAGGGTCTTACAACTATGCAAATTTGGGATTGGTGTCGGCAGTGGGCACAATGATGGGCTCAACAGGACTTGGCAGATTTTCCTTTTTAAAATTCATTAATGTAACAGATATTTAAAAGTGATTCCTCCTGGTAGGACTTGGAATAAGCTGCTGATTAGCACATCAGGGGAAATAATAGAAGTTGATCTGGTTACCTTTTTAAAAACACCATGAAGTACAAAAACTTCGGCATATACAAGTACAGCTTTTCTTGCAGAATGGCATCCATTATTTTTCTGACTGCATATTCTGGTTCCAGAATTGGCAACAGAGAAGGACAGCTAGGATATTGAAACAAACAAACAAACAAAAAAAAAAAACAAAACACCCTCAAATTAACAAATTAATAAAAAGATGTATTCAAACTAAGGATAAAAAGGTTGTAAGTCATTATCACTCATTGCTTTTCTTTCCAGATGTCACCTATTCCTGTGTTTATTCCCTTATTATCAATGCAGTAAGCAATAACAAGACTAGAATTTGAAATGAAAAATGTTAATTCTAATTAATACACCGATATTACAATATACATAATGTGAAATCATATTAAACAGAAGTTCTAAATGTTTGTGTAGCAAGTTGTTGAAAACATATTTCCTACTGTCTCCATGATATGCAGAATTGGGCATTTGTGCATGTTACGGACCAGATGTTTGTGTCTCCCTCAAATTTGCATGTTGAAACCAAAATCACCAGTGTGATGGTTTTAGGAGGCAAGGACTTTAGGAGGTAACTAGGTCGTGAGGGTGGAGCCTTAAGTGAATGGGATCGACGTCCTTATGAGGCTGTTGGCGCTTTAATCTTGGACTTCTAGCCTCCAGAACAGAGTCAGAAACTTCTGCTTTTAAGCCATCTAGTGTACGGTATTCTGTTACAGCAGCCCCTTCCCTATGAGTAAGACAGTGCCCCACCAGTGATTTTCAGTCCTTCTGGAATCAAAGAGGGTAGAACAGGATTGAGAGGCAGAAAGGGGATGTGGCCAGGAGAGCTCGGAAGACGGAGAAGCAGACCGAGGGCCTGGGGTCAGGGGACTACTGGGTAGACACTGCCTTGACAAGCCATTTGCATTTGACTTAGTATCTTATACTTATGAAGAAAAGAAGAATTCTGAAACCCTTTGTAAATCAGGCTGAATCCCAGAAAAATATCTTCTAAACAGCTTTAAACAAAAGATATAATAAAATCAAATAGATAGGCAATCTTTTTTTCTTTTTTGAGTCAGAGTCTCACTCCGTCACCCAGGTCGAAGTGCGGTGGCACGTTCACGCCACCCCAGCGACAACCTGCTGGGCTCAGGCGATCCTTCTGCCTCAGCCGGAACTGCAGGTGCACACTACCATACCCGGATAATTTTTTGATTTAGTTTAGAGATGAGGTCTCGTCAAGTTGCCCAGGCTGTTCTTGAACCACAAGTTCAGGGCAACCTGCTCACCTCAGCCTCCCAAAGTGCTGAGATTACAGGCTTGAGCCACCGTGCCCAGCCTAGGCAATCTTTTTTAAGTGTAATCTATCACAGAAACAAAGAACAGAGTACCATATGTTCTTACTCATAGGCGGACCTTGAACAATCATAATACTATAAGGAAGTGTTTGACAGTAGTGGGAAACTGTCAGGGGAGGAGGGTGGGATTGGCAGTTGAGGGAAACTTCTAGGGGAGGGAGGGGCACACCTCATCAACAAGGGTACCTGCATAATCCACGTTTGTATCCTTAACCCTGAATTGTACCCCACATCTTTACAATAATAATAATAATAATAAAAAGAATGTAGTGCCTTTGAAGTCAAAGGGCATACTTACCCAGTAGTACAACCTTCAAACATCCCGGTTTTTATAAAAAATGGGCACACAATTGTGGTTTTGACTCCCCTTGTTTTTGGGCAAATGTTTCTACAAACATGGATTCAGCAAATCCAAGTGCTGCGAATTTACTCGCGCAATAATCTGAAAAAGACAAACAATGACAGTGTGGGTTCTAAGTTATAAAATATAGTCGCACTAAGGTTTGCTCAGGATGCTAACAGCAGCAGGGACTGCAGCAACAATTTCAGAGTTCGTTTATATAATCTTGGTCTACTCCCACTGGAAGAAGTGAGCAGTGAGTAGGAAGGGACACGATCGACTAAAGGTCAGTCGATGATAATGACCAAGTAGACTCAAAGGTAGAAAGGACTGTGGGGGTTCTCCTCTAGGTCACACTGCTAGATTTTACTTACAAGTCAATGAATTGTCAACCTCTGTGCTACTTGTTACATGAATATAAGCTGTGCAGCCAGTACCTGTCTCAAAAAACTGCAACCCCACTGGGACATGAAGACATACAAAAGAAGAAATAAAACAGTACGTGATCTTCCAGCTAGACTGGTTATATTAAAAAAACAACAAACAAACAAACAAAAACCAGTAAGTGATGTAAGGATCTAGGCAAGAGAGGTCAGCATGGGTCATGAGTTTCAGATCAAGTCTTCTTCCAACTATAACTCTTTATTCCATTTCCATATTAAAAAAAAAGAAAAAAAAAAGACGCTGCAGTTTCAACCCCTGCTTCCTGAATACATTGAAAATGTAGACGGGAGTGAAAGTGGCATTTTTGTCCATTTGAACTTTCTTTTTTTTTTTTTTTCCAAGTTGGAGTCTCACTCTGTCGCCCAGACTGGAGTGCAGTGGCCGCTCCCGGCCACCGCAGCCTCGACCTGCCGGGCTCCGGCAATCCTTCCGCCTCAGCCTTCCAAGTAGCTGGAACTACAGGCGCACGCTACCACGCCCAGCTAATTTTTTGAATTATTGTAGAGATGAGGTCTCGCCAAGTTGCCCAGGCGGGTCTCGAACCCGTGGGCTCAGGCAATCCACTCACCTCAGCCTCCCAAAGTGCTGGGATTACAGACTGAGCCACCGAGCCCGGCTCATTTTGAACTTTCTATCTTTAATCACACTTGTTTATTCAATTCATTGAATGAAAAAGTTTGGAGAAGAAATGACGTTTAGGTGGTTTAATAGTTTCTTTGCCTCACACAGTCAGAAGAGGCAAACTTACTTGCTATATTGCAATGTAGGTACAACAACTGGCAAGAGTCAGGCTACAAGTGCCAGGTATGAGGTTGTTCACTCCAATGTTACCCAGACAATAGGTCAGAGACTGCAGGCAGCGAAGGGAAGAAGAGGAATCCAGTGCAGCTTCTAGGATCACTGGAGTTATCTATTATAAATGTGGCTACCTGAACCCCTCTATCCACAAGATTCTGATGAGCAGATATGGCCCAAGACCCAGGAAATCTGGGTTCTCAACTAGCACCCCTGGTGATTCTGACACAAGGGAGACAAGAGCCATACTGCAGGAACTATAAAAGGTTTATACTTGTTTCTAAGGTGAGCTGGGATGGGAGTTATATAAGAAGGTAGGAACATTATGTCTGAAAAAGGATTGATAGGAACTGTAAATAAGCCCGTATGATTTCAAAGACCCGTGACTTACCAGACATATAAGAGAGTGGTAATAATAATACTGATAACTTCTAAAAAGGAGAGAAGAAAGGGAGTCCAGGGAGACTAGACTAGCAATATTTGGGGTGACTAGTGGTTCTGAAAAACCTACTAATGTAATAGAGACATACAGAGCTGAGACTAGTTTTGTGAACCTTGAACTATGCCACATAGCACAAAAGCATTCGGAAGTACCCAATCTACAAACTGTCCCATCTGTTATTTGAGTGTTGTTGCTATAGTTTCGTCGGATGAGTCTTAGTAATCGGATGCCAGGGCTCAGGGCATTTGCTCTAGGGGACACCCTGATAGGTAAGGTCAGGGCTTCTAATCCTTCTTGAGCCTGCTCCTGGGTTGGTCATCTTTGGCTAAGGATCTTAGGGGTCTCTTTGCCCCCTCCCACTGCTACTGTCAAGTCAGTTGACTGTTGCAAGGGAGATGAAAATGACCACAACTTCCTGCAGGTCTGCAATCAGTGGAAAAGCAAAGAAGTTAATTTTAGGTTTCTTGAGGTAAAAAAACCTTCTCCAAACTCTCTTTAGAGGGAGACACTGAATGGAAACTTCAGGAAAAGGCAGCGGGGGCGTCCAACTTACCATCTTGTAACAGTGCCAGGTGAGTTTTGGGAGGCAGTCGTTGTATCGATCACTTGTGCATAAAATATTTCAGCGAGGCCTGTCTTCCTCTCTTTTAAATCTAGGGGATTGCATAAGATCTAGTGATCCCAAAGGGCGTCGTCCAACTTCATGTAAGACTATCTGATGGGTGATTTTGCTGCTTAATCAAGTTCTTGACTAGCATCTTACTGACTAAATCAGGTGATGCTAATTATCCAGGGTTATTGTGTAAGTGAAGGTTGCAAGGAATTTTGCAATTGTAAAATACTACATTTCTCTTACCTGCAAGGCCGTTTACTCCAATTAATCCGGCTGAGCTTGAAATGCAAACCAAATGCCCATGGTCGTTAGCAATCATGGCAGGTAGAAAGGCTTTATAAGTCTAAGAAGAGCAAAGGAAAGCTTTTCACATTCAATACCACATTGCATACTTTTCTCAGATGTTTGTATGGTCATTGTGATTAGCATTTTTTTTCCAGCTCATAAAAATACCCGATGACATTGGGATAAAAAATGTAAACATTTGGAAAGTAACGATTTTAACCTGTTAAATCAATATTTTCTTAAGGCAATTCTATTATTTTCATCAAAACTAATTTCTTCAAACATGTCTTTGCTCATATTTGACTTCTAACAACACAATATTAAGGGGCAAATTGAACTCGTATAGGAAAATCAGTGTGACAGTCATAATTCAAAAAACATGAAGATATGATTGTTTAGATTTATATTGCCTTTCCCCCACCTTGGTTTAATATTGGATTTCAACTTTTTCCCAGACATTGTTCACAGCACATCCTGTTTGGGCTTCAATTTTAAATGGGCACTTTGTTTCAAACTCACCTCTATTTCTTTGAATACACTTCTTATTTTTTTTTTCACTGTATAAAGTAGAATATCTATTAGAAAGAGGGTGTATCTGAGTGCTGTATGACACCTTCACTTCTGATTGGGGGCCTGGAGAAAGAAGCTGAAGGAAAAGTGAGGTGGGCTTTTGGAGAAAATGTCTTCTGCCACAAAGAAGTAATTAATCACATCTGAACACAAGGAGGTAAGAAAAGGAATCTTTTACAAGCATCCTTTGTTTGCCTGCCTTGTAATAAGTCTCAGAGAGAAACTGTCAGGTAGACGGAGGTGGGAAATCAAAACAGACACAGGAAAAGTAAACAAGGCAGCACAACAAAAAGCACCCTATGTCTGGGGTCTGGTGGAGTTGCTGGACTTCTCAGTGGGGACACTGCCTTTGAGAGGCCGGCTGTCAGGCAACTCTTGGGTCCTCTAGCGATGAAGTCACTAGTTTTATGCCTGGCAACATGCAGGTGTTAAAAGAATATACATGAACTTGCCCATGAAGGAGTGAACAGTGTGAGAGAATACAAGGGAATGGTAGGGACCAGGAAAACACCTGCATTTAAGGAGCATTGAGGAGAATTATGGCAATTCCTTTCATTCTGGCTATATGCTGAATATAAGCACGAATGAGAGGGACATTTGGGACGAGATAGATCATTTGCATTAGCTCCTGTAGAAACACAGTGGTCATTAAGTTCTGAATCTTTTAATTTGTCTCCTAAATACCATAAAAAAAAACACCAAGAATACCACCATACCACTAGCACCGTAACATTTTTGGTGGAAGCAGGGAACAAGAAATCGATAAACTCCAAATTACATTTGAAGGCGGCTGAAGAATAGTTGGGTGGGAAAAGTGTGAAGAGCTCAGAAATTTCCAAAAAATACTCATTTACAGAGGGAGAGAGCCTTGCCCCCGGAATCACAAGTCTGAGTAGAGCTGGAACCAAACAAGTCAAAAGCTGGGCGAGGGAGCAAGAGGGCGCATATGTGGCCTGACGAAGCCTGAGATGTCTGGTCTCAACAAAGGCCAGGAAAATGCAACTTCTGGTCTTGAGTGCATCACTTTAGAAGTCAGGGTTTTGCTCCTAACACTGGCGGCATGTGGTAACCAGAGCTACTGGCAGAACATCTCCTTTCTTCGGTTAGGTACCAAGGCCTTGGTTTGTCCAGAACAGTTCCAACTAATGCAAGCTTATCAACAACGCTCCTTTGCACTTTCAAAAACGTCCCAGCTTAGGCAAATTATAAAGTTACCCTGATCTTGTCTAAGTGCAGTCACTAGCTACACGGTGTAGAGCAAATCTTTTAAGTTCTATGATCCCTTATCTGAGCTGTTTAAGGAAAATCTGTGAGCTGTCTGGGATATTCCCTAACATTTGCCAGCAACCAATAAATGGTAGTATAACCATGAGGACAGTTCTGTCTTTGTAGGATTCCTTAAGCAGAGGCTTCAGGGGGTCAGGAGAGGGTAACTGGATAGACTAGTCCAAAATTTAGAAGTCTGTGCTTTATTTGGAGGCTAATGATGGTGTGAAAAGAGCAAGAGAAAGTACTTCCAAACTGTACATTTATTATGAGAAGAAATAATCATTACCCATAAATGTGCCTTGAAATTTACATCAAATGACTTTTCCATAAGTTCATCTGGGCAGTCGAGGAACTTTCTGCCTGTTACGATTCCAGCATTGTTGATTAAGATGGAAACATCACCAACTTCTTTTTTAACCTGAATTAAATACAAGAGAAACACCACTGATGTAGCAATTCCTCATATGATCTAGGTTTTATTTTCCCATAGTTTTATATGCTTTTATTCTTGTTAACATGGGCTGACTTTATGCACCCTAAAACAAAGTTGGTTTTATTTCCTTTGCTGAGTCTACAGTGTACCAGAGATCCAATTCTGATGTTTTTCTTCTCATTTCTTCCTCTCATGTTAAGATGATTCCAATGTTAAAATGTTTCTTTCTTTCTACAGTCATAGCTATTCTTAAACTTGGGGATTAGTAACTGTGTTCTATTCTCTATGTAAGTAGTGTATCATTTCAATAAACGGATAGGACATAAGAATAGCTCCATTATAGCCAAATACTATATCAAGACTTGGCACACAAGGAGATGGCGTTGATGAAGGGAGCAAATGGAGGAAGAAAGAAAATATAGTCATGTCTCTCTTAAAGATGGGTACACATTCTGAGATACACGTTGCTAAGCAATTTTGTTATTGTGTGAAAATCAGAGTGAACACACAAACCTTGATGGTCTAGCCTACTACACCTAGGCTATATGGTACAGCCTACTGGTTCCAGGCTGCAAACCTGCACAGCATGTTGCTCTATTGAATACCAGGCAGTTGGAACACAGTGGGAAATATGCATGAATCGAAACATAGAAAAGGTACAGTAAAAATGCTGTATAATAACCATATCGTATATGTGGGTCATTATTGACTGAAATGCCTTCTTGTGGCACATGACTATATTTATTTTAAACACACAGCACAGACTAGAATCTGCATGTCCTGTTTTCATAAACTGACTGGTTTCCTTCTGTCCAAGGGTGGACTTTCTGAACTTGGGTCTAAAGTATAGCTTAGAGACATAAGCTACCAAAGTTATCAGGGACTCAGCACAGGTAAAACACTGTCATATCACTTTGAAAAATTCCTCCTTGATCACTTGTCTATGGGATACTTCAAAATTCTTTGATATTTTCCTTCTTTCCAGAATAAAAAGTAAAAATAGTTGGTGTCTAAGAGTGAGGAGTTATCTGCTTCCCCTGAATTCAGAAGAGCACATAATTCTCTCCAAGATTCCAAAGTGATAAAAACTGGATGGACAGCAAGCTAGATATATGACATGTTTAACATGTTTACAAAGCCAAGCACTTGGGCCAGAACTAAATCACAGATACAAGGAAGAGGGAGGTCATTATTTGTAGAATATTTCATACTAGTTTGCTCCACAGTTGACAATCTTCACTGTTTGATTATCGCTTAAGATTGGTCAGATAAGTTATAGAAGCCGACATGCCAGGTAACTGGTGCTTAACTTATAAACAGCAGAATTTGTGAGGTCAGCTACAGCAAACTGCAGACCGCTCGCACTTAGAAGAGGGTCCCAGTGTAAGCCTGAGTGAGTTTGTCAGGTTTGAATTCCCAGTCTGTACCAGGCAGCCTGTGATTGGAGATGATGGTAGCAGAGATGCAAGACATAAAGACAAACTTGAAAGTCAGAAACTCACCTGCCAGTGACCTGAAACCTTAACAAGAGGATACTTAGTGAGCTTAGAAACTATGGAAGAACTTTACAATGTAGTATGGCTGTTAACAGCAGGCTTGGCTGGTTCTTCCCGTCTCACTACATTAAGCAATACTGGGAGCCATGGACAAAGCAGACCAGGAGAGTGACGAGCGAAGTATTCAGGCTCATGTGAGGGCACAGAAATCCTCTGAGGGACAGGCACGTGCCTCTATGATGGTAAGAAAATCCGTACTATTGGAGTTTTGGTTTTCTGAAAGCTCTCTATAATCGCCAAAGCAGCAAATGTGGTTAGGAGCCATTAGGATGAATACAAGATTCTGATTTTCCTGTGAGTACTCAAGAGAAATACACATTCAAATGTAAGGCATTGTGGTGGGGTGGACATAACCTAGATTCAAAATTGGACTAAGTAAGGGTTCAAATCCTGGCTCAGTCATGCACTAACTCTGTGACCCTTGGCAGGTTATTTAGTATCTTTGTATCTCAATTTATTCTCAAAGAAGGATGTCTCACCTACCTCTTGTCTTTTATTATTATTGTTGTTGTTGTTATTATTATTATTAAAGTTGGAGTCTCACTCTGTCACCCAGGCGAGACTTCCGCCTCAGTCTTCCAAGTAGCTGGAACGACAGGCATGTGCCACCCCACCTGGCTATTTATTTTTTATGTTTTTATTTACCATAGAGACAAGGTCTCACCAAGTTGCCCAGGTTGGTCTTGAACTCCTTGGCTCGGGCAAACCTTTCACCTTCATCTCCCAAAATGCTGGGATTACAGGCACAAGCCACCATACCTAGCCCATCTGTGATAGGGGCCAGTACAGTCAGTGTAGTGTAGCAGTTAGGAGCAGGCACTCGGGCGCAAACAGACGCAAGTGCCAGTTTGTAGCTCTGCTGCTGACTAGCTGTGTTTCTTAGGTAAACCTGCCCTATAAGCATCCATTTTTTTATTTGTGAAATGAAAATAATAGTGGGTTTTACTTTATAGGGTTATAATACACACAGGGTACTTAGCACAGTGTCTTACAGACAGTAAAACTCAAAAATCCTAATTCCTACTCTCCCACAATATTTTTTTTAAATTAAAGGGTCACTGGAGACAGGCTAATAGGCATGGAGAAAGGCAGATGAACAAAGAAACAGATGCTTATCAAAGTATAATAGTAAGTATACAAGAGTTACCTGATCAGCCACTCTATATACTTCCTCCTTTTGACTGCAATCGCAGGTATAGGCATGCACCCTTCTGGCTCCAGCTTCCTGAGCCATCTTGCATGTCTCCTCATTCCCTTCCTTATTGATATCCCAGAGGACAAGCACAGATCCCAGGTGGGCGAATTGCAAAGCTAAGAGCCTTCCGAGTCCACTCCCAGCACCTGTGATAAGAACTATTTCACCAGCAACGTTCTTCCGTGGCTTTGGGATTATAGTAGAAACCAAAGCCTCCAGAACAGTATACAGTGATTTTCCTAAGAAAACGAGAAATTTCTTTGTAGATTGCAGGTTGGAAGACATGTTCTGGCTGATACCTACGAAGAAAGATAGACTCATATAAGGACTCAGTTGTTCATTTCCTCTGTTCATTGCTTATTTCATGAAGCTCCTGCTTTTTGAAATAGTGAAAGTAACCAGGATGTGTGATTTAAACAGCTCTCTTGGTAGCAGCAGACTCTGAATTCAGAAATGGGGAGGAAACCACAGAAACTATATCTTGCCCACCTTTCTTACCTGGCCCCAAGTTCGGCACACATATCTGCATGCCTGCTGTGTGTAATACGCAGAGATGTTTGTTAACAGAGGCTGTAACCACCAAGCCCAAGTTTAACCTCAAGGATCAGTTCATTGTTTCCTCCCAGTTAGCCTTCCTTCCCAGGAATCACGAGTCTCGCTGGTTGATTTTATGTCCAAAGTCCTGACCACATCATAATGCTTATGACGCAACAGCTACCTCTCTTGTTTTATTTCTTCTCTACTTTTAGGTGTGTGCTTTCTCATCTGCATTGTCAGTCTTAGTTTTGCGTTATTCATTAAAACCTGAGACTTGAAAGGAAAATGTAAGATCCTATTTATGAAGTATATGAAGGGAAGTAACTAGATGTTCTAAACTGCCAATGGATTTGCTGTCAGTCCCAAATTTCCCCTCCCCAGGCTCAGAGGTCCCCGCACCACCAGCTCCATGGCACTTACCACTCTGCTGTGTGACTGCAGATCAGAGATGAGACAGACCGGGACTCCCGCCCTGCTCTGCCTCTGCATACCTGTGAAACCCGGGCAGGCTACTTGACCTTCCTGGGCCTCAGCCTCCTCATCTGTCCTGGTCCTGTGGCATAGGATGGCTTTGCTGATGAAATGAGAATATTTGTTCTATGCTTGACCACAAGGTCTGTCTTACAGTGTTTCACAGATGTTATTGTGTTTCACAGATTCACAGTGCTGTCCACTAAGAAGGGACCCACAAGGTTGGCTGAATGGATAAAAAGCCTCCCCGTGACGAACTCCTACGGAACACAATGCTTATTACATCTTGCTATCAGTTACTCACACTTTAGTGATCACGAGCTTATAGGCTGCTTTACTAATCACTGGCTGAGGAAAGAAGACATGTTTAGCAGAGGCATACTGTGCTGGGGAAGGCGGTTTCCCTGAAGGGGTGTTCAACTGAGAGGCTCGGATAAAGACACTGCTGTCAGGAGATGGGAGGTGAGTGGTGAAAGAACACCGGGTTTCACTTTGTAGTTTGGCTGAGGACAGACTCGTTACTGTCAATGAGTATGGGTGGACATGCTCGTCTACAGGAGGGCTTGATGCAAGGTCACACTCCTTAAAATGTCAGAGTTGATATGACCTGCACTGCTGTTCCTGGCTTATTTCACGGATGAGCCTGCGGAGCAGGGGGAAGACGTATGTGACTTGTCCAAGGTCTCTGTCCTAGTTAGTGTGGGCTGGGTTAGTTCTTTTTTTTTTGACTATGGAGCACCCACCCTGTGCTGGTTTGATCTGGGCACGGGGGCCGAGGGGATGGGCAGCATCCCATAATCTCTGTGCTGGTGAGCTAACCGATCTAGCCGAAGAGACACATTAAGCAAAGAAATGCATAATTGCAAGCCATAATGTTATAAAACTGTGGGGTGCTAGAGAGAAGGTGACAGAAGAGTTGATGTAGACTGGGTTGTGGGGGGAAGCAACAGGAAAGGTTGGTTGGGAAGCGGCCTTTGAGCGGACATCCAAATGATGAACGGTGGGAGGTGGAGAGATTGGGCCGTAACTTGCCCAGCAGAGGGACAGAATAGTTCAGATCTTGAGGCAGGTCTGACCTGTGTGTCCAGCACTGTCCAGGGAATAAAAATGCCGGCTCTAAGGAACATGGATGCTCTGGTCAGATGAAGAGCATTTTCTGCTGTGGAGCACTGGAGTTCACCATGCTTTGGATGAAACAGACCTAAAGCTCTCTGCTGTCTTTGCTCTGATTTATTTTCATAGAGTAACTTTTTGATGACTGATCGGGCCTCCTGGATGCTGTACAACATGGAAAGAAGTGCCCTGAAGGAGGACTTTTATTTTAAATACACAGTCATGGGGTGTGTACCTCCAAACCTGCAAAGATGAGTGTCAGACTATGCACACAGTAACTGGGCACTCTGGGCACCCTCCTCAGCACTGCCAATAATTCCTCCAATAGAAAATCCACACCAGGGTGACTCTGTCAGGCCACCCCATTCTCTTTTGGGCACACCACTATATGAATCCACGCAGAAGGACAGAGGTCTACTTCTCCCCTCAGTAATCTCTGATACCTCAGCAATGGCCAGGGGTCTCAGCATCAACCCGGGTGACATGAAAGTTCTTAATACCAGTGCATCCTAGACTTCACTATCCCACATCTAGGCATGATGCAAGACCTAGAGTAAGCCCAACATTGATCTCTATCTTAGCAGATGTTTACTAGGTTCTTAGCTTGGTTGTTCAAGGTGACTCCCCATTTGGATTTAGGGTGCCTGCAATGTACCTGAATAGGCAGTGAAGTCTAGAGATTAAAGTTTAGGTTGGAATTCTGAATCTGTCACTGATTTTCTCTGTGACTTTGGTAAAAAAAAATCACTTTATTTCTTGTGCCTCAGCTTCCTCCTCTAAAAATGGGGATTCTAGTAGTACCTACCAATACTTACTGTGGGACTTAAACCAGCAAATACAGGCAAGGGGTTAAGAAACATACCGTCACTACTGGCCCATATGAAACCTCTGAACGAATTAGGAATAAAAAAGGCAGGTATTGCCCTGCACCGTGCACGAGTGGGGGAGGGGTGAAAGAGAAGCTGGCTGGAGTTCAGCCTCTGTCACATAGGTTACACATCACCTCCCTCTCTGCTCCTCAGTCTGCATAATGTGACACAACCAAAACGTGGAGGCCTTGCGAGAACAGCGCTAGGCACGTCACGACAGCAACACAATTACTTAGAACTATGATGTGTGTTCCTGCTAACATATAAATTCATGGTTCTTGGCTATATCAGGTTATAAGGTGCTTACAAAGTGAATGTACGGTTTCATTCTGTTACAAAGACGCTTCCCTAGAAAGTTATAGAGCGTGCAAAAGTTAATGTGGTGTCTCCATCCCATGGCCTGCTCAATCCAAAAGTTCCTCTGACTCGGCGCAAGGGAAACGGGCCCCGTTGGATTCCCTGGCAGGGGCGCGGCATCAAGTCTGCTCCGGTGAGAGCTCCCGCTCGGAGGGGGTGAAGGGCGGGGTGGGGGGAGGCCGACGGACACCCGCAGCCTGGGCTGAGAGGGGTGAATTGGGGGTGGTGGGGACGGGGAGGTGAATGCACAGAACAGCAGAGAGCAGGGCAAGGGGTGGAATGCAGGGAGGAGGAGGGCCGGGGAGGAATCACGCCTCTGCTTGGGGGGGCGGGGGGGGGCTGGCAGTTCGCCCCTGGCTGGGAGGGGTCTGGGCATGAGCCTTCACGGGAGCCTGGACCTCGGGATCGCTAGCCGGGCGCGCCCGGGAGGCGCCGCGCTCTCTCGAGCTGCCTGCCCCCCCCCCGACCCCCCCAGCCCTCCCCCCCGCCGCGCTCCCCGCCCCCCGCCACCGCCCGGCCGCTGCCGGCCGGTCTGCGCCCCCTCGCGCGCCGCCCAGCGCGACACCCGCAGGCAGGCCGGCGCGACCCCCCCGGGAGCCAGCCCCCACGGGCCGACGGCCTCGGAAACTCACCCCGACACACTGCCGGGCTGCCCGCCGAGAAGCCGGCCTCGTCCGCCCAGACACCTGCGTCCCCGGCCCGCCGCGCCGCGAGGTTCGGATGTTTATCCCGGCGCCGGCCGGAGCGCAAGTCCAAGGGCGGGACGGCGGCGGCCGCGCCCGCGCGGGGGGTGGGGCCGCCCGCTGGCCCCGGCGCGCCACGTGGGGCCGCCGTCCGGTCGGCGGTCTCTGCGCCCGCGTCTTTCGGAAGCCGGGGGTTCGATCGCGGGACGCGGCCGGGGTTTCTCCCGCTTCCGGTGTCCCAGTGCCGGGGCTGCGCCCTGGCTTTTGAAATCCGAACTTCCGGGTTGGAAGGGGCCCGCGCATTCGCTGAAGGGGTTCCTCAGGTGTTTGCACAGTGCAGCCCCGAGCCTGGGAATCCTCGTGTTAGAGAACAAACAGCAGGCAGGTGCAGGGGTCTGTGAGAGGCGGGACCGGGTCATGACTCTGGAGCCTGCAGTGCAGGGCCCAGGTGGGGATTTCTCCAGCAGCGTCTAGTTCCTTCCTTGGGACGCAAGGTCGACAGCTTCCCTTGTCCCAGTGGAGGCCAAGGGTATGGGCGTGTGCTTCTGAGCCCCCGGGAAGTGGGTGGGGCGCGGGCAGGAGTGGGTGCGACCCTGGCCGGCCGCCAAGGAGGCTAGGCAGAAGTTTGTTCTAACAAGATGAAGTTGAGAAATAAAGATAGAGTAAGAGTCAACAGGACGCTCTGACACAATCAGGATTTATTAAACTTCTCTGTGTACAAAGATCCAGGAGACACAGCAATGATATATTCGCCCCTCCCAAAAGAAAAGAAACATTTGTTAATGAAAGTAGAGGAAGATCTAATGGAAGCGTGTCACCACTGAGATGCTTATTATACAGGGTGGAGTTTGATGCGTGGAATGAAGAGCAGAAATGCCAATAAACTACCGGGTGTTGAAAGCAAAACAGGGAGTCAGGAGAAAACTGGGTTTGAAATTCATGCCGGGTCTGCGTAGGATAAGAACAAGTGGTGAAGACAGAGGAGAGCCGTCCTAGTCAGCCTGTATCTGGAACAGATCTGGAGGTTCCAGGAACTGCACATTTGTTCTGGAACTGAGACAGGCAGGTTGTATAAGCCTGGACAAACTGGTGCAGGGGACAGTCTTGGCTGTGTTTTTAATGCTCCGGAGGTTGTTTGTGTGCTTTAGGCAGTGTCAGTGAGCTGTCCCGAGCTGTGGGAAGCATGTGAAACGGTGAGTAGGCAGGTGTGTGTGCATTGGTTTCAGGTCAGCCATCATCGCTCAGGAGCACTGCTGGGGAACTCAGACACTTCAAGGGGAAGGACAGACATATTGATGAACTGCACAGTGTAGCGGACAATAGACGTGTACCCTAGGTGCCTTGGGGGTCCATAGAAGAAGGGCCTATGTGAGGAAGGGTGACTGGACTGGAAGGGCCTTCCAGACTGGGGCAAGGCATGGAGGTGGGCAACACCTGGGAAAGGGAGTGGACTGAGGCAGGTGATGGATTCCTTTATGATGGATTCCTAACTGTAAAATAACAGTCAAAAGACATGATAGGCTGGGTGAGTGGCCCACGCTTGTAATCCCAGCATTTTGGAAGGTAGGAGGACTGCTTGGGGCCAGGACCTTGAGGCTCAGTGAGTGCACTCCAGCCTGGGTTACAGAATAAGACCCCATCTCTTAAAAGAGAGAGAGAGAGAGAGAGAGAGAGAGAGAGAGAGAGAGAGACAGACAGAGAGAGAGAGAGAGACAGAGAGAGACAGAGAGAGACAGAGAGAGACAGAGAGAGAGACAGAGAGAGAGAGAGAGAATGTCCAGCCCCGGGTCGTGCAGCCTACCAGCAAGTGTTCAGATGGGTGACATTAGAAAACAGCAGCTTTTCATCATCTTCACATCTTCTCTGAGCAGAATCCTAGGCTGTCACCCTTCTTTCCCAAAGTTCTGGGTGGACCTCAAGAAAGAAATCTTGGACATTTTTAGAAAGGTCATCAATATAAAATATGAGAGTTAGTAGTGGGGCATGCTCTAGTGATGTAGTGAGTGGCTCTGCTGTTTGGAGAGGGCCAACCTTGGACTTTGTGTGGGGAAATTTAGGATTGACCACAATCCTGAAAGCTCAGACAGCATAAACAAAGGGCCCTTTTTGGCAAAGGCTAAGAATGAACCGTTTATGATATAAGAGGTATAACGGACTAATAAACATGTAGAAAAGTGGTGAAACTTGATTCTTAATTTCCTCGAACTTAGGGCCAAAGAGACATCTGTTAAAAAGGGTCTTGCTTTCCGTATTGACCTATATATATATTTTAAAAAGAATGTCTTCATATCGAGGTGATATAAAGTATGTATTTCTGGAAAACATGTGTATAAGAGCTAGAAAGGTATATGCCCCCAACCCAATTCCACTTTTATCTTTATCAAATAATCGGATATTTTATGTGATCTTCAGGAAGGGAAACTGGGTCACTGGAAGTCAGAGAAAGGAAAGAAACTTTTCACACCATTGAATCATGTGACTGTATTATCTTTTCAGGAAATGCATATATTAATAAAAATAAATTGATCATTGATTTGTAAGTATGTTCAGATAAAGTACTCTATAGTAATTTTTATAAAATTATGTTTTTTAAAGATTACAAGAAATACTCTTTACATGATGTGAGTTTTAAAAACATGGTACAAGACTAAGTATATGCTATGATCCTAATTTTCATGAAAATCTTGTCTACATGTATTAAAAGCACTGGAAGTAAATTTGCCAACATTTTAACATTTTTTATTATTGAATAGTGTAATTTTCATTGATTTTAAGTTTTTTCTGTGTGCATTTTTGTGTTTTTAAAGTTTCCATTTATACATGTTTTTATTTTGTAAGAAACATATTTCTGAGGACATACTACATGGAGGATTCCATTCCAGAAGGCAGACTGAACACATTCATTTGTATCCTGTTTTTTTCCTAAATTCCACTGAAATGAAAGAGAAGATATGAAAATACAAATAGAAACGTAATAGTGCTAGGAGAAAGAAAGGAGCTACCAGAGAGGGCTGACTAAAGTTTGGTAAGCAGACGGATCTTATTTCCAGAAACCAGAGCAAAAGATACCTTAAACTAAAACACACGTGGGGGAGGCACTACAAAAATGAGTCATTCTTCCCAGATGAAACCCTGAGTGACTCTAATTCAGTAAACAAACACAAGGAGTAGACATGGGACATAGGACACCCAGGTGGAATATGGGTGTGAATATTTAAAAAAATGAAAGTTTTAAAACAGCATATGGAAAAATTGTTTTGTAATTTGGGACTGGGTAAAGAAAAAAAAAACTCAGAGAGTATAAATGATTGATTTGACTACATACAAAATGTAAACTTATGAACAATAAGAAAATATAAGCAGAGTAAAATGATAAGCCACGGACTAGAAGGAAATATTTTTGAATAAAAAATTTACCATTGATAACTAGCCATAATATGTTAGCTGGTCTAGAAACCAATTTGAATAAGACAGTAGGAAAAATGGGTCAAGAAATGGAGGCAATTCACAGACAAATTAATATAAATAGCTGAAAACTCCTGAAAAGATACTACATTCCACTGACATTCGGGAAAAGGCAAGTTGAAAAGCATTGCTTTATTTTCACCCATCAATAGACACATAAAAAGTCAGATAAGAATTCAGGATTGGTGAGGCTAGGGGAACACAAGCATTCTCACATGTTGTGAGAGTATAAGTTGATATGTCCTTTACGGACAGCAATCAAGCTGTAGCTGTCATGTCTTTATTTTTTACAAAATAATTTTTATTTTTAGAGACAGAATCTTGCTCTGTCACACGGGCTGGTGTGGTGGCAGGATCATAGCTCACTGCAGCTTCAGACTTCTGGGCTCAAGTCAGCCTCTTCCCTCAGCCTCCCAAAGTGTTGGGATTACAAGAGTGAGCCACTACGTTGGGCCTATCATGCATTTGACTGTTATTTTACATCTACAAATCATTGAAATATTGACACTTGTACAGAAAGAATATTCATAGAAGCTTGTTTGTAATAGCAAAAAGTTAGAAACTATTTACATGCATATCTATTCCATTAATCATGGTGTAGTCATATAATAGAATTCTGTGAAGCTGACAAAAATACTGAAGTTAGAAGCATGTTTACTGGCAGAGAGAGATCTCCAGGGTGTGGTAAATGAAAAAAAAAGTACAAAATTATTCCATTGCCGTTAAATTTGCAATTACTGTACATTGTGCATGTGTATATGTGTGTGCATGCGTGCATGTGTGTGTAATATGGATGGAAACGCATAAAAAATCTGGAAGGATACACACCAAACTGTTCACAGTGATTACTCTGGAGGGGAACAGAATTGAGTAAGGGGCATGTAGAGTATCTTCCCATGTTATGTTTCTGTATTGTTTGCCTTTTTATAAGTTTCTTGCATATTTTGTTATATTAAAACAAAAAAGGTTAAAATACACATACTTTGTGATTAAAAAAACCCCCTCACTTTAATAACATATTGCCCTTGGAGATTACTTTGTAAAAAAGTGGAACAAGTCCAGTCACCAGATGATACATTAAAAACATATTAGTTTAACCAAAATGCATTCTTTTGGCAGAAGGAGATTATGAAATTCTCAGAGAAGAACACGACTAGTATAAAGGTAGATTTGTTTGTTCCACGATAAGAGTAAACCAGTGTTAGCTGGAATAGAGGTAGGAAACAAACATGTGAACAGGTAGGACGAATCAGAATCCAAGCATTGAAGGAGACAGGGACATGTGTCCTGTCACCTTGTTGGGGAGAGTAATCTTATACCAAAACAATGCAAAGTTTCAGGAAAGTAAAACTCAAGGAAGACAGTGATAGGACTGGCACATGATTGGAATTCCCTGTGTACTACACTTCTTGGGATGGCTGGGCACGACGCCCAACACTCCTCACTTCACCCCACACCAAAAAGACAAAAGGATGTTTTGTTAAACATTTGTTCTTGCTTTTCTATTTAGTCTAAGATCATTATCATTTCTAACAAACTTTTTTTCCATCTTTCTTAAATATTCATAGCATGAGTGCCATGGTAATGAATTTACGTAGATTTGACCTAGATTGCTGTACCAAGGTTGCTTAAATCATGCTGGGATACAATTCAAATACAGCCAGTGTCTCAATTGCACAGATACGTTTTCTCCTCTTTGCATTCTGCCTTTCTCTTCTGGGATTTCTTTTCCCTTTAGATTCTACCTTGGATCCATTGGAAATACTACTTATGAAGGCATCCACTGCTAATGTTAGCTATAGAAAAAAGACTGTTGGTGGATATGTGACTAGAGTGAGCAGTAAGACAGTTTTTTTTTTCTCTCTCTCCCTCTCTCCTCCCCTCCTCTGCTGCCTTTCCTTCCTTCTTTTCAGTCTCACTTTTATTGACATGTAATTTACATGCTATAAAATTCATCGTTTTTAAGTATGCAGTCTGGGTGTAGTAAATTTACATAGTTGTGCAGTGGTGTACTATAATCCAGTTTTAGGACATGTCCATCACGCCAATAAGCTCTGTTGGGAGCATTTTAACCCAAATATTTGAATTAGATTTATTTGGAAGCAGAGGTAACATGACGGTATACATTCTGACCCCAAACACATATGATAACAAACTTGTGATTAGATATCCTCCAAGGATTCCCCCTCCCCATTTTTATTTTTCCTTTAGATCTAAAGATGATGAGTGAGTTTTTCACTGTCTCTTTCTAGAACCCTCTCTCCTGCTCCCCATCCCAACCCTCTGACAGTGCAATTTTGGGGGGATTCTGGGTTCGCGTGGTAGTTTTCCAGTGCATTCTCTCAGATTAGAGGGGCTTCATATTTTTGTCTGTTCTCCCTATCACTTGACCATCTGGGATAGCCCATGCACCCTTCTTCATCCCCTCCTGACAAACACAAGCACAAGATAGCCTTAACTCTCAGGATAGTTACTTACTTATTATCTGGGGTACAGCTCTTACTCGTTTCCCCAGTAAGTCAGTCAACTATTTCACAAGATTAGTCAAAATTTGTTATGCATACTTTTTAGATCCATACTGGAAGACTATCTCAAAACATCTAGTCACCCATGTAACCAGAAATGGAAGTAATTGTATTCATTCTAATAAGTATTTTCTTTGAGTTTTCAAATGGTATTTAGAATATTCCAGGAGTCTTTCAGCTGGGTAGACATGAAAGGTAGCTGTGTGTGCCGCTGCTACACAGCCAATGCACAAGTTGGGATATGTGAAGGCTCTCAAGGAGGTATGCAGACTGGGAAAATTTTATGAGAATTGGTTTCCAGGTGTTTAAATTCCACATATATTCTTTACTAAAATGGATCTGCCTGAAGACAGCCTGCAGTCTCCTTATAATCAACCTTGTCTTGTTGTATCAAGCGTGGGAGTACTTCTCACTCTTTCTGAATCTTATTCATGTTTTGCCCTGGGCTTTGAAAACTTTCCGGGCAACAATTGACTAATTCAGAAAATGCTTACTTGCAGAGGAAGACAACCACAAGGGCAAAGGCAGAACTGACCACAGTTCAAAATGCTAAAGAGAACAGTGCCTTTTCTCATCTAGGTGGGGGACTCACAACAGTTTGTACCTTCCCTACCTGTCTGAGCGCCAGAATTTTGAAGTGAGATTATTGTCATAGGAATGCATATTAACACTTTAATTTTCAAATCAAAGTCACACATTTTCTAGCACTAAGTGTAAGTTTGTTTGGGCTCATTAATTTGACAGTGAAGACGGACTTTGTCCTTTATATTTCACGGCAGAGATTCGCCACCAATGGAATGAGATACATCTTAATATTAAAAAAAACCCTTAAAGTATATGCAATACATAGTACACTGGCAACTGCATCTTTTAAAATTAGTTACATTTATTATTTTAAAAACTTATAGATGCCAAACTAAAGACATGTGAAGAGATATATAATTTTAAAAGTTGTTTTAGGGGTTACATACATATAGTACTTTTTTCATGTTTTTGTCTTGTCTTTTTATTGCTTTTACATTATTGTTTTAGTCTTTTATCATTTTGGTAACTTTAACTTTTAAAACCTGCTTTACCTAGTGGGGAAATGATGGAGAAAATAAGCAAAGGGACTATCCAGTTACCAAATACAGTTGAGCTATGGTTTGAATTAGCTTTGAGTTGAAAGAGCCTTTAATAATTTAGGCCAGCCTCATTTAAATTACGTGTCTGAAGTGTTCATCTTGGCACTGTTTGTAATGACCCCAAACTGGACCAAATATTCAGATAACTTGTGGCATATTTCTACAATGGGATATTATACAGCGATGAAAAAGAATGAACTATTGCTACACACAATTTGGGGACAACTCACAAATACAGTGTTGAGCAAAAGAATGACACACATTAATACATATCATGTAACTGCATTTATATAAAGTTCAAAAGCAGTAGTACTTATCTATGTGATGAAAGTCAGAACAGTGGTTACCTTTGGGGAGTCACGAACAAGACACACCACAAAGGAGATTTCTGGGGTGCATCCGTGCTGTACATCTTTTCTGGGGCAGTGCTTACACAGTTGTGTTCACTATCTAAAAACTATCCAGCTGTGTGCACTTTTCTCAAAATTTAATGAAGGATAGACTTGGTGCTTTTTGTCACTAAAAGAAAACTGTGGCAACTCTTTGGTTTAACTATTCTTGGTTTTCTCTAGTCTTTATTGTTGCTGATAGTGGTGACAATATTCAGATGAACACTTGGTCACTTGGAATGTTACTTTGCCTTGGCCTGTGCAGACAATGCAGCTTCTTCATGCCACTGAGCTTTCTCTGCCAGGTGCCACCTTATTCAAGATTCGCATCCTTCTGTAGCCCTTCTGTGTGATGCAATCCCTGGAAGCAGGTGTAATTGTGTGTGGGCTCATTATGTAATAAGCTTTCATCTGAGCTCTGTTTCTTGCAGTGTCTTTTGTTTCTGGCAGGATGGAGGCGGGATTTGAAAAGCCAGGTCCATGGATGGATTTTCTTGTCCAATTGCAAAGACTTGCGCTTGGCAAGGAACTTGTGAACCTTCTCTGTGGGTCTTTGGGGCTTGAGCCTCTGGGAGTCAGCTGCTGGCTTCCAGGGATGCCTCGAGCACAATGGGCCTCACCACCAAGTCCTGGGGGCTCCCTGAGGGTGGGGGCACCTGGCACTCCTTCTCCACGGCCACTCGCAAGGGACACCACTCCCCACTCTTTCTTCCACTGCCTCCCTACCCGACATTCCTCCACCTTCCCCAGTGTCAAATAAAACAAAAATCAGGCTTTTAAAGGTTAAAGTTCATTTTATTCAGAGTCTTGCTAGGGATTGCAATCCAGAGAGTCTTTCAGATAATTTGTCAGATGGCTCCAAAGCAGCATTTCAGGACACAGCTTATGGGGGGGGACCCCCTCAAAAATTAGAATTTACTTATAAAAATTGTGTATTTACTCTTACATATAAATTCCAGTCACCTTCAAAGTACTGTTCATTCGATACAAAACACCTATCGAGATGCTTTTGCCACAGCTTGAAACAGTTTTTTGAACTCATCGATTTTGATGCCTTTTTAGTGGTTCTGCTGTTTTTGTTTCACCTCTTCCACATTGGCAGTCCCAGGAAACAGACAAACAAACAAACAAACAAACAAAAGTCACTTGGGGTGAGATCTGTGAATAGGGAGGGTGAGGCACAGGGGTCTTGCCATTATTTGGTCTAAGACTGCTGAACACTCAGCACAGTGTGGGCAAGTGCGCTCGGAAATCACCCATCATGAAATTGGCAAACGCTTGGCTGGGCTCGGTGGCTCAGCCTGTAATCCCGCGCTTTGGGAGGCCGAGGTGAGTGAATTGCCTGAGCCCGCGGGTTCGAGACCCGCCTGGGCAACTTGGCGAGCCCTCATCTCTACAATAAATCAAAAAATTATCCGGGCGTGGTAGTGCGTGCCTGTAATTCCGGCTACTCGGAAGGCTGAGGCGGAAGGATCGCGGAGTCCGGCAGGTCGAGGCTGCGGTGGCCGGGAGTGGCCACTGCACTCCAGTCTGGGCGACGGAGTGAGACTCCGACTCAAAAAAAAAAAAAAAAAGAAATTGGCAAACGCATGAAAGAATCTCCAAACCCCCCCCCCCCAACAAGAAAAAACTCACTGAAGCCAAATGCAGCCTCTTATAACAATGCTAGCTGGTACACTGATGCCCATGGGTTCTTAGAACATTTACCTCGTGGGGGAAGATTGTACTAGAAGAGGTCTTCCCTCCAACAAATATTTCTTTTTTCAGGCCCCCGCTTGTATATATCAGGTGGTAGAGGTTCTGCATGTGCCCAGAAGTTACATCAACCACACTCAGAAGTTACAATCATGCCAAAGTTTGGGTACCAGAGTACATCTGGTTAGGGATTGCAGAGGCGTAATCATCAATCCTGTCAGATGATAATTTATATACTGGAAAAGACAAGGACTGAGATTGTTGAACTTATCTTTTTTATTAATGAAGTGATTCAGTCAAAAGACATGGAGACTATTCTGCTCATCGTCTTTGAGACATTCTTCTGGAGGGCTGTGCACAGTCATCAAGTAAGGGATGTATGAAGTTCTGCCGACAAGCAGAATGAGCCAACATGGCTTCTTCATGGCAAGGCTGACTATGTGACCGGGCAGAGGTGGACATTTCCTACTTTACCTCATAGCACACATCGCTGTGGCACTGCCAGGGGAGCGTCCCCTGTGCAGCGGGAGTTACTGGTGCCAAGACAGGCGGTCTCTTGCTTTTAGATGTAATTGACTCCTGAAAAGCTTAACAGTAGACTCGTGTTCTTAAGATAGAGTCCTTCACAGAGAGCTTCAGTGCTACCAAATACATAATTATGGCTTTCTCACATACGAGACCACAATCTTATCATTATAATTGGAAAAATGACAGTAGTAATAACTTCTGGAGAGTCATTTCTTTAGATGTGCCCGTGGAAAGGGCTGTACTTCTCAGGGCAGGGTCAACAACACCTGTCACTTACCAGGACCAGAAGCTAGTGTACCTGGCTTCTATCCTGCTGTTACCCTCTCTCTGCCGCCATTCACATGCTACTTGTGGGTGATTTTGGAAGCTAGCCTGGCCTCTCCAGATACATCCATGCTCCTGAAGCGCAGCATCCCAAGGATGGATGGAAAAGAAGAGGGGGAGGAAGTCATGAGATAGCAATTACATTGAACCATGGCTCAGCAGAAACCCGAGGAAGCTGCTGGCTTGTAATCACATGTTGACAGGCAACATCACGTAATTGCACACCATCATCCTTTGTCCGCTGATATAGTTAATCTGTCAAGGGAAGTTCAGGTATGTCAGTGTATACTCAGGAAGCAGCAGGTAAGTGAAATGCACATGCAGAAAAGCTGAGGAAGTGACGCAACACAAAACTAGCTTTTTGTAGGAAGGTAAAGCTGGGAAAGATTTTGGAAATCCATGAACTCCTGTTGTTTTTAAACTTTTGCAGAACTAACTTGAGAGAGGTGAGACCCTCACCACCAATTAATTAGATAGATTCTGCTCAGAATGTTTTCTGTATTGGGGAATAACAAGGGTTGTGAGTTTATCCCTTGAAATCAGCCTGAGCTGGAGAGAAGTTGAGTAGTTCTACCCCTTCCTGGCTGCGTGAGCTTGGGTAAGCTACTACGTGATCTCTTTGAGCTTCAGTTTTCTCGTCTGTATATACTGAGTTTTTGTAATGTTTCAGAAAATTTTCTGAGTTCTTTACACATGTTGATCAATGAGCTTTATCACAGAAGAGGAACCTGTAGCACAGAGAGGTTCACTTGTCCAGACTTACAGTTAGTGATTAGCAGCACCAGGGTTGCATTCCAAACAGGCCACACTTTGGGATGCGATGATGCTCTCTGGCCTCTTGTCATGAGTAATGAAATATTAAGCGCTACAATTTGTTGAGCATTTACTACGTGCTAGGCATTGTGCTAAGAACTTTACATGGATTATTGTAAAGCAATTCCTATAGCAATTGAGTTGCGGCATGCTATTATTATTCCAATTTTACAGATAAGAAAATCGGGCCTGAGCAAACTTGATAAAGGTCACCTAGTTGGTAAGTTGGGAGATGAGGTTTTTTTTAAGTTAATGAATGAATTAATTTTTATTTTAAAGATGTGGGGTACTCTTCAGGGTTGGGTATACAAATGGGAGGTTAAATTTGAACCGGAGAGTTTGGCTCCACCATGTGGTCTTTCTCAGAGAAGATCCAGCACTGTGTGTGAACTCATAAGGACAGAGCCGGCTTTAAAGACCTGTGAGGGTGTACAGGGTCGTGCATTTAGAAGGGTCTTGTGCTTAGTTTAACGCTTTGCCCTTAAGTCTTAAAATTCCTCATAATTTATATTTGAACTTGTGTTTTGTGAGGGAGGTTCAACGGGACAATGGAGCATGCACATGAGCACAGATGGTGTGTCTGGTGCCTAGCGGTGATGCAGATGGATTGTGATTCAGGAATAGCCCATACACGAGCGGTCTCAGTCTCTGGGCAGATATATGCCTTGGGGGAGTTTGGAGGGCCAGGGGGCTCCAGAAGTGGCTGAGCCTGGATCGGGGCCCAGTTGGTGCTGCAGTAGTGTCAGCAGCGGTAGAATCAGCTGTGGTAGTGGTTGCACCTGCAGGAGAGAGAACAGTTCCACGTGGCAGCAGCACCAAGACCTGGCGAGGAAGGCTGGCTTGCCTGTCAGGATCATGTCCAGAGTCTGCCTCTAAGGCATCTGCACAAGTATCAACTTTTCCATCTGAGCACCAGAACACTAAAGGTCAGTGTTTAGGCAGCAAATTTTGTCAGTAAGTCATTACAAAATAAGATCGCATGCATGGGCATTTCAATGACACATACCAAAGATTTATTAGAATTCTTCAAAGATTTAGAATTTTGGGTTTTGAAAACTGCTGCTGCATTACAAAGCACACATTCATAGGCTTAGAAATAGAAATTACATTGAAAGATTAGTGTATTGGATGGAAAGAAACACTATTTTCATTTGAAGCTTCACATGAACCAATTATTAGTGAGGAAGACAATTTTAAGGTTAATTTTTCCTAACTCTTCTGGACATTGGTCTAGGAATTTATGATGAAGACCCCAAAAGGAAAGGTGACAAAACCCAAAATAGACAGATAGGACTTAAACTAAAAAACTTCTGCACAGCAAAATAAGTAATCAACACAATAAGCAGAAAAAACTATGGAATGTGAGAAAATATTTGTAAATTATGCCTCAGTCAAAGGACGAATGTCCAGAATCTACAAGGAACTGGCACAACTCAACCTGAAAAAAAAGCAGACAACACCATCAAAAAGTGGGCAAAGGACATGAATAGACACTTCCCCAATGAAGACACACAAGCAGCCAACAAACGCGAAAAAATGCTCAGCATCACTAATCATTGAGAAATGCAAATTAAAGCCACAATGAGATAGCACCTCCATCAGAATGGCTGTCTTGAAAAAGTCAAAGAGTAACGTGCTGGTGTGACTGTGTAGAAAGGAAACACCCATACACTGTGGGTGGGATTGTAAACTAGCTCAACCTCTGTGGAAAACAGTATGGAGATTTCTCAAAGAACTAAAAATAGAACTATTTGGTCCAGCAATTCCACTACTAGAGACTACTCTCATAGCCAAAGAAAAATCAATGATATAAAAAGATACCTGTGCTTGTATCTTCATTGAAGCACTATTCACAATAGTAAAACCATGGAACCAACCTATGTGCCCATCAAAGATTGACTGGATAAAGGAAATGTGGTATACGTATACAACACAGAATACTACACAAATGTAACAGAAGAAAATCATGTCCTTTGCAGCAACATGGATGAACCTGGAGAACATCATCTTAAGTGAACCAAGAAACAGGAAACCAAACTCGGCATGTTCTCACTTATATGTGGGAACTGTATGAACATAAAGATCGAAATAACTGACACTGGGGTCATTAAAAGGGGTGAGGTGAGAAGGGGGACTAGGGTTCAGAAGCTACCTATTGGGCACAGTGTTCACTCTCTGAGGAGTGAGGTCACCTGAAGCCCAATTCCCACCAGTATGCAATATGCCCATGTAATGAACATGCACTTGCTTTCCTGAATCTAATTTTCAAAGTAGTATTTTTCCCTTTGTAATTGAAGATATAGTGACAAAATTCATAAACAGGCATTTTGAATTATGTACCAGTTATGAAGCTATTTTTGGTTCTTTGAAGGACACTCACCAGTTACAGGAAAAGTCAGAAGAAACATGAAAATGCCATTGTATAAAGTTGCATTTCACATCAGACTTACAACTGATATGTATAAGGAGTTAAATCTTAGAAAAATTGTTCCATGAGATTCATTAGCTCTAGATATACTGAAATTTATGTTTTGGAATAATTGATCAGAAATACCTCTCAATGTTGTCGGAGTCTATGAACACAGTCATAACAGTCACGTCAGCAGAAAGTTTCTCAAAGTTAAAAATTATTAAAATCTGTAATTTTTCACTTGAGTGATGAGTGTCATTTTCAAATATATTGATTACAAATAAATTTACTAAAAGTATAGCTTTTGATGATCTGGCAAATAAATTTGCAAAAATAAGAGTCAGAAAAATCTTATGACAATCAAGTTATTACATTAAAGATTTTTATTTACGGGAGACAAGATGGCGATGGAACCGGGGGGAGCATGAATGCCTCTGCAAGGGTGAGGGTCCATAAAGACAGTCTGCGTGAGTGGATGAGTCCTGCTGGGTGAGTGAAAGTCCATCTGAGGGGAGACTCCGGATCAAGCTGGGGGGAGGGATCCCCTCCGGAGGAGGCTGCAACCCACCACTGCCCTGAGATTGTAGCCACTGACATGCAGGGTCACCAGCCATTCTTGGGGGTCTCTTGGGAAGAGGCAGCGGAGGTCAGCTGCTCCCAATGCCTGGCACCTGGCCCAGGCTACCCCCTGCGGCAGCAGGCCAGGCCCTGACAGAGGGAACCATGGAGAGAGCAGGGTGAGGGAATCTGGAGCTGAGCCCCGCTGCCAGCAAGAAGACCACCCACCACAGCCTATTTCCTGTCCTGGGAGGGGCCGAGACCCGCAATGGCCCACCAGGCTCTGTTTAGCCTCCAGCCTGGGACCCAGAGGCGATCTTCTCACCCCTCTGGGATCCACCCTTGCTGATCCAGAGAGGAAATTTCCGGATCGGAGACGGAGACACGGATGCCCCACCCCCACTCTGGACCAGGCACAGACACATCAGATCTGAGCCAAAGATTTGGCGGTAGCAGCAGCAGCTGCAGATGGGTGAGTCAAGATCCGATTCACCCTCCTCCCACAGCAGTCCGCAGGGCTAAGAGCTAACTGGCAGAGAGCAGAAGGGAGGGGCTGGTGACCCGAGCCTGCTCACTTGACCTCGGCATCGGCTGGCCTGGGCGGTGCTTGGGAAAGGAACCCGAAGTTTCAAAAGTGGCCACAGAGGAAGCTCTTTTTTTCTCTGTTTATGTTTTAGTACTTTTTTTTGGGGGGGGTGTTTGTTAGTTTTTCTGTTTGTGGATGGGTATTTTTGAGGGCGAGAGCATCATCAGAGATTTTTTGTTTGCATGTTTATATGTTTTTGGTTTTTCTTGTTTGTTTTTGTTTCTTTGTTTATTCGTTAGTTGGTGTGCCTGTCTGTTTCCCTTCTCCTTCTCCTCTGTCTTCATCTTCCTAGGTCTCCCTTCTTTTTCTGTTCTTCCCCTTTTTCTTATTTTGCTCTCGGGGAGCATACATACACCCCACTGCATGGACAGATTGCAAGGTGGTGAGACGTGGGTTCCAGGAGGCCACATACCTGTCAGTGGATACCATGATCTGTAGATAGCTTCTGAGCCACAGCTCCCCACATCACACCTTAACCAAATCTCAAAACTGTAAACCAAATATTAAAACTGTAAACAGTGCAGCCTCCAACCCCCAGTCTGGCTTCAAAATTGAACAAATCCAGAGGAGCTACATAAGGAAGACTAGGGGGTTGAAATAGAAGTGAAAGCTATCCCCCATCACTGAACAGTAGAATTAAAGAAAAGGAGGAGAGGGTGAAAAACTGTCACAAATGAAGAAGAATCAAAGGAAGAACACAGTTCCCATACAGACCCCTGGGAAGACAACACCTAAGAATCTACCCCATTAACAACCCTAGATAGATCATCAAGGCAAAAAGTCAAGAAGGAGATCTGGAACCTCAACTTGATCCTTGACCAAATGGACTTAATTGATATCTACAGAACACTCCACCCAACAACCACAGAATATCCATTCTACTCATTACCACATGGAATCTGCTCCAAGTCTTTGGAACTCAAATAACAATGAGCCCCCAGAGCAACTGGTCCCAAACTACAAACCCAGAGATCAAATATTAATAGAGAGAATGAACAGAAATGAGGAGAGACAAGAGGAAAGAATGAAGGAGTTGATAACTGAGACGATGGCAATAAAAGAATACAGTAAATGAAATAAATAACTAACTGATAACCATGGAAAGTAGAATTAACCAAGCAGAATAAAGAATCTCACAGCTTGAGGACCAAAATATGAACAAATCCAAACTGTTAAAAACATAGAAAAGAAGCTTAAAAAGATGGAATAAAGCCTCCAAGAGATGTGCGATTATATCAAGAGGCCGAATCTAAGATTAATTGGCATTCCTGAGGCAAATAGAGAAACAGAGACCACACTGGAGCAAACAATTCCATGAAATTATCCAAGAAAACTTCCCTCATCTCATCAGAGATGTGACCATTCAAACATAAGAGATGCAGAGAACCCCTGCAAGGCATCAAATGAGAGGACCAACTCCTAGATAGTTATCTACTTACACAAAGTAGGTATAAAGGAAAAAAATCCTAAGAGCAGCAATAGAGAAAGGTCAGACTACTTACTGGGGAAGACCAATTAGAATAGCAGCAGAGTTCTCTACAGAAATGCTACAGGCTAGAAGAGACTGGAGTCTGGTCTTCAAAGTTCTCAGAGAAACAATTCCAACCAAGAATTTCCTACCCAACTAAGTTAAGCTTCATCAGCAATGGATAATTAAAATCTTTCCCAGATATTCAATCCCTACGTGTTTATGTCTCTTCCAGACCAGCTTTATAAGAAATGCTTATGAAAGTATTAAACACAAAAGAAATAAAGAAAAAAAAGAATGACCACACTCTTCCCAAGAATACAGGAAAAGATTGAAAACACACACATATGTCAACCCAAATATCCAAAGAAAACCAACAAACAAATAACCAAACAACAACAACAAGCCCTATAAGAACCTCATGACAGGAATAAACTCTCAGATCTCAATAATTAGCCTGAACATGAATGGACTAAATGCACCACTGAAAAGACATAGAATGGCAAACTGGATTTAAAAAATGATGCAACAGCTGGGCTCGGTGGCTCAGCCTGTAATCCCACACTTTGGGATGCCGAGGTGAGTGGATTGCCTGAGCCTGCGGGTTCGAGACCCACCTGGGCAACTTAGCGAGACCTCATCTCTACAATAAATCAAAAAAATCAGCCAGGCGTGGTAACGTGTGCCTGTAATTCCGGCTACTCGGAAGGCTAAGGCGGAAGGATCACTGGAGCCCAGCGGGTTGAGGCTGTGGTGGCCAGGAGGGTGCCACTGCACTCCAGTCTGGGCGACAGAGTTAGACTCCAACTCAAAAAACAAACAAAAACAACAACAACAACAAAAAAGCAAAAACAAAAAGATGCAGCAGTATGCTGTCTTCAGGAGACTCATCTCACCAGAATGGACACTTACAGACTCAGAGTAAAAGGATGGAAAACAATTTTTTTTCAGGTGAATAGAACAAAAAGAAAGCAGGAGTTGTGATCTTATTATCAGGCAAAATATCCTTTAAGTTATCAAATATTTAAAAAGATACGAAAGGTCACTACATAATGATAAAAATTTCAATCCATCAACAAGAAATATCCATCCTAAACATATATACACCCAACATAGGAGCACCAAACTTTATAAAGCAACTAAAAAAAGATGTTGACTCAAACACTATCATTGCTGGGAATTTAAATACCCCATTAACAACCCTAGATAGATCATCAAGGCAAAAAGTCAACAAGGAGATCTGGAACCTCAACTTGACGCTTGACCAAATGGGCTTAATTGATACCTACAGAACACTCAACACAGAATATACATTCTACTCGTTACCACGTGAAATCTACTCCAAGATTGACCACATCCTTGGACATAAATTAAGCATAAACAAATTTCATAGGATTGAAATACTGCCATGCACCTTCTCAGACGACAGTGGAATAAAAATAAATATCAGCACCAACAAAGCTCCCTCCAAACCCACAAAGACATGGATAATAAACAGCAGGACACTGAACAACTCCTGGGTCAACACAGAAATAAAATCAGAAATTAGAAGATTTCTGGAAGCAAATGAAAATAAGACACATCTTATGAAACCCTCTGGGATGCCATGAATACAGTACTGAGAGGGGAATTCATTTCTTTATGAACACACATCAAGAAAATGGAAAGATCACAAGTTAACAGCCTAACGAGTCACCTAAGGGAGCTGGAAAGACAAGACCACCAAAACCCTAACTTCAGTAGGTCTCTGAAGTAAAAACCCAAATACAGGACATAGAAAACAAAAATACCATAGGAAAAAGCCAACGAGACAAAAAGTTGGTACTTTGACAGACCCCTAGCCAAATTGACCAAGAAAAAGAGAAAAAAAGCCCAAATAAACACAATTAGAAATGCAAAAGATCAAAACACAATAGACCATGAAGAAATATAAAAAATTATCAGAGATTACTATGCATACCTGTATGGAAACAAACTTGAAAACCTAAGAGGCTGGACTCGTGGCTTAGCCGGTAATCCCAGCATTTTGGGAGGCCAACCTGAAGTTCTGGCTACTTGGAAGGCTGAGGCAGAAGGATCTCTGGACCAGCAGGTTGACACTGGAGTGACTGTGAGTGTGTCATGGCACTCCAGCCTGGGTGACAGAGTGAGACTCCAACTTAAACGAAACAACAAAAAAAGAAAATCTAAATGAAATGGAGGATTCTCTGACATCACACAACCACCCAAAGTTGAAACAAGAAGAAATTGATACATTCAATAGACCAATAACAACCCAGGAAATAGACACTCCATCATACGAAAACTACCCACACACACACACACAAAAGTTCTGGAACAGACAGCTTTCCAGTGGAATTCTACAAAACATACAAGGAGCTGATACCAATCCTATTGAAAGCATTTCAAGCAATTGAGAATGATGGAACTCTCCCCAGGTCATTTTATGAAGTCAACATCACACTGATACCCAAACCAGGTAAAGATCCAACAAAGAAAGAGAGTTGCAGGCCAATATCCCCGATAAACATTGATGCAAAAATAATAAGATTCTAGCAAATCAGATCCAAAAACACATCTCAAAAATCATCCACCAAGACCAATAGGCTTCGTCCCTGGGATGCAGGGCTAGCTCAACATTTACAAGACCACAAGTGTAATTAAATACATCAACAGATGTAAAAAAAGGAATCACAGCTGGGTGCGGCGGCTCAGCCTGTAATCTCAGCACGTTGGGAGGCTGAGGTGAGAGGATTGCCTGAGCCTGGAGACTAGCCTAGGCAACCTGGTGAGACCTTGTCTCTACAATAAATCACAAAAATTAGCCAGGCATGGTGGTGTGCATCTGTAGTTCCAGCTACCTGGACGAATCACCTAAGCCCAGCAGGTCGAGGCAGTGGTAGCTGTGGGCATGCCACTGCACTCCAACCTGGGTGACAGAGTGAGATTCCAACTCAAAAAAAAAAAAGAACCACACGGTTATGTCATTAGATGCAGAAAAAGCTTTCGATAAAACCTAGCATCCCTTCTTCATAAAATCCTTGAACATCTAGGCATAGAGGGAACATACCTCAAAATAGTAGGAACCATCTAGATAAACCCACAGCCAACATATTGCTAAATGGACAAAAATTGGAAGCATTTCCCCTGAAAACTGGAACAAGACATGGCTGCTCACTCTTACCCCTCTTGTTCAACATAGTGTTGGAAGTCCTAGCTAGAGCAATCAGACAAGAGAAGGAAATCAGGGGTATCCAAACAGGAAAACAGGAAGTCAAGCTATCCCTTTTTGCTGACGATATGATTCTGTCTTTGAAAATATGAAAGAATCTGTCTAAAACCTCCTTACATTGATAAAGAACTCTGGAAAAGTCTCAGGGTACAGAATAAATGTGCAAAAGACAGTCACATTCTTATACGCCAATAGCAAACAGGCAGAGAACCAACTATAAAGCACAATCTCATTCACAATAGCCACAAATAAATGAAATACCTTGGATCTTCCTGACCAGAGAAGTGAAAGACCTTTCCAACAAAAGCTACAAAACATTGCTCAAAGAAATCAAAGATGACACAAACAAATGAAAAAATATTCCATGCTCATGGATTGGAAGAATCAACATTGTTAAGATGTCCATCCTACTAAAGGTAATCTACAGATTTAATGCAATACCCATTAAATTACCAGCGTCATTCTTCTCAGTTCTGGAAATAGCAATACAGAAATTTATATGAAATCATAAACGACCACAAATAGCCAAAACAATCCTCAGCAACAAAACAAAACAAACAAAAAAATAAACAAGGTGGAATGTATCACATTTCCAGACTTTAAACTTTATTATAAGACTACAATAATCAAAACAGCATGGTGTTGGTACAAGAACAGACATATAGACCAATGGAACAGGATAGAGATTCTGGAAGCAAAACCTCGATTTCTCAACCAACGGATCTTCGACAAAGCCACCACTAACAACCACTGGGAGGAGAAGAACTTATTCAGTGAATAGTGCTGAAAAAACTGACTGGCCAGGTGCAGAAGATTCAAACAAGACCTCTACCTATCACCATACACAAACATCACCTATAAAGGGATCAAAGACCTAAACATGAAACCTCAAACTATAAAAACCTTAGAAAATGCGGGAGACACCATTATGGAATTTGGAACTGGCAACCAATTCCTGATCAAAACCCCAAGTGCCCATGCCGTAAGAGATAAGATAGACAAGTGGGACCTTATCAAACTGACAAACTTCTGCAAAGCCAGAGAAACCATTGAGAGAGTGGGGAGACAGCCCACAGACTGGGAAATAATATTTGCCAACTGTATACCTGACAAAGGCTTAAATTCTAGGATCTACAAGGAACTCAAACATGTTGAAAAGAAAAAAAAACACAAACAGCCCTATTAATAAGTGGACAAAAGATATGAATAGACAGTTCTCAAAAGAAGACATACGAGCAGCCAATGGATACATGAAAAAATACTCAGCTTCATTAGTCATCAAAGAAATGCAGATTAAAACTACACTGAGATACCACCTAACTCCAGTCAGTATGGCCATCATGAATAACTCAGAAAACCACAGATGCTGGAGAGGCTGCAGGGAAAAGGGAACTCTTCTATACTGTTCCACCTCTGTAGAAAACAGTGTGGTGATTCCTAAAAGAACCAGAAACTGGCCTTCTATAAGACACAGCAATTCTTCTGAGAATATACCTGGAGGAACTCAAATCATTCTACAAAAAAGATATCTGCACACGCATGTCTATTGCAGCACTATTCACAATAACAAAAACATGGAGCCAACTGTGCTGCCCATAGACAGTAGGCTGGATTAAAAAAAAGTGGTACATATACATGGTGGAATATCATATAGCCATAAAGAAGGACGGAACTTTGCGGCAACTTGGATGAACTTAGAGTCTGTAATACTCAGTGTTCCGTCACAGAAACAATGAACTGAGTGCCACATGTTCTCACTCATAAGTGAATCCTGAACAATCTGATAATACCACAAGAAAGCAATTGGCAGTAGTGGGAAACTGCCAGGGGGAGGTGGTGGGAAATACTTCCTTAATCAGGATACCTGATCTCAAACCAGGTGACTTGGGGACCAAAGTGAGGCCTAAACTTTATCTGTACGATGACCTTTTGTATACCTAACCCTGAATTGCACTCCACATCCTTAAAATAAAATTTAAAAAATTATTATTTATTGTAGTATATAAAATTATAAAACAAAACATTTTATATATTTTTGTAATTATTATTATTATTATTATTTTTTGAGTTGGAGTCTCACTCAGTCGCCCAGACTGGAGTGCAGTGGCCACTCCCGGCCACCGCAGCCTCGACCTGCTGGGCTCCGGCGATCTTTCCGTCTCAGCCTTCCAAGTAGCCGGAACTACAGGCATGCACTACCACGCCCGGCTAATTTTTGATTTATTGTAGAGATGAGGTCTCGCCAAGTTGCCCAGGTGAGTCTCGAACCCACGGGCTCAGGCAATTTCCTCACCTCGGCCTCCCAAAGCGCGGGATTACAGGCTGAGCCACCGAGCCCGGCCATGTAATTATTTTTATGAGAATTGTCACTGGTGTACTTTATTAGTAATACAAATTTTTAAAGGGAAAAGTTATATATTTTAGTACCTTTAATGGCTATTTTTTTCTATTTTGTTTTTCTTTTCTTTTTTTGTAGAGATGAGGTTTTGCTAGGTTGTGCAGGTTGGTCTCCAACTCCAGGTCTTCCCACATTGATCTCCCAACATGTGGGGATTACAGGTGAGAGCCACCATGGGTGACGGTTTCCTATTTTTTGAACCGAGTGCCCACATATTTATTTTGTACTGTACCCTGGTCTTCCTGTCCCAGCTTTGCACAGCTCTTCACCTTTCTTTGCTCTTAGATTCTCTCATCACTGGAGTGCCTTGAAGCTGAATGGGACCAGGACCCCCATAGATCAATTTCTTGCTCCTGACCCTGTGGTGCTTGCTAGAGAGGAAATTGCATATAGTCCATGATTTACTTTCCTTGCCATTTAAAAAAATTTGCCACCCGTATTATTTCTTCTTTCTGTCATCCATGTGATCCAGGTATTGGAGGGCTTTTATAGGTTTGACTTGCTATCATCCTGAATGCACCCGAAGGCCATACTTCTCACTTTATGTTAACAGCATCACTCAAAACTGATCCATCTTCCTAAGGCACTAACTAAAAAAATTGGGAATGCATGAGAAAGATAATCCATATCGTATAACACACAGCAGAAACATGATAAAATCCACACTTTGAGGTTTCTTCTTTCCTTGAAAGTTTCCCTTTTCTCTGTCTAGTGTACCATAATTTATTTTCTCCACACAGTCACTCAAGAGCCCTCTAATGTTCGAAACAATTCAGATCTAGTAGCGAGCTTGCACTCCTGAGTAAAGCAAAGGCCAGTAGAGAGCCAAGGATTATCTGTTATTCTCAGTCCTCTTTCTTGGTTTGGAGAGGAGGGGGCTCATTTTTCCTTCCAATAAGTTTCTTAAATTCCTTCCAGAAAAAGCATGTTTCATCCCAGGGTATAATTCTTCTCCTTTTTAAAAAATCTGGTCTCTCCACTTGTTTTTCATAGTTTTTCTTCCCTTAAATCACACAGTTATCCTCAGACTTTATTTTCCTTTTCTCTTACTAAGTTTTATATATGAATCAAAAGTACGTATAGTAATTTTACAAATATTTATGCTTTACATTTAGTTTCGTAGTAAAGATTTATTGCAAGAACGAACCCTAAATAATTTGCTTACTCTCAGAGATATTCAGGCTTGGAATAGATCCAGATAATTGAGTCATTTAAGTGCTTCGATTTTTAGAAGTGGAAAACTCCATTAATACTCAGAACCATCATTTTAATCTCAAGTAGCTATTATTATTAGAAAGTTCTTTTTTATATTAAGCCATGTTATATTCGGTTGGCCTTTTTTCCAGTACAAAAGAAAAGGCTTGCTTTAAAAAATAAACTCAGGGAAAAGGAAGTGCGCTTGTTTTTCAAAGCCCTTGGGAGATTCTCACAGTCTCTTTCTGCATCACCACAAACTTCTATTTCATTGACTTCAACTTTTAAAAATTTTTTAAATGGCTAATTTATTATTAAACACTTTTCACATAATTAAATTTTTAACATTTTGGATTTTTTAAATTGCATTGGATTGGGAATACTTTTGTAGAATGAGAGTAACTACCAATTATAACATTCTTCTAATGCAAAGGTGAATATTCACTCCTCTAAACAACATATCTATGAAGTGCTTTAAGTACGGAGTGCTAGTAAGGTGAGGGCTATACATGAAAAGTGGTATTGCAGCCACATGCTTTTTGATAACTGAGTGGGAAGGAAGTAATAGAAGTGACCACATTTCTGACCCACTCAGTTCAGTGTTGTGGCTTTTGTTCGATTTCCTGCCTGTATATGAAGATTTTGGGGAAAATTATATAAAAAACTACAATATAGTCTGAAATTTCAAAGATACTGAAATAGGAATAAGAAGTCCAGTGCCTACAAGAGAAACTTTTAAGGTTCAACTCAACATTCAACTCAGAAGACAAGCACGAGCAGGAGTCTACTCAGCAGGTAAAAGAAGCCACAAGTGGCAGTGGGCAGTGGTGGGCATTCTTCCTACCTGCTGGGGGTAGGCCATGCAGCATCCAACACTGAGGTCTAGATGCATTTTCTCCTCAGATGCCAACTTTGGTGCAGAGGGACTTTCACAGGGAGAGTGTGCACCTGCCCTCATATTCCACAGAGCCAATAACTCCATGAGCACAGCTTCCAGGTTCCCAGTTACAAGAATCCCTAGCCCAAGGAAGCCCAAAGTATGGTGTTCCTCTTTTTAAAGTATTTATAGTTCATTTATAACTCCTCCCAGTTAATTGCAAGTTACCAACCAGGGATACTTTTTAAAATTAAAAAAAAACAAGTTGCTTAGGAAGATGTTTGACATTTGATACTTAACAAGTTACCAGGGGAAAAGAGTTAGGAAGTTAACCTAGAAAATTCTCATGTAGAAATGCAAAAGGTTTTGTTAACCCTTTGCCCACAATGTGTAAATATAAACAAAAATGATAGAGGAGCAAACTTTGGCAGTTTCTAAATATTGTAACTTAATGGATGGGAATCACAACTTCCAACAGCATTAACCAGAAAAAAAGCAAAACCAATTCAAACGAAAAGTACCTGTGTGGCTAATAGTTATCAGAAAAATCTGATGCCTTATTTAGTGACTGATTTATTTCTAGTGCCACAAGGAGCAGGTACTCAGTAAATATACATTGAGTGAATGAATAAAAGACCCTCTTTAGGCTAGGCAATTAAATGTAAGTCAGGCCCTGTTGCTGGAAACCAGGCCCCTTTACTGGTGGAGATGTGTCCGTATCAACTGCCTTCAAGAGACCTGCTTAATTCACAAAGATTCCTACAGATTCAGGGTAAAGAAGTGGGGAAAAACATTTCACACAAATGGAAACAAGAAACAAACAAGAGTAGCCATTCTCATCACAGATTAAACAGACTTTAAATTAACAATAGTAAAAAAAGACAGAGATGGCTATTATATAATGAGAAAGTGATCAACCAATGAGAAAACATAAAAATTTAAGATACATATGCACCTAACACCAGAGACCCTAGTTTTATAAAACAGATTCTTTTTTTTAAAAAATTTTTTTTATTTTAAAGATGTGGGGCACAATTCAGGGTTAGGTATACAAATGTTCATTATGCAGGTACCCTTGTAAATCAGGTGTGCCCCCCTTCGCCAGGCAGATTGTCATTACTGCCAATCCCGCTTTCCTGACCCCCTCTTAGCAGTTTCCCACTACTGTCAATCATTCTCTTATAGTATTACGATAATTGTTCAAGGTCCACTTATGAGTGAGAACATGTGATACTCAGTTCTTTGTTTCTGTGAAAGATCACTCAATATTACAGACTCTATGTCCATCCAGTTTGCTGTGAAGTTCATGATTTTGTTCTTCTTTATGGCTGCATAACATTCCATCATGTATATGCATCACATTTTAAAAATCCAGTCCTCTTTTGATGGCAGCACGGTTGGTTTCATGTTCTTGCTACTGTGAACAATGCTGTGATAGTCATATGTGTGCAAGTATCTTTTTTACAGCGTGATTTGAGTTCTTCCAGATATATTGCCAGTCAAATATACCTGGAAGGTCGATTTTTAGATCTTTTAGGAATCGCCACACTGTTTTCCACAGAGGCTGTACTAGTTTACACTCCCACCAAAAGTGTAAAAGTATTCCCTTTTCACCACATCCTCTCCAACATCTGTTGATAAAACAGGTTATACTAGACCAAAAGAGATAGACACCAATACAGTAATACACTTCATGACAGCAATAGACAGATCATCAAGGCAGAAAGTCAACAAAGAAACATTGGAGTTAAACAGGACAGAAGATTTCATCCAGAAACTACAGAATACCCATTTTTTTCTCATCAGCACATAGAACATTCTCAAAGATAGCCCATATGATAGGCCACAAGTCAAGACTCAATACATTTAAAAATATCAAAATTGTGTTAAGCACCTTCTCAGGCTGCAGTGGAATAAAACTAAAAACTAACTTCAAGAAGATCTTGTGAAACCAAGGATATGGAAGTTAAACAACTTGTTCATAAGTGATCCTTGGGTCAACAAAGAAATCAAGATGGAAATTTTAAAATTCCTTGAAATGAATGTCAACAATGAAACAAGTTATCAGAACTTCTGGGACACAGGCAAAGCTGTGCTCAGATGAAAGTTTACAGAGCTTAAGGCCTACAGTAATAAGACTAAAAGCATATTGACAACCTAACATCACACCTCAGGGAACTAGGAAAAACACAATAAAACCAAACTCAAAGCTAGCCAAAGAAAAGAAATAACTAAAATCAGAGCCGAACTAAATGAAATTAAAATAAAAAAAATACAATGAATCAATGAAGCAAACAGTTGTTTCTTTGAAAAGAGAAACAAAATGGATAGACCACTAGTAAGACTAATGAAAATGTGGCATATATACACCATAGAATACTATGCAGCCATACAAAAGAATAAAATCATGTTCTGCAGCAGCATGAATGGAGCTAGAGATCATTGTCCTAAGTAAATTGACTCAGAAACAGAAAACCAAACACTGCATTCTCCCACTGATATGTGGGACTAAATGGTCACAGAAATGGAAATAATAGGCACTGGAGTCATCAAAAAGGGAGGAGGGAGAAGGGGATTAGTGTTCAGAAACTATCTACTGGGCACAATGTTCACTGGCTGTGGAATGGGCCACCTGAGACCCAATCCTCACCACACAAAATTCATCCATAAAAATACGCATGTGTCTAAAATTTAAAAACAAATTTGCTGTATAAAATTAGAAGACATTATTGTTCTACTAGATGAGCAGATATCAATATAGTGACATAAAAATATGATAAAGCAAGGAAACATGATACCTTCAAAGGAACCCAATAATTATCTAAAAACAGACACCAAAGAAAATTGATAAAAATAGTTGAAAATGAATTCAAATTAATGATCTTAAACTCAAAGAGATATAAAAGAACACAGACAGGCAATTCAACAAAGTCATGGAAGTAATTCCTGATCTTTTCAAGAAGTTAAACAAAGAGGTAGATATCATAAAAAGAACCAAACAGAAGTCCTGGAATTGAAAAATTAAATAAGTGAAATAAAAAAATACAAGAGAGATTTAACAATGGATTAGATCAAGCAGAAGAAAGAATTGTGAACTTGAAGACAGATTTTTGAAATAACTCAGACAAAAATTTACAAAAAGAATTGAAAGGAGTGAAGAAAGCCAATGGGTCAGTATCATACCATAATACAAACAAATATTCACATTATGGGATTTCTAGAAGAAGTAGAGATGGAAAAGACATAAAAAAATCTACTTTGAGAAGTAATAGCTGAAAGTTTCCCAAGTCTTGGGAGGTATAGAGACATCTAGATAAAGGAAGCTAAAGGATTGACCCCAAAATGTTTTCTTTGATGCATATTATAATCAAACTGTCAAAAGCCAAAGACAAAGAGAATTATAATAATAGCAAGAAAAAAGCATCAAGGCATATATAAGGGAATTCATTTGACTAAAAACATATTTCTTAGCAGACACTTTAAAGGCCAGGAGAGAATGGGATGACATAATTCAAAGTGCTGAAAGAAAAAAACTGACAGCCATGAATACTAAACCCAGAAAAACTATCCTACTGAAATGACGGAGAAATAAATTCTTACCCAGACAAGCAAAAGCTGAGAAAATTCATAACCACTAGACCAGCCTTATAAGAAATGCTTCAGAGAGTCCTACATCTGGAAATAAAAGGACAATATCTACCACTATAAAAATGCACAAAAGTATAAAAACAAAAAGAAAGGAATAAAATATTATCACTGTAGAAAACCACTAAATTTCAAATATAGACAACAAAAGAGAAAAAAAGGAACAAAGGATATACAAAGCAAAAACCAGGAAACAACTAATGAAATGATAAGTGTAAGTCTTTAACAACTTTGGATGTAAATTCTCCAATTAAATGATAAAAATAACTGGATGGATTTAAAAAAAAACAAGTAAAAAAAACCCTAAGTATATGCTGTCTACAATAAATTTACTTTACCTATAAAGACACACATAGACTAAACATGAAGGGTTGGAAAAAGATATTCCATGCAAACAGAAACCAAAAACAAGCAGGAGTATCTATACTTAGATAAAATAGACTTTAGGTGAAAAAAACATAAAAAGAGGCAAAGAAGGTCATTATATAATGATAAAAGGATCAATAAATCAAGAGACTATAACAATTGTAACTCTATATGCACCAGCATCAGAGCACTCAGATATATAAAGCAAATATTTATCAGAGATAAAGAAAGAGATAAACCTAAATACAACAGTAATAGCTGGTTACTTCAATACCCCATTCTCAGCATTAGACAAATCATCTGGATGGCAAATCAACAAAGAAATGCTGAAGTTAAGCTGTATTCTAGACCAAATGAACTTAACAAACATTTACAGAGTATTTCATCCAACTGCTATAGAATACACATTCTTCTCATCAGTATATAAAACATTTTCTGGGCTAGGTTATATGGTAGGCCACAAAACAAGTCTTGACAAATTTTTAAAAATCGAAATCATATCAAGTATCTTTTCTGACTACAATAAAATAAAACTAGAAATCAATGATAAGAGGAACTTTGGAAACCATAAAAGTACTTGGAAATTAAACAACATGCTCTTGAATGACCAACAGGTCTATGGGGAAATTAAGAAGTAAATTAAAAAACTGCACGAAACAAATTAAAATTGAAACACAACACACAAAACTGATGGGATCCAGCAAAAGCAGTACCAAGAGAAAAGTTTATATCAAAAAGTAGAAATATTTCAAATAAACAACATAACAAGGCACCTCAAGAAACTAAAAAAGTATAAAAAGCCCAGAACTAATAGAAGGAAAAAAATAATAAAAATCAGAGAATAATTAAACAAAATAAAGACTCCTCAAAAGATAACAGAAGAGATCAATAAAACATAAAGTTTTTTAAGATAAAGAGACAAATCAAATAAATAAAATTGGAATCAAAATAAGAGACATTATAACTGATACCACAGATATAAATAAGAATCATGAGAGACTATTATGAAAAACCACACATCAAATGGAAGAACTTAGAGAAAGTATAAATTCTCGGATACATACAACCTACCAAGAGTGAATCTGGAGGAAATAGAAAATCTAAACCAACCTATAATGAATGATAATAATTAATCCATAATAATAAGAATCTCAACAAAGAAAAGACCAGAATCCAATGATTTCACTGTTGAATGCTACAAAACTTATAAAGAAAAACTTACACCAATTCTTTGCAAACTATTCCAGAAAATTGAAAAGAAGGTAATTCTTCCTAACTCATTCTATAAGGCCAGCAATAATTTGACACCAAAACCAAATGAAGATACAACAGAAAAGAAAACTATGAGCCAATATCCTTGATGAACATAGATACGAAATTCCTCAACAACATTCTAACATACTGAATTTTGCAGCACATCGAAAAGATTATACAGCACAATTCAATGGGATTTATCTCAGGGATGCAAAAATGTTTCAACATATGCAATCAATAAATGTGATATATTGCATCAATAGAGTGAAGGTCAAAAACCATATGATCATCTCAATAGATGCAGAAAAAGCATTTGACAAAGTTCAACATCCCATCATGACTAAAACTCTCAACAAATTAGGTATAGAAGGAACATACCTCAAAACAAAAGAGGCCATATATGACAAACCCACAGCTAACATCATACTGAATGGGGAGAAACTGAAAGCTTTTTCTCTTAGAGCTGTGACAAGACAAGGATGCTCACTTTCATCACTCTTCCTCAATATAATGCTTGAAGTCCTAGCCAGAGCAATTAAGCAAGAAAAAGAGATAAATGATATGCAAATTGGAAAAGGGATAGTCAAATTGTCACTCTGCATGGAACATGATCTTATATGTACAAAAACATAAATATGCCATAGAAAACTCTTAGAACTGATAAATGAATTCAGTAAAGTTGCAGGATACAAAATGGACATTCAAAAATCAGCAATGTTTCTCCACACCCATAAGTAACTAGCTAAATGTTTCTGGAAACAGCATATCCACATGCAGAAGAATGAAACTAGACCTCTATCTCTCACCATATAAAATAAATCAAATAAAAATGGATTAAAGACTTAAATGTGAAACTCTAAACTATAAGACTATTAGAAGAAAACACAAGGAAATGCTTCAGAACATTGATGTAGATAAAGATTTTGTGGATAAGACTTCAAAAGCCGGGCAACAAAAGCAAAAATGGATAAATGGGTTTATATTAAACCCCAAATCTGCACAGCAAAAAAACAGTCCACAGAATGAGACAAACTGTTGAATGAAAGAAAATATTTGCAAAACACTCATTTGATAAGTGATCAATATGCAGAATATATAAGGAACTCAAACAACTCAACAGCAAAAAGTGGGTAAAAGATATTCACAATAGCAAAAATGTGGAATCAACTGTGCTGCCCATCAAAAGTGGACTGGATGAAAAAAATGTGGTACATATACATGATGGAATATTATGCTGCCATGAAGAACGACACAATTATGGACTTCACAGCAACTTGGATGGATTTAGAGTCTATCATAGTCAGTGTGTGTCACAGAAACAGAGAACTGAGTACCACATGTTCTTATTCATTAGGTGTATCCTGAACATTTATCATAATACTACAAGAAAGGGATTGGCAGTAGTGGGATACTGCTGGGGGTGGGGACACATGATATCAATAAGGGTACCTGGTCCCAAATCAGGTGAGGTGAGAATCAATGGGCAACCCAAACTTCACCTGTACGATAAGCACTTAATTTACCTAACCCTGAATTGTACCCCACATACTTAAACAAACAAACAAATAAATAAAATAAATAATAAATGGGCAAAGGGTCTGAGAATAAACACGTCTCAAAACAAGACTCACAAATAGCCCACAAATTTATGAAGAAATGCTCAAACCACAACATCACTAATCATCAAGGAAATGAAAATCAAACTGCCAATGAGATAATCTCACCCAATTAGAATGGTTATTATGAAAAAGGCCAAAAGAAAAGAAAAGAAAATGCTGGCAAGGTTGCAGAGGAAAGGGAACTCTTATACACTGTTGGTGGGGATGTAAATTAGTGCAGACATTATGGAAAATAGTATGGCGTACAGGCTTCCCCCACTAGGTAAGTGTTCTAGGAACCCATCAGCATCTGTGACCAGCCAGAGTTGTGAAAGGCTACATCTGGCATCAGTGAATTTTTTTTTTTAATTTGGAGTTTCTTTCAACGCATTTGTCCACTTCATGATGGGTGATTTAAACTGCACCTGCCAACACTGTGCTGAGTGTTCAGCAGGTTTTGACCAAAAATGGTATGACCCCCATGGCTCACCCTCCCTATTTACTGGGTCTCTCCTTGAGTGACTTTATCTGTTTGTTTCCCCAGATGAAAAAAAGTTTTCGAAGGGAAACATTTTGCTGATGTGGAAGAGATGAAACAAATGACAGAAATACTAAAAGGCATCAAAATTGGTGAGTTCAAAACTGTTTTCAAGGGAAAAAATGTCTCAATAGATGTATTGAATCAAATGGAAAGTACTTTGATGGTGACTGAAATTTAAACATGTAAGAAAAATACACAATGTTTTATAAATAAATTCTGGGTTTTTTGGATCTCCCCTTGTATTTATCCTAAAGAAAGGGAATCAGTATATTTAAGAGATATCTGCACTCCCATGTTTATTGCAACACTATTCACATTAGTCAAGATATGAATCCATTTAGATGTCCATCAACACATGAATGAATAAAGAAAATGTGATATTGTGCGTATGGGTGTGTGTATATACATACACACACAATGAAATACTATTCAGAAATAAAGAAAATGAACTCTTGTCATTTGTGGCTACATGAATGAACCTGGGGGCCATTATGGGAAGTGAAATAAGTCAGCCACAGAAAGATAAAAGCTATATACTGCCACTGAATTTAGGGATCTAAAAATTGAGCTCATAGAAATATATGTGGTACATACACCATGGATTGCTAAGCAGCCATAAAGAAGAATGAAATCACGTCCTTTGCAGCAGTGCGGATGCAGTTGGAAGCCATTATTCTAAGTAAATTAGCACAGAAACACAAAATTGAATACTGCACATTCTCTAAGTGCGAGCTAAACACTGGGTACACAGGGGAATAAGGATGGGAACACACACAGAGGACTCCTAAAAGGGGAAGGCAGGGAGAGGAACAAGTGTAGAAAAACTCCCTATTGGATACCATGCTCACTATTTGAATGATGGATTCAAGAGAAGCCCAAACCTCATCATGACTCAATATACCCATGTAAAAAACACGTACATGTGCTTCTTGAATCTAAAATTTAAAGAAAAGACTGAACAGCAACAACAAAAAGAAGCAGTTTTCACTCCACAAAGTAAAGTGAAAGATAAGATTCATTACCTTACAAATAGTGCTTGTTTGGAATGTTTTATTGCTTTAGCAGGTCAAACTTTTTTTCTCAATTAAAAAAAAATTTCAAGTTAAATTATGTCTTCTTTGAATGAATGCAAAAATATTATGTCCCAAATAACAAGATAGATAATGAGTACTCACTCTGGTTAACAGAATGTATACTTCAATAGACTTGAAATTTCTGTTTTGGTTTTACCACAACTCAGCAGCTCTTGAGCCTGACAGAGGCAAAGGTAGATTGATATTTGGTGATTACAGCTCAAGAACCATTGCCAGACCAGAGGTGTCATGGTTAGAAATGTTTGCCAAATAGCTGTCATGTGTGTTGCACATTCTTATGAGGACAGATGATTTTAAAAGGAGGTTTATATCATGTATACAAATACATCAACTTAAACAGTATTTTATTGAATTAATTATGAAAATAGGTTTCATTCTCAAACCAGTAGTGTATGCTTATTTTATTACAAAGCACAAAGCTAAAACTTGACACTTTCAGATGCAAAGAAAAAATGATGAGTTATAGATTTATTTTATTGAATAAGCAGTTTTAGTTTCACTAAGGGCCTTGATATGACCATTTAGCTCCAGTAGGCAACACAAATAAGCTTTCATTTTGTGAGGTAACACTATTTTTTTCTTAATTACAAAATTAATATGTCTCTAAAGCTAATGTTGAAAAATTATCAGTCTAAAACACTAATTTGTAAGGTCATTATTTATAATTATCTCTTTTCCAAAAGCATCACATAATGTTTAATTAAAAATTAAATTAAAGCCAACTTGCATTAATATGCATTTACAAATATATCCAAGATCCATTTAAAAGGTTTGATGTCCTTGTTTATCAAACTAAAAAAAGTTAGGAAAAAAATGTTAGGAAAACCTGGATAGAAACTTTGAATGTTTAGAAAAAATAATCAATGTGTAAAGCATGTCCTGGGAATAAAGTTGACACCTTTGAAAGCTTCATTGACTCTTGGTGGGCTGAAATGCTAAGCATTAGGAGGAATTCCAAATAGTCTATCCACATAACACTTTTTTTTGTTTGTTTGTTTTTGAGTTGGAGTCTCACTCTGTCGCCCAGACTGGAGTGCAGTGGCCGCTCCCGGCCACTGCAGCCTCCACCTGCTGGTCTCCGGCGATCCTTCCGCCTCAGTCTTCCAAGTAGCTGGAATTACAGGCAAGCGCTACCACCCCCGGCTGATTTTTTGATTTATGGTAGAGATGAGGTCTCGCTGCCCAGGCGGGTCTCGAACCCGCGGGCTCAGGCAATCCACCCACCTCAGCCTCCCAAAGGCGCGGGATTACAGGCTGAGCCACCGAGCCCGGCTTCTCATACCACTTTTTATTCGATTCCCACATTTGCGGCTTGAGCTACCGGTGTTTCGGTTTCAGTCTGAAGTTCATTCGCGTTCTCTCTCCCCTTGAAAGAAGACATGCAAGTGTCCGCTCCAAGGTACTCACCAAGGGCAACCATCATTTTTGGAGATATTATTCTAGAGAAAAAAAAAAAAAGATCCTTTAAATGGAGTCAAAGAAACTACGTCGCAAAGATTAAGTGCAAATCACACAAAATTCAAAACATTGTTTAATGGGAAGGTTCAGCAGAGAAGTGAGTACAGTGTCACACCTGAATGCCATCAATATCCTCAACAAATTGAGGGTTCTCAGCCCTGACTATACCTTGGACCTTTGAAACGCACCCTTGTCCAGGCCACAATTTAACCATGTATCATACTCACTGAGTTCTGTGGAAAGACTACGTCTGTTCTTACTTACTAGACTAACAAACAGTACCAAAACAAGAAAGAAAACCAGACTCATTCAAGCAGAATCTCTGGGGAGCTGGGCTCAGGAATAAGTCGTTTTAAATATTCCCCAGGTAATTCCAATGAGCATCCAAGGTGAAGAACCTTGGGTTACTTCGGTTCCTTGAGGATAAGAGACTGTATCTTTAGCTTAGTTCTGCTCAGCTCAATTTTGCAAAAGTCTGTTGCTTACTTCCAATATATTAGATATTGTCCTAAGCCAAGGAATGGAGCATGAAACAATTCAGACAATGTGTTTCGTCCTCAGGGAGTCTGTAAGCAAGCATGTGACTACCAGTATGGTGAGTGCTCCAAGAGACAGGGGCAGGTGTTATGAGATGGTATGGGATGATACAATGAGGGACTTTGACCTAGCAAGCAATCAGGGCAGCCAAGGATGAATAAAAAGTATGCTGAATAAATACAAGTAATAAATACAGTATTTGTAACATTAACATAGTTTTATAATAGTGAATCTCTGATTGCACTTTCTATTTTGCCAGTACTTATAGCAGGGGAGGAGTATCCCTGGCAGCAAGAGATTCATGTCTGTAATTAAATTGGAAACTTCGTTATGGAATGTATTCGTTGTTTAACCCTACAAAAAATTACATAGTCCCTTTAAACTTCAGACTCTCTAAGTGATTTAAAAAAAAAAAAAAATCACGCAGCAGGGCTCGGTGGCTCAGCCTGTAATCCCAGCCCTTTGGGAGGCCGAGGCGAGTGGATTGCCTGAACCCGTGGGTTGGAGACCAGCCCGGGTAACTTGGTGAGACCTGGTAGCTAGAATACATCAACAAATTAGCCAGGGCGTGGTAGTACGCGTCTGTCATTCTGGCTACATGGAAGGCTGAGGCGGAAGGATCGCTGGAGCCCCGCAGGTCGACCCTGGGTTGGCTGTGAGTGTGCCAGGCTGGGCGATGGAGTGAGACTCTAACTCAAAAAAGGAAGGAAGGAAGGAGGGAGGGAGGGAGGGAGGAAGGAAGGAAGGAGGGAGGGAGGGAGGGAGGAGGAAGGAGGGAGGGAGGGGAAAGGGAAAGGGAAGGAAGCATGCAGAGTTGCCAGCGCAGTAGCTGGCACATAGTAGGTACTCCACAAATGTTAGATGTCGGACTAGATAGGAACCATCCACAAATACCCTGGAACCCATAGCATGGGCCTTTTGCTTTGTTAAAGGAACCACCAAGCTACAGCCTTGCAGGAGTTCTTTCACTAAATGAAATGAAGAACTGGCCAAATACCCTTAATATATTTTTGGCATCACACTTGGGTTTTTTGTCTCTTGCTTTCAAATCAACAAGGGTACCCGCATAAGGAACATTTGTATACCTAAATCTGAATTGTCTCCCAGATATTTAAAATAAAAAACAAAAAACAAAACAAAACAAGGAGGAATCTATATGAGTCAAACTCAATAGTTGACCAAACCAAAAGCAACAAACAAACAAACACAAAACTCAAGGTAATTTGTGTGCTATTTGTTTCTGTGTTGAAACAATGTGTGCTCTGTAAGGTCTAAAATAGTTGCTACATTTGGTCAATGTCTTAACCAAGACACAGCTAGCAATAGTCCTACAAATTGTCCTTACACCATTAAAATTCTTCTTTTCTCTCGTCATCCAAAAAAAAAAAAAAGGAAGCTTCTTTCTAGACACAAGCGGGAACAATACATAGGAAATTTGTTCATAAATAACAAAATGATAGTGAGATCGTTATTAACTTACTGTTTAAGAATCAATGCGAAATATATAAATTTGGGTATCATTACATAAACTTGTTCCTCTAAAATAGCATCAAAAACTCTTTTGGCCACATACTCCTGCTCCAGTAATGGTAACAGAAGTGGATACCTGGAATAGTAATAGCAAAAAGTAACATTAGCAGAATGGTATTTTTTACTGTCATTATGAACGTTGATTATTAAATTTCAGATACGAAATTATAACAAATAGTTGTAAATAGTAGAATAAAATTTAAAGCTTGAGGTTTACCATGTGTTTTCTTTCATGACCAATACTGGGACCAGTGCAAATATATTTAATTTTCTAGAGTAGACTTCTTGCTTTTGTTGATTTTCTACTATGTGATGGCTTGGATATATAGAAGCAATTCCTTTTAGATTTTTTTGTATCTTTCTTCCTCCCTCAAATCAAATAATTGTATAGTAGTAAGAAGCAAAATTGTAAAAATTATCTTACCAAAAAAAAAAAAAAATCTCTTGAGCGTATGTAACGCATCATTTTAGGCGGACCATTGAAACAGCATTAAGCAGAAATTGATTATGAACTCAACAGGAGTTGAAATGGATTAAAATATAAATTAAGATCCCATAAGTTACTACTTTGAAATTTTAAAATTTTATGTTAAGAAAAGGATTGACAGTGGCAGGAAACTATGGTGGGGTCAGGGAGAGGAAGGGAGGTGGGATTAACGGTAGTCAATATCTGTCTGGGGACGGGGGAGGGCACACCTCATCAACAAGGGTAACTGCATAATGCATATCTGTATACCTGACCCTTAACTGTACCCCACAATTTCAAATAAAATAAAAAAATTAAATTTTGTGTTATTCTTAATTATTTGAACCACACTCCCTAAAAATTCTTTTTATCTCAGTTGATTTTTGGAATCTGACCAATTTCCCATCATTAAATATTGGTAATTCATCTTTGTATTTTATTCTTCTAAAAGTTCCTTAGAATTATAGCATAAAGGGCACTACCATTTATTTTAAATTAGAATCCACAGATCGTTGTTTTATTCTCTTCCATTTTGGGATTGTTAATCTTTCTTTTTCTGAAGCCTTTTTTTTTAGATTTTCTGTACCTAGGGGTTCTGAGTGCATAAAAGTCATTTAACATCATTGCCTTCACTGGCTACCATACTCTCTCATGCTGGCTGGTCACATTCCTTCTGTGATCTTGACAATCTAGCTTTTAATAGCACTTACTTATGTATCATTATTTAATAATAATGCAGAAACCAAGAAGAAAGTAATTTAAAATGTATATCTAATACACAGTATATATACATATATGTAAGTTTATTATAAATATTACAGATATAAAACATGCATAGTACATGATTTACTATTACTAATAAAATATTTAAAATATTTTGCTATAAATTTCATATAGTCAATTACCAGTCACAGAATGCTTTCATCAATATTTTTTTGCTAAATTTGTGCATACACACTTCTATTACACATTATTATAATGATATTATTGTAATATTGTTGTATTATTATAAGCCACATTTTGGTTAACCATGAATTAGTGGCTGGATATTTGGATTGTTTTCACTTTTTAGTTGTTTTGAATAATATTGTATGAAAATTTGTTTACAAGTTTTGTGGGAACATGTGTTTTCATTTCTCTTGGTATTTACCTAAGTGGAATTGGTGGACCAATCTTAAACTCTATGTTTAAGATTTTAAGGAACTCTTAAACTATTTTTCAAAAACAGTTGCACCAATTCAGAATACTACCAACCATCTATGAAGGTTCCAATTTCTCCATATCTTTACGTATTCTTTTTATTGTCTGTCTTTTTAAATTATAGCCTAGTTGATGTGAAGAGTAATTCATTGTGCTTTTTAAATAAAAGCTTTATTGCAGTATGTCATATACCATAATATTTATTCTTAAAAATGTACAATTTAGTGATTTTTAGTATATTCAGAAAATTCATCACTATCTAATTCCAGAACATTTTAATCACCCCTCCCCCAAATCTCACACCTATTAGCAGTCATTTCTATTGACTCTTCCTACAATGTTTGGCAACCAATAATCTACTTTCTGTCTCTATAGATTTGCTTACTCTGGACATTTTGTTTAAATGGAATAATACAATATGTGGCCTTTTGTGTCTGGCTTCTTCCATTTAAAATCGTGTTTTCAAGGCATATCAACTTGGTAGCAGAATTCCATTCCTTTTTATAGCTGAATAATATTTAATTATATGGATAGATCACATTCCGTTTATTCATTCACCACTTGGAAACATTTGGGTTGTTTCTACCTTTTGGATATTATGCATAATTCTGCTATGAACATTTGTGTACAAGTTTTCATTTTAATTTCTCTTGGGTATATACCTAGGAGTGGAAATATTGTAACTTTATGTTTACCTTTTTGAAGAATAGTCAAACTGTTTTCCAAAGTGGCTGCACCATTTCACAATCTCACCAGCAATGTATAAGGGTTCTAATTTGTCCACATTCTCGTTAACACTAGTTATTGTCTATTTGAGTATAATAACCTAGGGAGTGTAAAGTAAAATTTCGTATTGTGGCTTTAATTTGCATCTCCCCAGTGATTAATGATGTTGAGTATCTTCTTATGTGCACATTGACCACTGGTATATCTTTTATGGAGAAATTGTACTTATTTCTTTCCAATTTGAATAGCTTTTATTTCATATTTTGCCTATTTCAGATCTTTTACATATTCAGATCTTTTGCCAACTTTAAAAATCGGGTTTTTAAAAAAACTGTTGAGTCACTAAGAATTTTTTAATATATTGTGGATATTATTCCCTTATAAACCATACAATTTGCAGGAAAAAAGTCCTTTAGACACAGGGGTTTTAAATTTTGATGACTCCAATTTATTTATCTTCTGCTATTGTTTCTTGTATTTTGATGTCATAGCTAACAAATAATTGACAATAACAGATTGTAGTATTTTACACCATTTGGAAATTTACGCGATTTTCCTTTAACGGTTTTATTCATTTAAAGTTAATTTTTGTACCTGATGTAGGAGTTGAGGTACAACTTCTCTCTTTTGCATATGGCTGACTGGTTGCCCAGCAATCTTTGTTGGAAAGAGTGTTATTTCCCCCTTTGAATTGTATTGGCACCCCGGTTTAAAATCACTCAAGCATAAATGTAAAATTTTATTCCATTGATTTATATATGTCTATCCCTATGCTAGTGTCACAGTCTTGATTAATCTTGATTAAGTTGAAATAGGGAAGTTTTATAAAGATGGCTTTCACTTTCTTGTTTCTTGCGTTCCATTAAACTTTAAAGTCCACTTTTCAAGTTCTGCAGAAAAAGAAGGGCAACTAGAATCCTGACAGGAATTGCACTGAATTCGTAGATCAATTTGGGGAGTACTGGCATCTGAACAATATTAAGTTCTCCAATCTATGAACATGGGATTTCTTTCCATTTATTCAAATCTTCTTTAATCTCTTTCAAAGATGTTTTGAGATTTTCATAGTATAAGTTTTGCACTTTCTTGTTATATTTATGTCAGTATTTTGTTATTTTTGATGCTGCTGTAAGTGGATTTGCTTTCTATTTCATTTTGGATTGTTCATTACAAGTGTACAAAAATACAATTGATTTTTGTTTATTGCCTTTGCATATTGGTTCTAGAATCTTGAAAAATTGATTTTGTAGATATAATTATGTGTGTGTATATTCCTCAGGATTTGCTATATACAAGATCATTTCATCTGATAATAAAGATAGTTTTACTTCATTATTTCTAATATGCATATGTTTTAGTTTATATTTTGCCTAAATGTTCTGCTGAAAAGGAGTTGAATCAGAGTAATGAAGATAGACAGCCTTGTCTTGTTCTTGATCTTAGGAAGAAAAGTATTCAGTTCTTTACCATTAAATATAATGTTAGCTTTGGGTTTTTCATAGATGTTACTTATTAGGTTGTGAAGTTCCCTTCTGTTTCTAGTTTCTTAATGTTCTTATCATGATAGTTTGTTAGATTTTGTCAAATGCTTTTTCCATGTGTATTGAGATGATAAGGCAGCTTTTATTTTTTTATTCTACTGATATAGTGTATTACATTAAATTTTTAAAAAATATTAATTCAACTTTGTATTTTCAGGATAATTTCCATTTGATAATGATGTATTATCATAATCTGTTGCTGAATTTCATTTGTTAGTATTTTATTGGAGATGTTTGTATTCATATTCATGAGTGGTATTGATCTTTAGTTTTATTTTCTTGTGATATCTGTCTAGTTTTGGTATCAAGGTAATATTGCTCTCACAGAGTGACTTGAGAAGTATTCAGTCCTCCTCTATTTTTTTTGGAACAGCTTTTGAAATATTTCTTCAAATGTTTGACAGAATTATCCTTGAAACCATCTGTACCTGGGCTTTTTTAAGTGAGAAATTTTGTTTTTTTTTGAGGTGGAGTCTCACTCTGTCGCCCAGGGTGAAGTGCAGTGGCACGCTCACAGCCACCCCGGCATCAACCTGCTGGGCTCTTGCAATTCTTCTGCCTCAGCCTTCCAAGTAGCTGGAACTACAGGCATGCGATACCATGCCTGGCTAGTTTTTGATTTATTATAGAGATGAGGTCTAGTCAAGCTGCTGGGGCTAGGTTCGAATCTGAGGGCTCAGGCAGTCCACTCGCCTTGGCCTCCCAAAGTGCTGGGATTACAGGCTGAGCCACGGAGCCTGGCCGTGAGAAATTTTTTAGTTTATGAATGTAATATCTCTAAGTCTATTCATAATTTTTTTCCTTTTTGAGTCAGTTTTGTTAGTTTGTGTCTCTCTATAAATTATTCCTTTTCAACTAAGTTATCTAGTTTCTTGGTGTGCAATTTTTCATAGTATTTCCTTATGATATTTTTTAAAAAGCTGATGTCCCATATTATATTCTTAATTTTAGTAGTCTGAGTCTCCTTTTCCCCCCCTTAGTCAGTCTAGCTAAAGTTTTATTAATTTTGTTGGTCTTTTCAAAGAAACAAATTTTGGTTTCATTGTTTTTCTCTAGTTTCCCATTGTCTATTTTATTTCTGCTACAATTATTATTATTTCTTCTTGATTTGGATTTAGTGTGCTCTTTTAAATAGTTTCTTAAAACAAAATATTCATTATTTATTTCATATTTTTCTTATTTTTAATGTGGTCATTTACAGCTATAAAAATTTAAGCACTGCTTTAAATGTATTCCTATACATTTTGATATGTTGTATTCCACATATTTGCAAATTTCTCAGGTTTTCTTCTGTTTTTGATTTCTAATTTTATTTCATTTTGCTTGGCAAACATGCTTTTTATGATTTTACTCCTTTAAAAAAATTTATTAATGTTTGTTTTATGGCTCAGCATATAGTCTATCCCAGAGAATGTTCTACTTGTGCTTCAGAAGATATCTACTCTGATGTTGTTGGATGGAGTGTTCTATAGATATCTATAGTAGTCTATGTCCTTTTGATCACAGAGGCAGCCTTTAATCATTTTAAAAGTTATATTTTTGAAGTTATTTTCTCAGTGGTTTTTCTAGGGCATACAATATGTGTTTCAACCCATCAGAATTAGCTTCAGATATGTACTCTGCTAATTCCATTGAGATATAGAAACTTTACTCCTGTACAGCTGTATCACCTCTTCTACTTTTATGCTATTATGTATAATATTGTTATATATATTATGTGTTTATGTTATAAATCCAACAATACATTATTGCAGTCATTATTTTATAAATGTTACATCTCAAAGAAATTGAAAGAATTAAGGAGAGCAAAAATATATTTGTAAAGTGTATGATATCAACCTTGTCCATCTCTGGTTCTCTTCATTGCCATCCAGTACCATTTACTTACACCAATATGGCTTTGTTCCCACCTACCTCCTTTGCACTCTTATTGTCAAAATGTTGCATTTCTGTATGTTGTAGGTCCAACAATACTATTATGTACATACTATGTATGCAATTGCATTAAAATAAAGTGAGAGAAAAAAGAAGAAATATGCATTTACACTGTTTAAAAAATTACCTACTTTATTGCCTTTACTATCACTTTGTTTTATTTATATGGATTCAGATTACTCTTTAGAGTCACTTACTTTTATCCTAAATAACTTCTTTAGTATTTCTTGTAAAGTGCTAAACAACACATTCTTTGTTTTGATTTTCCTCCATTTTTGCCTTTATTTTTGAAAGATAATTTTGCTGGATATAAGATTCTTGGTTGATACTGGCAAGCTCCCCTTCCCATGAACTTTGAATGCCATCTCACTGCCATTTGGTTTCCACTGTTTCTATTGAGGAGTCAGCTGTTAATCACAGTTGGCTTCTTTTGTACACGATAAAACATTTTTTCTCTTGCTGTTTTCAAGCTTATATCTTCATTTTTGTCTTTCAACATTTTGATTATGGTATGTTAGAGTGTGGAATCTCTTGTGTTCATCTTACTTAGAGTTCATTGAGATTCTTGATGTAAATTAATGTTTTTCAGCAAATTTAGAAAGTTTTTAGCCATTGTTTCTTTGATTACTTTTTTCTACTCATTTCTTGTATCCTCTCTTTATGTTACTTTTCTTACATATATATTTATGTGTTTAAAGTGTTCCAAATTTCTCTGAGGCTCCGTTTTTTTTTGATTTGGTTTTCCCTCTTTTTTTCTGACTGCATAATCTCTATCCATCTGTCTTCAAGTTTACTTAGTCTTTCTTCATTCAGCTCAAATCAACTATTGGGTTGTTCTAATGAATCTTTTTTTCTCAAATTTCCTATTCCAAATTGACATTTTAAAAAATACTTTTTATATCTTTTGAGATTTGAAGAGAATTGTCATTATACTTTCTTTTTATTTTAAACTTGAATTCTTTTTTGCCATTTAACATATTTACAATAGTACCTTGAAGTTTGTTTGCAGAGTCCAACATCTGGGTCCTCATAAAAGTAATTTTTATTACCTATTTTTTTCCAATGTATGGGCCATACTTTCCTGTTTCTTTGCATATGTTATAGTTTTTTGTGGAAAAGTAGACATTACTGATAATATATTTTAGGAACTCTGGATAATACTCTTCCATAAGGCTTGTTGTTATGATTGCTTGCTTATTTACTGATTTATTAATTTAGTGACTTAACTGGACTAGTTCAGTGAAGTCTATCTTCTCTTTCTACTGTCAATGTATAGCTTTGATATCATTCCTCAGCGGATGTAGTCTTGGGCATGCATGTCATCTTCCTGACTGACAGGAATGACTGTGGCTTTAGCCAGGCAATCATTTACTTTCTCTTTTGTTGATTTCCTGGTTAAGCTTCTGGTTGATCTGCTTCTATTCATATCAAACCTAGTTCTTAACTTACACAATTTACTAGATTTATGCTGTGCTGTTCTTTTTGTATTCCAATTCATGGTCTTATTCAATTAAAGCCAAGTCCCCTGGAAGGGGTGGAGAAATGCCAATCTTTGAGGTTGACTTTGACCCTCACCAGGAAGAACCTCTGTGTTATGGATCAGGAGGTGGGGGTGATAAGAAACTCACTCTTCACTGGCTGCTTTATCAAAATTGTCCCTAGGTTCAAGCTGTGAATGTTGGAGGAGGGAATGGTAGGAACTAGGTCTGCCAACAGCTGTTGCTACCACCCTGTATGGATCTTCCACAGCCCAAGCTTGGAGGATGGAATCTGATGATATTAAATGCTTGGTAAATCTACCTAAACCAAGTCTTTTGCCTTAGGAAGTTGGGGAAGATGAGACCTGTCACTTGACTGCTGAGCTTACTGGAGTTCTTTCATAACAAAGAGCTGTTCTAGGATGAGGAACTGATTGAATCATTTACAGCACCTCTCTGAATCATCCCTACTTAATGTAAGAGTGAAGGGACAAACACTGTCTAGTTGAGGTCATTCACTCAATATAGGCCTTCTACTGCATGGAACTGCTGAAAATGGGATCTGCCAATGTCAACTGCTGACAAACTACTCACAAATTCCCTTCCATCCCAGAGAGCTGGAGGGAGGTGGGAACTGCCAGTTGGTTCCCAAGTCTGCTAAAACAGTTATCCCACAAAACAAGAGGCTTGGTCCCTAGCCCTAATGCTATGGCTTTCCAGTGTTCTTATTGAATTTCCATAGATTTTGTTGAATAAATGCTTCTCAACTTATACCCTTTGACCAATCTCCAGAGATTTGAAATGACTTTCTTTGATAGTTTTGATCAGCTTAGTAGATGTCTCTGGGAAAGAACTTTCTCCTCTATATTCTGTCAACTTTTCATTACCTGTTTTAGAACTTTTCATTTAATTTTATAGTTTCTCTACTCTAAGTAGTTTGATTGCCTTTTAGCCAGCCTTTTTATTGGCAGTCTCTTTTTCATACAAATTTAACTGATGCACATCATTTAGATCATGTCAGTCTCCTACTCCACTTTTAACAATTATAATCACTACACTTGTCTTCATATCTAGTTTACACTTTTCAATATACTTTTACTGATTGGCTCCCTATGCAAAAGCTCTCATATTTTATTAACATCATAGTTTGGAATGTCACAGCCAAATTTATACCAAAATGCAGTATTACTGCATTATACTAATCAGTCTCATGAAATATTTTATTTGAGAGGCTATTTGTACCTTAATATACTTTTTAGGAAAAAAAAATTATTCTCAATACTACAATGCTAAATATTTAAAAAAGTTATCACTACCAAATCCCTTGTTATATTTCAATACTTGAATTAGTATGTTAGGTTTAAGTTTTTTTTTTTTTACCACATCCTAACATTCATAACTCCATTATTTTTAAATTGAATAAATGTATAAATTGTATACATATTGCAATTTTTTTCTTTTAATAAATTAGACATTCAAATTTCATTTTTTATTTTACTGTTCATATTTCAAAGCTTCAAAATGACCAGATGATAACATATATGGGAAGATTATTATAAGAAGAATTATAAGAGCAAAGATTACTGTAATGGGTCACTTACTTGGTTTTACAGCCCTTAAACATTCCAGTTTTGATGAAATATGGACAAATTATGGTGGTTTTGATGTCAGTTTTCTTTCTCATAGTTAATTCAAGAAAGAGCGACTCAGTCAAGCCAAAGGCTGCAAACTTACTTGCAGAATAATCTGAAACAAAGTGAGGAGCTATTAGTAATAGAGTTTGACAAGTTAGTTCTTAGAATTATTTTAAAAACAGAACTTCCCTTTCCTTTCTCTGGCTTGTCCTTGGGAATAGAGGATCACTTTTAAAGTCATTAATGTGGCTAACACATTACTTTCATATCTCCACACTCTATACCCAACAAAAAGTTGGAAATCATTTCAATTACATTTAACCCAAGAAGACCAGTGGGCAATAGGTGACTTCTTCTTCTTCTTCATTATCTAAAGAAGAGAATATCCCTCATTATGGAAATGGAAGGGAATGCTGGTATTACAAACAGAGCCAAATGTTCCAGAGATTTGGCCTTGATGCAGGAAGAACTTCTGTCTACCTTGAAAGAGTCCTAAGTTCAGAGTTCTGTGTACTGGGGAATACAAAGGCACATAGTGAAACAAAGTACTCACCTGACAGTCTATTAGTACCCGTTAATCCTGCTACACTTGAAATACAGACCAAGTGACCATGGTTTTTTTTAATCATGGCAGGAAGGAAGGCCTTACAAGTCTGGAAGGTATAAATACATTGAGTTAGTATTTCACTCATTTATTACTTTATTTGCTTAGTAAGTATTTGATGAATTTACTGATTCACTTAACATATATTGATTGAACACATTGTATGCCAAGTTTTGTGGCAGTGCAAAAGTAGGTCCCATATAGTCACTGTTTTTAAGGAGATTAGAGTTTATTATGTGTTAATCTATAAAATATTATTTGATTTCTTTTTCCTTTGAAGTAAGCTATACTAAGTAAATCAAATGAACATTTTATATTTATGATTGGCTAAAAATTCTAAAACCTAGTTTTTCTAGTATGCTGAGTTCTTCCATGCAGTGTCCAGCAACTTGTATTTAAATTTAATTGCATTATCAGACAAGAAAAGGAAATCAGGGGTATTCAGTTGGGTAAACAGAAAGTTAAACTATCCTTTTTTGTGGACTATATGATCCTAAACTTTGAAAACCCACGTGAGTCCTTCAAAAACCTCCTTGCACTGATACATGACTTTGGTAAAATTTGGGGGCACAAAATCAGCATGCACAAGACAGTTGCTTCAACACCTAAAAAATAGACAGTTGCATTTCTATGTACCAGCAGCAAGCAGACAGAGAATCAAATAAAAATCATAATCCCATTAGCAATAGCCACACACAAAAAAATGAAATGTCTTGGCATTTACCTAATCAGAGAAGTGAAAGACCTTTACAACAAGAACTACAAAACACTGCTCAAAGAAATCAAAGGTGACAAAAAAATGGAAAAATATCCTTTGCACATGGATTGGAAGAATCAATATTGTCAAGATGTTCATCTTACCCAAGGCAATCTACAGAGTCAATGCAATACCCATCAAATTATCAACATCATTCTTCTCTGACCTGGAAATGACAATACAGAAATTTATAAGAAAACAAAAAGAGTAGGAATAGCCAAAACAATCCTCAGCAAAAGGAGCAAAGTAGGAAGTATCACACTTCCAGACTTTAAACTTTACTGTAAGGATACAATAATGAAAACAACCTGGTGCTGGTACAAGAATAGGCATATAGACAAATGAAAGGACAGAGATTCCAGAAGCAAAAACTTGATTTCTCAACCAACTAATCTTTGTCAAAACCATTGATAACAAACACTGGGTAAAGGAAACTTTATTTAGCAAATGGTGCTGGGAAAACTGACTGACCACATACAGAAGAATGAGACTGGTCCACTATATCACCAGATACAAAAAACAACTCCAAATGGATCAAAGACCTGAATGTAAAACCTCAAACTATAAGAATCCTAGAAAAAAACCACAGAATACACATTTATGCAAATCGGAGTTGGCAACCAATTTTTGATCAAATCCCCAAAAAGTGAATGCCAAAAAAGCTATGATAGACAAGTGGTACCTTATCAAACTGAAAAGCTTCTGCACAGCAAAAGAAATCATTAAGAGAGTGGGGAGGCAACCCAAAGAATGAGAAAAATTTTTGCTAATTATGTGTCTGACAAGGGCCTAACATCCAGGATATACAAGGAACTCAAACATGCCAAAAGTAAAAACAAAAACAAAAACAAAAAGAGCCTTATTAAAAAGTGGGCAAAGGACATGAACAGACACTTCTCAAAAGAGGATGTACAAGAAACCAACAAATGCTTAGCTTCATGAGTCATCAGGGAAATGCAAATCAAAACCACATTGAGATACCACCTAACTCCAGTAAGGATGACCATCAGTAATAAATAAAAAAAACAGATGCTGCTGCGGGCGCAGAGAGAAGGGAATGCTTCTACACTGTTGGGAGTGCAAACTAGTTCAATTCTATGGAAAATAATGTGGCGATTCCTAAAAGAACTAGAAATTGACCTTCCAATGATCCAGTAAGTAACCCCCCTTCTGGAAATACACCCAGAGGAGCATAAACCATTCTACAAAAAAAGACACCTGCACACGCATGTTTATTGCCTCACTATTCACAATAGCAAAAACATGGAACCAACCCTACTGCTCATTGAGAGTGAATGGATAAAGAAAACGTGGTACATATATACGATGGAATATTATGCAGTCATAAAGAAAGACAAAATCATGGACTTCACAATAAACTGGAAGGAATTAGAGACCATCATACTTAGTGATCTATCACAGAAACAAAACAACTGAATACCACATGGTCTCACTCATAAGTGAGACCTAACATTAACTACAGTAGCACAGTGAGGAGTTGGCAGTTGGGAAGCACTGCCGGTGGTGGTGGCGGAGGCACATAACGATACAAAGAGTACTTGGTCCTAAATCAGGGGAAGCAACGACCAGTTGGAGGCCCAGTCTTCACCTGCATGTAGACTGCTTATGTATTTAATCTTGACTTGTACCTCACATCTCCATAATAAAATCAAATTATAAAAAATAAATTTAATTGCATTTACCATCCTAGCTTTACCATATACAAGATTTGCCCTCACTCTGATGATTTGGCACAATTGGAAAAATTGCTTGAGGAAGGTAAATTTCAATGCAAGGTAAACATTTGTCTTAGAATTGTCTACCATGACTTAGATACATTCTTAGTCATTCTGGTTAGCTTCACTCATTCATCCTCAAGCAAGATGTTAATTCTGTGTTCTAAGTCCCCATGACACAAATGTTCTAGGTCCCTTATCCATGCACCTTTTAGGTTCTTTCAGGGCACTTTTTCATTCTCCTGTTCTCCAATACTGAACTCTTTTATTTAAGCCTCTTTCATAAAAATTTATCATGCAAATAAGACAAAGAGATGATTGAATGACTTTCATCATGCTGTAGCATTTTCTAATAAGTGTCTCCTTGTCGTCTAACTCTCTTGGACAATGTAAATTTGTTTGACTAGAAATTATTAGGATCTAGATATTTCACAGTCTTCTAAAATTAGAGGTTGGCATACAGAAAAATAATTAGTTTGATTTTTTTTTTTTGTCTAATAGAAAAGATAATCCTGGGGTCAGGCATGGTGGCTCATACCTGTAATCCCAGCACTTTGGGATGCTGAGGCAAGAGGATTACCTGAGTCCAGAAGTTTAAGACCAGCCTGGGCAATATAGCAAGACCTTGCCTCTACAAAAATAAAAAAAAACATTTTGCTAGGTACAGGATTGCCTGAGTCCAGAAGGTTGAGGCTGCGGTGAGCTATGTTCATGCTACTGTACTGCAACGTGAATGATAGAGTGAGACCCCCCAACTCAAAAAAAAAAAAAGAAAGATAAATCCAGAGGTAACAGTAAAACAATCTTATTTCAGCATTCCTTTTTCCACTGACTATGTAAATTCAAGTTTTTCATATTATTATCTTGTCAACTGCTCGTTCTCCCATAAATTAGTTTCAATCAAACCTTGACAATGCTCATCAATTTCTATGAGATTTAAAATGTTAACAAAGTCAGAATTTTGCATGTAGAATTTTGGAAAGTCTGCCAAGATGTGCTCACCTACAAAGACCCAGTAGAACAGCGAGCAGAGACTGCATCAATTAATAGCACTTTTGTTTTCAAGATCTTATATGTCTCACAAACCTTGTTCCAGTACAGCTAAGCTGATTGGTGAGTTTCTGCTTATTTGCAGACAATTGACCTCTTTTGACATCTCATGTCCAAGCACAGCAGCAACTTATACATCTGTGTCTTGTGGTTACAACATCTTCGTCTTTCAAATATTAAAAGCTGAGTATTGTCTTTCAGCATAAAAGTTAATGATCCAGTTGGAGCCCGAGAGAGCACCTCTCATGTGATTGTATAGTAGATCCACTGAGGTATAAGGACCGGAAGGCTGAGTGTAGAGATTCAGCTAAACACCACTACTGGTATCTGAAAGTTTATGGAACTCTCAAGAAGGAATGAAGCCGAAGATGTGTGTCAGTGCTACTTTTATAATGAATTCCAGGGGTTGGGCAGTGAAACTCCCCAAAGTAAGGGAGAGAAAGTAGTGGCCTACAGCAATCTTTCAATAACTGAACACTGGTGAAATTAGCAAAAAATGATCAGAGTGAGTAGTTATCTGCTCAGAGGAGTCTCACCACTTTTTTAGGTGACCAAAGCACCCAAAGTCTGTTCCCTCAGCTCGAAATTCATGACATGGCAATCAACAGCAACAAGGATGCTAGAAACAATAAAGAATATTTGGTATGCTCCATATTTTTTAATTAGCTGAGCCCTATTTTAGGAGCTGCCCTGAGGAAATGTGGGGAAAAACTGTTAAATCCAAAGGAGAAATTCAACCTTTTCTGGGGGTGAATTTATTAATCCAAATATGCTTCATCAGAGATTGCACACTTGCCAGAATAGATAGAAGGACACTGGGGATTTCTCAGTGCGCTCACTAAAATTATTAACCAAATCCTTAGAAAACAGTTATGTCCTACACCCTAATAGCAGTTTCAACTTTCTCTAATTTGATATTTTTGATTATTGACATACATTAATTAGAGCCATTCTATTTATCATTAATAGAATGTTTCTGAACTCCCTCTTCTTGCCCAAAGGCTTCCGATACTACACGTCAAAAATTGTGTCTTTTGAAGACATGGTATAGATAGAAGAACACATTGAAAATCACAATGTGAACCAGGTGTGGTAGTGGCATGCCTGTAGTCTCAGCTACTCAGGGGACAGAGGATTGCTTGAGGCAGGAGGATTGCTTGAGCCCGGGAGGTTGAGGCTGGAGGATTGCTTGAGCCTGGGAGGTTGAGACTGCAGTGAGCTAAGATTATGCCACTGCACTCTAGCCTGGGTGACAGAGTAAGATCCTGACCCAAAAAGAAAAAAGAAAAAAAAAAGAAGAAAAGAAAAGTGTTGCCATGTGGCTTGGATCCTGCCAAAGATTGACTCATTGGTTCATTGGTACAGGCATTCTTATGTGAGCCACTGCGAGGAAGTCCTTGTAAAGTCACACCTAGGACTGAATCAGGCCCATAGAACCTGTTCTGTCCAGAAGCAGATGGTTGAGTAAAAGCAGACTCTGATGAAGGTCAAGCAGAATCAAAGAATCATAGAATCAAAGAGGGAAAGTTAATGTAGTCAAAACTGTTTTCTGTGGGCATGTGAGAAAGTCCTTTTTCTTTCTCCTTGATCTATTTCTAATCTTCTCTTTAGGAAGCTGTACTTAGCAAGCTGGAATGAAACTCTATTTGAGTGCCATCTTAATCCAACTGATACCCTCCGGATTCAGGGAAAAATATCTTACGGGGTATCTTAGTTTAGATATAAACTGAATGACTCATCAAAGGAATATAAGAATGATGATAATTCTAGTACTTGAAATTAAGATGAAAGTTTTCACAGTGAGTTAAGCTTGGAAAAATATATGGAATAAAATTTAACTTATTCTAATTACCATACATCCATAAACTATCAAACCATTTTACAGATAATACAAAAGATATTAATGCCTTTGTCCACAAATTTACTTGAGGCAGTATATAGATTCCATTAAAATGAGTTTCTGAGATCCTTCATTTTTCACGGTGATGTACCTATTTGCATATGCTTTGTAAGAACCAGGCCTTTTTAAAAACCAGGATGTAATTGAAGAGCTTGATAATGCAGCCAGAACATAGGGGTATCATATTTCATAATAAGTTTTGGCCGGGGCGGTGGCTTAAGCCTGTAATCCCAGCACTTTGGGAGGCAGAAGCGAGAGGATTGCCTGAGTTCAGGGGTTCAAGACCAGCCTGAGCAACATGGCGAGACCTCGTCTCTACAATAAATCAAAAAATTAGCCAGGCGTGATGTCACAAGCCTGTGGTTCAGCTACTTGAAAGGCTGAGGCGGAAGGATTGCCTGAGCCCAGCAGGTCGAGGTTGCAGTAACCGTGAGTATGCCACTACACTCCAACCTGGGTGACAGAGTGAGACTACAACTAAAAAAAAGTTTTATTGATCATGTATGACAAGGCAACTCTTTAGGAATAATGACATTCTTATGTGGAACCAATGCCTACCATGCGTCCTCCCCAGAAAACTTGACTGATACCTGTTTTATGGTTCACATTTCTCCTCCCAGCTTTACAAGTAGTAAGAGAGGTCACTTTTTGGCAGTTCAGAAACCTTGGCAGGTTTAGGTGATTTCAAGGAGAAAAGAAAATCTCTCACTAGAAGTACTGCAGGGAAAACCTGGTGGAGACATGTTTCTTGAGTTTGGTTTCATAGACTTGGAATAGACGAGTTAATATGAGCTGTAGAAACATTTTGAAAAAAATGTCTGTAATTCTAAAGATGAATGAAGATTCTTCCATAATCTTCAGATGGAAGTTGACTTTCTGATTATAGCAGTTGTTCAGAATCATCGGTCTCTAGATTTGCTGACATGCATCAAGGAGGTTTCTGTGTGTTTGTTAATATCTCTTACTGTTAACTGTGTACATGATTTAAGTTAAACAACAGGACACACCACATAAAGGTACAAATTCAGAGTACACGAATGAGAAGGAGCTACTGAATGAGTCACAAAAAAGAAATTCTTGCCAGAGAGAAAACAGCTTGTGCATAGACCTTCAGATGAGAAAGAGTTTGATGTGCTCTGGGATTTAATCAGGATGCTTGGAATAATAGAAAGTGAGCAGAAATTAAAGAAAAGGAGAGGTGGAAGAGAGACAGGAGGTGGTGTTGCCACATCATGCCGGGGCTCACAGGCCATGACGTGGAGCTGTACATTGGTTATCCTAAGTGCGCTTGGAAACCTCTGAATATTTCTGAGCAGGGCAGTGAGATGATGTGATTAATGTGTTGAAAAGATTGCCTTGCTGTCATATGAAGAGAAGCTAGAAGACTCCATTGTTCATTATGGAAGCCTTGAGGAGCTGTTGGCAAGAGATGAGAATGGCTTGAACCAGGGGTGACAGCAGGAGGAGAGGCGTGCCCTTGGGCATATTTTGCAGGGAGCGCCAAGGGTGCTGGTATTGAGAGAAAGACAGGAATTAGGAATGATTTTAGATTTGTGATGTGAATAGAAATGGGTGTACCCTAGCTCCATTTACAAATAAGGCATTTCCCCTTTCTAAGAGGAAAAGTTTTGGGGTGGGGTGGTACAGAAAAGGAAATCAGTGGTTTTCATAAGTGTTGTGGAATCCCTATCACATGTCAAAAACTGTATTAGGCACTCAATAAGTTTTGATTTAAAATAAGCTTGTTGGGCTCCAGTGGGGGTTCTCACTGGCTTCCCAATGACCAAGAAAGATAAAGAAAATAGTTCTGAGGTCTGTGGAGAGAAAATTGTTAAGTGGAAAGAGGGAGAAACCAGGAGACACCTAAAACAAACCCATTCCAAGGTTCCGTTTTTGAAGATACCAGGGCCCTGCCTGTTCCTCCTTCCCTACGTCTTCCAAGGCCCTAGTTTCAGCCACCTGTACCTCCTTCAGGCCTCATCCGTTGCTATTCCTCACATCACCAGTCTAAAGCTCTCCCTGCAGAAATGCCTCTGGTAACTCAAGTCTCCTTCTGCCTCCTATCCACTTTCTGGAGTGACACTGTGCACTGACCAGCGGGGTAGCCTCTAGGCTCGTGTGGCTATTTAAATATGTATTTCAATGAATTATGTGGCATAAAGTTAAAAGTTTAGTGCCTCAGTCCCGTTAACTAAGTGTCTGTTGCTCAATAGCTACAAATGAGCAGAAGCTATCCACTAGGGAAGCACAGATGAAGAACATTTTCATCATCAAAGACAGTTCTACGGGGCAGCGCTGTGTAGTCTGGAGTGGTTACTCCAGGCCTTGGGGAAGACATTCCTGAGATATAAATTCACTCATTCTCCTTCTGTAAGGAGTCTTCCCTCCTACCCTCCTCTTCCTTCTGTAAGCTTGGGCCATCACTTGCCAGTGGCCTGATTTGGGGGAATTCATTTCCATACTTTGGACAACAGTTTCCTTATTTGTAAAATGAGAATGAAAATGACTCGATGGCTGCATGTGTACTAAAGCACTGAGAACAGCACTCAATTAGTGGTGGCTATTGTGGTTTCTCCTGCCTTTGTTTTCTTTGTTATGATGCCCAGTTGTGCATGCACATAAACCAACACCTAAAAATAGCCCTGGTCTCTGCACAAGCTCTTCTTTGACTCCTGAACAAATTCAATCTCTCTTGCATAATTGCTGTCACACTCTCAGTTTGTATTTTGGTAGGAAGATCTCTGAACAGTCTAATAAGTCTGCAACCCAAACTGTGAGTGGCTGGAGAGAGGAGAATTTCCCTGAGCATGTGGAAGAGGGCTTGGTCAGGAAAAGCACAGACAAGTGTGGCAGGGCGAAACCTGGCGAGGATGGGACTCCATCAGGGGAAAACCCCCAAATGGTGTGTTTACAGATGAATACATGAACAGGTGTTTATAGGACTTTGTGATATCTTCCTACTCACCAGTGAAAGAAGATGATAAAGAAGACTTACCCAGAAATGAGAGATAGCATTTACCAGAAATGATCTTTCCACCATGTGATCTGGAATATCGAGGAAGAGCTTTCCTGTCACAACGCCAGCATTGTTAATGAGGATGGTCACATCGCCAACTTCTTTTCTGACCTGGTCAGAAGTGAGACAGACACTAATTCAATAGAGGTGTTGCATTTTGATATTTATTTTCCCAAATCACATTTTTTTCCTAATTTCTTTCAGGTATTTTCTTTAAAGCTAGATATTTTTTATCTTGCATATAGAAATTCAGTTTTAAAGTAATTTATGATGAGGTATGTTTTAAAAAACACTTGGATTTGGCAGTTTTTAAAAAGAGAAACTCGATTTTTGTGTGGAGATGAGCTGCAATATTTTGCAGCCTATTTTCTTTACCTCCTATTTGCGTTATGTTAACACTCTTTCCAGGGGTACCAATGCCAGTGAATCTGAGTGACAGTTTCCCTACATGTCTCTGGCCTATTCAGATGGCAGTTAGGCTTCCCCCTACGAGCAGTGGGCATCTGAGGATGACTTCTGTAGATGTCGTCTCCCCTGCTCTTCTATGAGTAGGAAGGCAAGGGCACATTCCATCCCCTAAGGTCTAGCCAGTGCTTGGCATGAAGACATCCAAACAGGATGTGTTTGATCCACTGCCCTTGGACTTCTTTTTGGTCCAGATCCATTGACTTCTGTGCACTTCTGTCCAAAAGGCTGCCTCAAACCTAATTACTCTCTGTGACTCATGTTGTCCCCGAGTCCCACAGCTGTGCTGCTGCTACTGTGCCTCTGAAGCCCTCATTGTTTTTCTTCATGCTTCCCTCCTAAACTTGCTTGCACCTCACTTGCTTGCACAATTCACAATATACCACAAGCTCTGTTCAGAGAAGAGCATGCTCCAGGAAATACCAGGGGGTTCTCTCTTTTTATCATTTTGTCCCAATTTGTAGGTGGCATTGATCAAGCTGTCCTAGCGGCAAAGCATGATTTGAAGACTTTTTTTTTTTTTTGGTCCTGAACTGGATCTTTTGGCTGACGTGACAGTCTGTTTCTTTGTTTCCAGATGAGAAGCATTGTCTGCCCTGACTTGGTTTTCTAATTCTTGGTCCATGCGCCGCTATGTTCAATGCTGAGCCTGCCAGGTAGCAAGATTTGGAGGTATTACGTGAATATTGCTGCTGATGTAGTAGACTGCTATGAAAGGAATAGGTAATAGTGTTGAGCTCATGTTGGGCTGAGAGATGAGACGCCTCTAACTGGAGAGGAAAAAACCCCCAGAGGCTAACTTTTAAGGAAGGACATCCCACTGGTTTGGTGGGCGAATCGGTGTGAGCAAGCACTCAGCCTTAGACAATGAGAGCAGGACATGGGCCCAAGAAGAAAGTGGGCTCTTAGGCTTAAAATGTTTCTGAATACTTAAGAAAAGCTTGGTAGTTGCTGTTATATAACTCAGGGAGAATCTCTGAGCCTTAGAGGCCTTGGAACCAGAGGAATTTTATCTAGCTCATAAGATTTAATTTTCACTGCAACTCTAACAGGCAGTTTAGGAAGGCGTTATCATCCTAGTTTACAGATGAAGAACAGAGGTTCTGAGAAATTAAGGTCTTGACCAAAGACCCACAGCTTTTGAGAAGAACAACAGTGATTCATACCCTGCTTGGATTCACACACCAAAACTGTTTTCATCAAAATTTAGTACTCTCTCTAGCCAAAATGATTATTGTTGTAACAAACAAATCTCATGCATATGCAAATAAATATACACAAATAAATATAACATACACAAATAAATATAAATAAATACACAAATAAATATAACTCATACACAAACAAATATAACAATGGATTGAACCTGAACATTTGAGAATAAATTGTGAAACTGGCTATTCTAACAAACACAATGTATTGGTATACTGACATTTCTAACAATATAAAAATGCTATCTCAATGTAATTTTGGGAAGTTAATTACTGTGTCCCTTTAGAGTGTTGTTATTGCTATTTGACTCTCCACATATTTCAAGGATTTGGGTAATACCTGTAGTTTGTTGAAATTCTTGTAGGTAAAGTCTAATCCTGATATTTGGGTTTCTTGGAAACTGATAAATAATTGAAATTAAAGAAAAAAGCAGATAAAGTAGTTATCTGGGAATAATTCAATTTATAGGACCATGGAAAGGAAGAAGAGTTTGAGATGCATTCCAATGATGAAAAGATAATTTTAGGTTATGGTTTTAGCCTGGTTTTCTACTCAATAGCAAGAAAACTTTAACCAAAAGGAAAAGATTTGTTGAAGGTGGTGAGAAGGAGAGGACAAGAGACTATAGTACTTTTGATCAAAGGAAGAGGATTATGAAGGGGTCTTTCCATTGTGCACACTTTTGCTGATGGCCCTTTGGGAATGCAGCATGAGCTCTGTTGCTGGCAATGGTTCATAGTTCAGCTCCATCACTCACTCACCTGCTCTATGACCTTGATAAGTTCCTAAACTCTGCCTGCTTCATTATTAGTGAAATGGAGAAAATGACAGTACCCACTTCATTGTGATTTGGCTAGTTAGTGGTGCTGGGACTAGAGCCCTTGCTAGATAGACTACTTTCTGGAGCTCACCCTAAAGATATTTATCTGTGAACCTTTTTCTTCCCCATGTCCTTCCCTTTTGCAAAATGAGGACTAACTGATTCCACTTGCTTGGTGCTAAAATATGCCCGGGGATCTATAATGCCCATACTCTCATTAGCTAGCGATGAATTATTATTTTTTTATTTCTATATTTTTAGAAAGCATGATTTATTGAGAGGACATAAAAGCTCCCATAGTGGGAGGAGACCCAAAGGGGTGGCCCATGATAAATTATAATAAACAAATCCTATGAGACCCAAAAATATAAAAGAAGTACAAGAAAAGGAAGGAAAAGGGCCAAGAGGTTGATTCAGAAGCTAAGTGTTACAGAGTAGGGATTCAGTCAATATTTTTTGAATGGATCAGTAAATATGGGAGTTAGATTATCAAAGGAAAGGAACATCTTTTGGAGGAGTCTGCTCTCAAATTGTACACACCCTTTTGGATCATAGTGTAGCGGATAAGAGAGTTGATTTTGGCTGCCACCTGGGTTGGAACCTTGGTTCTGTCAATCACTAGTTTTATGATTTTGGGGTCAAATTACATTTTCACTATCTTCCATGGTTTTCTCATTTGTAAATAGGGTTGATGATATTACTATGTGTATAAAGTGATTAGAATAGTAACTGTGGTATAGTGAGTTTCCTCTTCCTTCCTTCCTTCCTTCCTCCCTCCCTCCCTCCCTCCCTTCCTTCCTTCCTTCCTTCCTCCCTCCCTTCCTTCCTTCCTTCCTTCCTTCTTTCCTTCCTTCCCTCCCTCCCTCCCTTCCTCCCTCCCTCCCTCTCTTTCTCTCTTCTTCCCTTGTCTCTCTCTCTCTCTCTCTCTCCCCCTCCCTCTCTTTCTTCTTTTCGTGTTGTCTTTAACCAGTTTTGAGGCTCTGGCTAGAGGCTGGTCAGTTCCCTTTCTTGAGCAGACAATTAAGTCCACATGTCCAACCACTTCTCTTATTGCATTCTCACACTCTGGGCTAGGTGCAGACAACCAGGGACAGACCTTGTTTTCCAGAGTCCCATGAAGCTATTCAAATTAGCCAGTCCCAAACCTGCTTATCTTGTCTTGTTCATTCCTTTGTGTGGAAACCCCAATGAAGGCGCTTCACCATGGTTCCCCTCTCCCTCTGACGCTTGACTACCTCCAGTGCTTCCCTTAGTGGCCCTGCATGCTGTGCTGTGTTTTCCCCAGGGGTTGTTGAGAATAAAGACATGGAAAATCTCTGTCATGTTTCTTTCTCTTCCTCTGTGTCTGGCCTCACCATACCTTACCCAAGGTAATAGAGCTAAAACACTACTCAAAAACCTACTCATTGTTGTTAGAGCACATGGTAACTACGCAGTAAATGTTAGCTATTATTTAGAGTATTTATCAATATTTAGTGCGAAGTTAAGATAAATGTCAGTAGGTTAGGTCTAAGAGGAAATTTGGTCCCCAAATATGCTAAATGTATATTTTAATTTAATTTTTTTTTACGCTGGATTCCATACTCTTTATATCTTCAGTGCATGATGGTAATGGATAAGCTCTAGAATAACAAAACATAGAAAGTTAAGTTAAAGCTGGATACAATCTTAAAGTTAATTTGGCTCATATTTTTTCATTTTACGGATGAAGGAACAGGGACATGGAAAGGGCAAATAACTTAGTAAAAATCGCACAGCCAATGAGCAGCAAGGCCAGGACTAGACCCAGTTTCTATTAACTCCTGATGGTAAATGAGTCACTCAATTAAATAGCTCAGCAACATTGAGTTCAGAAGGCTTATCAGATTCCCACTTGCATTGTGTTGTGCTATGCTGCTTCTTTGGAGATTACGCTTCTTTGGAAGTTACATCATCCAATTTCTGGTATGCAGAATCGAGCAGGAGACACATAGAGATCTTCGGGAAACCTCATGACAAGCTTTCCTCCGGCTGTCTTAGTAAAACTGCATTATTTGGGGGGAGCACAGAAGCAAAAGGACACCAATTAGCTTACCTGATCAGCAACTCTGTAGACCTCTAGCCTGTTGCTACAGTCACACTTATAAGCAAATACTTTCACATCACCTTTTTCTTTGGCCAGTCTACATGTTTCCATATTGCCTTCTTCATTAATGTCCCACAGAACTAAAATGGCTCCATGACTGGCAAAATGCAAGGCCAATAGCCTTCCAAGTCCACTTCCAGCTCCTGTTATAAGTACAATCTCTCCGGCTACGTTCTTTTTTCCCCCGGGAAGGATCTTGTAAGCCAAAGATTCTACAAAGTAATATAGAAATTTTCCTAAAAATGTGATGGTATCCAAAATCGCATCCATGTTGATTGACTGACGAAAGGAATGTCCTAATAAAGAAAAAGGTGACCGATAAATCCATTACACAATGACCACAGATGCAGTGCACATGAAGAATTTAGTACAAGATTTACCTTTGAGAATCCATCTTCCTATTTCTGTATATTAGCAACAATTTTAGCGAATGTTTTTGAATTTTTAAATTACATCAATAACAATTATGAGAATGTGTTATTTTAACAAGAACCTTCCTGATATATGGGACACTTTCTTACATAAAATTTTTTTTTTTTTGAGTTGGAGTCTCACTCTGTCGCCCAGACTGAAGTGCAGTGGCCGGGAGCAGCCACCGCAGCCTTGACCTGCTGGGCTCCGGCGATCCTTCCACCTCAGCCTTCCAAGTAGCCGGAATTACAGCCATGCGCTACCACGCCCGGCTGATTTTTTGATTTATTGTAGAGATGAGGTCTCGCTGCCCAGGTGGGTCTCGAACCCGTGGGCTCAGGCAATCCACTCACCTCAGCCTCCCAAAGGCGCGGGATTCCAGGCTGAGCCACCGAGCCTGGCTACATAAAATCTAATTTAACCTAAAGGTAGTTCCAAAACTTGAGTAAGCGTCACAATTAAAGACATAAAACCTTTGAACCTTGGTTAGCCCAGTATTATTTGACTAGAAACTAAGACTTTGGATTCTTGGTCCAGGAATTTTTCTATTCTAGGAAAACACTTGATGATCTTATATCTAACAGAAATTTGCTTTTCATTAGGCAATTGTTCAATAATATAGAAATAATATTACAATATACATAAAACCTTTGTGCATTTTCATCTGATCCTTACAATATCTCTCTGAGAGGCAAGCCAGGTATAATTATTGCTACTTTATGGCAAGGACACAAATATTGAGTAGCTTTATTAAGGTAGCATAGCTACCTGGTAAAATAGGCAATATTGGCATTAAGGACAGAGATCCCTTGAGTTGCAGTTCAGGTTTGCCAGTAGAATAGATTTTTTTTGACAGTAATACATCCTCTTCCCAGAGTCACCTTAAAACAAATGAGAGCATTTCTGTGTTTGGTGACAATTTCTTGACTTTTGGTAATCATATTTGTTATACTTGAACATTCTTTCACAATCATTTCATACAGAAATTAGACATGGATGTATACAAAACCCATATTAAAACAGACCAGAGCAGTTTGAGGCAATAACGACCACCATCACAACAGCAATAACAACATCTACTACTACAACAACAATAATTATAGCAGCAACCCTGCCATTATTATTATTATTATTAACACTATGGCAAATTCTAGGTGCTCAGCACATTCATCAAGTAATTTAACTCTCATGAGAGTTGTCCTGTCTTACAGTTGAGAGAACAGAGTTGCTCTGAAGCCGAACAAACTAGTCCATGGTCACACTGCTAATAATTGTAGGAGTGAAATTTAAACCCACACAGGGACTTCATTGCTCAGGCTCCTAAATACGAAGTAATATAGAACTCCCTACCCCTCCAGAAAAAGGGAAGATGTTGAGTCTGGTATAAAGAATTGTCTTTCATGACGTCTCCTTCATTTTAAGTTTCAGGTATTAACTTTAAGATGTTCCTGGGACCCAAAGTGAGAATGTCAAAGGACCCAGGTTGCCTTGTTCTTGCTGTTAGCCCTATCTAGCCAGAAATTCTCACTGAGATAAGATAGAAAGAGAACATTATTGCCAGAGCGCCATTGGAAATATTTATGTGGGTTTTAAAGGGAAGAAAATTCCTCAGGAATGCATTTGGGTCTTCATTGCATCCAGTGAGTATTTACTGACCACAAATTAGGTTCAGAACAGGTATTGAGTTTTAAAGATGCCGAGTGACTGCAGTCTTTGCCCTTAAAGAGAACAGACAGAGACTGATTCTGGAGGATAAGCAAATACAAGATGGCAGAATGGTAAGTGGTGCAGGTGCAAACCCACAGGGGCTTGGTCACGGGTCATGTGACAGGAAGTCTGGTTTCCAGGAGTAGAGTGAAGAAAAGTCAGCAGGGAGAATTGCATTTGAGTTTTGTCTAGAAGGCTGCCTTCAAGACAGAGCAAGGAGAAAAGGCATTACAGATCTGCCCAATTTGAATTTATTGAGCATATTATATATTCTAAAAGGTATCATCTTTGGAAAATTTGGGGGATTTCCACTTCATTCATTCACTAAGAGTTAATGCAGATTTCAAGCTTACAATCAGGAAAATGACCAAGCTGCAGAAAGTTTACTCTCTTCTCTAAGCTTATGTAGACTTTTCTGGCTTAAGTTCAATCCTGGAAACATGTAGTATATTACAATGATGAAACCAAGTCATATCTTAACATCTATTAAAAGCAATACAGAAGGTATTCTGGGCCATTTTTATATGAAGAACAAGAGAGGACTGGGAGTTGCTTCATAACTTTTCTGTACAAGAATGTTTGTTCTCAAGGTAGATGATTTATCTTGAAAGAAATTCAAGATTTGCTATGAAAATCATTATGCTTTGGGAGAACTCAGAGGACGAGAGTTTTGACATTTCTGCCATGATTCATTACTTGAATGTTTCTTGAACTAATAAACCTCACTTTCAGACCACTGAAATCATTAAGATTTGGAACAAAAGAACAAAATACACCTGAGCCTTGATACCTGGAAGTGCCGGCCAGAAAAGATGATTGCTCCCAGGTGGGTCCTTGGGCAGCTGTGGCAACCAGGAAGTCAGGAAAGAAAAAATGAAGCATTTCAACGAGGAAACATTTATCAAGTGCTAAATGGCACTGTGCACGTCTTATTTTATTTAATCCTCAAAATAGCCCTGTGGGGTAAGTATGTGGCCCAGGTAGGAACATAACTCACCAAGGGTCACACCATTTTTAAATTGAAGTGTGATATAAGCCTAGACTCCGATTCTAAAACTCCTACTCTTTTGGCTACTCCTCCCTAAATAACTTCCAGTTAACTGGGTTTCAAATCACAAGGACTTTATTTCATTTTTCAGGCGTGTACTGAGTGCTTTGGGTTAAAGGATAGGCCATGAGAAAGTATTATTCCACCCACACAGTCATGTAGGGTGGAATGAACAGGATTCTCTTTTGGAGGCATGGATTCAACAGCTGGGCCTGCTACCTAGTTGAATAGCAGGGCCACTTTCTGATTCTTAGTGTATTCGTCTGCAAATTGGGCATGATATTTAACTCCCAGGAATGTTATACATGTTTGAAGAACAAAAATAACACAGCTTTCTAAAAGTTGTACAATGCCATACAAATATTAGTGTCTGTCCTTTGCATAGGAGTCTCCTGGATGGTAGCGTTGAGTTTGCAACAAGCCAACGATGAAAGCCCAGAATCAAGGCATTGGAAGCTCTCCTCTATTACTTAGGCCTGTACCTCAACTGTGAAATTTAACAGTTGGGAGGGCTTGGGAGACGAGTTTGTTATTAGACGTAAGGCCCCAGTGAGGGACCACTGCAATTGCTCAGACGTATGTGCACTGGCACACACAAGGACTTTCCCTCCGCTTTCTCTTGGCTTTCTTTCCTGTCTTTCCACCACCTCTTCTCCCAACCTGCTGAAAGCCATTAATAGCAAACAAGAACAATCAGAAATGAAAAATAGACATTGGAGATGATAATAGAATTACCTCACACATTATTGAGAAATTGCACAAAATTATGCTCAGAGAAATTGGTTCTCAATTGCAGGCACTTAGAATGTTCTCCCAAGTGGCCAAAGAACCAAATCTTACCTGTAGAAATGCTGTTTCCGGGTAGCACAAGTGTCCTTACAGGGGCTGAAGCAAAGACAGGTTTTGTCAGCAGCTAGACACTGCCTCTTAAATAACTTTGGTTTTACTTGTCCTCCCACACCCTTTGATTTCTATCTGTGTGCCAGATATGCTTGCATTAGTGAAATATATGGCGTATAGCCTGCATTTTCAACTCCCAAAGTGAGTTGGAGTAAAGGTGTGTCCTATGAAGACATATGTTTACAGTAATTTACAAGAGTAAACTTGCCACTTGTTAGGTCTCCTGTGGATATCCTGAAATCTTTATTTCTACATCGAGGACACAAAGTCTTCCTTAGTTTAGTTAGGAAAATGTGCTCTACTCATCTAAATAATTTGATCATCAGGATGCAATCTTTTCTCCCAAATCTTGTTACGAAAATTTACCAGCACACAGAAAACTTGGGAAAATGGTACATAAGTGTTCCAAGAACCAACACTTGAACTAAACAATTGAACCAAACATTTTGCCAGATTTGCTTTCTATCTCCTCCTCTCTATCTCTGGCTGAACCAATTGAAAGTTAAGTTGTAGATATCATGGTATTGTGCTAGGGGGACCCCCCAAAAACCCAGATTTTTTTTTTGTTAGCTGAATAATATTCTATATGTATATATACCATATTTTAATTATCCACTGATTGGCTGATGGGCATTTAGGTTGATTCCGCATCTTTGCAATTGTGAATTGTGCTGCAATGAACATGCGGGTGCAGGTGTCTTTTTCATATAATGATTTCTGTTCTTTGGGGTAGCTTACCTAGTAATGGAATTGCTGGATCAAATAGTAGATCTACTTTTAGTTTGAGAAATCTCCATATCGCTTTCCAAGGAGGTCGTACTAATTTACACTCCTACCAACAGTGTATAAGTATTCCCATTTCTCTGCCTCCTTTCCAGCATCTACTGTGTTTTGATTTTTAAATAATGGCCATTCTGACAGGAGTAAGGTGGTATCTCATTGTGGTTTTAATTTGCAGTTCCCTGATGATGAGTGATGTTGAGCATTTTTTCAAATGTCTGTTGGCTATTTGTTAATCTTTTTTTGAGAGATGTCTGTTCATGTCATTTGCCCACTTTTAAATGGGGTTATTTGCTTTGTTTTTACTGATTTGTTTGCGTTCTTTGTCGATTCTGGATACTAGTCTTTTATCAGATGTATAGTTTGCAAATATCTCCTCCCATTCTGTAGATTGCCTGTTTGCTTTGTTGATTATTTCTTTTGCTGTGCAGAATTTTTTAGTTTAATTAAAATCCACTTGTTTATTTCTGTTTTAGCTGCATTTACTTTTGGGGTTTTAGCCAAATCTTCTTTGCCTAGGCCAATGTCCATAAGAGATATTCCCAGGTTTTCATTTAGGATTGCTATGGTTTTATGCCTGGCATTTAAGTCTTTAATCTATCATAAGTTAATTTTTGTATATGGGGAGAGATAGTGATCAAGGTTCATTTTTCTGTATGTAGCGATCTAATTTTCCCAGCACCATTTGTTGACGAGACTGTCCTTTCTCGAATGTATGCTTCTGTCTGTTTGTCAAAGATCAGTTAGTTGTAGGTATTTGGGGTTATTTCTGAATTCTCTATTCTGTCCATTGATCCATGTGTCTGCTCTTATACTAGAATCATGCTGTTTTGGCTACTATAATCTTGTAGTATAATTTGAAGTCAGGTAAAATGGTGCCTCCTGCTTTGTTCTATTCTGGCTCTTTTTTGGTTCTATATGAATGACGTTGTTTCATTTGATAGGGATTACATTGAATCTATAGATTACTTTGGGTAATATGGTTGTTTTAACAATGTTGATTCTTCCAATCCATGAGCATGGGATGTCTTCCCATTTATTTGTATCCTCTACAGTTTCTTTAATCAGAGTTTCGTAGTTCTACTTGTAGAGATCTTTCACCTCCTTGGTTAAATATATTCCTAGCTATTGTAGATGGAATGGAATTATTGATTTGATTCTAAGCTTGGTCGCTATTGGTGTATAGCAGTACTACTGAGTTGTGTGTGTTGATTTTGTATCCTGAAACTTTACTGAATTCATTTATCAAGCTCAGGAGTCTTTTGGAGGAGTCTTTAGAATTCTCCAGGTGTAGACTCATATCATTGGCATACAGAGATAGTTTGATTTCTTCTTTTTCAATTTGGATATGCTTCATTTCTTTTTCTTGCCTCCTGATTGCTCTGGCTAAGACTTCCAGTACTATGTTGAATAAGAGTGGTAAAAGTGGGCATCCTTGTCTTGTTCTGGTTCTGAGGAGGAATGTTTTCAACTTTTCTCCATTCAGGAAGACATTAGCTGTGGGTTTGTCATATATGGCTTTTATTATTTTGAGGAATGTTCTCTTTATGCCTATTTTGCTGAGAGATTTTAATCATGAAGCAATGCTGGATTTTGTCAAATGCTTTTTCTATGTTTATTGAAATGGTCATATGATTTTTGTTTTAAATTCTGTTTATGTAGTGGATCATGTTTATTGATTTGCATACTTTGAACCACCCTTGCATCTCTGGGATAAAACATACTTGGTTATGGTGTATTTTTTAAAATGTGCTGTTGAATTCGGTTAGTTAATTTTTTTCCTGAGGATTTTTGCATCTATGTTTATAAGGGATAATGGTCTATAGTTTTCTTTTTTTAAAATTGAATCCTTACCTGGCTTTGGTATCAGAGTGATGCTGGTCTTGTAGAATGAGTTAGGGAGAATTTCCTCTTCTTCAATCTTGTGGAATAGCTCCAGTAAAATTGATACTAGTTTTTCTTTGAAGGTCTGGTCAAATTCAGCGGTGAGTATATTAGGTCCCGGGTTGTTGTTGTTGTTGTTGAGAGACACTTCAAACTACAGTTTCAATCTTGCTACTCTTTATTAGACTCTTCAGGGTTTCTGTTTCTTTTTGATTCAAGGTTGGGTGGATGCATAGTTCCAAGAAATTATCCATTTCTCTAGATTGTCTAGTTTGCTTGTATAGAGGTGTTCATAATAGTCTCGGATGATCTTTTGAATCCCATCATATCAATTGCAGTGTCTACATTTTCATTTCTGATTGCACTAATTTGAGTCTTCTCTCTTTGTTTCCTAATTAATCTAGCTATCAATTTTGCTTATCTTTTCAAAGAATTAACTTTGTTTCCTTGATCATTTGTATTTTTTTTAAATTTAAATTTCATTTAGTTCTGCTCTGATTTTCATTATTTATTTTCTTTTGCTAGCTTTGGGTTTGATTTTTTTGTGTTTTTCTAGTTCCTTGATGTGTAATGTTAGGTTGTTGATATGTTTTTAGTCTTATTAATGTAGGCCTTAAGCATTATACATTTTCCTCTGAGCAGAGCTTTGGCTGTGTCCCAGAGGTTTTGATAACTTGTTTCTTTGTTGTCATTAGTTTCAAAAATTTTTAAATTTATGTCTTGATTTTATTGTTGACCCAAGGATCATTCAGTAGCATATTGTTTAGCTTCCATGTTTTTGTTTGATTTCATGAGTTCTTGAAGTTAATTTCTAGTTTTATTCTGCTGTGGTTTGAGAAGGTGCTTGATATGATTTCAATGTTTTTGAATTTATTGAGATTTGATTTGTGCCCTATCCATGTGCTGGTGAGAAAAATGTATATTCTGTAGTTTTGGAATGGAATGTTCTGTAGATGTCTGTTAGTTCCATTTGTCCTAGAGTCTGGTTTAACTTTCTGCCTTGATGATTTGTCTATCCTCTCAGTGGAGTGTTGAAGTATCCCACTCATTGTATTGCTGTCTGTCTCTTTTTAAAGGTCTAGTAGAATTTGTTTGATAAAACTGGGGGTTTTGGTGTTAGGTGCATATATATTTAAAATTGTCATAATATTTTCTCATTGGATTGATTCCTTTCTCATTATATAATAGCCATCTTTTTTTGGTCATTGTTAATTTAAAGTTTGTCTTGTCTGATATGAGATGGCTACTCCTGCTTATTTGTGTGGAATATGTCCCCCTACTCTATATGAGTCTTTGTGAATTAAGTGGGTCTCTTGAAGACAGCAAATATTTGGGTTGTAAATTTTTATCCATTCTGCCAGTCTAGATCTTTTTAGTGGAACATCGAGACCATTTATGTTCAGTGTTAATAATGATATATAAGGTACTATTGTATTCATCATACTCGTGTTATTTGGTTGCTTTATTATTTATTTTCTCTATTGGATTGGTGTTCCATAAGGGCCATGAACTTTATGATTTCCAGCATTTTTCTACTGGTGTGTTGTGACCTTTTGTTTCAGTACTTTGAACTCCTTTAAGTACGTTTTGTAGAACTGATCTAGTGGTGACCATTTCCCTCAGTGTTTGCCTGTTGGCAAAGAGCTTCATTACTCTTCATTTACAAAACTTAGTTTTGCAGGACACAGAATCTTTCGCTGACTGTTATTCTGCTTGAGGAGACTAAAGATAGGGCCCTAATACTTTCTGGCTTGTAGGATTTCTTCTGAGAAGTCTGCTGTTAGCATGCTTGGTTTTCTTTTGTAAGTTATTTGATGCTTTTGTCTCACTACTCTTAAAATTATTTTCTTCAAGTTAACTTTGCATAACCAGATGATTATGTGCCTTGGGGATGACATTTTTGCAATGAATCTTCTAGGGGTTCTTTGGGCTTCTTGTATCTGGATGTTTAGATCTCTGGCAAGGCCGGGGAAGCTTTTCTTGATTATTTCCTCAAATAGCTTTTCCAAAACTGTTGCTTTCTCTTTTTACTCAGAAAATCTATGATTCTTACATTTGGGTGTTTTGCATAATCTTGCATTTCGTGGAGACTTTGTTCTGTTCTCTTGATTCTTTTTTCTGTAGTTTGTCTGATTGGTTTCATTCAAGTCTTTCTTCGATTTCTGATATCCTTTCTACTGCTTGTGGTAATATGCTTTTAAATCCTTCCACTGCATTTTGTACTTCCTTAAATGATTCTTTCTTTTCCAGAATTTAAGCTTCTTTCTATTTTTTAAGGCATCTATCTCTTTGGAGAATTGTTCATTCATGTCCTGAGTAGTTTTTTTTTTCTTCTTTATGTTAGTTTTCGAGTTTCTCCTGAAATTCATTGATCGATTTTATAATCAATCAACCTTTTGAATTCTCTTTGTCTGGAATTTCAAAAATTTCATTATGGTTAGGGGCCATTGCTGAAGAGTTGGTGTGGTCTTTTGGTGGTGTTGATGTTTTTTCATATTGTCAGAGTTGCTTTTCTGTTTTTTCTCATTTGGGTAGATTATTTCTTTTTATTTGAGGTCAGCAGAAGGCCTATGTAGGCACTGTATGGTTCCTTTGGTTATTTATAGTTTTGATGTGTTGAGTTTCTCAATTGCCGGCTGTGGCAGTCTTGTGCTGGGTACCTGCACTGGCTCATGGCATCCTGAGTGGTCAGAGTGGCTTGGAAAGTGGTGTTAGCTGTAGTTTAGGATCAGATCTTCCCCAAGGTTGAAGTATTATATCAGATGTGGAGGGCTGTACGGTTGATCTCCAGTCAGGAGGTAGCTCTTGTGGGAGAAAACCAGCTGCAATGGTGACTGTAAGGTGTCTTTTGACAAGTGTTGTTTCAAGAAAGTGCCCTTTTTTATAGAATGATTTGAGTTCTTCAGGGTATATTCCCAGTAGGGGGATTGCAGGGTCTATAATACTGAGTGATCTCTCACAGAAACAAAGATCTGAGCATCACATGTTCTCACTCATATAGTGGACCTTGAACATCTATCATAATACTATAAGAAAAGGATTGACAGTGGCAAGAAACTATGGGGGGAGGGAGGGAGGGGAAGGGAGGTGGGGACGGGGAGACACTCCTTATCAACAAGGGTGCCTGAATGATACATATTTGTATACCTAACCTTTAACTGTACCCCACAATTTTAAAATAAAAAATATGTTTATATATAAACAAAAGAAAGTGCCCAACAAGCCTAGGCCGAGGGTGAGGTTCTGGTGATTTCCCAAGTTCTCTGTTTGTTTTGAGCCTTTGAGGGGGATGCAGGAGAAAGGAGTTCATTTACCTTGCCAATAGGCATTTTTGGCTATCTCCGTGGGGATTAGGAGGGAGTCCCAGGCCACCGGGGTCATTCTGTTGCTTAGAGCAGGCCTAGAAGAGTTCACAAGAGGAGTGAGAGGTTGCTATGGTAATAGCATCTGCCCCTTGACCTGAGACATCTGTGATCTCAGTGTCAAAGAGCAGGCAGCCTCAGGGCCTCAGGTGCTCTCAGGCAACCCACCCAGCCAGGAACTGTCTGTAGCCCTGGAGTCTGCCCTTGAGGCCCCATCCCCTCTCAGGCTGGTTGGAAAGAAGGTGCACAGTCTGCAAGGGTTGAATTCCTGGGAAATGTTGGCTGGTGCTGCTCAAAGTTTTTTCTTGCCCCACTCCAAGGCAGAGCATGGCTGTGGGTAAGGCAGTCCCTCTTGTGAGGGACTGTAGTCTTGCATGACTCAGGGAGCCCTGCAAGTTCACTGCAAGAGCACAAAACTCCTGAATTCCCCTCACTCACTTTCCCCACTGTGTCCAGAGACTGTGATAGACGATGCTGATGCAGGCAAGAGCCTGAGCAGTTCCAGCCCAAGTTGATGAATTTTTTTTTCTTCTTTGTTCTAAGTGATTATTATCTTTTGGAGAGTCATGGGGCATGCTACTGGACCAATTCTTCACTGGGTGCTGAATAAACTCTATCTTCATTTACTCTGTAGGAGAAACTCACTCTAGCTGCCTCATGTTAGCCATCTTAATCCTATGCCCAGTCAGGCTCGGTGGCTCAGCGCCTTGGGAGACTGAGGTGAGTGGATTGCCTGAGCCCACGGGTTCGAGACCCACCCGGGCAACTTGGCGAGACCTCATCTCTACAATAAATCAAAAAATTAGCCGGGCGTGGTAGCGCGTGCCTGCAGTTCCAGCTACTTGGAAGGCTGAGGCAGAAGGATCGCCAGAGCCCAGCAGGTCGAAGCTGCGGTGGCCGGGAGTGGCCACTGCACTCCAGTCTGGGCGACAGAGTGAGAGTCCAACTCAAAAAAAAAAAAAAATCCTATGCCCTGTTATTCCATCATTTTTGTATACCCATCAAACCTACCCAATGCCTTGCTAAGACAAATACTCAGTAATTATTTGTTAAATTTAATGCAACTTAAGCATGAGTCTCAAATGCTATTATGGATATGGTTAATGAACTCTCAGTGTATATATAAATTCTTGGAAAATGGGAAATAATATGAATTAAATCTATTATGGTAGAAGGGAAATATTTTGATTACAATAACTATAGAAGCCCAGAGTTTGCTGCATCATTTAAAAAAATTACTTAGTATCCCACAATTCTTGCTTTACATGTCTCTCTCCTCCACAAGGACTGAATTTTCCACTGGGAAGGATTGGCCCAATTCACTCTGTATTCCCAGTATCCAGTGAGGGGTATAACCCACAGTCAGTTCTCCATAAGTATCTGCTGAGTCCATAAAATAAAGAGGTAAGATTGGTTCACTATTGGGCTATGTTTTTGAAGTAATCACTGCTCTTTAAATTTAGACCCACACACAGTGACTGAGTGGTCCTAGATTAATATGTTAGTTTTCCAAAGTTGTCAAGATTGCAGGATACTTCTGTTCTTCTGGTATGTCTTTCATAGACATCCCTCACAATGTGGCTGTTGGTGCTTCGGTCATCTCATCTGAGCTCTAACCAGGAAGAAGGGGAAGGCGAGAAGCAAAAAGAGCATTTTCCTGGAAGTCTGCTTCTGCTACCTCTGTTCACATCTTCATCTGCAGAGGTAGTTGGCAAATATCATCTTTTAGCAGGGCATATTGCTTTCCCAATAAAATTAACATTCTAGATAAGCAGGGGTAGCATTCTGGCATAATCAATTTGAGGCAAATATTTCTCTTTTTCTATCTTGAAATTCATAGTAAAGTTGTCTTAACTCCAGTCCAATTTATCCTTTCAGTTTCTTTTCTGCTGTAATTTTGAGGAGATAGTACTTTGATACATACATGTAAGTATATGGTGCACACATATACACATATGTGTCTACATATGTATGTATACATATATATACACCATGGAGATATATACATACACATTCATGTACACAAATACATATATGTTTGCATTTATATTATATATGCACACAGAATATATGCTTATATACATATGCATATAAAACATCCATTTATATCCACAAAATATATATAAATATATATGTTTTTATGTGTATATGTATACAAGCATATATTTTGTGTGCATATATAACATAAACATGTGCAGAAATACAAAGTTTGGTAGGACTCCCTTTTGCAATATACAGGGGGTGGTTCTAATTAGTACAGTACTAGGCATTCTTACTTCAGTGTTTGCTTGCTTATTTAGAAATTATTGAATTTACTCTATAAGCAGATATTCCAAATCAGTGTATATTTTCTGTTGTAGTCATCAACATCAAGGTGCCACGTGCCCATACTACAGTGATGGGCAGGGCCTTCAGAGAGTCCACTGTCCAACTCCAGAAGAGACCTGAGCTTAACGAGGCCTCTGGACACTGCTGGTCAGAAGAGCACGAGCAAAAGTGGATTGACTGCTTATGCTCTTTTGTCTGTCTTCTTGTCTTTGTTCATAGAAATTTGTCCTCAAAATCCCATTCCTGTCAAGAAACTTCACCTTTGCCTCTGACAATTTAATCCTCAGTTTGCTGTGGCACACCTACGTTCCACACAACCACAGGGGCCATAATACTCAGGTGTAGAAATAGCCCTTTATTTTTCTAGAGCTGAACTGTCTCAGCTTTCAGGCTTCCATTTGTACTGATGGCAGGTAATTAATCCTTACCAGTTCAAAGCTACTCCCTATAGTTTTCTAGGTTAAAGTCTCTTTTGGATGGATAGCCAACTCAAAATTCTCCACCCTGTCTCGCATCATTGGGTGACATTATCGCATTGGAGGGAGCCATGGGTCTTCTTGTTTGAGTTCTCCATGGCTTTTGAAGTTGATGTCACACCCCTTTTAATTCTCTGTGAGCTTCTACCTCATGGTGTCTCCTGCTAGGATCTTTACCCTGCCCTATTCTTCCAGGGCCAGGCCATACGTGCCACTTTGCCTGCTGAGTCCGTCAGCAATTTCCCTACTTTCCTCTCTGAATTCCCTCTAGGACTTTCCCTAAACAAGTGGTTGCCAGGCTATTGTGCCTTCTCTGTGTAGTGCCCCATTGTGCTTGCAACATCCCGTGCTCCTTTCTTTCCTTGGCTGAGTCCTCTAGGCTCAAAGTTAGAGAGCTGAAAAATGTTTTCTCTCTCAAGTTAGTGTCTCAATCACAGGCTTCAAGTTTTGTTTTGCAACTTACAGCCTTGATTCTGACTCTTTGTTCTGGCTGAGTGATTTTTTTTCAATCTTCTTTTTGCTTGGGCAATCAAGCACAGACACAAGGAACTATTCACTCGAGGAGCACCACATTGAGCAATGCTTCACGGTACCTTTCTCTGCAATCCCTTGAGAGTCGAGGGGTCATCGCTCATCGCCTGAGAGGGATTACACAGGCTGACAGCTGCTTTGGCTGTCCTTCAGATCTTCCTAACACCTTTCCGTGGTTAACCGGGAAGTAACAGTTCTGTAGAAGCAATGTCTTAGGAGGAGAAATTTCACGTGGAGGAAAACTCAGAAGCAGCATTACCAAAGCTCATTATGAAAGAAAAACTCAGAAACAACATTATCAAAGATTCATCACAACGATCTTTGCCTTAACCCTGGGATGGGGATGCAGGAGATTAAATTTCAGATGCACAAGGGTTTAGTGAAGGGAAGCGTTCAAGCCCAGATGAGGCTGCCTTTTGTCCCACAAGGAGTCAGCATCCTCAGCAAAGTCTTTAGTCTCAGAGAATGTGGAGTTGCCTTTTGATCCAGACACAGAGGGCTGTCAGTGGCTGGGTTAGGGCTGAGACGTACTGTTCAACAAAACAGTCACTAGCCATCCACTATGGTGTGACTGTCCCCCCAAATTAATATGCTGGAACTTAATTGCCAATGTGATAGTATTTAGAAGTGGAGTCCTGCATAATCAATGTTTGTACACCTAACACTGAATTGTACACCACATCTTTATAATAATAATTTTAAAAAAAGAGGTGGAGTCTTTAGGGAGTCATTAGTTCATGAGGACTCCATCCTCATAAATGGAATAGAGTCCTTATAAAAAGGGATCAAGGGAACTAGCTAGCTTGTTTTTCTCTTTTTTGTCCTTTCCACCCCTTTTGGCATGTAAGGACATAGCGTTTGTTCCCTCCAGGGGATGCAGCAACAAAGTGCTTTGTTGAAAGTAGAGGATGGCAGCTTTCACCAGACACAAACTCTGCTCATGCCACGATCTTTTGTTTCCTGGCCCCCATAACTGTGAGAAATGCATTTCTAGTATCTATAAATTAACCAGTCTGAAATATTTGTTATATCAACACAAATGGACTAAGGCAGAAATTTGTTGCAAAAAGTGAGGCATTGCAAATAACAGATACCTGAGGTGTGGAACTGGCTTTGGAACTTGGCAATGGATAGAGGAACGGTTTGGAAATTCACGCTATAAAAAGCCTAGATTGCTGTGAGCAGTGTTAAGGATGATTTTGGTGAGAGCTCAGAAGAAGATAATCTTAGTCTTCTTAGATATTGCCTAAACGGTTGTGATCAGAATGCTGGTAGAAATGCAGGCAGGAAAGTTCATTCTGATAAAGTCTTGTATGGAAAGTGAGGAATGTCTAATTTGGATAAGTAGCAGAAAAAATCTTTAATCAGAATGTTCAGGGTTCTATGTGGCTTCTCTTGGTTGCTTACAATAAAATCGAAGAAGAGAGAAATAAAGGTGAGATTTATAATCCAAAAAGAAGCAGATCTTGAAGAGTTGGAGATTTCTCAGCCTGGCTTAGAGTAAAGAAAGAACTTGTTTGGGCGTGGATACTAAGGGTGTGGGCAAGCTAAGCTGTTCTTCATCAGGACAATGGAAGACGATTACTACTCCCGTCAAAGTCCAAGAATACCAAGATTTTGAGGGCAGAGTGGTTTAAAGGGAGGGGCCCAGGGCACCATGAAACCTCAAGTCTTTCTGCCCATTTCTGCCTTAAGTCTCTGCTACATGCATTTTGGTGCAGCACTTCTCAGCTGCCCCAACTGTGGCTCAAACAGGCTGAAGTGTGGCTAGGGCCACCCCTCAGAGGGCACAAGCAGTAAGCCTCAGCAGCATTTGCACAGTGTTAAATCTGTTGGTAAGCTAAGTATACAAGTTGTGAAAACATGGCTACTTTCCCCTAGAAACAAGAAATAAAGTTCTGTTGCTTATAAATTAACCTCAAGTCTCAGATATTCTGTTTTAGTGGCACAAGGGGACTAAGAGATGAAGATCATGCAACTTCCTTAGCTGAGTTTTTGAAGAAATATAACATGCAGTTGGAAATATTCAAGCATTAAGGCATGATGCAACAGTACATGATATGAGTTCAAGATGATAGAAACTCTGATTGCACCGTGCAAATAGCCGTGGGATTTGAAGTGAATGTAAATGAAGTTATAGAAGAAGTAGGTGACCGGGAATGTGTGGAAAGTGAGGAATGTCTACTTAGAATAAGTAGCAGAACAAATTAGGATAAGTAGCAGAAAAAATCTTTAATCAGAATGTTCAGGGTTCTATGTGGCTTCTGTTGGAGAGACTCTAGCTATGCATTCAGAGGAACTCATTGACGAGAACTTACCCACATAAATGCAGAAATGGTTGTGACAAAATAATGTCCTAGAGGAAGTGATGCCATCAAAAACTTCACATTAAAGGAATTTTTGGAGATATTTTTATGACATTGAAAGCACAATGCATTAAATATTGAAAACATATCCAGTCTTAGAAAGGTGTGTGACAATTTACCAAAGCACAGAAATGATGCTCTCCTGGTATGGTAAGTTATATGACAAGAAGGCAAGCATGGTTTGTACTATTCTTAATATTTGCTTTAAAAAGAAATAAAACAGGCTGGGCACAGTGGCTCAAGCCTGTAATCACAGCACTTTGGGAGGATAAGGCAAGAGGATTGCCTGAGCCTAGGGGTTCAAGACCAGCCTGGGCAACTTGGTGAGCCCTCATCTCTACCATAAATGAAAAAATTAGCTGAACATGATGACTTGCACCTGTAGTTCAGTGACTTGGAAATCAGATGGAAGGATCGCCTGAGACCAGGAAGTTGAGGCTGTGGTGGCCATGAACATGACACTGCACTTCAGCCTGGGCGACAAAGTGAGACTCCAACTCAAAAAAAAAAAAGAAAAGAAAAGAAAAGAAAAGAAATAAATAAAGCATTTTAATTCTCAATGTTTTAAATTACAATGAACAAAGTTAATACTAGTTTTACTATTTTTAAATTTTCCCATACATTTATAACCAATGGTAAGAAAGTTTTCAATGTTTGGACCAAAAGTTTTAATGGTCATGGTATAATTGTATTGTTCCCATTGACTATTAAAACTGTTTTTGATGCTTGCAGCTTGCATTGAAATTTTGGGAGTCATTTTTTATGATTTTATACTACTCTTGCTGTGGTTTGAATTTTTTTTATTTTTATTAATCAATATTTTTTATTATGGTTTTGTGGGGTACAGTTAAGGGTTAGGTGTACAATTACGTTTCATTCAGGCACCCTGTTGATAAGAGGTGTTTTCCCATCCCCAGACAGATATTTGCTACTGTTAATCCCATCTCCTCCCCATAGTTTCCCAGTACCGTCAGTCTTTTCTTATAGTATTACATTGGATGTTCAAGGTCCTTTATATGAGTGAGAACATGCGATACTCGGATCTTTGTTTCTGTGAGAGGTCACTCAGTATTATAGACTCTAGTTCCATCCAGGTTGCTGCGAAATTCATGATTTTGTTCTTTTTTATGGCTGCGTAGTATTCCATCATGTATATGTACCACATTTTTTAATCCAGTCCTCTTTTGATGGGCAGCATGGTTGTTTCCAGGTTCTTGCTATTGTGAACAACGCTGCGATAAACATACGTGTGCAGGTATCTTTTTTATAGAGTGATTTGAGGTCTTCAGGATATATTCCCAGTAGGGGGATTGCAGGATCATATGGAAGGTCGATTTTTAGAGCTTTTAGGAATCGCCACACTGCTTTCCACAGAGGTTGCACTAGTTTACACTCCCACCAACAGTGTAGAAGTGTTCCCTTTTCACCACACCTCTCCAGCAGCTGTTATTTTTTGAGTTGTTGATAATTGCCACTCTGACTGGAGTTAGGTGGTATCTCAGTGTGGTTTGATTTGCATCTCCCTGATGATTAGTGAGGTTGAGCATTTCTTCATGTGTTTGTTGGCTGCTTGGATGTCTTCTTTTGTGAAGTGTTTGTTCATATCTTTTGCCCATTTTATAATGGGGTTGTTTGTTTTCTTCTTTTCAGTATGTTTCAATTCCTTGTAGATCCAGGATGTTAAGCCTTTGTCAGACCTAGAGTTGGCAAATACTTTTTCCCAGTCTGTAGGCTGACTCCCTGCTTTCTTGATGGTTTCTTTGGCTTTGCAGAAGCTTGTCAGTTTAATAAGGTCCCACTTGTCTATCTTCTCTCTTATGACCTGTGGGTTTCGGGGTTTGTACAGGAATTGGATGCCAGTTCCGATTTCCATGAGGGTATTTCCTTCCTCTTCTAAGGTTCTTATGGTTTGAGGTTTTACATTTAGGTCTCTGATCCATTTGGAGTTAGCCTTTGTGCATGGGGATAGATAGGGGTCCTGTTTCTATCTTCTGCATGTGGTCAGCCAGTTTTCTCAGCACCATTTACTGAATAGGTTCTCCTCTCCCCAGTGGTAGGTGGTGGGGGCTTTGTCGAAGATGAGTTGGTTGAGAAATTGAGGTTTTGCTTCTGGAATCTCAATTCTGTTCCATTGATCTATATGCCTGTTCCTGTACCAATACCAAACTGTTTTGATGATTGGAGCTTTATAGTAAAGTTTGAAGTCTGGTATTGTGATACCACCTGCTTTGTTTTTTTTTTTTTGTTGAGGATTGTTCTGGCTATTCTTGGACGTTTGTGTTTCATATGAATTCCTGTGTTGTTTTTTCTAGGTCTGAGAAGAATGTTGTTGGTAATTTAATGGGTATTGCACTGAATTTGTAGATTGCCTTAGGTAAGATGGACATCTTCACAATGTTGATTCTTCCGATCCATGAGCATGGGCTATTTTTCCACTTGTTTGTGTCAGCTTTGATTTTTTTGAGCAGTGTTTTGTAATTTTCATTGTAAAGGTCTTTCATGTCTCTGGTTAGGAAGATGCCAAGGTATTTCATTTTTTTTGTGGCTATTGTGAATGGAATTGTGCTTTTTATTTGGGTTTCTGTTTGTTTATTATTGGTGTAGAGAAATGCGATTATCTTTTGTACATTTATTTTGTATCCTGAGACTTTGCCAAAGGCCTTTATCAATGTAAGGAGGCTTTTGACAGATTCTCTTGGGTTTCCAAGGTACACAATCATATCATCTGAAAAGAGAGATAAGTTGACTTCCTCTTTTCCCATTTGGATACCCCTGATTGCCTCCTCTTCTCTGATTGCTCTAGCCAGGACTTCCAATACTATGTTGAACGGGAAGGGTAAGAGTGGGCATCCTTGTCTAGTTCCAGTTTTCAGGGGAATTGGTTCCAATTTTTGTCCATTTAGGAGCATGCTGGCTGTGGGTTTCTCGTAGATGGCTTTTACTATTTTGAGGTATGTTCCCTGTATGCCTAGATGTTCAAGGGTTTTCATCAAGAAGGGGTGCTGGATTTTATCAAAAGCTTTTTCTGCATCTAATGATATGATTATGTGGTTTTTGTTTTGACATCTGTTGATGTATTTAATTACATTTATGGTTTTACGAATGTTGAACCAGACTTGCATCCCAGAAATGAAGCCTACTTGGTCATGGTGGATGATTTTTGAGATGCATTGCTGAATCCGGTTTGCCAGGATCTTGTTGAGAATTTTAGCATCTATGTTCATCAAAGATATTGGCCTGTGGTTCTCTTTTTTTGTTGGATCTTTACCTGGCTTGGGTATCAATGTGATATTGGCTTCGTAAAATGATTTGGGGAGAGTTCCATCGTTTTCAATTGCCTGGAATACCTTCAGTAGGATTGGTATCAGCTCCTCCTTGAATGTCTTGTAGAATTCTGCTGGAAAGTCATCTGGACCAGGGCTTTTTTTGTAGGAAGTTTTCTTATTACTTAGTCGATTTCCTTGATTTTTATTGGTCTATTTAGAGTCTCAATTTCTTCTTGTTCCAACCAAGGTAAGTTGTGTGATGTCAGAAAGTCCTCCATTTCCTTAAGGTTTTCAAGTTTGTTTCCATACAAGTGTACATAGTAGTCTCTATTTCTTCAGGGTCAGATGTGACTTCATCTTTTGTGTTTCTGATTGTGCTTATTTGGTTTATTTCTCATTTTTTCTTGGTCCATCTAGCTAGGGGACCATCGATCTTGTTTATCCTTTTGAAGAACCAGCTTTTTGTTTCATTGATTTTTTTTGTATTATCTTTTTGTCTTCTATATCCTGGATTTGGGCTTTTATTTTGGGGATCTGGATTCTTCTGCTGAAATTAGGGTTTTTGTGGTCTTGCTTTTCCAGCTTCTTTAGGTGGCTTATTAGGTTGTTAATTTGTGTCCTTTCCATTTCCTTCATGTGTGTTTGTAGGGATATAAATTCCCCTCTTACTACAGCTTTCAAGGCATCCCAGAGATTTTGGTAAGATGTTTCTTCATTTTCATTGGTTTCCAGGTATCTTTTGATCTCTGTTTTGATTTCATCTTTGACCCAGGAGCTGTTTAGTATCATGCTGTTTAGTGTCCATATCTTTGTGGGTTTTGGGGGGAGTTTGCTGGTGTCAATGTTTATTTTTATTCCACTGTGGTCCGAGAAGGTGCATGGTAGAATTTCGGTCCTTTAAAATTTGTTTATGCTTGATTTATGGCCAATTATGTGGTGGATCTTAGAAAACGTTCCATGCGGTGATGAGTAGAATGTGTATTCTGTGGTCTTTGGATGGAGTGTTCTGTAGGTATCAATTAAGTCCATTTGGTCCAAAGTCACATTGAGGTTCTGGATCTCCTTGCTGATTTTTTGTCCTGATGATCTGTTTAGGATTGTGAGTGGGATATTGAAGTCCCCAGTTATGATGGTGTTAGGGTCAATATCTTTCTTTAGTTTTCCTAGAAGCTGCTTTATGAAAGTTGGTGCACCTATGTTGGGTGCATATATGTTTAGGATAGATATTTCTTGTTGATGGATTGAGCCTTTTATCATTATGTAGTGGCCTTCTGTATCTTTTTTGATTTTTAATAGCTTGAAGGGTATTTTGTCTGAAATTAAGATCGCTACTCCTCCTCTCTTTTGTATTCCATTCACCTGAAAGTTTGTTTCCCATCCTCTTACTTTGAGTCTGTGGGTGTCCTTTCTAGTGATGTGAGTCTCTTGAAGGCAATAGATTGTTGCCTGATGATATTTTATCCATTTTGCCATTCTGTGTCTTTTCAGTGGTGTATTTAGTCCTGTCACGTTAAGGAAAACTAATTAATGATGCCGTGCACGGACTTTAATTTAACTGTGTCGATTCGCTGAACAAAACGTACACTCACACCAGGAAAGTATAAAAGTGAAAGATTTATTAAAAAGAGAGAAACAACAGTAAATCAAATCATAAGCAATAGGCAAGTAAAAGCATATTAAGCAAATAGGGATTTTACCCTTTGTCATCCATCTATCAGCACCGGGTTGTGGGACGCAGTCCACACCGCATCACGGGCAATCAGCACCAGAGTTTGAGGAACTTCTCAAACAGCATCACGGGCATCAACCTGTCAGCACCGGAGTTTGAGGAACTTCCCAAACAGCATCACGGGCATCAGCCTGTCAGCACTGGAGTTTGAGGAACCTCCCAAACAGCATCACGGGCAATCAGCACTGGGTTGTGGGATGCAGTCCACACCACATCACGGGCAACGGTCCTTCCAGCATAAGGGCATGGAGCTCACTTGAGACTCTCGCTCTCAAGTCCCCAGGTCTTCTCCCTTTTTCTAGCAATTTTAGACAAAGGTGGCACTACGCCCACTGGTTTCATAACATGTGTTTTGTAACATAAAAGTCGTTATCAGTTCACAACCCCGGATCTTGGTCAGAGATCCTGAGCTGGACTGAGTCTGACTCTCATATCTTCATAAGACAAATGGTCTTCCTCAGTCCCCTGTTCAGGCGCTGGCCGGGCACCTAGGAGGGGAGTAGGGCTAATTATTTACATGTCATGTAACTCAGGTTAAAATAGGGACGGAGCGAGTGCCTTGACCCAATCCTTCATATAATTTCACTCTCCTCACAAGTCCATTCACATTTAGGCTAATAATTGAAATTCTAGAGTTGATCCCTGTCATAAGGTTCTTACAGAGTTGTTCCTGTTTGTTTGTTGTCTTTCTTTGGGTTTTGGAGTTGGTTCATGTGTGTTTTTGATCTTTTGCCTGTACTCTTGTGAAGAATGTTGTTGTTCTTTTTTCTTTTTCTTCTGTGTTCAGTACTTTCTTAAATGTTTCTTGTAGAGGTGGTCTGGTGGCAGCGTAGGTTCTTAGGGATTGGATATCTGGAAAAGATTTCAATTCTCCCTCACTAATGAAGCTTAGTTTGGCTGAGTTGGTTTTTCTTGGTTGAAATTGTTTCTCTTTTAGAACTTTGAAGATAGGACTCCAGGCTCTCCTAGCCTGAAGGGTTTCTGTGGATAAATCTGCTGCTATTCTAATTGGTTTTCCCTGGTAAGTAGTCTGTCCTTTTTCTCTTGCTGCCTTTGGGATTTTTTCTTTTATAGCTACTTTGTTTAGGTGAATTATTATGTGTCTGGGAGTTGGTCTTCTCATTTGTTGTCTTGCAGGGGTTCTCTGAATCTCTTGTGTTTGAATTTTTTCATCCTTGATGAGATGAGGGAAGTTTTCTTGAATGATTTCGTGAAATGTTTGTTCCAGTGTGGCTTCTGTTTCTCTCTCTGCCTCAGGAAGCCCGATTACTCTTAGGTTTGGTCTCTTGAAGTGATCATTCATCTCTTGCAGGTTTTGTTCTGTCTTTTTGAGCTTCTTTTCTATGCTTTTGACAGTTTGGGTTAGTTCTGTGTTTTGGTCTTCGAGCTCTTAGATTCTTTCTTCTGCTTGGCTGATTCTGCTTTCCATGCTTATTAGTCTGTTATTCATTTCCATCACAGTATTCTTTACTGCTGTTATTTCTGACATCAGCTCCTTCCTATTTTCCTCTTGTCTTTCCTCAATTTTTAAAATTCTCTCCATTAATGTCTTGATGTCTGGGCTTGTTGATGTGACCAGTCATTCTGGGGGCTTTTCATTGTTTGTGTTCCAGAATCTGTTTTCTCAGTGTCTGATGTCCCAGGGGTCCGTGTGAGACCTATATTATTCTTTTGGTTTTTCTTCATTTGTGTGGTTTCCCCCCTCCCTACTTCTTCCTTCCCTCCACATCACCGTCTTCTTTAATTCTGTTATTCAGGGGTAAAGGGATTGGTTTTACTTCTGTTTGTTCAATCTCCTATGTATGTCCTCTTACTTTGTTCAATTCTGGAGTTGCACTGTAAGTTGGAGGTGGTCCTTTTTGCAGTTTTGAGATTTACTTAAGGGGAGAGTTGTGATTCAAAATCTGTCTGCAGGTCCTGGTATTCACTGACAGGTGTGTGGATAATGTGGAACCCACTTCCCACTGCCCTGGAATCTGTCCGTGCAATGGGGCTGTAGGTTTACTCCCCAAAATAAAATGTGGTTAGCAGAGGGGAGAAAATGGAGCAGATAGTGGGTTGAAGAGGGGAGTGGAGAGATAGAGGAGTAAGGGGGGAAACAAACGAGTGTGCCAACAAATAGAGAGAGAGGCCTATACTGAAACAGATAAAAACAATAGACCACAGCTACAGATGAACCAACTCTCATACAAAAAATAAAAATAAAAATAAAACATATAGTGATGCTAACATACAGGCTAACCAACCACCTTATTAGTGTGCTGTTCCTCTATACAAAGATATGGTTTACAGAGAGAAGAAAAGAGAAGAAAAGGAAAAGGAAAAAAGAAAAAAGGGAACAATATAGTAGGAATAGAATTAAGTCAGTAAACTAATAGAATCAATGAAGCACACTCTGAGACATTTCGTTTAAGTCCAATGTCCTTTCAGGTCTGATTTCTAGTTTTCTTTTCAAGCTGGTAAATTAGTTTGCAGTTAGGGTCAGTTGCCCCTGATCTGCTGTGAATGACAGTTCAGATCACCCTCCGTTCAGCACTCTGGTCTATGTCTTTATCAAGCTTGTTTCTCCTATTTCAGTGTTGTTACCTTGAATCGCTGGCAGGTGGTGCTATCTCAGCTGTTCACCCCAGAGGGGGTGGGGCCGGACAGGAACAAGATGGCTGCCTGCCTCAGGGCAGGCAACAGGAGCCTTACGGGCGGGCAGGACAGTCTCGGTCGCAGGAGAGGTGGCAGCGATCCCAGCAGATCTTCTCTGAAGGGGTTTGATGTGGATCGCCTCAGGCCCGGGTGGTGTGATGTGCTATGGCCGTCACAGAGGCCATAGCAGTGGCAGTGGCGGTGGTGGTGGGGGGGCAGCGGTGGCGGTGGTGACACTGTTTGTGCTGCAGTGACTGTCCAGTCCATTGCAATGTCCCAGCGGTGGCAACGGCTGAGCTCTTTATGAAGAGCAGGCTGCGATGTTGTGGTCCACAGCCCCCCGGGGCGAGAGTCAGAGACCCACTGCAGATCTCCTTTGCAGAGGGCTTCAGAGACTGGGTTGCCCCGTTGCCATCTTGCTGCTTCCCCTGTGGTTTGAATTTTATCTGCCTTCAAACTCATGTAGAAATTTAATTGTTATTGTAACAGTATTGAGAGGTTGGACTTTAAGAGATGATTAGGCCATGAGGGCTCTTCCCTCATAAATAAATTAATGCCATCACCATGGAAATTGGATCCTTACAAAAAGCTGAGGTTGGTCCTTCCTGCCTCTCTTGTTCACCCCCACTTTGTTCTTATGATATGTTAGGATGCAGTAAGAAGGCTGTTGCCAGATGATGATTTCTTAGTCTTGGACTTCCTAGCCTCCAGAACTGTAAGTCAATAAATTTGTTTACTATAAATTGCCCAGTCTGTGGTATTCTGTTATAGCAGCACAAACAGACTGAGATAAGTATGCAAAGTGAGGACTGCCTGTATATAATAATATCTCATTATATGCTTAAAAGTTTTTTTTAATTTTAAAGATTTGGGGTAAAATTCAGGTTAGGTATATAAATGTTCATTATGCAGGTACTCTTGTTGATAAGGTGTGCTCCTCCCTCCCCTGGAAGTTTTCACTGAAAGGAGCCAGAGTATTCATATGAATATATATGTATATATGATGATACATATTTACCCATTATCAGTTTTCTTTTTCTGTGTGATGCCCATTGTTCTATTGACTCTTAATCCTTCAGTGTGCATTTCCACAAAACAAGGATACTCTCCTCCATAATCATAATACAGGTATTCAAATCAGGAAGTCAACATCTAATTCACAATCTCCATTAAAATTTCTCCAAACACTCCAAATGTTGTCTTTTTTCCCCTTTTAGTTCAGGACTTAATCTAGGAGTATGAGTTGCTTGTAGTTGTCATCCTTTATAATCTCCTTTAATCTGGAACCATTCGTCAAGTTTTCCTGGGTTTCATGACCTTGGAAGTTTTATAAAGTATGGGCCTTCATTCTGCAGAAGGACTCTCAGCATGGGTTCATACCATGTGTCCTCATTTCCAGATGTAGGGCACTTATCTCTTTTTGAAAAGAATACCACAGAAATGGCACTCCTGCATCCTCTTCAGCCCTTGACCCAACCATCAACTTCTCACCTTACTCTGCCTCCGAGGAAATGAAGAAGAAGAAGGAAAGTCCCCTAACCTTCAGAAACAACCTTGCTTTCTATAACAAAAAGGTGATTCCAGCTCACCTTAAACCTCTCCTACTTCAGAACTACAATTAGCCATCTATATAAGGAATTCTGGCTCCTTTCAGTGGAATATCAGACACCAAAATATGTATGGGTCTAGGGTTGCTCATTACTACTGGAGTACTAATTAAATCTAGGAGTTTTTTTTTTTTAAGTAGCAGAACCAGGCAATATATAGTTTGAAAAATTTTGACATTGATATTTTCAAATCAATTTAGTTATAAAATCATTTTTGCTTGCTTTTAATTTCATACACATCTTCTTCCTCTTACACCAAAAATCTTAATTTCTATCCCATATCTCTTATTTCTTTTCTTTAAGAGTAAGGAGAATAATTACAAAACACTTAAATATTACTACAAACACCAAAACTACTGAGGAAGTTTGAAATTCCCATTCATTTTTTAAGTCTAGAAAGTCTTCTTCTATGAGCATGTGATTAAAAAATCATGCTCTAAAGTCAATTGAGATAAATCTTTTTCCAGGTGACTGCATCATTAATTTGATATATAGACAAATACCTTTGTTTCAATTCATTTAAAATTAAAAACTTTTTTTAAAAAGTTTAGCTTCATTTATTGTTTGGAATAGGAAATTAATATATACAATTCAAAGGACAAAATTATACAGCAAGGTATGCCTGGTAACTCTTCTTCTGCTCTAGCCATGACTATCCCTTCCCATTTTCTCTGCTTTCTCTTTCTCTTTCTGTACATATACATGTATTTTAAAAATCTATGTGAAGTGCTTCCCAGGGCACAGAAGCTGAGTGCCATTTTTTAAAGTCAGCAAAGTCCTTCTGGGGAAGAAGCTACTGAGAATGACTGCCAGTTCCAGGCCTGCCTCACCAATGCAGGTCCTGTCTGGACACTAGCAGCAAGGGCTGTTGAGGAAGCACAGCAAGGGAACCAGAGGCAGAGTCCCACTGGAGAAGAAGAAAGAGGCACCCTGCCACCATCCTGAGAACTGGGCAGGAAAGTGCTCTGGCTTGCTCACCATTGACCGATAGAGGTGATCTCTGTGGTGGGTGGATTAACTACTCAGGGGTTGATAATGATCCAGAGGGAATATCCTGAAAGCACACACTTCAGAGGGACAGGGCAAGTGCTGATTCACAGGCACCCTACACCGTACTCTGATTCAACCGTTGGACAAAGGATGTGGCCAGAAAAGGATGAAGAAGACCCCTGAAGAGATCAGTGGTGAGTCTGGGGCTGACCCAATCCCCTCTTTCTCAGCAATCTTCTGAATGCCATACCCACATGCCTGGAGCATGACTGAGGGAGATGAACCCAGGCAAAGCCTGGGCATCAGTTGAGACAGGAGAACTCTACTTTAGAATAAGCCTGGCTGAGGTGCCCCATGCTGGTTTCTAAAGAAGAGACAACCTTGCACATCCCCACCAGAGGGGATCCCCTTGAAAATACAAGAGTTGGAGGGACGGACTGAAGCCCTACCCAATCCCACTACCCCTCCTCCTTCCCTGGGCAGGACACTGGGGAGAGAGGGGAGGATTGTGAATAAGGCTGCAGCTCCACAGGAGACAGCAGAGGGGCTTACCTGTGAGCAGCTGAGAGGAACAATTACAGAATCGTTCCAGAGGACAGGCTGTTTTTTGTTTGTTTGTTTCCCTGTTTTTTTCTTTTTCCTTTGTGCATGAATGTGCACATGAGGATTCAAACTAGATCCCCCCCACCTTTTTTATTTCTTTTTCTTTTTTTCTTCTTTTTTTTCTCTTTTTTCCCTCTTTCTTTCTTCTTTGGTTTTTGTTTTCTGCTTATGTGTGTACATGAATAATTGAGTGTTCATCTTTCATCTTGGTTTTCTTTTTGTTCTTCTCTTTTTTTAGTTTAATGTGTGTGAATGTATGTGTGAGGAATTGATTTGAATCCCATTTTTTCCTCTTTTCTCTTTTCATTTTGAGTTGAGTGTGTGTGTGTGTATTCAGTTTTCATGTTTTTTGTTTGTTTTGCTTTGTACTTTTTCCAGTTTGTTTTGGGTGTGTGTGTGTGTGTGTGTGTGTGTGTGTGTTTAATTGTTTTTTGCTTTGGTTTCTGCTTTTGTTTTTCTGTGCTTTTAGTTTTTAAAATTATTGGTTGTCTTATTTCATTCTACTTTCCCCTGTTCCCTTCATTGCTGTTATTGTATCATGGTCTCAGGGGCTACACACATTCACCCATTACATTGTCGTACAGAGTGGTGGTGGGTAGTGTGTCTGAGGGAACCCATGCCACAATCAGTGAACATCATGATTTGCAAGTAGTTTCTGAATCCTAGCTCCCCCTCCTCCACCTTATTTGACTCTCAAAACTACAAGAGACAGCAAAGCTTCCCATCTACAATGCTGTTTGAAAATAGAACAAATTTAGAGCCCAGATCTGAGGAGAATAGAGGGCTGAGAAAACATCAGAAGTGAAAGCCTCTCCCACTGCCACTGAATAATGGAACCAAAGAGAAAAGAAAGACATCTTTCACAAATGAGGAAAACTCAATGGAAGGACACAGGTAATTCCCAGTGTAACAAAGAGAAAACACCTGAAAAATCAGATCTCAGAGCCCAAACAATGGAAATCACCAAAGACTGGCCCCTGAATACAACAGGGATTAGGGAGTGGATAGTAAGAGTGAATAAGACTCAAAAAAGACAAGATGCAACACTGAAAGAACTTATTTATTTATTTTTTATTTTTTTTGAGTTAGAGTCTCACTGTCACCCAGACTGGAGTGCAGTGACCGCTCCTGGCCACCGCAGCCTCTACCTGCTGGGCTCCGGCGATCCTTCTGCCTCAGCCTTCCATGACCCAATAATTTGGTGCATCCAGGAGACTCATCTCACCACAAAGGATGCACATAGACTCAAAGTTAGAGGAAGGAAAACGATTTACCAGTTGAGTGGATCACAAAAGAAGGGAAGAATCATGACCTTTTTTTTTTTGAGTTGGAGTCTCACTCTGTCGCCCATACTGGAGTGCAGTGACTGCTCCCAGCCACCTCAGCCTCGACCCACTGGGCTCCGGTGATCCTTCTGCCTCAGCCTTCTGAGTAGCCGGAATCACAGGCACGCACTATCATGCCTGGCTGATTTTTTGATTTATTGTAGAGATGAGGTCTTGCCAAGTTTCCCAGGCGGTCTCGAACCCGCGGGCTCAGGCAATCCACTCACCTCAGCCTCCCAAAGCACAGGATTACAGGCGGAGCCACCGAGTCCGGCTGAGTCATGATCTTAATATCAGACAAAACATCCTTTAAGATATCAAAAATTAAGAAAGATATGAAAGGACACTACATGATGATAAAAAGTTCAATTCATCAACAAGAAATATCCATCCTAAACATGTATGCACCTAACACAGCAGCACCAGCATTTGTAAGGCAACTATAAAGTAAACTAAAAAAATATACTGACTATAATAATATTATAGCTGGGGACTTAAAGACCCCACTAACAACCATAGATGGATCATTGAGGCAAAAGATCAACAAAGGAATCCATAACCTCAACTTGACACTTGACCAAATGAACTTAATAGATAACTGGAACACTTCACCCAACAACCACAGAATATACATTCTACTCACGGAATGTACTCCAAGATTGATCACATCCTCGGCCATAAATCAAGTATAAATGAATTTCATAAGATCGAAATACTGCCATGCATCTTCTCAGACCACAGTGGAATAAAAATAAGTATCAATACCAACAAAATTCCCCCCAAACCCACAAAGATATGGACACTAAACAGCATGATGCTGAACAACTACTGGATCAACACAGAAATTAAAACATTCCAGGAAACAAATGAAAACAAAGAAACATCTTACTGAAACCTCTGAGATCCATGAAATCAGTTTTAAGAGGAGAATTTATATCTCTACGAACACACTTAAAGAAAATGGAAAGTTAATAATCTAACAGAGCATCTAAGGGAGTTGGAAAGACAAGACCACCAAAACCCTAACTTTAGTAGAATCCACATCACCAAAATAAAAGCCCAAATACAGGACATAGAAAGCAAAAATATAGAAAAAACCCAACAAAGCAAAAAGCTGGTTCTTTGAAAGAATAAACAATATTGATGGACTCCTACCACAATGTCCAACAAAAATAGAGAAAAAGCTCAAATAAACACAGTAGCAATGCAAAAGATCAAATCACAACTGACCCCAAAGAAATACAAAAGGTTATTAGAGATTACTCTGCATACCTGTATGGAAACAAACTCGATAACCTAAGTGAAATGGAGGACTTTCTGACATCACACAACCTCCCAAGGTTGAAACAATAAGACACTGAGACACCAAATAGACCAATAACAACCCAGGAAATTGACTCCAACCTAAGAAAACTAACCCCATATACAAAAAGTCCTGGACCAGATGGATTTCCAGCAGAATTCTACAAACATACAAAAAGGAGCTGATACCAATCCTATTGAAAGTATTCCAGGCAATTGAGAAAGATGGAATTCTCCCCAAATCATTTTACTAAGTTAACATCACACTGATACCTAAACCAGGTAAAGATCCAACAAAAAAAGAGAACTACAGGCCAATATCCCTAATAAACATAAGTGCAAAAATTCTCAAAAGATTCTAGCAAATCAGATCCAACAACACATCTTAAAAATCATCCCATGACCAAGTAGGCTTCATTCCTGGGTCGCAGCACTGGTACAATATCTGCAAGACCATAAATGTAATTAAATACATCAACAGATGTAAAATCAAGAACCATATGATTGTATCATTAGATGCAGAAAAAGATTTTGATAAAATTCAGCGTCCTTCTTTATAAAAACCCCCAAACACCTAGGCATAGAAGGAACATACCTCAAAATAGTAAGCACCGTCTATGATAAACCCACAGCCAGTATATTGTTAAATGGACAGAAACTGGAAACATTTCCCTTGAAAACTAGAAAAAGTCAAGCCTGTCCACTTTTACTCCTCCTGTTCAACATTGTGTTGAAAGTCCTAGCTACAGCAATTAGACAAGAGAAGGAAATCAGGGGTATCCAAATAGGAAAAGAGGAAGATAAGTTTTCCCTCTTTGCCAATGGCATGATTTTCTACCTCGAAAACCCAAGATAATCTGTCAAAAATCTCCTTTCACTGATAAAGGACTTTGAAAAGTCTTGGGGTATAAAATAAATGTGCCAAAGACAACCACATTCTTATATACCAACAACGAACAGGCAGAAATGAAACGAAAAGCACAATCCCATTCACAATAGCTACACACACACAAAAGAAATAACTCAGTATCTTCCTAATCAGAGTGGTGAAAGACCTTCACAATGAAAACTACAAAACACTGCTCATCATAATTTTATAAGAAAGGGATTGGCAGTAGTGGGATATTGCTGGGGTGGTGTTGGGGGATGACATACAACATCAACAAGGATACCTGATGTCAATCCAGGTGAAGTGGGGACCAGAGAGAGACCCAAACTTTACCTGTACAATGTCCACATGTATACCTAATCCTGGATTGTTCCCCACATCTTTACAATAAAGAAGTCTATATGAAATATGTACATACACACATCATATACAATATTTTAATATTTTAAATTTCTCATTCTTATACTTCTTTTCACAAATAAAAAACCTTGTGTTTGCTTGCATGTTTATATATTCAGATTCTTATCTCTTAATTATTCCCCACTGTGTACATTGTGTCACATTCTGAATGTCTGTGCCTTCCCCCTTCCCCCATTTACATGTTGAAATCCTAACCCTGAAGGAGTTGGTATTAGGAGGTGGAGACTTTAGGACATGATTATATTATGAGGGCAGAACCCTCATGAATAGGATAAATGCCATTATAAAAGAGGCCCAAAAGAGCTCACTCACCCCTTCCACGATGTGAAGACTCAGTGAGAAGTTGCCATCTGTGAAGACTGGGCTCACCTCAGATATCAAATCTGCTGGCACCTTGATCTTGGACTTCCCAGCATCCAGAATTGTGAAAAATAAATTTTTGTTGCTTTATAAGCTACCCAGTCTATTTTGTTACAGCAACCCAAACGAAGACACATTATTTGATGCTTTAATTTTTTTCTTAAAAATATATTCAAGTAATATTTACGTATTAGTAACAGAGATCTTTATTTTTCTTTTATTTCTGCATGGAATTAAATTGTGTTGATAGTTTCCAATCTTTGCTATCTCAAACAATGATACCAACCAATAATTTTAAATAAATATCAGTTTGTAGTTTTGCAAGATTCCTAGGTGTGAGCTTGCTGAATCGGGGGTCATTGCATTTAATATTGTCAGACATTATCAAATTCCTGCCTCTCAGGTTTGCAGTTCTTACTTTCCTATGTGTGAGGATGCCTTTTACCCTAGCTTTGTCAATAGTCTGTGTTGTCAACTTTTTGGATTTTTACCAATCTGATGAATCAAAACTAAAATCCCAAGGTACTTGTAATTTCCCTTTTTCTAATAATGAACTTAGTATTTTCTCATTTGTTTAAGGGTTGTTTTAAATTATTTTCCTGAATATTGGTTTTTATTTTTTCTTTTTATTAGTGCTTTATATATGTTAGATTAACCCTTTAACTCTGACAAATGTACTAAGTATTTTTTCCCAAGCTGCTTTTGTCCTTTGCCTATTTATAATTCTTTTGTCATGTAAACAATTCTAAGAGGTTAAATGTATCAATGTTTTATTTTATAGTTTCTGAATTTTGAGTCATGGTTAGGAAGTCCTACCATAGTCCAAGTTTAAAAGTATAAGAATTGATCATATGTTTCATGTTTTCTTCTGATAATTGTATAACTTAAAAAAAAACCCTTTTAGATCTTTGATCATCTGGATCAAGTGATACACACTCTATAGAAAGGAATTCAGCAATACCAAATAATACCGGGAATGTGTTTTTCCTTTAACTCAGCAATCTCCAATGTAAATGTATGTGGAGTAAGGTGTGGGTTCAATTTTACCTTTTAAAATGATTACTGATTATACTAACATAATTTCTTTTAAAAGACCATCTTTAGCACATCGACTTGAAATTATGCCTTTATTATATACCAAATTCTGATGTATATTTGTGTCTGTTTCTAGCTTTCTGTTATGTATCTTGGTTTGTCTGTTTATTCATGGACCATGCTATTTTAAATATTGAGGCTTTATCCTTTTGTCTTCCTTGCTCATCCTGCTACTCTTCAACATTTGTTCTTCTCGTTTTTTTCCTCATCATCTCAAACATTTATCTCTGTGTTCCTATAGCATTTAAAATCAACATGTTTGTTTTCAGGAAAATACACGGTTGATACTTCTGTTGGAATCAAATGTACAAATTGACATGGAAAGTTTCAACATCTTGATAAAGAAGTCTGGTATTTTTTTTTTAATGTTCTAGGTCTAATTTTTTGTTTCTCGGCAATATTTGTAAGTTTCCTAATATAGATTTCTTGCTTTTTTTGTTTAACCTTTTTTACCACTAATGTCAAAGGTTAGGCCATGCTGTGGTTAACAGTAAAACCCGACAGCTCAGTCACAAAATAAAACAAAGGTTTGTCTCTAGCACAAAGACTGATGTGGATCAGGTGACTGTGCAGCGGCTCTGTAGTCCTCAGCACTTTCATGCTGTGGTGCCACCATTTTTAAACATCACCTCACAGTTGCACGAAGAGGGAGAAACTGGCAATTAACCAACAGAAACTACCAACTAACCTCTAACTAGAGACGTTACCAATCAGAAACTGCAACTAACTTCTATATAGTTATCTTCCATTTTAACCAACCAATTTTTGGGATCTTACTTCTGTGAATGCTGCCTGATTCATGAATTGCTGTCTGTTAAAAATGCTCTAAGATTTTGATGTGCTCTAAGTTTTTCATTTAACACCACTGAACTCTGACATGACCTAGTATCTTTGTCACCCTTCCTAAGGATGAACCAAACTTGGAAACTGGGGTAAAATTTATGTGCCATCCCATACCTGAACACAGCTTTGCTTGATGCTGGTTTTTCCAATTACACCGACTATTCAAATCTTTGCTAATCCAGCTGGCCATGTCTGACACAAGACAGGGCAGAGATTGCTCAGTGATCGACTGCAAGTTCAGGTGCCAGGAAATGAAACATCTGCCTTAGTTACATTCGCATCCTCTGGCACATATTTTATATGTATTTGGTGGAAGCATGAAATAACAGTCACCATGAAGAGATGTCTGGTAGCCTGCAAACTGAGCTGCTAAGGTATTTGGATTCTCCTCAGCATGCCCCATTAGAAGATGTGGACACAATGAAGCTGTCTACAAAGACCAGTGTGGGTACTTGATAGTTAGTGGTATCAAGGTGACCCAGGTTAAAAGTCAACTGACAGCTCTGGCAGCAATTTCAGTGACTACATATTTTCTATTCAGGCGAAGGGAGGTAAGAGGTAGTGGCTAATCTCATGGTTCTCAAAATGTGGTTTCAGAGCCAGCAGCATTAATATTCCCTGTAAACTTGCTGGGACTACAAATGATCAGTTCCTACCCCAGGCCTGTGGAATCAGAAACTCTGAGGTGGGGTCCAGGAACATGGATTTGAACAAGGTCTTTGGGTAGTGCTGATGGACAATCAAGTTTGAGACTCACTTGGCCATAATCTAAAGAGGACTATAGGAGTGAGCCAGGTGCAGAGAGAGAAGGTCATCTGGCCAGCCTCAGAACATAGGAATGCAGGCGGGAGCATTTTTAGGGACAACCAAGGACTTCCAATCCTGTAGACCACAAGGACCAGCAAAGTGAGCTTGGCATACTGTGTAGCAACAGGGGCTCAGGTGAAAGGTCAGGAGATAAACAAGACTTGATCTTGGGCTATGTTATAGAGCTTTGTTTACCCCAAAACAAGCCATGACCCAATTTTTGGATCTGAAGTGTAACATCAGAATGGATTGGCTCAACGTTTGACTTATTGCTTCACCTGAGTCACTCATCCTGGTTTCTTTAATTTACCTGTGAAGCTATGATAAGCAGAGGTATAAGAAGGCTTCAAGATTTCTGCCGTAAGCCTATACATATCCTTTCCAAGTTATTCAGTCAAACACGAATTGCAGTACTGTTGTGACGGGACTTTGCAGATGCTATTAAAGGTCTTAAGCTAATTGGTTTAAGAAAAGGGAGATTATCTTAGGTAGATCAGTTCTAGCCAGATAAGCCTGTTAAAGGAGACTAGGCTCTTGCTGACAGAGAAGACATGAAGGGTGAGAGAAATTCAGTGTGACAAAGGTCCTCCATGCTGCTTTGAAGGTGGAAGGGCACGTGACAATACATGACTGGCAGGCATGCTTTTGGAAGTCAAGAGCTGCTTTCGGCCGAGAACCAGCAAAGAAACACGATTTCAGTCCTACAACCACAGAAACTGAACCTTGCTGTTCCACGTGAGCTTGAAAGAGGACCTTGAGCTCCAGATGAGAATTTGACCTTGATTTTATGCATTGATTGTAGCTTTGTGAGATTCAGAGCAGAGGACCCAGTCATGCTGTGCTCCGACTTCTGCCCTACAGGCTATGAGAAAATAAATGCGTGTTGTTTTAAGTTGCTAAGTTGTTGTTACTGTGTTGCACAGCACAGATAACGCTAGAAACGATTCATCCCAGGGGCTAAAGGGAAGCTGCATTTGTTGCAGGAGATCACAATCTAAATTTAAGGGAGGAAGGGACTGCCCGGCAGTAGGGATTATACATCCCGCTAAACTCATTCTCTCCTGGATCATCATACTGAAGGTTTCTAGACAGGAACTGGTGACCCTGAGTTTGCACTCTCCATCAGAACAGAGGACCCACCAGAGCAGGTCAAACAGGTGGCTTTGAGAATGGAAAGGAAGAACACGCGTAAGAGGCACCGTAGAGAGAAGTGACAGTGTACGACCGCGATAATTGGGCGATCCTTTGGGGGGACATAGCCTAATTGCCTTTGCCTGGCAATTAAGAGCTATATAATTTGGTTCTAATCAGCATTTCTGGACTTTTTTTCCTGTCGTTTAAGCCTTGTGCCACCTGGTTTATCCACAGTCCAAGGAACTAGCTGTTTATATTCCCAACTCTGATCCTTGTTAGTACTTTTCCCAGCTTGAAATGACCTATCTTCTCTTATTTCATAATTGACAATCCAGTTGACAACTTGGAGACAGAGAGAGGCCAGGCGGCCCATCCGTGCGTTTGTATCTACTGAATATTTAAAAATAAAGAAATGACAACTGTTACTAAAACTATGGTTTTAAAACTTGATTAATGTTTTTAACCCAGAAAGCACACTGTAGTACAATTTGGATAATGACATGACTACAATTTTTTTTCTTTTTGAGTTGGGGTCTCACTCTGCCATCCAGGCCGGAGTGCAGTGGCACACTCACGGATCACGGAAGCCTCTATTTTCTGGGTTCAGGGGATTCTCCTGCCTCAGCCTCCCAAGTAACTGAGACTACAGGCAAGTGCCACCATGTCCAGCTAATTTTTGGTAGAGATGAGGCCTCACTAGGATTTGCCTAGGCTGGTCTTGAACTCCTGGGTTCAAGCCATTTTTTTGGCCTCACCTCCCAAATTGCTGGGATAACTGGCATGAACCACTGTGTCCAACCAAGATTGATTTTAAAAAAACATTAGTTCATGATGCTTGCTGTGTATTCTGTGATAAGCATAATCTTCTTCCAGAACGTTGGGTGAACGTCTATGACTAAATATGTGTAAGATTTGATAATGTAAGACCCAGGCCCAATTCCCTCCCTAGCACCTCCTGGACCCCTCCTGCTCACACTTTCTGTCCTGGGATGGGCAGGACCTATGTCCCATCAGAGGTCTGATTCATCTTCTACATTTCAGCGCACAGTGATGCCTCTTTTCCAGAGTTGTTGTCTGACCTGTTCACTTTTTCCTTCTATTGATAATTAACTTTAAATATATATGCATTGTCCTTTCAACTAATTTTTAAGTCATTCGTTTGTTCAACAAATATTTTTCAAATACCTGTGTAGTAGACTGCAGGGATGATAGTTGGGACAAAACACCAAAATTTATAATTATTTTTTTCTTAGAAAGTTTAGTGGAAGACAGATAGAAAGCAACAAATAGGACAAAAATATTTAATTCTAATTATATGTGATGGAGGGAAAATGCAACTTTCTCAGAGAAACTAAAATAGATCTAATGTGTTTTGTCACCCTGCAGCATTTCATGTGATAGATATATGGTAGAAATTAATTAATTGATTAATGGGCAAAATAAGATTTCATCATTCATAAAACACATAAAATGTAATTCTTGACATTAAATAGACTTAAAAAATCACAGTAGATGAAAGGTTAACACTTCCTTTTAATACTTAAAGAAAAGTTTATTGTGTATAGACACATGGTTTCCTTTTACCTTCTGGAATTGATTGACATATGTTCCATGGTTCTGAAATGGAATTTAAGGACAGTCCCATGTTTCTGAAATGGAATTTAAGGACAGTCATAGAACCTTGGAAATTATTTGCTCTATTGCCAGAGTTTTGACATCAGATGAAAGTTCAATAGTCAGCCAAACATTAATAAACTATGTTTGCTAACAAAATGTCATAGAAGACTTGATAACAATTAATGTTTTAGGCTGTTGTGAAATTTTCTTAATTGCACAAGTAATTTTTGAAATTTTTACAACATAATAGGTACAAGGTTAGTTGTAACAAATGTTGTTTGCTTGGACTATTTAGACTAAACTAATGGTGATAGCAAAGAATAAACAAAAGTGATTTTCAAGAAATGCTTTTAGTTGAAAATATAAATGTAAATATGAACCACTTTAATAAAATTTTCAAAGGACAAAATGACAAAGGACATTTATGAGATCCTAGCCTTTGTTTTTACATGTTCACAACAAAAATGAATCTCTGTGTGTGTCCATGCATGTATGTATGTGTATTCATTAATGAAAAAAAAGATTTAAAGTAAGCACCAAACTATTAACAATGGTTACCTCTGTGGGAGTTAGAGGTGAAAGAGGAATTTCACTTTTTTTTTGAGTTGGAATCTCACTCTGTCACCCAGGCTGGAGGGCAGTGGCACGCCTCTCGGCCACCGCAGCCTTGACCTGCTGGGCTCCGGCGATCGCTCCACCTCAGCCTTCCAAGTAGCAGGAATGACAGGCACGCGCTACCACGCCCGGCTGATTTTTTGATTTATTGTAGAGATGAGGTCTCGCTGCCCAGGCGAGTCTCGAACCCGTGGGCTCAGGCAATCCACTCACCTCAGCCTCCCAAAAGTGCGGGATTACAGGCTGAGCCACCGATCCCGGCTGGAATTTCACTTTTAATACTGTATAAATATGCATCAAAATTCATCTAAAGAATAAGCATAGCACTTAGAACCACCTAAAATTACCTTGTTTATTTGCTTGCTGTTTATTGCTTCACTCTATCCACAGAATGTAAGTTTTGAGAATGCCGAGTACTGGGTGGCCTTTCGCCTGTTGTAGGTCTTGAGCTGAGGATAATGCAAGGCCTGTAGTGTATCCTCTACAAATATTTATTCAATAAATAATTTGGGTAATGAAAAGAAAAAAAATTACTTGCCAATTCCATATTCACCCAAGGTCCTGCACTCCCAGAAGGTTCTTTAACAAGAGTGTCATCTCCTATCGCCTCAATGCTGATTTCAAATTGCCTTCCCCCTGTCCTGTCCTCTACTCTTAGCTTTTTGGGTACGTGGAAGATCTTGTCTTCTTCATGTCTGATACACTGAAAGAGAAATTCTGGAAAGTCAGCTTTTTAATTTCGTGCCTGCAACTCTCTCTCCCTTCCATTTTCTTCCCCGATCCATATCAATACGAACAAGCTGGTGGCAGGAGAGGGTCTGCCCAAAGTCTTCAAGCTCTCCTTTCAGGTTTCTTCAGGGAAGAGAGTCATAAACAAACCTCGTTCCCCCAGGGGCAGGGTGAGAGACTTCAGCCTAATAATTGAGGAAAGGGGATGCCTCGCTGCAGGCCTAGGATGAGATGGCTCCTTAAATGCCTCAGTCATCAAAATTTTGGAGTCCCTCACAAATGAGTGGTGCATTCCCTTCACCTGGCTGAAGAAGGCCCAGGGGTGGGGAGTTGAGGGGGGTGGGGGTGGGAGCCCTGTCCAGTTCTGCTAATCCCAGGCGGTCTGCAGTGAGACTGATAAGGCACCTCACTGGGAGAGAGCTGCTCTAGCTTCCAACACTCCACCCAGATGTTCTAAACACAAAAGGAGCTGGAAGGGACAGCAGAAGGCACATCTAGTGTTTTGCTAGGCAGTCTGTGATTTGGCAGCAATGTCATGGAGTCAGTCTATAGTTGGGGTTATGGATAGGCTGTGTACGTTGTATCAAGGGGAGAGAAAATGACTTGAGAATACTTTGTAGTTTAAAAAAAACCTCACACATTTCATGGGCTTAAGGTAATTCACCACAGAGCAGAAAATAGTTTAGATGCATACCCTATAAAATATGTCGGAAAAAGCTCAAGTAAATAAGGATAGCTGAAGGGTCAGTAAGCCCTCGAAATGATGCTTGCTCTCATTATCAATCAGGGAAATGCAAAAACAGAATAATTAAAATGTACAAAGACTGACGATAACAATATGAAGTATTGCTGGAGCATACACTCCAAATTAGTACAAGCTCTTTAGACATTATAAACTATAGTTGAGTACGTGCATCTGGCAAATCTACTGCTGGTTATATACCCAGGAAAAATGTGTCATGTATGCTAAGAGACATAGTCAAGATTGTTTATAGCAGCATTATTTGCAGTAGCCCAATCCAGGAAACAATCTAATCCAAACATTCACCAATAATGAAATGGAACTGTTGTGTTTCCATACAATAGAATACTCAATGGCAATAAAAATAACGGTCACTGACCATAGTTATTATATTCAACAGCATGGATGACTCTCACAGATAAAATGTTGAGCTAAATGGCTAGAGAGAAAAAAATGTATATTTCCATTTATACAAAATGTTAAGACAGACAAACTAATCTATAGTTTTCAAAGTCAGGCATGTGGTTACCTTGGGGGAGAAAAGAAAAACAGTTATCTGGAGGGGCCACGAATTGGGTTTTTGAAGTGCTAGTATTAGTCTCTTTCTCGACCTGGATAGTGGTTCATGAGTATGTTTGTTTCACAGCAATCCAGTGAGATATACACTCACAATGTGTGGAATTCTCTGTGTGTCTGTTCAACTTGATAAAAAAAGTTAAGAGGAAAAGTGTAAGCACAAGATGTAGAAAAATTGTAAGCACAAGACATGGATGGATGTGTTTAGACCATTGCCAAGCTTCCTCTCCAGACATGACTTTTGCACTCCCTCGCCGTGGTGACACACGCTTCCAGTCGTACTATAATTGCGTGCTGTGTTTTGTTTGTATGTTTCCCGGCAATTGGGTGAGCATCACAAGTTCTAATTTTGAGTGTAGACAGTGATCAAGAAAACGTATTCATTGCGTTTTTATTACAAAACACTGAAAGTTTTATATAATTTTTTTCCAGGTAAACCCCCATATTTTGATGAATGCAAAATGATGACGTATATGTAAGCATGCATATATGACACATACGTGCTCAGGAGAATGAGAGGGGACACTCGCTTCCCACGTCAGACAGTGAAGTTTCGACCTGTCAGCATATTCTGCCGTTCTCCCACTCTCCACCTTGACCTGTTTTCCATCACACAAGAAAACCCAAACTCGCTTCCCAGCCTCCGGGAGGCCCCCCGAGTCTTCACGTCCCGGTCTGGGGGCGCTGCACTCATTCTTCTCTCCATCTGGAATCCTCTTCTACCCGATATTCACGCAGCAGGCCTCTTTCACTTGTGGAGTGAACGAAAGGATTCGTGTGGGGGGCGCTTCTGCACATTCCAGGAGAAGAAGACCATAAAACACAGAAACACACGTTTTCAAAGCTTTACGCACTTCCCCTGCCTTCTCCTAAGGAGACGTTTTTGTGGCCCCTCAAGGCTCAGATTCTCCTTGCCTTTTATTTTAGGGTAACTTCTTTTTCAAAAAGACTCCGTTTTTTTTGTTTTTTGTTTTTTGTTTGTTTTTTTTTTGAGTTGGAGTCTCACTCTGTGGCCCAGACTGGAGTGTAGTGGCCGCTCCCGGCCACCGCAGCCTCGACCTGCCGGGCTCCGGCGATCCCTCCGCCTCCAAGTAGCCGGAATTACAGGCATGCGCTACCACGCCAGGCTGATTTTTTGATTTATTGTAGAGATGAGGTCTGGCTGCCCAGGCGGGTCTCGAACCCGCGGGCTCAGGCAATCCACTCACCTCAGCCTCCCAAAGGCGCGGGATTACAGGCTGAGCCAGCAAGCCCGGCTTTTTTTATTTTTTAATTTTTTTAGATAGGTTTCAGGTTCACAGCAAAACGGATTGGAAGGCACAGAGACGTCCCACACCTGCACCCCCTCGCCCGCAATGAACCTGCCCCACCCGAGGGGCGCGTCGGGAACGCCTGGCGAACCGACACGGACACCCCGTCTCACGCCGAGAGTCCGTCCGTCGTGGACGTCGCGGTCCGCTCTCGGTGGTCCACCTTCCGTGGGCTTGGGCCCATGGATCACGACGGGCGGGAAAATTGCGGAGACGCAGGTTGCACAGGCTGGCCCTGGAAAAGCGAGACGGTGAGGACGCGTCTGGAAGCGCTCCGCCAGGAGCTTCTGCCTCGTGGGACGCGGCCGTCGGGAAAGGAGCCTCCCTGGCGGGCGGGACCCCCTACCCGAGGGCCAGCACCGACGTGCGCCAGGGGACACCGTCGCCTGCCTGGAAGACCCGGGGTGACGCGGGGGCGGGGCGGTGGGAGAGCCCGGGATCCGCCCGGAAGAGCCGGCGGGCCGAGCGACCCGGTGACAAGTGCTGCTGCCGCATGCTGGCCCTTGGCTTGAGGACTCGGTCCAGCACCCCACGTTTGCTCATCGCGACAACCTCATGCGGCCCGGAGGAGGGGAGGGCGGGCGGGGGGGAGGGCGAGCTTCATTCAGTTCACGCGGCTTCCCCCGGGATTTTGGCCAGACGGCCTGGCCTTGGAGCTCGCGCACGACTCCCGAAGGCGCCCAGACGGAGACTCCGGATGGGAGGGGGGATGCCACTTGCCCCAGGGCTGAGGGATGCAGCCAGGAGGGAGCCGAAGCCCCGGGAGAGGTGCCGAACGGAGCAGCAGCACCCTCTGCAGGTTGGCCGGGCCCAACCTGCCCCACCCATCCGAGTTATCCACCTGTCATGCTCTCACCGCGTCGTGGTCTTGGGGTGATCCTCTCGAGGCGGCAGCGGCTTTGGGCTCGTTTTCCTCTAACTCCTAGTCCCAGACCAGTCCCAGCTCTGGTCTTCCTGGTGTTCTCGGAACTCAGAACGTTTGTGCTGAACACACACTGAAGGCTGCCGTCCGAGCACTTACCTGCGTTTCCCACAGCATCCCATGCTCCTCAGAATCCAAACAGGACACTCTTGGACACATCCAAGACTTTAGGAGTTCAAGAGACACATTTTAAGGATGGGATTTCGGGTGGAAGGCCGGACAGCACAGGAGGTAGTTGCAGAGTGAGGGAGGCCAACACAACACCCCTCAGGTCACATGATGTGGACTGCACCCCGTCCTTACTGTAAGGGCTGTCTGGGCTGGGGATCATCCTGTGTGTGTGTGTGTGTGTGTGTGTGTGTGTGTGTGTGTGTGTGTGTGTGTGAAAGCAGGATTTATTAAGAGGACAGAAAAGCTCCCACAGTGGGAGGGGACCCCAGGCTGTCTGGGCTGGGGATCATCCTGTGTGTGTGTGTGTGTGTGTGTGTGTGTGTGTGTGTGAAAGCAGGATTTATTAAGAGGACAGAAAAGCTCCCACAGTGGGAGGGGACCCCAGGGGTTTGCCGAGGGGATCATTCGTATTAGATGTTCTGCACTGGCGGACCAGCTTATAGTCACCTCTACAAAGTGAGGAGGATCGCCTACTTCCCCTTGTGCTAATTTCCCAGTCCCTCTTCTCTGTTCCTTCCCTCAATAGTTTTGAAGCATCCTCTGGGTTCCCAATTCTGCACCTGGTGTGAGGTATATGAGGACCTACAAGAATGTGTGATGCTGTCCTATCCAGGCATCAGGTGGTCCTGGGCAGAGGCTACAGGGGGTGAAATGGAGTGGCAGACCACTGTCTGTAAATCTTCATGGGCACCTTGGCCGGTCTACATGGCTACCTCAAAATAGAAAAGAAAATCCCCTAGATAAATAACTGTACCTGCTTTGAAAAATGTATTCATCTGATGGTGAACTTGTACTATTTTCTCAAGAATAGTGTATGAGATAAGTACATATGCATGCTGTAAGGTAATAATGACTATTATCAGAAACAAAGGCATTTTCCCTTTAGCTGTCCCAGGTGTGCAGGCTAGATTTCTGTTTCCAAGGAATCCTTTGCTCCTGGGGAGAGAATTAAGTCAATTTTTTCCTCAAAAGACTAGCCCCCGCATCTCTCAGATTTGGTCTGAAAATGTGTTTTGTTGGGCCCACACTGTTTTAAATGGAGTCAACTTGCCAAAGCTTAAAAACTTGGGATATTATCTTTAAATCTAGGTTTCAAATGTCTTTGGAATACTGAGCTGGCATTTCCAAGAGAAACAATTTGCTAAGGCCGAATGGAGAGCTCATATCCCCCACGTGCCACAGCCCTCTGCTTCCTTATTTCTCCTGACATGAATTTCTCAGAGCCAGTGGCCATTTATTATTTTCTTTCTGACCTGCTTCCCTTCCATCACTCACATCTTCCCTTTGAAAGGAGGAGGGCTCCCAGGGCTCTGACTGGAAGAAAAAGTGAGTTTACCAAAGACCAAGAAGGTAGATGGTGTTGGGGCTGTGTTGAGGGTTGGGACCTGTGACTCCTTGCACCGCTCAGGACAAGATGAATCTTCTAAAAGAACATGGCCATGTAGATGTCCCAGGAACCCCGGCAGAGCTGGACTTAGAGGGATGGAGAGCAGTTATCCTTCCTCTATCCTCTCCTCTCCTTTTCTCCCCTTACCCCCTCCTTCCTTTTCCTTCTAAAAAAGGGACGATAGAAGAATTGCCTCATCAGAATAGAGTGAACAGCCATGGACAATGAGTATCTTGGGAACAATGCTGGCAGAAGGCAGATCAGAAACTCATTCCACTTTCCTGAACTACTAAACTGGAATTTTTTTTTTTTTAAGAACACGAGGGAAAGGGCTGGTGGGGGTCATGGAAAAATAACTTAGTGGGTAGGGTTTAGCTGTATGTAGTTTCAATGAGAAGAATGAAGGAAAGTTACATTTCTTACATCTGAGGGTTGTCCTATTAATATGAAGTAATGATGAGTGCTTTATTTTTGAGGAATTTCCTTTATAAAGCACCCACAGTACCTTTCCTGATTATCTGTTCACTAAACTCATTCATTCATGTATCCACTCATCAGCTATTAAAGAATCTGCTGTAGTCATAGTACAGGGGTATACAAAGGTGAACAAAATACAGTCCCAAGTTCTTCCAGTTCTTGCTAGTGGTCTATATAGGAGATAAGGAACTGGAGTAAAAAGAATATTGACTGGGAACAAAAAGTTTGGGGTTTTAATCCTTCAATGGCTGGGTGACCTTGGGACAACTAGTAAAATTTTTCTGGGCTTCACTTTCTTTATTTTTAAAAAGAGAGTAAGTTATCTTTCTTACCAACTTCTAAAATATTTTACTAAAGAAAATATTTTAATATTTAATATTTTACTAAAGAAAATAATTAAAGAGACATATACGTCTGATGTAAATTGTTTGTTTTTGCATGAAGGCATAGCTACTTCCTTAATCAAGCTTTGCTTCTTCTTCATGTATGATTTCCAGAGATGAGTAAAATGTATTTTATTTTGCTCCAAATGCATTTACTCATCTAAGATTTCACATATGAGGAATTAAATTAAAAAATACGTTTGCAGTCTCAGTTGAAAGGAAGAAAGCCAATGATTTTCTGGTCAAAAGCAGATGGTCCTACTATTTCTAGGATTAAGTAAGAAACCCAAGGGTGAATGAGGGCCTTGGAGAAAAAGACACTTACCAGGATATGATGCAGTTAGGGAAACGGATTTATTATATTTATATACAGGTAGGTATGTATTGGTGTTTTGTCAAAAATAAGGAACAAGGTGACAAGAAACCATTTTAGCATTAAAACGAGATAGCTGCAATGGACCAATACTGAGCTTGAAGACCCCAAAAGGAACACGGAACCTGAAAGGATGGCTTTCAGGCTGTATAGATATACAGACAATCAAGTCACCCACACAAAGCAAGCAACACATGGCAATACAACACTACCAACGGTTTCTCACTGGAGGGTGGAGGGAGGCTGGTTACAGCCCGGGGCCACTGGTGGGAAAGGTTATTAAAATCTCATAAATCCTCCATATCGTTTTTCCATTTCAGGAACTTCTTTGGAGTAACTTTCACCTTCTTCGTCCGAGGGCAGAGACTCAGCAAAGCGCTTCAGGAAGCCTCCGTACCTTTTCTGGTAGTCCATCCACCACTCCGGGCGGCCCACTCTTCTCATGAAGCCCCCATATCGTTTCTGCAGCTCTTTGGCTTCGTCTTCCAGTTGGGGGCTTCTCTTTAAGCCTCTCATGAAGCCCCCGTATCTCTTGCTCACGTCTTCATCATTCTCACCACCATCCTGGTGGTGGCTGCGCTCTCGGTTGTCACCTGTTTCCAGAAGCTCTTTCAGCAGGTCGGAGGAATTGGCCAGGGAGTCATCTTCCTCTGCATCCTTCTTCATGAAGCCTCCGTACCGCTTGGCAAGGTTTTCACTACCGTTGGCTTCTTCCTCTGGCTCCACGGGATAAAGCTCATCCATTTTCTTCATGAAGCCTCCGTACCTTTTCATGAAGCCTCCATACCTTTTGGCTAGCAAATGGCTCTCTTCCTGTTTGCTGCTTCCTCTGAGGGTGCTGGTGCCATCTTGAGGAAGCTCTGGTTTAGACAGTTGCAGGAGTTCCTTGCAGGTTTCCCAGATTTTGAGAGAAGGCAGTTTTCCTTCACATTCCATCACGCAAGCCTGGGAAAACAAGTTGATGTAAGGATAAAAAGAGGATTCCCTGGCTTCATTAAGTAAATGAACATTTGTAGACCGAACCATGCTTGCTTTGATATAGAAACTCCCATATAATAAGGTCATCTTCATTAGATTATCATGACTTTCCAGTACACTGAACAGGCAAATAAAATAAAATAAAATAAAATAAAATAATAAAATAAATGGAGGCCAGAAAGGAGAAGGTGGTGAGGGAAGAGGGGTTATTAGCTGAATCAAGTTAGAAGTCTGTCTTTAGGTTTTAAACCCAATACATATACTGTGACATTTCAACATTTTAAAAGGTTAAAATATTTTTACCACGGAGTTTTAACTTAGATTGGATAGGATACTTTCACAATCTAATTACACTGAATAATTTTCCACTACTGAAGTAACTTTGTTTCAGATTTTTCTAATCAAAAGGGAGAAATTTTTGTTTACCTTATCAGGGACATTTCCTCAAAACTTTTATTTTCTTGTCTTACAGGTAAAAATCAATATTAATAACATAAGAGTCATTTGCTTTCTTGTGTTAATATTTTAACTAAAATGGTATCCAGTATTCCTGCAAACACTTTCAATCTTCAAGGAAAAAACAAGAATTTTAAAATAAGTTTTAAAAGAAAGACATTGCAAAAACTCAGTTTAAATCTTACAAATTATTTGGATTCTGATATGTTGATTTGTTGAAAGTAGAATACTTTGTTTTTTCCTTTTTCCTGTTGATTAAAACAGACTTTATCATCTTGAACCAAATGTCTGTAATAATCATATATGTCATATATAAAATTATACATATGCAAGTGCACAAATTATTCTTGTTTATTTTCCTAACGTTTAGTCACTGTATACAGGAAAAAGTGTTTTTCAATGGAAATCATGTTATTTGATAAAATAGGAATGATCTGCATTTAATTCTTTCCTGTATATTATATAATTCAATTCAAATTGTAAATCTCTACATTCTAATTATCTTGTTGAGATTTGTTTCTATTTAACAGATCACGTGAGTATGATAAAAAGAGTGATATTATTACGTGAACATTTGCAAAATATATAAGCTATTTCTTAGCACTTCAGGGGTTTTTTATAGCCCTGTGAAATCTACTTATACAGCCCCCATTATAGAATCTTGATTTAGACAAAAAACCGAGGCCCTATCCTGGCAACTAAAAATACACTGATATATTCATTGATGTTAAATACATACATACTATTTTCACAATAAACAAAGCAACATAATAGTGCAAAAAATCTTGAAGGTACATATTTGACTAGCTTTTAATGATTATTTACGCTTTGTGTCTGAAAAATTAAGTACATGACTATATAAAAATTATCTATGTAAAGACAATCTAGTAAAAATAGTTCTATTTTGTTCCTGATAACTGATGAACAAATCAAAACATTATTAAAAGCTTCAAATGTTCAAGGGGAAATAATATTTCCATTCTAAAATTATCTCTAAATAATCTTGTCACCAAAAAGTAATGTTGAATATTTTGTATACTAATTCCAAATGACTTTTAAATGTATGTGATGTGAGAGTCCTTCAAAAACAAATACTAGCAAATAATCAGAATAATGCACTCATACCAAAGGAGTGATGTTAACTTATGGCTTCTACAGTCACATGCACATGTTTTGTCACACATTGTACACTGTTGTCAAGATCATATTAAGTGGTAAATTCTATTTGGGCACCAGCCATAGCATGACTGCTCATTTTTGCATCTATTACAGTACCAAGCATAAGTGTCTTTCACATGGTAGAAACTCAACTAGTATCTGTTATGTTGATTTTACTACACATTTTTGACTAGGCAACCTCATTTCTCACATGTCTGTTGCATCTGAGCTAAAATCTCAGAACTGCTGTAATTCTAGCAACATAATCATTAACTAAGCCTTTTGTCACTGAGAAAACAACAACCCTAAATGTAAGCTCCAACACAAAGCAAATCAGTTATTCAAAATGCCTTCCTGTGAGACTATTTTTATTGATGGTTATTACCTATATTTCCAAGTTGCTAATATTACGTGTGTCACACCACCATGTGGACTAAAATAACAATAACAACAACAACAATGAGAAGCTACAACAACAAGAGCATAAAACGCAGTGAGGGAAATTCTGGAAAGAGCAGTCAGTCTCCCTCTTTCCCCACATTCTCACCCCCAATCCTGTTAAATGATGAGAGGAGGGTGAGAGAAAAAAGAGAAATCCGGATTTGGGATGATACCCATGGAAGAGCTAGCTGCCACCTGAGAGCTCTGCTCACATTCCTCGACAATGTGAAGGGAAGATTGGGAGCATTCCAGAAGCTTGGCAGAGTGACCAAATTAAATATTAAAAAAACATTTGAACAGGCATTGTTAAATGCCAGTTACATTAATTCACTGGATTGCATAATACAACTAAATCTGATACTACTTAGAGGCCAGGCTGTGTGATTGGAAAAATTCTACTCGAATCCACATAAGTGTTTTGTAGATGGCAGATAAATCTAGGGGAGGGGGCTGATCCCTGCATGTCAGGCAAAGCAGAGCAGGGAAAGCTCAAACTATATGTGATTGGGTAAGAAGATTTATGGGATCAGAAAAGGGGTCTTTCCATGTGGCATGTTTGGGGTTTCTGTCTCTTCTTGTGTGTTTACAATTCTTTACTTGCATGATCTAGCTTTATGTTTACAGCACTCATGCACTTTTTTTGGGGGGGGCAATGGTTTAAAAACTTATGCCTATAGAAGAAAGAAGATAGATGAACGAAAGGGATTGTTTTCCCTACTGAAGACAAAACAGTTTTTCGTCGTTTAAATACACAACCCTACTATAGTCGTCTCTCTAAGGCCAAGTAAGTACACATCAGATGGAATAAATCAGGTAATTCAGATATTCCAAAGAAACAAACAAATATTAAACCGGAAATCTATACTTTGGGTATACATTTTATGTTACGTAGCTGCTGGAATATGGGCGGAAACATAAAATTTCTTCACAGGCTCAAGTGGAGCCTTAATCAGCTTGACTTAACACATTACTCTGCACTGCGTGTTTGAAGTCCTCACAGAATTTCAACAAACGCAGTGCAGAAGACTCCTTCGAGGAGCTGGTTAAATGAAGCTCTCTGAGTCTCAAGGTTGGAGATTCTGACCCGGTAGAGCACCAGAGGGGATTTAAGAACCCACAAACTATGGTTAGCATGCCTTTTATCCTGTTCTCAGCTGTTTCCTAAGTCCCTTGTAGTGTAGTTTATCTTCGGACTGTTGCTACCTGTTTGGACACCGGCCACCTCTCCTATGCCCTTCTCGTAGCCAAATTAAACCGTTGCTTTAGTCGGTATTACAAATGTGCAGTCACGACAGGAGTTGCATTCCCGCGTCACTTGCTTGTAAGACAGTTCCTGAGCTCTTTCTCTCCTGTCTGCTGCAATGTTCCCTTCCTCTTTTGTCATGCTTTGCCTCTCTGCTGTCCACAGGTGAGGGTGAGGGCACGAGGGACCTGAGGTTAAGAAAGCTAGGAACAAGAAATCCAAAGAAAGGCGACGAAATGTCACCAACAAAAGAAATGATGGGAGGGTGGCTGCTAAGAGCGGCCCTTAGCTGGGATATGTTAGGCGTTGGGGTAGCAGAGCCCCTTCCTTCTCACCGCCCAGGAAGGGGCCCAGCGCTCTCCGAGGTGCTGGACAGAGCACGTTTCGGGGCTTCCGGATTCTCAGGGTTAAGACCAACACTGTGTGCAGACGTGGAGACACCGCCGCCCTGACCGGTCCCTAGACAGTCGCGGGTTCCCGGAGCTGAGAGGCAGGCGGGACCTCCGTCAGCGCCCCAAGAGCAGCCGAGGCGCCCGGTCGCCACGGGTCCACGCCGCTGCGGCTCCGACCCGGTGAGCCCGCGAGATGCGCCCCGCGGCGAGCCCGGGCTGTGCACGGACGGTCGCGGCGACTCGCTCACTCCCCGCGCGCAACACTCACCAGGAAGTTGATGTCGGCCGGGCGCACCAGGCGGTAGCTGCAGGTCGCGCAGTCCTGGCTGCATTCCGCCCGCACGGTCACCAGGAGCCCGGGGCCGAGCAGCAGCAGCCAAGTGCAAAGTCTCAGGAATCGCGCCATTGACTGCGAGGAGAGAAGGACGCGCGCTCCGAGCCTGCCGGGGCGCAGAACGCGTCCTTCGCAAGGACCCCTCGCCGCGACCAACCAGCGGGGAATCGTCGAGCAAAAGCCCGTAGGGACGCTCGTTCTGAGCCCCCGCCGGCCGCCCGAAGCCTTTTAGGAAAACCTGGGGACTACTCAGACAGCCTCGTGGTCCCGGGTCGGCGCGGGAGCCCCCACCCCTGGGCACCCGGCTCCCTTCCTGGGCGTCCGCCGCCCGGAGCAGGACTGTGGAGGGAAGGCTCAGGACCTGGCGCTAAAAGGAGTGGGCGCCCAGAGAGGCACGACACTGACCGGGGTCGCAAAAAGGAACCAGGGGTCCCGGCTGGGGGAACCCGTGCAATGGGACGTGGAGTCAAAGAGAGCGGCGGACGTCCCCAGACCCGCGCAGCCAAGGCGAGCTTTGCGCACAGTCACTCACGTGGACGCCGTCCGGCCCGAGCAGGCTGGTTGGAAGACCCAGCTCCAGACGCGACTCTGGAAGGAAGAGAAGGAGGCTCGGTGAGGAGGGCGGGCGTCGGGGAGGTTCGGGCCCGGGGCGCGAGCGGGCGCGGGACTCGCCGGCGAGGTCCTCGGTGGCGCCGCCGGGCCGCGGGGAGTCCGAGCGCCTGCCTCGCCGTCCCGGGGCCAACGGCGGCGGCTGGAGCCACTTTATAATTAGCCCCAAACCGAAGGAGGCGCGCGCGCCCCAATCGCCGGCGGGCTGCAGCTGACGCAGGCCCTACGCCAGCCCGCGCCGACGCCCTCGCGGGAGGGGTCGGTCCCGGCGCAGCCGCGCGCCGCTCCCCGCCGAGGAACGGGGTGGGGGTGGCTGGGGGGGCGGCCGGGGGGTGGGCTGAGGCGGGGGCGGACGCTTGGTGGCTCGCCTCGCGGCCGGGTGACCCTCCCTCCCCCAGGCAGTTAGGAAGTTCCGGGAGAGTAGCACAGGATCAAGTTTCCGCGCGTGAAGTCGCTGGCATGGCGCCCTGGGCTGCGGGCTCCGGGGGGCGTTGGGGAGGGCGCGCGGACGGGTGGTGGCTGCGAGGTCCCGAAGACCCTCCCAGCCGGTGGGCCTGGCCCCTTCCCGCCTCTGCTTCCTGGGGCCCGCTCGCGGGTCCCGTGGGCACCGAGCCGGGCCGTCCGGAATGTCGCCATTCACCCACCCGTCTGTCCCCCGTCCTTGACTCCGGGTTCCTTGCCGCCGCGTCTGGCGGCGTCAAGGCGCGCAGTAGGCGCTCGGTTCAGGGTTGCAGGAATGAACGATGGAAACTTTCCAGATTTCCTCAAAAATCTCGGGATGGAGTTTCCCCGTTTCCTTTTCGAGAAATCCCGGCCGAGCGTAGAGGCAGGTAAAGCCTCAGGTTCTGGAAAGGCGTTCGGGAGGGGCCCCGTCTTTCCCCAGCTCCCCGGGCGCGCTTCTAAGTCGAGGACTCGCTGCCTCGAGCGAACTGTCCGGGGGGTCCTGAGGGTGTCTGATGAGCGAGAGGGGTCCCGGGGCGGGTGTGACGTCAGCGCGCCAGGAGTGGGATGAGGAGGGAGCGACGAGACGCCGTGCCCGGGCGCCAGGACTCGGAGCGTCCTACCCACCGAGGACAAACCTTGGAGGCCGGGGGAGTTGATTAAGGCCCGCTCCTCCACTTCCGGGCTCGGCAGAAGGCTGCTAAGGGACCAGCTGCTGACATGATCTGAGCCTCAGTTTCCCTCTTTGGAAACCAGAAACAGAGAGCATGCCGTTCATAGGGTTCCGGAGAGAATCGAATGAAACCATGGACGAAATCACTCAGCCTCGTGCCTAGGCACAGAGCAAGCTCTCACAACATCTTTCTAACCACCTGTCACCACTTTGCCTTCCAATCACTGCCTCCCTTGCCCCTATTGTCTATTTATCCATGCACTTTTGTATCGAGCTCTCCCGAACCCAGGGGAAAACCGCCAACAGCTCCAGAGCCCCTGCACGGAGAAAGAGCCCCTGGGCCTTCCCGGCCCTCTGCGCTGTCTGCAGAGGACCAGCCGCCCTTTGACCCGCCGCGGGAACCTGCATCCCGGCGGCTCCGGCGATGCTCGGGCCGCGCTGCATCTCCCCTTTCGGTCGCCAGAGGGCAGCGCTCTCCTGCGTAGGCTGGGCCTGCGGGGGGCCCGGGGACCGCTCTGCTCTCCGCAGGGCTCCACGCGCGGGCTCCGGACTCCGCACCCGGGGTGGCCCTGGAGCTGCACCCGCGCACCGCCGGCCTCCCTGGCCCGGGCGGCCCAGCAACCGCGAGGGGCAGGCGGGAGCTGGCGTGAGGGGGGGGAACGCCGGACCCAGCCCCGGGAAGCCAGCGTTGCCCTCTTACCCGGGAAGCACAAAGTTTCCTCTTGGACCTGTTAGGCTCCTTCCCAGCGCCCTATTCTCTCCCCGAAGCAATCGAGAGCTTCCGTCTGTCTTTTTTCTTTTTAGAATGAGATGCCCAGGCTGCAGTGCTCAGTGTGACCGCAGGCTCCTATGTCTGAGAGCTTGCACACCTGTGATCACCCAGAACTTTGAACACATAAGCAGAAGCGGGAGGCAGAGGAGTGTGTGTGTGTGTGTGTGTGTGTGTACACCACCTGATCTTTTCTTTTCCCTTTTCCTTTCCTTTCCTTTTTTTTTTTGAATTGGAGTCTCACTCTGTCACCCAGGCTGGAGCGCAGTGGCACGCTCATGGCCACCCCAGGGTGATCCCTCCGCCTCAGCCTTCCAAGTAGCTGGAACTACAGGCGTGCACCACCACGCCCGGCTAATTTTTTTAAAAAAATTATTTATTGTAGAGACGAGGTCTTGCCAAGTTGCTCGGGCTGGTCTCGAACCCGCGGGCTCAGGCAATCCACTCGCCTCGGCCTCCCAAAGTGCTGGGATGACAGGCTGAGTCATCGAGCCGGCTTCTTTTTTCTTTCTTTCTTTTTTTTTAAGGTTGCTCAGTGCTGGGTACGGAAAGGTATCTGAGGATCTTGGAAAGGTAGAAACTTACGTCCGTCCAGAAGGGGCCTTAGGGATAATTTATTCTGATACCCATTTTCCATGTGGGATAAACTCAAGCTCAGAACGTCCACGGGATCCGCCCAGGCAGTGGCAGAACCAGGTTTTCCAGCCTCCTAAGGGATGCTCTTTCCCTGGTACCAGTTCGGGCCTGGTTTGTTTCTGTTGAAGCTGTCCATTTCTGCTCTGAGTGAGCGAGAGTCTCTTGGCGCACATGCATTTTTCTTCTCTGGGCTCCTTCAATATCAGGAGAGAGAGAGAGCGAGAGAGAGAGAGAGAGAGAGAGAGAGAGAGAGAGAGAGAGAGAGAGCTAGCTAATGAATGTGTGTCTACTACCTGAATGAACGAATGAATGATGTGATAGGAGGTCGACCTTGTTTGCATACCGCAAATAAGTGACAGTCTCTTCCCATCACCCTCCCCATCTGCCCTAGAAGTTAAAAGTCATACTGGTTGCAATGAGTTGTCAGAAATTCTTTCTCCCCCCCCCACGATCTTTTAGATATTGATCAATAACGAAGCGATTTTGCAGCTATGCTCGGAGAAAAGCTGCTCCAGAAATCAGACTCAAAAAAGGGAAAGGGATCTGTCTGAAAGCATCTAATCCGGAGAGTTTTGATTCTCAGGTCAGGATCAAGACCCTGACTTTCTTCTGATCCTAAGGTCTCAAGCATTAGCTCAAGAGGATTCAGCCTATATGCCAAGATATGTGACTTTTCAAGTCCTGATGATGAGGGATGTTTTTCTCAGTTCTTAGGCGTGCCAGGAGCCAAAAAAGATGGGATTGTAAAAAGTCCTTTCAGTGTCCTTTCCCATCATTTTCAGATAGAAGACACCTAAACTGAACATCTTTCAGGTACCCATTCCTCCCCTCTTCTCTTCTTCCTGCCAGCTAAACACACGTATTTTATTATGGAAAGCAGTTCTCTGTGCCTCTCTCTCTCTCTTTCCAAAGTAGCAGCAAGTGGAAACAAGGCAGACCTGCACTCCTGCAATTGTGTAATGGTTCAGCATAAAAGCACCATGTTCTAACATTTCAGATGTTTGGGGTCATGCCAGGGGCAGGGGAAACTTGCCTGTTTTTAGTTACAATCTAAAGTGTACACTTTGCAGAATGTGATTCTGTGAGCTGGGTACGTTATGCGAAGTATCAGTTAAGGTATTCTTTTTCAGACTGGCTCGGAGAATCATAACAGAGCTGCTGAAAGTAAAGATGGTTTGAATGAAATGTTTTAATGGTGTAATAAATCCCCCATTTAGGGAAAGTGAGAGCTGGCCGGTGTGTACTCATTTCAAAAATCTGGGAAACAGAATAAAACCCTTGGAAGAAAAGGTGACCTAGTACAGAGTTGCCGAAAATACATAATGAAAATGTGTCAGGGAGGGCAAGGAGAAAGGGAAGGTAAATTAAACTAAGGATATCTAACATACTGTTTATGTGCTTTAAAATGAGAGAAAATTGAAACACACTTTCTAAATCTGGCCTTTAGCCATCAGACAGAGGAAAGATCAATTTAGTATTAAACATAGGTGATTAGACCATGGATGAAGAAAGTCATATAATGACTTTTGGAATTGCCTTAATAAATTTAATAGCCATACCAGAGAACTGATCATATTAAAAATTGCATTGCCTCACTGGACACATTACATAAATCACTTCAAACAGGAACATAGTAGTCCCCTTATCCATCTGGGATATGTTCCAAGACCCCCAAGTGGATATCTGAAATGACAGATGGTACTGAATCCTATATAATTTTTTTTCCTTCCTTATTAAGTAGAGGACTTTCACATTCTCAGCCAGGACCACTGTCTATATAGAGTCTGCACATTCTTTCCATGTCTATGTGGATTTTCTCCAGGTACTTCAGATTTGCGGTATATCCCGAACACGATAGTTCAAGTTTCTGTTTTATTTATCTTCTTTCTGAATATTCTATCCGTTATTAAGAGTGGGATAGTAAAATCCCCTAATATTATTTTGTTGTTATCTATTTTGATTTCATTATTCTATTTCTCCCTTCAGTTCTGTCACTGTTTGCTTTATACCTTGAGGAGCCATGGTATTGGACTGTGTATATTTGTTATATCTTCCTGGTGAGTTGAGCATTTTATCATTATATGATGTCTTTCTTTTTCTTCTTGATTTAAAGTCATTTTATCTGAAACAAGTATGGCCACTCCTGCTCTCTTTTGGTTACCATTGGCATGGGCTATCTTTTTGAATTATTTCACTTTCAGCCTATGTGTGTTCTTAAATCTAAATGAGAATCTTTTAGTTAGTATATAGTTGGATCATGTTTTTTTAAAATTGATTCAGTAATCTTTTTATGAGTTTGGTTCATTTATATTTAAAGTAATTATTGATAAGAACAGACTTACTATTGCCATTTTATTTTCTGCCTATCTTTATATCTTTTCTCTTTTTCTCTCTTGTCTTTTTCATTGGTGGCTTTTTATAGTGACATGCTTTGATTCTTTTCTCATTTTCTAGCTATTTATTTATTTAAAAGATGTGGGGTACAATTCAGTATTAGGTATATAATTTTGTCCTTCTCTATGGCTGCATAATATTCCACCATGTATATGTACCACATTTTTTTTTAAAAATCCAGACCTCTCTTGATGGGCAGGACGATTGGTTCCGTGTTTTTGCTATTGTGAACAATGCTGCAATAAACATGCCTGTGTAGGCATCTTTTTCATAGAGTGATTTGAGTTCCTCTGGGGATATTTCCAGTAGGGAGATTGCGGGTTCATATGGAAGATCAATTTTTAGACCTTTTAGGAATCGCCATACTGTTTTCCACAAAGATTGTACTAGTTTACACTCCCACCAACAGTGTAGAAGTTTTCCCTCTTCCCCGCATCCTCTCCAGCATCTGTTGTTTTTTGAGTTATTGATGAGGGCCATCCTGACTGGAGTTAGGTGGTATCTCAGTGTGGTTTTAATGTGCATTTCTTTGATGACTAGTGAGACTGAGCATTTTTAATGTATCTGTAGGCTGCTCGTATGTCTTCTTTTGAGACGTGACTATTAATATCTTTTGCCCACTTTTTTTTTGTGTTGGAGTCTCACTTCCTTGCCCCTGCTGAAATGCAGTGGCATGCTCACAGTCACCCCAGTGTCGACCTGCTGGGCTCTGGCGATCCTTCTGCTTCTGCCTTCCAAATAACTGGAACTATAGGCACATGCTACTATACCTGGCAAATTTTTGATTTATTGTAGAGACCAGGTCTCACCAAGTTGCCCAGGCTGGTCTCGAACCCACGGGCTCAGGCAATCCACCGCCTCGGCCTCCCAAAATGCTGGGATTACAGGCTGAGCCATCAAGCCTAGCTTTGCCTACTTTTTGTTTGTTTGTTTGTTTTGAGTTGGAGTCTCACTCTGTCGCCCAGACTGGAGTGCAGTGGCTGCTCCCGGCCACCACCGCAGCCTCGACCTGCTGGGCTCTGGCGATCCTTCTGCCTCTGCCTTCCGAGTAGCCAGAATTACAGTCATGCACTACCACGCCCGGCTGATTTTTTGATTTATTGTAGAGATGAGGTCTCGCTGCCCAGGCGGGTCTCGAACTCGCGGGCTCAGGCAATCCACTCACCTCAGCCTCCCAAAGGCGTGGGATTACAGGCTGAGCCATCGAGCCTGGCGCTTTGCCTACTTTTTAAATAAAACTGTTTTTTTCTTTTCAGCATGACTGAGTTCCTTGTAGAGTCTAGATGTTAGGTTTTTGTCAGATATGCAGTTGGCAAATATTTTTTTCCCAGTCTGTGGGCTGTCTCACCACTTTTTTGATGATCTCTTTTGCTTTGCAGAAGTTTTTCAGTTTTATGAGGTCCCACTTGTTTATCTTATCTCTTATGGCAGGGCATCAGGGGTTTTGATCAGGAATTGGTTGCCAGTTCCAATTTCCATAAGGGTGTCGCCTGCATTTTCTAAGGTTCTTGTAGTGTGAGGTTTTATGTTGAGGTCTTTGATCCATTTAGAGTTGGTTTTTGAGTATGACGATAGGTAGGGGTCTTGTTTTAATCCCCTGCATGTGGTCAGCCAGTTTTTCCAGAGCCATTTACTGAATAAATTCTTCTCTTCCCAGTGGTTGTTAGTGGAGGTTTTGTCGAAGATGAGTTGGTTGAGAAATTGAGATTTTGTTTCTAGAATCTCTATACTGTTCCATTGGTCAGTGTGCCTGTTCTTGTACTAATACTAGGCTGTTTGGATTATTGTAGCCTTATAGTAAAGTTTAAAGTCTGGGAAGTGTGATATCTCCTGCTTTGTTTGTTTTGCTGAGGATTGCTTTGGCTATTCAGATTGTTTATGTTTTCATATGAATTTCTGTATTGTCATTTCCAGGTCTGAGAATAATGATGTTGGTAATTTAATGGGTATTCTGCTAAATCTGTAGATTGCTTTGGGAAGGATAGACATCTTAACAATGTTGATTCTTCCAGTCCATGAACATGGAATATTTTTCCATTTGTTTGTGTTTTCTTTGATTTCTTTGAGCAGTGTTGTAGTTTCGTTGTAAAAGTCTTTCACTTCTCTGGTTAGGAAGATGCTGAGGTATTTCTTTCTTTTTTGTTGCTATTCTGAATGGGATTGTGCTTTTTATTTGTTTCTCTGACTGTTTTTTATTAGTGTATAAGAATGTGACTGTCTTTTGCACGTTGATTTTGTACCCAGAGATTATGCCAAAATGCTTTATCAGTGCAAAAAGGTTTTTGACAGATTCTCTTGGGTTTTCAAGGTATAGAATCACATTGTCAGCACAGGGATATAACTTGACTTCCTCTTTTCCTGTTTGGATACCCCTGATTTCCTTCTCTTATCTAATTGCTCTAGCTAGGACTTCCAACATAATGTTGAACAAGAGGGGTGAGAGTGGGGAGCCTTGTCTTGTTCCAGTTTTCAGGGGAAATGTTTCCAGTTTCTGTCCATTTAGCAATATGTTGGCCTTGGATTTATTGTAGACAGCTCCTATTATTTTGAGGTATGTTCCTTTGAGGTATGTTCCTTCTATGACTAAGTGTTCAAGGGTTTTAACAGGAAGGGATGCTGGATTTTATCAAAAGCTTTTTCTGTGTCTAATGATATAATCATGCGATTCCTATTTTTACATATGTTGATGTATTTAATTACAATTATGGTCGTGCGAATGTTGAACCAGCCCTGCATCCGAGGGATGAAACCTACTTGGTCATGGTGGATGATTTTTGAGATGTGTCGTTGGGTTCAATTTGCTGGAATCTTGTTGAATATTTCTGCATCTATGTTTATAAGGGATATTGCCCTGTAGTTCTCTTTCTTTGTTAGATCTTTCCCCAGTTTGGTTATTGGCATAATGTTAGCTTCATAAAATGATTTGGGGAGAGTTTCATTTTTCTTAGTTGCTTGGAATGCTTTCAGTAGGATTGATATCAGCACCTCCTCATTTTCTTTTGTGTATCTTCTACATGTATTTTCTTTGTGGTTTTCATAGGTCCTACATAAAACAACTTGTAGACATACAATATATTTAAGTTGATAGTAACTTAAATTCAATTACATACAAAAACTCTGTATTACTCTTCCCACCTTTATGTTATTTATGACACAAATTATATATTTTTACATTGTGTGCCAAAATTTAAAAGTCATTTATGACCCACCGTTATAGTTTTACAGTGTTTTACATTTGTCTATACTTTCATCTTTACCAGCAAGCTTTATTCCTCTTATGCTTTTGTATTTAGCATCTTCTTATTTCAACTTGAAGGACTCACCTTAATTCTTGTAGCGCAAGTCTAATAGTGATAAACTCTCTCAGCTTTTGTTTATCTAGATTATCCTTTATCTCACCATTATTTTTAGAGACAGTTTGTCATATGTAATATTCTTAGGTGGCATTTTCTTTTATTCTTTAGCACTTTGAATATATATCCCACTATCTTTTGACTTTCAGTTTCTGCCGAGAAATCCCACATGTAATGCTCGCTTTTCTCTTGGTGCTTTCAAAATTCTCTCTTTATCTTTTGACAGTTGAATATAATTTGTCTTGACGTGGTCTTCTTTATTAATGACTCAATTAATTATGCTGCAAAAGCATTTCTGAGACAAAGTAGTCTTTTTTCAGTCCTGGATTGTTATATTCTTGACTTCTTGTTTTTGGAGTTGTCTTAGTAGCATGTTCAAATAATCAAAGAAAAAAAATTTGATAATAGTTGAAGGAAACAGACTATTTATCTACATGGATCCAGTGCTCCATATCAAAAATTGCAATTACAGAACAATTTGCAATAGCTGCAGTTAGAGAAAATGGTTTCATATTCCTAGAGAAGAGATCTTTAGGACAGCAAACACAAATCTTATCAGTTGTTATTTTTATTTGGGGTATAATATGCAGCAATAATTTCCAATGTTTTCACAGGTAGCAGAGCAAATTAGGGGAAGTAATATATAGTAGAAGAGTTTGGGCTAGGTACTCAGAGTTTTCACAGAAGAACAGAATTGACACAAGTGGAGAAGAAAGAAAAGAGGGTCTTAGGATAAGGCAGAGCAAGAGGAAGGAGGCTATAAGTGGAAAGAGTTGATGGGGTGCCAGGAAATATGAGTGGGGTTTTCTTGATGTGGGAAGCCTCTGGTGGGATGGGATGAGGGACGATGCAAATGAAGTAGGAAGAAAGGAGGTTGCTCAGCTACTCCTGCAGGAGATGGAGGGGCATGCTCTCTCAGGCCTGCACGTATATCTAGGAGACGTAAGAATGCGACATAGGGTCTAAAAAACAAAGCCTCCCCTGAGCCTATAGTCACTGTTGAGGGAGAGTAGCTGATCACTCACTTTTTTTTCTTGTTTGTATAACCAGTTTTTGCCTCTTTATTGCTTCTTAGATCTCACATTTGCTCATAAACATAAACTTGCTTCCCCCACCTTTTTTCTCCAAAAGCACTTTCCAAATTTATAATGATTCTTCTTCTTGCCCCACTCCTATCCTAACTCTATTATCACAGTTAAGATCACTGAAGAAGGGTCGTTCTTGTTAGCCCTCCGTCACCTCCTACACATTCCTAATTCCACTAAAAATTTGCTTTTGTCCCTACCACTCCAGTGAAATCATACTTGTTACAGTCAGCAATAACCTTGTAGATGAAAATCTAACAAACCCATCCCAGTTGGATACCACTTGCGATGTCCTCAGTATCGGACTGCATTGTCCACTCCTTCTTTTTTTCTTTCTTTTCTTTTTTTGAGTTGGAGTCTCACTCTGTCGCCCAGACTGGAGTGCAGTGGCCGCTCCCGGCCACCGCAGCCTCGACCCGCTGGGCTCCGGCGATCCTTCCGCCTCAGCCTTCTGAGTAGCCGGAATTACAGACATGCGCTACCACGCCCGGCTGATTTTTTGATTTATTGTAGAGATGAGGTCTCGCTGCCCAGGCGGGTCTCGAACCCGCGGGCTCAGGCAATCCACTCACCTCAGCCTCCCAAAGGCGCGGGGTGACAGACTGAACCACCGAGCCCGGCCACTCCCTCTTTCTAGATATTCTCCCTGACACCATTTTCTATCATCTTTTTGGTTGTTCCACATACTCTTTCCTGAATTTTCCTTCCTTCATCTGTTCCTTAAATGGTGATGTTATATATGGTTTTGTCCTGCAGTTCATCTTATCTCAAGTTACACACTCTGGGAAAAGTTATTCTCTCCAGAACTATATATCACTTATTCCTAAATCTCTATCCCCAGCTTGGGCTTTTTCTCCAACTACATGAACATATCTCAGTGTGCATGTGCCACTAGCACCTCGAGCTTATCATGCATTAAATTACTTTCATTATCTATTCTCCACATCAACCCTTGCCCCTCATTGAATGAGAGATGTCTGGAAATTATTGTTTTTGAAAATCTATTGACAAATATTTATTGAGCATCTTCCATGTTCCAGGAATTATGTTGAGTACTGAAAGAAAATGTGTATTTAACATTTAATAAAAAATTAATTAGTTACTTTTCCTTATTTCAATAGCTTTAGGGGATACAAATAGTTTTGGTTACGTGGGAAATATGCTTTTTTTAAATTTTAATTTTTAATTCTAGCCATGCCAATGGGTGTAGTGATAGCACATAATTTTAATTTGCATTTTCTCACAACTAATGATGCTGAGCTTTTTTCATGTGCTTTTTTTGGTCATTCATATATTTTGTGTTGTGTCTAATGAAATATTTTACCAATCTTATTGGATTATTTTTAAGATTGCATTGTAAGAGTTTTTTTGCATATTCTGGCTGCAAATCTCTCGTTATAGATACGTATTGTGAATAATTTCTTTCTCTGTCAGGCTTGCCTTTTATTTTCTTAGCCATGGGTTTTGAAGAGTGAATATTTTTATTTTGACCAAGTCCTCAATTTATCTTTTTTTTTCTTTTATAATCATGTCTTTTGTGTCTTACCTAGGAAATCTTTGCCAGTCCCAAAGTAACAAAGATATTGTTCTGTTTTTGTCTACACACTTTATAGTTTTAGTTGTTATGTTTATGTCTTTGATATAAATCTAGTTAATATCTGTGTCTGGTATGAGATAAGGGTTAAAGGTCAGTTTTTCCCCCCAAGATAAATACCCAGTGTTCTGCACCATTTACTGAAAAGACTATTCTTTTCTCATTTAATTAACCTAGCAACTTGGTAGAAAAATCAGTTGACCACATGTGTGGATCTATTTCTAAATTCTGTGTGAGCCATTGTTCCAATCAATGTGCCTGTCTTTAATGGCAACATTCCACACTGTCTTTATTACTGTAGTATTATATTAAATCTTAAAATCAAGCAGTGTAAATCCTCAGTTTTTTTTCTTTTTTTGCAATTGTTTTGCCCATTATAGATTATTTACATTTCCATATAAATACTGGAAACAGTCTACTAATTTTTACCCAAAAAAAACCCCTGATATTTTAACTGGATTAAATCTGTATATTAATTTCAGGGGAATTGACATCTTCATAATTGTGTCTTCCAATTCATGATCATGGTGTATCTCTTGATTTATTCAGGTCTTCTTAGTTTCTCTAATTATAACAGTGTTTCGTAGTTTTACGTATATAGGCATTGTGCGTATTTTATAAAATGTATTCTCAATAATTGTATACATTTTGTTCTTTTTCAATAGTACTATTTAAGAGTTTATCTTCAATAGTTTGTTACTGGTTCTGTCTTGATATTACTAAGAAGCAACACAATCTTGTATGTACTAATGTTGTTCTATCTTAGATGAAAATTGATGGTGTGTTTCTCCTCTTCTAACTTGTAAGCGATAGCCGATAGTCTTTTTATTCCTTATGTGTAGGCACAGGTACTGGTATACAATAGGCACTCAGTAAAATTCTTTTGAATAAAAGTATCACTTTAAAAATTAACCTGGTTTTGGTTTAGATTTCAAGAGGCCATTAAAAAACACTCAGACCTTAGAACTCTGGGGATTCTTGTAGCTAGAGTTATATCTAAAAAGCTGAGTGAAGTGATGTGACAATTATTTGACTGATTCGAAAAATGTGGACAGTTTTCTACACTTGATTGACATTCAAATTATCCATTGTTCATCTTAAGTAGATAAGTGTCAAATCACATCCTCACTTGTGTTATCTCAGGAGGGAAGCCTAAAAAAAAAAAAAAAAAGAAAAAGGATAAGTAACTACTAATTTTAAAGCAACAGTATTTTATGTGGATGTACCGTGTAGGGAGCTGATGCAGCTCAGGGCTATTGCAACATTCACCAAGTAATAGAATCTCAGGGCTGCAAGGAACCATAGAAAAAGAGCGGCTCCAGAAGGAAAGTCGGATCAGACGAAAGTAAGTTCTTTTTTGATTTTGAGTTTCCACGTTGGTTTGACCAATTTATGGATTTATTTGATGTTAGAAAACGACATTATCTCGAGTGAGGAGGACTTGCTTAGCTTGATGTCTTGGTCCATTTATGACGCTATAGCAAAATACCTGAGACTGGGTGATGTAGAAAGAACAGAAATCTACTTCTCACGTTCTGTAGCCTGGGGAGTCCAAGGTCAAGGTGCCAGCCGGTTTGGTGTCTGGTGAGGACCTGGTCTTTCTGTTTTTAAGGGCCTGCTTCCTCCGGATGGTGTGAGCACCGTGTCCTTACATGGCGGAAGGGAAGGAAAGGGGAAAAGGGCCCAAATCCTGTGTGAAGCCTCTTTTTTAAGGACCTTAATCTCATCCAAAAGGAAGGAGCCTTCGTAATCACTTCTTAATCCTAATCAGTTCTTAAAGATCTCACCTCGTCATATGACTGCATTGGAGATTAAATTTCTTTCTTTTTTTTTTTTTTTGAGTTGGAGTCTCACTCTGTCGCCCAGACTGGAGTGCAGTGGCCGCTCCTGGCCACCGCAGCCTCGACCGCTGGGCTCCGGCGATCCTTCTGCCTCAGCCTTCCCAGTAGCCGGAATTACAGGTGCGCGCTACCACGCCCGGCTGATTTATTGATTTATTGTAGAGATGACGTCTTGCTGCCCAGGCGGGTCTTGAACCCACGGGCTCAGGCAATCCACTCTCCTCAGCCTCCCAAAAGCGTGGGATTACAGGCTGAGCCACCGAGCCTGGCTGGAGATTAAATTTCAGCATGAACTTTGGAAGGGATGTGAACTTCAAACCATAAACCATCATCTATTTCTGCAGCTTGAAACTGGAAGCTTCAGGGTACACTCAGCCTCCCTCACCCAATTCTAACATGTTCCACTTGGTCTATATAGTTTTTTTATTATTATTTTTCTTTTCTTTTTTTTTTTTGAGTTGGAGTCTCACTCTGTCGCCCAGACTGGAGTGCAGTGGCTGCTCCCGGCCACCGCAGCCTCGGCCTGCTGGGCTCCGGCGATCCTTCTGCCTCAGCCTTCCAAGTAGCCGGAATTACAGGCATGCGCCACCACGCCCAGCTGATTTTTTGATTTATTGTAGAGATGAGGTCTCGCTGCCCAGGCGGGTCTCGAATCCGCGGGCTCAGGCAATTCACTCACCTCAGCCTCCCAAAGGCGCGGGATTACAGGCTGAGCCACCGAGCCCGGCTTTTTTTTTTCTTTTTTTAAGTCAAGGTTCTCACTGACATCCAGGCAGGAGTGCAGTACCTGATAATATCATGACTCATGGCAGCCTCCATCTCCTGGGCTCAGGTGATCCTTCCACCTCAGAATCCCAAGTAGTTGGTACTGCAGGTATGTACCACCATGCCTGGCTAATTTTTTTTTTTTGTAGATATGCGATTTAACTGTATTGCCTAGGCTGGTCTCAAACTCTTGGGCTCAGGCAACCTTCCCACCTTGACCTCTCAAAGTGTTGGGATTATGGGCCACTGCACTCGGCTAGTTTTTCTAACTTTATAAAGCCCACATTTTAAATTGAAAATTAATAATTTATTAAAAATGAAGTATGCTTATTTTAAGACTTTTGGCAAGAAAACCAAGATTTCGGGGTTGTCTTGGAAACAGGAAGTTTTCGAAGTCCTCGGCCTCTGTTCTGAAATGGCAGCAACTCCGGAAACTGAGGATCAGCGGCTTTTTGTGTGCCCTCCCTGGTTTCTCATAGTCTTCACTGTCCTTACCCCAGGCCTCTTTACTTATATATTTTGCCTGTATGGTCCCTGGAGGCATATGACTTTGCGAGCTGTGATGTTTGAGGATTCAAATCAGAAACTTGCTTGTTATCCATGACCCCTTCATCTCCCTGAATCTCTGCCCTTTACCCATCAATACGATGATTTCTTTTTTGGCACATTTGAGTTCCCTGTAGATCCTACATGTTAGGCCTTTGTCAGACATATGGTTGGCAAATATTTTTTTCCAGTCTGTGGATTGTCTCCCTGCTCTCTTGTGGTTTCTTTGGCTTTGCAGAAGCTTGTCAGCTTGATGAGGTCCTACTTGTCTATCTTATCTCACATGGCATGGGCACTTGGGCTTTGATCAGGAATTGGTCGTCAGTTCCAAGTTCCATAAGGGTATCTCCTGCATTTTCTAAGGTTCTTATAGTTTGAGGTTTTACGTTTAGGTCTTTGATCCATTTAGAGTTGATCTTTGTGTATGGTGATAGGTAAGGATCTCGTTTTAATCTTCTGCATGTGGTCAGTCAGTTTTCCCCGCACCATTTACTGAATAGGTTCTCCATTCCCCTGTTAGTGGTAGAGGCTTTGTTGAAGATGAGTTGGTTGAGAAATTCAGGTTTTGCTTCTGGAATCTCTATCCTGTTCTATTGATCTATATGTCTGTTCTCGTACCAATACCAGGCTGTTTTTATTATTGTAGCTTTAAAATAGAGTTCAGCCCCACTACAAAGAGGGCAAAAGATATGAACAGATAGTTCCCAAAAGAAAACATACGAGCAGCCAACAGATACGTGAAAAAATGCTCAACCTCACTAGTCATTAAAGAAATACAAATTAAAACTACATTGAGATTCCACTTAACTCCAGTCAGGATGGCTATCATCAATAACTCAAAAAACAACAGTTGCTGGAGAGGATGTGGTGAAAGGGAACACTTTCACTGTTAGTGGGAGTGTAAACTAGTACAGCCTCTGTGGAAAACAGTATGGCGATTCCTAAAAGATCTAAAAAATATACCTTCCATACAACCCTGCAATCCCCCTACTGGGAATATACCTAGAAGAACTCAAATCACTCTATAAAAAAGATACCTGCATATGCATGTTTATCGCAGGGTTGTTCACAATAACAAGAACATGGAACCAGCAGTGCTGCCTATCAAAAGAGGACAGGATTTAAAAAATGTGGTCCATATACACGATGGAATATTATACAGTCATAAAGAACAACAAAATTATGAACGTCACAGCAACCTGGATGGACTTAGAGTCTACAATACTGAGTGATCTTTCACAGAAACAAAGAACTGAGTATCACATGTTCTCACTCATAAGCGGACCTTGAACAATTATCGTTAATACTGTAAGAAAATGATTGGTAGTAGTGGGAAACTGATGAGAGGGGGGCGGGGAAGTGGGATTGGCAGTAGTGGGAATCTGCCTGGGGAAGGGAGGGGCACACCTCATCAACAAGAGTACCTGCATAATGAACATTTGTCTATTTAACCCTGAATCCTATCCCACATCTTTAAAAAAAAAAATTAAAAGAAAAAAAAATACAGTGATTGCACATCTTTAACATCTTTTGAACTTGCTACCTCCTTTCAATCCTTATCCTTTCTGCCTTGGTACAAGACTTCACTGCTTCCTGGATGGATTACCTCCACAAACTCACCACATTCCAGGTTCTGGTAACATTCATGAGAAGAGAGAAGTAAGGGAAGATAGAAGATGAGGGAAGAAAGAAGTCTTTTTGTCCAAAAGGAAATGATAATATTTCTGGAGCAATCCAGGTAAGAGTGTGCTTCGCTGAGAACCATTCTTCCATCTCTGGCACTTGGACCTAAGCCTGGAAAGTGGATCATTACTGGATGGAAAAGAAAATGAAGGTTCTAACTGAAGCTTGCACTTTATTTTCATTCTCTTTCTGGGCTTCAACTTTGGCTCTGTTTCAGCAGTGTATTCTTACCATGCTGGTCATCATAGCAAAGTTTACAATTTAGGTAGTATTACTTTTTAAATCCTTTAAATGAATGTGTATAAGAGGTAGAGAACAGAATCTCAATCCATGGCCTCTAAACAACCTGCTAAAACTACTGTCTGTTCAAAGCATCTGCATTTGGAAAATCTTCATTTGCAACACCAATGATAATTATCTATAAAATGTCTTAACCAAGATGGCCTACAAAGCAAGCAAGGAGACCTCAACTATAGTAACTGTTGTCCACATTTTAAAAGAAAGGTAGCTTGTTTTTTACTTGTGAGATGAAAACTTCCTCCGCTATTACTGGTACATAGCAGCTTACATAGAATGAAAAGGTCTAGAGCTATGCTGCCTGCTTATAAACCCCAGCTAAAGAATGGAGACTTTCCTCCAGCAAGACATCAAGACATCATGTGTTTGTCAAATAAAAAATGAATTCAGAAAAGTGCTTGCATGTCTGTGCATGTGTACATGCATGTGTGAGGGAATGCATGTGTGTGTGTGATGGGAGCACGGATAAGATTCTTTTATCTTCTTATTTAGTTGTTGCAAGAAAAGTAAGAGAAGATTTGGCTATGCCCCAATCCTTTACCCCCTTTTATCTTGAGTATCTATAATTGAAATACTTGAATGGGACATGCATATTTATTAGCATAACTTATAGCAGTGGTTCTCTAACAGGAATGCATTGACATCAACTAAGACATCAGTTAAATAAATATGCAGATTCCTCGGTCTATGCCCTGGGACTATGATGCTGGAAACCTGGATTGGGACCCAGGGTTATGCACTATGACAAGTTCCCCAGATGATTCTTATGCAATTGGACTATTTCAGCATACTTGGAGAAGCATTGTCTTTCAGAAAAACAAAACTCACAAATGCCTGTGGCCTAAGCTGGAGGTTTAACCTCAGGATCTTGGATCATATGGCTGAATCAATTGCCCTGAGTGTCACCTCAGAAGTCACACATAGAGATACACATACATGATACATGTACATCTCTGTAAATACACACACCACATGCATACCTGATACCAATACCCCTACCTCACATTTTGCACCCCCAAACACACCACATATACATACACACACATACCACAGACACACGTGGGTGAGCATTTTGCCTTTTCATTTAAAACATGGGGAAAACACTACTCTTTATCAAACTAGTATTTTAGAGTACAAAGATATTTTCTCCCACATCTCTTAAAGTTCTTAAGAAAGAAAGTACAAGTCCCTGGAACAAGCTCATCTGTGTGTCCTTCACAGTACCTATCCATTACTGCAGGACAAGACTCTATTGCTGTCATAATGAAATGACAAGGCAGATTCTAGATCTCAGTTCAAAATGTTCCTTTTTTTTAAGGAGGGATGGTAGTGGAGAGCTCCACTTTGGGGCTCTGGGGCTTTGGGTTAGAACCTTCTGGATGCTGACCCCACCTCTATGACCTTAGCTAAGCTACAAACCTTTCCAAGTTTCATCTGCTAAGTGGACACAGTTGTAGTATCTCATTCATAGAACTGTAAGGATTAAAATGGAAAAGTGCCTACAATAGGGCAAGAAACATAGAAAAGACTCCATAAATGTTAGTTTATGTTAATAAGAAGTATGCCCAGATCTGCTTAAGCTCCCAAATTATCAGTCTCTATTTGAACTACTTCTGAGTGACCAAAAGAAGAGAGAGAGAGAGAGAGAAAGAGAGAGAGAGAGAGAGAGAGAGAGAGAGAGAGAGAGAGAGAGAGAGAGAGAGAGAGAGATGGGGAAATAAGACTGTAGCAGGGATGAGACAGAGCGAATAGGGGAGGATGAGGAAGAATCATGGTGTGGGTTGCATTGGGATCATTGGTATAGCCATGTCCCCCATCCGTCTTCTCACCAGAGTACCTGATAATAGATCCCTGACAATTATGTTCTTTCTGGATGGGCCAGGTGACCAATTTTATTCTTTGTAATCTTCAAAGGTACAAATGAATCAGCTTTACAACTTCTGCTTTACATCAAAATAAATTTCAGATGTCTCAAACATTACGAGCAGCTTTGAACGTAACTTGTTTTCTTTTCCTTCATTCAGGAGTCATAAAAACTGGCCGGGAGGAGGCCTCAGACCCAGTTCTGTATAGTAAATGTTGTGAAATAGTGACCAGCCCTTGGAACTCAGCCCACAGATGTGTTTTGTTTGGCTCATATGGTATGTTTTAAGGTTTTGAATTGGTTTCCAGCATGGAAGAATAAGAAATCTTACATAAAAATTCAGTTTCCAGCTTATTTTGGAAATCAGATCTGGCTCCTGCCCGGGCTCCCATTCATATTTGGACACACAGGTGAGAGCTGAGACCTGGCTGTCTTGGACATGGCTCTTGCAGGGTCCATTCTGGCCCGTCTGGCTTGCTGTGCACACGCTAGTCATCTTGAAACCTTGAATTCTATTTCTGGCTCTAAAAACTTTATGACGTGCCCGGCCTAGAAAGGACTAAAACATCTAGAAAGTACTTCATCCCTTTGGCCTTAATTTATTAATTTTCAAAATGAACTAGGACACTTCTAGTTCTAAAGATTCTTTATCTAACTATGAACATTGCATTCAGCATGGGGTTGACCTGTCAATATCATGCTTCACCATTAAGGCCTCCTTTTCTTTATGCTTCCTTGCCTTCATCTTAGGGACTCACACCATGGAGACGTTCAGAGCCAGCAAGGATAGAAGTTGCTGGTTGAACTCCGGTGGCAGCCTCCGCTTCAAGCTTACTGTATAGAATTTTGATGATAATACTTGGTACTAAATTGCAATTTGCGCCCGGGAAAGAGTGGGCTCTCAGCAAACATTTGTTAGGTCAGTAGATGAATTGGTAACTAGTTTAGGCTTTCAGAATTGCTGCAGCAAATCAGGGAATGACGAGCTGCTGTCCTCAAAGCTAGGTTTTCTTCCATATACCAAAAATAAAAAATGCAGAAAACCAAAAACCCAATGATCTTATGGCAGATACATAACGAGATATAATAAACAAGCACAGAGGAGGTAACTTTCCAGTTAACTGAATTACCAAAAGAGTGAGAAAATGCAGTTTATGATTGGAGCTCTCCAGAAAAACAACAACAAAAGCAAATCAACAAACAAAAGCAAAACAGAAAAACCCTGCTCTATTTAAAAAAAAAAAATCTTTTCTCCTTTCTTTTATTTTAAAGATGTGGGTGACAAGTCAGGATTAGGTACATAAGTGGTCTACATGCAGGTAAGGTTTGGGCCTCCCACTGGCCCTCCCTTTCCCGGTTTAGAATCAGGTACCCTTAGTGATGTTATGTATCCCCCATCCCTTGCAGTGTCCTGCTACTGCCAATCCCTCTCTTGTAGTGTTGTGATAAATGTTGAGGATCCACTTATGAGTGAGAACATATGGTATTTAATTCTTTGATTCTGTGAGAGATCACGGAGTATGATGGACTCTAAATTCAAGTTGCTGTGAAGTTCATTGTTTTGTCCTTCTTTATGTCTGCATAATATTTCATTGTGTATATACACTGCATTTTAAAAAAAATCCAGTTCACATTTGATGGGCAGCAAGGTCAGTTCCATGTTTTTGCTATTGTGAATCGTGCCACAGTAAACATGAGTGTGCAGATATCTTTTTTGTAGAATGATTTGAGTTCCTCTAGGAATAGTCCCAGAAGGAGGATTACTGGGTTGTATGAAAAGTCAATTTTTAGTTCTCTTAAAAATCATCACACTGTGTTCCATAGAGGTAGAACTGGCTTGCACTCTCACTAACAGTGTAGAAGAGTTCCCTTTTCTCTGTAACTTCGCATCTGTTGTGTTTTGGTTTATTAAGGATGGCCATTTTTACTGGAGTTAGGGGTATCTTAATGTGGATTTGATTTGCATTTCTCTGATGACTAGTGAGGCTGAGCATTTTTTCATATACCTATTAAGTGATCGTATGTCTTCTTTTGAGAAGTGTCTATTCATGTCTTTGGCCCACTTTTTAATAGGGTTGTTGTTTTTTGCCTTTCAGCTCACTTGAGCTTTTTGTAGATCCTGGATGTTAGGCCTTTGTCAAATATACAGTTTAAGAATATTTTTTCTTATTTTGTAGACTGTCTCCCTGCTGTCTTGATGATTTATTTTGTTTTACAAACAATTTTCAACTTTATGAGGTCCCACTTGTCTATCTTATCTTTTATGACACATGCTTCTTGGGCTATAATCAAGAATTGTTTACCTATTCCAATGTGCATAAGGGTATCGCCTGCATTTTCTTCTAAGATTCTTATAGTTTGAGGTTTTATGCTTAAGTCTTTGATACGTTTAGAGTTGATTTTTGTGTATGGTGATAGGTAGGGGTCTTGTTTTAATCTTCTGCATGTGGTCAGTTAGTTTTCTCAGCACCATTTACTGGATAGGGCCTTCTTTCCCCAGTGGTTATTGTTGATGGTTTTTTCAAAGATGAATTGGTTGAGAAATCGAGGTTTTGCTTTCTCCTAAATAGATCATCTATATTTTTGTTAGTTTGTGTTTGGTGCAAAATAAAAATTTTAAATATGTGAGAAACAGGGGAAAGATAGTTATGGTAGAAGAGTGATTTGAATGTTTAAATATTATAGTTTATTTTCCTATGAAATGAACAAGGGATTATGAGTGTATGGTAATTAGCTAAAAATCTGACCCTCAGACACCAGTCCATGGCATAGTGGCGGATTTAAACGCCTCCTTTATCCACCCATCTCCACAGCCTCATGCAAATAATACCTAGAGAAAATGAGAAATAATAAAGCAAAACTCACATATCCACTACTTAGATGTGATGTCTTTAGTAAATATTGTTATATTTTCCATGTTTAAGGGAACTAATTGTTAAGAGGTTAAGCCTATTTTTTTTCTCCTCCTCTTCCTGCATGTTACTTTCCTATCTCTGCCTTCATACCAAGCCTCCCTTTTGAACTGTGTGGGTAATACTATCCATTTTAAAAATACTTTTACTTCATCATTTTGGGTTCATAAAATATATACATCTGTGTTATGTGTTTTTAAAATCACATTTAGTGGTATCAGACTCTATGTATCCTTCTGCCATTATTATATTTTTGAGATTTATCCATGATAATACAATTATTTCTGGTTTAATAATTAAATTTGCTTTCTGAAATAATTAAGCCACAGTTTATAGTTTATTATTGAATTATGAGCATTAGGTTATCTCCATTACGAACAATGCTGCAGCAAATATGCCTGAATGTATCTCATTGTTCATAACGTTTCAGAGTCACTTATGAAATACATGTACCTTGGATTACCAGGTGTCAGGTATGTGTACTTTTAATTGTATTAGTTGTTAACAGATTGCTCTGTGAAACAGTTGTACCAGCTTATGTTCTTAACAGCAGTATTGAAAGTTCCATTTTCTTCACATCTTCTCCCAAACGTGTGAGATATTTAAGTTGTTACCAATACTATAGATGTGAAATGACACTTCATTGTTGTTTTGCTGTGCACAAACCTGATAACAGGTGAAATGAACATTTTTTTTGTGTATTTATCGATCATTTGGGTTTTTATTTCTCTGAACTGCCTGTGCATATTCTCTGGCTATTTTCTACTGAGTAGTTTAACATTTTTATTTATAGGAATTCCTTATGTATCCTAGGTCCTAATCTTTTGTTAGTTAAATAGATTGCAAATAACTTCTCTCAAGTCTGTTTAAAAATTGCTATAAATTTGAGAAAGTTAAATTTATTAATCTTTTTTGTTTTGTTTTATTTTTGTTTTTTGCATCTTAAGAAATCCGACCCACACCCCAAATCATTAGGATGGCTACTTTCAAAAAAACCCCTTAATATAATGAATGCTGGCAAGGATGTGGAGAAATTGGAACCCTGATGTATGCTTGATTGGAATGTAAAATGGTGCTGCAGTTGTGGAGAACAGTATGGAGGTTTCTCAAAAATTAAAAATATAATTGCCATATGATCCAACAATCCCACTTCTGGGTATATATCCAAAAGAATTGAGAGCAGGATTTCAAAGAGAAATTTGCACACATATGTTCATGTTCATAGCAGACATATCAGAATAGTCAGGAGGTAGAAGCAACACAAATGCCTATTAATAGGTAAATGGATAAACAAAATATGATATATGCATACCACGGAATAGATTTCAAACTTAAAAAGGAAGGACATTTTTTCACATACTACAACATAAATGAATCTTGAGGACAGTATGGTGTGTGAAATAACCTAGTAACAAAAGACAAATAATGATTCCACTTATATTGGGTATCTAAAGTAGTCCAATTCATTGTGACAAAAATAGATTGGCAGTTGTCAGTTGCTGGGGGGCAGGGGAGAGATTGGGAATAATTATTTCATTGGTATTGAATTCCAGTTTTGCAAGCTAAAATATTCTGGGGATCTGTTGCACAAAACACTACTGAACTGTACCCTTAGAAATGGTAAATTTAATGTTATCTGTTTTTTGCCATAATTAAGTTTTTTTAATTAAAAAAAGAAATCATGCCCAAATTGGTGATTATAAGAATGCTTTCCTACATTTTCACAAAAAGCTTTATTTTAAAATTTTTATACTTAGAGTTTTGATCTTACTAGAGTTTACTTTTGAATATGGTGTGTTTGTGATAATCCCATTTATTGCATAGTCCATCCTTCAGTTATTTGTGGATCTGTTTTTGGTAACTTTACTTCCCATTAGGCTATCTATCATGTAGCTCTGTGCCAGGGTCACACCATCTTAATTGCTATCGCCTTATAACAAAATCTTAAGGTATTTTTCTCTTTTCAAATTATACTTTTATTTTATTTTAGATTCCGGGGTACAAATGCATGTTTATTGTATGGATATATTGTGTACTGTTAGGGATTGGGCTTCAAGTGTCCTGCTATGCAGAGAGTAAGCATTATGCCCAATCGATAACTTCTGAACCCTAATCTCCCTCTCTTTCTCCTCCTATTAATGTCCCCAGTGCCTATTATTTCTATCTTTATGGTCATTATGCTCCCACATATAAGTGAGAATATGTGGTGTTTGGTTTTCTGTTCTTGAGTTAGTTCACCTAGGATGATGGTTTTCAGCTCCATCCATGTTGCTATAGAGAACATGATTTTGTTCTTTTTTTATGACTGCATAGTATTCCACGGTGTGTTTTTGTGTGTGTGTATCACATTTTCTTTGTTCAGTCGTTGATGGGCATTTATGTTGGTTCCATGATTTTGCTATTATGAATACCGATGAACATATAAGTATCAAGTATGTTTTTTATTCTCTTTGGGTAGGACAGTAATCCTACTAGTGGGATTACTGAGTCAAATGGTTTCTACAGCGGTTGAACTAGTTTACATTCCCACCAAAAGTATATGAGTGTTTCCTTTTCTCTCCATCTGTGTTAAACATCTGTTGTTCTTTAATATTTTAATTATAACCATGGAGTAAGATGATACTTCATTGTGGCTTTAATTTGCATTTCTCTGATGATTAGTGATGTTGAACATTTTTCATATGTTTGTAGGTCACTTGTGTGTTTTCTTTTGAGAAGTGTCTACTAATGTCCTTTGTCCACTTTTTGATGGGGCTGTTTGTTTTTATCATGTTGAGTTGTATGAGTTTCTTATAAATTCTGGAAATTACTCCTTTGAGTCATAATTTGAAATTATTTTCTTCCATTCCATAGGCTTTTTTTGTTTACTCTATTTATTATTTCTTTTAGTTTGTAGTTTAAATAAGTCCCATTTTTCTACTTTTATTTTTGTTGCATTTACTTTTGGAGTCTTCATCATAAATTCTTTACCTAGACTGATGTTCAGAAAATTTTTTTCGAGGCTTTTTTCTAGACATTTTATAGTTGCAGGTCTTGCATTTAAGTCTTAACTTGATCTTGAGTTAATTTTTATTTATGATGAGAGATAGGACTCTAGTTTTGTTCTTCCAAATATGGTCAATTTTCCCAGCACCATTTATTGAACAGGGGTTATGGTGTTCTTTCTTCACTGTTTATTTTGCTGGTTTTGTTGAAAATCATTTGACTATAGAAATGTAGTTTTATTTCTGGGTTCTCTATTCTGTTTCATTGTACTAGTACCATGCTGTTTTAGTTAGTGTAGCCTTGTGGTATAGTTTGAGGTCAGGCAATGTGATACCTTCATATTTATTTGCTTTACTTAAGATTGCTTTGGTTACTTGGGTTCTTTTTTGGTTACATATTAACTTTAAGATTTTTTTTCCTAGTTCTATGAAAAATGATATTGGTATTCTGATAGGGATTGTGTTGAATCTGTAGATTGCTTTAGGCAGTATGGGCATTTTTAACAAGTTTGGTTCTCAGATCCATGAGTATGGTGTGTTCTTCCATTTGTTTGTGCCCTCTACAATTTATTTTATCAGTGTTTTATAGTTCTCTTGTAGCACTCTTTCCCCTCCTTGGTTAAATGTATTTCTAGGTATTTTGTGTGTGTGTGTGTGTGTGTGTGTCTATTGTAAATAGGATTGAGTTCTTGATTTTGTTCTTAGCTTGAGTGTTATTGGTGTATATAAATGTTACTGATTTTTGTACATTGATTTTGTAATCTGAAGCTTTACTGACGTCATTTATCAGGTATAAGAGTCTCTTGGAGTTTTTAGGGTTTTCTAGGTACATAATCATGTCATCAATGGACACTGATAGTTTGACTTCTTCTTTGCCATTTTGAATGACTTCCTTTTTTTTCTCTTGCCTGATTACTCTTGCTAGAAATTCTATCTAGTACAATGCTTACTAGGAGTGGCACAAAGTCCTGGTTTTTGAAAGGGTAAGTCCTTTCACATTGGTCTTCTCTTAAAAAAAATCACTGTATCTTTTTGAGAATTTTAGGAAGACCTTGCCAAGTTTGACATAAAAATCTTTTTTGGATTTTGATCGGTATTCCTTTCAAATGGGGGTGTATTGCAGAGTTTTACGGTACTGGGTTTCTTAACCATAGATAAATATATTCATTTATTAAATAGTTCCTTATGGACTTTCCACAAGGTTTTTATTTTTTTTGAGTTGGAGTCTCACTCTGTCGCCCGGACTGGAGTGCAGTGGCTGCTCCCGGCCACCGCAGCCTCGACCTGCTGGGCTCCAGTGATCCTTCCGCCTCAGCCTTCCAAGTAGCCAGAATTACAGGCATGTGCTGCCACACCCGGCTGATTTTTTGATTTATTGTAGAGATGAGGTCTCACTGCCCAGGCAGGTCTTGAACCCGTGGGCTCAGGCAATCCACTCACCTCAGCCTCCCAAAGGCGCGGGATAACAGGCTGAGCCACTGAGCCCAGCTTGCCACAAAGTTTTATAAACTTTTAAATATTGATCTTGAATCTCCTTTTTAAATATTCTTTTCACTTTTAATTGTTTTGTTGCTACTGTGAATGACAATCTTCTTTATAATAGTATTTTTGTTAGTTGAGCATTTAAAAAGTTTATTAATTTGATATATCAATTTTGTGTAGGACAACCTTGTTGGACTCTTTTATTAGTAGTCATATATTGTGTATAAATTCTATTAAAATGTCATATATTATATGAGAACAACGAGAATTTGTTTTTCTCTCTCAATCCTTATAATTTTGTTTTCTGGTCTTGTGTATTGTCAGTATCCAATATGCAGAAGTGGCAAAGAGATGTGTGATAACAGCCTTTTAAATCTTAATCTTGACTTTCAAAGGAGGCTTTTCACATATCAAGGTTTAGTATTATATTTTCTTCAGGTTTTTCAAAAATTTTATTATAAAGATGGAAGACCGAGTGGCAATTTCTGAAAGAACTAGAAATTGACCTTCCATATGACCCAGCAATTCCCCTATTGGAAATATACCCAGAAGTACTGAAATCATTCTGCAAAAAACACACATGTATTTTTGTTGCAGCTCTATTCACAATATCAAAAACATGAACCCCACCATGTTGCCCATTGAAGCTGGACTGGATTAAAAAAATGTGGTACATATACACAATGGAATATTATGCAGCCATAAAGAAGGGCAAACATATGGACTTCTCAGCAACTTGGATGGATTTAGAGTTGATCATACTCAGTGATCTATCACAGAAACAAAGAACAGAGTATCATATGTTTTCAGTCATAAGTGAACTTTGAACGGTTATTATAATACTATAAGAAAGGGATTGGCAGTAGTGGGAAACTGCCGGGACGGGGAGGGGGGATTGGCAGTTGAAGGAAGCTGCTAAAGGAGGGAGGGGCGTACCCCTCAACAAGGGTACCTGCATAATCAATGTTTGTATACCTAACCCTGAATTGTAACCCACATCTTTATAATAAAAAAAGACCAAAAAAAAGATGTGGGATACAACTCAGGATTCAGTATAAAAGTAGTCATGGTGTAGGTAAAGTCTGGGCCTCCCTTTGGTTCTACTTGTTGTAGGTGTTGATAGACACTTTTTTTTAGGTAAAGGAGGTCCCTTCTACTTTCTCATTACTATTATTTTTCTAGTCATGATGGGGTTTAAAGGTATTCACATGCTTTTTCTGAATTTCTAATTTGATTGTTGTTTTTATTTTTTAATTTATTAACGAGATGATTCATATTAATGTCTTTTCATGCAAAAGATCTTTCCATTTCATACATATATACACATGCACATATGTCACATATACTTCTAGATTTAGCTTGTTACTTTTAGTGATTTTTATACCTATGTTCACAATATTCATTTGTTTTTCTTTGCTATTAAACAGATTGGTAGCTTTCTTTGAAGCAATTTTAATAATGTAGTGATTATTTGTTCTTTGTACATTTGGTTAAGTTTACATGTAAAACCAGCTGGGCTTGAAATTTTGGGTGATAAATTTGCCTCCTCATTTAATTTTTAAAAATGATTTAAAGAATAACATGGAGATGGTATCTAAATGCAATTTATTTTCAGATGTGAAATAATCTGAAGAGAATCTTTAGTCTTTTATTAGTGACAAAGAAAACAAGCCTCACTATGTATGAGAAAGAAACAAAGAAAGAAAGAAAGAAAGAAAGAAAGAAAGAAAAAGAGAAAGATAGAGAGAGAGAAAGAAAGAGGAAAAAAAGGAAGGAAGGAAGAAAAAGAAAGAGGAAGGAAGGAAGAAAGGAAGAAAAGGAAGGGAGAGAAAAAACTGCAGACACTTCGGGAACAGGAAGTATTGTTTTTACATGTTTGGGGATAAACACATGGAATATCTTGCAGCTAACAAAACAAAACAAGACTGAAACCTTGAGAGTTTAGTTGTTGAAAATACTCAACAGGCTATTTCTTAGTAATGTCTGCTTAATACCCTTCTTTCGACCCATTCACCTTAGTTAGGCAAGATCTGTACCATATTACTCATCAACATTTTCTTAATTTCTCCTTTTTGGTCAAAAGATCTCCCAAAGGAGAAACTTTGACTTTAAGAATTTTCAGTCTGTCTGATGCAAAATCATCATTTAGAAGTTGACTGGATATTAGGCATCAGAGAAGGAAAAACTTATATAAGAACAATCCCCTATATATAAGAACAATCACAAATAGTATTAAAAATATTTTGAAAGTGTTTAATATTCATCTAAGAAAGCCAGTCTAGGCCCAACCAGAAGTGTACGTCTCAAGGATTAGTCTGATCAACTTCAGTTAACAGAGTGGCCTTTTCTTCTCTAATTGTTTTTGTTTACCTATCTTTAATAAAGATCAATCGTTACACAGATTTCATATTAGCTGGCTAATAGGCAAGGGAAATTTTATTATTTTAGGGCTATTTAGTTAACAATTTTATGATAGACTTTGTGATCTTTCAAGTTTTGTTTGTTTCGTTTGTTATTTAAGCTAAAAAAAAAAAGAAAAGAAAAAGAAAAAGAAATTACATACTCTACTTTAGTAACTAGTTTAACTAAAGTAAAAAAATTTTTTTTACAAACCAGTGAAATTTAGTGTTATGGATCTGTAACTAAAATCATCTTGTCTGATTCTTAAGAAAATGTAATCAAGTGTTTTCTTTAGAGTATTTGGAAAGGCCAGATCCAAATATCCCAAATCCATGACAAGTTTAGTCTGTTTGATTTGGGTAAAAAAAAATCCATAGCTGAAACTAAAACATTGAATAGTGTTTATTATATGCCATTGTAAGAAAATAATTAGATTTTAGTTTGGATCCGTGGTCCCATGTCCCTTTCTTTTGTGATATTCCTTGTATTCCTGCAAAGCTTTGAAAGTATTAATGATAGCAGGTAATTTTGGGGGGCCTGAAATATAGTTAATGTATATAGCTGCATGAGGGTTAAGACTTTACAGTGTTTTGAGGTCAATTACCAAATTTAGTAGTTGGGAGATTTGGCAGTGGAGAAAGTGTTAAAGAGGACTGCTATTTTAAAGAAGAAGGAGACACATAATAACATAAAAATGCAAATATAAGTCTGATGGCCCATAGAGGATTTCAATCTGAAGGTTTTGGGAAAAGCTCTCTACTCATGAAGTCACCTATTTGATCCATAGACTCTTTAAAGGTATCTGTCAACTTTAATCTGTGTTCTGCTTCTAGAGATCTTTTGTTACCAAACTTAACTTAGGCTCACTCTCCTGGTAGTAAAGCTAAACACTGACACTAAGGTTTGCAAGGAGAGGAAGATGGGCATTTATTGCAGGACACCAAGTAAGGAGGATGGGCAGCTAATGCTTAAGACCCAAACTCCGTGATGGCTTATAAGTAAGGGTTTTGAAGTAGAGGGTATACTTTAGGAAAACTGAAGTTGTAAGCAAAATTGTATCGATATATGGAGTTTTTACTTGGTTTGGCCCAAAAGGGTGGAATATCTTGAAGTGGAGGTTTTCATGTCATGGATGAACTCAGATTCTTTGGTCTCAATTGGTTAAAGAAGCAAGGCTCTGTCTAAAATCTTGGGGTCAGCAGAAGAGAATGTTAAGGTTTATACTTGACATAAGTTAGTTAAGATAAGGAAAACTTAATCATCATGTGGTACTGTGCCAGAGTTAGGTCATGGGAGCCAGCTCCAATATACCAGAGTGACCAGTTTACTGAGAATGGTGACCTGCAAACATTACTATCTCCAAGCCCCTCAGGAAGAAACTTACAACAAAGAACGGCAGTCAGAGTTCTGTCCTTAGTTCACCTTTATCTGAAGTCTACATGACGGCAGTCAGTATTTTCCATCTGGTGGGGGTTTTGTTTTCTGAAAAACAACCCAAGAACATATATTAAGATAGTTTCTATAGGGAACCCAAACACCGTGTGATTGACACGCTTGGTTGGCTATTGTTTAAGCTATTACTATCTTCTTGCTTATTGGGTTGTTCATTTGGGTTGTTCAAGTCTAGCTAGGTGCCTAGGAGTTTCCCTTGAAGGGACTTAAGGTTTTCCCCTTATTTCCATATTTGGAGGATGGGAATACTGGCAGGCTCCTAAGAGGAGTCCCTGCTTTGTCTTACTTTTAGTGAAACTTGGGGTCAGATGTTCATCTGTATTTGATGCCTAGGCTATAGAATTCTAAGCATATTTACATTGGGAAGCATGTATCTACAGATCGATGTCCTGAAGTTTCATACACAAAACAACATTTGTAGTTAATACCTGAAGTCATCTGTTCCAATGTGGCTTTGAGGGTGGCTTTCAATGGAGTCTCTTTTAATATACTCAGTCTTCCCGATGTATGTCTTCTATGGTTATGTCATGCTATACTCCTTGTGAAAATGCAACTTGCCTCTGTTGTGCACATGAATATCTCCATTTGTTTTCTGACAGTTTTTGATGAGGTTAAGCACATCTAAGTAAAGTCTGTCAAACTGGATCTCGGAAATCTTTTTATAGCAATTTTATGTCACAACCTTTTACAGGGATATTGAAATGTCTTGTGCCCAGTATCTTGAGGGCAAGAGGTAGACCTTTAAGACTTTAATATTTTTATTTCAAGATACCATAATCTTACTTTATTTTTCTAGAACTTTGAGAAAGTTTCTGTTTAATGAGTAGTTTTGTAAACATCTTACATATGAAGTGAAGTAATTTTTAATCATTGGAGGGTATTAAATATATTCCCCATGTGGGAGACAAGATATACAAGTATTATTATTATTATTTGTAATTGAGCTTTAACTTTTTGGTAAGAAAAGAGTTTGAATTAAACCGGAAAACCTGAAAATTATTATTAAAGCATATTTAACATTTGGAGGAACTGAACAAAATTCACTTATAAATGAGGAAATGGTCATTGGAATAGTGGTCCTAAGTCCTGCACTACCTTTACAGTTTTTCCTTAATTGCAAAAAATTTGGTCACTCATTGTATCTCTTGGAGAACGTTTTTTTCCCCAATGCTTTTGAAAATTTAAACCAATAAATTTCTGTTGCTTAGATTACTTTTTTGTTGGATAACAATGAAAGGTCAGAGACTGGGTTTAGATGACTTTATGTGGTACAACTTTTGAGACAGTCACTATCTTTTCCTTTTGTATAAACAGTCAGCCACATTAAATGTCTTTATTATTCAGAAATCAGAATAAGCAATTGCTTTAAAGTATTAATCATGATTAAACCAGTAAAGACTGTTTATTTAGCAAATAGGACATTTTCTTTAATTTTAAAAGTATTTTTTATTTACCTGCTTCTGAGAAGATGGAGTAGCCATACTTCTTTCTATTTCTTCTGCTCAGTACACCTAAAGACTCTGGAAACATAAATAAAACAGTATAAAACAAAGATTTTCAAAAGTGGAGAGAAGAAAGTAGATAAGTTAGGGACATTGAGACCTGAAAATAACATGTAGTAGCTTAAACAGCAGAGTTTAGAGTTCAACAGGTTAATAAAGTCCAAGATTAAGGTGCTGTCATGGCTGATTCCTTCTTAGGGCTTTCAGGGAGCATCCGTTCCAGGTCTTTCTCTCTCCTTGTTTTGACTGGTTTGGGGACAATCTCTAGTGTTCCTTGGCTTGTAGAAAAGTTAACTTTGATCTCTGCCTTCATGTTGACATGGCTTTCTCCTGGTACATGTGTCCATGTCCAAATTGGCTTTTTAAAAAATAAGAACACTGGCTGTATTGGATTAGGGGTCCACCCTACTCTAGAATGATCTTGTCTTAACTAATTACATTTGTAACAATCCTATTTCCAAATAAGTAATATATTTTGGCATCCTGGGGATTAGGACTCTATCAGATGAATTTTTGGGAGACACAATCTCAACACATAACAGCAAGGAGGTAGGAAGCTTCAGCAAAGACATAGAAGATATAAAGAAGAACTGAATATATTTGTTAGAACTGAAAAATACAACCAAAATAAAAAGCTAAGTGAATAGACTCAGTAGGAGAATGGAAGGACAGAGAAAAGAATCAGTGAACTGAAAGACAGAATAATAAAAATAACCCATTCTAAACAACAAAGAAAAATATAATTTAAAAATGAATTGAGCCTCAGGGCCTTTTGCAAGTATAACAAATTATCCAACAGTCATGTTATTAGAGTCCTCAAAGGAGAGGTAGAGGAAAGTGAAAGCTGAAAGTTTCCAGAATTTGGCATGTAGCATAAATCTAAGCTTAGTAAGCCTAGACAACATAAGCATAAAGAAATCAACACCAAGACACATCATAATTAAGCTTACAGAAACTAAAGACAAAAAAATCTTAAAAGTAGCAAGAGAGAAATGACATCTACCCATATAAAAATTACAAATGACAGAATATTTCTCATTAGAAACCATGAAGATCAGAAGGAAGTGGCACAATTTTTCAAGTGCTGAAGAAAATAACAGTCAACATAGGGTCCTACAGCTGGTGAACATATCCTTTTGAAATGAAGGTGACATTAGGACATTTCCAGATAAAGGAAAACAAAGACCATTGTTGCCAGCAGATCTATTCTGAAGTATGCCTGAAAGAATTTCTTTGTACAGAAATGAAACATTAAAAGAAGGGACTTTGGAATATCAGGAAAGAAAAAAGAATAATATAAGCAAAAATACGACTATGTGCAATAGACTTTCCTTCTCCACTCTCTTCTACATTATTTCAGACAGTTGAAAAATTATAACACTGACTGATATGGTTCTAGATGTATGTAGAGAAAGTATTTAAGAAATATATTATTAATTGTAAAAGATAAAAGATCATAAAAGAAGATGAGATTTCTATACTTCATGATAACACCACATTTTACTGACTTTATACACACACATGTATGTATATACATGCACACACACATGTATATGTATGCATAAAACAATTCCCCAAAAAGGTATACAAAGAGGAAGACTCCAAAACACCATAGATAAATCAAAATGGAATTCTAAAATATGTTCAAGTAGCCTATAGGGAGGCATGTGTGTGTGTGTGTGTGTGTGTGTGTGTGTGTGTGTGTGTGTGTGTGTGTGTGTGTGTGTGAGAGAGAGAGAGAGAGAGAGAGAGAAATAACAGAGGAAAACAGAAAACAGGAGTAAAATGACAGACATGAGCTCTAAAATATCAACAACTTCATTAAATAGAAATGATCTAAATACACTAATTAAAGGACAGAGGTTGACAGAATGAATTAAAACCACAATTCTTCTGTATGCTGTCCACAAAAACTCAGTTAAAATATAATGATATGATAGGTTGAAAATAAAAGAAAGGAAATGGTTATTTCATGCAAAAAATTTTTAAAGGATATCAGGGCTAGCTCTATTACTATCAAATGAAGTAGACTTTAGAGCAAGCAAAATTATCAGAGTCACATAAGGGAATTATATATTAGGATCAATTCAACAAGCAGACAACAATACTAAATGTGTATTATGCCAAATAACAGAGTTGAGAAATATGAAGCTAAAACTGAAAGATCTAAAAGGAGAATTGTCAGACAAATCCACAGCTATAGTTGCAGACTATTACATTTGGAAATATCACCATAGACATTAAAATACCAAAAAGATAATAAGGAAATATTATTAAAACTCTACACAGATAAGTTTAACTACTAGATGAAATGGACCCGTGAAAAATACAAATTTCTAGAACTCATTCAACACAAAACAGATCATTTAAATAGTCCTATGGCCATTAATAAATTTACATTCAATATGTAAAAACTTCTTCCACAGAGAAAACTTCAGGCACAGATGGGTTCACTAGAAAGTTCTTCCTAATGTTTAAGAACTAATACCAGCTCTATACCATCTCTTCCAGAAAATAGAAGAGCAGGAAATACTTCCTAACTCATCTTATGACCTTCTTTAACCTTGACACCAAAACTGACATAGGACACATAAAAATAAAACTATAGACCATACAGATTTATGAATATAAAGGCAAACATTTAAAAGTAATGTTAGCAAATAGAAGTCATCAATATGCATTTAAAAAACATTGTACACCATGACCAAATAGGGTTTATTCAAGAGATACAAAGTTGGTTTATCATTAAAAAATCAACTGATATTGTTGGGTGCAGTGGCAGGTGCTTGTAGTCCCAACTACTTGGGAGGCTGAGGAGAAAAGATAAACTTTAAGATTTTGAGGCCAAGCTGGGTGGTGGCCTCAGCCTGCAATCCCGCGCCTTTGGGAGGCTGAGGTGAGTGGATTGCCTGAGCCCGTGGGTTCGAGACCCGCCTGGGCAGCGAGACCTCATCTCTACAATAAATAAAAAAATCAGCCAGGTGTGGTAGCGCATGCCTGTAATTCTGGCTACTTGGAAGGCTGAGGAGGAAGGATCGCTGGAGCCCAGCAGGTCGAGGCTGCGGTGGCTGGGAGCGGCCACTGCACTAAAAAAAAATTTTGAGGCCAGCCTGGGCAACATAATGAGAACTTGCCTCTAAAAGAAATTTTTAATATTTTAATTAAAAATTTAAAATATTAAAAATTTTAAAAAATCAATGAAATTTACCATATTGACAAACCCAAGAAGAAAATTACATCAGTTGATTCAGAAAAGCATTCAACAACCATTAATGGTGAAAACTTTCTAAAAACTAGGAAGAGAGTTTTCTTCCTCAACTTGGTAAGGAACGTCTATAGAAAACTTGCAACTAACATTATACTCAATTATGAAAGACTTTATGCTTTTCCCCTGAAATTAGGCAAAGATATCTACTTTTACCAGTCTTATTCAACAAAATGTTGAAAGTTTTGTGAGTCCAAAAAAGCAATAAGAAGCAATAAAATGTCTACAGATTAGAAAGAAATAAAACTATCCCTATTTTTCAGAGGACATGTTTATTTACATGGAAAATCCCAGGGAATACACAAAAAACCCCATGATTATGGAAATATTCTGCATCTTGACTATATCAATGCCAATATCTTGGTTTTGATATTGTTCTATAGATTTACAAGGTATCACCATTGGTAGAAACTGGATAAAGGATACATGCGAACTCTCTTATATTCTTTACAAATGCATGTCAATCTGTGATTGTCTGAAAATAAAAACACAATGAAAAAAGTATGTATTTCAAACAATCTTTAATCTAAATGACTGAGTTTGGTTTTCTTTGGATGTTGGGTTATGACCAATAAAGTTGTTAATTTATTTTAAAATTTTCAGTTGGGGGCACAAGAATAAGTTAGAAAACTTCTTTGTTTCCTAACTCCTTTGTTTCAGTTGGAAGGCACAAGAATAAGTTAGAAAACTCCTTTGTATCCATGCAAAAGTCATGGATAACTCCAAAGGCAATGTATATTAGCAGTATATTTACCCTTAAATAACTAAGAAGGTGATATGTTCATGTCAGAGTTATCTGAATAAAATTATAGCAGAATATTTTACATAAAATATTTGTAAATTACAACATATAAATACAAAGAATAATTATTCCCAAGATATGAAACATCTCTAAATATTAGATTTAGAATTTTCAAAAGAGTTGAACATCAGTCAGAATAGAAAGAGAAATACTTGAGTTTGAACAATTCTTATATTGCAGCAAAGAGATTTTCTTTATTAGAAAGGTAGACAAAAAGAGCTGGATTTATATTACCACATTATTCAACTGATGTATAGAAAGAAAACAATAAAAAAGAAAACCTGAATAGCCTGTATCCCCTGAAAAAAAAGTCATTAATCTTAACCTTTTTTCTTTAGTAGCTGTTTGCCTTTTCTTTAACTTGATGTTAAGCAGTTGATTTTATTGAACTTGCGCAGGAATTAATGTGCTTTTTTTAATCTGAAAAGAAATATATTTCTTTAACTTTGTAAACATTTCATCCACTACCCCTTTGAACACAGTCTCTTCCCCCTCACCTTGCTCTTTACTTCTGGAACTTCAATTAATGTGTGTTGAAGCTTTTAATTGTACAGAGTGTTTACAAAGTCAGAAAACATAATATACACTCATTTAAAAAATGCCAAGTTCACTGAGAAAAAATTTATATAGTTAAGTATCCTCTAAAAATTTATGTACAGTTAAGTATCCTCTTGGTGAGTTTCGGCAAACACATGCACTTGTGTAAGTGCTATAAAGATATATAACATTCTTATCACGCCAATAAGTTCCCTTGTGCCCCGCTGTATTTAATTCTCTTCTCCCACTTCCAGTCCTTGGAAAGTACTGACCTGATTTCTGCACCTATAGTTTTACCTTTCTCAGAAAGTCATAAAAAGGAAATCATGAAGGTTAACACCATTTACATTTAACTTCTTTCACTTAGCGTAATGCTGTTGAGATTCATTCAGACTGTGGCATGTATCTGTAGTTCTTTCTTTTCATTGCTAAGTGGTGTGCCATTGTATGGGTGTATCACAGTTTGTTTATCCATACTCAAGTTGTTTTTGGTTTTGACAATTTTGAATAGGGTTGTTATAAACATTTACTTCTCTGTGTTTTAAATCTCTTGGGCAAATATCTGGGAATGGGGTTGTAGGGATGTTATGGTAAGTAACATCTTAGCTGCAGGATGGTTTATAGATGTCACAAAAACCTGATAAATTATTTGTGAAGTCGTTGCAACCATTCTGTATCCTTACCAGCAACACATGAGAGTTCTAGTTGATATGTGTCCTTGCTAGCACTTTGTACTGTCAGTTTTACATTTTTATTTTAATTTTTTTAAACCTTTACTTTTAAAATGTTAAGATGTGAGGTCCAATTCAGGGTTAGGTGTACAAATGCTTATTAGGCAGGTGCCCTTGTTGATGAAGTGTGCCCTCCCTCCCCCACTGGCAGTTTCCCGCTACTGCCAATTCTTTTCTTATAGCATTAGGGTAATTGTTCAAGGTCTGCTTATGAGTGAGAACATATGATACACAGTTCATTGTTTCTGTGAGAGATCGGTCAGTATTATAGACTTTAAGTCCATCCAGGTTGCTGTGAAGCTCATTATTTTGTCCTTTATTGCTGCATAATATTCCATCGTGTATATATACCACATTTTTTTTATCCAGACCTCTTGCAATGGGCAGCATGGTTGATTCCATGTTCTTGCTATTGTGAACAATGCTGCAATAAACATACGTGTGCACCTATCTTTTTCATAGAGTGATTTGAGTTCTTCTGGGTATATTCCCAGTAGGGGGATTGTGCGGTAGTATGGAAGGTAGATTTTTAGATCTTTTAGGAATCACCATGCTATCTTCCACAGAGGCTGTATTAGTTTACACTCCCACCAACGGTGTAGAAGTGTTTCCTTTTCCCTGCCTTCTCTCCAGCATCTGTTGTTTTTTGTTATTGATGATGGTCGTCCTGACTGGAGTTAGGTGGTATCTCAGTGGAGTTTTAATTTGCATTTCTTTGATGACTAGAGAGGCTGAGCATTTTTTCATGTGTCTGTTGGCTTCTCCTATGTCTTCTTTTGAAAAGTGTCTACTCATATCTTTGACCCACTTTTTAATGGGACTGTTTGATTTTTTCTTTTCGGCACGTTTGAGTTCCTTGTAAATCCTAGATGTTAGACCTTTGCCAGACATACAGTTGGCAAATATTTTTTTCCCAGTCTGTGGGCCATCTCAATATTCTCTTGATAGTTTCTTTGGCTTTGGAGAAGTTTATCAGTTTTATGAGGTCCCACTTGTTATCTTATCTCTTATGGCATGGGCACTTGGGGTTTTGATCAGGAATTGGTTGCCAGTTCCAATTTCCATAAGGTTGTCTCTTGCATTTTGTAAGTTTCTTGTAATTTGAGATTTTATGTTTAGGTCTTTGATTTATTTAGAGTTGATTTTTGTGTACGGTGATAGGTAGGGGTCTTGTTTTAATCTTCTGCATGTGGTTAGCCAGTTTTCCCAGAACCATTTACTGAATAAATTCTCTTCTCCCCAGTGGTTGTTAGTGGAGGCTTTGTCAAAGATGAGTTAGTTGAGAAATTTAGGCTTTGCTTCTGGAATCTCTATACTGTTCCATTGGTTGGTATGCCTGTTCTTGTACCAATACCAGGCTGTTTGAATTATTGCTGCTTGACAGTACGTTGAAAGTATGGGAGTGTGACACCTGCTTTTTTTTTTTCTTCTGAGAATTATTTTGGCGACTCATGGTCATTTATGTTTCCATATGAATTCCTGTATTATTGTTTCAGGTCCAAAATTCAGTAATTTAATGGGTATTGCACTAAATCTGTAGATTACCTTGAGTAAGATGGACATCTTAACAATGTTGATTCTTCCAATCCATGAGCATGGAATATTTTTCCATTTGCTTGTGTCATCTTTGATTTCATTGAACAGTGCTTTGTAGTTTTTATTGTAAAGTTCTTTCAAGTCTCTGGTTAGGAAGATGTCAAGGTATTTCATTTTTTGTGTGGATATTGTGAATAGGATTGTGCTTTTTATTTGGGTTTCTGTTTACTGTTAGTGTATAGAAATGCAACTGTCTTTTGCACATTTATTTTATACCCGGAGACTTTGCCAAAGTCCTTTATCAGTGCAAGGAAGTTTTTGACAGATTCTCTTGGGTTTTTGAGGTATAGCATCATGTAATCTGCAGAGTGGGATAACTTGACTTCCTCTTTTCCTATTTGTATACTCTGGATCTCTTTCTCTTATCTGATTGCTCCAGCTAGGATTTCCAAAACTATGTTGAAAAGGAGGGGTGAGAGAGGACATCCTTGCCTTGTTCTGGTTTTCAGGGGAAATGGTTCCAATTTCTGTCTGTTTAGCAGAATGCTGACTATAGGTTTCTCATAGATGGCTCTTACTATTTTGAGGTGTGTTCCTTCTATGCCTAGATGTTCGAGGGTTTTTATCAAGAAGGGGTGCTGGATTTTATCAAAAGCTTTTTTTGGCATCTAATTATATATAATCATGTTTCTGTTTTTACACTGTTGATGTATTCAGTCATGTTTATGGTCTTACGAATGTAAGGTTTGAAACATGCCTTGACCCACAAAGTTCTTACTACCTAATTGAAGATAGACTTTTAAAAGAAATAATTTTATAATATTGTAATATGAGACAACACTTATTCAAGCACTGCAAACCTCTCACCTCTCACTCCAGAAATGGAACCAGAAATACATGAGGGGATCAAATAAGAATTATTTTTTTATTTTCCACAAATCTCCAAATACATAGTGGAGCAAATATACAGGTTATTAGGATATTTTACACTAGTATTTGATGAGAGAGAAAGAGAAGAAATATATAATGAAAGAGAAAATCCTGTGCTGATTTAGTGATTCTGATAATTCAAGGAAAAAAGGAATAATTGATGAGTAAAACCAAATTACACAAATGGTTTAACAGGGAATGGAAATTGAAAATTGAAGAACAGAGTCTTGAGAGGCGGAGAATGCAATGCTCTTGGTGGGGGATTTTTAGGAGAACTTCTTTGGACTTTACAAAATTGTAAGCTTCGAGTGGAGGATCAACCTTTCACTCTTCTGGAAAAAAATTTAGCACTCGATTTAAAACACTTGAAGCATAAGTAAGTAAGTAAATATCCAAAAACCAAATTCTAAAGGTGATTTTAGTCAGAAAACAGAATCTTCAAGAAGACTGGATTTCTGGCAATGTGGTGAATCACCTATTGTAAGGGGACCCTCCTTCTTCTATAGAAATAAAATACTAGATACACTAAGTATAAAAAGTATTTCCAAATATCTAGCCAAGCTTAAAACATAGGAAAATCCTTAGTTGTTAGATATTAAAAAAGAAAACAAAGGATCCTCTGAGCCCAGAAAGTCAAGGTTGCAGTGAGCTGTGACTGTGCCACTGCATTCAGGTCTGGTCAACAGAGTGAGACCCTGATTCAAAGAAAAAAAAATAGACAAAAGATTTGAACAGATATTTTACCAATGAATTTTTAAAAAAATGTAAAACTGGGGATTTCCGGCAAGATGGATAGACAGGTCAGACTGTGAGATTCTCTGCAAAAGCGTGTGTCCATAAGGACTCTCTGCGTGAGTGGGCATGGGCTGGTGGGTGAGTGAAAGACCCTCCGAGGGGAGACTCGGGTTCAAGGGGGCATCTGTCTCTCCGAGTTCGGTGAGATGACCTCTAGGTCCCAGGCTGGAGGCTGGGTGGAGCCGGGTAGAGCCATGCAGGTCTCTGCCTGGCCCTGGGACAGAGAAAGCGGCTCTGTCTGGCTCTTCCTCACTGGTGGTGAGCCTCCTCTGCAGCTCGCCCCGACTTCCCTCTTCACAGATCCGGGCCTCCAGCCCTTTGCTGTCACAGGTGATGGTGTGGGCCAGGCTCCAGGTGATGAGGCTCAGCTGCATTCAGCAGGCTTTTCTCCGGAGAGCCCCGAGAACAGCAGACGGTGCTGCATGTGCCGCAGGCTCCAGCCTCAGTGTGGTGGGGGGTTGCAGTCACCTCTGAAGGAGAGTCCCGTGTGCATGAACCCAAGTCTCCCCTGGAGCAGACTTTCACTTACCCACCGGCACATGCCCACTCACGCAGAGCGTCTTTATGGACACTCGCTTTTGCGGGGACTCTCACAGTCTGACCTGTCTATCCATCTTGCCCGATATCCCCAGTTTTACATTTTAAGAAAAATTCTTTGACAAAATATCTGTTCAAATCTTTTGTCTATTTTTTTTTCTTTGAATCGGGATCTCACTCTGTTGCCCAGGCTCGAGTGCAGCTGCATGATCACAGCTCACTGCAGCCTCGACTTCCTGGGCTCAGAGGATCCTTTGCTTTCTTTTTTAACATCTAACAACTAAGGATTTTCCTATGTTTTAAGTGTGGTTAGATATTTGGAAATACTTTTTATACTTAACGTATCTAGTATTTTATGTCTAGAAGAAGGAGGACCTCCTTACAGTAGGTGATTCACCACGATGCTAGAAATCCAGTCTTCTTGAAGATTCTGTTTTCTGACTCAAAGCACCTTTAGAATTTAGCTTTTGGATATTTATTTATTTACTTACTTACTTACTTATGCTTCAAGTGTTTTAAATCGAGTGCTAAATTTTTTTCCAGAAGAGTGAAAGGTTGCTCCTCCTACTCGAAGCTTACAATTTTGTAAAGTCCAAAGAAGTTCTCCTAACCCCCCCACCAAGATCATTGCATTCCCCACCATTTAAGACTCTGTTCTTCAATTTTCAATTTCCATTCTCTGTTAAACTATTTGTGTAACTTGGTTTTACTCATCCTTTTTTCCTTGAATTATCAGAATCACTAAATCAGCACAGGATTTTCCCTTTCGCTGTATTATTTTTTCTCTTTCTCTCTCATCAAATACTAGTGTAAAATGTCCTAATAACCTGTATATTTGCTCCATTACGTATTACGTATTCGGAGATTTGTGGAGAAGAGAAAAATAATTCTTCTTTGATTCCTTCATGTATTTCTGGTTCCATTTCTGGAGTGAGAGGTGGGAGGTTTGAAACATGCCTCGATCCACAAAGGTCTTACTACCTAATTGAGGAAGGTAGACTTTTAAAAGAAATAATTTTAGAATATTGTAATATGAGACAACACCTATTCAAGCACTGCAACATCCACTCGTGAGTGCACAGAGAAGGGACGGGAGGGCCATGAAGGGGTGAGGAATGGGGCAATGCTTTCCACGGCCTGAGGTAGACCCTGAGGACACTAAAGGGTTTGCAATACCCCTGAGGACACTAAAGGATTTGGAATGCCAGAAAAAGGAAAAGGCTGTGGACTGAGAAACAGCCTCATCAAAATACAGAGCACACATGGAATACCAGGGCTCAGTAAAAGGAGCTATTCGTTCCTCATTTCGGCCACAGAAAGTAAACAATACCCAAAGAAACCACTTCTGCAAACAAAATAGTTCAGTAATTCTCTTGAAGGGGTCCATAAAGAGTACTTTTACAGATGGATGAATTGGCAGCTATGTTTTGTTTGGTAAAACAGAAACCAACAGGCAAGCATCCTGATATTAACTCAGCCACAATGTTTTCATTTTTTCCTTACATATTCTTAGACAGGATGAAGCAGATTTTTCCCTTACAAAGGAATTCAGAATGTATACTAATGAAAGCTTTCCCTTCTGGGATCAAATCTAGTACTTGTTTGGGAAACAAAATGTGAAACACATCCAGGTTGCTGAAGTAGAGGAGACGTCTGAAAGTACTCATCTGAAGGTTCCCCTGACTTCTCCCTTCCTTCAAGTTTCTCGTCTCAGAATGATTTCTCTTTTACCAGTCTTTGGAAATTTATTTCTTCTCTCAAGTAAAGTTAGTTGTATTTGCATTCTTTAAGCAGTCCCAGTCTTGGTGAAAGAAGTCACGTGTGTACTGTTTTAAGCGTGCACCACGGAATAAGAGGCAAGCATACTTACCCACAAAGGGTTATTCTCACAGGCTTCTCCAAGTGTCCCGCTTGTCACCACTGTTCATATCTCTATATTTCATGCTAAGGCCAATGGGAGTTCCACATTCTTCCCTGGATTCTGTATGGGTCTCATTATTCAAGGACAAGAACAAATTGCTGGCAAACTGTCATGCACATGTTTGTAATCACTGCCATTTGCATTGCTACAAATAAAAGATGCATTTCTCCTCTGCATGTACATTGAAGATGGTTAGGAAAATCTGTTTTGAGTTAAGCTTCCTCCTTTTGATATGTGTTTCCAATTACTAACCCAGTGCTGCTTTAATTTCGTTTGTAGGAAGCTGAACTGACAGCAAGCAAAAGAAGTCCATTGTTTTGGACTATGTTCTATACTTGGCTATCCCAGAGGTTGATCTCACCACCATTCAGAGATTCAGGAAGAAACCACCTGTTGGATTTAAGACAACCCAGTAAGATCCTGCAACTATTTTTTTTTTTCCCGTGTGCCGTCAGGCAGAGACCTAATTAGGCAACAGAATGTACTTTTGCGTGATAATTGTAGTAAACTTTATCTCAAATATGAGGACCTGGTGGGACGGTATTAGTCCATTTTGCATTGCTATAAAGGAATACCTGAGGCTGGGTTATTTATAAGGAAGAAGTTTATTTGGCTCACGGTTCTGCATGGTGCCAGCATCTGCTTCTGATGAGGCATCAAGAAGCTTACTTCTTACTTCATGGTGGAAGGTAAAAGGGGAACACGTGTCACATGGAGAAAGTGGAAGGAAGAGAGTAAGAAAGAAGTGCCAGGCTCTTTTAAACAACCAACTTTTGCATGGACTAATAGAGTGAGAACTCACTCATTACTGCAAGAACAGAACCACGTCATTCATGAGAGATCTGCCTCCATGACCCAGGTACCTCTCACTAGGCCCCACCTCCAACACTGAAGATTGCATTCCAACATGAGACTTGGAGGGGACCACCATCCTAACTACATCAGGGAACTTATAGCAGTTAGCAATTGTATGGCAAGCTTAAAGGTCTTTCCTATTCAGGTCAATTTTAAGCAAACTTCCAAAGGTAGGCCCAAGTTTCCTATCTCTTTTGAGTGCATCTTTCTTGCTCAAGTACCTCACTCACTCTTTTATTAACTCTTTCATTCATGCCTTTGGCTCTTTTCCAGCTTCTTCTATCACCTTACCCCCTGCACATGTCTCCTTTTGTATTTTCCCATCTGGACCACACATCTGCTACTACTCTCCTTATAGCTGCCATCACACTAGCCACGGCCACTGAACTCTATGCACAAGACATCTCTTACAAAGGCCTTTCTTATAAGCTGAGACACCCATCCATCAGTACCTCTTAGACTTGGTTTCCTACGTTCTTCTGCTTTCCTTTTTCTCCTTCTAATTCTATTCCAGTGGTTGGTCTGCTGGATTGTTCTTTAAGCTCCACCCTTCCCACTCCCGGAAAAAATGAAGAGATTCACACAGGAATGGATTTATTTGGCATTTTACTTCCTGGCTGTCCCCAGAAAGTTCTTCAGCATGGAGACAGATTAGTTCTTCTGGCACTGATATCTGGGCCTCTGCCATCCAGAAACAAGGGTTGGGGAGGGAGGAAAAAAAAAATGACCAAGCAAATTCCTGCAAGCTATGGAGAGTGAAAAAAGTCTCTTGTGGAATAGTTGTACCAGATCCCTAACTGGGGAGCTAAAGAGTCTCTCTGAAGTCATTTGGATTCTGAGATGAAAAATAGCCAGGACATTGAAATGGATACTGTTGTCATAAATAAAGAATAGGAAGCATTTTTCGCCTATCGTTTGCAGGGGTATTATACTCTGTCCTAAAGCTAAGAACCTTCTTGCTTCTCACCCAGAATAGTTTTCCTTAATTATATTTGCCCCAATTATTCTACAGCCATTGTTCTCTATACTCTGTGTTGGAAATTAAATAATTATTTATTTATTTTTGAGTTGGAGTCTCACTCTTGTCACCCAGGCTGGAGTACAGTGGCATGCTCACTGACACTGCAGCCTCGACCTGCTGGGTTTAGATGATCCTTCTGCCTCAGCCTTTCAAGTGAGTGGAACTATAGACGCACGCCACCACGCCCGGCTAGTTTTTGTGATTTATTGTAGAGATGAGGTCTCACCAAGTTGCCCAGGCTGGTCTCGAACCCACGGGCTCAGGCAATCCTCTCACCTCGGCCTCCCAAAGTACTGGGATTATAGGCTGAGCTACTTCGCCAGACTGGAAATTATATATTTCAACCTCTTAACTAAGATTTATCATAAAACAAATTTATTTCTCAGTAGTTTACTCTTTGGTTCATAGTGCAGTATTAGAAAGATAATCTATATGGCAAATCAATGTCCATACGTACCTCTGGAAAGCATTGTGGAAGAATGCTGAACCATTGATCAGAAAGGAGCCGCAATTTCTCTTTCTCCATCTTGATGGCTCCATTTTCATTAGGAGAAAAATAAGATGTTGATTTCAATCATTGCTGTATTCACTCATTCATTAACTTTTGTGTATCTTATGTTGATTGTACGCTACGTGTAGGGTACTGTGATTTCTTTGTACATTTCTGCTCAAATTCAAGCAGTCATCGGTATGTCTGGACTGCAAGTTTTCCAGAAGGATGCTTTCCACATGCTTGGAAGAGACTCATAAGTAATTGGTGGCCACTAAATATTTTGTGTCACTGAGGCCACCGAGGTCCTAGTAATTTAGTTACTACAGCCTCTCGCTGCTTACAGCACCTTCAGCAACCACATCAACTAAGCCTGGGGCTCAGGCCTACCGGTTGCACTGTGATCAGCTTGTGGTATCTGGAGCCACCACAACTTTCCAGGTGACCTCAAGCAGTAGGGCCCGCAGGCAGCAGCAGTCAAAGGGTCAGTATTAGTAGCTCAGAAGAGTAGGGCAGCTAGAATGAACTCATTTCTTGTGCTTCTAGAGGCTGCTCCTGTCAAGGATGAGCCCTGCTGTTTGCTGGCTCTTCTTGAGTGACTGTGTCGGGCAGTCCTGTCTTAGGTATCTTTCAGATCTCTATGGCTCTGTGGTTCAGACCCTGGAGCTGATTTATTAGTCCAGCCTAATTCCTCCTGTATTTAGAAATTAAATGTCTTGGATGCTTCTTTACACAGCTTAGAATATTTTGAAGCGAGCGAACTTATAGTCCTGGCTCTGTTATTATCTGACCAACACTAGGCAAGTCACATTACTATGGATCTATTTTTAGAGTTAACATTTAAAAATAATTTTGCTTTCGTTTAATGGGCAGGTGCAATATGCTAGATACTATAAGGGAAATCTCTTGGGAAGCATCTCCTCTTCTAAAGTGCTTGGATTCAGGGCCGATTGCCCCCTAAGAGCCATGCCAATATCTTCCACTATAATCCCAGGACACTCTGAGGCCAGCACTGGTGGAAAGAAATATTTAGATTAACCCCTTTATTATACAAATGAAGATATTGAGATGCAGACAAGAAAAATAGCTTTCACAAGGTCATGCAGATGTTTAGCGGGAGAGCAGGTACAGACTCAGCGTCCAGGCTTCCAGCACAATATTCTTCCCTCTGCACATCTTGCCTGTGATTCTGAATCATTTTGGAGCAGTGCAGTGCTGGGAACTGAATATCCCTCTTTTCTCAGGTGCCACATGAACCATGCTTGTGTATTAAATGTTTTCATTGTGAAAACTTCTAGTCATACACAAAAGCAAAGGGAAGTCAAAAGGGAACTCTCATGCTTTAACCATTACCAACAATCACCTTTTTTGGTTTCATCCATACTTTCTTTTTAATTGCTACATATTTCAAAACGAATCCCAGGCTATATCATTTCTCTTACAAATAGTTCTGTTCGTATTTCTAATAGTTATGAATTGTGAAATACCATTATCCTATTTAATGCAATTAATAATTTTTAATATCATCAAATACTCAGTTTGTATTTAACTATTTTTCAAACATCATTTTTTCTTTACATTTTTAAACTTTATTTTATTTATTTATTTTTTGAGTTGGCATCTCACTCTGTCGCCCAGACTGGAGTGCAGTGGCCTCTTCCGGCCACCGCAGCCTCGACCTACTGGGCTCCAGCGATCCTTCCGCCTCAGCCTTCCTAGTAGCTGGAACTACAGGCGCATGCTACCACGCCCGGCTAATTTTTTGATTTACTGTAGAGATGAGGTCTCGCCAAGTTGCCCAGGCGGGTCTCGAACCCTCGGGCTCAGGCAATCCGCTCACCTCGGCCTCCCAAGGCGCAGGATTACAGGCTGAGCCACCGAGCCCGGCTAACTTTAATTTATTATAGAGATGGGTGGTACAAGTCGGGATTAGGTATATAAGTAATTACGTGCAGGTGAAGTCTGAGCCTCCAACGGGTCCTCACTTTCCCTGGTTTAGGACCAGGAACCCTTTATATTGTTATGTGCACCCGCCTCCACCTCTCCAGCCCTCCCCTGGCCGTTTTCCACAACTGCTAATCCCTCCTTGGTCAAACATTATTTTCGACAGCAGTTTTATTCAAATTATTATCAAAACAAAGGACATGCATTACATTTGGTGGATTATGTCTTGTAAAGATTGTTTATCTATAATATTTGACAGTTCTTTATCCTTATTTTTCCTTGTTCTTCATGAGCTACAGAATAAAGTACTTTTTCCGTAGGGTTTTCTATATTGCAAACTTGGCTAACTGCAGCCTTGAGGTGCTGTTTAACATGATTCTCTATTTCACATACTTATCGTAAACTGGCAGATGTACCTAGAGGCTCTATTTGATACAAGTTCAATTTTTTGGTAGGACTATATCGTAGGTAGTGTGTGTACTTCCGATTTGCATTACATCAGATGGCTATAATGCCTGGCTTTATTATCCCTTTTCGGGATGTTAAAATTGGTCCATAGGTTGAACTATTGTGAGTTCGATAATATCCATTATAAAATTCCCCGTTAGCTTCTTACCAAAGGGTTTTAGCTGCCATCGTCCAGATCAATCATTTCATTAAGGATTGTAAATGCATGACTTCTAATTCTATCATTTTTTCTGCATTTGTTAATTAGAACTCTTGTGTGAAGGGCTTTCCCTCATCAATTATTTGTCTATGCTAAAATACAGTGCATACAAGAAAGGTAGATAGATGCCTTTATTTTCAATTTTCAGAATAATAAATATTCTAGCAGCAGTGCGCAATAAGAAGGTATTATTATTTTGGAATTTTGAAAGCTCATGGATTTTACCTATCTGGTGCATTAATATTTTTGGTGTTCCAATTGTCAATGGCCAGAGGAAGCTCCTGGAAGGAGCTGACACAATAAGATGTCTCAGACTTATGTTGTACATACCCCCAAACCTGGGGTTGACCATTTCTACAAAGAGTCCTGAGTCCTTTTAGTGAGAAACTTTACTGAGATAGCCTTATATGGTCAGTAGGTTTGCTGTCTCCTGTAGACTTATTGGTGAACATGAAATATGATATTACTAGTTTATATAATAGAGTACATGGTTTTTATTTAACTTTATTAGTTTATATTTGTATCTCTTCTTTTTACACTAACAATCTCCTTTGTATCTGATGCTCACACAGCTCATTCACAATCTCATATGGCACTTAATAAGGTGGAGACTGGGAATTCCTTGAGACTCTTTGGGCACCAGGTGACCCATGCAATGCCTCTTCTGAGTGCTAAAATACGACACTGCACATACAATAGATACTCAAATCTTTGTTAAACTGAGTTAAAGTCCAAGCATGTTTTGAAAATGACTGCTTTCTGAGCCCAGGGAAGTAGAAGCTCCTAAAGTTAAGGAATCTTAGCCAGTTTATAGCCCAGCCTCTGCATTGACCACTGGGAAGACTGAAGCCAAGGAGAGGAAGCAAGGTGAATAGGACTAAGGGAAAGGAAAAGATATAAAATATATTACCTTCCATAGAAGAGGGTGAGCAGGGAGGCATTGGTGGAGAAAGTAAAGTGGGTGTTCAGCTTTTGACAGGTAAATGCCTGCAACTTGTGTCTGCTTTGAGACAGTTTGCCCCTCACCTTTCTAAGTACAAACAGCATATGGCTCGAGTTCAAGTGAGAAGGTAGTAGGAGTGTTTGTTTTCTACCTCTATACATTTTTTTTAGTGGAATCAATACATCGTTTTATTCAGCCTACCTAGGAGGATTCTGAATACCAAAATAATAATATTTTAATATAAAACATGCATGTGCTGCTGAGAACTCAACATGCCATTCTTATTTGTTATCTTCATAGGTCCTGACAGTGCTTCTATACTATGTGACCTGGGATAAGTCACATGACCTATGTATCCATGTTCTCATCCATAAAATGAACTGAGGAGATTTAGTTTAATTATTTCTCTCTTTTTAAATTTTTTTTAACTTAAAAGATGTGGGGGTACAATTCAGGGCTAGGTATGCAAATGCTCATTATGCAGGTACTCTTGTTGATGAGGTGTGCCTTCCCCCTCCCCTGGCAATTTCCTTCAACTGCCAATCCCACTCCTGCTCCCCTTCTCCTGGCAGTTTCTCCCTACTGTCAAACCCTTTCTTATAGTATTATGATAACTGTTCAAGGTTCACTCATGAGTGAGAACATATGGTACTCTGTTCTTTGTTTCTGTGATGGATCACTGAGTATGATCGATTCTAAATCCATACAAGTTGCCGTGAAGTCCATATGTTTGTCCTTCTTTATGACTGCATAATACTCCATTGTGTATATGTACCACATTTTTTTAAATCCAGTCCAGCTTTGATGGACAACATGGTTGGTTCCATGTTTTTGCAATTGTGAATAGAGCTGCAACAAACATATGTGAGCAGGTATCTTTTTTGTAGAATGATTTGTGTTCCTCCAGGTATTCCCAATAGGGGAATTGCTGGGCCATATGGAAGGTCAATTTCTAGTTCTTTCAGAAATCACCACACTGTCTTCCAAAGAGGTTGCACTAGTTTAAATTTCCACCAGCAGTGTAGAAGCGTTCCTTTTGCTTTGCATCCTCACCAGCATCTGTTGTTCTTTGTTTTATTAATGATGGCCATTAATGATGGCCATTCTTACTGGGGTTAGGTGGTATCTCAATGTGGTTTTGATTTGTGCTTCTCTGAGGATTAGTGAGGCTGAGCCCTTTATCATGTGTCTGTTGGCTGCACATATATCTTCTTTTGAGAAGTGTCTATTCATGTCTTTTGCCCACTTTTTAATGGGGTTCTTTGTTTTTTTCTTTTAGCCACATTTGAGTTCCTTGTAGATCCTAGATGTTAAGCCTTTGTCAGATACACAGTAGGCAAATATTTTTTTCCCCATTCTGTAGGCTGTCTCCCTGCTCTCTTGATGGTTTCTTTGGCTTTGCAGAAGCTTGCCAGTTTGATGAGGTCCCACTTGTCTATCTTATCTCTTACAGCCTGGGAACTTGGGGATTTGATCAGGAATTGGTTGCCAGTTCTGATTTCCATACGGGTGTCTCCTGCATTTTTTAGGATTCTTAACAGTTTGAGGTTTTACATTTAGGTGTTTGATCCATTTGGAGTTAATTTTTGTGTATGGTGATAGGTAGGGGTCCTGTTTCAATCTTCTGCATGTGATCAGCCAGTTTTCCCAGAGCCATTTACTGAATAGGTTCTTCTCTCCCCAGTGGTTGATGGTGGAGACTTTGCCAAAGATGAGTTCGTTGAGAAATTGAGGTTTTGCTTCTGAAATCTCTATCTGTTACATTGGCCCATATGCCTGTTCTCATACCAATACCAGACTGTTTTGATTATTGCAGCCTTAATAGTGAAGTTTAAAATCTGGAAGTGTAAAACCTCCTGATTTGTTTCTTTTGCTAAGGATTGTTTTGGCTATTTGTTGTCGTTTATGTTTCCATATGAATTTCTGTATTGTCATTTCCAGGTCTGAGAAGAATGATGTTGGTAACTTAATGGGTATTGTGTTGAATCTGTAGACTGCTTTTGGTAGGATGGATATCTTAACAATGTTGATTCTTCCTATCCACAAGCATGGAATATTTTTTCATTTGTTTGTGTCTTCTTGGATTTCTTTGAGCAGTGTTTTGTAGTTCTCATTGTAAAGGTCTTTCACTTCTCTGGTTAGGAAGATACCAAGGTATTTCATTTTTTGTGTGGCTGTTGTGAATGGGATTGTGGTTTTCATTTGGTTCTCTGCCTGCTTCTTGTTGGTGTATAAGAATGCAACCGTCTTTTGCACATTTATTTTGTGCCCTGGGAAAAGTCCTTTATCAGTGCAAGCAGGTTTTGACAGATTCCCTTGGGTTTTCAAGGTATAGGATCATATCATCAGCAAAGAGGGATAATGTAACTTCCTCTTTTCCTATTTGGATACCCCTGATTTTTTTCCTCTTGTCTAATTGGTCTAGCTAGGGCTTCCAACTCAATTTTAAACAAGAGAGGTGAGAGTGAGTAGCCTTGTCTTGTTCCAGCTTTCAGGTGAAATGTTTCTAGTTTCTGTCCATTTAGCAATATGTTAGCTGTGAATTTATCTTAGATGGCGCTCACTATTTTGAGTTATGTCCCTTCAATACCTAGGTGTTTGAGGGTTTTAATCAAGAAGGGGTGTTGGATTTTGTCAAAAGTTTTTTCTGCATCTAATGATATAATCATGTGGTTCTTGTTTTTACATCTGTTGGTGTATTTAATTAAATTTCTGGTCTTGTAATTGTTGAACCAGCCCTGCATCCTGGGAATGAAGCCTACTTGGTCATGGTGGATGGATGATTTTTGAGATGTGCTTTTGGATCCAATTTGCTAGAATCTTGTTGAGGATTTTTTCATCTATGTTCATCACGGATATTGGCCTATAGTTCTCTTTTTCGTTGGATCTTTACCTAGTTTGGATATCAGTATGATGTTAGCTTTGTAAATGTTTTGGGAATAATTTCATCTTTCTCAATTGCCTGGAATACTTTCAATAGGATTGATAACTGCTCCTTCTTGTACATTTTGTAGAATTCTGTTGGAAAGCTGTCTGGTCCAGAGCTTTTTTTTTGTAGGTAGTTTTCTTTTGACTGAGTCATTTCCTGGGTTGTTATTGGTCTATTTAGTGTCTCAGTGTCTTCTTGTTTCAATCTGGGGAGGTTGTGTGATGTCAGAAAGTCCTCCATCTCATTTAGGTTATCAAATTTGCTTCCATATGGGTGCACGTAGTAATCTCCGATAATCTTTTGTATTTCTTCAAGGTCAGTTGTGATTAGATCTTTTGTGTTTCTGATTGTGTTTATTTGGGCTTTTTCTCCTTTTTTCTTGGTCATTCTGGCTAGGGGTTCATCAATCTTGTTAATTCTTAAAGAACCAACTTTTTGTTTTGTTGATGCTTTCTATATTTTTGTCTTCTATGTCCCATTTTTGGACTTTTATTTTGGTGATCAGATTCTTCTGCTGAAGTTAGAGTTTTTGTGGTCTTCTCTTTCCAGCTCCCTTAGGTGATTTGTTAGGCTGTCAACTTGTGATCTTTTTGTTTTCTTGACGTGTGTTCATAGAGATATAAATCGTCCTCCTAGAATTTCTTTCATGGTATCCCAATGTAAGATGTTTATTCCTTTTCATTTGTTTCCAGGAATCTTTTAATTCTGTTTTGATTTCGGTGTTGACCCAGTGTTGTTCAGCATCATGCTATTTACTATCCATGTCTTCGTGGGCTTTGGGAAAATGGTGTTGGTGTTAATATTTATTTTTATTCCACTGTGGTCTGAGAGGATGCATGGCAATAATTCAACCTTATGGGAATTTGTTTATGCTTGATTTATGGCTGAGGATGTGATCGATCTTGGAGTACATTCCATGTGGTGATGAATGGAATGCACATTCTGTGCATAGACTATTTTGTAGGTATCTTTTAAGTCCATTTGGTCAAGTGTCAAGTTTAGGTTCTGAATCTCCTTGTTGATTTTTTTGCCTTGATGATCTATCTAGGGCTGTTAGTGGGGGTATTCAAGTCTCCTGCTATAATAGTGTTAGAGTCAATATCTTTTTTTAGTTTACTTAGTAGCTGCTTTACAAATGTTGGTGCTCTTGTGTTGGGTGCATGTATGTTTAGGATGGATATCTCTTATTGATGGATTGAACCTTTTATCATTATGTATTGTCCTTTCATATCTTGTAAATTTTTTATAGCTTTAGGTTGTTTTGTCTGATATTAAGATCGTGACTCCTACCTTCCTTTGTGATCCATTTGCCTGGAAACTCATTTTCCATCCTTTAACGTTGAGTCTGTATGCATCCCTTGTGGTGAGATGAGTTTCCTGGATGCAGCAAATAACTGGGTTGTGTTTTTTTTTTTTTTTTAATCCAGTTTGCCATTCTGCGTTTTTTCAGTGATGCATTTAATCCATTCACATTCAGGTTGATTATTGAAATGTGATGTTTATCTCTGTCATGAGAATCTTAGAAAGTTTTTTCTTTGTTTGCTTGTTTTCTTTTGGCTTTGGGGTTGATATATGTGTGTGCTTTCAAGTTTGTTGTTGCGATGTATTCTTTGTTGATTCTGTGCTCTGCTGTTCTCTTGGGAAGTGTGTGATCATTCTTTTTTTTTTCTTCTGTGCTTAATACCTTTTGAAGTGGCTCCTGTAGAACTGGTCTGGAAACTGTATAAGCTCTTAGGGATTGGATGCCCGGGAATGATTTTACTTCTCCATCACTGATGAAGCTGAGCTTGGCTGGGTAGGGAATTTGTGGTTGAAATTGTTTATCTTTGAGGACTTTGAATATTGGACTCCAGTCTCTTCTTGCTTGTGGTGTTTCTGCTGATAGGTCTGCTGCTATTCTGATGGGTTTTCCCCAGTAGGCAGTGTGACCTTCCTCTCTTACTACCTTTAGGATTTTTTTCTTTTGTGCCTACTTTGTAGGTGAATTACTATGTGTCTAGGGGTTCATCTTCTCATTTGATGTCATGTGGGACTCTCTGTATCTCTTGTGTTTGGTCACATCTCTAGTGAGATGGGGAAAGTTTTCTTGGATAACCTCCTGGAACTTGCTCCAAGGTATTCTTTTTCCCTTTCTTCTTCTGGGATGCCAATCAGGCATAGGTTTGGCTTCTTGATATAATTGCACATCTCTTGTAGTCATTGTTCTTTCTTTCTGAGTTTTCTTTCTGTTTTTTTTACAGATCAGGTTAATTCCATGTTCTGGTCTTCAAGTTCTGAGATTCTTTTGCCTGCATGATTTATTCTGCTTTCCATGCTTATCATCATGTTATTTCCTGGATGAAATTTTTTATGGCCAAAATCTTGGTTACAAATTCTTTCAGTGTTGTATCTTGTCTTTCTTGAGTCTTATGCACTCTTTCCATCCATTTTCTAATCCTTGTTGTAGTCTAGGGCCAGTTTCCATTGTTTGGGCTCCAGAGGTCTGACTTTTCAGGTGTTTTCTCTTTGTTACACTTGAAATTACCTGTGGTCTTCCATTGGTTTTTCCTCATTTGTGACAGATCTCTTGCTTTTCTCTTTAGTTATGTTATTCAGTGGCAATGGGTGAGGCTTCCACTTCTGATGTTTTCTCAGCCCTCTATTCTTCCCTGATCCAGGTTCCAGATTTGTTCTCTTTTGAAACAGGACTGTGGGTGGAAAGCTTTGCTGTCTCTTGTAGTTTTGAAAGCTAAATAAGATAGAGGATGGGGAGCTAGGATTCAGAAACTACTTGCAAATCACAAAGTTTTCTGATTGTGGTACCACTTCCCACCACTACTCTACATGATCATGCCATGGGTATGTGTGTGTACATCCAGAGTCCAAGATACAGTAGTGACAATGGGAAGAACAGAGAAAAATAGAATGAAATAAGGTAAACAAAAATTTTAAAAAAGTAAATAAAAATGGAAAAAACCCAAAACAATGAAAGCAGAAACCAAATAAAAAAATAATTGAACACACACACCACAATAAACTGGAATAGCAACAAAGTGAAACAAAGCAAAAAACAACAACAAAAACTGAGAAAACTAAACAGACACACACACACCTAGCACAAAATGAATGGAGAAGAAAAAGAGAAAGACTGGAAAAAAATGAAAAAAAAAATCAGATTGAACCCTCACACATATATTCACATACTCCTTAAACTAAGAGAGAGAGAGAGAGAGAGAGAGAGAGAGAGAGAGAGAGAGAGACAAGAAAAAACCCAACAAAAACCCCTCAAAAGACAAAAAACAAAAAAACTGAAAGATGAATATTCATACACACATAAACAGAAAACAAAAAACAAAAGAAGAAAGAAAAAAAGAGGAAGGGTATGCAGATCAAACCCTCACATACACATTCATGCACAAAGGAAAAACACTTAAAAAAATAGAAAAACTAACAAACAAGCAGGCAAGAAATTTTTTAAAATGAAAAAAAAAAGAAGAAGAAAGAAACCCTGCCCTCTTGTGGGCAGGGAAGGAGGAGGGGCCGTGGGGGTGGGTGAGGCTGCAGTCCTCCCCTCCCACTCTAGCATGGTCAGGGGAATCCTCTGCAGTTGGGAGGTAAGGGATTGTCTCTTCCCCTGGTATGTACTCACAGGGGGTGCCCCAGCCAGACCTCTCCTGGAATGGAGTTCTCTATTGCAGCTGACGTCCAGACTCCGCCTGGGTTCATCCCCCTCAGTCGTGCCCCAGGTGTGTGAGTCTGACGTTCAGAGGATCAGCTCTGGACTCACCATTGATCTCTTTGGAAGTCTTCCTCGTGCTTCTCTGGCCACACCCTTTGTCCCACAGCTGAATCAGGGTAGGGGGTGGAGAGTCTGAGACTCAGCACTTGTTCTGTCCCTCCGAAGTTTGTGCTTTCAGGATGTTCCCTCTGGGTCACCATCAACCCCTGAGGTCGTTGATCCACCGGTCACAGAGGTCGGGTCTATTGTTCTGTGGTGTGCAAGTCAGAGCACTTTCTTACCCCGTTTTCAAGATGGTGATGGAGTGCTCTTCCGTCTTCTCTGGTGGGACTCTGCCTCTGGGATCCTTCCTGAGCCCTTGCTACCAGTGTCCAGCCAGGCATTGCAGTGGTGAGGCGAAGCCTGGAGGTGGCAGTCTCTCCTGCTGCAGTGGTGAGGCAGAGCCTGGAGCTGGTAGTCTTTCCCCGCCACTTCTTGGTAGGAAAACTCTTGTCATTAAAAAGAAAATGGGCCAGGCTCGATGGCTCAGCCTGGAATCCCAGCACTTGGGGAGGCCGAGGTGAGTGGATTGCCTGAGCCCATGGCTTCAAGACCAGCCTGGGCAACTTGGCGAGACCTTGTCTCTACAATAAATTAAAAAAAAAATTAGCTGGGTATGGTAGCACGTGGCATTAGTTCCAGCTACTTGGAAGGCTGAGGCAGAAGGATCACTGGAGCCCTGCAGGTTGATGCTGGGGTGGCCGTGAGCATGCCACTGCACTCCAGCCTGGGCAACCAAGACTCCAACTCAATAAAATAAAATAAAAAACCAAAAAACTGGCACTCGGCTTCTGTGACCCGGGAAGCACTAGGGACCAAGCAGAGCAGCTGCATCATCAGCTGCTTCACCAGAAGGGCCCTGGCCATTTGCTCATGAGCCCCTACGTAGTCTTTCCCAGCATCTTCTTTCCAGGAAGGGTTTTGTTGACTTTTAAAAAATGGTGCTTGGCTTCTGCATCTTGGGATTGCTAGGGTCCAAGCCAGGCAGCTGTGGCACCAGCCACCAGGAGAGCCCCAGCTGCTTGCTCCCATGCCCTCACTCACATGCCCACTCACTCGCTGACACCTACTCAAAATTTTCCATACACTCACTCACTTACACAGGGACTCGCGTAGTTTGACTGGCTCAGTTGCCATCTTCCTGACACTGTCTCTAGCCATTTCGAATGATAATGTGGCAAGCTGCCACATGAGGAGACAATCGATTGAGTGTACATAGTTCTCAAACTCTTGCATTTCCAAAAGTTCCAGTTTATTTATATCTAGCAGTGGGTTCCCTGTTGTGACCAAAAAATGTAATATTTGAAGAAAAATTTGGTAGAAGACAGGCTATGCACTTCTTTGTTTTTGAGCTTTAGAAAGCAATGTGGTTTTTTTGTAAAACATTACTGGTCCCATCCAAACACTTCTCCTTAGAACTATAATTAATTCAACTTAACATAACTCAATATATATCTGTTGAATATTTATCTTTCATATATGAAAGACTTCAAAAAGGTTATGGGAAAATGGAATTAAATGATAAGAATAAAAAAACCCCTTTATTTCTTAATATAACCTCCAGCAAGTTTTTAAGACATTTTGGTAAGTGATGATACCACCCATTTAGTCCATTGCTAAATAAATGAGGATCCTGGAAATTTAACCATGTTAATACAGTCTTTTTTACATTATTCTCTGAAGAAAAATGGGCACTCTTTAAAGAGTTTTTAAGGTTAGGAAACAAAGGAAAGTCAGGAGGAGCAAAATCAACATGGCAGGGTGGATGCCTAATGATTTTCCACTGACACTCTTGTAAAATTGTCCTTGTTTGATTACAGGAATGAGCAGGAACATTGCTGTGATGAAGAAGGACTCTTTGGTGAAGACTTCCTGGGCAATTTTTTTGCTAAAGTTTTGGCTAACTTCCTCAAAACAGGCTACCCAGAAAGTCAGCAAGCAAAATGCTTTGAGCATTCCAAAAAGCTGTTGCCATGACTTTGGCTCTTGACTGGTCCTGCTTTGCTTTGACTGGACCACTTCTACCTCTTGGCAGCCATTGTGATTTGTCTTCATATTGTACTAGTAAAACCATGTTTTATCTCCTGTGACAATCCCTCAAACAAATGATTCAGGATCGTGATACCATTTGTTTAAAATTTCCAGTGAAAGCTCTGCTCTTGTCTGTAGCTGATCTTGGCACAATAATTTTGGCACCCATTGAGTGGGAGGTTTACTCAACTTTAGTTTTTCAATCAGAATTGTGTAAGGGAACCAATTAAGAAGTCTATGGCATTGGCTACTGTTTCTGTTGTGAATCATCAGTCCTCTTCATTTAGGTCACAGACAAGATGAATTATTTCCTCGAAAATTAATGTGAATGGTCAGTTGCTGTGGACTTCACCTTCAACATCATCTCGTCCCTTTTGGAAACGAGTTATCCATTTGTAAACTGATGATTTCCTTGGGCATTGTCTTCATACACTTCTTTGCAAGTCATCAGTGATTTCACCATTCTTCCAGCCAAGCTTCACCATAAATTTAATGTTTGTTCTTGCTTCAATTTCAGCAAAATTTATCTTGCTCTGATAGGAGCAGTTTTCTTTTTGAAAATTTTTTATTTTAAAGATGTGGGTTACAATTCAGGGTTAGGTATACAAATGTTCATTACACAGGTACCCTTGTTGATGAGGTGTGTCCCCCAACGTCCCCCCATAGATTCCCACTACTGCCAATCCCGCACCCCTTCCCCCCCTCACTCCTGTCTCCGGCAGTTTCCCACTACTGCCGATCCTTTTCTTATAGTATTACAATAATTGTTCAAGGTCTGCTTATGAATAAGAACATGAGACACTAAGTTCTTTGTTTCTTATTTTGTGTGTGTGTGTTGGAGTCTCACTCTGTCGCCCGACTGGAGTGCAGTGGCCGCTCCCGGCCACCGCAGCCTCCACCTGCTGGGCTCCGGCGATCCTTCCGCCTCAGCCTTCCGAGTAGCCGGAACTACAGGCGCGCGCTACCACGCCCGGCTCATTTGGATTTATTGTAGAGATGAGGTCTCGCTGCCCAGGCGGATCTCGAACCCGCGGGCTCAGGCAATCCACTCACCTCAGCCTCCCAAAGGCGTGGGATTACAGGCTGAGCCACCGAGCCCGGCGTGATATATTTTCTATCTTCTAGACAAGCACAAGCGTTGCAATTTCAGTTTTATGTGTTTTTCTGAAGAGCTGTAACATGTCCTGGCAAGTGACAGTCTATAAAACATATACTTGGATTTCACCTTCATCTTTGAAATAACAGCCTGACCGTGTTTTCAATGCACATGTCTGTAGTCAGTGCCTGATTTCCTTTGTGCTGTTTATCTTTTAATAAAAAGATAAAGCACAAACATTTTTTAAAATCACAAAACACCTTTACAAAGAAATTTACTAAAATATCTACACAGAGGAATAGCTGTGACATCTATGAATAACGGCTACATGTGGATCTCTTAAAATCAAATGAAAGATAAAGGTAGAAATATGCCTAAAACCATTTAGAATTTTCTAAAGCTGCTTCTTGCATTCCAGGATCGGGTGGGATGTCTACCCATTTGTTGTCTTCCTCATCCCTGTTTCAATAACAAAGCTTGTATCCAGACACATCTTCACCAAATTGCCAAATTGCATGCATTTGCATTCTTTCCCTGTTCTAACCCACAAAGTACTACATCAATTTTTGCATAGTTGCACCTTAAACTACTCTACAATTAAACCTAGAAAATAAGGACCTCAGAGGGGAGATAAAAATTATAGATAGTCCTAAACAAATGTCAAAACAGCTGAAAGAAAAGCTCCATTTAACTTATATGAAAACTAACCTAGCTCCTTACAGGCGAAGTGATTGCCAAGAATTCCAGAAGCAGTCTGAGGATGGGTCATGAAGGAAGCGTGTCTCACACATCCTCTTGCTCTGTGTGGTTCAGAAGGAAGCGTTCTTCATCAGTGGAATAATAGGGGACTGAAAAATATATGGCGAATGGTGCCGTGCAGCTTTGGGAACGACTTTGCTGCATTTTCTCCCGTGCATGACATTTTAAATGTAACTGCCTCTTGCCAAGAGCAGCACAAAAGCCCTAAGATGAATTTTTGATGGTTGAGTATGAGCCCCATGAGAAAAATTCAGGAAGAAAAAATTTAAAATATGATATGAATAATGCTCACAATGCGTCTTTTAAAAAATACACTGTGTTTTGAAAGAAGAGTTTGTTTGGGTGGACCTCGCCGCAGGACTGTCTGGGTTTTTACCCCCAGTGGAAAAGTGATGCTGCCCTCTCTTGACCTCTCCTTTGGTTCTGCTGCAGTCATCCATTCAAGTCTGCGACATGCCTACAGTTTCTAATCACACATTTCTTTCTCGCTGCCACTGTGGGGTTAAGGCATTTGATGGTATTTGGAAGAAAATAAACACAAGTGAAATCCAAGTATATGTTTTATAGACTGTCACTTGCCAGGACATGTTACAGCTCTTCAGAAAAACACATGAAACTGAAATTGCAGCGCTTGTGCTTGTCTAGAAGATAGAAAATATATCACGCCGGGCCCGGTGGCTCAGCCTGTAATCCCGCGCCTTTGGGAGGCTGAGGTGAGTGGATTGCCTGAGCCCGCGGGTTCGAGATCCGCCTGGGCAGCAAGACCTCATCTCTACAACAAATCAAAAAATCAGCCAGGTGTGGTAGCGTGCGCCTGTAGTTCCTGCCTCACAGACCAAGATGGCAAACCCCGGTGAGTGGGATCTTTTAAAAGCAAACTTGAGTAATGATGGGGGAGAAAATAAAGTCTTTATTCTTGGTTGCTGAGAGTGCTGTCATGCAGTAAGGCTGTTCTTTCATTTTATTATTAGGGTGAGTTTAAGTGCACCTAACACCCTTAGGGGAAACACACAATTGAAAGACTCCATACTTGAAAGGAGAAGAAATTCCCAAGTTATAAACACTTCTAGCTAGGGACCGTCAGGGTATTCCACGTTTTAGGGCATTTTATTTTCAGGTTTTCCCTTCAGTTCACATAAAGGCCCCATATCTTTCTTTTTCTTGGCCAAAGGACTGGGCCTTGGACAGGAGTTCTGGAAATGCCTCCGGAGGCCCTGGGAGCTTCCCCTCCTGGTGCCAGCAGCCGGCGGATGCCTGTGACGCTATGCCTGTCAGTTTAATCTCGTGGCACTGCCTAATGGGCACCACATTGTCCTGGAGTGCTGTTCCTGGAACTGTTTTAATGACTGTGAATAATATTTTGAAAGGCTCAACACCTGATCTTCCATTAACAGACCTGTTTTAAATGTCCAAAAGAGCCAATTATCCTGCAAATCTCCTATTAAAATGTGCCAGGTTGAGTTATAGAAGTGCATATTTCAGGAAACTTCCCTTGCGTTTCAAATTTGTTCAGTGAGGTAGAGTATTTAGGTATAAAACATTTCCTTTTCCTTTTTAAAACTGTGTCCCATTTCAAAATACTTACTTTACAATGTCTCTTGCCCTTGGAAACAGGCGAGGGGCGTCATATGTCGGCATTCAACCTCCTGAGAGGTGGTAAGCAGCAAAACCTATCCAACACCCTTTCCCGGCCTTAACAATGAAAGACATAACAGCAAAATGACGTCTTGTTGCTTGATGTGGGATTTTATGTGCCACAGGAATGTAGGCAAAATCTAACGTCAAAACTGCTTCTGCTCTAAACCGAGAGCCATGTTGTGGGGGCAGGGTTACAACAGCTTTGCTGGAGCTCTAAGCAGAGCGGCTATCTGCAGAGGCATACATCATCATAAAAAGCCTCAAAGTCCAAGGTGTAGGTACCAAATAAACAAGAAAGGTACAGTGATGATCTCAGTTACAAGGACGAGGGAAAGAAATAACCACTGGAAATTTCCAATAAGGCATTTTTTTTTTAGCCTTTAAGCCATTTTCAGAAATATCTCAGCAGGGTCAGGCAGAAGGACAGTTACTTAGCCTCGTGATGGGCCAGTTTCTATTCATTCCTGCTCTTTTTTTTCTTCTTTTTTCCACATGTAGCTCTCTCTACATGCCTCCCTCCTTTGTATCTCCAGCGCGTGCTAATAATATGAATGCTTCTGCAGAAATATAGGGTTGGACAGGGAAAGGAGGTGGGGTCTAACACACAGTAGGTCATCAATATTGGTTGGCTAAATGAAAGGCAAAATTCATCTTGATTGAATTTATTATTTCTTAAATTGAAAAATTTTTAAGAGGCTTAGTTTGGAAATAGTGCAACATTATATGTGCTTTGACAGTTTTTTTTTTTTAACTACCTTGGGTTTTACATTCTTCCTATCATTCTGGCTAAGTGAGAGCAGACAACTCCATCTGGCATGTAAAGAACCGGAAAAGATTTCTACAGATTTTTGTACCTGTTTATTTCTCCTTGCACATGTTGTTGCTATGGGTAGAATATTGGTGGCAGTGTCAAATATTTGGGCTTTTGCCAATCTGCTACAAGAATAGATTTTAATTTACATTTTTTTTTAATGAGCAAGGTTGATTATCTCATTATATGTTAAAGGACCACTTGCATTTCTTTATTTTAATAATTTTTTAATTGTTAACCTCTTGCCCATTTTCTATCAGGTTGTTGGGCTTTTTCTTCTCTACCTTTAGAAGTTCTTTATGTTCATGGTATGTGTGGCAAATGTACCTCTCTAATTTGTCATTTGTCTTGTACTTTGCTGCTATAAATATGTTTTAACTTCATAGGGTTAAATATAGTAGTATTTTCTTTAGTTGCTTCTGTGTTTTGAATCATGGTTAGGAATGTTGTACATTTTCAGATAACAAAGAAATTCACTCCTATTTTATTCTTGTACATGTGTGGTTTTATTTTTTTCATTTGAATCTCTCAATTGTTTTGAATTTTCTTGCTGCCAATTGTAAGAAATATATCCTAGTTTATCATTTTTCATATCATTATTCAGTTATTCCAATATGACTTGGTAAGAAATTCATCCTTTCCCCACTGATTTGAGAATCTGCTTTCCTCATATACTAAATTTCCTCATACAACTATACCTATTTCTGCATTTTCTATTTTAGTCCATTAGTCTGTCTGCATATTCATGAACTAGTATCATGATATTTTAAATTATGTAGACTTTTCATTTATACAATAGTAATAATTTGTGATATTATCTATGGTAGGAAAAGTTTCCCCACCCAAACTAATCCATTATGCTTTTTTTCCAGGGTTTTTGTAGTTATTCTTGCTTGTTTGTTCTTCCCAGTGAACTTATTACCAATTCGTCTAGCTCCAGAAAAAAAAGTTTGTTGATATTTATTGAGACGGCATTAAGCTTATAAGTCAACTTAGGGAGGATTCACATATTTATAGCATAGAGTTTTTCTGCCAAGGTATACTGCATATCTTTCCATTTTTTAGTCAGCTCTGTAGTTTTCAGGCGTGATTTTTCCTTATATAGGTTTTATGTGTTTCTTAATACTGCTAAGGATATGTCCAATGTTTTCTTTTTAAAATGTAAATAGAATCTTCTTTTCCATTATGTTTTAACTAGTTTTTATTTTATGCCATTTTTCTTAAAGCATCAGTTTAAACTACTGTATTAAATTATCATTAGTAATGGTTTTCTGCTAATTTATTTTTGGGGAAGCTGTTACAGATATATAATTCTATCACATGCAAATGCCTTGTTTTATTTCTTTGGCCACCAATTACCTTCTCTTCTCTTATTACATTGGCCAAAATCATAAACACATTGTTCACTAGCAGCTTTGCTGCATTAAAAAAAAATCTATTCACAAAGAATAAAGTTGATTATTTGGGCGACCCTTTCCTCTTTCTCTCACTTTTTCTCTTTCTTCCTAGAAAACAAGACTATGAGAGTGAGAGAAAGTAGATAGAGTTTCCATTGTTGAGCATGAGAGAGAGGGCATTTAGGAAGAGAGATCATCTACTATGAGAGAATTCAGACTTTGGGATATTTATGGTTCAAATGAAATGTATCATTTAGCTGCCAACATTTAAAAGCTTCATTTGTTTAGAAGCTTTGAGATAATTGCTCCCTTCGTGATCAAGAATATACATGTTTACAAAGATATTTAACCTGAGTTATTACCTTTGCCAGCATAACGTGAAGGATGAGTAAAGGACTTAACTTGGATAATGTCTTCTTCTCGTAGCTTCTGCTTCAGCCAGAAAGCCTTTCTCTGTTTTCCTAGTATTATTTAGGGCTTATAAGGTGCCAGGTCGAATGCGAAGTGTTTTACCTCAGTGCTCTCACACAACGCACTGGAGGTGTTATGTTACTTGCTCAAAGTTATAAAACTCAAGAGACAGAGGAGATTGAAACTGAGGACTGTTGGATTGTAGACTGCCTGTGTGTGACCCAAGTACTCCAAACTTTGGCCCCTGGCTTGGATATGAAACATGCACTGCCAGTGGGGATCTTTGAGCAACATCTTCTGGGGTGTGTAGGTTCCATGACTGCTCCTAAAATAATTATTGATTATCTTTCAGTGGCCATTTGCATGAGCATGGTTAAATGTTGAATCATGTTCAAGAAGCCATGTGGCTGTGTGGCTTTGTCATATCTGCTGACAGAAGAAGATGACTCAATCTACTACCCTGAAAATTGCATTTCAGCCCCTTGAGGAAGATTCCCTTGAGGAATCTGCGTTTCAGACTGGAAAATCATCTGCATTTTTGCCTGACTACTACACCTTTGGCTTTACTGCAACTGTTTCTTAAGAATCCGAACACAACAGCAACAACTTTCACAATTCTCGTGTTTTAAGGCTTCTTTCTCTGCTTCCACCTGAATTATTTCTAGCAAAGCTTTACAAAATTAAACCAAAAAATAGACTCAAGAATGAGCTGCTGCCTTCTTTAGAGGATGATTCACATGCCTGTTCCACTCTTGCATATTAGAAGCAAAGTCTTTAAAAATACCCTTTGTGCTCTAATAAAAATGTTTTGTGACTTTTAAAGTATTATGCATAAAGACAATAAGAAAATTAAAAGGAAATCTTCTTTTCATTAGCAGGTATTCAGTGATGTGTCAAATCTTGATATACCTAATTTGTCTTCTTTCAACTTTACTTTTGGATTTCCTGATTCCCATTTCTCAAAAGTTGACAGACATCATGTTATTGTCACTAATTCCTCCCACTCAGCTCTCAGAGGCTCATTGTTCTGAGGAAGAATTTGTCATATCCCCTCTCCCCTCTACTGGTTCAGTTTAAGAAAGTGAGGCAGGTTATAGATCCTTTTAATATACCTCATCGCAGGCTGGCATTTGATTCTGGAGTATCCTAAGACCTGTTCTAGAATGTTCTGACTCTCCATCCTCTTCTCCTTCTCTTCAGTCTTTATAGCCTCTTTGTAGTTCAAAGAAAGTAAAAAAGGGAATTTTCTGTGTATCAGCAGAAGGAAGCCCATGAGCTGACACTTGGGTACTGGGAAGTACCTGCTCTAACACAGTAAGTGAGAGCTTTCAAAACCAACAGCTGGCATCCAGCTTCATCCACAGAGAAGACCAGCAAAATCAGTTGGATATCAGGCCATCACACATAGTTATCTAGAGCTCCTGCAACCCTCTCTTTGCAGTTCAGGGTATAACTTTTCCATGGACCACTCATAGCTAGTTTAGTGCAACCCAACTGGTGAGCTCTCTAATACCAACCTCTCAGTCTACTTCTGATAATTGTGGCCTGAGGAAAATTTAATAATTCAGAGGAGTAATGCTAACATTTTGAAAAACCTTTCATTTCTATGTGGACTAAGCCTAGCATGAAAGCCTAGGGGTCCAGTGACAGCCGTGTTGAAGTACCAGCTCTGCAGGTAGCAGGGTATTCATCCGTTATGAAGCCTAATGCTCAGACAACTTGGTGGAATTTCTTTAGGAAAAAGGTACAAAAATGTCTTACTCTTTCTTATTTTATAAAATACAGGAACAAATGAACATATTGCTGGAATCTTTACTTTCCTGTCATATTTTCTTCTCCTTTTTCATAATTTTCTTTCAGTTATATACTTATTTTTATGTGTCTTTCTTCATGCCCTACCCTCTTTTCACCTACCAGGGGGGATCTTATAAATTATTTGTTGGGACAGTTGAGTTTATTAACAGGACCCTTTTTCACTATCAAAACTGCCTTATTGATTGCTTTTAGTAACTTTATTATTAGACGGACATTGCTCATATGAAATCGCTTAGTTTATAGCCTTATTTATGTTTCCTCCTAACCTAGTCTTGGATATCTGCTGTCTTTTCCAAATATAATTAATATCCAAATTGGAATCAGTCAGGGCCTGGGATTGGATGATTTATTGTCAGTGTGTCCTCGCAGCCACTTTAGCAAAGCCTTATTTGTGAAGCTATCAGTATAAATCTTAAACGTTTGCAACATCATAGTTATCCTGTTTCAATGTGGCAAACCCTCCCCTGAGTCCCAAAATTGATCTGTTTTATGTTCTATCCTATGTGATATCACATAAACTTATCCAAGATAGACACTTCCGTTTACTGTGACAGAAGCTGCCGTTCAGAAGGAGAAAAAAATTTCAACGACTTTTTTCTTTTAGAGGTGAATGTTCACGGTCTATTCATATGAGGTATACCTTGGCAAAATAGTTTATATAAACGTGGTCTCGGCCTAAACTGTTAGGTGTGTAAAGGGGTAAGCGATAGAGAGGTCACAAAGAATTCATCAAAAACTGCTTGTGCCCCCTAAACTTGTGTCATGAGTGATTGTCGTATAGCCTGAATGAAGAGGCAGCTGAGAGACTCAGGCCCCTGAATGTGGGGAAACAGGAATTGGTGGTTGAAATTAGGATTTGGAGTCAGATCTGTGTTTGAGTCAGATCTGTGTTTTTGCCACTTAGAAATTGGCTGGTCTTCAGTTAGTTAACCTCTTTGAGATTCGATTTTTTTTTTTTGACCTGTACAACTGACTTAGTGATACCAACTATCACACAAAGTTATGGTAAAAATTAAATGCGGCACTATTTGTATGCACTAAGCCTGATGCCAAGGTGTAGCTGTCAGATCATCCTCATCATCTATATAACTCTCTTGTATTCTGTGGACATCTTTGGCGTCATTTTGAAAGAGTAGAATTATGGGCATGGAAAAGCACTAAGGGTAAACTCCAGAAATGATCGCTTTTAGGAGGAAGATATGGAACCCCAAAGCAGAAATGTGGGTTCTCTTATTGGTTGACTCAGCCACCGTGGTCTGTTTTAGTTTTCTTAATTATGGAAGAGGGGTGGAGGGGAGGGTAGGGGCACCTGTAGCAACACCACCACCCTTAAAGGGAGATCATGTGAATCCAATGGAATTTGTGAACCAAATTCATATTAAAATATTTTAAAATGCAAAATGTCATATGCAAATGTGATAGAGCTGTTGTTATGAAGATTAAGGACCAGAGGAACTTGGTGGAGGTGTCTGCCTGATAGGGCTCTATCGGGTGAGTCCACTTGAACACCATCACTCACGTCTTGTGTTCCACCTGTGTCTAATTTAGGTTATTGACTTAATCATATCATTGTAAAAGCCCAATGCATCAAAGAAGAACATTTATTTTAATGACAGACATGGCACTTACTTTAATCCTCACTGCCTCCAGTGCTGGGGTCAGTGGATCAGGCTCCAGCCCTGGCATCTCTCCTCCCCATCTAGATGTAGGACTTTGGGGAGGCCTCATGACCTCTAACCATCTGTCCTCACTTCTGCAGTGAGGAGTTGAGAGCAGGTCTTTCAAGAAATCTACTTGCCTCCTACCTCCGGCATCCACACTGGTCTGAGCAGTCACTTTCTCTTGCCTAGAGTACTGCAAGTTACAATTGATTTGTGTAATTTTATTACCTCTCCAACTTCTTCCTTCATGTCTCTTCTTACATCACAAGTCAATATTTTCCAGTGTCCACCTTCAGTGTCTTCTTGATGCTCTTGGAATAAAGACAAGCCCCTTCACCCTCCTGAGGCCTCCAAACCTGTCCCAGTCTGCCTTTCCTGCCTCTTCAGACCCTCCTCCCACCTCATCTCATCTGATCCTCCCTCTCTAGCTAACACTAACTTCTTTTGCTGTGGTGCTGTTGCTGTCTCTTTGACTGGCCTTTTTGTCTGGTCAATCCCTACTTGCCCTCCTGCTCCCAGATCAAGAGAAACTTTCTCAGGAAAGTTGCCCCGGGCCTTCCTGGCCTGAGCAGGCCCCCTATTCCAGACTCTTCCAGGGTTGAACCTTTCCTTCCTAGCTCATGTCAACTTTGCAGTTTTATATTAGCTCATGTGATTGTATGATTCTTCCTGTTTCCCCCTCTGAACACGAGGACGCAAACCACGTTTACCTTTGTTTACTACGTATCTTCATATACCTGGCATGTTGGAGGTGCCTAGTAAATACTTTTTGCATGAATATCAAAATGAATAAAATAAACATAGACTATAAGGTCATTTTTTTTTGAGTTGGAGTCTCACTCTGTCGCCCAGACTGGAGTGCAGTGGCCGCTCCCGGTCACCGCAGCCTCGACCTGCTGGGCTCCGGCGATCCTTCCGCCTCAGCCTTCCAAGTAGCCGGAATTACAGGCATGCGCTACCACACCTGGCTGATATTTTTGATTTATTGTAGAGATGAGGTCTCACTGCCCAGGCGGGTCTCGAACCCACGGGCTCAGGCAATCCACTCACCTCAGCCTCCCAAAGGCGCGGGATTACAGGCTGAGCCACCGAGCCTGGCTTATAAGGTCATTTTTAAAGTTCCACATATTGTGATTCTATGCCTTCTTTATCCACGAATTCAGGGCTGTTCGGCATAATTCTTATATAGGGTGTCCCAGTAAGGTTCTATTATTTCTAGACATCTTATCTCCAGGAGTTTAAATTTAGGGATTTCGTAAATTAAGTGGACACCAATATTCTGGAATTCTTTCTGGGAGTCATTGAAACAAAATAACTAGAATTCCAGAAGAACCCAGTGAGACTGATAGTGACAGTCTTCTCTGGGGACTTTGCTTGGGTTAAGGGTGCCTGACTCCCTGCCAGAATAAGGCTAATGTTAGGACAGCACAGAAAGGCTGGCTGTTTGTTGGCCCTTGGGTTGTAGGTGCCTGTGATGCCACATCATCTTTATTCAATCTTGGTCCTGTTGGCCCTCTCATTCCTTCCACTCTTCCAGGCTGGGGCCGTGATTCACCTCTGATGGAATCTGTGAATTCCAGGGGGCAGCATTCTGCCTGATAGATGCCCCTTCTCCATCTCTTCTGAGCTTTGGTATTCAGTCTCCTTCATCAGGGCCTCTGCTCCCAGGATACCTGCTTTTCAACTCCCCAGAGTGACTCAGGGTGACTTCATGCTGAGTTTCCTTTTGATATTTTTAGTTTAAGCAGACTCTTTTAAAAGCTCTACTTTCATTGGTGGTGGGAAATAACTGCCCTGATTCAATGAAATGTGTCATTGGAAACTTAAACTATGTTAAGAAACAAGGGTTCTGAAGCGAGAAAACGTGCTTTCTTATAAAAAAGAATAGGTGAAGAAAAAAGGAAACCCATGGCTTGAGGAAGAATTTCCAAAAGGACAAAAGTTGACAATATTTAAGGTGGTAAGTCAGTTTCTGAATCACGAGTGCCCGTGTGGATCACCGAAGAAGGAGGTGAGATGCAGATTTCAGAGTTGAGACCCATCATTGTTGATTAAGTAGGCCTGACATGGGGCCCAGAAACTTAACTTTTTTAAAAGATCGCAGGCTATTCTGATACAGATGCCCATGGGTAAAGCTTTAAACCCTTCTAGAATCAGCAGTACCCACAATCTAAGCATTTTTTTTTAAGTCATCCTCAGGGTTGAGCAAGCATGGTGGAGGGAACTCATTGGTTAAAGACTGGGAAAATTGGTGTTGATTAGACATCACAAGGGCATGCCTTCCACTGGTGGGAGGAATGTCCATGCAACATAAATTTAAACATTGCAAGTTTGGTCTTCAATTTAAAACTATTATGACTATATAAAGGGTTTATTAATGAGAAACTCTTAATGGCATTGTTAGAAACATAATTTTCTTTCTTAGATGAAGAATCCTGTGGAAGACTCAAATGTCTTAGCCATTTTAATTCTTTTTTTTTTTTTTTTTTGAGTTGGAGTCTCACTCTGTCGCCCAGACTGGAGTGCAGTGGCCGCTCCCGGCCACCGCAGCCTCGACCTGCTGGGCTCCGGTGATCCTTCCGCCTCAGTCTTCCGAGTAGCCGGAATTACAGTCATGTGCTACCAAGCCTGGCTGATTTTTTTTTTTTTTTTTTGATTTATTGTAGAGATGAGGTCTCACTGCCCAGGCGGGTCTCAAACTCGCGGTCTCAGGCAATCCATTCACCTCAGCCTCCCAAAGGCGCGGGATTACAGGCTGAGCCACCGAGCCCGGCTGCCATTCTAATTCTTAAGGGAACTTCTGGCTCTGCCACTAGTATTTCTCTGTAGATCTTTTCCATCTTTGCTTTGTGATTTTTTGGAATTGAAAAGGGTTTCCACCCCCCCCAATATCTAGAGAATTTCAGCTTCACTTTTGCTTGTTATATATCTGTATCTACCCTGCTCGATGGTTGGGAGCAGCAGGTGAGCATGTGAATTTGTGGGAAACTCCAATTGTGAGCCCTGGAGTTGACAGGAGCACAGCTGCCTGCACTGATTGCCTAAGAGGGTGAGAGCTGGCCAAGTGGCCTCCATGGTCACTAAAGTATTGCAAGAAGAGCAGTAAGTTTTCTGGGGAAGCAATGAGTGAGGTGTTAAGAGATAGTCAAGTCTAGGAAGAGTACAATTTTGGTTACCACATTAATCTGAGGCTTCAATATTTTTCTAGCTATAAATTTATACATGCTTATTATAGAGAATTAGGAAATATTTCAAGATAATTTAAAATCTCTTGTAAGCCATTACTCAGAAATAACTTTAGCAACATTTTACATATATTCTTCCAATATGAAATATGTATATTAAATATATATTTTTGCACATCATTTATACTGATTAAATATAATACATTATTAATAAATATCTATTATATACTTAAACTGAGAAAATGTACACAAAATATCACTGGTTATTTATATATAGTATATACATTCACATATATACACAGAAACAAATAAAAATTATTTTTGAAATAATAAAATTTGTATTTTGCTTTTTTTTCATCTAATATTACATTGTGATATTTTCTTGATGGGATGTGATACTCTTCAAATAATAATAAATGATTTTTAACAGCTAGATGCTATATAATGTTATGATGAAAATGAATGATTGATTTATTTGGTCATTTGTTTTATTTTTATATATTCATTATTATGATAAAAATGTTTCAATGAGTGATCTTGAACTTAGATTTTTTTAATAAGTCAAAACTAGGGATGACTGTATTCTAATTTACCATCTCACTGGACTTGAGTCAAAAAACATTTCCAAAAGAACTAGTTAAATCACTTTCCAGATCTCTTGTTCTCAGAAGAAGGAAAAGAGTCTGGGAGATTTCCTTCCCTCCATCCCTAACCCGTCACAGGCAAAAGACTTCCTTTTCTCTGTGTGTCTATTATACATCTACAGAGTCAGTGGAAACCCTTGTTTGTTCAGGCATTTATGGGCAGGGAAAGCACTGTAACTACCTTGGTGGCTATTTGACTAAAGCTTTTCTGTGTGGCATTCATATATCTCAGATACATGAATATAACTCGGCTCACAGATGATCTGATTCCATATAGTGCAACTTTCCTATGCTGGAACCAGGTGGAGAAACACACCATAGTGTTAAGAAAACAGTCCACAGAACCTTAGCAGGTAGAATGTCATGCTTGGAAGATTGGTAATAATTGGCTAATGAGATGTCAGACTCACTGAAGAGAGGAAATTATTAATTAATTCTTAATCTGTTTTTTAGATGAATTAGACTAGAGCCTTACAATTTCCAGGATCATCAACTTTAGTTAAACCATGACATAAATGGAAAGTGTAATTTCACCAGAGTTTTTGTAGTTATTCCATTAAAATATGCTTTGGTATCTTCTCTGGGGAGATAGTGTAACACATGGCATAGCAAGCTCATTTGGAGATCTTTGTGTTATCTCTGGGGTGGAGGACATGCTTCCTCTAGTCAGGCCCAGATTGCAGACCCAGAATCAACCCCACACTCTAGACTTTTCTTCTGCCCTTATCTCTTCTGCCATTCTTGGCTCCTCTGTATTTGGGTCTCCTGTCCTCCTGTCTCCCTGGGATGTCTCTTTATCTACACTCATGCCCCTGACATGGCGTTTCTCGTGCTGTGCTCTTGGGTTGTAAGCATTGCCATCAGGGGACCTGCCTGCTTGGGGCCAATCCCCAGCTTTGCCTGCTTTGTGTGTAGACTTGGGTGATAGACTCACCTTCCTAAGCCTCTGTTCCTCTATCTACAAACTAAGGCCAATAATAGGACCAATATCACAAGGTTCTGAGGGTGAAATGAGGTGACAGACAGTTGGCATACAGCCAGGATTCATCGAGTATTTGTTCTTATGGATTTTATTGAAGTGTGAAAGTCAGTTGGGGGCTTCAAATAAAGGAATTGGCTTTCAGCTTCCCATTTAGTTTCCACAGGAATTAGCATGAGGTAGAATATCTGTAGATGTTGAATACTTTTCATTTCACTTTTTTCTTAGAGCGTGATGATTTCCTATCAGCCCAACCTATCTTTTCTGATTGCAACCTGCATGGTTCTGCCTGGGTAATCCCAAGGCTGGGGTCTCTTTCCCATTTTATACATAATCAGTGGTGTGCTCATAAATGCTCACCAACCAGCTCTAAAAAAACTTAGGCCCTTAATTTGTGCATTTCTGTGGTGCAGACAAATTCACCATGGCCTATTTCAAGCTACCATCATGACACAAACTGGCTTGCAAAAACCCTGAAAGTCCTGAACTTCTCATCATATTGCAGTTGGACTTCTCTACAACTGGAAATCAGGGAGCTTAGGTGGCACATAATTCTGACATCAGAATTCACTAGGGTGGACTACTGTCCAGAGTGGGATTTAACTTTCATGAGACCCTGAGTCAAATCCAAATTCACATCCGACATTCATTCTGTACATCAGTGGTCTCCAACCCCCAGTACTGGTACCGGTCTGTGGTCTGTTCAGAATTGGATCCTACAGCAGGAGATGCATCACCTGTATTTACGGCTGCATCCCATTGCTGGTATTACCACTTGAGCTCTGTCATCTGTCAGATTAGCAGGGGCATTAGATTCTCATAGGAGCTCCAACTCTATTTTGAACAGAGCATGTAAAGGATATAGGTTGCTTGTTTCTTATGAGAATCGAATGCCTGATGATCTGAGATGGAGCTTAGGCAGTGATGCTAGCCCTGAGGAGTGCCTCCTACCTCCCGCCTCCCCACCTCCATCTGTGGAAATATTGTCTTCCATGACACTGGTTTCTGATGCCAAAAATGTTGGGGGGGTTGAGAACTGTATCTGTACATCACACGGCAGCACTGCTGTTGGGTCTCCCTCATGATCGTGGGCGTTGCAATGAGAAATGTCAAAATCCATCTGCCTCATAGGTTATTTCATTAAGAGGAGAATTTTTTTTTGCCATATGGCATGCAGAAGGGTCTAATTAGCAATGGGTCTAATATCAATAAACTCCTTGGAATTATAGTCTGTTCCTGAAAAATCCTTTTTCTTTTCAAGCCATCATTCAACTCTTAAATATATAAGGATAGTGCAAGTAGCAACCATGTCTGTTGCCGTGTCCCCAAAGGACTGCCACAATGGACTCATGACTTGTACACAGCATAGCTCCGGAGGTGCCCTTCATGTCAGTGCTGATGGGAATGATGCGCATGGAGCTGGGCAACTCTTTCTACTTTTACTTATAGTTATTCCCTAACCTACTCAATGGAAAAGTTGACATTCAAATGGCTAGAAAATCTGAAATGTCCCAGGCGTTTAACACATACATTAATAGAGCAATTTCTCAGATGGATAGAAAAGGGGTCAGCCTCTGTATAACCCTGTGGCAGATGAATTGCCTGTATCGGATTCGCCAAAAATGAATTGAGTGGTTACACATATAAGGCCTCTGCTAATATTATAATACCTAAACGTGCCCCACACAAACTTGCAACTGCCAGTCACTCTGCCTTAGAGATCTCTTTCATAAAGTAGCACTCTGATCCTCTTCTGTGGGGGGTAAATTGTACACCTCAGTGTTTTCCATCATGTGCCCTGCTGGGTACAATAGGAGTAAAGTAAAGGCAAGAAACAGAGGCCATCTTCGAAGAGCATCCTATTCTCAGGAAGCCCCCATGTGTTCATGTGCACCCTATGGAAAAAGAGAGCACACTCTGCAGTGACATGGTGAGTCAGTTTAAAGTCCAAATGTAAAGGAGGGTCATCTATCGGGATAAATGCTATCCACTTACTAGTTACTTTTGGACTCTGAATAATTACTCCAACGTTCTTCAATTGTCCAGATTGTGTTTGCATGTCGTCTTTTGGGATGGCCTGCAGTGTTCATGACACAGTCTTTTGAATATCCATGGCTAATACAATTTTTTCAAGGATGGATTTAGGGCTTATTCTTCCATAAATATATAAGTGTATAAACTTACTATGAAAATGTGGCAGATATTATAGGTTGGCTTTTTCAGTATGCATCTCAATCTTCTATCCTCGCTTCTTCCTTTATTATAGAGGCTTGGAAGTTAAATGTTCAACTCCTGGCTTCTGTGTGCAACTTCGGTGGCCAGGCAATGTAGTCTTTCCCTATAATAGGTAGGTGAAAGTTCCTTGGAAAGGTTCTCTTCCCTAGTTAAAAGGCAAAGTCTCAGGTGGAGAAGGTTTTTGACCCCTTGGCCTTCTTCCATGCCTATGTGCGGGATACAGCTGGAGTATCAGCTAGGTTACTATCATCAGGACCCTTGAGGACAAAAGCCACATCCTTAAGATGGCAGAAAACTTGGAGGAGTGGAGACTCTATCACCCTCACAGAGCTGCCATCCTAGTCCTGGACTGCACACTCCTGGATGTCCTGCTATACCAGCAAAATATACCTTTGACTTATTAAGCATCTGTTCATCCGGTTATCTGTGACTGACAACAAAATGTCTTCCTAACAGAGCACTGAAGACAATTTCATGAGTATTCTAAACACGTCTTGAACCACAGAAGAATTATGGAAGAAGTAATTGCTTTCCACCTGTGCAAGGCTAGGATGGTTAGGGTTTTGATAAGTAGAGGTCAGGGAGGAAATTAATATTTGTTCAGGGTATTCTTCGTGCCAGGCATGTTTTAAGTGTGATTTCCTTTCATGACACCACAAAGGTTAGAGTTGGTATTGTTCCCACAACCACTAACACGGAGAAATGGAGTTCAACCTGATGTCTCGATGGCTCCTGGGGATGAAATGTGTGTAGAGCAAGCATGTGGGGTAGGGAGGACATTTAGGGCATTTAGGTGGGGAGGGGGCAATAGTAACACAAATGAGTATAGGGAGAGAAAAACAGTAAGAAGTTGGCTTGGCTGGAGTTTAGGATTCATTTTGAGAAGTACGGGAAGATAAATACGGGCAGAAGAAAGCAAAGGCAGATTAAGGAGGACAATGAATCTTAATTCCCTGGTTAGTAGGAAACAATTGCACATTCTTCAGAAGGAAAAGGATACAGCATGCTTACATAAGAGTTATCTGGCACCAGTTTTCTCTATAAATAAAAAAGGAAATAGACTTAATCAAAACCAGCTAAGATTACTTTTTAGGGGATGACTTTTGCCAACATGCTGTTTCTTAGATTGTAAGCCCTGAGCAGCGGGGACACTTTTTGTGCCTGCTTGATATATACTTCCTCGGCTGGAAACTTCAGTCTGGTCAGGACAGTGTTTGTGGAATAAAGGAAGGAGGAATGTGCTTCTTGCTCAATGCACTTTCAGTAGCCTTGCATTCTCAAGGCTACATTTCTCAAGATCTGACAAAGGATAGAGAAGCATATTACATCGAGCATAGCAGTAGAGTCTTAGAAAATTATTTGATAACTTCAAATTAAGCATGGCACAAAATAGCAGAAAAAATTTAGTTCAGTGGTCCTGGAGGCTGGCTTAGTAATGGATGCTTAGTATTTCTTTCTTTCTTTTTAATATTTCATTTTATTTAAGATGTTGAGTACAATTCAGGATTAGGTAGATAAATGATCATTGAAGAGGTAAAGTTTGGGCCTCCCTTTGGTCCCCACTTTGCTTGGATTGAGATCAGGTATCCTTCTTGATGCTATGCACCCCTCGCCTTCCCTTCCCTGTCAGCGTCCCACTACTGCCAAACCCTTTCTTATGGTGTTATGATAAATGTTCAGGGTCCACTTATGAGTGAGAACACGTGGTACTCATTTTTTTGTTTCTGTGACAGATCACTCAGTATGATCGACTCTAAATCCATCCCAGTTGTTGCGAAGTCCATATGCTTGCCCTTTTTATGGCTGTGTAATATTCCATTGTGTATATGTACCACATTTTTAACCATCCAGTCCAGTTCTGATGGGCAGCACGGTTGGTTTCGTGTTTTTGCTATTGTGAATTATGCCCAGTCTTTAGACTCGGTCTCCTGGAATAGTGGAAACTCTTGGTAAGGCAGTCAATCATTAGCTAATTGATATGGCTTAACGAAATAGCTTCATTCCTCTTTCTCTTCTTTTCCTTCTTCTCTTCCTCCTTTTCCTCCTCCTTCTCCTTCTTTTTCTGAAAACTGTTTAATTGAGGAATTCACCCGAGGACCTTTCTGTGGTGTTGTTAACATCCCTACAGCATTCATGATAATTGAACTATAGGCAGAGGCTACTGAAACCAGAAGATCCAACTTAAAATTAAAATGGATGCTATGTGGTTATAATGCAATTTTTATCTACAGATATATGACTATCTGATCATTTTATCTTTCCTGATTATAATAACTATTCTCTGTTTTTTTTCTGCAAATATATTGTCTGTTAAGTCTAGACAGTGGATTATGTTTAGCCATCTTGAGAGGAGATGACATTTTACATAACTTAAATCTTCAGGGTCTCTTCTTACTACTTTTTCTCATTTGCAGTTAAAAATCATGTTGCCACTTAAGAATGGCTTTTTGCAATTTTTATTTGAATGAAAAGTTTTCTTTGATTTTATGTAGTTCTTAACATCTTTAAAGTTTATTAGAATTTAAAATAAACTATAGATGGCTCAGTTATTGTAATATTTGTATATAATGATGTATATCTATATATAATAGTTTTATACTTAAGTAAAAAATTTATTAATTTAGATTAAAAAGAAATAAATTAATGCAAATTTTTGCCCAGATTATGTCAGGATAATTAATGGATATAAATATGCATTGTTGCATAAAAGATCCATATATGAAGTCTTATATATAAACCTAGTATGAATCATCATTTTGAAAATAAATTATCATTATGAACCAAGATGTACATATTTTTAAATGTAAAACGTCAGACTTGCCTGTTTGCAAGTGGAAACACTTAGGCAATTAATGATACTTCGTAGGCTGGGTGCAGTGGCTCACGCCTATATTCCTAGCACTTTGGGAGGCTGAGATGAGAGGATTGCCCTAGCCCATGGGTTCGAGACCAACCTAGGCATCTTGGTGAGACCTCATCTCTACAATTAAAAAAAAAAATTAGCCGGGCATGGTGGCGTGTGCCTGTAGTTCCAACTACTTGGAAGGGTGAGGCAGGAGGGTCACCTGAGCCCAGCAGGTCCAGGCTGTGGTGGCCGTGAGTGTACCACTGCACTCCAGCCTGGGCAACAGAGTGAGACTCCAACTCAAAAACAAACAAAACAAAAACAAAACAAATATTGCTTCATAAAACTGAAAAACATCTTTTAAGGGTTTATGGAATATATTAAATATTTAGAACTTTTAGGAACATATTTCCAGACCTAAAGCTATCTGGGGCTTTTCTGTATTGCTAACATCTGAGACACATTAAAGTTTTATGTGGCTCTAGAAGAAATTTCAACCATTTGTTATCTAGAACCATCCAGTCTGCTCTGGAGCCTGCAGAGGGTGGACAAATGTTCCTGGGGGCAGGTGCTGGGTGGAAGTCCCTCTGTAGCTTAATGGGTAGGCAGTTCTTTGTCCCAAGGCAGTGTAGAACTTTCTTTGCTTAACTTTCAGAGACTTGAATATCCAGGAGGCAAGAGACAGGATGGTTTCATTATGGTGATTTTGTCTCAGCGACAATGTTGAACACTGTGTTGCTTTCCAACAGGCGTTTTAAATTTCCTTTCAATATTGTTATTACTCTCCCAGCAGGTACCCCGTTCCCATCTTTCAGCTCCCATATCTCTTTATTCTCCTTGTTTGTGTAATAGAGCAGTGGGAAATTTTCCGAAATGGCCTGTATTTTTATCGTCTTACTCTGCGGCTTATCTGTCTATGCACAAAGACTATTCTAAAGGAAACATAGCTCAAAACCAGCAAAGTTTTAGAGGAACTTAAAACCAACTTTTCTGAGTCATGCTGTATGGGAATTCCTCGTGATACTGGTGACTACATTTTTCTTATCATTTTTTTATTAAGAAATTTTGCAAATTTGTTCACACTCATGGGTCAATAGGTAGATAAGAAACACAGTTACCAATAAGTAATTTGTTTAGAGTATAAAATGGGAGAACTTCAGCCAGGTTTTGGCAGCTAGCTGGTAATACTCCTAGTAATATAAAAAGATAACTTGAAGTTTAAACGATACTTCTTGAAATAGCAAATTCATTAAATCTTAAGTTGTTTAAACACCTTCCAAAGGACACAGTCATCTCAAGAGCAATAGAATTAAAATAGATACATTGTTAATTTATGTTGGGTTAAAAATACTTTGTATTTTTAATGTTAATTTTAGCTTTAACTTTTGCTCAGAAGTTCTGCAATTACCTAAAGGGATTTCAGGGTTGCTCACCACCTCTCCTACACACCCCTGTCAAACTGCATGGACTGCTATTGTCATCCGTTTTAGGAGAAATGTTATTTTCCATGTGAAGTCAGGGTTTACAGGGGCTACTGTTTTACCACCTTGCTCTGGATAATTCCTACATTTCTGGAGGAGAGGGATGACAATAGTCATATTAAATTTATAGTTCAACTTTGTTTCCTTTCCGTTAATATTTTGTCACCTAATACCACATGTTCTCACTTATAAGCAGGCCCTGACCACTGGTCACATGAGCACAAGGGTGGAATCGGCTGACACAGGTCACTGCTAGAGAACAGAGGGAGGGAAATTGGAGGGAGACAGCACATGTCATCACACTGGGTACCTGGTCCACTATCACTTCTAGCTGGCCAAACTTCAGCTGTATGTAACCTACTAATGTAAATCCTCACTTATGCCCCACAAATCTAAAATAAAATAAAATAAAAAACTGTCATCCAAAATGCAGAATACCTAAAACAGAATAAAGCCTAACTGGAGAAAATAGTCTGTGAGTGAGTGCTGGTGATACAACTTATCCCAAAGGAACAAATTCAAGTCCTTTCAAAGGTCTGACCATTGTGAGGGTCAGGTGAGGTGCCTTGCTTTGTCATGCATTGATGTCGAAACATGCTTCAGGATGAAATAACAACACACTTGCAGATTGTTAAAAGTTGTATCTACTCCATACAAACCTGGTATTGTGCTCACTGTCTCTGAGACTTTGAAAACGGAAGGCTGGGAGTGTCATCAGTTGTGAAGGATTAAGGCATCTGCTACTGGAAGGGATTCACAGAACGTTCCAGGTGGAAGCCAATTCCCCAAGGAGCTCGCTTCTTTGGTTTTAAATTATGTGGTGGAAATAAGCTTCAGACATGGGTTAAAGTTCCAATTCTCTTCTTGAGGGATTCTCTCTCTTCTTGGTCCCAAACACTGGCCACCTTATGTATGAGAAGCCTTTGCCAGGCAGTTTTTCAGCTTCTGGAGAAACATTTTCTGCTAAGTGAGACCCATCTGCAGGGAGAAGACACAGCTTGGGCAGGAGTTTGGACCTCTGGGGTCTGAAATGAGCACAAAAGACCTATCTTCTTAGCAAGTGAATAAAAGTATGTTTTTCTCATGGTGACTACAACTTCAATAGAGTCCAAGTTCATTAAGCACCTGCCCACTATGTGCTAGGCCCTGTTCCAAACCCCAAGGGTTTTACAGATAAGACTGAGCTAGTTCCTGTCCCAGAAGAACTTGTGTTTTATTGAGGGAGGTAGATAATATGCTTGCAAATAATAGAATAATAAGGTAATGACAGATAAGATTTAGAGTGATTGGGACACCCGACAGGACTCTAGGAGAGAGAATGTGTTTTAGATGCCATGTAGGTAAAGTGATTCAGGAAGGTCTCTCTGAAGAGGCAGATCTCACTGCAAAGGACGAGAAGGACAAAACAGTCAGGGGAAACAGAGGACAAGTATTTCTGGCACAGCCAACAACCACTACAAAAATGCTGAAGCCCTTTTCACTTTGGGAATGACCTGATTTGGGTTACTATCAAAGAGATTGCAAATGTTTTCGTTACCTTACTTTTCTTTTTGAGGTTTGTTCTTGCAAGAAGTAATTGGTCTAATCCCCTCTTGATTTTGACATAGGTGGGGATTAGTAGAGGAACTGATTTTTCAAAACTACATCCTAGATTGGATCAAGGAGTGCTAAGTTTTCTGTTGTGATGTTGCTTGTTTTTGCCGTTTTTCAATCAATTTTAATGTTAATATCTGATTAATATAAAAATAATGTGTGCACACTTTTTCTTGTTTTTCCTCTATTCTACCCAAGATCATGAATATAGGCTTATTTTAAAAGGAGTGTGAAATATAAATGCACGTGTCACTGGAAATCATACATCTTTGAAGGGTTATAATCCTTCTCTTCTAAAAGTCTATTAACTAAATCTATTTTATTGTAGAGAAGCCATTTCTTTCACTTTGTTGTTTTTCAATATGTTCTGAAAAATTTTCAAAATAAGATGGCATTTCATTCTTTTTGATAAAGACTGAAATGCACTGCTCTGAATTTCAAAGTATGACAACATTATTACTCAGACAAGCTTCCTTCTTTTCCGAAATAACGTGGCTCTTTTTCTTTTTTCCTAAACTATTTTAACTGAAATATGAAGTTACTTTGACAATAACATAGTTAAAACTAAAATTTTAGAATATATTACCTAATATGTTACAGGAAAATTTGTGCTCATATTTAAACTAGAACGAGCCTGCGCTAAACTTATTATAGTCTTATTACTTATAATAAATTGATATTTATAATTTTAGAAATACTGAGGAATTTGCTTTTCATAACGCTACCATTTGGGCGATGCATACTAAATAGTGAAGGGGTGGAAGAACAACACTACGTGGTTGTGAAATACTGGCGGTGGGCCACGCACGTAATTTATCTCCAACATGCTACTCTGTCATAGGTGGCTTAGCCTTCTTGGACCCAAAGGAGTCAAACTATACTGTGTGCAGAAGCAAAAGGGAAAACTCAGAAAGAAACATTCCCCAGAATGTTTGTTTCATGTAGCTTCAGCTTGGGGGTGGGGGCAGATATTGGAACATCTAAATGAAACTAGCTCTATGCAGGAGCAGCTGATGCAAAGAGGAAAGAGCTGATACATTTCCCCCCTCTTATCCTCGTATCTGGGAGTTTGCTTTTCCTGTGCAACTCTTCTGTGCTGGGAATGGCAGTAATGTCTTTGTGCTTCTGCTTCCAAGCCTGGGCTTTTAGAAGACAGGAGGCAGAGGACAAGAAATTTAAACGCAGAAAGGCAGGTCATACAGAGTGCTCAGGATGGTGGCGAGTCAGAACCTGTCTCCCTGTCACCACATGTCATGCAGACATATGTTTACCATAAATTTACTCGTGAGAGTCTCCAGTTTTTCATGCACATGATAGCTTGTTAGTATATGTATACGTATCTTCACAATTATTCTGAAACCCTTTGTGCTGAGGCTCCTCGTGATCTGAGAGCCCTACCAAGTCCTCTACCTGTACATGGTGAATTGACCTTCCTCTTCCCCTGCGTCCACCATCCTTTGCCCGACCTTCAGTCCAAACTCTGCGTGCCAGAGAGCCCTTTTCATTCAACCCCACTTGCATACCTAGTGTGTACAAGGCACAGGGAAAAAAAGATGGGTAAGACTCTGAGGAGACTCACAGTCTGGAAGGGAAGAGAGGCAGATGAGCCAGTGATTTAAAGGTAATGTTCAAAGTGCTGTGATGAATACACACACCTACCCATAGTTTACATTCCAGGCACATGGGGCTTTTCCCTGTTTCCAAAGCAGACTGAGCCTAGCATTTTATTCTCTGATTTTCCTTTCTGGGATTTCCTTTCACTCCTTTCTGCATGGCAAATTCCTACTCAGCTTTTCAGAGCCCAGTAGATCACGATCTCTGTGAAGCATTTTATCACTTCTGCAGACAGCTGTTCACTCCTTGTTCCAAGACTGCAAGTGCTTGGGATCATGTGGCCGTCACCTCACTTGCTTGGGGGTTGGGGGGTAGGGAGGCTGGACTGTCTTTTCTGTCTCTGTATTCTGTGTCCTCTTCTCATGCCTGGCTCTCTGTAGATGCCCAATTTCTGTTCGGTGAAAAGAGCCAAGCATCCTATCTGGAGGGGTTAACATCCCAGCTCCCTGGATCTCCCCACTCACCATTGCACCAAGGTATTGGGTCACCCGGATGAAACCTTGGAAAGCAAGAACCAAGAAACGAAAATTATTTCCCCTGCCTTCCACCCCTGATAAAGACTAGTAACTGAGGGGCTGGGGATGGTGGCTGAGAAGACACACAAAGGCTACCCGAGGAAGGTGCTGGAAGGAAGGAAAGAAACCATAGACAGAATTCAGGCAGCCTATTCCCCAGGACAAACAGAGGCACAACCAAACACATCACCTTTCGGTCACTTGAGTTTTTCCACTTATTCGATAGTAAATAGTTTTCCGCAAGGCTACATTTTTATAAGACTGATGATGGCTACACAGTACTCTGTAGATGGGAGTCTTGAAAGTTATTTAACTCATCCCCTATTACTGGGAGAATTCAGACTGTTGTTTGTTTTGCACTTTTGAAAAATATAACCAAGAGTTGTGAAAGTTAGGAGAGACAGACTTCCGTGAGCCATCCCCCCTGTATAGCACCCCCTGCCCCACCAAGGAATGAAAGCTGAATGTTGCTGGGCTATTCTTTTCCCTCAGTCTGCCTTCTGGTGTACATCATGGAGCTCATTGACTCGGATATTCTATGTCCTAGCTGTACTTTTTTGACTTTGTAACACATATCAGTATTTCAAAAGCCACTCTTGTGCCTTCTGTTACACTCTGAAATGCTTAGGGTCCACACTCCTCTTGAATGCAGGCTTCCCAGCCCTGTTTGGGATGCCTGTCTCACTTATCTTTGTTGGAGATCTCTCAATTAAGGGCTCTGTTGGTCTGACCTGTAATCTAGAGCCACAAAGAGAGATCTCCAGGGGCAATGTAGGGAAACAGAATTTGTCTGAACCTGGGTTATTTTTAACCAAGCCTATGATTAAAGCCAGGTATGATTGCTTTAGCTCCTTTTTCCTCTCCAACTGGGTGTACTGCAATTAAGTTTTGACATTAACTATCCAGAGCTACTGTCAGACCCCATCACGAAGGGCTCAGTCCTCCACAAGACAGTCCTCACCTCAGATCCCAGCAGGAAGTCCCAAGGTCTTCAGGGTCACCTGCACTTCTGACTGACCACCCCCTCAGGTGCAATAACTCTCAGGAATGCCTCGTAGAACCCAGAGAGCATTAATTATACTCTTATACTTACTCTTACAGTTTTATTATAAGAACTAAACACAGAGCCAGGTGTGGGAGGGGATATAGAATTTCCATGCCCTTGCCTCATAAAATCACCCTCTCTAGCACATCGGTGTGTTCACCAACCGGGAAACTTCTCTGAGCCTTGATGTACAGAGCTTTTATTGGGATTAAATCATTGGCCACATGATTGAACTCAATCTCCATCTCATCTTCATGGAGGTCAGGTGGCAAAAAGTCCCAACTCCCTGATATATGCTTCTCATCCTGAAGCTCTCCCTCTTAAAGTTATCCAGGAGCCTATCACAGGTCACCTCATTCGCATAGCAAAGACACTCCTATCACTCAGGACATTCCAAAGTGTTTTGAAACTCTGTGTCAAGAAGTGGGGAAAATACTAGTTATATTATTTTTGAGACAGGGTCTCCCTCTGTCACCCATCCAGGCTGGCATGCAGTGTTGCCAATGTAGCTCATTGCAGACTTGAGCTCCTGAGCTCAAGGAATTTTTCTGAGCAGTTGGGACTACAGGTGCGTGCTACCACACCCAGCTAATTAAAAAAAAATTTTTTTTGTAGAGATGGCATCACCCTATATTGTCTTGGCTTGTCTTGAACTCTTAACCTCAAGTAGTCCTCCCACCTCAGCCTCCCAAAGTCACTGTGAGCCACCGTGCTCAGCCATATTCTTTATTGTACCACAATAAAGTCTTGAATTAAATTATGTAGCGACTCCCCTGGATAGATTGAAATAAATTGGAGATAGGGAAATGCATCCTCTAGGCCACAGCTAGCTCTGTGTAGTTTTGAGCATAGATATTGGCAAATACGTGGATACGGAACAGCACACTGTGAACAGCATAGAAATCAGCACAACTAAAAGTATTCCTGTAAACAAATGAATGCAAAGGCACATCTTATCAGAATCTCTGGGATATCATGAAAGCAGTGTTAAGAGGAAAATTTATGGCACTGCATGCATACATCAAAACAAAACAAAACAAACAAGCAAACAAACAAAAAACCCCAGAAAGATCACAGGTAGACAGCCTAATCCCAAACCTGTAGGAGCTAAAAAAGCAAGACCATTGAAATCCTAACTTCAGTAGAATAATACAGATCACCAAGATAAAATCACAGATGCTGGACATAGAAGACAAAAATATCTATGAAAGGATAAATAATATTGAACGTCCCCTGGCTAGGTTGACTAAAAAAAGAGAAAGTCCAGATAGACACTATTAGAAACATAAAAAGTAAAGTCACAACTGATCCTGAAGAAGTTCAAAAGATTATCAGAGATTACGATAAAAACCTGTGTGTAAATAAGCTAGAAAACCTAAAGGAAATGGAGGAATTTCTGATATCATACCACCGCCCAAGGTTGAAACAAGAAACAAGAAACAGAAACTCTAAATGGACCAATAAAAAGCCAGGAAATTGACTCAGTCATAGGAAATCTCCCCACCAAAAAAAGCCCTGGATTGATGACTTACATGACTTCCTAGTTGACTTCTACAGACATAGATGGAGGAGTTGACACCAATCTTATTGAAAGTATTCCAGGCAATCGAGGAAGATGAAATTCTTCCCAACTAATTTTACATCGTACATCATTCTGATACCTAAACATGGAAGAAACCCACACAAGGAAAGAGAATTCAGGCCAATCTCCTTAATGAACATAGACGCAAAAGTTCTCAACAAATTGGTTCTAGCAAATTGAATCCTACAGCACATCTCAAGGAATAGCCACCATGACCAGGTGGGCTTCATAACTGGGGCTATTGTTTCGTAATGGTTTGAGAAGTTTACGTTAGGGACCAGTAATTGGGCTGGGTTTGTCTAGGTTTCCAATTTCTGGCAGGTGGTAGAATTATGAGTGTCACAACTAAGGATTAACGTGTGTGGGCCCATGCAGAAGAGGTAATAAAATTATTCAGTCGATTAGGGAAGGAGCTGGATAAAGTTTATAGGCCTTGGCTCTCAATTAAGGGCTCCGTTGGTCAGAAAATAAGTTGCCTTGATTGTGGATGAAAGGGGGAAGTCTGAGTTCTTTGGAAGAGTCAGGGAATTAGGGATCTGCAAGGAGGGGTTTGTGTTCTGGGTCATGGAGGGCCTGGGCAGTGTGTGGTCAGCAAGAGGCAGTGAAGTCAGCCTCAAAAGTCAGCCTCCAGGCATCAATGCTGGCTTCACTACTTCAAAGCTGTAAAGCTGCATGGTCTTGGGTGACTTTCCCTGCTTAGAAGCTGGGCAGTCTTAACCTCTTGATGCCTCAGTTTTATCTTTAAATGGAAATAATAATAATAATAATAACAACACACTCTTCATAGGGCTACTCTAAGGATTTGATGGGGCAATTCATGGAAAGTGCTCAGGATAGTGGCTAGCCTATAAGAGTAGTCAGTGCATGCTAGCTTTTATCATGCGGAAGTAGACAGAAACCTCTCAAGGGAATAAAACGAATTCTTTTCCTATTACAAAATATACACTTAGGACCAACATTGAAAATCTGACAACTTCAAAAAACGATGACCAGAAATATAAAAATCGTATTTAAAGATTTAAATTCCCACTTTCCCAAACAGGCAAATTCAGCGATGGGGTATATTTTTTCTCGTCTCTGTTTCTATGCATTATTTTATTTTGACATGGCGGAAATAATTTTGTTTTCTGATTTTTTAAAATTTACCAAGGGAGCATTAAGTGTTCCATTTTATTACATGTAACAATATTAATGACAATAGATTTTACTACTGAGTGTCATTTAAAAGCCAGGCTCAGGCCAGGCATGATGGCTCATGCAAGCGGCCGTGGAGTCAGCCTCTAGTCAGCCTCTAGGCATCAGTGCTGGGAGACTGAGGTGGGAGGATCATTTGAGGCCAAGAGTTTGAGACCCTAGCCTGGGTCACATAGTGAGATCTTGTCTCTATAAAAAATAAAAAATTAAGCCCTGCATGGTAGTTCAGCCTGTAGTCTGAACTACTCAGGAGGCTGAGGCAGGAGGGTCACTTGGGCCAGGAATTCAAGGTTATAGTGAGCTATGATTGCACTCCAGCTTAGGTAGCAGAGCAAAACACTGTCTCTCTAAAATAAAAAAAAAAAGCTAGGCTCTAGGTATTATATAGACTTTTTCAGTATATCTTTCAATAATCCTGGGCATTATTTGTTATGATTCACACTTTAAAGAGGAACAGGCCAGGTTCTATATAGTCTCTCTGATGTCTCTCTTTGGCACAATTCCTACTTGCCAAAATTGAGCTGAGGAAGAGACTGTGATTCTGAACAGTGAGTATGGTCTTGAACAAGGTGATCTAATTCTGAGCAAGATGATATAATTCTGAACAAGGGAATGTGATTCAGAAAAGAGTGTGTGATTCTAAACAGGGGCTATGTGTCTGATCAGTAAGTGTGATTCTGAAAAATAAATATGATTCTGCAGGAGGGGTGGTTCTGAACAAGTGGGTGCGATTCCAAAAAGAGGGTATGATTCTAACAAAAATACACGATACTGAGCAGGAGCTGTGAACCTGAACAAGGAAGTATGGTACTAAACAGGAAATGTGATTCTGAAGGGAGGAGATAAGATTCTGAACATAGAATGAAATTCTGAATGGAGGGTGTGATTCCGATCAGGGGGTGCAATTCTGAATAGGGAGATGTGATTCTGGACAAAAGGGTATGATTCGGAACAGAGGGTGTGATTCTGGATAGGAAGTGTGAGTCTGAGGAGAGAGTGTGATTGCAAACAAGGGGTGTGATTCTGAACATGAGGATGATGTGATGTTGACTAGGGGAGTGTGATTCTGAAGAGGATGAGTGATTCTAAACGGGGAGTGTGATTCTAAAAAAGGGTGTCATTCTGAACAAGAGGAGGTGTGTTTCTGAATAGGGAGTAAGATGCTGAATAGGAGGCATGATTCTGAAGAGGAGGTGTGATTCTGAACAGGTGGTGTGATTCTGACGAGAGGGTGTGATTCTGAACAAGCGGTGTGATTCTGGCTGCGAGTGTGGTTCTGAATAACGGGATGTTCTTCTAAAGTTTGCCGTCTTTCCACTGTGCCATGTTTTCTTCAGTGTTTCACTATTTTTTTTTTTTTTTGAGTTGGAGTCTCACTCGGTCGCCCAGACTGGAGTGCAGTGGCCGCTCCCGGCCACCACAGCCTTGACCCGCTGGGCTCCGGTGATCCTTCCTCCTCAGCCTTCCAAGTAGCCGGAATTACAGGCATGCGCTATCACGCCCAGATGATTTTTTGATTTATTGTAGAGATGAGGTCTCGCTGCCCAGGCGGGTCTCAAACCCACGGGCTCAGGCAATCCACTCACCTCAGCCTCCCAAAGGCGCGGGATTACAGGCTGAGCCACCAAGCCGGGCTTGTTTTCTATCTTAAGGGCAAATCTGTTAGGTGTTCTTGAAACAATGTAATTATTGTACACAGAAGAAAGGGTGAGGCAACTCAAGGTCTAAAAAAGAAAGACTTGAAGAAAATTGAGAACCAATTCATTTCTAGGTTCACTGTGGAAATGGGGCCTCGCCCTAAGAGGTGTGTCCAAATAGCGGTCTTTTCTTTCTCTTGTGTCAGGTAACAATTGCTAGTACTGCTAGTGTTATTGCTACTACCCATTCTCTCCAAGACATCGTCAGATCTTAATGTTGATGCTCCAACAGAATTTCCTAGTATAAAGTGTGAATTCCCATTCGGACTTACATCCAAATCAGTCTGATTCAACTTGGACTCTGTAAAACAGCTTTTATGCAGGCCCTCACACACTTCCAGGTGAATCAGGCTGGTAATCCACACGTTGAGGTTCAGAGAGATGACAGCTGCTGACCCAACCATTTACAGTTTGGTTGTGGGCCTCCTGCTGCATTAAAATCGGGAGAAGGCAAGGAGTGAGGACTGACTTTTTGGGAAAGTACTAAGTTGCTTTCTGTCACGCTATACCCAGATGATTGTGTAGTGTGTCAAAGGCAGCTGATGTTTGAATAAAGAAGAAAAGATAGAAAGGAACAACCGTATACCATTCTCCAAACATTTCCCCATTAGAGAAAACTATTATTACTGTTATCTTCAGGGTTATGCTGTGTTTCCCAAGTCATATACTTTTCATCTCACAATTGCACAAGTAAAATTGAGAAAGCTCTGAACCTATTGTTGAGTTAGGAATTCAAATAGCCCATGTCAAAGACAGGCAAGCCTGAACAAAGGAACTGCAGGTAGAAAAGAAAAATTGCAGCTTAAAAATTCAAAGAATGAACATTGAACCCTCTGTGTATAATTAAAAATTATACCTCTTAGACCACAATTACAAAAACAAATTGCACCTGAACTTTTGCGTCCAATTATGTGATTTAATGCAGCAGATTAAAAAAAAAATAACTGCTCATTTTTACCCATGTGTCAAACATTAACTCACCCAATGGTATTTTTCAGGGTCCATTTTTACTGTCACAGAGAAATAATTAAGGCTATTATAATTAACTTTTCCATGACTCAAAAACTCTGAGTAATGTGAGCACCTGCTGATATATCAAACACAGAATAATATCGTGTCTTTAAAAATACTGCCAATTTAAAGTAATTTTATAATTAATGGTAAATAAAAAGTGCCTAGGAAAAAAATTTCTAGAACCATTATGGGGAAAAGTAAGTGCAACTCAGAGATTGCTAAACGTTTGTTCATAACTCTCGTTGAAGAATATCCATGGCTCAAAGAGGCTAATTCATAATAATGCTGGTAGACATATACATTTAAATGCCAATGTAATATTTAAAGCAACAGTACCTAGCTCTAAAAGCTGAAATCTTGGAGAATGAAATGCCAGCCTATAGCTCCATGAAAACCATTCAGATAATAATGTCCTAATGGAACCACAGACTCCAAGAATTGGCAAGATCCTCGGAGGCCCTTTTTCCTGGTCCCCCTCGAGATCAGGTATCAATCTACAGGATTCTTGTAATCCTCTTTAGTAAATGAAACATCTAGTGAGTGAGGTACCAAACTATGAACTAGGCTGAGCTTTTTGCTTTGTTTTTCTCAAAATGACTCTTACATTTTTCAATTTGATTTTTCTGAGACAAAATGCTGAAGTCTAGTTTTTTTTTATTGTCGATATTTCTAGTCACATCAGTGAGGAAAAGTGCACTAGTTGCAACTAGTCTTTTCATTTGATGTGCATATAGCCTTTTAAAAACATCGGAAGACTATTGATTGACAGTGAGATGTTATTGAATAGAGTTACTAAGAAACAGAAGATTTGAGTTCTGATTTTAGCTCCGTGATTCATCTCTGGAGGGACTTTGGGTATCAGTCGACATTGTGTAAACCTCACTTTCTCATCCTTAGAGAACACAGTGATGATTGTTTTCTTGAGCAATGCCTAAATTTGGGTGGTATTCTATTGTTTTTAACAAATGGTGCTGGCTGGGATGAAATGCACATTTTTTTCATATAAGCTAGTAATATCTGTCTTATAAATCTGATAGGAATACAATTTATAGTGCCACGTTGTAGGAGTAAAATATTTATAGATGACTCTAAGGCACAAAGCCATAAATGTGTGGAGTGAGCTGCATTAGAAGGAACTACACTCCCCATTGTGGGAAGTGATGGATGGCCAGAGGCTAAGGGATTGAGCATCAAGATGCTGGATGTGGTAGAAGAGGTTTAAATACCACATTGGGAACTGAACGAATTGACTTGCAAGATTCCTAGAATTGCTAAGGTCTATGGCAGTATCTTTGAAAACTGTACAATGTTATACAAACTAAGGTATAATTGTTAAGAAAGCTGAAGATGAAAGTAAAATATTCTATTAAAAGAGCTTATCAGCTGGGCTCGGTTGCTCAACCTGTAATCCCGCGCCTTTGGGAGGCTGAGGTGAGTGGATTGCCTGAGCCCGCGGGTTCGAGACCCGCCTGGGCAGTGAGACCTCATCTCTACAATAAATCAAAAAAACAGCCGGACGTGGTAGCGCATGCCTGTAATTCCGGCTACTCGGAAGGCTGAGGCGGAAGGATCGCCGGAGCCCAGCAGGTCGAGGCTGCAGTGGCCGGGAGCGGCTACTGCACTCCAGTCTGGGCAACAGAGTGAGACTCCAACTCAAAAAAAAAAAAAAAAAAGAGCTTACCTACTATAAGTTCTAATGAAGAAATTTGCCTTTTTTACATTCCTGGAGTAAAATATTTTAACTGCTGTGTTTGGAAAATATAGCTGCATCTTTCACTATTTATTGCATAGTAGAGATGATTTAAAAGTATAAACACAGTCATTTAAATGCTTCCTTTCTTGAGCTTTATATGTCTTCTCATATACTCTTCGTTCTTATTTATTTGGCATCTTTTGGACATTTTAGCATTTAGAAACAACTGGGCAATTACATATACATTTTCTAAAAAAGCCAAGGCAGATCTCTGCATAACAATCTTTGAAGATATAACCCTAGTCAAGCTGTTCTTTTTAGACCATTTCACAAAGGATATACAGGATAAATAGCAAAAACCTCAATTCCCTGATGTAATTAGAATCAATATATTATTTCTTGAAAATCTAGAGAACTAAATAAAACTTTGGAGGAGTTTATATATTTTTTCAAAATAAGGATATGATAAAGGGTATGCATTTTGCGTGCCACAAATGGAACTCGTTTTATTTTGCAGCAATATTTCATACAAAGTTTACGTTTTGGAGGGATGGACGAGATTATGTTCACATGAATAGTTTATGCAAGAATATGTGGAAGAATTGATTATGGATCTCTGCCATAAGGGAACACTTAGTAGATTTGGATAGCAGCTAGAGAAGAGGAAAACACCAAAGAGGAAAACACTCTAACTCTGTTAAATATTTGTTGCAAAGCCAGGAGTATCAAATGCCCATTCTGTGCTAGGTACTGTGCCAGTGTCATGTAGCTTTGATATGATTCTGAACACTTACACAGTTTACTATGTGAGGGACTTGTGTTTTGTTATGATAAGAAATTGGAAGATTCTCCTGCTCCCTTGTAAATGTAAAATCTCACCTTACAAGACCCCACATGTCAACGGTTGGACTCAAAATACGTATAAACTTTAGAGTCTGAAGGCACTTTGAGACCTTAGGCTGCGTTCTGTAAGCCACTTCTCTGACAAAACAAAGTTATTTTGCCCAAGGACCCTAGGTGTAGTCACAGATCTCCTCTGGGCTGGGTAACATCTCTTCTGAGAACCGCTTGTATAAAGGTTCACTTCAATCTTTAATAAAACTTTTCTTTCCACAGAGGCCTGCTTCCACCCTAGTTGAGCAACTTGACTTTAATAAGTTCACTCACTATGTGGTTAATGTACCTTGTCTATCAAGTGTATTCCCTGTGATATTTACTCTTCCCCTCTTTAAGCATTGTGAACAAAAAGGGAAACATCTCTTTGTATGTCAAAACACTGTGTGATATGTAAGAACATACTATGATCATCTTTGTTTTTAACAGGCAGGAACTTTACATGAATTATATTATTTGGTCCTTATGACAACAATTATTATTCCCATCCTGAAAGAATATTTTTTGGAGAAGAAAATTGACATTTTGTACTGCTTTGAGAAATATCAGTAAGATTATTGGGTGAAAGATTCCTGGGTGCTATCATTTGGTTCACCATAATAAAAAAGCGAGATAGCCTGGATGTACCATTTCTGCTCCTATGGGCCCCCAAAGCTAGTGGAGCTGAAGTGGCTGCCTAGGCCACTGCTCTATCCCCCATCAGTGACAATGGCCCCTGGGTGGAGGAAGACTGGCCAGTCAAGAACATTCAGGGCCCTTGTCCCTTGCTCAATGCTCCCAATTTAACCCACTATCAGCAGGAAGGCGGAAAAAGTAAATTGTTCCTAAAAGAGAACTTCCTTGTGACGTAAATGATCTCTGTCATCTTTGGTCTCCCTACGGACTAAATCATAACATAGGATGGAAGTGGGGCTAGATGTTCTTTAGCTCCCTGTCTTCCAGCTCATTTTTTTATGAGTGTATGAGGTGCAGGGCAAACACTTATTAGTTACATAAGAAGAACAAAGAGAACAGAGTGCCCCATTGGCCTGTTGGAAAATGCCCAGTTCCTTTCTGAGATGGCTTTAGTTTGGCTCATTCCTAATCATTTGCCAAGTCAAGTGGCTCAGGAATTGATGAAAATCACAGCCAGGAAATGTTATTAGCATGCAACCTCACTGAGACAAAAAGAAACAGAGCTTCTGCTGTATAAGTTATGCTTGAGAAAACAGTAAATAGACCAATAGAGTAATCACCTACATGCAAATACCTTTTTAAATTTGCTTTTAAATTTCTATTTTTCAGTAAAAGGCACACATACTAAGGGTCTAGAAATAAATGGCCTTCGCATGTTAGGGCAGCAGTGGAGGACAGTGGGATGCAAACCACTTAGGGGAGTGGACTTAGTGTTGACTTAGGAATAGGACACTGTGGTGTCAAGCCCAGGAGCAGGAAGTCTTCATGAGAAATTGGAGAGGACTGTGGAACTCAACTCTGATGTCAGGATGACAAATCAGATGCCCAGGGACTGAGGTACAGGTCTGAGGTATGAATGAGGGCTAGGTCAGAAATTTGGAGCCAAGGAGAGGAGACCAAGTAAAAAGTTGACCAAAAGCATAGCGTAAGGTAGTCCTGACTTGGCCCCAATTTAAATAATCCCTTGTACATATTAGGCACTAAGAAAATATTTATTGGATGAATGAATCAATGTGTGAAGAATAAGAGTCTAAGGGGCTTACCTTTCGAGGTCCATGGTATGTGGTAACAGGGTGTGTTGGCCAGGATTCAAAAACGAGTGGTCCGCAAAGTAATAGATTGACTTCCTGCACATAGATGGGCAAATGAGGCATGTATATAAGTAACTGCAAAATAGGATTATGTGAAAACTGGGCACAAAAGGGCTTGGAGAGAGCTGGAGGATTTAGGGAAGAACATCCCAAGGTAGAAAGAAAGTAAGGAGTATAATTAGGACAGTAAGAACCTAAGGCACCAGAGAGTAGCCTAATGTAGCCAGAATATGTGGCATGTATGGGGAGCATAAATTGAGAAGCCAGGAAAGCAATTTGAGCTCGGAATAGGAACGGCTGGAATTCTAGGCTAAGGATTCTAAGCAGGGTATACACCCATCAATCCATCTTATCAGAATCAATGTGAAACCTGGGAAAATATGTGAGCAACTCTCTGATTGGTAGGCATGCATTGTAGCAGAAGAGAGCACTCACACAATCCACAATTCTCTCTGAGTTATGGAAATATCTTGGCATTGCCAATGAATGAAGAAACAAAAGGGGAAACTGAAATTATGACATAAAAATTCTGTAACACATGTCTTTTTTCTGCCTTAAGGACTATAAACAAGGGTTATAAAATAGGGCAGCATGGCAAGTGCAGTTGACCCTTTAAAACATGGAGTTAGGGTTGCTGACCCCCACACAAGTGAAGATTTATGTACAACTTTTGGCTCCCCAAAACCTAGCTACTAATACCCTACTGTTGACCAGAAGCCTTACTGATAAAATAAACAGTCGATTAACACAAATTCTGCATATTATATTTAATATAGACTGTATTCTGACAATAAGGTAGGCCAGATGAAAGAAAATGCCATTAAGCAAACCATAAGGAAGGGGAAACGTACTTACTATTCATTAAGTAGAAGTGGATCATCGTTTTGAGTAGGCTGAGAAGGAGGAGGAAGAGGAGGAGTTGGTCTTGCTTTCTCAGGGATGGAAGAGGCGAAGAAAGTCCACTGATAAGTGAACACATGAAGTTCCAGCTGGTGTTATTTAAGAGCCAATTGTAAATGCAAAGTGAACTAGGGACCTAGTGCTATGCTAAACTCTCAAGGGTTTCGTGAAATTGAAGGAAACTGCCATATGCAAATGGTAATGACATTTTCCTTCACTTTAAACTTCTTGATGTAGATTTTAAAAACCCTCTAGGTGTAGCATTTATAGTGCAATACATTGTTATAAAATACTTACTGAATAGCAATTAAATATGCTCTCTATGAACAGAAATACTTCACAGGTGATTTATGTGACATATTTATTTCTCCCATTTTATAAAGCAAGATCTAGTTTAAGTAGAGAATTTTGTGTCACCATTAGGAGAATTTCTTGTAATTAGAAAACCCCTTTGCTGGCATCATGATGGCTGAAAAATTGTTCTTATTGTTCTGATTTTCCCAGTTTCCTCTGTACAGGCAAGGAGTGTAGAGAGGAAGGGAAGAGGAGAAAAGAAAGGAAAAGTTTGCCCAAATAATGATAATGAAAAGGTGAGTATTTAGCTAACCAGAAGACTCTCCCTTGGTGAATACACATTTTTATTATTGGGGAAAGAGTAGAAAAGTAGAAACTGGGGTCTTGTACCAGCGGGCCTGGGAGTTGGAGAACAGAAAAGCCTGGTGGGGTTGGACTGGTGCACACTGTACATCCCTAAAGTTTTTTACTGGGAGATGTTCCTGCCTTAGCAGGAAACACCTGAGAAGATTCTTGCCTGGGAAAGATGGTGGTTTCAGTAGCCAGTTTTCTAAATGTTTTAGGGTTTGCCTAGACATTGGCTGGGAATATGGACTCTTCCTTATATTTCTGTCTTTATCCTAACTTCTTGCTCAATTTGTGACTTCCTCTTTCATTTTGTTCTTGGAACATATGAACTTTAATTCCCAAGTTGCTCTGTTTCACTGTTCTGCCCTGACTTACCATGATGCCCAGCACAGAATTCACCTTTATGAAGACTTTGTTGAACGAATGGACTAATGTGATATTTGATTTTTTAAAAAATGTTCCTGTTTTAGTTCATTCAAGCTGCTATAACAAATTACAATAGACTTGGTGCCTCACACATCATAAATTTCTTTCACACAATTCTGGAGTCTGGGAAGTCTGAGATCAAGATGCCAGCATGACCGTGTTCTGCTGAAAGCTCTTTTCCTTGTTTGCAGAGGACTGTCTTTCACACGGGGAGACAGCGAGAGGAAGCAAGCTCTCTCCTGTCTCTTCCTATAATGCCCTTAATCCCATCCCTGAGAACTCTGCCCTCCTCACCTAATTACCTCCCGAAGGCCCCATCTCCAAATACTCTCACATTGGGGGTTAGGGTCTCAACATATGAATTTCGGGGAGCACAAGCATGTAGTCCATAGTGGTGCCAAATAATCTTCACTTTGCATCTGTTCTTACCCAGTGGATCAATCATGCTGCATAGGAACCTTGCTTTGACTGGATACTCCTTTTGTTTGTTTCATTTTTTTTTCTTTTATCCACAGTAAATCACTAGAAATTTGGGGGCTGATTATATCTGACTTTACTGGTAGTCTAGTGCATGTGACTTCTGGTGCAAATTCTCCATTAAACCTCAGATCCCAGACGGGTCATTTAAACATGCAGCATTTCAACTTTCTCATCTACAAAATGGAAGGGTCCTAGATGTTCCCTAGTATTCTGGATCTTCTGGTTCTTACATCTTGTCACTATAAGAATTTCCCTTAAATCATTCCTTTTCTATTACAATGTTTTATTATTTATGTTCCATGGCACTGAGATGAGTGGCCATGTTTCTTTCTCCTTTAACAATGACTATGACTTTATATTATTATTATTATTATTGAGAAAACTTGAGGGAGGTATCATGGGGACAGTATTTGGGGTCTTCTCTTACCTGAAAGCTGGTTTCGTCACCCTGCTTCATCAGTAATTCTAATTCCAGGAAGAGGACAAAGCAGACACTCCTTTGGGAGGGAGGAGCATGACACTGGGGAAGTGACTCTGTCTGGCTCATGGACTGTGGAAGGGAATGCGGCAGCCACCGAGTCTTATCTGTCACACTAATCCTACTCTGAATCCATGCTTTAGAAAGAGGGGGGTGGCACTGGTGGAACGGGAGCACTGCTGACATCAAACAGGCCTTGGCCCCTTTACCTACTGGGACCTGGAAGTGCGTGTCTTGCATAGGGCTCCTTCAGAAGCATCCTATAGCAATATCAGGATAAATAAAATGGCAAATGGGCTTATTTAGGCAGAGGTGGTCTGGCTTTATTGACCACGAGCCTGTTTTGACCTTGTGTGGCCGAGAAGGTATCTTGGCATTCCCATTTACCCAGAGGAGAGATGGCAAGGCTGATGTCAGAACCACTAAGTGAACACCTAGGGGTCTTGCCATAAGGGACGTGGTGGCTCCATCAGCCAGGGTTTCAAGGTAGATGAAATAGGACCTGTAAGAGCCAAAGCAAGGCCATGTCAGCAGCTGAGAAAGATGTCAGGTCTGACAAATATGAGACTGATCTTGCCATGCCCAGATGCAGGCTTCAGGAGCAGAGGTGAGCAGGACCTGGGCAGAGAGGACTTACCACCAAATAGGCCAGCAGGGGCCCAGGCAGCAGTCTCTGTGTCTGCTGGCCCATAGACTACAGACCTGAGACCCATGTACCTTTGCGTACCCAGGGACACAGTGAAAACTCAGGTGCCTCCCAGCCTGGTGCTATTGTGGCAAGAGAAGCTGGAGAAGAAACATGCCCTTACAAGGACAGCGTAATGAGGAAAGAGACAGTTGGAAGCCGTAGGACACTGTTATTGTGTGAACTGGCAAGTTTAAAAAGACTTTCCCTCCTCTGTCCAGTGGAGATGACGGGGTGGGAGACTAAAGAAGGAAAGACGAATAATAGAAAATATACAAGTCAGAGGTGTTTTGTTCACCAGAGTGGAAGTAAGTCCAATTTCAGTTCAGTCATGGTAGCACACAGGAAGAGGAGGCAGCCTGTCTTGCGTGTCTCACCCAGTATCTCTCTGGCTGTTGGCCAGTGTCCCAGCATGGTCAGAGAGGGGGAGAGTTGTCTTGTTTCTCCCTGGGGCCAACAGGGTCCAGAAGGTACAGGCTTAGTGGAAGAGAGGCTATGAACACTTGGGCACTAATAATGCATTCCCTGTCCCATGTCTAATAAGGGCGACTGTCGGCCAGAGTTTTTTTCTGTTAAAGAGTTGCACATGAAATGAGAGAAAGAGGTAGCTCTGAGGAGTGCTATTTTCTATTTTGGACATACAGGCAAAATCACTAAAATTTACACTTCCATTTTCCTGGGTTGAATTGGCAAAGGGTGACAGATCCATTATCAATCCACTAAAAATCTGATCTGGCGATAATGAGATCCTTTCATGATGAATTGATGCTAAAATCTCTTAGAAATGAGATGAATTTGTTTTTTTTTTTAAATTTCAAAACATAATTGATAATAATTGCGAGTGTGTTTTCATCTCCTCCGTAACCACTATGCCAAGAAATGACATTTGCAATCTCACGCTGAGGAAAGGCACTGCAATGGCAGAGGGAGAAGTCTGAGTGGGAACAGAAGATGCGGAAGGAAAACAACGGAGCTAGTAAAACTCTGCACGGAAATAATGTGCTTGGCACAGCCTCATGTTCTCATAATAAAAAGAATAACTATCATTCCCCTTTCCCCATGAGGCAAAACAGATGCTGTCTCTACGACGAGGCACTCACTCTTCCGTGAGCAGCCGTTTCCACAGCGAAACCACCTAACAGCAAACGTGAGTTTCTAGGACTGATATTCCCCCTGAGTCAAGAGGGTAGTATCCCCTCGCCCCCGCCTAAAGCAGGTGGAGGTGGGCTCAGAGCAGCAGCTGGAATGAGAGAGTGTTGGGGGTTAGGGAGAGAGAGAAGGAGGCGACAGGAGAAAGGGAGGAAGGGAGAGAGGAAGAGAGGGAGAGAGGGAGAGAGGGGAGAGAGAGAGAGAGAGAGAGAGAGAGAGAGAGGCAGACACATACACATGGAGGCAGAGAGGGGGAGGGAGGGAGAGGCAGACAGAAAGGCACATATACACGCACAGAGGCGGGGAGAGAGAGAGAGAGAGAGAGAGAGAGAGAGAGAGAGAGAGAGAGAGAGAGAGGCCTCATCTCTACCCTACAGTGACCTCATGCAGTAGTGACTGAGACAGACAATAGAGCTACTATAGCATTTATAGTGGAAGCTTCCGCTTGTGTTCTCCACTGAGAACAGAAAAGAGGCCCAGGACTCCAATTGTAAAGGGATGATTTGGATGCAAGAAGATGTGTCCTTCCTCTCAGCTATCCCTGCAGAGGTCCCAGAGGCTGAGTGTGACCTGGGACCATGCCTGCCCCTAGCCACACTGATGTGTGTATGGAACATGCAAAGAAGTGGCAAAGGTATTCCGACCTCAGGAACAGACTAGTGAGGAAGGGAATGACATCTGATTGTGCTTTTGAGTTTCCAAAGCTCTTCCTTGGATTCTGTTGCAATTGTTCCATACACCCACCCTATGGTGTTGCCCAGGCTGGTGTTGTTATTATTATCCTTCTAGTATTGATGAGAAAAAGGTAGGGTTTTAGAGTCAACTAACGTGCCCAGTCACCTGACTTGGAAGTGGCAGAGATAGATTCAACTCAAGCTTGTTAATGCCATGGTTTAGACCTTTCCTCCTACTTCCTACCAACTGTTATGGCTCAGACCTGGGCACGACTCGGTGGACACCTGGTAGTTTATGGTCTGAGTTCCCTGGGAAAAGCTGGGGGTTATGACATGGATGGAACTGGTAGAGCGGAGGTCCAAGTGTGTCTCTATCTCCAGGCAGCAGCCTCTGCTTGGACACCACAAATACTTCCACTCAGCCGAGCCCGAGGCTAATTAGAGCATAACATTTCCAGGGATGCTGGGTGAGGTTGCAAAATGTAGTCTGTTTCCTCTGAAGTTCCGGAAAAACATTTGGCTAGCTCACTTTGACTTTGCCTGTTATGAAGAGCTGGAGGTGTATCTGACATTATGCTCATAGTAACACGCTTTCCCTGCAATGGAGGGGAGGCACATCCGCCGACCTTCTTTTCCACTTGCTTTCCAAGGTCCCTGTCTTACTGGTCAAGAAGGCAGATCCGAGGCACTCAGATGCAGGTGGAGCACAAACAAGTTGCCAAGAAGGCTGACATCCACTTGACAATGAACCCTTCTCCATGGTTACATAAGTGCTTCTGATGATTCTATGCACCATGAGCAGTTTTGATCCTAAAAGAGATTTCTATCTATTTTTCCTGATAATTTCTTCTTCCAAGAAGAATAAACATCAGAAAATGAAAGGGAAAGCAAAGGGCACACGTATTCAACAGATATTCGAGTATAGCTCATCCTGGACAATCCATCTTCTTCTTAAAAGACAGAGGTGAGGCAGCTGGCTCCAGGTAGAAGGGAGGTGAAGGTTGTCCTAATTGTGGTTAGTTCTCTCCTTCGTGCAATGGGGTCTTCCCTTTTAAACCTTCCACTCATAACACCCAAGTGTTAAAGTCTTCTCTTTTGATGGAAATGAGGAATTCTTGCTAAGAGGTTGAAGTACTGATTTGACATATCTTTCCAGAGTACGTTCATGGACAACAGCACCTTATGGAGAACCATGTAAAACCCTGGGCAGTGAATCTGAAACATGGGGCAGGGGGAGATGAGGCCACTTTGGGGAAGGCCATGTGGACTCCCTTTCCCACACCACATAGACTGTTCCTCTTCTCCCTCCCAAAGCCCCAGCGCTGCCCCAAAAGGGCAGTGTTTCCCTGAGAGTCACAAATAGCAACTTGCTTTTGTCTTATCCTTTCCACAAATGATGTACAGTTTTCCATTGAAAGCAGTGATGTCACAGGAAATCAAATTTTGAGAATCAATCTGGGTGGAAATTTTATCTTATAAAACTAGAGCCCTAGAATTCATAATAAAATATATGTTCTGAAGCTCATCTGTGGTTTCTTGGAGCTGAGGTTGTGTGGTTGACTGCAGATGGGCAGGAGGGAACTTTTGGGGGAGATAGATATTGTGGTGGTAGGTAGATGGGTGTAGATATCTGTCAAACTCATCTAACTAAATGCTGAGAGTGGGTGTTTACTGCATGTAAGTCACACCTTAAGAAAGTCAATTTCAAAGGAAAAAAGAGTTTTCTAGGAAAGTATAGTATAGGATGGTGTCCTCTTATTTAAAAGAAAGCCAATGCAGGGCAGAGGGTAGAGGTAAAGAGATGTTAGTCAAGGGATACAAAATTTTGGTTAGCCAAGTGGAATAAACCCAAAGATCTGTTGTGCAAAATAGTGACTGTTATTAATAACAATGTGTTTTATTCTTGAAAATTGCTAAGAGAGTCGTTGTAAGTGTTCTTATCACACCAAAAATGATAACGATATCAGTTAATGCATTTGTTGATCAGCTCAATTTAGCCATTCCATAATGCATACATGTCTGAAAACAATATGTTGTACATGATAAATACATACCATTTTGTTAAAAACAACAACAAAAAAAGACTGTAATAGGATTTATGCAAATAAATAAATAAATCTTGGGACTCAGGAATATCAACAGAATTCAATCAACAGTACTTTTGATGGCTGACTGAGTTTTTAACCAACCTTTGTTTTCTCCGACTTGACAATTCAGACCAGACACCTCAAGTTTTCTTTCCTAGGATCTGTCACAGCTCCAGTTAAGTAATCAGATTTTTATTTCCTGTAGGCTTCTTGAGGGTGGGGTCAGGACCAAGGCTACCCTGCGCCCTGTGCTCTGCCTGGTTCCCAGCCCTCTATAAGAACCTCATAAAGTCTGTTAAAAGAAAGAATGAGCTGGGCTTGGTGGCTCAGCCTGTAATCCCACGCCTTTGGGAGGCTGAGGTGAGTGGATTGCCTGATCCCGCGGGTTTGAGACCCGCCTGGGCAGCTAGATCTCATCTCTACAATAAATCAGAAAATCAGCCGGGCATGGTAGTGCATGCCTGTAATTCTGGCTACTTGGAAGGCTGAGACGGAAGGATCGCCGGAGCCCAGCAGGTCGAGGCCGCGGTGGCCGGGAGCGGCCACTGCACTCCAGTCTGGGCGGCAGAGTGAGACTCCAACTCAAAAAAAAAAAAAAAAGAATGAATGAATGTATTCAGTGCCTTCTATGAGCCCAGCATCGGAAATGCGTAGACAAATAAGAACGATGTCCACAGCCAATAGTGGAGACAGGTGATGAATATCCTAACAAAATGAGACAAGACCTATCATAAAAACATGAACTGAATTTTGTGAGACCATCAAGGGACTAATAATGAGTGGTGGGTGGGACCTTTGTGTGTGTTCTCCGATTTTGGTGCAGGAAGACAGTTGTGTTAGAGTCTGTGGGTGACCTTCCCCCTCCTCTTCCAGTCAGGTGCCCATGGTGGGCTGAGTTCACTCAGCAGTCAGGCTGCCCCCCAACTTCTACAACCTTTCATGGAACACCTTTGTGCGTCCTTGAAATTTCCAGTGGTTTGGAGTCAGGGGTAGGTTAGATGGGTGGGGGCTACTTCTTGCCCAGCCTCACCTCTTAGGACCTGTTTTTGCTACAGTCCCTGATGGCCTCAGAGATATGAAAGGCACTTGAGAAATGGGGTTCTGCTGCCTCACAGGATGCCTCAACACTTCTGAGAACGTTCTAGGTTAATCTTGAGCAAATCACATGGAATGAAAAGTATGTTCCCTCCTTCCTTGTCCCTGCAAACCAGAACCATAATAGGAGCACTTGTCCAGAGGCCACTGTTGCCTTTCTGTGTGGAGGTCAACTTCAAGAATAAGTTTTCTTAATCTTAACACTATTGGCATCTGGCACTAGACAGTTCTCTGCTGTGGGGGCTCACTCATGCACTGCAGGTCTCTAGACATTGCTGAATATCTCCTGGGGGGCCAAAACTGGTTGTGAGCTTCCAGTAGAGTCATAGACTGGCTCAACCACCTTAGACGAGCATTCAAGCTTTCAGTTACTCAGTTTCCAAATATGTGCAATGGGGACAAAAATACACCACCCCTGTAGTGTCGTAGGGAGGATTAAACCAACTGGTGCAAGTTCCAGGCTGAGTGTAGTGCCAGGTACACAGTGAACACTCAGGGAAGGTTTGCCTGGATCTTCAGCAGCAGCCCGTGTCTTCCAGACCCCTGTTTATTGCTGTTTGCTACGACAGGCTTATTTGTGTCAAGAGAGAAGGAACACACAGAAGTCTGAGCTTGAGGCACATGAGCTCCAGGAAGCTCAGAAACTTTCTCTGAAGACAAAGAGCATGAATCTGCTAGAAGAGCATGCCTCACACCTCTTCATATCCTCACAGTAGCAAATGCTTCAAATAGCATCGCCTGTCAGGGTATGCTCAGTTTCTAGATTGTCAGGAAAACCTCAATTCAAAAGAGAAAGAGCAAAGAAAGCCCCCAGGAAACTTAGTTTAGATCATGTCACGTGGCCGAGAGCATGTCAAATTCCGGAGGAAACTTGTTTATCTGAAGGTAAAATATTCATGGCGCCTCACACACGGAGCTGTGTTTCCAGTGTTGCAGTGACTCATTCTGGAGGTTCATTCCTCTCCTAATGAAGCTTGTCACACTGCAATGCTTCAGGGACGTGCAGATGAGGAACCGAGCCCGTGCATGGTCTCCTCCAACAACATGGAGATTAAATCTCACAACTGTCAAGAAAATGGATTTGCTGCTGAGCACTCGTCTTGGGGCAGTTTATTAGAACGGATTAATCTTGGGCTGTTTAACCCTCAACACACAAAATTCCAGCTAAGGATGAGAATGCATAATGAGAAGACAAGAGGGGAGTGCACAAAAGATGTAGAGGCACATCTTCACTGAGAAAGACTGGGTGTTGGTGACGAGGTGGTGGTGAGGGACGGAAAAGGTGGCCTAGTATCGAGTTCCTGGTATCCTAGGAAAGGCAGCAATGCAGGTTCCCCTTTAGAAAGTGACTCTGAAGTGACCCATATGCTCTCTGCCATGTCCATTATCCTCAAAGAGAGGCAGGAATGGTACAATGCGGCTGTCCTTGCACTCTGTGGAACTCAGTGACAGCGGCTGGCTGTGGTAGCAAATGTAGCAAGTTGACAGATCCTACTGCAGATCTTTGCCAGGCTCGGGCTTGATTGGGCTACTGAAAGATTATTCTGTGTGCTTTCTCCCTTGGGCCCCAGAATCCCAAGTTTTCCTTCAGGGTGCTTACCCACTGAGTTTAGAGATAACAAGTCATCAGGCTGTCAGCCAGTAGGTTGGAAGTCCCTTCCTAGTTTGAACAGTAGGTGACCTGCTGTCCCCACACTGAGAAGTAGTCACATCTTAATGTTTCTTAAGCTTTGATGAAATATCTACCCAACTCCAAGGCACCTTATACCCTTCTGTATCTAGATTTTCAAGTAGTTTTTTCTCTGTGTGTGATGTTTTCTTCCTTCTCTGTCTAGACACATACTTCAAAGTCTAGACAGAGACTCAACTTCTCCAGGAAGCCTTTGTTGATGATGCCAGACTATGATCGTTTTTCTTTCTTCTGATTGCCTATATTTTCTGTACCAATTTACCACAAACTTGCCTTTATGATGGTACCTTAGAAATAATGTTGATCTTGGCTGGGCCCGGCATCTCATGCCTGTAATCCCAGGGCTTTGGGAGGCGGAGGCAGGAGGATCCCTGGACCCAGGAGTTCAAGACCAGCCTAGACACATAGCAAGATCTTATCTCTAGAAAAAAATAAAATAAAATAACTAGGCACACCTGTGTGCACTGTATGGTGGTGCATACCTGTAGACCCAGATAGTTGGAAGACTGAGGTGAGATGATTGCTTGAGCCCAGGAGTTCAAGGCTACAGTGGGTTATAATTATGCTACTACACTCCGGCTGGGTGACAGAGCAAGATGCCATCTTTAAAAGGAAACACATGATAGAAAGAAGGTTGACCTTGTTTTACATTTTTTACTTTTTAAAAGGTGAGCATTGTGCTTTATACTTCTTTGAATGCCCATAGACCAGCACATAAAAGGAATTCAATATTGGTAATTTTGTACAATGGCTTCTCTGAGATTCTGGGAGAACCTGGTTTTACATGTGGTCACTGTGGACTATCGGTGTGTGTGTGTGTGTGTGTGTGTGTGTGTGTGTGTGTGTGTATGCATGTGTACATGCGCGTGCGCCCACTGATGGACAGTCATCCTGTCCCGGGTCTCGGGAAGTAGAGATAGGCAACTGTGAGATTAGACACATTCTTTAGAATATTCACAGCACTGCTGCATTTAATACCTATTTAATACATATCTCAGTATTGGCTTGTTTCTTGTGCCTCTTTCTTTCCTGCCAGCCTGTGAGTGCTAAGAAAGGAACTTTACCTAACCTATCTCTGTGCCACCAGGACCCAACGCAGAGCCTGGCTTTAGCCTTTCACTGCTAGGCAGAAGGCGTTGATCAGAATGGAATGAATATATTTGTAGGAGACACCATTCTCTTCTTTCCTCATCTCCCATCTTAGCCAATAAATAAGAATATTAAAAATAAGAATAGAAGTCCCTCCCTTTCTGGAGTTTTAGAGAAGAGTAGCTTCCCTCCTTTCTTTGCCTTGTACTCACCACCCCAAGGGACGAGGAGCAGTTGGCTGGTTTGTGAGACTGGGAGAAGGAGCTGGAACTAACTGGATGTCTCTCATCTTTGAAGTGGTCTCTTTTTCAGAACAACTTGTCCTGGGGCCACACACTGCCTTCTTCACGAGGAGGTCTGCATGATCCCACTCTGTCTGTGAATCAGCAGGAAGTGCAATTTGAGGATAGCATGTAAACACTCCATGAAGTTCCCATGTACAACCTGCATTTTTCCTGTTCCGCTTCATTCACAACAGACCTGATGCTGTCATCTTTGTCTGCTTCTGAGTCTTTCTCGCTTGTTTCTGAACTCTGAGCAGGGACAGAAGCTGTCGTTAACCATCACTTTCACATCGCAATAAGAGGAAGAAAGATCATGTCTTGAAATGTGAATGCTGTACCCGCCTTTTCTCTTCTTCTCTGTGTGTATCCCTCTTGCAGTTCAGCCTAAGACTCGTACTTTACCTCCAGGGACTTGGGGTTGCAGCACTGACCTGAACTATAGCAGGACCAACACTTCTGATTACAAAAGAAGACAAAAGCAACAACATTTTCTGACCTCCCCCCGCCAAGCTGGCCTCTACTTTCTGGGAGGCTGTATACTTATAAGGGGTCCTCTGAGATTCTGGTGAAGGTGGGTGAAAAAAGCATAGTGCGAACTCATATGCTCATATGCAGCTCTCCAGAGGTTTAGAAGCAGAGTTTATGTATCCATGCCTTTTCTAATCTTCATAGTTGACAGCTAGAGTCTTGTTCACTGGAGGCACTGCCCCTTTCTGGGTTAGTAGTGCCTGGAGGCCACAGACAGCTCACCTGGGAGCTCAAATTTTGTATGAAAATCAACAACCAATCCACAGCCCATTCTCTACCACCTCCTTAAAGGGATCTCACATCTGGGTCACTGTCCCCTGCTCTAATCACCTCAGGGCAGGTAATAGACAAGTAGGGACAGCCCCTATGCCTCAGAGCCCTGAATGATTAAAACCAGCCAACTCTCAGCCTGCTTATCTTGCCTTGCCTTTCCTCCCACAGAAATCACAATAAAATCTCTTATGTTTCGCCCCTCTGCCTCCACCCTGATTGGCCCCAAGGCTTCCTCGAATGTCCTATACCACATGTGTTTTGTTCTTCCCTCCTCATGAGATCTCTGTGTGTAACAAACTATCTTTTCAATGGCTGTTGTCTCCTGATCTGTGGGCTTTGCCATTCCTAAACAGTAATAAAACCTGTATTTTAAAACAGTGTAGAATTACTTAACCAGTGAGAAAGCTGAGACGGAAGAATAATAATATAGCCGCCTCTCCTTGGAAACTCCTTGTGGGCCAGTCCCGGCTCTAAGCACTTGACGTGCATTCGTTCATTCAGTTTTCACGCATGCCAGGCTGTTTGTAGGTGTGTTTTTCAAATGAGGAAATTTCCAGGATTCGAGGAGTTAAATAACCTTCCCAAGGTGACGCATCCAGGGAGCGGACCAGCAGGCAGGGAAGATAGAACACACTTGCTGAAAGGAAAGGAAATGGTGAAAACAGTTGTGGACTGGCTTCAAAGTGAGGGATTTTATTTGTAAGGATTGGAAATCACCGTGGCGTCTTCATGAAGTCGTTGTAGCAGATAAGCCCTCTGGCCTCTGCACATGAAAGATCTCTGCCCCTGGTTTTATAATAAAGGGTGATGAAAGCCGATGGGTTGGCTGGACTCCCATCAAGAGTCCCCTGCTTATCGACAGAAGACAGGGCCAAGCCTCACACATCCCTGCCGCTTCCAGACTCCTGTTCTCACGTCCCAGATAGCTGAGAGATAACTGGAAGCACTGAATCACATCAGGGCCTGTCCTGAGCCACAGCTTTTCATTGCCTCATTGGGATTCTACCGCTTAAAGCCTTCCGGGAGCGATTTGTGAAAACCCCAGATCTATTTTACAGTTGACCGTCAGCTGTAATGCTTTCTACTCAAAGGAAGCCAAGAACGAAGTTTCAGAAAAAGTGAACAACACAAACTCTGGCTCTGTCTACGTCACGTCAAAACAACACATTGAAACACATTGAAAAGCAGTAGTTAGGTGGGTTTTTTTTTGGCCAGATTTCTTGTAACTTAAAACCGACTGATGGTGGTCTGACCAATGTGTGTGGTGCAAATAGCTAAGGGTCTCCAAGCCCATACGGACAAGTCACTGTGCTTCCAAAGAGAACCTAGAAGGAGAAGCATTAGTACCTTCAAATTCAGGGAGTTGATGGCCACAATCACCTGGCAGGCTCTACAAAAGCGACCTTTGACACTACCTGCTGAAGCTGACTGCGTTTGTCTCTCTCACGGATTAAATGCTTCTTCCTTCAGGAAACCCTACCTTAGCTTTTGTCTTTCTGGGAAGATCAGAGACAAAACTTTCCTTCCAAAAAACATGCTTGAGGCCTGCAGGGTCTGGTTAAGAGGATGCTTTGAAAGCGCCTGACAATTTCCTCCATCTAACTGGACCACTCCTCCATCTAACTGGACCACTCCACTCAACCTCAAGTTGAATACCTCCCAGAAAATTCAGAAAAACCTTCCAGAAAAATTCAGAAATACCTTCCAGAAGAGCTTCCAGAAAATTCAGATGTCAACACCAGCAGTGCACAAAGAGTGGATGGTTGGTGGTTGTATGTCATGGAGGAGGAGTCAGTAGCTGGGAAGTCAGCTCCTGAATTCACCATTTCTGGAGCTACTGTTTGGTGGAGATGCAAATTTGCCATGTGGGTAGGTCGAAATGGTCAAATTATAGCAGTTTGGTGTAGCTGGACCCATTCTTCAGCATCTCTTCCACTTACTATTGGTTGGAGAAAGGGGTGAGCCACCATCTTGGTTTGTGTAGGGCTGGTCCATTTTCAGCACCGAAATCTCACAATCAGGGAGATCTCTCCGTCTTGGGCAGACTGGCGCGGTGGATCACCGGCAGCGAGACCAGGTTCAAGCTCCTCATCTTGCCTACATCTGTTCCATTAAGATTTTATTAATAAGAGCAAACATAATTATAGTCACTAAGTGACAAACATTGTACATGATCTCATTAGCCCTCAAAACAGTCCTCTGAGGCTTAGAGAAGTTAGACGGCTTCCGCAGGCTCACGTCTATCCTGGGGCCGGAGCTGTCCTTGACTCTGAACCTCAGCATTCTGCTACGTGCCAGACATTTGGCTAGGGTAGGCCCTAGGATTAAAGTGGTGAAGAAGATAGGCTGGGTTTCTGGCACTGGAAACAGAAAAACGTCTAACAATTCCTGTTTCGTTGTCAGATGACATTCCTTTGAAAATGCATGAATGGAGAGCCTTGAACTGCAATCCCTTTCTGGGGTTGAGGGCGCAGAAGTAGCTTGGTGGCACTGTGTCTTTTGTGGAGTGTCAGAGGCAGGGGTCTGGCTCCCCGGCTGTGCAGTGTGTGAGGAGAGCGGGCAGATCTGGGCGGGAATGGCAGGTGCTTCTGAGCCCTACACCTGACTATTCTGGTTGGACATGTGGACTACTTTTTCTGGAGGGTTCTTTCTCTGTGGACTGTTACTTTTATGAAAAGCTTTTTAAAAATGGGAATTGTTGCCAGACATTGGTGCCTCATGCCTGTAATCTCAGCTCTATGGGAGGCTGAGACAGGAGAATTGCTTGAGCTCGGGAGTTCAAGACCAGCCTGGGTGGGGTGGGGGGTTACATAGAGAGATTTCATCTCTGTTAAAAAAAATACAAAAATTAGCCAAGTGTGGTGATGCATGCCTGTAGTCCCAGCTACTCAGGAGGCTGAGGTGAAAGGATCCCGTAGGACCCAGGAGGTCAAGACTGTAGTGAACCAGAATCACGCCACTGCATTCCAGTCTGAGTGACAGACTAAGACACCATCTTTAAAAAAAAAAAAAAGGAGGGAGGATTGTTGGTACTTGATATTTTTCTGAAAAAAAAAAGAAAACAACTTGTCAGAGAAATAAGAAAATTCTTTCAAATATAGTTAGTGACCTCCTGATTTGGTTAGCTGTATTCCTCAAACTGGGAAGTGCTGTGTTTTCCCAGAATTAGGGACATTGTTGTGAAACTGATTGTGCTTGAAAATTTAGGAATTTTTTTCTCTGTTAAAAAAACAGACTCATGTAAGAGTCACAGTGGAAAATTCTTATGAATGTTCAATACCAAACATGCCGAATTAATGATTCTGAAGTTACTTCAGGCTTTGCTCCTAGGTTTTTGGGTCAAAGAGTTAGATTTTAAGGAGTGTAGAACCAGACTTAATAATAAATCATAGGAAGCTGAACTCACACGTCATTCCATTATCCTCTGAACTTGATTTCATCCTAATATTGTCTGTAATTTTTTCTTCTTTTGTCATGTAGGTCACCAATAATGTAGAATCCATTGCGTGGAGACAAGCTACTTTTAATAAAAAACTGTAAGACACTGTGGGTGCTCAGACATATAACTATAATTTTCTGAATAGACTTCAGATACCAGCTTTGAAAGCATTTTGAAGTGTCTACATCATATTAGAAGCTTGGATTAAGCTCTTTGATACTTCACAGTCATGGTAGTTTGGTCTCTAAGGTTATATAAGTTGTCATTGAATAAAATTCTTAAACAGCTAGAACACTTGGTTGGTTTTAAATGACTAATTGCCATATTATACGAGAGCACATAACGTATTAATATGTTCTGTCCTTAAATATAAAGAATGAAAATTTTCCCATGGCTTACAATTCAAATTGGATGGCTCAGAGTCATTAAAATCAGGTGAGCAGAAAACATAAAACCCTTTTCTGAAAGGGACTATTTGTTGCTCGTCTCTTGGCTTTGCTTAAAAGAATTATTTAGGGCTGAGTGTTAGCAGAAAGGATGAAGCGAGTTGGGCTCAGTTTTGGTCACCAGTTCACTTGGCTGAGCCATGAGCCTAGCTAGCATCTTGAAGCTTAAGTATCAGAAAGTACAGCCATCCCCATCAGGACAATGTAAAATGCGATTTCCAAGTCTAAAATAATGAAAAGGTTTCTGTGATGTGGACCAGGCTGGACGGAGAAGGGCAGATTAGATCAGGAAGTCCCTGCCTCCTCGCAGCTGAGTCTTAGGGAGGATGCTGTTCAAATGGATTTCTGTTTTTATATATCTTAGACAGTTTTGATGAGATGGTCTTGCCAAGTAGGTGTTTGTTTTGTTTCTTTCCTCCCCTCAGTGTAAAGATTTTTATATTCTTTGAACCATCCTGTGTTTTATGATTGCTCTCTTTGTTAGGAGACAGAAAGTTAATAAACAGTACAAACCCTTTAACTTTTCTCCTTTTTCAGTTGGCATTTTGTTGTAATCACGTGTTCTGTATTGAGTTTTAAGTGACAGTGTTATTATGCAAGTGAGTAAACATTCAGAACTAAGTCAGATAAAAACTCATCAATATACAATTCTTATTTGAAATGCAAGTTGTAGCTGTTTTTCTTTGATTTTTATGGATTTTGCAATTTGTAAACAAGCTTGCAATACTCATCTTCTCAGTAAGACATGGCAAAGCACACAAAACATCTGAGCAATTCTGGAGACAATTCCTCCTTTTTATCTAAGGGGAGTGTTTTATTTATAGATAATCAAAAGAGATGTTTATTTTCACAGGGCAATATGGATGAAATATAAAATCCTTTTTGCAGTAGCAACTAGGAATCGCTAGACAGTATGTTGCTACAGAGATTTGTATGTGAAAAGGAAAAATGCGAAGGATAATTATTTTTAATTATAAGTTGCCACTTGTCCCCTTGCCACCAAAAAAAAAAGTATCCAAGGTAATGTAAATGTCAGTTTCTATTGTTTTGCTTCCATAGTCATGGACTGTGATTAAATCAGTGAATGAGAAAAGTAAGGAGAGAAAGCAACACTGGAATTGTGGCATAACTGCTATTGTGTTGATGCAGACATGGCTGGCCCACAGACTTTCAGCAAAAGTTGCCATACTCCTTTGAATTGTGTTAAGAAAACACTCTGGAGTCCAAGAGAATCTGGCCTTGAATCTACATTTTATCATTCATGGATTATATGAATTTAAGCAAGTTACTTAACTTCTTTGAGGCTCAGTTGCCCTGTCTATAAAATGGGCACCGACGATACATACCTTGAAGATTGTTTTTAAACGTCATTAAACAAGGTGCTATTTTTATAACTCGTGCCCCGATTTCTGACACACGGTGGGCTTACAGCCGTCAGGAACTCTTACTGGATGACAATTCCAACACTTAAGGAGCAAAGTCTGACATTAAGCCATAGCACCCCCTAGAGAAAAAAAGGAGGCCCTTCAGCTCCAAAAATAAAAATTCTTAACTGTTGACTTTTTTGTATTACTCAACTAACAATTATTCATAATTAATACTTGACATGTAACTAAAACATTCAATCTCAGATTTATCGTGGAGTCAAAATGATAATAGTGACAATAATAAAAATGCAACAGGTAATCATGACCCTTTGGTTAATTCTGATTAATTTTGTGTGTTTGTGTAACATGACTTTAGTACAAATCAGTATTAGTTACTCTATATATCAGTCAGGAGAGAGAAATCATTCATAAATTCGAAGAGGGAAAGTTTAATATAGAGGATTATTTACTGTAACAGGAGATTGAAGTGATGAGAATTTTGGATAGTAAGAAATAGAGAATTCTAAAGAACACAGCAATAGCAGCCATTCTTCCTAGGGCTGAGATGAACATCCAAGGAAAGGACTGAGAGCAGACCTCACTGGGGAAGGTATGTCCCCAGCTCTCCGAACAGCAGAACTTGCTGGAAATCCACCTGGAACTCATTGGAAGTCTTCCCTCTGAGGAATGAGGAAAGCTGTTTGTGGGGATGTATCTTCCTGGAGGCACCGAGCCTCTGCCACAAGACTGTCGGAGAGAGGCTGCGGGGGAAAGCTACCCAGAGCTGCGCACCCCCGTCCACCACACCCTGCAGGAGCTAGGTACCAGGGAAGCCACCTGCCCAGCAGGAGCCTGCCTGAAGCAGGAAGAAAAACACTCCCACAGTGTCTCCCCCATGACCTTTACTGACAGAGTTTCACATCAAACCAGTTGGCAAAGCCAAAACATTCCAAGAGCCCAGAACCATTTTCACAGAGCAGGCAAGAGAGTGAATTTGGAGCTGAGCACCAGTGAGTGAAGAGCTAACTCTGCTACTAGAGAAACGATTTTTCAGAAATCTATATGAAATGAATATGGTAAGACTTACGAAATGAGAGAATATATGCATATAAAGTACATGACAACTTACCCCTGGTCGGCTAACAGAGAACCTGGATTGCTGTGTTTTTGTCTTCTAGTGTTTTTATTTTTCTTGTCATGCTCTTGGGGTGTAAGGCTTGAACTGAGAGGCCCTACAAGGAACAACTATATGAAATTTGGGTTTAAGGTTATAAAAATATTGTTAAATACATTATTCATCATGCTATACAGGGTATTCAAATAATAACTTTGTGGAAAGTTTTCTCTCTGGTTTTGTTTCTCTTAAGACATGAAAGGCAGTAAACAGTAGCTAGCTGACAGTCAGCGTTCGGCAAACACTAGTCATCACTGGATACTGACTTGTGCAACTGACAAGATTTGGAGGAAACTTAAAAGAAGAAGTTAATCAATAATTAAGATGAAAAAAACAGCAGAAAATATAAATGAGACTAATACAAACACTGATAACATAAATATGCTTCCCAGGGTAGAACATAAATTTTGCCCTAAGCTTTCTTTCCAGCAGCTTTATGAATTAATTGGTGTTTAATTGATTAACAACTTCAGTTAATAACTAAATGGAAGCAGCTGGAAAACATTGTGTGGATGACTCATCAAAATTATTTCTGCATAGGGACTACGTGATTGAATTTAGTAAAAAAAAAATATCAAAAAGGGATTAAATTCTTTAAAGCCACTTAGGCTTTTAAATATTTTCCCCTCCTTTCTTTTTGCTTATCTATTAATTAACTACTTATTTTTTAAGCATTTGTTATGTTGATACCTAAGGAATTAAATCTCATTGAGCTTATGGTACATTTAACAAAAGGCAAGTAAGCTGGGCTCGGTGGCTCAGCCTGTGATCCCGTGCTTTAGGACACTGAGGTGAGTGGATTGCCTGAGCCTGTGGGTTCGAGACCCGCCTGGGCAACTTGGCGAGACCTCATCTCTACAATAAATTTTAAAAAATTAGCCGGGTGTGGTAGCGCGCGCCTGTAGTTCCAGCTACTTGGAAGGCTGAGGCGGAAGGATTGCTGGAGTCCAGCAGGTCGAGGGTGCGGTGGCCAGGAACGTGCCACTGCAGTCCAGTCTGGGCGACAGAGTGAGACTTCAACTCAAAAAAAAAAAAAAAAAAAAAAAAAAGAAGTAAAAATAAAACACATTCTGCAAGAATATTTTTGCGCTTATATTTATTTGATTTTTTTAAAGTCTGGTAAGAGAGACATAAATGCTTACAGACATTGTATATGCATTGAGCTTGTATGCATAGTGCTTTAAAATGTTCTCTGAGCATTTCATGTTTGAATCTCGTCCCTTCCTACTTCATGCAGTTTTCTCTTGGACAGGATCTATGTATTATCTGCTTAAAGCAAAACACCTTGCAGAATTGGCCTGAGTAGGCAATGCTTGGTATATGGATAGTAAGGAGAGCTGGCTAGCTAATGAGAAAGTTTACTATGACAAATTTTATTTCTGTCAAAGAATCTCACGGAGTGGTTACAGTCTGTTTTAGTAGCTACTTACCTACTTTGCTATCATAAGTCACTTAGGGAGGTGGAGTTTGCCATCTTTGCCCATAACATTTATACTTCCCATTTGATCTTCTTGAAGATTTTGGTCAGTTATTAAACAAAGTGGTCTCTCCTCAAAAAACTTACAGCATAGCCCATGAAATCTTTTTCCAGATGCTTGTCAGTGACCCAGTTCTGCTTGCCCTTACTTACGTGTAGATAAAGTTGCCACATTCAACTAATTTGTGCTTAGTAGGAAGGACACCTGAGAACAGTTAGAACTGGTGTCTGTCCAATAAATATGAATTCCTAATTAGGCAGAGTGAGAATCCCCGAAGAGTTTATCGCTGTAACCATTCCCCAAACAGGGCTGAGGTTATATGGGGAGACCTTATCCTGCCAGTTATGATCAACCCTAGCAGGTACACAGGCCCTCAGAGTCTGGGATGATGTTTTCTTAAAATATATTCAAATACTTGTATTTAAATTAAGAGACTATTAAAAAGTGCCAATTAATTTTGAAGGAGATTATCATTTAAATGGTCTGCTAGAAAAAAAAAAAACTGAACAGCATTGTTCCTTTCAAAGGAGAAGACTGAAAGGATAATAGCAACACATTACTGGGAAAAGGGACAGGCGTAAGAACTTCTAAAATTCACAGAAGTAAAAATCAGCACAGAGACCCTGATCTTCCTTAGTATCGAGTGACAAGATGATTCCTCAGGTTGGACAGCAATATAAATTTCATACACCTCCAGAATATTCCTTGGGATGGTTCAGGGAATCAGAAATGGACACACTGCACATTAACTTTTTGTGTTTAAAATGGCCAGTAAAATTCATCTTGCTAACATATACCTAAATCAATATGCAAGCAGCAATAAGCCAAGTTCCAGGGCACAGTTTAGCATAAATTATGCCTTGGTTGTTGCTACTGTTAACAGTCACCTTTTTTTTTTTTTTTTTGCTCCTCTGGGGTCATATCAAATTAAGAAACATATAGGGGCCTCAGAGGCAGAGATCAAAATACCAGCTTTGTGACTTTTCAAAGTCCGATGGGATAACAGGGGTTTGCGTGTGGGCCAAAAGGGATGCTAGCTCCTCCCCTGCGAACCTAAGTCATCTCCTAACACCCCACGGGACCGCACCGGCGACGCGAGCCGGAGGAGAGCCGAGAGGGACGGGTGCCGCCCCCTAGCGGTGGGCCCCGGTGGACACAGGCGGCCACAGCCGCAAAGAACCCACCACCTCCTGCTATTGGGTCCTTCAGGAACGCAGAAGACTTTCTGTGGATGCCTGTTTAATTTTCATCTTGATTGACTCTTAAAAAAAAATCTCTGTGGAGCCATGAGGGAACAAGAAATTGTCTTATAGATCTCCACTGAACTGCTTTCTCACGGCTGATCGAAATAACTCTTCATTTTTTCCCTTGGAGCCAAAACTCACACCAGGTTGAAGTTCTTCCTTGGCGAAATAAGATAAGAGACGAGATGAAATGTGATACAAATGAGCCAAAATGCTCGCTCTTCCTTCTCAGAGTTGCAAGATCTCTATCTTGAATAATACAGACTTGGCCTTGTATTTCTTGCTCTCATTCCAATTCAAGTTGTGCAGCTAGTTTATGGCAAAGCGAGAACCGGAGGCAAGCCCACCTCTATCCTAATTAGAGCTCTTCACGCTTCAAAGCATTTGCCACCAAGAAGACCTTGGATATGGAGTCCGGCAGGGCATGGCGAGTGCAGATCGCCTTGAGTTTGAATTTCAGCTCTGCTTGGACTGGCTCAGTGACTTTGAGTGTTGTGATCTTCCTTGGCCTTGGGTGTTTTGTGGGAGAAATACAGGCCACAATATCTCTCTTTGAAGTATTGCGTGTTTTAATGAGATAATGCTTTGAAAAGCATCCTACAGTATCCAGTGTTGATTAGCACCATTAAGTGCCAATGTGGCACCTTATTAGGCTGCACTTAGACATAGCGTGAATTTAAAAAAATAGTTTGGTTTTATACAAGCCGTAAATGGAAAAATAAGGATTATGTAAACCATTTGGGAAGCGATGTCAGTTACACAGCTTCTTCCTAGAACAGTGCCACCAGGCGACATGATCCATTTACACCTTCTATATCCATCTATACCTTCTAGGAAATACCTTGTGTTTTTCTTCGGTGCCCACCTGGAGGCTCCACGAGACCGCTGGGGCTGTGGTCCCCGCATCTTGCTTTCCTTCTGCCCAACCACGACTGCCTTCCTTCTCCTCCTAGTGTTATGTCAAGGTGAGCAAGTTCTCCCTTCCACACGTAATGGAAAGTAACATTCTAGCAACTCCCAAATATGGCATTAATAACTCAGATCCTTTTGGTTCTGTAACAATTCCAAACTGTCTTTTTTTTCTCTTTTAAAAATGTATTTGACAAACACTAAGTAGTACTTTCTGGATGCTGGACATTGTTCTAAGCACTTTATAAGTATTAACCCATTTTTATCCTCATAACATCTCCATGAATAGATTCTATATTTAATCCAGTTTCACATAAAACGGAAACCAAGGAAGAGAGGGACTAAATGATTTACCTAAAGCTACGAGCTAGTACTTGGTAGAAGCACAAGCTGAGGTGTCTGGCACCAGAACTTTGTGCTTTTAACGGCTCGGCTAAGCTGCTTCTCGGCCACCTCACTAAATCATTAAGTCTCACGTTGCCAAGGACGGAAACTCTAGGCTTAATCGGATGAGAATTGAAGAATTTAAGAAGGTATGTTTTATTTTTTTTGAGTTGGAGTCTCACTCTGTCACCCAGACTGAAGTGCAGTGGCCGCTCTCGGCCACCGCAGCCTCGACCTGCTGGGCTCTGGCGATCCTTCCATCTCAGCCTTCCAAGTAGCCTGAATTATAGGCATGCGCTACCACGCCCAGCTGATTTTTTGATTTATTGTAGAGATGAGGTCTCGCTGCCCAGGCGGGTCTCGAACCCACGGGCTCAGGCAATCCACTCACCTCAGCCTCCCAAAGGCGCGGGATTACAGGCTGAGCAACCGAGTCCGGCTAAGAAGATATATTTTAAAAAGTTCATCAGCTTAAATATTTATCATTTATTTATGGTGAGAACTTTTAAAATCCTTTCTTTTAGCTGTTTAACACATAATAACAATGTGTAATGCATTATTATTAACTATAGTCACCATACCGTGTAATAAATCACCAGAACTTATTCCTCCCATCTAACTGAACATTTGTACTTTGACCAATCCTTTTCCCCACCCACCCCCATCATAAAGTTGAACAGCTTTACTTGCCAATTAAAAATGAAATAAAAACACACTGCGTGTAATGGCTCATGCCTGTTGCCCCAGCACTTTGGGAGGCCAAGGTGGAAGGGTAACTTGAGGCCTGGAATTCAAGACCAGCATGGGCGACATAGCAAGACACAGTCTCTCTCTTAAAGAAAAAAATTAGCTGGGCATGATGGTGTGTGCTACTGTAGTCCTAGTCAAGAAGCCGAGGCGGGAGGATTACTTGAGCCCACGAGTTCAAGGCTGCAATGAGTTATGATCATACCCCTGCATTCCAGCCTGGATGACAGAGGAAGACCCTGTCTCTAAAGAAAAAAAAATAAATAAAGGTAAAATAAAAACAAAACAAAAAAGAAATACAGCAAATAGTTGTGCTTTAATTGCCCAAAGTACTGAAGAGAAAACTGCTGCAAAAGAACCATACATTTTGGGGCGTGGTTCTTGTTTCGTTTTGTGCTATCGGTAGTACAGAGGAGATGGGAGAGTTCCAGCGTAGAAAATGAGGGGGAACCAGGAAGTTGAACAGAACCCAGAAAACTTGCAAAATTGAAGTTGCAGACAGAAGCGAGAAAGTTGGTTAGGCTTATAGGATGGTAGAGTATACCGCTGTTGTTCAGAACAAAGCACGGGGATGAGAACAAGGTGGAGGAATGAGCCTCAGATAAGGTGGGACAGGGGCTCAGTGGAATTTGGTGCCATCTCTTCTTAACTGGGATTTGCTACTCCATTCTCCTGGGCTTTTTGCTTTTCTGAATTTGGGGATGGTTGTGCCTCAGCGTTATACTTTTGGAGGCAGTTGAAACACTCTAAAAATAAAATGTCACCATCAGAGTTATGAATGACCCTGATAAAAATGGTCCCTGGGAAGAGACTAAAACCTGAAACAGCCACTCAGTCACTCTATAAACACAGAATGTATCCCTGGGCTCAGGAATAGAAAGGATATGTGCTAAACTTCAGCCATACAAGTAAGGCAAAGTATTACTAAGTGTCACAATTCTTTCTTTAAAAAAATTTGCATTTAAAAATTTTAATTTTAATTTATTGTTTCAAGAATACAATACATTGTTTTGACTATAATCACCATGTTGTATAATATAATAAATCTCTTAAATTCACTACTCCAATTGATTGAAATTTTGACCAACATTTCCCTAACCCTCCCAAACCATCCTGCCACTGGGAACCACCTTTCTACTCTCTGTTTGACTTTCTTAGATTCCACATATAAGTGAGATAATGCAGTGTCTGTGTTTCTGTGCCTGAATGTTACAGTTGACATAATGTCCTCCAGGTTCAGCATACTATTGCCAATTGATAGAATTTGCCCCCTGCTTTAAGGCTAAATAGTATCCATTGTGCATATATGTCACATTGATAGACACCCAGATTGATTTCATATTTTAGCTATTGTAAATCATGCTGCAGTGAACATGGGAGTGCAGATATATCTTTCACATGCTGATTTTAACTTTTAAATTATATACCTAGTAAAGGGATCGCTGGATCATATGGTAGTTTTAGTTTTTTAATTTTTGAGGATCTTCCATACTGTTTTCCATAATGGCTATGCTAATTTACATTCCCACCAACTTTATACAGGGATTCTTTTTCCCCCACATCCTCTGCAACACTTATCTTTCAGTTTTTTATAACCATTCTAACAGGCATGAGGTGACTATTTTGTTGTAGTTTTAATTTACATTTCTCTGATGTTTAATCAAGCACTTTTTCATATTCTTACTGGCCATTCATATGTCTTCTTTTGAGAAATGTCTATTCAGATATTTGGCCCATTTTTAAATCAGGCAATTTGTTTTCTTACTATTAAGTTGTTTGTGTTCCTTGTATATTTTGGATATTAACCCCTTATCTAATTTGTAGTTTTCAAATATTCTCTCCTATTTCATAGGTTATCTTGTCATTATGTGGATTGTTTGCTGTGCAAAATCTTTTAAATTTGATGCAATCCTATTTGTCTATTTTTACTTTTGTTGCCTGTGCTTTCAAGGTCGCATCCAAAAATCACTACCCAGACAAATGTCATAGAGTTTTCTTCTAGGTTTTCTTCTAGTAGTTTTAAAGATTCTGGCCTTGTGTTTAAGCATGTGATCCATTTTGAGCTGATTTTTGTGTCTGGTGTAAGATAAGGGTCCAATTTTATTCTTTTGCTTGTGGATATCCAGATTTTCCATTGCTATTTTTTGCAGATGCTCTCTTTTCCTTATTTTGTATTCCTGACATCTTTTTAAACAAAGTGACACAGTTTTTAATAGTAGTGTTAGAAAAACAAAACCAAAAGTGCTGGGCCATAATATGGGTTTCCAGCATCTGCACTTACTGTCTGTGGGACGCTGAGCAAGTTAAATAAGCTTGCTTTCTCTCGGAAAACACTCAGATGATTTGCAACCATTACCAACAGGTTAGAGATGGCATTTGCTGAGTGTCTAGTTCAACACCTGGCACATAATAGGTGCTTAACTATTTGCTGAATGAATACTGTGAATTCAAAAACGCTAGTTCTCTGCTGGAAAAAAGCCCCTTGAAAACTCCAAAGGCCCTTATTGTATTGAGAATGTGTAAAAGCACAGAAGAGTAGAGAATGGTATAGTGCCATATCCAGAATTGGAGGTCATTACAAATTTGTCAGAGTTGTTTTGTTTTCTGAATAGAAGAAAATAAGCTATTGTTCTTCTCAAAATTATATTTGGATCAAGGAAATATATGAGAAGTGTAGAGTTTCCTTCTCTGGGCAGATGGTATAAGCTGAGGTATCAGAATGAGAAAACCCAGTCTTCATTCGGCTTCCATCACTTTGTAGCAAGTGTGAGGATATTTCAGAGTGAAACACATATGGACTCAAATGATCTGAGCTGCTTTTCTGGAAGCATTCTGTCTGAGGACAGACTCAAACAGGGATGGCTTGGTATACCACAGTCCATGTGACATTTGAGGAGCTCTAGAGAATGTGACTGTTCCAGAGAAGAGAGGAAGGACAAATGTGCTCCTCTCCAGGAGAACCACCTGTAACTGATGACTGCAGAGCTTGGCCAATGCAATACCATGGGTCAATTCTCAAATGAATGGTTAGGGAGAACTTAGAAGAGGAAAATCTGATTTGGAGTCTGATTGGGAGTCAGTGCGAGTTTTCTCAAGAAAAATATTTCTTTTGGGGTAACTGGGGTCTGGTACACCAAGAAAATTGGAAGCTGTGTCTAAGTGAGGACTTAAAAATTCCCTTTTGATATCTTTGTGGGCCGAATGATACGTTTCGGTAGACTGACAAGGAGATGGTTGAAAAATACTGGTGCGGAATCTGAATAATGGTGATGATAGCATAGAAAAGCAGGTGCTTCTGGTGTCCTCAGGGGTAGTCAGCTGGTCATATTTAATGATGAAGCAGCCTCTGCAGAAACGATGTAAAGGTTATTCATGGGCTTGCAGCATTAGCATTTAGACACTTCTCTACAATTTCATGTTTCTTCTTGGACTACTTGTTGATTTAATTTAACAAATGTCATTTAGTAAATGGTAAAGGTCATTATATGAAAGGAAAATGATAAATCTCTAATATTCACTAATGAAGGCTTTATGGTAAATATCACACCCATAGAATTATCTTGAAAGCAAGAAGAAAACTTTTAGCCTTTTATTAAAGCCTTTAACTATTCAGGGCTAATATTTTATGAATTTTTATACTTTGATATCTTCCTACTTCACTGCCTATCCTTATTCAATGCTGTATATCTTGAATTGATTTAATTTCAATGTATCAAATTGTATCAATTTGCTAAAAATGGAATTATAGGTTTCTTTGAGGGATATATCAACACTTTTTGATTGATTGAAGGCCTTTGTTCATCATTTAGCAAAGAGTAAAGTATCTGTGTCTGGACAATTTCTCAAGAATTGAATTGTAATTGATCCTAGCTAAAAATACTAACCCCATTTCTTTTGTCAGTGATTGGTCCAGGGTGATGCCTGTGACCGAGTTCTGGCCCATGAGTTGGTCCAGTGCTATTCGTGTGGTTGGTCCAGGTTGTGCATGTGACCCAGTTCTGGCCAATGAGTTCAAATAGAAACTCCTTTAGGGATTCTGGTAAAGATTTTCCTCAACAGAAGAGAGAGTAAGGCAGAGAAAGAGTCCCCTTTTCCTTCTTTTCTTCCTCCCTTTGGACAATTGTTGTGTGAGCACATGATGTCTATAAGGAAACAAGTCCCAGAACAAAAACCCACATCTAAAGATGGCGAGAAAGAGTGAAGAGCGTGGAATTCTTGATGACATTCTTGGTGTGCCTGACTAACCCTGGCACCGCCTGCCTCTAATTCATATTAAGTAAAAGATGTTTTGACACCTGTTCAGTACACTTGCGATCACTTGCTGTGGGACAGATCCTAACCAATGCACAGCCACCATGGTTTGAATAGCCCCCTGCCAAAACTCATGCTGAAACTTAATTGCTATTGTAACACTGTTGAGAGGTGGAATATTTAAGGGGTGATTAGGTCATGAGGGCTCTGACCTCATGGATGGATTAGTGCCATTAGCATGGGAGTGGGTTTCTGATTAATTTAAAAAAAAAGGATGAATCGGCAGCCTCCACCCTCTCTCTGATTCATCTGCTCTCTCTTGCTGACTCTCTCACCATGTGATGCCTTCATCATGTTATAATGCAACTGGAAGGCCATCACCACATGTGTCCCCTGGATCCTGGAGTTCCCAGTCTCCAGAACTGAAAGACAAACAAATTTCTAATCTTTATAAATTGCCCAGTCTGTAGTATTCTGTTAAAGCAACAGAAAATGGACTAAGATAACGGGCATCCCTAATTTCTGGTAGACCCCGGAGCAATTTCTTCTAGCTACCATGGTATATGTTTGTCTTAAAACATGCAAGTTCTGTGACACTGCATCAGTTCCCTCAGAAGTTAATGCAACCTGCAGATGTTCCACTGAGAAAGAAGAAAATACAGCTTGGCCATTGAGAGATTGTTTTGTTTGTTAGCTTACTGTGTTTGCTTGCACATGATATGGAAATTAAATTAATTTGGAAGTGCTCTTTTGAATGGATGATTTGGAGATAATATTTCAACATAAAAAAGATATATGTGTACTGAAAGAGCAAAATTAAAAATAAATAAGATCTGACATCCTCTTTTAGTGCATTTTTCACTTTTATTCTCCATGCCAGTTGATTTATTAAAGCTTTCTGGCTATGAGCTTATCCTATTGCAATCTTCCTCAGGAAAAAGCAATTTGAAGGTGGTTTTGACTGAAGGCACATTATGGTGGCAGAAAATCAAATAGAACACTGACTTCCATTTAAGATTGTCAACTTGATGAATAGAATGATGTTGACTTAAAACAGACAGGACCTGATAAAGACGATCTCTTCCAAGCAGGTAGAAAGCATGTGGAATGATGGTTAAATAAAACATGTTTGATCACTATGTCCTATAAATTATACATTTCACTATTTTTGAACATACAGAATTAAAACAAAATAAGACCTACACTCTTCAAATGAAGTCCATTTTGATTAATTTTGAAATTGTATGCATATTTCCTTCATTCTCTTTGGTAGGAATTTTAACACTCTGAAATTCTTTTTAAATCTAATTTGTTATTACAAAGGAAGTGCCTTTGTTCATCAGTTTTATTTTATAATTTGGGATAAAATTCTAATTGTGTATGATTACCCTTATACTTTGATGTTTTTCTGTAACATAGTGCTTATGCAGGCTCTAAGAGTCATTCACTCAATATTATTATTATTTTATTTTATTTTTTTTTGAGGTGGATTCTCACTCCGTCGCCCAGACTGGAGTGCAGTGGCCGCTCCTGGCCACGGCAGCCTCGACCTGCTGGGCTCCGGCGATCCTTCCACCTCAGCCTTCCGAGTAGCCGGAGTTACAGGCGTGCGCTACCACACCCGGCTGATTTTTTGATTTATTGTAGAGATGAGGTCTCGCTGCCCAGGCGGGTCTCGAACCCGCGGGCTCAGGCAATCCACTCACCTCAGCCTCCCAAAGGTGCGGGATTACAGGCTGAGCCACCGAACCCGGCTTACTCAATATTATTTAATCATATATGCTTATGGATTGCTACTCTGTGCCATGAACCATCTAATAGTCACACAAATAGATTGCTATTAGAATTATGAGACTCAATTATAACATTTTGAAGGAAAAATATATGAATGCTGATCTGGCTTGGGGATAAGGGAAAACTGTGAGTTAGTGAATTTTGAACTAAAACTTGAAAGACAAACAAAATATATTATACATACCCACGATTTTTTCATCCAGTGGTTTTTCTTCCCCTTTGTAATTCAATCATGAGTGTATGTATTGTATTTAGGTGACTTTCCTTTGGAGAGAACTGGTCTCATCTCCAATAGTAAAGGGAGAAAGGAGAAACAGCACCATCACAATGAGGCTTAAAAATAACTATCTAAAGTTTTCCAGGAAAAGAACACACCTGAGTATGGCCCAGAAGAATTGAGAAGAGAAGGAAAATCTCAAATCACAGGTCCCGGGCGGGAACATAAGCAGCTTGTTTCTTTGTGTAGTTTGCATATTCAAGAAAATAAAAATTAAGTTATTAATCTTCCAGAGGCATAAGGGCATTTCATTTCCACTTTATGCCATTTAATTATTAAGCAACTTGTAGAGTCTTTGTGAAAGAACAGTTTGAATTGTGGTCAAAGGGACCTCACAGAAAAACCCTTGCAGAGATGCCATACTTGGATCTACAGAGGGCAGTGTTATAAAGAAGGACTGAGACACTAAGCTCTAACATTTTCATCAGATGTCATATTTGTGGATTTTCATAGCTCTCGTCTTCATATACAGTTGGAGAATTTGTGGAAACATATTATAAGTGGTAAAGCATGATTCAAGTTTAAGGTACAAACCCTACAAACTTACCAGTCGAGTGAGACTGGTAAGATATGAGAGTCAAATATTTAAACTACTATTCTTCACAGTTTCTAAATGCATTTATTTAGCTCTTCTTCTGCTTCTATCCCCTCTTTCCCTTACCTCCTTACTTCCTTTACAAAAAAAAATTATAAAATTAAAAAAATTGAATTCTTAGTGTGTGTCCAACTAGAGATAGAAAGATAAAAGGGACACTTACTACCTTTAAAATTCTCACTTTCTAGTGTAGAAATAAACAGGTAGATATAGGTATATGTAAAATGATCTTGCAATAGACTGAGTGAACATGATATTACAAATTTTGAAGAGTTTCATGAGATCATAGAGGAGAGCCTTTGCTTAAGGAAGTAAAAAAAATGGATAAAAACAATTATGTGTTTTGATTTTCATCTGTTCATACTAAGGAGTGTTACATACTTGACATTTATCTATCTTAACTTTTTAGAGGAAGGTAAGGATGAATGAAGACTAACTTCTCTCAGACTAAGTTCACTGGAGAAAACAATCTTTGTTTTACATTTTATTTCCAGGCAGGAAACAGAAGAAAGGGCATGGGTGACACAGAGAGAAGTAAGCTGGACACTTGTGGGCACAACGTAACAGCTCCTGTAAGGCTACATTCATGAAGCAGCATGCACACTTGATATCACTGAAGAAGCCATGAAAACGAATGACAAGAGAAAAAACTAGAGCACATGGTGTGAAATCACTGCTTGGACACTTTGTGTTTTAAACTTTTTATTATGCAAAAGTAGAGAGAGAATAGTATAAAATATAAGAGTATAATAATAAAGTTACTCCCCCCATATATGCAATACCTGACTTTATTATCTACTAATGATCAGTCTCATTTGATGCATACTTTCCCGACCCCACTAGATGCTTATTTGCGTTCCAGACTTCATAGGATTAACTGAAACTGTAAAAGTTTCTGTTTATCTCTATAAGTTAATTCTTTTTTTCTTTTTATTATTTATTATAAAGATGTGGGGTACAATTCAGGGCTAGGTATACAAATATTGACCATGCAGTTACCCTTGTTGACGAGATATGTCCCTCCCTCCCCTGGCAGTTTCCACCAACTGCCAGTTCCACCACCTGCTTCCCCTGACAGTTTTCCGCTACTGCCAATTGCTTTCTTATAGCATTATAATTGTTCAAGATCATCTTATGAGTGAATTTTCTTTGTTCTAAAAACATAAACATGCAACCATGATCTCACCAAAAGTATCAATAAAGGGTTCTAAATATTATCAAATTATCCTGTCAGTGTTCAGATTGTCATATATATATATTTTTTCCCAGTTGTTTTTCTTGAGTCAGGATCTAAACAAGCTTCATTGGTTTCATCTAGTTGATATGTAGCCTTTCACCTCTAGGTGTCCATATCCTGACATTTTTGGCTTCCTGCAATTTATTTATGAAATAAATTAGGTTATCATGTAGTGCTCACTCCATTGTGGACTTTGATGATTAGCATGATGGGTATACAATCATGCTGATGTGCAGTTAGCATGTTCTTCTAAATTGTGGTTTGTTCTGGAAGGCTGATCAAATTCAAGCTGAATTTTGGGTGCATTAATGCTTCCTAGAAGGCACTATGTACTTCTACGAGGAGTCATAAAATGTCTTTTTGGTAACATTAAGATTGATTATCAGACTGGTTTTCAACCTGATTCATCCACTATAATCTTCCCTACCAACTTTTTATGCTATGATTTTAGTAACCAATAACCACCACTACCTAAATCCATTATTTCATTAGAGGCTAGCAATGGAAATATCTGAAGTAGATAGTAAATCCCACTAAGACATGAACCTGAATAGCTGGATTCACAGTACAGAGTATAGCCAGTGAGTGACTCTGTGTGACCTAAAACATTGTGATTTTTTTCCCCAAATGTTATTCCAAATCTACTCCTTTTATTTCAACTAAAATCAACTTGTCTCCCTTATTTGTGATGCTTTTGCTGCATCATGAAGCACAGTCCATTTATATTATTTTAAAGGATTATTGAAATATAATGAAGGAGAAAAAGAAATGTAAAAGCAATCTTTTGGAATTTTCTCTTTTCTTTGGATATGCACAACATTAAAATGGGTAGAGTCATAAGCAGAAGAAAGCATGCATTTCAATACCCTTTATAAATTCAGTATCTCATCTGAGCAGCCCACAGGGTGACATTTGAAACATAATGCAGTATCTGAGTTTTTATCTGGGTAATGTGCTGCCATTGTTGGATGATTTGTTAGTGTGCCCCCATTCATTCTACTCAGGTATTATTCATGTTTATTGGTTTATTATATTTATATGTTTTCTTTTAAAACTTTTTCCATCCAAAAATTACTTATTTTTTTGGAAAGATATGCAACTGAGGAACAATGGTATCTCAATATGGCAATATTAGAATATCAGATCTGATACTATTCTGAGCACCGCTCCACGAATGGTTTGGTGAGAAAGCCACCTCACAGTGGTAAGTCATGAATTCTACCTTGTTGACCCACTTTGGGCTTTACTGTATGGCCATTTGTGGATTTCACCAACATAGGCACATTCTGTTAGCAGTTTGCCTACATGGATGTTTGCCATGTGTAGTTACAAAAAGCCCACACTCGGAATGGTCTGAGCTGGATGCTCTGCAGTGAATGGTCTTGAAATTCTTGATAATTTTACATTTGAACTTGAACTTTGTAAGTGAAACCCGATGAAACAAAGAAACATGAACATGAGCAGTGGAGATCCTGGCAATACGCATCTGAGGTTTCTTGTGGCCTCATTAGCACATAACAGTTGTGATGCCCCATGAGTACAGAATTCTGGTGAGTCCATGACAGGTGGGAGTTCAGAGAAACTTAGAGAGTGAAGACAGAGAAAGCTAGGGTGCTCAGTGCCTCAAAAGACCACTCTCTGTACTTGAATTATAAAGAAAGAAATACTTTTCTAAGACCAAGGATCCCTATGATGTCCCTTTTCAGTCATGTTATTTCTTTGTATTAGCTGTTACTTACAAGGTCGGACAATTAAGTTCATGAACTTGCCACCATGTGCTTATATTGGCAGCACTGTACAGACAACTCAGTGAGGTTTCATAACCTTGGTGTGTCAGTGTCTCATAGTTGCATTCATGTTGATGTGTGGTGGGATCTTGCTGAGTGGCGTTCATTATTGTTGTTGCATGTTTTTGTGTGCCATCCTGAGAATGTTGGGGCATGAATTAGAGCAACAAACAAACATTCGATTTCTTGTTAAATTTGGCAAGAGTGGAAGTGAAATCAGGGACATGTTAGTCCACGTTTATGGGGATAATGCCATGAAGAAAATGACAGTATACAAATGGATTAAACATTTTTCTGGGGAGAGAGAAAGCATCACTGATGAAGAGAGGTCAGGATGGCCTGTAATGAGCAGAGCTGATGAAAATATTGCAAAAATTCATCGAATTGTGCCTCCAAATCATTGGTTAACTATAAGAAGCATGGCAGGCCAAATAACCATTGATAGAGAAACAGGAAAAGCTTAACTGAAACTGTTGGCATGAGAAGGTGTGTTCAAAAATGGTCCTAAAGGAGCTCTTGAATCACAACAATGCACCAGCTCACACTGTGCTGTTTGTGAGGGAGTTTTTAGCCAGTAAACAAATAACTGTATTGGAACACCCTCCCTACTCACCTGATCTGGCTCCAGTGACTTTTTCCTTTACCCAAAGATAAAGGAAATACTGAAAGGAAGACATTTTGATGGCATTCAGGACATCAAGTGTAATATGATGACAGCTCTGATGGCCATTCCAGAAAGAGTCCCAAAATTGCTTTGTTAGGTGGACTAGGTACTGACATCAGTGTATAGCTTCCTAAGGGAAGTACTTCAAAGGTGACTATAGTGATATTCAACAATGAGATATGTAGAGCTTCTGTAGGATGAGTTCGTGAACTTAATTGTCAGGTTGTATGCTATAAAAGATGACCTGGGACAAGGATATAGTTTTTTGGTCTTTCAGACTTTCCTTGCTCATCTGTAGCTTAGGCAGAGAGCTGGCAGTTTTGTTTTGTTCTGGCAAAAACAAAATGCATATGCACGTATAAGCTACAAAATGGGAATTGTAGAGTTCTGGTGATTCTGCATAAAACTAAGATTTCTTATATTTGCATTTAAAACAATATAAAAATGCATGATAAAATTATGCTAATAATTTAAAGTTTTAATTTTTCTTTATTTAGAATAACATTAAATATAAATTTTAAAACATCATAACACATCGAAAGACCATGGAAGACAAAAATTGTGTATTTTAGTTCATTTAATGATATTTGTGGCTGCTTTTTGAACAAGGGATCCCACAGTTTCACTTTGCACAGGGTTCTGTAGATTATGTAGCCAGTCTTGTCTGAAAGACATTATCGAGTTCTATGATACTTTTTCCTTTTGATGTTGTACTTGATTGGTTTTCTCTTTTCTTCAAATTGTTTTGACATTTTATACAACTCTAGAAAGGCTGGCTTCAAGAATGACTTCTCTCATATTCATTCAATGCAGTGAACTGAATGTTTGTGTTCCCCCACCAGATTCCTATGTGGAAGTCCTAACTCCCAAGGTGAGGCCTATGAGAAGCTATGAGGATGGAGCCTCATGAGAGTGATGCTATTCTGAAAGGGACCCCAGTGGTCTCTCTTGCTCTTTCTGCTATGTGAAGATACATCCAAAAGATTGGCGTTGTAACTCAGAAAGATATCCTCACCAGTGCCCAACTATGTTGGCATTCTAGTCTCAGACTCCCAGCTTTCAGAATTGCGAGAAAGAAATGTCTGTTGTTTATAAGCCACCCAGTCCATGTGCTTTGTTATAGAAGCTCAAACTAAGACAGTCAGTAGAAGGGTGCTACTAAAAATCCCAAACCTGAGCTGTTTCAAGCTCTCTGTTTACTTGTAGACGTGCAAGGGTTGTAGTTTGGTCAGGATATTTAATTGGTTGGGATAATTGCATAAATTCATTACCCTCTTTTTTATTTTTATATTTAAAATATTATATTCAATAAGAAAATAGATCTAGGTTTCCATTTATAGGGAAAGAAAAAGTGCAAGCAATTTCCTGGGCTAGTCCATGTCAAAATAAAATAAAACAAACAAAAAAATCGCTCTTTCAAATAAAGTGATCAGCTCTTGCAATGTTCCTTCTGGTAATGAAGTTTATTATTAAAATTAGACTTCTCTTTAACCAAAATATGCTTTAGCATTTCTTGGAGAACAAAGTAGCAAAAAAGATCTTCCTGAGTTGGACTATAAATAAAAATATAGCAGGTAACTTAATTTTTCAGTATTTACCAAAAAAAAATTATGAGAGAGGGCACGCCTCATCAATAAGGGTACCTGCACAATGAGCACGTGTATACTTGACCCTGAATTGTATCCCACAATTTCAAAATAAAAATTAAAAAAAAAATTGTGGTAAAAATACTTGACAAAATTTACCATTTTACCCATTTGAAAGTGTACAGTTCTGTGGCATTAAGAACATTGTTGTGTGACCATCTCTATCATCCATCTCAAGAACTTTTTCATTATCTCCAATGGAAACTCTGTAATGTCCATTAAACACTAACTCCATATTGCATCCTCTTCCCAACCTCTGCCAACCACCATTCTACTTTTTGTCTCTATAAATGTGACTACGAACCTCATACAAGTGGAATTATACAGTATTTATCCTTCACTTAGTATAATGTCTTCAAGTTTCATTCATGTTGTAGCATGTGTCATAATCTCCTCCTTTTGAAGGCTGAATAATATTCCATTACATGCAGCTACCATGTTTTGTTTATACCTTCATCTGTCAATGGACATTTGGCTTGCTTCCACATTTCAGTACTGTGAATAATACTGCTTTAAACATAAATGTTATGGGATTAATTATGTCCCCCCAAATTCATATGTTGATATCCTAACATCCACTATGTTTGAATATGACTGCATTTGGAGATAGGATCTTTAAAGAGGTAATTAATTTAAAATGAGATTACATAATCCAAGGACTAGTGTCCTTATAGGAAGAGAATAGAATGGATAAAGGGAAGACCATATGAAGACACGGGGAAGACAGGTGTAAGGAGTGTCAACAACTTTTTCTGGGACTTCTAGCCTCCAAAATTATGAGAAAATAAATTTCAATTGTTGAAGCCACACAGTCTGCGATACATTGTTCTGACAACCCTAGCAAACTAATAATTTCACTTCTTTTGGGTATTTGCCCAGAAATGGAATTGCTGTATCACATGGTAATTCTCTATTTGATTTTTAAAGTAAGTGCCATACCATTTTCCACGGTGGCTGCAGCATTTTGCATTCTCACTGGTATTGCAAAAGCGTTCCAATTTTTCCACATTCTAGCTAATACTTGTTATTTTCTGTCTTTTTAAAAACATTAATTTAATTTTTAAATTTTGGATAATAGCCATCCTAATGGGTGTGAAATAGCATTTCATTGTGGTTTAATTTGTATTTACATAATGACTAGCAATACTAAGCATCTTTTCATATGCTTATTGGTCAGTTGAGTATCTTTTTTGGAGAAATGTCTATTCAAGCTCTTTGCTTATTTTAAAATCGTGTTGTTTGTTTTATTCTTGTTGAGTTATAGGAGTTCTCTTCACATTCCAGATATCAGACCCTTGTCAGCTATATAATTAGCAAACACTTTTCCCATTCCGTAGGCTACCTTTTCCTTCTGTTGAAAGTGTCCTTTGATGCACAAAAGTTTTAAATTATGAAGTTTAACTCTCATTTTTTCTTGTCTGTGTTTTTGGAGTCACATCCACAAAATCATTGCCAAATCAAATTTTTAACAAGTCCATTCTGTGTTAAGTTTTGTGTATGGTACAAGGTAAACATCCAACCTCATCTTTTTGTGTGTGATTGCTATATGTTTTTATGGAAAAATATTTATCTCAGTTCTGAATTTTTGCTACTTCTTGTGGGTCATTCTTTGTTTCTGCAGTGTTCTTTATCTTTCATTCCTATGTTTTCATTCCTTTACAGGTAATAGGTAATAGTTACTAGTTACTTTTACTAGTCTAATGCACTAATCACTGTCATACAATTGGTTTCTCTTATATTTGCTTAGACATAATTATAAGGCTTCTTTTCTTTTACCACTTGGAATTTTTCCATTTCTTCTTCTCATTTTTGTGGCTTCTGTTTCACCTGTCAACCTTTTGCTTAGGTCTGTATATAGCAGGTAGTTTCATACATTTAGCTATGCATAGACAGAAGTTACAAATCAAGACAACAAAGCAATCTGGACAAGAAACCTAAAGAAACACACTTAGAGCCAAACTGTGTGCCAGTGACTATTAGTTTAGTTTTCTTCTTGGAACCGCTTCCTTACAAGTGATGGTCAAGTGTGGGATGTTTACACCAAGCTTTTCAGCACAGGCTGCCCTTGCCTCCTCTCTTGTTACTTTATAAGTTCTTCCTGATTGCATTTGTTTAGTCCTTGAGCTCAACCATCACCCAGGCATGGTGGCTCTCCAGAGTCCATTTCCAGCAAACCTCTCTCCTGAGCTCCAGCTCCATGCAAATTTTCCACACTGAACTCATGCACTTCCCTTTTGTATTCTCATCTCGAATATTGGCTTCATGACCCATCTAGTGTTCCAAGTCAGGGAAAACTTGGAGCCTTCCCTTCCTTAATGATCAATCTGTAGATGCCAGATCCTAAATGCTTTTCTCATGTCTGCCCTTTGTCCTCTATCTCCAATGCTCCTTAACATAGCTGTCCTGCAGAATCATGCTACTTTTTTTCTCAACAGCTGCCATATACAGATATATAGGTAAGTAACTGACACAACAGCCGCAATCATATGAGGAAGGGAATTAATGGCATAAGTCTGGGGAAACTTCATGGTTAAGCCAACCGTGTTCTGTCAAAATGTAGAAAGAGTCAAAGCTGAGAGTCAGGTGATATCCTTAGTGCTTTTCAAATGTTAACTCTTCACAACAATTTTATGAGGATTTGCTATTATTATCCTCATTTAACAGTTGGGAAAAGCGAGGCAGAGAGACCCAATGACTTGCTTCAAATGATGTACAGCTAATAAGGTGTGCAGCTGTGTTTGGGACCCAGGAGGTCTGCTTTACCCCAGAGTCACATGCATAACCACTGCATTTGCATGGCAAATGTTGAAATTAAAAAGCCAGAAAGAAGCAGATGGAATTAAAAGAGTCTTTGAATTTTGAATCAAGACAGCATGCACAAAAACATGCTCAATTTTAATAAGATGAGTAGTGGAATTAGGTGCAGGATTAATCCAGTGATTTACTGACCGATTATCATGAGCATTTCTTCATGTATGAATTATTTGCAGTAAATATGTCATGGCCCATTTTGTTTTGAAGTTCATCACATAGTTTGTACTATGTTTGTACATAGTTTGTACTAGTTTGTACTATCTCTTCTCAAAAAGAATAGGAATATAAAAGAATTTATATTAACTTTAGACTTTTTATTTCATTTAAAGTTTTGACTTATCAGGAGCCCTGTCTCCGATGTGCGCCATTTTCCTTTAATGGGAAGAGCAAAGACCATCAGGGCAAATTTTCAAATATACACATAAGAAACCTTGAATAGATGACTCCTATCCATGTCTGAGAACGTAATTTGCAAATAGAGATACAGTTTGATGGCTTGCTAATTAGTTATTACTTCATCAACTTTTAACCGAGTATTTATTAAGTATTGTGATAAGTGCTATCTGGGGGAAAATGCATATGAATTGGCCACTATTTTGTGGAAGTTGAGGGGATCCAGTTGGGGAGAGAAGATATTCACCAGTTGAAGGTTTGTTACCAATCCAGAGTTTAAATAATAAGCAAGACAATGATACATGAAATGATAATGTGTCTTACGCGGTTTAGGCTCTAGGGTCTGGAGCAGAGGGATCTCTGTGGACTGGAATTATAAAGGAAGGTTCACGGAGAAGGTGTGATGTGAGCAGAGTCTAGAAGAGGAAGTAAGAAGTGAATGTGGAAAGAAGAGAAGGAAGGACATTTTTAATCTAGCGTGTGGTTTGGAAGGGATAAGTGGAGAAGGACTTCATTCCTATTCACGCCTGTGTCCAGTACACTAGCTAGTCCCGTTGGTATGATCTCTGAGATGTATTGCTGGTCTCTCCTACTTCATTTGCCTGATAGTTACCGCTCTTAACTCTGACGTGGGCTCTTCTGCTTTTTTTTTTTTTTAGTTTATGTATATTTTATTTTAAAGATGTGGGGTACAATTCAGGATTAGATATACAAGTCTGGGCCTCGCTTTGGTCTCCACTTTGCCTGGTTTGAGATCAGGTGACTTATTGATGCTGTGTCCTCACTGGCACCCAGGCAATATCCCACTACTGCTAATCCCTTTCTTATAGTATTATGGTAAATATTAAGGGTCCACTTATGGAACTCTATTCTTTGTAGCTGTGATAGATCACTGAGTATGATTGACTCTAAATTCATCCATAAGCTTGTCCTTCTTTTTTTTTTTTTTTTTTTGAGTTGGAGTCTCACTCTGTCGCCCAGACTGGAGTGCAGTGGCCGCTTCCGGCCACCGCAGCCTCCGCCTCAGCCTTCCGAGTAGCCGGAATTACAGGCATGCGCTACCATGCCCGGCTGGTTTTTTTGATTTATTGTAGAGATGAGGTCTCGCTGCCCAGGCGGGTCTCGAACCCGCGGGCTCAGGCAATCCGCTCACCTCAGCCTCCCAAAGGCGCGGGATTACAGGCTGAGCCACCGAGCCCGGCCAGCTTGTCCTTCTTTATGACTGAATAATATTCCATCATGTATACATAGCACATTATTTTTAATGAGTCCGGTTTCGACGGGCAGCATGGTTGGGTCCATGTTTTTGTTATTGTGAATAGTGCTGCAGTAAACATGTGTGTGCAGGGATCTTTTTTATTGAATGATTTGAGTTCCTCTGGGTATATTCCCAGTTAGGAGGATTGCTGGGTCATATGGAAGGTCAATTTCTAGTTCTTTTAGAAATTGCAGACTGGATGCAGTGGCTCAAGCCTATAATCCCAGCACTTTGGGAGACTGAGGTGAGGGAGTTGCCTGAATCCATGGGGTTGAGAATAGCCTGGGCAACTTGGCAAGACCTCGTCTCTATAATTTAAAAAGAATCCAGGCATGGTAGCATGCACCTGTGGTTCTGGCTACTTGGAAGGCTGAGGCAGAAGGATTTCCTAAGCCCAGCAGGTCGACGCTGGGGTGGCCATGAGCATGCCACTGCACTCCAGCCCAGGTAATGGAGTGAGACTTCAACTCAAAAAAAAAAAATAGAAAGAAAGAAAGAAAAGAAATCATTACACTGTTTTCCAAAGAGGTTGTACTAATTTGCATTCCCACCAGCAGTGTAGAAGTGTTCCTTTTTCTCCGCATCCTCGCCAGCATCTGTTGTTGTTTGTTTTATTAATGATGACTATTCCTACTGGGGTTAGGTGGTCTCTCATTGTGGTTTTGATTTGCATTTCTCTGATGATGAGTGAGGCTGAGCACTTTTTCATGTGTTTGTTGGCTGCCTGTATATCTTCTTTTGAGACGTGTCTATTCATGTCTTTTGCCCACTTTTTATAAGACCAGTGCTCTAACCTCTGAGCTAATGGGGCCTTCTCTGGAGCATCCACTTTTTAATGGGGCTGTTTGTTTGTTTATCCTTTTGGCATGTTTGAGCTCTTTGTAGATCCTGGATGTTAGGCTTTTGTCAGATATGCGGTTGGCAAATATTTTTTCCCATTCTGTGGGCTGTCTCCCCACTCTCTTGCTGGTTTCTTTGCTTGGCAGAAACTATGCAGTTTGATAAGGTCCCACTTGTCTGTCTCCTCTCTTATGGCATGGGCATCTGGGTTTTTGATCAGGAATTGGTTGCCTACTCTGATTTCTGTAAGGGTGTCCCTGCATTTTCTAAGATTCTTATAGTTTGTGGTTTTACATTTAGGTCTTTTATCCTTTTAGAGTTGATTTTTGTGTTTGGTGATAGGTAGGGGTCCTGTTTCGATCTTCTGCTTGTGGTTAGCCAGTTTTCCCAGCACCATTTGACTTGGGTTCTTCAACAACTTCCTCTCCCTTTTCTACTACTTTAAAAAATTTTTTTTCTTAATTTATTTATTTACTATAAAGATGTGGGGTACAATTCAGGGTTAGGTATACATTGATCATGCAGGTACCCTTGTTGATGAGGTATGCCCCTCCCCCAGCAGTTTCCCTCAACTGCCAATCCCACCCCTGCTCCCCTGACAGCTTTCCACCACTGCCAATCCCTTTCTTATAGCATTATAATTGCTTATGAGTGAGAACATATGGACCTCAGTTCTTTGTTTCTGTGATAAATCACTGAGTATGATAGACTCCAAATCCATCCAATTTGCTACAAAGTCCATATATTTGCCCTTCTTTATCGCTGCATAACATTCCATTGTGTATATGTACCACATTTTTTTAATTTTTTTAATCTGATTTTTTGACTTATTGTAGAGATGAGGTCTCGCTGCCCAGGCGGGTCTCGAACCCGCGGGCTCAGGCAATCCATTCACCTCAGCCTCCCAAAGGCGAGGGATTACAGGCTGAGCCACCAAGCCTGGCTGCCCACTTTTTAAAGGGGCTGTTTGTTTTTTTCCTTTCGGCGCATTTAAGTTCCTTGTAGAGCCTAGATGTTAGGCCTTTGTCAGATGTACAGTTGGCAAATCTTTTTTCCCATTCTGTGGGGTGTCTCCCTGCTCTCTTGTTGGAGGCTTTGACTACTTCTATGCATTTCCCACTCCACAGCTAAATTTATCTTCCCTAAAATGTAAATTGGATCATGTCATACTCCTGCTTAAAACCTTCAAATAGTGTTTTTTTTAAATGAAAGGAGTTATAAATTTTTAGTGGCTTTGGGTTTACAGGAAAACTGTAAAGAATGTACAGAGATTTTCCGCACATCTTCTACACCTACACAGGCACATTCACCCTCATTATCAGTGTGTCCATCAGAGTGGTCTATTTGCTACAACTGATGAAACCACATCGACACATCATTTTAACCCAAAGTCAATATGGTTTACCCTTGGTGTTTCATATTATTTGGGTTTGTACAAGGGTATAATGGTATGTATTCACCATTATAGGATCATACAAAGTAGTTTCACTGCCCAAAAAATACTCTGTGCTCTACTGTTTGTCCTTTCCCCTGCCCAACCCATGACAAGCACTGATCTTTTTGTTGTTTCCATATCATCTCTTTTATTGCTTGTCTTTTCAGAATGTCATATAGTTAGAATCATATGTTATGTAGCCTTTCAGATTGGCTACTTTTGATGAGTAATGTGCATTTATGCTTCCTTCGTGTCTTTTCATGCTTGACAGCCTTATTTCTTTTGAGTGCCAAATAATATTTTGTTTTCTGGATGTACAACAGTTCATCCATTCACCTACTGAAGGACATCTTGGTTACTTCCAAGTTTTACAATTATAAATAAAGCTGGAAACAACATCTCTGTCCGTGTAGATGTAAGTTTTCAACTAGTTTGAGTAAATATTGAGGAGCATGATTGCTGGTTGTATGGTAAGAATATGCTTCGTTTGTAAGAAATGGTTTAACTGTTTTCTAGAGTGGCTATACCGAATTTGCATTCCCTCCAGCAATGAATGAGGATATCTGTTACTCTGTGTCCTTGCCAGTATTTGGTGTTGTCAGTGTTCTGGATTTGACCATTCTAATAGGTGGGTGAAATAAGAGTTACAGGAGACCATTAATTTGAACTGAGCTCCTGCACTAAGCTCAACAGTCCGAACCAGAATAGAAGTACTTAAGCAGAAGTTACATGCCACCAAGTCAAACGGTGATCTTTATCCAACCTTTTGAAAAATCAGAAGAGAGAGATGCTAGCCAAATCCTGACCAGGCCAGTTTTAGCTGCCAAAATAAGAAAGGCCTAGATACTATAACCTTTGCAAAAAAATAACTTTGACATGACTCATGTGCTTTTTTTTTTCTGTTTCTGTTTTCCTCAGTCCTTTTCTTCCTGTAAAGCCAGTTTGCTCTGGTCAGTATATAGGAACCTTCACACTATTTTACAGATTGAAATGTTGCCTTATTCCAGAATCACAAAGCCAATTAAGATCTTTAAATTAAATTTGTTGCAATTTTGTCTTTTGACAGGTGTGTAGTGATGTTTCATTGCTTCAATTTTCTTTCCTCTGATGCCATATGGTGTGGAGCATTTTTTCATATATTATTTATTTGCCTCCCAGCCCCTGCAACCACCCTTCTGCTCTGTGTTTCTCTACATTTCACTGTTTTAGATTTCACATCTAAGTGGTATCATACAATATTTGTCTTTTTGCTTTGTATATTTTGGATAACAATCCTTTAACAGATTTCTTTGGTAAATATTTTTTTCCAATCTGTGACTTTGTTTTCTAATTCTCTTGAAATTAACTTTTGCAGAGCAAAAGATTTTAATCTTAATGAAATTCAATACATCAATTCTTTCTTTCATGGACTGTGCCTTTGGTGTTGTATCTAAAAGTCATCACCATATTCAAGGTCATCTAGGTTTTCTTCTCTGTTATCTTATAATTTCATGTTTTACATCTAGATCTGTGGTTCATTTTGAGTTAGTTTTTGTGATGAGTGTAAAGTTTTTGTCCGTTTTTTTTTTTTTTTTTGGCCTGTAGATGTCCAGTTGTTTCAGCACCATTTATTTAACAGACTAACTTTGCTGTATTGTATTGCTTTTGCTTCTTTATCAAAGATCAGCTGATTATATTTTATGGGTGTCTATATTTGGGTTCTCTATTCTGTTCCATTGATTTACTTATCTGTTCTTCCACAAGTACCACAACCATCTTTATTATTTTAGCTTTATAGTATGTCTTGAAGTCAGGTAGTATCAGTCTTTCAACTTTTCTTTTTTTTCCTTTGATATTGAATTCGTTATTCTGGGTCATTTTTGTCTCTTTATATAAGTTTCACAACAAATTTGTTGATGTTCACAAAATAACTTGCTAGAATTTTTAAAATTGAGAGTACATTGAATTCACAGATTAAGTTTGGAAGAATTGACATCTTAATAATATTGAGTATTCCTATCTATGAACACAAGATGCTCTTCATTTATTTAGTTCTTCTTTGATTTATTTTATCAGAAGTTTTATAGTTTTCCTCATTTAGATTTTACACGTATTTTGTTAGATTTATATGTAAGTATTTCACTTTTGGGAGTGCTAATGCAAATAGTATTGTGTGTGTGTGTGTGTGTGTGTGTGTGTGTGTGTGTGTGTGTGTTTTAAGTCGAGGTCTCATTCTGTCACCCAGAATGGAGTGCAATGGCACAGTTATGGCTCACTGTAACCTTCATCTCCTGGGCTCGAGAATTTTCCCTCTCCAGCCTCCCAAGTATGTATGACTATAGGCACACCACCACAATGGGACAACTTTTAAAATTTATTTTTATTTTTTATAGAAAAGAGATCTTGCTGTGCTGCCCAGGCTGGTCTCAAACTCCTGGGCTCAAGCAATCTTCCTGCCTCAACCTTCCAAAGCGTTGGAATGGTAAGTATGAGCCACCCATCCCACCCAGCCAGTATTGTGTCTTTAATTTCACATCTCATTTGTTCATTGCTGGCAGATAGAAAAGCAATGCATGGACTTGTGGATCCCTTTGGAAAGTGTATAGAGCAAAAAGAATAGAGGACAGGGGACAGTGTCCCAGGCAGCATTGACATTCAGGGAACTAGAAATGGAAAGCCTTATAAAGAAAAGAGAAAGAGTAGACAGATATGGGAGTGGGGAGTGGGGAGCAGGAGAGAACAAATCACACACACACACACACACACCACACACACACACACACACACACACAGATACTTTAAGAAGGAAGTTAAATGGCCACCAACAAGGGTTGTGCAAAATTAAGTTTCATACTGCATGACCATTAAGACAGCATCTGTTAATGAAGAGGTATAGGAATCAGGCTGATCAATTCTCAGGTAACACAATAATTTGAAGAAATAGCGTAGCCATGATTCAAAGTATTGTTTCTGAAGGTTTTTATTATGGGTTAAATTTGGCAAAAAAATAACAAATGTAAAAACAACAGTTATAATAAGCAAATATAAAGTTCTGTACTCAAGTCTAAAAGGCAAAGATATATATTTTTAGAAACATATGTTCAAGATATTTAGATGATTAAAATGTTTTAAAAATGTGTGCATTGAGGTTAATACCCTGTCCTTCCTGTCTGAATTAAATAGGGCCCAATGGCCACAACTCTACCACTGGGCTCATTCCACTCTAGCTATATTCTCCTGACATTTTTATCAACTCTGTCATTGCTGCTTTCTTGGCCTGGAATGCTCCTCCCCAGAGACATATGTGGCCTACTTCCTTCTGGTTTCTGCTCAGATAGCTTCTCACAGGTGTCTTCTCTGACCACCTCATTTAGAATACCACCTTCTACACTTGCATTTTCTCTTCTTTGATCTGCTCTTCTTTCTTTCATGACACCATCCCGGCCTGACATTGAATTGTATTCTCATCTGTGTATTAATTGTCCCTCTTTGCTTCTAAAACATAAACTTTACGAGGGGTCATTTGGTCTGCCTCATTCATCGCCATGTCCCTGTCTCCAAGGGGCTTCATTCAAGACATTTTATGGGCATTGCTTGTAGGGTTGTAAACATCAATAATCAGCTACATTAGTCCTGGGCGTTTCCTGACATCTTAAGTCCTTGATTGCTCTGCACAACTTTACCCTCTCTCTTTTATCACACTTACATTATTAGCAAAACGTAATTAGGGAGAACAAATGTTACTGTCTGAACAGATGGCGCCAAAATGCCTTGTGGTGCACTGCTGGGGTACAATGTGAGACTTTCAAGGCAGGCCCAAGCAGCAGAAGTGTCTTGCTAAGAATAAGACCCAAAGGAAGATTTGTTATATTTTAGGTGTGGTGGTGGTAGGTGATTGAGGTGGGAAGGATGAGGAGGAGAAAGAGGTAACAAGAGGGAAATGGAAAGAGGTTGAGTTGCGGGGGGAGTCAGCGGGATGCCAGACTGGGGTGACTAGACGACGTTTTGGAAACAAATGCCTCTTTAGTGTAGCTTTATTTGTCCACATTATATTGTGAGCATGGATGTTACTATATACCACCACAGAAACAGGAGATCAAAAGGCAGAATACTCCATGATGCTATAAGCTCTTGAAAATTTGTAGACATCTTGGTTCGTGTTTCAAATATTACATCCTGGGAGATTTGGGGGCTCAAGACAAGACCCTGAGATCCTGAGAAGGCAGGGGGGATCAGCTGACACCTGGCTTATAAAAGACAGCTAGGATTCTGCAGGTAGGACAGAGGAAACTACACCTCTTGGTTTTTTTTTTTTTTTTTACCACTCTCTTTCTTATCCTCATATCCAGCCAATCCTTATATCCTTTCAGTTTGGAATACAAAGAATTCAGGCCTCAGTAGTGCTATCTGAAGTGGTTATGATAATAGAATCTGGCGCTGAACACTGGGTTTGAATCTCACCTCACCATTCCTTAGCTGTATGATCATGGGTATGCTACTTAACCTCTCTATGCTTCCCTTGCCTCATCTGCGCAATGGGAATGGTATTTCTTAGGTTTGCTGGGAATAGTCAAGCTTAGATGTAATTAGCACCATATAAGTTTTTGCTTCTATTATTATTATTATTCAGATAGATCAGAGAGAGGTTGAGACTTCACACATAATATGGCTAGCCCATGAAAACTGAACGTAGTGACCAAATTGGCAATATAATTCTAGTCTCTTGAATTCGTTCTTCTCTTTTAAAAGGTGAAAGTGTATCTGGAAAAAGAAGAAAGAAATATTTATAAGCTCAGACACTGCCCCTCACCATTTCAGTAAGATACTAATTATTTCAAATTTGCCTAAAATCTGAGGCTGAAGTACTTTTAAAAAATAGGGACATTTTCTTCCTTCACATTCTTCTGGGAGAAGTTTCACAGCTGAACTTGAATTCCCCAATCCCAGAAAACTCGTGTGGAAGATTTGTGCAAACCACTGCTGAGTGAGCTCTGGGAAATTAATGCCGAATTTGGTCACAGCAATCTGAGGACAGAGCTCTGGACAAGATGTTCCACACTTGTTCTTGTAACCTTGGAGATAGCAGGAGATTGTAGAGGTTTCATGAACTCTGAAACTTTGCTTATGAGTTGCAAAAAAAAACTATGTGTCTTCTAGTGGTTATTTGACCAGAAGAGGATGTCAGGCATGCAGAGGAAGAGATCGCCACTGCTGGCCCTTCCACTTCTGGCCGGGACCCAATGAAGGACCCAACTGATGGTGACAACCTCGTCAGCCCAGTCTCTCTTCCCTCTGGCAGAGAAAGGGGCTGCATGCAGAGTCACACCCTGGAGCCCCCAGGAGACTTTTGAGCACCCAGAAGAGACGGCTGTTCATACAGCTATTACAAAGACAACCTTGTATATAGTTAGGAGGTGACATGCCCCGGGGAGGAGGCTCATAACTTGACCTAAAAAAGTGGTTGACACGGTGTCTGGGCTGTGTGTCTGGGGTCTGGTTGTTTCGAACCAGAGAAATACAGACTGATCTTTTAACATTCCAAGAAGAGCAAACTGACCCAAGACTTCGCTCATTTATACCAGACAAGAGATTCTGCTGCTGGGGTTGAGGAGTAGAGGTTTTCATGAGGAGCAGGAAGTAGAAGGGAAAGGTAGAGAGTGCATGTTCAGCTGGAGAATTCACACTAAGTTACAGCTGAGGGCAAGTGGGTGTTGCTTTTCCTGTGCTGCTGATACTGTGGCAAGCAGGTGCATGTTGACAAGCAGGTGCATGCGAGTGCTCCCATGTAAGTAATAAAGAGGAGATCTGTGGAAAATATTTTTTGGGGCACAAGTTCATATGAAGGCAGTTGTTGTTCTCAGGGTTTAAGTTACCCTAGTACCTTTCCAGGCTTAATTCTTGTTAATTTAAGGCTCTCTCTGGCAACTCTAAGGACAACCTGGTTCCAAGGGAAAGAGTGTCTGAAAACAGTAGCTGATTCTGGTCCACTTTCTCCCTCTTCATTTGGCCCTGGAAGACTGAAAGGGGCTGTAAGAAGTCCCCCTTATTAGCTCCCCAAGGAGCAATCCAGGGGAGTTTTCTCTCTCTTGCCCCTTAAGTTCCCAGAGAAGATCTGAAGATCTTTCTATCACTGTCCACGTGACATTTGAAAACAGGGATGGCCTCTTGGCACCTGCATGCCTTCAGTTCTGCCTTGTGACCTCTAGTTAGGCACCCTGTGTAACCTCATCAGAGTGCCCTTGAACCTCCAGTCGTCAGGCAAGGTCATCTGCCTGTGGTCCCTAAGGTTCTCTAAGACTTCTTTTCTATTAGGATCCTTTGCCTTTTCTCTCATGGAAAGATGCAAGTGAAACAGAACTCAATTCTTGTCCTCAAGAAATGCACAATGAAAGTGGGACAAATGCAGCCAATAAAAGACATATGAGCCCATTAAGAAGAAAATATAAACAATTTCTTGGTGATTAAATATTCATTATTCCTCCCAACTATTGGATTGTGTTGGATATCTGTTTTTTTTCTTCTTTTTTTTTCAGTGAGTGTCTTTATATCTAATTCCAAAAGAGATAATCACTCAAAAGTTATTTACAGATTTTAACTAGTCTGTAGTATATATAAAGTGAGTTTATACAGTTATAGGTATTTCTGCTTCACAAATGCCAAAGAAAGTAGGCATTTGAAACCACATTTTGTTGAGTGAATATAGCCTGCTAAATTTTCACCCCTGAAAGTTCTCAGTATATTAAACTGCTTTAAATAATTCCTAAATGCATTAATTTCCTACCTGGATAACTTGTCTGTTTTAAAATAATGTAGTGTTGCATTGACAAAATGCTCATACAAAACGATTCATATTCTCCTCTACTTGGTAGCCGATATCATAGTCCTAGAATTCTTGCCAAGAATTTTTACACCTTTCTAAAGTATCTATCATCAAAAATATATTAATACACATTAATTCAACCATCATTAAAAATAAATTTCTGAATTGATTCAATAATCAACACCAACATTCCAGGCACATCCTTTGTTTGTGCAGAAGGATATTTCATGCCTGGTCGTACAAAGCCAGGGAGAGGCATGCTTTGTGGTGTGTTCTAGCATCTCCTTTATATTGTCTTCGTCCTAAAAATCTTTGTCAATCTGGGGAAAGATAACAGATTTTTTATAACTGCTGTTAAAAAAAAATTTCCCAGGAGTGAGAGTGGGGGTCGTGACCAGTCCTTATAATACCTCAGAGTGAGCCTGCAATACCTCAGTATGAATTAAGAACATCTTTGAACTGAAAGCAGCCTGGAGATCATTTACCACATATTCTGCACTTAACAGATGAGGAACCTGAAACCCAGAAGACAGAAATGTACGTATTTCTGTTCTCTGGGTTTCAGGTTCCTCATCTGAAACCCAGATGATGAAACCAGCAATTAGTCGTCAAGCTGGGCACACACTCAGACTTCTGGGCTCTTCCACTAGGTTTCCACTTCTGCGTGCTTTCTTGGGGGGCCATGCTGGCTGTGTTCAGCCCAGTCTGTGTCAGCTGGTGGCTCAGTGTAAGGCTTTCTGGGGGCACTAACGTGGCACCTTGATAGGAGGGGCAAGGATGTGTCCTGGGTGCCTGTATGTGCATGTGTGCTTGCTTGTTTGGGGGGTGGCAGATGAGGTCACATGTGAAGGGAGGCCCAGAGACAGCGGTGGAAGTTTAGAGTAGGGCTGGTGGGAATTGGGGTTCAACATGTTGCTGCAAAAAGTCAGCTGAAAGGGGATTCCTGAGAGGATGGACTGCACAAGCCAGCGTCTGGTCTGGGACTCAGGGGCTCACCTTATTCATACGTTCTCATCAGATGCGTTATGGAATGCCTGCTTTGTTCACAGTTCTGAAGGCAAGTTCTTATTTACAACAGACCTCTTAGGGGTCTTTAGAGACCATGAGCATGCTTGTCTCTGTTCTTCATTTCACAAGTGAATAGGAAGCAAAGTGCTTCATTGTGAAGAAATTACTACAGCCTTAAGGATGAGCAATTTATCCCTTCTCCTTGGTGAAAGTGGCCCCTTGGAGAAAGCCCTTGGAGCTACTGAGGCATCGGGGAGCCAGGGAGCCAGTTTGTTTATTTCCCTTATTGTTTGTATTTGCTAAATTCCAGTCCCTAATGAGTTAATAGACCTTGAATGCACAAAAACTCCATTTATTTCCTTTGATAGATTTACATATTTATAGAAAAACAAACCCCTTTGGAGCACTGAAAGAACAAAGTCATGCAGATGCTTAAAATCTTTTAATTATGACAGAAACAACATTTTTTTTTTTTTTTTGAGTTGGAGTCTCTGTCGCCCAGACTGGAGTGCCGTGGCCGCTCCCGGCCACCGCAACCTCGACCTACTGGGCTCCGGCGATCCTTCCGCCTCAGCCTTCAGAGTAGCTGGAATTACAGGCGCGCGCTACCACGCCCGGCTAATTTTTTGATTTATTGTAGAGATGAGGTCTCGCCTGCCCAGGCGGGTCTCGAACCCGCGGGCTCAGGCAATTCACTCACCTCAGCCTCCCAAAGGCGCGGGATTACAGGCTGAGCCACCGAGCCCGGCTGCAGAAACAACTTTTTTATTTTGAATCTGTAAAACAAAATTAAGTGGAAAACTAAAAACTCATGCATGACAAACTTATTTTCCCAAACAGACTGAACCTTTTGGGCCTCAGAGACTATTTTACCAGTGTTGTTAATTCATAGACTTTGAAATACTGATCCAAGTAATTTCTCTTTCAAAGGCATCAGATTTGCACCGTTTGGGTTTTATTTATTTACTTATTTTTAAATTTTAAATTTTTTATTTTAAAGATGTGGGGTACGATTCAGGGCTAGGTATACAAATATTCATTATGCAGGTATCCTTGTTGATGAGGTCACCATCTGGGTTTTAAATAACAATGAAAGGCTTTTAAATTTAAAAATGATTACTTAGGGATTATAAACAAAAGCTTCTTGAACACCAAGAAATACATCTAATCAGATAAGAAAATTTATTTTAGCAATCTAAATTATAGTTTCATTCTCAAGTTAGCAAACATAAGCAGTCTTTGGTAGAAAATACAAAAGTTTGGTGCAATGAAATTGATATGAGATTTGTTGCACTCAAACTTTGTTTTGGTTCTTAATAGATTTGAAATTAGGCAGAAATAAATTAAACATTTATTTATTTTTTTTCATGACTCCAGAAGGATTTGTTTGAAGTTTCATATCAGATCTTATTAGGTACATTTAATTATTTTAAATTCTCAGTTTTATAACTAGAAATATGCTAATTCAGTTTCATTAAAGTTGCTCCATGTTAACTTAGAGAATGAATCTACGTGTGTCTCAGATTTCTGGGTAGCTAATATCTTAAAAGACCGAAACAAAAATAAAGAAACTCAATAATGTTTTCAGGTATCAAGCTTATTGAAAAGAAGACAGTGCTCTGAGTTTGATTGCTGAATATTGAGATTTTCTGCTCCTTGCTGTTTTTTTTATATCCACAATCTGTTGAGCCCTGACAGCTAAGCAATATCTTTAGAAGAGAAAAATCAAACTATCCTGTATAAACTATTTGAAAAACTGTTTTTCAAATTTAAAAAAGAGAAATGTTCTTTTTTAAAAAGGCAACTTCTGAAATACTAAAAGATGAAATCAAAGAAAATATTTGATTTCAGAATTCTGTTTCTACATTTTAACCGGTTTTCTACTGAAAGAGTAGGTTGAGATCCAAATTACTTCGTTTCCCATTTTTTGCCCTATGCCAGAAAGCAGCCAACATTTAGGCTGTACCTAGTTAAACTAGTTTTATTCTCTATTTTGCAGGAGCTAAGACCCAGTACTGACACTTAAAAAATTTCAGACATTTTTTTCCACTTAAATTCACGATATCATAAAGCATAATTGGCAGTAGTTGAAATGATAAATTTATAAGTGCTGCTGCATTTTGCATATTACTCTAAAAGACAACAGTGCAATAGCGCATGGCTATAAACTCAGGCATGACTGTGATAGCACAGGGAGTATTTTGTTTTTGTCTACTCTGTACCTCCAGAAGGAACAGCCTGTACATTGAACTCACTGCTAATTTACTGGGCTCACAGATTTATTACTTATTCATCCAACACATTCCACAAAGACTTTTCAAACACCTGTTATGTGTCAAGCATCTTGTTCTACACTGGGGACACCTTGATGGAAAAACACAAAGGCTCCCTTAAGGAACAGCCTGGAGATGGAGCTTCAGTGTGTGCTTCTTTGGGAAAGAACTGGGAACTATGGTATCCTCACCTGTTCCAGAAGGAGAACCATCTGTTACTTGTTCGTAGATCAGTTGTGGCACTGATGACTACCATACACATATCACTTATTCTATGGTTGTAGAACTACAGAAAAGAAAAAAAACCCAAGAATTTAATTTTACTTTTCTTTTTTTTTTTGAGTTGGAGTCTCACTCTGTCACTCAGACTAGAGTGCAGTGGCCGCTCCTGGCCACTGCAGCTTCAACCTGCTGGGCTCTGGTGATCCTTCTGCCTCAGTCTTCCAAGTAGCCGGAACTATAGGTGTGTGCTACCACGCCTGACTAATTTTGGATTTATTGTAGAGATGAGGTCTTGCCAGGTTGGCCAGGCGTGTCTCGAACCCGCGGGCTCAGGCAATCCACTCACCCCAGCCTCCCAAAGCACTGGGATAACAGGCTGAGCCACTGAACCCGGCCTAATTTTACTTTTCTAAGAACCTGGAAACAGTAGTACTGGGGCGCCCAACGTGAAAAATGAAACTCCTGTGCGGAATAAGGAACAGATTGTCACATGAGATATAAAGAAAACGACAGAATACCAGTCCCCAACCTTTCTTTTGAATCCAGATGGACATTGACAATAATGGGAGTCTGTACAGAAGCTCTCCCAGAGAAGACAGGGGAGCAATGCCTGGTACTGTTGATACATGTTGGAAGGAAGTCTCCACTCTCTGCCTCAAAGGAGCAGGAAGGGAATAATAAATAAAATTGTTGAATGCCTGTATGCTAAGCATGTGCCCTTCTGCCTGGGTATTTATAGCTGGTAACTCCTGGGCGTTTGGATAGATGGGTCCACACAGACCAGTTCATTATTTCCATCCAATATTTTCCGATCTTAGTACAGGGCCTGGCACCTAGCAGGTGATTAACAAATATGGGCTGAATGAATTAGTTGCTCTGTTACCACTTTGCTGTGTGATGTGGAACAGAAAAAGATAAAATCCTTCATTTACTCATTAAGACATTAGTGGGATCAAGTTTGTTATTGTCTAAAAGTGGAGACACCACTTTGATTTGAAAAAAATACACATGATTGATTTGTTCCCTGGCATGGTTTCCTTTCTTTTGAACTGACAGAATTCTGGGAGTTTCCACATGTGTGAAACAAGTCTGTGTTTCTATGGCCAACTCCCTACCTTGATATTCTCCCTCCTTATCCCCCAGGTCAAATAATCACGGAGAAAAGAGCTCAGGATAAAGTTGCAAGAGTCCTATTGTACCTAGCAATAAAGGAGAACTGAACTTAGGCTTGCTTTTTATCACGCCCCATGCATCCTACAGAATAGATTCTTCCCAAGCTACAGAGTTGACTTCTACATTTCTTTCCATTGGTGAAACTCTGCATCTATACACCTGCACCTAATTGTAATTCTAATCACACTTCTGTGTGATCTAGATGAAAAGAGAAACATAGATTTTTTATTTTGAAACTTTTTTTATAATACCAAGGGGAACCCCTCCAAAACTGGAATTTATTTATAAAAATGGTGTATTCTTTTATGTTTAAACTTTAGTCACCTTCAAAGTACTCTCTGGTGCAATATACCTCCTGAGATGATTTTTCCACTACTCAAAACAGTTTTGGAACTCGTCAATGTTGATAACTTTGAGTGCTTCGGCCATTTTTCATTTCACCTCTTCCACATCAACAAAACGTTTCCCTTTGAGGACTTTTCTCATTCGGAGAAACAAACAGTCTCCTGGGGCGAGATCAGCTGAATAGGGAAGGTGGGGAACAGGGGACCATATTGGTTTTGGTTAAAAAGTGCTGCATGCTCAGCACAGTGTGGGCAGGTGTGCTCGTAAATTGCCAACCACGAAATGGGCAAACGTTGAAAGAATCTTCAAAAGAAAAATTCACAGAAGCCAAACGCAGCCTCTCACAACTAACACCAGCTGGTACAGTGATGTCATGGGTTCCTAGAACACTTACTCAGCAAGGGAAGCCTGGACTACAAGGGACCCGCCCTGCAAAAGATAATTCTGGGATTATTTGCCTCCCTCCCCTTATGAAAGTAAAGACAGTGAAACAATGATTCTGGTATGCCAGCTTTTCTTTTCCACAACTGCCAATATGTGGTTTATCTTTTTCATCTATACCTCTATCTACTCCCCTATGCCTAAGATTCTTTGGACAAAAACCCGCATATCATATAGTTTAAGCTCTACATATTTTAGTAATGTATTACTGATGACAAGGACGTGAAAGATAGAGTCATTAAAAGTTATACTTCATTAATGTCACCAAATATCTACTTGGTATTTACGTTTTTTCAATAGACTATTTTTTATATTTTATATGTTTGAACAGAATTGAGATGTTTCATACATAGATATTATTGATATAACTCTTCATTTTCATCAGTTAGGTTCCCCCTTCATCTCTGTTTGCTTACACATTATTTTTCTTATTATTTTGTTTCAATTTTCCCTTGATTTCCAAAAAAAAAAGTTCTTTAATTGAGGTTACTAGGCCATTTGCCCTGTAAAGCGTCTCCAGGGTCTATCCATATGTTTGTGAACTTCATGCTTATGGTAGCATGAAACATATTCTTTGGCGCCTCATATCATCTGTAAATTAGATTTGGAGGCTTGATCAGACTCAGGCTTGATGTTTTTTGAAAAGATAAGATTTCATCCTAGGTTTTGGAGTTTCCTCTTCTTAGGAGTTATAAAATTTTGGGCTCTATTGTTTCCTATCGGACCACTAGCCATTGATGAGTTTTGTCTAGATCTAATACTTTCTTAAGAAATTTCAAAATGATAAAATTCTAATTTTTTAATTTATTCTTAACTTATTAGCTAGAAAACTTCTATAAAGTAAAACTTTCTCTATTGATTCTTGAAGTACAGATTGCATGGGAAAGGCAAGAAGTGTTTTTTCCCTTGATTTGCCTATTTTGAAAATAATGAGTGGCTCCTACTTATATTCCATAGATAAATAGTGCATTTTAAAAGTATACTTATGAACGTATGGGTTTAACTTAACTACATTTAATGTTTTGATCCATTGCAGTTATTGTCCTTGTTGATACTTAAATGAACCTATTTATGTCTGGCAGACACTTTTGATGCAACCCTGGGAGTCTATGATAGCTTCTTTGTTTTCTGTTATGACCGGATAGTAAATATTTTAGGTTTTGTAGGCCATAAGGTCTCTGTTGTAGTTACCATGGACAGTAAGTGAACAAGTGTGACTGTGTTTTTTATTAATAAAAAACAGACCCACGGGCCATTGTTAGTGGACATCTGTTCTAAAGTATCAAAACCTTATGTACTAAGATAAAAATCCCCTTACATGCTTTCCTATGGCCTGCATCTCTTTGTAGAATTTGTCACCTCTGTTTGTGTGGGTATATTTGATCAGTTACTCTTCCCTGTGCTAGACTATAAATGTCAAAAGGATAAGGATGCATCTGTTTTTATTCACCTTGTATCTCAAACATCTAGCACATAGAAGTTTCTCAGGAAATATTTTGTTAAATTAGTAGTTTTCATTTGTTCCTCTATAGTTGATATAGTATAAATGCAATCCTTTAAAATATATACTGGAAGTACATACTCTTCTTAAAGCTTATTTTTTCTAAGGTAAATATCTAAGCCTCCTCAACAGTTCCTCTCATTGAATAGCTTTTTATTTATTTGTTATTGTGGTTGTTTTCCTTTGAACAGCTTCCAGTGGGATACTCAAAATTGAGCAATAGTCCAATAGTACCTTGCCCAGGTCAGAGTTCTAATGGAACCACCAAGTCCTTGATGTAGAGACTGAAATAGCCATTCGCATTTGGTAACAACATTGTACAGATGATTCACGCTTCATGTGATGCATGAAAATATTTTGCCCCACTTGTGTATATCTGAGTGTCTTTAGAATCTGATGGCACTTGACAGGATCAGGGTGTTTGATTTATTCAAATCCACTGTATTTCCAGTTTCTACTCTCCTTCCTGAGTTATACTGCTTTCTTTAAATGTCCTACCTATCAGGTTTATTTTCTATTGAAAGTCTACCCTGAACATAAGGGTGTTACTATTCTTCATCAAACAATTTAAAAACTAAGAGAGTTCCTTTATACATATCACTGTGCAGTCTTCTATCCAAATTATTTGTCTTCCCTGACATCCTAGAACAATAGATTTCAGTTGGTTAGAAGTTAATCTTTGTATGGCATACTTTTTAAGCATCTCATTTTCATGTTTTTCTTCCTAAATACCTCCCAACCCATGGTTTCTGCTCCTTGTTTCTGGTAGTGCTCTAGAAGAGAGCAGCAGTTTGTCAGTTCCCATGCCCCTGATAAATGTCCTTTCCATTCCAGCCAAGCTACCCTTTCTGTGGGATTTGCAGTAGTAATTGAATGCCTGGATCAGGCATCTGCTTTCATGAATTCCTTCCTTAGAATACATTCATAAACTCAACTCTCTCACAAACAACATGGGCCTGGAACATCATGATCTTTTTTATTAATTAGAGGCACGAGAAGCTTGGCATCTGCCTCTCTGAGGGATTCCAGACAATCAAGGACTCTGGTGAATAGCTAACCCAGGCAGAAATGCTGGCCGACCTCTTCTCTTCTAGGGCATAGATTCACTTGATTTGCACTCATTTAGGGAGGACAGAATGCTCTGAATTATAGATTTCCTCTCTGTCCTTATCATAATATTTCATAGGCATCAGAGTTGTGGGTATAAACATGGATGACAGAATGCAAACCATGTAGGGCTTTTTTGTTCAACTTTGGATTCAAATACCAGTTCCTATTGTCTTTTCTAACTTCTTTCTAGTCAAGCTCAGATACTGCTGCCTATCTGTTGTGTCTTTGTTCACTGGACTTTCAAATCTTCCTTTCCCAAGCTTTAGATCCAGAGTTTTTTTTATCATTAGTTGGGCATCTTCAACTGGATTTTATAATGTTTCCTCAAACTGAACATATCCAAAATCAAAGCCATCAGTTCTTCTCCCCAAATTCTTTCAAAAGTCCATCTTTCTTGTAATACTCATAACAGTTATTTACTTCCTTAGATTCAACACCTTGGAGTCATCCTTGCCACATTTTTGTTCATCTCATATGTCCATAAATTCTATGTTCTGCACTGTTGAAAGGCCTTTGAATTGTTTTTCCACCTTAAACCTCTCAAACCTTTAATCCATTCTATGTACTTGAATCTTTCACAAGCAAGATCACTAGACTAGAAGTCCCACAAAGGCAGATACTGTTATTTTCTGATTCTTGGCTATACTTTTAACACAAAAAACCATGCCTGGGGGCAATAAAAAAATTTAATGAATGACTTACAAACTCCATGAATTTTCATATCCTGTTATTGCATGATGAAGAAGTGCATGGCTTAGTATTCTAGGTGTTCCATGATTTGGCCCTATTCTACTCAAAGTCAAAGCATCTCCCCAAAATTAATGTCAAAAGAATGAACAAAATTACTAACAATTTACTCCACTGAAAAGCAATGGTAAATAGGATAAGTGGGATTTTTTTTTTCCCTGTAAACAAAGAAGACTGCCACAAAGGCAAAGGCTTTCCTAGTATATTGCCCAGACATGGCCACAAACACAGAAAAGGAAAAGAAAGAATATCATGTATCACTGGGACCACACACAAGGAGAGAACAATTTTAATTTGGAACTAATCCAGGATGTAGCGAAATTGTCAGACTTTGTTCATGATTTTGAAATAGTGAAAATGGTATAATTTTGAAAAATTTAATGGGTCAGACTTACTTAGCATTCAATAAAAGAAAACCATGGCCAATTTGAGGTCTACTCACTGCATACAGTTTAACTCCACAAGTTTTTGTTTATTAAGTGATTCCTGGGGATTCTTTTTCATAGAAGAGTGATCTTGGTTTTTTTTTTGAATTGGAGTCTCACTCTGTCGCCCAACTGGAGTGCAGTGGCACGCTCCCAGCCACTGCCCCCCACCCCGACCTGCTAGACTCTGGTGACCCTTCCGCTTCAGCCTTCCATGTAGCCAGGACCACAGGCGCATGCTACCACGCCCCACTAATTTTGGATTTATGGTAGAGACGAGGTCTCTCCAAGTGCCCGGATTTATTGTAGAGACGAGGTCTCGCCAAGTTGCCCTGGTTGGTCTCGAACCTGCGGACTGAGGCAATCCACTTGCCTCGGCCTTCCTAAAGTGCTGGGATTACAGACTGAGCCACCGAGCCTGGGGAAGAGGTGATCTTAAAACTGCCTTTTTAAAGAGTCTGACATAGAATGATGGGAAGGAGGGCAAGATATCACAGGGCAAGCCAAAAGGAGATAAGTGAGAAAGGCACCTTGGGCACAGCTGTTGGCTAATTAGCTGAGCTTTTGAATAGCAGGAAACAGCAGCATCAAATGAGGCGATTTAGCCTGAAGAGCTGGTTTCACACGTGGGCGGAGAAAACCTTCGCCCATTTGCTGTGTGGGCTGAGATAGTAAGGACTCTAAGTCACAAAGTGTCAGGTCGAATTTTGGATTTACAAGACACTCATCTGGCTTAAAATTTTCTTTCCTGTTTCTGTGGAACAACTCTCAGCTTGGTAGCAAACTGAGCCTTTGCAGTCATGTGCGCCTTTAAGATGATTTCATTTACAGTCTTTTCCTCAGAGATAACACAGTTAAGGGGCGCCCCAGGTAGCCTGTAAGAGCATACACAAGGCACACCCAAGTTGGAGAAATGGTAAAAGGAGAAGGTAGCCCTCAAGCTTCACAGTTTCGACAAAGGCCACTGGATTTCCATTCCTTCATTTCATAACTATTTACTGAGCTCCAGAACGTTTTTTTTGAGCAATGTTTTTCCATAGGTCAGGGGTAAATTTCCACAGTCGTTATAAATGTTTCTTGGGGGTAAAAACCCACAGGAAATGGAGTACAGAGAAAGTGGCCAGATACTGTGGTCCAGTGATATGAACAAGGGCCCAAGGAAGATTTTAGCCAGTTTACCTGCTGGTGGGGCCTCCTGTTTTTTAATTTTATTTTTTACTTCCAGGGCTCAAACTTGCTTTTAGAGTCCGTGCTGAGAGTTCATATCATATCATCATATCATATCATATCATATAGGTCATGTGTGTGTGTGTGTGTGTGTGTGTGTGTGTGTGTGTGTGTTTAAGACTGTTGGTCATGTGTGATTTGTTCATTCATTTATTAATTCACTGAAAAAAACTTTCTAGAGCAGCAACTGTGTGCAGGCATTTAGTTAGGGCATGAGATCTAATGACTTCCTAGGGTTCTTCCCTGCCATCCTTTTTTTTTTTTTGAGTTGGAGTCTCACTCCTTCGCCCAGATTAGGGTGCAGTGGCACGCTCCCAGCCACCACAGCCTTGACCTGCTGGGCTCTGGCGATCCTTCTGCCTCCAGCAAGTAGCTGGAACTACAGGTGTGCGCTACCACACCCGGCTAATTTTTTTTGTTTATTGTAGAGATGAGGTCTCCCCAAGTTGCCCAGGCAGGTCTCGAACCCGCGGGCTCAGGCAATCCACTCACCTCAGCCTCCCAAAGCGCGGGATTACAGGCTGAGCCACTGAGCCCGGTTCCCTGTCAGTCTTAACACAGCAGGGGAGATTGGTAAAAACAGGTGATCACATTGTGATGGGGGCTATAAAATAGATGCACAGGATGTTATAAGCAGAGCAGATATGGTTAGGGGAAGGGTCTGGGAGGACAGAGATGTCATTAATGAGAAAGGAACTAGATTATTCAGGGACTTCTAGGTTGTTTATTGATTTTGGACTTCTATTTCTAGGGTCAAAGAGAATTAGTAAAAAGATTTTGAGACAGAGAATAAGCAATTATATTTAGGTTTTTAAACAGAACATTTTGAGTGCAGTGTGGAGCATGGGCTGGAGGAGGCAAGAGGGGTTTCCGGTGGTCTAATTAGGTGGCCATTACAGGATTTCAGGCAGCGAAGATGTTGGCATGATCCAGTTTACTCGTGGTGAGGCTGGAGAGAAGTGGGTTGATGAGAGACTGTCAGGAGGTAGTAGGTTCCAGACTGGGGTCTGCCTGGAGGTGGCAATTATGAGGAAGAGGGAGTGAAGAAAGCTTTCAGGTTGAGCACCTGGGTGTGGGATGTACCTCTCCCCACTGTAGGAAAAGGTGAGGAAGAAGCAAGTTTGGGGAATAATTCCTGAGTGACTATTTCTGTATGTGGAGTTTGAGTTACTGATGGGGCCAGACATCCTCTCATTTCATTTGAGAGGGTGTGTCTTATCATGGGGAGCCTGTGTCCCACGCATGGAAACAGATTATTCTCTTTGTCTTATCATGCTACTTAACATTTTCAAAAGGTTCCCTATCTCCTATTGCATTAACTCTCACCTTTTGAGATGAACCATTATTGGGCCACAACCGGTTTTAACATGCTCCTTTGATTTTGTCAGGTGGATTTTCACCTCTTAGCGGGGAGTAGAGGAGAGAGGCAGGCACAGATCTCTTTGGGAGTCTCATGAAAACCATAAATCTTCTCCCCACAAATGATACACATAAAAAAGATACACATAAAATTTTGCTTGCCATGACAATATGTTCAGAGATAAGTTTAATTTACTTACATTCATTGGGCTTCCTGGTGCATGGATCAAACGCAGGGTGGCCACATATCCCAGTTTGTCCTGGATCATCCTGCCTTGTACCTGGAACTGTCAAGTGATGTCCAGTTAATCCTCTCTTTCATTCTCAAAATGGGTCCTCTTTGGGCGATAAAGTCTACAGTGAGCTTAGTCAGGGGATCACCTGCCCTCAAACCCCGTACGGACCTTGAGGGAATCTACAGACCTCCTTCAGGACATCTGTCTTCTTACCACTCTGGCCAATGCCACAGCGCCTTTGCTTGTAATGGTCCCTTGAGCATTCACACTGCTGTTCTCAACTCCACCTCTCCAAATCCCACATTTCCAATAAAAGATCGACATCAAGACAAACCCCCTTTGAAAAGCACTTGTCTTCTGCCAAGATTCAATGGCTCTTTTTCTCTCTGCGTCTCTATATTCTTCTGAATTCTTCCCGTACATTCCTTTTTAAAAATTCCGACATGATATTGCTTTGTATAGTTTATTAATTGTTTCATGGGCTAGTTTTATTTCTCCAGATAGAGAATGGCAGTGTGACAAAGGGGCTCATGTATGGGCTGTTTAGCAGCTGCACACACTGGCACAAGCCACATAACCTCTTTGAGACTCAGTTTCCCCATTTGTGAATTGGATGTGCTATCTACTTTGTAGGGTTGTTGAGAGGATTCTATGAAAGTTGTATAGTGCCTGCCACACAGAATGATTCATATTATGGATTGCCAGCTTCATTTATACTGCTCTCCCCCTTTTTCTAGATGCTATCACATTGCTGAGCATTAGTTGGTGAATAGTAGCCACTTCAGAGGAGGAAGCTAAATGGATTGTTTGTGGTGAAAAAGAAAAGACAGTTTTGGGCTCAGTACCTAGAAAAACAAATATGTTTGCAGAGATTTTTGTGGGAATTTTGTGATTTTTTTTCCTTTAAAAATTGCCAGCAGCTTGATATTTGTACCCACTAATTTTTGTTTACACAATACATCTCAAGGAAGATTCACATTGTCACAATGTGCTCACTCAGTCATAGAAAAATGTATGTTTTCTCCTCTTGAAAATTTCATGGTATCTTGAATGTTTTCTTCATTTTTGTTTTGCTTAAATATTTGATGTCCTGAGCAAGTTCACATATGCCATTTCTCAGTCACACCAATTCTTTCCTTAAATTCTCTGACTTTTCTCTATCATGGTGGTACTTTTCTGTAGCTCTTCACAAAGTCCAGTTGCTCTTTGATTTTTTTTAGGAGGAATTGAGCTCTTTCTCCCTCCCTCTCTGCCAGTTTGACTCTCTTCCTTTCTTTTTCTTTTTTTTTCTTTTTTTTAAATAGAAAACAACAACAACAACAACAAAATCACACATGCTCCATTTGCTCCATTGTTCTTTTCTCCACTTGCTGGTTTCTGCTACCAGCATATCCTAATTCTAAATTCAATTCCCTTTCCTCCACAGTTTGCCGATAGGCAATAGACTAGCATATCATAAATAGCTTTAATTTCAGTTTTGCAACTATTTTTAAACTTTGGGAGGAGAAAAGAGAAAGACACATTAGTTTTATACTGGTTTTATCTCCAAACAAACCCAATTACCATATTATTACAAAAACCACTTTCCCAAGTTCAAGTTGACACAAGTGACCTGTGTTCTGGAGAAATACATGTGCTCATTCATGTGAGTCTCTTTACTTGATGGTGCTTTGCCAGGAACAGCAAACATTGCCAACCAGGCAGCATACCCATGCCTGACAGTCCCTGTGCTTGTTGGTTACACACAAGAGCGTTTGTGTGTCCTGTGCCTTTTTCGGGTTCCTTTTGAACTCTTAGGAGAGTTAGATCTGTGGACACACATCACCTGCAGTTGAAAGTATTCATAATTAATTCAACTGCAACTTTCAGCCAATTATTTTCCTGCCTTTTGAAAGGCAAGATTTATGTGTTCGGAAGAGAAACCAGAGTATTTACCTGCCTTTTAATCATGTTGGTGGCAGCTTATCTTCTCAATGGCATTCTCAGGAATAGCATTTCTTTGTGCATGGAGAATCTCCAAATCTCATGATGAGAAATAATAACAATTATAAGTGGTCACAAATGTGTTCCCTCAGTGTGATCTGGTTAAAAAAAAGCATAACAAAACCAAACAAGCAGAGCAAAGACTTGTGTTCCTACAACTCATATTGAAAGGCAAACACAACGGAATACATGCTTGGGCATGATGCCCCCTGCTTGTGGTGCTGGAAGAGTTTTATCCCAGGTAGTGGCTCCTGTGTTCCTGGAGCACCAGGGCTTTATCCATAAGCCAAACCATGTCATTAGAGACAAGTGCCGTGACCTCGATGTGATGGGTGTGGGCTTTGGTGTGATCTCAACATTGTGTACTCTTTCGGTATTTCAAGTATTTCCAATTTGTTTGGATACTCGGGTTAAAGATATAAATATGAAGCATTTGTTCTTTAAGCTCCATAATCTTTGCAGAGATTCTTTATTCAACATAGATGGAGAAAGAGAGAGAGAGAGGAGAGAGAGAGAGAGAGAGAGAGAGAGAGAGAGAGAGAGAGAGAGGAGAGGGGAATTCACTTCTTCAGACTGTCTAGCTTCTTTGTACTATAAACTATGTGCTTTTGCTTTGCTTCTCTACTATTCCAAGCCTTCTCCAGATGAAGAATCTGGATCTTAGAAAGACTTTGTGGAGCTCAGTAGTCAAGGGCAGTCAGCAGAGAAAATAGGACCGAATCTCAGTCTATCTGACTTCATATCTCTTTACTCCCATACAATCCACACTGCCAAGTGTAAACCTGTTTTTATTTGAGAAACAGGACTGACTCTTGATAAAATGAGAGCTAGATATGGATAAATAAATGTTAACTCATCTTTCCCTGGCCACTTCCATGCTTTTGAAATTCTGATTTCCGTTCTTCAGTAATAGCAAGAGACATGCGTGCTTAGCATAAGCCAAACGACCATAAAGTTATTCATATTGAATCTTTTAAGCCTTATAGCCACCCTATGAGGACTATAATGTCTTGTTTTTAATCAGCACCCAAGGAAACAGATGCAGAGGGTGTTAACATCTCGCCCCCATGAGTGGCAGACCTAGGGTAGGTATTCAAAGAGGGACTTCAAAGCCTGTTCTTAACCACCTCATAGTACCCCATCCCACCTCCTCTTCTCATCTACCCCCCTCATCCCCTCCATTACCCTCTCTGAGCGATCTTAGCCTTGTCCTTGCCATTGGCCCTACCCTCTCCAGCAGAATTCCTCAGTCAGTGGAGTGAATCTGCCCAGGTCCTTTAGACCCTCAGTTGCCTGCAACTGATGGGATTTGCTACTCACCAATAATGGAACTAAGGTTACGTAGAAGGAAGTTAGGGTTAAGAAAGCACTGGGGGTTGAAACTTTGGGTGATAAGGTGCTGATGTGTTTGTGCATCATGCAATAATTTCACTGGACTTTCACTGGGTACAAAACATCTTTCCAGATAGGTGCTGGAGGGGGATAAAAAATTTCCAGATAGATGCTGGAGGGAGATACAAAATGATTCACAAGGTCTGAGGCTCAAGGAACTTGGGGTCTAATAGGAACAATAAAGCACAGAGAATTGCTTTAAAATGGCAATAGCTTGAAGATATTCAGGAGAGATAGATCATTTCTAATAAGCAGAGCACTTTGGAAAATGCTGGAATAAATTCGAGGTTCAAACAAACACATTACCATGCATCCAGGGTCATCTGCACGTGAGGGTCTGGGCAGGGCAGTGGAAGAGAAGGTCCCAGTCCCTCTGCTCCTGTCTTCAACACACCACCTACATGTAATCTCTTTCTCTAGACTTGGTTGTTAATATCTCAACTTGAGAAGATGTCCAAAGGAATTGGGAATGCAATTTCTAAATGAGACATTTAGAAATAGAATCACATTTGAAGTGGTGTTTGAATCATACTCTAAAACTTTTGTAAAGCTGAAGGAAAATGCCACATGTTTTTTTTCACATTTCCTGAAATCTACCAAGACTACAGTATTTGTCATTATAATCTAAAGGATTATGACGAAGGTCATGATTAGTCAGTTTTATGAACACTTACAAAATAAAACTTAACACTGGGAGTCAAAAGAGTTCAATGAAAAATAAAATCAGAGTTAGAAAGGAGATATCTGGTCTGATTTTCAAGAGCACTGTTGTGAACTTTGAGTACTTATGAAAGTTCAGAATGACAAACTGCCTTTTTTCATGCTTTTTGTTTACTAAACAAAAAACAATACACATATTTCACTTGCTCTGCACAGAAGTTATTTTAGAACATTTAAAAATGTCTTTTTGACTCATCTGGTCAAGTTTCTAAAAACCTTTGAGATTGCTCAAAGGCTGTGTTACTTCTTGTTACTTCCTGGATTTCACCCGTTTTATGCTTATTTGTGACTCTTGAGTTGAAACACAATTTCAACCTGGTCTTAAGGTTACACACAGAGAGAAAGGAAATGTAAAACATGCGTTCTCCTTTTTGGGATTTATTTGAATGAGGAGTCATGATGAGTGTACAGTTTCCTTGGCATGCCTCCATTTGCATCTTAGTCCACCATTGTTGGTTTGTGATTTGATGTACAACCACACTTTGGTGACTCTGCCTTTTGTTCAAACCCCTAGAAAGCAGAGCAAATGACTGATCCCTTCTCGGCCTTTATCCCGGTTCTAAAGCTTTCCTTTTAGATAAAGAGGATTCAACTATGCGATTAATTTGGTTCCTTCTGCTCAGTCCAGTGGGAGGGCATCTAAGGATTTACGAGTGTGTTGGTATCAGGGGTGTGGAAATGAAACCCCGTCTTAAAAAGAGCACAGGCAAGCAGCTGAGGGCTGAATTGAGTAGGAAGGCCACCACATCATAGGCAGAGCTCACAATATTTTATTTAATATTAGAAAAGATGTTCTCAGTCAGAGTAAAAAATTATCATACAGAAAATTAAAAGCAATTGTAAATGATTAGAAGCTCTCCATCTCAATGTGTTTACCGATGTGTGTTGACATGTCTAACAGTCAGTAGTTGGGATCACAGAGTGTAGAGCCCTGAAACAAATAAGGGGGAGCCCTAGATCAGGGGTGGAGGGCAGGTAGATAGGCAAAACCTCAGAGAAGTGCAGGGAAGTGTGGTCTTAAGCTGAGACTGAGCGTCTCAGCTTGTGAGGAACAGAACTCTTCAAGGACTGAGCAGTCAGTGAGGGGCTGGGAGTTCATTAGGCGTGTGCGGTGAGGGAAACACGATCATGAGAAAAATCTGGGGGTTAGGAAGAGAGGAATGACATTTCATTTATCTGACAGAACCTGGTGTTAATTTAGCAAACTTAGAAGAAATTGTGCAGGGAAGCCTGTCTTTAAGATGAGAAAAAGACAAGCAAGGATAGAAAACAATGTGAAATGGTTTGCTTTGTTTTAATCACAGGAGCAACTATAGCCAAGGATGTGATGGGAAGGCCACCAGGCTGAGTTAAAAGACCCGTTCAGTCCTTCACAGTCTGCTGCATTAGGATATGACAAGAAACTCCACATACAAACACAGTTGAATGGTAAATAAGGTAAGGCCATTTGCTGTGGTTAGTTTCACCTAGAACCAGGTCCAGGGCGGAGTGAGGGGTGGGTAGTTATTGCAGAAGAAACTGGAGTCATGAAGGTCTAAAATATGACTTATGAAAAAAAGGATTATTAATTAGAGACTGCACACTCAAGATAGCCCTGAGATGAAGCAATGACCCCTTTCAGGAGCCTGTGTCCCACCTCCTCCAAACATAGAAATGAAGGAAAATCTCGAGTTCCTTCAAGGGAAATTCCAGGCACTTCGTTAGTTCTGAGAAGCAAATGAGCAACTTGATAAGCAGGAAGGCAACTGTGGCTCAAAACACTAGCTTAGGATATTAGAGTCACAACATGTTTTATTTCCTATGGCAACTAAAGATAACATCTTAACATATGTCCCTGAGTTGTTTTGTAGAAATCCAGACCCTCACTAAACAGATCAACTGGCATGTAGACCTCAGATAAGGGAGGACTAAGGACTGTATTCTGGCCACTGTTCTTTTTTCTAAATTTCTTTCTTAGGAGCCTGGAGGAAATCATACCCACAAGCCAGAGCTAACACTCTTTTCTGCTGACCCCAATTTTTTTACACAAAACTTCTCTTCCTTAACTAATTGCAAATCAGAAAATCTTTGAATTTACCTATGACCTGTAAGTCCCTTCTTCAATATCCTCCATGAATTGGTTTATGGTTTCATCTATCACTTCTGCTTTCCTGAAAGGTACTCCCACCATTAAAAACCCTTACTTGCAAGATATCAGAAAGGTCGGTTCTTTTTTTTTTTTATAATCGATTTTTTAAATTATGATATTGTGGGGTACACTTAAGGGTTAGGTATACAAATATGCTCTGTTCAGGCACCCTTGTTGATAAAGGGTGTCTCTCCATCCCCAGACAGGTGTTTACTACCATTAATCCTATCTCCCTTCCCCTCCCTCCCCCGCATAGTTTCCCACCAATATCAGTCATTTTCTTATGGTAATACGTTGGGTGATCAAGGTCCACTATATGAGTGAGAACATGTGGTACTCAGATCTTTGTTTCTGTGAGAGGTCACTCAGTATTATAGACTCTAGTTCCATCCAGGTTGCTGCGAAATTCATGGTTTTGTTCTTTTTTATGGCTGCGTAGTATTCCATCATGTACATGTACTACATTTTTTTAATCCAGTCTTCTTTTGATGGGCAGCATGGTTGCTTCCAGGTTCTTGCTATTGTGAACAATGCTGTGATAAACATTCGTGTGCAGGTATCTTTTTTATAGAGTGATTTGAGTTCTTCAGGGTATATACCCAGTAGGGGGATTGCAGGGTCATATGGAAGGTCGATATTTAGAGCTTTTAGTAATCTCCACATTGCTTTCCACAGAGGTTGCACTAGTTTACACTCCCACCAACAGTGTAGAAGTGTTCCTTTTTTGCCACACCCTCTCCAGCAACTGTTATTTTTTGAGTTATTGATAATTGCCATTCTGACTGGAGTTAGGTGGTATCTCAGTGTGGTTTTGATTTGCATCTCCCTGATGATTAGTGAGGTTGAACATTTCTTCATGTGTCTGTTGGCTGCTCGGATGTCTTCCTTTGTGAAGTGTCTGTTCATATCTTTTGCCCATTTTATAATGGAGCTGTTTGTTTTTTTCTTTTCAGCACATTTGAGTTCCTTGTAGATCCAAGATATTAAACTCTTGTCAGACCTGGAGTTGGCAAATACTTTTTTCCCAGTCTGTGGGCTGTCTCCCTGCTCTCTTGATGGTTTCTTTGGCTTTCCAGAAGCTTGTCAGTTTAATGAGGTCCCACTTGTCTATCTTCTCTCTTATGGCCTGTGGGTTTCGGGTTTTGTTCAGGAATTGGATGCCAGTTCCAATTTCCATAAGGGTATGTCCTTCATTTTCTAAGGTTCTTATGGTTTGAGGCTTCACATTTAGGTCTCTGATCTATTTGGAGTTAATTTTTGTGTAGGGGATAGATAGGGGTCCTGTTTCAATCTTCTGCATGTGGTCAGCCAGTTTTCCCAGAAGCATTTACTGAATAGGTTCTCCTCTTCCCAGTGGTAGGTGGTGGAGGCTTTGTTGAAGATGAGTTGGTTGAGAAATTGAAGTTTCGCTTCTGGTATCTCAATTCTATTCCATTGATCTATATGCCTGTTCCTATACCACTACCACACTGTTTTGATGATTGTAGCTTTGTAGTATAGTTTGAAGTCTGGTAATGTGATACCACCTGCTTTGTTTTTTTTTTTTTTTTTTTTCTGAGGATTGTTCTGGCTATTCTTGGTCGTTTGTGTTTCCATATGAATTCCTGTGTTGTTTTTTCTAGATCTGAGGAGAATGTTCCTGGTAATTTGATGGGTATTGCATTGAATCTGTAGATTGCCTTAGGTAAGATGGAAATCTTCACAATGTTGGGTTTTCAAGGTACACAATTATGTCATCTGCAAAGAGAGATAACTTGACTTCCTTTTTTCCTATTTGGATACTCCTGATTGCCTTCTCTTCTCTGATTGCTCTAGCAGGACTTCCAATACTATATTGAACAGGAGGGGTGAGAGTGGGCATCCTTGTCTTGTTCCAGTTTTCAGGGGAAATCGTTCCAATTTTTGTCCATTTAGGAGTATGCTGGTTGTGGGTTTCTCGTAGATGGCTTTTACTACTTTGAGGTATGTTCCCCGTATGCCTAGATGTTCGAGGGTTTTTATCAAGAAGAGGTGCTGGATTTTATCAAAAGTTTTTTCTGCATCTAATGATATAATCATGTGGTCTTTGTTTTGACATCTGTTGATGTATTTAATTACATTTATGGTTTTACGAATGTTGAACCAGCCTTGCATCCCAGGGATGAAGCCTACTTGGTCATAATGGATGATTTTTGAGATGTATTGTTGAATCCGGTTTGCTAGGATCTTGTTGAGAATTTTAGCATCTATGTTCATCAAAGATATTGGCCTGTAGTTCTCTTTCTTTGTTGGGTCTTTACCTGGCTTGGGTATCAATGTGATGTTAGCTTCGTAAAATGATTTGGGGAGAGTTCCATCTTTCTCAATCGCTGGGAATACCTTCAGTAGGATTGGGATCAGCTCCTCCTTAAATGTCTTGTAGAATTCTGCTGGAAGGCCATCTGGTCCAGGGCTTTTTTTGTAGGTAGTTTTCTTATTACATAGTCAATTTCCTTGATTGTCATTGGTCTATTTAGGGTCTCAATTTCTTCTTGTTTCAACCTAGGCAGGTTATGTGATGACAGAAAGTCCTCCATTTCCTTGAGGTTTTCAAATTTGTTTCCATATGTGTCGATAGTAATCTCTAATGATCTTTTGTATTTCTTCAGGGTCAGATGTGACTTCATCTTTTGTTTTTCTGATTGTGCTTATTTGGGTTTTTTCCTCTTTTTTTCTTGGTCAGTCTAGCTAGGGGACCATCGATCTTGTTTATCCTTTCACAGAACCAGCTTTTTGTTTCATTGATTTTTTGTATTGTCTTTTTGTCAGGTCGGTTCTTAAGTATGAGCGGCCTGATTGTCTTGACTTGGCGTGCTACAAATTAATGCCTTCCTTTCTCCAACTGCAAACCTCTATGTAGATGTTTGGTCTACTGTTCTGGGTAAGCAGATGCCAGCTCAGGCCAGTAACAGCTCCTGAAGCCTGCTGCCCTGTAGCTTCTCTGTTCACTTGAGTGATAATTCGTGTATCCCTACATCCACATTACCTTTCCACATCTACCCTAGCTTTGCTGCTTGCAAGGAACCCTTAGTTTCAGGGAACAAGGCTTGGAAAAGACAGGCACTCACTCTTTTTTTTTTGAGTGCCCCAGCCAGCTGCCCCTTGGGTTGTTCTCCCACATCTACCATCCCTAGAGGCTGAGCTGCCAGAGCGTTTGTACAACAGCAAGAAAACTAATGAGCTTCCATCTAGTGGGTCCCAGATGGGCTCCTCGGCCTGATAACAGTTGTCTTGTGAATACAGAGAGAACTGTGGATTTTGATAGTGACAGAAATTTGTAGGCGCTGTCCAGTGGAGAGAATAATCTGGAAATAGCCTACTAAGTTCTCATAAGGAGATTGCTCTCCACATAGAGGACTCCAGATGAGTGAAGACTTCCCCTTTCATCACAGATCCCTCTCTTGCTGGGTTTAAGAGAGGACTGGCCCTCGGGTGTCCTAGGGCAGGGAGAAACACTTGGGCACAGCATGTTCCAACAAACTTCTTATTGCTAACCACGATCATTGCTTTACTTTTCAAGCAACATCATGGATTCTGTTTGTGTAGAAAGCAGACATCATCTCTTGTGGAGATGAGAGATGATACTACTACTTGAACGTTTTATGGGTTAGGCCTTCTTACGGGTTATAAGCACTTTACAGTATTGTTTTGCCATCTCTTTCTAACAAACCTTTGAGATAGAAATTATTATTATTCCCAATTGACGGATGAGAAAACAGAGGCTAAAAAATGTAAGTAACTTTATTTTTTATTTTAAAGATGTGGGGTACAATTCAGGATTAGATATACAAGTGGTCATCATACAGGTAAAGTTTGGGTCTCCCTTTAAAAATGCTACATAACTTATCCAATGACACAGAGCTCTTAAGTGGTGAAACCACTATCAGAAGGTAGGCAATCTGGCTGCAGAGTCCACACTTTAAAAAATTGCATTTTTACATTAGTAAGACTGTGAACACATAAGGCATAGAAGACGGAAATAACTAACATGTGTTTTAGTGCTAGCATTGAGTACCGCTCAGCTAAAGAGAAGCCATAATTTACAGATGACCCACCTTGAGACTCTGTTTCTTTCACTGGCCAGGTTAAAAAATTGTAGTTACTACCATGCTTTATATTTCTCCCCTAAAAATAAGGAAGGCTGGCCAGATGAGTCATATACTTCCAGCTAAAAGAACAATTATGCCCATAACTTTCTGAGTTTGGAAAAGGCATTTCATACCTGTCAATACATTTTTTATTCTCCAGGCTTAACATTCTACTAAAAGGACAGAATTCTTGAATTCTTAAGAATTTTCTTGAAATGAGGTATACAAGAAGGGGTGGAGGCCCTGTTTGCCCATGACCTGATGACGTGAGGTCCTGTCATTGTCTGGGCTGGGAGCCTTCACTTGTTTGCACCAGGACGAGCAGACCAGGGAGGCTGCTGGAGAACCAATGGTCACTTACTTTCAGGAGCCTGTGGCCGAAGATTTACTAAAGATAAGACCATGTTTGTTTGGCAAGAGGCTTGCTGTTTGACTCATTCTCTATGCGGGTCTATAAATAATTGAGAAGGGAGACCTAACTGCACACAGATGGATCTTACCGATTAGGCGCGAATGGATGGTCTGTTTACAGAGCCATAGCGAGGGTTATTCAAACACTCCTTCTTTGTGCCTTCTAAAGTTATGTCACGATTCTTATTTCTTAATTCTGTTCTTAGTGCTGAAGATGATTATTCACATACATAAATAGAATAGTAAATAAATAAATAAACATAGCGCATTCATATACTGTTTTACATGTTGGAAAAAGTGTCTGGTCAGACCTCGTGTCCCAAGGTTTGCTGCATAAAATAGAGTGACCCCTCTCCCAGGGGCAGAAGACCTGGGAAGATTTCTCGGGGTAGCTCCTGGTTCAGGCAGCCCTGGACTCTGGCCGAGAGATTAAAGGGTGAAGCTGAATCTAAGATAGTCAAACCCAGTGTACAGCAGCAGTTCTGTCTGCCAGTGTTCCCTCTGTAAGCGTCTCTGTTTTTTCCGGGGATGTTGGCAAAACAAAAGTTAAAAGCGACTCCAGCCGTCACAGGCCCTCCAGCTGCCAGTGATTCTTCCTCCCAGCTCTTCCACCAGGAACCTCTTGTGACTTAATAAGCCAAATGCAGGGAAGTTGTCTCCTCTGGTAGGTGTGTAGTAGGAAAAATAGAGAGATTGTGACACCGAGACTATTATAGGAAGTGGCACTTTATTACACTGGCTAGCACAGCGGGCTCAATGGAACTAATGCGTCCAAATCGAGCGCCCCAGAACAGGAGAAGTGGGGTCTTATATCCTTGTTTAGGTAAGGGAGGGGGATCATGTTGCGTGATTACATACTCAGCAAAATTAGATTTTTCAAAGAACAAATCGTCTCCAGGGACTGCAGGATTATAAACCGTCAACTTCAGAAGGGTGAGTTTTAGATAAGACTCTTTTCCATTTCCATGAAATGGCCAGTTTCTGGGCCATTTGGATTGTTTTAAACAAAATCTGCCCGGCACCTGGGCGGGTCTTTAAAGTTGCAACTTGCCTTTTTTTTTTTTTTAAGAGTTGGAGTCTCACTTGGTCGCCCAGACTGGAGTACAGTGGGCGCTCCCGGCCACCGCAACCTTGACCTACTGGGCTCTGGCAATCCTTCCACCTCAGCCTTCTGAGTACCCGGAATTACAGGCTTGTGCTACCATGCCCGGCTGATTTTTTGACTTATTGTAGAGATGAGGTCTCGCTGCCCAGGCGGGTCTCGAACCTGCGGGCTCAGGCAATCCACTCACCTCAGCCTCCCAAAGGCGCGGGATTACAGGCTGAGCCACCGAGCCCGGCTGCAATTTGCCTTTTAAAAGGAAGTACCTTTAACTGCTATTAACCCCTTCTCCAGCCACTGGGCTAGTGGGAGTTATTCTAGTTGATTGCCATGAGGCCAACTGCTGATTCTGAATCAGCTGTTTCTGTGTTTATTCACTCAATCATACAAGAAATATATTTGAGCATTTGCCGCATCCTGCCACAGGTGAGATTCTGACCCCAGGCAAGAAGATGCTCTGGGATGGCCATGTGAAAGTCCCAACTGACCCCCACCCCATGTCAAAGTTGCTGGGGAGTTCAACTCACCAGTGAAGTCCAATTCTGTACTTCCAGTCAGACAGATCCCAGCTACAGGAAGAGACGGAGACAGCAGAAAATAATCCCATTTGTTAACAGAGAAGAAAGATGCCTTACTGGCTGGTGTACCTGTTTCCCCATTAACAAATGTGTATTTCTGACCTTCTGTTATAACAGAGCCAGTGCTACTATGTAGACACCAGCTTTTCAAATGCTCTGGAATGCACCTTCTTACCTGGATACTGGAGTATTTATAACACTCAAATAAAATTCCAGTTTCTCTAAGTGAATATAAGGAATGTATGGGATAAAGTTTTGGAATTTTCCCCAGTGTGTTTTCTCCTACCCATACAATGGTCATTTTTGGCTTTATTTTTTAAATTTATTTTAGAGTTGTGGGTTACATGTGAAGATTTGCTACATAAGTAGATTATGTGAAGGCAAGGTTTGGGTGTCTGGCGAGCCCTCTTTCCCCCAGAAGTGAACATGCCACCCAGTGGTTGGTTGTGTGCCCCTTATGCCCCCTCCTCTCTCCTTTTGCAGTGCCCAGCATCTGTTTTTCCTGCCTTTGTGCCTATCTGCCAAATATTGGCTATTTTGTTTTCTTCCTGCAGCTTTTCTGTTATCCTAAGGTGAGGCCTCGGGGTTAAGGCTTATTGCTCCTGGGAAGTGGAAGGCTGAGAATCAGTTCTGCATTTCCGTCTCGTCTCTTGAATTTCAAATTAGACTTTAAAAAATTCATCATGAGATAATCGTATTCATTTAAGTCCATGGAAGGTTTCTTAGAATTCCCAAAGCTGGCTTTGCAATGAAGCATCTTAGAAGTATTCCAGCTAAGAAATTATGAAGAAATGGTAGGGCTAGAATAACACAATTTTGTAGTACCTAATGTATAAATAGATCTAGGAAATGGCTATCAATGACTGCTAACTTCAGAAAAAGAGAGACAATTTCATATTATGTTTCTCCTGATGGAAGAATACTCCACTACTTATGGTGTGTTTACACAACAATAACAACTGAATTAAACCTTCAGGTCCAACTTCCAATTTATAGGAAATAAGAGAGAGAGGAACTTGTTAAACTATACCTTGGGAATGCAATCAGCAAAACTCAGAGTACTGAAAGTCTATAAGACCCACAGTCTGGTTTTTTTTTTAGCAAATAAGTAGCATTAAAAAAAAGATGGAAAGAGAACTTTTAGATAAAAGAGACTTAAGAGACCAATTGCAATGTGTAAATATCATTTAGATTCTAATTTAAACAAATTATTAAAAGGTGATATTTATGAGATAATTAGAAATGTGAACAATGGATATTTGATGATATTGAGAGCTAATTTTCACTTTTGATCTTTTAAAAGTGTTAGCAATATTATGGTAATGATAAAAATTCGATTTTGATGTGCTGGTGATATTGTGGTTATGTTAAAAAGTTCAAATTTAATAGACAAAATGCATACTGAAAAACAATTACAGATAAAATTATAGTATGCATGGAATTTGCTTCAAAATAATATGGTATAAGGAGCATGGATGGAGACATAGATGAACCAAGATTTAACTATGAGTTAATAATTACTGCAGTTGGGTGATGGGTACAAGAGGATTTATAATACTATTCTGTCTTCTTTTGTGTATCTTTGAGACTCTCCATAATAAAAAGCCTTAAAAATGAAGCCAAATACTGGATCATAATGATAATGCAAGTTTCCATCAGAAGAGTTCTGATTCCAAGCTGCTTTATGTGCTGTTATAATTAGATACTTGACATTCTTTCTCCTGGGAGATAATCACTCATTCCAAAATATTGGGGGACTTTGTTCACTTAACAAGTACATTAGGGTCACCCCCAACTCATAGTACTTTATCTTAAAGTACAAAGGTGTTGTTACAGCTCTGAAAGAAGTCAGTAAATTAGGTGGTCTCTTGAAGAGAAAATGAGAATTACAAAATGCAATATTGACACAAACGGAATATGAACTCCAGCCCATATTATGTATAAAACTCTAGGGCTGTTAATAAAGTCTTAATTTGATCTGAATTTTTTTTTTTTTGAGTTGGAGTCTCACTCTGTCTCCCAGACTGGAATGCAGTGGCTGCTCCTGGCCACCGCAGCCTCGATCTGCTGGGCTCCGGCGATCCTTCCGCCTCAGCCTTCCAAGTAGCTGGAATTACAGGCATGCGCTATCACGCCCGGCTGATTTTTTTTTTATTATTATTTATTGTAGAGATGAGGTCTTGCTGCCCAGGTGGGTCTCAAACCCGCGGGCTGAGGCAATCCACTCACCTCAGCCTCCCAAAGGCGCGGGATTACAGGCTGAGCCACCGAGCCCGGCTTGATCTGGATTTTTTTGTACCTAGTTTAATCCCTAGGATAATCAATACCTAGAGTTAAGGTGGCTTTATAGAAAAACATAAAGAAAAATGTACAACTTTGTATGCAAGGAACAAAATTAAGTAGCCTACGATGACTTCTGGACAGCGTAGGTATTAATGTGAATTATTATTGTTTATTAAATTACTCTAACACATACTTCCTTTATTTAACACACTCAAAAATTGTGCTAATAAAAGGACTTGATATTTACTTTATTTAGCATTTGATTATTAGAAATTACCAAACATTGCTGCTAATCAGTTTGTAGAATGCTCGCAGAATTTTGAGTAATTGAATCGAATTTTCTTTTAGTAAATTCTAGGCACAATGGACTGAATAACTTTTAAAACATCCTCCATAGAGTTCCCTTAACCATAGAGGTCTTTTAAAGACTTCCGGATCATATAATAGAAAGCATTTTGTAGCTATGTGCTAGTTATTATTTGTAATAAGTTGGTGGCTTGCCTTTGCCATTCGGCAGAGGTGAGAAGCTGGATATGTTGCAAATGGACTTCATGACCGTATTTGATTCTAATTGCTTAGAAAATTAGTATAGACTTGGGCCTAAAATGGTATTGCCATTTTATAGGACAATGATGGCATTGACATTTTGAGACTATTATATGTTAATGCAGTTTGGATAGTATTTTTCTAAGGATTTCCTCTGTTCTCAGGTGGACATAGCGGAGAAAACTTGTGGTACGGTCCCTGTCCTCTCTCTGCTCATGTGAATCTATGCATGTGAGAATGACCAAAGTCAATCAGATGCTGAAATGTGCCTGCCAGAGAATCAGACTAAAATGTATCTGACCTCCTATAGCTCTGAGAGGTTAAGAATCAGAGACATCCATACTGTCATCTCAGGACATTAGGGAAGACTTCAAGGAGGAGGTGGAGTTTGTGCTGGGTGTGAGAGGAGGAGTAATATTTACCAAGGCAGAGAGGACAAGAGAGAGAGTGTTTCTAGCACTGAGAGTAAAGAGTAGGATATATGGTTTTTGACAGCCTGTGTATGATTCAGAATTTCCCCAGGCCCCAGCAGTCTGTGGTACCAAAGAAGTCACAATTATATTGACAGTGTAACTCTGGCTAGTTTGTCATGACAAAGGTTGTGCTGGCATGGGAAGTGGGGGACAGGGTGGCAGCACTAAGACTGGTATTGAGTCTCTGAGGGTGCTCCAGGCGGTCAGATGGCACTAAGTATTTTATTATCATTCTATGTCACTTAGCTGTCAAAGATATTTTTTTCAGCTTCCCGAATTCAACTTTTTAAAACAAATTGTAGTAAAATATACAGAACACAAAACTTACCATTTTAACTGTTTTAAAATATACGGTCTGGTGGCATTAAGTACATTTACATGTTATGCCAGAGTGCTCTTAACATACATTCTCATTTAATTCCTACAACCACCTTTGAAATCCTTATTACAAGCCATATGTGGAGAAAGGTAAATTTGAGGAGTGTAACAATTATCTCATTAAAAAGATAAAGGTTGCTAGTGGGTTTCTGTCTCCCCAACCCCTTTTTTTGGGCTTGCTTATATCTCAAGTCATAATCTAGGAATCAAGCCTCTAATTATGTCAATTAAATGCTAAGTTAATACTTTACCTAGAGAGATAATTATTTTGTTAGACTTTCTTCTAAGTTCAGGATTTTCAAAGGCAGTGAATTTATTATATTAAGGATTAACAAGACAGTTTCCATTTTACCACCCAATGACAAATCTGTTTAGCTGGCCATAACCAGGGCTTTTCTCTGGCAGCAGGAGGTTAAGAATAGAACAGATTATCAGTGGAGGTTGTGAAATTACTTCCCTGGAAGAACTTTGTGAGCAAGAGGAGATACCATTTGCCTGGCATGTTTGATTCACTCCTTCCGCCCTGAGCTGTTCAATAAAAGAGCAATCTAGTTTCTTACCATAGGCAAGCCTTGACTAATATGATCTGCTTCCCCTAGGAAAGCTCTGTAGAAAGTTAATACCTGATGTACACATTCAAAGGGAGGCAGCAGCACAGATAGAAAGCAATCAAATGATCTAGAAGGCCTCCATTTCCTGCACGGGAGCAAGCTGCCCACTCCCCTGTCCACTATCCCTGGGCCCCCCTGTTCCAGGTTGGGCCACTGCTGTCTATTCCTTCCTGTATGAACAGAACAATACACATTTATGAATTGGTTCTGTTGAGTAAAAGAACTTAGTCCTTAACAATTTTAGTTAAAAAAAAAAAAAAGATTTTCAAAAGTATTTCAAATGATACGATGTTCTGTGAAATTCCATGTCTGATTCCTCTGGGAAAAACATCGGGAAGATCTCATTCAATTGTCCTGTGTTCATTACATGAACTATTAGGGACACTTTATGCAGTAGGTTCTGACTATTTCCACAGGAGATATACTGGTGAATGTGGAGGACACAGAAGATGGCCTGGGTCTACTATATACTTCTCTTCATGCATCTTTCTGCACTTGTACTACATCTTTCATGTTCCCTTGCAGCTGATGTTTCAGGGATTTAATAGTCACAAGGCCCCATTGAGTGTGGAGAAGCTAAATGAAGCCTCGTGTCTCTTTGCTGCATCCTCTCATGTTGCTGGCAGGTTAGGTCCTGGAGATTTATAAAATTAATATAGAGCCATGAGGTAAAAGCTGTAGAAGAGACCCGAGCCCTGCAAAGCTGCAGCGATGGTTAGAAATGAACAAATATGTTGTTTCTACTTTTGCTTTCTTCCTTGCGTGATTGTCTACACAGCCACTTCAATAGAGAGCAATTGATGGTCTTTGTGTCCTGACCCCTAGCTGCACATGAGGTTGATGTATCTTTCCTTAAACTATGGGTCTCAGGTTGCTCAGCTCTCCCTGATGGTATCCTGAAACTTGAATAGCTGAAGGCACTAGCAGTTCTAATCTCTAGGCACCCACCACCCATACACTTTCCTCCTAAAACTTCCTCTATAATGGTTTACTGCCCAGGGGTCAGTAACCAATGGTTGTGGCACTTTCTTTATATACAGTATTTATTCTGAAACCTAAGAATTGTATTTGAGAAATTTTGCAAACTTTGCACTCTGATGGACCTGAGATTTCATCTAGGCTCGAGACACACACCAAGGAGCCACTGGTATTGTTACTGTCTGATGCAACAACCACCTGCTTACTCTTGGAGCCAATGAGATATGAGGCAGAAAACTTGGAGAAAAGAGGTTTATTCTGAATTCAGAATTCAGGGAGACAGGTTCAGTGTATTTACCAAGGCCTGCTCAAATTAACACAAACTCATTCCAGTATTTATAGTGAAACAGGCATTGTCTTATCTATCTTAACTATTGATTAATAACAATTGCTTGTCTTATGACCATTATTTAGTATCTTTTCTAATCAAAGTTTAGGCTCCAGCAGTTGCTGACATAAGCCAGTGTTCAGATTGCATCAATCTTGCCATTGTTTCAAGTTACAATTGCTTCAAATTACAATTGCTACAAATACAATTTCAGGAGGCTTATTTTTCAGTTGGTTACAGTTCTTCTTACACTGGGACTTTTGGTTCACAAGACTTAGCTAATAATTAACATTATATATAAATTTTATTCAAAGGCATAAAAGAAAGCAGTTTTTATTTAAGGACAAAGAGGACAGACACAGTCTTGAAGTTTTAGGGAGTTTCAACAGAGTCTATTTCTTATCTAGGTCTGGTGGAGGTTTCTCCAGGGATGTGCAGTGTTTTATTTTTTGTTGTTGTTGTTGCTGTTGTTGTATTTTGCATCTTCTGCTTAGCAGGGGGCTCAGGGTAGATGGTTGTGTTCCCCTCAGTACCAGCAACAATTACTAGATACAGGGGCGGTGAAGAGGGAGAAGTAAAAATGTGCATTTTAAATTCAAGTGGTTTTTACATTTAGCTTAACTCAATTACATTTTCTAAACTTAATTTTTAAAATCTAAAGGAACCAAAATAGCTCTGAAATTAAAAATTCTTATTACACTGTAACCCTCTTCCAAAAACTGGTTCTGTAGATAAAAACAGTTTCATACTCCCATGACTTCAGCCTCAACCAATCAGCAGTACCTGTTTCCTAATCCCTTGCTCACCAATTATTCCTAGCTGAAGACTCTTGGAGAGGTGGTTTTGAGAAATATCTTCTGTTCTCCTTGCTCAATGCTTTGCGATATTAAACTCTCTCTATGGCAACAAAGGCTGTCGATATGTTGGTTTTGCGGGGCAGTGGGCCTGACAACCTGGTGAGATATTTGCACGTTTCTGCCTAATACCAGACATCCTAGTAGCCATGCACTGGTTTCATGGGTGATGTGAATCTGGTATGGGGCATTTGATTTTTGCTCATTCTGATCTAGAAGAATAGTTCCGGATCCAACCATTTTGTGGGCAACTCCTTAGTCCCTTCACCACAGCATTTGCTTCCCTCTATGAATATCTTTTAAGGGAAAGTCATTTACTTTTGGATGTCCTCGATCCTTGCTTGACTAGAGGATTAGTTCCTGGATGGGTTGTTACAATGGAGCATCTTTCATAACTATGTAAGCCCCTCGTTGATGTTCCACTCATAGAAACAATTAGGATGCCACAAGGTCACACGATCTGCTGCTTCAGATAGGCAAACAAACCAAGCACTTTGAAGAGAAGATACTTAAAACAGTTTGCTCTAGCAGGGACTGACAAGAAAATGCTGTTAGTGTCTCTGATTATAATTGAGGAAGTAAGAGAATTGCCAAATAATATTAAGATTTAGTTCTTGTCTTTATGTAGGCAGAGAGATTTCAGTGCTTTTAAATGCGTAGTTCACAAAATAATAAAATTATGCATTAAAATAGATGAAAGAGGTTAAGATGTGCCACAAATATCTCTTTAAGTGTCAGAGAGAGCTGTATAGAGAGTTATAAAAATTAGCAAGCTTTCAAATAAATGACTTAGTATAAGCATAACTTTCCAGGAGGGAGGTGAGATAGGGAAGAAAGTAATGAAAGGTGACTGGGAGAATACCAAAACAACAAACTAAATTTAAAAGGAGCCTATTTTGCTACATCAGGAAAAAAAATCCCTTTGGCAGTCAACTTCTGTATTCAACCTATAACTCGAAATGAGATTACCCAAGGTGGGATTTCATGTGCTTTCTTCTCTGTTATCTGGAGTTAAGAAGAAAGAGGATGACCTGTTCTCACAGGATGGAGAAATTGTTAAATGTTGGTCAGGGCCTCTTCTCCCCTAAACTATGATCTAGGCTATAATCTTAAACTATGATTGGACTACATCCCAGACCCACGTTATAAAAAATTTATCAGTGCTTGCTTCTGTGTCTGACATCGTGATAGGCATTATTGTGTCTAATCCTTACCCAACTCTGTGACATAGGTACCATTATCATTGACATGCTACAGATGAGAAAGCCAAGGCTCAGAGAGTTTAATTCACTTGTTTTGGGTCATACAGCAAGTAAATCGCAGAGCAGATATTAAACTAAAGTCTATGTGATTCCAGCCTCCACGCTATGAACCATTACATGACATTTCCTGGGCCTGAAGTCCTCTCAATGAAACTCTGTGTCTTTGACCGGAGAACCTCTTCATCAAGTTTGGTATTTGTGCTGCAGCATCACTAAGTGCAGAGAGACATTAAAGCATAGTCAAGTGGTTTGACACCCTCTTTTATGAGGATGCCTTTTTCTCAGACTAAGGATGGATCCTATAGGCTTGAAAGACCATACCTGCACCCACCTTAGAATGTGTTTTGCTTCCATCATCACATGGATCCACACCAGCTTTGTAGAGGGAATACTCTTGCTAAAATGCCCAATGTAATATGAGACATCAGCCTTCATCTGTCTCAGCCACTACCATTTGTTCATCAAGGAAATTCACTTTCCCTCCTTTTCTAGTTATCTGACATCTGATTGGAGTTTCCATGTTATATTCTGGTTCTAGAACTCTTTACAACACTTTGTATACACATAGACCTGTCTACTGTTTTCAGCCAGGTTGCTCTCATGAGTCTTAAAGAAGTTTCTACAGATTTTATCCATTCGTATTTGACCACATCTTGTTATGTTGAGAACCAAAACCCTGCTCTCCATACCTGCCCTGTCCTTGATATGGGCACATAAGATGGGATAACTGAGAAATAATAAAAAATACTGAAATCCTGACATTATTAGAACAGTTCTATTCTTGTTTCCTGGAAAAGTCAGAGGTGTAAAAGAAGAATGGAGCTTACCTCTGAAGGAAAAAAAATGACCCAGTATGCAGAATATGTTTATACCAGGTGTCTCCCAAAACATTTGAGTCTGTAAAATCCAGAAAATACTATCTGAGTGAGTTGCCCATCCTATTCCTAGCCCATTGCACTCAGGTGGTCCTTGTACAGAAGCACCTTGATTGGAGCCACCCCCCTTCTATCTGATCCACCAATTTTGCTCCCAAATCATTAATATCACATCCTAGCATTGACTACCTGCTATTGGCCTTTCAGGATTTTTCTTTGATTGATTAAGCATTGTTTTCTTTCTTGGCTCATTTCATCACCCACACTTTGGTGATCTATCTATGTAGACTCCAGAAAGGGACTCTATTCTCCCACCTTGACACCATGAAACATCTCTCTGTATTAGTCTGCTCAGGCTGCCATAAAAAAATACCACAGACCAGGTGGATTAAATAACAAAAATGTATTTTCTCACAGTTTTGGAGGCTGGAAGTCTTAGATGAAGATGGATGCCAGCAAGGTAGATTTCATTCTGAGGCCTCTTCTTTTAGCTTATGGTCACTGATATCTTGTTAAATGCTTCATGTCATCTTTTTTGTGTGTGTGGAGAGAGAGAAAGAGAGAGAGAAAGAGACAGACAGAGAGAGAGAGAGAGAGAGAGAGAGAGAGAGAGAGAGAGATTGATTTCTCTTTCTTCTTCTTATACAGCCACCAGTCCTGTTGGATTAAAGTCCCACTTTTATGACCTGACTTAAACTTTTTAATTACCTCCTAAAGGCCATTCTCCAAATACAGTCACAATGGAGCTTAGGGTTTCAACAATGAATTTTGGGGGGGACACAATTAAGCTCATAGCATTCACTGGCTGGAATATCCCCTTAACTCCCTCCCTCCCCTATCATAGAAGGGTATTTAAACAATATTTCCCAAATTATAGATTTTAGAGAAAATAAAAGCTTCACTGAAAATAAATTAAAGAGGGAAAGTCTAAAGGTCTTCTACTTGGTTAAAACAGAAATCTGGTGTGGCTTCCTGGGACACAAAAGACTCTCTCAAAGAAGTCATCAGCATTTCATAGACCTGATCCCGTTCACAGGAGAGACCCTCACAAACACCCTTAAACTCCTGGAGGTAACAACTCTCTAATCTCCTGTTTGTTGTCCTTTGGTAAGTCACCACTGGTTGTAGATATTTAGAATCATGAGGTGTGTTAGAGCCCAGAATTCTTCTCTGGCCCTTGTAATAGTTTTTCCTCACAGGGAAGAAGGAGAATCGATGATATTATTTATCTCCAAAAGAGCTCAAGTTCAAGTCTTGTTTCTTAAAGGAATAGTTGAAAAATGATCAGAAGTGATATGGCCATATAAAAGGTCTTTTTCAATGTTCAGTTGATGGCTGAATACACTGAAGAATTCCTGGAATATAGTACTTTCTCCAGTTACCATGACTGGGCAGTTGGAGGTAGAGTTGGGTTCTTCATGGTTCACCAGCATGTTTTGATTTACCTATAGGAAAAACTCTATCTTCTGTGCCTGGGGTTGGGGGTGGAGGAGGTGGTGCTATTTACGCCTGCATTGCTAAAGTAAGAAAGTTACAAACCTTAAAAAATTTTTTTTTCTTTGAGGGAAGAGACTATATTTTATTCATCTCTGACTTCCAAATTCTCAATTCTTTGTTCAACAAGCTCATTTTTTTTTTTTTTTTTTGCCCCCCTCGCCCACCCAGTCAACAAACTCTTATTGAATGATTTACATTCTGAATCTTTGAAGATTTAGTCCTTCTCTTTCCCCGTTGTTTGGCACTTATTGTGGGAAAAAGGTACTGTTAGTATTTATAATTTTCCTTAAGGCACAAGATACGTTTTGTTCTAAACAATTTCCTACTGAGAATAATTTATATGCTGGAAAATAATTCAGCAATTTCTTTAAAACGAAAAATAGACTATTATACATCTGAAACCTACACTCTTGAACCTATATCCCAGAGAAAAGAAGCCTTATTTTCATGTATACCTTTGGGCAATCAGTTGGCATTTGAAAGTTATAGGCTCAAAAGACAATAAATGTGGCTCATCTTTTTGAGACAATAGCTATCCTTTGGAGTTTCTTTAAGAGTTAACCTATTCAGACAAATATTAATTCTATAACATCAGATTGTTAGCATATTTCCCTAATGCCCAGGATATTTTAATTTCAGTTTAAATTTAAACACCTTTTAAATTTAAACAACTTTAATCTTTACTACCCCTGGCAAATATTTCTGAAATTAAAAAAAAATATATTTTCTCCTTTTATCTTAAGTTTTCTTCATTAGATAATAATACTAATGGACACTTGGTTTCAGCTATGTTATTCAGAATTTAGGTGCATAAAACCCATTTTGCCATCTCTCATAATCTTTAGGCCTACAGTTTTACTTTTTTTTTTTTTTAAATTGTAGATCCACAGGAATGTGCAAAAGAAGGTATTGAAAGTTCTTGGCACCTTTTACCTGGCCCCTCCCAATGGTAGTAGCATCTTGCATAATGGTAGACTATGAGAACTAGGAAAATGACTTTGATACAATTCATAGAGCTTTTTTCAAACTTCACCAGTTATACACACATTCGTGTGTGTGTGTGTGTGTGTGTGTGTGTGTGTGTGTGTGTGTGTGTGTCAAGTTCTAAGCAATGTGATCACGTGTAGCTTCAGGTAACCACCAATGCAAAGAACATGTATAACTGTACCATCACAAGGTCCCATCATTCTACCCCTTTATACTTGTACCTGCTACCTTCACCTCATTCTTTTTAAATTTTTATTTATTTATTTATTTTATTTTAACGATGTGGGGTACAATTCAGAGTTAGGTGTACAAACGTTGATTACGCAGGTACCCTTGTTGATGAGGTGTGCCCTTCCCTCCCCTAGAAGCTTCCCTCAACTGCCAATCCCACCCCCAATCCCCTGACAGTTTCCCATTACTGCCAACCCCTTTCTTATAGTATTATGATAATTGTTCAAGGTTTGCTTATGAATGAGAACATAGGGTACTCTGTTCTTTGTTTCTGTGATAGGTCTCTAAGTATGATTGACTCTAAATCCATCCAAGTTGCTGTGAAGTCCATATGTTTGTCCTTCTTTATGGCTGCATAATATTCCATCATGTATATGTACCACATTTTTATATCCAATCCAGCTTCGATGGGCAGTGTGGTTGGTTCCATGTTTTTGCTATTGTGAATAGAGCTGCAACAAACATACGTGTACAGGTATCTTTTTTGTGGAATGATTTGAGTTCCTCCGGGTATATTCCCAATAGGGGAATTGCTGGGTCATATGGAAGGTCAATTTCCAGTCTTTCAGAAATTGCCACACTGTCTTCCAAAGAGGTTGCACTAGTTTGCATTCCCACCAGCAGTGTAGGAGCGTAATTTTTTCTCTATGTCCTCTCAGCATCTGTTGTTCGTTTTATTAATGGTGGCCATTCTTACTGGGGTTAGGTGGTATCTCAGTGTGGTTTTGATTTGCATTTCTCTGATGATGAATGAGGCTGAGCACTCTTTCATGAGTCTGTTGACTTCCCATATATCTTCTTTTGAGAAGTGTCTGTTCATGTCTTTTGCCCACTTTTTAATTCACCTCATTCTTAATCACTGGCAACCACTGTGCTCTCTAGCTCTATAATTATTTATTTTTCTGGATGTTATACAAATGGAATCATGAAGCAAGTATCCATTTCAGGTTGTTTTTTTTTTTTCATTCAGTATCATTTTTTGAGCTTCATCTAAATTGTTACGTTAATCAGTAGTTCATTTTTTTTTTATAACTGAATAGTTTTCTGTAGTATGAATATACCACAGTTTATTGAACCACTTATTCATTGGAGGGCATCTAGGTAGTTTTTACTTTTTGGCTATGGTGAATAATGCTGCTATGGATATTCCCACTGAAATGTATACGTGAAAAAAGGTTTTATTTCCCTGGAATATAGGTCCAAGAGTGTAGTTGCTAGGATATGTAATAGTCTATTTTTAGTTTGGAAGGTTTAGCTGAATTATTTTTTGTAGTTGTTACAATCCTATGAGTGATCCAGTTTCTCTGTATCTTTGTCAGCTTTTAGTGCTAACATTTTATATATATATATATATATATACACACACACACACACACACATATATACATATATATGTGTACTCACATATATACATATATATGCCTATATATATGTTTTAAATGTTAGCAAATATGATATTGCAATATGGTTTTAATCAATATTTTATTAATAGTAATGATGCTGAGCATCTTTTCCTGTGCTTATTTTCCTTCTGTATAGCCCTTTGTTAAAATTTCTATTCATGTATTTTACAATTTTCTTATTGGATTGTTTTTCTCAAACTCATTCTCCTGGCCTCAAGTTCTGGGATTCTGCCTCGGCCTCCCAAAGTGCTGGGATTACAGATGTGAGCCACCACATCCAGCCTCTTATTAGATTGCTTTTCTAACACTGAACTTTGATAATTTTGCATATCTTCTAGATCCTAGTCCTTTGCTGAATATGTGATCTGCAAATATTTTCTCTAAGTCTGTAATTTGTCCTTTCATCCTCTTAACAGGGTTTTTCAGGGAGAAGTTTTTTAATTTTGTGGAGGTCAAATTTACCATATTTCCCTTTCATGATTTGTGGTGAATTTGGTGTCAAGTTGAAGAACTAGTTTCCTAATCTTAGGTCTTGAAGATTGTTTTCCTATTTTTTTTTTCTAAAAGTTTTATAGTTTTATGCTTTACATAAAAGTCTGTAATCTAATTTGAGTATTTTTTGTGTGTGTGAAGTGTGAGATTTTGGTCAATTTTTGTTTGGGTTTTGTTTTGCTATGGATGTCCTATTGTTCTAGCACAATTAATTGTAAAGACTATACTTCCCTCAGTGAATTGCTTTGCTCTATTGTTAAAAATTAATTTGACATATCTGTGCGGATCTGTTTCCGAATTCTCTCTTTCATTCCACTGACCTATGTTGTCTAGTGAATCACCAAGACCACAGTGTCTCAATGCCAAATAGTGAGTCTTAATGCCAGGAAGGGTGATTCCTTCCACTTTATACTTTAAAAAATTTTTTTCAGCTGTTTTAGGTACTTTTCCTTTTATAAAGGTTTTAGAAGAGCTTATTTATGTCTGTAAAACAACTTGTTATTGTGACAAAAATTGCTTTAAACTTATAGGTCAATTTTGGGAGATTTGACATCTTTACAATGTTGAGCCTTCCAATCCAATAATATGACATGTTTTTCCAAATATTTGGGTCTTTAATTTCTTTTATTTGTATTTTTATAATTATCAGCACACAGATCCTGTGCATGTCTTGTTAGATTTACACCTAAGTATTTAATTTTCTTGGAAACAGTTGTAAATGGCACTGTATTATCTACTTTCATTTCCACTTGTTTGTTGTCATATAGAAATGGAATTAGTTTTTTTGTGATGAATGTGTATCTCATGATATTACTGAAATTATTTATTAATTATATAAGACATTTTATCGATTGCTTGAAATTTTCTGTGTAACTAATTATGTAGTTTACAAAGACATTCCACCCTGCCCCCCCAGGTCTTTCTGCCTTTTTTTCTTGCCTTAATGCAATGGCTAGAACTTCCATTGAATAAGGGTGGTAAGAGCAGACATTCTTGCTTTTTTTTTTTTTTTTTTTTTACAAATTTCAGAGAGGCAGCTTTCAATCTTTCACAATTATCATGTTAGCTATAGGTTTTTGTGTATGTCCTTGATAAGGTTGAGAAATTTATCCTCTATTTCCTATGCCTATTCTTTTTTTCTATTATTCTGAGAGTTTTTATTATAAATGAGTGTTGAATTTTGTCAAGTAGTTTTCCATGTCTGTCTGTCAATGGATATAATTATATGATTTTCTTCCTTAGTATATTGCTACAGAGAATTACATTGATTGTTATTTAAATACTAGACTAGTCTTGCATATCTGGAATAAATTTCACCCGGTCATGGTGTATATATTATTTTTGGTGTTTTTATGCAATGTTGTATTCAACTTGCTGAGATTTCTTTTGAGAATTATTGCTTCTAAGTTTATGAGATATATTGGTCTGCAGTTCTATCTTTCCCTCTCTCTCTTCTTTCCTTCCTACCTGCCTCTCTCTCTCTCTCTTTCTTTTGCTCTTATTCTTTCTTCCTTTCTTTCTTTCATTTCTAATATCAGACAATACTGGCTTTTAAAAATGGATGACAAGTGTTCTTTCCTCTTCTATTTCTGGAAAATATTGTCTAAAATGTGTGTTGACTTTTCTTCAAATAGTTGGTAATATTCCTCCAGTGTAACCACCTGTACCTTAAGGTTTCTTTTTCTGAAGTTATAATTGCATATCTAATTTCTTTAATAGTTATAAGGCCATTCAGAATATCTCTTTCATTTTGACTGAATGATGCTGGTTTGTGCTTTTTGAGAAAAATTTCCATTTTTTTCTAGTTGTCACATTAAATGTAAAATTGTTCATGGCATGTCTTCATTTCTTTATTATCTTTTTAATAGCTTCAGGATATGTTTTTAAGTCTCTAATTTTGTTCCTGACATTGTTGATTTATGTCTTCTTTTTTGTTTTTGTCAATCTTGCTGGAGGTTTATTGATATTATTGCTTTACTTTTGAAGAATCAGCTTTTTGTTTTAGTAATTTTCCCTATTGTTTTCCTGTTCCAAGTGTTATTGATTTCTATTCTTTATTATTTCCTTTCCTTTGCTCACTTTAGGTTTATTTCACTCTTCTTTCTCTAGTTTTTTAAATAAGAACTGTTATTCTTGATTTGAGATCTGTCATCTTATATAATGTAAATATTTAGTGCCATGCATTTCTTCCTCAGCACTGCTTAGCTTCATCCCACGTATTTTGTTTGGGTGTGATTTCATTTCCATTCAGTTCTATATACTTTTTATTTCCTTTGAGATTTTCTCTTGACGCATGGATTGTTTAAAGTGTGTTACTTTCTCAGTATTTGAATATTTTTCTGTTGTCTTTCTCATTGATTTCTAGTTTGATTTCATTATGGCCAGAGACCGTACTCTGCATAATTTCAATTTTTAAAAAAGTTGTCATGGTCTATAGCATGTCCCAAAATACTGTCTTTGTTGTTGAATGTTCTATGGGCAGTTGAAAAGAACGCATATTCTGTGATTGTTGGGTAGACTGTTAAATAAATGTCAGTTGGATACTGTTAGTTGATCGTGTTGTGGAATCCTTCTGTATCCTTGCCTTTATTTTGTTGTGTATCTTGTAGTTCTATCAGTTGCCTAGAGTGTTGTTTCTTGTATAGATATTTATAATTGTAAAGTCTTCTTGTGACACACAGATTCTTTTATCATTATATAATGTTCACTTTTGTGCTTAGTAAATGTCTTTGCTCTGAAGCTTACTTTCACCAATATTGATATAGCTATTTGTAACCCACATCTCTATAATAAAAAAATTAATGTTCATATGATATATGTTTTTTACTTTCAACCTACTCATGCTATGTTTGAAGTAACTTACTTGGAGACAGCATATGAATGGGTCATTTTAAAAAATTCACTGTGCCAGTCTTTGCCTTTTTTTTTTTTTTTTTTTTGAGTTGGAGTCTCACTCTGTCGCCCAGACTGGAGTGCAGTGGCCTCTCCCGACCACCGCAGCCTCGACCTGCTGGGCTCCAGCGATCCCTCCGCCTCAGCCTTCCGAGTAGCCAGAATTACAGGCGCACGCTACCACACCCGGCTGATTTTTTTATTTATTGTAGAGATGAGGTCTCGCTGCCCAGGCGAGTCTCGAACCCACAGGCTCAGGCAATCCACTCACCTCAGCCTCCCAAAGGCGCGGGATTACAGGCTGAGCCACCGAGCCCGGCTTCAGTCTTTGCCTTTTAATTGGTATATTTAGACTATAATTACTTTGCTTTGTGCTCACTATTTCGAATTTCTGTTTCTCTCTCTCTCTATTTTGCCTTCTTGGGAGTTACTTGAATTTTTTAGGTCAATTTTGTTTTTAATATTTTTTACTACATTGCTTTGTATGGTTTTCTTAGTCTTAATGCTCTAGCTATTACTGTGTACATACGTAACTTACCAAACCTGATGGTGTTGAATTTAACCACTTCTAGTGTGATATAGAAACTGTATTTCCATTTATGCCCCTTGATAATACAACTTTTAAAATATAATTATCTTCAGATTTCTTTTATTCACATTCAACATCACAATTTTTGCTTCAACGTAAAATATGATTAAAGAAACTCATGAATTGAAAGAGAGTCTATTACATTTACTTCTATTAGTTCTTATTTTCTTTCTTTTTTTCTGAAAGACTGCTTCACTACACATGGGGTTTGACAGTTCTTTTAGTACTTGAAAAATATTATAACACTTTTGATTTCCTCCACTGAATCCCTTACGGTGGAGAAATATGTTGTTAGGCTAACTGGTGTTCCCTCGTAGGTTGGAGATGTGTCATTTCTCTCTAGTTGTTTTGAAGATATTTTTTTTTTCTTTCTTAAAACTGTGAGTTTACATCTGTTATCAAATTTGGGAACTTTTCAACCATTATTTATTTTTTATTGTATTTTATTGTAGGAATGTAGTGTACAAGTTAGGATTAACTACATAAGTAGGCTGCCTGCAGGTGAAGTTTGGTTCTAACTGGCTCTCACTCTCCCAGGTAATGACCCAAGTACCCTTTGTGTAGTCCTGTGCTCCTCACCCTTCTCCCTCTCTCCTTCCCCTAGCACTGCCCCGTGACTGCCTATCTCTCCCTTGTGCAAACGTGACTAATGGTCAAGGCTCACTTGTGAGTGAGGACATGCAGTATTCAGTTCTTTGTGTCTGTGACATAGTTCACTTAGTATAACGATCTCTAACTCCATCCAATTTGTTGAGAATTCCATGATTTTGTTCTTCTTTATGGCTATGTAATAGTCCATTGTGTATATGTATTGCATTTTCTTTATCTAGTCTGTTTTTGAGGAACAGTAGAGTTGGTTCCATATCTTCGCTATTGTGAATAGTGTAGCTATAAACATGTGTGTGCAGGTGTCTGGTAGAATGACTTATGTTCCTCCAGGTATATTTCCAGGAGAAGGATTGCTGGATCATAGGGAAGGTCAATTTTTAGTTTTTTAGGAATTGCCACACTGTTTTCCATAGAGGTTGAACTAGGCTGTACTTCCACTAACAGTGTAAAAGCATTCCCTTTGCTCAGTACTTGTGCCAGCATCGGTTGTTTTTTGCCATATCAATGATGGCCACACTTATCACAGTTAGGTTGCATCTCATTGCAGTTTTGATTTGCATTTTTCTGATGGTTAGTGAGGCTGTGCATTTTTTCAAGTGTCTGTTGGCTGCTTCTATGTCATCTTCTAAGAAGTAACTGTTCATGACCTTGAGCCACTTTTTAATGGAATTGTTTGCTTTTTTTTTCACTCCATTTGAGTTCCTTATAGATCCCTGATTTTGTTAGAATTTTGTCAGATGCATTATTTGCAATTATTTTTTTCTCAAACTATGGGTTGTCCCTTTACTCTCTTGATGGTTTCTTTTGCTGTGCAAAATCTTTTCAGTTTGATGAAGTCCCACTTGTCTTTCTTGGTTTTTATGACATTTGCTTTTGGGGGCTTGATCAGTAATTCAACCATTATTTCCTAAAATAGATTCCTAGTTCCACACTTTTTCCTCTCTTTTTCTGGAAATATGATCATATGAAAGCCAGATATTTTGTGTTTGTCTTACAACATACTGTGACTCTGCTCATTTAAAAAAAATATTTTATTTTAAAGATGTGCGGTATAATTCAGGATTAGGTAGACAAGTGAATATCATACAGGTAAAGTTGACTTTGTTCATTTTTAAAGAAAACTTCAGTCTATTATCTCTCTCTTGTCCAGAATAAATAAATTTTATTGATTTGTCTTCCAGTTTACCGACTCTATCCTTTGTCATCTCCACTATCCTATTAATGTGTCTTTATTGTATTGTATTGTGAAGTTCTATAATTTCCATTTGGTTCTTTTATTATCATTTCTATTTATTTGTTAAGATTTTTATTTAAGAAGAGTTATAATTACCGCTGAGGAAATGTATAATGGCTGCTTTTAAATCCTTGTCAGATAATTCCAACATCTGATACATGTTGGTATTGGCTTCCATTGATTGCCTTTTTTCATTTAAACTGTGATTTTCCTGGTTCTCCCTACGGTGAGTGATTTTTAATTTTATCCTGAATATTTTGGTTATTATGTTAGAAGAGTTTCCTAATTATAGCTTCGTCTTTTAACAATAAGTTTCCCTTTTAGGGTTTAGCTAGTAAATCAGGTCTATTTTTGTATTCCAGGGACAGTTTAGTTTTCAGAGACCTTACATTGCTATGCTGGTCCATTTTATTTTTCTAGTGCTGCTGTGGCTTCTCCTTAGTCCCTGCCACAGTCTTCTATAGGAGCAGAAGACACTTTCCTGGGTTGTCTGCAGTCATTAGGTGACCTTTGGGATTAAGGCAGAAGCTGCTGGATCTGGGTCTTCTTATGCTGCTGGGTGAAGAGTAAGAGGCCAAAGGGTTTCACTGCTGTTACTATGGGTGTATGGGGCCGCATGCCAGGTCCTCTTTGTTTGTGAGTGGGGACCGAGACATCCTAGGCATTACTGCTGCATTCCTGGAAAAGCAGACAGCACGGGCTTGCCCCATTGTAATGCAGAGGTTGGGGCTTTGCCTAGGAGTTCATAGCTGGACTTCTTTTCTGGCCATAGTCAGAGAAAGCCACTCTTTCTCATCTTCTTTTCCCCTCCTCCCTTCCTTCCTTCTCTCTCTTATGCTGTTCTAGGCTGCAGGGCTGTCTGGCGCTCAGGCTGGAGGGTGCAGGATGGAGCAAAGGAGAACTCAGGGAATCCACTAAGTGTTGGTCCTCCTGCCTTTTTTACTTCTAACTTTTGGAGTCCTTTTATTGTTGTATTCTTGACTAAATTCCCGGGGTATTTAGTTGGACTTAGAGGGGAGGAATAGTATAAAATGAGTTGCTTTTCTTGCAGCTTCACTTTTCCATGTGCTAAAGGATCAGGTGTCAAATCAATCAATCGGGATTTATTGATTATGATTGTTGTTTGAGACACTGTGCTTGTCAGAATTCAGATTCAAGGTGTCAGGGTAGCATTGAGAGCCACAGTTAAAGCACAGTGAAGCTAAGGAGGAACAAGATAATTTTAAAATAATAATAGTAATAATAACTGCTAACATCCACTGAGTATGTAGACTGTGTTAAGTACTGTGCCAAGCACTTTTGTAGCTTATTTAATCCCTGAAAGGAGATATTATTTAAAGTGAATTCTGTCTCCATTTTACAGCCAAGGACATAATTCTTTAAGGAGAGTCCTAACTTGCCTAAAGACACATCCTGCAAACTGTGGATTCTGGATTCATACCCAGGTCTGAGTCTAGCCTCAATCTTACCCATGCTCCATATCCTCAGGCATCAGTGGGAGAATCTTCTAGTTCTATCAGGCAGGGTGTAGAGCAGCTGCATATCTTTGGGCAATTTACAACTTTTCTGAGCCTCAGTGTTCTCACCTATAAATGTGACTAATATCAACTTCACAAATAGGAGTGTACTTTGTAGCAGTCAGAAGTGGCAGAGGGCAATATAGGTCTGTAGGAGAGCTCTGGCAGCATGCCCCCAGCTGTCTTCTGAGGGCATGGGGTGAGGACTAAGCATCTGGCCACAGTAGTAGGTGTTTCTCCAGTTGTTATCAGGAAGCTTAGACTCTGGTGGTGTGAGCTCAGAAACATCATTACAGACAGGTACATATAGCCACAAGGGAACAGGTGGTGTAGGTTTCGTGATCATCTGGCAGACTGGAAATTTTAATCCCAATTATCTTATTGTACAGTTGCTATTATTTTTTCTTTTAAAGAAAATCCCCTTTCAATATTATGACTCCCAGATTATTCTAACCTTATTAGACAATGCTCCCCAGGGTATTTCAATTATTCCCTTTCTGTCTCCATTACCTAATAATAGCGCCCTCCTCTGTTTATCCTGTTGCTTCATTTTTTTAAACAATTGAAAACAAAAGGATATGAACTTTTATTTCTAGAACCTAAGCAAAGTTCCTCAGACTTCAAAAAATAGGGTAATGGTTTACTTGAATATTTAACATCATGATGCGTGCTGCCTGTAATGCCTAAATGTAAGAGTGAAACATCATCATTTATAAAAAGGAACACGGACAGCCTGACCAGTTATAGACCCTAGCACCATTAATTAATAATTATTGAATACTAATTGCAAAAGGTAGCTGCTGTTTTGTAGGCCAGTAAAGAGCAAATGCTGATTTTATGGAAAGAATGGCAGCATTGTAAAGCTGAGCTACAGTCCAAATTGCACAGGTTTGGAAAAGTACAAGATCATGTCATCAAAATATCAGTTTACAACCTCCTGTAGAAACTGGTGACACTCAACAGGCCTGTGAATGAGCAAATCCTACCAGGCTAATCAAATATTTCAGAGGGTGTGGAGGGAGGAACTCACTCCATGAAAAGTGAAAATCTTCCACATTTCCATGAGTGCTGATGATCTGCAAGAACATTTCAAAATCAATACAGATAAGAGCACAGGTGGAGATTTTAGAGCAACAGCATGACTATTCTGGAAGATGAAAACATAGACTGGTATATTTAAGGATGGAAAACTTTTCCTAAGTTGTGATTTCAACCAGAAGAAAGACAAGTAGATGTAATAATAACACAGTGTTCTTCAATGTGTAGCCACTAAATCTTTAGATAACCCAAGATGTAACTTAATGATTTTTATTATATGTTTTTTGTTAAAAATCTCCTCTCATGATGAAGGTATATGATAATTTTGTAGCTTCATGAAGAGCACTGTGTATTGTAGCAGAAATTAGACCGATAAGGGTGCAAGGTGCAGAATGAGCATGGGCAGGGCCCTGTAGCATTTGCCTGGATTGTAGATTGTGCCCCAAGTTCAGGGGTGCAGCATAGCCAACCGCATTCTCCTGTGTCCAAGCTGAGTCAACCTCTACCCTTTCTTCACTCTGTGGTCTGTGCCACGTCAGCCTCGACTTTGTTCATTAGTGTCTTCTAGAAAACCCCTTTCAGCAACCATGGGGTTTGAAGATTCTGAAGTAGCAGACAGTAAATAATGCCTGTTGATTTGTAGGGCCTTGTGAGATTTTATCATTGTCAGTGCCCACAACACTTTGGAAGTTAGGATGTGAACCACCCCCCACTTAGCCCCCCAAATGAACTCTCTGAGCAAAAACTAAAAAAAGATAATAACCTTTTCCATTCTTACTCTTGCCAGCCACACCTTTCACTTGGAGATACTTGGCAGGTACCCAGTTTTCTTTCTTTTTCTTGGGGAGATCTTGGCTTTTAAGGACATTCAGTTTGACATCTTGGCCTTGGGCCATTTCCATGTTCATTAGCAAGAGCTCAGAAAGTACTGATTGGAGAAAAATGTATATTCTGGTGTCCCCTATTCATTTTATTCCTCAGAGAAGGCAATGACAGTCACCAAGTATGGGTACTAAATGGATATCTCTTATGTGAACAGTGCATTTAACACTGGGAAGAAAAATGTTGGTCTTGAACTTTGCAAGCTGCACATGTCTCTGAGTTCCTGAGGAAAGGGACATTTGCTGCAGATGGACTGAGTGCAGCATACGGAAGGTCTGTCGCCATCAGCACTCCTCACAGCCTTATCTTGCCTAATGAAGGGTGGACAGAGCAGGGGAGGGAGTGAAGTGTTAGATATCTAAACAAGGCACTTGTCAAGGTTAAATTCCAGAATATCAGATGTGGTTACTCACCTGTGGAGAGATGGGTTTTCTTATCTGGACTTAGATGGGCTATTCCCTTGCCAGACTAGTATACCAGGAGACAACAGACAATTGACTTTGACCAAAATAGCATGCTTTTTTTCATTAACTTGAGATTATTTTATATTTTTCTTTTTCTTTCCCTCTCATGGGTAATTGTGGATTAAAAGAAAATGTAATAATTTCTTTACAGAAATATAAGACTGGAATTTGAAAATTATAACTATTAAGTATCAATGAAAAGGGTGCCAAGTTATAACTAGGTATTATCAACAAAATATTCAAAGTTTTTGTATACCACATTTAATTATTTTAATAAATACAAAATTTATCCAAGTTTTTATTTGAATCTTAGATAACTGTGTCACAGAAATCCTAACTAAAACACTACTCTTCTTATGCTAGCAGGACACTTGAACTCTTGGTGAAGTATTCAAGAAGGAATACTCTCATGAAATGCTATTAAATTGAAAGTTAATCCCACAATGTGATAGAAAAACCATAGGGAAAAAGATAATGAATTTGACAGTCTAAGTTAAAAGGTATCATCAAAACAAATGAAACATCCTTTTTTTTTGGTTTGTTTCACAGTTCTCAGAAGTTGCATGGAACTGAGAGAAATTCCGTTAAGTGCATTCAGAGATTTAAAATTTCAATTAAAGCTGAGATGATTTTGCATTATTAAAATTGTAAATTTACCTTTGAGCTTTACTATTTTTATTAAGGACACCTTTTACTAGCCAGTTGGCTGAAGCAAGGGTTTGGTTCCTTGAGGGTGCAATGAAGATTACTTACCAAACAAACAAAAACCCTGGTGACCTAAGATTTATAGGAAAAAAGTAAAATTTAAGTCCAGAAGAAACTTGTAGTTAAACAAAATTCACCCAAGGATGCTGTGTTTTAAATATAGGAGAAATGACATTCAAACAACCAAATTCTGGGGCCAGCAGTAGATAATTAAGGTAGGAATTGTAGAGCTAAAAGATAGAAGCCAAGCACTACGGTACCCATGGCTATATGTTGGGCATCACACTAGGTACTTTACATGTAAGATCTAATATAGTCCTAGATTATCCCAATGCTACAGATGAGGGAAGTGAACTCTAAGGGTGACTACTCTTGAACTGCATGGCTAGTAATACTATAGCTGGGATTTAAACCAAGGTCTATTTGGCACCAAAGCCCTTTCCAGCACACTAGGTGAAACAAAGAGAAGTTAGGGGCCAATAAGGAAAGTTCCGAGGAAACCGATGTGATTACTAGTGTGTGTGTGGTTTGCCTTCCTAAACTGACAGGTGGAAAAAGAATGGGTAGTTGGACTAGCCTAATGGGTTAGGTGTAGGGCAGATAAAAGTTATGGAAATCTCTAGAGTTGAGGACTTGCCCTCCAACAGAAATTAGAGCAGAGGCAAGAGTTTGCCAACTCTTCAAATCAAGTCTGTATTCCACGGAGATTTGTATGTTTTTGTTTTTGTTTTTTTGAGTTGTAGTCTCACTCTGTCGCCGGGGTTGGAGTGCCGTGGCACACTCATGGCCACCCCAGCGTCAACCTGCTGGGTTCTGGTGACCCTTCCACCTCAGCTTTCCAAGAAACTGGAACTACAGGCGTGCGCTACCACACCCAGCTAATTTTTGATTTATTGTAGAGATTTATTGTCTCACCAAGTTGTCCAGGTTGGTCTGGAGCCCACGGGCTCTGGCAACCCACCCGCCTTGGCCTCCCAAAGTGCTGGGATTACAGGATGAGGCACCGAGCCCCGCCTGTTTGATCTTCTCCTACATAGTGAGGTATATTCTTGATAAGACCCCCTACCTCTCTGGACACTGAGATAAAGCTGTAACAATCAGAGAAAGATGATAGCTCACATTCATTCTCTCAGTACTGTCCAAGTTCAGAAAGCATACAGATATGAATAGTGTTTGCATTTCTCACAGGTCCCCTGGGCAGGGCCACCTTTGTTTCAATACAATACTGGAAATTGACTCTACTTCCCACAGCTAGTAACCATGAAAGCTAACCGGTACCTGCTGGTGACCTAGGAACCATCCTTTTTTTAATTCTGGTGAAGTAAAATCTGAAACTAAATACAATTATTTTCTCTGCAGTATACGATGCAGACTGCTGACATTTATTTTCTTAGTGCTCCAGTGAGTTTCCTTGGGCATTAGTTTTGTTTGGCTTCTTTCTTGGTTCCTCAGTACAGAAATTTCTATATGCTCTGCCTCAGCAGTCACACAGCTTGATGCTGGCCAGTCCCTTCATATTGTCCTTATTTTTCCACAAAGGATTTGGGCTCAAGGATCCAGAGGTGACCATCCTGAACTCTTTAAAACTATGAGAAGAAGAAAACATTATAAACTTCAAATTAGTATGTGAACAATCGTTGTGTATCTAGTTACTCTCATATGCCGAAAGTACTTATAGCCTATACATAGTTTCTTCTTTGTAAATCATATTCATATTTATTTAGTTTTTATGAACTAACGTATGAACCCAAACTAAAAGTGCTACTAGCCTCCAGACCCCCATGCCACCCCCATGTTAAGGTTTCACTGTCTTATTTGTTCAGCCAATTTGTAAGTGATTTGAAAATGAAACCAATTTGTAAGTGATTTGAAAATGAAGGGTTTTCTTCCAATCTGAAACAGGTATCTTGGAGAAATGATCTTACTATTGTTAAAAAAATTAATGATACTTATTGAAGGATAGGAAAGACTTTATTCAGGACCATCCAGACAGGTATAGGGAATACTACAAAAAAGTCTTGTGATAGGGAGCTTAACTCAAAATGTAGCATGGGCAGGTGGGAATTTACAGCAAAGCAATAATGTGGGGGGTCAGTGGAAGGAAAATTATTAAAAGGAAACATCAGGGATAAGGGGGATTCTGGTTAAACTGACCTAACAGGATCCTTGACGAAGACAGGGCAGGGTGATCAGACGTCACTTGGGGTGTGGTAGTGGATGAGACATCTGATCAGATATGGAGGATGATAAGATGCCAAGGGTGAGAGTTTAAATAGACTTATAGTGCTCAAAGAAAAGAAAAATGTCTTTTTTTTCCCCTAGAATAAGATTGTTTAGTCAGGCTCCTGAATTTTTCCCTAGGCCCATTTGTGTACTTCCTTGAAAAATTCCAGTTTTAGCAAGAACATTTCTAAGTCAATTTTGCAAAGACTTCCCCACCTTGATCTGATCATCCTCACTACCTAATTGAATTCTTCATTCTCTGTCATCCTCCAGGTGATATCTGACAACCTGGCCTGTCTTCAGCAAGAGTCCTGTTAGGTCAGTTTAGCCAGAATATCCCCTACCTCTAATGTTTCCTCTTAGTAATTTTCCATCCATTGACCTCCACCCTGTTGCTTGGCTCTACATTTCCACTTGCCCATGCTACCGGGGGGCGGGGGCAAAAGAATTGAGATCTATTTATTAAAAAATTGTGTATTTATTCTCACATGTTTAAACTTTAGTTATGTTCATAGGGCTCTTCGTTTGACGTAATACACCTATCAAGATGTTTTTTCCACCGTTCAGAACAGGTTTTGAGCTCATCAGTTTTGATGTTGTTTAGTGCTTCTGCTGTTTTTTGTTTCACATCTTCCACATTGGCAAAATGTTTCCCTTTGAGAACTTTTCTCATCTGGAGAGACAAAAAAAAAGTCACTCCAGGTGAGATCAAGTGAATAGGGAGGGTGAGGCATCGGGGTCATACCGTTTCGGTCAACACTCAGCATGGTGTGTGCAGGTTGTTTCTATAAATCACCCATAATAAAATGGATAAACATGTTGAAAGAATCTCTCCCCACCACACACACAAAATTATATTTTTCTAAAGCTGAACACAACCAATCACAAAAATGATAGCTGGTATACAGAGCCAATGGGTTCCTAGAACACTTACCTAGTGAGTAAAGCCTGTACTCCAAGGGACCCACCCTTCAAGAAACAATTCCTTTTTTGCAGTGTCTGCCCCTTGTATATTCAGAATTGAACCCAATCTCTCTCCACATTTGCAAAATATAATTGCCGTGGTTTCTATACCTATTGGGATGGCCCTAAAAAAGTCTTCCTTACTGTGCATTAGGTATCATCGAATAATTTTGAGTAATTGAATTTTTAGTCATTGAATTGAGCCTAGTTCTATGCTGAAATCTCTTTTCCTTATTGCAATAGTCATGCATAAAGTCAGTTTTTACTGCTTTAACTACCATCCAGCTCTAGTTTTTCTCTGACAGTCTCATGAAAGAAACACTAATTAGTTTTATAGAGGGTGTCTTAGTTTGGGCTGCTATAACAAAGTACCATAGACTAGGTGGCATATAAACAACAGAAATTTATTTCTGACAGTTCTGGAGACTGGAAGTCTGATATTAGGGTAACAGTCTAGTTGGAGTCTGGTAAGGACTCTCTTCTGGGTTCCAGAGTGGCAATTTTCTGTTTTATCCTTGAATGCAAAAATAGGGTTCTCTTATTTTTATATAAAAATAGGGTCCTCTAGCTTCTAGGCCTATTCTTATAAGGGCACTAATCATGTTAATGAGGGCTCCACCATCATGATCTAATCACCTTCCAAAAGCCCAACCTCTAAGCATCATCACATTGGAGATTATATTTCAATATATGAATTTTGGAGGGACACACACATTTAGTCCATAACAGGGAATGCAAAACCAAAACCATTATTTCTGGCAACAACTTCTCCATACAAACTATTGGAAGAAAGTTTTAGTCTATCCAATCTGGTTTCAGCCCCAGTCTCTGTACTGCATGACCCCTCCCTTCTCCCCATTTTTCATCTCCTCTCTCAGGTATTGAATTTATTGGATTTCCTTGACTCAACATAGAGAAGTACATTAACTCTTGGATTACTTAACATTGCCACAGGGTGATGGTGGTCTCATGGCTCTATAAAGTTAGAATAAGTGATTCTTATTAAAACAAAACTTTAAAATAATCTGCATTAATTTTTAATCATATGTTCATAAAATAGAAATATCAATGTGGTATACAACTTTGCTCCCGAGTTACAAATCAACAGATTTTATATTTAGAAATTTCCCACCTGTGTTCATTTGCTGTTTCTATTTAAAGAAATTTGTAAAATTTCTAAACCACATGGCACAGAGGCAGTACTATACAGAGAGCAGCTGAGTAATTATCAAGGCACAATAGCGCCTTTCACATGGACTGTCTTTTTGGATTTGAGAAAAGAATGAAACTTCAAAGAGGGGCCAAACTTAAAAAGTGCCATAAATAGCATATGCCATGCATCTATCCTCGATCGTTTGCATAGGTAATAACCAGAATTAAAGGAAACTTCCTGAATAAAATTGCTTCTTCTAATTAAGATTTCAAATTATGTTGGAAATTACCTCTGATTTATGTAAAATGTGAATGAAATTTTGTATAAGCTCTACATGCAGTATCACTAGCTCACTCTGATTTCTTGTTACAAGTAAGGTTAAAAGGATATTTGAAAATCGTAGTTGACTACTGCAAAATGATAATTTTCCTCTATATGAATTGAGGCTAATTTTCTAATTCTTTGAAATTTTATATGACATGGTGTGTTCTTACCTAAAAAATAATCCGAGTCACTGAGTCTTCAGAAGTAATAGGGAAATTGGGGTTTGTCCCATCTTCTCATTTTAAGGAACAGGAATCTGAGGTTAGTGGCTCATAGAGGGTATTTTAGCTAGACCAGTAGACTTAAATCCCAGCAAGCACGAGCCAGTCCTAAACATTTCCCCCTGAGAGTGTGCTCCGTGAATGCTGAAGTGAACTTAGGAACATTTTGGTTCCATTGCCTCTGCCCTCATTTAAGTTCTCATCATCTATTGTTGGATGAAGTTTACATTCAGTCTTTTCTATTATGTGGCAGCATGTCAAAAGCACAGTAAAATATCAGGCTGGTTTGTTAATCAGAAATCACAAATTTGTCTTTATTCTTTCTTAAAAGAGAGCTGAAACGTGATTAAATACCAACATTCTCTTTAAGGAAAATCACTTTTGTGATGTATTTCAATAGACACTCAGCAAATTTTTGAGATAATTAATGAATCCATCAACTTTTAAAAGTTGTTTTTTGGTAGATCCTAGATGTTAGGCCTTTGTCAGATATACAGTTGGCAAATACTTTTTTCCCATTCTGTGGGCTGTCTCCCTGCTCTCTTGATGGTTTCTTTTGCTTTGCAGAAGTTCGGCAGTTTGATGAGGTCCCATTTGTCTATCTTATTTCTTATGGTACGGGCACTTAGGGTTCTAATCAGAAATTGGTTGCCAGTTCCAGTTCCTATAAGGGTGTCTCCTGCATTTTCTAAGATTCTTATAGACTGAAGTTTTATGTTTAGCACTTTGATCCATTTAGATTAATTTTTGTGTATGGTGATAAGTAGGAGCCTGTTTCAATCTTCTGCATGTTATCAGCCAGTTTTCCCAGCATCATTTGCTGAATAGGTTCTCCTCTCCCCAGTGGTTGTTATTGGAGACTTTGTCGAAATGAGTTGGTTGAGAAATTGAGGCTTTGCTTCTGGAATCTCTATCTTGTTCCATTGATCTATATGCCTATTCTTATACCAATACCAGGCAATTTTGATTACTGTCACCTTATAGCAAAGTTTGAAGTCTGCTTTGTTTCAAATGCGCCAAAAGGAAGAAAACAAATAGCCCCATTAAAAAGTGGGCAAAAGACATCAATAGACACTTCTCAAAAGAAGATATATGGGCAGTGAACAGACACATGAAAAGGTGCTCAGCCTCACTCATCATCAGAGAAATGCAAATCAAAACCACATTGAGATACCACCTAACCCTAGTACAAATGGCCATCATTAATAAAACAAACAACAGATGCTGGCAAGGATGTGGAGAAAAAGGAACACTTCTACACTGCTGGTGGGAATGCAAACTAGCAACCTCTTTAGAAGACAGTGTGGCGATTTCTGAAAGAACTAGAAATTGACCTTCCATATGACCCAGCAATTTCCCTATTGGGAATATAGCTGGAGGGACTCAAATCATTCTACAAAAAAGATACCTGCACACATACGTTTGTTGCGGCTCTGTTCACAGCTCTATTCTTGGCAAAAACAGGGAACCAACCATGCTGCCCATCAAAGCTGGACTGGATTAAAAAAATGTGGTACATATACACAATGGAATATTATTCAGTCATAAAGAAGGACGAACATATGGACTTCACAGCAACTTGGATGGATTTAGAGTCGATCATACTCAGTGATCCATCACAGAAGCAAAGAACAGAGTTCCATATGTTCTCACTCATAAGTGGAACTTGAACAATTATAATACTATAAGAAAGGGATTGGTAGTAGTGGGAAAGTGTCTAGGGGGGTGGGCTGGGGTGGGATTGGCAGTTGAGGGAAGTTTCTAGGGGAGGGAAGGGCACATCTCATCAACAAGGGTACCTCCATAATCAACGTTTGTATACCTAACCCTGAATTGTACCCCACATCTTTATAATAGAAAAAAATTTGATTTTTGTGAAAGAGAATGAAATGGTTTGCCATCATTTCTGTACTTAAATTTACTCTCCATAGAATTTCCATCTGTCTTTTCAAAATATGTGTCTGGTTATGCTATTGCCCTCCGTAAAAACCTTCCCTGTTTCTGTGGATAGACTTTGAAGACCTCAAGAAGGCATCAGTAATCACATATGTCATTAGGCTCCAACATTCCATATAGTAGCATAAGATAGTGGTAAGAGCACAGACTCAAGATTAATATTTGGAAAATCAAGAATGGATCCACATAAAGGTGGGACAACTACTGAAGTGTAGTTAGATTTCATTTATTTCTTTTGTCATGTTTTAATGTAAGGTTGCATATGGTAAATCTCCTTTAGAGATTCATGATGTGATTTCAGACTTCAGACCAACTTATATTAATATTTATTTTAAAATAGAGAATACATATTGTTTACAAACTGTTGTGAGCTATTATTTTATTTCTTGAGCCTTTATGAATTATTATTATTATTATTTTTTCTTTTGAGTTGTAGTCTCACACAGTCGCTCAGACTGGAGTGCAGTGGCCGTTCCCGGCCACCGCAGCCTCGACCTGCTGGGCTCCGGCGATCCTTCCACCTCAGCCTTCCAAGTAGTTGGAACTACAGGCGTGTACTACCACGCCTGGCTAATTTTTTTTTTTTTTATTTATTATAGCGACGAGGTCTCGCCAACTTGCCCAGGTGGGTCTCAAACCCACGGGCTCAGGCAATTCACTCACCTTGGCCTCCCAAAGCATGGGATTACAGGCTGAGCCACCGAGCCCAGTTGATTCTGAATTCTTTAGCTAGGTGCAAATATCAGAGTTACTCAATTCCTTGTAAAGTTATTATGATAAATAAAACAAAGGGAAACAAAGCAAAAAAAATTTTCGCTGTGAATTTGAAGTTATATTTCAATCTGGAAGAGGTTTAGTATATACTTTTAAAAATTCTCACAACAAAGTATTGAAAAAATTAAATTAAATCATATTGGTATCTTTTCTACTGCTAATTGGTTTTCCTAAAAGTGTGAACTATGGTTGACTTTTGATTGGAGTGCTTACTATGTATTCTATATAACTGAGATAGAGACCATTTGATCCTTAATCAATTTTTCCTTGGGTTTGATAGTTTGATATTATTATCTGAGCAGTCATAATAATATGAGTTTGCTGACCATGTGGGTAGACTTTCTCAGATTTCTCTGAATCTAATGGAAGGTAAAAGATACTCCTTTCCTTTTCTTTGACGGAGTTGCCTGTCTTAGGTTCCATTCTTCCATAGATCAGGAGATCACGACCACTGCACTCCATTTCTCAGGTTTTCATAGCCAGAGGGCTAAAATAAATGCACAGATACATAGACAATTGAGAATATGACCAAACTCCCTGAACTTGGCTGTGGAAAAATGCTTGTAAATTTTTTTCATTATCCAGAGAGCATTTCCATTGCAATCTATGACTTATGTTAAAGTCCACCGAATACTTTCAGCATCATATTTCCACCATTATCATTATTCATTTATTATGGAAAATATTTGTTTTATTTTGACATGAATTTCTTCAGAACATAAGAAATAAATCTGATAAAATATTTACTCTAATAGAGTAAAAAACAGAGGTTTGAAATTCTCTAATTTCAGAAAAATAGACACTGACCTTCCTCTATGAAATGAAAGAAAGAAACTCTGACACCATATTACATCATATTTCATAAAGCAAGTTAGATTGAATAAGCCTTTGGGCTCATAAAAAAATTAAAACTACTTAGGTGGTATATTAGCCTGCTAGGACTGCCGTAAAAACACCACTGATTGGGAGGCAGGCTTAAACAACAGAAATTTATTTCTCCCAGTTTTGAATGCTGGAAGACCAAGATCAAGATGTCTGCAGGTCTGGTTTCTCCTGAGGTTTCTCTCTTTGGCTTCCAGATGACCACTGCCTCACTGAGTCCTTGCAAGGCTGTTTTCTTGTGGACTCACTTTCCTAGTATCTTTCCCATGTATCAGAATTTTCTGTACTTATAAGGACACCAGTCATATTGGATTAGGGTCCGTCCTAATGATATCATTTTAAATTAATCACCTCTTTTCATCAAACACAGTCACGTTAAAGGTATTTGGCATTGAAGTGTCAACATATGAATTTGGTGAGGGGGCACAATTCAGTCCATGACAGTTGGATCACCTGGAAATCAGTATCATCTCTTTCTTCATCCACATGTCTCTTTCCTTCCAACTCTACTGTTCTTATTTCTGTGGTAAACTCAATTATCTATGGGTCCAAATAGTCTCTGAGAGGTTCATGGCGGTAACTGGCCCCAATAAATATGTTTTAGGTCTAAGTTGGTCTCAATATGAGTAGAATTGACTTTTCACGCCCCGTTGCCTATATCCTATTTTTATTCCACCAGATTTCATCACAAAAAACCCTGAAATTCTTTTCTCTGATGTCCTACAAATCAAACTATACATTTTTGATACGATGTGCATTGAAGTTGATTACCTGATGCCTTGAGATTCTTGGCTAGTATTCTTAAAATGACCATGAGCTCAAACTACAAATGGCTCAATCTTTCTAAATCTGTAGTATATGACTTTGACCTGGCTATAGTGACATTCATTTATATGTGTTTCTGACTCTCTGGTTGTATTCTGAGTCCGATCACCTGGCAGAATTATCTTTTGGTTGAATTTTGAGTTATTTATGCACTGGAAATTGTTATTCAATATTGACCAAATATATTTTGTTTAACATGGAGCCCAGAAATAACCCACTTAGAGATTAAATAATTTTGTAAGAGTGGAGAGAGTAGGAAGACTATAAATGTTAATAAAATATGTTATCCCCGCTCCATTGGCTGTTCCTATTCTTAGGATAATTCCTCTGCATTTCTAATCCAACATCAATTATGGGGTTTGGGGAATCATAAATAATTCAAATAATTACAGAAAATAAGCATTTATTTCCAGTGTTCTCTATTGAGAAGCAATGTGCTAAAAAAAATGAGAAACATGTGCTGCTGCATCATTTGTAAAACAAATAAGATGCATTCTTGTTCATTCTTTAGACATAAATTTTCAACACAAATGACAAGACTGTTGTCCCATTAGAAAAGCAAGTATAGTTTTTTTACTGATTAAAATTATAATTGGGTAAAATGCTTAATGTATATTTACCAATATAAGAAGTTAGAAAATATATGCATATTTCTTGTGCACTCATTTTCAAAATTAATTCCTCCAGAACAAGCAGTGATCAGTAATGACAATTATGTAAATGACATTCAAGCAATATAATTTTATGAGATATATATCTTCCTAGTAAACTTATACAATTTGAATAGCAAAAAATAATCTGAGATAAATGCATGAAAAGTTTCTTTTTTTAGGTACTAATCAATTGATTGAAATTGCCAAGTTTTTCTCAAGTTAGACGTTACTGGGCAACCCCTTCGTGTCCCCTCCCACTCTGGGAGATTTTCTGTCCTCTCAGTAAATCATGCTTTAAAAAACAAAACAAAACAAAAGTTACCTTAGCTTAGATAAGTATCTTCTTAGTTGAATTGAGTCTAAGTTACAAATGACAGGCTTTAAATTTGCATTATAGGGGCAACCCCTTCTTTTGGTCCTCCCCCTCTACCACCACTGTGGGAGCTTTTTTGTCCTTTCAATAAATCCTGCTGTCCAAAAAAAAAAATTGCATTATTTAATCCATAGTTTCAAAATTTTACAAAGGAACAAAATGTAATCGCCATTTTTATTTTAGTTTGTCATGGAAATATTCCCATTACCTCAAGAATCATTCATTCAATTTAAAGATGAAATTGGTCAAACTTGGTGGCTCATGCCTGTAATCCCAGTACTCTGGGAGGCCAAGGCTGGAAGATTGAGCCCAGGAGTTTGAGACCAGTCTAGACATCATAGTGAAACCTCCTCTCTACAAAAAAAAAAAAAAAAGAAAAAAATTCTAATAATTAGCTGGGTGTGGTGATATGTGCCTGTAGTTCCAGCTGTTTGGGAGGATGAGGTGGAAGGATTGCCTGAGCCCAGAAGATTGAGACTACGGTGAGCCATGATCATGCCACTGCACTCTAGCCTGGGTGAGAGTGAGACTCTGACACAAACAAATAAAAAAACAAAACCAAAACAAGTGAAATTGTGGCATATGCATGGGCTGCCTACGAGTGACTGAACACAATATTTTTAGAATGTTGTGCTATCAATTAAACATTTTTACTTAACTGAGAACTAAATATGCACAGTGTACTTTTTCATTTTCTAAGTGGTCTGAGCAAGAAGATGGAATTTGGAGGCGTTTTGAAAATTGATATTGGTATCCCTCCATTTCCTGCTTGATGAAGATGAATATCTTTATCAAACTTCTTTAAAAATCTCTCCTTTTGGCCTGATTTTCCCTGTGTGCCTTAAAGATAGTATGTATACAGAAATAAGTCTTGCTGAATTTACCAGAATTTTATAAGCGTGGAGATTAGAAAAACATGTCTCTTGTACAAATTCTGCCATATTCTACAAAGGAGAATTTTTTGGCTATAAAATAATATAATTCAGAGTCAAAAGGGAACTTAGAAGATAGCTTAATCTCCCATTCATTTGCTGATTTATTCATTTATGTATCAAACCTGTATTCAAGTTTTACTATGCACCGGATATGGTGCTGGGCTTTAGGAATATAGCACTGACTGAAAGAGGAGTCAACATCGAAGATCGTGTGAAACACACAGAGCCAGGCTTCAAAGTGATAATGTTCCCGGAAAGGGAATCAATCTCATACTTCTGAACATGTCCCTCCTAAGGTGACTTCCACTGCCCTGACTTGCCTGAAACGGGAGGTGCTGGTTCACGAAGCCCACTCACAAAACCACTGCACTCCGTACCTCCAGGAGCCAACAGATGAATGTGGCCAGACACAGTGTATTTGAAAAAGATACCTGCACACGTATGTTCATCGCAGCATTGCTCACAATAGCAAGAACCTGGAACCAACCATGCTGTCCATCAAAAGAGGACTGGATTTTAAAAAATGTGGTACATATACACGATGGAATACTACGCAGCTACAAAAAAGAACAAAATCATGAATTTTGCAGCCACCTGGATGGAACTAGAGTCTGTAATACTGAGTGATCTTTCACAGCAACAAAGATCTGAGTGTCACATGTTCTCACTCATAAGTGGACCTTGAACATCTATCGTAATACTATAAGAAAAGGATCGACAGTGGTGGGAATCTATGAGGGGGGGACAGGGAGGGCAAGGGTGGTGGGATTAACAGTAGTCAATATCTGTCTGGGGACGGGGGGACACTCCTTATCAACAAGGGTGTCTGAACGATGCATATTTGTATACCTAACCCTTAACTGTACCCCACAATTTTAAAATAAAAAATGTTTTTTAAAAAAAGAGAACGTGATCAGAACCCCAAGTTTTTGCTGTATTAAACAAGAACCTTCCTCTTGGCTTAGCACCTGCTGTGACTTTCATATTTTCGATGGTAAATGTCTTAAATTTCTCCCCTTAGGCCCCTCAGCTCTGCTTCTCAAAAACACTTGTCAAAGCCTTGGGTTGCTATGCTTCATAGTCCTTTTTCTTTGAACTGTTTATTGTTTTATCTTATAGACTTTCTCGGGCACTTGTGTCTTTGATTCGTATTTACCTAACTGCCTCACCCAACTCCCACTTCCGTCTGAAGTCCCTCCCAGCCTTTTTCCTCTCCTCTGATCTCCAGTGCCCTGGTGTCTCACCCAGCTCTGTGGCCATGCTGTGTGGTCTGTGCCATCTTAAACAGTCCTGTGCACAGAATTCCTCCTTTTTGCCTTCCTTCGCAAATCCACGTCCCACTCCACTTCCTTCAGTTTTGTTCTCCCACCGTTTATACCACTTTGCTGTATGCAGATTGTTGAACATCAATTAGGCTAACAAAAGCACAATAAAACTAGTTGTGCCATCTAATTTCAACACGTGGTGACCATCAGCTCAGAAGTTGGTGCAGAGGGTACGTTTTCCTGGGACCATGCATCTGACATCAAATCATTCTATCTGTAGAACTATCAAAGAAAAAAAATTAACAAATTGAATTTTAAAGAGCAAATTGGTTTTTAGTAGTGATTCATGAATCAGGTAAATAAAAGCATTCTGCGGAACTGAGCAGAGAAATGGGCTTTGTAGGCAGAAAAGACTGAAGAAAATAGAGACAAGGAACAAAAGGTGGATTAGTCATGTCAAAGTTATTAGTATTATTATTTAGTATAGCTTAAATCAGGGAGCACTTCCTTATCATGTGGGCCCAGGCTGACTGGGTCTCTTTCAACTGTTTGCTGTGAAAATTTCTTTCTTTCTTTTTTTTTTTTTAAAGCTGGCCTGTTTTTAAGTTCAGATTGATTATGTGGCTCTAGCATGAGTGACTCTGTTCCGATTTGCTGTGGTCTGTTAGGGCCTATTGAAGCAACGTAGTCTAAAGTGATGACCTCCCATAATTTTTATTCAACAATTTTGACATGACTTCCAGCCTATATTGAGAGACTTGATCAGAATCTGTGGCATCAGCATGACTCTCAGTCCCCATCAAGGCTGAGTTATCTTAGTGTGGAATTCATAAGTTATGATGTCAGGCTTGTGGAAGAAGCATTTCTTTTGTCGTTCGCCTGGTTTTTCATTTTAATCGTAGTGAGACCATCTAGTATACCACTGATGGCGACAAACATACAAGATCCTAGAGAGAATGCACCAGGGAGATTACAATGAAGACTATCAAGAGGATATACCAAGAGACTGGAATATACTTCGTGACCAACTTCCCCATGAACCAAACCAGCTAAAATAAGCAAAAGAAAACAAACATTAATGGCTAAAAGACATTCTGAGTCCAAAGGGTAGTTAGTTGACAAGATTTTTAGTTTTGAATTCAAAGTATAATTTCCTGGTTTGTAGTTTAAACGTCTCTGGTTATGGCATTGAACATTTTGGTCTAAACATCAAGCATGAGAGCTGTCTTCTAAAATTTACATCAATTATCCAGCTCATGGGGCTTCAGAAAAAAAGAAGTTTTTGTCCACAGTGATTCTAAGTCAGAGAGGTGGGAGGAAATTAGAAACATGAGTTTAGAGAGACAATTGCATATTAGAAGAATATAGGAGCCAGTCCTGTCTACAGATAGATAATACAAGCCTCAAAAAAAAAAAAAAAAAAAAGAGCAGGGCTACAGTTTAATAACAAATGTATTATAGTTTTCTTCTGAAATAATTTTTTCTCTACAGCTTCTCCTATTTTTACCAAAGATAGTTACAGTAAGACTAATTCATTTGTAAAATAAGTCTAATCTCATCAAACTTGGCCTGGCCTGATTTTTTTTTTACACAAGTGCAACAAGAATAGTGATCGACCCTATAGGCTTTTTAAAAATCTGTCTTGCTAGAATTCTTGATGAAATATCTGAGATTAGACTTTTAAAGCAACTTGAGGCTAGGAGGTCAAGTCAAGGACTTGCCATCAGACTTTCTTTGAAATATCAAGAAATGTGTGTGAATTTCTCTATTTTTAAGATTCTTCAAATATTTTTTAAAGTTCCTGGACATTCTTTACATAAGGTTGGAAAACACTTGAAGTCAGGTATTCTACACACATTTTCAAATATGACATTCCAGTCAAAGCCTTGGTAATAAACCATATTTTCTGTTGCATATTTTTATAAAGAGAACAGATTCTCATTGAACTTATGCAAGTAACTATATTGTCATGAAGATAGAAATACTTGCAAATATTTTCTGAATTCTGGAGGGATAAGGTAGAAAGAAAAAGCAGTTCTTTCAATTCTGTTTACAAAGAAATACTTAACCAAATTGATGTAAGCTACAGATAACTTATAAGAAAAGATAAAGGTTTCCTAAGTCTAAAAAACAAACCATTAAAGAACCCACAAAATTGCAAATAAAAAGATCATAATAACCCCAAATTCTTTATCGGTTTAATGCAATTAATTGTAATTTTGCTTGAATAAGAATTATTTTTATTTTTGGTTAGCTGTTTTATGAACCAATCAGTTTCTTCATCAGAATTCCAGAAATTCTTACATAGTCTAATGATATGATCTTAAAGTTATCAGAAACCTGTACTCATCAGAGTTCTTTCCATTAATCTCCTTGAAGATGAAACACTTTAGGATGATAGCTGTTTGCAAAAGCTTTAAGGAAAGTCCCAGGGTAAATTAACATTCTGTGGATTACAAAGCTTAAAATGGCCATGGCCAAGAATCTAATGAGAATTCATTATAATGATAATGCTATTAACAAGCAAATTTTGTTGTGTCTGTGGAATACCATATTTTAACACAATAATCAAAATTATGACTGATAATATTATACCAGAGCATATCAGATTTCTAGGAATTTTATACAATTTCTGGAATATTTATATCAATATCAACATTCAAATGTATCTTAAAAAAGGATTAGGATTACTTATTATCTGACAATGCTTCACATATAATCTAACATGTTAAATGAACTAAATTAGTTTTAATACTTTTGCTTTACATAGTGAGAGACAAGTTTTTTGAAACGTTGTAAAATTATTTTTAAAATGTGGGGTACAAGTGAGGGTTAGGTACATACGTGGTTGTCATACAGGTAAAGTGTGGGTACCCATATTGATGTTATGTGCCTCGCCCCTGTAGTGTCCCACTACTGCCAATCCCTTTCTTATAGTATGATAAATGTTCAGGGTCCACTCATGAGTGAGATCATATGGTACTTCGATCATTGTTTCTGTGATAAATCACTAAGTATTATAGACTCTAATTCCATCTAGGTTGCTGCAAAGTTCATAATTTTGTTTTTCTTTATGGCTGCATAATCCATCATGTAAATTTGCCACATTTTTTTATCCGGCCCACTTTCAACTGGCAGCTTGCTTGGTTCCATGTCTTTGCTATTGTGAATAATGTTGCAATAAGCATGCATGTGCAGGTATCTTTATTATAGAGTGATTTGAGTTCCTTCAGGTATATTCCCAGAAGGGGGATTGTGGTGTCATACGGAAGGTCAATTTTCAGATTTTTTTTAGAAATTGCTGCACTGTTTTCCACAGAGGTTGTACTAGTCTGTATTCCCACCAACAATGTAGAAATGTTCCCTTTTCCCCATATCCCCTCCAGCATCTGTTATTTTTTAGTATTGACGATGGCCATCTTGACTGAAGTTAGGTGGTGTCTCAGTGTGGTTTTAATTTTCATTTCTTTGATGATTAGTGAGGCTGAGTATTTTTTCATGTATCTGTTGGCTGTTCATATGTCTTCTTTTGAGAAGTGTCTCCTCATATCTTGTCCCCATTTTTTTTTAATAGGGTTGTTTGTTTGTTTTCCTTTCGGCACATTTGAGTTCCTTGTAGATCCTGGATGTTAGACCTTTGTCAGATTTACAGTTGGCAAATATTTTATCCCTTTCTGTGGGCTGTCTCCCCACTCTCTTGATGGTTTCTTTTGCTTTGCCGAAGCTTTTCAGTTTAATGAAGTCCCATTTGTCTATCTTATCTTTTATGGCATTCACTTTTGGCTATTCCAATTTCTGTAAGGGTGTTTCCTATATTTTCTTCTAGGAGTCTTATAGTTTGAGGCTTTACATTTAGGTCTTTGATCCATTTAGAATTGATTTTTGTGTACGGTGATAGGTAGGGGTCCTGTTCCAGTAATCTGCATGTGGCCAGCCGTTTTCCCAGCACCATTTACTGAATAGGTTCTCCTCTCCCCAGTGGATGATGGTGGAGGCTTTGTCAAAGATGAGTTGGTTGAGAAATTGAGGTTTTGCTTTTGGAATCTCTATCTTGTTCCATTGGTCTATATGCCTGTTCTTGTACCAATACCAGGCTGCTGTGATTATGTAGCTTTATAGTTGAGTTTGAAGTCTGAAAGTGTGATACCTTCTGCTTTGATTCTTTTGCTAGGGATTGTTTTGGCTATTCATGGTCTTTTATGTTTCCATATGAATTTCTGTGTTGTCATTTCCAATCTGAGAAGAATGATGTTGGCAACTTAATCGGTATTGCATTTAATCTGTAGATTGCCTTTGGTTGGATGTGCATCTTGAAACAATGTTGATTTTTCCATTCCATGAGCATGAAATATTCTTCCATTTGTGTCTTCTTGGATTTTTTTGAGCAGTGTTTTTTAGTTTTCATTGTAAATGTCTTTTACTTCTTTGGTTAGGAAGATGCCAAGGTATTTCATTTTTTTGTGTGGCTATTGTGAATGGGATTCTGCTTTTTATTTAGGTTTCTGTCTGTTTATTGTTGGTGTATAGGAATGTGGCTGTCTTTTGTACAGTTATTTCACACCTGAAGACGTTGCTAAAGTCCTTTGTCAGTGCAAGGAGGTTTTTTTGACGGATTCTCTTGGGTTTTCAAGGTATAGGATCATGTCATCTGAAAAGTGGGATAACATAACTTCCTCTTTTCCTATTTGGATACCATTGATTTTCTTCTCTTGCTAATTGCTCTAGCTAGGACTTCCAACACAATGTTGAACAGGAGGAGTGAGGAGTGGACGGCCTTGTCTTGTTCTGGTTTTCAGGGGAAATGCTCCCAATTTCTGTCTGTTCAGCAGTATGTTGGATGCAGGTTTATTATAGATGGCTCTTATTATTTTGAGGTATGTTCCATCTATGTTAGGTGTTCAAGGGTTTTTATCAGGTAGGGATGCTGGATTTTATAAAAAGCTTTTTCTACGTCTAATGATATAATTATGTGATTTCTCTTTTTACATCTTTTGATGTATTTAATTACAATTATGGTCTTGCAGATGTTGAACCAGCCCTGAATTCTGGGGATGAAGCCTACTTGTCATGGTGGATGATTTTTGAGATTTGTTGTTGGACTAAGTTTGTTGAGAATCTTTGCATCTATGTTTATCAAGGTTATTGGCCTGTAGTTTTCTTTCATTGGTTAGATCTTTACCCTGTTTGGCTATCAATGTGATATTAACTTCCCAAAATGATTTGAGGAAAGTTCTGTCTTTCTTGATTTCCTGCAATATTTTCAATAGTATTGGTATCAGTTTCTCCTTGTATGTTTTGTAGAATTCTGCTAGAAAACCATCTGGTACAGGGTTTTTTTTGATTGGTAGATTTCTTATGACAAAGTCAGTTTCCTGGGTTGCTATTGTTCTACTTAAGGTCTCAATTTCTCCTTGTTTCATCCTTGGAAATTTGTATGCTGTCAGAAAGTCCTACATTTCACTTAGGTTTTCAAGTTTATTTCCATACAAGGGTACATAGTAATCTCTGATAATCTTTTATATTTCTTCAGAGTCAGTTGTGACTTCATCTTTTGCATTTTTGATTGTGTTTATTTGGACTTTTTTGGGGGTCATTCTTGCTAAGGGTCAGTCTTGTTTATCCTTTCAAAGAACCAACTTTTTGTTTCGTTGATTTTTTTTCTGTGATATTTTTGTCTTCTATGTTCTGAACTTGAGCTTTTATTTTGGTGTTCTGGATTCTTCTGCTGAAGTTAGGGTTATGGTGGTCTTTTTTTTCCAGCTTCTTTAGGTGACTTTTTAGGCTGTTAACTTATGATCTTACCATTTTCTTCATATGTGTTCGTAGAGATATGAATTCCCCTTCTTAGTACTGTTTTCATGGCATCCAAGAGGTTTGCTAAGATGTTTTTCTGTTTTCATTTGTTCCCATGAATCTTTTAATTTCCTCTTTGGTTTCCCTGTTGATCCAGTAGTTGTTCAGCATCATGCTGTTTAGTGTCCATCTCTTTGCGGGTTTAGGGGAAACTTTATTGGTGTTGATATTTATTTTTATTCCACTGTGGTCAGAGAAAGTACATGACAGTATTTTGATATTTTGTTTATGCTTGATTTATGGCCAAGGATGTAGTCAATCTTGGAGTACATTCCATGAGGTGATGAGTAGAATGTACAATATATGGTTATTGGGTGGACTGTCTTGTAGGTATTTATTAGGTCCATTTGGTCATGCATCGAGTTGAGGTTCCAGATCTCCTTGCTGATTTTTTGCCTCAATAATCTATCTAGGGTCAATAGTGGGGCATTAAAGTCCCCAGCTATGATAGCACTAGAGTCAATATCTTTTTAAAGTTTACTTAATAGCTGCTTTATAAAAACTTGGGCTCCTGTGTTTTGGCATATATGGTTAGGATGGATATTTCTTGTTGATGAATTGAACCTTTTATCATTATGTAGTGCCCTTCTCTATCTTTTTAAATTTTTGATAGCCTAAAGGTTATTTTGTCTGATATGAAGATTGTGACTCCTGCTTTCTTTTATGTTCAATTCACTTGAAAATTTGTTTTCCATCCTTTAACTTTGAGTCTGTGTGTGTCCCTTCTGGTAAGATGTGTTTCCTGAGGACAGCATATTGTTGCAGCATGCTTCTTTTTCCAGTTTTCCATTTTATGCCTTTTCTTTTTCTTTTTTTGCTTTTGAGTTAAGTCTCACTCCATTACCCAGGCTGGAGTGCAGTGGCATGCTCACAGCCACCCCAACATCGACCTGTTGGGCCCAATCAATCCTTCTGCCTCAGTCTTCCAAGTAGTTGTAACTACAGGTGTGTGCTACCACACCAGGCTAATTCTGGGTTTATTTTAGAGATGAGGTCTTACCAAGTTGCCCGGGCTGGTCTCAAACCCACAGACTCAGGCAATCCTCTTGCCTCGCCCTCCCAATTTGCTGGGATTACAGGCTAGAGCCACTGAGCCCAGCCTCTATGCTTTTTCAGTGGTATATTTAGTCCATTCACATTCAGACTGATTATTGAGATATGAGAGTTTATACACATCATAAGGCTCTTACAGATTTTGTTGTTGTTGGCTTACTTGTTTGTTTTTTGGTTTTCTTTTGATTTGGGGGTTGATTTATGCATTTTTTTCAATTGCGGTCATGATGCATGCTTTATTGGTTTTTTGTTTTCTTGAATTCTTGGTAGGAATGCGGTCATTCCTTTTTTTCTTTTTTCTGTGCTTAATACCTTCTTAAGCATCTCTTGTAGAGATAGTCTGGAGGCAGCATGCATTCTTAAGGACTGAATGTCTGGGAAGGATTTTTTTTGGTTTGTTTTCATGACAGGTCACTCAAAACATTAGAAATAACTATTAGAAAGATTAATACTCCAAGAAAACTTTGTTCTTTTAATAGACAACAAACCAGCTTCTAGGTTTGTATCAATGTACTTTTGATATTAATGCTCATTTTAAAGCACTTCTATGCCTAAGTTGTTTAGAGATATATGCCAATATCTAGTCTTAGGTTTTCTACAAAATGTTATTTCAGTTAATAATTTCCTTGGGCTGGACTCAGTGGTTCAGCCTGTTTTCCAGCACTTTGGGAGGCCGAGGTGAGTGGATTGGCCTGAGTCCACGGGTTCAAGACCCACCCGGGGAACTTGGCAAGACCTTGTCTCTACAATAAATCAAAAATTAGCCAGGCATGGTAGTATGTGCCTGTAGTTCTGGCTACTTCAAAGGCTGAGGCGGAAGAATCACCAGAGACCAGCAGGTGGAGGCTGCAGTGACCGGGAGCATGCCACTGCACTAAGCTTGAGTGACAGAGTGAGACTCCAACACACACAAAAAACTTCCCTGAAAAGGACCCAACATGTGTAGTAACTACCTCCACTCTTTTATGGAAATACAAAGAGAAACATCTATACAAAACTATTATAGACAGATTTGTATGCTATGCATTTATGTAAATATAAACATTGATGCAAAATATTATAGACAGTTTTTTGCTATCATTTGTATTGCCATGGTGAAATGAAACATATTGGATGGGGCTGCATGACATGGCATCCTAGATTGGTACTTAATTAACTAAGAAGAGGAAATGCAGAAGCAAAAAAACCATTACATAGTGCATGGTTAGAACCAGCATCCTTTGGTTATCATTAAAGCTAAATGAGACAAAAGCCATGCACATGATGGTGAGCTACCACAAGTTCTACAATGCCAACAGGCTTAGCCTTTAGAGGTTGCCCTTCTGTTGATAGCCCTACCATCAGTCAAGAAATTGGGTGCCCTCTATTTAGGAAAGGCAAGGAATAAAACATCCTTTAAAAACTTCAATTCTAGGGAAAACACAAAATGAAAATTTCAGTGCTAGAACCCTAGGTCCCAGTCTGGCCAGCAGGTGGAAGCAAGAGCAGTAATGGTGAGGACTTGTAGGAGCGAGAGGCATAGCAGGTGACATAGCCTAGAAACAAGTCAGTGTGTAGAGTGTAGGTGTAGGGGACACTAAGTCCATACCAGAGTCTAAGTTGTCACTCCTGGGGAAGTCCAGGGTGTCTCCTCCATCCCCTGTGCCAGGGACCTGGGAGCTGCAACAGCTCTGCTAAAAAGGTTAAAGAATTTATTATTATTATTGTTATTATTTTACACACAGGGACTTATTCTTGTTTTTCTACCTTGGCTGAAATGTCCTGAAGGACACAGATTACATCGTAGACTTGCTGTATGCATATTGGACTCACACATCTTAAATAGAATCTATTTGGCAAGAATTTGCATTGGATCAAGATGTCCTTTCCTTTACTTTGGTGAGAATGACAAAGGTTCAGAAAATCTGTGATTTAAAATGAATAAATAATGCAGACAAAACAATCATAGCAGAGGAAGTTTCTAGTAATTTTTAAGTGAAAGCAACACAGAAGCAGTTTAAGCTCAACTCAATATTTATAGACCAATGTTCAAAGTACAGGTAGTAAACGCATAAGGTTCTATATGATAGGGTTCAGTGTGATAGTTTAGATGTCATTGAAATGCAAATATGATGCTTGACTAGAATCTGAGCTTGTTTAAAAAAAACAGTAGGCAAAGATTATGTTGGTATAGCTTTTTATAGTCAAACATCTTTTACATACATTATCATCACATTCGTCTTGAATGGTTCTTGAAGAAAATCAAAGAAGCATCATAATTTGCATTTCAAAGATAAGGAAAGTGAAGATGAGAAGTGTATGTTTTCAAAGGTCACATAGCCGGGTAAGTGTCAATCTGTAAAAGCTTCATTTGTTCTGTAGGCATCCAGAATGTACATCTCTGATGGGAAACTCATGCTTCTTAAGGTAGAAATGTAGTGTCCAGCATTTGAGTAAGTGGAGGGAACAGAGAAATGTTATTGAACAGACAGAAATCACAATTTTTTAAATTCACTGATTCTTATAAGCAGGGTGGATGTGCTTTCTCAATAGTAATTATATGGTAAGCAGAGAGTATACCATGATTATGATTATCAGGCAAGCTTAAAAGTGATGCCATGAAGATCACATTAACTGGGCAGAAATAAACTATGTCTGGCAGATAAGTATTTTTAAATTTGAAGATGTTCAAAAAAAGGATCAAACCTTATTCTAGGAACACTACCAAGTTATGGGATGAGAGTTGTATATTGGATTGAGTATGTGACATCATTTGATACTGATGGGTTTGGAAGGGTCTTCTATCTCAGTTTTACTGATTGACAAAACCCTCTTCGTTTACAAACTGCTGCTCAAGAAAATGGAAGCCGTATCCTAATTATCTTATTCTCTATCTAGTTAAACTTTTATGTCATTTAAAGTATCCTTGAATATGATTCTGTACCTATCTCTGGTTGAGACAAATTCAAATTAGGCAATATATTTTTCACATTTCCTATTGACCTGTAGTTTTAAGGTGAGAATAGTGTCAGGTGGTAGCAGAAGAATGCAAAAATACCAACCAGCAATTAAGAAGTCACATGATTCACAAGAAAAGAAAATGTTTATCAGAGGCTCTGGAAACCTGGTTACAAGACTTATTGTCTGCCTGACCCAGAAAGTAAATCCCGTAAGAACTAGTTTAATGCAACATGGTGATGGATTTGACCAGCAAGTGACCTGCAAGTTTATTATTATTATGCCTTCAATCATACCAAATGACCCTCATCATACCAAATGACACACCTACCAGTGAGATGACAGTTCTGATTGTGACTGAATATCTGCAGAAAAGGGGAGACTATCCAATTCCAGGAAAACCCCCACCTCGTCTGGAAAAATCACGAATATTCTGCCTCCTAATATGAATATTCTACCCCTTAGTTAGGGATACTTGTGAAAGAAAAAACTCCTAGTTCAGGGTGGAATTCACTCTCTGGAGTAAGACTGTCCCCCCTTTCTTTTGAGTATGTACTTTGTTTATACAATAAAACTCTCTTTCAGTTTTGCTTTTATTTTGTTCTGATTCATCCTTGAATTCTTCCTTGAGATGGTGGCAAGAACCTGAGTGGTTGAGTGTCTCACCTCCCTCAGGAGACCCTTCCAAGACCACTGGCATCAGTTGGATTATTTTTGGGAGATTTATATGCTTACTTATAAAGTAAAAATACCTTTTCTCAACTTTCAGAAATGGTAGGGAGGAAAGAGAACTATTGTATCAGTCAGGGTTCTTCAGAGAATCAATAACAATATCTATCTATCTATCTATATCTATTGGATATCTATCTAAAGAGAGATTTTAGAAAATTGGCTAAAGCAATTGTGAGGGTGAGCAAGAACAAACTCCACAGGCTGCTAGAGATTCAGGTAAGAGTCGAAGTTGCATTCTTGAATATGAAGCTTGGGAACTCTGGCAGAATTTCCATGTTGAACTCTAGAGGCAGAATTCCTTCCTTTTCAGAGGGCCTTAGTCCTGCTTTTTAAGGACTTCAAATGATTGGATGAGGCCTACCCACAGTATGTGTTTTAGTCAAAGTCTGCAGATTTAACTGTCAATCACATCTAAAAATACTTTCATGGCAACAACTAGACAAGTGTTGAGCTAAACAACTGGGCTCCAAGGCTAGCCAAGTTGACACATAAAATTAATCATCACAACTTTAAAAAGAGGAAGTGTACATCATGTTTTAGAGTCTATCTTGCATTTTGCCCTCACCTCACAAATGCAACCTGTCACCTTTCTATGTCATACAAACATACGGCAAGAGTTTGGCATTGATAGTCATTGTATATGTTGATTTAAGTACATAGGGCGACAAGGTACCAATTTTAGGACAAAAAGGATGGTAAAGCCTTCTTAGAGAAATCTGACTTCCTTTTCTGCTTGTTTCTTTTTCTTCTTTTAGTTTTTTTTATTTTAAAGATGTAGGGTACAGTTCAGGGTTAGGTATACAAATGTTCATTATGCAGGTTATGTTGTTGATGAGGTGTACCCCCACTCCCAGCAGATTCCCACTACCGCCAATTCTATTTGTTTCTTTTACACATTAGGATATGTTTCCTTACTCCTCTGTGAATACTGTGTAGCTATCCGAGAGCAAAGGAAAATCCATTCTATCAGCAATGGCCCTCAGTTGCAACTTTACTTCATATTTCACGATAACAATGTAAGATGGTACTTAATGCTATTGCTGCACGTTATTTATATGTGTATAGCAGAGGCTTCCAAACTTTTCTCATCATGCTCCACACATGTACAAATTTTTACAAATGTCAATGTTGATATATTATTGTACTTGTAATGTATACGCACGGTGCTGTACATCATATAAAACATATATAAAAACAGAACAGAAAAGGATGACAGAACGGTAAACACAATGGATGCTCTAATATTTTTTTCTTGCTCTCTGCTGGATTGTCCTGAGTACATTCAGGAGGAGACTGCTCCTCTTTGGGGATTCACTGGTATAGAGAACACGCTTCCTGAATTGCACAGATTGTTTTTGTTAGACATAATTTAAGTGTTCCACGTTGGAGTACCAAAGTCATCTTTGTTTGGAGAATGTTGTGAGATTTTTTTGTAAAATGCAAAACTCTTTGTACTGCCCTTTAAAAAGAATACACTAATGTAATCTAACCTTTTTTGGGTGATTCATGGCTGACAAGTTTTATGTAGGAATTTCCACAAGGCCTTTCGAAGTAAGGCTATTAAGTTCTTCATTAAATGACTCTCACTGTTTTATAGCCCTGCATCTTTTCTCTGTGGTTTCCTCTCCTCAGAGCGTCATTTGCTAGCAACACAAACTGTCTTCTCCATAGTGCTTCCTCTCTGCCACTAAGAAAGAAAGCTAGAACATATCGTTTTAAATAGGCATAATTAACATTATCATTGGAAAATAGAAAATGAATCAGATTGATAGAGCAAAATTGACTTTTATTTCAACAATCAACTCTAGCCAACCCCCCCAAAAGACAACAAAATGCAAAGTGCGTTGATTAGCAAAACTAAGACTCTGTAGATCAAATTCTCACAGGAAATGATGGAAATCAATACAAAACCATGGATTTATACACAGTTTAAGAAGAATGAAAACTGTTTTAAACTTGCATCTTTATTTTTTTATTCATTTTTTTTTTTGAGTTGGAGTCCCACTCCGTCGCCCAGACTGGAGTGCAGTGGCCGCTCCCGGCCACCGCAGCCTCGACCTGCTGGGCTCCGGCGATCCTTCCACCTCAGCCTCCCGAGTAGCCGGAATTACTGGCGCGCGCTACCACGCCCGGCTCATTTTTTGATTTATTGTAGAGATGAGGTCTCGCTGCCCAGGCGGGTCTCGAACCCGCGGGCTCAGGCAATCCACTCACCTCAGCCTCCCAAAGGCGCGGGTTTACAGGCTGAGCCACCAAGCCCGGCTAAATTTGCATCTTTAAAAAGACCAAGCCAGCCGGGCTCGGTGGCTCAGCCTGTAATCCCGCGCCTTTTGTTGTCTTTTTGGGGGGGTTGGCTAGAGTTGATTGTTGAAATAAAAGTCAATTTTGCTCTATCAATCTGATTCATTTTCTATTTTCCAATGATAATGTTAATTATGCCTATTTAAAACTATATGTTCTAGCTTTCTTTCTTAGTGAGCCCGCGGGTTCGAGACCGGCTTGGGCAGCGAGACCTCATCTCTACAATAAATCAAAAAATGAGCCGGGCGTGGTAGCGCGCGCCAGTAATTCCGGCTACTCGGGAGGCTGAGGTAGAAGGATCGCCGGAGCCCAGCAGGTTGAGGCTGCGGTGGCCGGGAGCGGCCACTGCACTCCAGTCTGGGCGACGGAGTGGGACTCCAACTCAAAAAAAAAAAAAACAAAAAAAACACCAAGCCACCAAAATCCTGCTTCAATAGGTACCATGTTTACTGAATAAAGCTTTTTGATTATCAAGGAAAGCTATGATCACCTGGTAGATTTTCCCACAGATACATGCCTTTTAAGGTTTCCCAAACTAGTTTTACTTGCTGGAAATTAAACTCTTTTGCGTTTACATATTCTCTGATCATAGCTCTCTTCAAAAATTTGTGTAAATGTTGAGTCTTTCTTCAAATTATTAAAACATTCAAAATTAGATATTTGGCCCTGGCTTTTATCTAGATGTTGGGCAAGTATAACTTGAATTAGGGCTCCCCTCTCCCTCAACCTTGTGTATTATGTTCTTAGATCTGGCCACTAGTCTAGAGACCAGAAAAGGACAAATTACGGTTGTTACTTTTTTTTACTTTCAATTTAAGGAGAATGATATGAACCATGTATATCTGCAAGGTCACAAAATTTTTAGATTTTAATACATAGAGAAAAAGCTATATTATTTTCATATCGTAATTGTCACAGATCTACTATATTGTTATTAAGCTTTCAATAGAGTTGGCAGATTGCTCTTTAAAAGGCCAGATAGTAAATATTTTAGACTTTGTAGAAAGAGACAGAATAAAACCTATTGTGTAAGTATTTATATAACAATACAAAACCAAATTTCTACAGTTATTTTGTTGAAGAACTTTAAAGTATAATAATTGTATACAGTGTCTTTTCTAATACAGGACTATTAATAAGAAGAATGGGATAATTTTTCTCCAGCTATAACATTTCACTTCATTAGATTTCAAAGTTAAGTATTCCCTCTCATAAATCAATTTCAAGTGTTCATCCATAAAACTGTGCCTTAACTTAAGGGCCATAAAAATACAAGCAGCCATCTGACCCCTGCTATGAAGTGGTAATTCTCAATGTTTTGCTGTTTTTATTTTTTATTTTTCATAGTAATTCTTGGGAAGATTCTCATGAATGCAGATTGCTCAATCCCAACAAGAAGGCTTAGATTTCATTTTCCCAAGGGCCCAAAAAACTGCAACGATAGAGACCCGCCTAACTGATTCTGATATATGTGTCCTCACATCATGATCTAAGGAAGACACAGAATGAAGTTCTGAGAATGACTTTGGGGTTTCTATGAAGGAATAGGAAGAGAGCAGGTATTCAGTTTTGGATGTCTTGAGGTTGAAGCTTCAAGGTCACAGATTAATTGGTATTTTCAATTTGCTGCAGGGCAAAAGCACCTGGTTGGACACCCTCACCAATGCTTCTTTCTTTCTATTCAATGTTTTTCTTTCTATTCGGGAAATACTTCACTTTCTGCCTTTGGCTGGTTGTAGTTGCAGACATTTGGCTTACTGGTAAGTGAGCTATTATCATTTATCAGTGGCAGTGGCAGGATGATCCAACCCAGGTACTCCCAATCTTGTGATAAACAAATCCAATAGACTTTAAAAAATATTCTTCATAAATATGAAATAACAAGGCACCAAAAAGGTATGAAACAGCTAAATTTTCTGGATAAAAAGATGGTCTCCAAGTAGGTCCCAATCCACTAGGGGAGATACAATCCCTTTGTGAGTAACCACAAAACAAGAAGAAAGTAACCAGTGCCTCTGAGATGTAACAAAAAGCTATGGTATTTGGTGGGGATGACATTACTTGCATTTAGGAGGGATTTCCAAAGATTTCCTAGAGGAAGAGGCATTTGAATTGACCCTTTAAAGACAGACTAGGTATGTGAAGAAGAGAATGTGGAAGAGCTGGTGCAAGGGGGGCATTTTAGGTAGAAAAACAGAATGCAAGGACATAGAAGTAAGAAATATTGGGATGGGGTCAGAAATTTCTTGAACTTGTGATCATACAGAAAAGAAGCAGCAGCAACAAGACTGAGGATTTAGGCTAAGGACTTTGAAAACCAGGTAGACCTTTGAGGACCACATTATAGAACTAGATGTTTTCCAGTGGAAACCTCCTAAAGATTATAGGGGAGTAAAACATGGGATGGCCTGTTCTTTAAGACTGGTCTAGAAGTAGATTTTGGTAGGACTGTAATGGGGAGAGAGTGGCATTAAGAAGACAGTAAGCAGGGCCTGGCTCCCACCAAGGTGGGAGCACCTAGGAGGGAGGAGAGGGATGGATATCAACACCTGTGACACGAAGTCTGTAGAGCAGGTGACCACCAAGAAAGATGGCACAAGAGTACGAGAGAGAACCTGCCAGGTGTGTGCCTGGGCTCTTGGAAGAAGGCTGGCACCATCAGCAGACAATGACTGCAGAAGAAAAGGGAATGTTACCAGGCTTGTTGGCTCAGCCTGTAAGCCCAGCACTTTTGGAGGCGAGGCGAGTGGATTGCCTGAGCCCACGAGTTTGAGACCATCCCGGGCAACTTGGAGAGACCTCATCCTTACAATAAATAAAAAATTAGCCGGGTGTGGTAGTGTGTGCCTGTAGTTCTGGTTACTTGGAATACTGAAGTGGAAGGATTGCTGGAGCCCAGCAGGTCGATGCTGGGGTGGCTGTGAACGTGCCACTGCACTACAGCCTGGGTGACAGTGAGACTTCAATGCAACAAATAAAAAAATAAAAAAGAAGAAAAGAAAAGAAAAGTAAAGGAAATGGTTTAAAAAGAGCAGTGTTCAGGTACACCATCACTTCACTGCAGGTGATATTTATAGCTAAATTACCCAGAAGTTTAACATTTGCTTGGGAGAAGGAAGGCACATTGGGCTAGATCAGAGAAGGCAGTGTCCTAGGGCAACTGGCAAAGACTAGACTGTCTGTGGCCACAAGGTGGGTCTTGCTGGATGGGGCTCAGTCGTTCCCGAACTCCGTCTTCAGTCAGCAGCACAGGCCCTGGAGCCAGGTGGCCTGCATGGGAGTCCTGGAGCTGCTGCTTGTTTGCTGTGAAACATCACACAGGGCACTTAACCTCTCTGGCCCTGTTTTCTTTTTTAATTATAAAGATGTGGGGTACAATTCAGGGTTACGAATGTTGATTATGTAGGGGCCTTTGTTGATGAGGTGTGCCCCTCCCTTTCCTGTTTGTTTCTCTCAACTCCCAATCCCTCCCCCACCCAGCAGTTTCCCACTACTGCCAATCCCTTTCTTATAGTATTATGCTAATTGTTCAATGTCCGCTTATGAGTGGGAATATATGGTACTCTGTTCTTTGTTTCTGTGATAGATTGCTGAGTATGATAGACTCTAAATTCCATCCAAGTTGCTGCAAAGTCCTTATGTTTGTCCTTCTTTATGGCTGCATGATATTCCCTTGTGTATATGTACCACATTTTTTAATCCAGTCCAACTTCGATGGGCAGCATGGTTGGTTCCATGTTTTTGCTATTGGGAATAGAGCTGCAACAAACATACGTGTGCAGGTATCTTTTTTGTAGAATGATTTGAGTTCCTCTGTGTATACTCCCAATAGGAGAATTGCTGGGTCATATGGAAGGTCAATTTCTAGTTCTTTCAGAAACTGCTGCACTGTCTTCCAAAGAGGTTGCACTAGTTTGTATTCCCATCAACAGTGTAGAAGAGTTCATTTTTCTCTGCATCCTTGCCAGTACCTGTTGTTGTTTGTTTTATTAATGATGGTCATTCTTACTGGGGTTGGGTGGTATTTCAGTGTGGTTTTGATTTGCATTTCCCTGATGATGAGTGAGGCTGAGCACTTTTTCATGGGTCTGTTGGCTGACCGTATATCTTCTTTTGAGAAGTGTCTATTCATGTCTTTTGTCCACTTTTTAATGGGGCTGTTTGTTTTTTTCCTTTTGGCGCATTTGAGTTCCTTGTAGATCCTAGATGTTAGGCCGTTGTCAGATATACAGTTAGCAAGTATTTTTTTCCCATTATTTGTGGCCCTGTTTTCTTCTTTGTAAAATGTCCATGATAAAAAATGAGGATATCATAGGGATGGTATGATAATTAGATGTGAATGTAAATTAAGCTCTTAAAACTGTGGCTGGCATCGGATGAGTTAGTGATTATCATCATCATTTTATACTTATGATACTTAATTTTATGTATCATATATCAGTTTGACTGGGCTAAGGGATACTTAGATAATATTTAGATAGAAAGGAAAACATTGTTTCTGGGTGTGTCTTCAGAAGAGCTTAATGTTTGAATTGGTAGACTGAGTAAAGAAGATCGTCCCTCACCAATGTGGGTGGGCATCATTCAATACTTTGAGGGCTGGGACAGAACAAAAAGATGGAGGAAGGGTGAGATTTCTCTCTCTTCTTGAGTGAGAAATGCTGACATAGACACTGGAACTCCAGGTCCTCAGGCCTTTGAACTTGAATGGAACTATGCCACTGGCTTTCCTGGTTGTCCAGCTTTCAGATGGCAGATTGTGGGACTTCTCATCTTCCATAATCACATGATCCAATTCCCATCATAAATCTTCTCTTCTAGCTCTCTCTCTATACTATTGTTTCTGTTTCTCTGGATAACTCTGACTAATACAGCATTCAAGGCTGAGATTCTTACCCTTGAAGTATTGACATCAACAATCAATGTACTTATTTAAGAGGCTGGTTATAATGTTGAGGGCTTCCATTTGTTGACTCAACTCAGAGTCTTCAAACCTCTTCCTCATCTTTGGCAAGAATGTCAGGTCAGTGTCCAAGGATCTCTGAATAATCTCTCTTTTCTATCTATGCAGCACTGTGGGTCCCTTTTTTCTATATACCATCCTCCTCGTACTGATTTAGTTCCCATTTATCTGGAATGTTCTGAGTTTTAAAAGCAACAATCAAAGATTCATTTATCTGCAGCAGGAATAGTAAGTGTGTGGTTTGGGTGTATTTGGGTTGTGGTGTTGCTATCAGGGATTAATCAGTTCTTCAGCATACTTCAGAACAAAACCAGGATCTTGTGGATTGGGATGGGGCTTTCTAATCAATGCCTCTGTCAACATGATTGACCACTTTATGACACCCAATCTCTTCTGTCCTCCTATACTGAAGCTCAAAAGCCTTTGGAATCTCATTTACTAGCCCTTCTGAATCTATCTCATGATCCTACTTACTGTTCAAAGTTTGAGCTTTATGGTCCCCAAGTAGATATTTGAAATGAACCTGTTTTTTATGTTTCTCTTGGAAAATTTAGCCATCCATAATACCGCTCTGTGGGTGATTTTCAAAATATTTATTAAAAGCCCAAGTCTAATTCCTGAGTTTCTGAATCATATTCTTCACTCTCTGCTTTACATTTTGAAGTTCCACCATCAAATTTAATATGTCTAGACGTAAACCCATCGTCTTTCTCACAATCAGGCCTACTTTTGCACTTCCATATTTTAGTCAGTATCTCCCTCTGCTGCATCATCTTGCTTTGCACAGGTGGCCCATCTTCATGTCCTGCTGTTTTAGCCAGCTCAATCTACTATAACAAGAATACCAGAAATGTGACTTAAACATGAAATATTTATTTCTCAGTGTTCTAGGGGGATGGGGAGTACAAGGCCAACCTGCTGGTAGGCCTGGTGTCTTGTATGTGTTACTTTCTGGATTGGAGACACCCTCTATCTCACTGTGTCCTTATATGGTAAAGTGAGAAAGCGAAAACAAGCACTCTAGTTTTTCTTCTTATAAAGGCATGAATCCCATCATATCATTAGGTCATGAGATTCTCATGCCCTAATTACCTCCCAAAGAACCCATCTCTGAATACTGTCACATTAAAGATTAGGGTTCCCACATATATATTTGGGTAGGGGGGAATATAGATATTCAGTCCATAACTCCCACCAATCATTCCTCAACAATATGTTTCCAGTCTGACACTTTGCTAAATCTAGTCTACTGCTAGTGTTTCCTTTTCAGTCCTCTTTCATGCCAAGCATACACTATTCCAGAAATAAGCTAGTTGTCTGCTTCCATTCTATACATGCTTCATACTTCATTATCCTGCCAAGTGAATGTGCCCAGGTGAACAAACTGGCCTGTTTTAGTCCATGTGCATTGCTAGAAAAAAAAAAATACCCAAGGCTGGGTAATCTTTTCTTTTCTTTTTTTTTTAAAGTTTATTTGGTTCACAATTCTGATGCTTGGAAAAGTATGAGATTGGGCACATGGTAAGAACCTCAGACTGTTTCCACTCATGACAGAAGGCAAAGGAGAGTTGGTATATGCAAAGATCACATGATGAGAAAGGAAGCAAGAGAGAGAGGAGGAATATGCCATATTCTTTAAAAATTTTTTTTTATGTTAAGGATGTGAGGTACAATTCAGGGTTAGGTATACAAATGTTCATTATGCAGGTATCCTTGTTGATGAGGTGTGCCCCCCCTTCCTAGGCAGTTTCCCACTATTGCCAATCCCTTTCTTACAGTACTATGATAATTGTTCAAGGTCCATTTTTGGGTGAGAACATTTCGTACTCTGTTCTTTGTTTCTGTGATAGATCACTGAAAATGGTAGATTCTAAATTCATTCAGGCAGCTGCAAAGTCCATATGTTTGTCCTTTTTTTTGGATGCATAATATCCCATTGTCTATATGTACCACATTTAAAAAATCCAATCCAGTTTCAATGGGCAGCACAGTGGGTTCCATATTTTTACTATTGTGAATAATGTTGCAATTAACATGCGTGTGCAGGTATCTTTTTGGTAGAATGATTTGAGATACTCCAGGTATATTCCCAACAAGGGAATTGTCGGGTCATATGGAAGGTCAATTTCTAGTTCTTTCAGAAATCACCACACTGTCTTCCGAAAGGTTGTACTAGTTTGCATTCCCACCGGCAGGCCACATTCTTTTTAACAACCAGTTCTCACAGACACTAATAGAGAACTCACTCATTACCATGAGGATGGCACCAAGCTATTTATGAGGGATCCACCCCCATGACCCAAACACCTCCCATTAGGTCCCATCTCCAGCATTGGGGATCAGATTTCAACATGACATTTGGAGGGGCAAAACAAACCAAAACTACAGCCAGCATTGTCCATGTATATTTGCTGTGCACTAGTGTGCCTGTTATCCATTGAGAGGTAAAGCCTGAATGCCTTCCATTTAGAGGACCTGATATCTTCCATGTAGAGGATCTGATATCTTTAAGGCCCCTGGCACTTAGCTTGGATGGGGTTCTGGCAGGTGTCAGTGCCACAGGCTAAGGGTAGGGGTTAGACTTACAGGAGAGTAATTTGGACTATGTTCCCCCAAAGAGGAATCCATACCATTGGACAATCTTGTGATCAGGTGGAAGGATAGCTGGATCCTGTTTAGTTCCACTTGGGTAACTCCTCTTAGAAAAGATGGTGCTTTGGCTGCATATATAAATCACTGGCGAAACTTTTAAAAATGAATATGCCCCTGAGATTCTGAAAAAGATCTGAGATGGGTCTAGAATCTTTGCATTTTTAAAAGCTCAGTGGATGATTCAAGATTGAAAACTAAATTTTGGTGTTTCGTTCCCCCTTTGGCCAGAAAATTGATGTCCATAGACTGTACCAGTACTGGTTTCCCAAGGCAGAGCTGGTGCTCCTTGGAGATCAGCAGTCAGAGCTCTCCGGGATGGTTTCTGAGGAACAGAAGTGGTCAGATATTCCCAAAGATCATTTGTAGCACAACGCAGTCTCCAGAGCTGCACTCCAAACATGTTGGGATGGAGCCTTTTTTGGTCCTTTTTTGCTTCGTTGCTCTAACTGGTGTCCAAGAGAAGGGCTCTTTGAGAGATGAGATTCACACACCAGAGATAACATTCCTCTGTTCTTCATTCTGCACTGTCCTTGAGAGCTGCTTGAAAAAAGGATACAGAAGGAAGCACAGTCAAGAAAGGAGGGCAATGGAATATGTTATAGGTGAAATCATGTCCCTTCCTCACACATCCTCCCAAAGATATGTTGAAGTCCTAAGTCTCATTATCTGTGAATATGACCATCCTTGGAAATAGAGTCTTTGTAGATATAATAGAGTTAAGACGAGGTCAGTAGGGTGAGTTCTAATCCAACATATCTGGTGTCCTTATAAGAAGGGAAGAAGACAGAAGTCACAGAAGATGTGTATGACAAGGGGAGCCAGGGTTGGAGTGTTGCATCTGCTAACCTAGAAGTGCCAAGGACTGCTGACAAACACCACTAGAAGAAGCAAAGGGGGATTCTCCTTTCTGGGTTCCAGAGGGAGTTTGTCCTTGCTGACACCTAGATTTTGGACATCTATCCTCCAAAATGGTGGGAGAAGACTTTTGTTTTTATAAGCCACCTAACTAGTGGTACTTTGTCATAGCAGCCTTGAAAGCAAATGCAGGACATTTTCATCTATTCCCACTATTTGGGTGAAAAAACTCTGGGGACTGGCTGGTCTTTATACATGCTAGTTAATTATAAGTAACTTTTCTATTCGCACCTACACCATCTCATTTATTAACAAAATGACAGAGTTGTAAAGGGTGTAAGTAAAAACAGAGGATCAATTTATGTTCTTTTATGGAATCAGAGAAAGGAAGGGCCACAGTCACTAAAATTTAATTGAATGTAACAAATTGTGTTAAGTTTTCTGAGTCCTTAAGTCTCATCTAAGACCTCTCCTCCATCTGTTCTCAGTTAGAATCCACACTGCAGTACTGCTTTTTAAAAAAGATATCTGCAATATAATTTTGCTCAGTATTAAATTCTTGTCAATACAAATTCATCATTGGTATAGCTCCTGGAAGTAGTACTGGTTCCGGAAGGTATTTACTATAAAAGCTATTATCACTGGAAGTGAATAATAACCATAATACTAATAAGAATATCTAACATACATGAAACAGTTATCACATTTCTAAGAGCTTATACACACCAATTTGTTTAATCTTCTCCATAGAAACTTCAATATACAGATGGAAAAAGTTGAGGCTAAGAAAGGTTAAATAAGTTGTTCTGAATCACACTGCTTGTAGGTAGAAGAATCTTCAGCCTCTCAACAAGTGCCCTGGGTGGCACAATGATGCTCATGGAAAGTGCTCTGACCCATGGACTTAGCGTTAGGCTTCTATGGAGACTTCTAGGAGAGAATTTTTTCTTGTTACTTTTAGTTTGTAGTGGCTGTTATCATTCCTTGGCTTGTAACCACATCTCTCTCCATTGTATCTTCACACTGTTTTCTCTGTGTCTGTATTCTCCATGTGTCTATTTATAAAGGTATTTGTGGTTGCATTTAGAACCCACCTATGATGTGTGACAATTAAGTTCGTGAACGCATCCTAGAAAAATCCTACATATCTCATTGCTGAATATCACTATGGTCATCTTCGATGTACTCTCATTGGGCAGCTATGCACTGACCCTATTATGACCGAGTCAGTGAGAAGACGCTACGCTGGCAAGCTGAGTTTAATTAATTATGAATTTATTAATGCCCGGGTCAAGAGTAGGCAAACGAAAACTCTTGTCAAATTGGTGCAGTTTGTTACAAGCTTTTATAGGTAAAATTTGCAGCATTGGCTACATAGCAACTTAGTGACCATAGCAACTATTAACTAATAACTTGGCAACCAAAATGGGAGCTTCAGTTGTTAGGGAGCTTTGATTAATTTCATGCCCTAGGTATAGCCAGTGCCCAGAAAGTCCCTGGAGTTCTGCCATCAAGATATAGTTTACAGCCGGGTTCGGTGGCTCAGCCTGTAATCCCGCGCCTTTGGGAGGCTGAGGTGAGTGGATTGCCAGAGCCCGCGGGTTCGAGACCCGCCTGGGCAGCAAGACCTCATCTCTACAATAAATCAAAAAAATCAGCCGGGCGTGGTAGCGCACGTCTATAATTCCGGCTACTTGGAAGGCTGAGGTGGAAGGATCGCCGGAGCCCAGCAGGTCGAGGCCGCGGTGGCCGGAAGCGGCCACTGCACTCCAGCCAGGGCGACAGAGTGAGATTCCAACTCAAAAAAAAAAAAAAAAGATATAGTTTACATAGAGGCAGTTACATAGAGACAAGGAAGAAGAATCATTATACAATGGAATTACCTTGGTTAGGTCACTAACAATATAAGAACAAACTATAAAAATGTCAAAGCATAACATTTGAATTCAGTTAACAAAGCATGTAACTACATGGAACTTATGGCTAAGGAGTTCTGTAACAGTCAGCAGGCAATGGTCTGCATAACCTGCCCAAAGTAGACAAAGCTGGGGGTCTGTGGTCATGGGAACGTTACTGTAATCACAGGTAGGCACTAAGGAGTGAATTTTAGGTCAGGCAGGTAACTAAGATGGAAGCTTTAACCAAAATGGAGTAAGCTGGTTTATACTATTTATTTTGCTAGCAATTTGATTTTATTATCTGATTTAGCTTATTTCAACACCAGCACCTGGTCCACCTGTCAAAGTAATTTTGGAAATCTTCTTCTGGAATGGCCATCAGAGCTGTTGTCATATTACCCATGATGTCCTGAATGTCACCAAAATGTCTTTCTTTCAATATTTCCTTTATCTTTGGGGCAAGGGAAAAGTTACTGGGGCCAGACCAGGTGAGTAGGGAGGATGGCCCAATAGAGTTATTTGTTTACTGGCTAAAATATGCCCTCACAGACAGTGCTGTGTGAGCTGGTGCATTGTCATGATACAAGAGCTCCTTTAGGACCATTTTTGCACACACCTTTCTCATGCCAAGTTTTCAGTTGAGATTTTCCTAACTGTTTCTCTATTTGTGCTTATTTGGTTTGCTATGTTTCTCACAGTTAGCCAATGATTTTGATGCACAATTTGATGAATTTTTGCAATATTTTTGCCAGTTCTGCTTGTTACTGGCTGTCCTGACCTCTCTTCATCAGTGATGTTTTCTCTCCCCTCAGAAAAACATTTTTTTTTTGAGTTGGAGTCTCACTCTGTCACCCAGACTGGAGTGCAGTGGCCGCTCCCGGCCATCGCAGCCTCGACCTGCTGGGCTCTGGCGATCCTTTCACCTCAGCCTTCCAAGTAGCCGGAACTACAGGTGCATACTACCATGCCCGGCTAATTTTTTTGTTTTGTTGTAGAGATGAGTTCTCGCCAAGTTGCCCAGGTGGGTCTCAAACCCGTGGGCTCAGGCAATCCACTCACCTCAGCCTCCTAAAGCGCAGGATTACAGGCAGAGCCACTGAGCCCGGCAAGAAAAACATTTAATCCATTTCTACACTGTTATTTTCTTCATGGCATAAACTTGGACTAACATGTCCCTGATTTCACTTCCATTCATGCCAAGTTCAACAAGAAATGTAATATTTGTTCATTGCTCTGATTCAAACTCCAACATTCTCATGATAGCACACAAAAACATGCAACAATAGTAATGAATGCCACTCAGCAAGACACAACCACATGTCAACACAAACACAGCTGTGAATCACTGGTATGCCAAGGTTATGAAACCTTGTTGAGTTGTTTGTACAGTGCTACCAACTTAAGTGCACAGTGGCAAGTTCTGGAACTTCATTGTCAGAACTTGTGGATAATCCAGGATAATCCTCTCATCTTGACATCCTTAATTTAATCATATCTTTTGCCATATAAGATAATAGTTATTCTCTCACTGCATGAGGTAATAATCACAGGATCCAGGGATTAGGTATTGGACGTGTGCTGTTGGGGCCACCTTTCAATCTACTGTATCTACCAAATGCAGAAATGCTTTATCTTTAAACTCACAGTTCAATTTAATAAGGCATCTTCCTGCTACACAGTTCAGGCAATACAATATACAAATTATGTGCATAATCAGTTACCAATTTTGAGGATATCTGCCTACTTTTCCATCTATAATCTGCATAATCCGAGGTACAGGCTTAGAATGAACCTACTCTTTGTAGACATAAAATCCTTTTTCTTTTGAAAAGAAAAGCTTTATTTTTAAAGATTTACAACTTGTAAGGTAGACATTCTGATAGGTTGAAGCATAGCCTCTGACTGAAACTTTGAAAGGCAGTCACTTTGAAAAAGGAAGGATTAGAGCAGGGGTTTATACTAAACAGGTTGACCAAGTACACAATAGTAACAGGTTATAGGAAGATCCATGAATATTCAGAAATTGCTTCTGATTCACATGTACTGAACAAACACGCATGTAACATGGAACCCATATTCACTTTGATGTGAAGTCTTAACATTGAAATGTGTTATAACTACATCCAAAGGTCTTTTCAGGACAAAGCTGGAACTATTCCCCTTTTGGTGATCTTCTTAGTAAGAGAAAGGTATGGATATCAGTCTCCTGTTCAACCAAAGCTGTAGTTTATGGCTGTTAAAACAGGGAGTCAGTCAGTCAATGGCTGGTGGTAGATGTGCTGTAATTGTTTTAATATTGCATATCTTGAGATCTATAGTTCTCTGTTGTATACATTACTGCTTCCTTCTCGAGAAACTTGCTTCTTTCTCCCAAAGTGTTAAAGTAAAAAGCTGTTCTAAGGAGTAAAAGCTACTTTTACAACTGAGGCAATGAAAATCACATGACTATGGTAACAGAGATGCTGTAAAATTCAAGATGTGTGACTCCTATTTTTCAGGTTTTCATGATCTAGTCTATTTTTAAAAATTTCATCCAGCACGTGAAAGGTGTTATTTATTTATTTCTTCAATCAACACATATTTGTTTTGAGCACACTAAGTATGGACACCACGCTATGATGATCTAGAATATATAAAAATTATAACCTTTTTCAGTGTTTGAAAATTGTTGGTTATTTGTTAGTTTTTGTTCTAGTGCTCATTGCCTTGAGCTATCCTACACTTCTGTTTGACTGGCCAATTCATTATGGAGGAAGAAACATGGAAAATCTCGTAAAGCATTCCTGTTCCTCTGTTTTCCCTTTCCCTGCTATGTTAGAAGCAAAACATTTCCTTATACAGAAAACCCCACAGCTGAATGTCATTTCTTTCACTGGCTACTCACATTTCTGCCTCCTTACTCTAGGAAGCTCCAGAATTCAGACCTGTGCTCTTCTTCATATAAGAAGTTACACATAAATCCACTGCCACTGTCACAAGGGGTTGAAGTTGTCCTGTACCCAGAAGTCATGAAAGACTTGTTCAGCATCATCTGTGTTTTGTTCTTGTCTTCACTTGCAACGTATCCTCCATGTTGCGAGAAGGCTGTTGGTTGAGAAGACCAAGAAGATGTCATCAGTGGCTATTTTTAGCAGGTCACATGGATTGGAAATATTGACTAGGTCAAATTAGCATAAGATTGACAAGTTGACCTATGAATCCCAGACAATTTTCCTGTGAGTATTAGCCTAAGAATTCTCTCTCTCTGTATACATTTTCAAGAAAAATAGACAGGAACCACCTGTTAGGCTTTCTGTCTAAGGTGGCAATAAATGATACAACTTGCTATGTTTGGTGGCCTAATAAGACTTGCTGTGCTCTCTGCTGATTATCATGTTGTGACTACATATTTATAGGTCTGCTTCCTCTTTAAGACTATACAGTCCTTAAAGATACGAATTGTATACTTCTCCTGTTGATTTTCTTTGTGCCTAACGTAGGACCTGGCTCGCAGGAAGCGCTCAGGTGCTTATGTTTCCTGAACTGAGTCCATATGTATTGCGGGGTAGGTATATGATGGGATTTTTTCTCACTGATCATTTATTCTATTTTTACTGATTCTGAGGAAAATGCTAGTATTTGTATGGGTATTTTATCTTAATCTGAACACCATTGAAGTTTTAGAAGAATATGTTATACAAAATGTAGTGATTTAGGACTGAATAGCTTATTCATTCTAATTCTTTTATTCATTTTTCTCTATTTTTATATAGTTTGCCCCAGCTATTTGAAACGTTATCACTCTTTCCAAGAAAGACATGGAGAGTGTGTGCATGCATGTGTGGTGTACGTGTGTGTGCCTGCATGGTATATGCAAGCATGCATGTAAGGTGTGTGTGCACATATAAGAGGTATAGCAAATACATATGAATTTATAAAAGACCTCATAACAAAATTCCATCTTTAATTGGTTTTCCATTTCTTTCTGATATGAGGAAGCACCAGAATGAATTGGCTCCAGTGACTAAGGACTATTCATCATGTTTAACAGGAAGGACGTGATACCACTTATGAACTCTTTTAATTATATTAATTGTTGGAGTTATTACTGTGCTCTGTCACAGTGCTTGAGAGCTCTGTATCTGTCATCTGTAACACAGATTAAAATGTAGCCTCATCAGATGCTTTTTTGGAACTGTCTAATTAGACCATGTGACATGATATAGGATAAATTACTTCTGCTTAAAGAATGTTCATATTGTCTACCTGGCTAGAAGCTTAATTGTGACTATAGTGATAGAAGACATCAGTGACAAAAGTAATCATGGCCTCAGATCATTTATAATGAACTCAGTATATTTGCTAAAGATGTGAGCAAAATGGAAAGATAGCCCGAGAGGCGGAACTTCGAGTAAGTAAAGATTTAAGGATAATTTCAATGGACTGATTCTCATCTTAAAATTATTTTAAATGCTTTAAATGTGCATGAAAGTAAATGAGTTATGTCCAAGTATATTGATAAATTGGCACAAACAGAAAGCATCCACCCACCCCTATCAAGAAAGTGAACATTAGCAGCCTCCCAAACCACTGCCCTTGGGTCGCTTTCTAAGTTACTGTCCACTGCACTCCTCCCATAAGATTGTCTTGACTTCTAACCCCATACGTTTATTTTGAAGTTGGCATTATTTGGGGGGGAACAAATAAATGCAGACAGAGTAAAAGGACAAAATAGATATTCAGATCAGTTAGAAGCAAACATCCTCTCAAGAGTAAACCAAATTTGGGAATAGAGAGTTAGCTTTGGTTTTAATGAAGTAGGAGGAATGGAAGGAGTTGTCAAAGAATAAAATAAATCCGGCAACACCCTTGAGTCCCCTCCCACTGTGGGAGTTTTTCTGTCCTCTCAATAAATCCTGCTTTAAAAAAAAGAATGAAATATTCTATATAAGAGTGGTATGACACGTTCTTTTTTAGAGGTCATACTTAAAAATGCATAGTTTGCTTGTTTTGGAAGTCATTTTATATATGTGTCTCTCTTGATAGATTATAAGTATTTCAAATGTGTAAACTGCCAGAATCTGTTCACAGTAACTCTTCCAAAAAGCATTTGGATAATGTCAATATTAAGTTTAAAATCACAGAGTAGTATATTAAATAAAGACAGGAAGAAAACATTTAGGGATAGAAGGTCAAAGTGTGCTATTTGAATGCCGAGAGTAGTTGTTATGTGAATGGATAACATCAATTATTCGACAGAACAACTGAACTCAGGGCCCCCTGCAGTGTGGGTGCTAAGGCGGGGGTGCTAGGGAGAAGGCCTGTGGCTGGGAACCTTCCATGGGAGACAATACCGAGATTTTAGGGCAAGGGCAGTGAATCCTGCAACTCCAGATGGCTCCTGGAATCTGGAGTTTAACTGTGATGAGATGTAAGCTGTGACAAGCACCAAAAAGTTCAGAACGGGAAGATTCAGAAAAGTTTTTGAAAATTAGCATCTTTGCCAAATAGAGTTCCTGTGGAATGAAGGCAGTAAAAGGAAGGAGAGTACTGGCCCAAAAGATCTGTCCATAGCAGGTACATGGGAACCACCTGAGCTTGCCTCATACGCATAAAGGTACCTTATGTGGTGGAACATTGCAGACTTTCTTTCTTCCTTTTCCTTTGAAGAATATATTCAGGAATTTAAAAAAGCTAGCTAGCAACACTATTATGGTACAGTTAAAGAGCAATCCTGAAATTATTTTTGATAATTGAAAGTTCATTTGAAACCTTCTTGGCATATCTTAATGTAGTCGATTTAAATCCTCCATGAAAGAAATATCAGTTAATACAGTTCTTAAAAGTACCAAGTATAGCCCATTGGAACTGTTCCCATGGTACAAAGCAAACATATCTGCAGATAATTGAGCAAAAGAGCCAGTGTTGTCTGTTGATTCTCTACATTCTCAGTCTCAGCATCTGGATAATAAACTTGTCAGTCATGTTCTCTCCTTAATTTCAGCTGGTGTTTATCTCCCATCGCCGGAGAAGAAAATTATTGGGGAGAAATACAAGCAGCAGAATGCATGCTGCCAACCACAAAAGGCTCTGCCATGTCCATAATCAATAATAGGCCAATTTGTTTTTTGTACTGATTGTGTCAAAAGGTCTGTAAATGTGTATGGCTTTTCTGCACTGTGATCTGAATTATAGGGATGGTGGCAGTTGGTTAGCAGTGGGATATCAATGGGTCGAAGTTTCAAAGAGAAGGTTATGAGGCCAGATGCATTCCCATATACAGATTTGCAGCTGCACATGGTGTGCCCCCTTAGGATCAATGGGAACACAGAACTCACTGAAGCATGAAGAAAAGAAAGATAGGGCACAATGGGAGAGCCCATGTCTTAGGATATTCAATTCTACATCTAAAAATGTTATCTTACCTATTAAAAATGATCAGCAAGTGACAAGTACGAACAATCAAATATCAAAGCTGATTGTCTGGATTGATGGTGACACTGAATCAGGATCTTCCTATACAAAAAACGCTTGTGGGTCAACTTCACACATACAAATATAAACTATGCTTTTGAAAAATTGAAACTGACTGAGTCTTAAAACAAATTCTGACTTTAACCAATGAAAAAGAAGATATTCTATCTTGCTGGATACGCAGACATTAGCAAAAACACTTTTAAGTCCAAACTCTTACTTGAAATTGTATTGAATAGAATGTAATTTCTTTTTTTATATCGAGTAGTATGTCAGAGTTTAGTCAGATAAGTAGAACCACTAAAATGTCAATATATGGGTATGCGTTTTTATTATATAATACAAAATAATATAATAGACACTATAAAGTAGACAATATATAATATGTATCTGAAGGGATTATTCCAGAGACTTGATCTCACACAACTGTGAGAGCTGGTTAAGCAGTATCTATAAGTCTGCTGTCTTTGTGCCTTATCTGGGCCTTGACTTTTGCAGGAAAGGCAATTGGAAAAAGCAGATAAATGCACAAAGAGGGAGAAAAGATGGAACTGGAGCCCATGCACGTGGATGACGCGCATCCCAAGTTGGTCTCTCAACATTGCTATCTTCAGCTTTGCAGATGCCCTACAGGAGAAAGGGGAGCTCTTTTCTTACAGAGCTTTATTGTGCACCCTGACCAGGACTTGGAGAAGCTGAAAGAGGAACCAAGGTTAGGCGGGGCCACTGCAGGCTCAGCTACTGTCCCATTCCAAAGAGACGAGCCAGCAAAACAGTAAAAACCTGTGAGCAACAGAAGCACCTGGTGCACTTATGGGTCCTGCTTCATTCCTACCATCCAAGTCTTGCACAGCATGTCTTTTATTCCGCCACAATGGGAAAGATACTGGGGTGGGATCTTTGGAAGCTGTAGCTTAGTTTAGTCAAGTTGAAACATTACAAAGCCACCACAGTCGACACCTTGTCTACTTAGAATTCATAAACACTCTTTAGCCATATTTAAATTCCACAGTAAAGTCCTACTTCTACCTAACTTTCCACAGCTATCTTACGTCCAAGAGAAAACATAATGATAATTTCTGCAAATGGATGCAATGCTCCTTTTCCATCTTTAGGTGATGCTTATTCTTCTAAGTTACACTCTCTATTTGATATCCAGTAATACTGAGATATAATGTTTAACTACTGCTAACATACCTTTTCAATGCTGGTTGGGGAGGGGGAAAGGGTAATAATATGTTAATATCTACAAACATACAAATATCAAAATAAGAAAAATGCTTATAACTATTTAGTTCTCCTTTCTGTAACTGGTCATATGGTCATAGCTAGTACTTATTAATTGCCTTATTAACTACTCATTCCATATCTCCTTTGTCTCCAGCAAGTCCGGGTTTCTTGCAAGTGGAGTGACTTAGGACTTCTTCCTGAAGAAGTCTATCCTGTATTGGATTGCTCTAGTCTTTTCATGGACTTAAATCACAGGACATGAGCATATTTAAAAGTACCCTAGGATCTTCTATATTAGTCAGATCAATAGTTGCATACTAGGTGGCAAAGGTTGTGTTTATTTATTCCAGCAATAAAGTGAAATCTAGAAAAGCAGCTGAAATTGGAGCCACTAGCTGACTCAGTTTTTGGTAATCACTATAATTTGCTGGGATTTATTTGTCTTCTGTCCAGGCCCAGTAGGTGAATTGAATGGGGATATGGTAGGAATCACCATGTATTCACTACATATTTATAATCCTCCATGGCAACATTGATCTCTGTAATCCCTTTTGGAATGTGGCATCCCTTTTGGTTTATTATTTAGGTCGATAGAGGCAATTCCAGTGGCTTTTAAGTAACGTTTCCTATCATAATTACCCTCATTACATGGCAAAAAATATTGGAGTGGTTTAGTGAGGCAGGTATAGTTCAGGATCTCTCATGCGATTACAGTCAAGAGGTTGGTCAAAACTTCATTCATCTGAAGATTTCACTGGGGCTGGAATATCTACTGTAATCAAGACAGTATGGTAAAGGTAAGAGGATTGGAATATCAAATGAATGGAGTTCAGGAATAGACCTACATGTATATGGTCAAATGCTTTTTGGCAAAGTTGCCAATTTAATTCAACTGGGAAAACAAGTGGTGCTGGAACAACTGGATATCCATATGGAAGAAAAATGAATATCAACCCTTACCTTACATCACACCCCCAAATTAACTTAAAATGTTGTATAAACTTAAATGTAAAAGTGAAAATTATAGAACTTCTAGAAGAAAATGCAATAATATGTACAGTCTTCTTGAAGGCAAATATTGCTTGGGACACAAAAAGCATTAAATATTTAAAAAATTAATAAACTTGACTTTCTCAAAATCAAAGAAACTTTTTTAAAAATGAAAAAATGAAGTCACTTACTGGGAGAAAACACTTGCAATACGTGTCTTGCAGCAAAGAATTTGCGTGCAGAGCATGCAAAATGCTAGTAAACCTCAGTAAGAGGTAGTCAAACAACACTCTAAGAAGTGTGAAATATTTGAACCAATCTTTTACACAAAAAGGGAAACAAATGACAAATAAGCTAATGGAAATTTATTGAGCATCTTAACAGGGAAAGGTAAATGAGACATCACTACATATCTATTAGAACAGATAAAATTAAAAAGACTGTCAGTACCAAATGTGATGATATTGTATAACTGGAACCCTTAGCCACTGGTGGGAATTGAAAGATGCTAAACTATTGAAAACAGTTTGGCAATTTCTTAAAAGGTTAAACATGCACCTATGATATGACCCAGCCTTTTCACTCCTGTGTATGTATTTAAGAGAAATTAAATTTAGGTACATATAAAGACTTGTATGCAAGTACCTTTAGCAGATTTATTTGTAATAGCCCCAAACTGAAACAACAAAAATGCCCATTAAATATTTTTTCCCATTCTACAGTTTGTCTCTTCAGTTTGTTGATTGTTTTCTTTACTATGCAGAAACTTTTTAACTTGATACCTTGTCTATTTTAACTTTCATTGTCTGTGCTTTTGAGTTCTTACCCCCAAAAAATCTTTGCCCAGATTGATGTACTATAGTGTTTCTCCACGGTGTTTTTCTAGTAATTATAGTTTCATGTCTTACCTTTAAGTCTTTAATGTATTTTGAGTAGATTTTTATATAATGTGAAAGACAGTAATCTAGTTTCATTCTTCTGCATATAAATATCTGGTCTTCCCAGGCCCTTTTATTGAAGAGACTGTCCTTTTCCCAATGTGTATTCTTGGTGCCTTTGTTGAACAGTGAAATGGATAAACAAAGTATGACTCAGTAATAAAAAGGAATAAATCACTGATATAGCAACAATATGCAGAAATCTCAGAATCATTGAGTAAAAGAAGCAAATACAAAATAGCTTATACCGTATGACTCCATTTATATTAAATTCTAGAAAATAAAGATGAATCTACAGTGACAATAATCAGATAAATGGTTGCCTATTGCCAGGAATTAAGAGAGAGATGGATTGCGAAGGTGTACAAGGAAAGGCTTGGAGATGCTCTGTGTTTTGGTTTTGCAGTGACATGATGCATTTCTCAGAACTCATTGAGTTTTATATTTTGAATGGACGCAGTTTATTATATGTAAGGTGTATTTCAATCAAGGTGTTTAGAAAAAGGAACTCGTGAGGGCAAATGTGATAACCACTACACTGTGGAAACCAGGCACAGAAAAAGGAACGAATAAAAGGAATCCGTTTCTAAATGTTTACCAAAATCCTTTGAGTTCCTAAAGAAGCCCTGTTTGTTGTCACTCCCTTCGAATTCACTTTATACCTGAATTTTGATGGCCTTGAAGGCAGACTCACGGATTGGATCTCAGCTGTCTTATGTACAACACAATGAAAATACCAACTTAATAAACATACTACATTGTCCCTGTTCACACCACTCTTCAGTGGGCTCTAAACCTTTATATTTAGTTGAAGCTTTGCTTTTTCATTATGTAGAGTTTGTTTTTCTTCCATATTTCTTGTGTATACATTTAGTGACCTAAGACTTTCAGTGTGTATGTAAGAGAATAGCTTTTACACAGCAAAGATGATCTGACAAAAGGAAACAAGGTTAGCCTATAAAATCAACTAGTTCTCTGAAATTTGTTGAAATACAGTCAAATTAAGGGAGAGACAAAAGTAAATTGGTTGCATGCCATAACTTCTAACTTGCAAGAAAGCTGGACTTAAATCTTGAGACTGTTGAATAGAGACTGTTGAATAGAGACTACTAAACTCAATCATCTATAAAAAGAGACAGAAAAGAAGAAAAATGAAGCACAAAGAGATTGCAAAAATTCATATTTGCACCAACCCTCCCCAAAGCCAGGGAACGTGGATGAAGAGGGGTCCAGGGAGGGTGCGTGGATGGTTAACAGGGCAGGACTCCCTGACAGGAGGTAACTGCCGTGTGATTCCTGCACCTGGATCAGCCTTTGTCTAGGTTTCCACTTGAGTTATTCTCAGATCAGTCTTCAAATTGAAACAAGCAGCCTTTGCCATTCTCTGGTCCTCTCCGACGTCTTTATTCCCCACTCGCTTATCATATTGTATGATGATTATTTGTTGTATGCCTGCCTTCGGCCATTAGATTTTAATAACCTTAAGGGCAGGGATGCTGCCGTTCTTCCTCCCTCCTACCCTCCTTCTCTCCCTTTTTCTCTTCCCTTCCCCCTCCTCCTCTTCTTCCCTTCCTTCCTACCTCCCTTCCCCCTCCCGCCTTCCTGCTCTCTCCCTTCTTTCTTTCCTTCTTAACATCACCGTACACATTGTCTACCTGTGCACCTGGCACAAAGAAAATCCTCAGTAAGTTTCTTGAATGAATGATCAGGGATATGTGTTATATGTTCCTATTATACACATATACATACATATTATATATCATTATATATATTCTACTATCAGTTTTGTGTAACTGCTTTTGTGTAACTACTTTATGCAATACATACTTTTACTAAAAGATAATTCCTTTTGTAGCACTATTTTTTTTTTTCTTTTAAAGATGTGGGGTACAATTCAGGTTAGGTATACAAAATGTTCATTAGGCATGTACCCTTGTTGATGAGGTGTGCCCCCCCTCCTCTGGCGGTTTCCCTCAACTGCCAATCTCACCTTCCTGTCTCTCCCCCTAGCAGTTTCCCGCTACTGCCAATTCCTTTCTTATAGTATTATGATAATTGTCCAAGGTCTGTAGCACTACTTTTCAAGAGAAAATTCATCAGTTTTTTTCTTGCCTGTTGCATTGCCTTCAAGCTTATTTGAATGAGCTTGACAGTTTTTGTGGAATGTCCCTATTCCCTTTAAAGTATACCCGAGTCCAATTTTTCATCATTGTACTTTTTGATAATTCGAAGTCAGTATAAAATTAAACTTAGAAATCAGAGGACACTGACAATCTTAAAGTCAACATTGAACAATACAATTGCATTTAATTTATCTTTCTTTGGTTCCTGACTGGCCAATTGATATTTCAGAATGAATTATTCACTTATTTCTTCAAATTTAAAGCCCAGTCATGAGAAAATTTTAATATTTAATTTTCATATTTAATTCTCCTTTAAACAAGAATGAATACTTTGTCGCTTTATTTTTGAAGTCAAAGGATCTTCTCGAAGAATGAGCAGCTGTCAAAAATGAATGTTCTTGCAAAACAGCTATTATTTGTAACAGTGCCAAAGAGTAATCTTTTTTCTTCCATGAGCTATTTTAGGTATCAGGAATGATGGATAACAGGCAAAACGACAGGCAGAGAACACAATTAAAATCAACCTGTTCCAGCTAGTTAACTCCAATGAAATGTAATATTTTCTTTTTCATTTGCATCTAAAAAACTCCTATCAGCTCGAACTACTTTTGTGATTTCTTCATCCGATTAAGATGAAATGAAGGATATTGCTTCACAGAATTTTTCTGAAATCTTAGATTAGGTTCTGTGGCTGTGTATTTTCTATATGAATACATGTGTGAATTTATCGGGGATTCCAACCTGTTTAAAAGGATGCTAAAACATCACTTAATCACATTACGAGTAATTACATCATATATAATTATAGTCAGGACTAAAGCAGGTTTTCTAAATTGTATTAGTATTCTTCCCAGTATATGTTTTAGACGCTTGTAGACAATTGACATTTGACATTTACGCTTGAATAGCTTACAGCTGTATTAGACTATAACTTTCAAGTATATCTCTATCACCCTATCTTTTCCTTTCATATCAGCAAATGACATGACTTGTCAATTTATCCAGCCAGAAATCTTGAAATGATCATCAATTCCTCTCCCCCGCCCTTCTTGCTCAAGTGTCTCACAGGTTCTCCTTCTCAGGGATGCATTGCATAGCCGCCCCCAATCTAGCTTCTGGATGCCAATTTGTGGGCTCTTTCTGCTTCCTTTCTTGCTTCCCTAAAGCCATCTCTACATAGCAATCACATTCTAAAAAGTAAAACAGATCCTGTTTCTCCTCCATTTAAAACTTTTCATAGAATTTTCACTGCTCTTGGGAGAAAAGAAATTCTAATGTTACACCAGTCTTTGATGCCCTATATGATTTGGCTCTTACTTATCTGTCCGTTTTCTCTAATATCCTTTCATTTCTTGCTCAGACTTCTTAAGAAACAAAAACAAACAAAGCCACCTTTTCATCCTTGAGGTGTTTGCATTTGCTGTTTCTTTCGCCTAGAATATCCTCTCTAGACTTTGTATGGCTGGTTCCTTTTCTTACTTCGATGTCAGATTAAAAGAAGCAAAGATGGGCTGGATGCAGTGGTTCACATATGTAATTCCAGCACTTTGGAAAGCTAGGGCAAGATGATTGCTTTTGCCTAGGAGTTCGAGACCAGCCTGGACAACATAGCACGACTTTGTCTATTGCCTCTTTTTTTTTTGAGTTGGAGTCTCACTCTGTCATCCAGGCTGGCATGCAGCGGCACACTCACGGCCAACCCAGCGTCAACCTGAGGGGCTCTGGCAATCCTTCTGCCTCATACTGCCAAGTAGCTGGAACTACAGGTGCATACTACCATGCCCGGCTAATTTTTTACTTATTGTAGACAAGAGGGCTCACCAAGATGCCCAGGCTGGTCTTGAACCTGCGGGCTCAAGCTATTTTTCTTCTTAAAGCCAAAGATGAACAGTAGCACAGAAGAGGGGAGGTGAAAACTATATGCCAACCACTATACAAGACAGGAAGGAGGTGTGTGTGTTTATATATTATACCATCTTCTACTATTCTATACTCTATTAGTTAATGCCAGAATAGAGATCAGTACACATTGTCAAAAATGTTTTAGACTACATTTTGACACAAAATATTTCATTGTTAATTTTGATGAAAACAAAATAGTCACGTAACCAGGACAATATGAGCCCACTAGTTCATTGAAATTTTGTTTCATAAAGTATAGGACATTACCTCCCAGTGATATGACAGCCTAAGGTAGAATAAGAATCTTGGGTACTCTGTTCACCCATTCTTTCATATGGTAATAATAATAGTGCTTATACATATAGTTCATAAACTTATTTACTTACGGAAACTTCTCAATAATCTAAGCACATTAAGTGACTTTCCATATTTAGTTTTTTTAATTCTAAAATATATCTGTGCATAAAAGTGAATCTTATTTAATGAAAAATAAATTATAGACATTTAAAAATAAAACTAGATAATATGCTATAATTTAATGGAGAAAAAGTAATAGTTGATTTTGAATGTAAAGTTTATGACTTAAAACTGTGAAAACTATATATTATATGGAGTGAATTTTCAACATTGAATAATCACTTTTAGATAAATTTTGCATAAATCACTTTAGCATATTATCAAACTAACTTTATAAACTTTGAAGAGCTATGCATAAATTGTTTCAGAAAACATTAATTTGATATATTGCTGTAAATGGTTTCAAAATAAGATTGTAAAGCACTGTTTATCAAATTACTGTCTTTAATCCTAGAAGAAAAATATCATTTTCCTGATCTGAATTTTCAAATAATAATTAGAGGAGACTTTATTATGAATTTAATAAATGTCAAATTATGCATAATTATAGAGCCAAGGTAGGGACAACTTCAGAAATGTCTTTTTCCCAATAACACAGACAGCCATCCTACTGGAGATAGTGGAATAAAAACATCTCTATTCCTCTTCTCCGTGAAAGTAACACAGGATATGGAGAATGACTGCTTAGTACACTGGAAATAAAACCATAAGAAGAAATCTGAGATGCAGAGCCTGCAGAGAGCAGATCCTTCTGTAGTAGGTAACTACATTGTGCAGAGAAACAAACCACCTCTTTTTTTATAACAGGGAGAATATAGTTTTGGGAGCATAGAATGACCCAGGAAAATATCTGAGCCTAAAAAGAGAAAAGAATAGACATGCTGCTTTTTTGTTTTGTCTTGTTTTTAAGTGGCCATAGTAAGTAATAGGGAAATACAAAAAATATTAATTGCAAATAATTTACTAGCTTCAGATTTTGTCAGCTAAGAATAAGGCTCTGTTTCCACACTCAGACATACATGTGAGCATAAGTTGGTACATTCTAAAGATTCAGAAAAATTTGTTTCACATAAAAATAATCAACAGAAAATTTTCAAAGCTAAGAAAAAAAAGAGATAGTAGAGGAAAGATGGCGACAGAACTGATCAGAGTGGGAGAGTCTCTGCAAAACCGAGTGTCCATAATGACTCTGTGGGAGAAGGTGTGTGCTGGTGGGTGAGTCCATCTGAGGGGAGACTTGGGTTCATGCACCCAGAGCTCTCCTCCATAGGTGACTGCAACCCGGTACCTTCCTGAGATTGGAGCCCCTGGCATGCAAGATCATCTGCTGTTCTCAGGGCTCTCTTGAGAGGAGGTGGCAGAGAACAGCTGCTCCTCACCACCTGGCACCTGGCCAACACTATCACCTTAAGCAACAGACCAGCAGGATCTAACAGCAGAAACCATGAAGAAGGCAGGGTGTGGAAATCTGGAACAGAGCCCTGATACCAGTAAGGAGATGCCCACGGTGCCATCTTCTTTGTCCCAGGACCAGACAGAGACCTGCATTGCCCCACCCAGCTCTGTTCAGCCTCCAATCTGAGACCCAGAGGCTATCCTTGCACCCTTCTGGGATTGAACATTGCACCTGGAGAGACAGATGCCCCTCCCCCACCCTGGACCAGGCACAGACACATCTGACCTGAGTGGGAAACTTGACAGCATGAGCAGCAGACGAGTCAGATGAGTCTGGATCTGACCAGTACTCCTCACACAGTAGTCTGTGGGGTGTTGGACCCATGCTGAGAGCAACCCTATCACCCTGCACTGAGAGCAGAGGGAACTGGCTAGAGACTAGAGCTGCTTCCTAATGTGGAGGCAGCCAAAAACAGTGGCAGTTAAAAGCGGCGACAGTCAAAATCAGTGGCAATGCTTGGGAAAGAAACCTGAAATTACAGAAATGGCCATAGAGTGAGTTTTTTTTGTTTGTTTGTTTTTGTTTTTTCTTCTCTCTTTATGTTTTTATTTACCTTCTCATAATTGCTTTGTTTCTTTCATTTAAATGGTTTGTTTAAGATTTTCTGTTTGTGTATGGGTATTTTTGAGGGCAAGTCATCAACAGGGTGGTTTTTTGTTTGTATACTTTTTTGGTTTGTTTTTTTCTGTTTTTGTTTCTCTGTTTATTTATTAGTTGGTGAGCCTGTTTTCCCTCTTCTTCTTCTCTCTCTTCACTTTCCTTTTGTCTTTCTTCTTCCTTTTTCCATTCTTTCCCTTTTTCTTATCTCATTTTGCTTTTGGAGAGCAAACATACACCCCCAGTGTATGGGCAGATTGTAAGGAAGTGGGAAGTGGGTTCCAGGGAGCTCATATACCTGTGAGCAGCCACAGGGATCTGTAGATAGCTTCTGAATCACAACTCCCCTCCTTAATCAAATCTTAAAACTGCAAAAATTGAACAAAGCCAGAGGATCTACTTAAGGAACAGTAGGAGATTGAGCAAACAGAAGTAAAAGCTATCCCCCATCACTGAACAAAAGAATTGAAGAAGCCGTTAAAAAAAAGGGGGAGGAAAACATTCACAAATGAAGAAAAAACAAAGGAAGAATATGGATCTCATACAGACCTCTGGGAAGACAACAACTGAGAATATAGACTTTGAAATTCAATGAAGAGTCCTCAGAATGATTAGTCTCAAATCACAAACCCAGATATCAAGATATTAATAGAGAGAATAAATAGAAATGAGGAGAGAAAAAGAAAAGAATGAAGGAGTTGATAACAGAGATGATAGCAATAAAGAATACAGTGAATGAAATAAATAACAAACTGATAAGCATGGAAAGAAGAATCAACCAAGCAGAAGATAGAATCTCAGAGCTCAAGGACCAAAATATGGAACTAACCCAGACTGTCAAAAACATAGAAAATAAGCTTAAAAAGACAGAGCAAATCCTCAAGAGATGAGTGATTATATCAAGAGGTTGAACCTAATATAATTAGAATCCCTAAGGCAGATAGAGAGATAGAGAGACAGAGACCACCCTGGAATAAACATTCCATGAAATTAACCAAGAAAACTTCCCTCATTTCATCAGTGATGCAACCATTCAAATATAAGAGATTCAGAGAACCCTGCAAGACAACAAATGAGAAGATCAACTCCTAGACATATAACAATTCACTTACACAATGTAGGTATTAAGAAAAAAACCCTAAAGGCAACAAGAGCAAGAGAGAAAGGTCAGATTATCTACTGGGGAATACTAATTAGAATAGCAGCAAACTTATCTACAGAAACACTTCAGGCTAGGAGAGACTGGAGTCCAATCTTCAAAGTTCTCAAAGATAAATAATTTCAACCAAGTATTACTTACCAAACAACACTAAGTTTCATCAGTCATGGGAAATTAACAGCCTTCCTAGACATTCAATCCTTAAGAGTTTACACCACCTCCAGACCAGTTATACAGGAAATACTTAAGAAATTATTAAGTACAGAAGAAAGAAAAAGAAAAAAAGAATGACTACACCCTTTCCAAGAATGCAGGAAAAAGATTGAAAACACGCATAAATCAACTCCAAAATCAAAAGACAGACAACAAACAAATAAACAAACATGCAGCAACAATAACAACAAACTCTATAAGAACCTCACAACAGGGCTAAACCCTCACATCTCAATAATTAGCCTGAATATGAATGGACTAAATGCACCACTGAAATGACATATAATGGCAAATTGAATAAAATATCATGATGTAACAATATGCTGTCTCCAGGAAACTCATCTCACCAGAAGGGACATTCACAGACTCAAAGTAAGAGGATGGGAAATAAATTTTCAGGGGAATGGAACACAAAAGATAGCAGGAGTTGCAATTTTAATAGCAGGCAAAATACCTTTTAAGCAGTCAAAAATTTAAAAAGATATGGAAGGTCACTATATAATGATAAAAATTTCAATTCATCAACAAGAGATATCCATCCTGAACATAAATGCACCCAACATAGGTGCACCAACTTTCATAATGCAGCTTTTAATAAACTAAAAAATGGCATCAACCCTAACACTATCATAGTTGGGGACTTAAATCCCACACTAACAACCCGAGACAGATTATCAAGACAAAAAAAATCAACAAGGAGATCCAGAACCTCAAAGTGACACTTGACCAAATGGACTTAATTGATACCTACAAAACATTCCACCCAACAACCACGGTATATACATTCTGCTCACTGCCACATGGAATGTGCTACAGATCGACCACATCCTCAACCATAAATCAAGCATAAACAAATTTCATAAGATTGAAATACTGTATGCACCTTCTCAGACCACATGGAATAAAAATAAATATCAACACCAACAAAATTTCCCCAAAACCCACAAAGACGTGAACACTAGCAGCATGATGCTAACAACTCTTAGAAATCAAAACAGATATTAAAAGATTCCTGGAAACAAATGAAAATGAAGAAACATCTTACCAAAATCTCTAGGATGCCATGAAAACATTACTAAGAGGGGAATTCCTATCTCTACAAACACACATGAAGAAAATAGAAGATCACAAGTTAACAGCCTAACAAATTACCAGGAAGCTGGAAAAACAATACCACCAAAACCCTAACTTCAGCAGAAGAATCCAGGTCAACAAAATAAAAGTCAAAATACAGGACATAGAAGACAAAAATATAATACGAAAAATCAACAAAACAAAAAGATGTTTCTTTGAAAGGATAAGCAAGATTGATGGACCCCTAGCTAGACTAACCAAGAAAAAGAGAGAGAAAGCCCAATGAACACAATCAGAAATGCAAAGGATCAACTCATAACTGACCCTGAAGAAATACAAAGGATTAACAGAGATTACTATGTATACTTGTATGGAAAAAACTTGAAAATCTAAATGAAATGAAGGACTTTCTGAGAATCATACAATCTCTCCAGGTTGAAACAAGAAAACACTGAGACCCTAAATAGACCAATAACAATCCAAGAAATCGACTGTGTCATCAGAAAACTACTGACAAACAAAAGCCCTGTAGCAGATGGCTTTCCAGCAGAATTCTACAAAACATACAAGGAGGACCTGACATCAATCCTATTGAAAGTATTATGGGCAATCAAGAAAGATGGAACTCTTCCTAAATCATTTTATGAAGCTAACATCACATTGATACCCAAACCAGGTAAAGATCAAACAAAGAAAGAGAACTACAGGTCAATATCCTTGATGAATATAGATGCTAAAATTCTCAGCAAGATTCCAGCAAACTGGATCCAACAACACATCTCAAAAATCATCCACCATGACCAGGTAGGCCTCATCCCCAGGATGCAGGGCTGGTTCAATATCCACAAGATCATAAATGTAATTAAATACATTAACAGAAGAAAAACAAGAGCCACATGATTATATCATTAGACACAGAAAAAGCTTTTTTTTTTTTTTTTTTTGAGTTGGAGTCTCACTCTGTCATCCAGACTGGAGTGCAGTGGCTGCTCCCGGCCACCGCAACCTCGACCTGCTGGGCTCCGGCAATCCTTCCACCTCAGCCTTCCGGGTAGCCAGAATTACAGGCATGCGCTACCACGCCCGGCTGATTTTTTGATTTATTGTAGAGATGAGGTCTCGCTGCCCAGGTGGATCTCGAACCCATGGGCTCAGGCAATCCACTCACCTCAGCCTCCCAAAGGTGTGGGATTACGGGTTGAGCCACCGAGCCAGCTCAGAAAACGCTTTTGATAAAATCTAGTATTCCTTCTTGATTAAAAAACCCTTGAACATCTAGGCATAGATGGAACATACCTCTAAATAGTAAGAGCCATCTATGAGAAACCCACAGCCAACATACTGCTAAACAGACAGAAATTGGAACCATTTACCCTGAAAACAGGAACAAGACAAGAATGTTCACTCTTACCCCTCCTGTTCAACATAGTATTGGAAGTCCTAGTTAGAACAATCAGACAAGAGAAGAAATCAGGGGTATCCAAATAGGAAAAGAGGAAGATGCTATTCCTTTTTGCAGATGAAATGATTCTATACTTCGAAAACCCAAGAGAATCTGTCAAAAACCTCATTGCATGAATAAAGGACTTTAGCCAAGTCTCAGGATATAAAATAAATGTGCAAAACACAGTTGCATTTGCATTCGTTAATACCAACAGTAAGCAAACAGAAACCCAAATAAAAAGAACAATCTCATTCACAACAGGCATAAAAAAATGAAATGCCCTGGCATCTTCCTAACCTGAGAAGTGAAAGACCTTTACAACGAAAACTATAAAACACTGCTTAAAGAAATCAATGAAACAAACAAATGGAAAAATATTCCACACTCATGGACTGGAAGAATAAACATTGTTAAGATGTCCATCCTGCCCAAGGCAATCTACAGTTTTCATGCAATCCCCATTAAATTACCAGCAGCATTCTTTTCAGACCTGGAAACGACAATACGGAAATTAATATGGAAACATAAATGACCATGAATAGCCAAAACAATCCTCAGGGGGAAAAAAAAGCAGGAGGTATCACACTCCCAGACTTTAAACTTTATTATAAGGCTGCAATAATCAAAACAGCCTAGTATTGATATTGGTACAAGAACAGGCATATAGACCAATGGAACAGGATATAGATTCAGGAAGCAAAAACTCAATTTCTCAACCAATTCATATCCAACAAAACCTCCACCATCAACTACTGGGAAGAGGAGACCCTATTCAGTTAACTGTGCTGAGAAAATTGACCACATGCAGAAGATTAAAACAAGACCTCTACCTATCACCAACACAAAAATCAACTCTGAATGGATCAAAGACCTAAATGCAAAACCTCAAACTATAGGAACCTTAGAAAATGCAGAAGACATCTTATAGAAGTTGGAACTGGCAACCAATTCCTGATCAAAGCTCCAAGTGCCCATGCCATAAGAGACAAGATAGACAAGTGGGACTTCATCAAACTGAAAAACTTCTTCAAAGGCAAAGAAACCACTGAGAGAGTGGGGAGATAGCTCACAGACTGGGAAAAAAGATTTTCCAACTGCATATCTGACAAAGGCCTAACATCTAGGACCTACAAGGAACTCAAATGTACCAAAAAGAAAGAAAACAAACAAACAAACAAAAAACAAACAACCCCATTACAAAGTGGGCAAAAGATATGAATAGACACTTCTCAAAAGAGGGCATATGTGCAGACATCAGACACATGAAAAAATGCTCAGTCTCACTAGTCATCAAAGAAATGCAAATTAAAACCACACTGAGATACCACCTAACTCCAGTCAGTATGGCTATCATCAATAACACAAAAAACAACAGATGCTGGAGAGGATGCAGAGAAAAGGGAATCCTTCTCCACAGTTGGTAGAAGTGTAAACTAGTACAACCTCTGTGGAAAACAGTTTGGTAATTCCTAAAAGATCTAAAAATCAACCTTCCATATGACTCCACAATCTCCCTTCTGGGAGTATACCCAGAGGAACTCAAATCACTCTATGAAAAAGATTCCAGCCTGCACCTGCATGTTTATTGCAGCATTATTCACAATAGCAAAACCATGGAACTAACCATGCTGCTCATCGAAAGAGGTCTGGATTTTAAAAAAAAGATGTGGTACGTATACACTATGAAATATTATGCAACCATAAAGGACAAAATTATGAACTTCACAGTAACTTGGATAAACTTAGGGTCTATAATACTAAGTGATCTATCACAGAAACAAATATCTGAGTACCATATGTTCTCACTCATAAGCAGAACTTGAACAATTATCATAGGGCTTGACAGTAGTGGGAAACTACCAGGGAAGGAGGGGCGGAATTGGCAGTAGTGGGAAACTGCCAGGAGAGGGGTACCTGCATGATGAACATTTGTATACCTAACCATGAACTGTATTTCACATCATCAAAATAAAAAACTTTAAAACAAAAGAAATGTGCTGAGGCACTTAACATATATTAGCCTTACACTGATGGTTGTTTGGTGTTGCGCAGACTAAGAAAAATTGTAAATAACAGCAATGCCTTTGGGCAAGGACACTGAAAATTGCAAACCTAAGGTTAATGAAAATGACCTTTATGCATAAATATTACTGTCAGAGGTAAAAAAAAAAAGTTATTTGCTAGTTATGAAAAATAAGCAAAGCAAAGTGCTCCTATAAAAAAAGAAAAAAAAAAAAAAGGAACAGAATAGTTCCTTACACTCAAAACCACGCCAAAAATCTGTGTCGACAAAACCAATAAAAACTGGAACTTACTTTTCTACGAGACAGTGCTTTCTTTTCACCTGAAGGTGAAGGAACCATTGTTTATGCTTGACTTGACTAATCCCATTCTAGGTATTTGAGTCTGTTCCTTGAAATACCCTAATCCTAGTACCAACCTTGTTAGCAAGTAATAGAAATACAACCCAAATGAAATTTCATTAAGATAAAGGGAATTTCTTGACTCATGGCTGAAACAAAAGGGTAGTTCTGATGGCTCAGGTATGGTTTGAACTGGATGCTCAAATGTCAAGACAAATTTTTCTGTCTCTGGTTCCTACTTCCCACTCTCTTAGGTGTGTCATGAGGCCAGGACTTTCTATGTAGCGGGAAAAGAGAACCATCAATATCTACAGCATTAATGTTCACTCTCCTCTTAAACCACACACACATAAACGTGTGCCTCTTTTACTTGATGGCTCCAGTGAAGATCCTGGTGACTCAGTATGTATTACGTAACTAGCCCCTGATTCAATTACTAGCGAGTCAATTACAGTACGCTATATTACCTGATTTGATTATTATTGGCAAAGCCCAGATCTCCAACCACATAAGAACCTCGGTTTGGTGTTGTTACTTTCAAAAACAACAGGATTATGTGGATGGAGAATGAGGACAGGATAATTTTTAGAAGAGAATGAGAAATTTCATTCTCAGAAGAATGAAGAAAGAATACTAGAGAAAGGGATAAACATAAAATTCCTCTATGAGATATCAAGATGAAAGGAATATAAACATATTTTTGCAACTTTACACATTTTTGCAAGTTTATCATTTTGTAGGTTGAAGAACCCGATGGAATTTTTGCTTTGATACAGATGGTCAACCAGAAACAAAAACGAAAACAAAAAAATAGGAACAAAAACCTGTGATGAAGGGAAATGTACAACAGAATGTCAGTCTCCATTTGTTTAATCAGCACACTTTGACTAGAGCTCCTGCATGAAAACTCATATATTCATTTGTGAACTTTCAATACAAAAATGAAATATACATTTGCCAGTCATGTGGTAAATTTGATCAATTCAGACGATGCATTAGATTACTGCATTAACAAAAATATGCCAGAGTTTTTGTGACCAGTTTCACATAAGAGTATTTATGCAGGTTTGTCTCGGAAGCATTTTAATTACAATGATCAAGTTTCCCAGTAACTATAATTTAATTACAAGGCACCCTTCTTCTGCAACAGACCTATTTAAAAACAAACAGTAAATAAGGAAATGTTTTATGCGTTAGAAGATAATTATGAGAGTAATTTGCCTTTCTTGAAATGCATAACTTGAAATTAATCCACATCTGAGTTGTGGCTAGTTCCTAAGGCTCCAAGTAATGTTGTGGGGTTGCAAAATTACAATCATTTACAAATATTTCTTAAGTAATAGACTCCTGTAGGCGGTTTAAGAATTAAAATGTTTTAGGAGGAAGTTGCTGGTCATCCTCAAGATATCTAGTGAAATAGAGTCATTCAAACATAGTCTATGAAATCACTGAAGCCTGAGTGGAGTATTAAAATAAACTAGCTGTGTAAATTAACTAATGGGATCTTGGGTCAGAGTTAGGGATTTGGAGCTTCTAGACTCAGATTTACCACGTAGCTAGAATTTAATGTGCCCATGCTCCAATGTGCACACCTAACACATACAGTCTATAATACTCAGTGATTTATCACAGAAACAAAGATCTGAGTACTACAACTACTCACTCATAAGCAGACCCTGAACATTTATTATTATACTAAAAGAAAGGAATGGGCAGTGGTGGGATACTGACAGGGGAAGGGAGGTAGGGAGTCACATGACATCAATAAGGGCGCCCTAACTTTTCCAGTACGATGACCACTTATGTACCTGAATTATAATCCACATTTTTAAAATAAAAATAATAAAAAATAAAAAAATCACTGCCTCAAACTCTCTCCCTGTGAACCCATGAGGATAAAAGAGATAACATATTCAAAACCTCCAAAGAGAGGAAACTACATAAAAACAAAATTTAACCAGGTAAAATCCATGAATTTTGAGATTTATCTTTACTCAAACAATATTTTGCCTAATGATAGTCAAGGAGTTTTTTTTGTTTTGTTTTGTTTTGTTTTTTACAAAATGCCTATAAAAGTTATATCACCCAAAAGGGCAAAAATATCCCTTTATATACCCCCAAAGGTAGTTACATGCCTTTGTAAGTCATATTTTACCTCTAACTGAGGAGGTAAAAAGTAATTTTCCTAAGGGAGAGACTACTGTATACTGCTAGTTAATAGTTATATAACTAACACACACACATATATAAGGCAGCTATTCAATTATCAGTATTTGTGTACCCCCCAAAAAAGCAAAGGACTTTTTTCTCTAGCTCCTCTATCATTTATCACAACACTGGTTAGAAGAATAAATGATATCCTGTACTGAAAACACCAGCTCTTGCCCTAACATAACCTGAATAAAACTGAATTTTCCTTCACCAAAGGCTCTCGCCCTTTAGTAAATATAATTTAATAATAATGATGATCATCCTCATTTTCCCCAAGATCTTCCATTTTTAATGGTATGGAAATATTGACTAAGCTGAAGTTTAGGAACCCTAAATTTCTCATCTACCTCATTGCATTTTTTTATCTGAAGGGGAATGATTTTCAGTTCTGAGACAGCTATTCCAGGGGATAAAGGAGCACAGCCTTGCTTGGTCACGGCTATTGAGATACCGAACATTCAAAAACTTGCCAGGAGTATGGTACAACACACAAACTTAACTTATTGCACATATGTAAAACCATAAACCTAACAGTACACACGTTTCGCAACAACACATCAAACATTTAGTAAAAATGACATTATAAGTTAATGAAGAAAGTATTTCAAAATAATCGGTGCCAGACACCATGTTCTTTTACTCCAGAAGAATTATTAACCAGAACCAAAAGATAAATTAAAAACTCTATACATTTTAAGTTAAAAATTCCAAGTCTGCATAATTTTGATGAAAAGAAATTGTAATTTAAAATGCCTAGAACTGAATTATAAAGGTAATATATACATACCATGGAGTATGTGTGTGCCTAGTGTGTTCATAAACTATGGGACATAATGATACCATGGGCACCCATAAACCCACCCTCTCAATTTATAAAATCCAAAGTATTTTATAAATATCGTATCTACTCTTATTCTTATCTTCTCCCCTGCGGGACACACACACACACACACACACACACACACACACACACACACACACACACACACACACACATATATACACACACCATGTTAATGAAGATGAAGGACCAATATTATTAAAATATCGTCTCTACTCATTATTTTCTATAGACTGAAGACACTCCCTCTCACAATTTCAACAGAACTGATTCTAAAACACACAAAGAAGATCAGTGGTCAAGAAAAGCTAAGATATACTTGATGAGAAGAAGATAGAGAACTTTTCCTAGCAGTTATCAAGAATTATTTTAAGGTTACCACAATGAGAGCATGTCTTGGCACGAGGATCTGCAGACTGAAAATGCAACAGTATGGAGGTCTTAGTAACATACTCATGTATTTAAGGAAACTTGACATATGACTGAGGGAGTTGGCATTGCTAATTCATATGGGGAAAATGAAATTGATTTGCCACCTCACACCATACGCAGAAATGTACTGTATTCTGATGTTTTAATGACTTAAGTGTAAAAAGAAATAAATTCAAGATTTTTAGAAATTAAAGAGAAGAATTTTTATGATATCAGCACAGGAAAGATTTCTTAAATCAGGCAAAATTTCTACCCATAACAGAAGAGGTTGACACACCTGATTACTTTAAAAACAAAGACTTTTGTTTATCAAAGGAAACCATGATAAGAGTGAAAAAATAAGCCACACACACTGACATTTTCAACATACAACCAATAAAGAATAACTGTTTAGAATATAAAAAGAACATATACAAGCAATATTCTCTAGAAAAAAAGGGCAAAAGACATAGACATCTTATAAAAAAGGAAATATGAAAGGTTAAAAAACATGAAAATAAACCTTATCTTATTAGTAATGAGAAAAATACAGATTAAAATCAAGTTGGATTGCTTGTTATTAAGATTTCTAGTACTCTTTGAGCTGTTAATTATGTTTATCAACAGGAAGTCTTGTGTGCTATATTAGTGGTAGTACCAATTGGTACACCACTTTGAAAAACAGTTTGACACTACTTTGGAAAGACGAGTAATACACTCTGTACAGTTCAACCATTCCACTCCTTGGTTCTCATCATAAGCATTGCACTTAAACACAAAATAAACATAAGAGCATTGTCCGTATTAACAAAAACCTGGAAACAACTTAAATGACCATAGCAGGGGAAAATGATATATATAAATTATTATATATCCACAGAGTAGAATAATTGACAGAAATTAAGATAAGTGACTTATGGCTTCAAACAAATATTTAGATGGAATGAGAGAAAAAATATGTTGCAATAGTTCACATATGGTGTGACATCATTTTTATGAAACTAAAGCAGCACTAAATAACAATGTTTAGGGATACAACAGTGCCCAATAAAACTAGATTAAACAAAAAACCAAGGGCATTATCTACATTGAAATTGAAATAATGTATGTGTTTGTTGGGGGCAGACAAGGGGAGGAGATAAGAATAAGAGTAGATACAATGTTTATAAAATATTTTAGATTTTATAAATTGGGAGGGTGGGTTTATGGGTGTCCATGGTATCATTATGTTCCATACTTGTGAACACGCTAGGCATAGTTTTGTATATATCATGCAGTAATTAATAATTCTTAAAGTAACCTAAGTTATGAGCCTGCAAGTCCAGCATGGCTCTCTTTTTCAGAGCCAATGCACAGTGACTGATTGAATATTGTGTACATCATGAAAACTTCAGCTTGAAACTAGCTGAAAACATTGCTGGGAAGAAAGTCAAAGAAAAAATGATTTCTGAGGAAAGTCTGGGGCCTGATTTTGCTTTTCTTTCTACCAGGAGGCCAATTTCAATGTTTTGAATGGTTAGCAGCTGGATAAGTGCATCACACAAACAGAAATTCGAAGATCTAGTAAATAAATTTTTATTTGTTATTTGGAACCAATTCTCCCAGTAGATCATAGGCAGATAAATGAGATATTACCTGATATTAAGCAAATTCTGTTCCTAGAACACACTGATCAGAAAGGAAACAAGATCTGCAGGTACATGATTGAGCAACCTTCTCAACCTTTCTATGAAAATGGAACTTGGAACATCTCACAACATCCACCACTGAAATTGAAGATGCCTCAAGCCCCACTGAGATCACAGTTTGTTACTCTAAATGGACAATTGTAACAGTGCTTCATGGGTTCAAGCATGAAGATGTGCGTGCGTGCGTGTGTGTGTGTGTGTGTGTGTGTGTGTGTGTGCGCGCGCGCGCTGCGCATGCATGCACGCATGCGAGGGAGAGATAGAGAGAGAGAGAGAGAAGAGAGAGAGGTGAAGGGAGAAAGATAGGGAGGAGGAGGATTTTCTAGGCTTAAAACTGTGATCAGCAAGTCAATGGGATATTGTTCTAAAGTTTCCTATTTGAGATCTCTCATTTCTGGAAAGATTTCCTGTTTTTTTATTTGATCCTGGGACATCTAAAATTTATTACACATGCCTCTTTGCCATTTTCTCTGACTTCTTTCTCAGAATAAAGAGAACAACAAGCTTTTGGATTTGGATTTTGTCATTTCCCATTGAGTGATCTCTAGGACATATTTGTGCCTTAGTAGTAGAAGAGTGAGAATACTCAAGTTGCTGGATTCTTAAGATAATTTAATTAATTACTACATGTGAAGTGCTTAGCTCAGAGCTCAGCATTCTGTAGGCACTCAATAAATGCATGTCTTTTTGAGGATTCATGTCCAGTCTGGAGGCTTGCTCACAGCCTGGAAAGTGTGCAGAAAACTCCCGGCAGCAAATTCTTGACCAGCCCTAGGTAGCATTGGCGCTTTACATAAAATGAGGATGCTGTTACTTATAATCACAAATACCTCCCTGCATATCTCCCAGGCTATGATTAATTCTCTAGAATTGATGAGAAACCTCAGAAAGACAGAAGAGACGAAGAACATGTGTTATTGAGTGCTTACAGAATGCTAAGTACTGAGGAAAGCACTTCACATGGGGTGATTTATTTAATCCTCCTAAGAATCCAGTGACTCGGGTATTCTTCTCAGTCATCTACTACTGAGGCACAATCATGTCCCAAAGTTCACTCAACTGGGAAATCACAAAATCCAAATCCAAAAGTCTGTTGTCTTTATTCAGAGAATGAAGCCAGAGAAAATGGCATGTGGCATGTGAAATAAATTTTAGGTGTCCTAGGATCAAATAAAAAATAGAAAGCAGGACTAGAATGACTTCTCACAGTTGGGCCACCCTTGTCTGTGTGCCTCATTCTAGTATATAAAAAACACCTCGTGTGACTCTGGGCAGGTGGTCAACTACTTGTGTATACTCATTTCATGTCTATGTGATCTGAGAAGGCTGCCTGAACAGTAATTAAAACAGTTCTTTAATTTTTTTTTAATTTTAAAGATGTAGGGTACAATTCAGGATTAGGTACACAAGTTGTCATAATAAAGGTAAAGTTTGGGTCTACTTTTGACCAACTTTGACTGGTTTGAGATCAGGTACCCTTATTAATGTTTTGTGGCACCCCTTCCAGCAGTTTCCAGATATTGCCAATTCCTTTCTTATAGTATTATGATAAACGTTTCAGGTCCACTTATGAGTTAGAACATATGGTACTCTTCTCTGTTTCTGTGATAAATCACTGAATATTATAGACTCTAAATTCATCCAGGGACTGCAAAGTCCATACTTTTGTTTATATTTATGGCAACATAATAGTCATTCATGTAGATGTGCCACATTTTTTTTATCCAGTCCAGTTTCGATGGGCAGCATGGTTGGGTCCATGTTTTTGCTATTGTAAATAGTGCTGCAATAAACATGCGAGTGCAGGTATCTTTTTTGTAGAGTGATTTAAGTTCTTCAGGGTATATTCCCAGAAGGGAAATTACTGGGTAGTATGGAAGGTCAATGTCTAATACTTTTAAGAATTGCAACATTGTTTTTCATAGAGGTAGAACTAGTTTGCATCTGCACCAACAGTGTAGAAGTATTCCTTTTTCTCCACATCCTCACCAGCATCTGTTGTTTACTAGAGTTAGGTGGTATCTCAATGTAGTTTTGATTTGCATTTCTCTGATGATTGCTGAAGCTAAGCATTTTTTCATGTGTCTTTTGGCTGTTTGTATGTCTTCTTTTGAGAAGTGTCTATTCATGTCTTTTGCCCACTTTTTAATGGGGCTGTTTGAGTTTTTCCTTTTGGTATGTTTGAGTTCCTTGTAGATCCTGAATGTTAGGCCTTTGTCAGATTTGCAATTGGAAAATAATTTTTTCCCATCCTGTAGGCTGTCTTCCCACTCTCTTGATGGTTTATTTTGCTTTGCAGAAACGTTTCACTTGTCTGTCTTATCTCTTATGGCATGGGCTTTTTATCAGGAATTGGTTGCCTATTCCGATTTCTGTAAGGGATTCTCCTGCATTTTCTAAGACTATTAAAACTTGGGGTTTCACATTTAGGTCTTTGATCCATTTGGAGTTGATTTTTGTGTATGGTGATAGGGAGGGGTCCTGTTTCATTCTTCTGCACATGGTCAGCCAGTTTTCCCAGCACCATTTATTGAATAGGTTCTCCTCTTCCCAGTGGTTGTTGTAGGAGGCTTTGTCGAAGATGAGTTGGTTGAGAAATTGAGGCTTTACTTCCAGAATCTGTATCCTGTTCTTTTGGTCTATATGTCTTTTCTTGTACCAATACCAGGTTGCTTTGATTACTGTAGCTTATAACAAAGTTTAAAGTCTGGAAGTGTGATATCTCCCACTGAGTTTCCTTTGCTAAGGATTGTTTTGGCTATTTGTGGTCATTTTTGTTTCTAAATGAATATCTATATTGTTTCCAGGTCTGAGAAGAATGATGTTGGTAATTCAATTGGTATAGCATTGAATCTGCAGATTACCTTTGGTAGGATGAACATCTTAACAATGTTGATTCTTCTAATCTACAAGCATGGAATATTTTTCTGTTGGTTTGTTCTTTGACTTCTTTGAGCAGTGTTTTGCAGTTTTTGTTGTAAATATCATTCACTTTTCTTGTTAAGAAGATACTGAGGTATTTCATTTTTTTGGTGGATATTGTGAATGAGATTGTGCTTTTTATTTGGTTCTCTGCCTGGTTTTTTTTTGTATACAAGAATGTTACTGTGTTTTGCACATTTACTTTGTACCCTGAGACTTTACCAACGTCCTTTATCAGTGCAAGGAGGCTTTTGACAATATTCTCTTGGATTTTTGAGGTATAGAATCATTTTATCAGCAAAGAGGGATGACTTAACTTCTTCTTTTCTTCTTTGGATACCCCTGATTTCCTTCTCTTGTCTGATTGTTCTAGCTAGGACTTCCAACACTATGTTGAACAGGCGGGGTGAGAGTAGGCAGCCTTGTCTTTTTCTGATTTTCAGGGGAAATGCTTCCAATTTCTGTCTGTTTAGCAATAAGTTGGCTGTGGGTCTATCATAGATGGCTCTTACTATGTTGAGGTATGCTACTTCTATGTCTAGATGTTTGAGTATCTTTATCAAGAAAGGATGCTGGATTTTATCAAACACTTTTACTGCATCTAATGATATAAATATGTGGCTCTTGTTTTTACATCTGTTGATGTATTTAATGACATTTATGGTCTTGTGGATGTTGAACCAGCCCTGTATTCTGGGGATGAAGTTTAGTTGGTCATGGTGGATATTTTTGAGATGTACTGTTGTATCTGGTTTGCTAGAATCTTGTTGAGTATTTTTGTATCTATGTTCATCATGGATATTGGCCTATAGTTCTCTTTCTTTGTTGGTTCTTTACCTAGTTTGGGTATCAGTGTGATGTTTGCTTCATAAAATAATTTGGGGAGAGTTCCATCTTTCTTGACTGCCTGGAAAAATTTCAATAGGATTGGTATCAGCTTCTCCTTGAATATTTTTTAGAATTCCACTGGAAATCTGTCTGGTCTGTGACTTTTTTTGTAGGTAGTTGTCTTATGACAGAGTCAATTTCCTGGGTTGTTATTGGTCTCTTTAGTACCTCAAGTTCTTCTCATTTCAACCTTTGGAAGTTATGTGATGTTAAAAAGTCATTCATTTCCTTTAGTTTATCAAATTTTTTCCATAGAGGTGTGAGTAGTAATCTCTGATAATCTTTTGTATGCCTTTGGGGTCAGTTGTGACTTGATCTTTTGCATTTATGTTTGTTTATTTGGGCTTTTTCCTTTCTTTTTCTTGGTAATTCTGTTTAGGGGTTCATCAATCTTGTTTATCCTTTCAAAGAACTAGCTTTTTGTTTCATTTATTTTTTCCTATGGTATTTTTGTCTTCTTGGTCCCAAATTTGAGTTTTTACTTTAGTGATCTGAATTCTTCTGCTGAAGTTAGGGTTTTGGTGGTCTTGTCTTTCCATTTCCCTTAGGTGATGTCTTATGCTGTCAACTTGTTCTCTTTCTATTTTCTGGATGTGTGTTCATAGAGATATAAATTTCCCTCTTAGTAGTACTGCTTTCATGGCATGCCAGAGGTTTTGGTAAGATGTTTCTTCATTTTCATTTGTTTCCAGGAATCTTTTAATTTATTTTTTGATTTCTGTGTTGATCCAGGAGTTGTTCAGCATCATGTTGTTTAGTGTCACTATCTTCGTTGGTTTTGGGGGAATTTTGTTGGTGGTGATATCTATTTTTATTCCACTGTGGTCTGAGAAGTGCACGGCTGTATTTCAATCTTGTGAAATTTGTTGATGCTTAACTTATGGCTGAGGATGTGGTCGATCTTGGAGTACATTCCATGTGGTGATGAGTAGAAGGTATATTCTTTGGTTGTTGGGTGGAGTGTTCTGTAGGTATCTACTAAGTCCATTTAGTCAAGCATCAAGTTGAGGTTCCAGATCTGCTTGTTGATTTTTTTTTTTTTTGGTCTTGATGATCTATCTAGGGTTGTTAGTGGAGTATTTAAGTTCCGAGCTATGATAGTGTTAGAGTAATATCTATTTTTAGGTTACTTAGTAGCCACTTTATAAAAGCTGGTGTTCCTGTGTTGGAAGCATATATGTTTAAGATCAAGGTTTCTTGTTGATGGATCAAATCTTGTTTCATTATGTAGTGTCCTTCCATATCTTTTATAATTTTTGTTAGCTTGAAGATTGTTTTATCTGATATTAAGATCGTGACTCCTTCCTTCTTTTGTGATATGTTTGTTTGAAAATTTGTTTTCTAACCTCTAACTTTGAGTCTGTGGGCTTCCTTTGTGATGAGATGAATTTCCAGAGACAGCAAATTACTGGGTCATGTGTTTTTATCCAGTTTACCATTCTATGTTTTTTCAGTGGTGCATTTAGTTCATTCACGTTCTAGCTGATTATTGAAATGTGAGAGTTTTTCCCTGACATAATTCTCTTATAATGCTGTTTTGTTTTCATTTAGCCTTTGTATTCATTTATGTGTATATTTTCATTTTTTCGAGTATGCCGAGTGTTCTGCTGATTCTGTATTTGTTTGAGACCTTGTGAAGTATGTGGTCTTTCTTTTGTTTCTTTTTTTCCCCTGCACACAGCACCTTTTTAAGCGTCTTCTGTAGAGCTGGTCTTGGAGCAGCATATTCTCTTAGGGATTTAGTGTGTGGGAAGAATTTTAATTCTCCATTGCTGATAAAGCTTAGCTTGACTGGATAGGGAATTCTTGGTTGAAATTGATTATCTTTGAGAATATTAAATATTGGGGTCCAATTCCTTCTGTCCTGTAGCATTTCTGCAGAAAAGCTTGCAGAAATTCTGATTGGTCTTCCCAGTAGGTAAGCTGACCTTTTTCCCTCACTACCTTTAGAATTTTTTATTTTATACCTACTTTGTGTAGGCAAATTACTATGTATCTAGGGGTTGGTCTTGTCATTAGATGTCTTGCAGAGGTTCTCTGGATCCCTTATGCTTGTATAGTCATCCCTCTGGCCAGATGAAGTAAGTTTTCTTGAATGACCTCATGAAAGGTTTGCTACAATGTGTTTTCTTTTTTTCTTTCCATTTCAGATATTGCAATCAGATGTAGATTTGGTTTCTTGATAAAATTGCACATCTCTTGTAGAGTTTCCTCTCTCTTCTTAAGTTTTTTCCCTATATTTTTGATAGATTTGGTTAATTCCATGTTTTGGTCTTCCAGCTCTGAAATTCTTTCTTGGTTAATTCTGCTTCCCATGCTTGTCAGCTTTCTATTTACTTCTTGGATGGAGTTCTTTATTTCTGTTATTTCTAAGTAAGCTTTCTTGAGCCTGTCTAGCTCAAGAAAAAACTAATTTCATTTAGCTTTAGTTCTTGCATTACTTTATTCATTCTATCCAGTGATTCTCTAATATCTGTAAGTTCCTTCTAGATACTGTCATTCTAGCCATTGTTTGCACCCCAGTAGCTGTTCTTTCTAGCACTGACTCTTCCTGGGACTAATCAGGCTCCCGGCAGTTTTTCATTGGCTTTTCCTCATTTGTAGCGGTTCTCTTATCTTTCTCTTTAATTCCAATGCTCAGTGGAAAGTGGAAGCCACTTCTGATATTTGCTCTATCTTTTGTCCTTCTTTGAGCAGGGTTTCAGGTTTGTACAATTATGAAGTAGTTGTGGGGGTGGTGGTGGTGTGGGACGTGCTGTCTCTTTGAAATTTTGAGCACTTACTAGTGGATTGGAGGAGCTGCAAGGATTCTGCATCTATTGGCAGGTCATAATGTTTGCTATCTTGTGAATGGGCCAGCTGGGACTTTTTCTTCTTCTCTGCACGATATGCCCTTACCATGGATATGCTTGCATAGTCCCTGAGTCCAAGACAGGGTATAAGAGAGAAAAAGAGAGATAAAAGAGAAAGGAGTAAAAAGAGAGAAAAAGAAGAAATAAAGATAAAAAGAAGGAAACAGATGAAAGGAAAGAAAAAGACATAGAAAAGAGAAAGAACAAATAAAGAGAATTAAAAGAAGGAAAGAAAATAGAAAACCAACCAACAAACAAAGCAACTAAATGAGATAATCAAACAAATCAATATTCCCCCTCCCATTAAAGTTGATAAAGAGTTCTCAGCTTTAGTATGTCTCTTTGGGGGGCTCCCTCTTATGACGGGTTATGTGACTGCAGGACTCTTACTGCAGGTGTCCTGTGTGCTGTTGGAACTTAAGGTGTTAGAATCTTCATCCTCTGCTGCCTGCAATTGGTAGCTATCTCATGCCAGTGTGAGGGAAAGAGGATGAAGTAACTTGACACAGAGTTTCTCTGGATCTCATGCCCATGCTTTCTCTCCCAGCTTTGTCACAGCTCCCGGGGCATCCAGTTCACAGCAGTGGAATGGGGCCTTCTGTCTCTGCTGTGCCCTTCCAATCTTTTTCACTCGTTGCTGGGGAGAAGCAGGCATTCATCAGCCATCTCCTTGGGCAGTTTTGGCATCTGCATCTATCACCAGCAACTGACTCGGAGTGGAGGCTGGATCATCTATGGTTCCATATCTGGTATTACCCACCAGGGCCTGTGCACTGGGGGCAACGTTTCCTGAGGTCACAAAGAGCAGCCTCAAAGCAACACAGAGACAGCGTCTGGTCTCAAGATGCAGTTCTGCTGTTCCACAGGGGCTGCCCTGGAGCACTTCTCTGTCAAGGCATTAGTGAGTCTGGTCAGTTTCTCTGCTGGTTACCGTTCCCGTCTTCAGTGGGTTGATAGTTTCCTCTCCAGCAGTTACCATAGTCTCTGGATCTCAGAACCTGGTGGCAAGGTTCTGGAGCCCAGTCCAGGCTCCAGGTGACTTCTCCCTGCTGTTTCCCCAGGACTCTATCTCAGGCTCCCTCCCTGCACTTCCTGCGCAGCCCTGGCTGCCAGTATTCAGTCAGATACTGTGATGTTGGGGTCAGCAATGACTCCAGCCATTCTTGCTGGGAAAAGCTCTGCTGATGTTAGAAAATGACGCTCAGCTTCTGAGCTCTGGGAAGTGGTAGGGTCCGAGAAGAGCAGTTGCAGCCCCAGCTGCCTCACCAGAAGGGCCCTAGTCACTTGCTCTTGAGTCCCCGCTTAGTTAGCCTTTTATACTCCCACTCACACACAGAAACACATGGAGAATTGTCCATACAATTACTCACACACACAGGGACTTGCACAGTCTGATTGGCTATACCGCCATTTTCCCAGAAATGTCCTAAAACAGCTCTTAAAGAAATCTTTTTGCAGTCTCATTATTTCATTAGGGCGTTTTAAAATTAAATTTCAGTTAATTTCTCAGGATTAATTAGCAACTAACTGATTAATAGCTTTGCTCTAATGGAGAGCTGAATTCCATTCTTTTCTTTATGAAATACTTCCACTTTATGGCTTATCACATATATTATTAATTTCATCTGCCTTTTAAAATTTGACAATGGCTCTATTTCACCCCACTGGTTTATTCTGTACAAATCAGATTGCATTGCTTTGAAAGTGGTTAGAAAGATGTTTCTTTTTCTTGAAAAAAACCAAAACATTTACTTATCTGTATCTTTTGAGTGAAATATTTCTGGAAAATAATAAAGAAGGGCTGTCATTTTCTGTCCTTTTTTTCCCTCAAAGTATTTAGTAAACCAACATTGTCAATATTTTAGAATTCTAGAATTTATGCATGGAAATATATTCTTTAAATATTCTTCCCCAAGGAAATTTGAAGAAATGATTTCTTAAATAAGATTACTTCTCTCTAGCAAGTCTCAAATGAAGAAAGTAACTTAGAATCATAGAAATACAAAATTTGCATGGATTGAATCCAAGAAGATGCTTCATCCATTCTTTAATATGTAGGCCAGTATCATTATTTTAGTTGGTAGTGGAAAGCAAGGAGCATAAAATAATTATGTAGAAACCCCATGCCCAAGTTCCCAGGTAAGGCAACATTATTTTAAAATTGCTATAGATATAAACATATCCATGTCTATGATTCTGACCCTTTATATGAATTGATATAGAGTTTGAAGCTAATATAGACTATTGTTTTAGTTATTTTCCATAGAAACCTCATAGATTTTTAGCATCAAATGAAATGTCATTTGAAAATAGTTTTTTTCAAGAGGTACTAAGGAGACTTGTCTACAGAAATGTAAGCATACTAATCTGAGACAGTATAGGTGAAACTGTATTATAAAATGTGAGGAACTATGTTTAGTGGTATTTATTATTAATTATTGCCATCTTCTAGCTTTATTGATCAACACATTAGCTTTTAGACTAAATCGGTATTTGAGTACAGCTTCAAAGTAATTTGCCCTTGCACATGGCAAAAGTCTTTTAAAAAAAATTTTCATCTAGCACAGAAGGCCTGATATGATTATTTTTTAGTAGAACAAATATAATGTAGATTTCTCTTATGAATGAGGGTTGAGTGCTACTGTTGATACATCTGGTGGAGGATATAGAGTCCAGCATGCAACAGTTTTCGGCCCTGGGGTTTCTTCTGTCCTGCTGGCAGTGGAACTGTACCAACGTGGACATTGTTTATAAATGGCTGTATTTCTCCATCTAACTACCTTGCATTTAGCATTCTCATTTTATTTAAAAGTAAGGCAAACATATAGTCTGCTTGTAAATATCAATAATCTTTTATTTTTACTAAAATAAAATTAAGGCTCAAAAGTTAAATATATATTTTTCAGAGAGCTATGGGAAATCCCCATGACTGGTAGAAAGGACTTTCAGAAATTTTACTGAGTTTGAATATGGAAATGTATCAATAGAATGGGCAATATTTATGTCTTTAGCTTAAGCTTATCATTGAAGAGTATGTTGCAATCTTAACATTTTCTAAAATATTTAACAATGAGCTTAATTACATTTTGATTTATCTTTTTTACTTGCCAAAACTTAATAACTTTAACTATAATTCACACTTTATGAACCATCTGATTATTATTATTTAGAAAACTGCCAGTATTAAAATCTCACACAAATAAAGTACTTTTAATGTCATTGTATTAAATATATTTTGTTACTTATCTCTTTTTGGCAAATATTTCCCCTTTAATAGCACTGTTTCTTAACACTTTTTTACCTCCCATATGCATGATTAGTTGATTTTATAGGTTTTTAAGTCTCTTAAAAGTTTTACTAATTTGAAAAAAAGAAGATATCTTTCTTAACCTCAATGTAGAAGCTATCCAATGCCTGAGAATCTGGCTACTTTGATCTGAAAAACATGTAATTCATTGTGTACAAATTAGCATATAAAACGATTATTCATTTCTTAAATGCAATTTTCTAACTCAAATATACTTAATTTCATTTTCTGTTTGTTAGTAGACACTTTTGGGCCGTAAACATTTCTGATGACAGCCTGTACTATGACCAGTGCTCTTACAGAGCAGGTCAACTATTCAAAAAGCATGGGGAGGTCAGTGGCACCACAGGCTGATGTCACTGCTCTGGTCCCAGGTGGCTTGTGCATTCTGCAGTGTCCCAGAACCTCCCATGTGCACAGACTCCACCTAACCCAATTAAACATGGGTCAAAGTTGGTCTATGGCATCCTCTCTGGGTGTGTATCCTGTCGTGAGACATGACCAGATACACTCACATTTGTGTCTTTCAGCAAAGACAAACTTCTATTGCTGCTATTTCAATCATAAAAGCCATGAGCTACATGGAGTTCTCATGGAGGCAGTTCTCCTTAGTCCTACCTGTTCACTTGGTGGTCAGAGCCTGGGGCACACAGGTGAAAACCACTCCACAAATCAGTCAATATTGCAAATGATATGTAGTAGTATACTTAATCAATATATAAATGTTCTAGATTAAATATCTATGTAAAACAAAGTAAAATTTAACATCAAAGCGAAAAGGTGACAGGAAAAAGGGGCTAATTAGCCAGTCCAAGGAGAGTGACGTGTACAAGAGGAATGTCCTGGTCTGATCCAGATGGATCGGATGGATCAGAGCAAGTCAACTATGGATGTCAATGTCTTGGAACAAAGAGTATTTGATTTGAGCAGTGACTTCGGTGGCAGATAATCACGAGTGACAGCAAGGCAGTGTCTGTTAAGTTGGCCATCTTGAGCAGGTGAAGTCATGTTCTTTTTATAGCCCTGGAGTCCTCTGGTGAGGAGTGATAGTAAATAGTGTGCCTGGTTATGTCTTTATCTGATTGGGTGCAGTCTCTGTTGGTTACGCACACATCTGATCCCTGCTGGCATCATGCCTTTTGAAATGTAAGAGGGAGTCTTCTTCTAATATGGAGTTATTTGTGCCAAGGGTGCTCTATACATATCCACCTAGTCCTTACCCCAGAGGGAACTGGCTAGATTGTATGATGGTGTACTTCCCATTTTCCCTTTACCTCATTTACTTTTCTCCTTACTCATGTATTTTTCTCTTGTAGTATTTTTTAGCATATGGAAAATCATGTTGTTAAGACAACCAAGAGTGTCTAGGCATGTGTAGCTTACTCTCATCTGAACTCTGCTTTATCTGCAGAAACTCCAAATATGTGCTCTGATCACCTCACTTTTGTGACAGAAAAAAATACATGTTGTCTCCTGTTTTTATCCTTTTTCTAGACTTTCTTCCAAGGTTTTGCTGACCTACATACTTGTCATTTATTTATTCATAGTTCATTTTATTTCTACTGTTGAAGCTGGTATCTTTTCATCCTTCTATTCAACACATCCCTCTCTCAATTTTCTCTTGATTAACACTGCCCTTGGGAAGCAATGGGCTTTTCTCTTAGTTAGAGAACCATTTTCAAGTGACTCATGGTACCACACATTCTATTTTAAGGCAGGGTAGGCTGGGCCATGTAGGGATAGGGTTGGGGCAGGCTGTTGTAAAAAATAAAAGATCTTCTGGTTGCTAAGCAACTCATGAACACCTCAGAGTTCGCAGATGCCATCCCACGTGACATGTGACCAGAGACTAGATGTGTAGTCGAGCATAATGACAATGATTTATTAGCTTAAAAAAACTGGAATGTTTGGTAAGAAATTGCATGTTCTTTCTTCTATTCCCTTCTCTGAAACCCACAGTTATCAACAAAGAGAACAAGAATTTCAAACCCACATCTTCAAGAGATAAGGAATTGGCTAAATCTCCAAAGCACAGCCTTTGAAGAATGTAGTCAAGTATGATGACCCTGGGGTCAAATTAAGTGAAAAACATTACTTAAAACATCAGATTGCAAGTGGATTGCAGCAACTACCATTTGGAGAAGGTGGACAGGCCAAAAGAAAACTGAGAAAGTCCTTGGTGAGTGGGGTTGGAAGGAAGATATGTCAAAGTTACCTATTACAGAGAAGCAGAGAGGACAGATTTGGAAGAGGAATCATGTATTTTCTCAGAATTCTGCAAACTAGCCTCCTTACAATGAGAAACAGACTGGGTAGACAAAGTAGGATAAGAAAAGAAAACACTAAAGTGCTTTACATACATAGACTCTATGTACAGACTACAATGCTGTGAGTCACATAGGCATCTCCCAAAGTGTGCAATGTAACAGCACTCTTGAAGAAAGGCATGCCCAGAGTATATAGTAAATATGGTGCATTGGGCCACAAAAGAAAGAAAAAAAGAAACAAAATCTCAAATCTCTGTATGCTAGCATCTCCCCTTCAACCAAGTCCCTTACTCTAGGCTTTTGTGACTATTAAACAATAGAATGGTCTTAGTTTAAAAATACAAAGCAGGAAGAAAGGGTCCACATTAAAGCTTTCATGAATGCTATTTGGAAAAAAATAATTGGGAAGAAGCATAACAAGTGAAGAGTAGATGAAAAATGCACATTAGAAGAATTAGTCCAGAAAAAAAAAATTTAGGAAAAAACTTTATACCAGCAAAACTATCTTAAATAAACAATAACTATAAAAAACTTCTTTAATGACAAGATATTGGTAAAATAAAATAAGAAAAGCTCATGTAAAGAATTGAAAAGTAAGCTGCAAGATATTAATGACAAACTTAAGTTTAACAATAAAACTACCACAGAAATAAAAAGCTACAATTAAATGGGGGAATAAAAAATGGAGTATTGCTGAAAAGAAAATCAGAGATACAGAAGATAATCTTGAAAACATCAAATGAAATACAGTGGAAAAGAATAATAAGATGAAAGTTTTTCTGTTTTCTCTGAAAAGAGGAAACAAAGAAACAAAGAAGTCCTCAAAAACCAAAATCTCATTCCCAAAAATGAGAAGAGAGAATGGAACTAACAAACATTGAAATATGAATGAGAAAAACATATTATTTACTTATGCTAATAAATTGATAAATATTTTATTTTTATTTTAAAGGTATGAGGTACAATTCAGAATTAGGGACACAAGTGGTCATTGTGCAGGTAAAGTTTGGGTCTCCCTTTGGTTCCCATTTTGCCTGGTTTGAGATCAGGTACCCTTATTATGTTATGTGCCCTCCTTCCCTCTCATAATCGTGTCCCGCCACTGCCAATCCCATTCTTATTGTACTATAGTAAATGTTCAGGATTCACTTATGAGTGAGAACATGTGGTACTCAGTTCTTCGTTTCTGTGACAGATCACAGAGTATGATAGATTCTAAATCCATCCAAGTTGCCACTAAGTCCATCATTTTGTTCTCCTTTATGGCAGCATAATATTCAATTGTGTATATGTAACACATTTTTTTAATAATTGATATTTTTTATGATGATATTGTGGGGTACAGTTAAGGGTTAGGTATACAAATATGCTTTGTTCAGGCACCCTTGTTGATAAAAGGTGTCTCCCCATCCCCAGACAGATGTTTACTACCATTAATCTCGTCTCCCTTCCCCTCCCTCCCCCTCATAGTTTCCCACCAATATCAGTCATTTTCTTATGGTAATACGTTGTGTGATCAAGGTCCACTATATGAGTGAGAACATGTGATACTCAGATCTTTGTTTCTGTGAGAGGTCACTCAATATTATAAACTCTAATTCCATCCAGGTTGCTGCGAAATTCATGATTTTATTCCTTTTTATGGCTGCATAGTATTCCATCGTGTATATGTACCACATTTTTTTAATCCAGTCCTCTTTTTATGGGCAGCATGGTTGCTTCCAGGTTCTTGCTATTGTGAACAATGCTGCAATAAACATTCGTGTGCAGGTATCTTTTTGATAGAGTGATTTGAGTTCTTCAGTGTATATTCCCAGTAAGGGGATTGCAGGGTCATATGGGAGGTTGAAACAGGACCCCTATCTATCCCCATACACAAAAATTAACTCCAAATGGATCAGAGACCTAAATGTAAAGCCTCAAACCATAAGAACCTTAGAAAATGAAAGACATACCCTCATGGAAATTGGAACTGGCATCCAATTCCTGAACAAAACCCGAAACCCACAGGCCATAAGAAAGAAGATAGACAAGTGGGACCTCATTAAACTGACAAGCTTCTCCAAAGCCAAAGAAACCATCAAGAGAGCAGGGAGACAGCCTACAGACTGGGAAAAGTATCTGCCAACTCCAGGTCTGACAAGGGTTTAACATCTTGGATCTACAAGGAACTCAAACGTGCTGAAAAGAAAAAAAACAAACAACCCCATTATAAAATGGGCAAAAGATATGAACAGACACTTCACAAAGGAAGACATCTGAGCAGCCAACAGACACTTTTTTTTAAAATCCTGTTCACTTTCAATGGGCAGCACGGTTGGTTCCATTTTTGCTATTGTAAATAGTGCTGCAATAAACATGCGAGTGTAGGCATCTTTTTTGTTGAGTGACTTAAGTTCCTCCGGGTATATTCTCAGAAGGGGGATTGCTGAGTTGTATGGAATGTCAATTTCTGGTTATTTTGGGAATCACCACACTGTTTTCCATAGAGGTTGTACTAGTTTGCATTCCTACCAACTGTATAGAAGCAATCCCTTTTCTCCCCATCCTCGCCATTGTCTGTTGTTTTTGTTTTATTAATGATGGCCATTCTTACTAGAGTTAGGCGGTATCTCAATGTAGTTTTGATTTGCATTTTCCTGATGATTATTGAGGCTAGCATTTTTTCATGCGTCTGTTGGCTGCTTGTATGTCTTCTTTTGAGAAGTGTCTATTCATATTTTTTGCCCACTTTTTAATGGGACTGTTTGTTTTTTCTCCTTTGGCACATTTGAGTTCCTTGTAGATCCTGGATGTTAGACCTTTGTCTGATGTGCAGTTAGAAAATATTTTTCCCCATTCTGTGGGCTGTACCCCCATTCTCTTGATGGTTTATTTTGCTTTGCAGAAACTTTTCAGTTTGATGAGGTCCCACTGGTCAATCTTATCTCCGAGGGCATGGGCTTTTGGGGTTTTGACTGGGAATTGGTTGCCTATTCCAATGTCCATATGGGTGTCTCCTGCATTTTGTAAGATTTTTAATGTTTGAGGTTTTGCATTTAGGTCTTAGATTCATTTGGAGTTGATTTTTGTGTATGGTGATAGGTATGGGTCCTGTTTCATTTTTCTGCATGTGATCAGCCAGTTTTCCCAGCACCATTTGCTGAATAGGATCTCCTCTCCCCAGGGGCTATTGTTGGAGACTTTGTCAAAGATGAGTTGGTTGAGAAATTGAGGTTTTGCTTCCAAAATCTCTGTCCTGTTCCACTGGCCTATATGGCTGTGCTTGTGCCAATACCAGATTGTTTTGATTATTATAGCCTTATAATAAAGTTTAAAGTCTGGAAGTGTGATATCTCCCCCTTATTGTCTTTTGCTAAGGATTGTTTGACTATTATTGGTTGTTAATATTTTCATATGCATTTCTGTATTGTCATTTCCAGGTGTCAGAAGAATGATATTGGTAATTTAATGTGTATAGCATTTGATCTGTATATTACCTTTGGTAGGATGGACATCTTAATGTTGATTCTTCCAGTCCATTAGCTTGGAATATTTTTACATTTGTTTGTGTCATCTTTGACTTGTTTGAGCAGTGTTTTGTTATTTTCACTTTAAAGTCTTTCACTTCTCGTGTTAGGAGGATAACGAGGTATTTCTCTTTTTTGGTGGCTATTTTGAATGGGAGTGTGCTTTTTATTTGGTTCTGTGCCTGTTTTTTTATTGGTGTATAAGGATGCAACTGTCTGTTGCACATTTATTTCATACCCTGAGACTTTGCCAAAGTTCTTTATCGTTGCAAGGAGACTTTTGACAGATTTTCTTGGATTTTTGAGGTATAGGATCATATCATTGGCAAAGAAGGATAGCTTGACTTTTCCTTTTCTGTTTGGATTCCCCTGATTTTCTTCATTTCTGATTGCTCTAGGTAGGACTTCCAACAGTATGTTGAACAGAATGGGTGGGAATGGGTAGCCTTCTCTTGTTCTGGTTTTTGGGAGAAATGCTTCCAAACTCTGTCCATTTAGCACTATGTTGGCTGTGGGTTTATCATAGATGTCTCTTACTATTTTGAGGTATGTTCCCTCTAAGCCTAGGTGTTCAAGGGTTTTTATCAAGAAGGGATGTTGTATTTTATTGAAAACCTTTTCTGTATATGATGGTATAAATCACATAGTTCGTGTTTTTACAACTTTTGATGTATTTAATCTCATTTATGGTCTTGCAGATGCTGAACCAGCCCTGCATCCCAAGGATGAAGTCTAGTTGTCATGGTGGATGATGTTTGAGATGTGTTGTTGGATCTGATTTGCTAGAATTTTCTTGAGTATTTTTGCATCTATGTTCATCAGAGATATTGGCCTGTAGTTTTCTTTCTTAGTTGGATCTTTACCTGGTTTGGGTATCAGTGTGATGTTTACTTCATAAAATGATTTGGGGAGTGTTCTGTCTTTCTTGATTACCTGGAATACATTCAATAGAATTGGTATCAGCTCCTTCTTGTATATTTTGTAGAATTCCACTGGAAATTTTGTCTGGCCCAGAATCTTTTTTTGTAGGTAGTTTTCTTATGACAGAGTCAATTTCCTGAGTTGTTATTGGTCTATTTAAGATTTCAATTTCTTCTTGTTTTATCCCGGGGAGCTTGTGTGATGTCAGAAAGTCCTCCATTTCACTTAAGTTTTCAAGTTTGTTTCAGTACAAGTGTATAGTGTAATATCTGATAATCTTTTGTATTTCTTTGGGGATCATTTGTGACTTGATCTTTTGCATTTCTGATTGTGTTTATTTGAGCTTTTTCTCTCTTTCTCTTGGTCATTCTAGCTAGGGGTCCATTAATCTTGTTTATCCTTTCAAAGAACCAGTTTTTTATTTCATTGACTTTTTTTCTATGGTATCTTTGTCTTCTATGTCCCAAGTTTGAGTTTTTACATTGGTGATCTGTGATCTGGATTCTTCTGCTGAAGTTGGGGTTTTTGGTGGTCTTGTCTATCCAGCTCCCTTAGGTGATTTGTTAGGCTGTTAACTTGTTCTCTTTCTATTTTCTGGATGTGTGTTCATAGAGATATAAATTCTCTTCTTAGTAGTGTTGTCATGGCATCCCAGAGGTTTTGGTAGGATGTTTTTTCATTTTCATTTGTTTCTAGGAATATTTTAACTTCTTTTTTGATTTCTGTGGTGATCCAGGAGTTGTTCAGCATCATGTTGCTTAGTGTCAATGTCTTCGTGGGTTTTCAGGGATTTTTGTATTGGTGATATCTAGTTTTATTCCACTGTGGTCTGAGAAGGTGCATGGCAGTATTTCAATCTTGTGAAATTTGTTTATGCTTGATGTCAATGGCTGAGGATGTGGTCGATCTTGGAGTTTGTTTCATGTGGTGAAGAGTAGAATGTATATTCTGTGGTTGTTGGTTGGAGTGTTCTATAGGTATCTATTAAGTCCATTTAGTCAAGCATCAGGTTGAAGTTCCATATCTGTTTGTTGATTTTCTGCCTTGATGATCTATCTAGGATTATTAGTGAGGTATTTAAGTCCCCAACTATAGCAGTGTTAGAGTCAATATCTATTTTTAATTTACTTAGTAGCTGCTTTATAAAAGTTGGTGCTCCTGTGTTGGGTACATAAATGTTTAAGATGGATATTTCTTGTTGATGGATTGAAACTTTTTTCATTTTGTAGAGTCCTTCCTTATCTTTTTAAAATTTTGATAGCTAAAAGGGTGTTTTGTCTGATATTATGATCTTGACTCCTTCCTTCTTTTGTGATTCATTTGCCTGGAAATTTGTTTTCCAGCCTCTAACTCTGAGTGTGTGGGCATCTTTTCTGTTTAGATGCACTTTCTGGAGACATAAAATTACTGCATCATGTTTTGTTTTGTTTTGTTTTTTCCTCCCCAGTTTTCCATTCTATGTCTTTTCAGCAGTGCATTTAGTCCATCCACATTCAGGCTAATTATTGAAATGTGAGAGTTTGTCCCTGATATAATGCTCTTATAAGTCTTTTATATTTTCATTTAGCCTTTGTGTTCATATATGTGTGTGTTTTCATTTTTGTAAGAATGCTGTATGTTCTACTGTTTTTGTGTTTGTGATCTTATGAAGTATGTGGTCTTTCTTTTGTTTCTTTTTTCTTCTGTGCACAGCACCTTTTTAAGCATCTTCTATAGTTCTGCTCTTAAAGCAGCATATTCTCTTAGGGATTGGATGTATGGAAAGGATTTTAATTCTCCCTCACTGATGAAGCTTAGCCTGGCTGGGTAGGAAATTCTTGGTTGAAATTTTTATCTTTGAAAAGATTAAAGACTAGAGTCTAATTCCTTCTGGCCTGTAGTGTTACTGCAGATAAGTCTGCAGCAATTCTGATTGGTCTCTTCTAGTGGGTAGTCTGACATTTTTTCCTTGTTGCCTTTAGAATTTTTTATTTTTATACTTACTTCGTGTAGGCAAATTACTATGTGTCTAGGGATTGGTCTTCTCATAAGATGTTTTACAGAGGTTCTTTGAATCTCTTGTGCTTGTATAGTCATATCTGTGGCCAGAAGAGGGAGACTTTCTTGAATGACTTCATGGTATACTTGCTCCAGGGTATTTTCTGTTTCTCTTTCAATTTCAGGTATTCTGATCAGACATATGTTTGGTTTCTTGACAAAATCACACATCTCTTGGAATGTTTCTTTCTTAATTTTTTTTCCTATATATATCTATGTTAATTCCATATTTTGATCTTCAGCTCTGAGATTCTTTCTTCTGCTTGGTCAATTCTGCTTCCCATGTTTGTCAGTTTGTCATTTAGTTCTTGGATGGAGTTCTTTATTTCTGTTATTTTAAAGTATGCTTTCTTGAGTTTGTCCAGCTCTGTTGCATTTTCATTTAGTTCTAGCCCTTGCATTTCTTGATTTTTATTCATTCTATCCAACTATTCTCTTATCTCCATAAGTCCCTTCTGGGTTCTGTCATTCTCAGGGATAGTCATTGCCCAGTACCTGTTCTCTCTAGCACTAACTCTTTGCTGAGGTTTTGGTTACCAGCTGTTCTTTGTTGGTTTTCCTTCATTTGTAGCAGTTCTTCTATCTTTCTCTTTAATACTGTTGCTCAGTGGGAAATGGGGAGGCAGTCATTTCTGATATTTGTTCTGTCTTTCGTCCTTCCTTGAACCGGAACTCCAGGTTTCTTCAATTATGAAGTAGGGCTGGGGGTGGAAAACTGTGCTGTCTCTTAAAATTTTGAGCACTTACTAGGGGGTGAGTGGGCTGCAAGGATTCAGTACCGATTGGCAGGTCATAATGTTTGCTATCTGGTGATTGAGATAGCTGTGACTTGCTCTTCATCTCTGCACAATATGATCTTACAGTGGGTATGTTTGCACAGTCCCAGAGTCCAAGACAGGGTATAAAAGGAAAAAGAGAGAGGATAAAGAGAGGAAAAAGGAAAAGAAGAAAAGTAGAAATAAACACAAGCACAAATACACACAACAGAGAAAGAACAAAGAAAGAGAAATAGAAGAAGGAAAGAAAAGAGAAAAACAACTAACAAACAAAGCACTCAAACGAGATAATCAAGTAAACTAACCAATACCACTACCAGGCTCCTTCTCCGTCAGCTCCACTGCCTGCGTCTGTCTCCCAGCAGCTGGCTCAAGGTGGAGGGTAGATCGCCTGGGATTCTGCAACTGCCATCACCCACCAGGAATTGTCCACTGGGGGCAATGTTCTCTGAGGTTGCAAAGAGCAGTCCCAATGCAACAGAGATCAACAACTGGGCTTCAAATGTAGTCCTGCTGTTCTGCAGAGGCCACCCTGGAGCATTTCTCTGCCCTGGCATTAGAGAGTCTGCTCGGTTTCTCTGCCAGGAGCTATTGTTCCCTTCCCAGCAGTCACCAGTCTCTGGATCTTGGGACCTGGTAGCAAGGATTTGGAGCCCTGTCCAGGCTCAGGGTGTGCTCTCCCCACTGCTTCCTTGGAAATCTGTCTCAGGCTCCCTCCCTGCATTCCTTCTGGCAGCCCTCACTGCCAGCGTTCAGCTCACTCCAGCAGATTTCCCTGGGAAATTCTCTCAATTATAAGCTGCTAGGTTTCCTGCTCCAATTGCATGCATCTGTGTTTGGTCCAGTGGGGGTCAGGGCATCTGTCTTTCCAGTATGTGCACTTGGAGTATCCTCTCTGGGCAAACAATGATCAATTTCAAAGGGGGCACAGATCATCCTTTAGTCTCAGGATGCAGGCAGCTCAGAACGGGGCAAGATAAAGCAGGTCTCTGCCCATTCCTGGGACAGAGAAAATGGAGAGAGTTCATGGTTTTTCCTCCAGTGGGGTTCAGTTCCATATTTTTTCCCCACCCTTTCTCCATGGTCCCTGCTACTTATGCCTGGCTTGTTGTCATAGTGGTAGTGTGGACTGGGTGCCAGTTGATCTCTTTTGGCTTTTCCCAAGAGATGTCCCAGGGAAGGTGGGTCCTTCTGCATGCAGTGGGTGTTGAAATCAGAGCAATAAGCTAGGCTCGGTGGCTCAGCCTGTAATCCCGCGCCTTTGGGAGGCTGAGGTGAGTGGATTGCCTGAACCCGCAGGTTCGAGACCCACCTGGGCAGCGAGACCTCATCTCTACAATAAATAAAAAAATCAGCCAGGTGTGGTAGCGCATGCCTGTAATTCCGGCTGCTCGGAAGGCTGAGGCAGAAGGATCGCTGGAGGCCAGCAGGGTGAAGCTGCGGTGGCTGGGAACGTCTACTGCACTCCAGTCTGGGTGACAGAGTGAGACTCCAACTCAAAAAAAAGAAATCAGAGCAATAGCAAATTATAGCCATTTCTGCAGGGGCCCTGGGCACTTGATCTTGAGTCTCCCCTCAGTTGAACATTTTCTCACCCACTTGCACACACAAACAGACACAGGTTAGCTTTTTTGTGCACTCACCCATGCAACTCTCACACTCTGACTGGATCTGATGCCATCTTGCCCACAATCTCTCTGAGAAAAGAATTTTTAACATAAAGAACTAAATCTATACATTGAGAGGCATTCTAAGAAAAACTATAGGGAATGAAATATATCCTTGTAATGTTAGTGAATGCAAGCAACACAAGTTTCTGTGGACACACATGGGAAATAAATCCCTTCTGAGGGCTTAACCTCACAGACCACTGAATTTTCCACAGCATCAGTCACTGCCAGCAGACAATAGAGCAATATCTATGGCTCCTGAAAGGAAAAAGTAGTGTGACCCCAGAATTTTACAGCCAACTTATTTTTTTGTTGTTGGTATGTAGATCATGGTAACAGATCTACTATACTTGTAAAGACTTGGGGAATATAATAATCACAAGATTTCTTGAAAAAAAATCTTTGAAGGTAAGACAAAATGTAGCCAAACAAGCAATGAAACAAAAGAAAGATTGGAAAGCTGAAAAGGAGTGGGGATGGCAATGAGCACTGAGATCACTGAAAAACAGAAACAGGGCTGAACAACTGTGGAGCTTGAGATTGTATAACTTGAGTTTATATCATAGGCTTATGTTACATGAAAAATAATTTTCAGCTAGGTTAGGAGTCTTTTTTTGGTTAGAATAGGGAATATAAGTGCCCTCACATTCTTATTTTTGTATTTGTGAGTAAATAAATGTTGTCTGAGTTTATTCAATCATCACAGAGATACTTAAGTAAAATGCTTCACATTATTCTTTAATTTCTAGAAAGGAAATAATTCATAAAGTGTCACTATTAAAAAAAGAAAAATTTACCACAAGGATCCAAAGTAATTAAAAATCTTCCAAATTAGCATAATGAAAAAACTCACCCAGAAATACACACACACACACACACACACACACACACACACACACACACACACACAAAGAACATGCAGAACTCATTGCAAATATAGTGGGGAAAAAGAAGTAATAAAATCAAGAATTTATATTATAAAATAAATGTATAACAATAGGGCTAAGCTACAATAAACAAAAGTAAAACAAAAATTGAGTCTCAGCCTGTCTTTTAACTATGTGAACTACAGGCTATTTACAAAAGGTATGCTTAGAACAAAATGGCACAGAAAGATTAAAAGGGTAAAATATGTTAGACAAAAGCAAACAAAGTAAAGATAGAGTCATGATGTTTGAATAAGGAAAGGTTGAAATAAAAAACTAACAGAGTGCTTAAAATAATGTGTACAAAGCCAAACAAGGATCTAATACTCACCTATTTTCTTCCTGCTAAATAACAAAGTGCAAAACTGCAGAAAATATACAAAGATCTTGACCCAGAAAAAAATAATAGTTAGAACATTTAGTTCACTTACTTTATCCCATAAAAGATCAAGTAGTTTAAAAAATAAATGAGGCTATCAATTCAAATAGCATAACTATTAGGGCTGACTACAGGCATGCGGGGCCCAGCCCCTGCAAGTATTGAGGGTCCCTGGAAAGAAGTAGCAGTGTTGGTGAATCTGTAGGGATAGATATTAAAAGAAAGAAAGAAAGAGACAGAGGGAGAAAGAAAGAGACTGAACTCTGTCTAGTGCAGAAGCCGTTTATTGGAAGTTACGGTAGGTATTTAGCCCCAAAGTTTACACAGACCGTCTCACAAGTCTTTCACATGAACACAAAGCCAGGTGCATGAGGGGCGTCCCCCACCCACCAGATGTTTTCTCAGGTATGAGGAAGGACAAACCCCCAAATTGTCTTATCGTTCCCTATGCTAGTTAATGTTCTTCAAAAGCCATGCAACAATCCCTGCTAGCATCATGATGTTCTAATAATCAATAACTTCTAAAGCTCATGCTTTAGTACACAACACCCATGATGACTAACTTAAATCTTATTACCTTTCTATTCTATGCTAATACTACTTACACAATTGCTATGGAAGCTCTTAAGTATAGCTTAAACCAGTTCCTAAAGAATGTGGCCCAGTCCAAAGATCACGATGGGCTCTTTAGGATGTGGCCCAGTCCAAGGTTCACAGTGGGCCACTTCTTGGAACAATCAATTACAATCTCTTAACAAAATGGCTATTCTAAAATCCTACATATCTATCTTAATTTCTATAAAAGTTTCTAATTCCTCATCCTAATATATAAAGCTGATCATCAGCAATAAAGCTTCTAAAAATAAAACCCAAATACAAACTGTAAATTGTACTAAGGCCAAAACCACAATAGCAGAAAATGCGAACAATGAAATTTAGTTCAATGAACAATGAAAGTTAGCTGTATTCTTGTTAAACCTCAAAATATCATGATTGATCATGCTTGAACTAACATAATTCCCTGACGTTAGCATGACCTATTCTATAATACTTTATATGAATAAAATAAATTCAATTTCTATAATAAGTAGAAAAACTCTACACTAACTGTAGCTAAAACTGGTCTAAACGAATGCAGCCCAGTCCAAAGTATGCACTGGGCCCTCAGGAATGTGGCCCAACCCAAAGTTCATGCTGGGCCATTTCTGGTAACTCTAGATAATCATCTATACCATTTAAACCTAAAAACAGCTCTCCATAAGTATATACTAATTCTACAAATATACTTTTAAATCTTATAAAGAAGCTTGTACCGTATTGAAGGCTCCCAAATGTGACCTGAGTTTGAATTATCTCTAATATCTAAGTCGAAACTGCAGTTCATGGGAAACAGGAACAATGAGTTTCTAGAGTGAGCCATGCCTGTCACAGTCATAGAGCCTTCAGCTTAGGTCAGCAGAGTTCCTTCTGGCTAAGTGTGAAGGAAGGACGGAATGGAGTCAACAGCTCCTGAATGCATCCTAGTGGTCTCAGGGTCCATGGCCCTCCCTGATCCCTAGTGCTCAGTGGGCCTCCGTGGCCAGCTCCCAACATAGACACACATCCATCTAACTTTATACACAGAAATGAAAGATTTAACTTTCTTTTCAAATGCCCATGTGTTAATTTTAACAAAATAAACATATATAGGCCCCAGAGGAATCTAAGTACATTACATGGGAGGAAAAGATCCAGGAAAGAAATTTAAATCATTGATATTAAATTAAAAATTGAGATGCAAAGTTTGACTTGTCTAAGACTGATTTCTTATGGTCTAACATTTCAGAAAATGAATTGACCTACTGAAAAGAGTCATGGAGTCTAGCTTTAGCCCAGTGCCTGGGCAATCAATCATGGACAATCACAAGTTGGAATCCCTGTTCTCAACCATGCCAAGAAAATGGTGGTGTTTCCCTAACCATGAATGCTGGCACACTGATTCTTGGACATCATACAGCTACAAACCAAAGTCTTGGTCCCCGACCCCTAGTCATTTCAGGAGCAAGCTGGAAATTCCCCCAAACTTATGCTAAAATGGCAGGATAGGTCTTGAGTCAAAGCTCTGTCACTTTGTATTGCTAGTATGTCCTGGTTCCCAGACACATTAGGGCAGAGTCTAGAGCTTCCCTAATCAGGAAGCATAAAAGCTCCAGTTCTAATAATTGGTGTCATTTGCTCAGAGTCAAAATCTAGAACTTCTAAATCCTTGTGTAATGCCCAGAATGCAGTGGGCAAAGGGACCCCGGTTCTGTTCCTGTCTCCATCAGATTTCCTCAGTTGATGTTCACGCTACTAGGTGGTATGTGTGTTCTCTGGTCACTTACCCTTGTTTGTATGATATTAATGACAGAAAACGTGAAAATTTTAAAAGCTAGAGATTTTGCCATGCTTTCTTAACATTTAGTTAAAAAGAAAATAAATACTAACATTGTGGAATACTAGCTTGTTAAACACTATATATAAAAAAATATATATATATAGTTTATATATACCCTAAAAGGGTATAGCAAAACTTAAGCTCGGAGTGATGGGTATATTATATTGCATATGTATAATGTGTATATCCTAAAATAGCTATATTGCCTAAAAAAGAATGGTGATAAATTAATTGTAATCTCAAGAAAAAAGAAACAGATCTAAAAAAGGAAAAACTAAAAATAGAAGGTACTACATTAGAAAGCAAAAGATAATTTGTGAAAAAAATAGAGAGCTGTTTCCCTGAGAAAATAACACATAACAACACGATTGAACCAGTAGCTAGTTTCAATGAGAATTTTGTTAAACCCACACATTTAAATAAAATTTAAAAAAGACAGTGGGAAAATGTACTCATTCATTCAGCAAATATTTATTGAATTCTTCTTATATGCCAGTGTGCCAGGCATGTGTCCAGGTAGGTTCTGAGCATATAACAGTGGATAAGACAGATCACCACCACCACCAAAACAACAAAAGTACTGACTTCATGGGGCCTGCAATCCCATGGGATGACAGAAAATAAAAATGACAAGCATAGTCTCTGGGCAGTGATAAGTTATAATATCAAAACTACAAATGGAAGTGAGATACGTAGTGTGGCTGTTTAGAGGGGATTGCAATTTTTGGTAGGGTGGCCAGGAAGTGACATTTGAAGAATGACCTGAGATGGGTGAGGGAGCAAGCTCAGTGTGAGGGGTGGAGGGGGTGATATAAGCTAGAAGGAAAAACACGTCTCAGGTATTGCAGCAGAAACAGGTCTAGCCCCTGGAGGACTCTTTGTAAACAAGTACCGTGATCTGACTTACTTTTTAAATAGATCAATTTGGTTGCTCCTTCAGAATAGACTGAATAGGGGGCCAGGATAAGAACAGGAAGATCAGTTTATTGAAAAATATTGTTACTGTTGGGAAATAAATAGATTTTGTTGACATAAGACAAAAGACTGCAATTCAGTCACTGCCTATATTTGAGATGGCGTTCCAGGAACCACATACAAAGAAAAGAAAGGTCATGACCCAGTCTATTCTTCCAAACATAATAATGGCAGACTTCCTGGCCAAAAAACAAATTAGTTTGTGTTAGCAGGACTGTCCTTATCTTTGATGTACTTCCACCAGGATGTACCTGGTTGATAGTTTTGGTTGTGGTAAGAAAACTTGGAATTCATGGATTTATGGGGCATGGCCTCTCTAGAAAATGTTATATGTGCTATCTTACATGATCAAAATCCTCTGTCTGTGAAAATCAGGTTACTACAGACTTCATTTAAAATCTCGTCTGCTGCCCTGGGCTAGAGTGCTTCTGGGGAGAGAAGGAAGGACCAGTAAATCTCAAGTAATCATGAGATGAACCAGACAGAGAGATACCTGGGAGATCTTCCTCATGATAACTTGCACCCCTGATATTAGTGTACCTTGATATTGAATAACATCTTTGATCTGGTGGCCTGATTTGATAATTCAGTCTTTGGTGTTATGTAGGTGATGATCCAGGTGAGAGATAATGGTGACTTGAATCAGGAGAGTAACAGAAAAAGTGGTAAAAAGGAGGTAGAATTTTGGTTCTATTCAAAGGTGGAGTTAATAGAATATCAAGAGGAATTGAATGAGGGGTACAAGAAAAAGCAAAAAATTGAGGGTGGTTCCCAGGCATTTAGCCGGGACACTAGGAGTAATGCATTAGCTATTATCACAGAGGCAGGATACTGTAGAAGGACAGTTTTGGGGGGGGGAATTAAGAGGCTAACATTGGATATGTTAAGTTTGAGATGCTCAGAAAGTACCCAGGCGGAGCTATATACGAAGTTGGTTATAGGAGTCTGGAGTTCAAGGAAGAGCTTCAGGATAGTCATAGAAATTAGGGAATCCCAGGATATGGTAGGATTTAGAATCATTGAACTAAAATGAGTCCATGAACACAGACAGACAACAGAAGAAGTTCAAGAAGTGGGTCCTAGAGCACTCAGTGTTGAGGGGTCAGAGAGATAATGGGAGACCAAAAAACACTGAGAAATGATGACCAATGCTGTAGGAGAGATTCCAGAATCACCTGTGGTTTCAAATACTCTTAGGTCAGATAAGGTGAGGGCTGAAAACTTACCATTAGTGATCCCAAGCAGAGTTGTTAGCTACAGCGGTAGGGGTAACAGCCAGATGGGAGCAGGTCAAGAGAATATGGGGACCGTAAATCAGGGAGAGCAAACATAGGTAACTCTTTTGAAGACTTTCTATTTAAGGAAGGAGATAAATGGAATTTCAGCAAGAGAGTGAAAAAGCACCAAGGCAATTTTTTTTTGAAGTTGGGGAAAACAGTAGCATATTTATAGAGTGATACAAAAAACAACAACAGAGTAGAGATGGGGAACAGCTGATATAGCAGAAAAGAGAAATGCCAGTTATTCCATTGAGCTAGGGCAGGCTAACCATGTCGCAAGAGACAAGTCAAATGTGTGGGCCCGGAAGCATAAGGATGGAATGCTTTGGAAGACGTTTTCTCAGTGAGGCAGGTAGCAGAAGTCAAGGGGGGAGAGTGAGATACCTCTTTTGAAGAGAATAAAGTATGAAACAGAAAGGAAAACAATAAATGAAAACAAATTTTTTAAAACAACAAGTTAGTGTATTCATCAGGCCGCTGAAAGGTAGCCACAGAGGTGAGCTGTGAGTCAGAAGTGAACCAGAGAGCAAGATTGTGTTTTTCTCCAGTCACATTCGGTGGCAGGGTGTCTGCAGGTCTTGACTCAGAATGTGACTAATGGGAGAGGAAGTGGATGGGGGAATGGAGGTGTATTCAAGGGAGTGACTTCACTACTTGACCACGCATGGAATTTAAGATGGGTAAGAAGGCAAATAAGGACTTGGGGAAGACGCTACTCTTTCTGGTACTGAAATCTTGTGCATTCTGTGCACTCCTTGGCTTTTCATGTGTATTTTATATGACAAATATCTGATAGGGTTCCCAGATTTCCTTAGACCTTTCCTGTAATGCTGAAGACTGCTTAAACATCAGAAAACATAGGAACCCATCCTGTGTGAGGATATTTCAAGGAAGGTGACCTCATGGCTGCTTATTGTAGGTGTTTAGTTCTACGCAGGGAAACGAATTATTTTTTTGCAATCCATATAGCTTCTTCTGCCTCTTTCATAAGCAAGAATCTTTTTTTTATTTTCCTCCTGTGGTTTTAAATCTTTTTTAACCCCTAATAACACTTCATTCATACTTGTAAGGGATTATACAGAGAATTACAAGTTTAACTGCTTCTTAACATGAATTAAAATTTTAATTTTAAGAATTATACCCTTCTTAAAGAATGGAGGCCTCAAAATTGTCACTGAATTTAACATTTGTTATGACAAAGCTACGTGGACTCTAATGATTACTTAGCATTTGAAGATTAGATGATAAAATAAGATGGTAAAATTTCGAAGTGGGAAAAAGTGTGTGTGCATCACTACATGTCTTTTAAGCTTGTTTTATTTGACCAGTGAAGCACATGTTAAGTGATAACTGGCAGATCTATTTGTAAAAGTAGAACAATATAATATTAGTGGAAGTTCTAAAACAAACTCCAGCCTATTTTTAGTTTCTTTATATTCAAACACATTTTAATGAGAAGTCAACAAACCTAATCTTGCTAGAATGTTTACATGAATGCTATTTTGAGTTACCTAACATTTGTTTTATTAAGGGGAGTAGGGTTTAGTGATACAGTTGTACAATGCTCTGGAAGAGTCTCTGATATAGGACTCATGGGGCCAGTTGCTGAATAATTATTTCAAGTAAATTATAGATTCAAACACATGAATTTTTCCAAATTAATTAATGAATGTTGATGAGTTAAATGACTACAGAGGTATGTAGACACAGCTCACTAACCTGCATAACAATCATTTATTATGCCTTCATTGTAAATTAGGTGCTGCATGGTGTATGAATGACATAACAATAAATAAACTTTGACCTTCACCCTTGAATTTGGGATACAGACACACATACCTTTAATTACAAAACAATGTAATAAGTGTCATGAGATGCTTTTGAAAAATGATATTGGAAGAACTAGAATGGTAATATAAGACTGCCTGGAAGGGTGGTCTGCTATTAATGCAATGTGAAAATGAAACACAATATTTTTGTATAATTACTTTTTTTCAATTCAGTAAAGCATTTAGAGGACATATGGTAACAATGCTTTGAAAGCAATGGTGCCTTGCAAATACAATTATAATGACAATAATCTTTTTTAGGAGATGATACACATATGTGAAAAACAATGTAGTAAAATCTACTAAAATAATGCTGAAAAGAAGTTGAAGTAGAAGAATATAAGTTTGGGTGGTTTAGTCAGGAACTAGTAGGAGGAACTTATAGGAGGTCTAGGCCCTGAATTTAGTAACGATATTGTTCAAAGGAGAGGAAGAAATTAGACTCTCAAGATATAATCCTTCTCCTGATACTAGACCTTAACAATTTGGATGCTGCTACCAGGATCCCTTAAGTTCTTTTTATTGGAGTAGACCAATACACATAAAAGAATTTGAAGAGATTTTTTTTTTTTTTTGAGTTGGAGTCTCCCTCTGTCGCCCAGACTGGAGTGCAGTGGCCGCTCCCGGCCATCGCATCCTCGACCTGCTGGGCTCCGGCGATCCTTCCGCCTCAGCCTTCCAAGTAGCTGGAACTACAGGCGCGCGCTACCACACCCGGCTGATTTTTGATTTATTGTAGAGATGAGGTCTCGCCAAGTTGAGCAGGTGGGTCTCGAACCCGCGGGCTCAGGCAATCCACTCACCTTGGCCTCCCAAGGCGCAGGATTAAAGGCTGAGCCACCGAGCCCGGCTTGAAGAGATTTTAAAATATAGTTTTAAAGTAAGTTTTATCTAATTCACAAGGTACCAATATCGCCTATATCAAAGTCTGATAACAATAGAATATTAAAAATGAAAATTATAGGCCAATTTCATTTGTAAATATGGGAAAATTTTCGATAAAATACTTGCAAACAAAATTCAGCAGTGCATTAAAAACATGAATTTTAATTTAGATATACTGGAAAGCTTTACCATCAGGATTCTATCAAAAAAATTCCTTATGTTAGAAATTATTGGAAAATATAAAATTATTTATACAATTTTTCAAGAGATCCTTTGATAAAATTTCAGTCATTTTTGATTGTTGTGAAAAAGTCTAGATAGCATAGAAAAGGAAAAACATATTTCTTAAATACAATTAAGTTTAACACGATTTAAACTTTACCTCAACCAATATACTAAATTGAATAATATAACAGGCTTCTCTATTTATATTGAGAAGCAGACATACTTGCTAATAGCACTATTATGAAACAAGGTTTTTATAGTTTTCACGAACACCACAAGATAAGAAAAAAAATGAGTGGCATAAATATTGAAAAAGAGGAGACAAGTTCTAATTATATGAAGATAATTTGATTGTAAGCTAACAGATATAAGAAACTCAATTAAAAAACCTATTAAATGAAATAAAAGTTTCAATATGATGGGTGGACCCAAGATTTTATATATACTTGAGAGACTTTAATTAGAAAGACTATGTACAATAGGAAGAATACACCAATCTCTGAAATTTTCAAGCACCTCAAAATCAAATAGAAAAAGATTTTTATGTTCTAGGGTAAAGGAAGTGCAAGAAGAAAGAAGCAGAATATATGGAGACAAAGCTGAACAAGCAAAAGGAAATGATCGCTGAGGTCTCACAGGAAAAGAGTCTCATTGTGTTCACTTAGAAGAAGTTGAAAATGGGGACATTTTCCACTGTTTTTCTTCTTTCTCAGACTTGGGAAGCAAAAAGGAGTTCAGGGGCCTTTTACAAAGAAAGAAATCTGATAAAGTTTGGTCAAGACTGAGCAGAGGGTAATAAAAATTGGCAACTCCATACACTGGATACCAATGTTTTAAATCTTATATTCTAAATACAAAAAGCATGTATTTAAAGTTACTCTGTGCGTAACTTTAATGACAGTATAGCAGTATAAGAACTACATGATGATAAGTACAAAACTGGCAATTAAGTACAGAAAAGAAAGCCAGAATACATACAATGTTCCTGCATATTTAGCCCTAATGTCATAAAAATGTGTATTTTTATTACGTTGAGATATGTACTTAAGGAAACCAGAATCCTCCCCATTTTTGTGAATGATATGCTGGTTTTAAACTTCATGTGGAAAAACAAATGCGAATGCACATTTTTTAAATGTCAAAAAATTGTTGGTGGGGATTTTCCCTAACCAATATTGAAATACCTATAGTCTAAACAGTATATTGCGCATAGCTAACATAGTACCTAATGGTGAAAGACTAAAAACTTTCTCCCAAGATCAGAAAAAAAGACATGAATTTCTACTTCTGCCACTCTAATAAATGTTTTGGAGGTTCTAGCTCAAGCAATTAAGCAAGACCCAACAGAACAATAAATATATACATTATTCCAGAAAGAGATACAAATATACATAGGAACTTATTTGTTGAAGATTGCCTTACAAATCAATGGAGAAAGTAATTTGTTGAATACTCACTTTCAGAAAATTAGATTTTCATGTGAAATAAAATTATAATTAGAATCTCAGCATATAAATAAACCCAGGGGATCTCAATATAAGAAATAAAACTGTAAATTATTATAATAAAATATAGGAAAATATTTGCCTAACCTAACTGCGGGATGACCTTCTTAATTGAAAAAGTTAAAATCTATAAAGAAAACAATAGTCGATCTCTTAAAATAACATTTAAAAAGTATATGACAATAAACATTATATACATTGTCAAGAGAAAATGGAGAACAAATATCTGCAGCTGAGATATCAAAACACTGAAATCCCTAATGAAAAGTTGATGAAAAATAAAGAGAAAAGGGATGTAAAAAGTTGTTTATAAAACAGACACTGCAAATGACCAACAGAGATAGAAGTTGAAAACAGGACATTTTGCAGACTGGAAAAAATAAAAAATATTGGGATAAGGAAATGTCTCCGCCGTTACATATTACTATTTTTATGAATCTGCTTGTACTGCTGTCTGCCTAGTATATTCTTCCCATTCACTTTCTCTTTAGAATTTTCTTATCTTCCAGCCAGCTCTACCTAGGAATTTTTTGCATCAACTTGATAAAAACCTTAATTCCTGTTTCTGGTTAAGAGATTTTATTTACAATAATGTACTACCTTCCTTTCTGGGCTTAGAGAATTGGAGTTCATATTAGTCTGCTCAGGTTACCACTATAAAACACTATAAGCAGGGTAGCTTACATTTATTTCCTCACAGTTTGGGAGATTGCAAATTCAAGATCAAACTTCTAGCTGATTAGGTTTCTGGTAAGAGCTCTCCTCACGGATTGTAGGTGGCCAACTTCTTTCCAACCACAAGGAGACAGAAAGTTCTCTGGTATTTCTTTTTATAAGGACACCCATCTTATTGGATTAGGGACCCTCTCTTTAGGGCCTTATTTAACCTTAATTATCTTCTTAGAGGTACACACTGCCACACTGAGGGTTAAGGCTTCCACATACAAAGTTTAGGGTCACATAAACATTCAGTCTATAATGAGGTCTTCTGGGCTATTTCTGCTTCACATTTTTTACACCTTTCCTGAGGCAGAAAGTCTAGGGTCCCTGATGATATGCAGGAGACAAGAAGAAGGAAGATCAGGCACAAATATCTTAAAAGTATGTGGGAGACATTTGAAAGAGCAAAAATATAAAATCAAGTTGGATATTCATCAATCAAGGAGATAGACACTAATTATGATAAACTCATACTGGAGATGATCATGAAGGTCTTATAAAGCATAATGCAGATTTATATGTATTGATCTGGAAGGATACCCAGAATATTAGGTAAAAATGCAAGTCATGAACTAATATGTATAAAGGGATCTCATTCACATTAAAAATTAAATAAAAATCTTTGTTGGTGCATAGATGTACTTGCAAAAAAAGGTGTAAAAGTGAGACACAGGCTGTCATAGGGGAAGGTGTGTTGCTGATGCAATAGGGACTATTAATTTCCTATAAATATATCTCTCCTTTTCAATTATTAAAATGAGCAGTTCCTATAATTGTAATTTAAATGACTGAAATTTAACAAAAGATGAGTGGAAAACAAGGCACTCAAGGAGAAGGAATGAGAGCTCTCTGAAAATGATGCTGGATGGGCACCTGTGTGTCCCTACAGGTAGTAATAACCTGAGTGATCTGTCACCATGCAAGGTTTAGGCCTCAGCTTTCAAAACCAGAAACTGGAGTTGTTTTATTTATCAGCATACAACTGATCAACCTCTTGGAGCCAGACTACCAACTAAACCTATAAAATAAGAATACATATTGATAGAAAACTAATTCTAGAATACTACTTTATTGATATCTTCAGGGGAGGTGTCTCCAATTACGGAGATACCTATTTCTGTCTGACTTCCCAAGTACCCTCCTCTTGATATCAGGGTACTGAGTAATAATAGTGAATACTAAAAACATGTTATGAAGATTATTTCAAATCAAGAATCAGTTCATGAAAGTCTCTATTCCACTATGACCCTTTTTAGCTTTCTAGGCATTTGGAAGACTGCCTGACATATTCATTTATTTATTTATATCATACATATATGCAATTTTATTTTTCAATTATACTTGATTAAGATATAATCAACATGCAGTAAACTGTACATATTTGATGTGTACAACTTGATACTTTTTTTTTTTTTTGAGTTGGAGTCTCACTCTGTCGCCCAGACTGGAGTGCAGTGGCTGCTTCCGGCCACTGCAGCCTCGATCTGCTGGGTTCCGGCGATCCTTCCGCCTCAGCCTTCCCAGTAGCCGGAATTACAGGCATGCGCTACCACGCCCGGCTGATTTTTTGATTTACTGTAGAGATGAGGTCTCGCTGTCCAGGTGGGTCTCGAACCCGCGAGCTCAGGTAATCCACTCACCTCAGCCTCCCAAAGGCGCGGGATTACAGGCTGAGCCACTGAGCCCAGCTCAACTTGATACTTTTTAAAAACAATTTTTACTTTAAAGATGTGGGGCACACCTAATATCTAGGATCTGCAAGGAACTCAAATGCACCGAAAGGAAAAAAACCAGCCCCATTAAAAAGTGGGCAAAAGACATGAATAGACACTTCTCAAAAGAAGATATATGGGCAGCCAACAGACACATGAAAAAGTGCTCAACCTCACTCAGCATCAGAGAAATGCAAATCAAAACCGCATTGAGATACTATCTAACCCCAATAAGAATGGCCATCATTAATGAAACAAACAATAGTTGCTGGTAAGGGTGCAGAAAAAAAAGGATGCTTCTACACTACTGGTGGGAATGCAAGCTAGTGCAACCTCTTTGGAAGACAGTGTGGTGATTTCTGAAAGAACTAGACGTTGACCTTCCATGTGACCCAGCAATTCCCCTGTTGCGAATATACCCAGAGAAACTCAAATCATAGTACAAATAAGATACCTGCACACGCATGTGTATTGCAGCTCTATTCACAATAACAAAAACATGGAATCAACTATGATGCCCATCGAAACTGGACTGGGTAAAAAAAATGTGGTACATATATACAATGGAATATGTATTTGCAGCAACTTGGATGAATTTAGAGTCACTCATACTCAGCGATCTATCACAGAAACAAAGAAGAGAGTATCATATGTTCTCTCTCATGAGTGGACCTTGAAACTTTATCATTACACTATAAGGGACTGGAAGTAGTGGGAAACTGTCAGGGGAGGGGGGTGCGATTGGCAGTTGAGGGAAATTGCCAGGAGAGGGAGAGGCACACCTCATCAACAAGGGTACCTGCATAATGAACATTTGTACACCTAACCCCGTTCATTATGCAGGTACCCTTGTTGATGAGGTGTGCCTCCCTTTCCCCTGGCAGATTCCTGCTACTGCCAAGCCCACTTCCACCGGCCCCCTGCCCCATGCACAGTTTCCCATGACTGCCAACCCTTTTCTTTTGGTGGTTAAAAAGGTTTATTAAAGAAAAAAAAAGAAGGGGTGGTGGTCGGCTCTATGGACAGAAACCAGCGGCCTTTGTTCTCCTGAGGGCCACTTATAAAACCCTAGTAGGGCCAGTTCTTTTCTTATAGTATTATGATAATTGTTCAAGTTCCACTTATGAGTGAGAATATGTGATACTCAGTTCTTTGTTTCTGTGATACATCACTCAGTATTATAGACCCTAAGTCTATCTAAATTGCTGTGAAGTTCATAATTTTGTCTTTCTTTATGGCTGTGTAATATTCCACTGTGTATACGTACCACATGTTTTTATCCAGTCCTCTTTTGATGGGCAGCATGGTTGGTTCCACATCCTTGCTATTGTGAACAATGCTGCAACAAACATATGTGTGCAGGTACCATTTTCATGGAGTGATTTGAGTTCCTCTGGGTATATTCCCAGTAGGGGGATTGTAGGGTCATATGGAAGGTCAATTTTTAGATCTTTTGGGACTCGCCAACTATTTTCCACAGAGGTTATATTAGTTTACACTCCCATCAACAGTGTAGAAGTGTTCCCTTTTCCCCACATCCTCTCCAGCGTCTGTTATTTTTTGAGTTATTGATAATGGCCATCCTGTCTGGAGTTGGATGGTATCTCAGTGTAGTTTTAATTTGCATTCTTTGATGACTAGTGAGACTGAGCATTTTTTAATGTATCTGTTGGCTGCTCTTATGTCTTCTTTTGAGAAGTGCCTATTCATATCTTCTGCCCACTTTGTAATGGGGCTGTTTGTTTTTTTCTTTTCGGAACATTTGAGTTCCTTGTAGATCCTAGATGTTAGACCTTTGGTAGACATAGAGTTGGCAAATATTTTTTCCCTGTCTGTGGGCTGTCTCCCTGCTTTCCTGATGGTTTCTTTGGTTTTCCAGAAGCTTGTCAGTTTGATGAGGCTCACTTGTCTATCTTATCTCATATGGCATGGGCACTTGGGGTTTTGATCGGAAATTGGTTACCAATTTTAAATAGAAGATGTTCTCTCTCTCTCTCTCTCATTCTCTCTCTTCTTTATGTTTCCTCTCCTCCATTATTTCCTCCCTCTCTCCCTTCCCCTGTTCCTTGTCTTCTTATTCCAGAGAGATGTTTTGTGACTTAAGTATAGCGCTCACCTTTTTGGTGATCTTGAAATTCAGAGATTCTTTACCCCCTATCTGATACTCAGAAAAATGTCACTATAATCTTCTATATATTTACTTTATACTTTAATAGAAATTTGAAATATCACTCTCAAAATCTGATAGTTTGAGAAAACCTATCTTACTTTTTGAAAATCAACATCTCAATTTTTAGAGTAAAAATTCATAGATCGTGTTGTTAGAAATAGAAGGAAAAATAAGTCAACTATAGTTTTAGTAGACTATTATTCAAAGGTAAAACATAAAATATTGGAGAAATGTTATGTTATGAAATCAGCGGGCACATGATAGAAATGCATGTACAGTCTAAAAAGTAGTTTCCTTTTAAAAGCCACCTTTCCTTCTTTCTACATTGCTAGGCTTAAAGGGAAGAAACAACAATTCATTTTTTAAAAAAGCTAGGGAACACAGTGGTTTCATGTACTGTGCTATTAAATCTGGTAAGTCAACTTCCAAAATATTTATCTTTATATGTTAAAAGATAAAAAAGTATACACATTTTAAGAAAGGAAAAAGCTATACCAATAACAAAAGATTAATGCCATCTTTTGAGCACACGTCATATTACACATTGCCACCATAATTCAATTCAGCTTCCAAAAAGTAATACATAGATAGCATCTCCTAAAATGTGTATACAGATTTTTGGCACTCCCGGTATATATACATTTTAAGAACCATGAATCTGAATGTGACTTCCTCTCAAATACCTGAGCTGCCCAGCAAATGCAAATACTAATTTAATCCTGCTAGGAATGAAAACATCTGCTCACCTGTGGCAAGATTTTTTTTTTTTTTTTTACTTCAAGTGGCTTTTATTCAAGTGTTTTTATTCTACCAAAAATCAATGGGATGAGATTTATGAATAGTTGGAAATGACAAATGGAATAAATAGATGTTTCTTTTCCAAACACTTGAGGATACCCCATCTATTCAGTCAATATTTTAATGCCCCAGTCTCTACCTACCCACTCTTAAACCCAACCTTTGTACATTTTTAAAGGCTCATTCTGTTCACGTTCCTAAACATAGTGGTGAATATCAACGAGATCATTCAGAAGGAAGAAGATTCTCTCAGAAATAAGATTGTGAGTGTTAATGCAGGAAATTAGCAAGATTTTGACTTATTAGACCAGCGATTTCCGTTAGCCCTAAAGTTATACCCTAACTAGAAGGAGCTTGCACTCCACACCCTTGACCAGGCAGAGTTCCCTCTCTCCGCTCCAATGCTCTTGGTCTCTACTTTCATGGTAGCCCCTTTCTCATCTGAGCTCATTTTTAAGATGCTTCTTGCCACTGTCTTTGGGTCCTTGTAAGGATCCAGATCGGGAATCTTTCACTCTTGCACTAGATAAAGGGGTAACTGCTAGCCATGCTTGGTTATTTAAACTAAAAAAAATTAAATTTAAAAATTATGTCCTCAGTTACATTAGACACAGCTGATATGCTCAGTAGCTCTAGTGGCTAGGGCTACAGTACTGGGCCATGCAAACAACCTTGTCTACATGGCAGGCAGTTCTATTGGAGAACGGAAATGGAGGAAGTTTCCACTCTGTCTTTCTTCTGCCTGGAGACAGCTGTGAGGTCTGGCATCCTTACAGCTGTCTCCTTCCTTATGATCTAGCTCAGTGCTTTTCACGTGGCATATGCATAGGTCACTAAATGAATAAATGCATGAAATGAATAAAACGATCAAATGAATGAATGAATGGGCCTTACCGTTAGTATTTTTTTTTGTCTTCCTAAAGTTTTTCATGAATTAATTCTTATTCAACCTTGATGTCTCAGCTTAGGTTATACTTCTGCAGGGAAACCTGCTTTGTCTAATCCCTCTCACAGCATCAATCTCTATGCTCTTAGGATAATGCCGTCAATATTTTTGTAACTGCTGACCTTTTGGTCTTTCCCCCTAAATAAAACATTTCACGAGGGCAGAACCTTTAACCTCTTACTTCTCCCGCGCCTTTGGGAGGCTGAGGTGAGTGGATTGCCTGAGCCTGCGGGTTCGAGACCCGCCTGGGCAACTTGGTGAGACCTCATCTCTACAATAAATCAAAAACTAGCCAGGCGTAGTAGTGCGTGGTGTGCCTGTAGTTCCAGCTACTTGGAAGGCTGAGGCGGAAAGATCGACAGAGCCCAGCAGGTTGAGGCTGCGTGGCCGGGAGCGGCCACTGCACTCCAGTCTGGGCGACAGAGTGAGACTCCAACTCAAAAAAAAAAAACCAAACAAAAAACTTCTTACTTCTGTATCCGTACCACAAGCACAGGGCCTGGGAGGTTAACTGAGTAATTGAGGTAATCTTACGATTCACGTCTAGGCTACTTAAATGCTTAACTGCCTTCTAGTGTTTTTCTTAGAAATACTCACCAAACTAGATTCACACAGTTAAAGAGAAACAAAAAATGTTTATGTAAAAGCCACTATAACCTCAAGCTGTCCTTTGGTTCTCTTTAGTAGGTTAAGGCAACAGAACTCAATCTTGACAAAACTGTGTAGAGGAAGTAGTTATGGGCCTCTTTCTCCCAAATCTCATGGAAACTTTGGCTGCCCTCATGTTCTATCATGTGCTCTCTATCCTCCCATATTCATACCCAATACTTTGGCTATTTAAACAGCAAACAACTGAGTGAAAATACAAAAACATAGTCCAGCAAGTTACTGAGTATCATGTAGCCTTTTAAAAGTTGTTTCCTGAACTGATCTTCCTAGGGGAAAGAATTAACTTACCAAAGCAATTCGAGTAACAATTTAGTTGAGAGTTATTTTAAATCGGTGCTTCTTAAATGATAGCATATAGAAATTACCAATGGCGTTTGTGAAAACTCAGATACTTGGGTGCCTCCCCCAGAGGTTTGATTCAGTAGATGGTGCAGGGGAGAGACTGGGCCTTTGAGCATCTATCAATCAAGAGACCAGGTGGTATTAGTAGTGCAACCTGCACCTTCACTGCAAAACTTCCCTGAAACTCGTGTTGATTTTCCTCCATTGTTTGTCTTAAAAAAGGAAATAATATTAGCCTTATGTTTCTTACTATGTGGTTCAGTAATTATGTGTAACAATAATCCAGATACTGAAATCATATTGTATTGCCTAAAATTTTAGAGATTTCAAATTTTGCCAAGGCCAGTGACTCGCTACTGCATGAGATCTCTTGGTTTTTACCTTTCTCTGTAATAGCTGCATATCAGGGCTGCTGCAGTGTTATAATAGTTTAAATCTATAATCACTAGACTCTTAAAGGAAGCTTATCTGTGTCTATTAAGCACACCACTTTATGTATCAGCTGCAAAATCATCTTCAGTGTCATTATTCTGTGTTAAGAACTTAATGAATAAATAGCACCGCAACCACTTTTCAGATCTGTTTATTCACTCTGTTCTCTCTGGGGAAGTTTTTTATTTTTATTTTGGACTCAAGTTTCATGGGATTTTGGCTTTGGCTTTTATGAGAAAGGCTCATATACTTCTATGTCACTTCCATTTCCCTGAAAATTTTGGGTTTGCATTGTTTACCCTAACTTTTAAATTGCTACAAAAAGAATCGAAAAAAATTGAGAGATTTCCAAAAGGAGAGTCTGTGGGTGGCTGTTATCCACAGTGAACGAGTGAGGAAATTGCCTGGGTTCTGGATCAATGAGGAACACTGGAGAGAACAGTTCGAAGGAAAGACTTTGAGCACAGAGTATCCAAGAGGCAGCTAAAGTGTCATGTCCTAAAATCTAATTCGTGAGAAATTACTTTTATTTCAAATGAGAAAGTCAATGCACAGAGAAAAATGTCACATTCTGTGCATTATCTTCTCTGACATAATCAGTATAATCTGGATCTACATTTCTATACACTCTAAAAAGAAGAATAAACTTTATCCAACTAATTTAGCTTCACTCAGTCTAAAGAAAACAAGACTGCAGTTTCAGGAACCATTTCAAACTATTTTAAAAACTTCTATTTCCTAGGTCTTTGCCATTCAATTACAGATAACAACTCAATGTACCTTTAAGGGAAAGAAAAACATGAATATCAAATATCATTATACAGGAAGCATTTCAAGGCAGTTCCTTTCATATAACCTAAATATCTTAGTCTTCGTGGCCTTGCTATTCTTCTATGCAATAAGACATTAGAAATTTAATTAAAATTTAAAGGTTTATAAGAGCCATTCCTCTCTTGGGTAACATATATACCAACACCATATAGAGTTTTTCTTCCTCTCTTCACTTGATTTCTACTATGAGTTACTCTAGTTGAGAAGCCTTTACCTGACAAAGAAAAACTACCAGGCTGTCAGCTATCAATTCTATATCGTTAACTTCTGAAGGTCACTTTTTTGCAACATTTTTGTAAGAAAAGGATTAGTATGTCTTCTTTTGAGAAGCGTCTATTCATATCTTTTGCCTACTTTGTCATGGGGCTGTTTGCTTTTTCTTTTCATCATGTTTGAGTTCCCTGTAGATACTAGATGTTAGGCCTTTGTCAGACACACAGTTGGCAAATATTTTTTCCCAGTCTATGGTCTGTCTCCCCACTGTCTTGATAGTGTCTTTGACTTTGTAGAAGCCTGTCAGTTTGATAAGGTCCCACTTGTCTATCTTATCTCTTATGGCATGGGCACTTGGGGTTTTGATCAGGAATTGGTTGCCAGTTTCAATTTCCATAAGGGTGTCTCCTGTGTTTTCCAAGGTTCTTATAGTTTGAAGCTTTATGTTTAGGTCTTTGATCCATTTAGAGTTGTTTCTTTGTGTATGGTGATAGGTAGGGGCCTTGTTTTCATCTTCTTCATGTGGTCAGCCAGTTTTCCCTGCACCATTTACTGAATAGGTTCTCCTCGCCCTAGTGGTTGGTGGTGGAGGCCTTTGATCTATCACAGAAACAAAGAACTGAGCATCACATGTTCTCACTCATAAATGGAGCTTGGACAATTATTGTAATTCTATATGAAAAGGATTGACAGCAGTGGGAAACTGCAGGGGGAAGCGGCTTACACCTCATCAGCGATGGTATCTGCATAAAGAACATTTGTATACCTAACCCTGAGTTGTACCCCACATCTTTAAAATAAAAAAAAATTTTTAAACAAAGAGAAGGACTAGAACTTCCATTGTCAGTTTTGATAGAGTAACTTGTTATCTAGCAACCTACTAAACAACCCAGTCAACCCTGTCACTAAGAGAAATGCCACATAAAATATTAATAGAAACAAAACGGTTTGAAAGCATCAGAGGACAACCAGGGAAGCCAAGCCAGGCCTTTTCGAACCTAGTCCAGGAGGTACATAGAGTGATACTTAATCTATTTTTATCTTTAAGACATAGGCTGATTGCTAAGCAATGCAAATCACAATGGCTGATCATAAAATGGTCAGTTTTTGACAGTTTCGGTGTCCTTGGAAGAAAATAATAGTAGTTCGGGGTTACCAAGGCAGACAGGAATTTAGGGACCAAGAGCCTGAACAAAATTCAATGATGGAAAAGTAAGTTCAACATTTAATGTTCCCCTTGAAGCATTACCCAGTTTCTACATTGCATGAGATTGAAGGACAGAAATAATGTAGAAAGCAGCGGCCAAGGGGCAAAGCCCAAAGCTACGACTTTTAGGAGTTTTATGGGGCTAAGGACACACAAGTTCTAGTTGATGGTTGATTGCAAAGAAGGGCCCTTAATTATCACTCTAGGTTTTCATTAGATACTCTTGAAAGGATACACTCTGGGAATAAGGGAAAACCAAGATGGGCAACATCTGACAAAGAATGTATTCTGCCTTAAATCATTTTAATCCATGGATCAATTCATGACCCCTTCACAACTGCCTAGGAGAAGACAATTAAATCCTGTCTGTGGAGAGATCACGTCATCCAGAGTTTCTCAGATTTTCAAAACAATGTCTAACACTCAAGCAAAAATTATGTGTGTTAGGAGATGTCCAAAAGACCAAAAACCAAGAGCAGGAAAAATTCATTAGGAACAGATCTACATGATCTATCTAGATAGATCTAGATAGTAAAGCTCATGATTTAGACTGGCAATAACAGTGACAAATATGTTCAAAACATAAATGATGTGAGGATGAATTTAGCTAGATAATTGGGGTATATGCAAAAAAAAAAGTCAAATGGTAATTCTAGAGTGAAAAAGCATATTAACAGAAACCAATGACTCGACAGATGAGTTTAAGAGCAAATTTGACTCAGCAGAGGAGATATTTAGTAAAGCAGAGAAGCTAGGTCAGAGGAAAATATCTAAACTAGAAAACATATAAAAAGAAAATGAAAAACATGGAATGTAGGAGACATGCATGGGATAGGTACACGAGCTAAAATGGGTAATTGGAGAGAAAAGGGGAAAGGAGAAATTTTAAAAGAAATACTAAGATTTCCAAAATATAGAATGTGGAAACCAGTGATTCCATAAGCTTTATGTAGTTCAAACAGAACAACTTAAAGAAATCCACATGCTGGTATATCATGGCAAAATATTGCAGATAGAAGAGAAAAGACGAACCTTTTCCTCTGCCCACAGAAGAAAATAATAATAACTTCAAAGAAATAACATTAAGACCAAGAGCTGATTTTCCAATAAATGTAAAGGAAAACAGACAACCATGGAATAAAGTCATTAAAATGTTGAATGAAAACAACATCAATCTTGAATTCTATACTGAGTCAAAAGACTCTTAAAACTAGTGGTAAAGACATTTTTGATAATTAAAAACATTAGAAAATATTTCTGTTAAACCTTTGCTAAAGGAAATACTAATGGATATTTTTATGTGGATAAACTATAAACAAAAATATAAGTAAAAAGACAAGTATAAGTCTAAGTGAACTGTGACTATATAAAATAATGTATTATGAGGCTTAAAAGTATTTAGAATTAAAATATATATCAAAAACAAGAAAAATTGGTAAGAAGGTAAATAAAACTGAAGGATAATGCCTGTCCTTGTCTTGTCTGAGAAGTGGTAAAAGTACTAATTTTAAAAAGTATGTGTATGAGTGACTGTGTGTGTGTGTTTGTGTGTGTGTATACACTAACAGAGAAAAATGAAGAAAAATACCTGATTAGTCCAAAGTAAGAAAGTAGAGAAAAATGGACAAAGAATTAATGGGACAAATGGAAATGAAACAGTAAGAATGTTGATTTAATCCCAAGTATATTAAGAATAACAAATAAAAAATACATAAATTAATACTCCAACTTAAAGACAAATATTATCCGATTGGATAGCACAAAGCCCAACTATATGATGCTTATCACATTAATATAAAAACACAGAACAGTTGAAAATAAACATAAACACAATAACCAACAGAAAGCTGTCATAATAATACTAACAAAGTTGACTTTAATTAAAGAAATACTACTAGAGATAAATAAGAACATTCTGTAATCATAAAAGTGTCAACATATTAGAAAGTTACAGCATTTCTAAATGTGTAGGCTTTTAATAACATATTCTCTGTCTCTCTTATATATGCATATGTCATATACATTTGTGTATATATATACATATATATCCATCTAATATAACTAAAAGAACTAAATAAAATCAACAATAATAGTGAAAGATTTTAACACATCTTGTCAGTTGTAAGTAAAAAAAAAACAGATAAAAATTGTTAAAATGTAAAAAATTTAAACAGGAAAGTAACAAACATGATCTAAATATATTTTAATATATAGACTATTCTACCTCAGGTTTCTGAGAGTCATATATTTTCAAGCATACATGGAACACTTAGTCACAAAAAATTTCAACAAATTACATAGAATTGGGCTTTGTGTTCTCTGGTCATATTAGATATACATTGGAATAATAAATTGATTAATAAGAAATCCATCCATACTAATTATTAATTAACATGTAATAGTATAAAGTAATATCCTTATAAATAACTCATGGTTCTAAAAGAAATTGCACAGAAATAAGAACATATTTTGAACTGAATGATAGTAAAAATATGACATACAATCTTGTGAGATTTAAATACAACTGTGGTTAAAGAAGAAATCATAGTCTTTAGTTAATATATTAGAAAAGAAGACTTAAAAACAATAATATAAGCATCCATATTTAAAAAGTCAGGCAAATCACAAAATTATTTTTTAAACAGAAGAAAAGAAGCAATGTCAAAAGGTAGAAAGCAATGGAAGAGAAAATTATGTGTAATAGAAAAATTAGACAAAGCTAAGGCTATTTTTTTTCTTTTTTTTTTTTTGAGTTGGAGTCTCACTTGGTCGCCCAGACTGGAGTGCAGTGGCTGCTTCCGGCCACCGCAGCCTCGACCTGCTGGGCTCCGTGATCCTTCCGCCTCAGCCTTCCAAGTAGCCAGAATTACAGGCATGCACTACCACGCCCGGCTGATTTTTGATTTATTGTAGAGATGAGGTCTCGTTGCCCAGGTGGGTCTCGAACCCATGGACTCAGGCAATCCACTCACTTCAGCCTCCCAAAGGCGCGGGATTACAGGCTGAGCCACTGAGCCCGGCTGCTAAGGATATTTTTAAAAAAGGAATGCAATTTATAAATTCCTAGCAAGACTGATTAAAAGAAAAAGCAGAGGCATAAATTACCAATGTCAGAAATGAAAAGCAGACATCATTACAGATCCTACAGGAATTAAAAATATAAAAGGACAAATTATGAACAACTCTGTGCCAATTAAACATTTAGAAAAAATAAGCAAATTTTATAAAACAAAACTTGCCAATATAACACCAAAAAGAAACTAAATATCTGAATAGTACGGTCTCTGCTAAATAAATTACTTGATAAGTTAAAATCTTCCCCTCAAAACCAAAATGAAAATACAAACATCAACAAAAATCTAATATAACATCACTACAGTACTATTCACAATAGCAAAATCATGGAACCAAGCGAAGTGCCCAACAACGATTGACTGGATAAAGAAAGTGTGGTATATACACCACGGAATACTACACAGCCATTAAAAAAGAATGAAATCATATCCTTTGCAGCAGCATGGATGGAACTGGAACACATCCTAAGTGAACTGACTCAGAAATAGTAAACCAAATACTGCATGTTCTCACTTACTTGTAGGAACTAAGTGGCCACAATGATGGAAATAATAGACACTGAGGACACTAAAAAATGAATAGGTGGGGAGGGAACTGAGGGTTCAGACATTACCTATTGGGTATAATTCTCACTATCTGGTGAATGGTCCAAGTGAAGCCCACCCCCCATCACTACACAGTATGCCCATGTAACAAACATGCACGTGTACTCCCAAATCTAAAATAAATAAAATCAACTTAAAATTTTAAAAATATAACATTTCTTTTCCAATATACTTCATGGAAAATATTTCAAGTATTTAAAAATGAATTAACATCATTGTATACACATTCTTTGAGAGAATAGAAAAAAAGAGAGTGATTCCCAACTTGTTTTATGAAGCAGATCTTACCTTGACACCAAAACTTGTCAAGGACATGATAAATTCAAATGATAGATTAATCTTTCTGAAAAACATATATGCAATCATCTTAAACAAAATATTAGGAAATTTAACTATGTTTGGTCAATGTGCCAGTGTCGTGGGAAAGATGTCAAGAATTGTGCAAAGCGTAGGTTCAAATAAAGTTTATTTATAAGGTAGATAATAGAAAAAGAGTGGATCCACCTCTCTGAGATTGGAGACACTGAAGAAGTGTTTGGCTCTGAATGTTTGAAGTTAGTTGTTTTTATAACATTTTTTTTTTCCTCAGGAGACTGGAAATGGGCATTGATTGGTTCACAAAAGGTATTCCTTTAGAAGGCTGGAAACAGGAGCATTCTTGAGAAATGTAATGGGGTGGGGAGAGTATTTGTTGCCGTGATGATCAGCTGCCCAGTACCTCCGAAGCCAGAGTTTCAGACAGTTGATCACGTAGACAGTGGCAGGGAGAGTAGCCCAAGGTCCGTAAAGCAAGTTTTAAGACTGAGATGTAAGTTTCAAACACCCTTGAATTTAGGGAACAAAAAGGCATTTATCTAGGAGTGTGTTATTCATGAGTGAGATAGGAAGGCTAGGGTGTAAAAACATTCTTGGGTAAATTGTAGGATGGTTGGAGCCAAAAATATGAACCACCTGCCCACAATAGACGAGGTAACTTCATTTTGGCTTTTTGTCCTTTGAGACTAAATATAATGAAGATAATTCATCAGGAGCAAGTTGGAATAATTCCAATTATGAAAGGTTGGTTTACCGTTAGAGTATTAATTAACATAATCCACTATATATTGGGACAAATGAAAAAAAAAACAAAATCATCTCAGTTTACTCATAAAAAATATTTAATAAAATTTAACATCTATTCATGATGAAAACTTTCAGCAACCATGGACTAGAAACAAACTTCCTTAAAAATACATATAAAAATATCATTTTTAGTGATATTAGATTGAAAACACTTTCTTCAAGATTAGAACTAAGGTTTAAGCCAATGCAACAAGGGAAAATAAGTTACTAAGATTGGGAGGGAAGAAATACAACTTTTTTTCAGAATTCATGATTATGTACATAAAACAGCATTAAAGTCTACAGGTAACTCATTAAATCAATACATAAATTTAGCATGGACTACCAAGTTCCTACACAAAAATAAGTAGTGCTTTTTCTATGTATTAACCATACTTATAAAATAAAGTTTTAAAAATGTATACCACTTACAATAATAACTATCTCAGTTCAGGCAGATATAACAAATTAACATAGACCAGTTGGCTTAAAGAATGAACATCTATTTCTCATAGTTCCAGAGGCTGAAAGTCTGAGATCAGGTTACCAGCATTGTTGGGTTCTGGTAAGGACTCTTGTCCAGTATTCAGATAGCAATTTTTCTTTGTATCATCACATGACAGAAAGAGAGAGAGAGTTCTCTGGGATCTCTTTTATAAGGACATTAATCTTGTTCATGAGGGCTTTAACCACATAACCTAGTCATGTCCCAGAGACCCCCACTTCCTAATACAATCATTTTGAAGATAAAAATTTCAATATATACATTTTGGGGAAACATAAACATTCAGTCCACAAGAATATCAAAATAAAAATACCTGACATAAATCCAGTGAGTCCACACTGAAATGACCAATCTGGAGACCAGTTTGGCACCATTTGCTGAAGTTTACACAGCATGCTTACCCTACAACCCAGAATTCTACTCCTATGCAAAACCCCATCAAAATTTGTACAGAAGATTATATATAGCATTATTATTTATAACAGCCTTGTGACCTCCAAATAAAAACTCCTTCCACCCTGGGATACACCAGGAGCATAAAAGAACATACGATATCTAAGAGAGAGGAATTATTGGATCATAGATTATGTTCATGTCCAAACCTTGAAAATAGTGCCACACGTTTCCAAAGATGCTGTTACCAATTTACGCCTTCCAGGAGAGAATTAGTTCCTTTTACTGCATATCTTTGCTCTTCCTTGGAGCTGTCAGACTTTTTAACTTGAACCAATCTGATGGGTGTATAGAGGTATCACCTAGGTTTTCATTGGCATTTCTGTGATGAATAATGAGGTTGAGTGTCTTTTTATTGGCCATTTCCATGTCTTCTTTTTGCATTTTCATATGCAACTGACCCAAAATTTTACCATGCTGGATATTTGGATTTTGGAGGTGAAAAAATAGAAGTGTTTCTTGTTTTTATGTCCTTAAAGGTGAATGCTGTTTGCCTAGAAACAAAGAGGGAAATCTATCTGACTGAAAGGGAGCTTGTAATCCAGAACATAGTAACCACTAATGGAGGGGAAACCTGTTATTTAGCTTTCTGTCATTCGTTATCTTTGTATTTCATACACTTTTTTAACCTTAAACCTTTTGGACTTCCGTGTCATCTATTTAAGCAATACCATGTTTCGAGCTAAGGATGCATGGTCCTTGGAAGCTTTCTCAGTATGGTTATAATTTTGTTTGCCTTTATATGGATGTAGCATAAACCAGATAGGGAACACACAAACAGTAAAAAATAAATAGAATGTATTACTCCATAAAATAATCAGAATATTTAGGCAACTTTAAAGGCAACTGAGACATATATAAAGATTATTGCATATATTGATAATTTCTCATCTGTTTTGTGCTACAAATGGAGTATTTGCAAAAGTGTAGTTTTTCAAGTTTTTGATTTAGAAAGTTGTTTTTCTCACTTGGTAAACACATTTTCCTATTAGTATGTTTATGATTTTATATTAATATTTTACTAATGGGACATGAGCTGGAAAGCTGATTAGGAGAGTGATATTTTTGTGGCTATTCCTGCTGCTGCTATTGCTGTTATTATTACTATTTGCTTTTTACAGACAAATCATGTCTTTTTTTTTTTGGTCTCAGAAAGTAAGTTATGGTTGTATTCTGCTTGAGTTCTTTCCCAAAGAGAGAGAATGATGATTAAATGAACAAATTGAGGCCCCATTATCTGAGTTATTCTATAATTCTCTCCCGCAGACTTGAAAAAGTCATTAAGGCTGCATTCAGATGGAAGGAGGAGAAATGAGATACAATGAAAATTCACTCCATCCCATCTGCTGTAGACTCTTGACAGAAACTCAACCCTTGTTTAATGAGTTTCTGCTAATGAGATGGTATTTGTTGTCTGATTGACTAAACGTCAGAAACAATTTTATGGATCAGATTATTTAACTATATCCATAATAATATAATTATAAAGGTTTATATGCTTTTAGCTTATAATTCATTTTTAGGTAGATGAGCTCATTAGACTGAGATTTGTAAGAAAAGAGACTCTGTCTTATACATGTTTGTTTCCTTAATACCAAACACAATTTCCTCTCTTCCTAAAAGTAAAAACTGGATTTCTAACATTATAATTTTGCCTGCTTTTGAACTTATATAGTTAAAACCATATGGTATGTACTCGTTTGGATCTGTTTTTTGTCAATATTATAATTATGAGATTCATCCATGTTGTTTTATGCACTAGGCGTTTCTTCATTTCTATCACCATATGGTATTCTGTTGTATGAACATAAAAACATTTATATATACACTACTGATGATGGGTATTTTGGCTATTAGCTGTTATGAACTATGATTCCATGAACATTTCTATATACATTTCTTGGTGTAAGTGTGGACAAATTTTTGTTGAGTGCTCATATCTGAAGAGAGAGGAATTATTAGATCGTAGGTTATGTTCATGTTCAAATCTTGAGAACAGTGCCACACGTTTCCAAAGATGCTGTACCAATTTGTGCCTCCCAGGAGAGAATTAGTTCCTTTTGCTGCATATCTTTGCTCTTCCTTGGACTTGGCAGACTTTTTAACTTGAACCAATCTGATGAGAAGTATCACATAGAGGTCTTCATTTAGCATTTCAGTGACGACTAATGAGGTTGAGTGTCTTTTTATTGGCAATTTCCATATCCCCTTCTGTGCAATGCCTGCTGAAATCTCTGGCTATTATTTCTATCAGGCTTGTGATCTTTTCTCTGATATATTTGTCATTATAAATATGTATAGTTTGAATATTAGTCTCTTATTGGCTGTATGTGTTGTAAATAACTCCTCTAGTTTTGTAGCCCTTTCTTTTCACAGAAAGATATTTTTGATGACCAATGTTTTTCATTTTAATGCAGCTCAATTTGTTAACCATTTCCTTTATGGGTAGTGCTTCATGTGATTTTTGTGAAGAAATTGTTTTCTACTGCAAGGATAAAAATGTTTTCCTAAATCATATTAATGAAGCATTGTTGCTTTTACCTTACACATTTATATCTATAATGTACCCAAGATTGATATATTTTATGGTTTAAAAGAGAGGTACATTTTAATTTTTCCACATGGTTATCTAATTGGCTCAATATCATTGGATGAAATGTTATTCTTTTTAAAGTATTCTTTGTCAAAACCAAGTTTTTATCTACAAGCGAATCCATTTTCTGAGTTTTCTACTTTGTCCCACTGGTCTCCTTTTCTGTCCATGCACCGATATTACCAGTCACTGTTACTGTGACTTTGTAATATATTTTAAAACACCATAGATCATGTTCTCCTACTTTGTTCTTTTTATTGGAATTTATCTTGTCTATTCTTGTCCATTATCTTCTCCAGATGTAGTTCACAACTAACTTTTCAGTTTCCATAAAATATCTGCTGGGATTGTGTTTGGGGTTGCTTTACACCTATGGATTTGGAGAGAAATGAAATTCCTTAAAGTACTGAGTCTTCCAAATTGTGAACATAGTATATTCCTCCATTTATTTATGCCTTCTATACTTTAAAAAAAGTTTTTTAGTTTTCTTTGTAGATATTGCATGCATTTTATGTTAGATTTATTTCTAGATACTGGTTTTTGGTTCTATTATAAATAGTATGCTTTAAAATTTTTCTTTTGTTTGCTACAGATATATGAAAATATATTGATTTTTGAATATTGTTCAAGTGTCCAGTAAATGAGCTAAACTTATTCATTATCTTAAAACTCTTTTGAATTTTTAGCATATAAAATTATATCTGTAAATAATAAAATTTTTTTCTTCCATTTCAATCTTTATAATTTTGATTCATATGTGTTGACATATTGCAGTGATCAATACCTAGAGTAAAATGGTGAGTACAAGTAGTGATAGTAGAAATTCTTATTTTATTTCCTCTCTCAAAAGGGAAACCTTTTCAACATTTCACCACTTAGTGCCATATAGGATTTTTGTAGATTGTTTTTATAGCAGTTACCTACTAAAATCTTTCGTGAAGAATTTTTATTACTAATAGATGTTGAACTTTATCAAATATTTTTAATGTAACCATTGAGATGCTCATATGACTTTTTTCTTTATTCTCTTAATATGAAAAATTATATAAATCTTTCAAATGTTAAAAAAACTTCTTACATCCTTAAGTTTGGTCATTATGCATTATTTTTAACTGATTGATTCAGTTGAATAATATTTTATTTAATGTTTTACCTTTTTGTGGGAGAGATTGGTTTATCATTTTTCTTTATTGTAATAATGTTGCAAAGATTTGAACACATACAATGGGTTGAGAATTATTGTTTCTTTTCTTTCTTATTATGTAGATGATTATGTAAGATTGGCTATAATTTCTTTCTTAAATGTTTTGTATAACACCAGTGAAGCCACCTCATCCAGGATTTCACTTTTTTTGCAAAATTTTAACTTATAGATTTTTCTCTTTAGGAAAATTCAGATATTTTGTTTCTTTCTTATTTAGTTTTGGCAAATTGCCTTTTATATGAAGTGTCCATTTGACATAAAATTCCAAATACATGTAGATACATTTGTTCTTAATATCTTTTGTAATACCTGTGCTTATGTCTCATTTTTCATCACTGATATTTGTTTGTGGCTTTTTTTCCCCCTGTAATCATGCTTTCTAGGGATTTATTAATTGTACTATTCTTTCAAATAATATGTTTGTCTTTAACATTTTTCTATTTTGTTTATTGTTATTAGGTTAATTTTAGCCTTTTTGTTTATTATCTAGTTTATTCTCATTTATTTGGTGTTAATTTTTTATTTCCATTTTTTAACTTCTACAGTTAGATCATTGGCCATCAACCTTTCTTCTTTTCTAATATACATATGTAAGGGAATAAATTTCTCTCAAAGTGTGGAATATCTAAAGCTCCCATTTTTCAGAGGTCATATTTTTATTATCATTTAGCTCAAAGTATCTTATAATAACTATTGTTCTTTCATCTTTGATCCATGAGGATATTTTGAAGTATTTGATCAATTTTTAAAAATGTTGGTTTTCTGGTTCTCCTTTGTGGTAAACTTTTCCCTCAAATTGCACTGTGGCAACAAAACATATATTTTGACTTTAATAAAAATTTGTTAATATTTTCTTTATGGCCCAGTATATGATCACTTTTTAAATCAAAGAGCTGGAAAATAATATATAGTCTGCAATTGTTGTAAGTAGCAGTCTACATATGCCAATTTGTTATTTGTGCATTTTAAATTTCTGTATCTCTACTAATTTTTTGTCAGTTTGTGTTGGTAGTGAGAACTGTATTAAAAATTCCCACTGTGACTTAGTTTATTCAATTCATTTACTCATTCATTCAACAAATAATTATCCTGGGTCCATTAAATTTTAGAAACAATTGCTTATGAATTGCATTGAATAAGTCTTTACTAATTAAGGGAAGTAGTTTTACTTTTATACAGTTTAAGGCAATATATTTAGTTGCACACAAATTTATGATTGTTATGTCTTCCCATTGAAATACTTTTCTTTAAATTAAGTGTCTATTTTTGTTCATGTTTCCTGCTGTACAGTCCACTTTGTCTAATATTAACATAGTCACATAGTCTTTCTCTGGCTAGTGTTTGCATTTTGTATTTTTAAATTATTGTTATTTTCATTTTTACCTTTTTCTGTGAGGCTTTCAGACATGTTCATTTTTGGAATAAATTTGGGTTGGCAACGTGGATTCATATGAAAAATAATAACACTTTTACAGCACCTAATATGCTAGATCCTAGCACATACTAAGTCATTTAATCTGCACAATGACCCTATGAAATGAATAATGATGGTTATCATCATCCTTGTTTTACAAATGGAGAAACTGATGCCCAAAGGAAAAAATAACTTGCTCAAAATTGTACAGCTGGTGAGAGGCAGAGACATGTTGGAAGTGAGCAATTTAGCTCCGAATCTGCTCTCTTACTGACTATCCCATGCTACCACTTTAAGAAATTTAAGGTCCCAAACATAGCAGAGGGATTCTTTATTCTCAGGCTTGTCCCCAGCACAGTCACCCAGACCCCATGCTCAGAAAGACTGCCCTGTGCTTGAAGTTTCGTGTTCTGCAGTCACCTCCTTGAAATCATTCATAATTTTATCTTTGGATTTGTGTTTTGTAAGTGAAAGCTGATGAGATAATGGACCCTGATCTGATTACTTGGAACTTTTTTGCCTCCCTAGTATGAACTCTCAGCCACCTGCTTTCCTGACTTCACCCAGTGACCACTGTTGCCTCTCCACCAGGTGGGTTATTGGGCGCAGGAAGAGTGGGGTCAGGCCCTGTGGTTTGTGTCATAGCCTGGTCATAACACCTGGGTGGGGTGAGGAGGCGGTGTCTTTACACATCCTGTGAGTACCTTTGCCCAAGCAGCAGGACATTATTCAATTACAAATGAAAAACACTATGACAGGTGAAGAGAGACCTGTGAATACCTTTGCCCAAGCAGCAGGACACTAAATAGCAAATGAAAAACACCATGACAGGTGAAGAGAGGTCTCTCTCCCCTTCTTTCCTGCTTTCTGAAAAGGAGTCTTACATTTCCATTTTGCACTGGGTCTGTAAATTATGTCCCTAGACCTGGCCGATGCTATTTGGAGTATTGTTTGCCGAGACCACACTTGCATTTTCTTTGTCCTTTATATCATAAACATCTTTAAAATACATGTTTTATTTAGTATTCAAAACACATGGTCTTCTCATAGTGCCTACGTACAATTTACACTTCACTGTGGATGTTTGCAGTTTACTGAGCATGGTTTCATGCATCTCCTGAGTCTCCAGAGTGCTTTGGGGGAAATATTATCATTCCTACTTTGCAGAGGAATAAGGAATACTCGAAATTTCACATTGAATAAGTAGCTGAACTGGGGCTTCAACATTGATGTTCTAATTACAAAACAGTTTATTTTTTTCATTAACTTACTAAGTCACTTTTAAGAAGGCGTGGTTTGGGATCTCAAAGAGGACAATTTTATGACTATTATTGGCTATGGAATTTCCACATTACTTCTTTAGAATAGCTACTTATTAAGTACAAGCTTCTACTAACATGTTTTATTCACGTGGCCCTTTGATGCCAGTTCTATAATGTTTTCAGCCACAAGCAAAGAAACAAGTGGCTGAAAGAGGATAATTAGGATTGTACTGGGAGTTTTGGAAGTGGGTGGAATGTCCTCAAAATCTGAACATCTGGTTTTTATAGCTGGTGAGCAATAAGTGATTAAAGCGTTCCTGACACCAGTTAGCAGAAATATATTTTAAGCCTCAGTTTATGTGGGTTTTGCTTTTAAAAGGACCAATGATAAAAATATAATAATCTAAAATGTGTGACTAACACACATGATTCACCTTCCCCTTGTCAGTTCGTCCTGTTTGGTATTCCTTGCAGTGTACGGAAACATTTGTTTGGTGAAATGGTGTTCATTGCTATGTCTGCAATCCCTGCAAAGTACAGATACTTCTCAGTTTAGGATGTGGTTACGTCCTGATAAGCTCAACAGAAGCTAAAAATTGAAACTATCCTACGTCAAAAATGAATCGAACACCCTAAGCTTACTGAGCATCACAGATTGTCCTAGCCCACCTTAATAGTACTCAGAACACTTCCAGAAGCCTTCAGTTGGGCAAAGTCATCTGGCAACACAGTACCCTGTAGAGCAATGGTCGATCACTCTCCTGATAGCAGGGCTGACTATGAACCATACTGGTTGCTCTGCTAACATCGCCAGAGAATATCATACTACATATTAGCACAGGAAAATATCAAAATTAAAGGAATGACTTCTACTAATGGTGTATCTCTTTGCCTCATCAAGAAGTCAAACCATTGAAGGTCGATCACTATCTGTATGTTTCAAGATTTCACCTCAGGAAATCACTTTGAGGTCTTCCAGACTTCACACTGAGAACACAGTGTGGAGATGAGTTTTATTTTTGAGATGCTTCCTTTTTACTATGGTTACGCAGATTTAGGAACCCAATTCATTCATTCCCTGTGAATTAATGGAGTCCGGAGGCAACATAACAAAAAGGCAAGTTGTTTCTTAAAATAATGCTTATACATTAATAACAATGCTAAAAACAAAGAGTGTGGAGCAGCTTGATTCCAAAATTATTTTTTTCTAAATTGACTATTTATTTCAGAGCAATGCAAAGACTATTTGGTGCTATGTGCCTTTTAAAAAAACCATTATCTTATTAGTAATTATTTTTTTAAAATTTTGATTTGGAAATACACACACATGTTCTGTACATGGACATATTGTATGGTGCTGGGGATTGGGTCTCAGGTGGCCCATTCTCCAGATAGTGAACATTGTGGCCTATAGGTAGTATCTGAACCTTAAGCCCTTTCCCACCTCCCTGCTTATTGGTGCCCCAGTGTCCATTATGTCCATCTTTGCAACCGTTCAGCTCCCACATGTGAATGAGAACATGTGGTGTTTGGTTTTCTGTTTCTGAGTTAGTTCACTTAGGCTGATGCTCTCTAGCTCAAGCCATATGGCTGCAAAGGACATGATTACAGTCTTTTTTATGACTGAATAGTATTCCATGGTGTATATATGCCACATTTTCATTATTCACTGATTGGTTGATTCCACATCTTTGTAATTGTGAATTGTGCTGTGATGAACATGAAGGTACAGATGTCTTTTTAATATAATGACCTCTGTTCCTTGGAATACATACCTAGTAATGGGATTGCTGGACCAAATGATAGATATACTTTTAATTCTTTGAGTAATCTCCATTCGGCTTTCCATAGAGGTTGTATTAATTTACACACCCACTAACAGTATATGAGCATTCCCTTTTCTCCACATCTGCACCAGTTCCTGTTGTTTTTTATTTTTTAATAATGACCATTCTGACTGATATAAGGTGGTATCTCATTGTGGTTTTAATTTGCATTTCCCTGAAGGTGAGTGATGTTAAGCTTTTTATTTTTTTATGTTTGTTGGCCATCTGAATATCTTCTTTAGAGAGATGTCTGTCAATGTCATTTGGTCACTTTTTAATGGGGTTATTTGCTCTTTCCTTGCTGATTATTTAAGTTCTTTGTAGATTCCGTATATTAGTTCTGTCAGATGTATAGTTTGTGAATGTCTTTTCCCATTCTGCAGGTTGCCGGTTTGCTCTGTTTATTATTACTTTTGTTGTGCAGACACTTTTTAGTTTAAGTCTCACTTTTTTTTAAGTTGCATTTGTTTTTGGAGTTTTAGCCATAAATTCTTTATGTAAGCCAATGGCCATAAGATATTTTCTTAGTTTTTTCCCTAGGATTTTTATGGTTTCATATCTGATATTTAAGTTTTCAATCTATCTTGAGCTAATTTTTATATATGAGGATAGGAATAAAGTTTCCTTTTTCTCTGCATGCAGCTATCCAATTTTACCAATACAATTTGTTGAATAGGGTGATTCCTCAGTGTATATTTTTGTCTGCTTTGTAAAATATCAGTTGGTTGTAGGTATTTTGGGGTTTGTTTCTGGATTCTCTATTCTGTCCCACTGGTCTATATATCTGCTCTTGTACCAGAAGCCTGCTGTTTTGGTTATACAGCCTTGTAGTATAATTTAAAGTTGGACATTGTGATGCCTCCAGCTTTGTTCTCTTTGCTTAGGATTGCTTTGGCCATTCAGGCTCTTTTTTAGTTCCAAATGAATTTGGGGATTATTTTTTCTAATTCTGAGAAAATTAAATTGGGAGTTTGATAGAGATTGCATTGAATCTGTAGATTATTTGGAGTAATATGGTCATTTTAATAATGTTGATTCTTCCAATCCGTGAGCATGGGATGTTTCTCCATTTGTTTGTAACCTCTGCAGTTTCTTTCATCAGAGTTTTGTAGTTCCCCTCGTAGAGATCTTTCACCTCCTTATTTAAATATATTTCTAGGAAGTTTAGCTTTCAGATGCTATTGTAAATGGAATTGAGTTCTTTTTTTTTATTAATCAATATTTTTTATTATGGTTTTGTGGGGTACAGTTAAGGGTTAGGTGTACAATTACGTTTCATTCAGGCACCCTGTTGATAAGAGGTGTTTTCCCATCCCCAGACAGATATTTGCTACTGTTAATCCCATCCCCCCCCATAGTTACCCAGTACCGTCAGTCTTTTCTTATAGTATTACATTGGATGTTCAAGGTCCTTTATATGAGTGAGAACATGTGATACTCGGATCTTTGTTTCTGTGAGAGGTCACTCAGTATTATAGACTCTAGTTCCATCCAGGTTGCTGCGAAATTCATGATTTTGTTCTTTTTTATGGCTGCGTAGTATTCCATCGTGTATATGTACCACATTTTTTTAATCCAGTCCTCTTTTGATGGGCAGCATGGTTGTTTCCAGGTTCTTGCTTTTGTGAACAATGCTGCGATAAACATACGTATGCAGGTATCTTTTTTATAGAGTGATTTGAGTTCTTCAGGGTATATTCCCAGTAGGGGGATTGCGGGGTCATATGGAAGGTCGATTTTTAGAGCTTTTAGGAATCACCACACTGTTTTCCACAGAGGTTGCACTAGTTTACACTCCCACCAACAGTGTAGAAGTATTCCCTTTTCACCACACCCTCTCCAGCAGCTGTTATTTTTTGAGTTGTTGATAATTGCCATTCTGACTGGAGTTAGGTGGTATCTCAGTGTGGTTTTGATTTGCATCTCCCTGATGATTAGTGAGGTTGAGCATTTCTTCATTTGTTTGTTGGCTGCTTTTGTGAAGTGTCTGTTCATATCTTTTGCCCATTTTATAATGGGATTGTTTGTTTTCTTCTTTTCAGTACATTTCAGTTCCTTGTAGATCCAGGATATTAAGCCTTTGTCAGACCTAGAGTTGGCAAATACTTTTTCCCAGTCTGTAGGCTGTCTCCCTGCTCTCTTGATGGCTTCTTTGGCTTTGCAGAAGCTTGTCAGTTTAATAAGGTCCCACTTGTCTATCTTCTCTCTTATGACCTGTGGGTTTCGGGTTTTGTACAGCAATTGGATGCCAGTTCCAATTTCCATGAGGGTATTTCCTTCCTTTTCTAAGGTTCTTATGGTTTGAGGTTTTACATTTAGGTCTCTGATCCATTTGGAGTTAACCCTTGTGCATGGGGATAGATAGGGGTCCTGTTTCAATCTTCTGCATGTGATCAGCCAGTTTTCCCCGCACCATTTACTGAATAGGTTCTCCTCTCCCCAGTGGTAGGTGGTGGGGGCTTTGTCAAAGATGAGTTGGTTGAGAAATTGAGGTTTTGCTTCTGGAATCTCAATTCTGTTCCATTGATCTATATGCCTGTTCCTGTACCAATACCAAGCTGTTTTGATAATTGTAGCTTTATAGTAAAGTTTGAAGTCTGGTATTGTGATACCATCTGCTTTGTTTTTTTTTTTTTTTTTGCTGAGGATTGTTCTGGCTATTCTTGGTCATTTGTATTTCCATATGAATTCCTGTGTTGTTTTTTCTAGGTCTGAGAAGAATGTTGTTGGTAATTTAATGGGTATTGCATTGAATTTGTAGATTGCCTTAGGTAAGATGGACATCTTCACAATGTTGATTCTTCCAATCCATGAGCATGGGATATTTTTCCACTTGTTTGTGTCATCTTTGATTTCTTTGAGCAGTGTTTTGTAGTTTTCATTGTAAAGGTCTTTCATGTTTCTGGTTAGGAAGATGCCAAGGTATTTCATTTTCTGTGGCTATTGTGAATGGAATTGTGTTTTTTATTTGGGTTTCTGTTTGTTTATTATTGGTGTAGAGAAATGCGATTGTCTTTTGTACATTTATTTTGTATTCTGAGACTTTGCCGAAGGCCTTTATCAATGTAAGGAGGCTTTTGACAGATTCTCTTGGGTTTTCAAGGTACACAATCATATCATCTGCATAGAGAGATAACTTGACTTCCTCTTTTCCTATTTGAATACCTCTGATTGCCTCCTCTTCTCTCATTGCTCTAGCCAGGACTTCCAATACTATGTTGAACAGGAGGGGTGAGAGTGGGCATCCTTGTCTAGTTCCAGTTTTCAGGGGAATTGCTCCAATTTTTGTCCATTTAGGAGTATGCTGGCTGTGGGTTTCTCATAGATGGCTTTTACTATTTTGAGGTATGTTCCCCATATGCCTAGATGTTCGAGGGTTTTTATCAAGAAAGGGTGCTGGATTTTATCAAAAGCTTTTTCTGCATCTAATGATATAATCATGTGGTTTTTGTTTTGACATACGTTGATGTATTTAATTACATTTATGGTTTTACGAATGCTGAACCAGCCTTGCATCCCAGGAATGAAGCCTACTTGGTCATGATGGATGATTTTTGAGATGTATTGCTGAATCCGGTTTGCTAGGATCTTGTTGAGAATTTTAGCATCTATGTTCATCAAAGATATTGGCCTATAGTTCTCTTTCTTTGTTGGATCTTTACCTGGCTTGGGTATCAATGTGATGTTGGCTTTGTAAAATGATTTGGGGAGAGTTCCATCTTTTTCAATCGCCTGGAATACCTTCAGTAGGATTGGTATCAGCTCCTCCTTAAATGTCTTGTAGAATTCTGCTAGAAAGCCATCTGGTCCAGGGCCTTTTTTTGTAGGAAGTTTTCTTATTACGTAGTCGATTTCCTTGATTGTTATTGGTCTATTTAGGGTCTCAATTTCTTCTTGTTCCAACCTAGGTAGGTTGTGTGATGTCAGAATGTCCTCCTTTTCCTTAAGGTTTTCAAGTTTGTTTCCATACAGGTGTACATAGTAGTCTCTAATGATCTTTTGTATTTCTTCAGGGTCAGATGTGACTTCATCTTTTGTGTTTCTGATTGTGCTTATTTGTTTTTTTTCTCGTTTTTTCTTGGTCAGTCTAGCTAGGGGACCATCGATCTTGTTTACCCTTTTGAAGAACCAGCTTTTTGTTTCATTGCTTTTTTGTATTATCATTTGTCTTCTATGTCCTGGATTTGGGCTTTTATTTTGGTGATCTGGATTCTTCTGCTGAAATTAGGGTTTTTGTGGTCTTGCTTTTCCAGCTTCTTTAGGTGGCTTGTTAGGTTGTGAATTTCTGTTCCTTCCATTTTCTTCATGTGTGTTTGTAGGGATATAAATTCCCCTCTTACTACAGCTTTCAGGGCATCCCAGAGATTTTGGTAAGATGTTTCTTCATTTTCATTTGTTTCCAGGTATCTTTTGATCCCTGTTTTGATTTCGTCATTGATCCAGGAGTTGTTTAGCATTATGCTGTTTAGTGTCCATGTCTTTGTGGGTTTTGGGGGGACTTTGTTGGTGTCAATATTTATTTTTATTCCACTGTGGTCCGAGAAGGTGCTTGGTAGATTTCGGTCCTTTTAAATTTGCTTATGCTTGATTTATGGTCGAGTATGTGGTCAATCTTAGAATATGTTCCATGTGGTGATGAGTAGAATGTGTATTCTGTGGTCTTTGGTTGGAGTGTTCTGTAGGTATCAATTAAGTCCATTTGGTCCAAAGTCACATTGAGGTTCCGGATCTCCTTGCTGATTTTTTGTCCTGATGATCTGTCTAGGGTTGTGAGTGGGGTATGAAAGTCCCCAGTTATGATAGTGTTAGAGTTGATATCTTTCTTTAGTTTTCCAAGAAGTTGTTTTATGAAAGTTGGTGCACCTATATTGGGTGCATATATGTTTAAGATAGATATTTCTTGTTGATGGATTGAGCCTTTTATCATTATGTAGTGGCCTTCTGTATCTTTTTTGATTTTTAATAGCTTGAAGGGTATTTTGTCTGAAATTAAGATTGCTACTCCTCCTTTCTTTTGTATTCCGTTCACCTGAAAGTTTGTTTCCCATCCTCTTACTTTGAGTCTGTGGGTGTCTTTTCTAGTGAGGTGAATCTCTTGAAGGCAATAGATTGTTGCCTGATGATATTTTATCCATTTTGCCATTCTATGTCTTTTCAGTGGTGCATTTAGTCCGTTCACATTTAGGCTAATAATTGAAATGCAAGAGTTGATCCCTGTCATAAGGTTCTTACAGAGTTGTTCCTGTTTGTTTATTGTCTTTCTTTGGGTTTTGGAGTTGGTTCATGTGTGTTTTTCATCATTTGCCTGTACTCTTGTGAAGAATGCTGTTGTTCTTTTTTCTTTTTCTTCTTTGTTCAGTACTTTCTTATGTGTTTCTTGTAGAGGTGGTCTGGTGGCAGCATAGGTTCTTAGGGATGGGATATCTGGAAAAGATTTCAATTGTCCCTCACTAATGAAGTTTAGTTTGGCTGGGTAGGTTATTCTTGATTGGAATTGTTTCTCTTTTAGAACTTTGAAGATAGGGCTCCAGGCTCTCCAGGTTCTCCTGGCCTGAAGGGTTTCTGTGGATAAATCTGCTGCTATTCTAATTGGTTTTCCCTGGTAGGTAGTCTGGCCTTTTTCTCTTGCTGCCTTTAGGATTTTTCCTTTCATAGCTACTTTTTTTAGGCGAATTATTATGTGTCTGGGAGTTGGTCTTCTCATTTGTTGTCTTGCAGGGGTTCTCTGAATCTCTTGTGTTTGAATTTTTTCATCCTTAATGAGATGAAGGAAGTTTTCTTGAATGATTTCATGAAATGTTTGTTCCATTGTGGCTTCTGTTTCTCTCTCTACCTCAGGAAGCCCAATTACTCTTAGGTTTGGTCTCTTGAAGTGATTATTCATCTCTTGCAGGTTTTGTTCTGTCTTTTTGAGCTTCTTTTTCTATGCTTTTGACAGTTTGGGTTAGTTCTGTGTTTTGGTCTTCGAGCTCTGAGATTCTTTCTTCTGCTTGGCTGATTCTGCTTTCCATGCTTATTAGTCTGTTGTTCATTTCCATCACAGTATTCTTTACTGCTGTCATTTCTGACATCAGCTCCTTCCTATTTTCCTCTTGTCTCTCCTCAATTTTTAAAATTCTCTCCATTAAAGTCTTGATGTCTGGATTTGTTGCATGTAACCAGTCATTCTGGGTGCTCTTCATTGTTTGTGTTCCAGAATCTGTTTTCTCAGTGTCTGATATCCCAGGGGTCTGTGTGAGACCTATATTCTTCTTTTGGCTTTTCTTCATTTGTGCAGTTTTTCCCCCTCTCTACTTTTCCCTTCCCTCCTCGTCACCGTGTTCTTTAATTCTGTTATTCAGGGGTAAAGGGATTGGTTTTACTTCTGTTTGTTCAATCTCTTATTCTTTATGTATGTCCTCTTACTTTGTTCAATTCTGGAGTTGTGCTGTAGGTTGGAGGTGGTCCTTTTTGCAGTTTTGAGATTTACTTAAGGGGAGAGCAGTGATTCAAAATCTGTCTGCAGGTCCTGGTATTCGCTAACAGGTGTGTGGATAATGTGGAACCCACTTCCCACTGCCCTGGAATCTGTCCATGCAGTGGGGCTGTAGGTTTACTCCCTTGAATCGCCAGCAGGTGTTGCTATCTCAGCTGCTTGCCCCAGAGAGGGTGGGGCCGGACAGGAACAAGATGGCTGCCTGCCTCAGGGCAGGCAACAGGAGCCTTACGGCAGGCGGGCAGGACAGTCTCGGTCACAGAGAGGTGGCAGCGATCCCAGCAGATCTTCCCTGAAGGGGTTTGATGTGGATCGCCTCAGCCTGGGTGGTGTAATGTGCTACAGCCATCCCGGAAGCCGTGGCAGTGGTGGTGGTGGCGGTGGCAGCGGCAGCGGCAGCGGGGAGGGGCTGCAGCGGTGGCAGCAGCACCTTTTGCACTACAGTGACTGTCCAGTCTGTTGGGATGCCCCAGCAGTGGCAACGGCCGAGCTCCGTATGAAGAGCAGGCTGTGAAGAGACCCACTGCAGATCTCCTTTGCACAGGGCTTCAGAGACCGGGTTGCCCCGTCACCATCTTGCCACTTCCTCTGGGAGGTTTTAAATCAGAATTGAGTTCTTGATTCGATTCTCAGCTTGGTTGCTATTGGTGTATAGCAGTGGCACTGATTTGTGTATGTTAGATATGTATCCTGAAACTTTACCAAATTCATTTACTAAATCCAGGATTCCTTTAGGGTTTTTAGGGTTCTCTAGGTATAAGATCATATTGTTGGCATACGGAAATAATTTGATTTCTTCTTTTCCAATTTGGATATCCTTTAGCTCTTTTTCTTGCCTGATTGCTTTGGCTAAGACTTCCAGTAAAAGTGGGCATCTTTGCCTTGTTGTAGTTCTGAGGGGGTTGTGTTCAAATTTTCTACATTCAGGATGACATCAGCTGTGCATTTGTCATATATAGCTTTTGCTATTTTAAAAAATGTTCCGTCTATACCTGTTGTGCTGAGGGATTTAATTATGAAGGGATGCTGGATTCTATCAAATGCTTTTCTGTGCCTGTTGAACTGATCATATGATTTTTGTTTTTAATTCTATTTGTGTAGTGGATCTACCCAAGATTCATGTTTTTTTTTTCTTTCCAATATACAGAATGGAGGTGGTTGCCCAGCCAGGTCTCACACTTATCCAATGTTCTTCTATATAGGAAGACTGGGCCTCTGGTCTTCTATGCAATTTTAGGGCACAGTGCTCCCCGTTCCTTCTATTGGAGGCTGTGGTACCTCAAGGTGCCCTCTTCACACTTTATTTTTTCTCTTCCGACATTGGATGCTGATGCTCCAGGTGACTTTGGAGACCATATCTTGAAAGGTGGCAGACCTTCCATCACACCCAAAAGTAAACAGGGTTGCTCTAGCAACCCACTGGAACTAATTAGCAACCTCTGCAACTTCAGTCTCCAGCCCTGCCCTGCTGCCACCTGAAGGGATAAACCAAGTGTTAGAGGGGGATGAGTGGGCAGGGAATAGAGTCTGGTTCCAGGGAAACTGAGTTAGAGCAGCTGCTGTGGGTCAAATGGCAGGGAAAGAGGGGCACTGAATCAAATGTGTACCACTAGATCCACTGAGTTTATTGTAAATTAGCTTGTAGACAAGTAATTTGACATGCAGTGCCAAAACATTAGTTTTAGGAGCTTGGGTAAGGTGACTCCACTCCTGAGAGATTACCATTTTCTCAATGTGTTAAAAACATCCAATTTCTAAGTGGTCGGGGGAGAGCAACTAGATCATAGTTGCTTTTCCACTACATTATGTGTTACTTGAGAATCAAGATTTAAATGAGGATTGTGAAAATTGTTCAGTTTTTATAAATCTTCAGGTTTAAGAATCACTAAGTATAACTTAAAAATGCATTAAAAGAAAATTTATCAGACAATATATGGAAATTTAAGCTACCATGCTCTTCAAAAAATCTCTCTGCTCCTTAGTGGTAAATGAAAAATGAATGAAAAATTTTATTTATTTATTTTTTCTGTTTATTTTTATTTATTTTAAAGATGTGGGGTACAATTCAGGATTAGGTATACAAGTAGTCATTGTTCAGGTAAAGTTTAAAATGCCCTGCTTGCCAGCAGATTGTTTTCATTCCATAACATTTGTCTCTAGAACCTTAATTTGTGTTAGTCAACATGTGTGTGTTTTTGTTTTATTGTTGTTGTTTTGAGTCAGAGTCTTGCTCTGTCACCCAGGCTGGAGTGCAGTGCCTGTGTGTTTTTGTTTTTGTTTTCAAAGAAGACTAAGATGACAGAATTGCATCTGAAAGGCACCCTGTAAGTTAAATGTTCATATCATGTGTCCACTGCAATGAAATGCCTCATTTGATTTCAGAAAATACTTTTTTCAGGTCTGGCTCAGTGACTCAACCTGTAATTCCAGCACTTGGCGAGATTGAGGAGACTGGGGTGAATGGATTGCCTGAGCCCGCAGGTTCTAGACCAGCCTGGGCAACTTGGTGAGACCTCGTCTCTACAATAAAACAAAAAATTAGTGGGCGGGGCATGGTAGTGCATGCCTGTAGTTCCAGCTACTTGGAAGACTAAGGCGGAAGGATCAACCAGCAGGTCAACGCTGGGGTAGCCATGAGTGTGCCACTGCACTCCAGCCTGGAAGGCAGAATGAGATTCCAACTCAAAAAAAAAGAAAGAAAGAAAGAAAAAAGAAATGACTCATGGTTTAAAGCACTTTATACAATATAAAGCAGTATATACATATAAATGAATATTATAGTAGAATAATTTTTCTTAGGGATGATTTTCAAGCCCAGAGAGTATAAAGTTGTGGGTCCATCATTCCATAATACTATAACTTTTTTTACTCCACTGTAACTTAATTTTGTATATTTTCTTTCTACTTAAATAGCTAAAACTCTTCCCTTCCCTAAACACACACACAGACACAGTCTGGAGGGGTTAATTCTGCTACTAAAAATTAAAAGTCTAAACCGGTTATCCTCAAAACAACCTAAGATTGAATGGCTACCAATTTCTTCCCCTACTCATTAAGGAAAGGGGATGCATTTCTACTTTTGTGAGGCACACCTGACTTTTGCTATACAGTGACATCTGCAGTAAAATCACCATTTAGCCTCAAGTCTGGGTACTGGAGAATTGAAATAAATAATTGAACATAAAGCAGCACTTTTTGGTAGTGCAAACAAAAACTCTGTGCACAGAGCATTTGCAGGTGCAAAGATTCCATTGTGTTTCACACTTTCAATGTTGGAGTACCCATTTCCCAAGGGCGGCCACGGAGCCCACTGAAACAGCACAGTAGCCAGCAAGGGCTGCTCCCCAGGTTGACTGGAGGAGTAGTGAGATGCAGTCATGGCTGTTGTTGAAAATTACAAGTATTTTGAGATGTCTGATCTTTTATTTAAACAAAAAGGTTCTGCTGTAGGCGGAAGACCAAATGTTACGCAGCAGATGTAGCTGGGTAGGGCAAGTTGGTAGTGACTGACGTTAGGGTGGTTTACAGTTTATTTTAGGTGCATTTACACACATGAGCTTTCTATTTTCGTTGTGAAGATAAACAAAATAGATTTGGACTGTTTATTTAAATACGTGCTTTCTAAAACTGAACACAAGAAAATACATACAGTATTAATTGTTATGTATTTACTTCTTAAGATTTTTGAAGTTGAGAAGCATTTACTGTATTTTATTCAATAGGTAAAATCTGTATTTTATTCAATAGGTAAGGCAGTCCCGAGAATAGGATCCCTGTTCTGGAGACTCAGCCCTGTGTTGTATCTGGTGCTATCTTTGTATCCCCAAGAATATGCAATATAGACTAAAGATAATTAGTATGTGCTTCATGGAAAAAAAAACATAAACAGCTAAAAGCAAAACAAAACCAAAACAAACAATAATGCAAACTCCCCAAACTAGAAAGATCTCAAGGAAAAAAAGACACTCAATTTATTATTTAGTTGATAGTTTTAAAACAAACATTATGTAAAAATTTAACTACAAAGAAGGAAAGCTGAAAAGAAAAAAGTTTCATAACCTCCTTTTTTTTTCATGGAATCAAATGGAAATCTGAGGTTTTAATATAAATTCTAAAAGATCCAAGGTTGTTGGGAAAAGTGATAGCTCTTCAACCTCCTCAGTGAGCAACAGCTTTCAATTGGACAAAATTGAACTTACCCAAACTTTCCAACTTCTGATCAGTCAGTAATGACCTAAATGTTTGCTGAAAGTTAATACTTCACTTCATGCTTTCATATGATGTCTACTCAATGAGAAGAGAATTTCCAGATTTTGCCTGAAAGTCAATGAGAATTGACATAACAGAATCATTTCTAACAAATATGCATAGTAAGCCTCTGGAAGTTGAAAAACACTGACTCCCATTTTCTTGACAAATATACATTTTTCTTCTTCCTCTCCAACTCTTCCTCCTCCTTCTTTGTATTTTCTCTGATGCTACATGTGTCCTCCACTCTGATCTGAATTTTCTTTATATTTTAGAATTACTTGAACAAATAGAAACTCATTTATTCTGCTTCTGAAGCAGCTAAAGGGAAAGTTGCTTGGAGAGGAGTAGAAAGAACTGACCCTCCTTTCAGTTATTCTGTTCACGTCTCTCTTTGGCCTTTTTGTTCTCTCTAATCTTTAGCGATGTTAAAAACCAAGAAGGGAAAGGGATACTTAAGGCAGAAATTGTAGGTCTCATTTTCTGAGAAAGCATTCTTCTAAATGTTTGCTGCTGAAATGGCATTGTAGCTGGTACTGTAGATGCCCTGTCACATGGATTTCCCCCCGCCCCTCGCCACCGCCCCCCTCCTCCCCTACCCCCAGCTCTGCAAGTTCTCTATAGCAGCATTAGATGACTCTGGCATATTGACAGCTTTCCATGCCAAGCTCTGGGCTTTTCTGCCTGAGGCTTCCTCCAGCACAGTCTTAAGCAACCAACCTGGAGGTGGTGGTGAACTGGTCAGTGAGGGGGTAATACCCCTAGGAAGCCCTCCCCATCCTCCAGGGATAGATTCTGAGGACTATTCCACAAGTCTCTGAAGGATTTCCAGTAGGATTGAGCCTAATTGCCCACAGCAGTAACTACCTTGCTACTACACACTTTGCTGCATTTTCTCTTTCCTGTTACTCTTACACTTTCCCGACTTCCTTCCTTGTGTTTCCTAGGATCACCTAACTAACTGTCCCCCGTCCTTTGCTTAGAGTCTGTCCTAAGAGTAACCCAGGTTGGTAAGGTCACTGTACTGAATATCCTTGATGACAAAGGGGCTTGGAAATATTTCATTATGAACAAAATCCACATGGTTCTGGTACATGTATTTTAATGGGATTTTCTAATAGCATGTCACCTTGAGATAGTGCTTTATGTTTAACTACAAACCTTTGGGCACATTATTTAATTTGATTCTTAGAAGTTAGTAGTAAATCAATCATTATTAACATTTTATATATGAACAAACATGTCAGAAAGGATTGATGATTTATATAAAGTCACAGAGAAGAGATGCAAAGAAAACCCAAGCTTCTTTTTACTTTGTGACCATATGTGTGAAATCCTACCTAAAGTTTTGGCATTTGTCCTTTATTGTCAAATTCATGGAAAGAGAATTTTGGTAATACAATTAATACAAAAATATATAAAAACAAAAAATACAAGGATGGTAATGCAATTGTTTTCTGCTTTTTTGTAGGGAGGAATGCAAACAAGCCATTTAATTTTATAAATTACTGCTATAGTTCATACCTGTGTACAACAAGCAAGTGATATAATCTAAAAGTAAGTGATATAATCCCTGGAAATAGCTCATTAATTGGGAAACTCTGCTATATAGTTGTGTGATAATTTTCTCTTGTTCCCAAAGCAACCCCCTGGGAGAGATGGGGATGGAGGTGGATAGGGTGGGAGTTGGAGAGAAAAGATGAATTATGTTTAGCAAAAAGAAGCCAATCTTGGGTGATTCATTTCAGATTGCCTATGAAGACTGTCATCTCACAAGAAAGCCTATTCTCATAAGACTTCCCGACCCACTCCACAGGATATTAAAGGAAAAAAATTCTCCAAGATAAACACTTCGTCTATGAATCAGGCATAGCACTTACTTATCTTACAGAAAAGACTAATTCGCCAGATCTGCAACTCTAATGCTGAAGCCTCAGATTTAAACTACAATGAAATTGGAAGACAAAATTTCACATGCAGCCAGAATAGAATAGTAAACGGCTTGTTTTCTGTACATTTTGATGCGCATATAATGCTGGAATTTAATTACAGAGCCTCAAATGAGTGTAAAACTCAACAAAATCTCTTAAGTTTTTACAAAGTTCTCTATTTTAAGAATGGCTTTAGAAACCTCTGAAAAGAATAGAGTCACTGTTGACAAAATTTCCAAAATACAGGCAAGTTTTGTCCCTAAACTCCAGCACAGTTAGATTCCTGGTTTGATTTAAGTTGCAGTTTGAATTTTGTAGTGAAGGGTTAGGTTGGCAACTACAAGGAACATAAGAACAAATATAAAGTGTGCTCCAAAAAGGGGGGGAAGCAAAGCTCAAATATCAATCTCTTTATTAAGCTGAAGTTGTCTTATACTTGTTGTTTTGTTAAGTTATGTTGAAATCTTTCTAGGATAGATATGTCTTTATTTTGCGTGGGTCTGGAGGGCTACCTGTAGCTTTTCTCTGTGGGTTCATATCTAGTATTATAAATAACAAAAGTGTGTTTTCAAAAAATTGCTTACTGTTTTTCTTGTTGGTTGTTTTAAGTTAGGAATATGCAGGAAACATTTTGAAAAATAGCATCAGATTTGATACTCACAGTTGTGTAAATGAAAAAGAATTGACCTGTACTTGAACTGAAGACTTGCATGAAGTCAGAATTGAAAAAAAAATCACTTCGAATGAAGAAAGTGGAGGCTTTGCACTTATGTTGTAAATTAACTCAAAAATTAATTGAATATTTTTCTGTGAAAGCAATGTTTTCTTAAATAAATTTTATAGGAATAAGACAGTTTTGGTACATGCAAGAGTAGCAATATTTGAAAAATTTAAGTCTATCAGGTCAAAGACACAGAGTTAGTCCCTAAAAATGTAACTACACTTCCCTTCTCCCAAGATTTTTTACTGCTGTGAGACCCTGGGTTAACGATGTTTTCATTCACTTGCAACATCTTCATATTCCCAATTTCATTTCTAAGACTGCTTGTTTGGCTTAAGCATTGGAGAAACTCCATTTTTGTGTTTGTGAAAGACAGGTTTTCCTTATACAAAAGGGAGAGATTTAAAATTTCATCTTCTGACTGATAGTAAGTCATAGAGCAAAAGAATGAACATTTATTTGCCTGCATAAATGCAAAACGTCTCCAGGGACTTCTCTTTTGGGGGAAAATATATTTCAATCAATCAGACCGTTCTGCGAAGTAAGGAGAGAGCTGCTCTTATCTTTTATCATATTCTGAGTTTGATATCTCAAAGGAATCTCTGGAGAATAGAAGGCCATCAGTTTTATGATCTAGTAGCTGCATGATAATGATGAAACTACCTTCCTCCTATATTTGAGAATGTGCCTCACACCGCTTAACTTAAATTTTAGAATAGAGCAAAGCTTTGCCTTGCCTGGTGTGTCTAAAGCATCTTTGGAATGGGAGCACTGACTTGAATTTCTAGGCCTATGTTGCCCTTGACTAGCCTTGTGATATTAAACAAGTGATTTGTGATTCAATTTTTCTGGATCTCCATTCCTTCCTCTATTATGCCACAAGGCTTTGTTCTAACCTTCATGGTGCATCTCATGGGCAGTATCCTCTACTCCATGACAACTCTTCTAAGACATGGCGGAACGAATACTTTCACAATCCACTGGCATTGCTCTCCCATCCCTTAACATTTTTTGCACGAAGACTTTGAATTCTGTATTCAAATTAGATGCGAGAAATATTTCAATGATTTATCAGACAGTGTTATTTTCTCCTCTTACTGACTAATCCCACAGGAAAAGCAATTAACATAATAGGATTCGAGTCATCCTGAACCTTGAAGCCAAACAATAGCTTCAGAAAAAAATTGTAGCCGTGGGAGCTGTTGGAAGCAGCAACAAAGAACATGGAAACTACAGAGACAGAGTCAGAAATAAAGTTTCTTAAACAAGACCTAAAGGACAGTCCTAAAGGAAAAGATCGATAATTTACTGGGCTAAAATTCAAAACCACAGCATAATGAAAGACATCAGAAAAAATTTGAAAGCCCAAAGACAAACTGGGAGATTTTTGCAACAAATGTAACCCAATAAATTGATAATATATGTGTGTATGTATGCATACATGATTTATAGAGATAAACATAAATTCCTAAATAAATGAGAATATATTGAAATGAAATTCAAAAATGTAAGACGTAGAAATGGTGGTTAAATGTATAAGAAATGTTTAACCTTTGCTAATCAAATAATTGTAAATACATATTTCACAGAAAATGTCCCTCAGCTATTAGACTGACAGATTTTAGAAAAAAATGACAATACGGTTGCTGATGATGTAGAAAAATTCTTTTGGAAGAACTAGAAATTGGCACAATAGTTCTTGGCGTTTAGGCAATTATATCAAAAAAACTTTTAAAAAGCATACTTTTTAAAAATTTAAAAGTCAGTTTTATTATGCTGGAGAGGATGGGGTGAAAAGGGAACACTTCTACACTGTTGGTGGGAATGTAAACTAGTGCAACCTCTGTGGAAAGCAGTGTGGCGATTCCTGAAAGCTTTAAATATTGACCTCCCATATGACCCCGCAATCCCCTACTGGGAATATACCCTGAAGAACTCAAATCACTTTATGAAAAAGATACCTGCACACATATGGTTATCACAGCATTATTCACAATAGCAAGAACCTGGAACCAACCATGCTGTCCATCAAAAGAAGACTGGATTAAAAAAAAATGTGGTACATATAGACGATGGTATACTATGCAGCTATAAAAAAGAACAAAATCATGAATTTTGCAGCAACCTGGATGGGACTAGAGTCTATAATACTGAGTGATCTTTCACAGCATCAAAGATCTGAGTATCACATGTTCTCACTCATAAGTGGACCTTGAACATCTACATAATACTGTAAAAAAAGGATTGACAGTGGTGGGAATCTATGGGGGGGCAGGGAGGGCAAGGGTAGTGGGATTAACGATAGTTAATATCTGTCTGGGGATGGGGGGACACCCCTTATTGACAGGGGTGCCTGAACGATGCATATTTGTATGCCTAACCCTTAACTGTGCCCCACAATTTTAAAATAAAAAATATGTTTAAAATAAAAAAATAAAGGGTTCAGAATTCACTTAAAACAGTGATGACACAAGTGCTGATAAAAAATTTTGCTTGAGCATATCATGTTATTTTTCATCTTGTAAAAATATAACAATTAATTGTGTTCTAGATATTTTATGTGGCATACTATAATTGTGTTTGGAATTCATTTAGAAAAGGTTTCAACTCATACCTATGTTCTTGAAGAATTGAATGTGATTTATTGCTAAGTAAGATTGCTGAGCATTTTGCTGAGAATTTATAACAGTTATATGAGATCTTTTCAATCTGGGAAATCTTTTTTTTATTTTATTCTAGATGGTATTATGGCTGATTAGTTTTCACTCTCTAACTCACACCCCTTTGTGTTTAATATCAATTAAAACATAATATTTTCCTTTTTTGACTTTAGAATTTTTTTGTTTTGGAATTGTGGGGTACATTTCAGCGTTGGGTGTAGGGATGTTCACTGTACGGGGACCCTTGTTGCTGAGGTGTGCCCCCCTTCCCCAGGCAGATTTCCACTAGTGTCAGTCCTTGATTTCTGCTCATTGCTAACCAAATGCGGATTAATATACCCTATAAGTGTGTTTATGAAACCTCTCTTATCACCTTTATGGAGTTCTAATATGTTCCAAATACCAAATTATTGGCAAGGAGTTTCCTTTGCTTTTTAACAATTATTAATGGAATTTAATCATACTTTCTTTCCCTTTAATTCTTTCTCTCTTCTTTCCTTCTTCTTTTTCTTCTTTTTCCCTTTTACTTTCTTTCAATGATCATCCTATCTTCTTTTACTTATTTCAAAATATTTTACTATTACTGTTTTAGCTCCTCATGGCCTATTATCTATTTGACATAAACATAACTAACAGATATATGCTTAAAATAAATAAATAAAATGCAAAAGGTTTTTTTCATTTCCAGTTTCTAATTCCTTTCTTAACCATGTGAATGGATATGTGTGTGTTTGTGCGAATTTGTGTATGATTACTATCCTGGGCTTCAAGGAAATTAAGGTTTGCTTTTCAATCTTTCAAATGATTTCCTACAAGTTATTTATTTTCTCCATGTATTTGTTACCAAAATTCAGAATGTAATTCATAAAAGTTGTGTCTTCTTGTCCACAAAATGAGCTTATCTATTTCATTTAAAATTATAAAGCTGTAAAAAATAAAAAATAAATAAATACATAATAAAATAAAAAGTATACTTTTTTAAAATTTAAAAGTCAGTTTTATTAAATGTTCAGTTCTCAAAATTATACATATATTGTTTAATTATTCAACAAAACTCTCCATGCTTCTTTATCCAGCAATTTTATTTCTTAGGAATATATCTTGAAAACTGACTAATAAAATACAGCAGTATGCATGGTGTTTTTAAAATAATATCATTTATAGTAGCAAAAGGTAAACATAATCTAGATGTTGAAAAAAATTATCTATATAAATTATGGTGGACATGCACTATAGAAGTCTATGAAGCTATTAAAAATAATGATTGTGTATTTAATAGAATAAATAATTATGTAAATCAGGAACTTTTTAAAAGTTATATATATAACATGTAGGCATGACAGTTCCAAAAAAATAAATAAATAAAAAAGAAGGAAAAATTAGATTTATATTTATTTGCTATAACTGAATAGAAAAAAAGACTAAAAACCTGTAAGCAAAGTGAGGTGACCAGTTGTCACTGGGTTTTAAATCTTAAGTTATTTCAATTTTCTTTTTTGTGTGTACCTATATTTTCTAATATTTCTACAGTAAGGACATAGTCTTTACTAAATAGAGAAAATAAGTAAAATATAATTCAGTTTATGCCATTTATCATTGTAAATTCACTTCTGATAACTTTCTTAAGAAAATAATAGGAGCTGTAGCAAACTTTTATGTAATGATATTTATCATGACGTTATTTAAAATTGAAAAAATTTAGGAGAAAACCTAAATGTCCAATGAGAAATGGTTAAATAAACCATAGTTCTCTTTGCAATGAAATAATTATTTGCATTAACGTAAGACAATACTATTTCATGGAATAAGTGGAATATAGTAAAATACCGAGTATGAACAAAAAACATTGGTTTATACATAAAGGGAAAGAAAAGGCTGGGCAAGCACATGTGCATACACACCATACACACATATACACACCTTTACACATACACCTGCAACCCACTCTCTAAACACACACATTCTGGCAAACCAAAGATGTTCATAGTGTTTATGTCTGCTTGGTGAAGATTATAAATGGTTTTGTCTTTTTCTTATATGTGCTGTCATTATCTACATTCTTGACGTTGAATCCTTATCACTATTTTAAAACATCCTAGATCACACACTTAATGCCCTTCAAGCAAAAAGAGCTGCACCATTACACAAATGTGTGGCATTAAAATGGCTATCTTCTACCTACAAGATCAAAAATGTACTCTCCATACTTTGGCTGTTCTGCTCTCACCTTCTTCTCTTCTTGTTCCACTTAACTTTAGCACAGGCTACATTTTTAAAAAAAATGAGGCTTCTACACAAATCTTAAGCAAATATTTTCCATGATTATGATCTCACAGAGACTATATGTACATTACTCACTAAGTGCCAAGTGAACAAAGAGACCTGCAGCAGCCTAACTAAAAGTTCTAGAGTTCTCCAGGAGCATTTCTCACGGTCACAGGAACAAAAGGATAGAAATTTCTGTGGTAAAACAATTGCATTAAAGACTTCATTTCATAGTTTATATTTGTTTGTTTGTTTGTTTTGAGTAGGAACCTCACTCTGTCGCCTAGGCTGGAGCGCTGTGGTACATTCATAGCTACCCCAGTGTTGACTTGCTAGGCTCTGATCATCCTTCCACCTTAGCCTTCCAAGTAGGGGGAGCTACAGGCGTGCCCTACCACAGCTGGCTAATTTTTTATTTATTGTAGAGACAAGGTCTCACCAAGTTGCCTGGGCTGGTCTCGAACCCGCAGGTTCAGACAGTCCACTCGCCTTGGTCTCCCAAAGTACTGGGATTACAGGCTGAGCCACCAAGCCCAGACTATTTGTTTTTCACTGAAAATAGGTTTAACTTGTATTTCCCTGATGATTAGTGATGTTGCATATTTTTAGGAAAATGTAAATTAAAATGCAATGAGATATCACCTTATACCTGTTAGGATGGACATTATTTTTATTTTTTATTTATTTTTATTTTTTTGAGTTGGAGTCTCACTCTGTCGCCCAGACTGGAGTGCAGTGGCCGCTCCCGGCCACCGCAGCCTCGACCTGCTGGGCTCCGGCGATCCTTCCGCCTCAGCCTTCCAAGTAGCCGGAATTACAGGCATGCGCTACCACGCCCGGCTGATTTTGTGATTTTATTGTAGAGATGAGGTCTCGCTGCCCAGGCGGGTCTCGAACCCGTAGGCTCAGGCAATCCACTCACCTCAGCCTCCCAAAGGCGCGGGATTACAGGCTGAGCCACCGAGCCCGGCTTGACATTATTTTTAAAAGAGAGATAACAAATATTGGTGAGGATGTGGAAAAAAGGCAACCCTGTTCACTCTTGGTAGCAATGTAGATTGGTATTGGAAAACAGTACAGAAATTCCTAAAGAAATTAAACATAGAGCTACCATATGACCCAGCATTCCTTTGCTGGATAAAAATTCAAAAGAAATGAAATCACGTCATAAAGACAAGTGTACTGTTATGTTCATTGAAGCCTAAATCATAATTGCCAATATATGGAAACAAAGTGTCCACGGAGAGATAAATGGATAAAGAAGTTGTGGTATGTATATACAATGGAATATTATTCTGTCTTTAAAAATAAAGGAATCCTGACATTTCTAACATGAATGAATCTGGGGGGCATTGTACTAAGTGAAATAAGGCAAAGGAAGGAAAATAGTGCATGATCTCACTTATATGTAAAATTTAAAAAAAATCAAATACATAGAAACAGAAGTAGAACAGTAGTTTTCAGGGATGGAGTGGGTGGTGGGCGGGGGAGAGAAATGGAAAGATGTAGGTCAAAGAGTACAAAATTCTGGTTATGTAAGATGAATAAGTCTAGAAACCTCATGTACAGTAAGGTGATTATAGTTAATAACATTGCATTGTATACTGAAAATTTGCTGAGAGTACTTTTTAGGTACTCTTACACACACACACACACACACACACACACACACACACACACACACAGAGAGAGAGAGAGAGAGAGAGAGAGAGAGAGTAGAGAGAAAGTTCAATATGTGAGATGATGGATATGTTAATTCACTTAACTGTAGTAATTTCTTCACTTTGATATGTATGTATATTAAAGCATCATGTTGTACACCTTAAATATGTAAAGAAAAAAAGAAAAAGAAAGGAGTTTAATAAATTTCAGAAATCATTTCCTACAAGTATTGTACAAAGTTTTTTATGAGAAATTATTGGCTTTCTTTTATTACTCATTTGTACTATTACTACCTATGGGTCATCTTGCTTGCTTGGGTCTGTTTAATGACATTATCTGCAGATGCAGTGCCTAAACCAATACTGAATAAAGATTGCATTTTAGTGCCACCTAACTATTGCATTACATGTTTTCAACATGTTCCTGAAATATTGGTTATTTTATACAAATCAAACCCTCAATTTTTGAGAAAAAGTTTCCATTTTCTATTATAATCTTTAACTGTAGTAAAATATAATTACATTAGAATCACAATTCATTGCTTCTGAATTATGATAAATGAAAGACTTTTAACCATTGCTATGATGAAGGCAAACACCTACTAAAATACCTTTCAATTAAATATGCAAACATACAAAATTGGAATGCGAGAAAAAGAAAAAGAATTGCCCAAATTTTCACTGTCATTTGGGAACAAACCATTCATTTCCTTCTCTTCTAACCAGTTTCTTTCTGCATTGGGATTTTTAAAACCATAGGTTAAGAACTCTAAGGGTAATTTTTGACAAACTGTTTCAAAAATTTGAAATATCTGTTGTTTTGTGAAACATTTTGCATAAAAAATAATTGTTGGCAAAAACGCAAGTAAGCAAATGGTCTCATAACTGTATAAGAGGAATAGCTCAGTTTAATCAAGTCATCAATGTTCTGAAGTTTAAAGAAGTACAACTTTATGTTAACATTTAATACTAAATGCTTATATACTTATAAGTACATACCTATATACTTATATATGTCTAAGCGTGTGATTCTTTATTGGGCATAGAGTCAAAGGCATGTGCACAGACCTGACGTTACCTTTGCAACCTGCATTTGGGGACACTGCATTCTGTCAGTGTGTACACCCCCAGAAGCTCTGCTCTGCACTCATCCCAGGACCCACAAGACGGGGGGAAAGGATTTGTATGAAGAATAAACAACTTTTCTTACAACTATGAACAGAATAAATAGAAAGAGAAAGAACCTTTCTCTCTATGTTTAGTATTTACAGGAAAAGCACAGCATGCATGCTTGAATATATGGTATGCATCCAAGTGTTCATTCTAGTTGAGTGAGAATTCTCTTTTGGTACAGGATTGTTTATTGTACCAGTTTTGTGTTTCTATGTCACGCTATTAGCACACAAAGGGTTTTTGTGATGTCATTACGCTGATAACTTCTAGGTAATAATCTCTGTACAGTTTATATCTTTTACAATGTGGTTTTGATTTTCTCTCTGAATGGGAAAAATTTTTAATCAACAGTCTCTCTTTTGTTTTTTTTTTAATTTTTATTTTTTGAGTTGGAGTCTCACTCTGTGGCCAAGACTGGAGTACAGTGGCCGCTCCCGGCCACCGCAGCCTCGACCTGCTGGGCTCCGGCGATCCTTCCGCCTCAGCCTTCCGAGTAGCCGGAATTACAGGCATGCGCTACCACGCCCGGCTGATTTTTTGATTTATTGCAGAGATGAGGTCTCTCCTGCCCAGGTGGGTCTCGAACCCGCGGGCTCAGGCAATCCACTCACCTCAGCCTCCCAAAGGCGCGGGATTACAGGCTGAGTCACCGAGCCTGGTTAACAGTCTCTCTTTTGAAGAAACTGTGGCTTCATAATCCTATTAAAACTATAGCCCCAGATACATAGAAGATGTCCCGTGAGAGAATTCTCCATACACATTTAACTGTCTTGCATTGTTACCTATAATTTTGTTAAAAGATATTTAACGGATACTAAATTCTGACACAGGCAATGTAAACTCCTTTAAAAGTGCAATTTCACGTGAATTATTAATAGGGATTCCTGACCTTGTTGACCAGTACCCTCTCTTTTCCAGAACACACTGCTGATGCTCCAACTTGTGGTGGGGCAGTTCTCTCTGGCCCAGCTGTGACCCTTAAATTCTCACTGTCCAGGTGTGTTGGGCGTGTAGATGTCCACTGCCATCCACATTCCTGGAGTTGCTGTGTTTGCCTTGAGGCTTGTGGTTTGTAAACATTACACAAACTTTTTATCTGGACCGAATGGACATTTCAGAGTATTGATTTCATCATCCCTTGGCCCTGTAGTGGACTGAGACCGAAGTGTGGTTTTGATAGTGACAGCACTCCGCGACACAATGTCAGGCCTGACTGGGTCCACAAAGGTGCCCTCTTTTGCTCCTAACTTCATCTTGAGATACATGGATGACTTTTAAAAACTCTTGTTATGGTTAAAAGTGTGTGGTGTTTATTTAGTATTTCTGAAGGTTATGGGACTCTGAGTTGAGAGAAAGAACTGCCATCGATTACTTAAAAAGAGCTTTGCAAGGGGAACTCACTAAGGGTCTCCAGATCGCTAGGGATAAGATTGTGCCTTACATTTTTCTTAGTGATTTATATTTCCCAAAGTATTTTCATATGTATTATTTCATTTTTACTTTCTCGCTCACCCATTAGAGTAAGAAGGACTGATATTATTTTCAATTAAAGCTCAGAATACTGGAACAAGAGAGGTTTTGTCCTAAATAAAACTAGGGACATTGTTTGTTTTGTTCAAATTGTATCCTCAATACCTAGAATAGTGCCTGGCATATATTCAATTTCCCCTAGATAGCTTCTGAATAAACAAACGAGAGAAAAAATATTGCCAGTTTTCACAGTCAGGACTGGTATCTCCCTAACCCCTCCCCCCAGGGATTCACATTTCTGGTCCAGAGTGTCTTTCTGTATACCACTTAACTTAGTTCTTGGAATGAGAGATTATACCACTTAATGAGAGAGAAATACCACTTAACATGTTTCTCTGAATGACAGACTAAAACAAACAACAAAATGTACTCAGAAATAATATTCTAGATTATGCAAATTTTAATTGAAAAATTCTTAGCCCTTTGTGTGTGTGAACTTGTCCATGTGTAGGTGTGTGGTTACTGATACTCCAAGTGCCTGCTTTATTAAAATCTGTTAATAACCATAGATTCAGTAATGTCAAGGTGGTTTACAGACAACAGAGTGAGTTGGTGGCTGAGGTACATAAAGATTTGGTGGCTGAGGTACATAAAAACCTAGCTAATGAGCCCCATTTGCTTCTTTACCTAGCTTTGAAAATAAATACATGATCAAAGAAATAAAGACTTGTAAAATCTGAACTGACCAGTTGTCTAGCTCTCATTCACCTGCTTATCGCTGATGTATCACTATATTCATATTAATAAAAAGTCAGCGAGCAGCTAGCTATGACTAAATCCAGTTCTACAAACCTCAACCTCCAAAAGAAGCTGTATCTCTTTATACACGACTCAGAAGAAATGATGAATAATATATTCAGAATAAGTAAATAGAAAATTGTTTTTCAAGTTGAAGTAACTAACTGTAGAATGTCTGAATTGAAGAGACCTCGTTATCGATGCCATTCACTTGGAGAGCCTCGGGGCTAAGCAGTACTTGGCTGTAAGCTAAGAATTGATTGAGCTATCAGAGCCGAAGAATCAGTTTGTTGATAGATATCTGGAGACAGTGACTAGCTTTTCTCAGAAAGGCAGCTCCAAAACATCCTAAAATTGTCTGTTACGCAAAAGACAAATTAACCGATGAAAAATGTGAGAAAAAGAAGGGCAATAAATGCAGCAATAACAGTAAAGGGATGTGGGACATTTTTCCATATCTCAGAGTCAATGACTGTTATAACTTATGAACGTTCCTTGTCCCTGAGATGAAGAGGTGAGGACTTCATGAAGCTGGTTCTGAGGCTATTTCCCACTGGCGTTATAGATCTTTTTATCTTCCTGACAAGTATTGAAAGGGAAAGGTCTTTTGTGACTTTAATAATAAATTTTTGTAAAACTCATAAAAAATCCATTTTCAGGCTGAAATAAAGGGAAATGATGACAGGATTTTTCATGTTTTTGTGATAGTAAGAAATAGTTTAATATGTTATATATAAAATTTTGTTTTCTGTCTTCTCTCTTCATTAAGAAGAAGTTCTTTAGGGCAACTTAAAATAAAAGGTGTTTGTTCTCAATATTTACTTCAATTAATGACAGAAATGACTCAGATTCTGCATGCAACTCATGAAACAAAAACCTCCTGTTTCACAAATGTCAAAAAAGAACATTATCCATCAGTGGAAAACACGTGATATCATATTGTTTTCCTCAGAGGATTTGAATTCTTGCACAAATAGTATGTAAATGATAAATTGCTAAACTGCACAACTGTATATATTCTTAAATAAATACGTATGCATTTGTGTGTGTGTGTAAATAATACTTGATGTGGACTTTTGAATATATATCCCATTTTGTTTTAGTGATATTACATTTATCCTTGACATAAAATATTACATTAGTTAATCTCCTGTCAATTATTTCATATCACCCCAATCTTCTTACCCTTCTTTAATTCTTATATATTAGTGCTCTATTTCTGCCATTCAAACTACTCCAAAATGTAATGGCTTAAAATATCAAACCTTTCAAAAAAATCTTTGGCTTAGGAATCCCAAAACGTTCCATATTTGTGGTTCTGGCTCTCATGAGGTTGTAGCCCAGGTTGTTAGCCAGTGCTTCTGTCATCTGAAAGCTAGATTGGGGAAAGAGGATGTTTCCAAAAAACTCACCCAAGTGACTGCTGGCCAGAGGCCTTAATTCTTTACTGGCTGTTATTTGGGGGGCCCAGTTTCTTGTGATTGGGGTGTTCACAGGACTTCTTATGATATGACATCTAATTTCTCCCAGAGTTAATGATCTAGGAGAAAAAAGAGAGTGAGAAGAAAGCTGCACTGCCTTTTATTATCTAGACTTTGAAGTCTTGCATTGTCTTTTCAATTGTAGTATATTCATTAGATGTAACTCATTAAGGCAAACTCATACTCAAAGGGAGAGCAGCCCCACCAGTGGAAGGCAGGAATGTCAAAAATTATTGTGGATTTTTTTTAACATCATCACATCTTCTAAAAAAATTTTTTCCAGTCACATAACAACCACAGCCCAGGATTTTTTTCTTTACACAACATCAGTCTTATGCTATACTATCTAAATAAAATTGTTGTCTTCTAGAATGTCAAAATCAAACTTGAAATTCACTACTGGAGATTAAATAAAGGAAATTGAGGGCAAGTCCTCAGACAAATGGCTAACATTTTTTCAAATAAAGTTTATATAACCTAGAGTATTATTTCTGAATACCTTTTGCTGCTTGTTTAGTCTGTCATTCAAAGAAATAAGTGATATCTCATCTCTCATTCTAAGAACTAAGTTAAGTGGTATATAGAAACTCAAATAGCTAAATAAAACATATCCCCAAAATGGGCCAGATATAATGACTAGCTATGTCTTGTACTCTAATTCAGGGGCGGCCTTTCAGAGCAAAGGGGCTAAACTTGCCAGGAGGAACACAGGCTACTTTTACTAATCAGTGTTTTTTTTTTCTTCTATATTATGAAAAGACAAACAACTATTATGAGACATTTGAGAAAGCCATTAGTATGACTTTTCTTCACAAAAGTGAAGACAGAATTTACTCTAGAGGAAAAAGAGATAATTCAGGTCATTATTTGAAGACTTTCATTTTGTTACTCATTCAGTGATGCATTTTATTCACTATTACTAGTTTTGTAGTGAGACATTATTCAGAGTATCTATTCCACAGGAGAGTGGAATACCACAAATGGCAGTCTAAATACTTTTGTAAACATAAAATCTAACTCACCTCCAGTTTATTATAAATGAATGTCAACTATCAGATGACTAATGAGGTTTGCATCAAGAATAGAATTCAGGACCAGAGAAAGAGAAGCAATATCAAATTGTTTTTAAAATTGAGCAAATGGTCTAACCAAAGTACATAGCCAGGTTTCAAGATGCAAGACAAGACAGAAGTTGAATAGGCAGTGCAAGACGGCAATCAGACTTTCATGCAGCTCTTGCGAGCTTAGAAGGCATCTGACTACTGTGTAAAGAAGGCTGCAGGAGCTGAGCCTTCTGCTCTGCTTACGAGTATCTAGCTCATCTCGCCTTCCAGTGAGGTTTTATTAGAAATCCATGGTGAGTTCACCACTTGTAGTTAGAAGAATACTGAGAAGTAATTCTCTAGTAAATCCCAAGTCAGTTTTGTCTTTAATTTAGAAGTAGAGAAGTGAGCTTCTGCTTAAAGAATGCTACATATGACTTTAGAGGAGCACGGACAGGCCTTACTTCCTCTTCTTCATTCATCTTTGGTCTGGTTACAGGGAGATGGTTGGTTTTCACTGGCAACTGCCTCGTGGAAGGGTAATGACTCACAGAATATTTCTGGCCTATAATCTGCTTCGAACATTTCTGTCCCATTGTCTGTTGCTGCATGCCTGCTTTTTAATGTTTAATTTTCATTAAAAATACACTATTTCTTGCCACATAATAAACTAAATGAGTCTGGGAAAGTATTGTGAATCTAGAAAATGGCACAATTGTGGTAATGGTTTCTGGTATTTTAAATTGAAGAACCTGTAAAAACCTCATAAGAAAGAATTCAAAGTATGTGTCATCTTTAGAAAGGAAGGAAAAAGGAGAGAGAGAAAGTGAGAAAGAGAGAGAGAGAATGAGAGGCAAAAGCTTAGCGAACTATTGTCAGTTCCAGAATATGTAAGGGAAAAGAAAATCAAAAATTTTACTTTAAGAGAAAAAAAGTTAGAGTTTCATAAAAAAATATTGTTTTATTCCTTTGTTTAGTTCCTTAAAAAACAGAAGATATTTAGATCATTAGGGATAGTTCCTAATAACTCATGAAGACAGTGAGATTATTGGTAAACATCTCTTGTCAACATAAAACAGAAATATGTGCATAGAGTTGAAGTCATAAAAATTGTATGCATTTATTTCGTGCTTGTTGTTAGATACAACCTACTTCATCCTTTCTTTTCTTGCATAATGTGCATCAGTATTGTGAGGTAAATTAGTCTGAATTAAAGGAAGTTATGTCTACATCGTGAGCCTTTCTCATAGTAGTCAGACCACATCAGGGTATTGTGCTTAATTCTGCAAATGATAGTTTGAGGAGAATGTTGACAAGCTAGAGAATATCTAGAGGATAAGTCATTATGTAGACTCTATAAATTGTCTCATGTAAGAAACAGGTGAAAGAACTGGGCTTGCTTAACCTTGAAGAAAACAGAAGTATGTAATGTTCTTGTAAATGCCTTTAGATATTTAAAGTCTTGGGGGGGGTATTTGTGGGTGCTGTTGGAGGATGTGAAGTATATTTGGGTAGAAAAGTAGACTGGAATTAATGTGGGTTGTTCCACAAGACAAAATTGGGAACAAAAGGAATGTCATGAAATAAATTTGGATTCAAGATAAAAAAGATTTATCTAAGTATTGAAAGAGTGCCACACTGGAGATTCCTTGTGCAACAATCCCCGTCATGTGAATCAAAGGCAGATGACTGATTATCTGTCAGAAATGCTGTAGAAAGAGTTTTCTCAGTTTGAAAAAAGATTGTGGGTACAATGATTTCATTTTACAACCTAGGGAGGTAGTTGAGGTCAATTCACAGTACCTTGGAAAAGATTTAGTGGCTATAGAGAAAACACAAAGAAGAACAAACAGTGTGACCAAAAATAAGGAGGGGCTTATTATAAACATATACTAAAAGTATTGGAACTGTCACATGTAAAGGTAAAGATACAATTTAAAGTTTTTTAAAAAACGAGCCTTTATTTACATTAAGAAACCTTTTGTAATGTGTTACCCTTTAATCTATATTTTTTTAAATGAAGCAGCATCTAGTTTTAAATATAAAAGCAACAGAAGAATGACAGTCACAATATTGTTGATGTGGTTCTGGAATAAAAAACTGATGAGTACTCCTTATATGTCCCCAGTCTGTCTCTGTTCTACTTAATCATACACTCTCATGGTACATTGATCTTCCTAAAGCCTTCAGCTAAGTCCTACTGGAATCACTTTCCTACTGAGAATCCTTTCACGTATTTCGAATTCATACCAACAAAGTTCAAATTTAATGTTGTCCATTATCTCACATCAACTATTCACTCAGACCCACTTTCGACTCTTTTTACGTACCAGCTAGCTGTGTTGTACTTTTCAAATGCCACATCGTAGTTTTGGATATTCCCATATATTGATATGGCTTTCTTTCCTGTGTGCAAATGTCCAACTCCTACCAACTCTTTGAGACTTAGCTCAAGTGCCAGCATCTCCATAAAGCTATCCTGATCTCCCACATATAAATAATCTTCCCTTCTGAATTCCAAAAACGTTTTACTTTAGTTTAGAAAAGTGTCATCATTTACCCTTCAAATTCCCACAAGGAAGAGCCAGCTCTTGTGATTTCCGTTAGAGCTCTCTGCATGGTAGGTGCTTTATGAATACCTGTTAAATAAATCACTCAATGAATGACTAGTTTGCCATGCCCAGTAATTACCAGAAATGTCATTCAGTCCCAAGGACATTCCAGCTTGCTGCATCATTTATGCAGGGTTGACACCAGGGGCTGTAGCAAGGAATGACAGCACCAGCCCTATGAGCAAATCACATAGCTGCCCAAACCCAGCCTCAGTCCCTCATGAGGGTTGCTCTCCATCCCTTGTTTTTCTCTCATCCTCTCATCTGTATATTGCATTTGTAGTTTCCAGGAAGCTGAGCATAGGGAACTCAAGTTGAATATTAAATCTACAAGCACCTTTTTTTCTTCAAATTTCTTGATGAGTCGCTGAGTGAAAATGCTTCCCATCCTTTCCCACCTACCCTCATCACCACCATCCACAGCAACCCTTCTTAACTGCTCATTTTCTTTTTCTTCTAGTTCCTGTTTTTAATTTGTTCTTCTCCCACTAACTAGATGTGTTTAATTGGCACTTTTCCTAACAATTGCTTCTCAATTTACTCTATTTTGGCAGCTCTTATTTTCTCCCATGTTTTAAAAACTACCTCTATCGAAAATTGAAAGGTCAGCCTTTTAAGCAATGATATTGGGATATGCTTGATGTGCGCTCTCACACTTCTTTATCAGTAGACCCATCAGACTTAAAGTTCACGAAAATGAATACAATTTTTTTTTGAGTTGGGGTCTCACTTTTGTCACCCAGCCTGGAGTGCAGTGGCATGCTCATGGCCACCACAGCCTCAACCTGCTGGGCTTAGGCAATCCTTCCACCTCAGCCTTCCAAGTAACTGGACCTACAGATGCATGTCACCGTGCCTGGCTAGTATTTTTGTGATGTATTGTAGAGACGAGGTCTCACCAAGTTGCCCAGGCTGGTCTCAAACCTCCGGGCTCAGGCAATCCTCTCATCTCAGCCTCCCAAAGTGCTGGGATTACAGATTAAGCCACCGTGCCCAACCAAATACAATTTCATGAACAAAAAAGTCACAGAGCAAATTTGAGTGATGATATTAATGATGATGTGTTCTTATGGGAATTTCATTACATCTTTATTTCTCACTATCTTTATTTTTTTTAGTATGTTATACGGTGTCTGTGACAAAATCACACTTGCCACTTTTAACATTTTTATAGAGTAAACAAAAAAAGTTTTAGTCAATTTAGACCTCTGGATTGCAAATTACATTCATATGAAAAAATATACTACTTAGAAAATATTAAGATTAAACACTGGAGATTCCCATCTCTTTATTAATTGCCTATTTTCAGAGTTATTCCTATAGTATAGTAAACCTAGTTCTAGCCACTTCTAGCTGTTTCCAAAAGAGAATTGAAAACTTAAGGGTGACACTCTTACAGCTGGCATTTTATTTCAGAGCTGAATGGGTTTGAAGGCATGTCTGAGCTGTCCAGTGCATTCAAGGGGGGGGGACTCCCAAAAAACAAAATTTATTTATATAAAATTATGTATTTATTCTTACATGTTTGAACTTCAGTCACCTTCAAAATACACCCTGTTTGATGCAATACGCATATTGAGATCTTTTTCTACAACTCTAAAAATTTTGAACTTGCCAATTTTGATGTCTTTTCATACTTCTGCTGTTTTTTGTTTCACCTCTTCCACATCAATGAAACATTTCCCTTTAAGGAAGTTTTTCATCCAAGAAAACAAGACAAACTTGCTGAGGGCAAGACCAGGTGAATAGGGAGGGTGGGGCATGGGAGTCATGCTGTTTTTGGTCAAAAACTGCTGAACATTCAGTGCAAAATGAGCAAGTGCTCTCGGCAATTACCTATCATGAAATGGGCAAATGCACTGAAAAAAAATCTCTAAAAAATTAACTGAAGGCGAATGCAGTCTCTCACAACAACACTAACTGGTTCACAGATGTCAGTGGGTTCCTAGAACACACAATTAGCAGGAGGCCTGCACTGCAAAGGGTCTGCCCTCCAAAAAATAATTCTAGTTTTTTTGTGTGTGCCCCCCCTTATATATGTACATGAGACCGAGAAACATCCCAAGAGAATATTCATAGTGAAGAAAAGAGTCAGGCTCCATGAGCCTGAAGGGGAAAGGGAATGTCTGAATTTGGATGGTATCCACCAACTGGATTTGTCAAACAGCAAGGGACTGAATCCTGTGGAAAACAGAGAATTGTAAAGGAAAACAGAAGAACCATTTCAGTGGAATCTCTGTAGCAGCACATTCTCCATCATCAAAGACATTGTGCCATCAGCACCTGAGCATCTAAAATCCTGCACTTGGCAATAGCTAGGACCCAATAGGAGAACGACAGAGTCCTAAGGAGCACTCTCAGTTCCAGAAGAAACATGCATTTTGTGCAATACATGTGCTGCTTCCAAGAAATACTAAGATAACACTTTGGATCAGTTTGAGGTCATGCTGGCAGATGGGGTAAGATTTGGTGGCATTAGGTCACTAGTCTTAATAAGACCCTTTATGTGCCCATTGGCTGGTGAAGGACAGAAACACTGAGGTTTTATACAATGTATAAAACCTGTAACCTACCCAATACCCTGAGGCAACACAGGAAAAGAATAATGTGCACACACATATACACCACCCTCAGACTACGTTTGTGATTTCTTATCTTGACTTCAAGACTTTCCTTGATTATCATTTAAATCATTTATGCAAAATAATAGATGCTGGAGAGTATTTAGCCTAATCTTCCCTGCAACCTATACTCCCTAAAAATGCATATACCCTTTACAACACAGCTTTGTTACATAGATAGATATAGAACAATGTCTTTTACAAACGTAGCAGAGTATAAATAATTCAGTACTGAAGCTTAATGTACTTCTAACATAACGTACATTCCAACATTTTAATTCTGTACTTAATATCATCACTAAACTCAGTAGCAGGTGGTAAAATTTACAGGGGTATTTTCTTATAAATGCCATCTCAGGTAATACCAGAAGATCAGTGCTGACAGCTGGATGGATTCAATATTCACTGAAAGATTTTTTGGGGGAGCCAGGGACCTGAGACACAGATGTACAAATCAGGGAATTGGGAATGGTGTCTCTGGTTATTGCTGTCGTTACTATTGAGCAAAAGTCATGTTCTCATTCTAGCTTCTGGCAATGGGTCTCTCTGGGCTTTCTGTAAAGAACCAGTTGGTGCTAATAACTCGGGAAAGGTATAAACATTTCTGAGAATTGCATTTTGGTTCTGCAGTAGGCTTTGCACTGTCTCATCTGTAATCAGTGTTTGTGACCCACATGGGACCGTGAAGAGCGGTTTAGCTTAGTAAAAGATGACCAAGGAAGGCAGCCATTAGTATAGAGCTGTGCTTCACAAACTGTCATGTGCTCAGAAACCACCAGCTCAGGGGTCTTGTTGACATGTAGTTTCTGGCTTAGTAAGTCTGGAGCTGGGCCCACAAATTTGCATTTCTAACAAATATTCAGGTGATGATGATGCTGGTTTAAGGGTAGCAATTTGAGAGGCAAGAGTCTAAGATGGCCCTTAGCCTCCCAAACTAAAAAGCCAGGGGGTGGTGGGACAATTGCTCTATGGCAAAACAAACTACAGAAATGTTTAAACTGAAAAATAAGTTGATCTTAGCGTTTGTGGGAGAACAGGGTCTGTACCAGGTAAAGCACTGCCAATGATATAATAGAAACAAAAGGAATTCGAGAATTGAGTCTCATTTCTACAAAGAGATTGCCACTTTGTAAATAGTAAAAGACCTTGAGCATTGATATTTTAATGTAATTCAAGTGTACCACCTGTCCACAGACTCAAATAGCATCAAGTAACTTTCGTTCTTAAATTTCATGAGCTGTGGTTCTGACACACACACTTTTTGGTGTCTTGTAATTTGCCTACCATTCCCATCATTTGCTGGGGTTTCCTATATGTCATACATCTTCAGGAACTGTTCTATTGTGTGTTTGGTTCTAGTATCCTTTTAGATGTCCACTTTAGGCAAAGTGATTTGAGGCAAATGTCTCATTCCTGCCTCTGCCCTCTGTGGCCTACTGATCTCCTCATGGGTGGTTCTAGAGCTGCAGGATGCTAGGTGCAAAGGTTAGGACATGCTATTGAAGGGAACCCTTAATTCCCACCCCTGAGGTTTTCTTTCATGTCAGGAACATCCATGATTGTGACACTACTGGCTTCTCCCCGTCTCTCCTTCAACTCCAAATAATTCCCCCACCAGGGAAGACGTATGCCTTAATTGGACTTAGGTATTTGGAAGAAAACATCCAGTGTGTGACCTAGCTTCTTTCTTTTTCCTTTTTCTAGAACAGTGGTTCTCAAAGTATGTCCTTTGAACCAGCAGATCAATACCCGCTGGAACTTGCTAGAACAATGCTGGAACAATGCAAATCATTGGGTCCCCTCAAACCTACAGTCAGAAACTCAGGGTATAGTGGGAGTGAGGTCCAGCAATCTGTGATTTAAACATCTTCTCTAGACAGAGTTCAGGGCAGTGGTTCTCAAACATCAGAGGGTATTGAAATCACTTTCACAGTTTCTGATTCTAGAGAAAGAACTTCTGTTCTTCAGAAAACACACATTCTACAGTATTTCTTGAGGTAAAGTTTTGCTTTTCTTGAGTTTATAATTATATAAGAGCAATGCCTACTTACTCTCTCTATAGCAAACAGGTATGTTCATCCAAAACATTAATATTTCAGCCAAAATAATGCAACATATAAACATCCACTCACAAAAATAACACAACACAATTTGTGAGGAAAATTATATAGCTGTTGAGGAGTAGGATTATTCTTTCTGAACTAATTGAAAATGTGTAACCAGGAAGGAATGGGCTGCTTATTTTGAAAAATAACAAAGAAACTTGCACTTATTTAGGGGAAAGAATTTTTATGGGTAACATTAAATTTAAGTGCATGGCCTTGAAGAGGCTCTGATTTCTTAATTTATTCTACTGCTCATCAATCAGCCATGATTCTTTATTTACTGCAGAAAAACTACAAGACAAACAGTGTCTACTGGGAAGAAAGGAGTCTTTATAAAAATATATCTAGAAGGGCCTCACTTGTACAGCATGTGGGGCAGTACATAGAATGTGAGCCTTGGCACTTGCACAGAAAATGCACTTCTAGGAAATATTTAATTCACCTATTCATGCACGTTTTCTAAACAATTCGAGATACTTTTTTTGAAATAGCTACTATGTGCCAACCTCTGGGTCCATAAACATGGTAATTTATAAGAAATTTGGCTATATATGTCATATCATTTTGTCAATCATTTTATTAGCAATAACATGTGTGTGAGATGGTCCTGAATCCATCTTTGACGAAACCTGTGGATGTGATCTTATCTGGGAAAAAGGTCTTGGGAAAAGATGTAATTAAGTGAAGGGCCTTGAAATGGCAACATTCTGGATGATCCAGGTGGGTTCTACATCCAATGACCAGTGTCCTTATAAGAGAGGAGAAGACACAGAGGAAAATGGCCCTGGACAGCTGGAGACAGATATTGATTGGAGAGAGTTGCCACAAGCCAAGGAATACCCAGAGCTGCCAGGAACTGGAAGAGGCAAGAAGGAATCATTCCTTAGAGCTTTCAGAGAGAGTGTGACCCTGTAACACCTTTTCTTTTCTTTTTTTTACTTCAAGCATCCTGAGTTGCAAGAAAATAAATTTCTGTTGTTTTAAACTGTTAATTTTATGGCTATAGGAGGCCTAGGAAAGCAATGTAGCAACCATCAATTTATTTTTGAAACGACTTTACTCACTTTGTCGGTTCTAAATCATGTTTGTTGTCTTTCTTTAATTCCTAATCTCCTGATAGCAAAGACTCTGTTTTCCGTTGGAAATTTTCCTGTTAAAATGCTTGCCAGTGGTGTATTCTTGAAGAAAATATTGAAATAATAGAATAAATCTTAGCATTTTTAATGGACATCCAATTATTCTCAAAAGATAAAAATGAAAGCGAGAGAGAAAGAGAGAGGAGTAGACCTCTATTTAGTTCCTTGAAATTACTTTACATTTGCAATTGACTCTTCTGAAATTAACTTTTAAGGTGACTCTAGATTTCTTTCACTTAATATTTCTGTTTCCTTAGAAGAAAAATATATGGAAGCTACAGAATAAGCAAAGTGGTCTACCCTGCACTGGCGTTTCCAAACCTTGTGCAATGGCTGCACCCTCAGGTGGCATAAAGCTCCAGGGTGTTATTCTGTTCCCAGCAACTGTTCATTTCTACAGCTGTAATGACTGATCTTATGCCTACCTTCAAAGACTTGAGTCATGGTACGTTTCTTTTCTGAACTGTTAGCTGAGAAATATAGCTCTGTGCAAAGACTTCCAGTGGATCATACTTGCAAATAATTGCTTTTTCACTATAAAATGAAAGAGAAGCCAGGCACGGTGGTGAACACCTGTAATCCCAACACTTTGGGAGACTAAAGTGAGAGGATCTCTTGAGCCCAGGAGTTTGAGATCACCCTAGGCAACATAGTGAGAACTTGTCTCTAAAAACAAATTGTCTAGGCGTGGTGGTGTGCACTCATAGCCAGCTACTCAGGAGGCTGAGGTGTAAGGATTGCTTGAGCCCAGGAGATCAAGGCTGTGGTGAGTTGAGCTCACGCCACTGCACTCCAGCCTAGGTGACAGAGTAGGACTCTGACTAAAAAAAATAAAATGAAATGAAAGAGAACCAAACTCAAGTGATTTTTTCCCTAGATACCTTCTACACAGTGCACTACACTATATAATTATAAATTTATCATAATGAGTGAATGCAGTTTGATATTTTAATTGCATCTTTAGCTAGCCAACTTTGAAAGTATGTACTGGAGATTTTAAACTTAAAAGTAAATTTACAACTTGCCACAACTCTTGCCTCATGTTACTCTTACATACCAGTGACCAAAATTCTGAGCTGGATTTGCACAGAAAGAAACAAAAAAAACCCTGTAATGATTGGATGGTCCTTACTCTAAATTTAGAACTGAAGAAAAACTGTGCATAAATCACATAGGATAGGCTTTATAACTGCTTCTATACAAAAATTTTAAGATATAGGACAAAAATAATAACGGGACAGTGCATCCAGATATTTGTAAATAAAATGACACGTGGCCTAACAATCTGAAGGTGGCTTCTTGACAGCTCATTTAGGTAAAATTTTGCTTGAATTTACACTGGAAATAGGACTCTCCACTGAGTGTTTTCAAAGAGTCCATGTAGCTTTTGGAATTTCCTCAGAACTTTATGTGAATGTTTACTTGTGAGGTGTTTCAGACAGTAATCTCACTTAATTTTTCTTGCACTTTTAAGAAATTCAGAAATTTCTTGAGTCTGGTTAAAAAAAATAGAAAAAAGTATTGCTTTTTTAGCTCTGTTTGAGACTTCTTACTCAGAGCCACTTGGCTAGCCATAGATTCTGAGTAGTTTCTCACGTAAGGATTGCCAAGTCTGCATTGTAACACCCAAGATTATAATGAGTCATAATTTCTCTTTGTCATTTTGAGTTGGTGAGAGTTTTCTTAGTCAGCTCTCTGTTGAGTGCCTTGATACACTGGATACAATTGTTCAACACTGCAGAAGTTACATTAGATAGTTCTGTGAGTGAGGCAGAGCCATTCATTTCCAGATAGAAAGATGGTAGGAGTATAGAAAACTACTTGTTATTTATAACTTGGGGGCAGAAATCAATTCCAGATCCCAGGGCCCAAGATGTGATATCTAAATAGAATTTAACTTCACATTTAAATGTATTATAACTTATACAGAAGCTACCTATGAAATAGGAAGGTTACAAACAAGTAAGTTATAGTCTACATTGCAGTTGAATACAGGATGTCAGGGTTGGGTTTTAGTTGGGATTCGGTTCAATTCATCTGAAAGTGGTAGGTTCTAAAAGGTGATTTTGTTTTTAGGAATAGTCTAATGGGACTCAGAGACGTTTTCAAAAACTAAATATCAAGTAGAGCATGCCAAGTACTTTCATAATAAAGAAGTTAGATTAGATGAGGACAGAGTGGTGGCCAAGATTCATTTTAACTAGACAACTAAATAATAAAAATAAAAATAAACAGAGTGGATTAAATACTTAATATAATACCCGAAACTGTAAAGCTACAGAAGAAAGCATGTACACAGCATTGGTCTGGGCAATGATTGTTTGGATATGGCCCTAAAACTACAAATAAAAAGATAGACAAATGGGACTACACCAAACTACAAAGCTTCTTCACAACAAAGGAAACAATTAACAGAGCGAAGAGACAACTCACAGGGTGGGATAAAGTATTTGCAAACTATGTATCTAATAAGGAAGTTAATGCAAAAATATAGAAGAAACTCAAAACAACTCAATAGCAAGAAAAAAATAATCTGATTAAAAATGGGCAAAAGATTTAAATAAAGATTTCTCAAAAGAAATACAAATAGCCAGCAGGCTCATGAAAAAATGCTCAATATCACCAGTCATTAGAAAAATTAGATATTCAAACAATAAGATATTCCCCCACTTCTGTTATTCTCAGAAGAGATGAAAGATAACAAATGTTGGCAAAGATGTGAAGAAAAGAGAACACTTTGCTGTTGTAGGAATGCAAATTAGTACAGTCATTATGGAAAACTGTGTGGAGATTCTTCAAAGAGTTAAAAATAGAATTATCATATGATCCAGCAGTCCCACTATTGTGGATTTTATCCAAAGGAATTGAAATGGATATTTTGAAGAGACATCTTTACTCCTATGTTCACTGCAGCGCTATTCACAATAGCGAAAATATGGAGTTAACCTAAGTGTCCATCAGCAAATAAGTGGATAAAGAATATGTGGTATATATACACAATGGAATAGTCTTCAGCCTTTAAAAAGCGAAGGCAGTTATGTCATTTGTGACTGGATAGGTGGACCTGGAAGGCATAACGCTAAGCGAAATAAGCCAGACACAGGAAGACAAATACTGCATGTTCTCACTTATACGTGGAATCTAAACAACTCGAACTCATAGAAGTAGAAAGTCAACTGGTGGTTGGTGAATACCAGAGGCCTGGGGAGCAGGAGAGGAGAATGTGTTAAAAGGTACAAAGTTCAGGCAAACAGGAGAAATCGGTAATTGAGAAATATTGCACAGCAGGTTGACTATAGTTAATAATACTTTATTGTATATTTCAAAATAGCTTAGAGAGTAAATTTCAAATATCTTGCCACAAAAGGTGAAAAGAGATGGATATGTTAATTAGCATGACTTAATCATTCCACATAAGGTACTTATGTCAGAACAGCAGTTTACCCCATCAATATGTACAATTGTGGTTTGACAATAAAAATAATGTTAATTTAAAAAGGAAGATTTTGTGAAGAAGACAGTAATTGAGTTGAAGCATAAAAGGAGAGTTAGCATAGAAGAAGGAGAGATAGGCAAGAAAACTGATTGACAAAGGCACTACAGAGTTAAAAGATTACAAGTGAGGACCAGTTGGTGACACAAAGTTCACCTGTACATAAACTTCTTATGTGCCTAATCCTGACTTGTATCTCCACATATTTACAATATAAAGGAGAATTAAACTAGAAAAAAAAAGATAACCACAAAACAGTCCGATAGATTACAATGAAACCAGGGAAAGAGGCAGCATTTCCAGACTTGGAGAATCACTTCTTTTTTTTTTTTTTCTTTGTTGTAACTTGAAGAAGCGTAAAATGTATAGAGACTAGCTAGCCCAAGCATTATCTTCAAACTTCCACAGTTCACTGAACTGAACATTATTTGTCAACTTATTTCATGAGTTGCATCTCTGACCAAATGATTTGGTTGGTCCTTTGTCTTTTAAGATTACTGCAGTTAACGCAATTATCTATACTTATGGATTTTTGGCTTAACTGTCAAAATATCTATCACAGACATGAGGTGAGCTGGAAGTATCATAGTTTCTGTTTTGTTTGTTTGTTTGTTTTTTGAGTTGGAGATTCACTCCGTTGCCCAGGCTGGAGTACAGTGGCACACTCGTGGTCACCCCAGGGTCAACCTGCTGGGCTCAGGCAATCCTTCCACTTCAGCCTTCCAAGTAGCTAGAACTACAGGTGCACACTAACACACCAGTCTGATTTTATGATTTATTGTACATATGAGGTCTTACCATGTTGCCCAGGCTGGTCTCCAACCTGTGGGTTCAGGCAGTCCTCTTGCCTCAGCCTCCCAAAGTGCTGGGATTACAGGCTTGAGCCACCATGCCTGGTCTCGTAGAGTTTCTTAAGACAAAAGGACTTTTTCAAATTTAGGAATTTATTTTCAGAGGATGGTTGGTATCATTACTATAATTTGTATAACCTGGAATGCTATTTGCAGTGAGAAGGAAAAAGTACTCTAAAATGCCCAGCTTATCAATTGGGATAAAATTAAGGTCATTTAAAAATATTTTTAGAAATGGACAAATACGTTGAAAAACCATTTTATTGCACTTTCCTCCGACTTATCAAGAATTTTACAGTTATTATTTTAAATGTGTCCAAATGAAAAATGAAAAAACTTTATAGTGAGATGCCTTGTATTTTTTTTTTTTTCTGGAAGGCAGTCTAGTCTCAAAAGGAAGCACCAAAACAGGAAACTAGTCATGTGGTGTTGATCCTGTTGTCCTGTGACTTTGGACAAGGACTATCACCTTCTTGTGCCTTTGTTTCTTATCACTTTTTCCTAATACAAGAGAGGATATTAAGTGATATCTATCTCTTTTTATCTCACATGGATATAATGGAATAAAATAGAGCAGACAGATAAGACTATTTAGATAAAAAATATTTTGATTATTTTGACAGGACTTTAGTAAATCCTTGTTGATCCTAAGAATTCAGAAAGGTATGTGGTGGAGCCTACTAATAAATACATGATTTGATCCTGAGTCTTAGCCTTCATGTTTCATGTTTCATGTGATATAGATTTTTGATGAGTTAAAAAATGATAAATTTGAGCAAAAAGCTTATAAATCCCTCTGGCTAGAAATGAGGGGTTCTCTTACATTTGAATCCATAAAATATAAGTAGAGGTTTTCTTGTGGGGAACATTTACTAAATTCATTAAATAATGGTCAGAATATCAGTATAACACTCCACACTTAAAAAAGAAAAAAAAAGGATCATGAGTTAGCCAATAGTTGTAAATTTCCTTGAGGATTTATTGACATTTTAGGTGTCAATAATTTTGTGTGCTATAATTCTCTACTTATACCTCATGTGTCTTTGACATCTCAGATAAATATATTTTATTTAGTCTCCTTCTGACTTCTGACATATGACTCTTTTTTTTTTTTTTTGATTTGGAGTCTCACTCTGTCGCACAGACTGGAGTGCAGTGGCCACTCCCGGCCACCGCAGCCTTGACCTGCTGGGCTCCGCGATCCTTCTGCCTCAGCCTTCCGAGTAGCCGGAATTACAGGCGTGTGCTACCACGCCCGGCTAATTTTTTTATTTTTATTGTAGAGATGAGGTCTTGCCAAGTTGCCCAGGTGGGTCTCGAACCCGTGGGCTCAGGCAATTCATTCACCTTGGCCTCCCAAAGCGTGGGATTACAGGTTGAGCCACCGAGCCCTGCCAAGGCTATTTCTTTATTCCATTCTAAAATCTCTTTTTTTCCTTCTTATATTTGAACTGCCTGTACTCTTCTAAAAAATACTCAACATTTTATAACTGTCATTTTATGAGTCACCAAAGTACACTCATGAGACGTTCTGAGAGTACATATTACCTGCCCAGGGCAGTGAAAATGTGGCTAAAAAGAGGTGGCATTAGATGTCATCATGGAGACGACTGAACCCAAATTCCAGAATGCTTTTACCCTACTCAAAGCTGTGTACATGTCCCCCTCAGCAGACCCTGCTGAGTTTTGGTTGTAGTTCCTAACTGAGCAAGTGATCTTATACATCTTGATTGCTTATAAGATTTTGTACAAATTCACACAGGCTGATAATTAAGTTTTGTGGAAGAACTGTGATACAACTCTATTAAAAGAAAGTAAAAACATCAGTAGAGCATGAAAAAAAATTTAGTTAACAATATATAAGTAAAGGTTGATTTCAAACCAAAATATACCATGCATGTAAATAGAGTCAGTTATTTAGTTGTCGTATACTATATTTTTTGTAGGTTCTATTTGATATATTGATTCTCAAGCAGAGAGTTTCTAGCTCAGATTAGAAAGGGGTGAAAGGGCACAGCTAATGGGGACAAATAGTCCTATTTTGTGATAACAAGCGTCTGGTCAATCCATCTGCTTGGGAGCTAATAAATAAGATCATTTAAAAATAATTTTTTCCAAGACATGTATATTCATATTGCATGTTTTTTTCTTTTCTGTTATTTCAGCAATTAAATTAATGCAGGCTGGTCTATATGTTACGACCACACTCCACGGTACAGGCATGCATGCCCTCTTAATACTTCTCTTTGCAGTACAGGAGCTTGGTCTGTGATCCAGAGCCCAAGATCCTCAAGGAGGATCTTCAGGACCTTTACTCTCTCCCTGCAGTTGTGTATAGAGTTTTGTGGGTAGCACACATGTGCATTCTTCTGCACAGAGTAACTTTCATTACAAGATCTGTGTTTCTCCAAAATAAAGAACCCCTACTTATCTGTTCCTTTCACTGAAAAATCTGAGAACACAGATATCCTTTCTGAGCCTTGATTTCTGCAACATACACAGAATAGACTTCCATGAGAAAGATAAGGGAGAACACAGACTACATTACAGAAATTTTAGTTTAAATGATAGAATTACTTAAAATATCTGATATCATTGAAGAAATATCTATATCTACGGTGTCATTTCACTTGTGGTTCTTGAAGTGAGGGACTTTCTAATTTTATCATTAATGCCAAGTGGTTTGCATAATGCCCAATAAATAACAGAAGTGGAAAGAGCAAAAGGAAAATAAGAATTTGGGAGAGGAAGCAGTATCATCAGTACCTTAAGCAAGTTAAGACCACATGACCAGTCTTGCAATGATAATACGGTACACATCAAGCGTGTTAGTTAGCCAGCTGTTCTTCCAAGGTAGAGGATATGCTCTCCCTCCCTTGGTCCCCCTATGAGTGTCCAGTTTGGGCATGTGGGATTCATGGAATCCTTCCAAGGCTTGGTTATTAAGTGACTCTGAAAGTGAGCACAAGTGTCAACACTCTGCAGAGTGCTAAGGAAATTCACAATTTTTAATTAAAAATATGAGAAGTAAAAACAGTGGCTCGGACTTTAAAGTCTCAAATCACTCAATGTAGCATGTGTGTGTAAAGTTGTCATGCTGTTGTCTGTAGTGAAGATATGACAAGTTTTCTTTTTCTTTTTTCTAACATTGTTATAATAGCTAATAGATTATGTTATTTAATTATTATAACACCCATATCTGGTAAATGCAACTGTGTAAATATAGAGTAAAGGTGGAGACAAGATGAGTGAACTTGAATCATATTTACCAAAGTCAAGAAACTTGTATAATAGTCTGACCCTGAGACCGCACCCAAGCATCACAATACTTTTCTAGTGTTAAAGTTTTGGTTGCAGTTCTATCACATCGTTTTTTGAAGGTTTCCAGTCTTGCCTTTCAATTGAGGCTCCGGGCTCTGACCTTCTTTTGGTCAGAATGCAGAGACAATGCCATGGAAATTAGCTCCTGAAATAAAGTTTAGTGGGGAAGAATGAAGTATTGCCCTAACTTTATAATCTGAGGCAAAGTTTATGATGTATATGTTTGATTTTGTCATCTGGAAGTTGAGAAAAAATATCCAGGGGCTCTTCCATTTCTTTCCATGTTCAATGACGAGTAGAAGGGGAAGAGAGGAATGCATGTCTGATTCTCTTTTCCTTCCCCCACTGGATTATTCTGTGATGCCCGCATGAGCTATATTCCTTAAATTAACATTTTAGTTGTTGTTTCTACTACGTATGGTCATGTGTCACTCAACAATGGAGGACTGTCTGCGAAATTCCACTAGGCAATTTCATCATTGTAGGAACATCATGGAGTGAACTTACACAAGTCTAAATGGTATAGTCTACTACATGCCTAGGCTATGTAGTACATCCTAGTGCTCCTACGTTACAAACCAATATGATAGGCAATTATAACACAATGGTATTTATGTATCTAATCATATCTAAATGCAGAATGGGTACAGTAAAAATATAGCATTATGGCATTATGGGGCCCTTGTCATATGTATGATTTGTCCTTGACAGAAATGTCTTTATGGAATGCATAGCTGTGCATGGCACCATATTACATTAAGTTCTATGGCCCTATGTTGCAGAATAGCTAATTACCTGTTCTTATGGAAACTTTGTGCCCTCAGGGAATAGCAGACATTTACAGAATATAGAAGGGATTCCTTACCCTTCCCTCACTCCTCCATGCCTGGAAAGTGGCATGTCCTTTTGAGTGAAGAAGATACATTTTATTCACCGTCAAGCAGTAGATATTTTTTACCCTCATTTGGGAAATGGACCATTTGAAGTCTTTGTATTTATAATTGGTTTTATTGGCCAGGTAAAATATGGTTAACAACAGTTAAAACAATGAGGGATTCTTACATATCCAATGCAGAGATAAGACCTGTATATTCTTTATTTAATCTGCACAATACTGTCACATGGTATGTACCATTATCTTTTCTGTTTTACAGTTAAAAGCTAGGGCTGCCATAATGAAGTGCTACAAACTGGGTGGCTTAAAGAACAGAAGTCTATTGGCTCAGAGTCCAAGAGCATGGTCCCAGCAAGGTTGGTTCCTTCAGAGGGTTGTGAGGGAGAATCTGTTCCAGGCCTCTCTCCTGTGTTATTACACCATCTTCCCTCTAAACTTGTGTCCACAGTTTCTCTTCTTATAATGACAGCAGTCATACTGGATTAGAGCCCACTCAAACTTCTTCACTTTAATTCAATTGCCTCTTTAAAGACCTTATCTCCAAGTCCAATTATATTCTGAGGTACGGGGATTAGGACTTCAACATATAAATAGGGCTCTTCAGATATTATTTCTAAGTCATTCATTGCCCCCCTTCCTGCCATGAGGAGAATGTAGTCTTTGTGTCATTTCTTAATACATGGTTTGCTATTAAGGAATCATTATAGTAATGCGGTACATTTGAGGGGACACAATTCAGACCACAATAGGCACTGAATGGCAGAGAGTTTTAATAACCTCCTTAAAATCATACAGCTACCGTGAGACCAAACATTAGATCGTGCTATAATGAACATGTTCTTGCTTATAAGTGTGTGCTAAGCCAAGGATCCACAAAGATATTGAGGAACCTTGGTTTAGCACACACTTATAAGCAAGAACATGTATAATGGACACTGGAGACTCAGAAGAGGCAAAGAAGGGGTGAAGGAACAAAAAAATCACCAGCTGGGTAACATGTGCACAGCAGACAGGGGTGGGGGCTATATGTAAAGCCCAGACCAAAAGCTATTTGTACCCCCTAAAGCTATTTAAATAAAATAATAATAATAACAAAACAAAAATTAGATTGGCCACAATGACTATGCATGATCTTACTTCCTCTACCCTGTGGTTTTAATTGGTGGGAAAGCCACAGACAGAAGCAAGACAAAGAGCACAGGAAGTGGACTTTATATTTTTATAGAGTTTAGTAGAATTGAAATGTATTTGAGAGAGTGGACTGAAGGAGCTTTGGGGCAAATTGACCAATTTGGGGTGCTGCCTAGGACCACCCAATGCTGGTCAGATTAACCAGGTGTCTACCTAATACCTGTGAGCTACCTAGTACCTGGGCACCTTGCAGAGTCTTATCCAAGCTGGACTAAGCTTTCCAACTCATTATTCCTCTATCAGTTGTATGAATATGCCTACTCTGCCTTGTTGTTTTAGTCTGTTTTGTGATGCTATACTTTGAGTAATTTATAATTTATAAACAATAGAAGCTTATTTGGTTCTGGAGGCTGGGAAATCCAGAACTGGGGAGCCTGTATCTGGCTCCCATGATGTGTGAGAGAGAGCAAGAGAGGGCTGAACTTGCTTTGATAACAAGCTCACTCTCAAGATAAAGAACCCACTTCCCTGATAACACTACTAATTCATTTATGAGGGCAGGGCATTCATGACCTCATCACTTCTTAAAGGCCCCACTTCTCAACACTGTTTGCATTGGGGATTAAGTTTCCAACATAAGAACTTTGGGGGCATATTCAACCCATAGCCACTGTTGAGTGTTCCAGACAGCAGAGATACAAGTTGAAATGAGATGGCTCTGTGGCCCACAGAATCCTTGCTGCACTCCAGGCGGGGAGGCAGACAATACACAAATTATGCATCATACTCTGTCGGCTGGGTAGAGTGCTATCCAGAGTACAGAAATCAGGATAAGGGGGTAGGAAGTGATGAAAAGTGTAAAGATCTGGGGTAAGTACTCCAGGCAGAAGAATAGCAAGCAAAAAAGCCCCCAGGTACGTTAGGCTTGTCTGCTCAGGAAAGGCCAAAGAATGAGGATAATTGGGGAACAATGAGTAAGGATGGGTGACAGAAGATGGGTCAGGCAGTCAGAATCTCCAAGACCTGAGAAACCAAGGGGAGGAGTTGGGATTTTGTACTAAGAGTGATGTGAAACCTTTGGAGGGTTTTAAGTGTGTGCATATTTGTGGGAAAGGGACTTACACACTCTGATGTACACTTTGAAAAGATTCTTCTGGGAGCTCCGGAGAGAATGGACCGTGTGTGGGGATTGAGGTGGGAGAGTGGAAGCTGGTGGCCTGGTTGGGGTCACTCATTCACTTATCAGTCAGTCGAACATTACATTACAAGACAAAGAGCACAGGAAGTGGACTTTATATTTTTATAGAGTTTAGTAGAATTGAAATGTATTCTACTAAAATGATGTGTATATGGACGACAGAATTTCATTCATGGAGTCTCCACTCCTGAGTTTTATTTTTGGTTAGTGAACTCGCTCGCTCACTCTGTTTTCTGGGGTCTTGAATCAAGCCCTTAAAATTCCTGAGAGAGAAGCAAATGTGTATCCTCAAGTAATGAAGAAGTATGAAGATCTGCCTTCAGCTTGGCGAGTCGTAGGTGTTTGATGAAACATGAGCTTCTGAGGAGAGAATGTTGGGACAACCGGAACATCGTTTGCCTCCAGTTAATGGAGCCACTGTGGCCATTATAGTCACTCCAAAAGGTCACCTCAAGGTAGAGAGAAGCACTTAATGCTGGAATTATTGATGTTCCCATTAATATGCTTTCCCCACAAAAGCAGCCTTCCTGTCTGGCGGGAAGCCTGGGGCCAAGGCCTCCGCCAACTGGATGCAGCACTAACTCTGCTACAACTAATCCCCTGGTATCCTGTCTGGCTAAAAGGGTGGAAACTGCCTTCACTTTCCAGGCAGCCCCAGTGATTCCTCCATAACCCAATTCTTTTAAAAGCTGAGGGCCAAGTCCCACAGAGCAAGAGCCAGGAAATACTGGCTACCTAAGCTTTTGAGAATCAAGGAGTCAGAGAACCTAACAATGTTGGCTTGTAGTGGTTACTTGGATCTGAGCCTCCTGAGAAAGGTTCCTGTAAATGGCCTGAATATATATTTTGTTTCTCACTGCAATAACATTCAGGGACATTGCCTCTGTTCAGAACTTTCCTAAGCAGGCAATAATTATGGGCAGTGGAACTAATCACTGTATATATACCTTTGTAAATCCGGCTATCCCTGGTGGAATATTTTTTAACACCCCCCCCCAGAGTAGAGTATAAGTTTTTCTGGCATTAGCATTAACCTGAGCCTTTAAGGGACTGTCACAAAATATGACATTGGACAAATAAGAACAGTGTAATAGGAAAGCCCAAAGTTTCCATATAATTCTATATACTGGTCCCAGGACATGAAATTTTAAGAAATATTGGGTGCTGTTTATTTTCTTGATGGATTAAATATGAATCAAAATGAGATGAAAGACATCAGCTACTTTAGAAATAAATTCTTGCATTAGTAAGAAACTATTGATTGGGTTTAGAGCCACAGATTATGTAAAAAGGAGAAAAACCCTGCAGATAAGTTATTATATTTAAGGAAAGTATTTCCTTTCAAAATAAGAATATAATCAATTTCAAAAATTGCTCTGAAAGAAAAAATAATGTTCACAGTGGGGAAAATTTCAACTGTATCATATACCAGCAAAGTCGATTCTTTTTCTTCCTGTTTATTTTTCATAATAACTTTTATAAGTTTGTTAGTCATAAAACATATTTTGTTTAAAAAAAGCTTAACTAGGCCGGGTGCGGTGGTTTACTCCTCTGATCCCAGATTTTGGGAGGCTGAGGCAGGAGGATTGCTTGAGCCCAGGAGTTTGAAACCATCCTGGGCAACATAGCAAGACCCCTTCTCTACAAAAAATAAAAAATAGCTGGATGTGGTGGCACATGCCTGTAGTCTCAGCAACTTGGGAGGCTGAGATGGGAGAGTCCCTTGAATTCCAGAGAGCAAGCCTGCAGTGAGCCAGGTTGTGTCATTGCACTCCAGCCTGGGTGACACAGTGAGACCCTGTCTCAATTTTTTTTTTCTTTTTAATGAAAAGCTTAACAGATTCTGACTGTGTCTTACCTAATTTTAAAAAAGTGAATGGAAGCAAATTTGGATGTTCCTTACAATCAGAGAAGTCAATACACATGGAAAACACACATGGATTGTAACTTTCTTGAAGGCCTATACAGTAGAGGAAATAGTTCTAAAGGAGAAGAGACACTGTTTAAATGAACTCAGCTTTAAATGCACCACATAAAGAAAGGAGAGAGAATATAAGTAAAGTGCACTAAATATTCGTGATCTATTGTGTGTTTAGCCCCAAGGGTAGAGGTGATGGTTTAAAAGATACCTGAGATTGATTGATACATTTTCCCTCTTTCTCTATGGTGCATCAGCAACTAGAAAAATAACTGTGTTTTCTGAGCACACATCAGTGTAGTAGGTATAAAATTTGGAAGCATGTTAGAGATAAGGTAAAACCAGCCCCAGTCTATACTATTTACAAGTTATCTGCAGAGTGCTTTGTCCACATGCAAATGACTGCACTTTATTTATTTATTTTTTAAAATAGTTCTAATGCAAACTAATAAAACACTGAGCCATTGGTCCGATGACTCAGCTCCCAGGAATAACCTGAGTGTGAGAATGACACATGAGACGGCAGCTTTTCACTTCTTAGTGTGTTTGCCTGCCTGTGAGGTCTCTGCAGTGGTGCAGAGGTGGGGTAGTATCATTGAGAAAGCGAATGCACACATTCATATGCAGGAGACCCAATGCTCACCCGTCATAACAAACTTTCTTCTGAGTCTAGATACAGCCTCAGAATTTTTTCTCAACTCAGTACTCAAGGCGGGCATGACCAATTGTTTCAAAAGCAGGCAAGCAAGATGAAGCCTCATTACTATCCCTGATGTGGTCTATGCATGCTCCCAAGGTTTTGACGGAAATCCTAGTGGACAAGCTGAATGTGCTGACAAGTGGACAGAGAGAGATGTTCAGAGGTGCCATAACTGACAAAGACAAGGCAGCAATAGAAAAAGACCAACAAATGACAAGGTTAAGACTTTTGGCCTTGGAAATAAATTTTTGGATTTAAGAAGTTGTGTGGTCTTTGGGAGGCTCAGGTGAATGGATTGCCTGAGCCCGCGGGTTCGAGACCCGCCTGGGCAGTGAGACCTCATCTCTACAATAAATCAAAAATCAGCCGGGCGTGGTAGCGCATGCCTGTTATTCTGGCTACTGGGAAGGCTGAGGCTGAAGGAGCGCCGGAGCCCAGCAGGTCAAGGCTGCGGTGGCCGGGAGTGGCCACTGCACTCCAGTCTGGGCAACAGAGTGAGACTCCAACTCAAAAAAAAAAAAAAGAAGTTGTGTGTGTGTGTGTGTGTGTGTGTGTGTGTGTGTGTGTGTGTGTGCACGCATGCGTGTGAAATGCTAGAGGATTCCATCCTTGTCAGATATTTTAATCACATAATTAAATGTAGTCAGAGACAGCACGCTGAATAATATCAATAAGAATGATAGAGAAAATAATATTACTTATCTACCAAACATCTACTTTGTAGTGGGCATGAGAGACATATTTATACACTTTGATCCACTCACTAAAACCCTGCAAAGTGGGCTCAGGGAAGTTGAGAAACTTAAGCAAGATCAAACAAGTAGAAAGTGGAGCAGACAGTGTGCCTGCTCATTTTAAATGATCCCCAAATTTATGTCCTTTCTATCACCTCATGTTGATTTTCACATTTGCAAAGACAACAAAAACTGATACTTTAGGTGGCAACCAAGACACAAAATGACATATCAGTTAGAAATATGGGTCCGAGCTAAGATGAAATCAAACAAAATCTTAAATGCATATAGCACAATTGCTCTGCAAAGATGGAGAAAAGGTACCTGGCTTGGAAATCTTTTTATTGAGAAGACTTGAAAGTTTCATTTGACTAAGCTTAAGACGTGCCGTTGATCTTGGGTTTCCTTAATAGAATATGTTGAGACTGAAGGAGGTGCTATTCCAAAAGCAGTCACTGTGGAAATGAGGGGAGGTCACACATGAAGGGTTCACCTCCCACCTTTCCAGAAACAGGCGGAGGAACTTACAGATGTAGGAATTTGTTGGGGGTGATCATTTGTAGTATTTATGCTCAAAATGTATCAAGTGGGAATTGGAGAATTTGATTTTCTATGAATGAAAAAGTCTCTATTTCTTTTTTAATTTTTAAGATTGAGAATTTACTTCTGGAAATGATACTTTTGTTTGAAATTTTCTTTCATTTCTATTTTTCTTTTTTTTTAATCAATATTTTTTATTATGGTTTTGTGGGGTACAGTTAAGGGTTAGGTGTACAATTATGTTTCATCAGGCACCCTGTTGATAAGAGGTGTTTCCCCTTCCCCAGACAGATATTTGCTACTGTTAATCCCATCCCCCTCCCCCCCATAGTTTCCCAGTACTGTCAGTCATTTTCTTACAGTATTACATTGGATGTTCAAGGTCCATTATATGAGTGAGAACATATGATACTCGGATCTTTGTTTCTGTGAGAGGTCACTCAGTATTATAGACTCTAGTTCCATCCAGGTTGCTGCAAAATTCATGATTTTGTTCTTTTTTATGGCTGCATAGTATTCCATCGTGTATACGTACCACATTTTTTTAATCCAGTTCTCTTTTGATGGGCAGCATGGTTGTTTCCAGGTTCTTGCTACTGTGAACAACGCTGTGATAAACATACGTGTGCAGGTATCTTTTTTTTTATCATTTCTATTTTTCTACCACCAGAACTAGATAGTATTACTTGCCCAAACACAAGAAAGACAGAGGTTGCTTACAGGGATATTGTTTTAGAGCACTATTCAAAATATGTCTCTTTTCTTGTCTGATCTCCTCTAACTGCAAAATATACTGTATTTTCCTCTTCAGTTCTTCTGTGTCATTTTCTAAACCAAACATCTTGGAAACCTCACTAAAGTGCTTAGCTTTAAATGATCATTTATTACGTGATCTTCCATATAATATTTGACTCCAGAATGCTGACTGTGTAATGGCTGATTTTAGGTGACCGCCAGGTGTCTGGTAACAAAGAGGCTTGTAGGACCTGTTCTTGCAATAGATATCGTGGGCCTTTCTGATCCTATTGCAAAAATATTCACTGGAGTTTTTTGGGTTTGTTTTTCCTACTCAAATATGTTGTCTGGGACAAATTTATATACTGCAGTTTTATAAAGAGCCATGACAGAAACCTGGTTACCTGTGACCATATTACATTTATTCCAATGATATTTTAATGTCTGGTATAGATCAGAGCCCTAGTCAGCTGCTTATTGGTCCACACTTAGTCTGCTTCTGAATTAAAAGAAGGAAAACTGTACTTTGGAGCATTCGCCACTGGAAACCTTACTTTTATGACTTTAAACACAGAACTCCTTTCTCCCTTGCTGTTTATAATTCAGAGTTAAATTGTAAGGGAAATAAGTGGATGACATGGAAATTCAACTATAGGTGCTCCACATGGCTTGTATTTTACTGAAGGATATGCAACAGTTGGCAGCATCACCAAATATACTTCCTTTACCTTCAAAATGAAAGTCTCAAATAGAAATAACTTTTATTGTATTCACAGATATTTTCTAATTCTTTGAAAATTCTTTAGGCTGGGTGCAAGTGGCTCATGCCTGTAATCACCAAATCTTGGGAGACTGAGGCAGGAGAACTGCTTGAGGCCAGCAGTTTGAGACTAGCCTGGGCAGCAAAGTGAGACCTCATCTCTACAAAACGTTAAATATAAAATAGCCAGGTGTGGTGACCATGCCCCTGTTGTCTTAGCTACTCAAGAGGCTGGGGCAGGAGGATTGCCTGAGCCCAGAAATTTGAGGTTTCAGGAACTATGATTGTGACACTGCATTCCGACCTGGGTGACAAAAAGGAGACCTTGTCTCTAAAAAAAAAAAAAAAAAAAAAAAAACCCAACTGGTCCTAGAACATATTTTTGACCTACAGTTTTCCACATGACTGAGAAGTAGCACGTGCAGCTTTGTGAACTTCATAGTATTTTCTAATGAGGCGTGCAGAGACTGGGTAATACCGTGTCTCTCTCCTTGATGAACTACACCAGTGGAATAGAGAACAGCCAAGAACACCCTTAAAAACAGCAACATAAGTTCCAACAAGCATCTTGTGAATGTTTGCAGTAGTTTTTGTTGTTTGTGTATTATTTTAATCCTTTTGATCATCTAAATTCCTATCTCCAAATTGCTTGTTGAAATTCACAGGCATCTGTCTTCATGGAAACATTTTAATGGCAGAGAACACCATTGAAACATTTTGCTTAAAAGCTCCGCCAACTTTGTTATACCTAGGGATTACTAATCTCTAAAGCACAAAGTTTTAGTGTTGCAGGGTTAGGGAAATATACAATCTTTCTTCTATATCATGAGATTATGTACACCATACATCTCTCCATGTATCAGTGACCAATGTAGAAAAATGTGGGTGGAGTGGGGAAAGATCTCGAGCATTGAATATTTTACCTAAAGACACTGTGTGTGTGTGTGTGTGTGTGTGTGTGTGTGTCTGTGTGTGTGTGTGTATCTGACTTAGGAGGAAGATTGGTATAGTCATAGAGAGATAAAGAAATGACCATTTTAATTAATTTATTTATTTTTTCTTCTTTTTCTTTCTTTTTTTTCAGATCGAATTCCAGTTTAATTCTATTTTCTTGGGAAGAAAAATAGAGCGAGCCAAAGATATGTCTTTTTTGTGGGGGGGGACTTTATTTTGGCATCATGATGAGCTGAGAGAAGTGGGGTGCAAGAAAAAAGAGAGGAAGATATTTCAGAAGCAAGGGTTTTAACTGTGTAGTTTGTGAGTCTTTAATCGATTGTGAATAAGTCTACAGCCTATAAAGCTATTTAGGAGACTCCTGAAATTTTCTACTACTATGCATTTTGAAGAGCAGGAGGGTACATCACATGCAGCAAATCATCAGGAGTCTGTAAGGCAAATACAATTAAGAGCCATTTTCCAAACACACCAGTCTCTTTTCACCCCAAGCTAAGTCCAGCTATTTCTGACCTAGACCTGACAGCTCTAGATCATAACCAAGAACAAAAGGCCTCAGCTATTGAAAGAAGGATCCATTCTGAGCTGGTGCTATGGTCTGAACATTTGCTTCTCCTAAAATACAGATGTTGAAGCCTAATCCCCAATGTGAAGATACTAGGAGGTGGGACTTTTGAAAGGTGAGTAAGTAATGAAAGTAGAGACCTCATTAATGAGATTAGTGCTGTTAAAAAGAGGCCCAGAGAGCTCCCCGACCCATTCCACCATGTGAGGACACAGTGAGAGGGAACCATTTATGAACCAGAAAGGAAGTCCTCACTAGACACCAAATCTGCCAGCACCTTGATCTTGAACTTCCTTCCTGAAGTATAAGAAATACATTTCTGTTATATGTAAGCCATCCAGTCTATGGTGTCTTGTTGCAGCAGCTCAAATGCCCTGTGATTACTCTTTTGTAGAAGTTTCTTGAGATCAAGATCTTTGAAATTTTTCCACATATATCAGAAATATACTAAAGGAAGGCAGAGTGCTTAATTTTGCCCTGTGCACACTGGTCAGTAACAAATCCAAACTGGATGTTTGGATTGAACTCACGATCACAGGATAATCTCCAGAATGCATGGAACTGGGTAATTGACTAGAAAGTCCTACTTCTAACTAGACTACTAGACACTGTAGTCATTCTGAGCTCTATGGGATGTTGCTAATTATGAGTGTCATAGAGTTTAAAGTAAAGGTAAGGAAGGTATAGATTTGAGCGTTTTAACTCAAGACACTGACTTTCTTGCTTTAGAAACGAAAAATACTGCAATAGGTAGGCAAGAACCTTGCACAGGTGTGCTGAATGAATAGGAGTTCACCTATCTTAAGGCTGCTAAGTTTCCTGCCAATTTTTCTACTTGTGTTTTCCAGGATTTTTCAGTCTGGGAATCGAGGAATCCTAGCCATCAAGTAGTGTTTCTTTGGTTTCACTCCTACCTGCTTGGTAGGAATTCTAAAATTAGTTTAGGAGCTGTGATACGTGTTTCCTCATGGATCAGGTCATCATACACCCATATTCATATCCTGTGGAGTTCTCCTCCCACAGTGAATCAAAGTTGAGCCTGAGGCATATTTTAACCCACGGAATATGATAGAAGTAACACTGTGCCAGTTCCGAACTTGAGCCTCAAGAAGTCCTGAAGACTCTTGAGAGGCAATGTAAGAAGTCTCGCTGTGATACCGGAAATAATTCATGTAAACACAGACACAGAAATTAGGGTGAAAGGTGTAAAAGCCATAGAAGGTCAAGGATTGTTGATAACTACTAGAAGCTAGGAAAGAAGCAGGGAACAGATTCTCCCTCAAAGCCTAAACTTTGATTTTGAACTTCTAGCCTCCAGAACCAGGAATAGAATAGGTTTTTGTTGTTTTAAGCCACAGTTTGTGATACTTTGTTATAGAAACCCTTGGAAACTAATATACTGTCTAAACAGAAACTACAAAACACTATTAAAAAGAAAGTTAAAATTACCTGAAATTGCAAATCCAGAGATAACTATAACATTTATTTGTGCAGATTGTGTTTTGTTAAAATGTTTCTTTGGCTTTATATATGTTATGTGTTTTTGGCTTTATATATGTTATGTGTTTAGTCTGTGCTTACCACATTTAGCTAGCTAAGTTTATTAATAATTTCCTTTCAACTTATACATTCTGATATCAAAATAAAAAAATTTTTCCTGTTAGAAAACAGAATTTACTTAAAGACTTTTTTGCTATTTAATTTTTATATTCAAATATTACACTTCCATTCCTCCCTTTCTTCCTCTTTTCCTTCCTTTAATGCAAGGAGAGAAGCAGAGCTTTGTGTTTCAAACAACTAACAAAAAGTCTCAGTACTACCTACAGTATTTATGTTCTCAAGTTATTTAAAGTACCACACTTATTATATATTATATTCTACTTGCCATAGACTTACACTTGTGTTTTCTATTCTGTTTCATTAGTTTCATTAATCTTCCTTTCTATTATTATAAGACTGTCATATACTTTTTAATAGAAATATATGATATGTATATATCCAAAGACTTTAATTTACTCCTAATTACCTCTTTTATGGTCTAAATTTTCTCCATTCTTCCAAAAGTACATTATTACAAAAAGAATTTAGAACTGTTTTTCAAGAGTGATTGTCATTTAATTTCATAACATATTGTTTATGCAATTAGAAAAATATAAAACAAAACATCATATTTCAGCATATATGTTCTAAGATTAGCATAATTTATGTGAAAAACATCAAATGTTGAATAAAGGAAACAATCATATTCTTAGCAAAAAAAAAATTCACATGGCAAAAAGTCAATTATCCTCATAATCATATGTAACTTATTTCAATCTTACCCCTTAGTAAATAAAGTCATATAGCAGATGCTCTTTTCTGCATGTTTATCCCACCCATCCTGATCTCTTTGTTTTGTTTTTTTGAGTTGGAGTCTCACTCTGTCGCCCAGACTGGAGGGCAGTGGCATGCTCCCAGCCACTGCAGCCTCGACCTGCTGGGCTCCGGCGATCCTTCCGCCTCAGCCTTCCGAGTAGCCGGAATTACAGGCGTGCACTACCACACCCGGCTCATTTTTTGATTTATTGTAGAGACGAGGTCTCGCTGCCCAAGCGGGTCTCAAACCCGCGGGCTCAGGCAATCCACTCACCTCAGCCTCCCAAAGGTGCAGGATTACAGGCTGAGCCACTGAGCCCAGTGTCCTGATCTCGTTTAACACATCAGCACAGTCTTGCATCCCTACACACAGCTTCAGGCCATTTCCAAGACTGTTTCCTGTTTGGTTCAAGAGTAAGTGCAGCCCTTAATGAATGTCTTCTGGAGCCATGCTCAAAGAACAAGGGAAGAAAACTGATGGAGAAACTATCCAGGCTTCCAGCAGTCAGGTGTGCAATTCTGTATACTTCTCAGGTAGCCCCAACAAATTGAACAGCCGGTGTGCCCAAACAAATTGTGAGCATGCATCTGTGGGTGCTTTTTACCACGCTCATTCTCCCTTTTCTTTCATTCTTGTCTTCTACGGTCATCTCCCAAATAAACCACTTATCCTCAAAAAAACAAAGAAACACCAAACAAAACTATCTCATATGGTGCTGGAAACCACTAGGGAGGGGTCCTGAGACTCATGGTGAAGAAGGAGGCACTTACCATCCCCAAATCCCAGTTGAGCTTAGCTTTGCAGGCATTTCAGCCTAAGCCCCAAATATGTGAATAAAACCATCCGGGATAGTCCCTTCCATCTGGATCTGACTGCAGTCACATAAGGGACCCCAAGCAAGATAAGCAGAGCCACCAACCCACCTGAGTCTAAATCGATCAAAGAATTGTGATAAATAGCAAAGTAGATGTGGTTTAGGCCACTAAGCTGTGTGGGGTTTATTATTTGTCAGTAGGTAACTAACCATGTAGCTGAATCCCAGGCAACCCATAAAGTCATTAAAAATATTAAAACGTGCTTTGTTTAACCCACATGGTAATTAATTTATGTGTCAACTAGGTTAGGCTGTGGCAGCCATGGTACCCAGTTTTTGGTCAAACACCAATCTAAATGGCTATGCGAAGGTGTTTCTTGGATGTGATCAGTATTTAAATTAGTAGATTCTGAATAAAGCAGATTGCTCTTCGTAATGTAGGTAGGCATCATCCAATCAGTTGAAGGCCTTAAAGGAAAAGGCAAAGGTTCCCTGAGGAGGAGAAATTCTGTCTCCAAGGCAGCATTCAGACTTGAGCTGCAACATCAACTCTACTCTGGTTCTCTAACTCTGCTGGTCTGTCCTGTAGTTTCCAGACTTGCCAGTCCTCATAATCATGTGAGAGAGCCCATTTCTTAGCTCTCTCTCTCTTTCCATATGTGTGTATATTTATTTACATGAATACTTATATATATTATGTAAAATGTGTTTACATACACATACATAGCCTATTGGTTTTGTTTCTCTGTAGAATCCCGACTGATACAGTCTCTACATTTTAGGATGGCTTATTATGCAACAACAGATAAATTGAACTGAAGCTCAGGGTGCTTCATTCTCTTTGCCTTTCTTTTTTTTGAGTTGGAGTCTCACTCTGTCACCCAGGCTGGAGGGCAGCGGCCGCTCCCGGCCACCGCAGCCTCGACCTGCTGGGCTCCGGCGATCCTTCCACCTCAGCCTTCCGAGTAGCCGGAATTACAGGCATGCTTTGCCTTTCTACAAGTGCTTGGGCTCCTTGGATAAGATGTGCTATCTGTCAACATCCTCCCCTACTGCTGTGGACATAAATGCCTATTATGTCTAACAGGGCTGCTGTGGTTTCCCCCAAAGGGACTGACAAGTTCCCAATGCCTGAAGGCTGCTGAGGCATGATGAATACTTATGCCTAAGCCTGAGGGCTTTGAGGGCAACACCATGGCAGTGATTTCCAGTGCCACTAACCACAATGCTGTTGCCCAAGGTGCTGCGGCTCCTTATTCCAACACCACTACCAATTCCACGGCTGCCAACAGTGCTGCATCCAGTGATCTCAAGCATGTTATAAAGATTATGCAGAAACAGCTGTTCCAACTTTCTTGGCCTTTAAGCTCAGGCGCAAGTCCACAGAGTCTGGGCCAGAAGTCAAATCTCAACAGAGTCCTGAGATTCACCTGTCTTCAGATACTCGCCTACTGCCTGTCACACACACTGGTTCACTTTGATACTCTCTGAATGCAAATTCTTCCCAAATTGGCTTGTTGGCCGTCATAGCAATAGATTCCTGATGACCCATCAGTCCTCCAGTTATGCCCAGATGTGCTTGAGCCTAGAATAAACACCACTTAAAACTCCAGCTGAGGCTGCGCATAGATTGATAGCTTAAGAAATAACTATTTAAAAAGAATATATATATTTTCATAATTCCTAAACGTCTGAATCAGGACAAGTTTCCAGAGGCCCTGAATTCACATAATCCATCATCTTAATTTTTTCTTTTTGGTGACTGGTTGTAAGCAGAACGTTAGAAATTAGCTGGCCTTCTCCCTGACGTTTCTGTTGCGTCGCTAAGAAATCGCAGATGACTTCAGAGCTTAGAGGTGTTCATATAAATGGAATCATAACATTAGAATGAACTTTTTCAAGCTCACAGTACACTGACCACACTAACTCTGTTATTTAGATAGAGTTTAATAAGATATTACTCCAGTTCATGGAAATAAATGCATTACCTCTTCTTTGGTAAGCCTGACTTATACCAATTGCATTTTACATTTATATGAAAATCTCAGGCACTTAAGGAAAATTCCTGATCTTCTCTTTTTCTTCCTAGCCTTCTTGCTCTAACAAATAGGTCTTTTACAAAAGTGCCATTTTGATTAAGATATGATAGAATTTGGTAATTTAAATTTCCTAAGAAAACTGCTACTTAGTTGAGATACAAAAAAATCATAGCAATTGTCCCTGTATTTTCTTCAACAAAGATACTGATATTTCTATATTCCACTAGTTCATTTCTTACATTGAAAATGTATAGATTATATGCCTTCAAGACAAACTATATGTCTAATGGATTTCCTCAACATTTTAAATCAAGTGAAAGCAAATGAGAAAAACGAATGGAAGGGGGATGCATACCATTTACTTAAGATGGGTTTCTTGCAAGGCTACAATGCAAGAAAGGAAACAGAATAGCTATTTTTTTTTTAATCACTGCACATGACGCCCAATAAAAATTACAAAAACATTGTCAGGACAGCTAACAATAACAGAAAGAATATCTTCAAAAGTTTTAAAGGGAGTGGATCAACTATTTTGCTTATATATGTTCATAATAATTTTTTTTTTTTGAGTTGAGGTCTTACTCTGTCGCCCAGGCTGGAGTATAGTGGCACACTCATGGCCACCCCAGTGCCGACCTACTGGGCTTCCATGATCCTTCCACCTCAGTCTTCCAAGTAGCCAGAACTACAGGCCTGCGCTACCATGCCCGGCTAATTTTTTATTTGTTGTAGATCCAAGGTCTCGCCAAGTTGCCCAGGCTGGTCTCGAACCTTCAGGCAATCTTCTTGCCTCTGCCTCTCAAAGTGTTGGGATTATAGACCGAGCCACCGAGCCTGGCCTGAGAAATTAAGAAAAGTTTATTTCTAACATTTTGTGTCTACCACGTTATTCCTATGATTATCATTTTGCCTGTCTATCCTGCCAGTTCTCAAGGGCACTGGGCAGTCACTAGGGACTGGGTACCAAGTTAAGCCTACAATCACACCACCCATCATTGTGCACTCTGATTTCAAACATTACTCGTCATTTTTCACACAAAATGATGCTATTAGGAACCTGTTAGTGCCAGTCTGCCCTATAGTGAAGTTCTTCTCTCATTTCCAAGAGAGCTCTCATCCAAAGCGCAAGTATTATTTTTCTGAGCTTTAGGCCCCTAGCAACATTTGGTTGAGTCAGCGCCCTGCTGCTTGTAAGGTAATCCCTTTGCATCTATCATTCAACCCATACACATGGACTCCTGAACCAAAAAGTGAATAATAAACCAAAAAAACTTAATCCTTAAATTTCATTTTTTGCTGCAGTTACACTTTCGTCATATTAGCCTTATTAGTTTTTGTATTATTGATCTGTTTGCTGTTTGTATTGATTATTTTCTACCTCGTTGAGAACAATTTTTTGTACTTATTTCTAAATAGAGTACTTTGAATATTTTACTTTAAAAAATGTGGCCATGGCAGAAGGTATTCATTTTCTTCCTCAGATCAATCTTTTTTTAAAGTTAAAACAGCAAGTAGCTTTGCCTTTCTGGTTTCACAGAAGAATGTCAACTGTTTCTGATATGAGCTTGACATTTTGTTCCACATACTACCAATGTTTTGTTTCAGGTACTTTTTACTAACTGCTTAGTTTCCTTTCTCACTCCCTCCCTTCCGTCTTTTGTCCTTATTTCATAACAGATGTGAAAATGATTATTAAAAAACATCCCCCAAAAGTCACTCTCCATTACCTCTCTCTCACAAAGTTAGTTTTAAAAATACTCAAAGGAAATGTGCCATTCATTCCCCCAAACTTAGTCTTCTATGATGTAATATTAAATAGAATTTAGCTGAGATTTCTATTTGGGGGGAGATTATGTATGGAGTCATTATATTAGAGTCTAAATGTAAATATAAAAATTTTGTCTCCCCCCCCAGAAGCACAGTTTCACGAATAAAATTCTCCAAAGATATTTGTGAATTAGACTTTTGGGAGCTTTTCTACTTCCTCAGGCTTTGTTGTTCCATGTTTTCAATCTGAGGAAAACACAAGACAAATGGTTTTCATTGTTTTGAAACTGTATCTTGATTCACAAATAGCTCTGTCCAAAGTTTCCTTGAAAACATTTCACTGACCAAACATGTTGGAGCGCTTTCAGACAGGAGAAAAGGATTCCTGAGCTGTGTCATCATGAAATCTATCCAGCCTCAGGATTCTCCTGGGTAATCAAAGCACAGTTCCCATGTTTCTGCCGTGAACTGTTTTCCATGGCACCTGGAGCCTCTGGCCTTTAAACACTTTACTTCTTCAGTGCTATTCTTAGCAATGAGATGGTTATTGATATTCGATCTCCAGGGCTGGGCAAATTTGGGTGATTTGGCCATCAGTTCAGTTAAGGGAAAATATAAACAAAAAAATAAGGCCTCTTCGATGGTAGCCAGAAGGTGACATAATAGCAAAGAAAGTATATTTTCTGTGCTGCCAGTTGAGAGAGAACTCCAGGTCTCAGCCCAGAACAAGCTGAAACCTCCCACCTTGAGGTAGATGGGAGCTTCAGAGCACACGCACTCAGACTGGCCATTTGAAATTCCAGTGGCCCCACTCTGGCCCTCCCAGAATGAACTGGCACTGGGGGGTGAGAGCTGGGATAGATGCCAAAAATGACCGTAAGCGGGCACACTTTGCCAAGAGTTCTTCAAATTTTAAAGAGAACCAGAAGGAAAAAACGACAAGCAGGTTGAAATGTTTTTCTAAGATTCAGTCTGAGGTTTTATTAGTTTCCTAGGACAGTTGTAACAAAGTACCACAAATCAGGTGGTTTAAGATAGCAGAAATTCCCCCACAGTTCTCCCAGAAGTCCTAAATTAAGACAGGGTTGAATCCTTTGACTGCATCCAGATATAATATGTTCCACGCCTCTCCTAGCTTCCACTGGTTGTTGGGGGCAATCTTTGGCATTTTTGTAAACACATGACTTCAATCTCTGCCTGACTTCACATAATGTTTTCCTCTGTATATGTGTCTGTGTCTGAATTCCCTCTTCTTATAAGGTTGTCTGTCATATTCGATTTAGAGTCCACCCTACTCCAGGATGGCCTCATCTTAATTTGATTACAGCTATAAAGACCATATTTTCCAATAAGGGCATTTCACATTCGCAGCTTCTGGGTAGATATCATTTAAAAATAATTATTATGCATGTATAATGGGGTACACTCTTAGTTATTTTGAAATATACAATAAGTTATTAACTGTAGTTAACAGTTTTATGCTACTGAACACAATATCTTATTTCTTCTAACAGTACTTTTGTATCCATTAACAAGCCGCTGTATCACTCCACCTCCAATATCCTTCCAGTCTCTGGTAACGATCATTCTACTCTCTATCTCCATGAGTTCAATTTTTTTTTTAGCTCCCACAAGTGAGTGAAAACATGCAATATCTGTCTTTCTGTGTCTGCTTCATTTCACTTAAAATAATGCCATCCCGTTTCATCCATGTTGTTGCAGATGACAGGATTTCTTTTTTATGACTGAATAAAAACGTGGAAAAAAAGAATTTCAACGTGTATATATGTGCCACATTTTCTTTATCGATTCATCTGTTGATCGAGATATGTCTTTTTTCTCCCAAGGGCTGAATGAGTTATTTAATTGTCATATATAGTCTTACAACAATAATAAAATTCTTCATCAGCAGATAGAAATGCTAACTTTCTGGTCTAGTAAGGTAAACAATTGCATAGTCCTAAGTTTTACTTCTATCTGGGCTTTTCCTGGTCAGAATCCAAAGGTAAACCAATGTTTATATGCACTTAAAAAATTATTTTAAAGATGTGGGGTGCAATTCAGGGTTAGTTATACAAATGTTCATTATGTAGGTGTTCTTGTTGATGAGGGGGTTCCCCCCACCCTCAGCAGTTTCTCTCAACTGCCATTCTCACCTCCCCCGCCGGAAGTTTCCCACTACTGCCAATCCCTTTTTTATAGTATTATGATAATTGCTCAAGGTCTGCTTATGAGTGAGGACATATGGTACTCTGCTCTTTGTTTCTGTGATAGTTCATTGAATATGATCGACTCTAAATCTATCCAAGTTGCTGCAAAGTCCGTATATTTGTCCTTCTTTACGGCTGCATAATATTCCATGATGTCTATGTACCACATTTTTTAAATCCAGTCCAGTTTTGATGGGCAACACAGTTGGTTCCGGGTTTTTGCTATTGTGGATAGTGCTGCAAGATATGTCTTTTGAGGGGACTCCATTCAACCTAGTACAGAGACTATGTTGTGTCTGGAGACAAATTACAGCCATTGTGAGCATCTCCATCCTCAGTAGGAAAATGGTGCTCAGGAGTCCTTGCCACAGTCTTTGAAAGGAGGTTGTGCAGTCCGGCCGATCTCATCCGCTGGGGCCAAGATGCTTTTTGTCTCACACCAATTTTTGTCTTATTTTAGAAAAATACACTATATGCAATCTTAAACGAGTGCTTTCTGCTTAATTAATATTTTTTCTTGCTCCTCATCCTGCACTGAATTGGTTTGTCCTCTTAAGAAAACAAGTATTATGGGAAATAAGTGGGTTCTTCTTTAGAAACTTAAGTTGATAGAGAAAGCCCAGATATTTATACCTACCAATATTTTTTGCAATTAACTCTGATAATGTCTACATTTTCCCAGGAGTTCAAATATCTGACAGAATAATTTTTTATTTTATCTTCTATAAGGATTATAATCATTCATCAATCTGTGCCTCAAACTCAAACTTTGAACAAAAGCAGGAATTGAATGAGAAGCTGCTTCATCCTCCATTGACAATATCACTGTAACTATTTTTTCTGTCTCTTATTTCTGAGGAGTCAGTTTTTTGCTAATCACGACACTGTCCTACTTATTTCCAATGAGAAAAAGCCTTGGAGTGGAACAATGATGTATCCAAAAAGGAACTCCCGCTGTCTGTCTAATAAATGACTGATTCTTGGTTAGCCTTTTCAGGTTGTTTTTCTCCGAACACTATTGTCTTGAGAGATGGTATTTGATGTTCAATGGTAAAAAGAAATCGTTGGTCAAAGTAGCTTGAGAAATACTGGATTCTAAGCTTTTTCTAGAGATTCTCAATGCACGTTAGCATATCAGAAACCATAAGAATGATTGCAATAAATAAATTTAAAATTTGTCTAAGTTGTTCTATTCAATGCTTCTTTAAAAAATTTTTAAATATTTTTTCTCATTTTTTATTTAAATATGTGGGGTACAATTCAGGATTAGGTATACAAGTGGTCATTGTACAAGTAAAGTTTGGGCCTTCCTTTGATCCCCACTTTGCCTGGTTTGAGATCAGGTGCCCTTATTGATGATATGTCCGCCCCATGCCCCCAGCAGTTTCTGGCTACTGCCAATTCCTTTCTTAGAATATTATGGTAAATGTAGTTCAACGTCTATGGAAAACAGTTTGACGATTTCTAAAAGAACTAGAAATTGATCTTCCATACGACCCAGCAATCCCCCATCTGGAAATATACCCAGGGAAACTTAAAACACTCTACAAAAAAGATACCTGCACACTTATGTTCATTGCAGCACCATTCACAATCACAAAAACATGAAACCAACAATGCTGCCCATTGAAACTGGACTGGATAAGAAAAAGTGTACATATACATGGTGGAATATTAGGCAACATAAAGAACAAAATTATGGACTTCGCAGCAACTTGGATGGATTTAGAGTCTATAATATTCAGTAACTTATCACAGAAACAAAGAACTGAATACTACATGTTCTCGCTCATGAATATTTTTTCTAGTAAGTAAAGAATTTAACAAATATGGTGCTAAACCTTAGAGAAAGAAATTGGTACATATCCCACCTGAAAAATTAGACAATTTATAAATAATTTTTAATTCTCATGTTTGGTTTGCAATTTTATTCAATTATAGCTTCTTTTCAGACTTCAGAGATGCCATAAGAAAAAGGAAATATATATACTTATACAATATAATATATATATATATATATATATTTGTTAATGCAGGCGCAGATGTCAGCCCTTTAAAAAAGACAGACAAGATTTTTTATAGCAGTAGTATGTTCACAGCAAACTTGAACAAGAATTTACAGAGATTTGCCATTTACCCTCTGCCTGCAAATATATACAATCTCCCCTACTATCAAAATTTCCACTAGGGTGACACATCTGTTACAACCCATAAACCTACACTGACACATCATCACACAGAGTCCATAGTTTTCATTTAGGTTTGCTCTCATTGTTACAATTTCTCTGGGCTCGGATAAATGTATAATGACATTTCCACCATTATAGAATAATAAATTATTATATAATTATACAAAATACTTTCACTGTCTAAAAGTTTCCTGTGCTCTGCGTACTTATATTATCTTCCCCTAAATCTCTGATTCTTTTGCTGTCTTTTTAGTTTAGATTTTTCCAGAGAATCCTGTTGTTGGAATCATGCAGTACTTTTTCAGATTGGTTTCTTAGTCTTGGTAATATGCATTTGTGTTTCTTCTATGTTTTTTCATGGATTAATAACGCATTTCTTTTTAGCATCAAATAACATTCTCTTGCCTGGATGTAACACAGTTTACTTATTCACCTACTGGAGGACATTTTAGTTGCTTCCAAATTTTGGCAATCAGAAATAAAGCTGCTGTAAGCATCCATGTGCACGTTTTTGCATAGATATATATTTTCAACTTATTTGGGTAAATACCCAAGAGATCAACTGCTGGATCATAAAATAAGAGTATGTTTAGCTTTGTAAGAAACTGCCAAACTGTCTTTCAAAGTGACTGTACCATTTTGAATTCCCATCAGGATTGAAAGAGACTTTTTTTTTTTTTTTTTTTTTGAGTTGGAGTCTCACTCTGTTGTCCAGACTGGAGTGCAGTGGCTGCTCCCGGTCACCGCAGCCTCGACCTTCTGGGCTCCGGCTATCCTTCCGCCTTAGCCTTCCAAGGAGCTGGAACTACAGGCGCGCACTACCACGCCCGGGTCATTTTTGATTTATTGTAGAGATGAGGTCTTGCCAAGTTGCCCAGGAGGGTCTCGAACCTGCGGGTTCAGGCAATCCACTCACCTCAGCCTCCCAAAGTGCGAGATTACAGGCTGAGCCACCAAGCCCGGCTGAGACTTTCTTTTACTTCACATTCTCATCAACATTTGGTGTTGTCCTTGTTCTGGATTTTGGCCATTATATTAGGTTTTGTCGTGGTATCTCATTGTTGCTTTAATTTGCATTTCCTGCATAAATGGAGCATCTCCTTATATGTTCATTGACCACCTGTGAATATTTTTTTAGTGAGGTATTTGTTCATTCATTTGCCCATTTTTAAAATCAGGGTGTTTGTTTTCTTACTATTGAATTTTAAAAGTTATTTGTATATTTTGGATAACAGTTATTTTTCAGATGTAAATTTAGCAAATACATTTTCTCAGTCAGTGACCTATCTCCCCATGCCTCTGACAGTGTCTTTCACAGAGCAACAGGTTTAAATTTTAATGAAGTCCAGAGAATCAGTTATATCTTTCATGGTTCATGATTTGGTTGTTGTATAAAAAGTCAATGCCATGCCCAAGATCATCTGGATGTTTTTCTATGATCTTCCAGGGGTTTTAAAGCTTTGCACTTAGCATTTAAATTTATCATCCTTTTTGAATTTGTGTGTGTGTGTGTGTGTGTGTGTGTGTGTGTGTGTGTGTGTGTGTGAAATGTTTAAAGTCTGGGTCTAGATTTTTTTTTCTTTTTCATCTTGTTGAAGAGACTTCATTGTATTGCCCTCACCTCCAAATAGCTACACTAGGGGTCAGGACTTCAACATATGAATTTTGGAGGGAAAAAAAAAACACTCGGGTCATACAGACTCTGACATCTTTTCTTGCTCTGAAGTGTGTTCTGTCTATTAATATAGCTGCTCCTACCTTTTTAAAATAAGTGCCAGCGTGGTATATCTTTTACATATTGCTTCATCCTTTTGCTTTTAATCTATAAGTGCCCTTGTATTTAAATTGGGTTTCTTTCTGACTACATAAAGTTGGGTGATGTTTCTTAACCTACTCTAACAATCTCTGTCTTTTTATTAATGTACTTAGGCCATTGATGTTTACAGTGATTATTGATATAACACAATTAATATCTACTATATGTGTCACTGTTTCTGTTCTTTGCCTTTGTTTTTTGTTCCTATTTGTTTTTATATCTTTTTATACCTTCTGTGGTTTAAATTGAGCATTATATATAATTCATTTTCTCCTTTTCTTAGCATATCAGTTATGCTACTTTTTTTAGTGGTTGCTCTAAAGTTTGCAGTATAACTTACAACTTTCCAGGTCAACTTTCAAATAACCTTATACTGCTTCACAGGTAGTACCTGTACCTTATAGTAACAAAATAATTCAAATTCCTTCACCCTTTCCCTGTATAAATGCTGTCATTTATTTTACTTATATATACATATATATATAGTATGTAAATATATTGCTGCTACTTTTTGAACAAACTGTATCTGTTAGATCAATTAAAAATAAGAAAAGAGTTTTTATTTTACTTTTTTTGTTTTTTAATTTTTAATTTTAAAGATGCGGGGTACAATTTAGGGTTAGATATACAAATGTTCATTATGCAGGTACCCTTGTTAATGAGGTGAACCCCCCTCCCTGGCAGTTTCCCTCAACTGCCAATCCCACCCCACTCCCTCCCCTGACAGTTTCCCACTACTGCGAATCTCTTTGGGGATATTTTTTTTTTCTTTCAGTGCGTTTGAGTTCCTTGTAGATCCTATATATTATGCCTTTGTCAGATATACAGTTGGCAAATATTTTTCCCTTTCTGTGGACTGTCTCTCTGTTCTCTTGATGGTTTCTTTTGCTATAGAGAAGCTCCTTTTGCTATGCAGAAGAAGTAAGTTCGATAAGGTTCCACTTACCTATTATATCTCTTATGGCATGGGCACTTGGGTTTTGATCAGAAATTGGTTGCCAGTTCCAATTTCCCTAAGGATGTCTCCTGCATTTTCTAAGATTCTTGTAGTTTGAGGTTTTATGTTTAGTTCTTTTATCTATTTAGAGGTAATATTTTTGTATAGTGATAGATAGGGGTCCTGTTTCAATCTTCTGCATGTGATCAGCCAGTTTTCTCAGCAACATTTACTGACTAAGGTTATCCTCTTCCCAGTGGTTGTTGTTGGAGGCTTTGTCAAAGATGAGTTGGTTGAAGAATTGAGGCTTTGCTTCCAGAATCTCTATCCTGTTCCATTGGACCACATGCCTATTCTTGTACCAATACCAGGCTGTTTTGATTATTGTAGCCTTACAGTAACATTTGAAGTCTGGAAATAGGATACCTCCTGATTAGTTTCCTTTTCTAAGAATTGTTTTGGCTATTTGTTGTTGTTTATATTTCCATATGAATTTCTGTATTGTCATTTCCAGGTCTGAGAAGAATGCTGTTGGCAATTTAATGGATATTGCATTGAATATGTAGATTGCCTTTGGTAGGATGGACATCTTAACAATGTTTATTTTTCTTATCCATGAGCATGGAATATTTTTCCATTTGTTTGTGTCTTCTTGGATTTCTTTGAGCAGTGTTTTGTAGTTCTCACTGTAAAGGTCTTTCACTTCTCTAGTTAGGAAGATGCCAAGGTTTTTCACTTTTTTCTGTGGCTATTGTGAAAGAGATTGTGCTTTTTATTTGGTTCTCTGCCTGCTTATTGTTAGTGTATAAGAATTCAGCTGTCTTTTGCACATTTATTTTGTACCCTGAGATTCTGCCAAAGTCCTTTATCAGTGCGGGCAGGGTTTTGACAGATTCTCTTGGATTTGAGAAGAATAGGATCATATTGTCAGCAAAGAGGGATAACCTAACTACCTCTTTTCCTATTAGGAGACTCCCGATTTCCTTCTCTTGTCTAATTGCTCTAGCTAGGACTTCCAACACAATGCTGAACAAGAGGGATAAGATTAGGGAGCCTTGTCTTATTCTGGGTTTCAGAGGAAATGTTTCCGGTTTCTGTCCATTTAGCAATATGCTAGCTGTGGGTTTATCATGGATGGCACTTACAATATCGAGGTACGTTCCTTCTATACCTAGGTGTTTACATGTTTTTATCAAGAAGAAATGCTGGATTTTATCAAAAGCTTTTTCTGCCTCTAATGATACAATCATGTGGTTCTTGTTTTTACATCTGTTGATATATTTAATTACATTTATGGTCTTGCAGATGTTGAACCAGCCCTGCATCCTGGGGATGAAGCCTACTTGGTCATGGTGGATGATTTGTGAGATGTGTTGTTGGATCCAATTTGCTAGAATCTTGTTGAGGATTTTTGCATCTATGTTCATAAGGGATATTGGCCTTAAGTTGTCTTTTTTTGTTGGATCTTAATAATCAGTTTGGGTATCAGTACAATGTTGGCTTCATAAAAATGATTTGAGAATTCCATCTTTCTCAATTGCCTGGAATACTTTCAAGAGAATTGGTATCAGTTCCTCCTTGTACATTTAATAGAATTCTGCTAGAAAGCTATCTGGTTCAGGGCTTTTTTTTTGGTAGGTCATTTTCTTATGAAAGAGTCAATTTCCTGGGTTGTTATTGGTCTATTTAGTGTCTCACTGTCTTCTTGCTTCAACCTTGGAAGGTTGTGTGATATCAGAAAGTCCTCCATTTCACTTAGGTTATCAAGTTTGTTTCTATACAGGTGTGCATAGTAATCTCTGATAATCTTTTGTATTTCTTTGGGGTCAGTTGTGATTTGTTGGGAGCCAGCCAAGAAGGCCTGCCTGAGCATTAGGGATCCAGGTGGGCTGCGGACCCTGAGACCACCAGGATGAGTTTAGGAGCTGATGGCCCATTTCCCTCCTCCCTTCTTTGCTGTTTGGCACGTCCCACTAGCAGGGACTTTGATGATCTAAGCATGAAGCTCTGAGAGTACGACAAGCATGGCTAACTTTAGGAGTCCATTGTTCCCATTTCTTACAGACTGCAATTTTGACTTTAAACTTAATTCAAACTCAGGTCACATTTGGGAGCCTTTAATACGGTACAAGCTTCTTTATAAGATTTAAGGATATATTTGTAGAATTAGTATATACATATAAAGTGCTGTTTCAATCTTAATAATATAGATAATTATTTAGAGTTACTAGAAATGGCCCAGCACGAACTTTGGGCTGGGCCACATTCCTTAGGAACTGGTTTGGGCTATAATTAAGAGTTTCCGTAGTATAATGGTTATCACATTCACCTGGCTTTATGTTTATGTAAAAGTTTTGTGATTTAATTGGGATTGCTTTTCCTCATGCCTGAGGAAACACCTGGTGGGAGGGATATGCCCCTCACCCATCTGACTTTGTGTTCATGTGAAAGTCTTGTGATTTAACCTGTGAAATTTCAGGATAAAAGGCTTACGGTTTGTCCCATTAAAATGGCTTCTGCACTAGACAGAGTCCAGTATCTTTCTTTCTCCCCCCGTCTCTCTCTTTCTTTCTCTTTATTTCTCCAGAATAATCATCGACACCACCACACCTTTCAGGGACCCTCTAAATCTCTTTGCAGGGGCTGGCCCCCTGCAGTGATTTGATCTTTTGTATTTCTGATTGTGTTTATTTGGGCTTTTTCTTGGTTATTCTGGCTAGAGGTCCATCGATCTTGTTAATTCTTTCAAAGAACCAGCTTTTTGTTTTGTTGATGTTTTCTGATATTTTTGCCTTCTATGTCCCATATTTGGGCTCTTACTTTGGTGATATGGATTCTCTCTGCTAAAGTTAGGGTTTTAGTGGTCTTGTCTTTCCAGCTTCCTTAGGTGATCTATAATGCTGTTATCTTGTGATCGTTCCATTTTCTTGATGTTTGTTCATAGAGATATAAATTCCCTTCTTAGAACTGTTTTCATGGCATCCAAGAGGGTTTGGTAAGATGTTTCTTCATTTTCCTTTGTTTCCAGAAATCTTTTTATGTCTGTTTTGATTTTTTGTGTTGATCCAGTAGTTGTTCAGCATCATGCTGTTTAGTGTTCATGTTTTTTGTGGGCTTTGGGGAAGTTTTGTTGGTATTGATATTTATTTGTATTCCACTATGATCTGAGAAGGTGCATGGCAATATTTCAACCTTATGGAATTTGTTTATGCTTGATTTATGGCCGAGGATGTTTTCGATCTTGGAGTATGTTGTATGTGGTGGTGAGTAGAATGTATATTCTGTGGTCATTGGGTAGAATGTTCTGTAGGAATCTATTAAGTCCATTTGATTGAGCAGTAAGTTGAGGTTCTCGATCTCTTTGTTGTTGTTGTTGTTGTTTGCCTCGATGATCTATCTAGGGCTGTTACTGGGGTATTCAAGTCCCCAGTTATCAAAATGTTAAAGTCAATATCTTTTTTAGTTTGCTAAGTAGTTGCTTTATAAATGCTGGTGCTCCATTGTTGGGTGCATACTTATTTAGGATGAATATTTCTTGTTGATGTATTGAACCTTTAATCATTAGGTAGTGTCCTTTTGCATCTTTTAAAATTTTTGATAGCTTAAAGATTACTTTGTCTGGTGTTAAGATCTTGACTTCTACTTTCTTTTGTGAACCATTTGCCTGGAAACTCGTTTCCCATCCTCTTAATTTGAGTCTGTGAGCATCCCTTGTGGTAGTCTGTGAGCATCCCTTGTGGTGAGCTGAGTTTGCTGGATGCAACAAATAATTGGTTTATGGTTTCTTATCCAGTTTGCCATTCTATATCTTTTCAGTGGTATATTTATTCCATTCACATTCAGGCTGATTATTAAAATGTGATTGTTTATCCCCATCATGAAGTTCTTATAAAGTTTTTTATTTGTTTGCTTGTTTTCTTTTAGCTCTGGGGTTGATGTTGTGTTATTTTTTTTTTTTTTCAAGTTTGCTGTTGCCATTTAGTCTCTGCTGATTCTGTGCTCTGCTGTTCTCTTGGGAAGTGTGTGGTCATTCTTTTTTTCTTTCTTCTAGGCTTAATACCGTTTTATGTATTTCCTGTAGAGCTGGTCTAGAAGCTGCATAATCTCTTAGGGATTGGATGTTTGGGAAGAATTTTAATTCTCCATTGCTGATGAAGCTGAGCTTAACTGGGTAGAAAACTCTTGGGTGAAATTGTTTATCTTTGAGGACTTTGAATATTAGACTTCAGTCCCTTCTAGCTTGTAATGTTTCTGCTGATAAGTCTGCTGCTATTCTGATTGGTTTTCCCCAATAGGTAGTCTGTCCTTTCTCTCTTGCTGTTTTTAGGATTTTTTTCTTTGTACCTACCCTGTTTAGGCTAATTACTATTTGTCTAGGGGTCGATCTTCTCATGTGATGTCTTGTGGGGATGCTCTGTAGCTCTTGTGTTTGGCTGGTTACATCTCTGGTGAGATGGGAAAAGTTTTCTTGGATAATCTCCTGGAATTCTTGCTCCAAAGTGTTTTCTGTTTCCCTTTATTTTTCTGGGATACCATTCAGGCATAGGTTCAGATTGTTGATATAATTGCTCATCTCTTATAGGCTTTGTTCTTTCTTTCTGAGTTTTCTTTCTATGTTTTTTACAGATTGGGTCAATTCCATGTTCTGTTTTCAAGTTCTGAGATTCTTTCTTCTGCTTGGTTAATTCTGCTTTCCATGCTTATTATCTTGTTATTTATTTCCTGGATGAAATTTTTTATGGCCAAAATCTGTTATGAGTTCTTTCAGTGTTGCAACTTATCTTTCTTGAGTCTTATTCACTTTTTCCATCCCTTCCCAAATCCTATCATATTCTGGGGTCAGTCGGTGACTTTCATTGTTTGGGCTCTGAGATCTGTTTTTCATGAATTTTTCCTTTGTTACACTTGAAATTACCTGCAGTCTTCAGTTGGTTTTCTGTCACTTATGACAGATCTCTTTTTTTTCTCTTGAGTTCTGTTGATCAGTGGCAGTGGGAAAGGATTTCACTTTTGATGTTTGCTTAGTCTTCTGCTTGTCCCTGATCCAGGCTCTGGATTTGTAGTGCTTTGAAACAGGACTATGAGTGGGAAGTTTTGTTGTCTTTTGCAGCTTTGAGAGTTGAATATGGTAGTGGATGGGAAGCTAGGATACGGAAACTACTTGCAAAACACACTGTTCACTGGTTGTGGTATGGGTTCCCTTGACCAACTTCCTGCTACCATTCTATATGACGATGCAATGGGTACATATGTGTACCCCCTGAGTCCAAGATACAGTAACAGCTATAAGGAGAACAAAGAAAAGTAGAATGAAATAAAATGGACAAAAATTTTTTTAAAAAGAGAGAGAGAAAAAAGCACAGAACAATGAAAGAAGAAAACAAAGCAAAAAACAATTGAACACACACACATGTAGACACACACCCCCAAACAAACTGGAATAATAACTAAGCAAAACCAAACAAAAGACGACAACAACAGAAAACCAGGAAAACCAAACACGCATACACATGCCCAGCACAAAAGGAAAGGAAAAAGAGAAAGAATGAGGGGGGAAAAAAAACCAGAGAAAGAAGAAAAAATAGGAATTCATACTGCACTCTCACACATAAATTAACACACACATTAAACTAAAAAAAGAGAAGAACAAAAGAGCAAAAATAAACCAACAACGACAACAACAAAACTGAAAGATGAACACTCAGTCATTCACATACACACATAAACAGAAAACAAAAAACAAAAGAAGAAAGAGAAAAAGAAAAAAGGGGGATACAGATCAATCCCTCACATACACATTCATGCAGAAAGGAAAAGTATTAAAAAATTAGAAAAACTAACAGGCAAAAAGTTTTTTTAAAAAACCTGCCCTCTTGTGGCAGGTTCTGTAATTGTTCCTTCTCATCTGCTCCGGCAAAGCTTCCTCCTCTTTCACTCTGTCTCCAGCGTCCAAAGCAGGGTAGAAGGAGGGGCATTTGGGGTGGTGGGCTGCAGTCCTCACCTCCCACTCTCCTATGGTCATTGGGATCCCCTCTGGTGGGGACGTGCAGGATTGTCTCTTCCCCAGATACTCACAGTGTATGCCCCATCCAGGTCTGTCCTGGAGTGGAGCCCTCCTATTGCGGCTGCCACCCAGGCTGTGCCTGCGTTCCTCTCTCTGTGTCATGTCTCTGCCGTGTGGGTATGATGTTCAGAAGATTGCTTGGGCGAGACTCACCACTGATATCTTTGAAGCTCTTTCTCCTCCCTTTGTGATCCTTTGTCCCACGGCTGAATCAGGGTAGGGGGTAGGGAGCCTCAGACTCAGCACTTGTTCTGTCTTCCGAAGTTTGTGTTTTCAGGATGTTCCCTCTGGGTCACCATCAACCCCTGAGTAGTCGATCCACAGGTCACAGAGATCCAGTCTGTTGCTCCATGGTGAGCGAGTCAGAGCACTTTTCTGCCCCATTTTCAAGATGGCGGCAGGGTGCCTCTTTCGTCTTTTCCAGTGGAGCGCTGCCTCTCAGCTTCCTCTGCAGTCCTTGCTGCCAGTGCCTGGCCAGGCGCTGCAGTGGTGAGGCAGAGCCTGGAGCTGACAGCCTCTCCCTACCACTTCTCAGGAAGACTTTTGTCTGTTAAAAACAGTGGTGCTCGGCTTCTGCGACCCAGGAAGTCCTAGGGACCAAGCGGTGCTGCCACAGCACCAGCTATTTCACCAGGAGAGCCCTGGCCACTTGCTCACGTGCCCCTACTTAGTCTCTCCCAGCATCTTCTTCCCAGGAAGGGTTTTGCAGATTTTTTTTAAAAATGGTGCTTGGCTTCTGCCTCCCTGGAATCACTAGGGTCCAAAGCCAGCTGTGGCACCAGCTGCTTCACCAGGAGAGCCCTGGCTGCTTGCTCCTGTGCCCTCACTCAGTCAGCAACTCACACGCTCACTCAGTGACACAAGCACAAAAACATCCATGCACTCACTCACTCACACCGGGACTTGCATAATCTGACTGGCTCAGCCGCCATCTTCCTATTTCTCCTTTAATTCTATTCCGTCATTTAGAGCAGAGTTTCTGGCATAACATTTCTTATCTTTGTGATGAACTTCTTTTAGCATTTCTGCAAGCCACAGATTCTTTCCATGTTTATTCAAGAAAGTATTTTTCCTTCACGTTTGAAGAATTATTTTGCAGCTAGAGAATTCTTTTTGTTTTGTTTTTCTCTTTTAACACTTAAATTTTTTATTCTCTTCTTGCTTGCATGGTTTCCAAAGAGAAGTCAGATCTCGTTCTTAACTTTGCTTCTCTATAAGCAAGATTTTTTAAACAGTTTTTTTCTTTGTATTTGCTTTAATGCAGCTTAAACATGATGCGCTTACATGTTTTGTTTGGTTTTGTTGAATTTATCCTGCTTGGTGTTTTCTGAGCTTCCTAGATTTGTAGTTTGATGTCTGTCACTGATTTTAGGAAATTCTGTCATTATTTCTTTCTCCTTATCTTTAAATTAACAGTATGCTATACCTTTTGTAGTTGTCCTACAGATCTTGCATATTCTGCTTTTTTCCCCCACAATTTTTTCTCTGCTTTTCCATTTTGGAAGTTTCTATTTACATATCCCCAATCTCAGAGAATTTTTTTTTCCTCAGTCATGTTCAGTCTAACAACAAATCTATAAAAGTCATTCTTAATTTCTGTTATAGTGTTTTTTATCTTTTTAAAAAAAATTCTTAAGATTTTCATCTCCTGCTTACATTGTCTATGTGTTCTTGCATGCTGTCTGTTTTATCTACTTAAGCCCAGAAGATATAATTGTTTTAAATTCCCAGTTTGATAATTCTAACATCCCTGTCATATCTGAGTCTGGTTTTAATACTTGCTCTGACTCTTGAAATTTTGTTCTCAGTCTTTTAGTATGCCTTGACTTTTTTTTTTTTTGATAGTCATACATAATTTGCTGGGGAAAAAGAACTGCTGTAAAGAGACCTTTAGTAATGTGGGGTTAGGTGTCAAGAGAGGGGCAGTGTTCCATGGCCTTTGGCTATGCTTCAGTCTTTTAGTGAGTTTATGCCTCTGGACTATGAACTTCACAGGTATTTCTCAGTGGTCCCTTCCCTTTCAGGTGGGACAGGATAACTAGAGTGGGCTGAAAGTGGGTGTTTTTCTCCCCGTGTGTGGAGGGCCAGAAGAGGTCAGAGTTGTATATTTCCCTTTCCCTGGTTTTGTTAGGGTCTGATTAAACCCTAGGAGGTTAGGCTATGGTGAGCTAGGTTATCCTGAAGGCAGATCTTATTAAGAACAAGCTTAATTCAAAATGATTTCCTTTCCCTTCTGCCTGCTAGAAGCTCAAGGGGAGTTTTCTCTGACATTTACAATGACAACTTGGTAGAGTTACTGGAGGGAAAACTCACCAAAGTGTAGAGAGTTCCTCTTACAATTGGCTCTTCTTAGAGTTTGTATCTTCTCGGCTTGTCCACAGTGAGTCTGCAGAAATTCATTTATCAGTTCGAGTTCTGATGTTTTCCCCCCAGCATTGGTTCCCATGGAGGCTTCTGCTTGTGAGTTGCTGCTCTTGTAAATTGTCTCTGTATTTGGAGACAACTGTTTGCCCTGTGGCCTTACTTCTCTGATGTATCTAAGAACAGTTGCTGATTTCTCAGTTTGTTTTGCTTTTTACTTGTTAGGGCTTGGGATGGAGTGATTATTTTCTAGCTCCTTACGTGTTTGAGTAGAAACAGGTCTCCACTGACTTCATTCTTTTTTGATTAGTCCTTTCTTGGCAACATTTTAGCTCCAAGCACCAGGGAATGCATCTATTTACAGTTGAATATTATGCTTTTCTGTGTTTTGTCTCATAATGATGGGCCCATTTAGATGCAAAGCAAACTGTTTATTCTCATTTTCTATATGAGAATGATGGGATCAGAGAGTCTAAGTGACCTATTCACCTGGAAAATAAATGACTCAAGCCCCAATTTTCTGACTCCAAAACCAGATCTCTTTCTAAAACCTCAAATAACACAATTGGCCAAATACAGAAACTTCATATGAAAGCGAAGATAGTTTATTGTAGTGGCAAAGAAGATGAACTTGCAAGTCAGACAGATCTGGGCTCAAATCGCAGCTTTGTTGCTTGTAATTTTATAACTTTGGGCAGTTTTTTTTTTTTAACCTCTCTGAGTCTCAGTTTATTAGCTTAAAATATGAGGTTAATACTACCTAACTTGCTGAAATGCTGTGAGGATTTGACAAAAATGGGTTCAAAGAACGTACCACAAAATCTAGAACATGCTGCATGCTCAAAGAATTAGTAGCTGATGTGTGGTCAGTACCAAGATAAGGAGAATCACCAACAGACTGGGCAGGTTTGAGTGCAAGGTCAGAAGTACCAGTTCAATTCAGTGCTTCGGCCCACTGAGGGTTGCATCTAGAATTCTTGCATTCACTCAAGAAATATTTATTGAGCTGGATACTATTTTAGGTACTTACAATACATTATTGAACTGACAAAGATCCCTGCCTTAAGAGAGTCTCTGTTGACAGAGGATAAAAGACAATAAATAATTGTCTAAATGAATGAGGACATTACCTTCTGTTTATTAGAAGGTAATAAGTGCTACAAATAATAGAGAAGTGGAGCAGACCAAGGGGAACAAGACTTCAGGGGGAAGGACAAATTGGAGTTTAAATAATGTGTTCAGGGTCAACTTCACTTCAAAGGCGACATCTGAGGACTAAACTCTGACCCTTTTTCTTTACCTTGCCAAATTCCTAACTAAGGGTCTTGAGGAGACAGGATTTTTTTTTAAACTCTTGTTATATAATATGATTTACTTTCCAATCGGACTCTGGCATAACATCATATAAACAGATAAAGAAGGAAAATCACAGGGTTTTACAGCCCTGTAAATCTGTCTCTTAGGCACTTGGACTCCAGGCATTTTTTAAGGCACTTACCTATTATCTCTAAAATCTGCCACTGATGAAACTTAATCTACAAATTAAGAAATTTGGGATTTTTCTGCTCCCGTATTTCAAGAGGATTATACTGATTTCAAAACTTTTTAGATAAGAGCCTGACTTTTGTTACTTGTTTCAGTCAGGAAATGTTTTAGTCCACCTATAACCAGCAGGCTCCCACTTGGTGATGTCCTGTCTTTCTGAACCAAACCAGTCTCACATGTATCTATTTATGGTTTTCTGTAACTTCTATCCTCCTAAAATGTATATAACTAAACTGCATTTCAACCATGGTGGGCACACATTCTCAGGACCTTTGGGGGACAGGTGTCACAGGCCAAGGTTACTCATATTTGGCTCAGAATAAACCATCTTAAATATTTTACAGAGATTGACCACTTTTGTCAACACATCTCAATATATTCTTGAAAGAGATGAGGAAATACAAGAGAAAAGTTTGGAGAAAGAGCTTTGAGTGGCAAGAGGCAGCCTGAAAGCACCTAAGACAGAAAGTTACTTTGCTCCAGGTAGGTCATTGGAAGGATTTTGGTTTTATTAGGAATTGGCTGGGGAGGAGCCACTAGCAGGGTTTGACCAGAGGGATGACTTGATGATTCACATTTCAGCACAAATACTCTAGCTACCCTGTGGAGAATTAAAAGATGAAAGCAGGGAAACATTTAGGAAGTTATGACATGAGTCTAAGCTTGGGATGGTAATGACTAGTACAAAAGTGGTAGCATTGGTGAAAGGAGGTGGTATTGGAGTCTGTATATATCTTTTTTTTTTTTGAGTTAGAGTCTCATTCTGTCACCCAGGCTGGAGGGCAGTGGCCGCTCCCGGCCACCTCAGCCTCCACCTGCTGGGCTCCGGCGATCCTTCCACCTCAGCCTTCCAAGTAGCTGGAACTACAGGAGCACACTACCATGCCCAGTTAATTTTTTGATTTATTGTAGAAATGAGGTCTCACCAATTTGCCCATGCGGGTCTCGAACCCGCGGGCTCAGGCAATCCACTCACCTCAGTCTCCCAAGGTGCTGGATTATAGGCTAAGCCACTGAGCCCGGCTGTATATATCTTAGAAGTAGAATCAGTGGCATTTCCTGAAAAAGTCCAGAAAGATTGCAAATGGTAGTGAAATAAAACAGGACTAAAGAATGACTCCAAATTTTTTTAGCCAAAGCTAATGATGGAATTGCTACCAACTGCTATGGGTTTCTGCATTAATGATTATTATGGTCACTAGCAAGCTCTCAGCAAGTTTGTTGGATATGGTCCCAGAAGGAACTAGCTTTGAATTACAGCAGATTTAATGCAGAATTAGAAAGTTGGAGGTAAAAAAATATTGATGTCATTATTCTTACTGTGAACTTTGTTCCCCCTGCCTGGGGTTCAGTAGTGACTCTCACAGCAGTCTTTTGGAGGTAATTCTTGGGCATGAGATTACCAATTTGGAGTAAAACTGAACTTGTAGTAAGTTTCAATCAAATATATAGCATTAAAACTGTAGGAGCTCTCGGCATGTTGTAGCTAATAGAAAACCAAAGGTATGAGAAATGATAATAGCAGTTCTAGAATTTAAAATGCCAAGTCATGATTGTAAGAGGAAAATATATATTTATTTCTGTCTGGATAAGAAAGTAGTACTTTAATAGTGGGTATAATTAAGGAAGTGCTTTAGGTAGGGACAAAACAATTTCATTTTCATAAACTCTTTAAAGCAATTCCTGTATTGTTATTCCATAAGTCACCAAGAAAATGAAAATGTATTTTACCAGCAGTGCAAAGTTTGGTACATTATGGTCTTCAGTGTGTTGTTTCTGCTTAAGATGTACTTTCAATTACTTTTCTTCCTTAGACCATAACAATTTCCTCTAAAAACTTGTGGGGAGTTTTGGCGTTTTCTTGCAATTTCTGCATAGCTTGCCAAGTATATGGTCAGTCTTTCAACATCTGGACTTCAAATAGCCTCTTTCCTAAGATGATATTTACAAAAATTCTCTGCAGGGCAACAAGAGAATATTCCTTTTTAAAATTTTTATTAAATTTTATTTTATTATAGAAATGTGGGGTACAAGTAACGATTAACTATACAAGCAGGCTGCATGCAGGTGAAGTTTGGACCTCCGAATGACCTTCACTCCCCCTGGGATAGGTACCCTTTGTATTGTTATGTGCGCCCTCTCCGTCCCTCCCTTCCTTCCCCTGGCAGTGCCCAGCGACTGCCCATTCCTTCCTTGTGCTGATGTGATTAATGTTCACATCCCACTTATGAGTGGGAACATGTGTTATTAAGTTCTTTGTTTCTGTGGTAGATGACTAAGTATTATGGTCTCCAATTCCATCCAATTTGCTGTGAAGTCCATGATTTTGTTCTTCTTTATGGCTGCATAATACTCCATTATGTTTATGTACCACATTTTCTTTATCCCGTCTGCCTTCAGTGGGCAGTAGGGTTGGTTCTATGTTTTTGCTGTTGTGAATAGTGCAGCTATTAACATGTGTGTGCAGGTGTCTTTTTGGTAGAAAGATTTATGCTCCTTCAGGTATATTTCCACGAAAGGGATTGCTGGATCACATGGAAGGTCAATTTTTAGTTCTTTTAGGAATTGCCACACTGCTTTCCATAGAGGCTGAACCAATAGCATAAAAGCATCCCCTTTTCTCCACACCCACACCGGCATCTGTTTTTTGATTTATTAATTATAGTCATCCTCACTACAGTTAGATGGTATTTCATTGTAGTTTTGATTTGCATTCTCTGACAATTAGTGAGACTGAGCATTTTTTCACGGATCTGTTGGCTGCTTGTATGTCATCTTTTAAGAAGTGTCTGCTCATGTTCTTTGCCCACTTTTTAATAGGGTTTTCCCCCCCTTTTGGCTTAAGTTCCTTGTAGATCCCAGATGTTAGACCTTTGTCAATTACATGATTAGCAATACTTTTCCCCATTCTGTGAGTTGTCTCCCTGCTCTCTTTTGCGGTACAAAAGCTTTTCAGCTTGATGAGGTCCCATTTGTCTATCTTAGCTTATAGGCATTCACTTTTGGGGATTTGGTCAAGAATTAGTTGCCTACTCTGATGGGTTTAAGAGTGTTTCCCACATTTTCTTCTAGGATTCTTATAGTTTGAGGGCTTACGTTTAGGTCTTTGATCCATTTAGAGTTGATTTTTTTTTAAATATGGTGATAGCTAGGGGTCTAGTTTCATTCTTCTGCATGAGGTCAGCTAATTTTCCCGGTATCATTTGTTTAAAATGGCTTCCTTTCCCTAGTGGTTGTTATTGGTGGCTTTGTTGAATCTGAGTTGTTTGGGAGACTGAATTTTTGCTTCCAGAATCTCTGTCCTGTTCCATTGGTCTATGTATCTATTCCTTTAGCAATATCAGGCTGTCTTGGTTACTGTAGCCTTGTAGTAATGTTTAAAGTCTGGAAGTGTGATGCCTCCCACAGGGTTCCTTTTGCTGAGAATTTTTTCAGCTATATCCATGCTCTTTTTTTGTTTCCATATGAACTTCTGTATTGTTGTTTCTAGGTCTGAGAAAAATGATGTTGGTAATGTGATGGGTATTGCATTGACAATGTAGATTGTCTTGGATAGGATGGAAATCTTGACAATACTGATTCTTCTGATCCATGAGCATGGAATATTTTTCCATTCGCTTGTGTCATCCTTGATTTATTTGAACAGTGTTTTGTAGTTCTTGTTGTAAAAATCTTTCATTTTTCTTGTTAGGTGGATGCCAAGGTATTTCGTTTTTTTGTGGCTATTGTGAATGGGATTGTGCTCCTTATTTGGTTCTCTGCTTGTTGCTAGTGTATAGAAATGCAACTGTCTTTTAATAATTGATAAATAAACATTCAAAAACTTATTACTTATTTATTAATTTAACACACACATTGATCACTTAGTATAAAATAGTTATTGTGCTTGGCCCTTACGATAGCCTCCATAAACTAATAGAAGACACATATACAAAATAAAATTTTAATAAATGTGGTTTGAAACAAATTCAATAATAAGAGAATGAAATAATGATAACAGAGTCAAGCATGGTTAAGTAATTCTGGAGGAATGAGATGTGTAACTCAGTTAGCTCTTCAGAGAAGAATAAGAGTTTTCCATACATGTAAGTAGAATAAGGCATGTGGAATAAGCACATGCAAAGTTAGGGCAGCATGAGATGCATGACCTAACCGAATAATTGAAAAAGTAGCATACAATTGAGAAAACATTAAAAAAGAGTTTCTGAAAACACCAAGAGTGAGATGGACTAATTTGTGTCCCCTAAAATTCCACATGTTGAAACCCTAGCCCGAAGTACCTCAGAATGTGACCTTATTTTGAAAACTGAAAAGGAAGGTGTTGAAAGTAAAGATGATCTCATTTAAGCATTTGAGCCAGAAAACCTAGTTTTTAAAGCACTGGATTTTCGAAATCAACAAGATCTGAAACAGAAGTAGAAAGATTACCTTTGATTGGTGATGGTGTTCTTATTACTGAACAGAGGAATAATTTTCAGGCACATTTGACTCAGATACTTTGAAAAACAGGTTAAAATGGTTCTTGCCAAATGGCATGAGAATAAGAAAATAGTGTCACCTATAGTATCTTTGTGTACAGAATATACTTGAGGATAAACAGACCTTCTTCCAGGACTGTAAGATGAAGGGAAACAGCAGCTGGTAGATGTCTTCTCCATCATATGGGGGTTTCAAATGTGAGGGATGCCATGGTGGCAGGATCACACCGGAATGGAGTTTTTCTGCTAAGACTAGATCACATATTACTCGCACATATCAACTGTGCCAGCAATATATCAGAAACGAAATTCACCAGAGAACCCACATACGTCTTTGCGAGAGAACGATAAAGACAATAACTTGAATGTGTGTTTTTTGTGGTAGTCACTGAGGACTCAGCTATGCTAGAAGATATGCCACAGTATTGGGATGCTTGCAGCAGGGACAGAAGGCAGCAGAATGACTCAGGTATAAGCCAGATACTCTCTATGTAGTTACTACAAGCTTGATACACACTTCTCGTCTGCCTTATAGACATCTTTTCATTTCTGTGGCTTTGTAGAGAGGAGTATCAAACCTTTTGACCTGAAAGTAAAGACAATTTCTTTAGTTTTCTAATGGGATAAAATCTTACTTTAACATCATTTTGTTTCCTCTTTGATCACAAATTGTTTGATTTACCTCTAGACATTTAGATAAAAGAAAAAAACTACCTGTGAGATATAATAAATAATTAACTATTCCATTTGACACATGATTGCAGATAGTTGTTAAAATTATTAATTGACTACAGATTTGCCTAGAATTCCCTCCCGAAAGGAAAGAACAAAAACTAGAAAGTATGAGGGGGGGATGCAAAAACCTGGAATGTATGTGTAAAAAATTGTGTATTTATTCTTTTAAGTTTAAATTTTAGTCACCTTCGAAGTACTCTTCATCTGATGCAATACACTCTGGAAATGTTTTTCCACTGCTCAAAACAGTTTTAAAACTCATCAATTTTGATGTCTTTTAGTGCTTCTGCTGTTTTTTATTTCACCTCTTCCACATTGGCAAAACATTTACCTGTAAGGACTTTTTTCATCTGAGAAAACAAGAAAATGTTTCTCTGGACAAGATTGAGTGAATAGGGAGCTAGTGCATGGGTGTCACGCTGGTTTTGGTCAAAAAACTGCTGAACACTCATTGGGTGTGGGCAGGTACATTCATAAATCACCCATCATGAAATGGGCAAATATGTTGAAAGAATCTCCAAAAAAAAATTAACTGAAACCAAATGTAGACTCTCACAACAGCATTAGCTGGTACACTGATGCTGGTGGATTCCTAGAACACTTACCTAGTGACAGAAGTCTGTAATAGAAGGCGCCGGCCCTACAAAAGATAATTCTGGTTTTTTTGAGGGTTCCTCATACCTTTGAATGGCACCTGAAGCATGAAAACCTCCAGAAAAAAAAATGGCTAGAAATATGTCTCTATTGTCTAATGTTTTACCTTTAAAAAACCCAACATCCTGATTTTACATGTTGATGGAATCTAGTAAATATCCTTATTCTGAGATGAATTCTCACAAATAAAATCTAAATGTTTCTTGTTATAAATGTGTCTCATGTTTTTGGTTATCAAGAGTCACAATTCTCTCACACATGCATGTGTGTGCATGCACACACATCACATACCAAAGGCTCTGTGAAAAATTATGTCCTATTTATTGATTAAAATAATTAAAGAAGCTAGAAACCATTCATTTATATAGCTTAACAATTTTGGCATGCAAAAACCTGGAAAAATATAAAATAACAAGATAATTGCTTCAGAAAAATTAATTTGAGTTAATTTGAATGTAAGCACCAAATATAAATTTTTGATAAAACAAAATACCCTTTATAGCTACAATCTAAGTTTCTACTGTTTAAAAAGATCTTTATTTTTTCTACAAAGCTACTAGTCTATTTTTTTTTGTTTTGAGTCAGAGTCTCACTCTGTCACCCAGGCTGGAGTGCAGTGGCACACTCACGGTCACCACAGCCTCGACCTGCTGGGCTCAGGCGATACTTCCTCCTCTGTCTTCCAAGTAGCTGGAACTACAGCCATATGCTACAATGCCCAGCTAATTTTTTCATTTATTGTAGAGATAAAATCTCACCAAGTTGCCCAGGTTGGTCTCGAATTCGTGGGCTCAGACAATCTCTCACCTCAGCCTCCCAAAGTGCTGGAATTATAGACATGAGCCACCATGCCCAGCCCTATTAGTCATATTTTACTGACTATAAAGCCTAATCTTTTATGCTAGCTCAAAGCAAGCCTGCTAGTGAAAAGAACAGATAGAAATTTCTCTAATTCTAGTTCTGTGTTATTTCACATTGTGCCACAATTATGAAGACCTGACCTGGTGAAGATAGTTTTTTTTTTTTCCGTATTGAAAATTTCTCTTGGTTGGAGGATTTCAAAAATTTTTCAACTAATAATATTCTGTTTAAAACAATTTCTACATTTTAATTGTTATTTTTAACTTTCATTTTGATTAGCATATAATAATTATATATTTTATTGGGTACAATGTGATGTTTGGAGAAATAGATATATACTCATGGAATGCTTATATAAGGCTAATTAGTCTGTTCATCACTTCACATACTTTTTTGTGGTGAGAACATTTAAAATTTGCTCTTTTAGCAATTTAAAAATATATGATATTCAGGTAATAATTTTTATATCCCTATGAATGCCATCTCATATTTTGCAGTGTATTCTAGTAATGAAATATATTTTCCTTGTGCTATGTTAACTGCATCTATATTTAAAGCGTGAATTAGCAGTAGCTGCATTTGAAACCCCTTTTTAGAGTATATCACGAAACAAACTATTTGAAAGTAATTCCATCCAATTGTCACAACCCAGAAAAAATAGCTTACAGCAGGTGTTCTGTAGAGGGTAAATAAAATTTATCAAGAAAATTGCAGAGCAGAGGTAATATCCTCTAATCCACTCTCCAGAGATAGCCACTATTAACTTTTTGGTATATACATTTTTCCCTTTCTTTTTCCTCTGCATGATTTGTATATGTAGGTATTGTTCTTTTCACAAAATTGTATTAAACTTTATATACTGTTTTATATCTTTTTTTTTTTTTTTTGAGTGGAGTCTCCCTCTGTGGCCCAAGCTGGAATGCAGTGGCACGCTCATGGCCACCGCAGCCTCAAGCTGCAGGGCTCAGGTGATGCTTCTGCTTCAGCCTTCCAAGTACCTGGGACTACAGAGGTACGTGCCACCATGCCTGGCTGATTTTTCTTGACTTACTGTGAGATGAGTTCTTACCAAGTTACCAGGCTGGTCTCAAACCCCTGGGCTCAGGCAATCTCTCGCCTTGGCCTCCCAAAGTGTTGGGATTACAGGCTTGAGCCACCGTGCTCAGTCCAGTTTTATATTTTACAGATAATATATAAAAGTGTGTTAATGTGCTGTTAACATACATATTCTCATATGTATTTGTTTCCTAAGGCTGCCATAACACATTACCACTAATATGATGGTTTAAACCAACAAAATTCTCTCACAATTCTGCAGGCCAGAAGTCAGAAATCAAGGTATCAGCAGAGCCACCCTCCCTCTGAAGTCTCTAAGGAAGAATCCTTCCTTGCTTCCTCCAGCTTCTGGTGGCTGTAGATATTCCATGGCTCGTGGCTATATACTTTGGTCTCTGCTTCAATCTGTATATGGCCTTCTCCTCTGTTTCTTTGTTGCAAGCATCTCTGCCTTTCTCTTGTAAGGATAATTGCCATTGAGTTCAGGGTCCCTCCCAAATCCAGGACGATATCTTGGGATTCTTAATCACATCTTCAAATTTCCTTTTTCCCATAAGATTACATTGACAGGTTCCAGGTGGGCACATATTTTAGAAGAGGAACATTCAACCCACTACATCCTGCCAATAAATATTCTATGATATTAGAAATGGAATATGAGGGATACAAGGAGTGGCACTGCAGATGAGAAAGCTTGAACACCATTGATACCCTGTGAGCTAAGGTTTTCTTTTGCTCTTCTATAGGCAGAGATTTTAAAGTAATAGGAGAACCCCAAAACTTTAACCCTGAGCTACTCTGTCCCAGACCAATCTGTTTTGCATACTCCATGGCCAGAATAGTTCTGGTACACTGGGGATACTCCACAGATCCTTGCAGTATAATGAGGCAAGTTCCACTGAAGAGCCCTATGTGACTTTGAAGATCTGTGGAGACAACTGCGGGGTAGGGTTGTTTAGGACTGAAACAAGCCCAAAGAGGGTAATGTAGCTAGCTGTTTTCTGAGCAGGGGAGCTTGTGTTCTGAGAAGGCAGAAGAACTCGAAAGGGATTCAAGAAGAACATTCAGAGACTAAATGAAGAATTTGACTAGAACATTATTTAAAATGGGAAAATAACACTAAAAGATTATTGACAATCCTCTTGCAATTGGACAGATGTCTACTGGTATGCCTTACATGACACCTCAGGGACAGTCAAATCCTTAGATTGCTTTTAAACTTATGGTTACAGACAAATGGCTTCTTTTACTGCAATTTAAGACAAATGTAATATTTTGATATAACATTAATAATAACTTTCCATTATATTTTAATTCACACATCTGGTTTTAATAATATCTTTGGATATGCTGAAGAGTAAGAGTAAAATAAGAGTAATTGCCATATTTATTTCACATAATGCTGCGTATACTCACTATACCTTCCTCCGCACAGAAACAGACATGGGCAGTCTTCAGAGTGTGGTACTTGTGCAGAATGTCAAAAACACGGCATTGTGGTGTTTTATTTTGATGGACAGAGGGAGAAAGGACTAGAAAATGTGTCCTCATCTGACACAGTAGCACGAGCCATAGACTGATGAAAGATCCTGGAGCCCTTCCTCCATGAATGCCCTAAGGGAATTTGAGCCCACTGCAATCTGAAGCTGTTTTTATTCATTTTTGGTGTACAGCAGAGTGCCAGTTCTGCAGTACGTGCTTACTAATGAATGCAGGAATGTAGAATAAGACAATATATACATTCCACCAAAAATTCCAGTCCTTTCCTTGTACTGTGCTACTACTAATGCTCCTAAACAACATTGGACATATACCAATATAGAGGACTGCTCCAAATATACAGTGGCCCATGAGTGTCTACCACAAGCTAGTCATGTGGCATGGCCAAGTCATTTTAAACTATTGAATCCTTAATTTCCTCAAGGAATGGGAGAATTGAACAAGAGGACTGTCAAACAAGTCTAAAACGACTGTCTAAAAGCTCCACAAAGGTTGATAACAACTGTCACTCCAATTTGGATTTCCATCTGAAGGGATTTTAATTGCCATATTCTTTGCTCATAATCCACAGTCCCTAGTTTTCAAGTGTCTCCCAGCACTCATTTTAATAATGTGATTTTCTTCTTGAGGCATTTAGTAAAAAGACACTGTGTTCCTTCCTAATTTACAACAAAATACTTGAGAGTGTTTTGCCTTATGGTGCATGAGTTATGAGGCCAACGGTCAGTCTGCTCTTTCATAGATAAAGTGAATTCCATTTTCTCCTTTTCAAGCCATAGTATATCTTCTTTCTTGTATGTCAAATTAATCTTTGCCCTTAAAATTATGACCACCAAGAGAAAACTCAACTTGTTGTGGTAAAGAATGTGCTGTGCCAAGCAAAGCATATGTTTTCCTTGGCATTCTATTCTGCTGCAGGCTTGGGTGTGCTGATTACTAGAACCAATAGAACAACAAATCAAAACCTCACTTTAGGGACCTGTCATTGAAAGTAGCAACTTTGATTCTCATTTCACAATGAAGAGTTCCAGCAAACTGAATGACCTTACTTATGGAGGGCTGTCATACATACCAATATGGTGAAATATGTTTTATTATGTCTGAAGTATTTGCTGTAATATGTGCATGCTAAATTTTTTTTTAAAAAACCTACAATAAGGAGCACAGTGAAAATTAGCTAGTGGATTGTCTTTTGTTAAACTTTATTTAGCATATTCCTATTTTAAAGTTTTGTCACTAATTAACTCTTTCTCATTATTTAAAAATTCTGCTTTACTTATTTTCCCCCTAGAAGTTTCCAGAGATATTGAGTACATCTTATCTGGGAAAGAATTTGATTGCTTTTCTATTTTTATTTTTTTCAATCCTATAATTGTAATGTGTCTTACTGTAAGGATGACAGCTAGGTGTTTGCCTCCCAAACCTTATGTTGAAATTTGATCCTCAATGCTTGGGGTAAAACCAAGTGGATGTGTTTGGGTCTTGGGACCAATCCCTTGTGAAAAAAATAATGTGCTCCCCTGGAGGGTGGTGAGACAGTTTTCCCTCTGTTAGTTTCCATGAGAGCTGATTGTTAAAAAAGAGCCTAGCATCTCCCTCCTTCCTCTTTCCTCCTTTCTCATCATGTGACCTCTACTTTCTGAAGCCCTCACCAGAAGCAGATGCTGGTGCCATACTTCTTGTACAACCTGAAGAACTGTGAACCACAGAAACCTCTTTTCTTTATAAATCACCCAGCCTCAGGTATTTTTTTGTAGCAACACAAATGGACTAAGACAAACAGAAAAATATAAAAAAGGAAAAGGGAAAGTTTTCCTTTAGTGTCCCACTCCACCTGTAACCTTTTCCATGTCCATACTTTGATAACACTTTGCTGCACATTCAAGGTATTCTTTAATTTACATTAAATACATACACACCACAAATTTGTTTTCTTTTTGTAGCTATGTGGTTCACTCTAAAATTACTTTCTACAGTTTGTGTTTCTCACTTCAATATGGGTACCCTGGAAACAATTCCATGTCAGAAATGTAGATATATTTCATTCTCTTTAACCACTTATCTTGTATGAATGGATAGATGCACCAGAAAACATACTCTTTCTTATTGATATATATTTGGCCCCTCAATATTTTGCTATTAAAACATGTACCCATCTTTGTACATACATCTTCATACACATCCACATGTATTTCTTTCTTTTTTAATTTTACATTTATTTATTTATTTATTTAAGTCAGAGTCTCAGTCTATCACCCAGGCAGGAGTGCAGTGGCATGCACACAGTCACCGCAACCCTGACCTGCTGGGCTCCTCAGCAATCTTGACCTAATAGGCTCCTCCTTCCTCCTCAGTCTTCCAAGTAGGTGGAATTACAAGTGTGTGCCACCACGCCCAGCTAATTATTGATTTATTGTGGAGATGAGGTCTTGCTAAGTTGCCCAGGCTGCTCTTGAACCCGTGGCTAAGCAATCCCTTCATCTCAGCCACCCAAAGTGCTGGGATTATAAGTGTGAGCCACTGTACCTGATCTAATTTACTTTTAGTTGACAAATAATAATTGTGTGCTTGTGGGGTACAATGTGGTGTTCTGATATATACAATAGATATATTTCTACAGAACATTTTTATTCTTGTTTTTGATAGACACCACCAAATTGCATTTCAAAAAACCATACTGATTTATACACTTATCAGTAGTATATAAGAATGCCTGCTTTCCCATTTATTTGCCAGCACCAGATATTATTAGTCTTTTGAAGTTTTGCCAGTCTTATGGAGGAAAAGTGTTACATTCTGGTGTTTTAAATTGTATTTCAGATTAATGGTGACACTGAACACTCATATGTTTATGAGACACTTTAATTTTCTTTTATATAAAGTACTTATTTATAACTTGTATCTGTTTTTATTTTTTCCAGATACACATATGAAATATGCTTTTTCAGTTAATTGGTTTTTAAATTTGTTATGCTATATTTTGAGATATAGTAAAAACTGTCCATTATTTCCAAGTCAGAGAATTTTTTTGTCTTTTTAAGAAATATTTCCGGTTGGGCTCGGTGGCTCAGCCTGTAATCCCAGCACTTTGGGAGGCTGAAGCGAGTGGATTGCCTGAGACCGCGGGTTCGAGACCAGCCCAGGCAACTTGGTGAGACCTTGTCTCTACAACAAAATAAAAAATAGCCAGGCGTGGTAGCGCGTGTCTGTAGTTCCGGCCACTTGGAGGGCTGAGGTGGAAGGATCATCAGCCTGGGCGAAGGAGTGAGACTCCAACTCAAAAAAAATAAATAAATAAATAAAGGAAATATTTTCTACTCCTAAATATATTTTAAGATTCGTTTATATTCTATATTTACTGATTAATTTATCCGGATTTTAATTTTATAACACAGATATCTAAAATTATTTTCCTTAAAAATATAGTCTTTTTTTGGACTAGTTGACCTTTTCTAGAATGATTTAAAATGAAAAAAAAATCACACTGCTTATTTACATGAATCTGTTTCTTTAATTTCTACTGTTTTCTACTGATTGTGATCCATCAAAGTCATATACTTTTAATTTACATCATTTTAGGTGCAGTCTTATTTAAGAAAATATTCTTTTACCGTTCATTGATTTTTTTCCTTCAGAAAACTTTAAATGAAGGATATCAAATTTCATTAAGAAAATATATTTTTTTGCCGCAATTAAATAAATAAGACTACAGTTGCCCCTTGTACAACAGTTTTGAACGGACAGGTCCACTTGTCCGCAGATGTTTTTTCTTTTCTTTTCTTTTCTTTTTTTTTTGAGTTGGAGTCTCACTCTGTCGCCCGGACTGGAGTGCAGTGGCCGCTCCCGGCCACCGCAGCCTCGACCCGCTGGGCTCCGGCCATCCTTCCGCCTCCGCCTTCCGAGTAGCCGGAATTACAGGCGCGCGCTACCACGCCCGGCTGATTTTTTTATTTATTGGAGAGATGAGGTCTCGCTGCCCAGGCGGGTCTCGAACCCGCGGGCTCAGGCAATCCACTCACCTCAGCCTCCCAAGGCGCGGGATTACAGGCTGAGCCACCGAGCCCGGCTTGCAGATGTTTTTTCAATCAAAGTTGTACCGAGTGTGCCTGCTTCTCCTCCCCTTCCATTTCCTCCATCTCTTCTGCCTCTGCCACAACTGAGACTGCAAGAGCAACTTTTCTTCCTCTTTCCCCTTCTCAGTCTACTCAAAATGAAGATGGCCAGGATGAAAACCATTATGATCCACTTCCTCTTAATGAATAGTAAATATATCTTCTATTTTCTTTTCCCTAGCTTATTTTATTATAAGGATACAGTACAAGCCCCTCCCCCGCCAAAAAAAACCCCAGACATCTTTTGGAGGGTGGGAAACTTATAGTACAGTCTTCCCCACTAAGTGAGTGTTCTAGGAACCCATTGATATCAATGTACCAGCTAACGTTGTTGTGAGAGGCTGCATTTGGCAATGATGAATATTTTTGGAGATTCTTTCACTGTGTTTGCCCATTTCATGACGAGTTGTTTATGGAGCACACCTGCCCACACCAGGCTGAGTGTTCAGCAGTTTTTGAACAGAAATAGCACGACCCCCATGTCCCACCCTCCCTATTTACTCAATCTTGTCTCAAGTGACTTTTTCTTATTTCCTCAGATGAAAAAAAGGTCCCAAAAGGACGTTTCGCCAATGTGGAAGAGGTGCAACAAAAAATGACAAAAGCATTAAAAGTCATCAAAATTAATGAGTTCAAAAACCGTTCTAAGCAGAGGAAAAAGCGTCTTGATAGGTATATTGCATTAAGCAGCTAGTACTTTGAAGGTGACTGAAGTTTAAACATGTAAATACAATTTTTAATTTAAAAAATTCAAAGTTTTTTGGGGACCCCAATATATAATACATATAACATACAAAATACGTGTTAACCAGCTATTTATGCTATTTCCAAGGTTTTTGGTCAACAGTAGGCTATTAAGTTTTTAAGGAACCAAAATTTGCATGCAGGTTGTAACCATGGTCCATCCCTGCATTGTTCAAGGGTCAACTGTAATCAAAAAATGTTGATGTCTGTAAAAAATCGAATAAATGGTATATATTTTATTATATATAGTCACATGTAACAAATTAAAACTTTATATTTTTCTTCAAAATGATTTTATATATTTCTTAAGTTTTTTCTTAGGTATTTTATAGTTTTATTTTGGTTTTACTGTTAGAAAATTTGTTTTATTACATTTTTACTTTTGTTAGACTAACATATAGAAAGCTATTAGTCTTCATTGATTAATTGTAAATATGACAAACTTACAAAAACCTTTTGTTTTAATAGATTTTTAGGTTATTCTGGACAATGATAAGAATCTTACTGATTCTTTCCAAGATGTGTACTTTTTTTAAAGCACTTATATAAAGGTCAACTGTAGTCTTATTTAACTATGCCTAAGAGTCAGGTTAAGAACCAGGTGTGAAAGTGGGTTGTCTTGTTCTGTTCTTAAATGCAATGGTAATACTTTTGATATTTGTCCATTAATTATTATTGTTTATATGGTTTGCCTAAATATACTTTATCAATTTATAAATAGTTTATTCATTAGCTAAGAAGATTTAGTTTTTCCATTAGAAAATGATAATTAATTTACCCAAATGTTTTTTGAACATATACCAAGATCATTATATATTTTCTCATTTAATTTTATAATATAGTAAATGGCATTAATAGAGTCCACATTGTTAATCTATTCTTGAATTTCTTCAGTTAAACTTTGACTTGCAAAAATATATCATTATTTTAAAATATAACTTTGCATAATGGCTTAGCATTTTATTTGGATTTTCACATCTACATTTATAAGCAAAATACATGAACTTTTAATTTTTATGCTACTTTAGCTTTAGCACCAGAATTTTCTGGCCTCATGGAATGAGTTATAAAACTCTCTATTCTTTTTCTGCCTTTGAAATAAACTTAAATTATTTCTCTGTGAACTAGATACCATCTTTTAAGTTTGTTTGCTTTTTTTTAAATTGAAGTCTATTGTTGCCCAGGCTGAGTGCAGTGGCACACTCATGGCCACTGCAGCCTTGACATGCAAGGTTCAGATGATCCTTCTGCCTCTGCTGCCTAAGTAGTTGAATCTATAGGGATGCACCACCACACCTGGATTTTATTTATTTATTATAGAGAAGACGTCTCAACAAGTTGCACAGGCTGGTCTTGAGCCCTGGGTTCAGACAATCCTCTTGTTTCTGCCTCCCAAAGGTAGTCTATTTTAGGGGTGAAATAATTTTTTTTTTTTGCTTCTTTTCAATTATTCTCTGATTTTTATTCTGTCTCTCCTTTCTGTAATTTCTTGAGTAAATTTGGTCTTGTAATATGGTAATAATTTTTTTTTAGGGAACAATCTATTTGTTTTGGGGCAAACATCTATTGAGACTGTAATTATAACTGAGTCCAAACTTGCTGAACCAACATATCTAAAAAGAGTCATCTAAACATTATGTGGACTTTGCCTTGTATTTTTGTGTTTAGGTAACAGGGAAGAGAGGGGTCTGACAACCACAGACATCTGGGTGCCAGCAAGGGTCTAGAGAGGGGTCCAAAGAAAATTTGTAAAACTTCATTGCCTTTGGGTAGTTGTCTTTCATATGACAATAGCCAAATTTTTTTTTTTTTTTTTTTGAGTTGGAGTCTCACTCTGTCGCCCAGACTGGAGTGCAGTGGCCGCTCCCGGCCACCGCAACCTCAACCTGCTGGGCTCTAGCGATCCTTCCTCCTCAGCCTTCCTTGTAGCCAGAATTACAGGCATGCGCTACCATGCCCGGCTGATTTTTTGATTTATTGTAGAGATGAGGTCTCGCTGCCCAGGCGGGTCTCGAACCCGCGGGCTCAGGCAATCCACTCACCTCAGCCTCCCAAAGGCGCGGGATTACAGGCTGAGCCACCGAGCCTGGCTGACAATAGCCAAATTTATCCATCCCTATAAGTCATTAGTAAAACATAGTTGTTTACATATTTCTTCTTCAATTACATAGTTTAGTTTAGGAAAATACATGACTGCCGTTTTGGATTTTATCTGCTCTAAAATTATCCTAGCCTAACATGAAGAAATGGGTAAATGCCTCTTAAATGAAAACGTAGTTAGTTATGTTAGTTCTTTTGTCGTTTTACTGTTAAATAATGAGGGATCGAATAAGTAGACACTCAAAGTCCCTTTAAACTCTATGATTCAATGATTATATAATGCCAAGCAAGAGGCAAAAATAGAAACCTAAGATACCAATGCATTTTCTACCAACCATAGTAATAATAATTCAGGATGTATTAATGTAAAGTTAAATGTCATTTTATCTCACTACTATGTAACAGTTAAAACTCTTCATATTTTCAGATGTAAATCAAATAACGCTTCTTTTTTTTTGGAATTGGAGTCTCACTCTGTTGCCCCGACTGGAGTGCAGTGGCTGCTCCGGCCACCGCAGCCTTGACCTTCTGGGCTTCGGCGATCCTTCCACCTCAGTCTTCCAAGTAGCTGGAACTACAGGCGTGCACTACCATGCCCAGCTGATTTTTTTGGTTTATTGTAGAGATGAGGTCTCACCAAGTTGCCCAGGCGGATCTCGAACCCGCGGGCTCAGGCAATCCACTCACCTCAGCCTCCCAAGATGCAGGATTACAGGCTGAGCCACAGAGCCCGGCAAATAACATTTCTTGTAAATAAAACCCTATCTATCTAAAACAGAAACCTTGAATGCCACATCAGAGTTTTTCATATGCAGCAAGGCAAAGACATATCTGAGCTTTGAATAGAATGGAGTTAGACAACATCCCCCAAAATCTTGGAAATCACAGATAGTCCATACTTAGGATAATTGAAACCAAAAACTATAATAGTCAAAGAAGAATCTTCTATACTTGAACAAAAAATGATTAAAATTGAATCTCGATCAACTGGCTTTTTTTTTTTCTAGAGTGAGGAATATTTTCTCAACCTTGTGCTTTAAGAGCCTGGTCTCATGCTACTCGCCATACTTAGTTTCCAAGTTCCCATTATATACATTTTTAAAGCCAGTGGAAAACAACTCATGCAACACAACTCTCGAGAGATACCCATTACTTCCATGATTCAATCCTCCTCCTGAGGTCCATGTAAGTCAAAAAATTCATGAATTTTTAAAATCCTGTACTAAAGTATAAGCTGATTTGTAGGAGCTATTTATCGTAGGCTACTTTCTCAAAATAAGGCCATTTTATACCCAGTATATAACTAATATATGGCTATAGGGGAGATGCAAATTAATACCACAGCAACTGTAGGGTGAAAAGCTATGGGCCAAGAAGGGGAGGAATAATACTTAGGATTAAATTAAATGGGAATGAACAATGTGCTATGAAAAGCTTGAAAGCTTTTCCAATTTTATTCTGTTTAATTATTTCCGTCCTGGTATGGTTACTCTGTGTGTTAACAGAGCTCTGACTGGGTATATCTGGTTTGCCTCAGCCATGACAAAGGGAAAGAAAGGTGGGGACTAGGGAAGCTCCACTTAGAAAATGGGTTCCCGACATCCTACTGGATTTGAGAAATCCTCACACGAATGACCTCATTGAGTTAAGACGTTATATTTTTCTCTCAAATAAATAAATGCCACTCACAAGGAAATGTTATCCACAAAGAAATCTAATTAAAGTGTTCATAGGCATCATTAATACTACAATTATGAAAACAATTAACTGAGCACTGGACATGGCAGGAATAAACAGGTTGGGAAAGTTGTGATACAGGTTTTGGGTTGGGGTGAGAACACCAGAATCAAGGAGATGATATTTAAGAAGGTGAAGTTGACCCGGGAGAGCTTTCTGTTTTTCTCTTCTTTCCTTTCTCCTTCTTTCTTTCCTTGTAACTTTCATTCCTAAACATATATCCAACAGGCATCTCTGTGGGTTAGGGAAGATACAAATATGGAAAAATATGGGTCATACCTAGGGGAGTTCACTGTCTGGAGAAGAGTTAAGGATGTAATTACCTATTTTAGAACCTACTGTGTTACATGTATTATTTAGTTTTTCACATTCCTGTTAGCTAGGCTGGATTGGCTTGTTATAATTTCCATAAGTTTTGATATCAGATTTAGAAATAATCACAAAATTCCTCTCAAAGCTAGAATATGCACATGCATTTTTATAAAAATGAATGGAATATTAGAACATTTTGTCTTTTTTAGGATTTATTTCTTTTTTGTTTTAAAGATGTGGCATACAATTCAGGATCAGGTATTCAAGTGCTCATCGTACAGGTAAAGTTTGGGCCCCATTTCACCTGATTTGAGATCAGGTATCCTTATTGATGTTATGTGTCCGCCCTCCCCTGGCAGTATCCCACTAATGTCAATCCCTTTCATATAGTATTATGGTAAATACTCAGGGTCCTCTTATGAGTGAGAACATGTGGTACTCAGTTCTTTGTTTCTGTGGTAGCTCACCGAGCATTATAGACTCTAAATCTATCCAGGTTGCTGTGAAACCCCTAATTTTGTTCTTCTTTATGGCTGTGTAATATTCCATTGTATATACGTATCACATTTTAAAAATCCAGTCCACTTCTGATGGGCAGCACAGTTGGTTCCATGTTTTTGCTATTGTGAATAATGCTGTAATAAACGTATGTATGCAGGTACACTTTTTTATAAAATGATTTGAGTTCCTCCGGGTATATTCCCAGAAGGGGGATTGCTGGGTCGTGAAAGATTTTTAGACTTTTTTCAGGGATCGTCACACTGTTTTCCACAAAAGTTCTACTAGTTTACACACCCACCAACAGTGTCAAAGTGTTACCATTCCCCGCATCCTTTTCAGGATCTGTTGTTTTTTGAGTTATTGAGGATAGCCATCTTGACTGGAGCTAGGTGGCAGCTCAGTGTGATTTTAATTTGCATTTCATTGAGGATTAATGAGGCTGCACATTTTTCCATGTATCTGTTGGCTGCTCATATGCTTTCTTTTGAGAAATGTCTATTCATATCTTTTGCTTACTTTTTTTTTAATCAATATTTTTAATTTTGGTATTGTGGGGTACACTTTAGGGTTAGGTATACAAATATGCTTCGTTCAGGCACCCTTGTTGATAAGGGGTGTCTCCCCATTCCCAGACAGATATTGACTACCATTAATCCCACCTCCCTTCCCCTCTCCCCCATAGTTTCCCACCACTGTCACTCTTTTTTTTTTATAGTATTACGGTGGATGTTCAAGGTCCACTATATGAGTGAGAACAAGTGATACTCAGATCTTTGTTTCTGTGAGAGATCACTCAGTATTATTGACTCTAGTTCCATCCAGGTTGCTGTGAAATTCATGATTTTCTTCTTTTTTATGGCTGCATAGTATTCCATTGTGTATATGTACCACATTTTTTAATCCAGTCCTCTTTTGATGGGCAGCATGGTTGGTTCCAGGTTCTTGCTATTGTGAACAATGCTGCGATAAACATTCATGCGCAGTTATCTTTTCAATAGAGTGATTTGAGTTCTTCAGGGTATATTCCCAGTAGGGGGATTGTGGGGTCATATGGGAGATTGATATTTAGAGCTTTTAGGAATTGCCACACTGCTTTCCACAGAGGTTGCCCTAGGTTACACTCCCACCAACAGTATAGAAGTGTTCCCTTTTTGCCACACCCTCTCCAGCAGCTTATTTTTTCAGTTATGAGAACTGCCATTCTGACTGGAGTTAGGTGGTATCTCAGTGTGGTTTTGGTTTGCATTTTTCTGATGATTAGTGAGGTTGAACATTTCTTCATGTGTCTGTTGGCTGCTCGGATGTCTTCCTTTGTGAAGTGTCTGTTCATATCTTTTGCCCATTTTATAATGGGGCTGTTTGTTTTTTACTTTTCAGCACATTTGAGTTCCTTGTAGATTCAAGATGTTAAGCCTTTGTCAAACCTGGAGTTGGCAAATACTTTTTCCCAGTCTGTAGGCTGTCTCCCTGCTCTCTTGATGGTTTCTTTGGCTTTGCAGAAGCTTGTCAGTTTAATGAGGTCCCACTTGTTTATCTTATCTTTTATGGCCTGTGGGTTTCGGGTTTTGTTCAGGAATTGGATGCCAGTTCCAATTTCCATGAGGGTATGTCCTTCCTTTTCTAAGGTTCTTATGGTTTGAGGTTTCACATTTAGGTCTCTGATCCATTTGGAGTTAATTTTTGTGCATGGGGATAGATGGGGGTCCTGTTTCAATCTTCTGCATGTGGTCAGCCAGTTTTCCCAGCACCATTTACTGAATAGGTTCTCCTCTCCCCAGTGGTAGGTGGTGGAGGCTTTGTCGAAGATGAGTTGGTTGAGAAATTGAGGTTTCGCTTCTGGAATCTCAGTTCTATTCCATTGATCTATATGCTTGTTCCTATACCAGTACCAAGCTGTTTTGATGATTGTAGCTTTGTAGTAAAGTTTGAAGTCTGGTAATGTGATACCGCCTGCTTCATTTTTTTTTTTTTTTTTGCTGAGGATTTTTCTGGCTATTCTTGGTCATTTGTGTTTCCATATGAATTCCTGTGTTTTTTTTCTATATCTGAGAAGAATGTTGCTGGTAATTTGATGGGTATGGCACTGAATCTGTAGATTGCCTTAGGTAAGATGGACATCTTCACAATGTTGATTCTTCCAACCCATGAGAGCATGGGATATTTTTTCACTTGTTTGTGTCATCTTTGATTTCTTTGAGCAGAGTTTTGTAGGTTTCATTGTAAAGGTCTTTCCCGTCTCTTGGGTTTCTGTTTGTTTATTATTGGTGTAAAGAAATGCGATTGTCTTTTGCACATTTATTTTATAACCTGAGACTTTGCCAAAGTCCTTTATCAGTGTAAGGAGGTTTTTGACAGATTCTCTTGGGTTTTCAAGGTACACAATTATGTCATCTGCAAAGAGAGATAACTTGACTTCCTCTTTTCCTATTTGGATACCCCTGACTGCCTTCTCTTCTCTGATTGCTTTAGCCAGGACTTCCAATACTATGTTGAACAGGAGGGGTGAGAGTGGGCATCCTTGTCTTGTTCCAGTTTTCAGGGGAAATGTTTCCAATTTTTGTTCATTTAGGAGTATGCTGGCTGTGGGTTTCTCATAGATGGCTCTTACTATTTTGAGGTATGTTCCCCGTATGCCTAGATGTTCGAGAATTTTTATCAAGAAGGGGTACTGGATTTTATCAAAAGCTTTTTCTGCATCTAATGATATAATCATGTGGTTTTTGTTTTGACACCTGTTGATGTATTTAATTACATTTATGGTTTTACGAATGTTGAACTAGCCTTGCATCCTAGGGATGAATCCTACTTGGTCATGATGGATGATTTTTGAGATGTGTTGTTGAATCTGGTTTGCTAGGATCTTGTTGAGAATTTTAGCATCTATGTTCATCAAAGATATTGGCCTGTAGTTCTCTTTCTTTGTTGGTTCTTTACCTGGCTTGGGTATCAATGTGATGTTAGCTTCGTAAAATGATTTGGGGAGAATTCCATCTTTCTCAATTACCTGGAATACCTTCAGTAGGATTGGTATCAGCTCCTCCTTAAATGTCTTGTAGAATTCTGCTGGAAAGCCATCTGGACCCAGGCTTTTTTTGTAGGTAGTTTTCTTATTACGTAGTCAATTTCCTTGATTGTTATTGTTCTATTTGGGGTCTTGATTTCTTCTTGTTTCAACCTAGGCAGGTTGTGTGATGACAGAAAGTCCTCCATTTCCTTAAGGTTTTCAAGTTTGTTTCCATACAAGTGTACATAGTAATCTCTAATGATCTTTTGTATTTCTTCAGGGTCAGATGTGACTTCATCTTTTGTGTTTCTGATTGTGTTTATTTGGGATTTTTCTCTCTTTTTCTTCGTCAGTCTAGCTAGGGGACCATCGATCTTGTTTATCCTTTCGAAGAACCAGCTTTTTGTTTCATTAATTTTTTGTATTATCTTTTTGTCTTCTATGTCCTGGATTTGGGCTTTTATTTTGGTGATCTGGATTCTTCTGCTGAAATTAGGGTTTTGGTGGTCTTGCTTTTCCAGCTTTCTTAGGTGCCTTGTTAGGCTATTAATTTCTGATCCTTCCATTTTCTTCATGTACATTTGTAGGGATATAAATCCTCTTACTACAGCTTTCATGGTGTCCCAAAGATTTTGGTAAGATGTTTCTTCATTTTCATTTGTTTCCAGGTATTTTTTAATCTCTGTTTTGATTTCATTGTTGACCCAGGAGTTGTTTAGCATCATGCTGTTTAGTGTCCATGTCTTTGTGGGTTTTGGGGGGAACTTGTTGGTGTTAATGTTTATTTTTATTCCACTGTTGTCTCAGAAGGTACCTGGTAAAATTTCGGTCCTTTTAAATTTGCTTGTACTTGATTTATGGCAAAGTATGTGGTTGATCTTAGAGTACGTTCCATGTGATGATGAATAGATTGTATATTCTGTGGTCTTTGGATGGAATGTTCTGTAGGTATCAATTAAGTCCATTTGGTCAAGAGTAACATTGAGGTTACGGATCTCGTTGCTGATTTTTTTGTCTTGATGATTTGTCTAGGGTTGTGAGTAGGGTATTGAAGTCCCCAGCTATGATGGTGTTGGTGTCGATATCCTTTTTTAGTTTACTCAGAAGCTTTATGAAAGTTAGTGCTCTTATATTGGGTGCATATATGTTTAGGATGGATATTTCTTGTTGATGGATTGAAACTTTTATCATTATGTAGTGGCTTTCTGTATCTTTTTTGATTTTTGATAGCTTAAAGGGTATTTTGTCTGAGACTAAGATCATGACTCCTCCTTTCTTTTGTGTTCCATTCACCTGAAAATTTGGTTCCCATCCTCTTACTTTGAGTCCGGGAGTGTTCTTTCTAGTGAGGTGAGTCCCCTGAAGGCAGTAAATTGTTGCCTGGTGATATTTTATCCATTTTGCCATTCTATGTCTTTTCAGTGTTGCATTTAGTCTTTCACATTCAAGCTAATTATTGAAATGTGAGAGTTGATCCCTATCATAATGTTCTTACAGAGTTGTTGTTCTTTCTGTTTGTGTGTTGTCTTTCTTTTGGTTTTGGAGTTGGTTCATGTGTGTTTTTAATCTTTTGCCTGTACTCTTGTGAAGAACGTTGTTGTTCTTTTTTCCTTTTCTTCTGTGTTCAACACTTTCTTCAGTGTTTCTTGTAGAGGTGGTCTGGTGGCAGCATAGGTTCTTAAAGATTGGATATTTAGGAAAGATTTCAGTTCTCCCTCACTAATGAAGCTTAACTTGGCTGGGTAGGTTATTCTCGGTTGAAATTGTTTATCTTTTAGAACTTTGAAGATAGGGCTCCAAGCTCTCCTAGCCTGGAGGGTTTCTGTTGATAAATCTACTGCTATTCTAATTGGTCTTCCCTGGTAGGTAGTCTGACCTTTTTCTCTTGCTGCCGTTAGGATTTTTTCTTTTATACCTACTTTGTTAATGTGAATTATTATGTGTCTGGGAGTTTGTCTTCTCATTTGTTGTCTTGCAGAGGTTCCCTGAATCTCTTGTGTTTGAATTTTTGCATCACTGATGAGATGAGGGAAGTTTTCTTGAATGATTTCATGAAATGTTTGTTCCAGTGTGGCCTCTGTTTCTCTCTCTGCTTCAGGAAGCCCAATTACTCTTAGGTTCAGTCTCTTAAAGTAATCATTCATTTCTTGAAGGTTTTGTTCAGTCTTTGTGAGTTTCTTTCCCATGTTTTTGACAGTTTGGGTTAGTTCTGTGTTTTGGTCTTCGAGCTCTGAGATTCTTTCTTCTGCTTGGCTAATTCTGCTTTCCATGCTTATTAGTTTGTTATTTATTTCCATCACAGTATTCTTCACTGCTGTTATTTCTGACATCAGCTCCTTCCTATTTTCCTCTTGTCTCTCTTTGATTTTTTAAATTCTCTCTATTAATGTCTTGATGTCTGGGTTTATTTCATGTGACCAGTCATTCTGGGGGCTTTTCATTGTTTGTGTTCCGAAGTCTGTTTTCTCAATGTCTGACCTCCCAGGGGTCTGGTGAGACCTATATTCTTCTTTTGGTTTTTCTTCATTTGTGTGGTTTTTTTGTTGTTGGCGGTGGGTTTTCCCTCCCTTCCCTACTTTTTCTTTCCCTCCACATCACCGTCTTCTTTAATTCTGTTATTCAGGGGTGTAGGGGTTGTTTTTACTTCTGTTTGTTCTATCACCTATTCTTCTTTATGTAAGTCCTCTTACTTTGTTAAATTCTGGAGTTGCATTGTAGGCTGGGAGTGGTCCTTTTTGCAGTTTTGAGATTTACTTATGGGGGAGCTGTGATTCAAAATCTATCTGCAGGTCCTGGTATCCACTGACAGGTGTATGAATAATCTGAAACCCACTTCTCACTGCCTTGGAATCTGTCTGTGCAGTGGGGTTGTATGTTTACTCCCTGAAATAAAATGCGGTTAACAGAGGGAAGGGAATGGAGCAGGCAGTGGGGGGAAGAGAGGGGTGAAGAGAGAGAGGAGTATGGGTGAAAACAGACGACTGTACCAACAAATGGAGAGAAAGAGAAAAATTGAAACATATAAAAACAATAGGCCACGGCTACAAACTAACCAACCCCCATACAAAAAAACCTAAAACATACAATGTTACTAACATACAAGCTTACCAACCTCCTTATTGGTGTGCTATTCCTCTATACAAATATATGGTTTACAGAGAGAAGAATAGAAGGGAAAAGAAAGAGGAAAAAAAGGGGGGGTGGGAACAAAACAAGGAATAGAATCAAGTCAGTAGACTAACAGAACCAATTGAGCACACTCTGAGACTTTTCGTTTAAGTCGAATGTCCTTTCAGCTCTGATTTCTAGCTGTCTTTTCAGTCTGGTAAGTTTGTTCACAGTTAGGATCAGTTGCCCCTGGCCTGTTGTGAAGGGCAGTTCAGATCATCACTCAGTTCACGACTGCCCTGTTCACCACTCAGATCTGACCTGTGTCTGTCAGGCTTCCATTTTTCTTCTTTTGGTGTTGTTACCTTGAATCGCTAGCATGTGGTGCTATCCCTCGTTCCAGATTGTCTTTATCTCAGCTGCTCGCCTGCCCTAAGGGGAGGGAGATGTTGCCTCAAGGCACATGGGAGGAGACCCACGGCCTGGCAGGACGTCTCGGTGGTAGTAAACCTCAGCAGATCTTGCTCGCAGGGGCTTCAAGGTCTGAAGTTGTGGATCGCCTCAGGCATGGGCTGTGCAATGTGTAATGGCTGCCATGGCGGCGGCGGCTGCAACTCGCCTCAGGCACTGACAGTGCGATGTAGAATGGCTGCTGTGGTGGCGGCAGCAGCGGCAGCGGTGGTGGCTCACCTCAGGCTCTGGCAGTGTGATGTGGAATGGCTGCTGGTTGTGGTGGCAGTGGCGGCAGCAGCAGTCACAGTAGCTGCCCAGACTGCAGTGATGCCTCAGTGAAGTCTACGGCCGAGCTCCATGTGAAGAGCAGGTTGCTGACAATGGGATCTGCAGTCTCGGGGGAGAGAACCAGAGTCTTTTTGCGTTCTCCTCGGTGGAGAGTCTCACAGACTGAGCTGCCCCATCACTATCTTGCCGGCTTTGCTCACTTTTTTTTTTTTTGAGTTGGAGTCTCACTCGGTCACCCAGACTAGAGTGCAGTGGCCACTCCCGGCCACTGCAGCCTTGCCTGCTGGGCTCCAGCGACCCTTCTGCTTCAGCCTTCCGAGTAGCCGGAATTACAGGCATGCACTACCATGCCCGGCTGATTTTTTGATTTATTGTAGAGATGAGGTCTCACTGCCCAGGCGGGTCTCGAACCTGTGGGCTCAGGCAATCCACTCACCTCAATCTCCCAAAGGCGCGGGATTACAGGCTGAGCCACCAAGCCCAGATTTTTGCTCACTTTTTGATACAGCTATTTCTGTTTCCTTTTGGCACATTTGAGTTCCTTGTAGATCCTGGATGTTAAGCCTTTGTCAGATATTCAGCTGGCAAATATTTTTTCCAGTTCCATGGGATGTTTTTCCACTCTCTTGATGATTTCTTTTGCTTTGCACAAACTTTTCAATTTGATGAGATCCTACTTGTCTATCTTATCTCATACGGCATGGGCATTTGAGGTTTGATCAGGAATTGGTTACCTATTCCAATTTCCATAAGGCTGTCTCCTGCATTTTCCAAGATTCTTACAGTTTGTGGTTTTACATTTAGGTCTTTGTTCTATTTAGAGTTGATTTTTGTGTATGGTGATAGATAGGGGTCCTGTTTCAATTTTCTGCATTTGGTTAGTCAGTTTTCCCAGCACTATTTACTGAATAGGTTCTCCTCACCCCAGTATTGTTGGTGAGGACTTTGTCGAAGATTAATTGGCTGAGAAATTGAAGTTTTGCTTCTGGAATCTCTATTCTATTTCATATATGCCTGTTCTTATATCAATACTGGGCTGTTTTAATTATTGTAGCCTTATAATAAAATTTAAAGTCTGGAAATGTGATATCTCACACTTTTTTTTCTTTTGCTAAAGATTGTTTTGGCTATTTGTGGCCATTTATGCTTCCATATGAATTTCTGTATTGTCATTTCCAGGTCTGAGAAGAATGATGTTGGTAACTTAATGGATATTGTGCTAAATCTGTAGATTGTCATTGGTAGGATGGACATCTTAGCAATGTTGATTCTTGCAATACATGAATATGGAATTTTTTTCCATTTGTTTGTATCTTCTTTGATTTCTTTGAGCAGTGTTTTGTAGCTTTCATTGTAAAAGTCTTTCACTTCTCTGGTTAGGAAGATGTCAAGATACTTCATTTTTTCGTTGTTGTTGTTTTTGCTATTGTGGATTGGATTGTGCTTTTTATTTGGTTCTCTGCCTGTTTGTTGTTAGTGTATAAGAATGTAACTGTCTTTTGCATGTTGATTTTGTACATCAAGACTTTGCCAAAGTCCTTTAGCAGTACAAGAAGGTCTTTAAGTTTCTCTTGGATTTTTGTGGTATAGAATCATATTGTCAGCAAAGAGGGATAACTTGACTTCCTCTTTTCCTAATTGGATAACCCCGATTTTCTTCTCTTGTCTGATTGCTCTAACTAGGACTTCCAACACTATGTTGAACAGGAGGAGTAAAAGTGGGCAACCTTGTCTTGTTCTGATTTTCAGGGGAAATGCTTTCAATTTCTGTCCATTTAGCAATATGTTGGCTGTGGATTGAGCATAGATGGCTCTTACTATTTTGAGGCATATTCAAGGGTTTTTATCAAGAAGGGATGCTGGATTGTATTGAAAGCTATTTCGGCGTCTAATGGTACAATCATGTGATTCCTATTTTTACATTTGTTGATTATTTAATTACATTTATGGTCTTGTGAATTTTGAACGAGCCCTGCATCCTGGGGAAGAAGACTACTTGGTCATGGTGGATGATTTTTGAGATGTGTTTTTGGATCTGATTTGCTAGAATCTTGTTGAGTATTTTTGCATCTATGTTCATAATGAATATTGGCCTGTAATTCACTTTCTTTATTAGATCTCTACCTAGGATAGGTATCAGTGTGATGTTAGCTTCATAAAATGATATGAGGGGAGTTCCATCTTTCTTGATTGCTTGGAATACTTTCAGTAGGATTGGTATCAGCTCCTCCTTGTATGTTTTGTAGAACCCTGTTGGAAAGCTCTCTGATAGAAGACTTTTGTCTGTGGGTAGTTTTCTTATCACAGAGTCAATTTCCTGGGTTGTTATTGTCTATTTAATGTCTCAATTTCCTCTTGTTTCAACCTTGGGAGCTTTTGTGATGTCAAAAAGTCCTCCATTTCATTAGGTTATTGAATTTGTTTCCATATAGGTGTACATAGTAATCTCTGATAATATTTTGTATTTCTTCAGGGCTCATTGTGATTCAATCTTTGCATTTCTGATTGTGTATATTTGGACTTTGTCTCTCTTTTCTTGGTCAATCTGTCTGGAAGTCCATCAATCTTATTTACTCTTTCAAAGAACCAGATTTTTGTTGTTTATTTTTTCTATGATATGTTTGTCTTCTATGTCCTGTATTTGGGCTTTTACTTTGGTGATCTGGATTCTTCTACTTAAGTTAGGGTTTGATGGTCTTGTCTTTCAAGCTCCTTTAGGTGATTTGTTAGGCTGTTAACATGTGGTCTTCCCATTTTCTTGTGTTTTCATAAAGAAATGAATGCCCTCCTCAGTACTGAAGTCATGGCATCCCCAAGGTTTGGTATGATGTGTCTTTATTTTTATTTGTTTCTAGAAATCTTTTAATTTCTTCTTTGATTTCCATGTATACCCAAGAGTTGTTCAATATCATGCTGTTTAGTGTTCATGTCTTTGTGGGTTTGGGGTAGTTTTGTTGGTATAGATATTTATTTTTATTTCACTGTGATCTGAGAAGGTGCATGGCAGTATTTTGATCTTATAAAATTTGTTTATGCTTTTATGGCTGAGGATGTGGTCAATCTTAGAGAACATTACATGGGGTGATGAATAGAATATATATTCTGTGGTTATTGGGTGGATTGTTCTGTAGGCATCTATTATGTCCATTTTGTCAAGTGTCAAGTTGAGGTTCCTGATCTCCCTGTTGATTTTTTTCCTTGATGATCTATATAGGGTTGTTAGTGGAGTATTTAAGTCCCCATCTGTGATAGTGCTAGAGTGAATATCTTTATTTTACCTAGAAGCTGCTTTCTAAAAGCTGATGCTTCTATGTTTGGTGTATTTGTGTTTAGGATGGATACTTCTTGTTGATGGATTGAACATTTTATCATTATGTAGTGACCTTTGGAATCTTTAAAAATTGTTGATAACTTAAAGAATATTTTGTCTGATATTAAGATCACAACTCCTGCTTTCTTTTGTGTTCCATTCACCTGAAAATTTGTTTTCCATTTTCTTACTTTGAGTTTGTGAATGTCCTTTCTGGTGAGATGAGTCTGCTGGAGATAGCATGTGGTTGCATCATGTTTTTAAATCCAGTTTGCCATTCTGTACCTTTACAGTGGTGCATTTAGTCCATTTGTACTCAGGCTAATTATTAAGTTGTGAGGGTTTATCCCTGCCATGAGGTTCTTATGTGGTTTGCTGTTGCTGTTTTTTTGTGTCTTTGTTGGTTTTCTTTTGATTTTTAAATTGATATATGTGTGTGTTTTCAAACTTTTTCCTGCATTCTTGGGAAGAGCATGGCATTTTAAAAAATATGTTTAATACTTTCTTAAATATTTCTTGTAGAGCTGCTCTGGAGGCAGTGTAAACTTTTAGGGAGTGAATGTCTGGAAAGGATTTGAATTCTCCATCACCAATGAAGCTTAGATTAGCTGGGTAGGAAATTCTTGGCTGGAATTGTTTATTTTTGAGAACTCGGAAGATTGATCTCCAGTCTCTTCTACCCTGTAGTGTTTTGCAGATAAGTCTGTGGCTATTCTAATTGGTCTTCCCGGGTTAAGTAGTCTGATCTTTCTTTTTCTCTATCCTTAAGACTTTTTCTTTTATATCTCCATTGTGTAAGTGAATTACTATGTGTCTAGAAGTTGGTCTTCTCATTTGATGTCTTTCAGAGATTCTTTGAATGTCTTTTTTGAATGATCATGTCCCTTATGAGATGAAGGAAGCTGTCTTGGACAATTTCATGGAATCTTTGTTCCAGGGTGGTCTCTGTTTCTCTATCTTCTTTAGAAATGCCAATTAAATGGCAGTTTTTGCCTCTTGATATAATCACACATCTCTTGGAGGTTTTATTCCATTGTTTTAAGTTTCTTTTCTATGTTTTTAACAGTTTGGGTTAATTTCATATTTTGATCCTCAAGCTCTGAAAGTCTTTCTTCTGCTTGGTTAAATCTGCTTTCCATGTTTGTCAGTTTATTATTTATTTCATTTACTGTATTTTTTATTGCCATCATCTCAGTTATCAACTCCATTCTTTCATCTTGTCTTTCCTCATTTCTATTCATTCTCTCTATTAAACGTCTTGATATCTGAGTTTGTGGTTTGAGATCAGTTGTTCTGGGGGCTCTTCATTGTTGGACTTCCAAAGTCTGTATTCTCAGGTGCTGTCTTCTCGGGGCTCTGTATGGGATCTGTGTTCTTCCTCTGGTTCTTCTTCATTTGTGATGGTCTTCCTCTCCCTTTTTTCTCCCTTCTTTAATTCCATTGCTCAATGATAGAGTGAATAGCTTTCACTTCTGTTTGCTCAATCCCCTAGTCCTCCTTGTGTAGATCCTTGGGAAATGTTCAATTTTGAAGTGGGACAGGGGATGGGGGCTGTGTTTTTTGCAGTTTTGTGATTTTATTAAGGTGAGTTGGGGTAAGCTACGGTTCAGAAGCTATCTGCAAATTACAGTATCCGCTGACAGGTATGTGGGCCCCCTGGAACCTACTTACCACCACCTTTCAATCTGCCCATGTGATCAGAGTATATGTATGCTCCCTGAAAGCAAAATGAGGTAGCAAAAAGGGAATGAATGGAAAAAGGAAGAAGAGAGACAAAAGAAAGATGAAGAGAGAAGAGAAGGAGAAGGAAAACATACAGCCACACCAACTAACAAATAAACAAACAAAACAAAAGAAAAACAAAAACATGCATGCAAACATACAAATACACAAATTAAAAAAAACCTAGTGATGCCTGTGCCCTCAAAAATACACATATGCAAACACAAAGGCTAAAAAACACCAAAATTAATATCAAAAGCAAAACAGGTACTAAAACATAAACAAAACAGATTTTTAAAAAGCACTTCTGTGGTCTTTTATGGACCTTCAGGTTCCTTTCCCAAACATTGCCACTACTTCTGGCCACTGCTGTGGTAGGGAGCAAACTCTGGTCTCCAGCCCCTCTCCTCCACTCTTGGTGCAGGATAATCAGGTTTCTTTTAGTGTGGGTGAGATGCTCCATGGACTGCTGTGGGAGGAGGGTAAATCAGATCCAGACTCACCCAACTTGTCTGCTGCTGCTGCCAAATCTCCCTCTAAGATCAGATGTGTCCATGCCTGGTCCAGTGTGAAGGTGGGGCATCTGTCTCTCCGTGTCTACTCTTGACATTTCCTCTCTGGATCAGCAATGTAGATACCTGAGGGGTGCGGAGATCACCATTTGGTCCCAGGTTGAGGGCTGAACAGAGCTGGGCAGGACAATGCAGGTCTCTGCCTGGTTTTGGGACAGAGAAAATTGCAATGGTGTCTTCTCACCAGCAGTGGGGATCAGCTCCAGATTTCCTCACTGTGCCCTCTCCACGGTTCCCTTTGCCAGTGTCTGGCCTTTTACCATGAGTGGTTGCATGGGCCAGGTGTCAGGTACTGAAGAGCACCTGACCTTCACTGTCTCCTTCCAAGAGACCCCTGAGAGTGACTGATGATCCTGTTGCCAGGAGATCCGATCTCAGGCCTATGGTGGGTTGTAGCCACCTCCACAGGGGATCACTGGATGCTTGATCCTGAGTCTCCCCTCAGATGAATTTTCACCCACCCAGCTGCACTCACCCACTCACACAGACTGTCTTTATGGACACTTGCCATTGCAGAGACTTTCACGCTCCCACTGGTTCCATCACGATCTTGCATCTGTCTTGCATCTGGAGACTGTCTTTTGCATTTTTATTTTGTACCCTGAGACTTTTCCAAATTCCTTTATCAGTGCAAGGAGGTTTTTGACAGATTCTGTTGAGTTTTCAAGGTATAGGATCGTATCATCAGCAAAGAGGGTGATGACAACTTCCTGTTTTCCTATTTGGATTACCCTGATTTTCTTCTCTTGTCTGATTATTCTAGCCTTGACTTACAACACAATGTTGAACAGGAGGGGTGAGGGTGGGCAACCTTGTCTTGTTCCAGTTTTCAGGAAAATGCTTCAATTTCTGTCCATTTAGCCTTATGTAGACTGGGGGTTTATTGTAGATATCTCTTACTATTTGAGGTATGTTCCCTCTATGCCTAGGTGTTCAAGGGTTTTTATCAAGAAGGGATGCTGGATTTTATAAAAAGTTTTTTCTGTATCTAATGATATTTTCATGTGATTCTTGTTTTTACATCTGTGGATGCTGTGAATTACAGATGCAGATTTTGAACCAGCCCTATATCTCTGGGAATGAAGCCTACCTGGTCATGGAGGATGATTTTTGAGATGTGTTGTTGTTGCATTCAATTTACTAAAATCTTGTTGAGAATTTTTGCATCTAAGTTCATCAAGGATATTGGCCTGTAGTTCTCTTTCTTTGTTGATTCCTTACCCAGCTTGGGTATCAATGTGGTGTTAGCTTCGTAAAATGATTTCGAGTGAATTCTGTCTGTGTTTGTTTTTATATAGGTGTGCATAATAATCTCTGATAATCATTTGTATTTCTTTTAAACCAGTTGTGACTTGATCTTTTGCATTTCTAATTGTGTTTATTCGGGCCTTTTAACTCTTTTTCTTTTTCTCTGGCTAGGGAAGCCATCAATCTTGTTTATCGTTTCAAAGAACCAGCTTATTGTTTCATTTTTTTCCCCCTACATGTTTGTCTTCTATGTCCTGTATTTGGGGTCTTACTTTGGTGATCTGGATTCTTCTGCTGAAGTTAGGGTTTTGGTGGTCTTGCCTTTTCAGCTCCCTTAGGTGATCTGTTAAGCTGTGATCTTTTTATTTTCTTGACATATAAACTTTCTTCTTAGTACTGAGTTTATGACATCCCAGAGATTTTGGTAAGATGTTTCTTCATTTTCATTTGTTTCCAGGAATCTTAATTTCTCTGTTGACTCAAGAATTGTTCAGCTTCATGCTGTTTAAAGTTTATGTCTTTGTGGATTTGGGGGGAATTTTGTTGGTGGTGATATTTGTTGTTTCACTGTGGTCTGAGAAGGTGCATGGCAGTATTTCAATCTTATGAAATTTGTTTATGCTTGATTTATAGCCAAAGATATGGTCATTCTTGGAGTACATTCCATGTGGTGGTGAGTAGAATGTATATTCTGTGGTTGTTGGGTGGAGTGTTCTCTAGGTATCTATTACGTCCATTTGGTCAAGCATCAAGTTGAAGGTCTGGATCTGTTTGTTGATTTTTGTCTCAATGATCTATCCAGAGTTGTTAGTGGGGTATTTGAGTTCCTAGCTATGATAGTGTTGGAATCAATATCCTTCTTTTGTTTACTTAGTAGCTGCTTTGTAAATCTGATGCTTCTGTGTTGGGTGCATATATGTTTAGGATGGATATTTCTTGTTAGTGGATTGAACCTTTTATCATTATGTACTGTCCTTCTGGGTTTTTGTTGTTGTTGTTACTTTTTGATAGTTTAAAGACTGTTTTGTCTGATATTAAGATCATGACTTCTGCCTTCTTTTGTAATCAGTTCACATGAAAAATTGTTTTCCATCCTCTAACTTTGAGTCTGCGAGCATCCTTTGTGGTGTGATGTGTTTTCTGGTGGCAGCAAATTATTGGGATGTGTTTTGTTTTTTAAATTCAGTTTTCCATTCTATGTCTTTTCAGTGGTGCATTTAGTCTGTTCACATTTAGGCTGATTGCTGAAATGTGAGGGTTTGTCCCTGTCATAAGGCTCTTATGTTTTGTTTTCTTTTAGCTTTTGTGTTAATATATATGTGTGCTTTCATTTTTGTGGGTGTGCTGCATGTTCTGCTGCTTCTGTTTGTTTGTGATCTTTTGAAGGATATGGTCTTTGTTTCTTTTTTCTTGTTTGCATAGCACCTTTTAGGCATCTCCTGTAAAGCTCATCTGGAGGCAGTATATTCTCTTAGGGACTGGATGTCTGGAAAGGATTTTAATTCTCCATTGTTGATGAAGCTCAGCTTGACTGGGTAGGGAATTCTTGGCTGAAATTGTTTATCTTTGAGAACATTAAAGATTGAGTCCAATCCTTTTTGGTCTGTAATGTTTCTGCAGATAAGTCTGCAGCAATTCTGATTGATCTTCCTCATTAGGTAGTCTGACCTTTTTCCCCAGTTGCCTTTAGGATTTTTTCTTTTATATCTACTTTGTGTGGGTGAATTACTATGTGTCTAGCAGTTGGTCTTCTTTTAGATGCCTTGCAGAGGTTCTCTGAATCCCTTATATAGTCATCTCTCTGATCAGATGAGGAAAGTTTTCTTGAATGACCTCCTGGAATGTTTGTTCCAAGGTGTTTTCTGTTTATCTTTTTACTTCAAGTGTGCCGATCAGATGTAGGTCTGGCTTCTTGATGAAATCACACATCTTGGTCAGGCTTGGTGGCTCACCCTGTAATCCCAACAATTTGGAAGGCCAAGGCAAGTGGATTGCCTGAGCCCATGGGTTTGAGACCAGTCTGGGCAACTTGGCAAGACCTAGTCTCTACAATTAAAAAAAAAGTTAGCAGGGTGTGGTAGCACATGTCTGTAGTTCCAGCTACTTGGAAGGCAGAAGGATTGCCTGAGACTAGCAGGTTGATGCTGGGGTGACTGTGAGTGTGCACTCCAGCCTGGGCAATGGTGGGGGGGATAAATTGACTCTGTCTTCTGGGCTCGCTCCCCCTTCCTTCCTCTCACAACACAGTCATAGCTACCAGGGCATCCAGTTCACAACAACAGAATGGGAACTCTGGCCTCTGCTCTGCCTTCCTGATCTCTTTTGCTCATTATTAGTGGGGGATAGTCAGCTAGGCACTCACTATCCTCCTTCTCAGTCAGATCAGCTGTGTGCATCCATCACTCAGCAGCTGGCTCAAGTCAAGGGGTGGATTGTCTAGAGTTCCACATCTACTGTTTCCCACCAGGACTTGTGCACTGGGAACAATGCTCTCTGAGATCACAAAGAGCAGCCCCAAAGCAATGCAGAAATCACCCCTTTATCTCAAGATGGAGGTCTGCTGTTCAACAGAGGCTGCCCTGGAGCACTTCTCTGCCCAGGTTTTAGAGTGGCTGCTCAGTTTCTCTACGGGTGCTGTGCGTGGAGCACAAGGGGTCAGGAGAGATAGCTCCCTTCCCAGCAAGTACCACAGTTTCCACATCTCAGGTCCTGGCAGTTGGGCCCTGCAGCATAGCCTGGCGATGGAGGTGGTGGCAGCAAGTCCAGGCTTGGTGTGGCCTCTCCATGCTGTTTCCTTGGGACTCTGCCCCTGGCTCACTTGCTGGGCTCCCTCTGTGGCTCTTGTGCCATGGTGGTGGGAACAGCAGTCACTCCAGTGGCTTCTCCCTGGGAAAAACTCTGCTGATTTTAGAAAATGGCACTCAACTTCTTTGCTCCAAGAAGCATTAGGGTCCAAGCAGAGTGGCTGTGGCCCCAGCAGCTTCATTGGGAGAGCCCTGGCCACTTGCTCCTGAGTCCACACTCAGTAAGCCTCTCACTTATATGCAGACACACATGTGGAATTGTCCATACACTCGCTCACACACACAGGGACTCACACAGTCCAACTTGCTATGCTGCCATCTTCACTGGGACCAAACATATTATCTTAGTCATTATTTTTAGTGAGCAATTTATGTCCCATCAGAAGTCTGAAATGAATTATTACCTTATATTCAGAGTCAAAGAACCATTTTAGCATATATTAAGCTTGAGTTGTTGTTTCTGCTCATATTTATAAACTCCTTGGACTCTAAAAGCTAAACATATTAATTATTGCTAAATATACAGTTTTATGTAGGTGCAGCTGTTCATAATTGTTGCATTGGCAAGACCTCATTCAATCCTCACTACCATTCTTTAAGACAGGTATTCTCCTTTTCAGATAAGGATACCAGGGTTGAATAAGTCCACATATCTACCCTCTCAAAAAAGTAAATTGTGGAAACAGAATTTTAGTTCACATCTGACAACTGTGACTTTTTACTTAGCCATTTACCTCTCACAGAGCTGCTAAAAGTAATTAGGATAGAGGCCATTATGAGTTAACCAAGGGAGAAGGCAGAATGCCACAGGAGTCTGCAGGAAGCAATGAGAAATACTGTAAGTGGCATTCTATTACAGCAATATCTCATGCAGTCAGTCTGGTCTCTGGGCTCTCAGTCCATGTCCACAGACATACAGTGTTGGTAGTGAATCATCATTGTTCTGTTTCCACTAGGGCTCTGATCATCTGTCTTAGGCTGCATCACCCAGCTACTCATCTCCCTTTCTTTGGACCCTGTCTGTCCATTCCTAGACTCCTGGTGATATAAAGACGCTAGACAGATTTCAAAGAATATATATTTATTTATTTAAGGTCTCAAGTATATTCTAAGACCCTAAAATCCTTGCCGTTGTGTTTTGTGTAAGAAAAGGATAAAGCCAGCTTCAGCCAACAGGGGCCACTAGTGAGCACATAGCCGAAGCAGAAAGATAATACAGAAAGATGCTAATGAACAACACAGTGCTCTTAGCTAACAGCATATTATTGTACACTTCAGAATTTGTTGAGAGAGCAAATCTTATGTTGATTGTTCTTACCAAAAACTGACAAATAAACAAAGTACACAAGGAAACTTTAGGAAGTGATGGAAATCCCAAAAGGGATTATAACCCTGATTGTGGTAATGGTGCCACTAGTGTTTGCATATGTTCAAACTAAGCAAGTTGTAAATATTAAATATATGCAGTTATGTGTATATCACTTATACCTTACTAAAGCAGCTTTAAAAATATGCTAGTGAGAGAGGTTAACATTGGCTGCCTTAAGCCAAATAGACAATGTATTGGGAAATTAACATCTCCCCTTGTGGACCCCTTGGGGACCTCAGAAACAGGTTGCAGAGTTTCTCTGCACAGCACTACACTGATAGTAATCTGTTGTAATGCCACTCAGACTCTTGCCTTTCTATGCTGAGTTTTAATTTCTGTAACAACAAATGACTGTCCTAAATATAACGCTGTGGCTAGGACATGGCCACCAGGCATACACCCTGTGTATTGGAGCTATACTCAAAAGGAGAGATTTGTTTTTGAGTTGAAGAGCTGCCTCTAAGTGAGGTCTACCACATGAAATTTCTCTATCAACTTTCTTTTCACTTTTTGGCAAAAATTTGCTCAAAATTATGCAATGTTCAAGAAGAAAAACTTGTTTCTTAGCAGATTTGTAGTTTATTTCAGAGCTTGGGAGGGTCATCTTTGGAGGACAAAAAGGTGACTTAAAACAGGTAACAATGGTACTTAGGTGATTTAAAGCATGTCTCCTTTTCTTGATTCATGAAATAATGTCCATGGATGCTCTTTCTATCTAACTTCTTTTTCCAGATTGACAGGCAATCCTACAGTCACTTGGACAGTTCAAATTTATGTAGGGACTTTCACATCTGAGCTATGTGAGTAGTGTAAATAGGACTTTCAGTTTGAATGAACATTCACCGTTACTTTTTGGGGAATTGAACAAATCTCCTTCTCTTATTCAAGAAGGACATTCCTCCAATGCACTGCTATATCTCTGAGAAACTCCAGTAGTTTGCATACTTGGAATCATTCAACATACATTTGTTTGCCATCTTTCTTGCACCTGGCATTGGGCTAGGTGTTGGCAACCTGAATAAGATAGAGTTCTGAACACAGAGACATCACAGTCTAATAGAAAAGACCACCACATGAGAAGACAATGATGACACAGGAGCAAATGCACTATAAAGGGAACCTAAGCTTGTAACTTCCAGAATATTGGAATATTGAAATAACTGGATATTATTATAAAACAACTACTTAAATTGTCTAGGAATGGTTTATACAACCAATGGAGAGACACTTTATCAAGAAAATCTACTAATTTACTGTGCATACAGTGAGTCTGTAGCATTTGGGCCACAGCTTGTTCCCCTCTTTCCTATGCCAGCACAGTATGATAGAAGCTGCATAACAGGCAGGCATGGCCAAAAATCAGTTTGCATCCTAGGGCTATAGTTTCTCCCTGGAAGGACCATCACCCAAGCATCCTTGATCTCACCCCTTAGCTATATGGTATAAAAATTCTATTCCAGGCAATCACAGTCTAGAAAATTTCCACTTTCTACCCCCCTTTAATGAATAGAAGGAAAGTTCTACACTGAGAACAGAAGGTTAATAATACTGACCCCTAATTGCCCTGTTCTCAACTTGCTTGTAGTGCAGAGACATCATGCTGGGACAAGAAAGCTAGCAATACCAAGGGTTATCACCCACCTCTTACCCCACTTCTAGATCAGGGACCTCACTATGGGAGGAGTGGATCTCTGTCTCCATCTTCAACTGAGAGCAGAAGTACAAAGATTAAAATTAGATTAAAATTCAAAATAGACAGCAAAAGGGAATTTGGTTGATTAAAAAACATATGGAAATTAAACCACATACCTCTTAATAACCAATGAGTCAAAAAACGAAAACAAAAACAAGGAAAGTTAGAAAATACTTGAGATGACTGAAAATGTAGACACAACATATTTAAGGAATGTAGCTACAGCATTTCTTAGAGAAAAATTTTTAACTGTAAATGCTTATATTCATAAAAAAAATCCTAAGTCGATAACCTAACTTTTACCTTTAGAAACAAAGTAAACTCAAGGCAAAAAGTAAGAAGAAAATGAAATATAATGTGAAAAATTAAAAATAGAGATTATAAAAAGGATTAAAAAATCAGCAAATGAATAATCAAGTGTTGGTTCATTGAAAAAGTCCTCAAAATTAAGAAAATTTTAACTAGACTGACCCTGTTCTGCCCTTACCTGAAATGGAAGACTCATACAACTAAACTAAGTAATGAAGAAGGGAACATCACTACAGACCATATAGAAATGAAAGTAATTATAAGACTATACTATGAACAACTCTAGCCAAAAATTTGATAACCTATATGAAATGAATCAATTCCTGGACAGATATGAACAAAAGAAAATGACTCAAGGAAAAAAAAATAAAGAAAATGTAAATACACTTAAAATAATTATTTTAATCAATTCTCTAGTGAATTATTCTATACATTCAAAGTTAAATAAATTCTTCACAAAATCTTCATTGTAAGGCCAGTAGTACTTTAATACCCAAACCAGGCATCAAGAGGAAAATAAACTACCTACCAATATTTGTTATGCATATATATGCAAAAGTCTTCAGCAAAAGACTAGCAAATTCAATCTAGTAATTTATTAAAGGGATTATACACCACGGGCAAGTGATATTTATCTTAGGAATTCAAGGCTAATTCAACATACAAAAATAGATTAACATAATACACCATATCAATAGAATAAGGAATAAAAACCAAACAATAAAAAGATGCAGAAAGTGTTGGAGCAAAATCCAACACCTCATCAAAATAAAAACATCCAGCAATATAAAAATAGAAGGAAACTTTTTCCACCTGAAAAAGCATATCTACGGAAAATCCACAACTAAAATCATACTGAGCGGTGGAAAACTAAAGGCTTTCTCCCTAAAATCAGTAATAAGACAAAGATGTTCACTCTGGCTGTTTCTATTCAACATTGTTTTAAAAGTTTTAACAAGAGCAATTAAGCAAGAGAAAACATATTTATTTTATATACTGGAAGAAAAGGAAAAACGATTTCACTTTGGAGGTATAATCTTGCAATATGGACTATCCTTAGGAATTCACCAAAAAAAAAAAAAAAAAATTGCGAGAATTCATAAGCTATATGTTTATTTTGATTTTGTTGTTAAACTTTACTTTTAAAATGGCAGTAGTTCGGGATACAAGATCAATATAGGAAATTCATTTTTTATACAAAAGTAAATCAAGGATGCAAATATAAGAACTAAAACTATAAAACTTTAGAAAAATAGTAGGAGTCAATCTTTGTGACCTTGGGTTAAGCAAAAGCTTAGATATGGAATCAATGCATAAGCAACTAATACAAAAAATATATAAAGTGGATTTAATAAAAATTAAAAACTTTTGTGCTACAAACAACAATATCAAGAAGGTGAAAATGTGATCCATAGAACAGACTATTTGAAAATTATATACTGATAAAGGTCATGCATTTAGAATATGTAATAAACACTTGTGACTCAGTAAGTAAAAGTCAAATAGCTCAATATTGGCAAAGGATCTGCATAGACATTTTCCCAAGAAGAAATGCAAATGGTCAATAAGCATGTGAAAAGATGCTCAATATCATTAGTCATTAGGAAAATGCAGATTAAGAACACATTCAGGTTGTACTTCATGCTCACTTGGATAGCTATAATAAAAAATAAAAGAAGAAAACCAGAAAACAACGAATGCTGAGGATGAAGAGAAATTGGAACTCTCATACATGGCTGGTGAGAATACAGAGTTCTGCAACCACTGTGGGAAATATTTGGTTGTCTTCCAAAACGTGAAATGTAAAGTTTCCACATGATCCAGTAATTCTATTCCTAGGCATATACTTTAGAAAAATTGAAAACAAAGGTCCTCTTTGTCTTTAAGAATGAAAAAATGGAAACAACTCCAAAATCTCTCAACTGATTAATGAATAAACACAATGTAGTATATTTGTACCATGGAATATTATTTGTCCTTAAAAAGGAATGAAGTAGTGACATATACTACAACATGGATGAACTGTGAAAAGGTTATGCAAAGAAAAGAAGTCAGACACCAAAGATCATGTATTATATTATTTCATTTATAGTAAATGTTTGTAATAGCCAAATAGAGACAAAAAGTACAATAATGCTTGTTTAGAGTTGAGAGTTGAGAGAAGTAACTGCTAGCAGGTATGAGGTTTTCTTTGGGATGAAAATGTTCTGAAATTAGACTGTGATGATGGTTGTCCAATTCAGTGAATACAAAAGAATCTATTAAATTATACATTGATGGGTGTGAAGTTTTTGGTATGTAAATTTTATTCCAAATATCTCCTTCATGTATATATATATATATGTATATATAATTTTAAAGTTGTAGAGTACAATGCAGGATTAGGCATACAAGTGGGCATTGTATAGGTAAAGTTTGGTCCCCACTTCATCTGGTTTGATATCAGGTAACTTCATTGATGTTGTGTCTCCCCCCCAAACCTGGCAGTATCTTGCTACTGCCAATCCCTGTCTTATGGTATTATGGTAAATGTTCAAGATCCGCTTATGAGTGAAAACATGTGGTACTCTGTTCTTTGTTTCTGTGATAGATCACTGAGTCTTACTGACTCTAAATCCATCCAAGTTGCTGTGAAGTCCATATGTTTGTCCTTCTTTATGGCTGTGTAATATTCCATTGTGTATATGTACCACATTTTTTTATCCAGTCCAGTTTTGATGGGCAGCACGGTTGGTTCCACATGTTTGTTATTCTGAATAATGCTATAATAAACATGCATGTGCAGGTATCTTTCTTGTAGGATGCTTTGAGTTCCTCCAGATATATTCCCAGTAGGAGGATTGCTGTGTCATATAGAAGGTCAGTTTCCATTTATTTTAGTAATCGCCAAACTGTTTCCCATAGAGGTTGAACTAGTCTGCACTCCCGAGAAGTGTAGAAGCATTCCCTTTTCTCCACTTCCTCACCAGCATCTGTTGTCATTTGTTATATTAATGATGGTCATTCTTACTGGGGTTAAGTGGTATCTCAATGTGGTTTTTATTTGCATTTCTCTGATGATAAATAAGGCTGAGCACTTTTTTGTGTGTCTGTTGGCTGCCTGTACATCTTCTTTGAGAAATGTCTATTTGTGTCTTTTGTTTATTTTTTAATGGGCTATTTGGTTTTTTTCCTTTTGGCATGTTTGAGTTCCTTGTAGATCCTGCATGTCATGTCTTTGTCAGATATATAGTTTTTCCCATTCTGTGGGCTGTCTCCCAGCTTTCCTGATGATTTTTCTTTGCAGGCACTTTTCAGTTTAATGAGATCCCACTTGTCTTTCTTATCCCTTACAGCATGGACACCTGGGGTTTTGACCAGGAGTCGGTTGCCTACTGTAATTTCTGTAAGGGTGTTTCCTAAGATTCTTATAGTTTGAGGTTTTAAATTTAGGTCTTTGTGATCCATTTAGAGTTGACTTTTGTATATGGTGATAGGTAGAGGTCCTGTTTCAATCTTCTGCATGTGGTCAGCCAGTTTTCACAGAACCATTTACGGAATAGGTTCTCCTTTCCCCAGGGATTGTTAGTGGAGGCTTTGTCAAAGATCGAATTGGTTGAGGAATTGAGGTTTTGCTTATGGAATCTCTATCCTGTTCCATTGGTCCACATGCTGGTTTTTATATCAATACGAGGTTATTTTGGTTATTGTAGCCTTGTAATAAAGTTCATAATCTGGAAGTGATACCTCCCACTTTGTTTCTTTTGCTAAGGATTGCTTTGGCTATTTGTGGTTGCTTATGTTTCTCTATGAATTTCTGTATTGTCATTTCCAGGTCTGAGAATTATGTTGATAATGTAATAGGTATTGCATTGAATCTGTAGATTGCCTTTGGTAGGATGGACATCTTATCAGTGCTGATTCTTCCCATCCATGAGCATGGAATGTTTTTCCATTTGTTTATCTCTTCTTGGATTTCTTTGAGCATTGTTTTGTAGTTTTCATTGTAAAGGTCTTTCACTTCTCTGGTTAGGAAGATACCTAGGTACTTCATTTTTGTTGTTGTTGTTGCTATTGTGAATGGGATTGTGATTTTTATTTGGCTCTTTGCCTGTCTGTTGTTAGACTGTGACTTCTTGTACACATTTATTTTGTACACTGAGACTTTTCCAGAGTCCTTTATCAATGCAAGGAGATTTTAGAAAAATTCTCTTGGATTTTTGAGGTATAGGATAATAACATCAGCAAAGAGGGATAACTTAACATCTTCTTTTCCTATTTGGATACTTCTGATTTCCTTTTCTTGTCTAATTGCTATTGCTAGGGCTTCCAACACAATTTTGAACAGAAGGGTTGAGAGTGGGCAGCCTTGTTTTGTTCCGGTTTTCAGGAGAAATGCTTCCAGATTCTGTCTAATTTAGAATATGCTAGCTGTAGGTTTATCAGATGGTGCTTACTATTTTGAGATATGTTCTTTCTATGCCTTGGTGTGCAAGGGTTTTCATCAAGATGGGATGCTGGATTTTATCAAAGGCTTTTACTGCATGTAAAAATAAATCTTGTGGTTCTTGTTTTTACATCTGTTATGAAGATCAGATGTTGAACCAGCCCTGCATCCTGGGTATGAAGTCTACTTGGTCATGGTGGATGACTTTTGAGATGTGTTGTTGAATCTGATTTGCTAGAATCTTATTGAGAATTTTTGCATTTGTGGTCATTAGGAATATTGGCCTATAGTTCTCTTTTTTGTTGGATCTTTAGCTGCTCCTTGTATGCTTTGTGGAATTCCACTGGAAAGTCATCTGGTCCAGGTTATTTTTTTTTTTTTTGAGTTGGAGTCTCACTCTGTTGCCCAGACTGGAGTGCAGTGGCTGCTCCCGGCCACTACAGCCTCGACCTGCTGGGCTCCGGTGATCCTTCCGCGTCAGCCTTCCGAGTAGCTGGAATTACAGGCATGCGCTACCACACCCGGCTGATTTTTTGATTTATTGTAGAGATGAGGTTTCGCTGCCCGGGCGGGTCTCAAATCCGTGGGCTCAGGCAATCCATTCACCTCAGCCTCCCAAAGGCGTGGGATTACAGGTTGAGCCACCGAGCCTGGCTTTTTTTTTTTTTTTTGAGTTGGAGTCTCACTCTGTCGCCCAGACTGGAGTGCAGTGGCCACTCACGGCCAGCACAGCCTCGACCTGCTGGGCTCTGGTGATCCTTCCACCTCAGCCTTCCAAGTAGCTAGAACTACAGGTGCGCACTACCATGCCTGGCTAATTTTTTTTGACATTTTTTTGTTTTTTTTGTTTTGTTTTTGTAGATAGTTTTCTTATGATGGTGTCAACTTCCTGGGTTGTTATGCATCTATTTAGTGTCTCAATATTTCTTCTTATGATAGTAAAGAAATTGAGATAGATAGACACATGGTACAGCATATAGCCAAAGTTAGACAATGGAGTCAAAGCACAGAAGGCACCTTCTAGGAAAGAATAGCAGAACTTTAACCTACAAAGTGATTAGGAGTTACCCTGGTAAGGTAAAGAAGGGATGGGAATAAAGTTGTAGGCAGAGGAAATAGGAGGCACAAAACCAAAGATAAGCATGGCATGTCTAGTAAATGATGCTCTTGGTATATGTGTACCATGGAGACATGGCACATGGGGTGGTAGGAAGTGCAGTTGAAGAGATAAAGAGGAACCAAATTATGAAGCACTGACACCATGTTAAGTATTAGCACTTTGACCAGAAAGCACTGCTTAACTGTTAAATAATTTTAAGTAGAAGAATAGCATGATTCAATTTATGAGATTTAGAACATTTATTTTTCTAGCATCATTGAAGCCAGTCAAGCAAGAGGCAGAGAGACAGGTTGAAACTGGGCAGTGGGCCAGTAGAGACTTTGATAGGGGTAGGACTCAAAGGTCTTCGAATGTACAAACGCTACAACAGAGCCTCAATCATCACCCTGGTCCACGTTGAGACCAAATCTTGATACTTGCAGTTCAATCAAAAAGTTAGAATACTCAATTGTCAGGTACAAATACAAAGAACATTGTCTTGGAGATTTAAGGTCTGAAGATTCTACTTCAGATTTGGAGTTTATTGTCCACCAGATTAAGTATGTAAAGGTGGTTGTCAACCGTCCATTGTTGCCTAACACCAGGAGTTTGGCCAAGGTCCAGTTGCTTGCCTCATAGAAAGCCTATCACTGAGACAAGTATTACCAGGGAAAAAAAGTCCTCTTAATGTGGGTGATATCAGCCAGGAGAAGGGAGAGAGATCTCAAATCTGTCTCCTCAGCTGACTAAAATTAGGGGTTTATATAAGCAGGAAAGAAATGTAGCTATGTGCGGGAAAACAGAACATAGAGAGGGGAAAGGAAGAGAAGTTGGTCAATTGGCAGCAGCTGCTCAGTACTGAGATGAGGGTTCTGGCATCTCCTTGTCCAGATTTAGTAATCTGGTAAGTCTCAGTTCCTTCTGGGAGGCCTCATGGTCAGTTTCCCATTAAAGGAACTCAGAACAAATGTAAGGTTCTCAAGTTTTAAACCTAGGAGAATCTATTTCTATGTTTATTCAAAAACTTTAAACATCAGTTCAACAGGACAATTGGGTGGACCATCACACAAGACATCCCAGTTAGACATATCATCTGAAATAAACTCATTTCCACCAAGATACCTCGTAGGCTAATTACAAACTCATGTTGCATATACCTAAGTCACCAATGAAAATTAATCAACAAAGTTTTCTAACTTTTTTGTTTAATCAACTATGTCAGGTACTATTGCATTTTGTAATTATGACATGTAGGTTTTTTATATTCTGATTTTGGAAATATAAATTATTATTATTTAAATGTTCCTTCTGTTTTTTTGAGTTGGAGTCTCACTCTGTCGCCCAGGCTAGAGTACAGTGGCACACTCACAGCCACCCCAGCGTCAACCTGCTGGACTTAGGCGATCCTTCCACCTCAGCCTTCCAAGTAACTGGAACTGCAGGTGTGCACTACCACACCTGGCTAATTTTTTATTCATTGCAGAAACGAGGTCTTGCCAAGTTGCCCAGGCTGGTCTTGAATTAAATGCTCCTTTTAAAGATAGTCAGACACCAATTACAAACTGTGTTGATCATGGCATTGAACCTAATGAGCCTGTCCTCAAGGACACAGAAAGGATGTGTTTGGAGAATTGAATGACACACCAAGGGGCCTCAAAATCCAGATGGATAACTTGATTCCTATTAACTGACTATGTGTGGTGTTTCAAAAATAGTTGTTACATCCAGAAGGGGACAAAGTTCTGTGATTAAACGATGGTCATTTTTGTGAAACTACAACAGATGAAGAAAAATATGATGACAGCTAAATTAATGCAATATTTTTCCTTAATTTCTGCTTTATTCAACCAGTCATTAATATGTGTGAGTTCATAAATGACATACTTTTGGTTTTAATTAAAGTGACCATTAGTTGAGTGGTAATCAATTAAGTAATTTGTGGAAAGCTTACAATAAGACAAAAACTAAGTCATAGAAGACAAATGTCTATTAGGTGACCTGGCCCTTGCTTAGGGACCAGAAATACTTAAGTATTTCTAGTTGACCTAATTTCAAGGTTTCCCCATCTTATACTATCTTGTCATGGGGATTCATGGGAATCCCCTGCAGAACTCAAACTATTTTAGAGTTCAACTTATAAAATGTAGTACCCACACACCACCTCATCCCATTCACCTCATGAATACCAATCCTCCTTCAAACTCAGGTAACAAGTGCTTCCTTAGGAAAATGTTTCTGATTACCCCATGTCACTGTCCTGTTGTGGTAACAATGATGCTGGCGCAACTGCAGGGAATAGCTGACTCCATTGGTGCATCTCCCCAATGTCTCGCTTCCCAGAGGCTGCTCCCAGCCAACGGCAGAACTCAGCAAGGAGACGGGACCTCCTCTGAGCATGACTCTAGCTTGGGTGCTTCTTGAGGGACTTATACCTGCACTGAGCTCTGATGACTCTCCCAACTTCTGCTGTCATTCTTTCCTTTTTCCCAAAAAGGAACTTAGTATCTGTCTCTTGGAGAAGCTGGGCCAACACACCAGGTTATTATTAACTCTCATGGCATTGTGTTCTTCTATCGTGTCTGTAGCATGCATCTCAGTTTGTAATTCCATGTTTACTTGTGTAATTATCTGATTCATGTTTGTCCCTTCCACCAGGCGGGTAGATTGGGACAAGCAAAAACTGTGTATTTCGTTCTCCGTTATATTTTGTATAGCTATTACAGAGTCTGACATATACCAGCTGCTCAATAAATGTTTTTTGAAATAGTAAAAAAAGAATTAAGAAATGAAGAAAATTCAATTCAGAAACAAAGAAAATCAAATTAATTATGACACAGTGCCAAGGTGTGGGATAAAGAGTCTTGATTAATTTTTTGACATAATCAGAGTGGAATTTTTTTCTCTGAATGTATGATATGCATATCATCATAAGTAACAAAAGGACAGATTTGGTCATATTCAAAATTATTTTTAAAAACAATTGTTTTTCCCTAGCCCTCCTTTCTCACTATCGTGTGTGTGTGTGTGTGTGTGTGTGTGTGTGTGTGTGTGTTTTAATTATCTCTCCCTTTCACTTTCTCTTGCTCAGACAGATCTGGGTTTGAATCCCACTTTGCTGTTTCCCAACTGTATGAATTTTGAAGTCCTTAATCTGAGAACTAATTCTTCATTTTGTAAAATTTGAATTAGCAACAATATAATTAGCACTTATAATAGTATCTATCTCACCAGTTATTACATAATAAATGAAAAGTGTTTATCACATGGCCTGGCACACAATTTTCACTCAATAAATGTTATGGTACTTTTATAATCATCATTAACATTGTATTAATGGAATACTACCTACTCACAGCCAAATTAGAATCACACTTCTAAAACTTTAAGCTTATAATTATCTCATCTTTTATATATTCACAGGTAAGAAAATTTTTAGTCTGGAACTTGTGAGTTGAGGGTAACAACGTGTATTCACAAAATAATGAAAAGTACGTGAGTTAGAAGATGATGATGCTTTTTCTGATCATTACATCTTCCAAAATTATTTATAACTTTTAGACCAAGAAATGATCTATACAAGCCTTCCCTTCCCTTACTTTCCTCTGATTATTTGTTTTGCAATTATGTCATTAGAATGTCATTCTTGCTGAACATAAATATTCTCAGTGAGAGTATGGGGAGCTCTTAGTAACCTAAAAAAGGGACCATTTCTGTTTGTACTCTGTAGAGGTTTCTGGAAACACCATTGGATTGTACCCCATGTTTCTCCTCAGGGGAATTGATGGTGTTTCTTAGAGTGCACTGCAGTTCTGTGACATAAATGAGTCACTTCCAGATCAGAGAAGTGACTTTCTGACCATAACAAAATTCATTTTTTTGAAAAAAATCAAATATTTAGCTGGGCTTGGTGGCTCAGCCTGTAATCCCGTGCCTTGGGAGGCTGAGGTGAGTGAACTGCCTGAGCCCGCGGGTTCGAGACCCACTTGGGCAACTTGGTGAGACCTCATCTCTACAATAAACCAAAAATTAGCCGGGCGTGGTAGCTCGCGCCTGTAGTTCCAGTTACTTGGTGGGCTGAGGCGGAAGGATCGCCGGAGCCCAGCAGGTCGAGGCCGCAGTGGCTGGGAGCGGCCACTGCACTCCAGTCTGGGAGACAGAGTGAGACTCCAACTCAAAAAAAAAAAAATCAAATATTTAAATCAAATAACCCCCAGATTGAAAGCATACACCCTGAGAAATGTCAGACTTCTTGGAAGTGATCTATTTTAATCCTTTAACAACTCAGCATCTGTGACATCACCCTGATGGGCACCCGACATTGCTCTGCTGTGGCTAGGCTATATAGAAGAAGGACTTTGAGCAGAAGCAATAGTGGACACAGTCTTGCATCTGCCACCGAGATCTATCTGATTAAGTTGCCATGCAACTTTCAGGTTCTGTTTCCTGACTAGTGGGAGGAGGAGTGTGGGACAGGAACTTCCTAAAGATCCTTTATCTAATTTTATCTATTCCAATGGCAGCAGACTCACTACTACCTTCACTGGATAGCTCTGAATGCCGACAGCAACATTCATTATGTTGAATAAAAACTGTTTCTTTGCTATTTTCTATGCCTTTTCTTTTTGGCATTACTCAAAATGAAATGAAATAGTCTTCAAATACTTGGATACTGTTGATGTGTTCACCTGTTCTTTGATTCCTCAGGCTAAGCAAACCCAGGGAGCTCAGTCTTGTTCTGTGTGACACAATTCACAGATCCCTACCATCTGCCTCTGGTCGCATCTTTGCCAATATTTTTCATAAAATGTACTTCTGAGAACCGAGCACAATACTATATGTAATTGATAAAATTAAAATGAACAGTCTAAATTACAACATATTTTAACAGCTCAGCTGTAAGCATATCTGCTTCTTAGTCAATCCTTGGCTGGTTGAAACAGGAACTGCACAGAGGCTCAACCCCAGATTACTGGTAAGCTGTTACTCATTTATTCAGTGAGTGCCTTAACTACAAAGGCTGACTCCTGTTTCCCAGCAGAGTCTGCATCCTGAATCATAGCCATGATCGCCATCTGAGAACGGCACTATTTCTACAGTGATTCTTAGCTTGTTTTCTAGTGGAGACCTGAGATGTTTAACAAACTTGTACAGGCCCTTGCAAATAGATTTCTTATATATGTTCAATGCAAGTTAACTAATGAATTATAATTATTTTAGTATCATAAATCAAGAGATGCCAGTAAAGAAGTCATTTATATCTTAGTGATATGAATGATCTGAGGGCATGCATATAATGTAAGTGCTCTGGGTACAAGAAAAGGAAAAGCTAGACATTAGAAGAATCAGAATGGAGAAAAGGACATTAGTGGCTGTTGTGGAGACTCAAGCCTCAGGGAAAACTTCGTCTACTCATAGTTTCCTTAGGAATCACAATCTCAGATATTCTCCATGTACCTGATGATGCTGGTCCCGATGTAATTGGTGGGTTGAATGAAACCGATGTATAGAATCAGTTTTATGGTTATGCTAAGGTACATGCTCAATGAATATTTGCTAAGTTCAATTGTAACATGTAAGTCAACCACTTATAGCCACATTTATAAATCATCTTGACAGTGAGTTCACATAAACCATGGAGATACGAAAGGGGTGCTAATTGAAAACCTTGGCCTTGAATATGAGGGTCTTGGCTTTATAAATTAATCTGACTATTGTGCATATTACTCTACTTCTCTGTGCCTTAAATTCTTTTCTGTAAAATAAGGTTAATAATCCTCCTTATTTGGGTTGGTGTGAGGACTCAATGAGTGAAATACTTCAGCCAAACTCTTAGCCAAATGTTTGGCAATAGAAAATGTTCAAAAAATTGTGGGAAATATCATGTGTGATAAACTTGCAAAGTCAATCTGTCTGCCCATCCATATCTTGCCTAGAATGCGAAAGAAACTATAATTGTATTCATTTAAAAAATAGTAAATTTTCACTCAAAATTTTCTGTTTACCTTAAGAAGGTAATAAAAAAACCAATAATAATACAAGTAGCGAATCATTATATAATGCTTATTATGTGCTAGGCAGTATTCTAGATATTTCATATTTATTAATATGGTTAGCATGGAAGAAAGAATTTGTTAATTATGCCACTTGAATGGTTCTATAAGTGCATAATATAACAAAAACCAAATAAATAATATTTGATTTGGGGATTTAGGATTTTGTTTACCTGCTTATGTAGTACATCTTAATTTTATTTAGTAATTTAGTAAATATGCGCTTGAGTTTAGTAATTTATTTAGTAACTATTGATAATTCTATTTAGTGTGTCCTAATTTTGCCTATTTATTAATAATCTAACTCTTGTTTATGATATTAGAAAGCTGATTGCTCACCATGCGATCTCCCATATATTTGCAAAATATTGAACATTCTAAGATGAAGTTGAATTCAATAGAGGCAGAATATTTCCTGAGGAAAATGAAGTATCCACTTCTGTGATATTAAAAAATGGAGAAAGAAAAAGGAATTCTTTAGAGACTCTCAAAGCAGAAGACAAGATTGAGACTGTAGAAAGTGGACTGATCCTTCATTGTTTTCCCGAGGCACATCAGACTCTCAGATGCAGTTGTCATGCTGTTCCTCCATGATCAATCTGTCCTAAAATGGCCAAAACATTACTAGTGGGCAGGCAATCATTTCGTTTCAGCAGAGGTAAATAAAGACAGTGTTCTTGAGGTTATTCCCCATTCTAATAAAATTTACTATGTCTCCATTTTCAATTATCATCCTATTCAATGTTCCAGAATATCAGTAGACTGAACTCAATGCCTTTGCATTTCAAAAACAAGTTAGAAATGATAAATGTTTAAAGATATTTACTGTCAATCCAAGAAATGTTCTAACAAAATAGCCTGTTACCAAGTTCTTGTGCCTCTAGAATAGCAAACAAATTGGACAAGATGGGTGTATATGTCCAGTGTATCTGTCCAACAGTCCGTATTCATGAGTTCTAAGCCTGAAAATTTGGCAAATTCCTAAAGTGACTTAACCTTAATCACATTTTTAATCAATATGCTTTTCTCCAGGTCTTGACAACATAGTTTTAGAATCATTTCTTCATTTATCTGTTTTGTTTCCTTAACTCTTATGCATCTAGGTGAGTATGAATAACATCCTCCCTCCAACCAAATGGCTTTTTTGTAGCAGCCCACCCTCTGAGATCAAGGGGATGGGGAGATTATGATGGAAGTGCATGCTACCTTAGACCCGCTTCTAATCTCAGCTCTATCATATAGACTAGTCTTGAAGATTTATTGTCCACACACCAAATAAAGGCAAAAGTCATTGAACAGAGGAGTTTAAAATCAATTGTGAAGTGATGTAATTATGCTATTCAGAGTTAGATTATTACTAGCAAACCTACTGCTTCCTGCAGGAGAAACTTATTAGTATTCACCATCAATAATGGCTTGCATTTTTCAACTACACCCAGTGAGCTCAAAATGCTTTTGTGTTTCGAAATTCTAACTCCATATAGCATCTAAATGGAAGATAATTCTAAGTTCTTCTGAGGTTCCTGAAAATTGGATATTGATCTATTCTATATTTTTAGAAGAGATGTTTGTTGAGGTCCTGTCATGTCCTTGACTTGTGCTAAAATAGAGGAAAAGTGATGAATAAGACAGCCCCATTCTAAAAGTTTCTTATGTTCTAGAAAAGGAAAGTAAACAATGGAGTCATGATATGACAAGGAGATATGTGTAATGGTATAGTCACGGAGAACTTTGGGAGTTCTGAGGAAGCAATCTCACCCAGCTTGGGATATGAGTCAGAGTCAGTCAGCCGGAGGGAAGAAGGGAATCAATGACAAGACAGACGGCCCAAGCAAAGGCACAGGAGCATAAGATGGCATGGTGCCAGGGAGGAACTCTCCAAGCAGTTTGACGGCGCCTTCTGCCTCTTGCACTGTGATGACCGTGGAAAATAAAGCAACTTGAGAAATAATAGAGATAAAACAGTTCAGGGTTGATTATTTAGAAAGAAACAATGACAAAGGAGGATTGAGGCTGACTCCCAGGTTTCCACCTGCATACCTGATGGTGGTGTAGACTAAACTAGAAAACACAGCAGGAACTTTCAGTTTTGTTTGTTCATAATAAGGATGGTATATACAAGAGGCAACTGGTTATATGAGTCCATGTTTAAGGAGAAATGTTTATATAGAATTAGGGGTCATCTACAAAGAGGGAGCCACTGAATTCTGGAGAGTGGGTGAGTGCATTAGTAGATGAGTAGAGGGGATCCCAAGAGATCATCGATATTAAGGGACTAAGTAGAATTCATGTGTCTGATTTGATGTTGATGATCTTTAATATAATTTTGTGCCCCTCCTCCCACATGTTACTCTACAGAACCTACAAATATAATAGGAAAAGAGAGTTAAGGTTGCTAATCTTCTGACCTTAAAATTGGGAGATTATCCTAGATTATCCAGGTAGGTCCCCATGTAATCACAAGGGTTTTTGAAAGTAGATGAGGAAAGCAAAAGAGTCTGTGTTGGCATGATGTGATGAGAGGAAGACTTGACCTCTAGCTGCTGGCTTTGAAGATGGAACAAGGGAACCAGGAGCCAAAGAATGGGGGTGACTTCTAGAAGCTATAAAAAGCAAGAAAAGGACTTTTCCTCAGCACTCCCAGAAGGAATGCAGTCCTACGGATACTTCGATTTTAGCCTAGTGAACCCATTTCAGACTTTTGACCTTCAGAACTGTAAGATAATAAATTTCTGTTATTTTGAGCCATTAAGTTTGTGGCAATTTGGTACAGCAGCCATAGAAAACTAACACAGAGCTGTATTCTGGTTTCTCTTTGTATGGTCAGCATTCAGTAACATGTTTGTGATTCATAAGCTCAAAAATTAATTTTATGAAAGAATAAATATGGAAATAAAGAGTCTGAAGATATAAATAATTTTTCCAGGAATTGAGACTGCCCCAGTGTAAGAACACAGGATCATTTACTTTTCTTATTACATGTTTAAAGTAGGTTAAAAGTCTTGAGGAATTAGACAAAATTCACGATGCTATACCAAGGTCCTAAAGAATACAACCACATTTAAATTTATAAATAGTTGGCAATACAAAATCTTTAGCATTTATTTCTAATACCAATTGATAGTATCATAGTTATTTCACGCTGTTATTTACATTTTGCAACAGTCCTGCTTTCCAGTTACATTTAAGCCTTTAGGGCAGGTAGTCTTATACACATTATGTCCCTGATACCTACAGAAAAGAACATTGAAACTTTCTTAAAAAGAACCTGATATGAAAAGAGTTTCTCTTGCCTTTGGGTTAGGGACAGTGATAGATGGCAGCTAGCTCACATTGACCAGAAAGAAATCATCAGCACATTTTCAAGAATTTTGTGAACCAGTTGATATTAAGTTAGTAGCTTTAAATTGGCCATGGTGGTGTTATTTACACAACAAAAATTGGCAAATACTACAGATCATCCCAAGAACCAGTTTTTTAGCAACCTACCAGGATACCTGACTGGTTTGAAGAATCCATGAGGATATGATGGGTTACGGTCAAGTCAGATCTACTTTATGAAATACAGTTGGAACAAATGTCTTTATGTAACATTGAAGCCAATTGAAATTCATTATTTCAACAGAATTTATTTCAAGTATTTTCACTTATTATCCTTTTTACAAATAATGGATTCCTAATTCAGTAACTTTTCTAAAGTAACTGTGGTATTGTCCTTTAAGACAATTTCATTAAGTTTGGTAACAAGAATAATAAATTAAACTGCAAGAATAGTTTGGTTCTAGCAAGAGTTAGAATTATTCCATTTAATAGTTCATGGTTGTTGATTCATTTCCAGATGAACATCTCCATGTAGCTCCCAGGAGAGTGATTTTCTTTACTGACTATTAGTTGTCCTTATTTATAATGCTCTTGGCTAATTCTCATCTTAACTCCTTTACAGAAAGAACTAACAAATTCCTAGTTTTATTTCTTTTTTTAATGAATACAAAAAGCAAAGGCCTAAAATCCAGTTCAAGAAGTATAAAGACTGGGTATTGGGGCTTTAATGGTAAGTCCTAGCATTAATATACTGTAATTAATCTATAATATAATGTTGCCATATTTGAAAATAGAAATTAAGTGAATTATTTATTAAACAGTTATTTTATTTATTATTATTATATATATAATTGTTTGAGTTGGAGTCTCCCTCCGTCATACAGGCTAGAGTACGGTGACATGATCACGACTCACCGTGAATCACTGTGACTCACCACAGCCTTGATCTTCTGGACTCAAGAGATCTTTCCACCTCAGCCTCCCTAGTAGATGAGACTACAGCTCTACTTTTTGTAGAGATGAGATCTCACTATGTTGCCTAGGCTGGTCTTGAACTCCTGGGCTCAAGCAATTTTCCCACCTTGGCCTCCCAAAGTTTTGGGATTACAGGGTGATTCACAGCATCTGGTCTGTTTATTTGTTATTGAGCTATTTAGAAACATTGCTCATACTATGTTCCTTGCAGTATGAAGGAAAAACCAAACTTTGCATACCCTTAAGATGTATATAATCCACTAAGGTAAATAAAATAAAAATAATAATACAAGTTGAACTAAGACCTAGGTAACAATAATGTGTTGTAGAAAGAATATAGATTTTGAAGCTAGATAGACTAGGTTTAAATCTCAACATCATCATTTACGAAGGCATCAGCTTTGATTGGTATTCTGTGTTATCAAAGATTTATGGTATGGATCCCATATATAGGGCACTGCCACAGAGTAGACCTAAATAAATAGGAGTTTCCATTATTGTTGTAATTTTGGGCCAAACATATTTAAGGCAGGAAATGAAATGGATTTAGAATTCTTGTTAATGTGATATAATGTGGTATGGTAGAAAGTATAGGGGACTGGAAGACAGGATAGCAAATTCTAGATCCTGCTTTGTCCCTAGTAACTGTTTAATCCTAGCCGGACTCAGTGGCTCAGCCTGCAATCCCGCACTTTGGGAGGCTGAGGTGAGTGGATTGCCTGAGTCCGCGGGTTCAAGACCCTCCTGGGCAACTTGGCGAGACCTCATCTCTACAATAATAAAAAAATCAGCTGGGCGTGGTAGCTAGCACACGCCTGTAGTTCCAGCTACTTGGAAGGCTGAGGCAGAAGGATTGCCGGAGCCCAGCAAATCGAGGCTGCAGTGGCTGGGAGTGGCCACTGCACTCCAGTCTGGGTGACAGAGTGAGACTCCAACTCAACATAAATAAATAAATAAATAAATAAATAACGGTTTAATCTTGAACAGATTAACTAATGATTTTAGAATTCCCTCTACTCAATGTAAAGTGGTTGTGTGGAAAGGAAAGAGGGTGTGCTAGATATTTTCTAAGGTCTCTTTCATTGTTAAATATCTTATTTAGACTTACACGCAGCTTAAACATGAAAGGATAAATGATTGCTAATGACTTAAATTATTGTTACATGCCACTTTACATAACCCTGGCAGTTAATATGGTCTCACTTTTCTTCGGCTTCTGCCGAACACATAGGAGGAGTTCATGCAGTTTCACAGGCTTTTGTCTTGGAGTATTCCTGGGCCACTTACTTGATGGTTGGGTTGTGTTTTCTCCAGAAGGCTGGAGTGTTGGATTTGTCTTCAATACCAGCCATTTACATGTTTAAAACTTTTCTGTTGGGCCTCTACTACCTGCCAAGATGAAGTCATAGGGTCTGTAGTATTACATCTCTCCTTAAATAATTTAGAGAGATAAGATGTGTGAAACAACCATTTCCAATATGCTGGGCACCAGGCACTGAATGATAGTGATCCCTGAAATGGCAAGAAAATGTGCTGAGTTTTAACAATGTCCAAATTTACTAACTTGAAAGAATTATCACGCTGTTATTGTGATTCAAGGAGAAGGAAGACAGGTAGTGCCTGACAGACTCCTGAATTGGGCAGCTGAAGCTAAAAGTTTGGGGAGGAAAGGCAGCTGGGGTTGACAGGATACTGTTGGAAAAAGAGAGAGCTGTGAAGAGAGAAAACTTCAGCGATCTTCAGAGAGTCCCTTCAAGGATTCCACAGAATTTTAATCAATGCTCATGCATGAGAAGAGAATGGAGGGTGGGGAAAGAACCACTGGAAAGAATTAGAGAAAATAGTTCCCAACATCTTACAGGTATGAGAATAGTGTCTGTTCCCTTGAGTAGATTAGAAAGCCTCATTAATTCATAGCACATTGGGTAGAATACTTAGAAAGATCCTGACTCTGAGGTGAGGAATATTTGCTTTAGACTAAATATTGTCTTGCCTTGTCTAACATATTTTTAGATGATAACTGCTGTACCCTAGCTAAACCCACAGAAAAAAATGTGGCACCATCTTCAAACTAAGTCTGTCCCCTGATACCAAAAGACTGCATAAAGACTTGATGGACTGTAATGAGACCTTCTACCCATCACCAGAGTAGTGTCAAAAAAAAAAGAAAAAGAAACTAAGTAAAGAAATAGAATACATAAAGACATACTAAGTGAAAATTTTATTCCTGAAATATTTAACTAAAATAAAAAACTCAATTGGTGAGTTCAATAGCAAAATAAAGAGAAAATACAAAATAATTAATGAATTGGAAGATAAAACAGTACAAATTTCCACATCTGAATAACAGAAAGAAAATAGACAAAATAATTAAACCAAGACTTTTGGGCATGTGTGACTATAACAAAAAGCCTTACATTCCTGTCACTAAATTTCTAGAATGAAAGAAGAAAGAAGATGGAACTGAAACTGTCTTTGAAGAAATAATGGCTTTAAATTTCTCAAGTTTGCAAAAAAATCAAAAACAAAAGCATACATATTGAAGAAAAAGAACAAATTTCAAAGATAAACTCAAAAGAAACACATGCCAAGAAATATAATAGTGAAATTTCTGAAAACTAAAATTAAAGAAAAAAAATAAGGCAGAGAGACGTAATCAATTATATATAATAGAAAACAGTTTGAACAACAACATATTTCTCATAAAAAATAATGGAGACCAGAAGTAAGTAGAAAATTATTTTTAGAATGTAGAAAGAAAAATAATTGTCAACCTCAAACTTGACATCAAATATAGCAAAAATATTTTTCAAAAATTAAGGGGAATTCAAGACTTTCTCAAAAAACTAAAAGAGTTTGTTGCTGGTAGACTCACACTGTAAGAATTGTTGTAGAAGTTCTGTAAAAAGATATGAAATTATTAAAAGAGGAGAATGAAAGACTATGGAAAGAGAAGATACATAAATAAATGAAAGAAACTTTTCTCCTCTTGAGTTTTCTAAATTATGTTTGACAGTTGAAGCAAAAATTATATGACACTATAATACCCTACGTGGTTCTCAATACTATATGTAACAGAAATATTTATGATAATTATAAATTGGAGAGGAGACAATGGGAGATAGTTTTGTTACAGTTCACTCAAATCAATAAAACATCAATCTCAGTGGGTTTTGATAATTTATAGATTTATAATGAAACACGTAGAAAAACCACTAAAAAAATTACAAGCAATATATTAAAAAATACTATTAAAAAAATGAATCCTAAGAAAAAACGTTCATGTAACTCACAGAAAAGTAGGGGAAACAGACATAATAAACAGAAAATTTTAAAAAATGGCAGGCTTAAGTCTTAACATTTCAATAATTACATAGAATCCAAATGGTTGAAATATACCAATTAAAAGATAAATATTGGCAGAGTGGATATAGAGAACGTGATCCAACTAGATACTATGAGAAAGTCACTTTCCACATAATAATATAGGTAGGTTGAAAATAATAATATAGGTAGGATGGAAAAATTTTACTATGTAGACATTAATTATAAAAAGAAAACAGGGATAAAGTAGATTTCAGAGCAAAGAAACTCATCAGCGATAGAGAAAGACATTATATAATGATAAAAAGGTCAGTCCATCAAAAAAGCATTACAATGCAAGGGGTATATGCATACAAGCAGCAGAACTGTGAGATAAAAGTGCAAACTGAAAAAACTGGAAGGACAAATAGACAGATCTGTGATTACAGTTAGAAATTTGAACACCCCTCTCTCAACAATTTTTAAAAAAGTAATAGAATCAGCAATAATATAAAACTCAACACCATCAATCATTAATCTAATCAATATTAATAAAATATCCAAAAACAGCATAATATGCATTATTTTCAGACACTCAGATAACATATATAAATATAGAAATTTTAAAAGTTGTCAACTTAAAATTCTATACTCAGCCAATATTTTTTTTTTAAAAAAATCCAAGGCTAAATAGAGATTTTGAGGTATATAATATCTGAAGAATCATCATCAGGAAACTTGCACTTCAAGGAATAATTTACCATTGATAGCTCTGCAATACTACGAATAAAAGAAAATCTTTCAGGTAGAAGGAATATACCAGATGAAAATTTGGATCTTCACCAAAGAGTGAATGGCATGAGAAATGTCACCTATGTTGTATATCACAAATTTTTTCTTTAATAATTTCAATTTATTTCCAAGATAATTATTTAAGGAAAAGTAATCATGCACTGTGGGTCTTATAATATTCATAAAAGTAAAACTTATGACAAAAATAGCATAAAAGTGAAAATGGGGGAAATGAAAGTTTCTCTTGTAAGAGTCTTAATATGAAATGGTGTAATATTACTTGAATGTAGACTTTAATAAGACATATAGCATGGGTAGGCAAAATATAGTTCATACATAAATCTGGCCTACAGCCTGTTTTTGCATGACCAGAAATGGTTTTACATTTTAAAAAATTAAAGAAAAAGAGAATATGCATCAGAGACCAGATGTCATCCACAAAGCCTAAAATTATCATGGAGTCTTTTGCGGGAAAAGATTGCCAACTTCCAGTGTATATTAGACACTCTAATGCAACCACTAAAATAACAATGTGAAGAGTTATAACTAAAAACAAAACAACAAAAAAAGATGAAAAGGAATAATAATAAAAAAAACTCAGTCAAGAAGGCAAAACAAAGAGGAGAAAAGAAACAAATAAAACATGGGACAAATTGAAAACTAACATGATAATAGTTTCAAACCTAACCATATCAGTAATCACACTGAAAGTAAATGGTATAAACACCCTAAGTGAAGGACAAAACTTGTCAGGTAAGAGAAAAATGCATGAAAAATGCTTTCTACAAGAAGTGAACTTTAAATATAAAAATACTATAAGCCGGGCTCAGTGGCTCAGCCTGTAATCCCGCGCCTTTGGGAGGCTGAGGTGAGTGGATTGCCTGAGCCCGCGGGTTTGAGACCCGCCTGGGCAGCTAGACCTCATCTCTACAATAAATCAAAAAATCAGCCGGGCGTGGTAGCGCATGCCTATAATTCTGGCTACTTGGAAGGCTGAGGCGGAAGGATCGCCGGAGCCCAGCAGGTCGAGGTTGCGGTGGCTGGCAGCGGCCACTGTATTCCAGTCTGGGTGACAGAGTGAGACTTCTACTCAAAAAAAAAAACAAACTATAAAATGATTAAAAGGATTAGACAAGATATATGATGTTAACATTAAAGGAAAGCTGAAATAACTATATTAATATCAGACAAGTAAACCTCAATACTAAATTGCCAAAAATAGAAGGGAATCTTACATACTATTCAAAAGATCCATAATTAAAATGATATCACAATTCTAAACATGTATGCAACTAATGATAGGACTTCATAATGAGTAAATCAAATTGATAGAACTTTTAGGAGAAATAGAAAAATTCACAACTATTGTTGATTTTAGCACTCTTCTCTTAATTCATAGAACAAGTAAATTTTAAAAAGTACTAATATAGAAGACTTAAACAATAGTTTCTGTGAACTGACCCTACTTGGTAGTTAGACAACATTGTATTAAGTGACAGCAGAATACGCATTATTTTGGGGCACCCCCTTCAGGTTCCCTCCCACTGTGGAAGCTTTTCTGTCCTCTTAATAAATCCTGCTTTCTCACTTTAAAAAAGAATGCACATTACTTTTGAGTGAAGACAGAACATTTTCTAAGATAGTTAATATACGGTGCCATAAAACAATTGTCAATAACTTAAAAGAATTCAAGTTATACAACGTATGTACCATGACCACATGAAATTAAGGTAGACATCAACAAAAAAAAGATTCCTGGACAATCCTGAAGTACCATCAAAAGAGACATTAAAAAGTATGTCTGAACTGAATGAAAATGCAAACAACGTATAGAAATCTGTGGGCTGCACTAAATAGTACTCAGTGAGAAATTTGTAAATCCTGTATAGCTTACATTTGTAAAATATAGGTTAATGCCTGTATTAGAAAAGAAGAAAGACTTCAAATCAATGGTCTGAGTTTTTTTCCTTTATAAACTACAAAAGGAAGAGCACATGAAATTCAAATTAAGCAGAATAGAGGAAATAATAAAGAACAGAGTAGAAATTAATGAAACTTTTAAAAATTGAAAAAGAATAGAGAAAAATCACTGAAACGAATAGGTGGTTCTTTGAGAACAATACAATTGCTAAACATTTAGCTAGAGAATTTAGGAACAAGGGAGGAAAAAATAACCAATAGCAGCAATAAGGGAGTTGACGAGTTGACATCACTATATATTCTAGTTATTAAACTAAGTAATTATTATGAAGAATTTTTGGCACTAATTTAGAGATGAAATAGACATGCTCTTTAAGACACAAATTATCAAGTCCACTCACAGAGACAGGTAACCAGCCTTACCTCTATTAATGACATTGAAGTAAAAACATTTGCACAAGAAAGACTCAGAGCCTGGATGGCTGCATTGGTGAACTTCACCAAACACTGAAGAAATAAATAATACATTTTATATGAATTCTTCCAAACAATTGGTGAGAAGGGAGTACTTATCAACATGTTCTATGTGGCCAGCATTATCCTTATATTCAATCCCAACAAATATGTACAAAGACTACAGACCAATATATTACAGAAACATAAATGCTGAAATTCTAAACAAAATTTTAGTAAAATGATTCCAACAATATGTAAAACAAGAGAGGGAATTTTGTAAAACATCAATGTAATTCACCATCTCAACAAACATATATCTGTATGTATGTATATGAGCATCTCAGTAGATGCACCAAAAACATTTGGCAAAACCCAATATCCATTCCCCACTTTTTCTTTTTAAGTTTCAGCAAATTAGGAGGCAAAAGGAGTTGGCTCCATCTGATAAAAACATCTGTTCAAAAAATATACATCTAGCAACATATTAAGAGTGAAGAGTGCTATTCCCCCCCCAAAAGATGTTTACTCTTAGCATTTAACATTCAACATTGTGCTGGAGGTTTCAGTCATTCTACAGTCAATCCTTTAGTCAAAAGAAGGAAGGAAGGGGAACAGGGAGAGGAAGGGAGGAAGAGGGAAGGAAGGCAGTCAAGGAGGAGGGAGGGAGGGAGGATCCCCATATTGAAAAGAAAAATTGCCTTTATTTGCAGATTCATAACATAATTGTGTATCTAGAAAATGAAATATGCAAAAAGTCACTCAAACTAATAAGTAAGTTCAGTAAAGTTGCGGGATTCAAGGGTCATATGCTGAAATGTATTATATTTATTTGTACTAGGAAAGAACAATTGGATATTGAAAGAATAAATAATATACTCAGTGATCTTTCATATTATTTATTCTTTCAATATCCAATTGTTCTTTCCTAGTACATATAAATACATTTCAGCATATGACCCTTGAATCCTACAACTTTACTGTCTACTCAGTGATCTATCACAGAAACAAAGAACAGAGTACCTTATGTTTTCACTCATAAGCGGCCCTTGAACAATTATCATACTACTATAAGAAAGGGATTGGCAGTAGTGGGAAACTTCCAGGGGGTGGAGGTGGGAATGACAGTTGAGAGAAACTGCCGGGGGTGGGGGAACTACCTCATCAACAAGGGTACCTGCATAATGAGCATTTGTATACCTAACCCTGAATTAAAATTTTAAAAAATCTTTAAAATAAAAAAAGAAAGAATAAATAATAACATTTACAACATCATAAAATATGAAATGCTTAGTGAAAAATCTAACAAAATATGACAAACATTTGTCATAGTATAAAGTTGATAAAATGTGCAAGACTTGTACATTGACAATTATAACATTGCTGAAAGAAGCTAAATGAGACCATGCCCTAGAAAACTCAGTACTCTGAAGATTCAGTACTTCACTCAACTGATTGATAGATTTGATGCAATTCCAATTAAAATACTATAGATGTGTTAGTAGAAAATAACAAGTTGAATCTAAAATTCATATAGAAATAAAAGGACCTAGAATAGGTAAAACAATTCTGAAAAGGAACAATGTTGAAAGACCGCCACTATCTAATTTCAACATGTATCATAAATGACAGTGATTAGGACTATGTGTTATTGGCATCTGTATACAAATAGATTGATGTCATAGAATAGAGACCAGAAATATATCTACACATATATCAATAACTGATTGTCAAAAAAGGTGTTGATGCAATTCTTTAGAGAAGTGATAATGTTTTTAACAAATGGTGTTGAAATTACTAAACATTTTTATGCAAATTTTTAAAAAACCAACATTCATCACACCTCACATGATATACAAAAATTAATATAAAATAGATCATACATCAAAATGTAAGCCTAAAACCATAAAATTTCCAGAAAAACAAATATGTTTTTTGACTTTGGATTGGGCAAAGATTTTATAGATACAACATCAAAAGCATGAACCATGAAAGAATAGAGTGATAAATTAGACTTCATCAAATTTAAGAACCTGTGCTCCTCAAAAAAATACTGCTAAAATGATAAATGATAAGACACAGACTCGGAGAAATTATTGCAAATTACATGTGTGATGAAATATTTGCATCTAACATATAAAGAACTTTAAGACTGCATAGCATGAAAACAAACAGTTCAATAAAAAATAGGCAAAAGATTTGAACAGATACATCAGCAAATAAGATATATGAATTGCAAACTAACACATGAAAAGATGCTGAGTAAATATCATTTGCCATCAGAAAATACAAATTAAAATCTTAATTAGACACTAGCACACCTCTATTAGAATGACTGAAATCAACAGTTAAGGGTAAGGATGTCAAGGAACTGAAACGTTCAGAAAATGCTGGTAGCACACCCATTTTGGGAAACAGTTTGGTAGTTTTTTTAAACTATTGAAAATACACCTGTAAGCTGGGCTCGGTGGCTCAGCCTGTAATCCCGCACCTTTGGGAGGCTGGGGTGAGTGGATTGCCTGAGCCCGCGGGTTCGAGACCCGCCTGGGCAGGGAGACCTCATCTCTACAATAAATCAAAAAATCAACCGGGCATGGTAGCGCACGCCTGTAATTCCGGCTACTCAGAAGGCTGAGGCGGAAGGATCGCCGGAGCCCAGCAGGTCGAGGCTGCGGTGGCCGAGAGTGACCACTGCACTCCAGTCTGGGCGACAGAGTGAGACTCCAACTCAAAAAAAAAAAAAAAGAAAGAAAGAAAGAAAGAAAATACACCTGTCATATGATCCAGCCATTTCATTCCTAAGTATTTACCCAAGAGAAATAAAAACTTATGTCCACACAAAAATTTGTTCAATAATTTTTATAGCAGTTTTATTTGTAATGGCCAAAAACTGAAAACAACACATATAGCCATTAACTGATGATGGACAAACCAATTGTGATACACCCATACAGTGAAATACCATTCAGCACTACAATGGGAATTAACTATTAATACATACAACAACATGGATAAATTTCAAAATAATTACTCTGAAGGAAAACAGTTAGACAAATGATTGCCTATTAGATAGCTACATTTCCATAAATTTCTAGAGCATGCAAACTAATCTAGAATGACAAAAGGTAGACCAGACCTATCCCTGAAATGATGAGATTGCAGGAACGGGACAATGTGGAGATAAATTACAAAAGGCATTGAGGGTGGTAGATATGTTTATTAACTTGATTGTGGCAACAATTTTATGGTACGTATGTAAAGATTCAACATCTTCACGCAAATTAAAAAAAAACTTTCATCAACCCCTCACATGATATACAAAATCTTACATGATATACGAAAACTAACACAAAGTGTATCATATATCAAAATGTAAGCCTAAAACTATACCATTTCTAAAATATATACAGACACACACCAAAACTTATGTACTTTAAATACATGCAATTAGATCTCATGAAAGTTGTTTTACCAAAAAAGCTTTTTAAGTAACTTATTGACTGTAACTTTTTTTTTAGCACTATAGACAGCATCAAATTAGTTGAATAATGCCTGTTGAAAACCTACAATGTCTCAGGCACAAAACTCCAACAGTTGAAACTCTCTTCCGTGTTTTATTGCTACGACTTTCAAACTATATTTGAATCTTAGAGAAAACAATCATAAAAGCTAATATTTGCTGAAAAATCATTATGTACCAGGAACTTTTCTAACCTGACTTCTTTAATCACCACAGTAACCCTTTGAAGTTGCTGTTTTCATTATCCCCAGGTAATAGATAAAGAAATCAAAGCACAAATAAGGTTAAGACACTTTCTCAAGGTCACAAATTTAATACAAAGGCTTCAGATACAAAGCCTGGATCCAGAATCTACAGTTCCCTACCACAGTCTTTCAGTCTTTCCTAAAATTCTCTGCTTTTCACTCCAGAAAGCTGTGTTTGATGTTTCTTTGCCTTTTAATGTAGCCTCTTTTTACAGCAGTTAAGGTCTCTTCTTTTTCACCATTGAATCTGAAGACTGTGAAACCATCTTTTAGATATAACAGCTAAGAAGCAATTATTAAATAGCAACACAAGAATTTCTGTGTCAACAGTTTGGGTGTGATCCCAGTCTGTTATAGTAGGACTCTGGACAGTGAAGGGACACCTGCAGAGAGACAATGATATCATAGGATCTGTAGAGTACATAATAGCAGTCATTACATCAAGGAATGAATGGCTCCACGTGAAAGGAATTTCAAGAAAACGGAAGCTACTCCTTTCATGGTTCAGAATTTTCTGTTTTCGCATCTTCTCACAGCTGATAATAAATGCAGGCAGAGTGGAAAACCCTGGTTTCTTACAGGAAAAGAAAAAATAAAGACCTATTTGAGTTGTGTATACAACAAAACAGAAGGGAATTATCTCCTAGTATCCTTCCAGTAACAGGTAAAGGGATGTAGTCCCCTGTGATATGCGGCAGACAGTGTAAGTTGGCTATGACCAGTCTATTGTTTCCCATTTGCTACATGAGCAGTTTTATGGCACTGTTGTTTTCTCCCTGCTGTTTTTCACATTAACTAGAAGTCTGGCCTTTAGACACTGAGCAAGATGAAGCTACCTAATTTCTCCTACATTAGTAGCAATTCATGCTTCGGTGAGTCAAGGTTAGCAAAAAAAAAAAAACCAACAAACGTTTTATGCAAATTCAATAGGCGAAAAGTTGGATGAATAATTTTTAATTTTTAAGTGCTTGTACAAGACATTTCCTAAGCCAGTGTTCTAGTTTTTTAAAGAATAAAACTCATCTTTCCTAAAAAGGCATTTGAATACTTGGATTTTCTTACTTCTTGCTTAAGTTACTTATTAATATTGTATTTTATGACTTTAAATCACATTTTCTGATTGTTTGAGTATAATTATTTTTCTTACAAATATCTTAGCTTCCTAGAGCCGTTTAAAACAACCACTACTAAATATACAAGTGTTCAAGAGCCATTCAGAGTAAATAAATTACAGTGCAAAAGCCAGAGTATTTAATAACTGAAAAATAATTAAAATGTGTTTAAAAAATCTACCCTTGGAATTCTGAGAATCTTGCAGAAACTATGATCAACAAATATTAATGGCTATGTATAAATGTATAAATATCACAAAATCAATGTATCATTTGAATATACTTTTGAGTATTTTTGCCTTTGTTTTCTTTACTATTTAAGGTGATTGTCATTGGAAAAAACTGTTTCTTCTGGGACTAAAAATAAAAATTGAGAATCATCACTTTGTTTTGTGGGTCCAGAAAGTCATTCACCATCAGCAAAATTACTGGCTTTGCAATAGTGTTCTGTGCTCATTCATTCTCCTTGACTAACTCCATTAGAAAGTGACATGACGTTTTACTGCCAGATACCTAATCTAATTTCTGGAGCATTCTAGACACCCAAGTATTTTTTAAGTGACTAATGCATGGTTATGAATGAATTTTCTTCTTGCATAATGACATGAAATATTAAAGACATAAATGAATTTTTATATCTTCTTTATAAATTATGTAATTTAAGCTTTATAACTTTATAAAAGAATAAATTAATTTGTTAATTGACTTGAGTGTACTACCTTTTAGTGGCTTTAAAACCTGTTTGCCTTGCTAGGGAGGGACCATTACATTTTGCAGTTCTGTTTCCTGGTCTCAGAAGCAAACAGTTTTCTTTTCATTTGCATTCTGAGATCAGGAAAGACAATGACAAAACTCTTGGCTTAGCAATAGAACAAAAAGACTTTGAATAGAAAAAATGCACACACATCAACATATATATGTGTATATGTGTGTGTGTACATACATACATATATACATATATGCACATAAAAATTTAGAATAGTAGTTCTCTCTGGAGATGGTATACAGGAAATGAGACAGCTAGATTTAGTGGTACATGGAATCACCAAGGAAATGAGTTGCAGTTCTCCAAGTTCCTTCATAGACGGAAGAAATGGCAGACATACAGAATGGGTGAATGTATCCCACATATCTTGTAAGGGATTAACGCCCAAAATATATAAAGAATTTCTACAGCTCAGCAAGACAAAACAAACAACTCACCACAAAAATGGGCAAAGGACATGAATAGATATTTCTTCAAAGGAGGTATACAGATAGCCAAGAAGCACATGGAAAGGTGCTCCACAGTACTCATCATTAGAAAAATGCAAATCAAAAACAAAATGACATACCATTTTTCACCCATTAGGACAGATATTGTTTTTTTAAAAAAAACAAAATAATAAGTGCTGACTAGCAAGAGAAGCAGTTGAAACCATTGTACACTATTGGTAAGATGGCAAAATGGTACAGCTTCTATGAAAAACTACCATACACTGGTTACACAACAAATCAAACACAGAATTACTGTATGATCCAACAATTTCACTTCTGAGTATACAGCCTAAAAAAATAAAAGCAGGATCTCAAACAGATATTTTTACACCAATTTCATAGTAGCATTATTCACGGAAGCCACAAAATTGAAACAACCTAAATGTCCACCAACAGATGAATGCATAAACAAACGTGACATATAAATACAATGGGATATTATTCCACCTTAAAAAAACTTAACACATGCTACAGTATGGATGAATCTTGAGCATTTTATGCTAAGAAACATAAGACAGACACAAAAGAACAAATATTATATGATCAAATTCATGGAAACTGAGAAGAGAATAATGGTATAGAGTTTCAGAATGGAAAAATAAAAATGTTCTGCAGAGTTGAGTTTTTGAGTTTGAACAATAATATGAATGTACTTAATGCCTCTGAACTGCACACTTAAGAGGGTTAAAATGGGCCATTTTATATTATGCTTATTTTACTACAATAAGAAAATCTGTCATGAGCAAAAGTTTCCAAGAAATTTAAAATCATTGTAGGCTTTAGAATTATTGAATTGGAATAAATGATCTTTACAGTGTAGAATAAATAAATTTGGCTTTGAGGCTCCTAATAAGTAGACTTTTTAATCAGTAAATTTATGTTCAAATATCTTATACATTGCATTTCCAGTTGCTGGATTTGTATGTAAGAAACTTGTAAGTCACCACCCAGATCGAGAAACAAGTAAAAACCTGAACAGACTGAAAAAATTAACCCCTCTTGAATCCATAAAAGAGGTGAAGACAGAAGACAAACCACTGCCCCGAGATTGAACAGATGAGCAAGTGCAGGGAGTCCTGGCTTACCAGAGCAGAGACACAAGAGCAGAAACTGCCCCAGAACTAGCACTGGGGGAGGGGAATCTGAACTGCAATTGATGGGTGACTCAAAGTGGACAAGTCTGAGAAACAAAAACAGTAAATATCAAAGAAAAAATCCACTTGTATTTCCACCACAGGTAGGGGAAAAGGAATATTATTTTATTTTTATTCCAATAGGTGATTTTTCATCTTTCTACCTTTTCCCCTCCTTCTGATTCTCCAGTTTCCATTATACCATTCTCTATGCCTTTGTGGCTCCAGTTTCCATTATACCATTCTCTATGCCTTTGTGGCTCATTTATAAGTGAGAACATGCGATATTTTGTTTTCTGTTCCATAAGGCAGAGTACTCCGTTCTTAACAAGGCCTTCCCCCCCGGAGAAACTATTTTACCAGAGTCTAAATAACTCAATGGTAGGGAAATACTCAACTCCAACAAGTTCTAGCCATTCTCTCCCATCTAAGGAGAGGTTGTAACTGAGAAACAAAGTGAAGTTATAGTTCAGAGGCACAGGCTCACTAAAAGATAAAACAAACAAACAAACAAACAAACAAACCCTAATCACAGGACTACAGAACGCTTCCTCTACCTTACTCCAGCTTTTCTAAAGATTTAGTTATAGCAATTCCTTTTACTAAGTACATCATTTCAAGCTACCAAGAAAAAAATTTAAGACATATGAAAAGTCAAAAAACAGTTTCTTTCTTTTTTTTTTTGAGTTGGAGTCTCACTCAGTCGCCCAGATTGGAGTGCAGTGGCCGCTCCCGGCCAGCGCAACCTCGACCTGCTGGGCTCCGGCGATCCATCCGCCTCAGCCTTCCAAGTAGCTGGAACTACAGGCACACGCTACCACACCCAGCTAATTTTTGATTTATTGTAGAGATGTGGTCTCGCCAAGTTGCCCAGGTGGGTCTCGAACTCGCGGGCTCAGGCAATCCACTCACCTCAGCCTCCCAAAGGCACGGGATTATAGGCTGAGCCACCGAGCCCGGCTAAAACACAGTTTCTAAACATACACACACATTGAAGGAATTTGTTTCCAGTGAATCTACCAGCAAAAAAATGTTAAAAGTTCTATAGATTAGAAACTATAAGGAAGAGCACTGAAGAAAGAATAAGTGAAGGTAAAATCAAAACTTTTACTTTTTTACTCTCCATTGATTTGATTGATAATAATTGGTAAAAAATAATAATAGCAACTAATGTAATTGGTTATGTATGTTTATAGCTTATAAATATATATATAATTCTCTTCATATATACTTATGTATGCTTATACATTGGGTAAGTGAGTGACATCAATTTGTACAAGGAACAGAATGAAAGAATTAGGATTATTTTGTATTCATAAGCTACTCACACTATCTGTGGATCAGCATAGCATTATTTGAAAGCATTTTTGAATGTGTTCTAAATGAATATTGCAAACACTAAGGAAAACATTTTAAAAGGTAAAAGTAAAATTATAACTGATATGTCAAGATATAAAAGAAAATGAAATTAAATAAAATACTGAATTAAAACCACAAAAGACAGAAAAAGAGTAAAAGACAAAAATAGGAACAAAGAACACGGGCAACAAATACAAAACAGTCACATTATAGTTATTAACTCAACCATCTCAATAATCACATTGAATGCCAATGATCTAAATGCACCAATTGAAAGACAGAAATTTTATAAACAAGACCGAACTATGTGTCATCTCCTGGATAAACATAAAAATACATGTAGATTAAAAGTAAATGGATAGAGAAATATATGCCATCTTAACAACAACAAAAAGAAAGCAGTGGTAGATTTCTTGAGGCTCTTGGTCCCACAGAGGTTCTTGGGGGTAAGGTTATTGGCCCCCTAAAGGGTCGCTGAAGAATCACTGACACGAAGCAGGTTGATTAATAGGAGGAAATAATAGGAAATTAATAGGAGGAAAGCTATACAAATGTATTTAATATACATGATTGATTAATATACATGATTGATTAATAGGGGGAAAGCTATATAAATGTATTTAACATACATGAGAGCCTTCAAAATGAAAACTCAACTTCCCAATAAGGCACAGAAGCTTATGTAGCATCTTTAGGTTACAGAAAGAATGGGGGCTTAGAATCTGATAAAACAGCTAATAGGATGCAGAAGAAAAGAATTTTATAAAAAAGGCAATAATTACCAGGAAAAATGATTGGATGGGGAAAAGAAATTGCAAATAGTTCTTGAAATTTAAATAACTGTTGGATACAGTTATTATCTTGTAAAAGAGTCTGTTGAGGAGTGTTTACATTTCTGGTCTTACAGAGAGGGGAAGAAAATTATTGTTCCTATTGTTTTCTTTGGTGGGTATGGATCTTAGGCAGATAAAGGTATGTCAGCTTCTTTGGGAGAGACAGTGGTGGAAGACGGAAGGTCAAAGATACCTTGAGCCTTCTTCTTCAGTTCAGCATGTCAAAATGTCATATTTTGGGGTATTGGTTTCAGAAACAGCAGACTTCAAAGGAAGGTTTCAGAAATAAAAGAGGGCATTGCATAATGATAAATGGGACAGTTCTCCAAGAAGACAATTTTAACATGTATGAAACTAAAACCAGGGTCAGAATATGTTAGGTAAAAACTGATAGAACTTCGAGGAGAAATAGACAAATCCACAATTATAGTTGAAGACTTCAACAACTCTCTATCAGAAATGCACAGATTCAGAGGCAGAAAATCAGTAAAAATATAGTTGAACTCAATAACATTAATCAACTAGATATAATGGACACCTATAGATTACTTCATCCAACAAGAGCAACATATACATTTTTCTCAAGACCACATGAAATATTCATCAAGATAGCTCATACTCTGGGTTGTAAAACATACCTTCACCAATCTAAAATAATAGAAGTAATACACTATCTACTCTCAGACTACAATGAAATCAAACTAGACGTCAGTAAAAGTAAGAGGACTAAAACATCCCCAAATATATAAAGATTAAATAGCACACTTCATAGTAACACATAGGGCAAAGAAGAAATCTTAAGAGAAATTTAAAAATATTTTGAATTACATGAAAACAAAAACACAACTTGTCAAAATTTGTGGGATGCAGTGAAAGCCATGCTTAAAGAAGATTTATACTATTTCTAATACGGTATATTAGAAAGGAACAAAAATCTAAAATTAATCGGCTAAGATTCTACATTAATGTTGACCAAAAAAGCCAAATTTTGTAAAATATTTAAGGCTTATTCTGAGCCAAATATGAAGGACCAACACCCAAGGCACAGTCTCAAGAGGTCCTAAGAACATGTGTCCAAGGTGGTTGAATTCCAGCTTAATTTTATACATTTTAGAAGTTATAGGTAAATTATAAATATATACAAGTGAGGTTTACATTGGTTGAATCCAGAAAGGTGGAACATCTCACTGCAGGGGCTGACAAGTCATAAGTGGATCCAAGATTGCCTGATTGGCAAGTCATAGAAAGAGTTAAGTCCTGTCTAAAGAATTTGAAATCAGTAAAAAACAAACAAACAAACTTGAGTTAAGATAAGGGAGTTGTAGAAGCCAAGGTTCTTGTTATTTAGATGAGCAGGTTTCAGGGTGAATAGGGAATAAATGCCTTAAAATATGTCAGATTCTTCCTAGGGAAGGATATTCTCTACAGATGTAAATTTCTTCAAAGGGCAACTTTGCAGTGTTATTTCAAAATATTTCAAAGGAATATATTTTGGGGTAGAATATTTTTATTTTCCCTAGGTCCTGCTGTCTGTCATGTGATGCTATACCAGAGTCAAATTGGAATTTAGTATCTTATTGCCACAGAGTCTGTTTTGTCAGTCTTATGATCTCTTTTTTAATGTAATGCTAGTCAGTTAATCCCAAATTCTGAAAGGGAGGGAGTGTAATAAAATATGTCTGACCTTTTTTTCTTTTACAGCCTATAATTTAGTTTTTCAGGTTTTTCTTGATCCAGGTGTTGGGGTGGAGACTTAGAATTTTATATTTGTTTGACAATATGATGGACATCTATAGATTATTTCATCCAACAAGAGTAGCATACACATTTTTCTCAGGACCATATGAAATATTCACCAGGAGAGACCATGTCTGGGCTGTAAAAATACACTTTAACTAATTTAAAAGAATAGAAATAATATAATATCAACTCTCAGACCCAATGGAATTAAACTAGAAATCAATAAATGTAAGATAACTGAAATATTCCCAAATACATGAAGATTAAATAACATACTTCTTAATAAAACATGGGTCAAAGAAATAATCTGAAGGGAAATCTAAAAATATTCAGAATTACATGAAAATGAAAACACAACAAAATTTGTGGAATCCAATGAAAGAAATGTTTGAGGGAAATTTATGCTATTGAATGCATATACTAGAAAAGAAAAATGATCAAAAATTAATCAGCTGAATTATTAACTTAAGAAACTAGAAAAAAGAGAAATTTCAACTTCTACAGAAGAAAAGAAATAAAAATTATAGCAGAAATCAATAAAAAGGAAAATAATAAATCAATAGAGAAACTCAACAAAACCAAAAGCTGAATCTTTGAAAAAAATTGATAAAACTGATAAACATTTAGCCAGGCTAAGGAACAAAATCTCATGATCATTAAAAAGAGAACAAAGGGATTCTATGAACAACCATATTTGCACAAATTTGATAACTAGATTAAATATGTTCAAAGACACTGTCTTTCAAAACTTACCTCTAAAAAATAGATAATTCAAATAGGCCTGTGGTTATTTAAAAAAATTGAATCAATAATTAATAACATTTCAAAATAAACAGCAGAAGGTCCAGACGTGTTCACTGCTAAATTCAACCAAACATTTAAGAAATGAATTGTTCCAATTCTCTACAATCTCTTTCAAAAGATAGAAATAGAAAAATATTTCCTAACTCATTTTATGAGGACAATATTATACTCATACCAAAACTAGGCAAAGATGTTACTTAATAAAGGGAACTACAGACTAATACTTCTCATGGGAGTAAATGTAAAAATCTTCAACTAAATATTAGCAAACTGAGTTTAACAATGTATAAAAAATAATTATACACCATGAACAACTGAAGTTTATTCTAGGTATATGAAGCTATTTTAATATTTGAAAATCAATTAATATAATCTACCATATTAATAGACTACAAAAGAGAAACTGCATGATATCAATAAAGGCAGAAAAAGCACTGAATGAATCCAACACACATTCATGATGAAAACTCTCAATGAACTAACTAATGGGCAACTTCTTCAACTTGATAAAGAATACCTGCGAAGAAACCTATAGCTACCACCATACTTAACAGAAACAAACCAGAAGATTTCCCACTGAGATCAAGAACAATGCAAGGAAGGGTGTTTCCTCTTACTACTTCTTTCCATTATTGTACTGAAAATTTTAACAAATGCAATAAGACAAGAAAATAAAATAAAATGATACAGATTGAGGAGGAAGAAATAAAACTTGCTTTTTGCAGATGACATGATGGCCTATGCAGAAAATCCAAGAGAATTAACAACAAAAACAAAAATCTGGAAATTAATAAGTAATTATGTAAATATTGCAGGATATAAGGTTAATGTAAAAAGTTTATCACTTTGGTATAAACCAGTAACGAACAGGTAGAATATGAAATTTGGCAGGATGAAGATGATAGCCAAGTAGCTATAGGGTGCTTCTCCTATAAAAATGAACCAGTGTGGCAGAGAGGAGCAAAAAACAGTTAAAATTATTCTTTTTTAAAAAAACTGGCATGAGGAACACTGCCTGATGGAAAGGGTGGGAACAAGGGTCTTTGCATAGACCTGCCAATAGATGGCAGAAGGGGAGCTTGATCACCTCCTGGAATCCACTAATAGTCTCCAGTCTGAAGGAAAGGACTGAAAGGCAGTAGAAGGAAATACTGTCTCAAGATGAACCATTGACTCCTAGGATTATGGTGGAGGGTTGGAGAATGTGTTGTGTGATTGCGTGTGAATGAGAGGACAGCAGAAGGGTTCTGACCTGACCAAAGGGCCAAGGCAAGTATTGAGTCCCAATCTAAGCTGGTGACGATCTCACACAGCTGAAGGCAACCCCAACCCTGTCATGGGATTGGTCCTGGTTGGGGTTTGTACCAACCCATCAATTGCTAAGAGGTGTCCGAAATATCTCTGCAAGGAGTACAGCTGGAGGAGGACAAAGCAACTGTCCCCACACCCCTCATTCCCTTATTTGTGTGTGTCTGCCCTCTATTAGGGGGAGGAAATGGGTGGAAACCAAAGTAAGAATACCCCCCTAGACTGTATGCTTAAGAACTTTGACAAATGTTTCTGTGGAGATTGTTATGGTGTCAAATTGTCTTGGAGAAAGCTCTGTACATTCTATGAAATAGATTGGCCCTCTTTCGGAGTTAAGTGGCTGTCAGAGGGATCCTTGGCTAGAAAAGCCATTAGGAAAGTATACAGAATTATATATCACCCAGACCAATTCCCTTACATCGACTGTTGGCAGGATGTGGTCTTTGCATGGCCCTCTTGGCTAAAAGTTTGCTGGGAAGACAACTGCAAAATAATGGTAACCCTCAAAACAGCCTAGTCCAAAAGCGGCTAAAGAAACACGTCCTGACTGGAGTACTAAATGCTCAGGCATATGCCCAAAATCAGTCCCCAGAGGAGGACTAACCCTAACCCTAACCCTAACCCTAGGAAACCTTACTCTAAAACAACAAATGCAAGCCTTAGGTTCAGCCTTAAATATCCATTATCAAGTCAGAGAATGGCTACCAGTCAATTTAACTACCAATGCCCATCTTTTAAACCAGGTGATATGGTGTGAGTAAAAGAACGGAATGTACAGCCTCTAAAACCCCTCTGGAGATGCCCATTTACAGTTCTTTGTCTACTCCAACTGCAGTCAAAGTAGTCAAAATAGTTCCCTGGATCCATTAGAGCAGAGTTAAGTCTGCCTCCCAGGACTGGGAGTGCACCACAAATCCATTGACTCCCCTTAAACTGACCCTCCAGAAAGTCACCAAGGCCGACAGAAAACCCGAAATGGATTCCCCAAGCCCTGCTCTAGCCACTCTGGGACTGGCTAGTCTATGCATAGCTGAAGTTTGAGGATCCACTGGCTTTGTTTCAGCCACATACCGGATGCTGGCTGATCTATGTATGGCAGAAGCTTGAGGACTCAATGGGCCTTACTGATAAGCCATTGTTTCACTTTGTCAGCCTTTGTATTTGCCAATTGCTATACTGTTTGTCATTTTATTTGCTATAGGACTGACTTCATTTGCTATAGAATTGACAGAGTTGACCCTTACCAATTGGACATGTTGGGGGAAAATCTCATTGGCATTTCTGTTCTTTCTTATGTTAGAAAACTTGCCCATGTCCCAGTACTAAAATGGCAGGACATAAAAATTGGCAATTGGTTTGAAAACATCTTCTTGGGTCTGGGAGGACTTAAGTACATTATTGGACCTGTAATACTCTTGTTGGGATCCTGTCTTATCCTCCCTTGTATAGCCCAAATAATTATTAACTCCATCTCTAAGTTTGTGGAAACAGCTGTTGAACGAAAAACTGTGGCCCACATAATGTTAATGCACCAAACTAAAGATGATGCTCTTAATCCATGAAGGGCTGAGTATCAAAGGGGGGAATGTGGCTGAGAGGGGCTAAAAACAGTAAAAATGATTCCTTTTGAAAAATCAACCTGCTAGCTCCAAACCTGCTAGACATGGGATGTGATAAATCCAAATAGCCATAGGCGACTTTCCTGAAAATGCAAGATAGTAATCGATTCACAATCTCACCCCCTGCATCCTCTCTTTGTGAAGTTATTGGTTTACCAACCCCTGCTAGTCATGTATACCCTGAAGATAATTTATTCCTTGAAAATCTGGTTTTGCTAAATACAGCCTTGCAAATTCCAAAGAAAAATGTATAACCATACAACCCATACCCTCTCCCTTACCTAAACTAACAAATGAAATCCCTCTCCTCTTTCTCTGGGTTGCTCAGCCTCGGAGCATTAGCCCACTGAGTCATGCCAGTGCTAATAAACCACTACTTCCTGAGATAGCCTCAGTGTCATGGTTTCTCTGTTTTCCCGTAACACCAGAACAGAGAGTTTTTCAGGACTCAGAGAGGAAGAAGAGCAGCAGGAGACCCCATAACTCATCAGAAAAGCAACAAGATTCACAGAGTTCAAAGAAGAGAAAAAGTTATCAGCCTGGGTTGGAACAAGCCAGACTCACCTAAATCGCTATACAAACTATGAGTAGCCTCTAGAAGCAGTGGGGGAGACAAGAGAAGGGAATTCAGGAGATCTGTGATGCCGCTGATATGGACTTGTATCTGGTCAGTTATTGGCTCAATGAGTCAGCAAACAGAGCCTCAAAGAGTGTTGGCTCTGCTGGACTGGCAAGCCAAGCGCCGAGAGTGTCTCAGCTCTGTTCTGGAGTCTTGCTGTCTTCTACCAGCTGTGCCCTGCTCCATCAGCTGGCAAGCCAGCCTCCAGAGTGTGCAGCTCTTTAGCTCCAGTGATCTTCAGCAGCTTTTAGAGTCCAAGTTCTTGTCTCATGCCCAGGAGAAATGGGGACATGGATGACCAAAAAAGTGAGAAAGTGGTATTTATTGGGAAGACAGAAAAACAGCCACAGCAGGAGGGGACCTGACGGAGTTACTAATCTGGGGCCAAAACCCTGTGCTTATATAGACCTAAGATCAAGCTGATTGGCTAGCATTCGCTGTGAGCCGATTGGTTGGTATTAGCTGTGCTGATTGGTCATTACTAAGAACCAATCTGCTGGAGGTAGAGACCTAATAGTGAGCTGATTGGTAGGCACTTAGAGAGCTGATTGGTTTGTTTTCCAGTCCTGGTAGTGGGTGTTTTTGGCTTTAGGCTGAGGGGCGGGGAGTTTGTTTACTGACCTGAGTGTTTCAGTCTGAGAGGCCTGAGGAAGTTTTCTACTTTGTTACCAGGGATCTGCTCTGTCTAGTTGTTTTCTAATTACCTCATCTCTCATTCCCGTCTCTGGAGTAGTAACCCTAACTGCTGTTAGAGAGTAAGGATGATAACCTGTCTGGCTACTTCCTGCTGGGTGTTGTATGTGAATGACAGGGATTCTCTGGAGGGCGACCTAAGGGTCCTTGATAATAGGAAGCTTCTAAACAAGGTTCCATCTTCATCGCCATCTGGAGTTTGATGGCCTCCAGGCAAGAAGAAACAAATTTTATAATGAGGTTAACTAGGCATGGACCAAACACAAGCAATACAACAAAAGGAGCTATTAAGCGAAAAGCCCAAGTCCATACATTGGAAATCCCTAGAGAGGATAGAAAGGATTGCAACCAACTGGGTCCTGAATCACCCTGTTCTCATAAAGAGTCAATAATTTTCATATTATTTTTTATAATCTATAAGTTTTCTTCTACCTGGGTGGAAGTGTTAATCCAGAAACAAGTTTAATTTAATAATGTGCATGTTCCTCCATGTTCTGCCATTAAACATATCCAACACTTAAATGTTTTGTAGGAACACAGTAGCTAGTGAGTCAACAGATGTTTGTTTATCCTCAATAGCAGCTACTGTGACTTTTCACTCGCTGTACCATGAGGGTGAGATTTAATATAGATTTTTCTAACAGGGGTTTCCTGACAAACCAAAAGAAATCTCTGGCAAGGAAATGTTCTAGTCCAGGTCTTTGCAGGATTGGTTGGTCCAGGACACATCCTCCTAGATTAGACATATTAAAGCTAGGCATGTTAGTGCTGAACAGAGACCAGAAATCTCTGCCACTGTGTTGTCACAGTAGGGATTGTTCCACAAAAGATTCTAAATTCAGAATATGCCCAGAAGAAACCATTTGAGTTTGATTGAGGATCATCGCCTTAGGAATAGCAGCCGCTATTGTACAAGCACCGTTCCATCTGTAAGGTGGAACCAAGTACAATCCTTGACCACATAAAAAGAAATACACAGTTCTGATTAAGGAAGGTGCCCCGATGGTTCCAAATGGGAAAAATAAATTGTGACTTCAAAAATAAAGTGACTTCATTAGAGTCGTGGGAAATGTCTCTTCAGATAATCCTAGCTGTACCCATTTGGCACTCTCTCAAGAGCCTGTTCCATTGTTTTTACAGGCTCTGCAGGCATGATGGACCAGATTGTGCTCTGGAAAAGTTTAGAGAGGATAGTTCCAAGGTTTCATAATATGAAGACTTACCTATACCTTGGGTTATAATGATTCCAGTGTGCTGACACATTAGAACAAGGTAGCCAAAGGGGCTGGTGATACGATAACAGGTGTCAGTGCAATTCACCAGATCCTGACAATTTGGTGTGTTCGTGGTTGTATGCTCTGACCAATATATCCAGTGTTTTTCGATTATGACTTTGTGCTGTCCAGTTTTGGTAGAGACTCCATTAGAGACTATTGCCCATGGTCCCTATACCCCTAGTGATTTTGTATTTTGGTGAAACACAGTTATATTACAATACTTGGGGAAGCCATTCCACCCAGGATAATTCTAAGTGCAATTGAAAACAGAGAGAATAATTTCCTCACATTTCTGCCACTTCTTCAAACTTAATTGAGGCATTTTTGCCTCAGTGAGCTTTCTGATTGGATTTCACTGCTTCCTGTAAGGGCAGTGAATTCATACCAGGAACCACTGAGATTTCTAATCTGCTTGAGAGACAATGGTAGAACAATCAGGGGTTGACTTAGAGAAGGTCCTTCTTGTAGGCATATCCAACAGTTTGAATAATTACCCTGTTGAGCCAAGTACATAATGGAGAAAGGAAGGGGGCACTTATAGGGCTAATGATGATAAAAAACAGGTAGTAAAATAGATTAGGCATTTTGCTCCTTCTCAAGAGGAAAACTTCAGGGGAAGGAAATAATTCATCAGTGTTCAGGACTAAGGGGTTCTTGACAAAGACATTTAATGGTGCAAGTTAAGAAAACAACAAAGACAGCAAGTATAGGTAGAACTATAAGGAGGAAATCCATACACAGTTAATTAATGGCACTTATCTTTTACGATTCTTAGTCTGATTCTGAGTGCTCTTCCAGGTCAGCAACTTCTCCTGGACTACAGGCTTTCACTCTAGTATGATGGATCCAGGAGTCTATTCTGGTGACCTTTACTACTGAAGGAGTGGAGGGAAGAAGAGTGCAGGGTCCCTCCCAATCTGGGCTCAGAGAAGGGGAAAAAGAGGGAAGAGCCTTCATCAGTATCAAATCTCCTGAGTTCCATATACATTCTACAGTATACCAATTTTGCTTGCATGTGCCCTCTGTGTTTTTGTCCAATACTTTCCTTCCTTTAAATTGCCATCCTCTTTATTGCAGGACAAAAATTTACTACACAAGATTCCTTCCTATACAAAACCATTCTGTCATTTGCGTCCCTCCTGACCAAAAACACATTGCCACACCAACAACTTTTCTTTACACCATTGCTGTGCTTTTCTGGCTTCTCCCTGTCACCTTTCTATATAGTTTTCTACATTTACATTTTGAATTCACCTCTAGCAACTTTAATTATGACAAGTCTATATCCCAACATGGATGGCCAGGACCAAATGGCTGGCACCTGTGTTAATTACTTTGGGTTCCAGCACCCTAATATTCACCTAGGGGTTGTTGGGTCAGACCCCAGATCTAGATTAGAACTTTCAGGACCATTCCTTTTCTTTCAGACACATAAAAGTTAAATGTCTTCCCTAGGGGTAGGCTAAGAGTTGGTGCTGCAGTTAAGGCTTATTTTATTTTATTTTATTTTTTATTTTTTGAGTTGGAGTCTCACTCTGTCACCCAGAGTGGAGTGCAGAGGCACGCTCTTGGCCACCGCAGCCTTGACCTGCTGGGCTCCAGCGATCCTTTCGCCTCAGCTTTCAAAGTAGCCAGAACTACAGATGCGTGCTACTACACCCAGCTAATTTTTGATTTATTGTAGAGATGAGGTCTCGCCAGGTTGCTCAGGTGGCTCTTGAACCCGCGGGCTCAGGCAATCCACTTGCCTTGGCCTCCCAAAGTGCTGGGATTACAGGCTGCGGCACCGAGCCCGGCTCAAGGCTCATTTTAAATGATCAAAGGTCTTCTCAGTCTCTGGTGACCAAATTAGAAAGTGAATATTAGCTGACTGAGTCTCCTTCACCAGTTGAGGAGTGTACTACTCTACTGTATCCAGGAATCCATAGCCCACAAAATTCTGTAATGCCCAAGAATCCCCTCAGTTGCTTGAGAAATTTTTGGAGGGTAAAGGAGGCAACATGCTTAACTCTTTCTTTGCCAAGTACTCTGGTCCCTTCTCATAGGACTGGGCCTAGTTATTTCACAAAGCCTTGACAGAGCTGAGACTTGGATTTTAAGACTTTATATTTTCTGTCAGCCAGAAAATTAAGAAGAGCCTTACAACCTTCCTGAAAGATCCCTTCAATTGGGGTGCACAGAAGGATGTCACTGACATATTGCAATACCTTTACCTGAGGGAAAGAGAACTCAGAGAGGTCTCATGACAATGCTTGCCCATATAGATGGGGACTATCTCAAAGTCCCCGGGGCAGTACTGTCCATGTTAATTGGGAGGTTTGGTTGGAAGGATCTTCAAAGGCAAATATATATTGGGAATCATGATGTACTGGGATGCAAAGGAAAGCATTCTTTAGGTCCAGGACTGTGAATCATTTGGTTCCCTCAGGTATTTGGGTTAATAGAGTATAGGATTGGAAAACACAGGATGATTTGGAACCACAGACTCATTAACAAGGCAGAGGTCCTGACTAGTCTCATTCCCCATTGGGTTTTTGTACTCCCAATATCATGGTGTTACCAGGGTTGTTGCAGAGTTTAAGGATGCCCTGCTTCTTCAGATTATTAATAATAACTTCCAATCCCTTCTTAACTTCAGATTTTGGGGTATTCTGTTTTGGTTGGGGAAGGAGGTGTGGTCCTTAAGATGAATACCAATGGGGCTGGTGGTTGGAGCCCAGCCAATTTCTCCCTGAATTGCCCACACTCCTGGATTGATATTGATTTCCACAGGGGAAGGCAGAGAAGCTATCCAGGGACCAGAAGAACAATGGCTCCCATATGAGCCAAAATATCCCTTCCTAACAGATGACTTGGACTCTCAGGCACTATTAGGAAGGCATGAGTAAACAAGAGGTCTCCCCAGCTACAACTTATAAGGGGTTGAAATAGGTGTCAGATTAAAGGTTGTCCTGAGAGGCCCTGTACAGTTGTACTAAGGGAGGAGAGGAGACCTGGATTGAAGAGGAGAACAGACAGAGAAGTGTCCATGTCCAAGAGGAAGTTTGTCTTCCTCCCTTTGACCTCCAAAAGAACTCAGGGCTACAGGATAGTAATGATGGTCTGAGCCATTGGAGCCAGGGAGGTGAGTCCCAGGACTTTTCAGTCCGACTGGACCATTTTGTAAGGTTGGTTCTGGACCCAATGGCCTGGGCCTCCAGGGACAGTCTACCTTCTAATAGTCTCCCTCACAGATTGGACATGGTCTCAGTGGCTTTGACTTTCCCCTGCTGGCAGGGCAGTCCCTCCTATAGTGCCCTGGCTTGCTGCATCTGGAGCAGGTTACAGGTGTACTTCAGGGAATCTGGGGTGTATACACCTGTTAGGCAGCTACTAGAGCTCTTTCCTTTGTCTTGTATCTCCTCTCTTTTTCCTGAGCCTCTTCTGGTAACAAAGTAACAAACGTCCTGCAGGCCCTTTGGAATCACACTCCCTACAAGAGCCTCAGATTAAAGTCAAAAACACTCACTGCTGGGATTGGAAAACAAACCAATTAGATCACTGCTAAGTGTCCACCAATCAGCTTACTATCAGGCCTTTACTTCCAGCTGATTGCTCTTAGTACTGACCAATCAACACAGCTAGTGCCAACCAATCAACTCAAAACTAAAGTTAGCCAATCAGCTTGTCTTAGATCTCTATAAGCATCAGGTTTTGGCACCAAATCAGCAACCCTTTCAAGTCCCCTTCTGCCATGGGAGCTTTTCTGTCTTCTCAATAAATTCTGCTTTCTCACCTTCTAGCTGTCTGTGTCTCTCATTCCTCCTGGGTATGAGACAAGAACCTGTACTCTGAGAGCTGCTGAAAATCATTGAAGCTGAAGAGCTGGTGCACCCTAAAGGCTTACTTGCCAGCCAATGAAGCTGGCAGAGCTGGTAGAAGAGAACTAGATTCCAGAACAGAGCTGAGACACTCTCGGGACTTGGCATGCCAGCCTAGCAGAGCTAATACTCTCGAGGCTTGCCTTGTCAGTCCAGCAGAGTAAACACTCTTTGAGGTTCAGTTTGCTGGCCTATTGAGACGATAGCTGACCAGATAAAAATCCATATATTTGAAGGCTCATCCAGGATTCATCAGAAGAGTAAGTTAAAGTAAACTTATCTCTGTACTGTCATTTCCTCAAGTTTTTTTTTTTTACTCTCTTTAAAAACAAATAAACAAGACTCTGCCAGCTAGTGAAAAGTGAATAACACAGCTGCTGGTCTACAATGCGCAGAGGACAGACCTGCTAGAGAGGACTTGGTTAATCCCCCATTGCCCTCAGGTGTTGGGAATGTTGGCCCTGTTCCAATCCAGTTTCCCTTCATGGAGGTCTAGTCATCATGTGGAATTGGAAGAAGTTTGAGGGCATCTGGTCAAGGCTATACCTTGGTGTAACCCAAAGGCTCCCAGGCTCATCCCAATTCCTGACAGCCTGATAGGGTATTGGCAGAAGGCTTCCAATCTTGGCTATTACACTTTTTTCAGCCTTTCCTACCGTATTTTCTTCTCTTTGGGATTGCTGTGGTTACTGCATCTATTTGGTGCTTGATAGTGTGGGTGTTTCAGTAGCTTAAGGAGTTGGTGTTACTAGGCAGTATTGGTAGTTGACTTAATCCTTTTTGAAAAATCAGCACACACAAGGTATGTTCATTATTCCAAATGCAAAGGGTAGGAGAAAAATTATCTGAGTGAATAATTGACGAAAACTCTCCTGGCCTTGTCAGAGATTTAAATATCAAGATACAAGAAGCCTAAAGAACACCTGGAAGATTCACTGCAAAAAGGTCATCCCCAAGGTATATAGTCACGAGGTTACACAAAGTTAATGTGAAGAAAAGAATTCTAAGAACAGTGAATCAAAAGCATCAAATAATGTATAAAGGTAAACTATCAGACTAACAGCAAACTTTTCAGCAGAAACCCTGTGAGCCAGAAGGGATTGGGGTCCTATCTTCAATCCACTGAAACAAAATAGCAGTCAGGCAAGAATTTTTTTTTTTTTTTTGAGTTGGAGTCTCACTGTGTCGCTCACTCAGACTGGAGTGCAGTGGCCACTCCCGGTCACTGCAGTCTCAACCTGCTGGGCTCCGGCGATCCTTCCGCCTCAGCCTTCCAAGTAGCTGGAACTACAGGCATGCGTTACCATGCCTGGCTCATTTTTTGATTTATTGTAGAGATGAGGTCTCGCCAAGTTGCTCAGGCGGGTCTTGAACCCGTGGGCTCAGGCAATCCTCTCACCTCAGCCTCCCAAAGGCGCGGGATTACAGGCTGAGCCACCGAGCCTGGCTAGGCAAGAATTTTATATCCTGCAAAAACTAAGTTTTATAAATGAAAGAGAAATAAAATCTTTCACAGACTAGCAAATTCTGAGGGAATTTGTCACAACTAGATTGGCTGTACAAGAAATATTCAAATGAGTTCTAAATATTGAGATAAAAGTTTGCAATATGCCAATGGAAAAACATTGTAAATCATAAAGTTTATGGAGCTTACAGAGAACAACACAATAGAAGAAAACAGCAACCTAACAACCAATATAATGAATGGCATGGTACCATACATGTCGTTATTAACCTTGAATGTAAATGGTTTCAATGCCTCTCTTAAAATACATAGATTGGCAGAATGGATTAAAAAACACAATCTAAATATCTGCTGCCATTAAGATACTCACTTAACACACAAAGACTCCTATAGACTCAAAGAAAAGGTGGAAAAATGCAGTGCACATGGAATTACAAAAAAGAAGCTGAAGTAGCCAATCACATATCAAATAAAAAACTTTAAATTAACAACAGTAAAAGGCAAAGGAGGTTATTATGTAATGATAAAGGAATCAATCCAACCAGAAGATATAACAATTTAAAATATTTGCGCCTAGCACTAGAGCTTCTAGCTTTATAAAATAAATTCTAGGACAACCCTCTTGGGTCCCTTCCCACTGTGGGAGCTTTTCTGTCCTCTCAATAAATCCTGCTTTCTCACAAACAACAACAACGACAACAACAAAACAAAATTCTACTAGTCCTGCAAAAATAGATAGACAGCAAAACAATAATAGTGGGAGTCTTCAACTCTCCATTGACAGCAACAGACAGATTATCAAGGCAGAAAATCAACAAAGAATCATTATAGTTAAACTGGACCCTAGTGCAAATGGAACTAACAGACATCTACAGAACATTTTATCCCCATACTACAGAATATACATTTTTTTTCATCATTACATGGAAAATTCTCTAAGATAGATCATATTATAGGACACAAATCAAGTCTCAATAAATCAAAAAATTAAAATCATATCAAATATTTCCTCAGGCCAAAGCTGAATAAAACTAGAAATTAATGACAAGAAAAATTCTCAAAAACAAACAAATACATGAAAATTAAACAACCTGTTTCAAAATGATATTTGGGTCAACAATGAAATCAAGTTGGAAATTTAAAAATTTATTGAGTGGCTCACACATTTAATCCCAATACTTTGGGAAGCCAAGGCAGGAGGATTCCTTGAGCTAGGAGTTTGAGACCAAGTTGGGAAACATAGCAAAACCTTAACTCTACCAAAAGTAAAAAAATTAGCCAAGTATGGTGGTACACACCTGTAGCCTCAGCTACTCAGGAGGCAGAGATGGAAAGATCACCTGAGCCAGGAGGTTGATGCTGCAGTGAGCTATGATTGTGCCACTGTATTTCAGACTGAGTGATGAAGTGAGGCCTCAACTCAAAAATAAATTTAAAAAAATTCCTTGAAATGAATGACAACAGTGACTCAAGTTATCAAAACCTCTGGGACATAGCCTAAGCTGTACTCAGAGGAAAATTTATAGTGCTTAAGGCAAACATGAAAAAGACTGAAAGATTACACATTGCCAACCTAACATCGTACCTCAAGGAGCTAGAAAAACATGAACAAACCAAACCTAAAGCTAACAAAAGAAAAAAAATTAATAGCAAAGATCAGAACAGAACTAAATGAAGTTGAAACAAACAAACAAAAACATACAAAGGATCAGTGAAAAAAAAGTTGTTTCTTTGAAAAGGTACACAAAATTAGTAGATCACTAGCCTAGATTAATTAAGAATCAAAGGGAGACAATTTAAACTAGTTCAGTCAGAAATGAAAATGGAGACATTATGACTGATACAACAGAAATATAAAAGATCATTTGAAATTATTATGAACACCTTTATGCAACCAATCTAAACAATCTAGAGGAAAAGAACAAATTCTTAGAGACATACAGCCACTCAACCTTGTATCAGGAAGAAATATAAACTGTGAATAGACCAGTAACAAGTAGCAAGATTGAATTAGTAATTAAAAGTCTCCAAACATAGCCGGGCTCGGTGGCTCAGCCTGTAATCCCGCGCCTTTGGGAGGCTGAGGTGAGTGGATTGCCTGAGCCCGCGGGTTCAAGACCCGCCTGGGCAGCGAGACCTCATCTCTACAATAAATCAAAAAATCGGCTGGGTGTAGTAGCGCATGCCTGTAATTCCGGCTACTTGGAAGGCTGAGGCGGAAGGATCGCCGGAGCCCTAGCAGGTCGAGGCTGCGGTGGCCGGGAGCGGCCACTGCACTCCAGTCTGGGCGACAGAGTGAGACTCCAACTCAAAAAAAAAAAAAAAAAAAAAGTCTCCAAACAAACAAAAGTCCAAAACAGGATAGACTCATAACTTTCAAAGAACTGGTACCAATCCTACTGAAGTTATTCCAAAAAATTGAAAAGGAGGGAATTATTTCTAGCTTGTTCTACAAAGCCAGGACAATACACAACAGCAAAAACTACAGACCCATATCCCTAATGAACACAAATGCAAAAATTCCCAATGAAATACTAGCAAACCAAATTCAACAACAACAACAAAAAAAATCCACTGTGATCAAGTGAATTTTATCCCGGGGATACAAGGATGGTTTTACATACTCAAGTCAATACACATGACCTACCACAAACACAGAATTAAAAACAAAAATCGTACGATCATTTCAATAGATTCAGAAAAAGCATTTGAGAAAATTCACCATTGCTTCATGATAAAAACCCTCAGCAAAATAGGCATAAAAAGAACGTTATGGGGAAAAGGAAAATGGTGGTGGAGTCAGTTGAACTGTGCAAGTCCCTGTGGGAGTGAATGAGTGTTTGGACCAATTTGCATGTCTGTGTGTAGGGCATATGTAAGTGGCAAACTGTGTGGGGACTCTGGAGCAAGTGGTCAAAGCACTTCTGGTGAAGCAGCTGGTGCCACTGCTGCTCTGCTCGAACCCTAGCACGTCCCAGGATGCAGAAGATGAGCACCATTTTCTAAGCTCAACAAAGCCCTTCCTGGGAAGAAGTTGTGGGAGCAACTGCTGGAGCCAGGATCTGACCCCCACCACAACACCAGGCCAGACACTGGCAGTGAGGACCACAGAGGGAGCCCAGCAAGGGCCGCAGAGGGAGCACAGCCAGGGCTGCAGAGGGAGTGCAGTGAGGGAACCAGAGGCAGAGTCCCACAGAAGTGACAGGGAGCTGCCACCACCTCCAGTACCAGGCTAGGTTGAAAGGCCCCACCACCAGGACTTCAAATCCAGAGACTATGGAACTTGGTGGGGAAGGAGGTGTCTTTCCTCACCCCATGTGCGGCAGGAACTGAGAAGAGGAACTGAGAAGCCAGTCTAAAGCCTGGGCTGAGTAGTGTTCTTGGGTGGCCTCTGTGAAACAGTAGTCCTCTGTCTTAAGACCAGGGGGTGATCTCTGCATTGTTTAGAAGTTGCTCTCCATGAACCCAGAGAGGATCTCCCTCAGTGCACAAGTCCTGCTGGGTAATGGTGGATGAGGAGCCACAGATGATTTACCTACCTACCCTGAGCCAGCTGCTGGGCAATAGACACAGAGTAGATTTGACCAAGAAGGAGGCTAGTGAGTGCCTAGATGACTCCCTCCCTACCTCAGCAATGAGTGAAAGAGATCAGGAGAGCAGGGTAGAGGCTAAAGACCCATTCCCCTGCTGCAAATTGGATACAGGGGGAGTTGTGACCATGCTGGGAGAGGACGAAAGGGGGAGTCCAGAGATGCTGAGTCAAGTCACTCCCCCACCTTCCTGGGGGCATGCACTGCCTATCCATTGCAGGCAGTAGGAGTGAATAATCTACCAACTTAAGTTTCAACAACGAAGAGAGAAAATGAGGAACAGACCTGCAGTTGCAGAACCCACAAGAAGAAGCTTTCCCCTCCAAGGAGATATACTAAAGCTGAGAAATCTCTACCAGTTATTTTTTTGTGTTTTGGCTTTTTCTCTTTTTTTTTATGTTTGCTTGTCTCATTTGTTTGTTTGTAGGTTGGTTCTGTCTTTTCTTTCATCTTTCTTTTTCTTTCTCTTTGTTTTTTTCCGCTCTTTCTTCTTTCTTCCCTTTTTTCTCTTTTTCTTTCCTATCTTTTTTCTCTTATACTCTATCTTGGATTCAAGGGTGGCACAAGCATACCCATTGTTAATGTTATTTTGTATAGAGAACTTTCTAGAGAGCAAGTTCCAGGTGGCTCACTCACCAGATAAAAAGCACTGTGACCTGTCAGTAAGTTCTAAATCCTTGTGGCACCTCTTCAACCCCTTAGTAAGTGCTCAGAATTGTAAAGATATAGCACAATGCCCCACCACCATCCCTATTTCATAACTGAACAAACTCAGAGGCCTGGCTTAGGGAGGAACAGAAGGTAGAGCAAATATCAGAAGTGATTGCTTCTCCATTCCCCACTGAGCAATGGAATTAAAAGGAAAGATAAGAGAACTGCTACAAATGAAGAAAAACCTACAAAAAATCACTGGTAACCCCTAGAGTCCCCCCAAAAAGAAAGTGCCTGAAAGAACAGCTACTGGGGTACAAACAATAGTTATCTCTGAGAACAACTGTATCCAGAAGGTACTTACAGAGATCAGAAAATTGATGGATAGAATAAATAAAAATCAAGAAATGCAAGGACTAAAAGAAATTGCAATGGAGTTAGACTCAAGAAAGCATATTTAGAAATAATGGAAATAAGGAATTCCATCCAATAAATAAACAACTAACTGACAAGCATAGGAAGCAGAACTGACCAAGCAGAAGAAGGAATCTCAGAACTGGGTGATCAAAATATGGAATTAACCCAAGCTATTAAAAATATAGAAAAAAAACTTAAGAAAGAGGAAACTCTCCAAGAGATGTGCAACTTTATCAGGAAGATAAACCCATGTGTAATCGGTATACCTGAAGTAGAAAGTAAAGAAAAAAAACCTTGGAACAAACATTTCATGAGGTCATTCAAGAAAACTTTCCTCATCTGGTCAAAGAGAAGACTATACAAGCACATAAGATTCAGAGAACCCCTGCAAGACATTTTATGAGAAGACCAACCACTGGACACACATAGTAATTTCCCTACATAAAGTTGGTATAAAGAAGAAATCCTTAAGGCAACATGGGGAAAAGATCAGACTACTTACCGGGGGATACCAATCAGAATCACCTCAGATTTATCTGCATAAACACTACAGATCAAAAAGGATTAGATCCCAATTTTTAATGTTCTCAAGGATAAACAATTTCAACCAAGAATTTCCTACCTAGCCAAGTTAAGCTTCATTGGCAATGGAGAATTAAAATTCTTTCCAGGCATCCAGGCTCTGAGAGAATATGCTGCCTCCAGACGAGCTCTACAGGAGATGCTTTAAAAAGTGCTGTACAGGATGTGGAGAAAAGGGAATGTTTCTACTCTGTTGGTGGGGAGTGTACACTATAATATAGCCTTTGTGGAAAACAGTGTGGCAATTTCTAAAAGATCGAAAACTGACCTTCCATACAACCTAGCAATCCCCCTTCTGGAAATACACCCGGGTGAAGTCCAATCATTCTACAGAAAAGATACCTGTGCACACATGTTTATTACAGCACTATTTACAATAGCAAAAACATGGAACCAACCATGCTGACAATCAATAGTGGACTGGATAAAAAAATATGTGGTACATATGATAGAATATTATGCAGCCATGAAGAAGGACAAAATTATGGACTTTACAACAATCAGTATAAATTTTGAGTGTATCATACTCAGTGATCTATTACAGAAAAAAAGAACTAAGTATCACATGTTCTCACTTATAAGTGGACCCTAAACATTTATCATATTACTACATGAAAGGAATTGGCAATAGTGGGTCACTGCAGGGGAGTTGGGGCACCTAACATTAATAATGGTACCTGATCCCAAACTGAGCAAAGTGAGGTCCAATGGGAGACCCAAACTTCACCTGCATGATAACCACTTATTTACCTAACCCTGAATTGTACCCCACATCTTTTTTTTTTTGAGTTGGAGACTCACTCTTGTAGCACAGACTGGAGTGCATTGGCACGCTCAATGCCATCACAGCCACAACCTGCTGGGCTTAGGTGATCCTTCCACCTCAGCCTTCCAACTACCTGGAACTACAGATGCATGCTACCACACCCAGCTAGTTTTTGTTATTTATTATAGAGATGAGGTCTCACCAAGTTGTCCAGGCTGGTCTCAAACCCCCACGTTCTACCTCACATCTTTAAACTAAAAAAAGAGCATTCCTCAAAATAATAAAAGTCATATACAACAAACCCACTGCCAGTGTCATCCTAATGGAGAAATCTTGAAATGCATTTCCCCTCAGAACTGGAAAAAGGTAAGGATATCCCCTTTTACCACTCCTATTCAACATAGGTCTGGAAGTCCTAGCTAGAGCAATCAAGCAAGAGAAAGAAATAAAATGTATCCAAATTGGAATAAAAGGACTCAAACTACTTCTTTATGCTGATGATATGGTCTTATACCTAGACAATTCTAAAGACTCCTTTAAAAGTCTCCTGCACCTGATGCATGAATTCATTAGTCTTGGGACACAAAATCAACACACACAAATCAGTAGCAGTGCTATATACCAATAGCAACCAAGCACAGAATAAAATTGAGAGCTAAAATCTATTTACAATAACAGACAAAAAAGCTAAAATACCTAGGAATATATTCAACCAAGGAGGTGAAAGATCTCTATAAGGAGAACTACAAAACACTGGTGAAAGAAAGTATAGAGGACACAAAGGAGAAACATCCCATGCTCATGGATTGGAAGAAACAACATTGTTAAAATGATCAATTACCCAAAGTAATCTACAGATTCAATGTAATTCCTATTAATCTACCAATTCATTTTTTGTATAATTAGAGAAAACAATCCTAAATTTCATATGGAACCAAAAGGGATCCAGAATAGCCAAAGCAATCCGAAGCAGACACAAAGACCAATGGAACAAAATAGAGAATCCAGAAATAAACCCACATACCTACAACCAATTGATCTTTGAGAAATCAGGGGGAAAAAAAACCACTAAGGAAAGGACACCCTATTTAATAAATGGTGCTGGAAAAATTGCGTAGCTACATGCATAAAAATATAATTTGATCACTTTCTCTCACAATATACAAAAATTAACACAAGTTCGGTTAAACACTTAAATGCCAAATCTGAAACAATAAAAATCCTAGAAGAAAACCTAGGAAGAATTGTTTTGAACATTGGCCTAGGCAAAAAGTTCATGACTAAAACCCCAAAAGTGAATGCAACAAAAACAAAAAAAAATGAGATTTAGTTAAACCAAAAGACTTTTGCACAGCAAAATAAATAATCAATAGAGTAAATAGACAACCTACAGAATGGAAGAGATATTAACAAACTATACATCTGACAAAAGACAAATATCCAGAATCTACAAAGAACTCAAACAAAGCAGCAAGAAAAGAGCAAATGACGCCAATAAAAAGTGGGCAAATGACATGAACAGATATCTTTCAAAAGAAAACATACAAATGACCAGCAAACGTATGGAAAAATGTTCAACATCACTAATCATCAGGGAAATGCAAATTAAAACCACAATGAGATACTGCCCTATACCAGTCAGAATGGTGATTATTTAAAAAATTAGAAAACAATAGACATTTGTTCAGATGAAATGAAAGGGGAATGCTTATACATTGTTGGTGGGAGTGCAAATTAGTAAAACCTCTATAGAAATCTATATAGAGATTTCTCAAAGAACTAAATGTAGATCTACCATTTGATCCAGCAGTCCCATTACTAAATTTCTCCCCAAAGGGTCAAAGGTTATTATACAAAAAAGGCAACTGCGCTAGAATGATTATTGCAGCACAATTCACAGGTGCAAAGGTGCAAAGATGTGGAATCAACCTAGATGCCCATTAATTGATCCGTGGATAATGAAAATGTCACACAGACACACAGACACACACACACACACACACACACACACACACACACACACACACAGTCATAAAAAAAATGAAGTAATGTCATTTGCAGCAACTTGTATGGAATTGGAAATCATCCTAAGTGAATTAATGCAGGAACAGCAAAACAAACACCACATGTTCTCGGTTACAAATGGGAGCTAAACTAAGAATCTGCAAAGGCATATAGAACAGTATAATGGACATTGGAGACTCAGAAGCTGGAGGGTGGGAGGCGGTAGAGGGATTCAAAAAAATCACCTATTGGGTACAATGTGCACAGGTCGGGATGGTTCATATACTTAAAGTCACTTCTTTGCTACCATACAATGCGTCCATATAAACAAAAACTATTTGTAGCCCCTAAAACCATTGAAACAAATATCAATAAATAATAAAAATAATATAACCTGTATTAGCACATTCTAAAAACAAAATAAATATATTTAACAAAATATGTGTAAGAGCTATAGAAGCAAATCTGCAAAGTTTTCATGAAAGTAACCAAAGAGCTAAATAAATATTACACATTCATCAGTAGAAAGATTCAATATTGACAAGATTTCAAATTCATCTATAGATTCAATGAAATCCCAGTCAAAATTGTTTCAAGTTATTTTGTGGATATGGGCAAAATGATTCTAAAGTTTATATGGAGAGGAAAAGGTTGCAGAATAGCCAATGTAATATTGAAGGAGAAAAACAAAATTCGAGGACTGACATTACTTGACTTGAAGATTTACTGCAAACTACACTAATCAAGACAGTGTAGCATTGGCAAAAAGAATAGACAAATAGATCAGTGAGCCCAGAAACAGACTCACATAAATATAGTGTCAACTTATCTTTGACAAAGAAGCGAAGGCAATATAATGGAGCAAAGATAGTCTTTTAAACAAATGGTGCTGAATCAAATGAGCATTTCTATGAAAACAAAAAACAAAAAAACTAGAACTAGATCTTACAGCTTTCACCAAAAAAACCCCACAAAATGAATCATAAATCTAAATGTAAAATGTAAAGCTATAAAACTCCTTGAAGATAACATAGAAGAAAACCCAGATGACCTTGAGTCTGGCAGTGAATTTTTATATGCATCACCAAAGACACAATCAATGACATAATGAATTGATAAGCTAATAAACTGAACTTTATTAAAATTAAAAGCTTCTGCTCTGTGATAGACAATACCAATAGATAGAGACGACAAACCATAGACTGGATGAAAGCATTTGCAAAGACACATCTGATACAGGAATCTTATCCAAAATATACAAAGAATGCTTAAACTCAACAATGTGAAAACCAATAAACCAATTAAAACATAGGCAAAAAGATCTTAACAGACACTTCATCAAAGAATATTTACAGAGGTTCAGTAAGCATATGAAAAGATGCTTCACATTTCATGTCATCAGGTAAACACACATTAAAACAAATATGAGACACCACCACACACCTATGGTCAAAATCTGCAATACAGGCAACACCAAATGCTGACAAAGATGTGAAGAAAAAGAAACTCTTACTCATTGCTGGTAAAAATACAAAATGGTACAGCAACTTGGGCAGTTTTGTACAAAACTAAACATACTCTTACCATATGATCAAGCAGTCAAGCTCCTTGATATCTACTTAAAGATGGTAACAGCTTATGTTGATACAAAAACCTGCACACTGATGTTCACAGCAGTTTTATTCGTGACTGACAAAACTTGCAAACAACCAAGATGACTTTCTCTAGTAGAATGGATAAATAAGCTATAGTACATCCAAACAATGGAATGTTATTCAGCACTGAAAAGGTATGAGCTATCAAACCATGAAAATACATGGGGGAAACTTAAATGCACATTACTAAACGCAAGAAGCCAGTCTCAAAAGACTGCATACTACATGATTTCAACTACAGGACACTCTGGAAAAGAGAAAAATATGGAATCAGTGAAAGATTAATGGCTACGAGGAGCTGGCAAGAGGTGGGTGAGGAGCAATAAACAGGTGAAGCAAAGAGGATTTGGGGGGCAGTAAAATTATATTATACTATAATGGTGGATACATATTTATAGTATTTATTTATTTATTCAAACTCAAAGAATGTGCAACACCAAGAGTAAATCCTAATGTAAACGCTGGTCTCTGAGTAATTATGATGTGTCGTTGCAGGTTTATCAGTGATAATAAATGAACCACTCTGGTAGGAGATGTTGATAATTGGAGGAGATTCTGCACATACAGGGGCAGGGGTTATATGGGAATTCTTTGTACCTTCCTCTCGATTTTACCGTGGAACCAAAATACTCTGAAAAAGAAAAGTTTTAAAAACTATTTTGTTGCCTAAAATCATAATATATTGACTTTCTTGGATGGGTTCAGAAACCTACAGGAGTTCACATACATGCAAACTTTTAATATTATAGATAAGGTTAAAAAAAAGTCTATAGGAACACACGGATAGGCACAATACTCTGTAAATATGTATTTCTGCACTAACTGCAGGGCACAAATGAGTTATCCTCTCTTGTCAGTATGGAACAGTAATGTCCAACCTCTGCTTACTGTTGCCTTGCTTTCCCCTTTGCAGCTCCAAATCCAGACTGTCAAAGCATCATTCTGAGGTTGTCTTACCCACATATTATGGAGTTCAGTGGCTACCTGTATTTATACTGAGAAGTGGTTCTCAAACTAGGTAGTATATTACAAACACTAGGTGGGCTTTTAGAACTCCCAAGGCCCAGGGTGACCTTACACCAATTAAATCACAATCTCCGGGGCAGCATCCAGCCATCAGTATTTTTGAAAGAATCCCAGATGATCCCATAGGTAGTCAAGCTAGAGAATCAGTGCATTGTCCGCTTCAAATGGGCCACAGAGCTCATCCAAGTGGCATCTTGCTACAGAAATTCACAAGCGTGGTCTTCTGTATTGTATTCTTATTTATCATAAAAATAGCATTAGACCCTTCAACTTGACTCAGTCCTCTTATAAATACTTCTTAAATGCTAAAAATTTGCTATTTTTAATAATAATGAAGATATGCATCATGCTTTTAAAAATAAATGGTCTAATTCTATGGGCAAAGCTAACTAAGCCTTACTTCAGCTTCAGGCAAAGGCCTTGTGACATAGTTGAACATGCACCAGATTGGGAGAAAATAGACATGAGTTCTAGTTCTGCATCTGCCATGAGCTTCCTGGACAGATCTCCTAGTTTCCTTGTCTTTAGTTTTCCCATCTACCAAGGAGTGTTTCCCAAGCTCCAGTTTTCAAATACCTCTCACCTTCATCATTTTTGACAGAGCTAAATACCACCTGTAGCATTATTTACTTTAAAGTGTTCTTAATAGTGATCCATTCTGCTTAAGTTTATTTTGAACAAAATTTTAATTGCTTCCACAAATGGATAACCAGTATAACATCTTATAAAAATAGATGGTAACTGGGAAATAAATACACTTTTGGAGCAGTGTCAATAAATCATATTTAGACGTTGTCTTATGAAGGTTTGATTGACCTGATTTAATAAGATCTGATTAATTTTTATACAAAATGTAAATTGCAAATGTTGGAGGAGTGTTAAGGACAACACTGCACAAAGAAATTTTCTCTACCTTATGAGAAAGATTAAAATAGAATTGCAAAGCTAATATATTTTTCACTATACAATTTAAATACGTTTAAAGTGGTGGTTCGTGTTTCATGTTTTGGGAAACACTGCACTGGAGGATCATTAAGATTTTTTTCCAACTCTAGTTTTCTCTTATCACTCTCTGGTACACGCTCAGGCAAAGGAAATTAAAGAATAAAATGTTTGCAGAGGACAGGAAGAGTTGTCTCCCCCCAACATCCTCACCTCTGACACCTGCTATTATGATTCAAACAGAGGCAATAAATGTAGTGATCTGAAGACAGAAAAGTTTGGTAACTCTGCAGAAGGTGTATTAAGTTTCATAGGGGCAGAAAAAAATTTGGAGACACAAAATGCCTTGTTGAAAGGTAAAAGTCATTTAGAATTAGACTGCCTGCATGATGTTCTACAGCCAACGCATTGCCTATTAGCTGGTTGAATTAGTACATATTGTGTGGCTGGCTGCAGTCTCTCTTGTTTATTAGAAGAGTTATTTTCTCTATTTCACACTCTACGAACCTCTCAAAGGCAAGACACCAAAATCATTTACCCAACTTAATGGGTAGAAGTTGCTGTCTTACAATAGTCTCCAAAGGCTATAAATCTAATTCGCTGGCTATTAAACCTGCCAGGTTTCCTCTCATTCATCTCTCAGCTCTGTTTCATGGAACTGGAAATGTCAAACTCCCTCAGGCTGGCAATGTCTCAGGTAAATCCCCTATTAATGTTGTTTGATATTGCATTCTGGAAACTGCCGTCTATTTGGTATAGCCACACAGAACAAGCTGCATTTCCTTATCAAGTACTATCTCAAGGAAATCTCATTATTGCTCTATTTAAATGACAAAATTTATATTTAATTTAAACCTGACCTTTCTGTCTATAAATATAACTAAAAGAAGTGTGGCCTAGAAGCAATTCTGCTACTATTAAATGATGATAAATGTTGAAACTGTTAATTTTCCATCCAAAACCCTGATCTGGATATTGTTCGGGGTAAAAAAAAAAAAAAATTAAATCATTTACTTTGAAAATTCTGTGGGCAGATTTGTTATTTACCAAATATAATATACAAGTTATTTTGCATTTCTATAAATCTCAATGCTCCAAAAAGAAAAATAGATTTTAGAATGAATCTGCTTTAATTTAAAGTCTATTTGTCATTTACTAGCATGATCCTCATTTAGAACTGAATGTCAACCTTGCCTTATTTTGACTCTCAATAGATTGTTTTCAAATATAGAAGATACTGAATGAAAGAGGCCATATAATTAATTGACAGAAAAATGTGACCTAGGAACATTAACTGATAGAAAATAAAAGAAAAAAATGCTACCTTTGGAAAAATATTCTTTAAAAAATGATAATTTATATATGTACATATATACACACGCACATACACACACATGCACACATATGCACACATACTCTCTAAACAGAAGCTTTTAAGAAAAAGATTATGAAATGTGACTTGTAGAGTGAGTAGTGACAGTGAAGAAAGTTAGGCTGAGAGACCAAGTTATCCCTGCGCGTGGACCAATGCTGCTTTCTTTTTTTCAACCAAGTCATCCAGCTGTTATAACAACCAAGTGGTATAATGCACATGGAGATATGTTGTGAATTCTAAATCATGGCTAACTATATGGTATGATTTTATCTTTTATCACTATTTTCAAAATGACGGAAATGATCTTGTCTATCAAACACGGAAAGAACTTCCTTGGTCAGTGAGAGGCAAGCAACCTGAGCCTTTAATACAAGTTCAGATGTCAAGTCTCTCTCTAGTCATTTAACAGGCCGCCTGTTAAAGGTGACCAAAATATTTACCTTGCAATTTTCAGAAAATTTAAAAACTCTGAGTATCCATGTAACATCTAAGACAGACTATAGTTCAGGACTATCAAGAGAGTTTGGAGTTCAGGAGCTCAAAATCCACTGGGTTAGGCCACCAAAAAACAAACAAACAAACAAAAACCACAGAGAGTAATGTTCAGTTGTTATGCTTTATTTTTACTAAACAGAAAATCAAAAGTGAGAAACAAATGGGATGCCTTCTCTCCATAATCTTCTTTAAATGAACCTAAGATACCTTGTTTCTCAAGTGTTTATGCCACTAGTATCCACAGGTGTACAAAGTGATATGACCATTAAAATTAAAATTATCAAAGAAAATTTTAAAAGATTCTTTTAATTTTAATAATTTTGACTCAATTTTTTAAAAAAAATACTAATTTGTTTATAAAAATCAACAAGTTTCTCTTACATATTATCGGTGTAATTTAAAAAATATTTTTAATGAGCAAAGTGCCATCTTTTGGCACATGTAAATAGTTTGCATAAATTCCAATTAGACTTGAATTTATAAAGTTTATACATGTTTGCAGAATGTAAACTAATTAGCATAATCACTCAAGTTGTCCATCAAGTTAGAAATGATACCATAAAATTTTTTAGCTTTGATGGAAGTATTCATCACTTTCCTAATTAAAAAAATAGATCTGTGACTGTCTATATCAGATAATGGGCTATTTGACTATTTAAATCAATTCTTCCCTGGAAACCAATTGAAAAACAAGAGTAAACTATATATTTAAAATTTTCTTAGAAGCATTGAATGCACAACAAAAGAAGAAATTACTAGACCAAAAGAAAATGGAAAAAAATAGAATGTGTCTTGATAAGGATCCACAGATACTTCAGCCCTGAGAGCATTTCAAATTGGGGGAGAAGGGAATTGGTAGAACATTTGTTTTGGCAGCCCAGAGGAGAACAGGAAAGAAGACTCAGAGAAGGTACAAAAGATAAAATCATACAATGTTATTTCCCGGAGCGAGCGGGTACCAGAAGTAAAACAGATCACAGGAAACCACCAAGATCAAACCGATTGTCTCATACCTTCAACTTTATGTGTAGTTGACCCAAGCTCCAGGCAAAATGCAAATACAAATTTTCTCCAAAGAAAAAAAATCTTCATTTTAAACCCGTTATTTCTATAGATTATATATTAAACATTTTCTTCTGAATAATAATAAAAAGGCACAAGGGGAAAGTCCATGTGTGAGGACTAGCAGAAACAGTTGCCAACAGAAAAGATCTTAAACATCTTGAGGAATTGGAATGATTAGATTCAGTTGCAGAGTAGCTATGCTGATTATATACATGGAAATAAAATGTGAGCTTCAAGGTATCTGCAGATAAAAGAAAGTGGTAGAGGGACAAAGTAGGTTAGAAACAGAGCCAGATGGAATAGTTAGGGGGAAAAAATTCAATGAGAAAACTTCAGCTTCTGTCCAAGATGTAGTAACAGGGATTGGATTGACCCATTTACAACAACAAGCAAAAAAAGTCTATTGAAATTTCATTGGCAGGTTTAAGAGAAGATTAGACACATTTGAAGAGAGAGTAAGTAAGCTGGAAGATAAGTATGAGCAAACTCTCCAAAGTGTAGTAGAAATAAATGAAAAGACATAAGACATGGAAAAGAAGGTAAAACGGACTATGGAAAAGAAGTGTATATTTAGTCATAATCCCAGAGGGAGAAGAAACAAAGAACTCTTACTGTGAATGCTACAATAATTTCTTTTTGCTTTGTTTTGTTTTTTAAATCAAATCTTTGTGTCAAGACAGTATGTGTTCTTTGGGTGTTGAATTTTCTTGTTCAGCATTACTCCTTGGAGATTCATCCAAATTGTATGTATAAGTAGTTCATTCATTTCATAGTGTGGATATATCAGAAGCTGTTAAACTATTCATCCACTGAAGAACAACTGAGTACTTCCTAATTTTTGGCTATTACAAAGAAAGTTGCTATGGACATTGATGTACAGATTTGTATATGAATATAAGTTTTCATTTCTCTGGGATAAGATAGTATAATTGCTGGATCTTATGGTAATTTCTTGTTTAGTTTTATAAGAAACTCCAAACTCTCTTCTAGATTAGATGTATTACTTTATATTACCAGCAACAATATATAAATGATTCAGTTTCTCTGCATCTTCATCAGCATATAGTGTTGCCACTATTTTTTATTTTGGCCATTCTGACAAGTGTGTAGTGATTTTTCATCCTGATCTAAACTTGCATTTCCCTAAAAGTTAATGATGCTGAACACCATTTCACGTGCTTATTTTCCATCTATCTTTTTCGTTATTGAAATGTCTCTTCATACCCTTTGTCTATTTTCTAAGAGGATCACTTTTTTTAACTTAAATTTTTTTTTAATTTTAAAATTGTTGGGTACAATTCAGGGTTAGGTATACAAATATTCATTGTGCAGTTACCCTTGTTGATGAGGTGCGCCCCTGCTTCCCCAGGCAGATTTTTCGACTACTGTCAATCCCACCTCCCTGTTCCCATCCCCTCCCCCATAGGAGGATTACTTTTTTAAAAAAAACTATTATATCTTAAGAGTTTTTTAATAGTTACTATAGACTAGTCCTTGTCTGGTATGTGGTTTGCAAATACATTGTCCCAGTAGATAGACTGTCTTTTCATTTTTTTAATAAACCTATAGTAAAGCAAAAAATTTTAATTTTCCTGAGGTCCAGTTTTATTTTCCTCTAATCTTACACTAGATCTAAGATATTTACTCTGGTTTTTTTTTTCCTAAAAATTTTATAGCTTTACACTTTACATTAAGTCCATGATCCAGTTTGAGTTAAATGTTGTGTAAGTCGTAAGAAAGATGTGAGGTTTGAGTTGAGTTTTTTGTTGTGGTTGTTTTGGTTTTGGTTTTGGCCTATGCAAATTCAAATTCTTCAGCATCATTTGTTGACAATACCATCCTTTCCTTCCTCCATTGGCTTCCTTTTGTACCTTTGTCAAAAATCAGTTGACCATACTTGTGCAGGACTATCTATATCTTTTTTCTCCATGCTGTTCATTAATCTTTGTGTTTGTCCACCTACAAAGTCTTGATTACTCTGATGCTATATTAGCCCTTAATATCAGATTTCTTTCACTTTCTTCTTTTATTTTCAAGATTGTTTTAGCTATTCTAAGACTTGTGCCTTTCCATATGAATTTTAGGTTAAACTTACTTATGTCTACAAAAATAATTGCTAGAATTTTAAAATCTAAATTTCTTTTTTTAAAAAATTCACTTGATTTATTCATTCTACAACATAAAAATATATAAAAACATCATGGCTATTTTTTGTAGAGATGGGGTCTTGCTAAGTTGCCCAGACTGGTATGGAGTTACTTTCTAAACTGTCTCTTACCATTCCTCCCCCAATCCCATTCTTATTTTTATGCCAGAGTGATCTTATCACTCATAATCTTGAAATACTTTAATGAGCCCCTATAGCTTTCAGGATAAAGTTTAACCCCCTAACAGTTTTTACAAGGTCTTTCAGATTTTGCCCTTGTTTACTCTCCAATTTTATCTTTTGCCACTTTACACCTTTTATTATTTTTCTTTTTTTCCCTCTTTTAATTTTTATTTTAAAATTGTGGGGTACAATTCAGGGTGAGGTATACAAATATTCACTGTGCAGTTACCCTTGTTGATGAGGTATGCCCTCCACCAAACCCCAGGCAGATATTGACTACTGTCAATCTCACCTCTTCCCCTTACCCCTCCACTCCCGCAGTTTCCTGCTACTGTCGATCTTTTTCTTATAGTATTACAGTAGTTGTTCAAGGCCACTTTGAGTGAGAACAGTGATACTCAGATCTTTATTTCTGTGAGAGATCACTCAGTATTATAAACTCTAATTCCATCCAGGTTGCTGCAAAAGTTCATGATTTTGTTCTTCTTTATGACTGTGTGATATTCCATTGTGTATAGGTGCATTTTTTTTTATCCTGTCCTCTTTTGATGGGCAGCACGGTTGGTTCCATGTTCTTGCTATTGTGAACAATGCTGCGATAAACATACATGTACAGGTATCTTTTTTATAGAGTGATTTGAATTCTTCTGGGTATATTCCCAGTAAGGGGATGGTGGGATCATATGGAAGGTCAATTTTTAGAACTTTCAGGAATCGCCACACAGATTTCCACAGAGGCTGTACTAGTTTACACTCCCACCAACAGTGTAGAAGTGATCCCTTTTCACCAGCATGTTATTTTTTGAGTTATTGATGATGGCCATCCTGACTGGAGTTAGGTGTTATCTCAGTGTAGTTTTAATTTGCATCTCCTTGATGACTAGTGAGGCTGAACATTTTTTCATGTATCTGTTGGTTGCTTGTATGTCTTCTTTTGAGAACTGTCTATTCATACATTTTGCCCACTTTGTAATGGGGCTGTTTGTTTTTTTCTTTGCAGCACAGTTGTGTTTCTTGTAGATCCTAGATGTTAGGGCTTTGTCAGACATGGAGTTGGCAAATACTTTTTCCCAGTCTGTGGGCTGTCTCCCTGCTCTCTTGATGGTTTCTTTGGCTTTGCAGAAACTTGTCAGTTTAATTAGGTCCCACTTCTCTATCTTATCTCTTATGGTCTGGGCAAGTCAGGTTTTGATCAGGAATTGGTTGCCAGTTCCAATATCCATAAGAGTGTCTGCTGCATAAAATCTAAATTTCTAATATTTCTAATTTCTAAATTTATAGGTTAATTTGGGGAGAATTGACATCTCTACTATGTAGAGTCTTTCTATCCATGAACATAGTAGGTCTCTTCATTTGTTTAGACATGCTTTGATTTCTTCCATCAGTATTTTGTGATTTTCAGTATATGAGTTCTGTACATGTTTTATCAGATTTGCAATTATATATTTCATGCTCTTTGGTGTGATTGTAAATGGTATTATGTTTTAGTTTCTACACGCTCATTTTTATATATAAAAATGTGATTGATTTTGTGCGTTGATCTCACATCTTGCAAATTTGCTAAACTCACTTATTAGTTATAGAAATTTTTTTGATCGATTTTTTTTTTTGGGAATTTTCTACGGAGACAATCATGCCATTGATAAGTAGGAACAGGTTTATTTATTTCATTCCAATTTATATTCTTTTAATTTATTTTATTTGCCTTATTGTAGTGGCTAACCTTCCAGTTGAATAAGAGTGGTGAAAGCAGAGACCTTTGCTTTGTTTTTAATACTAGAAGGAAAGCATTCATTCCCTTGCAAAGTGTGATGTTAGTTTTGAGTTTGTTGATGTTGTTCATCACGATGATGAAAAGCCCTCTAATCTTAGATTACTGAGCATTTTTATCATTAGTGGGCATCAGATTTTGCGAAATGCTTTTTCTGTATCAAATGATATGATCATATGGGTTTTCTTCTTTAATTTTTGTTGATGTGGTGGATTTCATTGGCCGACTTTTGATTGTTGAACTAACTTTGTATAAAATCCAATCCGTATGTAATTCTTGCATGCACTGCTGTATTGCATTGGTTAGTATTATGTTGAGAAGTTTCACCTCTAAGTTCATGAGAGATATGAGTCTGTAGCTTTCTTTTTTGTGTGTGATCATATGGTTTTTGTTTCAAGGTAATAAATAATAGCATCTAATATGAGTTGGGAAGTGTTTCCTCCACTTCTGTTTTCTATAAGAGATTTAAAAAATTTGATGGCAATTCTTCATGGACTGCCAACTAGCCCTTCTTGGCACTGCCTTTTCTTTTTTGCTGACGGGTGGGCGCAGAGGCTCAGTTCACCCCTTTGCCTTGCCTGAGATGGGGTACAAAAGAGAGGTTACTGGCCCTGATTGGCACCACCTTATTAGGTCTAGTTGATGATGAGTGAGAGTGGAGGCTCAGCTGCAGCTGAACTCTGGCAGGGAATTCAGAGTACTTCCTGCTTCTTCTGGATACATGATGGAAGATGGGCTGCATGCTTTTTCTGTAGATACCACAAGGCAGGGATTGGAGCACTTAGCTCACTGGCTCTGCAGAGTGGGGCTTGGTGTGGGCCAGGAGATCAACTTCTCACTTGTTTGTCCCACTGAAACTATAGGGATGAGGGTGGGGGAATATCTTTATCCATGGGTATTTGCCTGGCGTAGGGTAGATATTGTCTAAAAGATTATCTGCCATTAGGCTTTTCCTTTTCTGGTCTTTTGACTTGCAGGAAAATGCTTTCTTGGAGATCTTTTTGTCTGTGTCTGTTGGGGGCTTTTGCAGCACCCCATGGAAGACGTATGGGAGGTAATAAAGAAACTCGAGGAAGTCACTACTGTGTGTTTCCTGGAGTCCCCAAATCCCCAGGCATCCTACCTTCTTTTCATAGGTAAGAATCTTCCTACGCTTGTTGTTGTGTCACATCCAGCGTTTTTTAATTGTAAGAGAGAGAACCTAAAGGCAGATAATTACTTCATCTTGATAGAACCGGAAGTTCTTCAAGACTTTTAAAGATGCCGATCTACAGACTATTTTTACAGAAACACTGAAAAATAGATACAAAGGAGTTGGTTTGTCTGATCTCAAAAACCGGTGGTGACATTATGGAGTAAGGGTCACAGGCCTCTGTCTCCCTCTGCGATGCACCAGTCTGTGAATGGGATCCTCTGTCTTCAAGGGCTCTGTCTCCTCCTCCCTGCATGGCGATATGAACACCTTGACTATAATCCTTCCTTGGGGATTTCAAAAAATTTGAGTTAGTTAGCTAAGTCTCTCCAGACAGTTAGTGTTCCAAGTTCCCTAAAAGAGGATGTTTGCTGTCCAAAGTGAACTCACAGCTGGCTCCTTTGGAGGTTAGAAGTTTTCAAGGAAAGAGGAGGAAAGCTGGGTTTGGGGGAGGTGATTTTTTCATTCTCCGGGTAGGTGGGGCTCTGTGTTAGGCCTTCCTGTGGTGCAAGCTGGGTGTGGTAGTTGTAAACACGGAGATGCTGCCAGGAATTCTTGGAGGCTCCTTGATTTGTGTGCTAGAGAAAGCAGGCTGCAGTGACCTCTGTGGTTAGAAGCTGTCCTAGTTCCTTGCAGGAACCAGCTCAGACTGGTCCATTCATAGCCACCCCAAGGTTGTGGGGCAATGTTGCTTCTCTGTCTTATGCAAGCTCCATTTATTTTTAACAGCCTTTGGAAAGGAGATCTTCTTTCCAGGAATCAAATCTTAGAAATCTTCTTAAGTTAGGAGTTTAGACTTTTTGCCTGCCTTTTCACTCATACAGAGAGTTTCTGGGTGGAAAGAGTAAGAGTCATTAATGTCTATGCAAAATGCTGATCTAGTGCTGCTGCTTCTTTTTTTTTTTCTTTGAGTTGGAGTCTCAGTCCGTCACACAGACTGGAGTGCAGTGGCACACTCCTGGCCACCGCAGCCTCGACCTGCTGGGCTCTGGCGATCCTTCCGCCTCAGCCTTCCATGTAGCCTGAACTACAGGCACACGCTACCATGCCCGGCTAGTTTTTGATTTATTGTAGAGATGAGGTCTTGCCAAGTTGCCCGGGCGGGTCTTGAACCCGTGGGCTCAAGCAATCCACTCGCCTCAGCCTCCCAAAGTGTTGGGATTACAGGCTGAGCCACTGAGTCTAGCCAATCTAGTGCTTCTAAAAGGAGCTCACAAAATTGTTTGCAGAGATGGTAGAAAATGGGCTGCACAAATTCTGGATGGAAAGGAGAAAAATGTCACCCTACCTTACCCTAACAGTATTTTTCTTTGCATGCTTTGTAACTTAATAATCACATAATTTGTAAATTTAGAGAGAAGACTTGATTTCTTATAAAGAGTTTATAGCCTGAAAGGTGGCCAGGCTGACCATCTGGGAAGCATAGTCTTCAACAGAAGTTGAAAGGAGTGAAGGGTGGGATGGGAATTTAAGTTGAACAGGTGGGTCAAGTATACATATTCAGTAGGTTACAAGAGGAGCTATAAATATTCATAAAGGTGGTCCCAATACATGCATACTGAATAAATATGCATGTTACCTACAATGCATGCTCATCTTAGGGTGGAAACTTAACATTTAAGTGTATTACAAATACACCCTATCTGTCAAAAGGTGAAGCAGGAACACAAAGACACTCAAGTGTGCAGCCTCTTATAAACTAGCCAGAACTGACCCATGGTCAGTGGTTTCTTATCAGGAGAAAGTTACTGAAATCAGCCTCTTGTCTAATCAAAGTTTTAGTTATGGCTTGTGGAACAGGGAATCAGACAATAAGAATCTTGGAGCTGCAAATTGTTTAATATTGCTTACCTCGAGGCCAGTAGTTGTTTACCTGTGGCAGTGAGAACATATTTATTCTTTAAGTGCAGGGGGTGTGACTTATTCCTTGGCTGGCATGGCCTTAAGTCCATTTATGATTTGGTACCTTATTGCCATACAGAGTCCTGTCTGTCAACCTTATGACCTGTGATTTAACAACAATGCTGGTCAGTTGTTGCATCTAAACAGTAAAAGAGAGGTGCATGCGAGGCATGTGTGATCTCCCATCCCATCATAGCTGGGAAATCAGTTTTTAAGGTTTGTCTGGGTCCCCTCGGCTAAAAGAGGGTCTGTTCAATCAGTTGGGGGGCTTGAGATTTAATTTTTAGTTTGCAGTCTTAGGGCTATATAAACAGGATCATTGTAGGTGGACAGGGGACCATGTTTGACAGAAAAAAGCAACTGGGGTAGTACAAAAGTTCTACCATTTAACAGGTGTTCTTGATGGGTGCTATATTAATGTCCTGACACTACTGTAACAAATTAACACAAACTTGACTGCTGAAAACAATTAAAATTTATTATCTCACAGTTCTGAAATCCAGAAGTCCAAAATCAGTGCTACTGAGTTAAAATTGAGGGGTTGGCAGGACCACCCATCCTCCAAAGGTTCTAGAAGAATCCACTCCTGTCTCTTCTAGCTTCTGCTGGCTGCTGGCATTTTCTGGGCTTGGGGCTACATCACTCCAACCTCTGTGTCAAAACTTTCTCTGCCATATTATGCACAAAAAAGATACATGTGATCATATTAAGTCCTTTCTGGATAATCCAGGGGAATTTCCTCATCTCAAGATCCTTAACTTAATCACATCTGCACAGTCTTTTTTTTTTGGTCATAGTAGGCAAAATTCATAGGGATTAGAATGTGGATACCTTTGGGGGGGGTTAATAGCCAGCCTACCACAGATATCCTGGAGAAAACAAAAGTAAATTGGACATGAATCTTGCCCTATTTTATAAGTGTTGTTTTTTGAATCAGAGTCTCATTCTGTCACTCAAGCTGGAGTGCAGTGGCATGCTCATGACTACCACAGCCTCGATCCGCTGGGCTCAGGCAATCCTTTATCCTCAGCCTTCCAAGTAGCCACAGGTACATGCCACCACTCTGAGTTCATTTTTTTTTTAACTTTAGAGTTGAGGGCTCACCAAGTTGCCCAGGCTGGTCTTGAACCCTCTCACCTCTACCTCCCAACATGCTGGGATCATAGGTATGAGCCACTGAGCCAGCTGAAATAGAAATAATTAAATACAATACATGCAAGTGAATATAAATCATCTAAATAGCTATAATTTAAATAACCCTTACCAGAAGCAGAACTACTGCCAGAGGGGCATTGACAGAGAAACCTAACAGATATGGATACTCTTAGCAAGTTTAAACAGGCCTCATGATTTCCTTATGGATGAAAATAATAATAGAACTACCTTTGAGATGCCAGATGAGAATAAAATGAAATAATTTATTAAAGGCATTGATCAGTAGTAAGTGCTCCCTAAGCAGTAGTTATTCTCAAGTGCTGACTTTATGACTCAGGGACTTTTTTTTAACATGTAAAGAAAAATCATCTTGATTTTTATTTCACAGAAAAATATTGTAAAGTTATATATGTTCTCAAGCTCGGGTAGGTGGTAAATGATAGAATTGATCCCACTAGGCAGGGTTTATCCACAAAAGGGCAAAGACAGGAAGGCTTCCTGGAAGTGGCAGTTTTTAAGTAGGGACTTTTAAAATGGGAAAATTAACAACCAGGAGACAGGATTTCCAGGCAGTGGAAAATGACTCAGGTTGCAACAACAACACTGTCCTTTTCTGTGAAAGCCACACTATCTTCCCATTGAAGTAGGAGCCAGGTGGCCAAACCCAGGAAACAGCAAGGATCTCTTATGAACTCACATGTAAATATTTTGCCAGCCATATTTCCTCTGGCAGAGAATGGCGTTTTGTGCCATGACATCACCAAAGCTGGGTTTCACTGTGCAAGAGTTTTCCTACAGACAAAAATAATAATAAGAAGAAGAAATACTTAAAACAGATTATAGACAAGTATTCAAGACTTTTGAGCATTTGTGAGTGTGTGTGTGTGTGTGTGTGTGTGTGTGTGTGTGTGTGTGTGTGATTTTAAAATCAGGATTTTAAGATCAGAATTTTAAAATCACCTTTCCTGGTAAAGACACTTATTACTTAGATTGCCCTTATGACATCCAAGCCTTGGCTTGGTAAAAAGAAGAAAAAATACGACAACAACAAACAAACATGCATTTATTTCTCACTCCTGCTTCCTGGCTATTGGTCATTTTCAACTTAACCGAAACAGTATTTGAAACTTCTTAAATGCCTTTTCAAAAGCTCATTGTTAATATGACCCTTGGTCCCTTCGTTGTGTCTGAAAAACGAAACCCTGCATAGAAAAGGTCGGGGATTTTTCCCTCTGTAGCTGAGTCTTGTTATTAAATAAAGGTATCTATGCTCATAACTGAGAAAAAGGCTTGCCTGCTGTGAGTCATTATTATCAGAGTTTGAACTGTGAGTCACTGGAACATACTGACAGGGAAATTGATTACCCAAAGAAGGTATGATGGTAATACTGTATACAATTTTTTTTTTTTTTGAGTTGGCGTCTCACTCTGTCGCCCAGACTGGAGTGCAGTGGCCGCTTCCGGCCACCGCAACCTCGACCTGCTGGGCTCCGGCGGTCCTTCCGCCTCAGCCTTCCAAGTAGCTGGAATTACAGGCATGCGCTACCACGCCCGGCTGATTTTTTGATTTATTGTAGAGATGAGGTCTCGCTGCCCAGGCGGGTCTCGAACCTGCGGGCTCAGGCAATCCACTCACCTCAGCCTTCCAAAGGAGGTTTTTGCGGGATTACAGGCTGAGCCACCGAGCCCGGCTTGTATATAATTTTTAACATGCAAATGCATATGTAAAAAAAAAGACAACCAAATGAAAACACATTCCCAGTCTCATCCTTCTGCCCAGCTAACAGCAAACTTCCTCCGTGCATGTGACTTTTGGATCAATGAGGCTCTCCTGATATTTCCATTGGTGTCTGAATAACTCTCCTGCTCCTTAAGCCAGAGGTTCTCTGCTGAAGGTCTTTGAATACGAGAGTAGTCTTCTCCCGGCTGCATCTGTGAACTGCCACGTCCTGACCCCTGCTGTAGTATTCAGCATGCACTATTATTGCCAGTATCATTATTGTCATTAACGACAGCTTCCAAACTCGTAGGTGCTCACTCCATGTCAGGCACCATAGACACTGTAGGTGCAGTGTCACCCCTGCCCTGATCCTTGGAGGCACTGTTTCACAAGGCAAGACAACAAGCCACAGGAAGGGCTGAGAAGGCTGCCTAGGGAGAACCAGCTGTTTCTCAAGGTGGAGTGATGACAGGGTGCCTTCCTCTATTCACTTCTGTAAATATCCTTGTTAAAGTTAGATTTGTTTCACTTTCGCCAGGAAAGGATATTGCTGATGGCATTATGAATTATTCGGTGTGTTTGTAAATTCACTGCTTCTTGGTGAAATTTAGTATGAAATTTCTATCATTATGGAAATAGGAAAAAAAAAAACCTTAAGGCTAGCTCAGCACCACCACCAACTCAAGGCATGACCTCCAGTGGCAATTCAGCCACCCTTGGAGTAAGATATCTAGAATATCTAATTAGACGATGTCTAATCTCTTGCTTCCTGCCCCAGTCTTCTGGGTTCACAAGTCAAGAAAGCCAATGTCCTCACTCCCCATCAAAACATTTTATGATGATGACTTTTGTTATCAGGGACCACCAAGGATAGCAGTGGAGCTTCCATGGGCTGCAGGAAGAATCAGCAGGTAAGGCATCTACCAGCACGTCTTACCCCTCTGCTGTCTCCTCCATCCAGCTGTCAGCCGCACTGAGCCAATGTCTTGCCCTTCCCCTCTGGGCCTCAGCCCCAGCTGTCTTCTCTGCATGCGGCCAGCCTTCCTGGTGCTCAAGATTCGCTCAGCCAGCACCTGCTCTCAGTCTTCCCCTACCCTGCCCCAAGGCAGGTGCCCCTTCTATGAATTCCTCCTATGCATTCCTCTCATGAACTATACTCGAGTCCTTGATTAGCCTGGAAATTCTTGAGAACAGTCCCTCATTGTGACTGCAGTGCCCAGCACAACATCTGGTTCACAGGATATCTTCAACAAACAGGGTGAATGAACCACTGGAATACCACCCTACTCCCGATTCCCACCGTAGCTTGAAGCTATCACTCTTGGGCAAATCCCAAGTTACCGTGGAAAAACTTCTATAAAATACTTCTTAAAAAAATAATAATCTCTATGCCTCAAGTCTACTCCTAATAACACGAGGTCTGGTTTTCCTTGTGTAATCCTCATTTCCTGCCCTTTTATGTCCTCTGAGATAACATGTTTTGGGCTAGAACAGCTAAGCTGTGTTCTGTACATAGCTCTATTGCTCGAGCTCCTAAAACCATTAGTAACTTCAGGAATGGGAGCACATCAACTTAGAGAAAATGATTGACTGTTAAGTCATAAGCATGCTGATTTTTGCAACAACAAATAATTCCCTCAGAGAATAGCAGATTGTGCCCGCATTTTGACATCAGTAGCAGAGGAGGAATTCTTGAGATCACTAGCACTTTGAACATCCTTTACCTTCCTCTGAGATCCATTTATTCATTTTCTCATTTCCTTAATGCCTCGACCGCAGGCATAGCTGACTAAGTGTGGGCATTATTCTAGGGCATTATTCTAGGAATTCAGATAGAGTAGGGAACAAAGCAGAAGAAGCTTCTGTCTTCCTGATACTCATTGTAGTGAGAAAAAGGCAGAACAAAATGAATAAATAAAGCAGGTAGTGTGCTGGATAGATAAAATAGTGGAGGAAAGTCAGGGATGATGGTCAGAGAAGGCCTCACTAAGAAGGTGAAATGTCAAGCCGGGCTCGGTGGCTCAGCCTGTAATCCTGCGCCTTTGGGAGGCTGAGGTGAGTGGATTGCCTGAGTCCGCGGGTTCGAGACCCGCCTGGGCAGCGAGACCTCATCTCTACAATAAATCAAAAAATCAGCCGGGCGTGGTGCGCATGCCTGTAATTCCGGCTACTCGGAAGGCTGAGGCAGAAGGATCGCCGGAGCCCAGCAGGTCGAGGCTGCGGTGGCCGGGAGTGACCACTGCACTCCAGTCGGGGCGACACAGTGAGACCCCAACTCAAAAAAAAAAAAAAAAAAAAGAAGGTGAAATGTCAGTGAAACCCTGAACCTGCTGAGGAAAAACCAAGAGGTTATCTGGGGAAGAGCTTTCCAGGCAGAGTGAAAAGCAGGTGCCAAGGCCCTGAGACAGAAGCAGGCCTAGAATATTCGAGGCCTAGCAAGATGTCTGAAGTGACTAGAGAGAAGTCAGGGATAGGTGGGTGCGTGAGCAGGAGAAAAAGCAGGAGGCAGTGGTGAAAGGTCAGATCATGAAGGCATAATAGGCCACTGCAGCTACTATAACTTTTCTTTGTAGTGAGATGAAGGGTTATGGGAAGGTTTGGAGCAACTAAGAACCGATTTTCATTTCAATAGCTTTCCTTTGACTGCAGTATTAACAGTAAACTGAAGGAGATAAGGGAGAGTGGAAAGACCAGTTAAGAGGCTCCTGAGATAATCTAGGGAGAAGCTGTGGCTGGAAGCAAGGTGGTGGCAGTGAAGGTGTTGAAATGTAGTTCACAATTAAGTGTCATATCACCCCAGTTAGAATGGCTGTTATCAAAAAGACAAAGAATAACAAATGCTGGGGAACTTGCAGAGAAGGAGACTTTTATATGCTGTTGGTGGGAATGCAAACTGGGACAGGCACGATGAAGCTTCCTCAAAGGCTACAAGCAGACCACCATATGGTCCGTCCCACACCCAGGCATTTATCCAAAGGAAAGGGAATTATTATATTGAAGAGACACCTGCACTCCCATGTTTATTGCAACACTAGTTGCAATCACCAAGATGTGGAATAAACCTAGACACCCAATAACAGATGACTGGATAAAGAAAATGTGGAATATATATACAAAATGGAATACTATTCAAGCCATAAAAAAAGAATGAAACTCTGTCATTCAAGGTAACGTGGATGGAAATGGAGGATGTTACATTAAGCGAAATAAGCCAGAAGCAGAAAGTTAAACACTGCATATTCTCACTCATATGTGGAGACTAAAAACAAGTTGATGTACAGAAGTAAAAAGTAGAACAGAGGATCCTAGAGACTGAGAAAAGTAGGGGGAAGGGAAGGAAGGATAGGGAAAGACTTGCTACAGGTTACAAAATTACAGCTAGATAGGAGGAATAAGTTATAGTGTTTTAAAACAGAGGTCCCCAACTCCCAGGTCATGGACCAGTACCAGTCCATCACCTGTAGGAACTGGGCTGTACAGCAAGAGGTGAGCAGAAGGTGAAACAGCAAAGCTTCATCTGTGTTTACAGCCGCTTCCCATCTTGCTGGCATTACTGCCTATGCTCCGTCTTCTGTCAGATCAGTGACAGCATTAGATGCTCATAGGAGTGAGAACCCTACTGTGAACTGCGCATGCGAGAGATGTAGGTTGCACACTCCTTATGAGAATCCAATGCCTGATGATCTGAGGCGGAACCGAGGTGGTGACACTTGCACTGGGGAACGGCTGCAAATACAGATTAACATTAGCAGTGAAGTTAGACTACACATCCCTCTCCCCAACCCCCAGCCTCCATGGAAAAATTGTCTTCCATGAAACTGGTCCCTGGTGCAAAAAAGTGTGGGGACTGCTGTTTTGTAGCACTGTTGAATAACTATAGTTAATGTATAGCTTCAAATAGCTAGAAGGAAGATATTGAATGTTCCCAACACAAGGAAACGATAAATGTTTAAGATGACGGATGTGCTAGTTACCCTAATCTGGTCACTGTATATGTATTGAAACATCATTATGTACCCAATAAAGATGTATATTGTTATTTGGTAATTTTAAAAAGCAAAATTAAAAACAACAGAAAATGTGGTTAGGTTCTGGGTGTGTTTAGAAGGTAGACAGACAGAATCGGTCAGTAAATCGGATGTGAGGTATGAAGAAAATGATAAATCAAAGATTACTCTAAAATTTTAGGCCTGAGTCACCCGGGTGACCATCATGGCATTGCAAAACATTACAGGAGAGGCAAGTCATGGAAGGAAGTGAGGAGTATAGGATAAAATCAAGAAGTGGAGGGTGGGCACAGGTGTGAGAAACTTATTTAGAACATACAGTATCCTCCTGTCTGACATTTAAAATGTTTGTGACTCAAGCACCTGGCTGGGAGAGCCATTGCCATCGCCATTGCTGTGCATGAGTCTCAGCAGGGCAGGTAGGAGGTGCCCTGACATTTTCACAATGGATTTTCACTTCCGGGAAGGAGGAGACCCAATCTAACTGTTAGCTTTCAGCATTTAAAAGACTAAAGAAAGACACTGCCAGGACTACTTAAAACTACTTGTAAAACAGCATTCGGTTATGACAGTGAAAAAGAACAATAGCAGCTTGAATGTGAACAACTGTGCATGGGCACCAGCCATTGGGTGAGGTCATGCTTAACGGGGCTGGAGTGGCAAGAAGTGCTCACTCCCCCTCAGAAAGCTGAGCAGGACGGGAGCCAAAGAAGCATGTGATATGCTCCTGTGGATCAATTTGCTGTGTGCTGAGTTTGTCGTCTCAACAGACTTTGAAATGTAAGGTTTTTTGTTTGTTTTTGCCCTGTTTGTTATGTGGCTGCTGTTTTGCTTTCTGCTTTGAAAATGACACTTTCAAGTCAACCTGAATCAAGTCAGCCCTAGGACCACTGATAGGCAGTGCATCTGCCATCATGTTTTCCATTCACTCAACACTGGGTGGTTGGTTCTCCTGGAGCAGAGGAAGTTAATGTGATAATCTTGTAAAGGAGGAAGAGGAAGCCGGTGCAGGGAGCTAATTATCATCAGCTATGGGAAGCCCAGTTCTTGATATAGACTATTCCTTCCCCCCCCCAGAAAAGAAGAAAGCATTGACTTCTCTCTGGTAACTTACTTCCCTTCTTAAATTTGCCCAAGAAAGAAATGACCTTCTGAAACTTTGCCAACTGTGATAGCTTATCAGTAGATATTTTTGATGTTTTTGCAGTGGGCTATCATCCTCACCCCCCTCACTTAGCATCCTGGTTGGTTTTTTTCTTCTTTTTTTCCTATTGGAAATTGCTTTTAGAAGATATATTAGTTTTCTATTGCTGCCATAAGAAATGAGTTCAAACTTAGTGGTTCAAAAAAAGATACACATATATCATCTTACAGGTCTTATAGTTGAAGAGTCCAAATTAGGTCTCATTGTGCTAAAATTGAGGTGTTGACAGGACCGTGTTCCTATATAGGCGATAATCGATTTCTTTATTGTTACGGTTTGAATTATGTTCCTCCCCAAACGATGTGTAAAACTCCTAACTTTCTACCTCAGAATGTGACCTTACTTGGGAATAGAATCTTTGTAGGGGACCAAGTTCAAATGAGGTTATCAGGATGGGCCCTAATTCCGTATGATTGTGTTCTTATGAAAAGGGATGCAGATACCCACAGGCTGGGAGAATGCCATGTGAAGGTTGGATTCGCTGCCACCAGTCAGGGAACCACCAAGAGCTGGGAGAGAGGCCCAGAGTAGATCTTTTCTAGTGTCTTCAGAGGGAACATGGCCCTGCAGACATCATGATATCACACTTAGAAGCTCCAGAACTGAGAAAGAATAAATGTCTGTTGTTTGACTCATCATTTTGTGCTGCTTTGTCGTGGCAACCCCAGCACATCAATTCCTGTCTGTTTTCCAGCTGTAGAAGTTGCCCACATTCTTTGGCTTTTATCTTCTTCCTCCATCATCAGAGTCAGTGGCACTGCGCCTCTCTGATTTTTTCTAAACTCACATCTGTCTCAAACCACAGCCAGACAGCTTCTGCACTTATAAAGACTCACGTGAGCCGGGTTCGGTGGCTCAGCCTGCAAGCCCACGCTTTGGGAGGCTGAGGGGAGTGGATTGCCTGAGCCCCGCTGGTTCGAGAGCCGCCTGGGCAACTTGGCAAGACCTCATCTCTACGATAATTCAAAAAATTAGCCGGGTGTGGTAGCGTGCGCCTGTAGTTCCTGCTCCTTGGAAGCCTGAGGCGGAAGGATTGCCGGAGCCCAGCAGGTCAAGGCTGCGGTGGCTGGGAGCGGCCACTGCACTCCAGTCTGGGCGACAGAGTGAGACTCAAAAAAAAAAAAAGTCTCATGTGATTAGATTAGGCCCATCTGGATAATCCAGGATAATCTCTCCATGTCAAGGTCCTTAATCCCATCTGCAAAATCCCTTTTGCCACAAAAGGTAACATAATCAGAGCTCTGGGAATGAAGGCAAGGGCATCTTTGGGTGGTGAACTTTTTTCCTCCTACCTTGGAAGAATATCAAGTTTTAAAGCATTATAATGAAATAGATGACAAGATATTTTTTTCTCTGGAGAAACTTGCTGGAGTTAGAGTTCAAACATTAGGGGACTGGCAGGGGCAGGAAGCATCAAGGAAGAGGCAGACCTGGGTAGAAGCCACAGAAGGAGGAGCGACTATCCAGGTGCAGGGGAGGATGGCCAGGTAAGTTCAAAGTCAAACTCCTCGGTTTGCAAGGCAGAGCTCAGTTCACACTCAGAGCTAGAGGGATGTGACTTTGAGGCTATCACTTGTCTTCTCTGCACCTCAGTTTTCTTGTTCGTAGTAAAGGAAAATCATCTATCTTCCAGAGCTATAGCAAGATACAAATGAGATCGTAATAAATGCACATCGATGAAGTATGTGGAAGATTTATGGATCATATCCTGTAAACTAGAAAGCTCTCTAGCAATGATAGTATTATTGCCCCCCGATACCCTGGAAAATGGGAGTGCTGAAGTAGAGGAGAAATACTTGGAAAGTTACAAATTTCTCCTCATCTACAATTTGACTTGGAATGGGTCATGGCCCTGAGACCTATTCCAGGGAAAAAGAGAAGGACGAAGGGGATAAGAACCTACTGGCCAGCCACTATGCACCAGGTGTCGTGTCATACCTTGCTCATATGTTCTCTGCTACTTTCACACTAGACAGCATCTGTGATTGTCATTCACCATTCATAGTTGAGGAAGCCAAGTCTTAAAGTGTACAGTGCTAAGGGGCCGGAGCTGGGCTCCCACCCAGCCTGTCTGACTCACAAACCCTTTTCACTATGTGGATAATTTGGAATAATCTCCTCATCACAAGGATAGAAACACAGATGCAGGTCCCAAGAAACTACTCTATCCCTGAACTGAGTGTAACCTTATTACATAGGAAGCTAGAGGTATGTTTGTTGCAGTGATTCTTATTGTGTCTTGAATACTTTTAAGGTAGGGTATAATTCCCATATAAATGATAAATTTTCATATTCAGTATCTCCACAGTGTTCTTACAAGATTAGAGCCTAATATTTTCAGATAGACAAATCTTTCCACACAAAAAGACAGTGTCTGAAGCTCAAACCAAAACAACTTTCAAGGATAACATGGACATTCTACGGTTGAACATTTTTTTCTTGTTTCCTTTGTGATTAGAAGGAAAAGGTTTAAGCTCAGGCAAGATCTGTAGAAGGCAGTGGAAATGTACCTAATTAAAATTCTGTTGGGCCAACTTCATTTTCTTGTTCTGTTGCTAAACAAAGTATTAAATGTAAGTGCAAACAATACATCTTCTTGGTGATATTAGTGTATCTCTTTTTTTCATTTAAATTAAAGTGATCGTTTGCTTATGTGGCAATTTGTCTCTGCAGTTCATCAATTGTAGTCTTGATAGCCTTGGAACCCAAATCATTTAATAACCTTTGCAAAGGCTTATTCATTTTAGTTCAGACATAGTTGTTCTCAGTTACATATTTTTCCTGAATTATTCTGGTCTCTAGATAATTCTGGATGTCTCTAGTGAACATAATTTCTCTTTAGCTTCTCTGGTTATGTGTGTTTACATTCTGAATGCTAGCTCCAATAATCTCTCCCTCTCCTCTTTATTTCATCACCCACCTCCTTCCACTCCCCTCCCCCATACACATGTTCCTGCCACTCTTCCCTCTGCAATCACTTCCAAATTCAAGAGGTGTCACTCAGTCTCTCTCTTCAGAGTGTCTCCTCTGTTCCAAACCCCAAACCTGTTCTTGGAAAGAACACATTGTTTGTCACCATCAACATCCAATCCCTCCCCAAGTTGTTCCAATTCCTCATCTCAATGTTTCCCTAGCCCTGCCCCTACTCCATTCTTCCCCTATGCCATCATCTCTCACCTGAATAATTACAATAGCCCCCATCTTGGGGGAGGAGAAATAAAGGGTTTGTCACGAAACCCAGCGCTCTTCCCCTTTGACTCAAAGGAGCACTATTTTTCTGTTTATGATCTGGATCTAAGATTTTTTTTTTTAAAGAGTAAGGGTTATGTGAGCTAAAACCCTTGGATACTGGCTGGATACTGGCTAAAGTACACGCTGTCATTGACCCAGATCCTAATCCTGTCCTGGCCACGTTCTGACGTATGCATCCATTGCCCACTGGTAACACACACAGAAGTGATGGTTTCCTGTACACACGGTGTTGTTTTGTGCCTCTCAGCTTTTGTTAGTGTTGTTCTCTAAATCCCTGCTCATCTCTCATTTTCCCGATCCTCCCGTAAGCATCAGCTAAGGTGCATCCTTCCAGAAAGGCTTTAATAGATTGAATCTCTAAGTTATGTAAGCATATTGGTGTTTGATTTGGTGTTTCTGCTTTGTAGCATGCTGTGTAGTTTTTGATTGGACACTGGACATTATGTATTAAAATTTGTAAATGTTTTAAAATACATTATCTTCCTTCTAAAATGGCTAAGATTTATTCTAAGAGGTACAGAGAGAATGGGCTACATAGATTTAGGCTTGTTAAGGTTGGTCTTTTTCTGTGGCCCTTCTGTGATTTCAACTGAGAGCCTGGGATGTTAGCCAGGGTTGTTCCCTCTTGAGAGAATTTGAACTGCACCTCAGTCTTCCAAGCACCTTGCAGCTACTAAAATATCTGTTCAGTACTTTATTGTTCCAATTGTTACTTTCTCTTTGGGAGGGGGCACTTTAAACTGAATAGCTTAGGTGCTGGTTAACACTGCTAGAGGGGATTGCACACAGATCTTAAATGGGGTTTCCTCCTCTCCTGTATTTGGTCCAACAAGGTGCAGATTCTTTGACAACTTGGATCCAGCCTTTCTCTCTTCGACCCGAAGGGCTGCAAATTCTTGCCAGTACGCTTCTGTTGCATTACGAATTAGCAAGTACCCCCATGGAAGCGAGGGTGAATGGGGCTCACTTCATTTATGTGTTTGCTTTCTCTCGGGGATCTTAACATTTTGAGTCCTGTCCATTATCATTGCTCTCAATTATAAAGTTAGACAATCTGTACAGTTTCTATAGTTGTTTTCTGCAGAAAGGCTATCTAATACAGACTACTTCATTATGATCAAAGCAAGTTTTGACTTGCATTTCATTTTACGCATTAATTCGTGTTACCATGTTAGTTGCTATATATTGTGGATCTCATATCACTCTTGGCTAGAGGCATAAGAGCCACCATGCTGACTTTGAGTATATAAAAAGAGCATGAGAGAAAGATAATGATTGTGCTGCTAAAATGAGAAGCCAGTGAGTTTAGGGTTTTTAGAATTTCCCTTTACACAGAGCAAGATTGGCCCCAATGCTAATATAATGATTGAGCCAGTAGGTGGAAGAGAAATTACCCTAAATATTTGGATTGGTGTTAGACTAGTGTTAGACTAATACATAAACACACACACACACACACACACACACACACACACACACACACACACACACACCTTGTTACTTGGCAGTTCTCTACCGTGGTAGAAATTTTAATTTGTTTACCACATTTTCATAGTTTATGTGGTCTATCCTTTACTTCCTTTATATTCTTCAAACTTTCCATTTCCTTTTTACATTGTGAAAGTAGATTTGTACATACTATTTTGGAAACACTCCAAATGCTGGAGGAGATTAAGGTAAGTTGTTTTCCTGTACTTTTCATTTTATAAAATCTCTACTATACGTTATTCAGGCATATTATATCATGTTGACAGCATTATGTCCTTATAAAATCAAGTTGAGAATCATTCCAAATCTTTATTACATCACTAAAACAATTCCTCCTCTGAAGATTTTTGTGAAGTTTAAGTAAAATAACAAGATTTTTAAAGTAAATATAAATTTTTTTGCCATGTCTGTTAGACATAATGATAGCTATCATTTCCTGAAATTTTACTGAATACCTCATATCATCTCATTTAATCTTCATAACCACCTAATAAGATGTCATAACAAAATACCCTAGGCTGGCTTAAACAAAAAATGCTCACTCCTTGCAATTCTGAAGGCTAGGGCGTCCAAGATCAAAGCACTGGCAGATTTAATGTCTGATGAGGGCCCATTTCATGGTTTAAAGATGGTGGTCTTCTTCGCTATATCCTCACAGGGTGGAGAGAGAGAAAGAGAGAGCAAACGTGCATGTGCACAAAAGAGAGAGAAATTTCTCTCTTGAGCTCTCTTCTTATCAGGGCACTAATTCCATCTTAAGAGCTCCACCTGATTGCCTCCCAAAGGTCCCATTACCTAATACCATCACATTGGGGGGTTAGAATTTTAATATGTGAATTTGGGGAGGTAAAAACCATCCCGTCCATAACATGGGACATATCTATTATTACTTTCATTTTACAGAGAGGGCCTGCATTTCCCAGACAAGAGCAGTGAGGCCCAGAGAGATGCGATAACTTGTCCATTGTTCACACAGCTACTGTGTGGTAGAGGCGGTCATGTAGCTCATCAATTTTCAGTGCCCATGTTTATGTGCACTCTGCTATACTGCCTTCCTTCCACAGGGTTTGCATGCAAAGTGGTCAGGCAGCTTATCCTGGCTCTGTCTCTCAGTAGCTGTACAGTCATGAGTAAGTTTCTTACACCAGCAAAAGATCAGTGTCCTCACCAAGGGGTAGCAGAAAATGGTAAAACCTATCTTGTGTGTTATTGTGTATCTTAAACACAATAAGAGACATAAATGTTTAAACATCATTTCTTGCTCATTGTACATGCACAATAAAATTTAAAATAATTGCTAAGACCACCAATAATAAATACTCAATAAGAGGTAGCAATTATTGCTTTCATTATATCCCACCACCGCTTAACTTTAAGAGATGCTCTTCTAGTTTGCTTTGTACTGTTCTGGAAAAACTGAAGAAAAATGAACATTTTGACAAACTGGACACAAGTACACAAGAACTTAATATGATTTTTAAGTTGTGGGGGTGGCTGATTTTGGGGTCTTGTTTTAATGGAAACTTGCAATAAACATTAGTGTATGTATCTTGAACTCTACTCGGAATTATTTTTAAGATTTTAGCATTAACATATATACAGACAATACACAAATATGCATTGTAAAATATTCAAAAATACAGAAAAAGAGTAAAAAGTGAGCGATAGTCTCCCTTAAGCCTCTCTGTTCCATTTTCTTTCCTAGTGATAAGTACTATTCATCATAGAAAATGTGATTTAGCATAATTTTGGAGAAAGTAGAATATTATTCTTTATAACCTTAAAAATTTTTGCAAGTTAACTTTAAAAGTGATTACTCAAGTGTAGCTAGCTAATTTTTTCAGACACCATGACATTCAGCATCTTAGTGAATTCAAGAAAAACAGCAGAAGCAGTTAGAGATTTCATTTTTCTCAAGAATGCAAAAAAGTTACTTTAGAGTTTAAAGTAATTCCACAAGCATTCAGGAAGGCCACTCCACAATTCAAGCTTAATCATCGTTTCAAAAGCAATCCCATTCAAAATTTCTTGAGTGAAGGCCATTTACCAGAGCAAAATGTCAAGCTAAAATCAGTAATAATCAAGGCTGGAATCCTGCTTCCTTCTACTGAAATCTTACTTGTCTTCCACAATCCCATGAAGATGGACTTCCCAAACAGTGGGGGCTACACCAGACATCGTACGCACGTAGTGAATGTATTAGGAATGATGAGATAATAGGTGGCAGGAAGACTTTTTTTATTTTTTATTTTTTGCCCTGCTTGCCTCTCCCCCCCACTTCTTTTCTTCTCTAATGATAAGGAAATATTTGTAATATAGCATACAGAAGCATGTTTTTGTTGGCAAATTATGCTATCAGAGGCAGACAACGTCAGCAGGTGAAGGACTTGTTTATAATTTAGACCTGCTGGGCTAAAGCAAATAAAAAACCTGCTACGAGTGTATGGCTACCTTTCTTCATGGATCAGCACCCAGTCAACATGACTTTGAAGACTTTTCAGAGCCCGTGGGACTGGAGCTGAGAGAGCTGGAGAAGAGGACTGAGCAGTAGCAGAAATCACAGCAGACGAAGACGAAAAGAGGAAGAGAAAGAGAGAGAGGCAAGGGACTATCCAAAATACAGAAGGTTCCCAGAACCTGGAACAATTATAAGGCTATAAGAAAGCAATTGACAGTAGTGGGAAACTGTCAGGGGAAGGGAGGTGGGATTGGCAGTTGAAGGAAACTGCTAGGGGAGGGAGGGGCATACCTCACCAACAAGGGTAACTGCACGATCAATGTTTGTATACCTAAACCTAAAATGTACCCCACATCTTATAATAAAAATTAAAATTTAAAAAAAAAGAAGGCTCTCTGAGACACGGAAAGAAACCTTGGGGCCATTCTCTGGACTTGCAGTGTTCAGAGTCAACTGATTTTCTCTCAGGTGTGGACTTGACTTGAAATGCCCTTCCAGACACTGCAGAACATCACTGAGGAGATAAATATATAATGTTCTTTACAATCATGTCCACAAACAGATCAAAATTCTTATAGCCTGAACAGAGATGAAGAACAACTGATCCCTGTATGTGATAAAATGTAGTCATTCTCAGTAGGAAGATGTGGTTGAAAAAATTGGAAATATAAAGAAGCAGGCAAACTAATTACCACCTGGACAAATGGCCGCTCCACGGTGATGGGTTGTGTTAAACAAGACACTTGATATTCAAGGGAAATGAACCATGTTTCAGACACAGAACCAACTGCACAAATAAAAGGCAAATGTATTTCTCATGACTAAACATTATATAATAAAAAACCCACAGTGTGGATATAAATTTGGTCTGTTTTCTATTATGAATAAAGCAGATGCAACGTGTATGCAGAAAAGTGAACATAGCAGGCCTGACAATACTCCTTCAAAAGGCTCACTGTCAAGGTTGGTCCTTGGCTGGTATCTGGGAACTTAAAATTTGGAGTGTTCCTACCATTCCCTAAATGACAGCAAAAGGTTCAATGTGCCTAAAGTGTTTATACAAATAGTGTGGTTTGTGCTGAACACCTGCTTTCCTTCTGGGAGTCTGAAACATGGGTTAAGGAGTACCTAAAATCCCAACCTCCCGGTAAAAACCCTGGACTCTGAGTCTCTAATGAGCTTTACTGATTGGCAACATTTCACAAGGGGTATTATATCTCATTTCTAGGTCATTAAGCACTACCTGTGTGATTACTGAGGGAGGACCCTGTAAGTTTGCACTTGGTTTTCCCTCGACTTCACCCCAGGGTACTTTTCACTTTGATCATTTTGCACGGAGTCCGTCTACTGTAATAATCTTAGCCATTAGCACAACTATTTGCTGAATCCTGTGGGTTCTCTTAGTGAATCACCAAACCTGGGGGTGGTCTTGGACACTTTGACTCACCATGGCATTCGGTCTCCCGAGGAGCTACGTGTTTACCTTTAGCAAGAACACATTTGGAATTTCACGTAAAAGAAAAAAAACTTTACGTGCTAGACCGACACTACCTCCTCACCCACTTCCCCTTCTAAAAGAGTGGGGCTCCAGCTCTGATAGGCCCTGTGAAAGGCTTGCTTGTGGGACATGTTTGGGCAGTCCTGCTTCTCTTAACTTGCTTAGTTAATTGAATTAAGAGTTGACAGTTGACCCAAGCTGGGACCATCAAATTTTCTTCCCCCAAATTTGAATGAGGGTACTGAAAGACTAAGTCTAACTGATGTTGGAAGAGAATTAAGGATCATAAGAACCATTTCCTTTCTGCCTGCCTTTACCCCACCTAACTAAATAACTCAGTTTAGGTGTCTACTATAGGAAGGTCTTCCCTAGCTAGCCTTACATTACAGAACTGTTCAACTCCATATTTGCCCTGTCTTAATATCCACCCCCCCACCTCCAATAAGGCAAAAATGACTTTGTTTGCCCTGGTACCTTTAAGACCAAGTACTGACCCAAGCTCATATTAGGAACTAAATAAAAACTTGTAAATAAATGATTGTCTAATGCCTGACCTCAGGGCCCACCCTGGATGAAACATTTGCAGTCTTTTTTTGCTACAAATAAAAATCCCAAGATTGATTTACCCATGCTGTGAATTCCTACATCTAAACATTTGGCATATAAAGATTTTTTTTAAAGGTCAGACTGAAGATGTTAATTTTTTTCCAGAAAAAAAAAAGTAAGCTGGAATACACAAAACTAACACTGTGGATAGGAAATATTTTGGCTGATATTCTAGGTAAAGTCAGCATTGGAGATTTTCAACTTTGTGAAGTATGATTCATAATTTTTAAAACAAATGGAAAAGAACATTGTAGAGAATGTACAGGTCTACCACTTAAAGACAGACACAGTTGTCTTTAACTTCACATCCATAAACTAAATGATCTGGGAGTCTTTTACATGCCTGTAATGGTGACAATGGAATGATATTCAGTGCTCCATCCTGAAATGTATCATGAAAATACATTGGAGCCTTTCATTGATAAACATGCGTGTCGTGTGGAGCCAGGGGTACTTCTTGAACGGGGCAAGCAGGAAATGCAGAGCAGCCTCGTCTGTCTGCATTAGGGTGAGCTGTACTTTTGATCATATGAAAATCCAGAACCTTGGCTTCTAACTCAACACTCAGAGGCGTCGACCCAACGACGCTATATAAAAGTTTCTTTTTTTGTTTTGAGTTGGAGTCTCACTCCATCTCCCAGGCTGAAGTGCAATGGCAGACTCACAGCCACCCCAGTGTTGACCTGCTGGGTTCTGGCAATCCTTCTGCCTCAGCCTTCCAAGTATATAGAACTACAGGCACATGTTACCATGCCCGGTTAATTTTTTGATTTATTGTAGAGACGAGGTCTCGCCAAGTTGTTGGGGCTGGTCTTGAACCTGTGGGCTCAGGCAGTCTACTTGCCTTGGCCTCCCAAAGTGCTGGGATTACAGGCAAAAGTTTCTTTTATAAACCTTTAACTTGTAATTCTATTTCTACCCTTGTTGGATTATTTTAATTCCTTGTTGCAGTTTCATTTCTTCATTCAACATTTATTTGACTCCTGTTATGATCAGGCCCTGCTCGGAGCACTGGAAATACAGCAATAAACAAAACAGACACTCCCTAAATGTAACGAGGCTTGCTCTCTAGGAGAAAAGATAAGCAGGATAAATTTATAAATAAAATTTTAAAGTGTTATGTGAAAAAATATGACTTCTAAGATTAGAGTTGGCAAAGCACCAGTTTTATATGATGTATAAAGAATTACAGGAGACGAGCATTGCTGTGGTCATCTCTTAACATAATATTTCTAATAAGGTTTCATGGTTCTTACAGTAACAGAGAACAGCAAATTATACTTCAACCATAGGCAAAATTAAATTAACTCATGTTGTGATTGTTAATCTCCTTAAGCAATTGCTTAAATATTAATTGGTGGTGAGGGGTTGGAACACAGAGTCATGCTACCAGACTCCAGGGAGAAGAACCAGTAACTTAATAGCAATTTCCCATCTAATATAATTAAGTTTGATTTTCTATTCCAGAACTGTAGCCAAATAATGCTTTCCTTTGCCACATTTAATGATATATGTCTGAGAAATGCTGTTTATCATTACTGAGCTATTTCATTAAATTTATTGACATAACATTTCCTTAACAAAGAACACAATCAGTTATAATTACACAGGATCCTTTTTCTTATAGAGCTTCAAAATTTTAGCTTGCATTATATTATACAATTAACATGTCAACAATAATATCATGCAATGCCTTGTTTCTACTGAAATAAGAACGTTTGTGAGAAATTGGAATATACTGTCTGTCCTAATTTAGTTTTTTTCCTGTTATACAGTTTTTCAAACATAGCTCCCTAGACTTAGAATCTTTATTTTATTTTTTGTTCCTGTATAATGGGAGTAAGGAGAGGAGACAGAAGGATTGCATTCCCTTCCATCTTGCAAAAGTGTGTGCCAATAGCCTTCCCCATATATGACTGGACTCATCAGCAGTATTTAATTTATCACAGAAGAGTAAAAAAAGAGGTGACTCTCCCAATTTCTGAATTGGGTTTGTCACCTATGACATTTCACAAACCATGTAACTGACATCAACATCATTTTCTACTCAAATATGCCTTATTATTCCAGTGTATCTGGGAGACTGGAACTATTATTCTGAACATTTGGACACCTTTTCCCAAGGATAAGAACAAATTTCCAGTCTTCCAGGTGGGAATATGGGACCTATACTTGATTTCCCCCCCTCTTCTGCTATTCATTCAGCCACCGTGGCTACTCCCTCCACAGCTGTTCTCATTTTTCCCTCTGTTTTTTTTCCTCTGTTCTCATTTACAGTGTTCCAGCCCTTCCTCCTGCCTTCAGTCTATCCTTTTCAAGTCACTCTACAGTGTGGGAGGAAAAAGGAGAGGCAAGGAAAGAATCGCAGAGTATTGCACTTCATTAGACAAAAAGAGTTATCTTGAGAATTTAGACAAAGGCGGGGCTTTGAACCTCAGTGAAACAATAGACATTTTCTTCACTTGTTAATGAGTAAGTGTGTGGCTGATGAAGTGACCATGGACGTTCCTTTTCAGCCCTTGGTGTCTTCCTCACTCTCTAGGAGAGAAAGATTCAGTAAAAATGAAGACACTTGAAACTGAAGCACTAAAAAAGATGCTAAAATGATCATGCAGATATCACTAGGGATGATAAAAAAGAAAAATTGAGAATCTTTGCAAACTGAGAGGAAAGTAATGCTATATCATTAATTCTAATACAGGTCCAGCCAAACTCAACACTCTCATTAAAATTTCTTCTACATCTTTAAAATATATGGTGCTTCTAAGGTTAGAGAGAAATATGTCTACAATTAATTCTCAAACACCAAAGGACTGATTATTGTACTTGTGGCTTATGCCAGCCCATTTTTCAACCTGCTTTTGTCCCCTATTTGTACACATCTCACAAAAAGATGAAGCCAGAAAGTGAATGTATAACTCTGGAAAATTTAATGGAAGGCCTATCTGGAAATATTTTGCTACATGAATATTGAGGATAATCTTCATTTCAATTACTCATTCTTTATTTATATTCTCCATTGTTATGGTAATTAAGATTTGTTTCAAAGTAATAAGCCTACAGGACAGCATTGGAGTGATCAAGGAATTAGTTTTTTTCTTTGACAGCAGTGTGATTCTGAGCAACTCATTACACATAGAGTATTTTTCATATTCTACCTATACTCTATCTTTTTAATGTTGACTCTCTGCTGTGGATTTAAATATGATCTTAAACATCTAGATGTTGAAATGGAACATAGGCAATCCAACTCAATAGACTTTCTAGGATGTCGGCATGGGAGGCGTAAATTGAGCAGTCACTAATAGGGAATGGGTTTTATACCCTTTCAGTGATAGAGGTAAATCTCATTTTGGTTGCAGTTAAATGTCACAAGAATGAGTGAGGAAACTTTCCCTTTTCAACATCACCACCTGCTCCTGGAGCTCAGAGGACATCCCTCCCCTTCACCTGTGTAAAGGAAATTTAAATCCTTTGCAATTGACATTGAGACTGTCCACATAGTGTAGTTTGGACAGGCTGAGCCTACAAACTTCTTGCGTCTTCTGAAGGAAGAGGCAGGCATCATTACTATTGGATAGTTGATGGGCAAGGTGCAGGCAGACAGAATGTCCTCTGCAGATGGCTTTGAAGCAAATTCCTAACAGAGCTGTTCAGTGCAGGCAACCTGTGAAACTCACTGCAATAGATACTGTTATAGGCTGAATTTTTATATCTCCCCAAAATATGTTGAAGTTCTAATTCCCAATGTCACTGTATTTGAAGATGGGGCTTTTAAGGAGATAATTAAAGTTTAATGAGATCATAATATGGAGCCTGAAGTTAGTTTGCTTGGTCTGCTACAAACTAAGACCAAGACAAGACACAGTTCTGGAGTCTGGAAAGTCCAAGATGATGATACTGTCTGGTTTGACTTCTAGTGAAGGTTTTCTTCTTAGCTTGCTGATGATCACTTTCTTACCTCATGTGGCAGAGGTAAGTCAATGAGCACTCCTTCTCTCTTTGGTGTTTCTTCCTCTTGTTACAAGGACACTAGTCCTATTGGTCCAGGGATGTACCTCTATGCCCTTATTTAACCCTACTGCCTCCTTATGGGTCATGTCTCCAAATCCAGTCACATTGGAGGTTAGGGCTTCAACATATGAATTTTTGGAGGACACAATTTAGTCCCTAGCAGGCTCTGACCTAATAGGATGAGTGTCTTTATAAGAAGAGATACAAGAGAGCCTGCTCTCTCTTCTCTCTCTCCATGAACACTCACTGAATAAAGACCATGTAAGAAGCCAAGAAAAGTGACCTCACCAGAAACCAAATCTACTGGAATTTTATCTTGGAATTCCAGATTCCAAAACTATGAGAAAATAAGGGTCTGCTTATTTATACGCTCAGTCTATAGCATTTTGTTATGGCATCCCAAGAAGAGTAACACACACATGGATAATTTTCTTGATGTTACCCTGGTGGTGGGCACTGGTCAGATATCTCACAAAGCTAGGCAGTCTCTGATGCTGACACTCTCTTCTGTCTGAGATTCTTTGGCCTCTTTCCTCTTATCTCTTTAATCTCCCACTCCTTCCAAACTGGTTAATCCTCATTTCCTTCCTCCAGAATCATAAGGTTCTCTACTGATCCTCTTTACAAATCATTTATTTCTAGCTAGATATTATAACTTCTTTTTGTAGGGCATTATATTTTGATGAACACAAGTCCTTTTTTCCTCCAAAAAGAGACTCTCTCTGGTAATTTGAAATATTTCTAACATATATATTATCTCTTATATGTATATTGACTCTTTCTTTTTGCACTTCTACTAGAATAATCCTCTTTCTCTGCAGTTCAACAAGTGCGTGTGGTTAAAAAGAAGAAGTGTCTGTTAAGAATGTATGAGTCAAAATACCTTGCTTTATTTGAATATATTCTATCCCTTTTCCTAATACCAATTTTTTTTTAAAAAAAACATGATTTAGAAGGACTTACGGGATAGAGGAGACAATATATGCGTATAGAAACAACTGTGCCATACATAGAATGTGATTAATGCTGTGAAAGAAGTTCAATTACCTTGAAATAGGAAACTAATTAAGGTAAGGAAACTTGCAAAAGAGTGCATAGAAATTGTGCTATTTAACTTCTACTATGAAGAATGAATAGGAGCTTTGAAATGAAACATAATAAAATAAAGCAGTCCAGGATTAAAAATGTGTAAGAAAGAAGTTAAAACTATTCTTCAAAATTTTAGAAAATTTTTCTATAAATGTGCTCATTATAAATATGCCTATTCTTTCATTTAAAGTATTTTTTCTGGAATTCCACTTGGACACAGTCTGCTAGTTACTGTCTTTGTTATTTATTGCTTGTACTTAGAAATTTAAAGAAAACTCTATTTATTTAAAATATTCTTATTCAGGCATTTCATTAAACCATATCTTTTTCTCACATACTCAGCAAATGAAAGTAAGATTTGACTTCACTAAAAGAGGAATGTTTCCACCTGTGCTCAAAATATTCTACCACTTATTTTTTTTTTTTCGGGAAGAGAAGTTTTTACTATCAGTTTTTGTTGAAATAGAGTCTTAAGCTCTGGATTCAAAGACGAGAGAGACTCAGTTATGTAATCTCAAGTACTGGGAGCAGGAGGATGGTTACTGTGAGATATTTGAGCATAGGACCAAGGAAATTCCCAAACAACAAGACACTAGGAAAAGCACATCATGGCTCTCTCTTCACTGAGATGGGCCTCTGCTTTGCTCTAATGAGAAATCTGGTCCTCAGTTTCTTTTAAAGCCTGCATTTGCTTTTCCTGATTTCTGCTTCCTCATAGCTTCAACTTCCACATCACCACTTCTCTGGTCCTTGTCTATATCATGAACTTTCAGCTCCAATAATCAGTGCTAACTTCCTGATTGTCTCTTTATTTTTTTTCTCTTTAATTTAAATTATTGGCAGATAAAATATGATTAACTTTCCTTATCATTTTGTACCAGGTCCCATCTTGTTAACTAGTCATACTCTACTAACGGCCAACCCTTGTGTCCAAGGTCCAGTTCTGGTACATTCAACAAGATTCTGGGCAATGAGAAGTAAGGGTTCCATGGTCTTTATAGGGATTTCTCTTTAACAGGTCTAGAAAAGATGATTTTACTTGAAATGCAGTAAAGTCTGGAAAGTATTGTGATTGACATCTTTGGCACAAGAACAGACATTTTGAGTAACTAAGAGTGAAACATAAGTTTTCTGTCTTCCAGATTTGGCTTAGTTAAAGAAGACAAAGAATTGTATGAGGAAACAAGTAAAGCTGCTCATTCGCATGCAGTCATATGCTACCCTGACATCATAATTTGTTTCAGAGTCAGGCTTTTTTTAGGTTTAAATACAAATGGAAGCTGAATTGGGGAGTGTTTCTTGTTATTTTATGTTAGTAACTTTTAGCCAATGTTGAGAAAGAGTAAGACACACACAGAAAGAAAGGCTGGATATCTGTGCTTTTTGCTTAGACCACAATCTGTTCTGTGTCCTTCTTAAACTTGGAAGGAAGTATTGCTCAAATTTTATAGCCGTTTCCTTTCTTACATTGTGAATAATATGAAGTATATTCTATGTTTAGAGGATACTCAAACCAGAGCTTGGCTTATTTTTTCTTTTTAATAATTGATTTTTCCTTGACATTGAAATTTCAGAGGAAGCATACAGAATAAATACATTACATATAGCAAGGCTTATGTTTGATTTTCATTTCAGAAGAAGCTTTACATTGCTGTGTAGCCAGAAGTGAAAGACAATTACACAGAGAATCAGGAACGTGAATTTGCAACTGATACTTCTGTGTCTGTCACTCCCTCAGCCACAGCTTCCTCTGCTCTACAGGGATAGGATTGGAGCAGATGTCCTATAAGCTCACTTCTGGCCCCGAGAGAGGCCCACGTGGGCAAAGAGACAAACTGCATCAGTTCTCATCAGCTCTCTTGCGCAGCTCAGCTCACTCACATAAGTGAGGAAGGGGAATCTTCATTCTCAGAAGCCTAGGAGTTGTTTTATCATATAAACATTTTAAAAATCATTGCAGAGTTTTGCTAAACGAAAGCAACCAGACTTAAAAGCCATGTGCTGTGTGATTCCATTTAGATAGCATTCTGGAAAAGGCAAAAACTGAGGCATGGAGAACAGATCTGTGGTTGTAAGCTAGTTAGGGGTTGGGAGATGTTTAACTACACATGGGGAGTATAAAAGAATTTGGGGAGGGCGGTGAGGGAACTTTACTCTTTATTATTTTTTTATTTACATCACTATGTACTTGTCAACACCCATGGAACCACATCCCAATTGAGTAAATTCTACTGTGTGTAAATTATCCAGTAAAGTTTAAAACTCACCACCGAGCAAATGTTAATATGCTAAAAAATATATAAATATAAATGTCAATTTGTTGAAATTATTAACAACCTGCTTTGGATACAAAACGCTGTGCCCTCAGAGCTATTTTTTCCCTTTATCAACAGCCAGATGGTTTCATTTATAGTACTCTCTCATGCCCCCTACACTGACCTATTTTTTGAGGCAAAATTTGGAGTTCCTGCTGCTCAGAATAATGAGGTGGAAACAGTTCGCCTCTCACAGTGCGAGCCCAGCTCACCAATGAGCATGCCTTTACACTGTCGGCAATGACACCATAACCTCAAGTGCTGCCGTTTGCCACTGGCGCACAGATTCGACGCTGGGACAATTACCACGGGTGAATTCTGCTGATTAGCACCCAAGAGCAGCAAGACAGTAATTGATAAAAGGGAAGTTCTTTTCCGTATTATCGAAGGAAGATGGCTAGTCTCACAAGAACAGAGGACATGAAGCTTCCTTTGGAATGTTGGCACTGTTTGAAGTTTTCAGAGCCATTTTGTGTGGCATTCACAGCCGGTTTAGACAAGGGAATTTACCCTTTTTCCAAACGCGAAGGGTTAAATGCACTTCTTGTTCTTTTACCCTATGTTGTTCCTCCTCAAGCAGTCCTGTGCCATCCAGTCACATTTCTCCTCTGAGCTCGTCGCATGTTGTTCTTGCACGTGATCAGCTGGGACTTTTGTCAAAATATGGCCAGATCATGCTGAGATGCCTATCCTGATTCATCATGGAATGTTCTGTGATGACATGAGACATGGGAGAGAGAGAGAGAGAGAGATGACATGGGACATGGGAGACAGAGAGAGAGAGAAAGACCTGTGTCTTGTCTCAACTCAGGTACTGGCTGATTATAGTTCTTGGAATGAATCCTTGCATTTCTGTGAGTCTCCTTTAATGATCATTAAAAATCGAAGAAAATAACAATGGTTGTACTTCCTCATAACATTTTAAAATTATATTTAAAAATATATAAGCACCATGAAAGTGTCAACTGTTGTTGCTGTTGTTACTACTATAATGGGTATTGAGAATAGGATGAAGGAATAAAGTAATTCTTCTTCCTGTCTTCTAAACTTGACCGTTGCAGCCCAAACAGGCCCTGGGACTGAGCGCCACTGCAGTGGCTCCAGGCTTCCCAGTGAATCTCTCCAGGTCTGCCACCATTTTATGACCTTCACATCATCATTTTGAGATCCTAACATTCATCCTCCTCCTGACCTTCTCCTGCTTAGAATTCTTGGATTTTAGTTTGCCTGCCCAGGATAATACTTAAACTCCTAGGCCATTTCATAAAATCAAGCACTTTAAATTCAGTTAGCATTGTCTTTATTTCCTCTCATGTGATAGATTTGCAAAGATTTAGAATTATCTCTAATTCTCCGGGTCTCATGAATGCGTTCTTAAAATATAAAATGCACATAAAATTAATAAGCATTCCAGCAATCCAACAAATTCAGCTTTTAGACTTCGGATTTAATTTCCATAATTTGTCTTCCCATAGGCCTTTCACAGAATTATTTGCTCTGAAAAAGATCATAATGATGATTTAATATATCTTAAATGCATCTTTAAAATGAAGAACCAATTTTGTAATCCTAACTGGGGACTCCTTTTTTTCAAGAAAATATTTAGAAATTTTAATAAAGCAATTTTTTGCCACCATTGTACTTAAAAAAAAAAATTGATATGCTTGGTGGACAATACAAATGAACTGCAATATTAGACCTTAACCAAGAAATTTAGCTCTTTCTGCAATTGTCCTGATAAAAATTCCTTTCATAAAAATGATAGTTTGGGGGCATTTGTTTTTCTTCTAGATGTTTGTTTCTCAAAGCAATTTTCCAGACAAAATGAAGTTCAGTGTGCTTCCCCCTCTTTTTGACAGTTATACTAAGCAAAAATGACAGTGTTTATTAACCCTCTGGCCTCTCTTGGGGCTGTCCTTTCTGAATCAATTGTCATGATTTACGAGTAGAACACTCTCCTGATTTTCCTCTGTTCCCTGGTTTCTCTTTCAGCACTAGTGAAAACCTTGTTTATGTGGGAGATAATAACACTACCTCAGACAGCTCCCCAAACTAAGATTGTTCAGAATTAGCATGATGACACATAACTCCAACTTTTTTTCCTGCCCATCCAAAGCAAAGGATTGTAAAAGCAAAAATAAATTTTTGCTTCTTCCCTCAAAGCCTTGTGTTTATAAATTTAGATACACTATAGATTCAAAACCTTGATCTGCATACTAAAAAAAACACTTTTCTTTAAAGAACAGTTAATTTTTTTAATTTTTAATTTTAAAGATGTGGGCTAAAATTCAGGGTTAGGTATACGAATGTTCATTATGCAGGTACTCTTGTTGACAAGGTGTGCCCTCCCCCCAGCAGTTTCCCACCACTGCCAATCCCTTTCTTACAGTATTACGATAATTGTTCAAGGTGAAATGTCATTTTCTAATTGCATATTAGTAGGCATATCAAATATGGCTAGCCTTATGATGAGTTTGGCTTTTTGGCTTTTGTTTGTTTTCAAATTATTTTCATCTAAGTGCATGGAATTCCTTTCTAGTTTAATACCACGGAAAGAAAAAATGAATGGTTTGTTTTGTGCTGTGCTAGAATTAGTTTTAAAAGTGTTTTAGTTGATGAAGTTTAAATCTGATGTGACAGCTTAGGTCCTTCAAGAAAAAGACCCTAAGGTAGAAATGAACATACAAAATATTTGTTAAAAGAATGTCTGCGAAAGACAGAGAGGAGTAGTAGGTAGGGGAAGTGATGCAGGGCTGACACCTATGAAAGCATCCAACGATGGTGCTTCCCTGAGAAAGTCTCAACTAGGCTTAGGGGAACAGCCCAGGGAACGTGTGGCTTTGACTTGAGCCATAGCAGGTCTGAAGGTATGACAGCACACAGCGTACCTTACAGCAGGTTTTTTTGGAGGGAGATCAGAGTGGCATATCTCCATAGCCACTACACGTACCCAGAAAGTTCGTACGCTATGGCCATCAACCAGAATTAATCTAAAATGTTTTCATTATATTCTGTCTTCATTAGTTGAACAAGGCTCTAAGGAACCAACTTAAGAGAAACCATGTTGTAACTGGCTTAGAAATCATTTTTGTTCAAGAATTTAAGTCACGTTTCAATAGAAACAAAATCTCAAGCTAAGCACGTAGGTCCATAGGCTTGAAGCATATTGACATTTTGAACATTAACTGAAATCCATTAGATTTATTGAACATACTTTTTATGTTAGAGTGTGTGTGGAAGTAGACTAGGACATGTACTTGATAATTTATATAATGTTTCTTTTATTATATAATTTAATCTCATTTAGGACACAGTCTGGATAGATATTTAGGCAAATGACTATCATGATTTGGGCTATTCAGACACTCAGGACAGACCAAAAATGAAAAAGCGGAGGAAGTTTATATAAACTGAGGCAGACTTTTTGGAGTAGGGGAGTGGGTCACGGAAGGAAGGAAAGTCCAGGGCAAATAATAACAGAAGCAACAGTTGGAGGCCTGAAGAGAGACTCATTTGCTATATGTGGGTAGAGAGTGGGAGTTTAGTCACAGTTCAAGGACCTAATTGCAGGAATAGAATCAAGTCAGAGAAGAAAAAAATAGCAAAACCAGCCTAATGTCATTTAGAGGTCGAGAAGCATGCTATTACTTCTATCAACAGACAGGCTCTATCTCAGAGTCTGCATAGGGAAAACTGGTGGTCTCATCCATGAATATCAGAGGAAAGGAGAGGAAGGAAAGAGGAGTGAACAAACCATTATAAAACTGGATGGAGCTATCCACTAGGCTAGGCTTAAAAAAAAAGTATGAACATGTCATAGGATTCATCAGCTTTTATTTTTTACAAAGCTTTATATATAATTTGACAAGTCAAATTCTACTCATAATAAATATCTTAGCTTATTTCACTGATAGTGGGCACTTACTCTTCTCTATTACAGAAATGAATAATATACAATCTGTACAAGTTACATGTCTAGGTAGAAGGCCAGATACTCACCATAGGAGAACCTAGATGGGGATTTCATCAAGATCCCTTTTCCCAGGCATTCACAAGGTAGGAGAGAAATGGCTTTATCTGACAACAAAGGTACTAAAAGCGGTTAGATGACCAGAGTCCTGTGGGAAATTTACAGAGGTGAGGCGATATTAAAGAAAAAAAAATCTTTGATAAGATTTGGAGACTGGACATAAAAAAAATAAAACTAGTAAGTTTCCTCTTAAATCATGACTATCCACTTGTGATTTTAAGTTTCTCTTTCACTCCACTGGGGTCTAAGATTCTGGTATCACGAGAGTCAAGTTAGATTTTTTAAAACCAAGTAGTTGAAATTAACAAAAATTTTGAATGAAAACACAGGACTTAGGCCTATTTCCCCAAATTGGCATAATTGGAGGAATTCCACTTACATTCTAAGTACAGTGTTCAGTGTGGCAAACAAACAAAATCAACTTCAACAACAAAACCACCTCAGTGGTGAAAACATAAGTAAGTCTGTTAAGAGACTGACAAAGACAACATGATTATGTTCAATAGCTAATTTTACAAAAGAATATAAGAAAGATCTATATATAAAATTAAGGCTTTAATAAAGTTAAAATACAAATAGAATGAATCTCAATCTAGTTAACCAGAATCAAGCATATTATAGTAAAAACCAACATAGGTGGAACAACAAAGGAAACAAGTTACTCAATAGAAGGGGGGAAATCTATCAGATATGTATCAACTTTTGGCATTATGCTAGATGCAAACAGAAGGAAATCATTGGATTCAATACAATGAAGGTTGTCATATTTGTTGGTTTAATATTGCAGAGTAGCACCTTTTCCAATGCTACACAGTTTTCTAAATAACATTAACTTGAATTAATGTGGTTTTAGAATTTTTTGATGTGAAGAAAGTCCGGTGTTGTAGACCAAGGATATGAATCACTTCTGTAAAAAATGAGAACTTTGAAACTTGAAAAAAAAAAAATAATAATTTTGTTTTGTCCTTAAATTAAAATATCATGCCTTCCCTCAATCTTGATGCATTCTATGTTCTATGTGAAGCATGTCACTGTAAAACAGCATTTACTTTCACTTAATATAGTAATGCATTCCTGTGTTACTTGGAAGACCTCAACATTAGAAGAATTTAAATGTGAATTAAACTGAGCTGTGAATTAATACATAGCTGTTAGAGATTTACTGCAGGCATCACATAACTTTCATAAAGAATGGTTTAGAACTCTGTGTGATGAAAAGTTTACTTCAAGTTGCTTTAGATTATATAATAACTGGGTTACTTTTGCAAAGGGTCAAGCAACGGAGGGACTGGAGGCAGGTCTGGTTTAACTCACAGGGCATGTCACCTACACTGGTGTCACTTTTCTTTCATGTAACCTCTGGAAACTTCACCAATTTTTCTATCATTCCTTAGATATTCCTGCCTGAGAGGGGAAATGGATAGAAGACAAGAAGTTTTGAAGAGAAAGATTGCAGCTACATACGTCTTCATTACCTAGTAAACATTCTGCTACTGTCAGAATAAATGGAAGCCTCTTAGATTAAAAAAAAATACGATGCATAACTCGAGATGCTAACAACAGTAAATAATGAAAGTAATGAGAATAAAGTCACACTGACAGTGTGATTTGGGTCAGCTACTTGACTGCTTCTATGGTCCATCACACATTGGTAGGAGACATCCACCTTCTCAAGCACTGTGAAGTTTAAACACCATATTTATGTGGACCCCCACCATGGTAGCAAAAGCACACACAATTTGCTCCTCTATCTATTTACTCTTTCACTTTCTGGGATTGACAATACCCTAAGTGACAAGAAGGGGTGGAGAAGGCAAAGCAGTCTACGGAGGGATGGGGGCACTTTCAGAGATGAAAGCAATGTGATTTCCACTTTCATCGACAGCCTGGAGTTTTGCTATATCCATCTTTTCAGAACGGAATTCCTCAGACTTTAGTGTGATAAAGTGGGGAGGACCTATTAAAATGCAAATATTTGGGTCCCACTCTCTCTCTTTCAAGGCTCTGCACCCAAGAGAAGTTAGGATTTGTCCAAGAATCTACAGCCCTGGGGAGGTCATACACACCTGTTCTAGATTTGAAAACCCGCTCAAATTTCAGTTTTTATTATATTTCCTCATGCTTGCCCTGAATTCTAATAGCACACTTCAAAATGGAAAAATTGGGGGAAATATCCAAATTATCTGAGAATATAGTAAGAGAACACTATTTGGATTCCCAGTCTCTAGGCTCAAATAAATTATGCTGAGGGTACTGCAGGAGATGGCAGGTGTGACATCAGAGTCACCGTGGTAATTGAAAAGCACGAAACCTGGGAGAGGTGCCAAACCTGGAAGAAAGCAAATGTCTCCACTTTGAAGGGGAAAGGCAAGGTTAGAAATAGAAAATACAGGCTGGCAACTTTAGCATACAATTTTAAAATGCTAATTAAAGAAAATGTTTATGAGACATTAAAGAGAATGTGGAATCAACATGAGTTCACTAAGAAACAGTTATGCCAAATAATCTCATTACTTTTTTTTCTTTCTTACATAAAAAAAAAAAAGACAGGGGACTTCTATTTCTGGCAATATAGCAAACTAGATGAATAGAAAAATTTCCTCCTAGGAAAAAAATGCTCAAAATACTAGATTTATTTTTAAAATTAAAAAAAATCATTTTTAAGCTTGACTGAACTGAGGGTGAAGGGAGACAATCTAAACCAGAAAGCAGGATTGCACACAGCCAAGTCGGGTAAGAGCTGCGTTCATCCAAAGACATCTGCCTGTGTTTGGTGGTCTGGACTTGAACTTTAAGAGGCAAACATGACAAAGTACCCCTGAACCTGGAGGGTGATCTAATCAGTACTGCCACGTGTCTGCCTCAGGACTCTGGGGGTAAGGTGGAGAAGTTTCTCTGAATTCTTAATCACAAACCAGCATATGCATGATTCACAGCCAAAAATTCAACTACCTGTGTGGCCTGAAGTTTCCCTCACAAGAATCTAGTTTTAAGTGATCCTAGTTTGGGAGTGCCCCCAGGTGCTGGTGGAACAGAACACATAATTTCTAACTGGGGAAAGCTCTCGACATAAGTCGCTAGAATTCTCAAAATAAAAATCCACGAACACTTAGAAAACGAAACATTGAAAAATATACCATTTAAAAGAACATCAGAAGAAGCAACTTGGATAGATTTAGAGTCTATAATACTCTGACCTATCACAGAAACAAATAGCTGAGTACCACATGTTCTCACTCATAAGTGGACCCTGAACAATTACCATAATACTAAAAAAAAGGGATTGGCAATAGTGGGGAACTGCCAGGGGAGGGGGAGCACACTTCATCAAGGAGGTTACCTGAGCTCCATCCAGGCAAAGTGGGCACCAAAGTGACGCCCAAACTTTACCTGTACAATGACCATTTGTATATCTAATCCTGAATTGTACCCCACAACTTTAAAATTAAAGATAAATAAATTTTTTTTTTAGAAAGAGATTTGGTATCATAGAATAAATCCAGAAAGTGAATAATAAACATTAAATTCAGGCTAACAGCTACCTCTGGGGGGAAGTTGGGAAATGACATCAGAGAACAGTAGTGCCCAGGGAGTGTCAAAGGTATTGGCTTTGTTCTATTTCTTAAGCTTATGGGTAGACATGCGAGTGTCTGTTTATTGTTCTTCACACAGTCCCTATATGTTAGGTGCACTTGTTGTTTACATTTCCCAGTAAATATTAAGTGCTATATGGTTGTTGATACGTAAACGGTCATTGACATAGAGCTTATTGGTTTTATCATAGGCAAAACCTTGATACTTGGGTATATTTAAAGATAATAGAGCTACTAAGCTAAGAATATTTTTTGAATGGTTTCAAGCATGCCACAAGATTTTCCCCTAGGGCCTGAGCTAGCTTGTGTGGGTAGTTACTTGGGGGTTTTGTTCATAACTTGTGTGGGTATTTACTTGGGGGTTCTGATCACACTGTTATGAAAGTACAAGATCATTGAATGAGCTATTGCTGAGTTGACAGTTTCAATGTTTAAATTTCCTCTATTAAAGTCTTAGAATTTAGGACCAGGCTGATGGAAAGGAAAGTGAAACAAACTATAGGAAAAAAGGCCTGAAATCATAGGGGGTGGACAGATCATTATAACATATATGTCAGTGACCTGCAAACATTTGAAGTTAGTTACATGAAAGGGCAGAGATTTCTTCTGTCTTCCTCTTGAGGAGGTTTTTGCACATTTCAGAGAGGCAGAATTTAGCTCATCATGAGAAAAATACTTTACAAAAATTCTAATTATTCAACCCAAACTGAAAAATGAGGCAATAAGCTCTCTAGCAGATATTTCGCTTTTGCTGACAGCAGCCCCCCACCCCTAGTTTTAAACTGGACTCTGATAATGACTCTCTATCTCATAGCCTGGGAGCAGGATGACTAGACAAGGCAGCCTTATTTACTTGCCATGGCATCTCCATAAGTTAGCACCATGTACAGCATATCATAGGTGTTCTGAATTAAGCAGAGCTGGTGAAGTGAGTTAAGGTGATGCTGAACTGCTTTGCTCCAGGAAACAATACTGGTTCTTCCCCTTGAAGAAACTGCTTATCCTTGACTTATACCAGTTTGATTCTCAGATTCAGTCTCTCTGTTACATCTATATGTCCTGCTTGCAATCTAGAACTAGTGTTGAAAATGGATTGAGAAGCCCGTCAACTCCACCAACAGATCTAGAAAAAGCAGATCAGGACTGCTAGAAAAACAGACGCTAAGGAAGTCAGCCAAAAAGCAAATGCAGATGTCATGTGAAATGTTGCCACTTCAAATGTTAATATGACATATAACTCATGTAAATGACTTCACCAGTTCAGGATACATTTATGCTGCCATCACTTCTTATATCCTTATTATTGTTCAACTAGCCTTAATTGTCAGTAGAAAATACAGAAGCTGTTTTAGGGTCAGTCTGTCTTGGATATAATCATATACCCAAACTGCGACAGGGGTAAAACAAAAAAAGAAAAAGTTAGGAGAATTTAAACTCTGCTAGTTGGGTTTGAGGAGGGACAGAGGTAGTTCCACCTCTAAATACAGGTTTCTAATTCTTTCCTGCCTCTTACTGCCTCGTGATGTCACTGTAGCAGACTGTTCCTGCACAATCTTGCAAAAGTGTGTCTCTCTGCATTGATGCCCTACGTAGTCCCTGAGTTAACTTACACTTGCGTCTTTATCCACATCCCAATGCTCAGCATAGTTTTGTCAGATGACCATACTTTGTCAAGGTAGCTAGAGCCTCAGGAATGTGAGACTCAGTACCATACTATTTTTAAACCAGCCTTCACCCTCAAGTTCTTAGAACTAGGATCTCGAACCCAGGTCTTCAGTTCAGATGTCCTCTGCCATTTTTAAGCACATTCCCTTCTAGCCCACTCGGTGTCTGTTACCTCAGGGACTTCCTGGTAAACGCAATGTGGTTTTCTAACTTTGAATCTCAGGAAGAGTCTGAGAGTCTGGGTCCCTGCCTATCAGAAAGCACTTCTACCCTTTTGCATCACGTGGAATATTTATCACCTGGAGCTTCTTTTTCTGAAGCCTCAAAGGGTTCATTTCATCTCTCCCCGGGATCAACAGGCCTATTTATCCTACAGGATCCTGGGGTTCCACAAAAGTAATTACTTAGTCAGTAAAGGCATCAGCCTCGACTTGACTTTCAGAGTCTGCCTGTTCTAAAAAGTAACTGCTGGACAAGATGCCCCGTTAAATCTTCACCTTGATTTATAAATAAAACTCACCATGGCTATAACTCAAATAAACAAGGGCCATTGTAAAGCGTCCTCCTCTTGCCAATGGATCCTCCAAAAATAAATTCCGTGAATTCAACTCTGAAAGCATTGACAAGCAAAATAGATGGGCGCGGCGGCTGTCTTGAACTGTGTTCTCTCTTACAGCACTCCACAACTCTCTTGAAAATTATTATTTTCTAGTCTGGACCTTCTCATTTTATTTTTCCCAACCTTTAATTTTGAAAAATTCAATCCCACAGAAAAGTTACAAGAAAAGCATGATGAAAACCCATATACCCTTCATCTAGATTCACTAATATATCTCTGCATATATATATATGTATTTATGCATTTGCATTGCCTAAACCATTTAAGTTTTAGTTCCAGAGATCACAAGATTTCATCTCTAAATATTTTAACATGTATCTTCTAAGAATATCCTACTATACAACACAATACAATTATCTCTCTGAGGAAATTAACACTGACACAATACTATTATAATTCATATTCACATTCCACCTTTTTTCACTTTTTCTTTCTATGTCCAGTCAAGGAGCTTGAATTGCAGCTAGGTGTCATGTTTCTTCAGTCTCCTCTACCTGTTAGGTAGTTCACATGAGTGGTGAATAATTCCTCCAACTGTTACATACTTCATGTTGTTGATATTTTTGAAGACTTCAAGCCCGCTTTGTAGAATGTCCCTTTCTTTGAGTTTGTATGAGTCTTCCCTCATCATTACATGTAGATTGGACACTGTTAGCTATTACATTGTATAGGTAGTAAATATCCTCCTTAGATAGCTCTGTTTGTCTAAAATATCTTTTTTGTGGCAGCTTCCACATCTCCGTGGTTCTCTCCAGGGCTTAAATATGATTTTGGTAGGCCCTGGGGACTTTTCTCTTTGTGAGCTTCTTCCCTCATAATATATATATATATATATATATATATATATACATATATATGTATATATACACATACACACACACACACACACACACACACACACATATATATACATTTAAAATTACATTTTATACTTGTGTTGGTATAAAGCCTAATATAATCTATATTACATATTAATCATTATTATATCCATTTGTTCATTCTAATTTTAAAGAAATTAACATTAAAACATCCCAGGAGCCCCTAAACATACCATGGGCCTGAGGCACTGAGTCTAATGGACAAGATGGCACTGATTCTTTCTTCTTTGACACAACTGTTCTCTCTTTATCTCTTTCTGTGTCTGTCTATCTGTCTCTCACCAAATCTCCCAGTCCCACCAGTTCTCCGTCTTATTCCCCCTCCTTCTCCTGACCACTCTCTTTCCCTCTCCTCGGTGGTACAGTTTAGCTTCTCTCCACATTTTTTTTCTTCCCCATGCACGCCCATCACCCTCTGCACAGCAAATACCAGAGCCCAGTTGCACGAGAGTCCCTCTTCCTCAGGCAGGAGTCAGGAAAGGAGCCAGTCATGTTCTCTGCCATGATTTTATGATCGGACACCGGATCCCACAGTCGCTGGCAGATTTCTTGCCACCCACCTCCTCTATCAGTTCAACTTTAGTCACGTAGGGGCTTCACAAGAGAAAATCAGCTAACTCATAGCAGAAAAGATTGCAGTGTGTGACAGAGGTCTGCTTTTCAGTCAAGACCCTGAATCTGTGAATAGGGCTAATGAATATAAGTTTGTTGACTGGCCCCGTGAAGGCGCCTTCAAAACATTTGTAGGTGTCTAATATTATTCTTCACTGATACTCAAGGACAACCTGAAGTCTGCCTCCTAACTTTATCTGAGCTTATGCACTTATGTCCCAGACCCCTGCAAAGCACTGTATATCTGCCCACTTAATCACCCTGAGAGCTCCTCTTACAGGGCTACCATTATCCCGGTTATACAGCTGGAACAGCTGAGACTTTCAAACGTTTAAGTAACTTGCCCTAAACTTGCCCAAGCTCTACTATCATAAGAGGTGGGCAGAATTCAGACCAGAGCTGTCTCACGCCCACATCCCAGGATAGCCGGATTCCCACCTTAGATCTGCAGAGGGCTGAGGGCCTGGGATGGGGCAGAGGATAAGAGATAGTAGAAAAATGGGAGGCTCTACTGGGTTCCCTTTCTCCCAGGGGGAAAACACAATTAGGCCTCAATTTTAGTCCATTTCCCTGTTTATAGGGTCCTTGGAGATTCTCAGAGTAAATTTCCATGGGGGGGGAAGCTTTTTACTCAGCTGAATTCTATTACCTAAACTCAGTCATTCCCTTCTCAATCTCAGATCCTTTACCTGTAAAACAGTATGTTCTGACTCAGAGGATAAACCTTTAATAGAGCAAGCGCTGAGCGCTTAATAAAAGCCTCTTATTGTCAGCACTAAATATCACATTTTAGTAAGTGGCAACATTCTAAAGTTCTAAAGTTAAAGTTGGAAAATGAAAACAGTTTATACGAGGGATAAAAGGAAAATCTGAAACACAAAAAACTATGTCCTTTCATCACTTAAAACAAATGAATCTCTGAAATTGTTCTGATGTGCATTTAAACACTTTAGTCATTATTTGACAAACAAGTGTTTTTTTGGAAAAGAGATATATTTCTGGATTTGGGGAGGTGCATTCATCCAATTCCCTAATATTGGTGGAATAAAAACTAAGGATGCAGCATTTTATTTTTCTATTTTTAAAAAAAGGAAAACAAGGGGCTTTATTTATTTATTTTTTTTTATGAGGCTTGCAACCAGGATCCCTGCTGAAGAACAAGCCATGTCTCCCTAAGTAATAGAAGCCTCGTCATTAACTGGCTGAGCTGCAGGCTCACCAGCCAACACACAGCACCGAGTAATAAAGGAAATGGCTGCGTGGGCAGGCAGTAAAAGGTGTCTGTAGGAAAGGCTGTGACTAAGTCTCCACTAATCAGTGTATCATCGGTGGAGCTCAGGCAGGAATGTGTGCCCCAATGAGGGGCCCTTCTCTGGTCACGCTCGTGTTCCTACTCCCACACAAAACCATTGCCCCAGGACTTTGATTGCTCCAGTCCCAGAGGATGCTGGGTGTGTTTCAGGACATTTAGACTGAGTTCGCTTATCACCCCAAGTACGAAATATACATGCATTCATACTGATATAAATAAATGATTGCTTAAACAAATAAGTGAGGGAGAAGAGAAAACTCGTCCGTATGGAAACATTCCAAATAATACTCCCTTCTCTAGGAGAGGGAGTTTAATTTCTCCCACCTTCACCCTTCCTTGGGGATGGGCTAGACCTAGTCACTCATTTCCAAATAATGAAGTAGAGAAGGGCAAAACAGTAACTTTGCAGTGGAGAGATGTGGCAGACATCACCTCAACCAAGAGATGAAGGTTAACATCACCAATGGTGGCACATGAATCTCTTGTGCCCCCTAATACGATGTGATGAGGAAGGGTCGTCACCTCTGTGGTATTTGTTTTTTTTTTTTTGAGTTGGAGTCTCACTCTGTCACCCAGACTGGAGTGCAGTGGCCGCTCCCGGCCACCGCAGCCTCCACCTGCTGGGCTCCGGCGATCCTTCCACCTCAGCCTTCAAGTAGCTGGAACTACAGTCACGCACTACCACGCCCGGCTAATTTTTGATTTATTGTAGAATGAGGTCTTGTCAAGTTGCCCAGGCGGGTCTCGAAACCGCGAACTCAGGCAATCCACTCACCTCGGCCTCCCAAAGTGCTGGGATTACAGGCTGAGCCACCGAGCCCGGCCCTCCTGTGGTATTCTTTACAAAACCCTTAACCCCTGTCTAATCATGAGAAAAATGCCAGCAAAGTCCAGATTTTCTGGATTTCTAGCCAATGTGCCTTAAGACTCTTAAGGTCATGAAAGTCAGGGAAAGACTGAGAAACTGACAGACCAGAGGAAACTAAGAAGACATCATAACTAAGTGCAAAATGCTACCCTGAACTGGACACTGGAAAAGGAAGAGGACATTCATGGAAAACCTGGTGAAACCCAAACAATGTCAGGAATTTACTTAGTAGTAATACACCAATGTCAATTTCTTGATTTTGACAAATGTACCATGAAAATGTTAGATGTTGACCATGGGGAAACTGGGTAAGCAGTATATGGAAACTCTATAGTGTCTTTTCAACCCTTCTGCAAATTGTAGGAGGAAATAAAAAATTTTTCTTCCTCTACTCCCCTGAGTTCTTAGCTGGGGCCCTTGTAACAAAAGACAGATTAACAAAAATAAGAAAAAAATAAAAATAGAAATAAACACCAAACCGGTTTATTAACATGTGTACGTCTCTGGGAGGTACTCAGAGAAAATGAATAAATCTTAACGAGATGGCTTAGAGCTCTGGTTGGTCTGCACAAGACAAAGAAAGGGAATCTTTAGTCTCTAGGGTGACAGACTACGAAAAAGCAAATATAAGATAAACGAATGGTAGAAAAAGACTAGTTAGTAAATTCTGTCATGTAGATTCCTCTATGTCATCTCCAGGTTGACAAGAGTCTAAATTTGTCTTCTGTGCTCAACCTTTGTCCTTCCTTGTATAAAGGGAAGAAGGGACATTTTGGGAATTTATGTCCTGTTTTTAGGAAAATAGGGAGAGGCAGAGCACTTCTCTTATATCTGCTTCTTCTCTATTGGTTTCAGTTCAAAATAATCCTTATGCCAAAATGGCATATTTTACTACCCTTCAAAATCCAAAATTATTCCCAAAGGTTATTTAAAAAAAACAAAAAAACAAGTTTACTCCCCAGAAAAAGAGTAGGTTATTAGAGTTGTGTATTTTTGGTATATTCTACCAAAAATGTGGTCCCTCCTCCCACATTTAACTCATTTTTGCAATAGGGCATTTTGGTGTCTAGGTTTTTCAGTCTTCATACACCTCTGGAAATCAAAGTGCTTGTTCAAGCAAGTAGCTGTTGCTAATCTTCAAGCAGCTAAGGTATGCACAGAAAAGAAATTGGAGAACAAATTTAAAGAGCTGATTGAACTTTTGCTTTTAAAGCATTTTAATGTATTCTGGTTATAACTAGCTCTCTGTAATGGGCAGCAACACTGCTGATAAAAGCTAGTGGTCAGGAAGGCAGGGACAGAGGCACATTAAGAAAAAGGGACACCTACCAAGCTCCCAGAGGTGGTTATGGAGCAAAATTAGCTGGGGTGGCAGGTAGGTGAAGCAGAGAAGAAAAGCAAATGTTGTGCCTTCACTAGTATCCCAGTCCTGTCCTTATAAATGCCTTCCTGCTCTCCTATCACTAACATCTGAGCACTCCCTTCCCACAATTCCTTGGAAATCTGTGTGTTTGCTGTGCAGACTTGCCCAGAGGGAAAGTGTCTTAAGAGCTGCCACCAATGTCCTCAAGACACAGACAGCATCAAGAGGTCCCAGCTTTTGCTGCCACAGAACAGTCTGTGATTCTGCAGCTGAAACCAGAGATTCTTTTTCTCCAGAAACAGTTGTAAATTTAGCTTCTTCAGCACCTTGATGAAGCACTTATACTGTCTCATACATTTGCAGATTACTTTGTGAAAGTATAGTAAAATAGACTACCATTTGATAGCCCTATTTCACTGTGGAAATGCATTTCAAATTCAAAGCCATCAATTTATAAGAGATGATTTGGAAAATTTAGAAGTTAGGAAATGCTTGACCAAATGAAATTATGGGCCCTATTATCTGAAGATGGAAGATACAAGCTTTGACCTAGATCATGAAAAAAAAAATCAACTCGGTTTCATATAGGGACAATTTAAGGTGAAGAGAGACAAAAACAGAATCAAACTAGGATAAGCTGGATGAGATGAGTTCTTCCTAACTGAATGCTGCAACAACTCTCAGGCAGGGACATTTGAGGCAGGGACATAACCAGGTAGAGAAGGTGTCTTTAATGAGCATATTGGTATTGCAAGAGGCTGGAAAGCAAGACTGAAATGTTAAACAGTTTTGCACTTTCCTGTCAGGGAGCTCTATTTCAAAATGGAAATGTGTATCTTTATTTTCCTTCATGCATGGAAACAATGAGTTATCCATTTTTCATGAGAGTTGAATGGGTATACAGATGAATATCTTCCTAGGGTGCGTGCAGAAAAGTGGGGTTTAAACTGCATAATGAATTTTCTCTACAGGAAGCTATTCTAAAACAGAGAGTAATGTCCATAATCTGATGGTATCGATGTACACTTGGGAAGATGTATTATTTCACTTTACCATGAAAAAGCAACTCAAAACTTAGAATGCTTTTTTCATTCACTGGATAACTCCATTTAAAATCACACTGAGCTTTATAACTCTTCACTGTTATATTTCTGTGATCAACAGATTGGTGTCTTCCGATGAGCTACAGAATAAAATATATCTATTATACTGAGGGAAAATTAAGTGCAACCTTCATTTTCTGAAAAACAGACAGACAAATAAAAAGACAGGTCACGGTTTTATAGCCCCAAAACGGGCATATGTCAGGAAGGCTTCAGACACTTCTAATTCAGAGCTGTGGACTTTGGAAATGGACGATGATTAGGAAATGGAGAGTTGTGATCAGTTGATCTTCTAATCTGCCATTTCCCCTAAGGTGCAATTGCTGCTTTCTGTATTGGAAAACCATGTTTGCTTTGCTGCATGCTGGTTGTCAGGTCTTTAATGCAGTTAGTCTACTCAGTGCACACAGAGCTGGACTAATGTGACTAAGAGATACGTGAGGAAGCCAATTTCTCAAAACAATGAATCTCAGATAGGCATTTTACTGTGAGTTTCTTATAGCATCATCTCTAACAGAAACCCAGTAGAAAAAGTCTCTTTTATATATTCCTGTCCCAGAATGTTTTTGCTTCTGGTTCAAGGTCCCGCTCAGCCACTATGGTTTCTCTGAGACCTGGGACAAAGTAACCATTAGTGGCCTGGTTAGACAGAATCAGTATGTCCCAACATCATGATGCCTGCTGACCTTATGCAGATAGGGAATAAAAGGCCTCAAATTCAATTCACAAGTGAGTTTCTTCCAAATTTTATGTAATCAGAGCCTCTCTTCACAATGCAGCAGATTCACAATTCCCACGCTTGCTTCCTACTTCACCACTAACAAGCCGCTTCATACAATCAGGAATAGAGATTAGTAAGCGGAAGTTAAAAGAAAAGAACATTTTTGGAATTTATCTTGGTATTTAATCTGGTGATTGCATCTTCCACTGGAAACACTGAATATGTGATAATGTGCATATAATCATTATTTCTTTTCTCAGCATCAAGAATTCTGTGAATTCCTCACGTATCAAAGAACGTGTACATAAAAGTGTTTCTGCACTGAAGGTCCATCTCATTCATCAGATTTTCAAAAGGGTTATTTCCAAAGTTCAAGAATCATTATTACTAGCCACATCTATAGCTGTAATTTGGTTTTTGTCTATATAATGTATGTGACACACATACATATCAGGGGAGACCCCCCCCAAAAAACAATATTATTTTTTGAAGGGTAGGTCCCTTGTAGTACAGGCTTCCCCCATTAGGTTAGTGTTCTTGGAACCCGACAGCACCAGTGTACCAGCCAGCATTATTGTGAGAGGCTGCATTCGGCTTCAGTGGATTTTGGGGGGGAGATTATTTCAATGCATTTGGCCATTTCATGATGGGTGGTTTATGAGCATACCTTCCCACGCCGCAATGAGTGTTCAGCAATTTTTGACCAAAAAACGGCATGATCCCTATGCCCCACCCTCCCTATTCACAGGCTTTCTCTCTGAGCAACTTTTTTGTTGTTGCTGTTTTCCTGGATGAAAAAAGTCCTCAGAGGGAAACATTTTGCCAATGTGGAAGAGGTGAAGCAAACAAAATGGCAGAAACACTAAAGGCATCAAAATTGATGAGTTCAAAAACTGTTTTGAACAGTGGAAAAAAAAGTCTTAATAGATGTATTGCACCAGACAGAGAGTACTTTGAAGGTGACTGAAGTTTATATACGTAAGAATAAATACACATTTTAAAATAAATAAATTCCAGGTTGTTTGGGTCCCCTCCGTATACATCTATGTATGACATATCAGCATACAGATGTCTCAAAGTTACTTGTTCAAACGCTGTGCATTCCATTCTCCAACATTGGGTTCATTCTCAGATAGTCTCTTTTCCCCACTCTGAAATTTTGGATTTAAGGATCCACTTGAAGCAATTTTTATTTTTTATTTTTTATTTTTTATTTTTTTGAGTTGGAGTCTCACTCTGTCGCCCAGACTGGAGTGCAGTGGCCGCTTCCGGCCACCGCAGCCTCGACCTGCTGGGCTCCGGCGATCCTTCCGCCTCAGTCTTCCAAGTAACTGGAATTACAGGCGTGCGCTACCACGCCCGGCTGGTTTTTTGATTTATTGTAGAGATGAGGTCTCGCTGCCCAGGCGGGTCTCGAACCCGCGGGCTCAGGCAATCCACTCACCTCAGCCTCCCAAAGGCGCGGGATTACAGGCTGAGCCACCGAGCCCGGCTGAAGCAATTTTTATAGCCATTCATGAGACACATGGAGGTTAAGCCAGATGAAAGCCACAAAAGGTGTTTGCAACTGACTAGTTCACTGTGAAATTCCAGTCATGGCACCTGTGTGGGATAGTCATGGGGATCTGAAGATAAACACCCAGTGCCAGGCTGAGAGATAGGGCAGTGGCACCAGTAGGAGCCTGGCTGTCCTAGTCATCTTCAGGTGACACAGCACTTACATGTCCTGATTTAAAGGTGCTGTGTCACCTGAAGATGACTGGGCCCTAGTCTAGTGTCTGGACAGTATAAGTTGTTTATGAGACATGGAGCAAGCAGCCTTATACTGCCTCCAATCCACACGCTTATTAGTAAAACTTGTTTTAGGGATATTTTCAGAAAAACACAGTATACTAAATAAAAAGTTTTGTTATTTAACAGATGTTACTGACTTGGCATAAAAGCATTTTACCTGACCTGGACTTTTTTCCTTGGTCTAAAATTTTTGATCTTAGATGCATTTGTGAGAATAAACATTTTCTAGAAAGAAAATGAGAAGAAACTTACTATATAAATATAAAATGAAACAACAGTAGCGTGTAAGTATATAAATGCAAATGCAGGCAAATGCAAATATAGCACTAATCTATGATGACTTCATAAAATCTTCAAAACTAAACTTAAAAAACTTCAGATATTCATGATTGGAGCCAACTGTAAATAGCACACACAGATATAATTAATGACATTTAGAAGAATACATTTGAAATTTATAGACTCCAACGTAGCAATTATCCTTTCTAAAACATCATTCAATTTTAGTTTTTAACTTGTTGGAAACTTCCTCATTATATATGAATTATTTCAAAAGTTACTTTCAAAATAATTGATCTTAAACTAACCCTAGAAGAAGACCTTAATAAAAGATTAATAATTGAAATAATTTGGGGTAGATCAGATATAACTTTGATGTCAATTACATTTATACAGAAAGGCCTTATGATCAAAATACCTTTGAGGAAAAAATGTTCTTGGCAACATACTAAACACATAAGAACTGTTCTAATTATGTTTAATATTTTTGGCATAGTGTCAAATTCCTGTGGTATTGAAAATTACAGTGGGAAAGCTGTTTTTCAAAGTGGTTTCTAAAACAAATAAAGCCTATACACAACAGACATGCACGTAAGGCTATAATTTGATGTGAGGCAAAAGGCTTCTCCATCTAGGAAGGAAGATAATGAACCCAGCCCAAGCTCAGCCCTAGATAAAAGCCAAGGGACACAGCTACCAGGACACACAGTACCCAAAGGGTGCCACAAAATCAGGTGCGACACAGGAAACAGTGGGTCCTAGAAGAACGAAAACGTGTATGGCAGCAATAGCAGGAAATACTCACTCAAGAATTATTCATTAAGTCGTTGGTTGAATCATTCATTCAGCCGATGCCATTTGGAAGCTTACTATTTGTCAGACATTATGCTATGTGCTGAAAAGTATCACCACTGGCCTGAAAAAAATTTAGCCTGGTAAAGGAGAAAACAAGCCACTTTAATAAAGAGGAACGAGTACTATGATAAGGAAACTGGTCCAAATCAGAGTATGGATGCTAAAATAAAGTCTTCTCATAAGCAAGAGTCTTTGAAAAGCCACCACATGGACTCATCTGATTGGCTGCCAGACCACCAAGAAGCAATCTAAGTAGCCAAGTAATCTGTTTTAAAGCACTGATACCAGGTCATGGTCTAAAGTTCTATTAAGAATAACAAGTAAGAACCACTAGTTATGAAATGCCAGCCAAAGTAATTACTGTTTTTTGTTATTTATTATGATTAAGGAGACTATTTTACCTTATAACCAGACTGTGTCAGAAATTTACTATACATTTTTACTACATACAACAACTCTGTAAGATTATTATTATTCCATTTTCTAGGTGGGAAAGCAAAGGATAAATGAGGTTTAAAAACATGCATAGACTTATACATAGCAGATTTAGGATTCACTTTTGGGCCTATCTAGCAGTAAACCTCCCTTCTTAGATTGCACTGTACATCAAGATACTCTTGTCTCAAGAGTGATTGAATCAGAAGCTGGGGTTATAAAGTCAACTTTAGTCAAATCTTGGAGAACTCAGGAGAAATGATGCACAAGTACATACAACATATGATTCAACTAATAGCAATAGTAACAACAAAACAATCACAACAGCAACTCTAATTTACTGGCCTTGTACAATGTACTGGTTATAAAGTGACTATAAACATCTAGTATTTTCACCTGATCAGCATCTGTTCTTCCTTTTTCTAGTAACAGAACCTCATCTATTTCAGGTAGGCTACATCTGCCGATCTTGGACTCCCATAAAAATTTCTGGTGTGAGTGTATGATCAGGCCTATACATACAAGGTCATGAGTGTTCTTTGGGGAGTTGCCACATGATCCATCTCGGGTTAATTGAGAGTCATCCCAAGGACTTTTTCTGGTGTTATTCACAAAAATTCCCATGTTGGCTGATAAAATACCTAACCTGGAATTATACTTCACCAGCCCCTTGAGAAGAGAGTGCTTGTAAAAGAAATACAGAAAAAAAATAGAGGTCATAGTTAGAAAAGTTTTGATGACATCTGCTTGACGTCAACCCTACCCCAGATTTTCCAGTTAAGTGAGCCAATATAGTCCCAGCTAGGTTTGGACTTCTGTCCCTAGCACTTGAGAGTTCACTCTAATACTCCATCCTAGTGGTGTCCACGTGTTAATTCATTTAATTACATCTCATCATTACAGAAATGCTCTAGGCTGTGATAGAGTTAGGGAACACCTAGCCCCCAGCCAAAGATCTGAGCAAGTATCTTCTACTGTCATTTCTTTCTTCTCCTCCTCTTTCTAATGTCCGAATATCATGTAATAACTATGGTTAACATAGCCACTGCAACAGGAATATCTAATGTTTACCACTATGAGTTCAAACAATGTATCTTTGCTTTAAAAACATCAATGCAGCCGGACTCGGTGGCTCAGCCTGTAATCCCGCGCCTTTGGGAGGCTGAGGTGAGTGGATTGCCTGAGCCCGCGGGTTCGAGACCCGCCTGGGCAGCGAGACCTCATCTCTACAGTAAATCAAAAAATCAGCCGGGCGTGGTAGCGCGCGCCTGTAATTCCAGCTACTCGGAAGGCTGAGGCGGAAGGATCACCAGAGCCCAGCAGGTCGAGGCTGCGGTGGCCGGGAGTGGCCACTGCACTCCAGTCTGGGCGACAGAGTGAGACTCCAACTCAAAAAATAAAATAAAATAAAATAAAAATAAAAACATCAATGCAATTACCTGCCAAATTAGCTGTAAGTCTGGCATTTCCCTGGAGCCCCAGTGCTATGATTTTATTAGAGACATGTCACGGGAGGATCTCATATTGCTGACTTAGTGGCAGCATTCATCACCACCATCGTTGCTACTGCAGGAAACATCACTGGGTACGGTTGCTGCATTCTGCTATGGAGATCCTTGGCCAACTCTTTCAAGATGATGCTCAGAGGGAAAGAAAAAAAGGCGAGTGGGCATGAGGTATGGTTTCTAAATAAGCTCTGTAAGCCTTGTTAACTTATTTATTTATTGAGAAAGCAGGATTTATTGAGAAAAGCTCCCACAGTGGGAGGGAACCCAAAGGAGTTGCCCTACCTTTTTGACTTCTTTATGTCGATTCAGTTTTCATTCTTGAACCAAAGTTGAACCAAAGTTCTGATGGGACTGTGGAGGTAGACTCTAGGGGCCAGTCCTGAATCCTTCTCCATATTAACATTCTCATTGAGACCAGAACCACTGAGTCTTGGCAGTCAAGTTCAGACTGAACCCCACACCCTATCCATTTGCTGTGCCTGACTTGGGGTCAGGATTAAAGGTGCAGATTTCTGCTAACTAATGTTCCTTCCCTCAGTCAAGAGGCGTTTCACATCAGGATGCTTTGGACCTCAAACATTAGTATTCTTTTTTTTTCACTCACCAAATCCATTTCCTAGGACATGAACCCAATGTCAGTATGGCTGGGCCAGGACAGGTTCTAGTATCTGCCTTGTCACATACCTGGAAGCAGATCTTCCCTTCTATGCCCAAGTCCTTGGTCTGCCGGTCCTGACTATTCTAACCATCATAGTAAAATCCACGTCTGATGACTCATTTTTCTTCCATCGACCTATTCTCTTTAATACCACCTAAGTTCCTTTAGTCACATTTAATAGCTTTGAAACGCTAAAGGAAGAAGACGGAATCCTCGTCCTTGTTCCGTCACATACCTTTGTGGCTGCAATGTAGATGCACAAGTGACTTGGTCATAGCACAATGCTAGGCATTGGGCCACATGATCTATCTCCTTGGGACTTAAGACCCTAGCACAGCTAAAGCAAAATGTACTGCTACATGACTTGTGATCAATAATAAATAAATATCGTTTTCACTAAACATGTGAGCAGGAGGTTATAGACATGTTTTTTTCTTTTAAAATGTGAATTCTGTGTTCTTTACCTTACAGATTTATAATCCACTAAATATAAAGTCTGTGAGGTGAGTTCTAACGCAGTTGCCAATTCCTTTTTCCTAAAGAACGAGTTATAGCTTGTAAACCCTGAGGCTGAGGAACTACTTCAGATTCAGATCTAGACCGGCTCCTATGTGAACCACCTGGAGTTGATCAGCCCAGTGATAAATTAGATATCTTCTCTTTTCTGTAGGAATTTATTATTGGATTCTTAGTTTTTGCTTATACTCTTTTTCAAAGTTTGGTCCATAAGAATTCTCTTGTCTCTGTCTTTTCTTGACCACGTTTTTTCCTCTTCACATGACCCTTGCTTCCTAATAACGTGAATGAGAAAGAAGTGCCAGAACTGCTATGACAGTCGAGGGATGAAGAGATGAAAATGATCTGGAAGTAAGAACACTGAAGCAGATTGTCAGTAAACTCTGCTTACCAGAGCAATGAAGGCACGTTCTAGGGAGAGGCACAAGCATCACTAAAAAGCTCAGTGATATCTGACTTCCCTAGACCGGGCTTGACAGTAGACAGGTCCATTGAAGAAGTGGCTTTGTAGTAATAATGTTATTACAAATGGCGTAAATGGAATATCTCATTGTTGCAAGCCAGGTAGCTACATATCACCATCACAGGCAAGGAGAGAGCTTTTATCATAATGTTGATAATGTTGGAGTGACACTAGGGATGCTGGACTGGCAGAGAGTGACAAAGATGCCTGATAGAACATGGCAACCCTGGAGATAGGACAGATGAGTGATAATGATAATATGACTTACTCCACAAAATTAAAAGAGAACAAGGATGGAAGATTTGGAGGTTGATGTCAGTTACCCTAATAAAATTCATAATCTATTACCTAACTTCCAGGCCAGAGCCAGTTTTTAGATCTGGAAGTCACTAATTGAATGAGAAGCCAGGTCTTTAGAAGGTGCTTGCAACATAATCAAAGTGTATGTGGGTAAGAGTCCTCAAGTTACTCCCCAAAGGGACCTGTGGTCACTGACTTGTGTAATCAAATATACCTTGAGCAATGAAGAATGCCCATCAATGTTTGCGTTGACGGGTTTATTGAGGCATAATTAATATGCACTAAATTGCACATAAAGTATACAATTTTATAAGCCTTAACATATGCATACATTCATGAATAATCACTAAAGCCAAAATGATATAATCATGGCTCCCAAAGGCTTTTCATGTCCCTTGGCAAACCCCAGTTCTGTCTCTAGGCAACCATAGATCTAGTGTTAGTCACTACTTATTAGTTTTCATTTTTTGGAACTGTAGGTAATGAAATCATTCAATGTGTAATCTATTTTGCCTGTTTGTTTTGCACTGACCATAATTATTTAGAGGTTCTGTGTGAATTAATATTTCATTATTTTTGCTGAAGAGCATTCCATTGTGTAGAAATAGCATGATTCATTTATCTATTTACCTGTGAATAGACATTTGGATTATTTGGGACTATCACAAACAAAGATACGATGAATATTTGTGCACAGGTCTTTCTTTCTTTTTTTTTTTTTGAGTTAGAGTCTCACTGTGCCACCCAGGCTGGAGTGCAGTGGCACACTCCCAGCCACCACAGCTTCGATCTGTTGGGCTCATGTGATCCTTCCGCATCAGCCTTCCAAGTAGCTAGAACTACAAGCACATGCCGCCATGCCCAGCTAAGTTTTTTTTAGATTTATTGTAGAGATGAGGTCTCGCCAAGTTGTCCAGGTTGGTCTCGTACCCGTGGGCTCAGGCAATCCTCTCATCTCAGCCTCCCAAATTGCTGGAATTATAGGTGTGAGCCACCACGCCCAGCCCATGTACAAGTCTTTATATAGACAAATGCTTTTATTTCTTTTGGGTAATTATCTAGAACTGAAAAGGATATATTAAAGAAACAGTTAAACTGTTTTTGAAAGTGATTGTTTCATTTTAAATTCCCATCTGCAGTGTAAGTTCCATTCATTATTTTTTCTTCATATCCTTACCAATACTTAATATGGTCAGTCTTTTTATCTTTAGACTTGTTAATAAGTGGCCAGTTGCTGAAAATATTAATAGTCAAGAGCTCTCAGTTTAGTCCTTTTCTGAAACTTTCCCTTGACTGGGGAGAGTAGCCTCACCCAGAGTCAGTTCTTGGGGGCAGTCCACATCAAAGTGCAAGTAAAAAGCAGTTTCCCTTACACCATCTCAGGACAATGCTGAAGGGCCTTTTTAATTCTAGAGTCTAACTTAGGATTTTTTTAATCTTTTGTTAAAACTACACTACAGTTCAACATCTCTTTCTGCCAAATCCTGCTATTCTCATTTTCTTATAACGTTGATCTTAAAAGAAGTTCTTCATAAACTTTCTGCATACAAATCTCTCTCTCTGTGCCCCAGGAATTCAGTTTTCAACAACTACTCTAAGTTGCATGAATTTGTGAATGATAGAGGCCTGATGGTCTCTGCCCTTTGTAACAGAAGTGTACCAACTGACAAGTTGCCAGATTCTTGTCTAGGCATCACCATATTCCTATCCCTGGTGTCCATGAGTCCTTGCAGGCCAGGATCTCTCCAGAAACCACAGTGTTCATGTGATTCTCACCAAAGAGCGCTGTGTCATTGGAGACTCCTTTCCAATCTAAAGAGGAACTATCCAGCAAGTTGCCTTCTTATTGACTATAAATAATTACACAAACATATAGACCTCAAAGAAAGTATGCAGAAAATATTCCCAGAAGATAAATAACCTCTATATAGTAAAAACAGAAGGTTATAAAATAAGAATAGGCTGCTATAAAAAGTATCAAGTTAGGAACTTTAAAAGAATGTATGGTAATTAAAATAAAAGTTAATAAAATAGATAGTTTTATCAGTAAAGATGATAAAGCTAAAAAGAGAATCAGTTAAGTGGAAAAGACTAGAGGAAATCTAAAGCATGATTCAGAGTAAATTAAATTAAAAAAAAGTTAAGAAGGTGAAGAAAGAAAAAATTTAACTCACACCAAATAGAACTGTCCAAAGAAGAAAACAGAGTATGGTAAATAGATAATATTCAAAGAAATTAAGAATGAGGAGTTTTCCAGAAATTAGAAAATTCATAGACTTCAGATAGAAAAGACCCATCTAGCAGAATATTTTCCAACAACCCACACTTAGTATAGTTGAAATTTCAGATCATTGAGGACAAAGAGAAAATTTAGAGGTGCTTCACAGAAACAAATAAAAAAACTAAGATTAATTAACTAATTCAAAATTATAAAGTAATCAAATTAATAGCACACTTTTCATACGCAGGGATAGATTCCAGAAGGCAGATAAGTAGAATCTTCAAAGTGATAAAGAAAAATGATTGTAAACCTAGAAAAAATATTAATTAAGAATGAGGTAAAAATAAAGACAATTTAAAAAGAACTTAAAATATTTACTGACTACAGATATTTTCTGAAAAAACTAAGAACAAAAAAAACCTAAGAAGGACAATGTGGGATTAAAAAAGAGCAACCAAAAATTATGTACATATAAAAAAATGGAAAAGAAGGGAGAAAATGAGAAAACAAATTAAGAATCAGTAGATTGCCATATGTCTTTGGCAGTTTCTGTCTCTGTCTTTGAAACTTAACTCTCCATCTGTAAAATGGAAAAATGAGCTATTAATTCACAATTTGACAAACAACCTCACGTGGTTTTCTATTAATGATATCTTAAATGATTCCACTGTGTTGTTGTTATTTACTTATTTATTTACTTGAGTTGGAGTCTCACTCTGTCACCTAGACTGGAGTGCAGTGGCCGCTTCTGGCCACTGCAGCCTCGACCTGCTGGGTTTCGGTGATCCTTCCGCCTCAGCCTTCCAAGTAGCTGGAACGACAGGTGCGCGCTACCACACCCGGCTGATTTTTTATTTATTGTAGAGATGAGGTCTCGCCAAGTTGCCCAGGCGGGTCTTGAACCTGCAGGCCCAGGCTATCCACTCACCTTGGCCTCCCAAAACGCTAGGATTACAGGTTGAGACACCGAGTCTGGCTGATGTTATTTAGATTTCATATTATTTTTCTTCTACTGTACTTGATTTCTATATTCTCTACTGAAGATTCTTTTTGATCTGTATGGCCTAGCCTAGTCTAGCCAGCATTCATCATCATTCAACTGTTGATTGAGATGACATAGGTATGCATACATACTCATAACCATACATACACACAGAAAAATGTGGCTATTCATCTCCTTGGCCAGAGTATCCAATCTTTCAGAGCAATCATGATTTTTTAGGTTATGCTGGGGTGTCAATAAATTTCCAAGTCTTAGTAGCTTACAACAACTAAAGTTTATTTTCTCACTTACGCTTTATGTCTATTGTAGACCTGCTGAGGACTCAGCTGTGTACAGCCTTTACTGTGGAACCTAAGTTGCTTTAGCAGCCCCCTTTCTTGAAATGTATTGGTCAGCATCAAAGAAAGAAAGAGAGAAATGCAGATCCCACCCTGGGACTTAAACCTTCTATTTCCATTCATATTTTGTTGATCAAGCAAATCACATGACCACACCTAACTTCCCAGGGACAGGAAGGGGTACTCTCCCGTATGTCTGGATGAAGAATTGGAAATATCTGGTGAACAGCATAAGTAACTACCACATAGGGGTGGGATTATTTCCCTCTTCACATTTTGAAGTACATTCTGGGCCAATCTAGCTTAATCTCCTGCTAGACCTAGGTTTTCTATAACAAACCCTTCTATTTTACACTTTCCAGATAGTCCACTCTGCCTAAAAACTTTCGTTTCACCCAAAACATAACAAAATATGTTGATTCCCCTTTGGCAACAAGTAAATAGGACATCTCTATCAGGAGATGGAAGTTATTGCCAGAGGGAAGAATTCTTTTCATTCTTTCATAATTAACCTATGAATTAGAAAACATACAATTAATATCTCAATAGGATATTTGGCCATATTAAATTCTCAGTAAACTTTCTGAACCTTTTCTTAACTTCATAAAACTATATGAAAATTTATCAGTTGTTATCAATATTATCACATATGGCCAAATTTTGATTTAAAAATAATCCTTATCTTTTTATTGGTGAAATTTAAAAATAAAATTTATATTTTAGATTTCATTAACTCATTGTATTTGAATTTATTTTTTAAGGGTTAGTTAAGAGGTGTATGAGTAGTTGTTCTTTTGTTTATGTGTGTTGCTTGCTTTAAGCAATACTGTACTGTAGATTTAGAAGAATATAAACCAGATTTTTAAATCCTGGTTTTGCTTTTTAATAACCTAGTTACCTTTGTAAGTTATAAGGCCTCACTGAATCTCGTTTTTTTTTCACTTAAACATTGAGATAATAATACTCTCCTAGGGTATTTGAGAGGATTAAATGATGTTTGTAATGTGTCTGGCACAGTGCCTGGTCCAATACCCTAAATATTAGGACTTTCCCCTTTGTTCCTTCCATTTGCTGAGGCAAGACTGTGCTACCCCGTTCAAATTGCATCCTGAAATAGGATGCCTAAAATGTGCCTTTCCTCTTTCAACGAATCATGGAGAATAATGAGTAATTACAGAATGTAAGAGCAGAATAAACAAAATTCCTGAAGACATTTGTTTTGCAGAATGTCAGTAATTCAATCCAGAAATTAAATCTATAGTTTGTAAATTTCCACAATGTTTGACTCTAGAGTTCTTCAACTGCATCTGCCCCCCAAATCTATATAAATGGCAACCCACAGGACGATCCAGGGACAAGAAGCAGGGATGCATAATTACCTACTCAAATTTCTACTGTCCTTTTTTTGTGAGAGGTGACCAAGCACCCAGAAGGTTAGCTCCCTAATAATTCTAATTCCAGTTCTGCCTTTTCTCTTTTTCACACAATTGATTTATCTTCATTCATTCTTCTTCTCTCTTTATTTCTACTTTTTGTCTCTCCCCTACTTTTTTCTCTTTCCCAATTTCTTATTAGATCTATGTCCCAGTTTCTCTCTTGCCGTTTATCATTTGGTGTTTTATTGGCTACTTATTCTAAAGTTTCATCTTTTTCTCAAAGTACTATTAATTACTTATCATAAATGTCAAGACTCATCTTAATTTTTAGACTCATATCAGCCCAGAATCAGAGGACATCCTTTGTCTTCTGCATAAACCTCTTAACAGTCTTCATAGATTATCATTTTTCTCGGAGCCGTTCAGGGGGAAGAAATTTCTTTCTTCAGGATGGCATTTATGGCATTGTAGAAGAGACTTAATATTTTGAAAGATATTTTCTATATTTGTACTAAATTTACCTCCCTGTTATTTCTTCTGACTGATCTCAGTTGCGTATATTGGCAGTCTTTTCCTCATGATAGTCTTTTCAATATTTGAAACTACCGATTACATCCCCATGAGTCTCCCTCTACTGCAGAAACACGTTCTCAGTTGTTGTTTTTTTTTCTTGTTAGTTTGCCCATGAATATAATCTGCCTGTATAAATTTGATGTTCTTCCTAGACCCTGTAACTTAGTTCAACCTGCGTGTTCTACCTCCTCATACCATATGCTAAAATAATGCTTAATGAGTGTCTATCATCCAGGAAACTTAACATGATTTCAGAACACAGACAACACAAGCCCACTTTTTTCTGGCCTTTCCTCAAAGATGCAACATCCCCTTTCAGGTATGAAAGACTAAATATACAAACAGACAACAACCAGCCCATACAGAAAAATAGAACTCTGGCCCACAATCTGCAGCAACCAGCCTAGGAAACCAACCCCTTGCCTGTAGTAACCAGGCCAGGAAGCCAGTCTGCCACTAGGACTTGTAGGATGTCAGACCATTATCTCTAGTAATAATCCAGAAAGTCAAGTAATAGCCCCTGTAACTATCAACCCCAAATGGCCAGACTTGATTAATAAGTGATAGCTTCCCTAATTTTTACCCTTATTTCCAACTTTAGACCAACCAAAGAAAGCCAGATTTGCACACCTAACCATCACATAGGATGTTCTACTTCTAGTTGGCCACCTAGAACTGCCTCAGGCCAACAGCTTCCATTGTACACGCCTGAAGTCTTCCTTTTTTCCACTATAAAGATTTCCCAATTATCTATCTACCTTTGAGTCTGACAAAACACAGAGGATTCTGGTTAACTCTTGCTATAGAAAGTTCTGAATGAATGGCCTTTGCCTGTTCTTGTTTGGTTTACCCTCATTTATTTCCACAGGTGGGAGTTTAATGGAATAAAAGATTGATTTTTCCATAGGGGAAATGCAGACTGTTTAACATAAGGGAAAATGTCACAAAGAAAAACGTATTTTCTACTTAACACTGAGAAAGATATAAGGATATACCTGGATAAGACATGAGGTTCTCCAGCTCTGAGTCTTATTTTGTCTCAGTAGACCACATTGTCTTGATAGTAATCCCTTCTAAAAGAATTTTATATTCAATCTCAGCCATCATTCCTTCATTTCTCAGTCCTCATCTCAATCCAGGCTATGATAAAGAGGCATTTCAGAGAAAATTAAACAAGATGACTGGCAGATCAGTGGGCTGGTGCCACAGGTAAGATGCAAAGAATCCCACAGAAATTAGATTAAGAAAAAGAGTTTATTTAGAAAGTAGATTAAAGCAAGAAAAAAAGGGGGCATTCACCTCCCAAGGGAGAGAAGGGACCCAGGCATCTGAAGAAAAAGTGAAGGTGAGTGCTTGAGATTGATTGCTTTTAAAATTTCTTTTGGGATGGGGGGGCAGGTATTCACAGAAACTGACATCACAGTGATGGACGGCAGGTGGATGGGTGGGTCAGTTACATGGATGAGAAGGGCAGGTAAGCTCAGGAACTGTTGCCATGGTGATGGATTGGTAGTCTGTGTAACACAGGTCGCAAAGAATTGATCACAATAGATTTGGTCAGTTTGGCCCTTTATGGCAGGAAGAAAAATTTGGCTAAAAGTATTTAGATTGTACAAAGCATGCTTGCAGGTTTGCAAGACAAGCATCAGTAACTATCTCCAGGCCCTTGTAAACAATTAGAGGGTGGGCTAAAATAAAATGCTAAAGAGGCATGACAAAGCTTAAAATAGCTGCTTTTTGGCTAAAGTTACTCCATTTTGGCATTTCACCCTTTCAATGACATTCTTCTCTGCTTAATTTTATAAATACATTGTGAAAATAATTCCCTCACCCTGTTTTATCTCAGAATATTCCCATGTGCCAAGAAAAATTTACATCAGTTTAATTTTCAGCTAATATAGAAAAGACAATATGAACTAGTTATTTAAGCAGCTATCTCCAACTTTTGGAAGGTCAGTGAAAGCTTTTTTTTTTTCTCCTGATATTTTTTTCTTTGTGAATTTATCATGACAAATGATTACTTGATCTTACAAATGAAAGTCAATTTTATTCTATTGATCTCGGCTCCAAGTAAGTCAAGAAAAAGAGGACAGGGTGGGCAGAGGAGGGGAATAAAAACACTGAAAATAGAATAATTTTTATTCATTTTAAATTAAAAATTCTGATGATGTGCACATGGAAAATAGCAGAAAGTGATGGTGGGGAAGTCGAGGGGTGCCTTTTTCAAGAGATGCAGAGATAAGCAAGGTGGGTATGAAGCTGTTTGCCATCACTCTCCAGGAACTTTGTAAGATACAGATTGTGGTAAGTGCCCATCCATAGCAAAGCACCAATAGCTTTCAAGAGGTTTGTGGCTTAAGGCACTGGTAAAAATAGAAGGGAAAGGACTTTGGTCTTTCTGTTCTGCAACTTATAGCTGCCATTTATACTTATCAGCTACTTAGCTACCATGTGTTAAATACTGTCTTTGATGTGCTCATTATCATATTAAATTCTTATTTAACAGCAGCTCCATGGGACTGGCACTGTTAATTACCTCTATGTTGGGAATGAACAAACTGAGCCTCAAAGAGACTACTGAATTTTCTCAAGGTCAAAGATTAATAAGGGGTAGAGCTGAGCTTTGAATTTAGGTTAGTCTCTGTTCTTAATCACAGGGCATATCACTGCTTTGGTCAGTTCACACCAGGAGTGCCCAACCTTTTGGCTTCAAGTAAAGATGAACTGCCTTGGGCTGCACATAAATTGTATAATATAGTTAGTGTATATGCATAATAAGACTTCTCAAGTTGCTCATTAGAAATATTTGCTTTAACATGATGTTAAAAGATTTTGTGGGGTCACCATAAGCTATCCTGGGTCACATGTGGCCTATGGGCCGCAGGTTGGACATACCTGGTTCATCCCTTGGGGTGAAAGTGTGAGGTGCAACGGTGCTCTGTAAAGGCAGTTAACCTTGGAATTCTGCTTTGCTGTAGATAGAAGCTTAGATGCAAAAACTAATACTAATCTGAGATAAACAATAAAATCAGCAATAAAGTGGATCCTGATTTTTAGTAGCATTTTAAAAATCTCTGGCACTTATATCACTGTTCTAAAGACACGACTAACAGAAGGTATATTTACATGAACAATAACATCAATTGCCGAATTGTTCTCTCTCTTTTGGGTTTTGCCTCCCCCGCTAAGCAAAGAGCAGGCTGAGCTGTGGCAGTGATGAAATTGATGCATAGCAGATAAAAAGCATGCATTGTTTGTTGACAATAGTTACCTAACATATTTTTCAGATGCGTAGGCAGAAAGTGGTTAAGTAACTTACCAGTTTTCATAAAATAAGTCAGAGACAGAATAAGGGAGAGAACTCAGACACTTTATATTGTCAGGTCTGGCTTCAGGTTTCCTAGGCTACACAATCTACGTGACAGCAGATAACAGAATCAGTCAGAAGAGAAATATTAAATGGCATCATTTTAAATCTTTTTTAAATTTAAAAGGAAACTATCGCAAATGAATCTTCGTGGCAGAAACAAATTAAAATTATTAAAATAGAATAGCTTTTATCCTTCACCAGAATAAAATTTTAGCTGACAGCTATGTTTTGATATAATATTCAATTTGATTTTTGGTGGTTTGATAGAATAAATTCATGATTTCAGTCACATCAGTATATTAAAAAGGTAATTAAAGAAGATTAGTGTAAAGACAATAGCAAAACTGAAAAAAATGCGGCACAGCAGTTATAAATACATACGATGGCACAAAGAATTATAAATACAACAAAGCAATTTTCTGTTGATACTAGATGAGTGTGCAGGGCAGATGTATTCACAAAAGATGCCAAACTCTAAAACATGATGATTTATTCTGAGCCAAAAGGGAGTGAACTTGGGCCCTTGAAACTCATCCCAGGAGGGTCTGAGAATGTGTGCCCGGGGTGGTTGAATTGCAGCTTGGTTACAGAAGTTACAAGAAACCATACATCAATGCATATGAGATTTACATTGATCCAACCTGGGAAGGCAGAACATCTCCAAGTGAGGGTTTAAATGTTATAGGTGGATTTAAAGATTTCCTGACTGGCAATTAGTAGCAAGAGTTACCTAAGGAATTTTGACAGCAATAAAGGAAATGAGCAGCTTGCGGACTCATGAGGGAGTGGATTTTTTCTTGATATGTAAATAAAGCCTCAGAAGTGACAGACTTCAGAGAGACTAGGTGGCAAGTATCTTAAAAGGTGCCTGGAGTCCCAGAGTCTCCTTGAGATGGCTTTACGGGGTCATAAAGTACTTTCGATTTCTTTCTTTATCTGTTGTGGGATGCTATGCCTGAGTCGGATTGGAAAGCAAGCCTCATTATATAGGGTTTAATAAAAACTCTTCTGATGAGTCTTTGTAGGGTGTGAGTCCCCAGTCCCCTTAGCTAGGAATGTGGACAGAGAGAGACAAGAGAGAAAAGAAGTTCAAGATTAGTCTTCAGATCTCACAGTGGAACTAGGCAAGTCATAAAGTGTCTCGGTTCCAACGTCAGAAAATGCCCTCTAAGTCACTGCAGCTGCTACTAGGCTCCCCACTAACTTATTCCTTGATCACCTGCATTTTCACTCATCTTACCATGTAACACCTAATTTACAGATAATAAGAAAATGCACCATTGATCGTTCACAAAAATTCCTTGGAAGAAAGTGACATTGTAAGCTAGCGGAGGATGATCCTGTTTAGTTATGCTTTCGTTGTACCTCAGAGAAGCACTTGGGAATTAGGTCTCACTTTGAGCTTCGTACTGTGAATCTCCAGACAAAACAGATGTCATTAATGACTTGTGTCTCTACACGCATCTCCAGCAAATTTGGTAACATCTAAAAGCTCACTGTATGCCATATTTAACTTCAGGGAGATGGAAGTGAGATGCAATTATTAATAAGGAACTTAACTATGTTGCATCCTTCTTGGAGAAGGACTCCGCAAAAGGAAAGACACTAGCTGAATAGGCAGCCCAAAGATTTCATTCCAGCACAGAAAAGGGAAGAGGATAACCTTTGAGGCCAGCAGGAATGTCTGGAATTGAATATCTCCCATGGGCACGGCAGGCTTCTCTGGAACCAGACACTACTCAACCTTTAAGTCAGGCAAACAACTCTCCTATGCCGAGAAGACTGCTTGCAGCTAGCCTCCCTATATGCTAGTAAGGCCACTCACTAGCAGTATTTCTCATGAGACATACCAGTCGTATTTCTCACACTATTTCTCATTAGAAATACACATAAATGTTTGAAGAAAGTTTTGGTTGTGGGGTCAGCAGATGGACTAGTTCGTCAGAACTATGCTCTACACACTTTTCATTCCTCGTTTCTTCTGCCTAATTGGATGATCTTCACTTTTGTATTAACATGTGACATGTTAATATGTAAAAATTCGTGTTTATTTATTTATTTTAAAGATGTGGGGTACAATTCAGGATTAGGTATACAAATGGCCATTGTACAGGTAAAGGTTGGGTCTGACTTTGGTCCCCACATCACCTGGTTTGAGATCAGATATCCTTATTGATAAAGTGCATCCCCCTACCTCCTGACAGTGTCCCACTACTGCCAATCCATTTCTTATAGTATTATGATAATCGTTCAGGGTCCACTTATGAATGAGAACATGTGATACACAGTTCTTTGTTTCTGTGATAGATCACTGAGTATTATTGACTCTAAACCCATCCAAGTTGTTGCGAAGTTCATATTTTGTACTTCTTAATGGTTGCATAATATTCTATTGTGTATATGTATATATAATACATATATGTACCACTATTTTTTATTCAGTCTACTTTCAATGGGCAGCACGGTTGGTTCCGTGTTTTTGCTATTGTGAATAGTGCTGCAATAAATTTGCATGCACAGGTACCTTTTTTGTAGAATGATTTACATTCCTCTGAGTATATTCCCAGAAGGGGGATTGCTGGGTTGTATGGAAGGTTGATTTTTAGGTCTTTTAGGAGTTGCCACACTGTTTTCCACAGAGGTTGTACTAGTTTACAATCCCACCAATTATGTAGAAATGTTTCTTTTTCCCCCTGCAACCTCTCCAACATCTGTTGCTTTTTGAGTTATTGGTGATGGCCATCCTGACTGGAGTTATGTGGTATCTCAGTGTGGTTTTAATTTGCATTTCTTTAATGATTAGTTAGGCTGAGCATTTTTTCATGTATCTGTTGGCTGCTCATATGTCTTCTTTTGAGAAATGTCTATTCATATCTTTTGCCCACTTTTTAATTGGGCTGTTTGTTTTTTTCTTTTCAGCACGTTTAAGTTCCTTGGAGATTCTAGATGTTATGCCTTTGTCAGATATACAGTTGGCAGATAATTTTTCCCAGTCTGTGGGCTGTCTTCTTGTTCTCTTGATGGTTTCTTTTGCTTTGCAGAAGCTTTTCAATTTGATGAGCTCTCACTTGTCTATTTGATCTCTTATGGCATGGGCATTTGGAGTTTTGATCAGGAATTTGTTGCCAGTTCCAATTTCCATAAGGGTGCCTCCTGTATTGTCTAAGGTTCTTATAGTTTGAGGTTTTACATTTTGGTCTTTAATACATTTAGAATTGATGTTTGTGTATGCTGGTAGGTAGGGATCTTGTTTTAATCTTCTGCATGTGATCTGCTAGTTTTTCCAGCAAGATTTACTGAATAGGTCTCCTCTCCCCAGTAGTTGTTAGTGGAGGATTTCTCAAAGATTTGTTGGTTGAGATATTGAGGTTTTGCTTCCAGAATCTCTATCCTGTCCCATTGGTCTATATGCCTGTTATTATACCAATACCAGACTGTTTTGATTATTGTAGCCTTATAATAAAGTTTAAAGTCTGGAAGTGTGATACCTCCCACTTTGTTTCATTTGCTGAGGCTTGTTTTGGCTAGTCATGGTCATGTATGTTTTCATATGCATTTCTGCAGTGTTGTTTCCAGATGTGGGAAGAATGATGTTGATAATTTAATGGATATTGTATTGAATCTGTAGAGTGCCTTTGGTAGGATGGACATTTTAACAATGTTGATTGTTCCATTTGTTTGTGTCATCTTTGACTGCTTTGAGCAGTGTTTTGTAGTTTTTGTTGTAAAGGTCTTTCACTTCTCTGGCTAGGAAAATACCCATATATTTCGTGTGTGTGTGTGTGTGTGTGTGTGTGTGTGTGTGTGTGTGTCTATTGTGGATGGAATTGTGCTTTTTATTTGGTCCTCTGTCTGGTTCTTGTTGGTGTATAAGAATGTGACTGTCTTCTGCATGTTTATTTTGTACTCTGAGACTTTGTCAAAGTCCTTTATCAGTGCAAGGGTTTTTTTCACAGATTCTCTTGGATTTTCAAGGTTTAGGATCATACTGGCAGCAAAGAGGAATAACTTGACTTCTTCTTTTCCTATTGGATACCCTTGATTTCCTTCTCTTATGGTCCTCTAACTAGGACTTCCAACACTATGTTGAACAAGAGAGTAAAAATGGGCAGACTTGTCTTGTTTCCATTTTCAGGGGAAATGTTTTCAATTTCTGTCTGTTTAGCAAAATGTTGGCTGTGGGTTTATCATAGAGGAATCTTTTTTTTTTTTTTTTTTTTTTTTTGAGTTGGAGTCTCACTCTGTCGCCCAGACTGGAGTGCAGTGGCTGCTTCCGGCCACCGCAGCCTCGACCTGCTGGACTCCGGCGATCCTTCCGCCTCAGCCTTCCGAGTAGCCGGAATTACAGGCATGCGCTACCATGCCCGGCTGGTTTTTTTTATTTATTGTAGAGATGAGGTCTCGCTGCCCAGGTGGGTCTCGAACCCGCGGGCTCAGGCAATCCGCTCACCTCAGCCTCCCAACGGCGCGGGATTACAAGCTGAGCCACCGAGCCCGGCCATCATAGAGGAATCTTACTGTTTTGAGGTATGTTTCCTCTATACCTAGGTGTTCAAGGGTTTTTAGCAAGAAGGGATGGTGAATTTTATCAAAAACCTTTTCTGTGTCTAATAATATAATCATGTGATCCTATTTTTACATCTGTTTATATGTTTAATTGCATTTATGTTCTTGCAGATGTTAAACCAGCCTGGCATCCCAGGATGAAGCCTACTTGGTCGTATTGGTTCACTTTTGAGATGTATCATTGGATCCAATTTGCTTAAATCTTGTTGAGTATTTTTGCATCTATGTTCATCAGAGATATTGGCCTGTAGTTCTTTTTCTTTGTTTTTTTTTTGGGGGGGTGGGTTTGAGTTGGAGTCTCACTCTGTTGCCCAGACTGGAGTGCAGTGGCCGCTCTCGGCCACCGCAGTCTCGACCTGCTGGGCTCCGGCGATCCTTCTGCCTCAGCCTTCCAAGTAGCTGGAACTACAGGCGCGTGCTACCATCCCGGCTGACTTTCTGATTTATTGTAGAGATGAGATCTCGCTGCCCAGGCAGGTCTCGAACCCGCGGGCTCAGGCAATCCACTCATCTCAGCCTCCCAAAGGCGCGGGATTACAGGCTGAGTCACCGAGCCCGGCCTTTTTCTTTGTTGAATCTTTACCTGGTTTGGGTATCAGTGTGATGTTAGCTTCATAAAATGATTTTGGGAGAGTTCTGTCTTTCTCAATTGCCTGGAATACAATCAGTAGGATTGGTATCAGCTCCTGCTTGTATGTTTTGTAGAACTCCACTGGAAAGTCATCTGAACCAGAACTTGTTTTTGTAGGTAGCTTTCTTATGACACAATCAATTTCCTGGGTTGTTATTGGTCTATTTAATGTTTTAGTTTCTTCTTGTTTTAACCTTGGGAGATTATGTGATGTCAGAAAGTCCTCCATTTCATTTAGGCTTCGAGTTTTTTTCCCACACAGTTGTGCCTAGTAATCTCTGACAATTTTTTGTATTTCTGCAAGCGCCATTGTGATTTGCTCTTTTATATTTTTGATTGTGTTTATTTGGGCCTTTTCTCTCTTTTTCTGAGTCAATCTAGCTAAGGAGTCAATCTTGTTTATTCTTTCAAAGAACCAACTTTTTGTTCTGATTTTTTTCTGTGATTTTTTTGTCTTTTATGTCCTGTATTTGGGCTTTTACTTTAGTGATCTGGATTCTTCTTCTGGTTTTGGTGGTCTGTCTTTCCAACTCCTTTAGGTGATTTGTTAGACAGTTAACTTGTGATCTTTCCATTTTCTTGATGTGTGTTCGTAAATAAATATATTCTCCTCTCAGCACTGCTTTCATGAGATCTCAGAGGTCAGGGTAAGATGTGTCTTTATTTTCATTTGTTTTCAGAAATCTTTTAATTTCTGCGTTGATTTCTGAGTTGACCCAGGAGTTGTTCAGCATCATGCTGATTAGTGTCCATGTCTTTGTTGGCTTGGGGAGAACTTTGCTGGTGCTGATATTTATTTTTATTCCACTGTGGTCTAAGAAGTTGCATGGTCATATTTCAGTCTTGTTAAATTTATTTATGCTTGATTTATGGCTGAGGATGTAGTTGATCTTGTAGTATGTTCCATGTGGTGATTAGTAGAATGTGTATTCTGTGGTTGTTGGGTGGAGTGTTCTGTAGGTAGCTATTAAGTCCATTTGGTCAAGCGTCAAGGTATGGTTCTGGATCTCCTTGATGATTGTTTGCCTCAGTGGCCTATCTAGGATTCTTAGCAGGGTATTTAAGTCCCCAGTTATGACAGTGCTAGTGACAATGTCTTTTTTAAGTTTACCTAGAAGCTACTTTACACAAATTGGTGCTCCCATATTGAGTACAAATATGTTTAGGATGGATATTTCTGGTTGAAGGATTGAAACTTTTATCATTATTTAGTGACCTTTTAAACAATTTTTTTTGATAGTTTAAAGGATATTTTATTTGATATTAACATCTAACTCCTACTTTCTTTTGTGTTCCATTTGCCTGAAAATTCGTTTTCCATCCTCTTACTTTAAGTCTGTGAGTGTCCATTCTGTTGAGATGAGTCTCTTGAAGACAGCATATTTTGTGTCATGTTTTTTTCCCCCAGTTTGCCATTCTATGTCTTTTTGGTGGTACATTTACATTCAGGCTAATTACTGAGATGTGAGAGTTTATCCCTGTCATGAGATTTGTATAGAGTTTGTTGTTGTTGTTGCTAATTTATTTGATTGCTAGTTTTGTTTTGATTTTGAGGTTAATATGTGTGGGTGTTTTTAATCTTTTTCCTGCATTCTTGGGAAGAGCATGATTGGGTTTTTTTTTACTTTCTTCTGTGTTTAATACTTTCTTAAGTGTTTCTTATTGAGTTGGTCTGGAGGCGGCATAAACTCTAAGGGATTGAACATCTGAGAAGGATTTGAATTCTCCATTGCTGCTGAAGCTTAACTTAGCTGGGTAGAAAATTCTTGGTTGGAATTGTTCATCTCAGAACTTTGAAGATTGGACTCTAGTCTCTTCTAGCCTAGTCTTTCTGTAGATAAGTCTGCTGCTATTCTAATTGGTCTTCCCTGGTGGGTAGTCTGATGTTTCTCTCTTGCTGCCTTTAGGATTTATTATTTTATACCTACTTTGTGTAAGTGAATTGCTATGTGTCTAGGAGTTGGTCTTTTCATTTGAGGTCTTGCAGGGATCCTCTGAATCTCTTGTGTTTGATTGGTCATGTCTTTGATGAGATGAAGGAAGTTTTCCTGGATGATTTCATAGAATGTTTGTTTTGGGGCGGTCTGTGGTCTCTGTTGATCTATCTGCCTCAGGAATGCCAATTAATTGTAGGTTCAGCCTCTTGATAATCTATGCTTTTAATAGTTTGGGCTAGTTTCATATTTTGGTCCTCAAGCTCAGAGATTCTTTCTTCTGCTTGGTTAATTCGGCTTTCCATGCTTGTCAATTTATTTTTTACTTCATTTACTGTGTTCCTCATTACCATCATCTCAGTTATCACCTCATTCTTTCCTATTGTATTTCTTTATTTATTTTTCTTCTTGTTAGTATTTTTGTTAGTTTTTTTAAATTTTAAAGATGTGGGCTACAATTCAGGGTTAGATATACAAATGTTCATTATACAGGTACCCTTGTTGATGAGGTATGCCCCTCCCTTCCCTTGTATTTTCCATCAGCTGACAATCCCACCCTGTTTCTCTTCATTTCTGTTCATTCTCTCTATTAATATCGTGATATCTGGGCTCTTCATTGTTTGAATTCCAAAGTCTGTATTATCTTCTTGTCTTCTCAGAAGTCTGGATGGGACCTGTGGTCTTCCTTTGGTTTCTTTTCATTTGTGATGGTTTTCCTCCCCTTTTATCCCCTTTCTTTAATTCTGTTGCTCAGTGATGGGGGGATAGCTTTCACTTCTGTTTGCTCAATCTCCTACTTTTCCTTATGTAAATCCTCTGGATTTGTTCAATTTTGAAGCTGAACTTGGGATGGGGAGCTGTGCTTTTCATAGTTTTGAGGTTTTATTAAGGTGTAATGGGTGTGCTGTGGTTCAGAAGCTATCTGAAATCACAGTGTCTGCTGACAGATGTGTAGGCCCCTGGAACTCACTTTCCACTACCTTACAATCTATCCATGTGGCAGGGGTGTATGTATGTCCCCTGGAAGCAAAATGAGATAAGAAAAAGAAAAAGAATGGAAAAAGGAAGACGAGAGATGAAAGGAAGATGAAGAGAGGGGAAGAAGAAGGAAAATAGGCACACCAACTAACAGATAAAGAAACAAAGGCAGAAAAAACAAAAACATATAAACAAAAAAAACTCGATGATGCACTCACCCTTAAAAATACCCATATGCAAACAGAAAAACTAAAAAACGTCAAAGTCAAAATAAAAACAAAACAAGTACAAACCAGAAAGAAAGAAAGAAAGAAAGAAAGATAGATAGATAGATAGATAGATAGATAGATAGATAGATAGATAGAAGAAAGCAAGCTAGCTCCCTCTGTGACCATTTCAGGAACTTCAGGTTCCTTTCCCAAGCACTGCCACCAGTTTTGGCTGCCCTCATGGTAGGGAGAGTGCTCCATTCCCTAGCCATTCCCCTCCACTGTCAAGGCAGACTAATCAGGTTGATCTTATCTGGGTCAGATGCCCCATGAACTGTTGTGGGAGGAAAGTGAATTAGATCTCGGTTCACCCAACTCATCGGTTGCTGCTGCTGCTGCCAAGTCTCCCACTCAGATCAGACATGTCTGTGCCTGGTCCAGCATGGGGGTGGGGCATCTGTCTCTCCATGTCCACTCTGAAGTTTTCTCTCTGAGCCAGTGATGGTTGATCCCAAGGAACAAGGGGGACCAGGTTCCTATAATTCTCTACCATCACATCTTTATACAAATTTCTTTGAGTAGGGTCCAGAAATTCCAGTGAGAATTCTATGACCACATCCCTGAATGCCAAAAGTCCTATTATCTAGCTTCCAGATATCTTGACATCTTCCCTACGGATCTCCCAGTGTCTGCAGGTCACAGGGAGATAATGCTGTGGCAGGGTCACCTGGAGTATAAGAGATGAAATGCATGCAGATAAGCTCAGTGTGTGTGTGGCCACCTTTTTCTATTTTCTAAATCAAAAAAGAATTCAACACATTACATTCTGGTGACTTTTTTTTAGTAAGAACTAGCCCCTCTAAGTTAGTTCATTGTTGGAACATTGGCAATATCAAGTTTTTCAGTCTATAATGTCAGAGCCACACATTAGGCAAAGTTAAACTCACTAATTTAAAAACCCTCTTAGTACTCTTGGGGGTTGGGGATTCTCTAGACACCCATTGACCCACTGCAGCTGCCACAAGACTCTTTGTCAGATTTCAGCTGCAGTTACTCTGAAAGTAGATGGAGAACCTGAGGTAAAGAAAGGAAAGAGGGACTGCACTAGTTAGAGAACACTAAAAGGAAATTAAAAATGAGAAACAGGACTATTTGAAAATTCAGATTTTCGAAGTTTCCAAGTTTTTAGATAAGTAGTTATTTCAACTCCAAGACATACTTTGCCACAGCATTTCAGAATCTAAATGATAAAGTGTCACTTTTCAAATAGTCATTTACTGTACAAGTATGAGTCATTATCATCAGATTTTTTAAAAAGAGCCTCTGTAGTGCCTTGTACATATAATTTTGAGGGTTCATGTAATTGTAAGAACATGGTTTTGTACTAGATTATATTGCATCAATAATTTGTTGTTTTGATCTCTGATCATGTTCTAAAAATCTAGATTTATGTTTTGCATTATTATGAGAGAAATTATTATAGATTAGTTGATTTTAACATAAAATTCTTCTCCCTTTATTTAAAAAGTTTCTTCAATACTTTTTTAACACAGTGGGTGGAAAACATCTAGAGTACAGAACTTGGTCTTAGAACAAAATGTCACCTACTTACAGAAATGTCCCATATATGTGATGAATTAACCCTTATTTAGCTATATTTGGTTTTCTTAGCTTCTATTTTGTCATTCCTAGTTCCTTAGAATTTAATTAGACCTCTCAGAATATTTACATCTTTAAATAACAGACAAGAGGTTCTGAAGACTTCTAATATATTCTAAACAAATAGAAAGAACAATGTCTCTTGTGCTCAGAGTCTTATTAAACAGTCTATGAAGATGAAAACCTAAATAATTAAAGACCAAGGTTCAAGGCTATGTTCAGCACATCCCAGAGACTATAAATGATCAAATTAAGGCAAAAGTGGGAAAGACTTACAAATAGAGACAAATAGCAAAATGGACTTACAAGCAGCTGATATATCAGACTGTTGGTCTTTTGATTAGCACATTCTTTTTCAAAAGTCCTAGCAAAGATACCAAATCATAGCATAAAACAGTGGACATGTATTAGATTTGGATTTAAATATCTCTTAAGAGCCAGTGGTTTTATGCAGATATATTTATCTGAACTCTAATCTTCTTACCAGCAGACTTGGCTTAATACCTAGCTCACAATTGATTTTAGAAGTAGAATTATATATGCAAATAATGAAATATAATAGCTTAAGACTAATAATCCTTCAGTTAATGTTAGCTATTATTTTCACCCAAAGGATACATAAATTTACCCTTATAATTAATTTCACCCATCATCACTACTGCTGTCAATTTTAGTAACAGAGTGCCTTCCATCCCACCTCACCTTTACTTCTACCTCTATGTTGTTCTTTTTTCTTCAGTCTTAAGACTTCATTACTGATCTCTGTTTTCAGACCTTACTTTACATTGACCACCACAAGAGGCATCATTTTGTTTAATGAATTCGTTATTATAAATGCATCACAGTGCATATGTACCAGGCTTTGTGCTGGTTTTTAATGTCTGGTTCAAGGTTCAACCAATGGCAACTCACACTTCAGATTGCCATATCAAAAGTCATTGTCATCACTGCCATCACCATTGTAGCTTAGGTATAACAGTATAATTCTTTATCCTAAACCTACTGGCTATATGTACCATTTTTCTTTCACAATATTTTCTATAATTTCAACTATAGAAATAATTTTTTGTCATTGGGGCATACTCACAGATAAATACAAGGGCAATAACAAATGCTATTTTATACTGAAACTGCAAGAAATATTATAAAAATTTGCATCTCTATCTATCATCAAAATGAACTTAAACTTCTAGTTTGGATAAAATATCAGGAAACATTAGTACTAGAGGCAAAGACCAGCAAGCAGAAACAGATCCATTCAGAAGTTAGTCATTATTGTAGGAACTACAAATAGATATTTCAGCATTTAGTTAACAATTCAGCAGATGAAAATATGGAGAGATAATATGTGAATAGTTAATGCTGTGCTGCTGTCAGGTTCATTCCTTCTCTTGACATCTGTTGGGAGCTGGCCCCGGAGGCCCACCTGAACATTAGGGATCAAGGTGGGCTGTGGACCCTGAGACCACTAGGATGTGTTCAGGAGCTGTGGGCCCATTTCCTCTTCTCTTTTTTGGTATTAGCGCATCCCATTAGAAGGAACTTTGCAGAGTGCTGAAGAGAAGTATTTCTCAGCTCAACACCGAGTTTCATGGTTTTGTGCCCAAAAAATAAAAAAGGGGGAGATGTTGGGAGCCGGACATGGAGGCCCACCTGAATGTTAGGGATCAAGGTGGGCTGTGGACCCCGAGACCACTAGGATGCGTTCGGGAGCTGTTGACCCCATTCCCTTCTCCCTTTTTCTATTTAGCCAAAAGGAACTCTGGTGATCTAAGCTGAAGGCTCTGTGACTGTGACAGGCATGGCTAGCTCTAGAAAATCATTGTTCCTATTTCCCATGAACTGCGGTTTCGGCTTAGGTATTAGATATAATTCAAACTCAGGTCACATTTGGGAGCCTTTAATATGGTACAAGCTTCTTTATAAGATTTAAAAGTATATTTGTAGAATTAGTATATACTTATGGAGAGCTGTTTTCAGCTTTAGATGGTATAGATGATTATCTAGAGTTACCAGAAATGGCCCAGCACAAACTTTGGGTTGGGCCACATTCCTAAGGGCCCAGCGCATACTTGGGACTGGGCTGCCTTCTTTTAAACCAGTTTTAGCTACAGTTAGTGTAGGGTTTTTCTACTTATTATAGAAATTGAATTTATTTTATTCATAGAAAGTATTGTAGAATAGGTCATACTAACATCAGGGAATTATATTAGTTCAAGCATGATCAATCATGATATTTTGAGGTTTAATAAGAACACAGCTAACTTTAGAAATTTCATTGTTCCCATTTTCTACATTTGTCATTTTGGCTTTAGTACAATTTATAGTTTATATCTGGGTTTTATTTTTAGAAGCTTTATTGCTGATGATCAGCTTTATATATTAGGATTAGGAATTAGAAATTTTATAGAAGTTAAAATAGATATATAGGATTTTAGAATAGCCATTTTGCTAAGAGATTGTAATCAATTGATCCTAGAAATGGCCTAGCGTGATCTTTGGACTGGGCCACATTCCTTAGGAACTGGTTTGGGCTATAATTAAGAGTTTCTATAGTGTAGGTAGAATTAGCATAGAATAGAAGGGAATGAGGATTTAAGTTAGTCATTAGGTGTCGTGTATGCATAAGTTTTAAAAATTATTGACTGTTAGAATATTATGATGTTAGAATTGTATTGCTTTTGAGAAATATTAATCAGGCATGAGGAACAGTGAGATAATTTCAGAATCGTCCTTCCTCATGCTTGAGGAAACGCCTGGTGGGTGGGGGACACCCCTCATCCACCTGGCTTTGTGTACATGTAAATGTCTTGTGATTTAATTGGGATTATTCTTCCTCATGCCTGAGGAAACACCTGGTGGGTGGGGGATGCCCCTCATCCACCCGGCTTTGTGTTCACGTGAAAGTTTTGTGATTTAACCTGTGAAAATTTGGGATAAAAGAATTATGGTTTGTCCCATTAAATGGCTTCTGCTCAATCCGTTGAACAGTTGTCCATTTTCTTTCTTTCTCTTTATATCTATCCCTCCATCTTTCTTTCTTTTAATATCTATCCCTCCTACAGAATTGGCTTGTGCACTAGACAGAGTCCAGTTTCTTTCTTTCTCCTCCCTTTCTTTCTTTCTTTCTTTCTATCCCTCCATTTTTCTTTCTCTATTTCTACAGAATAATCACTTATGCTGCCCCACCTCCCAGGGACCCCTTAAATCTCTCTGCAGGGCCTAGCTTCCTACAGACATCCCTCAGGATTCTCCCTTTATTTCTCAGAGGAAATAAGCAGTTCCCTATTTTTCATGGCAAGTAAGGGCTTGGCTATGAATATAATAGAGAAGTGAGCAGAAAGTGTCACTAAGCCTTGCTCCTTTCTCTACTTCAGAACTCTTGACCCTGAGTGTGCCCTCACTGTGGAATGGCAAGGCTAGGTGTAGAATGATGCAATTAAAAGATGTAAAGTTGTAGAATCTGACAGTTCAGTTGTTCCAAAACATTACAGAATAATCCAAAGTTAGGGCTGAACAGCACTGCTACTTAAAGTCAAAGTATCACGCAGAGAACCTGACAGATGATAGTGGAATTCTAAGCTTACAATTGTGTAAACTTTTCTTGTTCTCCTTTCATGCACAGTCATTTGTTAGTGACGATCTTAAAATACAGTGGCCAAAAGTGAACACAGTACCCTAGATACGGTCTCCCCAATGTGTGGAGCATCAGTCTTAGGAGTCTGGATTTAAATTCTAATTTAATCTCTACTTTTTAATAGTTGAATGGCTTTGGTCACATTCCTTTCCCTCTCTAAGTCTCAGATGTGTTATCTATTAATAAAAATAAAAATAATACTAACTGTGAAATATTACTATAAAAATTAAATAATATATGAGTCATCAAGTGAATATCCCAACTTTTTGAAAACTATAGATTTCATATTGTCATCTATGTTTTTATTTAAGTTACTAACATCTACTGAATGAGACAGACGAACTTCGAGGCCACTTGGCACTCTCTTTCAGATTAACATGGAATATTTAACTGATATTTTAAGTATGGTCATTCAATTACTGTTTTCCCAACCTGACTTTATTATCATCCACCTTACCCATATAGGTAATGCTACACATGAGAAAATAGAGTTTAAGCTCTGGCGTAAGACACATCAGGTTTGGATTTCAGCTCTGTTGCTTACCTGCTACAGAACATTGGGCGGTGCTTAAAGTGTCCAAATCTCTAGTTTCTCATGTTTAAGATAGTCATGCCAATATAATCAACTTGGAACTTATGAAGTATTCAGTATGTATTAGATATTATTCATAAATATCTTTCGATCTTCAACTGTCATTTGTCTATATCCATATCGCATAACTAGTTAATTTAGCATGGATGCTGGCTCTGAGTGATCATGTTCTTTTCAAACTAGTCATGAGCCTTTTACGTGTTGGGGCATGTTGATTACTGCAGCCTAGTTACCTGCAATGAATATAACCACAAATTAGTTTAGTAGTCTCCTCCCAGTCCCTATTGTCCTCCTGTTACAACTCTAACCATATTGAAATCCAGCACACAGTCTTTCCTGAGCACACATTGCCCTGTTATACTGACTCTGTGCTTCCGAGAATTTCACTACATCTACATGTTCTCAAATGCCTACCACTGCTGTGTGTTGTACTTATTTGGGAGGTTTCAAGTCACAAATCTCTGAATTAGAGCACATGCTAATTGAACTAGAACCTATGCCATCCATTTTAATACTTCATTCCTGCCTGGCCTATTATACGGTCCTAAATATATTTACTGAACTGGCTAAGTAAATGAATGACTGCTTTAGAATTTTATTGGGTTATCTAAATCAAAATAACCAATGTCACATTTATGGTATTTGTCCTCAGTGTTTTTCAAAAGTTGCAGCGCTTTCTGGAATTGCCTCTTCAGTTTGTTTTTAAAGTATATCTGTTTATCTGTTATCATGACACATTTATATTTGTTTTTTCCCTTCTCTTTGGTTATGTAATTTTTCTTCCTACTTTAATATACATATGTACGTGTGCCTGGAATGCGTCCGGGATGGGTTATTGTTTGTGCTCCTTAGGATGCCCCAGCTTCTGCCACTTAGGGGTCATCACTACATTATACTCCCCTGGACAGCAAAGGCTTCCTGGGGGAAGCAGCCCCTGGGTAGAAGTGATCCTGAGAAGCTAAGAGGTCTTCCTTGAGGCTTTGCATTATCTGCACTAGGCTCCTGGCTTTCTACCTAAGAGAGAAGTGCACACCCCAGGAAGCTAAGACACCCTCCAAGAGCCTTGTAACAACCTAAACTCATTGCCTGCTCCTCCTCTAGCATGTCCTTCTGCCTCCCACTGATTCTTCTGTCTGTGCAGTTCTCCCTATCAGCTGTGTTTGTCCTCTCTCTCCATCTCTGTGTGTGTTTCTGTGGAGCTCTGTTTTGTCCCTCCTTGTCTACCCCAGACTGCCTCCTGCTCCTCTGTCTCTGTCCATTTCTCTCTCGACTTTTTCATATCCATATTTTTATTTGTATGCTCCTTTAAACAATCTTTTTTATAATTCCTTTTACTTTTGAGTTTCCTGTCAGAGTCTCTAGGTATGGAATTATGCCAGCCTTTCTATGAACCTTTGAATAATCTCTTTTCCTAAAGTTTAGGGCGCACGTCTGACTATGCCTACTGTTTCCTTTCTTCACTGTTATGAATTCCAAGATGACTTGCTTTCTCCCAGGTGGTCTAATCTTTACTCCAACAGCCAGCTCTTTCTTGTTGGTTTGAATTAAGTACAGAATAGTGATTTTCTTTGTTGCTTCTCCTGCCCACTAAGAGATGAAATTGTCAATAGACTGTCAGACACTCTACATTCCACAGAATGTCCCAAGAGTTGAAGCCCTTTTTCACTGCTACTTCTTGCTTCTGGTCTGGTTTATATTCTGAAATAAGATCCTTCCTCTGTAACTTTTACCAGGCTAGAAAGTTTGTTTTACATCACAATATGATAACGTGTTTCTGCTTCTTTTTTCAGCACCTGAATGTTTTCCACCCTTAAGTCCATGGTTTTTAATAAATAATATATATGAAAAAACATATATATATATATATATATATATATATATATAGGAAAACAAGACTATTCTATTGAAGCTGCTTCTTTTGAAAAACTTAACCTGTGGTGTTTTACTTCAGTCATAAAGTTTGTGCCATCAGTAGTTGAGATATTTAATTTCTAGATTATAAACTACTTGAGGTCAGCAGTCATGTGATATTCATCTTTGTATTTTCAGAAGCTAGAACAATCCTGAAACATATTTAATGTGATTTCATTAAACTTTATTGATGTTTGTTTTAACATTTAGTTGACCCTGAACCATACACCGTTCATAAATATATAAACACTTGGATCTTTAAGTGAATTCCAAATCTCTTGATGTATCCAGAAAATTACCTAATAATTTTTTCACCGATTTTCTCTGTGTGTTGTTTTTTATGGTACATGACATATAATTTTTTTAGACTTTTTCTCTGTAGCTTCACATTTTAATTTAAAGAGCTCCTGATCAACTGTTAATAGGTGATTGAGAAGTTAAAGAAATATTTTACATACATATCTGTCAACTTTACAACCTTACCACATTGATATTAAGTTAATTACATATTAGAATATATAGATTAGAATATTAACACTAAAAGAAGTTAAATGACATGCCCCAGTCAACATAGCTAACAGTAAAAGAACTTAATGGAATTATGTCTGGATGCAAAGTTCATGTATGCCTTATTTTAGTATTGTCCATTACCACCAGGCTGGTCAAACAAATAATTGCCAAATAATTGTTCGTTGCTTTTGTTTTTCTTGCCATTATTTTTGGACACATTGAGATGTCATAAGTTTCTTAGCTTAACCAGAATGAATGGCAGCTCTTGGCTCTGCATTCCCACTGTGAAGAGTTAGATATTCCCACCATGACAGAAACTGTGGTAGCTATTAAAATATTATATTATTTTAGGGACAACTATTATTGCAGCAGTGGCACTATGGTGGCTTTAAGGACGAACTGCATAGCTACATGCTTTATCTTTGCCATTGAGGACAAAGGGATGGGGTAAAAAAGCCAGAGCCAGCTCACTCCATCCTTCCCTGCATCTCTAGCAGAAGGTGAGTATGAATCATCTCTCTGTTTACTACTCTGACCTTTCCTGAATTGTAGTTGCTGAGCTCTTGGTACCAAAAATGGTCTCCAACCACCACTCAAGCACACAAGAAAAAAATTTTCTTTTTATTTTGATATAATTTAACCTAATACTTATTTTGACCTCCCAATGTACTAATATGACAAAAACATCATTGTAAAAAAATCCTGATTTCATGCTCACGCTTCGCTTGGGTTATGTCTAAGTTTCTGGGATATAAGTACTACAAATGGTACTCATTTGAGGGTTGTGTTAATGTAATGATGTTAATATAAAATTCTGGGTTTTGGGGGCCTTCCCTTGTGTTTATTACTGCCCGTCTTCTGGTCACATCAGTCCCTGGAGCCATGTTCATCTCTCATCTGGTCCTCTGTCAGCAATCTATTCTAGTGACAGCACAGATGTCTTCGTGGAACCCTTCAGGTGTGGAAGTCTCTGTGATCAACTTTTGTTAATCTTGGGTATTTGGGGGTTATTCTGCTTGTATACCACTCTTCAGGAAACTCCGTGAGGCTTCCTTGAAACATTATGCCACTGTTTCTTCTCTGAGATCTTGCTATTTCCCTAAGTTCCAACTGAGAAAGAAGTACAAAGCCCCTCTGCTCTCAGATAGCAAAAAATAGAATCATAATAAGCTGAGTGTTTCTGGAGAGCTCAGCCTGGAGAAGTTCTACTTCAAGAACCCACCATGCCGTGGTTGTTCCTAGCTTCGTTCAGCTTCTTCCATCAGCCTGCAATCCTCTCTCATACTTTTGTCTGCTCTGGGGCCACAGGCCACGGGCAGAACTATAGTAACTAGCCCTGGATTTCCCTAACCAAGAAAAGTGATGAGAGCAGTGTTAGCTGATGGTAATGTATCACCTCAGTTCTCGTAGACACAAAGAGCAGTGAGTTGGGTAACCGAAGGGAAGGGGTCTGAAAGATAAGGAATTCATTCTATACCTACCATGTGTCAGGCACTGAAATTAACAGCTTCATTTATGTTATCTTCTCCGATTGCCACATCTATTTTGTCTTTCTTACTTTATCAAAAGTACTTAATATTCAAACTTACAGTTTTAAAAATTAGCTTTTTCTTTTTCTTTTTTTTTTTTTTGAGTTGGAGTCTATCTCCCAGGCTGGAGGGCAGAGGCATGCTTACAGCCACCACGGTTCAATTTGGTGGGCTCAGGCGATCCTTCCGTTTCAGCCTTCCAAGTAGATGAAACTGCCAGCGTGTGCCACAGCACTCAGCGATTTTTCTTTTTTTTATTGTAGAGACAAGTTCTTGCCATATTGCTCAGGCTGGTCTCGAACCCGTGGGCTCAGGAAATCCTCTCGCCTCGACCTCACAAATTGATGGGATTATGGGTGTGAGCCACCATACCCAGCGAAAATTAGCTATTTCAAATACATCAAATACATCTTTTCAATCACTTTTATTCAGTTCATGTTCATTGTGCGCCTGTTATGTGCAAGGTGCGGTTTATACGCTGTTCTTGGCATGTGGACATAAATGAGATGAACGAGGAAGGAGAAGGCTGCCTTCTTTCCATTCACAGGTGTGCAGGGGCACAGGGAGGAAGGCGTGTCATCATGAGAAGACAGAGTGAAGACAAGGGAGTTCAGGAAACGTCTGACAGGAGTAAGAGAATAGCAGGTAAACCAAGGGTAGGCTTCTATTCTCTACCTTAAGGGTAATAAAAGTCTCTGAATGTTTTGATTTAGATTTCTAAAACTTTACTCTGCATGCAAAAAACAGAGCTAGTGCGTAAGGGAAGATGAAGACCAGTTAGGAGGTCATTACAATTCTCTAAGCAAGAAGTGCGGGTGTTTGATAAAGAGAAGAGAGGCCAGGCTCGGTGGCTCAACCTGTCATCCCAGCACTTTGGGAGGCTGCGGCGAGTGGATTGCCTGAGCCCGCGGGTTCGAGACCCGCCTGGGCAACTTGGCGAGACCTCGTCTCCACAATAAATCAAAAATCAACTGGGTGTGCTAGCGTGTACCTGTAGTTCTGGCTACTTGGAAGGCTGAGGCGGAAGGATCTCTGGAGCCCAGCAGGGCGCGGCTGCGTTGGCTGGGAGCATGCCACTGCACTCCAGCCTGGGCAACAGAGTGAGACTCCAACTCAAAAAGAGAGAGAGAGAGAGAGAGAGAGAGAGAGAGAGAAAGAAGAGAGAGAGAGAGAAGAGAGAGAAAGTCAAAAGATTTTTAAAAGATAAACTATGCAGAATTTAAAGCTTGATGAATACGGAGGAGGTGGATGAGGGAGCAGAAGTCCCTCAATTACTTCTTTGTTATGTGCTTTTCTTTTCTGTAAATCATGCCCAGGGTTGCAAATAACCACACAAACCAGCACAAAAAGTCAGTGAGTTTCAATGGAGAAAAGAAACAAAGAAATATAATGTATAGTAGCTAATATCTATCTGGGACTGGGAAAACACCTCTTATCAATAGGGTGCCTGAATGAAACGTAATTGTACACCTAACCCTTAACTGTACCCCACAAAACAACAATAAAAAATACTGATTAATTATTAAAAAAAAAGAAATATAATGTATATTAAAAACAGTCACATTTATTGACCACTGAATGCGTTCTAACAACTTGGTGTGTTTTAACTCATTTGATTCTTGTAATAACCCCAGAAGGTTGGTACTAGGATGGTATTCATCTTACAAATGAGGGAATTGAGAACTGAAAGAAGTGAGATAGTCAAGGCAGGTCTCCCTCCAGAACTAAGACTCTTTAACCATCATGGTGGCAGTATGTTTAGATCGGAGTGGTATAAAATAGGAAAGAAGTTATTCTAGCTGGAGCAAGGGGCTGGGTGGCATCTCAGAAAGCCTCCATAGTATAAAAAACCTTTGAGTCCACTCTTGAAAGATGGGTGAGTAGGTATTTCACAGGTTAGAAGAGTATACAAACGAAAGAAATCACCACTTCAGTTCACAAAGCTATGGGGTAGGCAACATTTTTTGAGCTATATGACCAGAACAAATAAAAGACAAAGTGGCAGGAGACAGAGTCCCAATTCAATTTCCCTCTGCTGACTGTGTTTGTTGGGATGAGTTACAAATCTGTGGTAATGAAAAAATCCTTGAAGATGAACGAGGCTGACTACAGTAACAGTGAGCCAGCAGCCAGATGTCTAAATCATCTCCACTATGTTTAAGTAATAACAGAGCAAAGATGAGAAGAGGAAAATGATTTAGGTAAATGTAACCAATGAGACAGTAGCTGTCACATTAGGTCTCGTTAGTGTTGCATCCTAAAGACTGGAAAAATACAAAAGAGAAGTGAATAGCTGGCACATTCATTTCATTTGATCGTATTCGTTTACTAACTACCTGCCAAACATTAGCAGGCATTAGCCTAGGCTCTGTAGAGCCCAGTGAATACTGTGATGCCATTTGGATAGGATTCAATTATTTATTAAATTCCACAAATTTCTCCCCTGACAGTGTTAAGATCAGTGAGGTGGAATCAAGGGGGCAAAAAAGAAGCTAACTCAAAGGAAAACTAACGTGAAAGACTTTCAAGCCGGCTTCTTCTTCCATGGACTCTCCCATCATTCTTTTTCCTTTACTGTAGTTTGAAAAAGAACTCTGCTGTTCTTTCCTCTCATTGCCTCTAAACCCATCGCAGTCTAGTTCTTAAAGTCCTCTTGTTCTCTGGCCTTAAAGGACACTAGGGATCTGCCAGCTACCAGATGAAATAACCTCTTTCAGAGGTGCTCATTTGGTTTGACCTCTCTTACGTGCTATCCACCAGTTCCATGTCTCCTCAAATTTAATCATCTCCTTAGGAGATGGTCTCTGACCATCACTAGGAAGCAGCCTCAGGCTTTTATAGACCTTGGGCACTTTTACTTTCTCTGGCCCTTTTCTTCATAAAAAAATATTTTTATTTTATATTTATTTATTTACTTATTTATTTTAGCCTTCAGGTGATCCTCCCGCCTCAGCCTTCCGAGTAGCTGGAACTACAGGCACGCACCACCATGCCCGGTTAATTTTTTGATTTATTGTAGAGATGTGGTCTCACCAAGTTGCCCGGGCTAGTCTCTAACCTGTAGGCTCAGGCAATCTTCTCACCTCGGCCTCCCAAACTGCTGGGATTATAGGCATGACCCACCATACCCGGCCATCAAAAAATATTTTTAAAAGTCTATTTTACAACTGCATGAATATAGAAACAAACATGATATAGTAAACCTTGCATTCAACTTAAAAGTCTTCCTTTTCTCTTCTGATTTTAAAATAAGTTAAGGCTTTTTCGTGGGGCCTCAGGTATTCTGGGCCCTAGGCACTGTGCCTCTGAGCCCAGACTTGCCCTGCCTGTTCCATTTTCCTCAGGTTAGCAGTCCCCACTTGCTGGCTACCTGCCTTCTCCTCATGAGGGGGTCGGTTCCATGAGGTCAGGGAATCCATTGCCTTATTCACCGCTCTAATGCAATATTTAGAAGATTGTCTGGTACATTGTAAGACCTTCATAAATACTTATCAGATGCATCAATAATGAATGATCTTCTGCTTCTCTCTGAGTTTCTTTTTGTGGCCTCTCTTACTACTCTTTTTCAACCTTTTGTCTTTCTCCATCTTTTGGGCCCTCTTCTTCCATCTTCCCTTTAAATACAGCCTTGAAGCCGGACTCGGTGGCTCAGCCTGTAATCCCGCGCCTTTGGGAGCTGAGTGAGTGAATTGCCTGAGCCCGGGTTGAGACCCACCTGGCACGAGACCTCATCTCTACAATAAATCAAAAAATCACTGGTGTGGTATCACATGCCTGTAATTCCAGCTACTTGGAAGCTGAGGCGGAAGGATCGCCGGAGCCAGCAGTCGAGCTGCGGTGGCCGGGGCGGCCACTGCACTCCATCTTGCGACAGAGTGAGACTCCAACTCAAAAAAAAAAAAAAAATACAGCCTTGATTCTCTAGAGTTGCCGGATCACACTTGCTGGGTATTTCACACATTTCTCTCTTCAGTATTATCTACTCAACACACGTAAGATAAACTCACTAGCCTCTCTCTCTCTTTGATATTACTATCATTATCATTATTGTTATTATTATTATTGGTATTGCCACGATAATAAGGCCATTATCATGTTTCCAGTGTCCACACCTGATACAGGAAGTCATCTTCAGATTCCCCTTCCGCTTTATACCAGATCTGTTCTGTACTCAGATCTTGCCCGCCCTTCCCTTACCCTTCCAGGGGTACCTGCCTCATGTCCACATTGCCACTGTCCTTGACTACACCTTCAGAAGTCTTGCCTGTAAATCACACTTAGCCTCCCAACCAGTCTCCAGGTTTCTTGATTTACTTTCTTATTATAAGAGTCACATTTTCTTCTAAAAAATTTCTGGTTAAAATATATGGTTGATACCCACTGCATACAAAGTAAATTCTAAACTCCTCAGTTTGGGCTAGGAATCGTTGTACTTTGGGAGCTGAAGCAAGAGGATTGCCTGTGGCCAGCCTGGGCAACATAGCAAGACCCTGTCCACACAAACACACACACACACACACACACACACACACACACACACACACACACACAAAGAAAAGAAAAGAAGGGAAGGAAGAAGGAAAGAAGGGAGGGAGAGAAGGAGGGAAGAAGGAAGAGAGGGAAGGAGGGAAAGAAAAGAAAAAAGAAAAAGAAAAGTCCCTCAACTTGATATTTTAACATCTTGGCTTCAGCTCACCTGTCCAGATTTATTTCAACCATTCCAACAGACCCTATGGTCCTGTCAAACCGCTTTACTATAATTGTCTGCAAAAAATTATTTGTTCAAACCATCCTTTCTGTCTAGAAGGCTACCCGTTCCCCTCTAATATATGTGTATCTGAATGCTCCAGTGGAGTACAAAACCTTAATAGGTAATAGGTAACAACTAGATCTTATACAACTCTGTCCATCCCTGATATAACAGTGCTGTACATGTAGTAGGAAATTAGCAAATGTTTAATAAGTTGAACTTAAAGAAAATGAACCAAAGAAGGTAAACTTAAAGAACATAAGCACCCATCAGGTATTATATTTTCTGTCAAAAGATGACAATTTTAACTTTTTAATAAGAGTAAAGCAAAGAGCAAGCAACAATAGTCAATTCAGGTAAATCTACTTACATTAGTCCAATTTTCAGCTTTACAACCATTTTGCATGACAAACTCAGGCAAAGCTAATTTCAACCTGGATGAATATTTCCATTTCAGAGGCTTAATCTAATCAAGCGAGTAAATTAATCAGTAGCATCTGCCTTGTCTCAAGAAATGCCTTGATCACTAAACTAGCTTTAATGAGACAAGCAACTAATTATATTATTCCTCTGATACAAGACAAGGAAAGGTTAGACTACAAAAGGAATAATGTACTTTAGTGTAAGAAAACACAGATAATGTGCAATGACAATTCAACTATCTGAGTATTTGGAGATAACATTTACGATAAAAACATGACATATTCCTCTTTTATTAAACTCAAATTTTTCTTATTTTATAAAAACAAAACGTCTGTTGTGTAAAGTTAGGATAGCACAAGTAAACAAAACTAAAACATAATAATAATAATATATTATTATAGTATAGTATAATTATATATAGTATAATTTGTTGCAGAGATTTCCAGTTATTATGTTTTGTTCTTTGTCATATGGGTTTGTAAGTGTGTGTATCACATGTATGCATGTATAAGGTTGTATATTCATCCTTTGCATATAATAGAATTTAGAATATACAGTACATAATATTTTAAGTTGCCTATTTTTTGGATATATCACACACATCTTCTCATGTCATTAATTTTCTTCTATAACACCATTTAAACAACTCTATAGTAATTCATTTCACTGTTGTGCTATACCTAGGACGTTTTTGGTCATTTATTATTATAAGCAGTGCTTTGAAAAGAGCGTTATGCTTTATTTTACATATACTCTATTTTTAAAATTTTCTTAAGATCAATTCCTAAGCATGAAATTACTAGGCCAAAAGCTATATAAAATATTAAGCCTTTTAATAAGTATGGCCAGACTCTTCGTAAAATATGTTATATCAAATTAAACTGACATTGGCATCCCTTGTATACATCCACATGCTTTCAGTCTTATCAATAATGAATGGCAACATATTTTACAGGTAAGACTTACTTATTTACTATGTTATTCATTATTAGCATTTCTTCTTTTATGAACTTATTTTGCATATTCTTTGAACACTTTTTCAAATGGAAACGTTTTCCTTTTCCTTTTTGATTTTGAAGAGCTATTCATATTTTTGTGTGGAATATTTCACATAAAAAATAAAGTATAACGACTAATAAAAAATATGTTTGAATCTGCCATCCAGTTTTTCATACTTACTCTGGTCTTTTTTTTCAAAGCTTTAATACTTTACCATAAAGAAAGAGCCCTTGTTTTTCTCCACCCTGACATAACCACCTTCCTTCTACCCATAGGGAGTTCTCTTACTTCTTGTAACCCTATGTACTTTTATATTATTACTACAATTGCAGGTATTTATATATTTATAAATTATAAAATTTAGATTGATAGCATATCTAACCTTTTAAAATATGTTTAGACTGAGAAATTGAAGTCTAAAATATATATTAGGTATCAAGTCTACATTTAATATATAGTATACATGTAGATATTGCTAAAAATCAAGTTATATATTTTATGTATATGTAAGATCACTGTTGAATTTGACTCATTGGTGTAGTTTAAGATTTTGCCTCCATATTTGTAAATTAAATTGGTTTATGCAAATCTTTTTTATGCTTTTGTTTTCTGGTATGGGTATTAAGCTTATACTAACTTCCCAAATAAGTTGACTATGTTTCCTTCCCTTTTGTCTACAAGATATTTTAAGAAAAAGATTCTGTTCTTTGAAGCATTGGCAAAAAAAAAAACAGATACTTAAACTAAGTATCTGTTGCATATATAGCTATATGCTTCCATTGCTCAAAATATTTTTATTCGTTCTTTTTCCCTTTTTCCTTGATAATAGTTGCTAAAATTTCTTTTAGTTTCTTCAGCATGGTATCTTTTTATTTGTCCTGTATGTTACAAATATTTTTTTCTAATTTGTTATTTGAACATTAGTTTTGTCTATGGTACTTTTTCACATAGAAGAGTTTTTACATTTATATCTTTATTTCAACTTGTTCATTTTTGAGTGTTTACATATCCTTTAGTGCTTTTTAAATTTTTTAATTGATTTGTATATTTAGATTTTTTCTAAATTTTAGTGTATATTGGAAACTGAGTTCCTCAACAATTTTTAAAAAATGTTTTGCCAGTTGTTCTAATACCAATTATTAAATTTTACTCCACTAATTTGAAAAATCACCTTTTGTTTTCTAAACTTTATTTATATCTGGTCCTATATCTATTTGAGCTCATAGGTCTGTCCCACGGCTTCTTTGTTATTATATCTTATAGCATGTTTTTAAATAAAAGTAAAATGATATCCCGAACTATATTTTTCTTTTTTTACTGTTTGGTCTTTTCTTTCAGAATTGCCTTGTAATTATGCCTATATTCTCGCTAAATTTTGTTTTAGAACTTAATTCAATTTGCATTAAATGCATTGATTCAAATGGGTACAGGCCGGGCCCGGTGGCTCAGCCTGGAATCCCGCGCCTTTGGGAGGCTGAGGTGAGTGGATTGCCTGAGCCCGCGGGTTCGAGACCCGCCTGGGCAGCGAGACCTCATCTCTACAATAAATCAAAAAATCAGCCCGGCGTGGTAGCGCATGCCTGTAATTCCGGCTACTCGGAAGGCTGAGGCGGAAGGACCACCGGAGCCCAGCAGGTTGAGGCTGCGGTGGCCGGGAGCAGCCACTGCACTCCAGTCTGGGCGACAGAGTGAGACTCCAACTCAAAAAAAAAAAAAAGGGTAAAAAATAACATTTTTATAATATTAACTTTACACATTCAAGAAAGCAATATATTATGCTCATTCATTCAAGTTTTCTCTTGTAAGTTGTCTAGTACAGTTTTGCTGTTTTCTTCATAAGTGTCACTTAAACTTTCTGTTAAATGTATTCATATATATATTATATTTTTCTAATTGCTGGTAATGAAATCGTTTCTGTTTGTTTTTACCCATTTGTATACGTGTTCAAGGTATTTGTTGTCTTTCAGAAAAATTTGCAATAATTGTTGATATGCATTATTCAACCGGATCAAATTATCAATGAGCTCTTTCTGTGCCTATTGCCAAAATTCAGCCATGGCAACCCTTTCATTTTTAGGTAGTTTTGTGATTTTAATAAGGATCTCACCCACCTGGACCTCAGGAACCCTGAAGAGCTTGACTTTAGGTTAGGAGGATTTTCCATTCTTTCCCAGAGACACAGTTCAAATTTGGCTTCATATTCAATTCTATTGTGTTCCCAGTTCTCTCACCTTATCCTAACATCCCTGTGAGGCTGGAATTATTTGTGTCATTCTGAGTTCAAGAGGCGTTTCAAGGTCAGAATGTTGTTTTAGTCACATGGAATAATCTGGAAATTTTATCCATTGCTTCGAAGAATAGACAGAAAACATGAAGAGCATTCTAATTTTTTTTACTGGGGGGTCAGTCTCATTGTATGCAGCTAATTTACTACGATGAGGACCTTGGGAATAGGGAGTCTAAATTTAGGTGTTTGCATAGAAAATATTCAGCATAAATAGTGCCACTAAACAATGGCATCTAACTCAAACCCTTTAAAGGAAGTCTCTTAGTCAACTCTGAACAATTGACATTCTGTTCTCAATTATACTATTTGCTTATTGAATAAATAAGCATTAAAGTTTGTTGGTTTTCAATAAGGATTATTCTTATAGTCATAAGTGGCAAATTATATTTGTGTATTCTCTTTTTTCCCCAAAGCTAATTGCTGAGTAAATGTGATTTAGGTCTTTTTTTTTTTTTTTAAGAACACTGCTTTTTGTATATAATATTTTAATAAGAATCACCAGGGCCTGAATTTTAAAGGCTTGAAGGGCTAATCAGTATTTTAGAAATACAAAAGCTAAAATGACAAAAATCCTTGAACATATAATGGAAGAAATTGAGACAGGGGGAGTTTTTTTGTTTTGTTTTGTTTTCAGTATCCACATCTAAAGATACTATAAATAAAATTCTAAAACTCTTTAATCAACTAGAGAACACAGTGTCAGCCTATACAATGTATATTCGGGGGGTTGGGCACAGCTCTTCAGCTTAAAAAAATATATACTCAATTATTAATACCTGGTATTTCTGTCACTATGAAGAAGTAAATTAACATAATCAGGCAGCTTTGTGTACCAGATACCTTCAACATATATTTTCTCCTTAAATTCTTATGATGTAAGCCTCACGTGATCCTGCTCTTGGGAAGGGAGATGGAGGGAGGAATGAGACACCTTCCTGGACTTAACATCCTGTCAAACCAAAATGGAAGATGAGGCAATTATGGAACTCCCCTCTATGACCAGCAGTTATGCCCCTATTCCAGACCCCTATGGACCCGTGTCTGTTCTCTGTTCAAACCAGAGTTATACTGGAGTGATCCAAAGAGGCCACCCCTACAGATAAAACCTGAAGTTTAGCCAAGGGCTGGCTGGGTTAGCATAGGGAGTCCAAGAATCTGCCCAGGGAAAGCCCAAAGTTGGAGTATGAAGACTCACAAGATTAGTCAAGGCCAAAAACACACTAAGTCTGGGCTGCTCGTAGCAGGTCATTCTCATGCTCAATATCCACAGTCTCCAACCACTCTGAAGGAGTCATTTTAGAGGAAGCCAAGGTGAGGGGGGGTCAAGGGCAGGGATTGTCTTAGTCTACTCGTGTCGCTATAAAGGAATAGCTAAAGCTGAGTAGTTTATGAAGATAAAAGGTTTATGTGGCTTATGATTCTGGATGGCTGGAAAGTTCATAATTGGGAATCAGTATCTGGTGAGGGCCTCTGGCTGCTTCCGCTCATGGCGGAAGGCAAAGGCGAGCCAGCATGTACAGAGGTCACTTGGCAAGAGAGGAAGCAAGAGAGAAATGGGGAAGGTGCCAGGTTTTTTTCTACAACCAGCTCTTGAAGGAACTAACGGGAACCGACTCACTAATTTTCTCAGCCCCAGTCCCAGAGAGGGCATTAATCTATTCATGACTCAAACATCTCCCATCATGCTCCACTTCCAACACTGGAGATCATTCCAAAGAGAAGAAATAATATACACAACCAGGATTGGGGGTGGAAGTGAGGCATGGGACAGAGCCCAGAAAACAAAGACAGTGCCTGTGATGGACTCAGAGGAGAGAGGACAGGAGAAAGGCTGTGGCGAGAGCTGCAAGACACTAGGTAGGTGAGAAGACCCAGATAATTTGTGTAAATAAGATGCAGGAGTTTGGGACTTTAAACTGAGTAATGATATGAATAAACATTAGGCAACGTAGAGAATGAATTGGCAGGTACCATATATGTATATATATGTATTTTTTTTTTTGAGTTGGAATCTCACGCTTGTTGCCCAGACTGGAGAGCAGTGGCACACTCACGGCCACTGCAGCCTTGACCTGCTGGGTTTAGGTGATCCTTCTGCTTCAGCCTTCCAAGTAACCGGAACTACAGATGCACGCCACCACACCTGGCTAGTTTTTGTGATTTATTGTAGAGATGAGGTCTCACACCAAGTTGTCCAGGCTGATCTCGAACCCCTGGGTTCAGGCAATCCTCTCACCTCAGTCTCCCAAAGTGCTGGAATTACAGGCTGAGCCACCGCGCCCTCCTGGCAGGTACGATTCAAGAAACCTGTTAAAGATGTCAAAGAAGACTTCATTCAAGTGGTGTCTACCACAATTGAGTTTCTTTTAGGGGAGAGAGATTGGGCTCAACTCTGAATACAACAAGGAAAAAAATGGGAATTTACAGCCAGGAGAAGGGTGGGAATTAGTGGATGGAAAATCACTACAAGGAGACATCAAGGATAAGGGGGAATCAGGCTAACCTGGCCTAACAGGATTCTTGCTGAAGGCAGTCTAGAGTGATCAGGCATCACCTGGAGGAATGATGGAGCATGAGGAATCTTGTCAGTATAAAGGCTGTTCAGATAATCAAGGTGGGGAATTCTGGCCAAACTCACTTAGGATTCTTGGACACAGTATCCCAACGTCCAACCTGGCAAAAAAGAGAGCTCAGAAGAGTCTGACCAGAGTCTAATCAAGGAAAGGATCTTTGTCAGTACATTTATGTTCAATATCGTATTCTTGGGGCAGGGACAGAAAAGCATCACTTTTGCAAAAAAACATCAGTTGCAGTCAACAACTGCAGTGCAGTTCACTTGCCCCTTCATTTATTTTGGCAGAAATCCTTTGCAGATAGAGCTTGCTATTTTCCCTGAAAATGGTCATTTTTAGGAGCATTTAGTTAATTTCAATGTATATTGACAAAATTATGCAGGGTTTTTGCTTCAGTTTGGTTTTTCAGTGTTCAACTTTTATTAGCCTCCTTCTTATTCTTTGAGGAGTTTTGAGACTTTCAAGTTTTGCCTTTTCATTTTCTACAGAGTAAGGAAGTGATCCCAAATATTGGGAACATGATGGGCAATAATGTCTAGTTTCTAAAATAGAGACCAGTTGGAAAATTGTCAAAAGCTTTAGTGGAAAATTTGTGCTGCTCCTGTATCTTACAAACAAATAGGTATTAACTGTGATATGCTACAAGGTGCTTGGAGCCTCTTAGAATGTTTGATTTTTTTGTTCATATCTTTAGTCCTTGGGAAATATATAATCTTAGCAAAACCAAAGAAAGGGAGACTAAAACAGATAAGAGTAACACAGAAAATGTTTCTCTCCATGCACCCAAAATGGGAAAGGATAGTTAGGGTGAGGAAGTTGTCCTGTCTTATTTGGCACAGAATCCAAATAAAATTTAACTTGGTTTCTTTTCAACATGGCAGAGAATCTCATTTGTTTTAAGATACCTCTAAAAGAGAATTTAAAATAACTCTGGCTAACAGGGCTAAAGTGTACCTTTGCGCTTGCTGAGAAATGAACAGCTTACACAGCAATCTAAAAATGTAAGCAAGGAAAATGCTTAAGTCTTGAAACTATTTTAGGGCAATTTAGAAAACCACTTTATATGTAAATTTTGTTTCTGAACACCGAAAAGACATAAATTATCCATGTATTAAAGTATTGCTTCATATAAAAGGTTGCCCTTCCTCCCCATAAGCATCTTCACAGAGCTTGGTGTACTTTAAAGTAATTAAGTGAAATGTCTTAATATTCTAAAACTAAAGTTTTTCCCTTATCACGTTGGTGGTCTCCAAATTTCATTCTGCAAAGAATTTGCCACAATTGCAAACTTGGCCATAGAAAGATAAGAGAAGTCAGGTGAGTAAGTAAAAATGTATATAGTTTACCAAAGGACTCCACTGTATGTGCCTTACAGTGAGAGGTCAAGGACACATCAACTACAGTGAGGCATGGGACAGTCTTTAAAAAAACAAACACAACACAGCTGTATGCAGTGGCACAAGCTTGTAGACCCAGCTACTCAGGAGGCTGAGGTGGGAGGATCGCTTAAGTCCCGGAGTTCAAGTTTTGATCACACCACTGCATTCCAGTCTGGGAGACAGAGTAAGACACTGTTTCTAAAAAATAAATAAATAAAAATAAGTAAATAGGGACAGCCTCTTCAGGTCCCCTCCCAATGTGTAAGCTTCTCTGTCCTCTCAATAAATCCTGCTTTCTCAAAAAAAAAAAAAAATTAATTAAATAAATAAATAAAGTAAATTCTCTTCTTCTTGTTGAAATAAAGACTAACTCCAGCCTGGTGAGAATGAGACCCCAACTCAAAAAAATAAAATAAAATAAAGACTCATTTGTTCTGTCAATTATTTTACACTTGGGTGATACAATAATAGGATTTCCCATGTCGTCAATCTGAGATGTCAATAAGAGAAGTCAGGTAAGTAAAAATGTGTACAGTTCACCAAAGAACTCCCCTGTATATATGCTGAATCATGAAATGGCAGTGCTGAAAGGAACAGTGGTGGAGATGACTTGGTCCTAGTGTCTGCCAACTCATTGGTAGTGGGTTGAATGGACCGCGTTCTGATTCCTCCCACCTGTGAATATTTATAGTATACGGCAAAAGAGTGAATTTTATTTTCCAAGGTCCAAAATTGTGATTTTGAAGTATTTTGAGAGGAGGTGTTTGTTTCTCCTGCATAGTCAGGGTGGGCCCTAAATTCAATCACAAGTGTCCTTATAAGAGGGAAGCAGAGGAAGTATGTACAGGCAGAATAGGAGGAAGTAATGTGACCATGGAGCCAGAGTCGAGAGATGCCAATGTGAGCCCAGGAATGCGGAAGCCTCCAGAAGTCAAGAGGCAAACCGCTGTAGCTCCCACCCTCGAGCCTCCAGGGGGAGCATAGCCCTGCTGACACTGGTTTCTGAACTCCAAAACTGAGGGAACACCTCTGTGCTGTTTTAGAACGCCCAGTTTGTGGTAATTCATTATTGCACCAATAGGAAACTAGTACAGTATGTCATTTTACAAGAAACTAAAGCCCTGAGAGGTCTCTGTCTCAAGCCACACGACCGATAATGACAGAGATAGTTTGCCAACCAGGGTCCCTCATACACAGGCTACCGGTCTGCACCAGAGGCCACCCCAGTGCCCTCCCTCTGACCCCCATTATAATTGACCCGTCCACCACATCTGATACGACTATTCTTCTCTCTTGGATCTCATGACATTAAGCTCTTCAGAGTCCCCTCTTTCCTCTGTCCTCTTTTTTGTCTGTTTCTTTTCGCGTTTGTCTCTTATCGTTTACGTGGCACTCTTAAATGGTTTATCCCAAGCACTGTGTTCCCTCTTCCCTATCTTAGCATTTCCCTGAGAGACCTCATTGATTCCCAAAGTTGCAAAGGCTCCCTGAAGCTCCAGTTGTGTTGGTACAGCCTCGACTTCTCTTTTGAGATCATCACCCCTTTCCACGACCGATTACTAGGTGACTCACTCTGTGTGGACATTCCAGGGCATCTCCATCAAATACACCAGAAGTTGAACTCCTCTCCTTCCCCAACAAACCTATTCTTCCTCCTTCTTTCTCTGCTTCTGTTACCTATACCCAGCTGGAAGTTTTACAATCATGGCTCCTTGGCATCCGCAAACTGCCTCCCAAACATGGGTTTCCTCTCTGCCCTCCAGCCACTGTCCTGAAGTAGGAGCTCATTCATTCTGTTGCAGAAAATTGCAATAACCTCTAAGCAGTTTTTATCCTAATTCCACTTTTTGTAAGTCTCTCTGATAAATACTTTGTGTTCATTTCCATTGCTACTGTAACAAATCACTACAAACTTTATGGTTTAAATAACACCTAATTAGTATCCTATATTCCATAGTTCAGAAGTCTGACAAGTTTCACTGGGTTACAACCAAGGTGTGTAACTGGGTTACAACCAAGGTGCAGCCGTGTTCCTTTCTGGAGGCTTTAAGGGAGAATCTGCTTCCATGACTTTTCCAGCTGCTAGAGACCGCCAGCATTCCTTAGTTCATGGCCCCTTTCTCCATCCTCAAAGCCAGCAATGCCAGGTCAAGTCCTGTCCATGCTGATCTCTCTGAATCTCTTTTCCTGCCTCCTTCTTTTATGTTAAGGAGGTTTGGGAGTACATTGGGACCACCCTGATGATCCAGAATAATTCCCTCACCCCAAAGTTAGCCAATTAGCAACTGTAATTCCATCTGTAGACTTAATTCTTCCGTGTCGTTCCCAGGTTCTGGGCCTTAGGACATGAGTTCCATAGGAGGGCTCATTTGTCTGCCTGTCACACCCCTCGTTTCAACTTTTTAAAAAGTTATTATTTATTATTTTTATTTTTAATGCAAAGATGTGGGATACAATTCAGGGTTAGGTATATGGAGAAAAAGGAATGCTTCTACACTGCTGGTAGGAATGCAAACTTGTACAACCTCTCTGGAAAACAGTCTGGAGATTTCTGAAAGAACTAGAAATTGACCTTCCATATGACCCAGCAATCCCCCTAATGGGAATATACCCGGAGGAACTCAAATCATTCTACACAGGAATGTTTATTGCAGCTCTGTTCACAATAGCAAAAACATGGAACCAACCATGTTGCCCATCGAAACTGGACTGGATAAAAAAAATGTGGTACATATACACAGTGGAATATTATGCAGCCATAAAGGACAAATATATGGACTTTGCATACACCCCTCATTTCTATGCTCAGCACTGTTATCCTAGGTTTGGCCATAATTTACTCTCTTCTAGAAAGGCCTTTGACTGAACTGGCCTCCCTGCCTCCAATCTTTCCCTCCTCTGTCCTCCACGCTACCTCCAATTAGCTCTCTGAAATACAGATTTAAGTAAGCCTTTGTCCTTCATTTTCTCTCCCATATTTACAATGACTTGGACTGCCCGGACTTCTCAACTTCTTTCTGCAGCTACTGCTCCTAACAGACCTCATGCCATAGAGGTGTGCTTGCTATTCCTCAAGCATGTCATTTACTCTGGACATGTTCTCATGCTGTTCTCCTTCCTGGCATAGCCATTTCTCTTCCCCCATCTGGTTCACAAACACTTTCACCTCAATAACCTTACAAACAATTACCCTCTCCTTTTGAATTTTCCAAAACCTTCTCCAAACCCAGCATAATTAATCATCTTCCTATATATCACTTGTTCCATAGCATTATCTGTTGCTCTCCCTATGCTTGACAGTGAGTACATTGCTCATTAATTCCTTCATCTATTCACTCATTCATTGTACATGCTTGTTGGGCATCTATTATTTCCTATAATTAGGAGCAATCAAAATGGATAAGATGAGGTTTTTGTCTTCAAAATGTACCTAGTCTCAGCCAGACATGGTGGCTCACACCTGTAACTCCAGCACTTTGGAAGGTTGAGGCAGTAGGATTGCTTGAGCCCAGTGGTTCAAGACTGTCTCAGCCAACATAGTGAAACCTCATCTCTACAAAGAAAAAATAAAATAAAAAAATTAGCTAGGCATGGTGGCATATTCTGTAGTCCCAGTTACTTGGGAGACTGAGGCAGAAGGATCGAGGCTCAGTGAATCATGATCATGCCACTGCACTCTAGCCTGGCTGACAGAATGAGGTTCTAACTTAAAAAAAAAAAAAAAAGACCTAGTCTCTTAGAGGAGATAGACTTGTAATCAAACAAAATTAATATATGAAAATATAATAATGACTAAGATGATAAAGCCATTCTATGTATTTCTATCTGGTTGTAAAAGCTCACTCAAAAAGTTATTAATAAAACACTACCACCCTGGGGGAAAAAAAGGAAAGAAAATATATTTTTCACAGCGCAGAATAAAGGCAAAATAATTCTGTGAGGGCATTTAAGGAAGACGTCATAAAATCATGATATTTAGTCTGTTTCTTAAAAAATAGATAGGAAGCTGGGCTCGGTGGCTCAGCCTGTAATCCTGCGCCTTTGGGAGGCTGAGGTGAGTGGATTGCCTGAGCTTACGGGTTTGAGACCCGCCTGGGCAGCGAGACCTCATCTGTACAATAAATCAAAAAATCAGCTGGGCGTGGTAGCGCATGCCTGTAATTCCGGCTACTTGGAAGGCTGAGGCGGAAGGATCGCCGGAGCCCAGCAGGTCGAGGGTGCGGTGCCCCGGAGCGGCCACTGCACTCCAGTCTGGGCGACAGAGTGAGACTCCAACTCAAAAAAAAAAGAGAGGAAATACTACACATAACTAGGTAAAAGGATGTATGTTTAACCTTTGAATTTCCAATACCTAGGAGGTGTTTGTTAAGTGAGAAGTTGGGGAACTGGGTGGCATGCAGGAATGACTATTAAGTAGGAAATAATCCTAAAATAAAATTGCAGGTATAAGGGGTGCTTTTCAAAAGGTTTCATCACTGCTCGAAATGCCCACAGACCACCCCCACGGTGCGTTTCCCAGGGCTGGGGCAGCTACAGTGCAGAATCTTGGCCTCTGAGGCTCACCTGGAAATCCAGATCTCTGCAGGCGAGTCTCAGAAAGGGAGTCCTATAATGAGCTTCAGTATACTCCAGTTTCAGAACCACTGAACTGAAGTTGAGAACATAGAATAAGAAAAGAAAATGTAATTAAGACTAACGAAAAGTTGTCCGAGCTGCCCATGTGTGTCTAATTCATTCAACAAATGTTTGCTGAACGACAATCATGCCTTGGGCACTGTTCTAGACATAGTTGTGCACAACAGAGAAAAGATGTTCTGATTTCACGAAGTACACTTTCCTACAGGGAGGAGCGTGAAACAAGCAACGGCACAGGTAATAAGATTGGTCTGTTTGGTAGTAGGACGACCGGGGGTTGTGTGGAGAAGTACCATGGAGATATGACCTGAAAGCATGACAAAGCCAGCATGACTTTGGGGACTGGAAGTCACACAGAGGAAAGGTCTGGGGGCTGGAAGTCATACAGAGGAAAGATCAAGGGTTGAGGCCTGAGAGCAAGAACGCAGCAGCCTGCTTAAGGAACAGGCAAAGGTTCTTGTGGGTAAATCCTGGTGACTTAATGAATATCAAGCAAAGCGAAACGGGATGAGGTTGGAGAGGTAAGAAAGAGCTGAACTCATTCGAACTTTGGGTGACCAACTGTTCTGAGTCGAGGGAGGAGGGGTTTCCTGGAACATGGGACTTAAACCAGGAAGATCCCAAGCAAACCAGGACGTGTGGGTCACCCCTGGCCGTGGCAAGGCATTCGAATTAGAAGTGCAAAGAGCTTAAATGGCAGGGTTTTAAGTAGGCCCAAATTATGACATGATTTTGAGGTCCCTGGATCACTTATATTTCTGGGGGTAGGGTTGACTGGCTCGGGAGCAGCAGGAGAGGACACTCGCCTCCCTTGCTGCCCTGTGGGTGAAGATGAGGGTTGTTTGAACCCCGGGTGGTGTGGTGACATTGTCGATGCAAAGACGGGAACAGATACAGTACATCTTGAAGGTGGAAAGAAAAAGATGTCGTTGGCTACTTCCAGGTGGGAAGGAGGGAAAGGGAAAAATCCAGGATGACTCTGATGCGGCTCTCCCTGGGGCATGGGTTACCAGGAAGCCACAGCGTTACCAGACAGGAAGCACCATCTTGGAGGTCTCAGGTAAGCAGTTGCTTATTCAGGTCTAGAGCTCAGAAACCAGGTCAGGGGTAATAACAATGCCAAAAAAAATGAGAAAATCACCGGAGTTAACTGTGGCAGCCAGAGGCTTCTCTCCTGGAGCACCCTCGGCTGCATGTCACCTCAGCACTTTGTCCTTCTATGATGACTTTCGTGAACTGTATCCACATTTGCATCCACATTGCAGGACTGGAGTTGCAGAGTGCTTTGCCCAGCCCCATGTCCTGACACGGAGTTAGCTGGCATGGGGACTCTGGCATGGGGGAATATATAAACCCACCGAGAAAAGACCTCATTCAGCAATTCAGTATCTAGGATCTGCTCTAAAAAGCCCAGTTCATGTTCAACCTGCACATCGTAAAGAAGGAGCGGGATGGAACGCAGCAAGAACTTGTTTCTTCCTTCAGAATTTTAGCCATTTCTGCGTGACGCGAGGCCACAGCTGGACGATAGGAACTGCGTGTGCCTGTGTGTTTTGCGGGATCTCAAATCATCACTCCTTTGTCTAGTTTTCCACAGGAGAACACAGATCAGTTCAGTGTTCATATTTTTTTTTCCAGTGTGCAGAGAGACAAACTGCAGTTTGCAGAAGCTTGTTCACAACTGGCTGGTTTTGTAGGCTAACCGCAAAGTAGCCAAGCAAAAAAGTGAAAATAAGTCCTATCACCTTCTGAGACTGATGGTATTTTAGATATCAACTCAAATGATTTCCAAATGGTTTCCAAAATGATTCTTCAAGGTGAATGTTTTTTTAAAGAAGTGATTCTTCAAGGTGAATGTTTTTTAAAGAAGTGATTCTTCAAGGTTGCCTTCTTCTACTAGAATTCTTTGGCCACATCATTTCTCCAAATTAGTTTTCTTTTCTCAAGGGTTCCTTGTTTTTTTTGTCCCCCCCATCTACTTTTTCCTACTAGCAATTTTTTCCAAAAGCCACGATCTTCATGACATCCTGGATTGGAATTAAGTTAATTAACCCCTGCAGCCTTCGTAAATCTAGATCTAATTACAGACAGAGATGAGCTGCCTCCCTTAAGAGAGCTGATTTAAGACATTATTTTTCTAATTATTTTTAAGTAAGAATAATACACCTGTGGAAGTTCAACCAGCAGAAGAGAGTTCTGTCTAGTTAGATAATTTCTGTTGTTTTAAATTTTAACTTCAAGGGTTTGAAATTCAGCCAGAAGCTCAAAACATGACTTTTCTAGTTGAGTGTAGAAAGAGCAATGCTTCCCCTGTGTGGCAGAGTTTGATATTTCACTCTGTAGAATCCAGATTTACAGCCAAAACAAAAGGGAGAAGCAAGCATTGTCAAGAGATTTATACTTTTATTTTAAGTAACCCATGTCGTACATTTTTTTGGAACTAAAAGGCTAGAACAAAAAAGCCAACAGCTATTTTATAATATCCTTAGATAAATTTTCTTTAGCTTTTATTCTAAATTTTCAAAAGTTAGTCAGTAACCTTCTATAACTGTAAAAATAGAAAACACTAAGTTTTTTTATGCTCATCTAGCACTCAAGAAGGCAGAGATAAGTTTATATATCTCTCCAAATCTATTTTTATGAAATTATTACAACAATAACATCTACACAAATAAAATTTCCATTCATCAGAAAAATGGTGTCTATAACATGCAGAAAATTGAAGTTGAGGAGTCCTGGAGTAGAGACAATATCTTTCTTTCTTTTTTCTTTTTTTTGAGTTGGAGTCTCACTGTCGCCCAGACTGGAGCGCAGTGGCCGCTCCCGGCCACCGCAGCCTCGACCTGCTGGGCTCCGGCAATCCTTCCGTCTCAGCCTTCCGAGTAGCCGGAATTACAGGCATGTGCTACCACGCCTGGCTGATTTTTTCTGATCTATTGTAGAGATGAGGTCTCGCTGCCCAGGCGGGTCTCGAACCCGCTCCACTCACCTCAGCCTCCCAAAGGCGCGGGATTACAGGCTGAGCCACCGAGTCCAGCTGAGACAATATCTTTCTTTAGAGCTCTTGAAATGGAGGGCAGGTTGGAGGGCCCTGTGAGTGATCTAACCTACAATATAGGCTATGTGGCAGGAGTAACCTTATTGTAAGGCATTCAAGAAGAATTGCACAGAGACACACAATTGTCTCAAACCTTGCTTCTCTGAGTGTGCTTTCTGGACCAACAGCACGGCATTCCCTGGGAGTTGCTTGGAAATACAGCCTCTCGGCCCCACCTTAAATCCGACAGGTCAGCAGTCTGAATGAGGATCCAGGTGATTCATATGCAGCAATGTTTGAGAAACACGGGGATAGGACAGCTGAAACAACTAAGACCCTCCATCTGGGAAAGTGACCTTGCGGTTAAAAAACAAAACAAAACAAACCACCACGGTTAAATTTTAGACTCAGATTAAAAGAGACAAAAACAGGCATCCAAACTGCAGGCGATGGTCTGAATTCAATGTCCCAAGGAAAATGGAGTGACATCCAGAGATCGTAGAGAAAGAGAATCATTTTTTAGCAATGATCATTAATTCTTCTGAGTAATCCTCAGTAAGTCAGCCTAGGAGAAATCACTGTAAGAACAGCAGTAGTAATAACAATAGTGGTAATGCTAATATTAATAAACATATTATTGCTGGATCCTGTGCTCAGGGTCTTCCATGCATTGTTTAATGGAATTTTTACATCAATATTTGAGGTAATGAAATGGGTACAGTAATAGTCGTACTGTGCCCAAATCAAGGCAGAGAAAGCAGAATTTGAACTTAAAATTCTTAGTCTAACATGGGCAAATTTGTGCCAGACATATATTGAACTAGCAGAGTATTTCTCAAAATTAAGTATATATATATATATATTGTTAAAATGTATGTTCCTGGGTCCCCATGCCAAACGTCTGAATCAGAAAGTCTAAAGTAAGTGTATACTTCTACACTCCCAAACTATTATCTCCAGGTGATTCTGAGACAAGAGGTGCAAGGATGACTAAAACAAAAAAACTGCTTCCTCAATAACAGTGGAGAATACCAACTTCAATCTGTTTCATAGATTGAGTTACATGTGCGATATTAGCTGCAAAAAAGATTCTGCACTTAAAAGATGTTTGCAAATTGGCATTATCTTAGCATTCAAAGTTCTTCATTACCTGTCTTCCAGGTCCACCTCCTGCCATGTTTAGCCTACGAAACAGAATTCCACATGGAGGCACTTATTTTCACTGAAACATTTGGGAAAGGGGCAGGAAAGTTGGGGATTTAAGGATATATCATAACAGGATTTTTGCTGTGGCCTCCTATTAACATTCATTAACGTCTGCAGGGTTTTCTTTTGTGTAAAGAGAAGAACATTCACTACCATTTTTTTCTAATATTCAATTTCTCATTTTTAAATTAGTTGGTATTCATCTAAATATGCTCATATCATTTGCATAAAAATATGCCAAAGTTTATGAATGCAATAAATAAGGCATCTCAAAGTATCTAAAAACTAATTGAAAACTTAAACTTTTCAAAAGTCAAATGTGTTAGATTCTCTTAAATACTTATAATTTCTTAAAAACAAACAAAACACCTATAAGGTATCACTATAACAAAACTGTGTTTTGTTTCACTAAAATTGATTCCAAAGTGCTATGAGCATAGATTTTAAAAATGCTTCTTCATAATCTGAAGATGCCCACCGAAAGTGGACTGGATAAAGAAAATGCATCCTTATTTCTTCCTAGGTGTACTAGTGTGGGTTTCACTGCATGACCCCAAAATTTCTAGGTTGAAATCCTAAACCTCAGCATCCCATAATATGACTTCATCTGGAAATCAGGTCATTGCGCACGTAATTAGTCAAGATGAGATTACACTAGAGTCGACTGGGCCCCTAATCCAATATGACACAGACACACAAGGAGAACACCATGAGAAGGTGAAGGCAGAGATCCTGGTGATGGCTCCACAGGCCAAAGAATGCCAAAGCAAACCATCAGAAACCAGGAGAGAGGAATGGAACAGACTCTCTCTCTCTCAGAACTCAGAAGAAAGGAACCCTGCCACCCCCTTAATTTTAGACTTCTGGCTTCCAGGACTGTGAGACAACAAACACCTGTTGTTTTTTTTTAAGCCATCAGTTTGTGGCACTTTGTGACAGCAGCCCTAGACATCTAATGCAAGTAAAACTTTACCCACCGCATCCAGAGGAACCAGGGCAAAGACCAACCAGCCAGGTTCTTAGGTACAGGTTGACAGCTGATAACTGAATCTGTGGGACTGAACAAAATATCCATTTTTTTGCACTTTATTTTATTTTTCTTTTGGAGTTATGGGGCACAGGGAAGATTTGCTGCATAAGTAAATTGTGTGCAGGTGAGGTTTGGGCTTCTAGCTACCCCTCCTCTCCCCCGGTAGTGAACATGGCACCCAATGGGTGGTTGTGTACCCTTATGCCTCTGCCCCTTCCTCTCCCCTCTAATCGTACCCAGGGTTAATTGTTCCCACCTTTATAATCATACACACAATGTTAGGGTTCACTTATGAGTGAGAACATGCAGTATTCAGTTTTTTGTTTCTGTGATAGTTCACTTAGAATGATGGTCTCCAGCTACAACCATGTTGCTGCAAAGGACATGATTTTATCCTTCTTTATGGCTGTATAGTATTCAATCATGTGCATGAATTTTATTTTCTTTATGCAGTCCACTTTCAGTGGGCATCTGGGAAACACTATTCACAATAATAGCAAGATACCCATTTTTAAGCAACAGAGAATGAGTGCATTCCTAGAATTTTGGTTATGGATATAAAGCTCAAGCTAATGTGGTTCTGCATTTTGGAGATTTCTGATCTTAGAAACCACTTGTGCTGAAGTCAAGGATGTTAAATAAACAAATTCTTTTTTTTTTTTTGAGTTGGAGTCTCACTCTGTCGCCCAGACTGGAGCACAGTGGCCGCTCCTGGCCACTGCAGCCTCGACCTGCTGGGCTCCAGCAATCCTTCTGCCTCAGCCTTCCAGGTAGCTGGAACTACAGGCGTGAGCTACCACACCCAGCTAATTTTAAATAAACAAATTCTTAACTAGGTTTTTAACTACCTTTGAAATTTGTTCATTATAGTAGAGAATTCTTAAATGTAGACCATTTTTAATACCTTCTAAAATTTTAGTATTTTGAAAACACCAAAAATTTTTTAAATATCCTAACTACTTAATAACTTTGAGGACTATTTCCTCCTTCCCTTTTAACTCTTGTGGGTGGCTCTTCCAAGGAGATTCATCTTAGAGATCCCAAAGTGCTTTGCCCTGGATTCATGTTAAGAAGGGCTGGGCTGTCTCTGGGCATTTCTACCCCAAGGCTCTCATTCATTCTCACTGGGCTCTTTTTTGACGACACTCTGCCTTTAGGTTACAAGTGGCCCAAATTATTCTTGACAAATCAAGAATGTTTTGTGTGATTAAAGCCCAAATCTTCTCCTAATAGCTACAGTCATTATAAATGTCTCATCTTCCTAATACAACCAAATATGAGCCCCAGGCTTATTCTGCGAGAAGCCAGGTTGGGTTCAGCTAAACCTGAAGCTTTGGTTTCTTTGGTTTATTGAAACGTTTTCTTCTCATCCCTGTCCAAGGCCATCATATTGGCAGCCTATTAGAGGATCTGAGGGCTAACATTTTGCTCTTGCCAGGGTGGGACCACATTAATCACTTCAACACTAGGGACAAGTAGCAAAATCCTGGGACCTGGGCCCATGGGCTCCTGGTAGTCATCCCACTCAAACCTACGGCTTTCATGCTTTCCCACTGCATCTGCCTGCATTCCTGCTGCCACCTACACGCTGGTAGGAGACATGAACACCTGCTGCTTTAGTTCATAGTAATAATGGCTTTCACCTTGACGCCTGGAAGTTCACAGAGTAAGAAGGGCTCAGCATCTTAGTAGGGATATACACTGTGAGCACAAAAGCCAAGTGTGCAGTCCAATCTTGAAAAGATGATCTCCTGTCCCTCCTTAGCCCAGCATCCTGCTGAAAAGCAAGGTACAGGTAAGACACCTGTTAGACCTCAGGCAATGGAGGAGGCAATCTGTGGCTGGGATGTTTTTGAAACCCGGGTCTCCATTCCGGAAGAACATGAGAAGCCTGAGGAGATATGGTGGTTGTCAGGTGGTCTTCTCAGATGGGCATTGACTGATAACGGTGGGGGGTGGCACCTCATCCTCACAGATGGACACTGTCTGGTGACAAAGGGGGTGCTCACATCATTCTCAGAGATGGATGCTGACTGATAAGAGGGCCCTTCATATTATCCTCACAGAGGAACACTGACCAGTGACATGGGACACTTCATCTCATCCCCACAAGCAAATCCTTGCCAGTTGTGTTTTATTTATTTTTTATTTTTTTATTTTTTGAGTTGGAGTCTCACTCTGTCACTCAGATGGGAGTGCAGTGGCCGCTCCCAGCCACCGCAGCCTCGACCTGCTGGGCTCTGGCGATCCTTCCGCCTCAGCCTTCCAAGTAGCTGGAACTACAGGCGCGCACTACCACGCCCGGCTCATTTTTGATTTATTGTAGAGATGAGGTCTTGCCAAGTTGCCCAGGCAGGTCTCGAACCCGCGGGCTCAGACAATCCACTCACTTCGGCCTCCCAAAGTGCTGGGATTACAGGCTGAGCCACCGAGCCCGGTGTCAGTTGTGTTTTAATAGCTACTGTATTTTCTGTCTAATCTTTTTCCTTCTTTCCTGTCCTGACCCCCTTGAACAGGTAAGAGCGTCTGTCCCTAACAGACCAGCCAGAATTCTTTGCAAGACTTTCATGTGAAGATAATATGCAAGACTCTTCTTCCATGAATGTGGAGTCCGCTGGAAGAACGTGAATCTGGACTCTCTGAGAGATATTTCCCATTTTCTGGCAAAAGACAGTCTATAGAAGGAGAGAACGAAAATAACACACCAGTAGACAGAGAGATCACCAAGGGAGAGAGAGACAGAAGAGGGAGAGATGACATTATCTAAACAGTCGACCCTCTCATTCTTAATCTCATCTTTCTCAGACACTCCAATTAATCATTTTCTGCTTAGGTTAATTTGAGTTAATTTCTGTCTCTAGAGGGCAAGAGAGTCTGGACTAACAAGTCCAGCATGGGGCAAAGGCCTTTGGGTCGGACAAGCATAACAAGGGCTCTGAGGGAAGAGAGCGCCCATCATTCAGGGCTGTGTGACTATTCTAAGATGGTTCCATATTTTGTCTCATTTTATCTTCACAATAACCCAACGACTGACATTACCATTAGTCCTGTTTCCAGCTGAGTTCCTTGCCCAAGACTATACAGCTAAGTAAGAGGCAGGGGATGGTAGTGTCCACCCCCAACTCCCCATGGTCCTGCAATGAACTCACATGCTCAGTGCCCTGATCTCATCTCCCAAAGCATTAACTATCCCTTGAACTGTTGACTTAAACCCAGGCCACTGGTTTTGCTGATGCATTCATCTCTCGGTGCCCAGGGGTCTAGGGCACAGAGTGGAAATCCAGCTCTTACTGTTAGGGGCAGGATCATTTTGTTGTCTAACAGAGCTTAAAATCTTAAATGCTTCCTTTTCTTAAGATATGTAATTCGCTGAGGCTTCCAGGATGGTCTGTAGCCCAAAACAACTGCTTGACACGCTGAAGAATGTTTTCTCATTTGTCCAGAAGGAAGAGTGTACTCGATAAAGATCGTTTTCCCGTGGCTCCGTGCCACGCAGCGGCTCACCTCCCCACAGCTGTGGCAGGCAAAATTACATCCACTTCTTAAAAAGATTTTCCATGACAATGTTCTCTTTGAAAAATTAAGTCTGGGCCTCTGCCAATTGCAGATTTGATGTAACCAAAGATCTTAATTCGACTAGAGAACGAAATTCACCGAAAACACAAAGCAAAACTGGGCAAATGTGCTGTTTGCATTCCTACTGCGAAATAAGATCTGACCCCGGACATATCTGGGAAGGACGGCTGCTAGAGCTGTGGGAATCTTGCTTCACAATAGGAAATCTGGCTGGAGAAAGAAGCCACTCTGTTGCTCCGACAAGATGGAATCCTGTTTCCTAATGGTCTCATGTTAATCCCCAAAGCAAGCTAGGCTGGCAAACAGTGCGGCTGTGAGGAAGGGGAGGCTGCAAGTCAATCAGGAGCGAGTGAGGTGCTGGCCTCCACCTGTGAACTGACTGCCAGTCATCGTTTCTCCCCCTTTGCTCCAAACTCCAAAGTGTTTGGACATAACAAATTAAAAGTTTTGGAAATTACAAAAGATATAAAAATCAGAAACATTAGGTGACACTTGGCACTCTTCTAGTGAAACCTGAATCCATGTTGAGGCTGTTTGGAAACTTTAAAACTATAGTCCTTATAAAAGTCACCCAAAAGAGCTAAAAGGAAGAAAATAGTCCTTGAAATTTGAAATTATTAAAAAAGTCCAGCCTTTTGGAAATGTTTCTGTACTTTCAAAATACTAAAATTTTAGAAGTAAATTTTAAAACAGTGGTTTATATTCCATGTTTTATGAATGTAGAATAGAATTCTCTACTATTTATATGAACAAGTAAACAACATTTAAAAAATACATTTACGAATGTGTTCATTTAGTATCTTTGTCTTCTCCACCAGCAGCTTCTAAGATCGTAAATCTCCAAAATTTAATTCAACATTGAATTAAATTTCCGATCTAGAACCAATAAATTCCAGGAGATACCCCTTATCATCTATAGCTTGGAAATAAATATTTTGTCCATTTGGAGAAAGATACTTTGTGGCCTCCTCTGTTGGATAATCATCATCTTGTAGGACAGAATACTCAGCTGGCTCTGTGTGGTATCCTATAGCAGCTACGCAATTTTGAGATGAAAATTTTCAAAATATTTTCTCCCTGACACCAGGCGATCCCTCTCAAATGTGTATATGTCTTAGTTCAGAATTTTCTCTCTACCTGTAAAGCACCTATGTATCCCCAATCCCACAAGCTTTAAGCCCCCTCCTTGTTGATATGCTACAGTAAAGGGGAGATAGGGTAACCTTATTGTATGAAGTCAAAGATTTGATGCCACAACTTGTCAGGAACTGATGGTGTGTAAGGAAGAAGCAAGAATCAGTGTGGCCAAACAGGTCACATGCACGTAACTCATGCTTGAGTCCTGGAACCAGCACTCAGATCCTAGTAGCAGCTGGACACCAGACCCTAGCACCCATGGGTCTGCCTCTGCGAATGGCCACAGTGGAGAACTTATAAAACAAGCATCAGACTGGATTCCATTTGTTTAATTTATTTCTACTTTGGTGGCAGTAACAGTAGCATTGAAAGTAGCCTTCAGACCCTATATCTGTTGGGGGACAAAGACAAAGAATTAGAAGCTTTATAAATGCTTCTGATACACTTGTACTGAAAAGTAATTCAGAATATTAGTGTGTGTAAATGCAGAATTTTCACATGTAGATATTCACACAAGAAGAAATGAAGCTTTTACTGTAGACTTTTAACTTAAAACCAAATTAGATCCAAATGTGCATCAACTAATGAATGGATAAATAAAATATGATACATCTATACAATGAAATGTCATTTGATCATAAAAAGATACATGCCAACGGACAAAAAGGCTTGTCACAAAAGACCACATGTTGTATACTCTCATTTATATGAAATGTTCAGAATAGGCCAATCTATAGAAAAAGACCAGTGATTGCCCAGAGCTGGGGAGGGGTGGAGAGAAGGGAGAGAAAGGGTAAGAGTATAGGACTTTTTTGGAAATGATGGTAATGTTTTAAAGGTGAATGTGAAGATGGTTGTACAACTCTGTGGATATACTAAAATCCAATGATTGTACACTTTGAGTTATTTCTATGGCACATGAATTATTTATCAATAAAACTGTTATCCTTCTTTCAGAAAAGGCATTTATATTTAAACTTATTTACATTTAAGCCTAGGTATTTACATTGTCTTTATATCATATCATATCATATTTAAGCTTGACTCTAGATCAGTGGTCCTCAAGCTAGAATAAGCAATAGCATCAAGCTAGAATAAGCAATAGCATCACCTGGAAATTTGTTCAAACATAGATTGCTGGACCTCATCCTCATTTTTCTGACTCAGTAGTTCTGGGGTGGAGCCTAAGATTCTGTGTATCTAATACATTTCCAGGTGATTCTGATGCTGCTGGTCTGGGGGCCACACTTGGTGACACACTGCTCAAAAACAGCAAAACATCAACTTTTTGAACCAAGCAAAGCCCTTGCTTGCAAACAAAATCCTGTTTCTCCTATTTCTGTATGGTCCATGAGTGGCAGAGACTGATACTTGAGAGGGTAAAGTAACCGGAAGAACATCGAGAGTCAGCCAAATCAAGAGATTCTGTTAGCAGAAATAAAGTCATGTAGCCTCCCGACTGAAACGGTGCGCACAATACCAAGGACCGAAAATTATCTTTGAACAATGATGGATATAGCTTTGTAATCACCTGTCCCTGGGACTGGATGAACAAACTCTGCTTTTGAGGAACAACGTGTTCTCGTGTGGTAATAGACTAATTGAAAGAAACCGCGGGACCCACCTATTACTTTTCTTTCAGATAAGGGCATATCTACCTTGAAACTCTATTAGAGCCTTTATTTAATTCACATATTTCTCTTTGTAATGAAAAAAGATATTCTTAGCTGAAAAGTATAACATGAGGTTGAAAGAATGATAGGCACTTTGGATCTCTCTCTGTTTCTTTCTCTTTCTCCACTCCATCTTTCCTCCCTTTCTGCATCATGGTTCCATGACTTACCAGCTGTGTGACCTTGGCTGTCATATTTCTCAGCCTGCATGTTCTTATCTGTACAATGAGAGTGTGATATTCACAGCCTCTAGAACTGTGAGAAACAAATTTCTATTACTTATAAATTGCTCAAAGATATTTTGTCACAGTGGCACAAAGAGACTCTGATATTTCCCCTCTCTCATTTCCCTCGGCATAAAGTGTGTTAGTCATTAATTTTATATCTCAGCATTTATGTTAAAGAATACCAAAAGGCAGGAATAGGGGTCTGAATCAGCTGGAAGATGAAGGAACATTGCTCTTAGGTAAAAAAGGAACTTTGTATTCTCTTTTGCGGAAACAGCTTTTTTTCGTTGTATCAAAGGCTACCTGGGTCCTTGGGTAGAAGCATAACTTTGTCATTGCCTCTATTTAAAGCAATATATATGGTGCCACGTTGACAAAGGTGAATGTCATGGCTTTGTAATGGGTCACTATGGCTAGACTGAACTATGTTTCCCAGAATTCTCTTCCCTGTTTTTCTAGTTAGGGTGGACTGCAAAAGAGATATTTGCAGGGTGCTAAAGAAACAAATGAGGGAAAGTGTTCTGTAGCTCACATTCACTCTTCTGACTCACTTCATTGTCCTGGAGCAGCTACCAGGTCTGCATCTGCTCTGTCCTCCTTGGAATCTCCTATAGATCCTTTGATTCTTGGGTCAGGTGTGTGTTTAGCTCTGCGACAAAGGGCATGAAGATGTAACAGGATATCCACTGCATCAAAGTTAGAAGCATAGAAAACTGGCACGGGTTCTAACCTAGCTGTGTGGGTTTCAGAGTCATCCAGTCAATTCTAGTTCTTGCTCATGGGCTCTAACTTGCACTTGCTCTTTCTCTTACATCCAGAACTCCTGACCTGTAGACTACAAGCTCCAGCATCAGCTACAAAGACAATAGTCTTCCAAAGACTGGTTAACCACTTCCCACTATTGTAGGAAGTCAAACTCCTATAAAAATGCCACAGAATCTTAGTGGTTCTGCTTTTCTGCTGAACAAAGATTAATCTGTGTTTATAGTTTTTAAATATGGACAATCAGAGCCAGGGGTTCTATAGTGAGGACAGTGAGGTGAAAGATTGGACAGTTAATTTTGATATACATTGGGGCAATATCAAAGTGCTTACCCATTTCATGAAAAGACAGATATTGGAAATTTGTAGTGGAAGCAGCACTTGTCCAGAACTCAAAAGATCTGAGTACAAGTCAGTCAGTCATTAGCTATAAGGTTTTGGGCAAAATCCTATATTCTTTGGGTTTCAGTTCCCTCATCTATAAAATGAGGGGCGAGAGAAAGCAAAGATTGTATACTGTACGAGTACTGTCGCATGAATGTTTTCAGTTCGGCTCACTCTGTGACGGCTTACATGTTTCAACAAAATTAAAATTGTTAGAAGTATTTTTAAATGATGCAATAAAACCCACAGGTGTCCACACACACTCCACTCTCTAACTTATTTTCCCAGCTCAGAAGATCTCACAATACAAGACTTCTATTCCCATGCTGCAAGAAATGGCTGAAGTTGAGGAGTGTCTGCCCCTTTAGACAAGGTATATGCTCTTCGTATGCCAGAGTCCTCATCACTGCTGCCTTTGTTGCCCATCTTCCATAGTCATCCCTTTAGCCTTCTGGCATTTATACTTGAAAACTCTAGACTAAACAAAATGTATACTCCAGTTCACCTTCAGTCCTCTATGAGCCCAGAATGATTGGAAGAGAAAATTTCTTCAGTTGATATGCCATGGGGTAGTAGTTACTTCTTAAAATCCTCTCCCAGAAAAATATAGTGGTAGTGGACTATTTAACTTTCATAGCTAGAAAGACTTCCAGGTTAATTTTGTCCCCTTATTTTAACTTCCAATTCCACTATATGCTTTTTCTACTGTATTCATACAGTAGGGTTCTGAAATTACTTGAGTTGACCACCTGAGCTTACAGGCATATATAAATAGAATCACCATATAATTTATCGTTCAATTGTGAGTACTATTAAGAGAAAAAGCATGCTAAATAGTTAAAATTATGCATTTAAAAATAGGTATTTATTGCCAACACATTGGTTTTGTTATTTTTGCCCTTGTAAAAATGCTATTCAAAACTATTTTCAAAAATAAGATTTTAAAAATTAAAAGTAATATATCAACATGTTAAAGCAAAAAAGAACTTACTAACATCGATTCTATAAACAGTTGAAAATAATATAACAATGATAATTCTCAGTAAAATTTTACATTTTTAATCAGTTTCATAACCACATCTGTTTCTAGTATTGTGTCATTGTTATTTTTCTGAAGAGAGTATTTTTCTCCAGTATCATCTTATTTTTACTTTATTACTTTGAAAGTTGTGTTTTATCCTGTTAGAAATTCTTGACATCATCAGTAGCAGATTGCAAAGCTGGATGCACGCGGCTCCTGTTTCCATTTACATGTTTCCTTGCAGTGTAACTGTGTCACCCCTTAAATCTAGGCTTGTCCAAGTTCCTTGCTTTGGCAAATGTGACACACACATGGGATTGAAACACACTTTAACACTGAACTTGCCATTTGTTCTTTCTCTTGGGAACCTTGCATCTATTACCATATAAGTAAGTCCAAAATAGAATGCTGGACACATGTAGTTCCGCCACTTCCTTCATCCTGGTAGAAACAGTCTGCACCAATTAACAGTCAGCAATCATCTAGCACATAGTAGATGTCGGTTAAAACCAACCAATCCCTATCCATCCTGCCAGAAGACTGCAATCACATGAATAAGCTTAGCCAAGTCCACAGAATCACGAACTAATACATAACTGTTATTTTAAGTCACTGTATTTTGAAGTGGTTTCTTACACACCATAAGCTGATGGTCCTTCTCAGTAGAGAAGCTTTAATTTTTCTAAAGTAAAATTATATTTTAAATTTAGAAGATACTCTGGACACAGATACTGACATACCTGTTAAGCTCAGTGAAAGTTGAAGCAAATAAAACAGTTGTCAATTCTAACTTTGTTCATTTTTAAATAGATAAGTAAGGCAGCTCAAATATTTATAGAGACAGTCTTTTCCCCCTTCATTTAGAATTCCTTTCTTCAACAAATGATTGAGATAATATTCATCAAATAAGTTGTCAGTAATTAGAATTCTTTTGAATGTCACCCTGAATTTGAAGACTGCAAAATTATGAGCATTCTTAGTTTTTAGTACCTTCTAAGCAAAAAACATAGTATCTAATTTAAGAGAATAGCTTCATCAAAATATTTTTTTAACCTCAGTCCGAGATAACCAAAGCACATCTGTAGAATTTCAAAACTAAATCATATCTACTTTTTGTGCTCTTGTTTGTTTGTTATTCCATTGCTTCTTCAGGAATAAATTTCAATATTCTCCTGTTTGCAATTCTTCTTTCAATAATTTCAATTTGCTCAAAGCTCCAAGGACAGTTTTTGATGCTCCATTTATAGAATAATTTAACATAATGGATTAAATCATTTTGAAATAATTTTGAACAAGAAGCAAGTAAAACTTCGAGGATTTGTTTACAAAAGAACAATAATATTTTAGGACACCTATGTGAAATTAAACAATTCAAACTTAAAGCTGTTGAAACTTTAAATTATTCTGAACCTTGAGAAGAATGCGACTATGTGGCCTGAGTCGCATAGCATGCAGTTGCCACTTCTGCTTTTTGTTTTTCTCCTGTAAAATACATAGGCAGATCAAATTGTGTCAGAGATAAGATCCCCTCAGATCATTACATGAAATAATAAAGTAATCTTCCTTGGAATGTAACCATTTTTAATCAACCAGATCACTGTAACTATGTGCTGGTCTTGAACAGAAGCTGTTGTGATATTTCTGGGACTCCTCTGTATCTACCTATATACGTGACACCATAACTTCTCTACTTTGGAATGCTGACTTAATTTGAAATCTGTATTTTCCAGGGAGTCATTCGCAAGCTTTGCATTCGTGTGAACTCTATGCTTAATTATATTTTCTGAATCTCGTTATTTAAGGTTGACACTTAAGTTGGTTTAGAAATAGGTAATTCAAAGATTCATTAACAATAATGCTAGATATCTCACTTTTACTAAATAAACTCCCAAGAATTTTATTTTGATTGCAAGGATTTAAAAAATATCATTATAGAAATGGTTTTCTTTTTTAAAGTATCTGATGACACTGATGTAAAACTGATGTCATTTAACTGCTTACAAAATCTTCCTTCTACCAATGGAGCTTGTGTGTTAAGTGTATTATTCCACTCTACATGCCAAAGAAGCTTTAGAATAAAAAACAAGTAAAATTTAGATGAATAGTCATTTGATTCAGGCTTTATGACTGAAACTTAAATGCACCTTCTAGGTTACATGTGTTGCATTACCATCTTCAGGTCGACTTTCTTAAAGTAACTGCTAACTTTTAAAGTAGATGCTGATATTTCTTTGACAGATTTGTGTCATTTAGTTTTCATATTATTGCCTGCATGTAGTTATTCATCATCAGCTTTCTTGAGAAATGAAAATGTAGTTCTTAATTTTTAAAAATATACATACTTTTTGATCCCATTGTTATTGAAAGGACCTTTTGTTAAATTTAGAAATTAAAACTCATAAAATAAATGGCTTCAGATTATCCCTATGCAATAAATGATAAAATTGTTCTAGGAAGAACACTCAGATGATTCTACTCTCTGAAGTCAAGACTGTCCAGCCACTATTTCCCCACGGATATGTAAAAGATAAGTAACATATAATTTCTCCCATTTCCTAATGGCCCTGGCAATGTGGCAGTCTGGCAGCTTTGTGAGCTAACAGGTCACACTGAAAGCCAAGCAACAACAGAAGAACACAGTGAGTAGTTGGCATGGGCGCAGCACCAAAGGCTTCTAGCACTGCTCAAGAGGAGAAAGTTGGCTGTCTTCAGCCACTCCAGACCAAGAGCACTTTGTTCCGTCATCAAGTGCTCTACACACTTCCCTTTTCTGAAAGGCATTAGTTATGTTGTTATGCTGTTATTAGTTATGCTGAAAAGAAACTGGGAGAGTGGGTTATGCAGTGAACCAAATGTTTGTATCCCCCCAAATTCATAGGTTGAAACTTTAATCCCCATGTGATGATATTTGCAGGTGCAGCTTTTGGGAGTAATTAGTTCATGAGGTTAGAACCCTCATGAATAGGATTACTGCCCTTATAAGAAGAGGCCAGAGAGTGTGCTAGCTCTCTGTAGGCTTTTTGAGGACACAACAAAAAGAAAGCTGTCTACAAACCAGGAAGAGGCCCTTCACAAAGAGCTAGACCCTGCTGGTACCCTAATCTAGAACATCCAACCTCTAGAATTTTGAGAGATAAATGTTTGTTGTTTAAGCCACCAGTCTATGGTATTTTGTTGCAGCAACCTGAGCTAAGAAGGTTATCACTTGTTTTTCAGAGTTAATTACATTTTAAAGAACGTTATTCATTGCACATTCATCTCACATGTCACCAGAAAAGACAAGCGGAAGCTGGAAATACAAGGTGGAGGCCTACCAAAACCACCCCAGCTTATCCTAATGTAACAGTAAAAATCGTCATGAAAACAGTGTAGAAACCTAGAGCAAATACTTGACTGAGTGTGATGCTTAGTAATAGGCTTTAATGATTTTTTTTAGGTCAAATAAAATGGTTGAATGTATAATACTAATATATTCATTGTGTTTACATATTACAGGATCTCGCTATGTTGCCCAGGTTAGTCTTGAACTCCTGGCCTCAAGTTATCCTCCTGCCTCAGCCTCCTGAGCAGCTGGGACTACAGGTGCACACCACCACACACAGCTCCATTTTTAAAATTGAGGTGAAATCCATATAATACAAAATCAATCATTTGAAAGCATACAATTCAGTGGCATTTAGTACTTTTACAATGTTGTGCAATAATACTTCTATCCAGTTCTGAAATAATATATTTATGTTTATACCAATGTAGTTGTAAAATACAATTTTAATATATGCTTTTTAAAAAATGGATGAATGGAACCACAAGGGGAAAAGTACCTCAGGCCCATGAATGTCCTCATTTCTTTTTTTTACTTAATGTTTTATTTCAATGGCTTTAGCGGTACAAGTGGTTTTTAGTTGCAAGACTGTATTGTATAGTGGTGAAGAAGTCTGAGCTTTAAGTGTACACCTGCCATCCTTACCCATGCACATGATACAAGAGTGATTTTTTAAATCCCTCCTTCCCTTCCCACCTTCTCCCTTCTGAGTCTCCAATGTCTATTATACCATTCTATGTGCTTTTATAGACTCATAGCTTAGCTTCCATTATGAATGAGAACATGTGGTATTGGGATTTTTTCATTCCTATATTACTTCTCTAGGATAATGGTCTCCAGTTTCATTCAAGTTGCTGCAAAATACATTATTTCATTCTATTTTATGCCTTAATAGTATTCCATGGTGTGTGTGTGTGTGTGTGTGTGTGTGTGTGTGTGTGTGACATTTTCTTTGTCCAATTATCAGTTGATGAGCATTTAAGTTGATAGCACATCTTTGCAATTGTGAATTGTGTTGCGATAAACAAAGGAGTGCAGGTGTTTTCTTTGTATAACAGCCTCTGCTCATTGGGTAGATACAAGTAGTGGAATTACTGGGTTGAAGGGTAGATCTATTTTTAGTTCTTTGAGAAATCAGTGAGGACTGTTTTGAACAAATGAAGACATAGGTAATTCTACCTATAAGCAAATTTCCTATCATACCCTTTAACGTTTACATTCAATTATATAGATTATTATTTTTACAATTATTGATCACTCTGTGGCCTCTATGACAATGTGGGTGAAGTGACTAAATGCCAGACTTGGAACTGAGCAGCAGTAGATAGGAAGGATATTAATCCCATTCTACAGAAAGCATAAAAGCAGCCATATCTCTTCCAAGTGGGCAACCAGCTCGCACCCAGTGTGAAAGGACTTATGCTCCCCCCAAAAACCAAGAAGATAAAAACTCTCTTTTCTGATACCATAAAGCTGAAAATGAACAGAGGGTCAGAAAGAGAGGCCTCAAGGAGAAACAAAGGTCTGCAAGGCAGGAAAATGAAAGGAAACCATTCCAGTGGTTATGAGAAGGAAGCAGCCAGCGTTTAGGTGAATGCAACCTTCTTTAAAAAGTCAATGACATCTTTTCAGTTATTGATGATGACCATCCTGATTAGAGTTATGTGAGATCTCAGTGTGGTTTTAATTTGCATTTCTTTGATGACTAGTGAGGCTGAGAATTTTTCATGTATCTGTTGGCTGCTTGTATGTCTTCTTTTGAGAAGTATCTATTCATATCTTTTGCCCACTTTGTAATGGGGCTGTTTACTTTTTTCAGCAACAGATGCTGGAGAGGATACAGGGAAAAGGGAACACTTCTATACTGTTAGTGGGAGTGTAAACTAGTACAACCTCTGTGGAAAACAGTGTGATTATTCCTAAAAGTTCTAAAAATCAACCTTCCATATGACCCCTCAATCCCCCTACTAGTAATATACCCAGAGGAACTCAAATCACTCTGAAAAAGGTACCTGCACGTGCATGTTCATTGCAGCATTATTTACAATCGCAAAACCATGGAACCAACCATGCTTGCCAATGAAAGAGGACTGGATAAAAAAATGTGGTACATATACATGATGGAACATTATGCAATCATAAAGATGGATAAAATTATAAACTCTGCATAAAACTTAGATAGACTTAGACTATTTCATATTGAGTGATCTATCGCAGAAACAAAGAACTGAGTATCACCTGTTCTCACTCTTAAGTGGACCTTGAACAATTATCCTAATACTATAAAAAGGGATTGGCAGTAGAGGGAAACTGCCAGGGGCAGTGGAAGGTGGGATTGGCAGTAGTGGGCAACTGCCAGGTGAAGTGGGGATACACCTCATCAACAAGGGTACCTGCATAATGAACATTTGTATACCTAATCCTGAATTGTACCCCACATCTTTGGAATAAAACATTAATAAAGAAAAATAAGGTGAATGAAAGCTCTAAGTGTAAGGTTGGGAATTTGTTTACATTCTGAGACATTGTGAATGTTCTCTAGTTAAATATGAGGCACAAATTTAGAGAAACAAGTGCAGCAATTCTGGCTTCTGTGAGACATGGGCCAAGTAGGGCCCAGTGTGAGGCTCTGTGGAATCAGAAACTGAAATGTATTAACAATAGCTAATCTTTACAGGAAATGTGATTCTTCATGATTAGCCTTATAAGTAAACACAATTATCTTCGCAGATTAAAAAAAAAACAACTGAGGCACATAGAAGGTAAATCATTTGTCCAAGTTCATTTAACTGGATGAGATGGGATTTCTGTCATGTTTACTACTATACCACACTGTCCCATGAAAGAATAAACGTCTCTCTGGGATGCTGTACCTGCCACAGAGTTTTGTTGTTATTTTAATAGTTCTTTGAGATGGAATAATACATTAGAATTAAGATCCCCCACCAAATAACATTCCTGGTGGTTGTACATAGTTAACCTACACTATCTAAAGCTTGCAAAGTTCTTGTTTCATAAGGGAGGAAGGGCACCCTTGGAAAGTTATTGTTATTTTCATAAAGTTCCGAACAGAATCACTTCTAGTTATTGCTACTTATCAATATCTCGATGGTGTACCTCATTTGAACATTTTGGAACAGATCCAGTACCCAGAGGAAGAGGAACAACAAGGAGTTTCCCTTACAGAAGAGAATGTGGCACCCTTAGCTGGTACAGCGAGTGATTGGCATGTGTTACTATTTATCTGGCTATCCAGAAGTCATTATATCTTGAATTTTTTTGCTAACTTTTACTTTAATATTTGTGTGTGTCTAGTGAATCCCAGGCTTTATTAATCACTTTCTCCATTTAAGTAAGAATTAGTTTTTCCAAGTAGACCTAGAACCTTCTTGACATACTCAGATATTTTCTTTGTCCTTATTTTAATAACTAACAAACTAATGGAATCATTAAACATTTCTCTGAATGAATTAAAGTTTTAAAAAAATAGCACTCTTTTTGGGCAAAAATTAATTCTTTTCTGGTTGGAAACACATTTTATTGCCTTCCCAAATGACAGAGCTGAAGCTCTAATCTGACTGCTATTCTGCTTTTATTACCATAAAATAGCTTTTAAATTCAATATACAATTCAAGTTCATGCATATAATAAAAATAGAGGAGGTTCATCTTCAGAAAGCCAATGTCGAGATTTTAAAATTTCTTACACTTCAATGACTAAATCGTTTAAATTATGTGCATTATAGTGCACTGACACTTTGATTAGACTATGTATGTTTAATCTCAAAGTACATATTAAACCTCAAAACAGTGATCATCGTATTTTATTCATTGTAACTCTACCCATAATTCATGGTCTTAGAGAAAAAAATAGTAAAGACACTACTTACAGACCATACTTTATTTTTGGATGTTTTGTAACAACGAAGTGACAAAATATTGACATTCAATAAGATGATTAAAAATAATTTAGAGTAAATATTATGTCCTCTAGAGGATGTGAGGCCTCTCAAGCTAATTTAAAATTTTGTTGAAATAACTTTTTAATTACTCAAGATGCTCACTTCTTGAAATCAAAAGGTACTACACATGCAAAGAGTCAGGGTAATAATGTTCACAATTAGATGAAAATAAAAACCAATAAAAAGATGTGGAGCCGGACTCGATGGCTCAGCCTGTCATCCCACGCCTTTGGGAGGCTGAGGTGAGTGGATTGCCTGAGCCCGCGGGTTCAAGACCCGCCTGGGCAACTTGGCAAGACCTCATCTCTACAATAAATCAAAATGAGCCAGGTGTGGCGGTGCGCGCCTGTAATTCCAGCTACTCAGAAGGCTGAGGCGGAAGGATCACCGGAGCCCAGTGGGTAGAGGCTGTGGTGGCTGGGAGCGGCCACTGTATTCCAGTGTGGGCGACGGAGTGAGACTCCAACTCAAAAAAAAAAAAAAAAAAGATGTAGAATTGCAGATTTGATGAAATAATCAGACAAGACATCAAAGCAGACATTATAAATATGTTCAAGGATTTAAAAACATGAATAAATGGTAAGTCTAATGACAACTACGAAAAATAACCATAGGAAATGTTACAGTTAAAAGACACAGTATCAGAATTAAGGATTCCCTGAATAGACTTGACAACAGAATAGATACTGCAAGAATAGTACAGAGCAATGGGGGGAAAAAACTGGAAGACATGACAATAAAAACTAAACTGAAGCAGAAAAAGACTAAAAGAATAATGAGCAGAAACTCAATGGCTTCTGGGGAAAAATTAAGCAGTTTATCTGAAAAGGAACTGCAATATCAGAAGAAGAGAAGAAGGGGAGGGCTGAATATGATTTGAAGAAATAATGAACACAATTTTTTTATATTTGTGCAAAAGTATCCTATCACAAATCCAAGGTCAACAAACGCCAACAAGAAAAGCAGAAAGACAACATCAAGGCATATCATACTTAAACTGATGAAACTCTATGACAAACTGAGCATCTTAAAGCAATCAGAGAAAAAATACATGTAACCTACATGGAATTAAACTTAACTAATCCCACTGACATCTCATCAGAAGCAATGCAACCCAGCAATGCACAGAAAAAACAGAAACGTTTAAGGTAAAAACGAATATAATCAAGACACACGTGGCAAAAAAGCTTGTCGTGAACATGCACATAACCATGATACAGTGGACAAATAACACATAATTCACAAATGAAACACAATAAATGAGTAACACATAATTCATGTTACACTTCTTTAGTCACCAGAATGTGTACTGAAGTGAGGCTATTTTTCACTTACAAAACTGGTGTTTTAAAAAAATTATCTACAATTTATGAGAGTAAGTAGAAATGAATATACACATTCATTTTTGGAAGCATAAGTTAACAGTATTTTTCTGGTCTTTCTATGGTGGTTATATATACACAAATATGTTGAAAAATGTGGTCATTCTTTGACCCAATAAATTTTTTTGGAAATTATTCTAAAGAATCTAATGATTAGCTAAAATAATCACTGTATTGCTATTCATAATCACAAACACAAAAATTAAAAATAAGCTTAAGTTACATTTATATGATAGAATACACTTCAACAATATTAGTATTTATAGACAGAAAGAGTAATTAAATAGAATACGATATATGTATGATGGGAAACATGCATACACATATACAAAGAGATTTAGATTAGAAGGACATACACCAGTGTGCAATAGAAGATTAACCTTGACCATGAAGATTTGACTGTTGACAAACTTCTGGGAGGTAGTCTTGAACCCTTGGAGTATCTTGCCTGGTAAGACTGTCTTTGTTTGTCTGGGGGCCTTGAGGCAGGCTGGATAGTCTATGCAGACAATCTAATTATAGTGAGGGCTTTGGGTCATGTAGTATGAACCCAGTGTCTTAAAGAGCTAGAAATTAAGGCCAGCCATGCAACCTATCAGTCAACCTCATGTGACTCCAATAAAAACTCTGAACCCAAGGCTTGGGTGGCCTTCCCTGGTTGGCAATACTCCATGCATGTTGCAATGCATGGTTGATGAGAGAAGTAGGTGCTGTCTGTGTAACTCCACTGAAGAGGACAATTGGAAGCTTGTACCTGGAACTCTTACAGACTCTGCTCATGACCCTTTTCCCATTGCATCCTGCATTCCCAATCTGCATCCTTTTGCTGTAATAAACAATAACCATGAGTTGATAGTTCTGCTGAGTTCTGTAAATAATACTAGTGAATTATTGAACCGAAGGATGGTGTTGGAGACCTCTCAAACTCGCAGCCAGTATGTGGAGTTTGAGTGTCTGTGTGAGATTCTGCAATTTTAGCTGATTTATAATTCTTTAACATTAAACACATATTACTGACTTAATAAAAATATACCCATTATTTCAATTTTAAAAGTGTGTATTATTTGATACTAACACAGTAGCTAAGAAAGTAATCACGAATGATCATTGTAGTGTTATTTGTAATAATTAAAATGAAAAATAACATAAGTATATAAAAGAGCATACGGTAAGTAAATCGGGCACATCTGTTAAATCATGTAAACATCTATTAAAACTTATACTTTTACCTACTGACAAAAAAATCAAAGTTATACTGCTAAGTGAAAAAATCAGAAAAAAGTATATTTCTATTACTGAAATATGCATATGTAATTCATATTTCCATAGGAAAATACATAAAAATAACCACATAAAAATGTGAATCATGATTATTTTCGAGTGATGGGATCAGAGTGATTTTTATTTTTTACTTTGTACTTGTCTGTATTTTATTCATTTTTGAGCATATATTATTTATAATTAGGAAGACAACTTACTTAAAAAAACTTCCAGTCCTACCCTCTCTATAAGATCTATTTTTAGATCTCTTAAATCAATTCATTAAGTCTAAAATTATTCCATGGAAATGGAAAGAGACAAATTCAAGAGACATTGGTAGGTATAACAAGTTCTTGGAGACAGAATGAAAATAGGCAATTAGAGAAAGCTGATGAATATATTCCTAAGGTTTCTAGTTTGGAAGACTTTTGGACACTGATGTCTTTAGCTAAAAAAAAAAAAACTACCAGAGGTTGGGTACTGAAATATCATTACTTTAGATCTGAACATGCTGAACTTGAGGATCAGGCAGTATAGTAAAAGGCATGTATTTTGAAATATGGGTGTAAAGAGTAGGAGAAACTTAAAGCAGGGAGACACAAATCTGGAGTCACTGGTACATAGATGATAGTTGAATATTGCCTGGGGAAAATATGATGAATAGAGGTCACAAATGGAACTTCTAGAAACACAAAACATTGAAGGCATGGATAGTAGCAGAGAAACTGAAAAGAAGTAATTAAAGATGTAGAAGAAAAATCAGAAGAAAATGAGATCACTAAAAGAGCCAACGTTTTCATGAAGAATTAATCAACCACAGCAAAGCTTAAGCCAGATAGCCAGATGAGTAAGCCACCAGGTAATCTGGAAAGACAGTTGGCCACTATGGAAGATCATCTTCAAAATGGGGATATTTGCCTTACTCTTCATGGATTATAAGTAAGGTTGAAATAAGAGGCGTAGATATTATACAAATTATGCAAACATCCTCAGATGCACACAATCCATAATCTCTACCCTTTTATATGCACACATCACACTTACCTTCCTCGAGTAATTATTAAATATTCACTGCATACTCTTTTGTGCCGTTTACCAGCTTACCTTTCTTGATTTTGACTCTTCCAGGTACCACTTGCTGTTACACAGTCCATGACCAAAGCTGTTCCAATGCAAGATGCCAGATTCTCCTTACAGTCTGATAGAGACACAGGGTCATAGCAAAGGATGCTAGTTTATTAGGCTAGTTTTCAAGAAACTCTTTTTTCATGTCAGGATATATAGCATGCATGGCAAACAATCACCACACAAGAGCCACAGAGGTAATCTGTAACTTCCATAAAGTAGAAGCGTATGGTGAAAAAAGCTCACCAGCAACCATAAACTTGCCTGATATTTTCTGGGTGGACAGCAAGAATTTATTTTATTTTATTTGAGTCTCACTGTCACCCAGATTGGAGTGCAGTGGCCGCTCCCGGCCACCGCAGCCTCAACCTGCTGTCCTCCGGCGATCCCTCAGCCTCAGCCTTCCAAGCAGCTGGAACTATAGGCGCGCACTACCACACCCGGCTGATTTTTGATTTATTGTAGAGATGAGGTCTCACCAAGTTGCCCAGGCGGGTCTCGAACCCGCCGGCTCAGGCAATCCACTCACCTCAGCCTCCCAAGGTACGGGATTACAGGCTGAGCCACCGAGCCTGGGGATAGCAAGAATTTAGAGAATGCCAGCAGTTTAAATTCTTTTATCATACCAGTAGTTAAAAAATAAGAAAAAGTTAAAGGGAGCTAAACAAAGTAAACCATTCACCTACTGCCCTTTCCTGGGTTGTGCACTTAGAATAAACGCAATTATTATAGTATATTTTAATATAAACCCACATGCCAAAGGACTCATAGACAATGTAAAATTGCGTATCTCAAAGCTCTAACAAGCATCAAGAAATTGTGTTCTTTTCATAGTATTCAAACAGGTTATTTTCTGCCTCACTGTGCAACTGTGACTGGAGAGCACCTAGTAGCCTAAGGAAGGAATGGTAGTGAACTGAACATGGGCCACCTGGACCTTCACAGCTGGGATAAGGTTTGTTAGTTTTCAGAGCAAACCCACACTCTCCCCTACCCTTCCATCTTTACACACAGCTTTGTCAAGGGAAAATGTTAACCTGCAAAGTTGAGAAATACTTTTTCAAGAAATCCTTAGGAGATTTAGCAACAAAATTTCAGAAAAATTGTGTATTTGAAAGAATGCCAATTTATATTTAAGAAGCTGTAGCTAGAGAAATTGAGTTAATATTGTGAGCAATAAAAAGCTGTTAAAAAGAGTTTAAAAGAGACAGTTAAAAAGAGACAAGTATGCCTGTGATGGAATAAAAGTACTTGGTATTCCGAAGCTTGCTTTATTGGTCATCAGAAGAAATCTAACTAAAACTAAAAAATTGCAGAGGCTGGATGATGTCTATTTATCACCTATTAGACTTGAGAACAAAAGTTTTGGGTATCTTTTTGATCATTCTTTTTATATTACTTTTCTACAGCTTTTTCCCCCCATCCTCCATCTTAGTTACTTTTTAAAAATCTTTTAAAGAATTCAAGTTACAGGTTTCTTAGTCCTATTTGTCATGTACATCAGTTCTCAAACAGATGAGTTTTGCATACACAGTGAGAAAGAAGTTAGAGAATTCAAGAGCAGATGAATTCATAGACAGAAAGCAGAATAGCATTACCGGGGTAGGCTGGAAAAGGAGAGGGTTACCAGGGGTGGGCAGTGGTGATGAAGAATGGAGAGTTACTGTTTATTGGGTATAATTCCTGTTGGGAAATGATGAACGGGTTCTGGAAATGTATAGTGGGGACGGTTGCACAACACTGTAAAGGTACTTAATGTCACTGAATTACACACTTTAAAATGGTTAAAATGGTAAAATTTAAAGAATGTTTTCCCGTGATTAAAAAAAAAAGGGGGGGGGAAGTAGACACAGCACACCATCTCCTTTAGACATGACCAATTTATTCAGAGAACTCAAATTTCATATGGCAAAGTATATCCAAGGGCAGATAGTTTGGGATAATGATGTCATTGCAAGCAATCACATTTTCTACAGCAAATTGGCCTGGAGTAGTATCTGAAGGAATGAAGGCAAAACTTCTAAAACAATTTAGTGTATGGGGGTGATAATCGTAGGATAAATATTTGCAAATGAAACAACCAACCAGCTTATACAACTGAGGAATGAAACATATTAATGCTAGCAACTCTATTTAATTTAGTTTGACACACATTAAGCACCTAATCTGTGCAAGAGACTGGGGTGGGTGTTGTGGTTGAGGTGCCAGCACACAGAAAATGGTTCTGTGAGGCACAAAAACTCTGCTCTGAAAACAAGGAGCTCCCTCCAAGTTACTTCCTAATAGAGGTTGAAGTCAGGACCCACTAAGATTTGGTGGTGTGGGTGAGGCAGGTCGTAACATGCTAAAACTGGTGTCAAAGCATGTGTTGGCAACAGCAAATGGTCTATTTGCTTCATGGCTTTGAATATGTGAAGAGGGAAGGAGTCTTCAAAGGTAAATTACCTTAATTTCTCTCCTCATTGTTAGCCCAGTATAAGAAAGGATTACTGAGAAATGAAGGCGAAAACCAACAACTAAAAAAGAGGCGAAGAGGCAGAGACATAGATAGGAAACTCAATTTCCTAATATTAGTGTAAACTCAACCCCTTGGGCACACACATCTACTTGCTGAAGTTCACACTGTCAAACGAAAAAAAACAGCCCCAGCAGCACCACGGTCATCACGGCAGAACAGTCTCTCTTGTGGGACTGAAAAAGCTAGCTTTGCCTATTGTCAGTAGTAGACAACAGAGCATGTGGAAACTAAAGGTCCTTAAATGTTCCCTACTAACAACATAAATAAAGCGGAAGGCTATAAGAGATAATTTGTGGGGAGAGATGAAATCCTGCTTGGGTTACTTGATGTAATGACTCAGTACGCTTTATTTCCTATGTAAAAATTACAGGATGAGCAGGTTGTTCCCGAATAAAAATTTACTATGTATATAGTGGAACATACTAATCAAACATCACAGTTTCTGCTTTTTTAACTTACACAAATTACATTAATTATAATACTTTAGGGAACCCTTACAAACACAATACATAACACGTTGTTTTAATCTTACTCAACATCCTTAACTTCTGAAAGTTTGGTTTATAGTATCTAGAAGGAAAACTACTTATCTCATTTTCTGTTAAAATTAATTCACTACCATTTTAAAAATAAAAATAAATAAATAAAGCTTTGCCAATGGCAAATTCAAATGCATATACCTGCCAGGGTTTGATGAAACAAAAAATAAATGATTTACAATGACCAGTATCTCATAAAACCAGACCCTCTTTTTGAAGGACAAAGTTTCATTTGTCTTGTCCTCTCAGTAACTGCCACACAGAATTAGAACCCTCTCTCCTTTAGGAACTGTTCTCATGTGTTATGTCATGCAAGACACAATATTTTAAAACATTAATAAATTATTGATATGCTACCATGAATAAATAGCTATTTTTCAAAAAACCAAAATGACTGTAAGGAGCTGAGAGAACACATGTAACAGCACATGGAAATGACTTATTTAAAAATAAGATCTGTAAAAATGTGATCTATCATGGTGTGATGTTAATTAAAATTAAAAATCAAAAAATGAAATATCATTTCAGACCTATATACATCAAGATGCCAGTTCTTATAAAAACATACTCTAGTTGTAAATGCTAGGTTATGCAAAAATAATTTTTATCAATTTTATTTAATTTTAATGAATTCCCTCAATCTAATATTAAAAACATTAAAATAACGTAAATTTTAATGGCAAAAAGTTCCTATTTTCCTCACCTATTAAAAAAAGATTTCATTTTCTCTTAACATACAATGCCCTGTAGTTAAGGCACAACTTTTTTTAAGGTAAAAATGAAACCACAGATTAGGTTTATTTTCTACAACAGTTACCAGACAGACTTTTTGTAGGCATATAATTAAATACATCTTAAACTCAACCAAGATTTAAAATGAAAAATCATTTTTTTCTATCTAGGGCTAATCAACACATACCCTAGATAGGCAGTTGCAACTAGAATAATCCCAACAGTTCCTGTTTTAACCTGTCTCCAGAAGGCCATCTTCAAGGTGTAATCCAAGAGAGGAAAGCTGGATATTTTCTTTTATGCAGGGCACACCGCCTTTCTTTTAACTTATGCCTGGGCGATCAGAGACAGCTGACACTTTCAAAGCCGGAACAAACCCAGTTTACACTCAACATCTGAGACAAGGGCAGAGTTCCTGATCCTGGGGGTCAGGGCGGATGCTTGCTTTGCACCCGCCCCCTCATCACTCCCTTGAGCTCCCTCTGTCTTCTGTCCCACTCTCTTCTTATCCACTGCCCCCCCACCTCTGCTGCAATTTGCAAAATACTCAAAGGGAGCACCCCAAAACAGGAAGAATTCACACAACTGTTAATTAAAACATAAAATGCTTTTGTTACTTCATTATACGGCCATAAACAATTCACTGATATTACTGATTTCAAATCAAGAAAGAGACACTAAATCTGAGGAAAAGGAACATTCACACACCTAAGACAAACACAACCACCTTGCAGGTCCTTATAAATTCAATTGAATGGGGGATACAAGTATGAAAACGGACAGTAAAGCCTAGTTTCCTCAAGCAGGGTTATCAGCAACCCAACTCTTTCATATTTTCCACACATAGGAGTCTCGAGCAGTGGGCTGGAAGAAGTGCTTTGTAAAAACATCAAGTATTGGATTAGGTTGACAATGTAAACATCTTTCGTTTTGAAGGTGATTTTCCTAGAGCTTCTGAGGAGTCTTTGAAAAGTGAGTCAACCAGTCCTCCACCAGGTCCATCTTCCTCACTGGAAACTTTACCAAAGCCTCAGTTCTACAGAAAACAAGAGCAGCCAATCTCGAGAAAAATGCATATATAAAATCATTTGGGGGTGAGCATTGTAGGGATAGCTTTCTGGCTAAGAAAGAGAAGGAGAGATTAAAGGAGAACCTTAATGGGCAAAATAAACGCAAACAGTTAACAGGTAGGAGGAGATGAAGAGGGGCCGAGGAGGAGGCAGCTGATGGATACCGAGATGACTGATGTCACTGCTTCCACTACATGTGATGCATAAAACTCACATTTTAAGGAAAAATGATACTCTGATAAGGACAGAAGTGAAGAAAGGGAAGACCAGGAGTTGAGGAAGTGTGGGCCACTAAAAGTAAACTGTACTTAGTTATTTTGCTACTTTTTAGGAATAATTTAATTCTGGGCGATGCTACATGTCTCATTCATAAAGGGGTTTTACTGGTATACTCTGGCAAATACTATCTCACACAAATAAATACTGTTCCTTGTACTTATTCCAGTTCTGCATTATTACCTTCAAGAAACAAAAATTTTAAAAGTGAACTTTCCATAAAAGTACGTAAAAACCATTAGTAACTAGACTACATCCAATAAATTATAAAAATAATGTATTTAACCCTCAGCCAGTATCTCAAGTTTTGCATACAACACACATCCTTCACAAAGTCATTATCTACATGTAGATTAATGAAATTAAAAATAAAGACAATCATGCTTGCTAATGTGAACTAGTTTTGTTTTCATCAAACCATAAAGTTTCCATATAATATTGAAAAAATCCAATTAAATTCTGTTTTCAACTTGCTAGTCCCATTTCCCTAACTTTGACATACTACTGTTAAAACAAATTCTTACACCATCAGACTCGGGAAACCACACATGCCTTTGCTATCTCTCCAAAGGGAAAAAAAAACTTCTTCATCTTATTGCAAAGTAAAAAGATGAGTCTCTAATATTCTTTTCAAAATTTTCAGGTTCTATTTAAACATCAAGTGCTTCAACCACTAAAACGTTAAATGAATTTCCACTCAACAAAGGCCTACCTAATAAGGCCTACCACCTTATCAAATCCGTGACCAGTTGCTGCAGATGGGGTGAACGCACTTGCATCACACTAGATTCAATTTACTAAAGAAAACTTGAAGGGCTTTGGACAATTTAACATTCAAACCAAAAGCAGGTTCATTCCAACCAGGCTAGAATGCACATTCTTTGGTAGGTTTTAACTACAAGATGGAAAAATAAAAAGCTGATTTAGGTTTAAAAATTTGGAAAAGGAAAGCAACTATGAGAAAACCCTCTCCTTATCAGTGTGTTACAGAATTACAAGGGCACTGAAGTCACATGAAATAAAGGTATCGTTTACATGAAGATTCCAGATATCACACTGAGGAAACCACACATCCCAATGAAAAGTTCATAAAGCAAGTTCTAGTGAAGGCTGCACATTGAACATGTCACAACACTTTTCCAACAAGATTCTGCTGATTGAAAAGAAAAAAAATTTCAGCAAAAAGTAACTTCAACTTTCATTATTTTAATCTGAAGGGAAACTAGAGTATCTCAAAAGTTACCACTTTGAGAGTCTGGTTAGGTTAGATACATTTATTAATAGTAAAAGCAATCATGGCAAAACCATACTTATTCCTGATAATGAGGGAATCTTCTATATACAAACCTGGCAAATTTTTTTAAAAACTGCTAAAACAAAGTTTTTGAAAATAACAAAAGCTAGCTCAATTCATACAATGTCAGGTAACTTTCAATTGTAATAGAATCATTTACAGTCTTATAGTGCCTTACAGCATATTTATCCCTAATGAGAAAATGTACCAAAATGATAGTGCTAAACCTGAAACCTTAAACCAACCTTACAAGTTAAAGACTGAGTGTTGGTCAAAAGGAAAAGGATGAACCATGTATCTTCCATAGGGAAAATGAAAATCAACAGCAAGATGGCAGAAATGTTAAACCCATGGAACAAATATTTCTTTATAAAAACTAAACAGCACACACACATACAGAAATCATGATTACAAAGCAAACCATCATATATCTATATTTTCTACCAGCTAGAGAACTTGTTATTTCAAGGAAAAAATCAATTATGCTTTTTCTATTTTAATCCATTGAAATATTCAGTAACATAAATAAAACATTTGTTGCATATTAACGAATGTGTGGCTTTTTGTGCTTTCCATCCAAATGAGGGGTAAAAATCCCCAATTACTTTATTTTCAATGAGAAATAATTGCAAAACTGTATTAAACATCTACACAAAATCAATCTTTCCTTCAGCCCAATTCTATATGAAAGTACTAACAAATAGTGATGATTCACGATGTTGTGTGAAAACGGTGACTCATAACAATGTAGACTCAGCTACAGATTTTAATTCACAAATATATATATGCACTTTGTGTATGACAACTGTACGAAAATAGTCTCAAAAATAAAGACAATACTTGAGACACGAAGCAACCTATTTTCCTTGACCTTGCATCCTATCACAGGGAAAATAAGTCTCTTTTGCTTCATAAATACTTTAAAAAGTTTGAGATGGCCTTAACCATGCATAGTCTCCACTAATCCTCTGAGCTTCCAGCATTTCAGGGTAACCATCTCAGCTCTGGAAGAGTTGCACCCTGTAATCAGTTACGCTTATTTATGTCCTGTCTTTTCTAGATCTGGGAGTTTTCTGACCAGAGCCTGGTGGTTCATTCTAATGCTAGCAAGGAGTCCACCTTCAATGCCATCAGAACCGGTGTAACTGATCTCTTCACCGCTCAGGGTGGTCATATGCCCCCCAAGGGCTTTTAAAATGGCATTGCCAGCACATATATCCCACTTTTTGATGTATGTCACATGGATATATAGATCGGCTTTTTCTTGACTCTTATCAGGCACATCCAAGAGTGCTAAAACTTTATAACCTAAAAGATAAAAACAGAATTTAGGTTATTGTTCAAAAAACTGTAAGAAACTAGTATACTTTTCTGATTATGTACATTGTTAAAAATAATAGGACAATGTGTGTAGGAGCTTGCCATATTATCTTTGCAACTGCTCCCTAAGTCGAATTATTTCAAATTGAAAAAAATTAAAGTAACAGAACAAACATTAAACTCAACAGAGCAAAAATATACTGAAAAGTAGCTTATTAAGCTAGTCTCAGGTGTAACCAAATATAAGCCTATAATTTTTAAAAACTAAAATCTACTTTGTAGTTGTCTTCTAAAGAATGAAACATTCAGTGTGTGTCATTTTCTATAAAATGACATATCATACCCACAAGTTTTATGTAAACATCTAGGCAGGCCTGATTTGAAAAAAAGAGAAAAGAAAATAACACTAACCCCTAAGTCCTTTTTGTAATAAGGCAGGGTTTAAAAATAAAACAATAAAACAAATGCAGAAGAATCTGGGTCAGAATTTAGTTTATCTCATCCCTATTGGGTATTTTGGACATTACTTTTCCTAACCAACCTAATGGACAGCCCTTAAGCAATAATGAAGCCATATTAAGGAAGACAGATATACAGAGCCAGCAAATCAAAACAATTAGGCTTAAAAGTACCTAAACAGTTTTCTGACACAAATATTTTCTAACCATAATTTATTATTTACCTGAATTAAAACATTTTTGAAATGTTAACAGCACTCATAGCGAGAGCTGTCAACCCCTCAAGCCAAATCCATGGCCTGTGTTGTAGGGCTCTTGAAATAAGAATTTTTAAAAAATACTTTTAAAGGTGGGTTAAAAAATCCCCAAAGAACGGCATGCAACAGACTCTTATGTGGCTAACAAGGCCTGAATATTTACTATCTGTCTCGTTCAGAAAAACTGGGCAGACCTCTGATCTATAATTAGGTAATATAATAGTACAGAAAGTAGTGTAAGCTGGGTAGACACTAGACGCTCTTGCTCATCCCAGATATGCAAGTTAAAGAGTTTAGGGGTGTAAAGTGACCCAGGAAACCATCATTCTAATAGTACCTTTGATGACTCCTGATGTCCTTCTCCTTAAGTGCTTGTTCTTTCTTCCTCTCCCTAATGTTCCCACAGTTAAACTAATAGGATAATTATATTGAAATCAGATTGTATAAAAAGCAACCACTGGCCAGGCACAGGGGCTCATGTCTGTAATCCCAGCAACTGGGAGGCCGAAGCAGGAAGCAGGCAGATTGCTTGAGCTCAGGAGTTCGAGACCAGTCTGGGCAACATAGCAAAACCTTGACTCCATTTAAAAAATAAAAAAATCAGGAAGGCATGGTGGTGTGTGCCTGTAGTCCCAGCTACTTGAGATGCTGAGGTGGAAGGATAGCTTGAGTCCAGGAGTTCGAGGTTACTATGAGTTGTGTTCGTTGTGATCATGCCACTGCACTCCAGCCTGGGTGACAGAGTGAGATCTCAACTCAAAAATAAATAAATAAATAAAAGCAACCACTGATGGTACATTATTGATGGGAAGATGCTTGTGTAGTATTTACAAAAGAAATATCACTGTAGTGAGATTGTTTTTTTCCTGACAAAAACCAAGTGTGACTGAAATCCCTCCCTAGATATTACCAAACAGGAGACCAAACTTGCCATGAAAATACACCATTCCTCCTCACTTTCTTATCAAGAATGGGACAAACAAATCAGTCTCCTGACATAGCTCTGCCCATGCCAGGTACACTCTTCAGGAATTACACCAGAATAGGAACATACCAGCACCACCAGCGGGGATAATTGTAGTTTGGTTTCCAAAAGTCTGAAGAGCAACCTGTTTGACCATCCCTGAATGGGAACGAGACACAACGATCCTTGGGGTCTTTTCATTGTAGGAAGAGCGGGCTTTCACGTTTGAACCACCATCTACCATTGCCCAAGCTGAAAAGCAAATGTAATATCCATTAACAGCACTGAAGCTTTAAAACTAAAAGTACCAAGTTACTGTTACTGACAAAATATCCTCTTCTAATGAATCATTTGTATTTCTTCCTCCAAAACAGAGTTTCATTTTTTCAGAGCATGAAAGCAATATTATTTATATTAAATAGATATGAAATATGACAAAACTAAAAAAAGGCTATGCAATCGTGTCAAGTCAGAGACAATGGCTATTAAATATTTAGTTTAAGAACTCCCATGCTCCAGAGCTCCCTGTAGGATGTCAGCTGAGTCTCCAGTGGGATGGCACTGCAACTCAACTTGTTCCTGCATCTATCCCACTTTCTTCCCTCTCTTCCACACATATGATCCCAAGAGCACTCCCCAGAATGAGCTCTGAAGCAAATCTCTATCTCAAAGTCTGATTCCTAAGGAACCCAACATACCCACATACTTCCCTGATTAATTCACATCTTACAACTCATTTTTCTGTATACTACCTCTATTTCTGATATATTCATGGTTTCAATTAATGCACATTGGCTCAATATCCTAAGTAATATTATAAACAGAAAACAAAGAGGTAAGTGAGTTAAGGTTTATGTATCAGTTTTACCAGACAGTATTAAAAGAAACAGCCTTAGATTTCAAAATAGAACAGAATTTTTAAAACATTCTGTTTCAAATGGATGCCAGAGATGGTTTCAGTTTTGTTTTTTTTGTTTTTTTTGGTTTGGACGTTTTCTTCACTGACTCTCAAACTATACAAGAAAATAAACTTACTCAGAAGTATCCCAATTAGATTGTTGTCTTAGCAGTCACTCACTACGGGATAAAATACAGTCCACCATGGCTAACAATGAAAGCAGCTGCATCACCAGCTTATTCCTGGCTGCAGGAAAAAAAAAAATCAAAAAAATTGTAGCAGAGTTTGGATTTCTGAGTTCCCTAAGGATGATGGCAGTCTCCTGGACTCCTCTCATACCTCCTTCTAAAAATCATACACAGCAACAAGGAGAGCAAACAGAAACACCCATGATTTATATCCACAGAGTGAGTAGGAGACAGCAATGCAAGAGAAAGCAGGGGAGTAAACGCTGAAGATTCGCAGAGTAAGTGCTGTGGCCAACCCCAGTGTGGAGGATTGCAGAAAGAGTTTCACAGAGGTACCCAGAGGTCGGACAGTTCAAAGGGCTTGAGGCAATCAGATGATGTAAGCCAGGATTTCTCCCCAGAAGGAAAAAGTTCCATCTTAAATAGGAGGTACTGAAAGGAGGCCTGAAACTTGGCAGCAAAGCATCGAGAAGAGGCTTGGAGAAGACATGGGAACAGAAGTGGAGTCCTAAGAACACCTTTGTGGGGAGTGGGAGGGAGGGAGGGGACAAGAGGCGTGATAATGCAGACATCTTTTGGGATTTGGAAGGTAGCAACTAGAGCTAAAGACAAGGAAGAGATTGAAAATGGGGGCCTTACTGAAACAAGGTCATCTGAGGAAATCTGAAACAAAAAAGGGTGCCTGATAATAAAGACAAAGGCTTTCTGCACTAACAGAAAAAAAAGCTCCTGAACTGAGAATTACCCCAATTCCCTTCCTGCTACCACCTTTCCATAGATCCTACAGTAGGTGGCCCTAAAATTAGTAAGAAATAGAAAACTACCACGTCTGCTGAAAAACATAGAGAAAACATACAGAATGCAAATGAAAACATTTCATGCTACTTGAAAATTTCCACCATGCAGAGGAAAACCATAAACCAATATTCCAACATGATTAAAAATAAAGAAACAGAATAGGAAAGGCATGTCATGAAACAAAAAAGCAAAAACTCAGAAAAGATGAACAAACAACAGGAAGATGTGAAATGGGAATTCACATAACACAGGAAGGAAACTGAAAAATAAGAACAAAAATCACTGAAGGCAGCATTAAATCATAAGATACACAAAGGATAACAGATTCGTTCAAAAGTATAGCAAGCAATGAAAAAAAGTGAAAAAAGTAAACAGATAAAAGGAACCAGGGAGAAAGTGACAGATATAGAAACCAGTAAAGGAAGAATCAACACATAAAAGGAGTCCCTGAAAACAAAAACTAACTAATACGACAGAACTAATCTTTAAAATTATGATTCAAATAGTGTCCTGAAGTAAAAGAGGACCTTAATGTCTATACTGGGAGGCATATTGAGTACTTGGGAAATCTTTCCAGAATGGTAACTCTAAGGTGCCACAGCTATATTATTAGAATTTAAAGTTTGTGGGTTGAATACTGTCCTTCCAAACTTCATGACCACTTGGGTCCTTCAGATGTGACTTCATTTGGAAACAGAATCTTTGTGGATATATTTAGTTAAGGTGAGGTCACACTGGAGTAGTGTGGACCCTAAACCTAATGACTTGTGGTCCTTGTAAGAAGAGAAGACAGAGGCAAGGAGGAGAGTTATAAGTCGACCCACTAAGGCATGCCAAGAATGTCTGGAGTCACCAGAAGCTACAAGAAGAAAGAAAATATTCTTCCTCCAAGCCTGTAGAGAGAGTATGATCCTGATGCCTCCTTGATATCAGACTTCTGGCCTCCAGAACTTAAAGACAATAAGTTTTTTTGTTTTGCTTTTTAAGTCACCCAGTCTGTAGTAATTTGTTATGGCAGACACAGGAAACTAATACAGGATGAACAAAAGATTGTTTAACTAGACAAGTGGTCTTTCAGAATCAAGGCAACAGAAAAAGTTTTCAAGTACTCAGGTAATATTACGGCCAGGAGCTAGCTCTTCTGATGTAATCTATTAGAAAACAAGTCTTATCCTACCAAGGAATGCCTAAAAAACCCTTACAAAGAACTATTGGCTAGCATTGAATAAATTTAATGTGAACCTAAGAGGTTTCCATTATGAGGTTCCAAAGATGGGAATAAGGTGGAAGAATAAAGGTGTGTAAATGTTATCTTATAGTTGATTGATGAGAGTTAAAGGACATCATTTAAAAAATCTGACCAGCTGAATAACAGAGTGGAAAGATAAACATAAAAAAAGTATGACTGGCTAAAATGGGATGGTCATCAAGAAGAAAGCTAAAATACGTTAATTATTGGTGGCTTATAGTAGTGAGCCAAGAGATAAATGTCTAAAGGAAAGGACTATATAACAGCATATAAAGAAAAAAGGATACATAAAAGTATTAGTAAAGGTAAGCAACAAAAATAATTTAGCTTAAAATAATAACTAGTCATTTGGGCCACACTGACTATATAAAATTCATGAAATCCTAAGATTATTAAAAACAGAGAGAAAGCCTGCTACTCTGTGAAAAAAAATCACTGGAAGCGGTTTGTACCCTAATACCTTACTCTGAAGATTGGTAAATAAAATAATTAACCATTTATCCTGCCTCCCTAAAAGAAACTACATTTCAGGAAACACAAATAACTTCTATAGAGAAAGTTTTCTGTAGAAAAGTATGTGCTAATACATGTTGAAAAGAAAAAACTAGAAAATCCTATTTTATAACATCTTTAATGATCTTAAAACTATTATGTGAAAGGTTTAATGGAAACTAGATCTCAAATGATGCCAAAATATCTCTCTAGATTACCTGCTGGTAGCAAGAAAGTAAACATAATTTTACAACTGGGAGATCTGGTCATGATCACTTTAACTATCTGACCATCATTCATGGTGAGACAAAGAGATATATATGTCATGTAATGTGATACACAGAAGTATGTGAAGAATATCTATCCTGTATTCTTGACAAAAATGCTTAACTTCAATCAAGGCTTCAGTTCTAGCCTGTACTTTATAAAAACAAGAAGATATAGCACTAAACAAAATGACACCCTGAGAAAACAGACAAATCCAAAGGCGAAATATTCTACAGGACAAATGACCTGATCTCTTCAACCATTCAATGTCATGGGGGGGGGATTAAAGGGCATGGAGGTTGTTCTAGATTTAGGAAACTTAATATAACAACTTATCAACTAAAATAAATTCCGGTCCCTTGACTAGATCTTGGTTTGAAGGTAATCAGTTATAAAATCTACCTTAGGAACAATTAGGGAAATATGAATATTAGATAACATTAAAAATATATTAATTGTACTGTTCTTGTGTAGAAAAATGTCCTTACTTTTTAGAGATGCATTCTCAAGTAGATAGGAATACAATGTTACAATCTTTATAATTTTCTTTGAAGTACATAGGAAAAAATAGGAAGCAAAAACATAAATGTTATCAACTGTTAAATCTGGAGGAAGTGGTATAGCGTATTCATTATAATTTTATGTTTGTTTAAAATTATTCAAAATAAAAGTAAAAAATGAGGAAGAAAAAAATCCTCTTTTTTTTTATAAATACTCAAAAAAACATAGTTTATTAAGTGAATTTACAGTGCTGTAGCTCTAGAGGTCACTAATGTGTAAGAGTAAAAAAATAGCATATCGCAATAGATATTACCAGAATAATTTTAGAAAAAAATTACTAACTTAAGGTTTTTTTTTAAATGTACTTCATGTTACATAAATTCAGTACATTCTTTGGAACACTTATGCGGACACAATTATTTCAAGTGCCTAAAAAATACAGTAGATGATTAAATAAATACAAATGATTGAAGATGAAGAGGCAATAGTGGTAACAGTAGCCACAGAATATGTTTGTTTTATTGGTAAGATATGCTAAAAAGGCCCAGGAGGAAATGAAAAGTAGTTGGCACTTTCCCAGATATGATAACTTGTTATTAATAGCTACATACTTCCAATGAGTGAATATATAGTCAATCCTTGAACAACAGGATTTAAACTGCATGGGTTCACTTATACCCAGATTTTTTTCAATAAATACGTAAAAATAGCCAGGCTCGGTGGCTCAGCCTGTAATCCCGCGCCTTTGGGAGGCTGAGGTGAGTGGATTGCCTGAGCCCGTGGGTTCGAGACCCACCTGGGCAGCGAGACCTTATCTCTACAATAAATCAAAAAAATCAGCCAGGCGTGGTAGCACATGCCTGTAATTCCGGCTATTTGGAAGGCTGAGGCAGAAGGACCGCCAGAGCCCAGCAGGTGGAGGCTGCGGTGGCTGGGAGCGGCCACTGCACTCCAGTCTGGGCAACAGAGTGAGACTCCAACTCAAAAAAAAAAAAAAAAAAGACGTAAGAAAATATTTGGAGATTTGTGACAATTTGAAAAAACTCGCAAATCATGTAGCCTAGAAATGTATATAAAAAAAGAGAAAGTTAGGTATGTCATGCATAAAATATATGTAGCTAAGTAGTCTAATTTATAATTTGCTACCATAAAATATACACAAATTATAAAAAATAAAATTTGCCAAAAATTATGCATACAAACACTTGCAGATCACAAATAGTGCCATCACAGTTGAGAGAAATGTAAATAAATGGAAAAATATGGTTTTATATTGTGACTGCATGAAATGAACTATACAACACACTGTATTACTGTAATAATTTCATAGCCACCTCCTGTAGCTACTGCTGTGAGTTCAAGTATTGCACCTGCTAAAAACACGGCATGATGTGATCATCTCCACCTAAACAGTCTGTCTCTCCAGTAAACTGCATATACCAGTTAAAAGTGATCTCATGGTTCTTGCACATCTTTCATCGTGTTTAGAGCAATACCATAAGCCTTGAATAACACCATAAGACCCAAATGAGGTGCCACTGGAGCTACGTGAAGCAGAGAAGTCTTTACATTACCAAAAAAAGTTGAAATTTGTGATATGTACCATGAATTTAAGGTCTGCAGCTGCAGATGCCCACCATTTCAAGATAAATAAATCCAGCATAAGGACCATTGCAAAAAAAATAAAAAAGAAAAAGGAAATTCACAAAGTCATCATACAGCTTAACCAGCAGCTGCAAAAACCTTAGACTTTTTGCAAAATACATTTTTATCTTGTATTCTCATATTGAGAAGGCAGCTTTTATGTGGGCACAGGATTACTATAGACTCTAATATGATTCAAGTAAAAGTGAAGTAATTAGATGACTACTTAAGGAAAAAAAGTGAAAGATCTAAAGCTGGATAACTTACTGCCAGCAAAAGATGGTTTGATAATTTTAGAAACACATTTGGGCTTAAAAGATGTCAAGATAACAAAAGAAGCAGCTTCTTCCAACCAAGAAGCAACAGACAAGTTCCCAGATGCCATTTAGAAAATCATTGAGGAGGATGGATACCTGCTTTGACAGGTTTTTAGTCTTGACAAGAGTGCCCTCCTCTGGGGGGAAAATGTCCCAAAAGGACATTTATTAATAAGGAAGATAAACAAGCACCAGGATTTAAGGGAAGAAGGGATAGGCTAACTCTACTGTTTTGAGCAAATGTAGTTGGTTGATGATTGCGATTGTCCTTATCTATAAAGCTGCCAACCCACAAGCCTAGAAGGGAACCAACTGCAGTCTCCTGGTTATATAGCAAAACGGTATGAACGACAAGAACCCTTCTTCTGGATTGGTTCCGTGGATTCTTTGTCCCTGGACTCAGGAAGTGCTTTACCAGTAAAAGACTGCTTTCGAAAGTTCTTTTAATACTGGACTATGTCCCCAGTTAACCAGAACCCCCTGAGTTCAACACTGAAGGTATCAAAGTGTTCTACTTGCCCCCAAACACAATGTCTAATTCAGTCTCCAAATCAGGAGGCCATGAAAATTTTTAAGGCCATTACATGCAGTACTCTCTACAGCAAAGATGATCAATACAATGGTAGAGAACTCCAACAGAAAGAATATCATGAAAGTCTGGAAGAATTGCACCACTGAAGATGCCATTGTTGTAGAAAAACCAGTGAAAGCCGTGAAGCCCAAAACAATAAATTCCTGGTAGAGAAAACTACGTCCAGATGTTGTGCATGACTTCACAGGATTTACACCAGAGCCAATCAAGGAAATAACAAAAGAGACCATGGACAAGTCAAGAATGGTGGGGATTGAAGGGTTTCAATATATGAATCTTAGAGAAATTCAAGAGTAAATAGACACCACACCAAAGGAATTAACAGGATACGAGACAACTTGATGGGGATGAATGCTTCTGAAGTAGAAGCAGACGATGAGAAACAAAACGGAGAAGCAGTGCCATAAAACAAATTGACATTGGACAATTTGGCAGAAAAGTTCTGATTACTCAAGACTGCTTTTGACTTATTTTATGACATAGATCCTTCTATGATACAGGCAGTGAAGCTAAAGCAAAGGTAGAAGGATTGGTGCCATACAGAAACATTTTTCGGGGGTTAAAAAAGCACAACAGTCAAACAGAAATTGCAATGTCCTTCCATAAAGTCATATCAAGTGTATCTGCCCTTCTTGCCTCCCCTTCCACCTCCTCTCTCCTTAAGACAGCAAGACCAGCCCCCCTCCTGCCTTCTCCTCCTTGGCCTACTCTACATGAAGATGAAAACGATGAAGAACTTTTTGATGATCCACTGCCACTTAATAAACTGGAAATATATTTTCTCTTGCTTATGATTTTCTTAGCAACGTTTCCTTTTCTCCAGCTGACTTTATTAAGAATACAGTACATAATACATATAATATAGAAAATAAAAATTAACTATTCATGAGGCATCTGGTGAACAGCAGGCTGTTAGTTTAAGTGCATGAGAAGTCAAAAGTTATACATGAATTTTTGACAGGCAGCACCCCTAACAACCTTGCGCTGTTCAAAGGTCAAGTGTACTACATTTACTCATACATTTATACATTGCATTACTTCATTAAAATACTGTTCAAGTATCTCTTGCTTCTAAAAACTTCAAATTTAAGGAATTAATTCTAATTAAGTGTTCTAAGAATTTTGATTAGTTTTGCTTCAATTACTGCCAACAACAATTATCTAGTTCCCATTATAGTTAAGTGTAGCTAGATTCTGGTAAATACACAATACTTGACAACTGGTACTCTGCCAACATCAACATAAATAACAGTCTGCATCTGAAAATAACAGTCTAAGAGGAGGGTACAAGGCAAACAAATCTTCGATCTAGGAATGAAAGGTCAACCCACATGTAATTCTGAATTGGCTGATGCTTTTAGAGCAGTTACTGACGAATAAGCACCTTTTAAAAAACGGGCTGCTATGGGTTGAGCCTGAGCAAGTCACCTGCATTACAGAAGAACATTACTAACTTAGAAAGACAAGTGTAAGAACAACTTTTTCCCAAGTGAGAGACTTTTGGCTTCTTTATTTTAGGGTGGGAATGCCTATGGATGGGGCCAAATACATATTCTTATTGGATAAAAGTTTTAAAAAGGGGCATTTTATCACCTCTATTCTTCCCTCTAACATAAACAGATGTAGAAATCAAGGCCCAAACAATGTGAATCTGTCTATCTAATATTGATTTCCTCTTCATTTCCTTTATTGAGCTTCCAATTCTCTTTGGAGTAGTGCACTGTCACTCTGCCTGCAGCTAAGGACACCTCATAACATTTGGCAAAGAAGCAGCAGCAGAGGCTGAATGGACAGGACTTCAAGAGTATCTGGGATAGAACTTTTGTCCTGCTTCTTTCCCCTTTCTTCCTGCCTAGAATAGAAAGGCATGATAAATGAGGACCCACCTTTGTGAGCATGTAAACAAAAAGTCACCTTCTACGGAAAAAAGCAGCGTCAGGTCCTTAAAAGTCTCATGAAGCCACTGAACTACTCCTTTAAACACTCTTGTTAGTTGAGAAAAACTTCTTACTTGTTGAACCACTGTAATCAGATTTACATTGTGTATAGCTAAATGCAATCCTAATTGATATAGAGAGGCAATGACAGACAGTGTCAAAAGAATAAGAGGGTTTCAAAGACCCTCTGTACTTAATTTTATATGCCTTTTTTTAAAATTTAAAAAGTCAATATAATTCCTGTTTTATATTTCTTTCAGCATTATTTCAGGCTGAAAGAATTCACGTCAATGCACTTCATAAACTGTGAAAATACTAAATAACTGCGAGTTACTAATAAGTAGTAGTTAGTTCTTGAACTAGGAGCTCCTAAGTTCATTTTCTCATATAAACAAAAGAAATTAACCGTGTCTTTCCTTGTCATGCAGAGTTACTGAAAGGTTTCGATGAGATAACATTGAGTATACTGCAAACTGTTAAACACTATACAAGTGTTAGAAATTATGGAGCTATTATTTTGAAAACGATGAATAACACGCATAAAATTCCTAGGATTGATTTGATCACTAATTTAGCTAGATGATCTTGAGGAATGTACATTTCTGAGTCTCATTTCCTCGTCTACAAGTGGGAGTACTAATTTAAGTACCTGCGTACCTCTCTCACAGGCTCCAAGGCTATATTAAGTGTAGTAATATTGCTAAATTGTATCTAATCTCCAATTTTCCTATTTTCCCTGAGTGACAGAATCTAAATTTTCATTTGGATGGCAACTGAAAATAAAGACTGCATTTCTTAACCTCCCTGGCAACTGGGTTCTAGCTAGGTGTTGACCAAGAGGATGTGAGCTGAAGTGATGTGTGCAACTTACAGGTCAATGCCTTAGTGGGAAATGGTCTCCAAATCCCCCTTTTTGCCCTCTCCACTGATGAAATATGAATGAAATAGTGAACCATCCTCTGTCAGGCAGAGGAAAGCAACAGGTATTAGCACAGCAAAGCAGCAAAAGGACTGCATGCCTGAAGTCAGGGAACTACCATGGCATCCCTAGACTACTAACATGTTGCCTGTCAGAGAACAGAGAAACAAACTATTTGTTCAGCCTCCTATATTTTAGTGTACATTAACAGCAGCCTAAATTAGCAGCCTAACCTGTATCCTAACTAATTCAGCGAGGATTAAAGAAAATATTTGAAAGTAATCCATAAACCATAAAGTAATTATATAATTTTAAGGTACACTGTCACAGCAAAGGCATAAATCTTTTGTAGCTTATCAAACTTTCAACTTTAAAAACTATTTGAATTATGAAATGAAGATAAAAGGTCAGATAGCACAAAGTAGATTTGACTTTGAAATGCCAATACTCAAACAGATGTTTAGCCTATCTGAGAGCAGCAGGAATTTGGAATTCACAGTTATTTGGCAAAGCAGATACATAACTTTAGGGTAATCAAAAATTAACTTTGTGTCTCCCCACCCAGCAGACAGTCTTTTATGCATTAGCCACACCCCTGAAACACAATGGGCATAGTTGGAGTAAATGACAGAGCTGTATGGGATGCCTGCTGTATTAGTTTCTTAGGGCTGTCATAAAAAAATTACAAGAACATCCCTAATCCAAAAATTCAAAATCTGAAATGCTCAAAAATCTAAACATTTTTGGAGTGCCAACATGACACCACAAGTGAAAATTTCCACATCTGACCCTTTGGGATGGCTCTGTCAAAACTGTTTTATGCAAAAAATTATTTAAAATACTGTATAAAATTACTTTCAGACTATGTGTATAAGCTGAATGAATTTCATGTTTAGACTTAGGTGCCATCTCCATGACATCTCATTTATATACATGCAAATATTTTAAAATACAAGAAACATTTGAAATCTGAAAGACTTCTGGTCCCAAACATTTCAGATAAGGGATACTTAATCTGTACCACAAACCTGGTGGCTTATGAACAAAATACATTTATTTTCTTACAATTCTGAAGGTCAGAAGTCTAAAATCAAGGTGTTGGCAGGGCTGGTTCCTTCTGGAGACTCTGAGAATCACTTCCATGCCTCTCTACTAGCTTCTGGTGGGTGCCAGCAATCCTTAGCTTATTAAAGGTATCACTCTAAACTCTGCCTCCACCCATCTATCATCTTATCCCACATGTGTCTATGTCTGCTTCTTATAAAAAACAAAACAAAACAAAAAACAACAAAACTCTCATTGGCTGAAGGGCCTACTCTAATCCAGTTTGACCTTATCTCAATATTTTCCTTAACTTAATGGGCTGTTACGGGTTGAACTGTGTCCCCTAAAAGATATGTTAAAATCCTAATCCCTAGCACTTCAAAATCTGATCTTATTTGGAAATAGGGTCATTATAGATGTTCTTGGTTAAGATGAAGTCATACTGGAGTACAGAGGGCCCTTAATCCAATATGACTGGCATCCTTATAAGAAGAGAAGCAAAGACACAGAGACAGACACACAGAGAGAAGGCCATAGGATGATAAAGGCAGAAACTAGAGCAATACATTTACAAGCCAAGGAACACCATGGATTCCTGGCAAACTACTATAAACTAAGAAAAAAACATGGAAGGATCAATCCTTACAGGTTTCAGAGAGAACACGGCTCTGCCAACACCTTGATATTAGACTTCTATTCCCCAGAACTGTGAGAGACTATATTTCTGTTGTATAAGAAACAGAGTTTGTGGGTTCTTGTTACAGCAGCCCTAGGAAACTAATAGAGGGGTGGATACAAATTTGGGTATATGAGGGTAAGTATTATCGACAAATGGTTCAATAATATTAACTCTTCAAAGCTGCAGCATATTTCATACCTGTATATTCAGAAAATGGCTTATGTATAACTCCCAGAACAGGTTTACCATTTACAGCCACACACACCATAGTAGTGACATACTTTCGAAGATCCTCTATGAGGAAAAAAAACAAAACACAATTGTCAAAGTAATGTGCATAAATTCAGGATACAATGTTACATCTTATTTCATAAAAAATTTATGTACATTAAATGCCTTTCCAAGACAACAATCCCCTCAAGCAGAGTCTAAGGATGATAGCCAGTTTAAGGGAACACTTAAGATTTCTGCTCCCACAGGCAGATTACCTGGGTTACTCTCCCAGTCCACCATTTTATTCACTAAATGTCTTTGGGAAAATTTTTTAAACTCAGTTTCCTCATCTGTATAATACAGACAATAATTAAGAACTCATCTTTAGATATAAATAACTTAATTTCAGAAAATTTAAAAATCAAGTGAGAGACCCAAGAGATTAAAAAAAAAAAAACTCTAAGAGAACTATTACTATATGAATTCCTACCCCACGTTCACTGTATTTGTTTGCAGTGTTTGTACTTAGAATTTTGTTAAGTTTAATTTTTGTTTGTCTCATAAAATAACCAATTGCTTCCGCAACTGCTGCTAGCAGTATGTGAATGTTAAGTAATAAACCCCTCCCGGACATTCCTTTGCTTAGATAACAGTAGACTGGTGGCACCAGCCACCACCCCACCCCCGTAGGTTCTGCGTTGTTTAACCTGCCTGCTTGCTAAACCTAGCTTATCTGACATCCTACCCTGCCTATTTAGCAGCTCCCCGTCAATCACAGGTAGCTGAGCGGACCAGACCAATCCCAAGTGCCCCCATACCCATTAGGAGAAATTACCCTATCATGTAAAAACAAGTTTAAAGTTCTTTCCCCTCCCTCTGTAATGATGTATAAAAACTGCTTGCCATGCTGGATCGGGGCTCTCGTCCCTGAAGCTGCTGCTTCGGGCGTGAGCCCAGACTCGAGCCTGAATAAAGACCCTCGTGTGTTTGCATCTGAGCTGGCTCTTTGTGGTCTCTCTCTCTCTGATTAGAGTCGGGTTTAACACAAGTTAAGCACTTAAAACAAGAGCTGTACTCACCAATATTAGCCTAGTATATAATCAGGCCAATCTCAGTTTAGGACAACTTTTTTTACAAACAAAGTCCTCAATATTCCATATTTCTATTATCTGCTACAGCAAAGAACTGTTTTCTTAAATTCCAGTTACTAGTAGACATATACACCCAGTGTCTTCTGCCTATGTTACAAATAGTCATCTATTGATTGTCTTACTATGGTTCAAGTTCAGTGCAAAACTACTGAAAAATAAAGGTAAAAAAGTAGAAGCCCTCACATTCAGGGAATTTACCATCCAGCGGGGCAAATAGTAAACAACCAACTTTAAGATATATACAAGATAAGAGAGAAAAAGCAGAAATTAGATATCTCTGGGTAAGAAGACCTGAGAGAGGAACCACAAAAATACAATCTGAGTTAAAACTAGGGCAGCGAGACCTCATCTCTACAGTAAATCAAAAAAATCAGCCGGGCGTGGTAGCGCATGCCTGTAATTCCGGCTACTCGGAAGGCTGAGGGGGAAGGATCGCAGGAGCCCTGCAGGTCGAGGCTGCGGTGGCCGGGAGCGGCCACTGCACTCCAGTCTGGGCGATAGAGTGAGACTCCAACTCAAAACAAACAAACAAACAAACAAACAAAAAACAAAAAAAAACTAGGTACCAAAAGGATTAGGGGGCAGTGGTTCTGCTATGCTACTTACTTGCTTTCTGTGTACCTAGAATTTACTATTTTGAATTCTAAGGTCAGATATATATGCAATGAAACCTAAATTCCCAATATACCAAGTAAATATTGCATTCTGATTAAACAAATTTCTTCAATTATAGTTGTCCAATAGAAACCATTTTGCTGCAGTTAAAAAAAAAATGTTTCTTCATCAAAGAATCAGTAAGCCATTGATTTTTAGTTAGCCACTATTACATACAAGAGGTATGCCGTAATTATTATTTTGGGACTAAAAACAAGTTGAGAATCACCAATCTAGTCCAAATATAATGCTGCAGTAGTCCAGTTTTCTGTGTTAAAATCTAACTGGAAAAGTTCTATTGGATTTGCAAACTATCTACCACCATTATCACCTGTCTTGGTTCTAGCTCTCTATTATAACACAACAGTCAAAAGCTCAAGATCAATTTTTAAATTACCTGTATATTCCTGTGTAGCATCAAGTGGGTCAATCCAAACAGTAACACTTTCTGCTGATACCTCTTTAGGAGCAGTTACTTCCTTCAGGATATCCTCAGGAATCTTATGATCCCAGAAGATAACTTCCTGATCAGTTGTATCCACGTGTTCCTCAGTATTTATCTACATTAAAGTAGTTGACAATTAAAAAAAATAAGAAAAAATTACTATTTGATAAAACACAAGATAAAACATTTCAGACAAAAATCACACAAACTGTGAATCAGTAAATATCTACTTTTGTTTATCTTTTGACGCCACATTGCAAAATGAAAATCATATTATAAATATAATTCCAGTGACACTAGGTCTTCAAATACTTTTCAATCTAATATTCAAGCTTAGTTTGGTGGCTAAGCAAGACAGAGAGTTCAAATATAAAGAGATATAGAGAAACTAAGTATCAAAGTAACAAGCTAGGTAAAGCTTAATTATGAAAAATAATTCTATAGTGGGAAAATAGACAATATTCCCTGGAATACCAAACACAAGCAAGTAGAGTTAGAAATTAGAATTAACTATAGTTAGAAGGAAAACAATGACAATGAACTCACAAAGCAATGTGCCTTAAAAATGGGGAATTATGAATGCTAAGAAATAAAATATCCTAGAAAAGTGATCATCTAAAATATACCTTTCACCAATAAGGAAAAGGAGGAAACCTGGAAACAATGAAATAGATAAAGAGCTAGTATACTATAAAGTCTAAATAAAATGAAAATAAGCAATCAAAAGGGATACACTAAAGATCAGTCTTCTTTTCACTATACCAAAGATGTGTCACCAAGTGGGGAGGTAAAATCAAATTTTGTCCTTTTTATTTTTCCCTAGGCAACAAAATTAAAACATAAAATTAACCCGACTTACCAAACAGATGCATAATGGTGTGGGATGAGGAGAGAAAAACTATATGTGTTTGTGTAGTATTTTATATAACAAATATTCTATTCATTCACAAATACATTACACTCCTTTAAGTTAACATTTCTCAACCTTTGCACTACTGACAGTATGGACAGAATCCTTCTTTGCTGTGGGGCTGTCCTGTATGTTTTAGGATAATCTGAAGCATCCCTGGCTAGATGCCACTAGAACCCACTAGATGCCAGCAGTACCACCCTCAGCTGCGAAAAACAAAAGTGTCTACAGATGCTGCCAAATATGCCCCCACCCCATCTTGTGTGGAGAACACTACTTTAAACAGTGAATTTCTTAATGCATATGTAAAATATAGTCTGGTTTGTAAAATAATGTTTTAAAAAGAATGCTTTAGAACTGCATTTAATTTGTAAATTTGTATATAGCAATGGACCAAATCTAAGAATTGATTATACTTTAAGAATTAAGTTAACAACAAACTGTCAACTTTATTGGAATACAGCTTCATCACAAAGCTTTCTCTATTAGATCATAACACCACACACACACACACACACACACACACACACACACACACACAGACACAAATGTCGTCAAAGTGTGGATTTCAGTTAGGGGCTGACACCCTAAGCAAGTCCTATGCTTTCTAACAAGCTCCCTTTCCAGAGCAGGTCATGTTTATACTGCATGTGATATCTGCCTACATCCATGACAACGCCAGAGTGATGACAGCACCAACAACACATGAGTAAAAAAATCACAGACAGATTAAAAACCCCACAATTATCAGCAATCTCTGGAAGGTACCATGAAACATCTTAAATTGTTATAGAAGAGGTTAAAAATAGTAACATTCCAGAAACATTAAACTCCTTAAATCGTAAAATATTTCTTAGTACAGAGCACAGTAAATATCCAATTCATCCACTCACTTATGCCTTTATTAATTCAGCAAATGTTTTTCACTGCTTACCATATGCCAAACACAGTTCCAGGGGCTAAAGACAGAACAAACTAATCAATGTGAGACAAAAATTACTGCCCCGTGAAACGCAAGATTCTAGTGTAAACAATAAACAAGATCCACTGCAAAAAGGGTGCATGCTCAGTAGTGGTGAGGAGAAGATAAAGAACGGAAAGGACAAGGACGACCGTGTTGCTGCAGAGCTGGGGAAGGACCGCTCTGCAACAAAGGGTGGCGAGCACGGCTAGGAAAGGTGGCTAGGCTACAATCCCTAAGAGCCCCAAACTGGAAACGACCTGACTCCATCAACTGATGAATGGCCAAGCATATCTGCGATCTCCATGCAACGGAAAGTTATTCAGCCATCAATAGGAATGAAGGACGATTCCTGCTACAGCATGGATGAACCTCCCTGCTTTTTGAAAGGGCAAGGCACAAGAGACCACAATCTGTATGATTCCATTAATGCAAATGGTCTATAATAGGTCAATCTATAGAATCAAATAGTTGCCTAGTGGTTGCCTGGGGTAGAGGGTAGAAACAAAAATGAATAGTAAATAGAGACAGGGATATTATTAGGGTGATGAAATTGTTCCAAAAGTGGTTAATGACGATAATTGCACAATTTAGCAATTTGACTAAAAAATATTACATTGCATACTTGAAATAGGCAAATATGAGATATAAACTATGCTACAATAAAATTGTTTAAATAAAAAGATAAGGCAGCTAGTGAAGCCCTCACTGAAGAGGTGGTATTTGAGTGAAAATCTAAAGGAAGTGAGCCTTGCAGGCATCTTGAAATACAATGAACAACAGACCAATGAATAGCAAATGCAAAAACCCCAAGGTGGGAGTGTGGCCGGTGTGCTCAGAGGACAGCAAGGAGTCTAGGCGTTAGAGCAGAGTGATCCAAGGAGAAAGACACTAAGGATGAGTTCAAAGAGTAATGGAAGCCAGATGGTGAAGGACCTACAGGCTACAACACTGAGCCAGTGGTCCTAGTAACAATGTGCAGAGGGTCCTAGCCATTGCAGTAAGCTAAGGGGTAGGTGTGGGTGGGAAGAGAGAGGCAGGTGGTGAGGTACAGAAACTGGAAAAAACAAGCATGCAGCTGATTACTGAGCAGAGAAAATCCAAAAGAACTTGCAGATAAATGCAACTCCGACCTAAATTCCACAGGTCCCCCCCATCACCTGCCTTCTTGGAAACTGGACAAGTCATTTCAGAAATTTACAGGGTAGAACAAAAAGCCAGGAAGAGGCACACTTTGGAGACAGGCAAGAAAAGGAATATCACGATGTGGTGACTTTCCCTACCAAATACCAAGACTTATTTTAATGCTAGAATAATTAAGACAGTGTGGCACTGGTGAAATATTTTGGCTTCACAGACCATACTCTTAACAATGCTAGACAGCCTCAGATGAAGGAAGGTAACAGTAACACCATGCAAAAAGGAATAAACTTGTAAAGAAAAGTGACTCTCAGAAAACAAAGAATAGTTCATGGGTCAAGACCATTGTAGTTTACAAAAATAGTAGTGTCAAGACTGAGTGGCAACCACTAAGCTTCACTGATTTTTGCCCAGAGTTCAAGACATCTTCTTCATATATTCTCAATTGAGCATGAGCAAATACTTTATAGAACAGTATTTGAAAAGACCTTCACTAAGAATCAGGTCAGAAAGAAACAGAATAGGAGAACAAGAATATCAACATAAGTACCCAAACTGCCTTTGCATAACCTGCTACTTATAACCTGTCACAACCACTATATGCTTACAAATTTAATAAATCTACTCTCCACAATTATAAACAGCCTTACATACAGTTGCTAACACCAGGAAGTCTTCCTCAATCCTTTTCCACATTCTACACAATTAGTAAGTAAGTCCTGGAAATCTTACCACCAGATTCTAAGTATGTGTCATCACATCTACCAAGAAAATCCTACTTTAAGCTACCATCTATCTCTCACTTGGATTCCTACAACAGCCTTCAACTGTTCTTGGTTCCTGTAGTTCATTTATTCATCCATTCAACATCAAGTAAATGGTTATATACTCTATAAACTATTTTGGACACTGGGTACAATAATGAACAAAACAGACAAAATCGCTGCTTTCTCACAGCTCCCCTTCTTAATCCAGCATTCTCCCTAAATCTGATCATACCACCTCAGTTTAAACCTTCCAATGGTTTCTCATTATGCAGAGACAAAATCCAGACTCCTTATCATCATCTACGAGGTAAGTGCTAGATGAAGTGACCTCAGCAACTACCATCCAGTAATCTCTATCTGCACCCTTATTTACTGTACTCCCTACTTACTGGTGTTCTTATGGCCCCTTGGCCTTAGGGCCTGGGTGCTTGCTGTACTCTTCTCAGTTCACATACTCTTTCCTCAGATCACTGCAAGATGGTCTGCTTCTTATCATTCACGTCTTCATTCAAACGACACCGCCACAGAGTGGCTTTCCCTGACCACCACTGACAAAGCAGGACTCCCAGACACTCGGCCCACATCACCCTATTTTTTCTTCTTCAAAGTCCTTATCCTGAAATCATCTTCTGTATTTATATGTTTACCTATTTTGGCCAGCTAGAACATAAGTTTTGAGTGCAAGGACACAATTTTCTTCATTAGTGTAGCTCCATCCCCACTGTCTAAACCAAAGTAGGTACTAAGCCCCGGCAGTTTTTCACTTCTTCCCCATAACCCTCTTCCACTCAACCTACTCTTTCTCACCCAACCTTACTGCCCATCTGTCACAGACCTCAACATGGAATTGAAGCCCAATAAATCAAGTGCACAAAGAGCCCATACCTACAAACAGCCCTGGCCAACCCCTCCCTGCTCCCTCCACCTGGCCAACCACTCCCAAAGAAGCCCATTATGGTGGGAATTTAAGAATCTAGCTTTTAGAGAACCGATGATTTTTAGCAGAAAAAGCATAACCTTCTAGAGATCAGAAAACAGTAAGCTGACCTTAGGCTATGCCCATACATAAATAGCTCATCTTGCAGTTTACACCTATAACTGGCAACTATCTAAACATTCTCATATCGTTTCTTTAGGTTAACTCGTCTCCCGTGCAGGCATTTCTAGAGGTCACAATGTCCAGTTATCTTTTCTTTCCTGAACATATAAGAAACTATATTTTCCATCTTCCTTGCAGTCAGAGGCACGTAACAGAAGTTCTGGCCAGTGGAATATGCACAAAAAAGTGAATGCACACCACTTCCTGGCTGAAGCAATAAAAGAAAGCCTCTGCTCAACTCCCCAATCTCTTTTCTTTCCCTGCTATGTTGACATGGCAGAATCACCCGTCAACAAAATCAACTGGGTCACAGAGTCACCACATGGAGGACAACTGCGCTGGAGAGTGTCAGACTTCTGAGATTTGGAGGTTATGTGTTACTACAGCATTGCCTACTCAAGTCTTTCCGGGCTAATGCATTTTCTCTTTTATATCAAACTGAATATTCCTAAGCAGTTTAAGCACCAGAAGATATTCACGTATGTGTGAATAAATTTAATTTTATCCTCTTCCTCTAAACCTCAGTCTTGAATCAGCAATTCTGGGAGGAAAAAGTTATAACTGGTAGGAGGTAGGAGAAATACAAGAAATAATTTGCAGTATAAAATAGTAAGAATGATTAGGTGCAGAGTTGAAGGGGAAGTACAGCTTAAAGGAGGCAGCATTAGATATAAGAACTGATACAAAATAGTGGAGGTAGCCCATAATTCGGAGATAAAATGTTTAATATATATGCTAAACAATATCTAAATTAGCACAGCCATGTCAGGAGTCAGTAATCAAATACTTATCAGAGATGCTCAATTTATGACTGGGTTACATCCCAATAAGCCCATCGTAAGCTGGAAAATACCTTAAGTTGAAAATGTGCTTAATACATCTAACCTACCTAACATTATAGCTTAGCCTAGTCTCCTTTAAATGTTCTCAGAATGCTTTTATTAGCCTACCTAGTAAGTTTTTGGATATAATATCTCATACAGTGCCAATCACACAGTAGGTGTGGTTAATTTTAGATGTCAACTAGACTGGATCATGGGATGCCCAGAGATTTAGCCAAACATTACTTCTGGCTGTGACTGTGAAAGTGATTCCAGATGACATTAGCATTTGAATCGATGGACTCTGTAGACTGCCCTCAATACATGGGCAGCATTCAATCTTTTGAGCCTAAACAGAACAAAAAGTGCAGGAGTGGGGGTGGGGGGAGGGGATTTGCCCCTTCGTCTGCCTGACTGCTGAGCTGGACCATCAGTCTTCTCCTGTGTTCCAACTAAGACTTACACTACCAGCTTCCCAGGCTCTCAGACCTTCAGACTTGCACTGAACCACACCACCAGCTTTCCTGGGTTTCCAGCTTGCAGGTGACAAATCACGGGACCTCTTAGCCTCCATAATCAAGTAAACCAATTCCTCATGATAAATATCTACTGGTTCTGTTTCTCTGGAGAACCCTGACCAATACAGTAGGCATTCAATAACTATTTTCTAAATGTACAAATATTCCTCTACTTGGCCTATTCTCTTCCCATCTTTCAGAAATATTTTATTATCAAGTATCATCTCTAAAATATATCCCTATAAACAAGCATGCCACAGTGTCTCATATCTTAAAAATATACGTAGAAAACAATCCACAAAATCTTCTCTTAGTTCCATGAAACATCATAGCAAACTTCGTCCTTAGAAGCCCAATTTCTTGAAAGACTTCTTTACTCACTGTCTCCACTTCCTCACCTCCCAATCACAGATTGCCTCATTCAAATTCTAGCTTCTGGGTATGTGACTCACTTAGGCTAGTCCTCTAACTTTGTGAGTTACAGTTACCTCACTAGTAAAAGGGGGCAACAGTTACCTCACTAGTAAAAGGGGACACACACAAAAAAACAGAATTATCTTTTGGAAGGTTGGGCCCCTTGTCATACAGGCTTCCCTCGCTAGATAAGTGCTCTAGGAGTCCACTGGCATCAATGAACCAGCTAGCATCGTTGAGAGGCTGCATTCAGTGAAATTTTTTTTTTTTTTTTTTGACTCTTTCAACGTGTTTGCCCATTTCATGATGGGTGATTTATGAGGGCACCTGCCCCCATTGTGCTGACCAAAAACGGCATGACCCCTGTGTCTCATCCCCCCATTCACCCAATCTTGCCCTGAGAGATGTTTTTGTTGTTTCCCTGAATGAAAAAGTCCTCAAAGAGAAACATTTTGCCCATATGGAAGAGGTGTAACAAAAAACAGCAAAAACACTAAATGGCATCAAAACTAAGGAGTTCAAAAACTTTTCAGCAGTGGAAAAAGAATCTCAATAGGTGTACTGCATCAAATGAAGAGTATTTTGAAGGTGACTGGTTTAAATATGTAAGAATACACAATTTTTATAAAAAAATTTGAGGGTTCCCCCCCTCCATATACCTCCCTATAAGGTTCTTAAGAGGAATCAATTAAATATAAAAGGTAAAACAAATATACTTAGTGTTGTCTTTAACAAAATAAGCATTTAATAAAGGTTGGCTGCTATCATTCTTGTTAAATGATTATTTTCAGTCTTCATTATGCTTGGTCCTAGGCCCTGTATACCTTTTACACATTATATTCTCTCCCTAAACAATTCTGCCCACAATCAGTTTCAGTTAACACAACACTGATAACTCACAAAACTGTATTTCCAACTCAGATGTCTCTTCAGAGCTTTAGATCTATATATTCAATTGTCTCCTTAACTTCTCCCCTTGGTCATATCAAAGCCACCTCTGACATAAGAAGCCTAAAATGGCACTCATAATCTGCTCCCCCCAACTTTGCATCCCACATTTCCCTTCACCACCAACAAAACATCAATTATGAAAGCAATAGAGGAGTTATTTTTGACACATCCCAAAAAATATCATGTCCTTCCATATCTATCCTCTTTACAACCATAGCCCCAATTCAAAACATATCAGCTCTTACCTAAAAAACCCTCCTGACTGACCCCATGTATCCACCTTGCTCGCCTCCAAACTATTCTCCAAGCATCTACTCTGAGTACTTCCATTCATTTAAAACATTGTAGTTAAGATTACACTTCTGTTATACCTCCTATACTGCCTTGGAGACAGACCTGAGATGATAAGTGCCTCTCAGTAAGCCTAAGAGTAATTTTCTAGTTGTGCAATCTTTGACATACTATTCAGCTTATCTGAGCCTTGATTTCTTTATCTGAAAAACAGAGCTATAGTACTTAACCTCTTATGTTGTGAGGATAAATTAATAATGGCATTAAAATGTTTAATTCCATTTCTGCTATCTGCTAAAGGCTAAACGTTAACTAGTAAAACAAGCTGAGCATAACTTCCCCATTGCCTGAGTTGTCTAATCACTCACATGGCCTATTCAGTCTCCTAACTGGTCTCAGCCCAAAGTATGGCATATTGTAGACCTCAAGACAAGTCAGCTAAGTCTGGCATTCTTTTAGTACTCTACTAGTAAACTAAAGATCAGGCCCAAATTCCTTTGAACTTAAAATATGATCTAGCCCATGCCTACCTTTCTGACCTTTTCCATAGTATTTCTCCCAAGTATATCTTACTCAAATTCACCAGATTATTTCAATTTGCTGCCCTACTACCTCTCTTGGGCCTGCTCCTTTGAATCAGTTTTTCCCCCACTTCTGCCTTCAGTGTTTATGTCTGCACCAACTACTAGTTATTCCAATTTTACAGAAAAGGAAACTGGCTAAAAAAAAAAAAAAATAGATGGCTGGCGAGGATCACCTATGCTGGTGACTGGACAAGACGCCAAAGTAAGCATTCTTAGTATTGTATTAGTGCTTCTTAGTGAGTACTTCTGTTGAAAGAGACGAGTTTAACTCTCATATGTCAAGGACGGCACAGACCCAAGCTGCTTGCTACCAGCTTGGGGCACCATGCTTTATGTTCAAATAAGTCATTGTTAAAACTCTGAATGAGTCAAGTTGAGAACAAGAGCCCTCAAATAACATCCCAGGTACATTAAATCAAAACTATAAATCTAAGTTTATTTGTTCTATGGCTAAAAACCCACTACACAAAACAATCTTCAGCTTCCATTTTCATTGCTATCCACATGGATATAGTCAGTGCCATACAAATGTCCGTAGTTTCTATTATTTTAACACAATAAAATCAAGCATTGCCAAAGGGTTTAGGAAGAGAAGAATGGCTGCCCTGAGGACTCTCTTAAGTTCCCAAACCTAAGAAAAACTGAAGACAAAAGAAAATCCAGAGATTCTAGGCCAAACTTAAGTTTTGTTAGGATAGCATTCACTTCTCTGAATTATGGTTTCTCAGCCTGGGCACCAATTGACAAATTGGGCCAGATAATTCTTTGTTGGAGGGAGGCTACCCTGTGCATTGCAGAATGTTTGCTTTCTACCCACCATATGTCAATAGCAATACACCCCTAGTTTTGACAGCCAAAAATGTCTCAAGACATTGCCAAATGTCTCTTGGGGGCAAAACTGTCCCTAGTGGAGTGCTCTAGAACAGTGGTCCCCAGCCTTTCTGGTATGAATGAGTGGTTTCATGGAAGACAATTTTTTCATGGATGGGGAAGGGTGATTTGGGGATGATTCAAGCGTATAACATTTATTGTGTACTTTATTTCTATTATTATTACATTGCAATACAAAATGAAATAATTACACAGCTCACTATTTTTTAAAAAGAGGTGCAGATGGAAGTGGCAAATAAAATAATGGGCAGGCCAAGTGCAAATTAAATAAGTGTTAGATTCTGATTTACAGCCTGCACCAGATTCAGATGTGTACAACTGAAACATATCAACTCACTTGCCACTCCGGATCGGGTTTTGGTAAGAGTCTGTAAGTAACTGACTTATTACGGTCTCTGTCGAGTTAATCCTCACTCTAATGTTAGTCTGTATCCACAGCTGCTCCCCAGCGCTGTCATCACCCCTAGTTCCACCTCAGATCATCAGGCATTAGATTCTCTTAAGGAACACACAACCTAGATCCCTCGCATGTGCAGTTCACACTAGAGTTCATGCTCCTATGAGAATCTAATGCCACTGCTTATCTGATAGCAGACAGAGCTCAGGCAGTGATGCAAGCATGGGGAGCAGCTGTAAATACAGATGAAGCTTTGGTGGTTCACCCACGGCTCACCTCCTACTGTGTGGCCAGGTTCTGAACAGGCCATGGACCATGACTGCAGTAGTCTTGACCCAGGGGGCTGGGGACCCCTGCTCTAGAATGACACCTGGTACTTCCTTTTACTGAGGAGTGAACACTAGGTAAGAAAGCTCAGGTCTCAGGTTCTAGCCAGGAAATCATGGGAAAAAACAAGCCTTTCTCCACTGGAGCTAACTAGGATAAAAGAAAGGAGTATTTGTGGCATCTCAATGGTCACTTTCCAAATAAACTTAGTAGGTTATGATTCAAACTCCTTACCAAAAAATTTGAGGTGAGGCTTCAAAAATATTTAAGACTGTACTTCTAAGCATTAGGGGAGGGGAATGAAAAGAGAAAAGAACCTTTCAGGCTGAGTCTATACTTAGATGGGCTCCAACATTTGGCCTCCAGTCTAATAACACAGGGGTATAGGGACATAGCTCAGTATGACAACATACCTACTTAGACACTGGATAAATGAACACAACCTCCTCTATTCCATCAATCATGACTCAACATGAACACTACAGATGTGCATGCAAACATTCACAGTCACAAGAAAACAAAAAAGTTATTTTATACTGTCAGAGAATTCAACATCTGCAATTCCAAAAGCTTAGCTTTTGTGTCTAATAAAAAGCAGCTCACTATCCTTGGCAGCTATTCCTGTATTGTGAGCTAGTAAAGGAGAATGCACATGTTCCCACAGATGTGTTTTCAATATTTAAGATATTTTTGTCTTTACTTTTTAAAAAAATTCAACTGTTTGCTATACCTCACTATTACTGCTTTTTAGCCTTCAGTAATTGTATGCTTTTCCCAGGAAATGTTAAGAAGCCTCCTAAAAATGTGGCTAAGAGTTAGATATTTCACACAGGAAATTAAGTCTTGTATGGCCAGTATGTGGACACTTAGACTACATTCAGTAAGTGGTTATTATTAGTATATATATAATTTGTGATGAAACAGTAGGGTCAAAGAGAAACAAGAAATATTCTGTTTTCTCTGAGTAGAAATTTGAAAAAAGTTATACTGTTGTCAATTACACTTGGTATCCAGAAGCTCATAATAGAAAATCCAATGTTCCTTTCCACTGGGGAAAAAAAAATTAAAGAAAAAGACAAAAGACAAGGGAGGAGGAGAGGAGAAAACAAAACCAAAGCAATATTACGACAGACTGGAAGAAGGTTTACACAAGATACACAATCGAACAGTGACAATACTCTCCTAACTCTTCCAAGAACAATAGTAAAACGTCAGACACCCTCCAAAAGAGCCTGGGTTTAGAAATCCTGTTCATCTAATTAATACAATTCCACTGGAAACAGCTTTCATTCCTAGTGGCCAAAGCCTACTGTTAGGTGATTTAAGACTTATATTTACAAGGTACTGCTAAACTCTGTTGAGCTCATTCTCTGGAACTGTAAGTCGTTTGGAAAAGCTTTATTCACCTGAACAGCAGTACCACTGAAATGATGAATTTAAAAGGTACTGACGACAAATCCAGAATGCCTGGATTTCCTTAAGAAAATGTCAACTCCTTCCTAGAAACCTACCCAAAGAAAAGGCAAATGCTATTCAATACTTAGTCTCTGGAGTAAATATGGATCTTTAATCAAGTGCCTGAATGGGGATCAATGGCTGAAATGAAGTTGCTAAGAAGCGTATTTCCAAATACTTCCTTGAGAGCATCCTGAAAAAACTACAGCTTAAGTAATTAATTAGCATACACCCACCCCCACACACAAAACACACACACACACACACACACACACACACACACACACACACACAGTCCTTCATTCTACCAGCTCTGCAAGAAGATCTGTCCTTGGCTTTTTAGTTTCGACACTTTCAGTGATGAAATCAAGCAAGCACGGCGGGGGGGAGGCTGGGGGGCCGTGGGTTCAGCAAACCCTTGCAGCGGATACAGTAAACTTTCTCAGCCTTTGGGTGTCAAAGACCATCCAGAACTCCCGCGTACACACGGTGCGCTCGCAACTGGGGAAGGGCCTGCAGGTCCGGGCTGCGAGTCGCACTACCTGCGACCTCAGCCCGGTCTTCGGCGAGCCGACCGTGTGACCTTCTGCCCCGTAACTTCCGCGTCTCCACGTCCCCATGCGCAAGACGGGAGTCGGAGGCCCGGCCGCCCGGGGCTGTCGGACAGAGTCCGCGCGCCGAGACGCGCGCCCAGGCTCCCACGCCCCCCGGGCCCGGCGGCGCCGGCCGCGCCGGCGGCCCCCACCTGCACGCTGGGGAAGGCGGTCTTGAGCAGGTAGAACATCTTGCGGTTGGACAGCACGTCGCCGCTGGTCATCTTGTCCTCGGCCCCCTCGCGCGTCTTCCCCTTGGACTTCTCGTGGAGGACGTTGCTCTCGCGGACGCGCCTCACCTCGTCGCCGCCGCGGACGGCGGCCAGCACCGACACGGCCAGCATCTCGCGCAAGTCCACGGTGCCCCCGTCGGCCGCGCCCGCCGGCCCCGCCGCGCCGCCGCCCGGCTCGCCGCCCAGGCCGAAGAGGCTGAAGCGGCCGGCCAGGAAGCCCGAGTAGAGGTGGTAGAGCACCCCGAGCCCCAGCAGGCAGAACACGGCCACCCCCAGCGGGGACAGGCGGATGCCCATGGGCGCCATGGCGGGGGCGGGCGGGCGCTCGCGGCGGCGGCCGTCACAGGCCTCCCCGCGCCCGCCGCCGCCGCCGCCGCCGCCGCGCTCCGGGCTCGACGCCGCGCGGGCGGGCTACACCGGCGCCCGCTCTCGGACGCCCGTGCGCCCCATCCCGCCCTCCCGCGAAAGGCCGAGTCGCGCCGCCGAGACCGCCGTCGCCGCCCCGCGCGCTCCGCTCCCGGGGCCGCGCGGCTCCTCGGCCGGCCGGCGGCTCCCACTTCCACGTTAGCCGGCGGCCGCGAGGTGAAAGGGGAGCGTGGGTGTGTATCCGGGTTACGCGAGGGGGCGGGGCGAGGGGCGGGGGGCGGGGCTGCTCCGGGCCCCACCCCTAGAGGCGGGGCTGCGCCGGGCCCCCGCCCCCCGGGGCGGGGACGTCCGCTTCCGCAGACGCTGGACCGCGCTGCCTTCCCCGGTCCGGGTCGGCCGGTGTCTGGGTCCCCGAAACACTCCTGGAGATGGCGAGCTGCTTTCCACGCCGGAAAGGGTACTTCGTGCCCTGTCGATATCTCAGTTATGTCTCCTTTTCTACGCCTGCGAGTGAAATAAAGACACGGTGGCAGTCTAGTTTTGCCATCACTCCCAGATTACCGAGGAACGTTGGAAGAGACAATAAGCCTTTTAGAAAGACAGAAAGATCTGTAAGCTTTTTGGCAGATGTGGCTAGATCATGTAGCTTTGAGTCGCCTCTCCCGCGCTTTTCTGGATGGGCAGGGGGGGGTGTGGCTAAGTGGTGAAATTTTACTTGCCACTTTAGTCTGTTGGCTTCTCTGTCATTGTCTGACCCGTATGTATGGTGTATATATAGTTTCCCTTTACCTCCACCTGCCAGAATAAACCATCCTCTAAGCAGCTGAAAAACGTGCCTTGATTCTGGGCTTTCACAATGAAAGAAAACACACTGGGCTTCTCTGACTTCCAAGGATACTTTAGCCCTGCCCTCCAGACAGAGGTTGAATGGGGAGAGGAATTGCTTGACAGAGTCCACTTCATATAAAGGTTGTCCTGAGATGATCAGTCAATCTAAAATATGTAATCTTTGAGTCAGTATCGACCCTCCAAATGTACTATACAGAAATGTTGAACAGAAATAACTGCCTTCGACTGTGCCACTGATCTTAGCTATAATGACAGTGAATACTATAAGTATTCATAAGTATATCTTTAAAGTGGATATTAAGATATACAGTATCATTCTTAAATGTCAAAGTATTTGTATAAAATCAACTTAAAATGTAGTCTGTTTTACTGTGCATAGCTAAACAATATTGGTTGTAAGTGGGTTTTATATCCACCTCCTTAAAAACTGCAGGTGTAGAGAACTTATGAACATCCATTGCTAAGCAAGTCATGTAGACCCTGACCTTTACTGTTTATTTAGAGTTCAGGGCATCTCTTGAATTTACGTATGGTCATACAGATACAATAAACACTGACTATTGATTGGTTGGTTTCTCTGCCAGTAATCCCTAAGTAGCTTAAAAATAATCATAGCACAAAATCAAGTATAAATACGAATCAATGAAAGAACAATCCCTGGACTGTTGACAGCACTAGAATATAAGGATCTGGCATTGTCCTTCTTGTTAGCTTTTGGGAACAACTTTGCAATTAAGCAAAGCTGCTTTCAAAAGAAACTTGAAAGTGAAGGTCACAGAGTAATTATGGATACCCATTCCAGAGATGAAGATAAAGATCAGGGTTGAAATACAAAGACTTATTGAGTTAAACAGAGCCACCTCAAATTGCACTATGAGATCAACAAAAATATTTGAATTGGGTGGTAATTATGGAATTATTAGGAACATCATTAAGAAGCCTGGTTGAAGTTTACCAAAATGAACTGAATAATATTTTCCAAGCATACTGAAAAATAATATAGTGCAATGTTCAGTGTGATACTATATGTAGTGTCAGTGAGACCACTGAGAGAGATAGTAAAAGCTCTGGAGCGTTCCTACTGCAGGAAAGGGATTTAAGCCTTGAAGAAAAATGCCAAGGCACGTGAAAACAAGGAGAGTGAATTTAAAAGACTGTTACTCCAAGATGCACTCTAGTACTCAGGTGGTCATCGGTAATATGTAATAGATATTATCACAGATAACATTTAATCATTACGAGAAACTATGACAAGAAGAAATCATTTCATTACATGTAGGACAGTGATGTTGTTTTAAAACCTTCATAGGAATTTGGTTGAAAGAAACTTGCTTTTTTAGTAACAAGTTTGTCAGAATCTTACAAAAATGCATACATACTAATGAAAATTTTATGAAAGTAAATGTGAAATAATAGGTTTGTGAATCTGAGGCAAAGTGGTCTTTCAGAAATAATTTCTCCCTGTGTGTTGAAGAAGATGAGGATCACCTACTATTTCTTCTGTATAAACATTGGTAGCAACAAAGAATTGACACACGGTAGGAACTTTCCTAACCAACTTCTACCTAATTAGCTTGCCAGATGCATGCTCTCCACTCCTTTTATAAAGGCCACTTACGGACATCCAGAGCATCCGTGGGCTCATACCTAGTGAGTTCTCTCTGGGTATTCTTACTAGTTACACTTTATAACCTTCTCAAGAGTCGGTTTGGCTTATTTCTAACTCCTTTTTGCCATTATGGTTATTATTAAAAATGTAGTCATGTGTCCCTCAATGATGGAGATATGTTCTAAGAAATGCATCCTTAGACTATTTCATTGTTATGTAAACATCACAGTGAACTTATACAAACCTAGATAGTATATATAGCCTACTACACACGTGGGCTATATGGTATAGCCTATTGCTTCTAGGCTATAAATCTGTACAGCGTGTTACTGTACTGAATACTTCAGGCAATTGTAACACAATGGTAAGTATTTGTGTATCTAAACATAAAAAAGGTACAGTAAAAATACATTATAGTCTCATGGAACCACCATTTCATGTGTAGTCCATCATTGACCAAAATATCGTTATATAGCATATTATGTGACTGTGCATGTTAAATAAAATATTATGTAAAATTAAATATGAGTATAAACATAAAACTGAAAGCCTGGGATGACTTGATAAACATGCTACTGTAAAACTAACTGATTGGGAGGAAAAGGAATGATAAAATTTCAAACAGATGCTGAAATCACATAGCTTTATGAGAATATTCAAGTACTCAACTCACTTTAAAGAAACCAAAACTGCTTATCTTAGAGGACACATTACACATATGGTTGATACAAGTAAGGAAACTTGAGACTTCAACTGTGACTATACCCAACGAGAGCCCTTGTCTTATGTTAAAAGATAGACAAATTAATATATACTACTTCTTTTAAGTTCACGTGTTTAAGGCATTCTGTAATTCCCTACTTAAAGTCCATTTTCTCAGCTAACTGGTTTTCCCCAGTCCTGATTACATCAGGCAAAGAACCTTTTCTAAATGTTTGGATATTGCTACCTTTCTTACAAATGTCATTTTTCGGTAACAACTTTGATGGACTTAGAAGCTATATACTGAATGATCTATCACAGAAACAAAGAACCAAGTATCGCATGTTCTTACTCATAAGCGGACCTTGAACAACTATTGCAATACTATAAGAAAGGGCTTGGCAGTAGTGGGAAACTGCCGGAGGTAGGAAGCACACTTCATCAACAAGAGCACCTGCATAATGAACATTTGTATACCTAACCCTGGATTGTACCCCACACATTTAAAATAAAAAAAATTTTTTAAAAAACCAAGTATCACTTTTCCTTATGCTCGCCATCATGTGTGATATAAATGATACCCATTATTATCATCTTAAATGTTGACATTCTGGATTGCTTGAATGACTCCTAACTCCCAAACTTAATCTAGAAAACCTCTTTTTTTTTTAGTTGGAGTCTCATTCCATCACTCAGGCTGGAGTACAATGGCACGTCAACCTACTGGGCTCCGGCAATCCTTCCACTTTAGCCTTCCAAGTAGCTGGAACTACAGGCGTGTGCTATGACACCCAGCTAATTTTTGATTTATTGTAGAGACGAGGACTCGCCAAGTTATCTGGGCTTGGTCTTGAACCTGCCGCCTCAGGCTAAAGCAATCTACTCGCCTTGGCCTCCCAAAGTGCTGGGATTACAGGCTGAGCTACCAAGCCCGGCCCTTCTTTTTTTATTATTTAAATGAATCTCTGCCAGTTAATTCTCTTACATTTTTCTTTTTTTTAATTAAATATGCATTGTAGGGGTACAATATAATTAATTAAAGATTCAGCCTGGTTGAACTCTAGTTAAAAGTGATTTTACTACCTTTCTGAGAAGGAAAAAAAAAAAACAATGAACTGTTGACATTTTTTTTTTAGATTGAAATATAAAACTTGAGAGAAGATTATTATTTGCATATTCTTCATTTAAGAGATTCTATCCTCTAGGATCAATAATTCTTTTTTTTTTTTAATAGATCTGGTGTGCGGTGTTTGGTTTATCATTAAAATTTTCTCTTTGGCAAATAATATAAGTCTAGGAACAATAACTTCCATCTGTTAAGATTGAGGACAGTCTGTTTCTAAAACATAGTCTACATCTATTCTTAAAATTATTTGTTTCTTCCTCAACATTTAGAAATAAACAATTACATAGTAACTTTTTCAGTTTTTTTAATGTAAAAAATTATGTTAGTATTATCACATTCTACTATGGCCCTGATACTAACAACAATAAAAGTGAGTTCTTATTAAATAGATGCAATGTTGTAGGTACAATTGTCCCTAGTATCTGCAGGGATTGGTTCCAGAACCTCAAAGATACCAAAATCTAAGAATGCTCAAGTTCCTTATATAAAAGGTACAGTATTTGCACATAACCTATACTCATGTTCTTGTATTCTTAATAATCTATAGATTACTTATAATACTTAATACAATGTAAGTTCTGTGTAAATAGTTGTACTATATTTTTAAATGTGTATTTTTTATTGTTGTATTATTATTTTTCTTTTTCAAAAATCTTCAATCCAGTTGGTTGAATTCACAGATGTAAAAATCACAATTTCAGAAGGCCAACTATATACGCAATAGAAAACTGGATATAATTTCAAACCTTTGAAATTATACTCTCTATTCCAAATGTCCAACATCAAGCCAAGTAGGTATTCTACATATCTTTATGTCCCCTGATTTAAGTCAGGTTCTCTGCATATAGCAAAAACTTCCTAAATATTTATGAAATTGGACTTCTAAGAACTAATTTTAATGAAATCTTGTCTATTGTGTAAAGAGTTTCTTTTAATAAATGGAATTTAAAAAAACACATTAAGGACCCAACTTTCGTTTTGTTTGTTCAAAATCTTTGTTTCAGTAGCATATAAGTCAATAGATAATACGTGCTTTGGAGCTATTAAGATATCAAATATTTGTTAATTTCTGTGTGTACGCTCCATTAAATCCTAATGCTTGGCAAAGCATCACTTCAGTCAGTAATGTATATTTTACATTATACTTCATTCTCTAGGTGACCTGAGCTGATACATTTTACAAACTATCTACTTGAAACCTGAGGTAAAATTATTATCTTCTAAAACTCCATTTATCTAAAAAAAAATTATATCTAAAGTGTTCTAGTCTGCAGAAAAATTACATTTTAATATGTTCATTAATCATGAATTATAGTGTATGGCCTATTGAATTGTGTTCATAATTTATATTATTGAAAAATCCCAACATAATATATATTGCTATTACACAATTTGGATATAAAACAAGTCAAGTCATATCACTTAGAAGGTGAGAACTCAATGAAGTCATCATACCATAGCCATTGTTGCTCAAACTTTTTGCCAATGAAAAAAGGCTAAAAAAAATACATTTTACATATAGCAAATAAAATTTTCACCAAACAGTACTTAGCCTTACTACATGAAATATTCTTATATATTTTAAAACCCTTTAAATTGAATTTTGTGATTCCATTTAATGGGTCACTGTTGAGAGATCATTCTCTCATTCTCTGTGAGTCTCTTGCGTTTTTGTATGTTTTTTCCATAAAGGTACTGACTCCCTTTTCAAGGTTGTGGTGAGAGGATTGTCTAAGCTCAGGATTTGAGACCAGTAAGGGCAACTTAGTGATACCTCATCTACAGTAAATTACAAAAACTAGCAGGGCGTGGTGGTGTGCATCTGTAATTCCAGCTACTTGGAAGGCTGAGGCAGAAGGATCGCCTGAGTCCAGCAGGTCAAGGCTGCGGTGGCCGTGACCATGCCACTGCACTCCAGTCTGGGTGACAAAGAGTGAGACTCCAACTCAAAAAAAAAAAAAAAAAGAGCAAGAAGCCTTTTTTGGTCCCTACTTCGCCTGGTATGAGATCAGGTACCCTTACAATGACCACTTGAATGCCTAATCCTGAATTGTACTCTGCATCTTTAAAAAAAAAAAATATATATATATATATATATATATATATATATATATATATATATGAACAAGAAGCCTTAGGGAATATTTATATGACGATGCTAATTTTATACTGTTAACATTCCTCTTCATATTTTAGAAAGGAACCAAGTGTCCCAGGGGCAGGGTTAGGAGAAAGGGGATCGGCTGCAAGGAGCCTGAGGGGACTTCTGGAGTGGTGAAAGTGTTCTGTATCATGATTGTGGGGTAGTTACCTGACTCCATACATTTGCCAAAATGCATCAGATTGAGCACTTAAAATTGGTGAATTTTTAGCATTTAAGTTAAAATCTAAAAAAACTGATTTTTTAAAAGGAAGGAAGAGAAAAAGAAAGCAGAAGAAAGAAAGGAGGAGGAAGGGATAAAAGAGAACTGAGTCAAGAAACAGAACACTATGGTTTTGAATCTTTGCCTTCTCCACAACCCATGTTGAAACTTAATCCCCAAGGTGGCAGTACTGAGTGATGGGGACTTTAAGAGGTGGATGGATTAATCCACCCATGGATGAATGTATTAATGGCTCAATAGATTAATGAATTATCATGGGAGTGGGACTGGTGGCCTTATAAGAAGAGGAAAGAGCTAGCACATTAACACACCTAGCCTCCTCACCACGTGACCTTCTGAACCAACTCCGGATTCTCCAGAGGATGCTCCCAAGCGAGTAGGCACTCATCAGATGTGGCCATTCAAGCCTGGACTTTCCATCTCCAGAACCATCAGAAGTACATTCTGCTCCTTACACATCACCCAGTTTCAGGTATCCTGTCATAAGCAACAAAAAACTGACTACAGCAGAAAATTGGTACCCAGAAGTGGGGTGCTGATGATAAAGAATAGCTGAAAATGTGGAAAGTTTTGAAACTAAGTAAAGGGCAGCAACTTGAAGACTTTGGAGAAGCAGATAAGAAAAAGCCCGTATTTCTGTTAATGGCGCATTAAAGGTGGCTCTGGAGAGGACTTAGGACTTAGAATACAAGAAGACTATGGAAAGGCTGGAACTCCTTAGAGATTGGTTAGGTGGTTATGACAAGAATGCAGATAGAAATATGACCAGTAAAGGCCAGTCTCATGAAGTCTTAAATGGAACTGAGAAACAAGATACTGAACTAGAGTAAAGACTATCTTTGTTGTATTGGCAAAGGAATGGGTGAACTGTATTCATTGCCCAAGGGCTTTGTGGAAGGCAAAACTTGAGAGTGATGAACTAGGATATCTAGTGGAGGAACCATCCAAGCAGCAAAGCATTCAGACTGCTGCATGGCTACTGTTAACTGTTTACAGTAAGCTTCATCAGTACTTTTGGCCACTAATATTCTGGAATAAAGGAATTACTTAAAGATAGAATGTATAATAAAAAGGAAGCGAAATGAAAAGATTTGGAAAACTAACAGCCTGGTCTTGTAAAGAGTTAAAAAAAATACGTTCAGGTGAGGAAAGCCAGGTGCTATTCTTCAGGGAAGAGGAAGAAAGACACTTCACTGAAGGCATTTCAGAGATCTTCTATGCTACCCCATCCACCACAGGCCCAGAGGCCTAGGAGAGCAGAATGATTTCAGGGGACTGGCCCTGAGTGCTCTCTGTGGGTCGCTGTCTGGGGTCCCCTGGTCTTTCCTGCCATTGGTCAAGTGTCCCCAGATGCAGCTCATGCAGCAGCTCCAGAAAGTTCAAGTTGTAAACCTTGGCATCTTCCAAGTGCTAATTCTGCAGCCTTGCAGAAAGCAAGAGCTGTGGAAACTTGGCAGCCTTCACTCAGATTTCAAAGGATGTCATCCAAAGCCTTGGGGCCCAGGCAGAGGCTTGTCACAGGGGCGGGGCCCCCTCAGAGAGCCCTCAGTAGAGCAGTGCCCAGCAGAAATGTGAGACTAAAGTTGCTACAGGGAGTGGCCACTGGTGCTATACCTAGTGGAGCTGAGGGAGCAGGACCACAACTGGGACCCCAGGACTGTAGAGTCACTGGCAGCATGCAGCATCCATCAGGGGAAGCTTTAGGCACCAGAATTCAACCCATAAGAGCAGCCACATGGCCTGCACCTAGCAAAGCCATGGGGTGGGACTGCCTAACGCCTTGGGAACCCAACCACAGCCTCAGTGTATACATGAGGTAGCACTTAGCATCAAAAGAGATTATTCTCTAGCTATAAGATTTAATGTCTGCCTTGCTAGGTTTGGGACTTGCTTGGGGCCTGTTATTTCTTTCTTTGTCCTTATTTCTCACTTCTGGACTAAGGGTGTGTGTCTTACGCCTGTACCACCACTGCATTTTGAAAGTAGATAATTTTGCAGGCTCATAGACAAGATTCTGGACTTTGGTGCTGAAACAAGTTAAGACGTTGGGGCTATGAGGTTGGGGTGAATGTGCTTGTATGTGAGAAAGACATGAGTTTTCAGAGTCAAGGGATAGAATGCTGTGATTTGAATGTCTGGCCCCTCCAAAAATGTTGAAATGTAATCGGCAATGTGCCAGCATTGAGACGTAGGGCCTTTTATGAGGTGATTGATTCAAGAGGACTGTGCCCTCAGAAATGGATTAATGCATTTCCAGATTAATGAGTTAATGGGTTATCATAGGAGTGAGACTGTTAGCTATTTATTAGTATATTTATTTAAATTTTAGAGTTGTGGGGTATACGTAGGATTTACTCCATAAGTAAATTGTATGCAGGTGGAGTTCGGACTTCTAGAGAGCCCTCTCTCCCCATGGAAGTTGACGTGGTGTCCGGTGTGTGGTTGTGTGTTCCTTATTTTCCCTCCCCCCCTCACTCTCTCCCTCCTTTAGCAGTGCTCAGCAGTCGTTGTTCCCATCTTTTTAGTGGTGTGCCCAATGATTAGGGCCACGTATGAGTGAGAACATGCAGCATTCAGTTTTTTTGTTTCTGTGATAGTTCACTTAGAATGATGGTCTCCAGCTGCAACCATGTTGCTGCAGAGGACATGATTTTGGTTCTTCTTCTTTTTAAAAAAAAATTTTTTTTTATTGTAGAGACGAGGTCTCGCCAAGTTGCCCAGGCTGGTCTCGAAACTGTGGGCTCAGGCAATCTACTTGCCTCGGCCTCCCTAAGTGCTGGGACTACAGGCTGAGCCACCGAGCCTGGCCAATTTTGGTTCTTCTTTATGGCTGAGTAATATTCCAACATGAATATGTACTACATTTTCTTTATCCTGCCCACAGTTGCATTTGGGTTGGTTCCATGTATTTGCTGTTGTGAATAGTGTTGCAGTCAATGTGTGTACAGGTGTCCTTTTGGTATATTTCCAGAAGTGAGACTACTGGATCATATGGCAGTTCAAATTTTAGTTCTCTGAGAAATAGACTGGTGACTTTTTAAAAAGTCATCCTCTATTTCCCTAGCATGTTAGCATGCTCAGTCCTCTCATTATGTGTAGCACCCCGTGTTGCCCTGGGATTCTACAGAGAGTCCCTGGCAGAAAGAAGCCTCTCAACAGATTTAGCCCCTCAAACTTGGACTTCTGAGCTTCTAGAACTGTAAGAAGTAAATTTTGTTCTTTATCAATTACCCAGTTACAGTTATTCCTTTGTAAGCAACAGAAAATGGACTGAAATACAGATCTTGCATGTTTTGTGAATATAACTCTTTGGAGACAAAATGGAGTGAAGGCAGAGCTGACATCTACATTTCTGCTCCTGTCATACTATAACTACAAGTCCCAACAAGATGTCCTGGCATGATGTTTTAAGAGGATAAGAAATATCTTCTATTCCTGTCCAGCTTGATCTGCAAGCTCATTCCCCCTACTGACTCATGAAGGTAGGAATAAATACAGAATAAATGAAGGAGAAAAGGCAACCTTTCTACTAGTCAAACTAGAATACAGATAACTAGGAGAGAACTGATATTTCTCTGAAAGAGGTACATGGCAAATGAAGGTAAATTATAAGGGTGAATAAAACCCCAATCTGGCTGAATTTGTGACCTAAGTTCCTTCAAAGATTGACCTGAATAAAAAAACCTAAGACAACTTTTAAAATTGGAGTCCCATGTCTATATCAATTATCGCAAGGTACAACCAAATAGAAGAAAGGGATAAATATACACTAAAGAAGTTGGAAAATTGCTCTCCTTGCTTTTTAAAAAATTAATGAGTTGGAATCTCACTCTGTTGCCCAGGCTGGAGTGCAGTGGCACACTCACAGGACCCCACGGCCACCCCATGGCCACCCCAGCATCAGCCTGCTGGCCTCAGCCACCCCAGCATCGACCTGCTGGGCTCCGGCGATCCTTCCACCTCAGCCTTCCAAGTAGCCGGAACTAGAGGCACACGCTGCCACGCCTGGCTAATTTTTGATTTATTGAAGAGACGAGGTCTCCCCAAGTTGGCCGGGTTGGTCTTGAGCCCGTGGGCTCAGGCAATCCACTCGCCTTAGCCTTCCAAAGTGCTGGCATGACAGGCTGAGTCACCCAGCCCGGCCTCTTCTTTCTTCTTCACTGGGGCACTGAAGGCAGACTTCAACCCAAAGTGCCATGTCCTGGAAAAGGCCTCTGAGGCTGAGACTAAAGAAAGAACAAAGACACCAAAGAAAAGTATAGTGTTTTGTTTTGATTTCTTAACTGGTATAGGATTTTTAGCAATAGATGTTTCTTTTGGTTGCTGAAGCTGTTTTCTTTTCTTCTTTGCATCTTCCTGCCCTTCTCTTTGCCTAGCCAAATCTAAGCGATCCTCCAAGCCCCATGAACTTGGCTCCCTTCCCACTCCAGCCTACTTTAATCAGCTAATTCTCTGAATTTCTATTGTGCTCATCATCTTTACTGTTCAGTTTAGCACTGCATTCTTTTTCTAATTATTTACATATAACATTCACAATATGATCTAGTCTCATGTGGACTAAAGAAACACAGTTCATCAACCTGGACTATTTTCCTCAAATTTTCATTTTTTACTTGGATTTTTAATAGGCCACATTTTTCTCTGCCTTTCACTTACTTTTGACACAAGATACATAGATGTCAATTTCCTCACCTGTTTCCGGCTGAGGAAGTCCCTTCCCTGACAAGGTGGATACCTGGGTTAGGCTGCTGTGACCCAAGGGCTGCGGACTAGTCGCTTCCTGTGTTTGCATAGTTCTAGATTATCCCATATAATTGCCCTCTGCTCCCCTTCCTCCCATCCTGTCCCCTTCTAAGACTCTTGGCTTTGACCTTGGACCACTGTTCTGTGTGTTGTTGAGGAATACTCCAACACCAGTGGTGAAATCACCTCCTGCCCTCCCCCCATCCAGTGTCTCTGGCCTCGAGGAAGCTTCTCAACCTTGTTTTCATGTGCCTGGTCTGACTAGCCTACCCAGGCCGTGCCAGCTGGCACGGGTCTGCTGTTACTTAATGTGTTTTAAATTTGCTTTATTTATTGAAGGATTAGTTCTCAAGGGCTTTTAATTTAGTCATGCTTTGTAATTTTCTCCATACCTGGCACAGATCTGGCCAGATATTATTGTAGATTGATTACATGATGCCTTGCGCCTGCCCCAAGAAAAGAGAGGGTGTTGCCTAATTGCATTAAATGTACATGACAGAACATTAGATATACGTTTTCTCATTGTCTTGGAGTTTTGGCTGAGACCCAAAAACTGAGAACATGGAATGAGAAGAATCCACACATTTTCAAGACAGAATGTAGCCAGATGCCCTTGGACTGATTGTCATGGTTACGAGCAAACCTGGTCAATCACTCCCTTCCACCTACAAATAGAGGAGGAGTGTGGTCAGGGGATGGATGGCGAGAAGCTTTGTAAAATTAGTTGCTGGTTGCTGTGTTCACCACAACACGCCACCAACCCCCCATCTTTACTTCAGATAGAATGAGAGGGGTTCCAATGGACCTGCTTGGAGGAAAAAAAAAAAAAAAGCTTGTGTTCCTTACAGTATAAAGGCACAAAAAATTAGAAAAGCCTAAAGGTGAGAGGATGCCAGGTGAGAGCTGGGAGAGCAAAAACACAAGATGCCTGCATGAATCAGCCTTGACTTGCAGTAGGGCCATATGCTGGGTTTTCTTCCCTGGACAAAGGGGTACCAAGAAGTAGCCAAACTGAGGTTCTGTTGCCAGGCCGTAGTGATTGATAGAGAGCCTCTGTGCAATAGGGCTACCAAGGCAGAGATTAGAAAGCATGACACCCACACCTGAGAAGTAGGGTTCAAGTTGCTCAGCAGGGGAAGTAAGGTTGGAAGGTCTCCAGAGAACCCACAAAAATGCCTAAGGAGAGAAATCCAGAATCTGGGCTTCCACCATCCAGAGAGTAACAGAGCCAGACCATGATACCACCATATAAATCCTTTTGTATGCTACTCGCCACTTTTTCTCCCTCTGACTCTAGATAATGGTAGGAGAATGAAGACCCACCCACATCTTTTCCCTTCCCCATTGTAGGTGTCCAGGTCTGATTCCTGCCTGAATTGTGGAGAGTGGAGATATAAAACCAAATGTAAAAAACAAACTAATTACGTTTGCCGTGCATTTTCTGGTTTACTCAAATACTGTGCAGATGTTTGGAAAGCATGGATTTCAAATGTATTTCTTTTTTTTTTTTTGAGTTGGTGTCTCACTCCATCACCCAGACTGGAGTGCAGTGGCATGCTCTCAGTCACTGCAGTCTCGACCTGTTGTACTCCACCAATCCTTCTGCCTCAGCTTTCCAAGGAGCTGGAACTACAGGCAGGTGCTACCATGCCCGGCTAATTTTTGATTTATTGTAGACACAAGGTCTCGCCAGGTTGCCCAGGTGGGTCTCGAACCCGTGGGCTCAGGCAATCCACTTGCCTCGGCCTCCCAAAGCACTGGGATTACAGGCTAAGCCACTGAACTCTGCAAAATGTATTTCTTAATTTTAAAATATAAATGTTGGAAAAATGCTCCATATTTATGGATAGTAAGAAAATATTGTCAAGTTGGCAGTTCAACCTAGTCTATAGATTCAATACAATTCTAAACAAAATCCCAAATTATTTTTCGGATATTGACAAATTGATTTTAAAGTTTATACCAAGAGGCAAAAGACCCAGACTTGCCAATACAATATTGAAGAAGAACCACGCTAGGGCATTGACACTATCCTATCTCAAGATTCCCTGTAAAGCTCGAGTAATCAAGACAGTGTGATGTTGGTGAAAGAACAGACAAATAGGTCAGTGGAGTAGAACAGAAAGCCCAGAAATAAACCCACCTAAACTTAACTAATTTTTGTCAAAGGAGCGAAGTCAATGCAATGGAGAAAAGATAATCTTTTCAACAAATGGTGCCAGTACAATTGGACATCCACATGCAAAAACATGAATCTAGACAGAGACCTCACACTCTTCATGAAAACTAACTGAAAATGGACCACTTGGTATAAAACATAAAGCTATAAAACTTCAAGAAGATAACAAAGGAGGAAATCTAGATGACCTTGGGTTTGGAGATGCCTTTTTATATACCATACTAAAAACACGATCCATGAAAGACAGAATTAACAAATTGGACTCAAAACTAAAAATGTCTGTTCTGTAAAAGATTTTGTCAAGAGAATAAAAAGATAAATCACAGAACAAGAAAAAAAGTCGGCAGCCGGGTTTGGTGGCTCAGCCTGTCATCCCGCGCCTTTGGGAGGCTGAGGTGAGTGGATTGCCTGAGCCTGCGGGTTCGAGACCCGCCTGGGCAGCGAGACCTCATCTCTACAATAAATCAAAAAAATCAGCTGGGCGTGGTAGCGCATGTCTGTAATTCCGGCTACTCGGAAGGCTGAGGTGGAAGGATCGCCAGAGCCCAGCAGCTCGAGGCTGTGGTGGCCGGGAGTGGCCACTGCACTCCAGTCCGGGTGACAGAGTGAGACTCCAACTCAAAAAAAAAAAAAAAAGAAAGAAAGAAAAAAAGTTGGCAAAAAATATATCTGATAAGAGACCTACTCAAAATATATAAAGACGTTTTAAAATAACAATAAGAAAACAAACAACCCCATTAAAAAATAGTCCAAAGACATTAGCAGATCAAAGAAGACATACAGGTGGCAGATAAACACATGATGGACCATATCACATGTCATCAGGGAAACACAAATTAAAATAACAAGATACCACTACACACTTATTAGAATGACCAAAATCCAAAATACTAACAATATCAAATACTGGTGAAGATGTGGAGCAACAGGAACACTCATTGATCGCTCATGGAAATGCAACATGATACAGCCACTTTGGAAGACAGTTTAGAAGTTTCTTACAAAACTAGACATACTGTAGCCATATGATCCAGCAATCAACCACAGTCCTTGGTATTTAGCCAAGGAAGCCAAACTTATATCCATGTAAACCTGCACACAGATGTTTACAAAGATTTTCTTCTTAATTACCAAAAGTTGGAAACAACCAAAATGTACTTCAGTACATTGAATGGTTAAATAAGCTGAATGGTTAAATAAGCTGTGGCACATCTAAACAATGGAATAATAACATATAAGAATAATGGAATAATAACATATAATTTCATTAAGCAATGAAAAGATATGGGGCACATGTAAGTACATATCACCAAGGAATAAAAGCCAGTCTGAAAAAGCTATATATGTCCTCTATGATTCAAAATATGACACTCTGGAAAAGGTGAAACTATGGAAACAGTAAAAATATCAGTGGTTGCCAGGGACTAACAAGAAGAAAGGGATAAATATTTGAACCACAGAGGACTTTTGGTGCAGTGAAACTACTCTGTATGATACTATAACACTGGCTACGTGTCATTATACATTTGTCCAAACCCATAGGATGTACACCAAGGGTAAATCCCAATGTAAACTACGGACTTTGAATGGTGATGACATGTTAATGTAGGTTCATCAGTTGTGGCACATGCATCACTCTGGTGGGGGGAGTTGATAATGAAGGAGGGTGCTGTGCATATGTGGGAGCAGGGAGTAGATGGTCCTAAATTTTGCAGTGACCCTAAAGCAGTTCTATAAAATAAAGTCTATTTTATATGTGTATATATACATATATGTATGTGCGTATATAGAAGTATGCATGTATATGGGTACATACATGTGTATTTGTACATATATGTATTTGTATACATTTATGTATCCACATATATAATAGACTTTGTTTACATTTATATAGACTCTATGGAGGAAGGGAAAAACAAGGGACAAAGGGAAGGAAGGAAGGAAGGAAGGAAGAAAAGAAAAAGTTAGGAAGGCAATTGTTATGTCTGACAGTTGTAGGCTCCAGCTAGTGGCTTGAGCCTTACCATTTATTACAGCTCTGCCTCTCAGTAGGCTGACTTAACATGATTATAACTGAAGACGAGCAGGATTTCATTCTAATCTTTACCAAAGTTGGTTATTGCTTTGGGGACCTTGCTTTGCAATTTTTAAACATAACTGCTTCAGTGAATCTAAGTATTTATCCTCAATGTTGGAAGACACACTGACAGGCACACTAAATCCTGACTCGTAGCACCAGAACTCCATGAAATCAAGATTATATTCACGTGAGCAAGAAAGAGGCCAGGTGAGTGCGACAGGTCCAGGTCAGCAATGCAAAGCAAAGATATTTTGACTTTTAAAAAATAATGCAGAAACCCAAGAGCCTTTTTCATTTGGGAAGTCTACTACCAATCTTACGAATAATAAATACGGAAAAACAGTGAGAGTATAAGAACGGCTAAAGTAAACTTCCTGTATCAAGAATGGTTCTTTCTTCTTGTCTGAGAGTCATGCCTTCAGTGTTTCTGCCATCATCTTTTTACTTATTGGGTTATTTATGTAGTTCCTGCAAATAAACTAAATTTTTCAGTTGACTTTACCTATTCTTAGAATGTATTCATTTTTAATAAAGGAATGTTTGCTTGACACTACATTGGCTTCTGGTAATATAGCCTGTCAGGCTATGTATGGACAGGAAAATCCTCAGAAGTTAATGAGAAGCAGCCCAGAGATCAGGAACTACTGAACTCAGAGGATGATTTCTTTCAGGATCACGAATGCAGAAGGCACCCTTTACACAAAGCAGGTTGTCAGGCCACATAAGATTGTCAGTTTAGGAGACCAGAGTTGCTTTATGCAGAAGACTTCGTGTTTTCAGTGGTGGAAGGTACTTCCGTGTATCTTATTGACTACCACTAAAATAGATTTTAAACTATTTTGAATATTTCTGTAGCATTACACTTTTGACTCATATCCTAACCATGCCCTGGAAACTTCTTGGACTTATTTTGGCCCCTGTTCTAGGAGTCGTATCCCTTCCACCTTTCTCGTTAGTAGGCTTTTTACTCACAATATAACTTACTGACTTCTTAATGAAATTACCTAGGTAAATCATGAACCATCACTTGGAGCTAGGCATGTATCTGCTCTCTCCCACAAAACAGGGATCTGTTAGTAAGTAAGGAGAGAATGTGCTGAAGAGAAGTGAACTGTTAGACGTAGAGGAAAAGGATGAGGGAAAGTAGTCCGGGATGAATGCCTTCTGACTGTAAATAAAACACCCACATGGCAGGCACTAGGAGGGAAAACCACAAATATAAACTGTGCACTTGATCTAGACCACTGTTTCTGAGATTCAGAATTCTTAAATCTCAGTATTTACTAATGTTAAAATATTAAGAACATTACTTCTAATTTTCATATTATTCATTGGAAAAAAAATGTATATTTTATGAATGTTTGGCAGCCAGCCTCGGTGGCTCAGCCTGTAACCCCAGCACTTTGGGAGGCTGAGGCAAGTGGATTGCCTGAGCCCATGGATTCAAGACCAAACCCGGGCAATTTGATGAGACCTTGTCTCTACAATAAATAAAACATTAGCCAAGTACGGTATTGCGTGCCTGTCGTTCCGGCTACTACCTGGAAGGCTGAGGCAGATGGATCACTGGAGCCCAGCAGGTTGACGCTGGGGTGGCCATGAGTGTGTCATAGCACTCTCCAGCCTGGGCAAGAGTGAGACTCCAACTCAAAAAAAAGAAAAGAATGTTTGGCTAAAATCTCTGTTCACTCAGACACACACACACACACACACACACACACACACACACACACACACACACACACACAAATCAATGTAAGTTTAAGAACTGAAAATAATACATTAGAAATAAAAGACTTTAAAAAAATTTTTTAAACTTCTTTCAGAAAGAGAGTTTTCCAAGGCAGGTAAGGGAATAGGTGCTGAGGAACTTCTGGTGAAGTTGTTGAAAGAACAGATAAACAGGTCAAAAGAGAGCCCAGAAATAAACCCACATATAGTCAACCAATCTTTAACAAAGGAGCAAAGTCGATGGAGAAAAGTTTGTTTTTTTCCACAAATGGTGCTGGAACAACTGGACATCCACATACAAAAAACGAATCTAGATATTTAGGCATAAATTCCAGAACTTGGAAAAATTGCTGAGTCTGTTGATGTCTCTGTGTTCTCATCTGGAATTACAAAGTAACAGTTGGTTTTTCTTTGTAATTAAATGAGATAATTGATATAAAACAGTACAGTGTTTGGTTGTTAGATGTAGCTGCTGTTACAAAATAAATTCCAGGTATTATCTCTTTATCTTGACGTCAGTAAAACCAATATCACTGGTGGCTCTCTGAAAGAATAACTAGGAGCCTAGCTCTGTTGTCAACTTGACCGACTTGACCATGTGAGCTGGAATCCAGGTTCTACTACTGGCCGAATCATCTTAGGCAATATACTTACCCCCTCTTGTCTACTAACCACACATTACACAAACACATGCATACACACATGGAGCATTAAACAATCTGCAGAGAATGCTTTGGAGAGATCAGATTTAACCAACTTATGAAAGGGGTAGTAGAAATTAGGAGTAAGATTTCTCCTTTGGTTAATTTGCCCCATGCACAGTTTATATGTATGGTTTTTTTCTCCTAGTGCCTGCCATGTGGATGCTTTATTTGCAGTCAGAAGGCATTCATCCTGAACCACTTTCCCTCATCCTTTCCCTCTGCGTCCAACAGTTCACTTCTCTTCAGCACATTCTCTCCTTCCTTACTAACAGATCCCTGTTTCTGTGGGAGACAGCAGATAGGAGCCTAGCTCCAAGTGATGCTTCATGATTTATCTAAGTAATTGTGAAAATTCTGATCCCTATTTCCCTGGGCTTCTTTATAGAAGAGAGAGTGGCTATATAACCCAATTCTTGCTAACAATATTGAAGAAGAGATTGCTGCAGGATAAACACGAAGATGAAAGCCAATATCTTAGGGATGGAGGAAAGAGAACAAACACGGGCCCTTATTACTACTAACAATAGGAATACTGAACACAGTTTATTTGTTTGCAGGTTTGTTTTTTTTAACAATATATCCCAGGAGTACTGTTTAGTCAAATTGCTGTGTTTTATTTTTATTATTTTATTTTATTTTATTTTTGAGTTGGAGTCTCACTCTGTCGCCCAGACTGGAGTGCAGTGGCTGCTCCCGGCCACTGCAGCCTTGACCTGCTGGGCTCCGGCGATCCTTCCGCTCAGCCTTCCAAGTAGCTGGAATTACAGGCATGCACTACCATGCCCGGCTGATTTTTTGATTTACTGTAGAGATGAAGTCTCTTGAAGAGATGAGGTCTTTTGATTTATTGTAGCGATAAGGACCAGGCAAGTCTCGAACCTGCAGGCTCAGGCAATCCACTCACCTCAGCCTCCCAAAGGCGTGGGATGACAGGCTGAGCCACCGAGCCCGGCAAATTGCTGTGCTTTAAAGTCCCATTTTGTAAGGTTTCTCTGTGTCATTAAACCACCAGTTTGATGTACAGGTAGATTCATTTGTTTATTTTTGTTTTCAATCTGTAGGAACGTTCCCCCATTCTGTCCCAAGTCCAAAGGTAGAAGGCTTATGTCTCAGTCTAAAAAAACAGGCAGGGAGAGTGAATTTTCAGGTACTCTCTTGTTCTTTTCGGGCCTCCAATGAATTGGATGTTTCTTCTCAAACTGGGGACAACAGTCTACTCAGTCTACTGATTCAAATGTTATTCTCATCCACCAATATCACAAACATATCCAGAAATGATGTTTAACCAAATTTCTGGGCACACTGTGGCCTAGTCAAGTTGATACAAAATTAACCATCACACATACAGTCTACACTACTGTACTGCTTGCCTTTACCACTTGGCACTGTATCTTGGTGATTACTCCATAGCAGTCTTCCTCATCCCCTTGAGGAATGCTCCAAAATGTGACTATAGCATGCTGCTCTAGCATATGAGCGTGCCATAATTTCTTCAGCCAGTTCCCTGAGGATATTATGATTATTTCCAGTATTTTACAAATAGTCTAACAAAAAAACATCGTATGCATATCTTTCTGTATTTTTACTTAAGTGTTTTTAAGATAGATTCCTAAAATTGGGATCGCTGGGTCAAAGGGTAAATGTGTAAGCAATTTTCCCAGGCATGGCTAAATTCTTCCCCATTGGTGTTACACCAGTATACTCTGATCACCAATGTAGTATTTACAAGTCTGTTTTCCCACAATCTTGACACTAGTGTGTAGTCAAACGTCTAAATTTTGGCCAAGTTGATAATTCAAAAATGGTATTTAAGCGAAATTTGAGTTTACAAATAAAATAGTTTTTCTTTTTTAGAGAGGGATTGAAGTGTTTTCATGGGTTTAGAGTAATATTTGTATTTTTCTCCATAAACTGCCTGTTTATCTCTTTTTTATTTTTTATTTGTTTTAATTTTATTATAGAGAGGTAGGTTATAAGTAGACTTCTTGCAGGTGAAGTTTGGGCATCTAACTGGCTCTTAACCCCCCTGGTAATGACCCAAGTACCCTTTGTGTTGTCATTTGCCCTTTACCTTACTCCTTCCCTACCTCTCCTAGTAGTGTCCAGTGACTGCTGATCCCTCCCTTGTGCTAACGTGACTAATGTTCAGGTGTCATTTATGACTGAGAACATGTGGTATTCACTTCTTTGTTTCTGTAATAGTTCATTTAGTATGATGGTCTTTATCTCCATCCAGGTTGCTGCGAAGTCCATGATTTTGTTCTTTATAGCCATGTAATACTCCATTGTGTATATGTACTTTTTTTTATCCAGTCCACTTTCAATGGGAAGTAGGGTTGGTTCCATGGTTTTGCTATCGTGAATAGTATGGTTACAGACATGCAGGTGGAGGTGTCTTTTTGGTAGAACAATTTATATTCCTCTGGGCATATTCCCAGGAGAGGGATTGTTGAACTGTATGGAAGGTCAATTTTTTGTTCTTTTAGGAATTGCCACACTGCTTTCCACAGAGGTTGAACTGGCTTGCATTCCAACCAACAGATAGAAGCATTCCCTTTTCTCCACACCCATGCTAATATTTATTGTTTTTTGACATGTTAGTGATGCCATCCTTACCAGAGTTAGGTGGTATCTCATTGTAGTTTTGATTTGCATTTATCTAATGATTAGTGATACTGAACAGTTTTTCATGTGTCTGTTGGCGGCTTGTAGGTCATTTTTTTGAGAAGTGTCTGTTCATGTTCTTTGTCACTTGTTAATGGGATTGTTTTTTTCTTTTACTTCACTTGAGTTGCTTTTAGATCCTGGATGTTAGGCCTTTGTCAGATGCATAATTTGCAAATATTTTTCCCATTCTGTGGGTTGTCTCTTTACTTTCTTGATGGTTTCTTTTGCTGTGCAAAAGCTTTTCAGTTTCATGAGGTCCCACTTTAGCTTAGTTTTTATGCGATTAACTTTTAGGAACTTGGTCAAGAGTTCATAGCCGACCTTGATGTGCATAAGAGTGTGTCCTATGTTTTCTTCTAGGATTCTTATAGTTTGAGGGTTTTATGTTTAGGTCTTTGATCCATTTTTGTATATGGTGATAGATAGGTGTCCAGCTTCACTTTTCTCCATGTGGTCAGCCAGTTTTCCCAGCACCATTTGCAAAATATGGTCTCTTTCACCAGTGTTTGTTATTGGTGGCTTTGTTGAAGATGAGTTGGTTGAGAGCCCATATTTTTGCTTCCAAAATCTCTGTCCTGTTCCATTGGTCTATATGTCTATTCCTGTACCTATACCAGGCTGTTTTGGTTACTGTAGCCTTGTAATAAAGTTTAATGTCTAGAAGTGTGATGCCTCCCACTTTGTTCCCTTTGCTGAGAATTGTTTTGGTTATTTGTGCTTTTTTTTTTTTTAATTCCATATGAATTCCTGTAGTCATTTCCAGGTCTGAGAAAAATGATGTGGGCAATTTTATGGGTATTGCACTGAATCTGTAGATTGCCTTGGGCAGGATGGACATCTTGACAATATTGATTCTTCCAGCCCATGAGCATGGGATGTTTTTACATTTGTTTGTGTCATCCTTGATTTCTTTGAGTAGCATTTTATAGTTCTTTGGTAAAGGTCTTTCCCTTCTCTGGTTAGGTGGATGCCAAGGTATTTCATTTTTCTGTGTGTGACTATTGAGAATGGGATTGTGTTTTTTATTTGATTTTTTTGCCTGCTTGTTGCTGTTGTATAGAAATGCAACTGTTTTTGCATGTTGATTTTGTAATCTGTGACTTTACTAAAGTCATTTAAAGTGTAAAGAGGCTTTTGACAGACTCTCTAAAGTTTTCAAGGTATGAAATTATGTCGTTTGCAAAGAGAGATAGCTTAGCTTCCTCTTTTCCTATTTGGATATCCCTGTTTTCCTTCTCTTGACTGATTGCTCTGGCTAGGACTTCCAGTCCTATGTTGAACAGGAGAAATGACAGTAGGCATCCTTATTTTGTTCCCATTCTTAGAAGGAAGTCTTCCAGATTCTGCCCATTGAGCAGATGACTCACTGTTTTGAGGAATATTCCTTAGGTGATCAAGGATTTTTATCAAGAAGAGATGCTGAATTTTGTCAAATGTTTTTTTCTGCATCTAATCATATAATCATGTGGTCTTGGTTTTACATCTATTAATGTACTAAATTGTGTTTATGATATTGTGAATGGTGAACCAGGCCTGCATTCCAGGAATGAAGCCCACCTGCTCATGGTGGATGATTCATGAGATGTGCTGTTGGATCCGACTTGCTAGAATCTTGCTGAGAATTTTGGCATCTATGTTCATCAAGGAGATTGGCCTGTAATTCTCTTTGATTGTTGAGTCTTTGCCAGGTTTGGTTATCAGTGTGATGCTAGCTTCATAAAATGAGTTGGGGAGAATTCTGTTGTTCTCAATTGCCTGGAATACTTTCAGTAAGATTGGTATAAGATCTTCTTCGTATGTTTTATAGAATTCAGCTGGGAAGCCATCTGGTCTGGGGCTTTTTTTGGCAGGGAGATTTCTTATGACTGAGTCAATTTCCTGGATTTTTATAAGTCTGTTTTAGTTTCAATTTCTTCTTGCTTCAAACTTGTGAGGTTGTGTGATGTCAGAAGATCCTCCATTTCCTTTAGGTTTTCTAGTTTATTTGCATATAAGTGTTCATAGTAATCTCTTACAATCTTTTGAATTTCTTCAGGATCAGTTGTGACTTCAACTTTTGAATTTCTATTTGTGTTTATTTTGACTTTCCCACTCTCTTTTTAAGTCAATGTGGCCAAGGATTTGTCAAATTTGTTTATCCTTTCGAAGAACCAGTTTTTTTGTCTTGTTGATCCTTTTAACGATATTTTTGTCTTCTACATCCCGCAATTATGACTTTTATCTTGGTGATCTGGATAATTCTGCTAGAGTTAGGATTTAGATGACCATGCCTTTCCAGTTTCTTTAGGTGTGCCATTAGTCTGTTACTTGTGATATTTCTGTGTTCTTAATGAATGCACGCAATGCTATGAATTTTCCTCTTAACACTGTTTTCATGGCATTCCAGAGATTCCAATAAGATGTGTTTTTGTTTTCATTTGTTTCCAGAAAGCTTTTTATTTTTATCTAGTTTTCCATGTTGACCCGGAAATCATTCAGTAGCATGCTTTTCAGTGTCCATGTCTTTGTGTGTTTTGGGGGGATCTTGTTGATAGTGATATTTATTTTTATTCCACTGTGATCTGAGAAGATGCATGGTATAATTTTGATCTTTTGGAATTTGTTTATGCTTGATTTATGTCTGTGACTATGATCAATCTTGGAGTATTTTCCATGTACTGATGACTAGAATGTGTACTCAGTTGATGCTGTTCTGTGATGAGTGTTCTGTAGATGTCTATTAAATCCATTTGATTGAGCATTCAGTTGAGGTTCTGAATTTCATTGCTGGTTTTTTGTCTTGATGATCCACCTAAAGTGTCAGTGGGGTTTTTGAGTCTCTAACTAGAATTATGTGAGAGCCAATGTCCTCTCTTAATTTACTTCACAGTTGTTTCATAAAGCCTGGTGCTCCTGTGTTGAGTGCATATATGTTAAGATGGATATTTCTTGCTGGTGGATTGAACCTTTTATCATTGTGTAGTGTCCTTCTGTGTCCTTTTAAACTTTTGATAATTAGAAGTTTGCTTTGTCTGGTATCAGAATAACTCCACCTTCTCTCTTCTGTTTTCCATTTACCTGAAAGATCTATTTACAGCCTTTAACTTTAAGCCTGTGGGTGTCCTTTGCAGTAAGATGAATTTCCTGGAGGCAGCAGACTGTTGAGTCATGCTTCTTTATTCAGTTTGACACTCTGTCACTTCAGTGGCACATTTTGTCCACTCACATTCAAACTAATTATTGAAATGTGAGAGTTTCTTCTTGTCATAGGGCTCTTGGGGGTTACTTTGTTTCCTTTTTACTTTTGCATTTGTATAAGTGTGTATTTTCATTTTTGTGAGAGCTCTGTATGCTCTGTTAACTCTGTGTTTACCTGTACTTTTGCAATGGGTATGGCTGTTTTTCTATTTTTCTGTGTTCAGCACCTTTTTAGCATCTCCTGAAGGGCTGGTCTAAAGGTGGCATATTTTGCTAGGGACTGGATGTCTGGGAAGGATTTTAAATCTCTGTAACTGATGAAGTTTATCTTGGTGGGGTGAGAAATTCTTAGCTGGAATTGCTTATCTTTAAGAACATTAAAAATTGGGCCCCAGTCCCTTCTGGCTATTAGTGTTTCTGCAGACGTCTGGAGCAATTCTGATGAGTTTTCCCCAGTATACTTGGCCTTTTTTCTTGTTGTCTTTAAAATTTTTTCTTTCATGCTTACCTTGTGGAGGCAGATTACTATGTGTCCTGGAGATGATCTTCTCATATGATACCTTGCAGGGGTTCTCTGAATCTCTTGCACTTGAATGGTTGCTCTCGTGTGAAATATGGGAAGTTTTCTTGGATGACCTCATGGAATGTTTGTTTGATGGTGTCCTCATTTTTTCTTTCTGCTTTGGAGACACCAATCAGGTGTAAATATGGCTTCTTGATATAGTCCCACATCTCTCAGAGGCTTTACTCCTTTTTTAGTTTTTTCTATGTTTTTGACAGCCTGGGTTAATTCCATATTTTAGTCTTCAAGCTCTGAGATTATTTCCTCTGCTTGGTTGATCCTGTTTCCTATGTTTGTTACTGCATTTTAGATTTCCAAGATAGAGGTCTTCATTTCCATTATTTCAGAATAAATTTTTCTGAAATGAGCCAAACTCCAATTTCAGTGAGTTTCGCTTCTAGTTTCTTCTGGTTCTCTCTGTTCATTTTAGCCATCCAGTCTCTGATTTCTGTGACTGTCATCTGGGCAAGGTCATTCCGGGGAGTTTCCATTGTCTGTGCTTTGATAACTGCTTTTTCGGGTGGTGTCTCTTTAGGACCTAGAGGGTTGCTTATGATTTTCAAAGATTTTCCCTCATTTGTGACAGGCCTCTCTTCCCTCTCTGTAATTCCTCTTTATTTTTTTGGCTCTGAAGCTAGTCAATGGCCCACATTTCTAGGGCCCTTTCTGTCATTCAACCTAGGTTACTCAGTGATAGAGGGAGGAGGCATCCACTTCTGCTTCTTGTTCCACCCTGTGGCAGGTTTCTCTTCCGTGGATTTTCTTTCCCACTGTTAATCTAGTTGGGTTAGTTTTCAGACCCTGCTGCTAGCCCTCTGCAAGGAGTGAGTAGGAGGATGGGGTCCCCCATCTGCTGTCTGCAGTTTGCAGCCCAGAAGCCTTTCCACCAAGAAAGCCTTTGGGTGTCTTTTGTGTCAAACCCTCCCTGTTCACGTCTGCACTCTGCTCTTGAAAAAGAGCAAGTTCCCTGCTACAGGGCAGGGGTGAATCCACCTTGTAGGCATGCAGGACTTGGAGGTGATTGTTTCAGATCTGGCTGGGAAAATGGCCACCAACTGCTAACAGCAGGCACCAGCTGGGTTCACTCTGCAGGTGGGCTTTCCTGCTTGGGAACTGCACGTGGCTCTGCTGGTGGAAGCCATGCTCACTGAGGCTGACAAGGAGTGGGTTTGGTTCCGCTTGGGCTTTGGTTGCCTACCACTGTGGCTTGATCAGGACTCCTTCCATTTGGGACTGACAACTCACACATGGCTGGGAGGGGATGAACCAATTCAAAGCATCTTAGAATCACTCACCCACTCTCCTTCACTGGGCAGGTCTTCAGTTTCTGTGCAAGCCTGGTGTACAGTGGGAGATGGGTTGCCTGGATTCCCACCTCTGCCATCGCTTTCTGAACTCTGTGTGTTCAAAGAGAACTTGCTGAGTGCAGGGTGCTTCGCTTGTCCAGAAATGTTTGGGGTATCTCCATCTATCATCAGCTGGGTCCTTACTCTCTGCCTTGATCAGTGAGAGCGTTGCCAATCTGCTACTCCATGGTGGCCATCTTGGATTCGCTCCTATTTATATCTTTTGCCCATTTTAAAAAATTAGGTTGTTGATACTTTTCTTCTCAACTCTTAGAAGTTCTTTGTATAGTTGAGATAGTTACCCTTTGCATATGACACAAGTTGCAAATTTTTTTTTCAGTTTGTCATTGCCTTTTAAAATTTGCTTATAGTAGGTTTTTGTAATACAAAAGTTATTATTTTCATGTAGTCACATTTATTAATATTTTCACCTAGAGGTTTAGATTTTAGAGTCATCAATTTTAGCAAAGTTTCATCCACTACCAGCTTATGAAGCAATTATTCATGTTTTCTCTTAGTCCTTGTATGGTTTTTTTAGTTTTAACTTTTAAATCTCTGGTGTATTTTAATTTATTCTAGAGTAGTATACAATAGATCCAATTTTATTTTTTAATACAATTACCCAGTTATTCCAACACTTACTAAGAAGGCCATCTTCTCTCCATTGTTTGGAAACATCATCTTTGTCACATGCTAAATTCCCATATATCATTGAATCTATTTTTAAGTTTATTATTTGTCTGTTTATCTATTCACTCTCTAATAATATAGAACACTATATTTTAATATTAGATAATACATTTACTTAATGCTAAAAATAATTTCCACAATGTATCTTCATTTTTCACTTCCTTGCTTTCTTCTATTTTTCTGCTCTTCAATATTTTTTGGGGGGGAGGACGGCTCTCTTGCTTGTTATAATTTACTTATGCTGCTCTAGAAAACACTATGAGAATTTTTTTTAGTAAGAATATTACATTTATAAATTGATTGAGGAGCATTGGCATTGTGGGTTTTGAGCTTTCCTATTCAAAGCAAGATGTGTATGATTCCTTTGCTGGAGTCTATTTTTGGATCTTTCAGAAATGTTTTCTAATTTTCATCATGGAACTCTATATGTCCTGTTAAATTATACCTAGATATTCTGTTATTATTACTCCCATTATTTTTACTACTGTAAATAAGGTCTTTCCTTCCATTTAGCTTTGTTAGATATTGTTTATATGCATAAAGAATAATAATTTCTCTATGTCCACTAAATTCTATTACTTCTATAGTGTTTTTACATTGATTCTTTAAAATGTTCCAATATTTAATAATTATTCCTTCTGCAAGTGCAGATACTTATGTCTCTTCCTTTCTAATTATTATGCCTGTAACTGCTTTAGACTGGCCAATTGCATTGCTAAATGCCTTTGACACTGTTGAGAAGTGTGACGATAGGATCTTTTGCTTGTTTTTTATTTTGGTGGGAAATCCTTTAATGTGCCTCCACTAAGAAAGATGCATCACTGCCACTTTTATTCTTACTTTTCTGAGACCCATTTTCTTTTCTTTTCTTTTTTTGAGTCGGACTCTCAATCTGTCACCTAGACTGGAGTGCTGTGGCACGGTCACCGCAGCCTCGACCTGCTGGGCTCTGGCGATCCTTCCGCCTCAGCCTTCCAGTAGCTGGAACTACAGGCGTGCGCTACCACGCCCAGCTAATTTTTTTGATTTATTGTAGAGATGAGGTCTCGCCAAGCTGGCCAGGTGGGTCACGAACCCGCGGGCTCAGGCAATTCACTCACCTCAGCCTCCCAAAGCGCGGGATTACAGGCTGAGCCACGGAGCCCAGCCCTCAGTCCCATTTTCTTCCTATTCTTAAGTTTCTAACAAAAAACTATCTTTTCTCACCTTAGCTCTGAGGGTGGCTATCTCCAGCCTTCTGCAAGATGGGTGGAAAGAAATGACCACCTCACTGTTTACACTAGGAGCTGCAGCTGGAAACTAACCTGGGCATCCACTGGAAGAAATAGCATGACCAACTCCCATTCCCCCACAGAAACACAGCCACTCAACTGTGTCCTTACTCTTTACCTTTCCCCCATGGCCTTTCCAAAGCTAACATTCTGAAAAGTTCATGTTAGATTACTGTCTTCTAGTACTCTCTCTTAAAGCGAGTTGGGACTAGTCACACAAAGGATTGATATCTCAAATGCTTAACATTCCTGTCTGAGTTCACGCTATCTCATCAACTTGACCAGAAATCAGTTGACACAGGTACCCACACATGTTAAAACAATAACAACAAGCCTCTCAACCTCAGTGTTCCTATGAACACAAATACCTTAATGTGAAGAAACCCTAAGTTGATGAAGAGTAATATGTAATATGTAACTGGCTTGCTATAGTAGCGGGAAGTGTAAATGTGAATAGATGTGCTTTAGATGCCTTGTTATTGCAGCTTGTTGCTAAGAGTTTTTAACCATGCAACAGAAAATTTTTTCTCTTTTGTAAAAATTATAGCTTAGATTAGGAAGACTGTTCCAGTAACCTAAGTCAAAATAAATATCTAACATTTATCTCAGTGGTACATGAAAGATACTTGACAGATATTGATTCACTAAATAAATGAGTACATTCATATTCCTGATTCCAAATAAGGGGCTTAAATTCAATGACAATATTTCAAACAGTATTTCCATTTTTATGCTAATTTTTATATGATCCCCATAAGATTGATCAGTTATGGATTCTCATTTTTAATCTGGTGCTCTTTCCACTGTGTCAGTTTTTAGCAGGGTATGTTTTGTGTTTGACCGCTCTATGCCCTGAGCTAATTGGACTGCTTTGATGGTGTTTTGTTCTGTTTTTACTTATTTTATTATTATTTTTAATGAGTGAAGAGTACAACCCAATTCAGAGCTGTTATACAATTTATCTAGATAAGACCTTTAAAAAACTGCATAAAGCAATAATGTAAAGTTTGTTGAAAATAAGGAATGTTGTTTATTCATATGCAGAAATCTGATCCAAAAAGAGAAATCAGTCCAGAAGTTTTTCCTTGCCTCCACTATGGAGGAATCTCTTTTTACATGAGATAGCAGCTTCCATCAAAGAGATACTTTTAGCTCAAAGTCCTAGGAAAAGAACTCAGGATGTTCCTGGAGTGCTTCCCAAACAGTCTGACTTTATAGCTATGGGGAAGTCGTTAACTGCACCATGTCCCTCATATGGCTTTCAATTCCAGAAGTTGGATTTTTTTCCCCTAACTTTCCAGAGTCCTCAGTCTGGAACATAAACTGCTTGGACAAGATAGGAGAGTTCAAAAGTAATTGTGAGGAGCATATTCAGATTTAAACACTGGAGCATTTTTCTGACAATTGATATTTGTTTGACCTGCTTATGCATTATGAAAGCTCAGACACGAGACATCTGGCAGTCACATGCTGCCTACAGCAGAACAGCCTGTCTTGTGTACAAAGTGCAGAAGCCAGTGACCTGGCATGTTAGAGAGAGACAGAACTCAGATTGACATGAAATTTTGGTAATGCACTTTGAGCATGCATTTGAGGCATGAGAATGGTGGAGGAACTTGTGTGCTCAAGGGCTCAAAGCAGTTACCATGTCCAGATTAAACACAGAGCTTTAATCTGCCTAATGAGTGCCCCACTTCCTGAGAAACAGTAAGAGAAACTCACTACAGCCTTGGTTACCATGCAGAGTGAGCCATGGGAGTCTGCAGTTCTATGAAAATACAGGCAGAGAAACCAATAATAGTTTAGAATAGTCATATAAAATCTAGATTGCTAGGAATCTGAGACACAATAATACAAAGTCATTGGGCTCAATAACTGTATTCTGTTATTCTATCCCACAATACCTTGTGATTATTTATACAGTTATATGGAAATGCACCTCGTGAGAGAGACAGAAACTTAGCAGGTTGCTTGCCTATCTGATGGTGTTTTTTTTGCTTTGTAAAGTAACTCACATAACAGAGTTGTTGTGGGAATTAAATGATTAAATATACTTCAAAAAGCTAGTGTTACACCTGACTGCAGTTTTGCTTGTTGTTGTTGGTGTTGTTGTTGTTGTTTGGTGAAACTCTAAGATGTGCATGGTGTGTGTCTGTGGGTAAGATAGTAGGAGGCACTGAGTAAACAGAGGAGATGGAAAGCAAATAAAATTTGTATTTTTACTACTACTAAGAAGGCCTGTAAGGCCTGAGAAAATGCAAATGATAGCTATGTTACTACAGGTAGAAACAATATGGGAGATAGTAGTTGCATTATGTTTTGTAATTATTATGCTATATCTGGAGTTCTGTATTAAAATAAAGACATAGTATTGGCAGAGTATGCTAAAAAGTTTTATCAGACATTTAGTAGATCTTCTCGCACAAATCTTTCATGTATGGGGACTTCTTCCCGTCATTCTCACCCAGAAGAAAAGATATTCCTCCTTGGGAAACATCTTAGAATCTCAGAGTTAGGAGAAAAATGGGGGAGAGGACCCTACTGTCCTCCCAGACAAGCCAAATCTCTCCCTGAGCAGTTTGTATCTCCATCCAGCTTGGAATCACTAGTTCAGAAAATGATCCATGTTGTAAAGAGTCTCTAGACCATCTCACTGTTAATGGTTGAGGGATTTAGGCATCAGACTTAATGAAGACTAAAGGCAGACATCGTAGCTGTCAATGGGAGAGAATTTGTTGCTACAGATGGGACAATCGAGATCAGTGGGAAGAAGTTATGTAAAGATAAGTTTTTGTTCCAAATAAAGTGAGTTACACTCAACAATGAGCATTAACATTGCTACGGCCTGCAGATATTTTGGACCCCTGTTCATTAAAAGCATTCCAGGAGAAGCCAGATGGTTACTTGACAGTAATATTATAGCAGTAACTACACAGTGAATAAAAGAGTCAATTAAATGAGCTTTGAAACCCGGGAAGCTGTGATTTGTAGGATGAAGTATACTAATTCTATTAATCTTATAGACATCAAAATATGTATTTCTAGTGGCATTACGTATATTTGAGCAACAGTGTAGTACTTCAAGACTGTACCTGGAGTGCCTGAATGAGTGGTTAGAAATGCTCTTACTGAAGAATTTAAATCCTGTCTTAAATTTAAGAGAACTTACAGCTCTTCAAGTACAGATGGAAAAAGGTTTGCTAAGAAAAGAAAACAACTGATAGTTAATCTTATCATTTGCTTGACACATTACTAATTTATTATCAAATTAGTTTGGTGTTATGTAAGGGCATTGCCTTAGAATCTCAATTTGATCCGAAAGGAGTCTAAGTATTTTTCACCAAAAACTCATCATCTTTATGAAGCACACACATCCTTCTAAAATTATAAAGATATGATTAATCATGAACTGATTAATGAACTTCATGAATCTTCTCCCTGCTAAATAATAAAAAAATATAGTGTTAAATGAGAGAATGATGTAATCCAGAGAGATGATCCATGCATTTCTCATGCAGTGTAGAGTTTTTGAAATACTATATTGATAAGGCTATGGTCGGGTTTCAAATGGATCTTTAATTAACACTGTTGGATGGAAGAAATAATCAATAAATAATGAGATTTGTTTTGGAAATATCATAAACTCTACTTCATGCTCGAATTAAATTGAACATTAACAAGCACATTATAATCAGTCTTGATGACTGTTAAACTTCTCTACAAAGAATAAAGGAGGTTAAGAATACCAGTAAAATTTATCATTTCTGGTAAGATATATAAATTAATGCAATTGAGCTTAGAAAGCTGATGTCAAAAGGTCATAATTCTAGCTATTGATGTGAGAACAGCTCCATTTTTTTTCCCTCCTGTATCCATAAATAATCTGGTACTGCACAGAATACAAGTATTGTGCATCTGTGTCTAATATTACTAAATTTGATGCTTCTAAAGAAGAGTCTTGGCAGGGCTCAATGGCTCAGCCTGTAATTCCATGCTTTGGGAGGCCGAGGTGAGTGAATTGCCTGAGCCCGCGGGTTCGAGACCTGCCTGGGCAACTTGGTGAGACCTTATCTCTACAATAAATCAAAAAAATTAGCCGGGCGTGGTAGCACATGCCTGTAATTCCAGTTACTCGGAAGGCTGAGGCGGAAGGATCACCAGAGCCCAGCAGGTCGAGGCTGCGGTGGCCGGGAGCGGCCACTGCACTCCAGTCTGGGCGACAGAGTGAGACTCCAACTCAAAAAAAAAAAAAAAAAAAAAAAGAAGAGTCTTTCTTCTAGCTTTCCCTGACCTACAAAAGGGTTCCAGCAGAGACATTTAATGCTCAGCACACACCCACGTGCTGGCCTCCATTTTCTAGTCTCTTTTGCAGTTAGGCTGGCACGATGTAACTGGTCCTGGCCCGCAGGACGTGGGAGGAGTGAGTTATGCCCCATTCTGGCCATGAAGGTATCATAATTTATCTTCTGTACAAACTTCAGCACCCACTTTCCCTCCTCTGTCGATGGGTTTGGCCACTATTGAGAAGATATAGTCTTGGTGAAACCAGTGTTGATCTCTGTGCCACTGCTTGGAAGGCAGCTGCTCTACAGAGCTAATGGACTCCTAGAAGACTTTGAATAAAGTAAAACTTGGTGTTGAAACCCCTTAGGTTTCTGTTGGTCTATCACTACTGAACAGTCTATTGTGCAGGTTCATACTTACCTTGGCATTGTGGAATTGGGGCCAGGCTATGGATGGTTAGCTCCTTGAGTATCAAGGGTATGATTTTTCAGGGATATTTTGTCTTCAGTGTTCTGGGCATGATTTTCACAAAGAAATGTGGTTACTGCTCAGAATATGCTGAGGGTAGATCCAAGTGCCCCAATGTAAATTTTTCAGCATGCATTTTGCAGGTTCTTGCATCTTCGTGAAAACCATTTGCCATAACACAGGGGGGAAATAGGAGCTACTTTGCTTTATATTGCACACGAAACAAGAGTGGGTCCAGGTGGCACCCTTGTCATTATGTCTTGCTTTCAGAACTACAGTAAGTCCCCTACATACATACCTTAAAGTTGTGAACTTTCAAAGATGCAAACATGCGTTCACACGTCCAATCATGTAAGTTAGTTCACACATGTCTGGAGTACATTGTCACATGCATGCCTTCTCTGCAAGTGGCTGTGCTTTTGTGTCCTTTACTGTACAGTACTGTCTAGAGTACAGTAGTACAGCATCTTTATTTTAAGCCCAGGATGTCCGGAAGCAAGCATAAAAGCAACAGTGATACAGCTGGAATGGGAGAGCTGATTGTGTTAGTTGAGTATCTAGGCTAACTTTGTTGTACTTATGAACAAACTGGACTTATGAATACACTCTCAGAACGAAGTCATTCATATATAGGGGACGTTCTGTGTAACATAGGAGACTAGAACAAGGCAGTCAGAGGACTGTATTGTTCTACCTTGTCAACCCTAGGACAGCCCCTAGAATGAAAAAGAATGTGAGCTGGGGATGACAGAAAGAACCTGGAGAAGCAAGCATTTGACAAGGCCAGTGGAGATACTATATTAGAATGCCTTAGATAAGAGGACAATGAAAGCATGTGGGTTTCCCATGAGCCAACAGGACCCAACTCGACTCTTTCCCCTAAGCGTAGATCTGGACTACATTTCTTATTTGCATCTTCTCCCTCAAGGACTTTATTGATCCTTAGGAAGTATTCCACCTCTTACAAGAGCTCACATTCACATACTTCCATAGAAGCAAAAATATGAACTTCTAATTGGAAGACCCTGCCCAGATTAACTCAGTCATCATTTTTTGCAGAAAGAGTATATTGTCAGAAGGTCCTCCATGACTCCAGGTCACAATCACGGTAAAACCTCAAGCACAGCCGGGCTCGGTGGCTCAGCCTGTAATCCCGTGCCTTTGGGAGGCTGAGGTGAGTGGATTGCCTGAGCCCGCGGGTTCGAGACCCGCCTGGGCAGGTGAGACCTCATCAAATAAATCAAAAAAATTAGCCGGGCGTGGTAGCGAGCGCCTGTAGTTCCAGCTACTCGGAAGGCTGAGGCGGAAGGATCGCTGGAGCCCAGCAGGTCGAGGCTGCGGTGGCCGGGAGCGGCCACTGCACTCCAGTCTGGGTGACAGTGAGACTCCAACTCAAAAAAGAACAAAAACAAAAACAAAAAAAACCCTCAAGCACTCCTAAAGAAGCTAGAGTCTCAATATTACTGTCTCATTTTATATGTAAATTCTTGGAGAGATCATCTCTGATCGCAGAGGTGAAACTGTTTCCTCAGAACTGCTAATTCAGAAATGAGTCAGACATATTTTATTCGTCAGTCTGGAGCATTTTTTTCTGCAACCGAGGGTCTGGAATTGACTCCCGCTTCCAGTTGCCTAATCCAGGATTTCATACACCTGCATTAATGTAAATGCTTCATCATTAAAATGATCTTTAATTTCCCCTTCTATTGGATATACACTCAGAGGAGCTTCATTCTCTTTCTGTACATTGCCACACGTCTCTACCCATACTTGTTTATTCCCAAAGGGCCCTTGGCTATTGTGGAAAGCTTCAGGACTGAGTGGTCAGACTGCTCTAGGCGCTCAGAAGTTTGCCTGGGGATGATATGGGAACTCCTTTGTATCTTCTTGATTATTTCTGGCGTCAAGAGAACTTACAGGCTCTGAGGCGCAGTCAAGGGATAGAATTACATTTCCTTTAATGGTGGCCCCACCACTCTAGGCTCACACCATCTAAGGGCATAAGCCACATAAATCTCATAGTTGCCGACAATCCAACTCCAATCAAATGACTTTTCTCCATCCCAGTATAGATGTCTCCCACTTCCCCCATTGTGGCGGTGTGTGTGTGAGGCGAGAGGGCAGAATACTGAACCCCTTGTGCAGTTTCCAAAATAACATATCCAAGACAAGTTGTGTTTGCTCTATGTCGGGTACCAGCTGTGAATGTTAATAGAAGCAAAAACACAATATCATGGTACAAAGGAATCAGTTGGGGAAATTTATAAGCATATATGCAACTCCACAAGCATTTATCAAGCTGTGAAGCGGATGCAGAGGACAAGACACAGCTGGATACACGACAGCTGTGAGAATCTGACAGCAGGCATGGAGGAAACCCAGAACGCAATAGCAACTCCTTTTAAGCAGATTGGCACACAACGGAGCTCCTACAGGTGTTGTTTTTTTTTAATGGCTCTTAATTTCTTTGCCAATATAAATAATATTAAAGCACTGTAAATTTACTAATATTGCCCCGGTCTTAACTTTTCCCTAACTACCAGGTTTGCATTCATATCTTGACTTTGGAAAACAAACAGGGAAATAATCCAACTTTAAAAAGTCCTGATACACTTGGCCACCAGACTGATGAATGGTATCATAAATGACTCTCAGTGAGTTCACCATTCTGGTGAATAATGACTCTCGTACCTTCCGAAAAAGTATGGCTTGGGGTGGGCCCATGATCCTGGGAGTCAGAGGTTTTCAGTTTTGTCTCATCTCTGACATTACCAACAATGGAAAAATGATTTTTAGGTTTTTGAAAATGTCAATGCTCTTTCCTGGATAAAAGTATAATGTGAATTGGAATTTTATTTCACTCATCTCTTCATGGGACAGAAGAGTAGGAAGGTTGATGCAGGAACAGAGCCTGCGTCAGCCCAAGGCTGGAAGTCCTCAGTGCTGCCAGCTTCCTTCCACTCCTTGGTTCTTTCTGGTGTCTTTTCTGGGTGCCCATGGCTCTAGTGCTGCCCTCTCCCTTCTTGCTCCCAGCACCCACTGCGACACACAAAGGAGTTCTCTCTACCACACTGTCGCACCAAATGTTGGCCTGTGCTGGTTTGTTTGGTGAAGAAAACATGGGCTTTTGGAGACCTGGGTTTCCTTTTTAGCTCTATGTCCTGTCACCTGGGTCTGTGTCAAGTGTCCATGAACCCAGAAGTCTGAGCTCCAATCTGTGGTATGATGTTAGTAATAACTACCACACAAGGTTTTCATATAACATGAGATTCTAAAGTTAAATATTGGAGACAACTCTTTTGTAATTCCCTCATTTTCCTTCCTCTTTGCTATTATATTTTACTTCAAATTAAACTTTGCCTGACCTGTAGTTTAGGGTCTCAGTGTTAGATACCACATACACCTGGAGCAGAGGATTGGGGTCACTCTCCCCCTCCCCACTCTAGCACAAGGTCTTGGAGCAAGGGCATGTGCAAGGCCCAGATGTCCATGAGAGCCCCCTGAAGGCAAGTTAATCCTTCCAAAATCCCTTTTCAGTTGATACCACTATAAATAATCATTTTTTGAAAGGTACGGTCATGACTTTTTTATAAAATGAACATGCATCAAAGGTAGCATTTAGCTCATTAGTTAATAAGGGAACTGCTAAAATGAAAAAACATTTTCAATTTTGGATTTAATATGTGGTGATTTATTTTCAATCAGACAGAACTGATTTCTATTGCCCTAAACAAGAATAATATGTGTGCCTATGAATAGGACACATTTCCATCTCTACTATTTTTCCATAAATTAGCCTCACTATCTACCAAGTTGTAAAATGCCTCCTCAGAGATCACCAAAGGCACACTCTCCCTGTAGGGTCAGAGATTACCAAAGGCTCGCATTCCCTACAGAATCAGAGATCACCAAAGTCACACTCTCTGTATAGAATCAGAGATAACCAAAGGTATGCACCCCCTACAGGATCAGAGATAATCAAAGGTATTCACTCCTTATAGAATCAGAGATTGCCAAAGGCATGCTCCCCCTATAGAACCCAATAACCAAAGAAGGTTACTAGGACAACTAATGCACTGCACTCCATTGAAAGCACACCCAGGAATATCTTGTGCCTGTTTTAGTCTTTCACAGTTTCTCAGGACATCATCATTCCCATTTGACAGACAAGTAAACTAAAGTTTAAGATGTTTAATAACTTTCCTACGGTCTTTATGTAGCAGGACTGAACAAGATTTCACATCTGCCTGGCTCCTTGCCAGTGGGAGTGCTCCCTCCCTGGCCTGTTGTCTTCTCCATGTTGGCTTCTAATCTAGCTCTGGCAAGGAAATATGAGAATAAAAAAAGTGACTGAATTCTCAAGGAGCATCCAGTAGAGGGGCCAAGCTCTGTACTGGTCTTCCTGAGGACCTCTGTTCCTCATTCCTCATACATCTGGAGCAGAGGATTGGGGTTACTCTCCCCCTCCCCACCCTAGCACAAGGTCATGGAACAAGGGCATGTGCAGGAACCTGTGCCCAGATGTCCATGAGAGCCCCTTGAAGGCAAGTAAATGTCTCCTCTAGCCTCTGGAGAATAATAAGGGACCAGATGAGCTCAAGCCATTGTATTACCGGAGTGTCAAAATCTCTTTTCCTTTCTTCCATGGTGCCTCCTTTGGGTGTTAGACTTCTCTACTTGGCTCCCAGGGTCTAAGCCTGCAGGCCCTAGACAAAGTCCTAAAGTGAAAACTCACAGTTAACAATTTTCCTGGGGAATGAAATTCCAGGAAAGCAGGCATGAGAGTAAATATAACAGAGGGTACCTTAAAGGACAAAAGACCAAAATGGATTTGATACAGCCAAAGAGTTGCCATTTTAACATTGCTTAGCATTGTCTTTTTTTTTTTTTTTTTTTGCAGTTTAATTTACCCTCTAATCATTAGCCAAGGACAGAACTGGTTTCCCAGAGATAGCTGTTAACAATTGTCCTGCAACTCTGCCTCCCTAACAAGCCTGCTCTGTATTGTTTACTTTTTTATTCCAAGTATTTTTCTTACAGCCATCACAAACCCCAGGGTGACCTAATCTATTGTGATCAGTTCTTCCATGACCTATGTGACAAAAACAGACCCCATTACCTACAGCAGCAGTTATATGACTAAACCATCCATCTGCCTGCCATCCATCACTGTGATGTCAGTACCTGTGCTTACCTGCCCCTTCATGATAACATAAAACAGACCACAAATCATTTACCTTAATGACCTTCCCCCATCTCAGGAAAGGTTTATAAAGCATGCAATCTCAAATAGCTGCTGCCATGCTTCTCTTTAAGCTCTAGCTCCCTTTCTGAGGGGGTGAATCTCCTCCCTCTCTCTCTCTCTAATCTATTTCCTAAAGAAACTATTTTTCCTCATCTAACTTCTGTGCAATTCTTTGCATCTTGCCTGCAGCACCAGCTCAGCACACCAGCCCACTGTCCTGACAATTCTCACAGACCTAACAGTGCCAAAAACATGTATACATATTTTAAAAAGGAAAAAAAAAAACTGTGTTAAAATTGTAATAATTGTAATGTAAAACTCAATATATATCGATAACAAAAGTTGAAAACAAGTCATGTTAGACTTTTGGAATTACAAGAGGTGCACATTGTTTGGTAGACTCCTGTGGTGAATGTGTAAACTGTTACAACACCATAGCAGAAGAAACAGGACTTATTGCTGTGTGAGGCCTCCCAGATCTTCCCTTTTGTACTTCACACACAGTACTATGCATCTCAAACTTATCACAAATGTGTGCAGTTGTTAGGTGGGTTGGAGGTTCTCCTGCATACGCATACCTCCATTGTTGTTGTACTTCCACAATGTTCTCGAATTTCAAATACCACTTCAAAGTGGTCTTGTGTTTCTTGAACAACAACCATGCTTCTACCATTTTCTCTGGCTGTCCCGCCTGTCACATGGTGACACTAGCAGTCATTTGATTAGCAGCATCTTTTGAGTGAATGTCATACTACACATTGCTACCGTAATTCAATTCAACTTCAAAAATAAAACATAAACAACATCTCTTAAAATGTGTATACATTTCTTTGGCACCCTCAGGATAGGGCAAGTCCCAGAAAGGGAGCAAGCAAACATAAGAAGTCTGCTCCCCTGTAATCCCAGCACTTTGGGAGGCTGAGGTAAGGGGATTGCCTGAACCCACAGGTTCAAGACCAGCCTGGGCAACTTGGCGAGACCTCATCTCTACAATAAATGAAAAAAAAATTGCTGGGCATGGTACCGCGCACCTGTAGCTCCTGCTACTTGCAAGGTTGAGGTGGAAGGATTGCCAGAGCCCAGCAGGTCGACGCTGGGGTGGCCATGAGCGTGCCACTATACTCCGGCCTGGGTGACAGAGTGAGATGCCAACTCAAAAAAATCAATCAATCAATCAATCAATCTGTTCCTAAGCTGGTTACTGGATCTCACAGCAAATCTTTAGGGAGGCTGAGGCTATTGCATTTTCAAATAATACTTTTTGTGAGGAAGGAAGGAAGGAAGGAAGGAAGGAAGGAAGGAAGGAAGGAAGGAAGGAAGGAAGGAAGGAAAGGGGAAGAATTTATCCATAGGCTTCCATATGCTACTGACCATATTTGCTTCCCCCCGGCCCCCTGGCCCCCCTGTAGACACCAGGAAAGCTGGATCCTAATGTGCAGTGGTGATACCCAAGGCTACAGCAGCCTCAGCAAGGGCAGCCTGTGGTGCCCCATGTGCCAGAAGTGCCCCCTCCACTACCATGTGTTGGCCTCAGCAAAGATGGAAGAGCTGCAGGAGGGATGGACATGCTAGAGGTATGTGCTGGCAGCCTAGGGGAGACTGCCACTGCGGCCATAGCCAGCCACCAGGAGGGGACACGATGACCTCCTCCTAGTGATGAGGGGCTCAGCAGCCCTCATGGAATCTGAGGGTTACATCTGGAACTTACAAGAATGATGGAGAATGGCCTTGGGGCCAGGCCATCTTCCAGCATCTAGAGGGTCATCTCCAACATGGGGTGGAAAACTAGGTCTGAAGAAATTAAAGAGGTCCACAAGCAGGAACCAGCAGGCCTGGGGTTCCATCTGCTGTGTTGTCCTTAGACTGCATGATCTTTCCTGGATGAACCCACCCCCGCACTGTCATGACCCCTTTCCGCACCTCCCCAAGCCCACAGGAATGTCTCCTGCTTCCTATTATTCACCTTTTCCTGGGCCGCAGGCAGCATTCTTAGCACTCCTAACAACCTGTGCATCTGCACTGTTTACCTCCAGCACACCAAAGTATCAACGCTGTATGTGCTTCTAAATCTCCCAGTTTTCTGATTGGTGGGATTTTAGGCAGGGTAGAGGAGAATTCCCGGTGACTAGTCTTTCTGACTCGAATAAGTTATCCACCTCTTCTACCTCAGGGGCTTCTCTTTGATCCAAAAAAGCAAAAGGAAAACAAGGAGGCCCTTAGCAGCCTCTTGCTAAGTTGTAGGTTTGGTTCCCCCTGCTTTCCTAGTCACTTGGGCTCTGTAGAGGTCGTCTACTTGGGCCACTCCCATGCTGAGTGATCCTTTTTATAGTAGTGAAAGCTGGTTGGGTGGGTGCTGGCTTTCCACTTCGGCTTCTGGCATCTTCTGGAATTCTCCAGTTTTCCCCTCACTTTCCTTCTTCCAGCCAGTCCCAGAAATCCAGAAATGCTCCAGAGTCCCAGTTCTTACAGCCCTAGTCCTGGCTCCCACACTGCTCTTTGTTCTTCTTAGAGCTGGTGAGAATGTGGTACCAAGGGATGGTGGTCATCCACCACTTGCCAAGTGCCTATTTGATACCAAACACTGGGGCAGGGTCTGAGGAATCAGACAGTAAAAAAGGTTCTTGTCCTTTAAGGGGTGGAACTTAGTAGAAGGAATTTTACCTGTAAATGAAAAGATGCCACCAATTATATCGATTTCAGAGACACTTGTGTGGGGATACTTGGGCACACCAAGGAAGGAGGAGTCAGTTATTCCTGGGTGGTGGGGGTGGAGACTCCTGAATTGAGTATGGAAGAATAAGTAGGTATTTTTCAAGAACAGAAAAGAGTAGAAACAGTGGGCTAGGAGAATCCTTCTGACATAAGGCACAGCACGTGGAAAAATGAGTGGGGCCTGGACTCTTCCTGGAGACTGTGACTTTGTGGATAACTGTTCAGAGACCACTTTCAGCCTTCTGCCCGAGAGAAAGACATATAGCTCAAAGCTGGGTGTGATTTCCCACACCACAAGCTGAAATTTTCCTATAAATTTCTATTGCCTCTCTAAAATCTCTGTTATATTTGAATGTCATATTCTTCCAACTTTCTTCAAGTTCTTCCTTTCTGGTGCATAGCACCAGACTATATCCAGTTTCTAGAACATTCCATGGCCCAGATTGGGGTTCCTCAGTGCTTGCTGGCAGCAGACCATCTCCAAGCCATCTCTCCCTGTAACAGGTTAAGCTATGTCTGCCAGGGTCTGCTTTTTCCCTCCCTGAAGACTCTTAATTCTTAAGAGACTCAACTTCTCTTGAGGCTTGTTTAAACACTCATCTTGAGCCTGCCACTTCTCCAAGTCTCTTACATTTATTAATTTTAGAAACTCTTGAGAGACTAACTGTGCCGCTTTGTGTGAAATGCCCACTCCCACACCAGCACACTCACCCTAAAGCTGGATGGTGCCTTTCAGTCACTGTAACCTCCTGCTGACTTTGAAAGTGGTAGTGCTAGAATTACTACAGCTCCTGCCAGTGTAAATCTACTTTCCTGGAGTGAAATCTAACATGTTGACAGTCATGAGGGGGCCTGGCTCTTGACTACGGTGATGATGTGATCCAGCATGTGATTCAAGTCTCCCAGACAGGATTTTTATAGCAAAATCCGGATGTTAGCTTACCCCATCGACAACCACTGTTCTCACTCCGGACTACCTTGAAAGAGTTCAGCATTAAACAGTTATATTTTATAAGGGTGATGGATGAGGGGGATTAACTATATATGCTGGAAGTGAACTCTTCAAATCCTTTGTTGATATGTCTCTCCTCCCAAGTTCATCTCTCTTATGGACACATAGTGTTAGAAATTCCTCCATACTTGAAAATCTCCTAGCCGGGCTCGGTGGCTTAGCCTGTAATCCCGCGCCTTGGGAGACTGAGGTGGGTGGATTGCCTGAGCCTGCGGGTTCGAGACCTGCCTGGGCAACTTGGCGAGACCTCATCTCTACAATAAATCAAAAAATTAGCCGGGCGTGGTAGCGCGTGCCTGTAGTTCCAGCTACTTGGAAGGCTGAGATGGAAGGGTCACTGGAGTCCAGCGGATCGAGGCTGCGGTGACCGGGAGTGGCCACTGCACTCTAGTCTGGGCGACAAAGTGAGACTCCAACTTAAAAAAAAAAGAAAAGAAAAGAAAATCTCCTGGTTTCTGCCTTCAAGCCTGCACACCTCTAGCCCTTTGAGCACTTGGGAAACAAAGACCCATCCAATTACCAAGACTCAGCATTAGAAATAACGACAGCACACTGCATGTTCTGGCCTTCATGGGCTATTTTCACTGCTTAGTGTGCTCCACTCTCCAGACTGACTGCACCGAGGCTACCAACCTGCCCATGCTTGCTCAGAACCCAGCTCCATGGGCCTTCTCTGACTGTCTCAAGCTTGCGGCACCTCCCATTCCTTTGAAATCCTCTCCTCCTCTCTGTTTGTCCCTGAAGTGTGTTTTGATGTCTGGTTGGATTCTGCACTCTTGTCATGCTCCATGCATACCTTGGGCCAAATCATCCACATCCATGGTGGCCGCTGCCATTCTTTTTCTGGCTCTACTTGGTAGATTTGGACATTGCATAGTTACCTCAAATTGTTCATGTTCAAAATGGAATCAATCCCCTTTCCCTAACCCTCCTCTTCCTTCTGCTTTCCCTTGTTTTGGCCAGTGACATACAGGCACTCAGGCCTCCTGTCCAGACACCAGGATCCATTTGGACACTTCTTTTCTCTTCACTTCTAATTATTTATATCTTGTTGCCTCCTCGTTTTCCCTGCCACTCCTTGGCTCAAGCCGTCGTTAATTTTTGCCTAATTTTTACAGTTGCTTCTGAACTGGGTTTTTTGTCAAAAATGCCCTTCCCTTGCCCCTTTCTTTGAGCAATATTCACTAGTAAGTCTCTCAGTTAGAGGCTGTAAGCTCTGTGTAGACAGGGATTTTTTCCTCTCCTGTGTTAAAGTTCCAGTTTGGATCAGTGTCTGCGATGAGGCAGGTATTTCAGTGTTCTAGCTAAGACTGGCTCTGGAGTAAGTGGCACAAAGAAGGTTCCCAGCTGTGTGACTATGGACAAGCTACTTGACATGTTTGTGCCTCTACTTTTGCAACTGCAAAAGGGGGAGTAATACTAGAATTTATTTCACATGCTTGTTTTAATATGCAGAAAGGGCAGATTAGTTCCTGGCATACTGACAGCACTAAATAAATGCTAATGTTTATACTAAGCACATAATATTTATTTGTGTGAATCGAAGAATAATCCCTAATTTAGGGTTAACATATCTTGTATCGTTCCCTATTGTCTTGAGTCAAGTGGTCCTTGGAATCTAGAGAGCATGGACTTTTTTTTTAAATTATAAAGATGTGGGGTACAATTCAGGATTAGGTATACAAATATTGATTATGCAGGTTGTTGATGAGGTATGCCCCTCCCTCCCCAGCAGTTTCCCTCAACTGCCTATCCCACCCCACCTCCCCTGACAGTTTCCCATTACTGTCAAATGCTTTCTTATAGTATTATAATTGTTCAAGGTCTGCTTATGAGAACATATGGTACTCTGTTCTTGGTTTCTGTGATAGATCACTGAGTATGATCAACTCCAAATCTATCCAAGTTGCTGTGAAGTCCATATATTTGTCCTTCTTTATGGTTGCATAATATTTCATTGTGTATATGTACCACATTTTCTTTATCCAGTCCGAGAGCATGGACTTTTTATCCTTCACAGTACCTAAAGAAATGCTGGACACACAGTAAGAATTTAGTAAATACTAAGTAATTGGTTCACTGTTCTAGAGAAGTAAGCAATCCCCCTAATGAAACACTGTGTGCTGGAAGACCATTCTCCATGCATCTCTTGCATTTCACATGTTTTATGAGCAAAGGCCCTGGAAGCTCTTGACCTAGACTCACTATTCAAGAATGTCTGTATAGAGAGCAACAGCAGAAAATAGAGATAGTGTCTTCCACTGAAGCAGAGGGTAGGCTTGTTTGCTGTCCAGTGTAATAAAGATAATGTCTTCCTCTGGAGCAAAAGTTGGGTAAGCTTGCTTTCAGCCTATAATAAAAGATTGAGGAATTTTTAAGCCCGCGTTTTTTTAGCTGTGATGTAAACCCACTGGACTCTCAGCATCCACCTATGCTATTCTGCCTCATCTCTGTGGGACATGGGAGCCAAGTGGAAACAAGAAGAACATGAATCTCAGGCTGCTTGCTATACCTTGGTAAAACACTCCTTTATCTTTGACCCAGGAGTCTCGTGTCTTCTGCCAGCATCCACAAAACTGTGACAGATTCATTTGTTAGCTTGCAAGTAGGGTAATATCTTAGTTCCTTCCCAGTTCTTGACAAAATGATGGAAAGAAAAGCACATTCATTTAACTGTTGAGTTCTATATTATTCAGATTCCATTTAGACATTTAGAGGTATAGAGAACTAAATATATAAGACATCTGATTTTAAATTCTCTAGGCACTGGGTTCTAAAAGTTCTAGTTTCTTATGATACTTCTTGGTATTATTGTTATGCTATTCTAATCTATAGAACAGAACCCAGTGAAAGTCTTGAATTCTGCTCTGAGAATGTATTTGTAGCCTTTTTATCTAGCTGTATAGCTGGGTAAAATTATGTAGTTGTTAATTTGTCAGAAGGAAGGTGTTTTGTAAAACAAAACAAAACAAAAGAGTTTATGTTGTAGTTAAACAATAAGACATATGATCAAGATTATTTTAGAGGCTCACAGATCCTACAGTGTAACGAATAGTTGAAGGAATAGGAGAGGTTAACTCAGGATAAGTGGAGACACTGTCAAATATTCGACTCCTGTCAAGAGTGAGCAGCATTAGATTTTTCTCAAGAGCTTGTAATTTGGCTCAAAAGATGGAAGCACCAGATAAACCATTTCCAGCTCAGTCTAAAAAAGAGTGTCTCAAGCTGAAATGGGTTGCTTCAAGGAACAATATTTTCCTCACCATGGAAAAGACTTAAATAGCAGCAGGATGACTTAATGAGACAGGTGGTTAAACTAGATAAATTCCAAAAATGTCTAACAGTTCAAGACCGCAAAATGACTATTTATGTTGGCTTGAGTTGATACCGGTAATGTTTCTGTTCATATAACCGATAAATTTCACTCTGTGCCTTGCTAGATGGAAGAGGTTTTTTCTGTTTGAATTGACTTAATCCACTGATAGATGGCTTATATTTTGTTGACAATGACCATTATTTGTTTCTGTACCCGTTTGTTTTACAACCACACAGCTATAAAATAGTGAGTCGATAGTAATTGTTAATCATAGATAATATTATTGACCTTTTTCTGTGTGCCACATTTTCTGTGCTAAGCAGTTTCCGCGACATACCCCATTCGAGTCTCACAATAACTCTCTAAAGTTAACACTGTGTGACTCCATTTTATAGATGAGGAAACAGACATAAGGCTTCATGTAGTCTACTCAAAGTCACACAGCTTAAGTAACAGAGAGGAATTTGCATCCTGAGTAATTTGATTTTTAAGTCAGTGTTCTTCACTACACATTTAAAACACAGAGAATCAGATGTGGAGTAGAAAAAAAATCTAGCAAGTTGTTAAGGAGGTATGAAATGTGGTGATTTTCCTAAGGCGTTAGAGGACGAGACTTACGTGTTTCTCCTAGGATATCAAAATAACCCAAGTTTTATGTGTTCATTTCTGTAAATTATGGTGCTATAGCTGAGTTTCTGCAGGTTATTTTAAAAGATGAAGTATTTCACAACATGGACAGTATGAAACATTTTTTTGGGAAAAAAAAAACCTGGATTTTTTTTTGCTGACACTTTTGAACTTGCTGCTCAAAGGGGAACATGCAAGTTTAAAAAGCCAGAGATTCCTAAATATAGTTAAAAACCTGTTCACTCTATGCTTGGGGAAAATCTTTTTCATGCTGAAAGTTTTCATTCACATAATATGATTCTGCTGCAGTTATGTAATATTTTAGGACAGTTTAAAGCTGGACATGTGTCAATTCTTTTTCAGGGCTGAAGACTCAAGAGTCTACACTGATGGATTCCGAGGATAATACCATTTTCCCTTCAGGTTTAGCAGTAGAATTGTTCATCCCTGGGATGACCATTCTTGTGACAAGTAGATGATGAAGGTTTGTTAAAAGTAGATTTTTTTAAAAAAAGGCTATTTCTCCAGTGCAAAAAAAAAGTCACTAAATAAAAGGACGACTTTAAAAGAAACACAACCTTCCATGAGCCTGATGATATTTTCAGAACCATGGGCAAACTGTGAGGCCCAGGTGGTTTACACTTGGGGTTGTCAAACTGGGGGTAGTTAGTAATGTTTCCCACTTTGTAGGCCATCTGCTAGCTGTTCAACTCTGTTGAGGTAGCATGAAGGCAGTTGTACGTAATATGGAAACAAAAGAGTATGGTTGTGGTCCAGCAAGACTTTATTTATGGACAATAAAATGTACATTTCATGTCATTTTCAGTGTCAGAAAACAGTATTCTTCTCTTTGATTTTTAAAAACCTTTTAAACATACAAAACCCATACAAAACCAGGCAGAGTGTAGGCGTGACCCTTGGTGATCCTGGCTTCAGCCTGGTTGTATCTTGTAGAATGAGCAGAACCCTTGAGAGCTGGCAGGGGAGACTGGTGAGACTGGTCTGGGCACACTTCCACCTCTTCTTTCTGCATGTCTTCTTCACTCTTGGATTTCCCAAAGATCACTTGCTTCCAGTCAGGAGCACTTAATATATGCAAGGTGCCTCAACTGCCTTCTGATTGTGATCACCATATAGCAGGCACTGTCGTCATGCGTGTTACAGATACTACCTTTTCTTTAGCTCTGTGAGTTGTCTTTATCGAAAGTGATTTGAGCCAACTGAGTTTACCTCGAATCAGTTTAAGTTCCACTTGCAGGGCTTTAAAAGCAAACACAAAGGGTCTGTCTCTCCACTGCTTCACAGTTGCTGCTTGCTGTTGCTACAAAGCTTCTCTGTGACAGAGCCTAGCCAGATAGGTGCTCTATTATTAACTTTTCTTTGAAGGCTGCATTTCCTAACCTTCCTTGCAGTTTGTGGAGGCTGTGTGACAGGTTGTGGGCAATGGAATGTAAACAAAAGCATTATATGTTATGCCACTTGCAGACCTGACTCTTAAAACATTCAGAGTGAGCCGGTCTCGGTGACTCAGCCTGTAATCCCGTGCCTTTGGGAGGCTGAGGTAAGTGGATTGCCTGAGCCCGCAGGTTCGAGACCCGCCTGGGCAACTTGGCGAGACCTCATTTCTACAATAAATCAAAAACTAGCCATGCATGGTAGCGTGCACCTGTAGTTCTAGCTCCTTGGATGGCCGAGGCGGAAGGATTGCCGGAGCCCAGCAGGTCGAGGCTGCAGTGGCCAGGAGCGGCCACTGCACTCCAGTCTGGGTGACAGAGTGAGACTCCAACTCAAAAAAAAAAAAAAAAAAATTCAGAGTGATCTTTCATATGCTCTCTTTCCCTCTCCCAGCCACCCTGCTAAAAGCAAAGGTAGCAGAAATGCTGGAGCAACAGATGAGCCACAGAATAGACAGCCACTCAGAGGAGGTGCCTGACCGTAATAGTGGGCGTTGATGGAGGAAGAACAAACTAGTACTGCTTTGAGCTACTGAGATTGTTGCATTGTTTGTTAAAACTAATATTAATGGTCTTGCCTAACATAGTTTTGCAGTCTTGTCTGCTATGGTTTGAACGTCCCCCACAAAACTCGTGTTGAAATGTGGCCACATTTCAACATGAGTTTTGTGGGGGACTGTTGGGAGCCAACATCTGTAGCTACATGGCTGAGGCCTGTAAAGGCCCATCTGGAAGATCGCCTCTGACATAGGATGTCAGTTATACCTGTAATATTGGCGTGTGATTAGTGACCAGTGTGCATACGTGGCAGTAAAGCCTGATGCAAAGCTGCTCAGCAGAATTATCTTATATGATTCTAAGTTGTATTTCTTTTTAGATATTTTTCAAACTTCTATTTTCTTGGTAGACTGATGAGTCAACTCTTAAGCAGTTTCTCCTAGAGCTAAGATTAGAGACTAAATTACCATCATAGTCTTATTGCCTGGTCCCATTATAGGCTATGCATTTCCTTGTCTTTGTTTTGTTAAATACCGAAAACTGTCTGCACCCCAAAGCCATTAACTTGGCGACTATGCCTTTGTTTCATACCAAAACTCTGTCTGCCTCTGTTTACCTCAGCCCGAGGCCATGTGGCCATCCATTTCCTTACTCAGGAGTGTGAAAGCTACTATATGATTTCTAGAGTAGACTTGTTAGTTAGGATAAAATATAATTTATACACTTACGTTTTAGAGTATATTTGAGTAGACTTATGCTTGCTGTTTTGTTTCTTTTGGCTACATTATTTAGATATGGTGGTTGCTATATGATTTATAAAAGAATTAATGATATAGCATAGTATTAAAGGTCAATCATTACAAAAATTAAAGTTTAGACATAGGAAATTCATTTAAGTCATGGTAAGGTTTTATAATTTAAGAATAAGTTTTGATCGTTGTGGAATTACAGGACACTACGTTGAACCATAATAGATTAATAGAATAACTGAGTCATTTAAGTAAGCTTATAGATTATAGTATAGTGTTAAGTTGATAATATTAATCATTAAAAATATTAGGAGTCAGTAAACTTGGATTTAACTTAGAAAAGTTTTTGTATTAATCAGGGTCTGGAACAAAGAGTATAATGTGAATGATTTATTGAACATTGTGGAGAACACTTTGAACAATCTGTATTAAAATTGTATACCTGTAAATTTAATGTAAGTTTTGTGAAACACGTCATGTATCATGGAATTGTAATTGCTTGGAACTTGCAAGTCTCGTGATGCGTAATTTGCATAGGAATGTGTATGCCCCCAAAGTGATTGACACACTAATGGAGGGTATGGAAAAAGGTATATAAGTTGGAAGGAGTTCAAATAAAATTTGGCTTCAGTCCTGATCAGACTGTTCCCAGAAGAATGGCCTTAGAGTCATTTTCTTCTCTCCATCCTGATCCACCGAAGCGGTCTAACCTTACCCTCATATAAGTCGGGGCTGGCAGAGACCCCGACAGGGGACGTTCAAACCATAGCAGCCTCCACAAACTGCAAGGAAGGTTAGGAAATGCAGCCTTCAAAGAAAAGTTAATAATCAGAAGGTAGGACTTTAAGAGGTGATTGGATTATGAGGGTTCTGCCCTCATGAATGGATTAATCCATTCATGGATTGATTCATTATGGAAAGGGAACTGGTGGTTTTATTGAAGAGGAAAAGTGACCTGAGTTAGCCTGTTAGCAAGTGACACCCTGGAAGACCTCAGGAGGCTATAGCGAGTTCTCATCAGAAAGAAGTCTCTCTCCAAATGTGACCTTCAACCTGGGGCTTCTCAATCTCCATAACTGAAAGAAACAAATTTCTTTCTATTTTTTTTTTTTTTTGAGTTGGAGTCTCACTCTATCGCCCAGACTGGAGTGCAGTGACCGCTCCCAGCCACTGTAGCCTCGACCCACTGGGCTCCGGTGATCTGCCTCAGCCTTCCAAGTAGCTGGAATTACAGACACGTGCTACCATGCCCAGCTGATTTAAAAAAAAATTTTTTTTTTATTGTAGAGATGAGGTCTCACCAAGTTGCCCAGGCGGGTCTCGAACCCACGGGCTCAGGCAATCCACTCACCTCAGCCTCCCAAAGCGCGGGATTATAGGCTGTGCCACCGAGCCCGGCTACAAATTTCTTTTCTTTACTCAGTATCAGACAGTCTTTTATAAGCAATAGAAAACAATACCCAAAGAGTTTATTCAACTTTCTCTCCCTTGTCTTTGATAGGGTTTATTGGCAAAATTTTGTATTGCAACAATTGTAAAATATGACTAATAATTACAATGATAAGGACAAATTATTAAAAAGTTCGCAAAACCCAGCAATTATACTCTGGACACTTATCTCAAAGGACTGACAAATTTACATCCAGATAAAACCTGCACAGTAATGTTTATTTTGATAGCCAAAACCAGAAAACATTCAAAATGTCCTTCAGAAGTGATGTGCTAAACTAACTGTTTCATATCCATACCATGGAATGCTATGCAGAAATAAAAAGAAATAAACTATTCGTACCTGCAGTAACTTGGATGGATCTCAAGGACCCTGTGTTGAAGTGAAAAGAAAAAGCTGACTGGGCTCGATGACTCAGTCTGTCATCCCAGCACTTTGGGAGGCCGAGGCGAGTGGATTGCCTGAGCCCAAGGGTTCGCGACTCGCTAGGACATCTTGGCGAGACCTGTCTCTACAATAAATCAAAAAAATTAGCCGGGTGTGGTAGCACGTGTCGTAGTTCTGGCTACATGGAAGGCTGAGGCAGAAGGATTGCCGGAGCCCAGCAGGTCGAGGCTGTGGTGGCTGTGAGTGTGCCTCTGTGCTCCAGGCTGGGCAACAGAGTGAGACTCCAACTCAAAAAATAAATAAATAAATAGGCCAATCTTGGAAGATTGCACACTGTATTATCCCATCTATATAAAACATCATCCCGATAATGACACAATTAATGTGCAAAAATACAAAACTTATCACTGTAGCCTTAGTGGTAGCTAGGGCTTAGAGATAGTGGGGGCATGGGGTAAGGAGGGGGGTGTGACTTCATGGGTAGCTCAAGGGAGACCTTTGTAGTGATGAAATAGCTCTTTATCATGATTTGTGTGATTGTATGAATCCCACACAGGTGGTAAATGACATCAAAAAATATATACACATTGTACCAATGTTGATTCCCTGGCTTTGATATTGTACCATCACTGTGTAAGGTGTAGCCATTGAGGGAAATTAAGTAAAGGGCATTGGGACGTCTCCAAATTCTTGGTGTAACTTCCTGTGAGTCTATGATTATCACAAATGAACAACTAACCATTGATTCAGTAAGTTCTTACTTTGTTAGGCTGCAAGTGCCTTATCCGCATTATCTCATTTTGTTTTACAACAACGTTATGAGGTGGGCATTTTTATTCCTGTTTTGCAGATGAAGAAGCTAAGAATTTGAAAGATAAAATAACACAACAAGACTTTGCAAATAGAAAGCGATGGAGCTAGGATACAGGTGAGTTTATTTGCTTTCACAGATACTGTTCTTCACACCTATTTATACTTTATTTTTTGTAGAAGTGTACTTATCATTTGGTAAATGGTTTTTTACTTTGACAAGAAAGTAAAAGAAAAACAGGAGAACCTGAAGTTGTTTAATGTGGGGTAGGAGCTCTAGATGACCTCAAGCATGTGAAACTGGGAGGCTGATTAGTATCAGGTCCAAAATGCCTCCACAACTCAACTTTCCCCTATGAAAACAAAACACATCTGCTTATCCAAATTGAAAAATACCTGTTGATTAATTATGGCCCAACTTTCCCCATCTGATGTGTAGATTCTGAATTTTCTTTCCTAGCAAGAAATTGATTTTATTTTTGCTTAACTTTTCTAGTTATATTTTATATCTAGAAGAACACATAAATCACTTTTTTCCCCCACAAATTTAAACAGAAAGATTATGGGAATTCAAGGCAATTTCACTTTTTAAAAATTATTCAAAGAAATTCACTTAAGATTATAAATAGGCTCTGGGAATTGCGTGGTTGTGGACATCTGAGGAATGTTCCCCTCTGGCCCACTTGATTAGCTAGCTGGGCTTTGAGTTGTTTTGTAATTGCATCCCATACATACCATTAGCTGCTTCATGCTGGGCCCTGGCACTGCCATTTGGAAAACCCTGTGGGCTTTGGGGAGAGCTAAATGGATTTGTTTCCAAGAGCCCCACAGGGTGAGTGATGCTGATTCTGATCATTTGCCTGGTGGTAGCTATGCTACAAGTGACAATAATGAACTGTTGCAAGGCTGAGAGCAAAAACCTGAAGTAACCAGGAAATTTGGCTTTTAATTTTAAGGGCGAGCAGATGAGGAAAACAACCTGCCAAGAATCATTGTCTTCTCAGTCTACAAACCAAAAAATCATTCTTGGTGTGCCCTTTCTTTCACCCTCTACAACTAATTTGTTAGCAAGATCTATCAGTTCTGTCTCTAATTATATATATATTTGAAAAATATTGCCGGGCTCGGTGGCTCAGCCTGTAATCCCGCGCCTTTGGGAGGCTGAGATGAGTGGATTGCCTGAGCCCGCGGGTTCGAGACCCGCCTGGGCAGGCGAGACCTCATCTCTACAATAAAATAAAAAAATTAGCCGGGCGTGGTAGCACGCACCTGTAATTCCCGCTACTCAGAAGGCTGAGGCGGAAGGATCGCCGGAGCCCAGCAGGTTGAGGCTGCGGTGGCCAGGAGCGGCCACTGTACTCCAGTCTGGGCGACAGAGTGAGACTCCAATTCAAAAAAAAAAAAAAAAGAAAAACATTTAGTTCTCTCTATTTTCCTGACCTTGGTTCATAATTCCTGGACAATTAATTGTTCTCCCAGCTTTCACTCTTGTCTGTCTCCAATTTGTGCAACAATATACAGCCAGGTGGTTTCTTAAAACAAAATTTAATCAAATAATTCTCCTACTAAAAATCTTCCAAAGATGTCTCATTTCAGATAAATAAAATCCAACTTTCTGATCAAGGCCCTAAAAATCTGCCTGCTGCCTGTCTTCAAACTCGTTACCTGCCAGGTTTTCCTCTTGCTCAGTCTGTTCTTGGTACTCTAACTTTGCTATTTCTCAAGTATGTCAAACTCAGTTCCACCACAGGACCATTGCATGTTCTGTTCTCCCTGGAACATTGTTCCATGAGACGTTCACATAGCGAGTTCTCTGGCTTTAACCAGGCCATTCCTCAAATTTCTTCTTCCCCAAACACTGTCTCTCAAATAGGATAAGCATATTTAAAGTAACTACCTTTACTATCTCCATCTTGTGGTTCTTATTCAGTTTTCTTTATGACATTCATTACTATCTGAATCTATGCTCTGCTTTATGTGTTACTTGTTTGGTAACCAGCATTCCCAACACAAAGACATTCTTGATGAACAGGGTAACTGTCTGTTTTATTCACTGCTTCATCCTCAGCACTGGAATGAATGTTTTCTAGCATGCAATAAGCTCCTTTTTTTTTTTTTTTTTTTTTTTGAGTTGGAGTCTCACTTTTGGCGCCCAGGCTAGAGTGCAATGGCATACTCATGGCCACTGCAGCCTCAACCTGCTGGGCTCGGGCAATCCTCCCACCTTAGTCTTCGGAGTAGCTGGAACTACAGATGTATGCCACCACGCCCAGCTAGATTTCGCGATTTATTGTAGAGATAAGGTCTCACCAAGTTGCCCAGGCTGGTCTCGAACCCCTGGGCTCAGGCAGTCCTCTCACCTCAGCCTCCCAAAGTGCTGGGATTATAAGCTGAGCCACCGCGCCCAGTCAAGTTCCATGTTTTACTTGTTGAATGAAAAAAACATGATTGAATCTGTGCTACCCCCACCAAAAAGTGCCTTTTCATTTCAGCCAGGTGCTTACCTTTATCTTCACCTGCCAGACCCAGGCTCTTTGTGTTTGCATTTTGGTTATTGTCTTTATAGAAAGCATGTGCAGACTTCTGAGCTAGAGGTGGTTTGTTATCAAAGTCTCCTTCTTGTCAGTACTTGATATAAGTTTTCTGAACAATCTCTCTGGACTCTTGACCTCTTGTTGCATTCTGATCCTTACTCCTTGTTATATTTCTCCAGGTTCTAGGCCCCTTGCTGCAGATGCTGATCCTTCTAGTCCAGCTGCTGATTGGCCTCTGGATCCCTGACTGACAGTGATGTTTAGCATCACGAGAGCCCCCACTGTTGACTACACACCTGGCCACCACTCCGCTGTGGCCTTGTCCCCCTGCTCAAACGGAGTGGTCACCCTGAGCCCTTAGCTTTATCCAAATGCTCAGTCCAGTCTTGCCTCCCAGCTACCCCCCACTACAGTGCTCTATCCTCCTGTTTTGACTCAGTCCCTTCCCAGAGAGAGCGCTCAGAGAGGCCAGAAAATGTAGGATCAGAACAGAACAAATAATGCACATGAAAACATGACTTTATTACCTATCTTATTCTCTCAATTTCCTTTTACTGTTTGAAAGTGAGCCTGATGCTGTAGGCCTATAGAAATGTAGCCCATGGAGAGGGTCAAATTTAATTGCTAAAATCACCTGAGGAAAATTTACATGACAATATCCAGATCTGAACCCCAGCCCCATCCTTACTCTACTCACTGGGCTTCTAGATTCATTGGTTGAAATCAAGACTCTTGAGCTTTCTAAGACCAGGTTTTTGAAAATGATATTTTCCATGGAAATCTTCCAGTTGCCAAAGGCTCCCTTCTCAAGATGCTCCTGGGAATATTAAGTACCATAATGGATCAGTACACCTCAGACAACCTTAGAGAACCATGTTTAGACCACATGGACTCTTTTTATTGCACAAGAAATTGTGGGCATGGCCAGAGACATATTCTGATGCCTCCCAGAGCTCCTTCTAGGCTTTCCAACCTCACTCAACCAACTTAAGTTTGATAAAACATTTCAAATCTTGATCATGAAGCAAAACCACAAAGTAGTTATTTGTACTGTAGGAACATTCTGTCGGCAGACTGCTTTGAAAGTACAAAAGGTGAATCTATTACAAGAGGCACAGAGAATGACTGTGGAATTGTTGTAAAAGATACAGTTGGGCCACAAGGCTTGGTGGCTCAGCTTGTAATCCCAGCATTTTGGGAGGCCGAGGCGAGTGGATTGCCTGAGCCCGTGGGTTTGAGACCAGCCCGAGCAACTTGACCAGACCTTGTCTCTACAATAAATACACACACACAAAAAAATTAGCCAGACGTGGTAGCATACACCTGTAGTTTCATCTACTTGGAAGGCTGAGGCAGAAGGATCGCTGGAGCCCAGCAGGTCGAGGCTGTGGTGGCCGGGAGCGGCCAGTGCACTCCAGTCTGAGTGACAGAGTGAGACTCCAACTCAAAAAACAACAACAAAAATACAGTTATAAAGTGCCATTGATTTCAACTTTTTGATAGAACTGGACTTTAAACTTAGACATTATGATTCTAGCTTAGCATGCTTAAGCCTTCAGTTAGCCAATTAAAAGTTACCTGATGTTGTCTGCTTATTAATCTTAAATCATAAAAAATCATCTCTGTGATCAGGGGAGGTTTTAGATGGCATTGAGTCTAAGCTCTTATTTCTCAATTCAGGCAGGATCAGACCTACGGTATCTTGGTGATAAGTATCTACTCATGACAAATGAGGAAAAGACACCTGCCAATTTGGCCATTTTCTTTATGCTTCTAAAGGATTCTGACAATCCACCTTCTTCTGATATCAGTGGAAGACCAGAGGAAAATCATCATCCACTTTGTAATTTATATTTTTAAAGATTATTTTTATCTCATGATGCAATACATTTTTTTGAGAGAATGGATTTAAATGATTATCTCAAGACAAGAAATGAGTAGATGAACACACTAAGAAGTAAAAGTCTATTTGTAATAAAGCATTTATTTATTTTTATTTTTTATTTTATTTTTTTAAATCGGAGTCTCACTCTGTCACGTAAACTGGAGTGCAGTGGCCGCTACCGGCCACTGCAGCCTCGACCTGCTGGGCTCCAGCAATCCTTCCATCTTAGCCTTCCAAGTAGCTGGAACTACAGGTGCATGCTACCACACCCAGCTAATTTTTGATTCATTGTAGAAATGAGGTCTCACCAAGTTGCACAGGCGGGTCTCGAACCCGTGGGCTCAGGCAATCCACTCACCTCAGCCTCTCAAAGGCGTGGGATTACAGGCTGAGCCACCAAGCCCGGCTTAAACAAAGCATTTATTAAGCATAACACATAAAACCAAACACAAGTTTTTATTAGGCTGTGTTGAATGTTAAAAGGAATAAAATGTGAAGAGTTAAAAAAAGAAGTACCACTTCCACTTCCAGCAAAATGGAACAGATGTATTTTTCTCTATTCTTCTCTCTATTGCAGCTCAAAACCTGGGACATTCTATGTAAACAGACATGAAAAGGTGCTGAAAGCTGAACAGCAGAAGGCAGATCTCCAGGGTCCTCAGGTTCTGCCATGATGCCTGAGTGGCAGTGGTCTCCGCATTTTGTTTTGTTTTGTTTTTTGGTTGTTTTGCTTATGTATCCCTGACTGGGTGTTGGAGAAGACAGAAGTTGGTGATGCCAATAGGAACACACACAAAAGCCTCCCAAAAAGCCAGCCCTTTCTAGCCAAATGACCAGAACAGAAGCAACCGAGATAGAAAACTTGTGGAAAATAACAGCACTACAAAATAGCCCTGCAGCTTTCCCTGAACCTGCCAGCAAAAACTGAGTGGGGTATGGGAGCGTAGACCTCTGTCTTTACTAGATCAGGGCAGCACACGTCCCTGACTCCATCGGTGTGATGTCAGAGAAGGATCCAGGTGATAAGGATCACCCAGCCCTCGGAGTGTCAGTGCACTGAGACCACAGGAAGAACCTGGACTTCTGTCCCCACTGGGCAGTAACAAGACCAGCAAGACCCACCCTTGTATCACACCTAGAATGTCAGTGGAGCATCCACCTTCCTCCAGTCAGGGTGGACTTGGTGGAGGCTTAGTAGAGAGCGAACCTCCTCTCATCCCATCAGCATTAATGAAGAGGACAGTCCTCCTTCCCCTCCTGTCAACAGAGGCTTAGTAGAGAATCTGGACTTCCAATCTCACCTAGAATCAACGTGGTGGAAAGTTGTCAGAGGAAGCCTGCTCACATACAAGGTTGAAATAAGATCCAGAATCTTACAACAGTATACAAAATGGCCAGGTTCCAACCAAAATTCACTTGTTATGCCAACAACCCGGACAATCTCAAAGTGAATGAGAGAGACAATCAACAGAGTCGTGTATATTAAACTAATCTTGTCATTAGTGCCCTGATAGTTTTCTTCAGCATTTCCCAACATCGTACAAACCCTTTCAATGAAAACAAACAGACCAATAATATTGTATTTTCATATACTAGCAAAAAAGACATAGAAACTGCAATGAAAGATACAACACACTTATAATTGCTCAAAAGAAATTAAAATGTAGATGTAAATCTAACAAACATGTATAGGATTTGTATGCTGAAAACTATAAAACACTGGTGAAAATTTTTTAAAAAATATTTAAATAAATGGATATTCTGATTCAACATAGTAAAAGATGCCAATTCTCCACAAACTGATATACAACTTCATTATAATTCCTATAAAAATATCAACAGGAGGATTTTGGGGGGCATATAAATGCCTTTTATTCATGGATATAGATGAGATTATTCTATAATGTATATGGAAGGGCAAAAGAACTAGAACACCTGAAAGAACTTTGAAAACAAAACAAACTAGGGAGAAATCACTTGATCTGATTTTGGTTCTTACAGCAATCAGTACTGTCTGGTATTGGGGGAGGGAAACATATATAGATCAATGAAACAGAATAAAGGATCCAGAATTAGCTCCACACAAGAGTAGCCAACTGATTTTTTATGATGACATAAAAACAATTTAATGGGGAAAAAACAGTTTTTCAACAAATGGTGCTGGAGGAACTGTATAACCATAGGAGGAAATAAAAAACCAACAGCAACCTAAACCTTGCATGTTATACACACATTAACTCAAAATTTATCATAGATTATTCCTGTCACACCCGTTGAAATGTTGGAACATTTGAAGAAGTTTAAATTTAGAAATTCAGTTGTCTCAAGCAAGAAAAGACAGACTTGCGTCTTTCTCTCTTCTCAAATCCTCAGTGACTTCTTTCAACAAGTTGTACTTAAGTCATAGGGAGCATACGTTTAAACTGTAATACATAAATAGCCAACTCATGATAGAACTACAGCCATGAAGAATTTGTGATCTGATACACCAAAATAATCAAAGAACTTATAACTACTGCCTAGTGAGGAGAGGGACTTTTTTATATCACACTATCTGCTAGTAGATCTCTCTTGCCAAATATCAGGCAGGGATATGACCCAGCACAGCATAGGAAAAGTCAGACACTTGTCAAATATAGAGATGCTGGTCTTGAGAGACAAGTGACTAGCATATTTCAGTCCATATGGAAAGAGAACACCTTTTAAAATTTTATCCCCTCATGATGTGGACAGTATTTTGGGATATAGAAATTTAGTTGGGAAGACCCAGTCCTTAAAGTCTGAACTATGATTATAATTTGAGAGATGAAAAATTACCTGAAACTAGTAACAGAATTAGGTCATCGTTAGAACACACATCTATTGAGTACCCCATTGTGAGGTAGGTACAGTACTTATTGTTATTTTACAAATAAAATTGAACTTCTTGTCCCAGATCAGAGGACCAGTAAATGGAGAAACAGGATTTGAACTTTCTCCCGTGTTCCTCAGTGCTGATGGGTACACTAGGAAGCAACTTTCCCCATGTCGATTCATGTGGGAAGTGAATGATGAGAAGACTTAGAAGCATTTAGAGCCGTGGTTCCCAGATTTTATATTTTATAGACTAACATTATTTAAAAGAAAACCAATATAGAGTTGTCACTGTTTATTGTGACAAGTAAAGGCATTTTTTTTTTTTTTCGAGTTGGAGTCTCACTCGGTCGCCCAGATTGGAGTGCAGTGGCCGCTCCCGGCCACCACAGCCTCGCCTGCTGGGCTCCAGAGATCCTTCCGCCTCAGCCTTCCGAGTAGCCGGAATTACAGGCGCGTGCTACCACGCCCGGCTGAGTTTTTGATTTATTGTAGAGATGAGGTCTCGCTGCCCAGGCTGGTCTCGAACCCGCGTGCTCAGGCAATCCACTCACCTCAGCCTCCCAAAGGTGCGGGATTACCGTCTGAGCCACTGAGCCTGGCTTATAAAGGCATTTTTTAAAGCTATCATTCAGTTTTGTCAGCTTTTTATTAAAAATAAAGATATTCTAACATCAAAACGTGCAAGAAGGACAAATTTTTAGAATAAAAGAAAGTCCTTTAAATTGAGTATGTTTAATTTTATGAAAACCTTGCTTCAGAAATTTGCATTTTTCTTTCTCTATGTTTTTATTTGACTACAGATCAGTGAAAAAGTTGTCACAGACCTGCGCTGATCTACAGATTGATATTTGGAAAACTCTAGTTCAAGTACAATGGAGGAATTCACTGATGAAATGTGTAAAAAAAAATCTGGACAAGATAAGAACAGAAGCAATTTAGCAGCCATGTCGGGTTGTTTCCCTGTTCTTTTTGGAGTCTTAGAAGTTGGTCCCTCTCTAGTCCTGAAGAACCTCTTTGCACGAGCCCTGAAGCACCCATCTTTAGCCGTAAGAAATGCTCTGGGAATCAGCAAAATAAGAAATGTATTATCTTCACTCTGTTCAGCTGAACTGGATGCTCTAACTCTTGCAAACCCAATTCATCTTGCTCTCTGTTTTCCAGTTTCTAAACTTTGCTTAGTCTCTTGTTTTATGTTGTGCTTTAGAGTTCAATGGCCATGTCTCCCATCTAGAATCTGGTATCCCTCCACAGCAATTCAAATTTCTCTGCAGACTCAAATGATGTCAATTGCTTTGGGCAAAACCACCCCTCCTAGATCAATATTTAAGAATCCTTATTGCAAGGCCACATCCTCATCTAACAGCTTTCCACCTGTTTTACTTCTGTTTCAAAAGAATAAGCTAGATAACAATAGAATCTTTCCTATATCTTGTGCAAATACTGTAGCTTATATAGTTTATAGCTTATAATACAATTATGTGTAGAAGACATCTGGTGTTTTTACCTGTAAAATAGCCCTTACTCCTTGTTTTGATAGCCACACTCCAATTTTATTTACAGGGGTAACCCATACCCCTTTGAGTATATTCTTGGGAAAACTGTCAGTCAAGGTGCTGTAGTCCTGCAAATCACTACTCCCACCCCAGGAATTGGCACAAATCCACCCATGCTAGGCTAATCAGACTTTCTTCCAGGAATTTGGAAGATGAACATCTAACCTAGTAGCGCAGGATGGAAAAAAAAAAATCATTGGAACTGAATCATTCTAATTATGGCAACTTGAAGAGATTTAATGCCTTGCATCCTGTTATATTTCAATTTAATTTTTCTGTTCTCTGCTTAAGTTAATCAGAATCTATTTCTGATACAATTATATACACTAGCTGAAGCACTTCTCATTACTGATATTCACAACAAAAATTGCTAAGGTATATTGAGATCTTATCACCTAAGTGCTATGCTAAGTGTTTTACATGCTTCTTGATCCCCACAATGACCTCAAGAAGTGATAGCTAGTACCACTGCCAGTTCACCCCAGAACAAAGTGAGGCTTAGAGAAATTAGGTAGACTGCCTGAGATTTATGATACCAAGTAGAGGAGAGGCAGGGTTTGAACCCCAGGTCTATTTGACCTCTCAAATAACCTCTAATCATGTCAAGTTAAGTGTGTATTGTTTTGGTTATGTGGGGTGAATGTAGATCTTTTAAAGGAAGTATAATGCCTGCAGTTAAACACAATCCTAGTCTAATCCTTTTTTGGGTAACATTGTGAATATTTGAATTCTCAACGTTTTGAAACCCGCACTGAAAAAATAAAGTATGTAGAATCTTTTTCAAGTATTGTATTGTTAAAGCCTCTTTTTTCCCCCTGGATATGCCATATATTACATAAAGGACATATGTAGATGTCTAATGCAGTGCTGCAATTCTGGTATGTCAGCCAAAGGGAACATGGGAGGGATAACATGCATGGCAGGCCCTGATTGTTCAGTCAACAAATGCTAATATTGAGCACCTATTCTTTGCTATGTGCTGTGTATGCTAGGCACTAGAAGTACAGAGCAGAAAAAGACAGCTCTTTCAGCCAACTTAAAAAAAAATTAACCACACACTTGTTAAGATAGTAAGGCAGACTTTATTTAAGGAGGCCATGGCAGTAGGGTTAGCACAATGGAGTCTTGCAGTGGGGAAAGAGATTAGATTCAATTCGGACCCCAATAAGGATAAGTGGGAATTTGTAACCAGGTGCAGGGAAGTGTCCGTGGATAAAAAAAATTACTACAAGGAAACATCCTGGGTCGGGAATTTCTAGCTAAACTGACTTGATAGGATTACTGCTGAAGACAGGCCAGGATGATATGGTATCGAGGTGGTCAGATACCAAGGGTGGGAGATTTTTCACTAACCTGATTTAGCAGGATTCTTGCTCAAATTGGATTCTGCAAGGACTGAGAAGGAGGCCCAAATTGAGGCCTAGTCAAGCAGAGGTCTCAGAGGAACCTGACTAAGATTTTGGCCAAAGGAGAGAGTTTTTGTCAAGCCCAAAGAGCCCATAACCAAGTGGGCTAAAAAATAAATAAATAAGCTAGGAAAATGACTTAATTATAGGATGATTAACATAATAAATATTTCAATTAAATTCTCAAAATTTTCATTTATATAAATTTACTTATATAAATATATTGTTACATCAGTTATATAAATATAAATATAATGTTACATCAGTTCATAGAAGATAATCATTCAAATAGAATCAACTCCTTGACGATAGCTAGAAATGGTGCATATAGCCAACACGCACTATAGAGTAGAAAGATGGTGTTTTACATGTTGCAGTGGTTGTAAAACATAGTTATACCAACACAATAAAGTTATGCTTAACAGAAAAATATTTTATTCTTTTTTTTTGAGTTGGAGTCTCACTCTGTCGCCCAGACTGGAGTGCAGTGGCATGCTCCTGGCCACTGCAGCTTCCACCTGCTGGGCTCTGATGATCCTTCTGCCTCAGCTTTCCAAGTAGCTGGAACTACAGGCGTGCACTACCACGACCAGGTAATTTTTTTTATTTATTGTAGAGATGCAGTCTCGCCAAGTTGCCCAGGCGGGTCTCAAACCCGCGGGCTAAGGCAATCCACTCACCTCAGCCTCCCAATGCATGGGATTATAGGCTGAGCCACCAAGCCCGGCTCAGAAAAATATTTTAAACAGCCTTGGTTTTTAAATTAAAATTAAATTAAATTAAAAAATTTATCTCTTTGGTTGCACTAACCCCATTTCTAGCAACCAGTAACCACAAAAGGAGTACTTGCCACATAGTTAATAATCAAAAACAGAATATGTAGTGTGATTTATACTTTCTCACTTGCTTTATACTGTGAGTGAATGAGCTAAATTTAAACAATCAAGGAAAAGTAATGCTTATTTATGACTTAGCTAGACAAGTATGGGAATTTATGTTAAAGTTGAAACAAACCCAAATGACAACTTACATGTTTTTCCAACATGAATAAATGTGCATAATATTTTAATTATAATCGAAAGAATTATGTAAACTTCCTACAAGAACCTCAGGAGAAACTGAAGAATGCTTTGTTGATATTGGTAAATGTAGAGTTGCTTTTCAATTTAGCTGACATTCCTTTGAATTTGATGTTAATAATACTGAGTTAACATAGGAGTTCACAAATTTATTGAGCTTGGACAGCTATGCTTTTGCTTCAAAATCAAATCCACTCTTGGAGAAAAAAAAAGTGATAAACTAGTTTTGTCAATGTGGATGCAAATATAAAAGGATAATGATTTTTAGCTCTCATTCAGTTATTGAAAAACTTGTGTTTTGAATACTTTGGATATGTAAATCTCCTTTTTCAACTGCAAAGTTTATGATTTCAAATGCAAATAAAGTATTTTAATGAAAACTTAGCATCTGAATCGAGACATTGTAAGTATAAAATGCACATTGGATTTTGAAGACTGTATTTAGAAAACAAAATATAGTCACTAATAATTTTATCTTGATTACACAATAAATGATAATACCTTGGCTATATTGGGTAAAATAATATATATTATTAAAATTAATTTTACCTCTCAGTTATCAGTTTCATAATGTGGCTACTAGAAAATTTCAAATTACATATGTTGCTTGTGTTATATTTTTATTGAACAGAGCTGCCCTAGAGTAAAAAAAAAAAAAAAAATGGTGTAAGGTTAGAATCAGCTCCTTAAAAATGTGCAGAGCAATACAAGTCTACAAAATAGGAAGATAGAAACCTAGGATGGAAACAAGGAGAGAGAGATACCATGATAGGAAACATTCCAGAGACGGAATTACCAAAATGTCAAATGCCATGGAGAAGTTTAAGATGTAATGGAGGAAGAATAAATATGTAAAGTTCCAATTGTCTTAAAAGGAAGATTTGATTTTGCAAAAAGGAGATCTTTTGGGTTTTGCCATATTAGGCCTGCTAGGCTTAATTAGATGGGCCCGGTCTAGTATTTGCGAATAGAACTTGGAGAGAGTTAAATGACTTTACCGAACAGAAGGAGAAGAATTTGGTATTCCAAGTTGGAAGCAGGGACCAGCAGAAACTTAGGAATAGAGTAGAATGGAGAGATTAAAGGGAAAGAAAGAGAGAAAAGCCATGTCTTGATGCTAAACACCACATAGGACGAAGGAAGAGCTAAAAAGAAGGATAACCAACATCATGTTTGAAGCTGTTGGCTTTGCATCAGTGTAATCCATCTCCTGTTTCCACCAAACTGTCAAGAAGTTCTGCTGCCCACATATAGACTGAGTATAGTTTTTATAAATAATAGAAAAAGATTAAGTGGCACGTACAGATTGTTTTGAGGTAGAACAACATGCACAGGCTGTAAAATTATCCACTGCAGAACAGGTGGCGTGGAGCCTTGGATTCAGGTTTGGGGTAACCATGGAAAGATGGAAGAGTGCTTTATGTTTCCACCCGTCCTGGGTGGTGAGGTAATTAGGGGCAGTTTGATCTAAATCTCAGGAAGAAAGTAACTCAAGTTAACATTTCGGTTACACAGATAACGTCTTGAGGATATTCTTTGGAGTAAGCAGCAAGAATGTGCGTGGGGGCCTTAGAGTGGTGGAAGGCCCTTGCTGTGGGAGTTGAGAAAGCAGACACTATGAGCTTGGAGTCCTGATTTTAAAACTTTGCTGTGAAGAGAAGGAGGGGGTGTCGAATGAAGCTAGAATGGTTTTTATTTTATTTTAAGGATGGGAAGTCGGAGCAGTTTAGCATGCTAAATAGAGCAGTAGAAAGTGGATGGTTTCCATAAAGCAGCTTCATACCGAGTACATTTATAAGACCTTCTAATGCTAAAGAGGTGGCCATGATACAAATTAAAGTAGCAGAAAGTGAGTCTCAAAATTGCAGTGTGGTGCTGGTGGAAATTACATTAGTCAAGAAACTAAGAGCTGTTCGCTATGGCCTGGAATGTCACATAGCACGATTTGTACCAGGAACCGACAGTCACTGAGGTGGAGACGGTTGTGAAGTACAGGCTAACAGTAATCTCCTTTCTGGTCTAGGCTGGGCAGATCCTTATTAACACTCCTTAGCCTTTGCATAGTGTCTTTACAAAACAGATGACCTTGAACAACATGGGTTTGAATTGTGTGGGTTTACTTATATGTGGATTTTTTTTCCCAATAAATGTTGCCCTGAGCATGCCTGCCTCTCCTCCTCCCCTTCTGCCTTCTCTACTTTTTCTGCCTCTGTCATCCCTAAGACAGCAAAACCAGTTCTCCCTCTTCCTCCTCCTTGGCCTGCTAACATGAAGATGATGAGAATGAAAACATTTATGAAGATTCATTTCCACTTAATAAATAATAAATGTATTTTATCCTTCTTATGATTTTTTAGTAGCACTTTATTTATTGTAAAAATATAGTATATAATGCATATGGCACAAAATATATGTTAATGGACCGTTAATGCTATTTGTGAGGCTTCTGGTTAGCAGTATACTATTTGTAGAGATTTGGAGGGAGTCAAAAAGTTATACACAGATTTTTTTTACTGTGCAGGGGTCGACACCCCAATCCCTACATTGTTCAAAGATCAACTATATTATTTTTGTTACTCCAGTGAAATAGGATGGATGGCTGGCTGGCTGGCTGGATGGATGAATGGCTGGATGGATGAATGGATGGATGGGGTGATGTTAATTTTAGATGTCAGCTTGGCTGCATTGAGGGATGTCAAGATGGCTGGTGAAGCAGTGTTATATAGTATGGCTTATAGCAGGAACCAGTAGTCACTGATATAGGGATGATTATGAGTTGCAAGGTGCTGTAGTCCAGCTCCAGCGGGTCAGGGTTTCCTGAAAGAGGGACAGCATCGGTGCAGGAGAGAAAACTTGGACACTGACTCTGCTGCAAGCAGGATAAATGCTGATTTATTATCTTTTACAACTCCTTTTATACCCTACATGTTTTTTGTTTTCAAGGCAGTCAGTAACAATTTAATGGACTGGACAGGCAATGTTTCTTTGTTCATCCTGTTTTGATCTTAAAGCATTATCCTACTAAACATTAACTATAAATTTTATAAACTCCTAACATTTTTTAATGATTACCATTTCTTAATGTTCATACAAAACTTACTTATTCCTATAACTATTACATTATAAATCACTACCAAGTTCTAAGCACTATAATTGTCACATAAATTAGCAAGTCACACCTGCGACCTTCACACAGCAATTTGCAACTAGCTGGTGTAAAACAACAGTTTCAAGGTTTCTTAGCCACAAGTTGGCCTGACTAGTTTTCCACAATGTTACACCTGGTATTTACAATCTGTGTTAATTATTTCCTGCCAGGGAGAATGAGCTTCAACGTTTGCAAAACAAAAGGCCTCTCGGGCTCAAGTCACCTTAGTCAGAATCCCTAACCAGAATTACAAGCCTCCTTAACAAAGGGAAGTAAAGGCAAGGGTGCTCTAATATTTATGTGATTGTTAATTTTTTAAGCATAATACACCACATTAAGAAATTAAGTAAATGTAATTTTTGCATTGGCACTTCCTAAAAATGCAAATTAGTCACCAATCAGAAGAAATAAAATCTTACAAGTAATTATCTACCCGCACATGATATTTAAGATCTCTACTGATAATTTCCTGGCAAGGCCAGTGAGCTCCCTGACAAACATTAAATCGAATACTTTCTGATTTTTTACAATTTTCCCAAATACAATGTTTAATCAAGTGATTGTGTGGTTTAATACCAGGAGGCCGGGAACGTGGAAACCTGGGGAGGAATTCAAATGAAGGGAAGGTAATTTTTCATGAATTCCCCTCTTGCCTTTTTCAAGGGGTAGCGGAGGCGAGAGTGGAATTTTGCTTTCCATCCTCAGAACTTTTTGGCTACACTAATAACAAAAGTAGTAGAAGCAAGGGTCTCAGCTGCCCAGGTTCGCTTTGCGACCTGGGGTCTTCAGCCCGCTGGACTTTGTCAGCAGGCAGGCCTCCATGGTTGGCTCCCAACAACAAGGTAGCACTGAACCAAGTGGTAGATCTTTATACTCCTTTATAGTAACATAAACAGACTAAGACAGAGCTCCTGCAGACCCAAAGGTCACTTATATTTCCTTACTGTTTCTTTTTCTTTACATCCATTACCTCAGTCACAACTAAATTAGAGTAATGGAGAGATAAAAACAGAAACAATGGAGAAATATAATAGTAACCTTCAGGTTTGCAGGAGTTTTGTCTTAGTCCATTTGTTTTACTGTAAAAGAATACCTGAGGCTAAGTAATTTATAAAGAAAGGAGTTTTATTTGGCCCACAGTTCTGCCGGCTATACAGTCAGCATCTGCGTCTGGTAAGAGCTTCGGGGAGTTTCCACTCATGACAGAAAGTGAAGGGGAATGGGCATGTGCAAAGATCACATGGTGAGAGAGGAATCAAGAGAAGAGAAAGGGAGATGCCAGGCTTTTTTTTTTTTTTTTTTTTTTTTTTTACCAACTCACTCTCATGGGAACTAATAGAGTTAGAACTATTTGATTCTCTAGCTCTAATAGAGTATCTAACTCTAACAGAGTTAGAACTCAATCATTACCACAAAGACAACAACAAGCTATTCATGGGGAATTCACCCCGTGTCCCAAACACCTCTCATTAGGTCCCACCTCCAATACTGGAGAACCCATTTCAACATGAGATTTGGAAGAGTCATATAGACAAACCATAGCTTGCTCTATCATGAATGATAACACAGACGTCCATGTTCTGCAGACAGTTCAAGGAGGTATATAGTATACAATTATGAACTAGACATGACATAGACCCTTATATATTAAAATTATATACTACAGCAATTCATAGATTTTTTTGTATAAAGCTCTTAAAATCTGACATAAATTGAGATTTTTAAAAGATGTTTAGGCTGTGATCCTATAGCTTATGGACGAGTCATCAGGTGCTGACAACTATTAGGATCACACACTAGTATTTCCCACCTCCACTTTCTTTTCCCAGACATGTGTGTTAAACATTACTTACATGTTACAGTATTCTCATCTTTTGCTTTTGGTCATAGAATTCCTAATGTGGTATTCTGGTAGCCTCCACCAAACAATCAGTATAAGCATAAGAGTTAAAACCTATTTATCATGTTGAGATTAGAAGATTTTCCAAGTCATTCCCAATACGACATTTATTTTTAATTTTTTAAATTTTTAAAATTTATTTTAAAGATGTGGGGTATAATTCAGGATTAGGTATACAAATGTTCATTATGCAGGTACTCTTGTAGATGAGGTGTGCCCCTCCCTCCCCTGGTAGTTTCCCTCAACTGCCAATCCCACTTCCCACCCCCTGGCAGCTTTCCACTACTGCTAATCCCTTTCTAATAGTATTATGATAATTGTTCAAGGTCCACTTGTAAGTGGGAACATATGGTACTCTGTTCTTTGTTTCTGTGATAGATCACTGAGTATGATAGACACTAAATCCATCCAAGTTGCTGCAAAGTCCATATGTTTGTCCTTGTTTATTGTTGTGTAATATTCCATTGTGTATACGTACTACATCTTTTAAATCCATTCCAGTTTCAGTGGGCAGCATGGTTGGTTCCATGTTTTTGCTATTGTGAATAGAACTGCAACAAACATGCGTGTGCAGGTATTTTTTTGTAGAATGATTTGAGTTTCTCTGGGCATATTCCCAGTAGAGGGATTGCTGGGTCACATGGAAGGTCAATTTCTAGTTCTTTCAGAAATCGCCACACTGTCTTCCAAAGAGGTTACACTAGTTTGCATTCCCACCAGCAGTATAGAAGTGTTCCTTGTTCTTCACATCCTCGCCAGCACCTGTTGTTTGTTTTATTAAACCCTAAGTGCCCATACCATAAGAAATAAGATAGACAAGTGAGACTTCATCACTGATGAGCTTTCGCAAAGCAAAAGAAACCATCAAGAGAGCAGGGAGACAGCCCACAGAATGGGAAAAAATATTTGCCAACTGTATATCTGATAAAGGCCTAATATCTGGAATCTACAAGGAACTCAAATGTGCAGAAAAGAAAAAACAAACAGCCCCATTAAAAAGTGGGCAAAAGGCATGAATAGACATGTCTCAAAAGAAGATAAATGGGCAGCCAACAGACACATGAAAAAGTGTTCACCATCACTAATCATCAGAGAAATGCAAATCAAAACCACGTTGAGATATCACCTAACCCCAGTAAGAATCGCCGTCATTAATAAAACCAATATAACATTTTATAATAATTCTAGCTAATGAAAAGAATCTACTCCACACACTCTCACATCAACTTCATAATCTATTTAGCTGCATCACCAAAGTACTTTCACAGTTATTCTGTAATCGATGCATTCGTGTAGATCCCAGCCATCGATCATACCTATTTTAGATTATAACCTGCCTTCATTATGAACTCTTATGCAATTTGATTAATTCAAATAAGCTTTATTGATTGCTTCCGATATGTTATATGGTAGAGAAACAAAGTTAAATCAAAGGTGGACATACTTATTGACCTCTAACTCAGTGGTGAGTTCTCTGCTGGTGGTTCAAAAATTATGCGATCTTAGTGAAAGAGTAGCTTTGCTTGGGAAGTTGTGGCAGGTTTCATCGAACAAATGCAGGCCAAAAGAACCTTGAAAATAAATTGAATTTTGGAAAATGAAGAAAGGGCTTTTATATAGTGGGAACAGTAGAAACAAAGTTGAGAGAAAAGGAATGTGAATGGCACATTTAAAGCTGGAGCATGGAATATGTGGAGCTGTAGACATTGACAGAAAGTAATATTGTGAAAAAAATTAGAACGGAATTTAGATATTATCTTATGTACACTGGGAGTTCACTTGGGGTTTCTGAGTATTGACTTGATAAGTTAACTTATGCAAGCGGTACTGAGAATTGCAGAAGGAAAATAATAAAGGTCAGAAGATAAAACTATCACAAATGTCCAGGCAAGGGATCAAGGAGGCATGGATTAGAATATTGAGAGTTGAACTATGCTTAAGTAACAGACTCTGGGTTGGAAGACATTTTGAACTGATTACCTGTTGAAACTGAAGGTAAGAAAGAGGAGTCAAGAAAGATTCTAACTTAATCATTACCATTAAAAAAATTACTTTTTTTCCACTTTTTCCTTTATCTCTTTTTAAAAAAATTACTTATTTTTCCTCTTGCTGGAATCAAATCAAATCATCCCAGTGCAACTTGACTTTTCCAGTTGTAGACCTTTGCCTGACACCTGAACTCTTGTATCAAAACCCAGCCTCCCCTGACAAGGAAACCGAGAGATGGACAAGTAAAAGAAGAATTCTAAGTCCCAACATTGAAGGTACAAAGCACAGTTAGGGTCACAAACTCCTAATCTTTGCCTTTGAATTTATGGGGACATAAATTACCTTGTTGTCAAATGACCCAAACATTCATTGCTAAACAAAAATCTGAATTCTTATTAAGGAGGTAGGTGAGGCCAAATCATATTAGGTCTATCACAATGACTGAATTTACTCTTTAAAAAAAAATGTCCTGTCTGCAAAACCCTCTCTGTCAATTCAGAACTTTGGAAATGAGACCAGAAGAGCCTGCCCACTACTGATTCTCAATGACTCACCACTGTCAGTTAGGCAAATAAGTTGAGTGCAGGGACCTTCTGAAGGGTGTAATCTATTTGATGATCAGAAGACCATAGCCAATTCTTTTGGTCCATTAGTTAGCTGAAGCCTAGATCAGATATTTTTTTAAAAAGCAGAGATATTATCTTTCCAGCATAGACTTCAGAGGGAGCTACCAAGCTATTTTTAAAAATGAGGTTTGGGTGAACCTTCCTGTAGTTTTAAAGCATGGATGACACTGAACTAAGAAAATAGTTGGCTTTGTGGATAAAAGTTTCCTCAGACATTTCCTAGTATGGAAAAAGCTTTATTTCTTACTGAGGATTATGCACTATTAAAGATCTTGTCAATTTTTATTACAGAGTTGTGCACAGATTTAGAATACTCTGATACTAATTATTTGTGTATCAATGAGCACATTACATAACTTTTCTGAGCTATAGTTTTCTTTTGGGTAAAATGATAGCCTTGGATTGTGTGATATATTGGTTTCTTTCTTTTTCAAAGAATTTTTTAAATTTTATTTTAAAGATGTGAGATACAATTCAGGATAAGGTATACAGTGATAATCATACAGGTAATGTTTGGGCTTCCCTTTGGTACCCACTTTGCTGATTTAAAATCAGGTACCCTTATTGATGTTTTATCCCCACCCCATTGCCCGTCCCCCTGCCCCCGCAGTGTTCTGTTACTGGCAATCCTTTCTTATAGTATTATGGTTAATGTTCAGGGTCCACTTATGAGTGAGAACATGTGGTACTCTGTTCTTTGTTTCTGTGATAGATCACTGAATATTATAGACTCCGAACCCTTCCAAGCTGGTGCAAAGTCCTATGTTAGTCCTTCTTTAAGACAGTGTAATATTCCATTGTGTATATGTACCACATTTTAAAACTCCAGTCCCATTTTGATGGGCATGTTTTTGCTATTGTGATAGTGCTGCAAAAAATGTGTGCAGGTACCTTCTTTGTAGAATGACTTGAGTTCCTCTGGGTATATTCCCAGCAGGGGGGATTGCTAGATCACATGGAAGGTCAATTTCTAGTTCTTTCAGAAGTTGTGACATGTGACTGTTTTCCAAAAGGGTTGCACTAGTTTGCATTCCCACCAGCAGTGTAGAAGCTTTCCATTTTCTCCTCATCCTCAGAAGCATCTGCTGTTGTTTGTTTTATTAATGATGGCCATTCTTACTGGGATTAGATGGTGTATCAACATGGTTTTGATTTGCATTTCTGTGATGATTAGTGGGACTGAGTCACTTTTTCTTGTGTCTATTGGCTACTTGTATATCTTCTTTAAGAAGTGTTTATTCATGTCTTTTGCTTACTTTTTAGGGGAGCTGTTTGTTTTTTTCCTTCAGGCACGTTTGAGTTCCTTGAGATCCTGGATGTAAGGCTTTTGTCAGGTATATAGTTGGCAAATACTCTTCCCACTCTCTTGATAGTTTCTTTTGTTTTGAAGAAGCTATTCAATTTGATTAGGTCACTTGTCTATCTTCTCTATTATGGCACTTGGGGTTTTGATCAGACATTGGTTGCCAGTTCCAATTTCTGTAAGGGTGTCTCCTGCGTTTTCTAAGGTTGTTGTAGTTTGAGGTTTTACATTTAGGTCTGACCCATTTGGAGTTGATTTTTGTGTACAGTGATAGGTAAGGGTCCTATTTCAATCTTCTGCATGTGGTCAGTCAGTTTTCCCAGCACCATTAATTGAATGGGTTCTCCTCTCCCCAATGATTGCTGGTGAAGGCTTTGACAAAGATGAATTGGTTGAGAAATTGAGGTTTTGCTTCCAGAATCCGTATCCTGTTCCCTTGGTCCATATGCCAATCCTTGTGCCGCTACCAGGCTGTTTTGATTATTGTAGCCCTATAGTAATGTTTAAAGTCTGGAAGTGTGATACCGCTGGCTTCTTTTCTTTTTCTAACAATTGTTTCAGCTATTCTATTCATGGTTGCTTATGTTTCCATACGAATTTCTGTATTGTCATTTCCATGTCTGAGAAGAATGATGTTGGTAATTTAATGGGTATTGCATTGAATCCGTAGATTGATTGTCTTTGATAAGATGGACATCTTAATAATGTTGATTCTTCCAGTCCATGAGAATGGAATATTTTTTCCATTTGTTTGTGTCTTCCTGGATTTCTTTGAGCAGTGTTTCGTAGTTCTCATTGTAAAGGTCTTTCACTTTTTTGGTTAGGAAGATGCTGAGGTATTTCATTTTTTTGGTGGCTATTAGAAATGGACTTGTGCTTTTTATTTGGTTCTCTGCCTGCTTGTTGTTGGAGTATAAGAATGCAACTGTCTTTTGCACATTTATTTTGTACCCCAAGACTGCCAAAGTCCTTTATCAGTGAAAACAGGTTTTTAACAGACTCTCTTGGATTTTCGAGGTATAGGATCATATTATCACCAAAGAGGAACAACTTAACTTCTTTTTTCCTTATTTGGATACCCCTGATTTCCTTCTCTTGTCTAATTTCTCTAGCTAGGACTTCCAACACAATGTAGAGCAAGAGGAATGAGAATGGGCAGCCTTGTCTTGTTCTGGTTTTCAGGGGAAATGTTTCCATTTTCTGTCTGTTTAACAATATGCTGGCTGTGGGTTTATCGTAAATGATGCTTACTATTTGAGGCATGTTCCTTCTATACCTAGGTGTTTGAGTGTTTTTAATTAAGAAAAGATGCTGAATTTATCAAAAGCTTATCTCCATCTAATGATATAATCACATGGTTGGTGTTTTTACATCTGTTGATGTACTTAATTACATTTATGGTCTGCAGATGTTGAACTAGCCCTGCAACCTGGGGATGAAACCTACTTGGTCATGAAGGAGGATTTCTTTTTTAAAAAATTTGTTACTTTAAAGAAGTGAGGTACAATCAGAGTTAGGTATACAAATGTTCATTATGCATGTACCCTGGGGGGATGATTTCTGAGATGTGTTATTGGATCCAATTTGCTAGAATCTTCTTGAAAATTTTTGCATCCATGTTCATTAGGGATTTTGGCCTGTAGTTCTCTCTTTTTGTTGGACCTTTACCTGCTTTGGGTATCAGTGTGATGTTAGCTTTGCAAAATGATTTTGGGATAATTTCATCTTTCTCAATTGCCTAGAATACTTTCCATAGGATTGGTATCAGCTCCTCCTTGTATGTTTTGTAGGATTCTGCCGGAAAGCCATCTGGTCTCAGGCTTTTTTGTCTGTTTGAGTAGTTTTCTAATGACAGAATCAATTTCTTTGGTGGTTATTGGTCTATTTAGTGTCTCAATGTCTTCTTGTTTCAACATTGGGAGGCTGTGTGATGTTGAGAAGTCTTCCATTTCATTTAGATTATCAAGTTTGTTTTCATACTGATGTGCATAGTAATCTCTGATAATCTTTTGTATTTCTTTGGGGTCAGTTGTGATTTGACCTTTTGCATTTCTGATTGTGTTTATTTGGGCTTTTTCACTCTTTTTCTTGGTCATTCTAGCTAGGGGTCCATCAGTCATTTTTATTCTTTCAAGAACTAGTGTTTTGTCTTACTGATTTTTCCAATGATTTTTTTGTCATCTATGTCTCTTATTTGGGCTTTTACTTTGGTGATCTGGATTCTTCTGCTAAAGTTAGGGTTTTGATGGTCTTGTCCTTCCAGCTCCCTTAGGTGATTTGTTAGGCTGTTAACTTGTGACCTTTCCATTTTCTTGATGTGTGTTCATAGAGATATATATTTGCAGGGGGTCCTGCCCTGCAAGGGTTGGGGGTCCCTTTGAGGTGAGACAGTGTCAGTGATTAAACTTGAGGGATAGATATAAAGAGAAAGAAAAGGGGGGAGAAAGAAAGAGATTGGACTCCTGCTCAAATGACCAGAAGCCGTTTATTGAGTGTGATCCCAGGACTTTTATCCCCAAACTCTGCAAAGTTATCATCATGGGAACTACTGCTGCTATGGTTACACAAAAGTAGCATGTGCCTTTCACATGAACAGGTCCAGGTGCACACAGGACACCCCCAACTCTCAAACAGATGTATTTTTTAAACATGAGGAAGAAGATGAGAAAGAACAACCATAAATTGTCTTTTTGTTTCTTATCCAGTTTCTATGTACCCTAAATTGTTTACAGCTACATAGCATCATTCAGTGCTTACACCCGAAGCCAACATAATGATATATTACCTTTTACTATTCTATGTTAACTCAAACTAGTCTCTATAAAACAGTTGCTGCTATAGTTACACTCTCCTAGCACCAGCAAACCTAATTCAAACTTCACTGGTCCCCCTGAATCAAACTGAATTAACCACACTTCTATAACAAAATGGTTACTTAAATTTTCTTAATCTATATAAACTATATTCTAAAACCTATATCTATAAATTTCTAGATTCAAATCAAGAGAACCTGTGTCTTGCACCAAGTCTCCTCAATGTGACTCAAAGTTAATCTTAAATTGTTTAAAAGCAAAAACCATAAACCATGGAAAATGGGAACAATTGACTCCCAAGTTTAGCTGTGTACATTCCGGTCTCAGAGTTTTCTGTTAGAGCCAGCAGGAGCCCTTCCTGGTTGCAGTGCCAAATGGAAAAGGAGGGAGAGAATGGGGTCAACAGCTCCTGAATGCATCCTAGTGGTCATGGGGTCCACGGCCCTCCCTGTTCCCTAACGCTCAGTGGGCCTCCATGGCCAGCTCTCAACATATATTCCCCTCTTAGAACTGATTTCATGGCATCCTGGAGGTTTTGTTAAGATATTTCTTCAATTTTATTCATTTAAAGGAATCTTTTAGTTTCTGTTTTGATTTTTGTGTTGACCCAGTAGTTGTTCAGCATCATGCTGTTTAGTGTTCACGTCTTTGTGAGTTTTGGGGGAATTTTGTTTGTGTTGATATTTGTTTTTATTCCATTGTGGTCTGAGATGGTACATGACAATATTTCAATCTTATGAAATTTGTTTATGCTTGATTTATGGCTGAGGATGCAATCAATCTTGGAGTACATTCCATGTGATGAGTAGAATGTATATTTTGTGGTTGTTGGTTGGAATGATCTGTAGGTATCTACTAAGTCCACTTAGTCAAGTGTCAAGTTGAGTTTCTAGATCTCTTTGTTGATCTCTTTACTTTGATGATCTATCTAGGGTTATTGGTGGGGTGGTTAAGTACCCAGGTATAATAGTGTTAGAGTCACTATCTTTTTTAGTTTACTTAGTAGTTGCTTTATAAACACTGGTTCTCCTGTGTTGGGTGCCTGTATGTTTAGGATGGATAGTTCTTGTTAGTGGATTGAACCTTTTATCATTACATAGTGTCTTTCTACATTTTTGATAGCTTATAGGTTGTTTTCTATGATATTAAGATTGTGACTCTTGCCTTCTTTTGTGGTCCATTCACCTGGAAACTCATTTTCCATCCTCTAACTTTTAGTCTGTGTATATCTCTTGTGGTGAGATGAATTTCCTGTATGTGACAAAATATTGGTTCATTTTTTTTTTTTATCCAGTTTGCCATTTTATGCCTTTTCAGTGGTGTGATTAGTTCAGTCACATTCAGGCTGATTATTGAAATATGATTGTTTATTTCCATCATGAGGTTTTATAAAGTTTTTTCTTTGTTTGCTTGCTTTTTTTCTTTTAGTTTTGGGGTTGATGTATGCGTGTGTTTTCAAGTTTGCTGTCACTATATATTTTCTATTGATTCCATATTCTGCTATTCTCTTGGGAAGTGCATGATCATTCTTTTTTTCCTTTCTTCTGTACTTAATATCTTGTTAAATATCTCCTATAGAGCTGGTCTGGAAGCTGCATAATCTCTTAGGGATTGGATGTCTGAGAAAGATTTTAATTCTTCATTGCTGATGAAGCTGAGCTTGGCTGAGTAGGAAATTCTTGGTTGAAACTGTTTATCTTTGGGGACTTTTAATATTGAATGCCAGTCCCTTCTTGCTTGTAGTTTCTCTGCCAGTAGGTCTGCTGCTATTCTGATTGGATTTCCCCAGTAGGTAGTCTGACTTCTTTCTTGCTGCCTTTAGGATTTTTTCCCTTTGTGTCTGCTTTGTGTAGATGAATTATTATGTGTTAGGGGGTTTGTCTTCCCATTTCATGTCTTGCAGGTGTTCTTTATATCTCTTGTGTTTGGAAGGGCACATCTCTGGTGAGATGGGGAAAGTTTTCTTGAATAACCTCCTGGAATACTTGCTCCAAGGTGTTCTCCATTTCCCTTTCCTCTTCTGGGATGCCAATCAGGTAGACATTTGTGCTCTTGATATAATTGCACATTTCTTAGAATCTTTGTCCTTTCCTTCTGAGTTTTCTTTCTATGTTAATTTCATGTTTTGGTCTTCAAGCTCCGAGATTATTTCTTCTGCTTGATTAATTCTACTTTCCATGTTTGTCATCTCATTATTTATTTCCCAGATGAAACTTTTTATGGTCAAAAATCTCTATAGCAAGTTCTTTCAGTGTTGTAGTTGTATTTTGTCTCTCTTGAATCTTATTCACTCTTTCCATCCATTCCCTAACCCCTGTTGTATTCTGGGGCCTGTTCATGGTGAATTCCATTGTTTAGGCTCTGAGGTCTCAGGCGTTTTATCTTTGTTCCACTGGAAATTACCTGTGTTCTTCCATTGATTTTTTCCTCAATTGTGACAGATCTCTTTCTTTTCTCTTTAGTTTCATTATTCAGTGGCAGAGGCAGGGGCTTTCACTTCTGATGTTTGCTCACCCCTCTGTTTTTCCTTGTTCAGGGTTCTGAATCTATTCTATTTTGAAATAGGACTGTGGTGGGAAGCTTTACTGTCTCTTGTAGTTTTGAGAGTCGAATAAGGAGGAGGATAGGGAGCTAGAATTCAGAAACTGCTTGCAAATCACAATGTTCACTGATTGTGGCTTGGGTTCCCTGAGACCCACTCCCTGCCACCACTCTATATGACAATGCAATGGATACATTGTGCACTCCCTGAGTCCAAGATACAATAGCAGCAATGAGGAAAACAGAAAGTGAAATGAAATAGGGTGGACATAAATTTGAAAAAAATAAAAAATAAAAACACAGAACATTAGCTGGGCATGGTAGCACATGCCTGTAGTTCCAGCTACTTGGAAGGCTGAGGCGGAAGGATCTCCTGAGCCCAGCAGGTCGAGGCTGTGGTGGTTGGGAGCATGCTACTGCACTCCAGACTGGGCAACAGAGTAAGATTCCAACTCAAAAAAAAAAAAAAAAGAAACACAGAACAACAAAAACCGAAACCAAAGCAAAGAACAACTAAACACACACACATCAAAACAAACTGGAAAAACAACAAAGCAAAACAAAACAAAAAAATAGGAAAACCAAACACACACACGCACACACCCAAGACAAAATGAAAAGAGAAGAAAAAGAAGGGGAAAAAAGAAAAAATGGAGTTCATATCGAACCCTCACACATATATTAAGCTAAAAACAGAGAAGAACAAAAAAGCAATAAGAAACAAACACAACACATGAAAGATGAACACTCAATCATTCATGTACACACATAAACAAAACAAAAATGGAAGAAGAAAGAAAAAGAAAAAAAAGGGTGAGGGGAATACAGATCAAACCCACACATACACATTCATGCACAAAGAAAAATATTAAAAAACAAACAAACAAAAAAACCTACCCTATTGAGTCAGGTTCTGTAATGTTCCTCTCAGCTGCTCACAGGTAAGCCACTCTGATGTCTCCTGAAGAGTTGGCTTCATTCACAGTACTGACCCAGGGAAAGAGGAGGGGTTGGGGGAGGATGGGCTTCAGTCCTCCATACCCACTTTCATATGGTCAGAGGGATTCTCTCTGGTGGAAGGGTGTGGAATTGTCTCTTCCCCAGGTACTGGTGGGGGGATGCCTCAGACAGACTAATCCTGGAGTAGAGTCCTCCTATTGATGCTGATGTCCATGCTCCATCTGAGATCATCCCTCTCGGTCATGCCCCAGCCATGTGCATCTGACAGTCAGAGGATTGCTGGGGAGGAGAAGGTTGGGTCAGCCTCAGACTCACCACTGATCTCTTTGGAGGCCTTTCTTGTCCTTTTCTGGTCATGCTTTTTGTCCTGTGGCTGACAGGGTAGGGAGTGGGGCGCCTGAGACTTGGCACTCATCCTATTCCTCTAGAGTTGTGCTTTCAGGATATTCCCTCTGGGTCACAATCAATCCCTGAGTAGTTAATTCACCAGTCACAGAGATTGGGTCTGTTGCTCTATGATGAGCAAGACAGGGTACTCTTCTACCCCATTTTTAAGATAATGACAGGGTGCCTCTTTCATCTTCTCCAGTGGAGCTCTGCCTCTAGGCTTCTTCACTGTGCTCTTTCCTCAGCCCTTGATGCCAGTGTCTGGCCAGACGCTGCTGTGTTGAGGTAGGGCTCTCCCAGCAGCTTGTTCCCAGGAAGGGTTTTGTTGATTTTTTTAAAAATGGTGCCTGGTTTCCATGCCCCAGGAAGCACTAGGGCCAAGCAGTATAGCTGTGGCATCAACTGTTTCACCAGGAAAGCCCTGGCCACTTGCTCCCAAGTCCCCACTCAGTCAGCCACACACATGCCCACTTACTGACTGACACATACACAAAATTTTCTGAACACTCACTTACTCATGCTGGGACTTGCATAGTCCAACCGGCTCCGCTGCCATTTCCTCCCTTTGGTTCCTTTCTGATTTGTACTTTTAGAATTCCTCTTACCACATTTCATGTTCACTCTGCTGCCTCCTGTGACATTTCTAAGTCCTTCAGCTGGGCTTCTTTGGCTACTGTTTCTTATTCCCTTAGCGAAGTGAATCAATGTGATCTTCCATTGACAAATTTTGCCAGGGCTTCCTTCTAGTAGGTCTACCTTTTTATTTTTTATTTTTTAGTGGGAATCTTACTCTGTCACCCAGGCTGGAGTGCAGTGGCATGTTTACAGCTACCACAGCCTCAACCTACTGGACTCAGGTGATCCTTCCACCTCAGCCCTCCAAGTAGCTGGAACTACAGGCATGCAACATCATGGCCAGCTAATTTTCTGATTTATTATAGAGATGAGCTCTCACCAAATTGCCCAGACTGGTCTTGAGCCCATGGGCTCAGGCAATCCTCTCACCTTGGCCTCTCAAATTGCTTGGGATTATAGGCGTGAGCCACTGCACTTGGCCTGCAACAGTTTCAACATTGAACCACATGCAGCATAAGATTATGATCCTTGAGGAAATCAAATGAAATGAGTAATAGACTATCCTGGGTTTCCACCTAGGAGCAATTTCTAAAAAGTAAGACAGGAAGAGAGAGATCAAGCAGAGAACATGGAGTTTTCAGTGTATTGAGAAGACAGAAATTAGAGTCCCGGGATTCTGAAGGAATTAAAATTTGAAGAGTAGAGAGAACACAAAGAAAGAAATCTTCATGGAATAACTTGTTTCTGTTGTCAAATAATAAACTGTGTATACATAGACAAGCTCCAAGTTTAAATTAAAACAGAGCTCAAAAAGCTAGCAGACCTTAAACCTACAGTCAGCCAGAATGAAGAGACTTAGTGTAATACCCAGGACATTCAATAGAGTTGCAAAAGGGTTTGTGGTGGAGCTCAAATAGCCCTAGATTAAAGACTCCACCAGACCACCCTTGAAACTCAAGCAACAAACCTCAAAAACATCAAGCTGATCCACAAGTTATCTGCCACTTGGAAGTCAGCACTCTAAAAAAAAAAGCAAATGAATGCAAGCACTCAACAATGTAACTATAACAATGCCCAGCATCCAATAAAAAATAATAGGCATGTGAGGAAAGAAAATGTGACCAGGAGAGTAATAAATTAATGGAAAGAGAACTGAAAATGACAAAAATAAAGAAATTAGCAGACAAGGACTTTGAACAGTTATTTATTTATTTATTTATTTATTTATTTATTTATTTATTTTTTTTTGAGTTGGAGTCTCACTCTGTCACCCAGACTGGAGTGCAGTGGCTGCTCCCGGTCACCGCAGCCTCGACCTGCTGGGCTCCGGCGATCCTTCCTCCTCAGCCTTCCGAGTAGCTGGAACTACAGGCATGCGCTACCATGCCTGGCTAATTTTTGACTCATTGTAGAAATGAGGTCTCACCAAGTTGCCCAGGTGGGTCTCAAACCCTCAGGTTCAGGCAATCCACTCACCTCAGCCTCTCAAAGTGCTGGGATTACAGGCTGAGCCACCGAGCCCAGTTTGAACAGTTATTAAGATTATCCCCTCAAATTTAAAATAACCAACACAGTAAAGATAAATAGAAGCTAAATAACCAAATAAAACTTCTGTATATAAAATGTAACATTTAACATGAAAAAATTTATAGAGTAAGACACTGCAGAATAAAATCATTGAACTTGACAATAGACAAAAGAAACTACCTAAACTAAAGAAAATAGAAAAAGACAAAAGATGGACTTAATGAACAGAGACTATTGACTTATTGACAGAGCCAGGCTCGGTGGCTCAGCCTGTAATCCTGCGCCTTTGGGAGGCTGAGGTGAGTGGATTGCCTGAGCCCGCAGGTTCGAGACCCACCTGGGCAGTGAGACCTCATCTCTACAATAAACCAAAAAATCAGCTGGGTGTGGTAGCGCATGCCTGTAATTCTGGCTACTTGGAAGGCTGAGGCGGAAGGATTGCCGGAGCCCAGCAGGTCGAGGCTGCAGTGGCCGGGAGCGGCCGCTGCACTCCAGTCTGGGCGATAGAGTGAGGTTTCAACTCAAAAAAAAAAAAAAAAAAGAACAGACTATTGACTTATTGACCTAATAGCAAATGTTCTAATATGTATGCAAATAGAGTCTCAGATGAAAGAAGGGAGAGTGACATAAAAAATAATAAAGACAAAATAGTCACAAAATTTAAATTTTTTTTTTTTTGAGTTGGAGTCTCACTCTGTTGCCCAGACTGGAGTGCAGTGGCTACTCCCAGCCTCTGCAGGCTCGACCTGCTGGGCTCCGGTGATCCTTCCAAGTAGCTGGAACTACAGGTGAGTGCTACCACGCCCGGCTAATTTTTTGATTTTTATTGTAGAGATGAGGTCTCACCAAGTTGCCCAGGTGGGAAATTTGATGGAAATTATAAGCACACATATCCTAGAAACCCAAGCATGAAAAATACAAAGAAAATGACTCTATGGTGTATCATAATCAAATTGGTAAAACAAAACAAACAAACAAAAAAACACAAAAAACGAGGAATAAATAATAAACTTTAAAAGCAGAGAGAAAATATAAGACATCATATACAGAGGAACAAAGATGAGAATAATTTCAGACCTCGATATCAAAACAGTGTAGCCAAGAAATTCACGAAACAATCTTTAAATGATTGAACATAAAAATCACTACAGCTGATAATTCTATATTCAGTAAAAAACTCTTTCAATGACAGTGAATTAAAGACATTTTTGGAAAAAGAAAAGTTGAGAGATTTTTTTCTGCTTTGACCAGGAGACTCACCTACAAGAGATGTGAGGAAATTTTGGAACTGAAGAAAAGTGATACTAAATGGAAACTTCAATCTACATGATGGAATGAAGTGTCTTAGAAATAGACAATAGATGAGTAAATATAAAATAATATTTTAATCCTTTAATAAATTTTAAAATTATTGTCTACTCAGGCCAGGCTTGGTGGCTCAGCCTGTAATCCCAGCACTTGGGAGGCCCAGGCGAGTCTATTGCCTGAGCCCACAGGCTCAATACCCACCCGGGCAACTTGGCGAGACCTCATCTCTACAATAAATCAAAAATTAGCTGGGCGTGGTAGAGCATACCTGTAGTTCCAGCTACTTGGAAGGCTGAGGCGGAAGGATCGCCGGAGCCCAGCAGGTTGAGGCTGCGGTGGCTGGGAGCAGCCACTGCACTCCAGTCTGGGCGACAGAGCGAGACTCTAACTCAAAAAAAAAAAAAAAAAAAAAAATTATTGTCTGTTCAAAGAAAAGCAACAATGTACTGAAGGAATTCTAATGTGTTGATGTAAACAACAAATAGCACAAAGAGTAAGAAGGAAAGGAATGATTACTATTGTGAATTGCTTATAGAATATAGAAACTGATATAATACCATTTGAAGGTAGATGGTATTAAGTTGAAGAGGTGTATAAAAACCCAAGCATACAATAGAAAATATAATAGTGAGTTTTAGCTAATAAGCTAATAGTGGAGATCAAATATGAACTACTAAAAATTACTAAAGTAACCCAAGAAGGCAGGAAACAAGGAATAAAGAAAAAAAATAATGAATAAGCATACAGGATCAATAGGGATCACATGGTAAGACAGACAGTAGCCTTGCTACCAATCATGTTGATAATTCCATTGAATAAAAGTGGTCGAAACACTCTCACAGACGGAGATCTATAGACTGAATAAAAAAGGAAAACCTAACAACAGTTGACCCTCAAACAGTTAAGACCACCAATCATTGTACAATTGAAATTCCACGTATAACTCTCTTTTTTTTTTGAGTTGGAGTCTCACTCCATCGCCCAGACTGGAGTGCAATGGCCTCTCCCGGCCACCACAGCCTCGATCCGCTGGGCTCAGGCGATCCTTCCGCCTCAGCCTTGAAAGTAGCTGGAACTACAGGTGCCTGCTACCACGCCCGGCTAATTTTTGATTTATTGTAGAGATGAGGTCTCGCCAAGTTGCCCAGGTGGGTCTCGAACCCATGGGCTCAGGCAATCCACTCACCTCAGCCTCCCAAGGCGCGGGATTACAGGCTGAGCCACCGAGCCCGGCTTCCATGTATAACTTTCAAATCCACAAAGACTTAATTTTTTTTTTATTTTAAAGATGTGGGGTACAATTCAGGGTTAGGTATACAAATGTTCCTTATGGAGGTACCCTTGTTGATGAGGTGTGCCCTCCCCCCATCCTGGAAGTTTCTCACTACTGCCAACTCCATCCCTCCCCCCAGCAACTACCAATTCCTTTCTTACAATATTATAATAATTGTTCAAGGTCCACTTATGAATGAAACCATGTTGTACTCAGTTCTTTTGTTTCTGTGATAGATGACTCAAGATAGACTATAGACTCTAAGTCCATCCAAGTTGCTGCAAAGTTCATAATTTATCTGTCTTTGTGGCTGCATAATATTCCATCATGTATACGTACCACATTTTTTTATCTACTCCTCTTTCAATGGGTAGCATGGTTGGTTCCATGTTTTTGCTATTGTAAATAATGCGGCAATAAACATGCTTGTGCAACTATCTTTTTCATAGAGTGATTTGAGTTCCTCTGGGTATATTTCTAGTAGGGAGATTGTGGGGTCTTATGGAAGGTCAATTTTTAGATCTTTTAGGAATTGCCAAACTGTTTTCCACAAAGGTTGTACTAGTTTAGAAGTGTTCCTTTTCCCCTGCTTCCTCTCCAGCATCTGTTGTTTTTTGAGTTATTGATGATGGCCATCCTGACTGAAGTTAGGTGGTATCTCAGCATGGTTTTTATTTACATTTCTTTGATGACTAGTGAGGCTGAGCATTTTTTCATATATCTGTTGGCTATTCGCATGTCTTCTTTTGAGAAGTATCTGTTCATATATTTTGTCCATTTTGTAATAGGGCAGTTTGTTTTTTCTTTTTCTTTTTGGCATGTTTGAATTCCTAGTAGGTCTTAGATGTTAGGTCTTTGTCAGATAAATAGTTGGCAAATATTTTTTTTCCCAATCTTTGGGCTGATTCCCGACTCTCTTGATGGTTTCTTTGGCTTTGCAGAAGCTTGTCAGTTTGGTGAGGTCCCACTTGTCTATTTTATCTCTTATGGCATGGACACATTGGGTTTTGATCAGGAATTGGTTGCCAGTTTCAATTTCCCTACGGGTGTCTCCTTCATTTTCTAAGGTTGTTATAGTTTGAAGCTTTATGTTTAGGTCTTTGATACATTTAGAGTTGATTTTTGTGTATGGTGATACTTAGGGGTCCTGTTTCACTCTTCTGTGTGTGGTCAGCCAGTTTTCCGAGCACCATTTACTGAATAGATTCTCTTCTCCCCAGTGGTTGGTGGTGGAGGCTTTGTCAAAGATGAGTTGGGTAAGAAACTGAGGTTTTGATTCTGGAATCTCTATCCTGTTCCATTGGTCTATATGCCTGTTCTTGTACCAATACCAGGCTGTACTGATTATTGTACTTTTATAATAAAGTTTAAAGTCAGGGAGTATGATAACCTCCTGCTTTCCCCCCCCCTAGTATTGTTTTGGCTGTTCATGGTTGTTTATGTTTCCATGTGAATTCCTGTATTGTCCTTTCCAGGTCTGAGAAGAATACTGCTGGTAATTTAATGGGTATTGCGTTGAATCTGTAGAATGTCTTAGGTAGGATGGACATCTTAACAATGTTGATTCTGTTTTGCCAGGATCTTGTTGAGAACATCAACACATATCACCAGGGATATTGGCCTATAGTTCTCTCTCTTTGTTGGATCTTTCCCTGGTTGGGGATCAGTGTGATGCTAGCTTCATAAAATGGTTTGGGGAGAGTTCCATCTTTCTCAATTGCCTGGAATACTTTTTTTTTTTTTGAGTTGGAGTCTCACTCTCTCGCCCAGACTGGAGTGCAGTGGCACACTCCTGGCCACCGCAGCCTCGACCTGCTGGGCTCTGGCGATCCTTCCGCCTCAGCCTTCCAAGTAGCTGGAGCTACAGGCGCGCACTACCACGCTCGGCTAATTTTTTGATTTATTGTAGAGATGAGGTCTCACCAAGTTACCCAGGCGGGTCTTGAACCCGCGGGCTCAGGCAATCCACTCACCTCAGCCTCCCAAAGTGTGGAATTACAGTCTGATCCACTGAGCCTGGCTGGGAATACTTTCAATAGGATTGGTATCAACTCTTCCTTGTATGTTTTGTAGGATTCTGCTGGAAAGCCATCTGACCCAGGGGTTTTGTGTGTGTGTGTGTGCAGAGTTTTCTTATGGCATAGCCAATTTCCTGCGTTGTTATTGGTCTATTTAGGGTCTCGATTTCTTGATTCAACATGGGGAAGTTGTGTGATTTCAGAAAGTTCTCCATTTTATTTAAATTTCAAGTTTGTTTTCATATAAGTGTGCATAGTAATCTCTGATAATCTTTTGTATTTTTTTGGGGTCAGTTGTGACTTGATCTTTTGTATTTCTGATTGTGTTTATTTGGGCTTTTTCTCTCTTTTTCTTGGTCAGTCTAGCTAGGGGTCCATCAGTCTTGTTTATCCTTTCAAAGAACCAGCTTTTTATTTTATTAATTTTTTTGTACTATATTTTTGGCTTCTATGTTCCAAATTTGGGCTTTTATTTTGGTGATCTGGATTAATCTGCTAAAGTTAGGGTTTTGGTGGTCTTGCTTTTCCAGTTAAGTGATTTGTTAGGCTGTTAACTTGTGATCTTTCCCTTTTTTATGTGTGTTCATAGAGATATGAATTTCTTTCTTATTACTGTTTTCATGACATCCCAGAGATTTTAGAAAGATGTTTCTTCATTTTCATTTGTTTCCAGGAATCTTTTAATTTCTATTTTGATTTCTGTGGTGACCCAGAAGTTGTTCAGCATCATGCTGTTTAGTGTCCATGTCTTTTTGGGTTTTGGGGAACTTTGTTTGTGTTGATATTTGTCCTTATTCCACTGTGGTCTGAGAAGGTGCATGGCAGTATTTCAATCTTATGAAATTGGTTTATGTTTGATTTATCGCGGAGGTTGTGGTTGATCTTAGAGTACTTTCCATGTGGTGATGAATAGAATGTATATTCTGTGGTTGTTGGGTGGAGTGTTCTGTCAGTATCAATTAAGCCCTTTTGGTTAAGTGTCATGTTGAGGTTCCGGATCTCCTTGTTGATTTTTTGTCTTGATGATCTATCTAGTATTCTTAGTGGGGTATTTAAGTCCCCAGTTATGATAGTGTTAGAGTCAATATCTTTTTTTTAGTTTACCTAGAAGCTGCTTTATGAATGCTTGTGCTCCTATATTGGGTGCATATATTTTTAGGATGGGTATTTCTTTCTGATGGATTGAACCTCTTATCATTATGTAGTGACTTTCGGCATATTTTTTAATTTTGATAACTTAAGGTGTATTTTGTCTAACATTAAGATCATAGATTAAGATCATAGCCGGGCTCAGTGTCTCAGCCTGTAATCCCACGCTTTGGGAAGCTGAGGTGAGTGGATTGCCTGAGCCCGCAGGTTCGAGACCTGCCTGGGCAACTTGGCGAGACCTCATCTCTACAATAAGTCAAAAAATTAGCCCGGCGTGGTAGCTCATGCCTGTAGTTCCAGCTACTGGAAGGCTGAGAAGGAAGGATCGCCAGAGCCCAGCAGGTCGAGGCTGCAGTGACCAGTTCAGTCTGGGCGAGAGAGTGAGACTCCAACTCAAAAAAAAAAAAAAATCATAGCTTCTATTTTGTTTTGTGTTCTGTTTGCCTGAAAATTAGGTTTCTATCTTCTTACTTCGAGGTTGTGAGTGTACTTTGTGGTGAGGTGAGTCTCCTGGAAATAACATATTGTTGTCTCATGATATTTTATCTAATTTGCCATTCTATGTCTTTTTAGTGGTGCTTTTATTTCATTCACATTCAGGCTAATTTTTGAGATGTGAGGTTTTCCTCTCTTGAAATTCTTATAGAGTTTGTTGTTGTTGCTACTGTTTGTTGTCTTTTTTTTTATTTTGGGGTTGATTTATGTGTGTTTTCAACTTTTTCCCTACATTCTTGAAAAGGGCATTGTCATTCTTTTTTTCCTTTCTTCTGTGTTTAATACTTCCTTAAGTGTTTCTTGCATTGCTGGTCTGGAGGCAGCATAAACTCTTAGGGATTGCATATCCGGGAAGGATTTTGATTCTCCATTGGTGATGAAATTTAGCTTAGCTGGGTAGGTAATTCTTGGTTGAAATTGTTTATCTTTGAGAACTTTGAAGATTGGACTCCAATCTCTCTTAGCCTGAAGTGAGTCTGTAGATAAATCTGCTGCTATTTTAATTTGTCTTCCCCAGTAGGTAGTCTGACCTTTCTCTCTTGCTGCCATTAGGATTTTTTCTTTTATACCTACTTTGTGTAAGTGAATTACTACGTGTCTAGGAGTGGATCTTCTCATTTGTTGTCTTGCAGGGGTTCTCTGAATCTCTTGTGTTTAAACAGTCATGTTATTGATGAGATGAGGCAAGTTTTCTTGCATAATTTCATGGAATGTTTGATCCTAGGTGGTCTCTGTCTCTCTATCTGCCTCAGAGATTCCAGTTAATCCTAGATTCAACCTCTTAATATAATTACTCATTTCTCAGAGGTTTTGTTCTATGTTTTTAAGCTTCTTTTTAATGTTTGTCCCTATTTGTGTTAGTTTCATATTTTTGGTCCTCAAGCTCTGAGAGTCTTTCTTCTGCTTGGTTAAATCTGCTTTCCATGCTTATCAGTTTGTTATTTATTTCATTCACTGTGTTCCTTATTGCTGTTATCTCAGTTATCAACTCCTTCATTTTTTTCTCATTTCTATTTATTTTGTCCATTAATATCTTGATATCTGGATTTGTGGTTTGAAACCAGTCTCTTCATTGTTTGAGTTCTGAAGTCTGTATTATCAGTTGTTGCTCTCCCAAGGGCCTGTATGAGATCCATAGTCTTCTTTTACTTTTTCTTCATTTGTGTAGGTTTTCCTCCTCCACCACACACTTTTTTTAACCTCTTTTTTAATTCTGTTGCTCAGTTATGGGGAGGTGGCTTTTACTTGTTTGCTCAATCTTCTGTTCTTTTTTTTTTAGATCTTTGTTCAATTTCAAGGTTGGACTGGGGGTTAGGGCTGTGCTTTTTACTGTTTTGAGATTTACTTAAGGGGGGAGCTGTGATTCAGAAGCTATCTGCAGACCCTAATATCTGTTGACAGGCATGTAGGTCCCCTGGAACCTACTTCCCACCACCTCACAACCTGTCCATGCAGTTGGCATATATATTTGCCTCCTGAAAGTAAAATGAGATAAGAAAAGGGAAAAACATGGAAAAAGGAAAGAAGAAGAAGAACAGAAAGTAGAGAGAGAAGAATAAGAGGAAAAATAGGCATACCTAATTAATGATTAAACAGAGAAACAAAGACAGTAAAACCAAAAAAAAAAAAAAACCAAAAAACCCCAAAACATACAGACAATCATATAAACAAAAAAAACTCCTGTTGATGCACTAGCCCTAAAAATATCCATACACAAAGAGAAAAATCTTTTTAAAAACCACATTAAAATAACAGAAACAAAGCAAGTACAAAAATGTAAACAAAAACTGAGAGAGAGAAGAAAAAAAATTAAAACAAAAAACAAATAGACAAAAAACTCATTGTCACTGTTTATGTAACTCCAGGTTCCTTTTGGCTGCCACAACCACATTAGGGAGTGGCTCTGGTCTCCAGTCCGCCCTCTCCCTTCTCAGTGTAAGCTGATAAGGTTGCTCTTCAGCATGGGTCAAATGCCCCTTGGACTAGTGTGGGAGGAGGAGGAATCAGATCTGGACTCACCCAACTCATTTTCTGCTGCTGCTGTCAGGTCTCCCACTCAGATCTGACATGTCTGTGCCTGTTCCAGTATGGGGAAGTGCATCTCTATCTCAGAGACTGATGAAGAGATAGCCTCTGGATCCCAGGTTGGGGCTTGACAGAGCTGGGCGGGGCAATGCAGGTCTCTGCCTCATCCCAGAACAGAGAAGATGGCACTGGTTGCCATCTCCTCACCGGTGGTGGGGCTCTTTTCCATATTTCCATGCCCTGTCTTCTCCACGGCTCCTGCTGCTCATGTCTGTTCTGCTGCTGCAGGAGATGATATGGGTCAGGTGATGACTAGCGGGCAGTTCTCTGTTGCCTCCTCTCAAAAGAGCCCTGATAATAGCTGACAATCCTGTGTGCTGGGAGTTCCAATTCTCAGGGTGGTGATGGGTTGCAGTCATCTCTGGAGGAGATCCCTGGATGTATAAACTCAACTCTCCCCTCAGACAGACTTTCACTCATCCACCAGCACACACCCACTCATACAGACAATCTTTATGGAAACTCACTTTTGCAGAGACTCTCACACTCTAACTTGTCCTGTCACCATCTTGCCTCTCTCCCCCACAGCTAGTTCTTTTATTAAAGATCAATACAATTGATAAATTTCTAGGTAGATTAATAAGGCAAAACAGAAAAGACATACATTAGCAATATCAGAGAAATAGAAAAAATGTCACGACATACCTTGCAAATATTAAAAAGATAATTTGGGTATTATGAGCAATTTTATGCCAATAAATTCAATAACATGGATGAAATGAAGAAATTCTCTAAAGACGCATTTTACCTTATTAAGAAAACTAATAAACAAGTAAAACATCTGGAAGTCTTGTTTCTACTACAAAGAACAACTCAGGCCTAGATGACTTCACTTGTGAATATAGTAATCCTTCACAAACTGCTTTACATAAGAGAAGAACCAATCCTTACTCATTTAACAAGGACAGAGTCATCATGATAGCAAAACTAGACAAAGACCCTACAGCCTGAAGATGGAAAAATCTTTAACAAAGTATAAATATCTTTAATAAAATTGGATCCATTAATGCATAAAAAAGAATAATAAATCATTTATAGGTGAAATTTATCTCAGGATTGTAAAGTTGGTTTAACATTTGAAAATTAGTCAATGTAATCCACTATATTAACAGAGTAAGAGGAAAATATATCAACATCTTAATGGATGCAAATTGAAACCATACTGAAACAGTAGAATACACCCATCAGAATTGCTACAATTAAAAATACTATACTGGTTGGGTGGGGTGGCTAAAACTGTAATCCCAGCATTTTGGGAGGCCGAGGCGAGAGGTTTGCCTGAGCCCAGGGGTTCTACAACAGCCTGGGCAACTTAGTGAGACCTTGTGTCTATAATAAATCACAAAAACTACCCAAGCATGGTGGCATGCATCTGTAGTTCCAGTTACTTGGAAGGCTGAGGCAGAAGTATTGCCTGAGTCCAGCAGATCGAGGCTGTTGTGGCTGTGAGTATGCCACTGCACTCCAGCCTGAGTGACAAAGAGTGAGACTCCAACTGAAAAAAAAAAAAAAAAAGAAATACTAAGCCGGGCTTGGTGGCTCAGTCTGTAATCCTGCGCTTTGGGTGACTGAGGTAAGTGGATTGCCTGAGCCCGCGGGTTCAAGACCCTCCTGGGCAACTTGGCGAGACCTCATCTCTACAATAAGTTAAAAAAAAAATAAGCTGGGCATGGTAGAGCATGCCTGTAATTCCAGCTACTTGGAAGGCTGAGGCAGAAGGATCGCTGGAGCCCAGCAGGTCGAGGCTGCAGTGGCCGGGAGTGGCCACTGCACTCCAGTCTGGGCAACAGAGTGAGACTCCAACTCAAAAAAAAAAAAAAAAAATACTATACCAAGTGCTGACAAGAATATGGAGAAACTGGAACTCTCATGTTATTAGAAGGAATGTCTGTGTTACAGCATGCAGGAAAATTGGTTGTTTCTTATCAAAACAAGCATATCTTATCATACTACTGAACAAGTGTTCTCTTAGATATTTATGCAAGACAAATATATAAACAGATACCCACACAAAATTTGTATTTAAATGTTCATGGAGGTGTTGTTTGCAATAGCCACAAACTGGAAGCCACTCAAAAGTCTGTCAAATGTGAATTAATACAGAAACTATTGGGTATCCACACAATGGAATACTGTGCAGTAATAAAATGCAATCGGTTATTGATATCAATATAGGCAACAATATAGGTACATTTCAAAGAATTTGTTGAACAAAAGAAAGTAGACTCAAAATGTTTCTTATTGTGTGATTCTATTTACATAATATATTTGGACAGGCAATATGAATTTACAAATACTGAAAAGCAGCAGAGGATGGCTGGCAGCTATAGTAGGGAAAAAGAATTAAGTGAGAAAGGCCATGGGAGAATTTTGAGGGTGATGTGTCCTAAATCTTGATTCTGGCTATAATTACATGAGTGGATGTTATACAATCATTCAACCCATTGCATTATACATTTAAAATGGTACAATAAATTAATAAAGTTTGCTTTAAAGATTAAAACAAAGTAAAGAGAAGGGAGTAGTTGACAAATAAAAATTAGAAAGCTCTTATCTAAGAGCTTTCTGAGGAAATGAAAGCTCAATTTACTTTTTTTTTTCTAATTCACCTCTGCTAACATAAATATAAAACTAGAAACTTCCAGGGACTGACTTGAGAGCTTAGTGAACACAAACATCACAACATCAGCAGCAGATTTATTGTATATTGTTATACTTTATTTTTACTTTGTTAACCTCGTTTCCATTTGAGCTGGAAGTTGCATCTCATTTGAATTAGTGACGTAAGGATTGTTCTCAATGATGGTAGGAAAAGGGACTATGTGAAATACTCATATGGCACACCTGCATTATAAAATACAGTTTTGTATTTGTAAAAGAAATACTTATTCATTATAAAAGTTGTAAAATAATTTTATTTACCTCATTAATAATTGCAGTTCTCAGTAATCTCATTATCAAAAAAGGGAAATATACAATATTTATAAACAAATATAAACAAATATTCATACAGTGACTACTATGTGCCAGGCATTGTGGTAGATACAGTGAGTAAAACTTTTTTTTGCTATGGGAGAAACAACCATTAATCTTGTTGACAGAAGACACCAAACTCTGTAAAATATTTAAGATTTATTCTGAACCAAATGTGTGTGCCTGACGTGGTTGAATGTAGCTTGGTTATATACCTCTTAGGAGGACAAAAGTTACAAAAAATGATAAATCAGTCCACATGAGAATTAGATTGGTTCAGTTCAGGAAGGCAGGATATAGCCAAGCAAGGGCTTACACATCATAGGTGGATTCAAAGATTTGCTCTACCTAAGGAATTTTGATATTAGTGAAAGAAATGCTATGTTGAGATAAGGGGAAGCTTGAAGAGGAATGATGAGGAGGTTAAATTTCTTGATATGTTGATGAAGACTCATAGGTGGCATCTCTGAGACAGAATAGGTAGCAAATGTCTAGCTTCTCTCCCAAGAAGGGGATTCTAAACAGACATAAATTTCCCCAATAGATGGCTTTGCAGGGTCATAAAATATTTTTGATTTTCTTTCTTATCTGTTATGTGATGTTTCAAAAGACTCAGGAAAGTAACCTATAGCGTTAATGAAAACCTGTCTCTCCAGGCCCCTTAGTTAGGAATTTGGCGGGGTGGGGGCGGGGAGGTCAAAGTTTAGTTTTCCAATAATACACAAATGCACACATGTGCTTTAGAGAGGGTTTTGTAACATGCTTGTGTACTTAACAATGTATTACAAATATATTAGTATGTCATTTATACTTTGTTCAATAATTTTAATTGCCTACATAGTATTCCACTATATTGTTCTACCATTCTCTCTTCTTTGACCAAATTTTATTTTATTGGCCATTTAGATAATTCTTCTCCCCCTCCTTTTTGCTGTTCTTAATAGCAATATTAACGTGGCAAAATCTCTGTAGCTATCTTAATTATTTCCTGAGGATGAAAAATTCTTAAAAAGCAAAATTAAGTAAAAAATATAGATTTTGAAATATAAGTTGATATGTGTTGATATATGTGTAATTTTATGTCAAGCATTTTATTCACCCAGATGCTCACGTGGTTGGGTTGCCAAGTGGTCTTATGTAGACACAGAAAGAAAACACTGAATTGTGTTTACTAAAATTTTGCCTCACCTACATTTTATTCCTACAAAATGTTGCTATCTCAAGAAATGAAGTACAGAATCAGAGTTTGTCCTGGTTTTAAATTTTCACAATTAACCTTTAAAACTTTTACAATTCTGCAAATTAGCCTAAGTAAATGAATGTATATCTCAGAGGGTATTATAAAAGGATAAATTTGACTGGAACTTTTCACTTGTGTCAGCCAATCACATTACTGCAATTTAATCTAGGAGAATGCAGATGCAGAAAAATAAGAGGCTGGGCTAGTTGTGACTTTTAATATCAGCACTGATTTCTCATAGTCTGTTGTTGATTTTATTTATTTTTTGAGTTGGAAGTCTCACTCTATTACACACAGTACAGTGGGATGATCGTGGCTCACTGCAGCCTCAAACTCCTGGGCTCAGGTGATCCTTCCTTCTCAGCCTCCCAAATATCTGGGACAAAAGGCACACACCACAATGCCTGGCTAATTTTTTAAATTTTTGTAGAGATGAGATTTTACTTTGTTGCCTCGACTGGTCTTGAACTACTGGGCTCAATCAATCCTCCTGCCTTGGCTTCTCAAAGTGCTGGGATTGCAGGTGTGAGCCACTACACCTGGCCCTGCTGTTGATTACTCTTGGCAGGTATTTTTATGTAAAATCTCTTTCATAGAAAACTCATGGAAGTGATCTTTTCTCATTCTGTCTATGTAATTGTTTTTGGCATTAATGGGACACTACATAAAGATCAAGTATGCAATATATCAGCAAAAAATCAGGTAGCAATAGAAACAGTTTACACAAATTGAATTTCCATTAGTTCTTTCTGCCATGTTTCTGGCAAATAAAACTATAAAGTATTCAATAGGTAAAGCGTTGGAACTCCTTAAGAAAAGCAGATTACCATAAAAGGAACTAATTTCTTCTCTCCTCTTTAGGTAATTCCTTTTGAGATTGACAGGGACTCTAAAACACCTTAAAGAAAGAGTTTCCTTTTCAAAAGATTTTTATCTTTAAATAGAGCGAATAAAGCATTTTATTTTCAGATTGTCAAAGGTGTTTTGAAGGTAACAACATGTTCATAATTATAATACTTTAACTCAGCATTGGAAACTCAGTAAAGCTAGGTGATGGTAGTCAAGTGAGCTAGGAAATCACTCCAGTTCAAGTTTCTTTACAACGAGTTTCTTAATCTCCACCCCCACAATTCTCACTAGTTTTTAATTTAAAAAGAAAGGCATACAGGTATAGAAAAATACTGGTCTTCTGTAAAATTCACAAAAACCTTTATATTTTGAAATGATGATCTGCTCACAGCAGAGAGAAAGAAAAAATTATGGAAAAGCACAATTTTTCTTTAATGGCAGTTCAACATTGTAGGCTTTCTTTTTCCAACTTTAAATCTTAAGCTTAGTGATGTCTGGCAATATAACTTCAATAATAATACTTTCTTCATTAAAACTATTGTAATTGAAAATATTTTAGGCATAATCTCTTCTCTATTTAAATCATTATTCTCAGTTATAGATTGCATGCATTTATAAATTGAGTGAATTTAGACTATGTTAATATTAGTCCTTTATAACATAAAATTTAAAAATGGAATTCGAACAATTTAACATAGTGTAGAAGAATTCAAAGTATTTAAACAATTCGATTTACTCTATCTCACTATGGAGAAATAAAATAAAGTTCTAAGACTCCAACCAGCTGAATGGAATTCCTCTTGGACAAGAGGACCACAAAATAACCTCGAAAACTGAGTTTTCAACCATTACAGGATGAAGGGGTCAAGCACACCTCATTAGGTTTTTTAAATTAAGATCCCAACAGAAACCACCCCTTTCAAAAGACTCCATCACTGAGATCAACCAACTGGCTGATGCTGGCCATCCTTTTTTTCCGATAAAAAATTACTAGAATGGGCTCAGTGGCTCAGCCTGTAATCCCAGCACTTTGGGAGGCTGAGGCGAGTGGATTGCCTGAGCCCGCAGGTTCGAGACCCCCCCGAGCAAGTTGGCAAGACCTCGTATCTGCTATAAATAAAAAATGAGCCAGGTGTGGTAGCACACGCCTGTAGTTCCGGCTCCTTGGAAGGCTGAGGAGGAAGGATCATAGGAGTCCAGCAGGTTGAGGCTGTGGTGACCGGGAGTGTGCCACTGCACTCCAGCCTGGGCGACAGAGTGAGACTCCAACTCAAAAAAAAAAAAAAAAATTACTGAATACATAGTGGTTCTGGCCTCCACAGAAAATGCACAGTAAGGGGTTTTGAGTCCTTTGCTTCACGTTTTACTTCACCCTTAAATTATGCTAAGGCCACCACTTTTGGAATATGGGACCCATGAAGAAGCATGAAGCTGTTACATCCATGCATATGTCTCCTTTCATAAATATTCATTACTCTTCCTATAGCTTATTAAATATGTGTATTTGGCCACTCTGCTCAGCATAAATTTCCATTTCCTTTGCTCATTTCTCAAAGTCTCCAGGCTTCTGGCTGGAAGCTACACTTCCTAGCCTGTTAGAATGGCCACCCTGCAGGCTGCAGCACTTCGTGAGAAATAAAGCTCTCCTTTCCAAATGTATGACCCTCATCATTTTTTAGATGGCACCATTAAACACACACACTCACACATATATAATTGTGATGCTGATCTATTATATGTTTTGAATATCACTGGCTGTGGCCTCATCCTAAGTTTACTTACTAAAAGCCAAATTTTGTATCAGTTGAGATGCTTTGGATCCAAGTCAAAGAACCCTGATTTAAAAGTGATTGAAACAATAGGAGCTTGTTAATAAACTAAAGAAACAAAATTCCATTGCAGGGATTTAAGCACGTTCATGGTGCAGAGCTCTGGGTCAGCTGAGTTCGCAAGGTTTCTTTTAGCTCACCCATGTGAGATGACTGCCATAGCCGTATCTCACAATCCATTTAGAATTCAAAGGTCACGGTCGGGCTTGACGGCTCAGCCTGTAATCCCAGCACTTTGGAAGGCCAAGGCGTGTGGATTGTCTGATCCCGTGGGTTCAAGATCCACCTGGGCAACTTGGCGAGCCCTCTTCTCTACAATAAATCAGAAAAAAAAAATTAGCTCGGTGTAGTAGTGTGAGCCTGCAGTTCCAGCTACTTGGAAGGCTGAGGTGGAGGGATTGCCTGAGCCCAGGTTGAGGCAGCAGTGACTGTGAGCATGCCACTGCACTACAGTCTGGGTGACAAAGTGAGACTCCAACTCAAAAAAAAAAAAAAAAATTCAAAGGTCACAAAACAGGAGCAGGTACTTCTCTCTGAGTATCTCTTTCTGGTCAATAAAGAACATATTTCTCAAAACAATCTGAATGTTGATGACAAAGTCAAACTCTGAAAAACATTTAGAGAGGCTTATTCTGTGTCAAATATGAATAGCCATAGCCCAGGGTACAGTCTCATGAGGCCCTGAGAACATGTGGACAAGATGGCTGGGTTACAGTTTAGATTTATACATTTTAGGCAGACAGAAGTTTATAGGCAAGAACATAAATCAGTACTTATAAGGCATACACTGGTTTAACCCAGAAAGCCAGGGCATCTCAAAATGGGGAATAAGGGTTTACAGGTTATATGTGGATTCAAGGATTTTCTGATTGACAATTGGTTGGAGGAGTTAGGTTCTGTCTAAAGAATTTTGAAGCCAAAAGAAGAAAATACTTGAGTTAAGATGGGGTGTGGGATTGTGGAAGTCAAGGTTCTTGTTATGTAGATGAGACCTCTAAGTGGTAGACTTCAGAGAGAATGATTGGTAAATGTCTTAAAAGGTGCCAGACTCTCCCTAGGGAATGAGACTCTTCAGAGATGCAAAATTTCCCTAACAGACAGCTTTCAGAGCCATTCCATAATATGTTAAAGAAATGTATTTTGGGGTAAAATATTTTTATTTCCTCTGGGGCCTGCTACCTGCCATGTGATGGTATACTACAGTCAAGTTGGAATTGGGTAACTTATTTCCACAGAGTCTGTCTTGTGAGCCTTATCATTTCTATTTTAATGTTAATGCTGGTCAGATGTACCTAAACTCCATAGGGAGGGGCTGTAACGTGGTGTGTCTTACCTCTTTTGCCATCATAGCCCATACATACACTGTAATTTAGTCTTCAAGTTTCCTTTGGCACAGGGGGCATCTGTTCAGTTGGTAGGGGGGCTTAGAATTTTATTTTTGGTTTATGCCACTCCCCAGAATAGATTTCTCCTTAGGTCTCTCTTTGGCCCAGATGGGTAGTAAGCAAATGGTTGCTTGAAATAAGGAGTAGTAGGAAAGTCAGTCTCTGGAATTTCAGGCTTAATAGTGGGAGGAAAGTAAAAAGAAAAAAGACTGGGACAGAAAAAGGCTCCATCCTTCCTGATGAATACATTTCAAAGAAATAGCTTTCTTGTCTTTAAGAAAGACACTCCTGAGCTGTAGGAGACAGGAAAGGAGTCTTAAAGGAACAGAGGAAGGATTCGTGATTGTAAGTCCCTTTTCGTAAATGCTCTAAGAAAGGGTGGTCAGGTGCCTATCATCAGGTGTTGGCTGGGAAACACACACACACACACACACACACACACACACACACACACACACACACACACCAAAAAAAAAAAAAACCCAGTAAATTTTCATAGCAGCCTTGAGCTTTCTTAGGCAGACATTTTAATGGTAAAGACAAGGTGGTTATCCAGGGGACACAGCCTTAAGCTGATAGAAGCCATACTAGAGTTTGGTCACTCTAGCAGTCTTGAACTCCTGGGCTCAAGCTATCCTCCTGCCTCAATCTCCTGAAGTAGTTGAGACTACAAGTACATATTATCATGCTCAGTTAAGTGTTTTTTTTTTTAATGTTTTTTAGAGACAGGGTCTTGCTCTGTTGCCAGGCTGATCTCAATCTCCTGGTCTCTAGTGATCTTCCCACCTCAGCCTCGCTAAAATCTGGGATGCCACACCTAGCCTTGACATATCTTCTAAAGGGCAACTCTAATTTATCATTCCAAATGCAACGATTGATTGTAACTCTATCTTAGTCCATTTTCTGTTGCTTATACCAGAATATCTTAAACTGGATAATTGATAAAGAAATTGACTTTAGTTTTCACGGTTTTGAAGGCTGAGAAGTCTATAGTTGAGGGACCACATCTTGTGAGATCCTTCTTGATGGTGGGGATTCTGTGCAGTCTTCACATGGCTCAGAGCATAACATGGTGAAGGAGTTGAGCATGCTACTGTATTAGCTCAGATCTCTTCCTCCCCTTATAAAACTCCCAGTCCCACTCTCATGATAATCCATTAATCTATGAATGAGCCCTCATGACCCAATCACCTCTTAAAGGCTGAAGTGCCACCTTGGGGATTAAATTCCAACACAAGTTTTGGAGAAGACAAACGTTCAAACTGTGGTACCCTCAGAACCAGTTCCTTCCTCAGTTTTTTCCATCTCAGTAAAGATCATTTCTGTTAATCCAGTTATATAAACCAGAAATTTAGAATTCATTCTTGATTCTTTCCTTTTCCTCACTCTTCACAGATAATCCGTTTTTCTTTTTCTCTTCTCTCTCTTTTTTTTTAAAAGAGGAATTTATTTATTTATTTATTTATTTGAGTTGGAGTCTCACTTTGTCGTCCAGGCTGGAGTACAGTGGCACACTCAGGATCCCCACAGTCTCGACCTACTGGGCTCAGGTGACCTTTCTGCCTTCCACTTAGCTGGAAGTACAAGTGCATGCAACCATGACTGGCTAATTTTTGGTTTATTGTAGAGATGAGGTCTTACCAATTTACCCAGGCTGGTCTTGAAACCCTAAACTCAAGCAATTCTCTCGCCTCGGTCTGCCAAAGTGCTGGAATTTCAGGCTTGAGCCACTGGGCCCAGCCCTTTTTTTTTTAGAAACGTGGTCTTGCCTTGTTGTTTAAACTAGTCTCAATCTCCTAGGCTTAAGTAACCCTCCCTCCTTAGGCTTCCTAAGTGCTGGGATTACAGACGGGAGCCACCATGCCCAGCAGATAATCTGGTTTTCAAAATAGACAGGTTTTCCAACCTGTGTATTTTCCCCGACTTCCATTATGCCACCCTCACCTTTAGCATTGATTATGCACTGGCCTTCACTCTTGCCTGCCTATCGTATAGTGTCTATATGACTTCCTGTTTCATTCGTAAGAAAATCCAAAATCATGCCCTAACCTATGTTAGGCCTGCATGATCTGGCCCTTGCCTGACTCTTTGAACTCATCTCCCGTGTGCTTCCTTTTATGCACTACATTCCAGACACCATGTCTCCTGACTGTTCTTCAAACAAGACACATTTTGTTTGGTTCTCTGTGTTTTTTCAGTTGCTGTTCATTTTGCCAGGAATAATGCTCTTCCAGCAGAGCCTCACATGGTTTGCTTGCCACTTAATTTACATAAGATATTGTATCCAGATGACAAATGTTGGTGTCGGATCTTGTGTCCAGAATACTCACTTCTCACTTAATTTACAGCCATATTCAGGTGTCGTGTCTGGAAGTCTTCAAGGGCCATCCTATCTAAAAGAACATCTCTCACTGTCACTCCCACATCAATTTTTATTTCCTTACTCTGTTGTATTTTTTTGTGCTACTTATCTCTACCAGATATTATATTAAGCATTGTCTGCTTGGTATTATATTTGTGATATATTAAATATAAGTGCTGTCTTTATCATGTCTCTTATCTCTACCCTGACATTATAGTAAATTACTACCTAATCTATTAAGCTTGTTGTGCATATAATATATCCCCTTGTTTGTTAGAATGTGAGCTTGCTTGCCATATCTCATTACTAAAAGAGTGTGTGTAAATAGTAATCAGTGCCATATCTTTTTTGAATGAATGAAAATAGTGTAATTTCTCTAACATCGTGGAGTAGAAATGGATGGCTTCTGAGAGTATAAAGATCCTTGCATTATATGAGATTTTGTTTTTAAATAATAATTACATTTGGTTACATAACCAGAGTAGTGATGATGTCAGGGGACTATCGTTTCAGCAACTGTAGATAATTTGAAAAATGTAGATACAGATCTGATTATAAACATCTAGGAGAACAGGGATCATTTCTGTTTTCCTCCATTTGTCTAACCTCTGAAGAGCTGGATCCTAGATCCTCCTGATGGGAATGAGAAGGGCGCCATTCTTACATGGTTGATCAGCAAGCATTTCTTGAATGCCTTATTAAGTGGTTTTCTCTGAAAGGACATACTGTCAATAAATAATGAAATATGCAAATCAGGGTATACAAGATATTACTTTCTTCAAAAAAAAAACTGATGACAAATCTGACTCTTGTCTCCCACCATAGTAAGAAGTGCATCTAAGGAATATTTTTGGGTCTCACCATGAATAAAAATAATATAAATAATAAATATGAAATATTTTAATAATATATATATAAATAATGAATAAATGATGATGAATAAATAATGAAATAAATATGCAATAATGAAATAATAAATAAAGAATGAATAATGAAATATGCAAATAAATAATGAAATAAATAAATAAAATGAATAAATAAATAATAAATAAATAATGAAATATGCAAATCAGGGTATACAAGATATTACTTTCTTCAAAAAAAAACTGATGACAAATCTGACTCTTGTCTCCCACCATACTAAGAAGTGCATCTAAGGAATATTTTTTGGGTCTCACCATGGGTTCCACAAGTATCCTAGACCTCAGCAGTGCCCAGTTAATAGAGGTTAAGCCTCTGGCCACCCTGAAGTACTTCTTGTCTAAGCCCTGTGGTCCTTTGAAAGGCATGTGGCCACTCCAGGGGCTCAATATGAAAGGAGGGAGACCTCATTTAGGTTCCTTTCCTGATTATAGGCAGCACAGATGTAGGACTTTGATCCTCACTTGAGGAAGCCTGTCCCTCGTGCCTCTTACTCTCACTGGTTGCTTTCTTCCCTGTCAGGGAAACTACTTTTGATTCTGGTCAATTTGATCTCTCCAGCCTAAAGCTTCTGAGATCCTTCCAAGCCTTTGGTCAATTAAATCTTTTCAAAAGCAAAAATTTGTAACTATCCTTGGAACACTTCATTCTTTCTAATGTTTCTATGGCAGGGAGAAATATCTACTAATCCACAAATTAATATCTCCATCAATTTTCCTGTCATATGAACAAACATTTGTAGCTCTATCCTAGGATAATTACATCTGTCGCCATATGAATTGCATGCAGCCCTGGAGTACTAAGATTCTCTAATGACCAAAGTATTGATGACAACATATAAAGATGACTTGGTGACAGGAAACAACAATGATGTAATTGTCACCATTGTTGCCCAACAACAGAGCAGAGATCATTGTATACTGTTACTTTGCAAATCTGTCTGATACTTATTGGAGTTTATTGGCAATTATTTAATTATGAAGTTATATTTTAGTTTTAATATAAATGCAAGTAATAAGAAGAAAAAGTTATCCTTTCAATAAAGTAATAAATAGTTTTGATTAAATAATCATTGAACACTTACACATGGTAGATCTGTACCCAGTGTCTGAGAATATAAAAAAGCACAAAACATGGTCCCTTCTCAAGGAGATCACAGCTTAGGACAGTACTCCCTTAAAAGGAAGTATGATCATTTATTCATAATATTTTGTTCTTAGTGAGATACTTGGCACCACTTTCATCAAAGAAATATCGGTTATCTGTCATCCTCTACCTTCTAAGGAATCAGGAAATACATAATTTATACAACTTGATGCTATCAATAAAGAAATGGTAGCAAAAGAAGCAGCAACTACATATCACATCATTTCAGTTTCAGATCTTTAGAAAGCAATTATAATCTAATTTCCACATTGTTAGAATCTAAATTTCCATCTAAAGTAAAAATTAATATAATTGTTGTAGATATTCTTACTCCCAGAGCTTAGATTTTGCAACAGAAGTGGAAAGAAACCTTCTATCCTCCCATGAGGATATACTTATATAACTATATATCTCAATAAATGACTTCTTATGTAGGTTTCCCATGAAAGTTCTTGTATTATGTATTGTGTGAGGTGAGAAAAGTAACCACTTAAATGTTATATGTCTATTTTTTCTTCTTTGGAGCCATGGCAGATTTGCTAATTAGAATGTTGTCGTACTAGCTGATGATAAGCATGATTTTTAGCTATGAAATATATATAGATTCTATATAATTGTATAGAACCTGTCAGATACCTGTAATAGAACAAGAATATGGGATACATCTATAAAAACTGAATTAAGAAAACATTTAAATGTTCATCCAGCTGAGACAAAAGTTGTTTTTTGAAACTTATTTTAAGTATGTTTTACACTTATGTGGTACAAGTGTAGACAAATCATTTTAGACTAAACCAAGTTTTGTTCTATATGAAGCACAATATATACTTACAATACCACCTGTGCTAAATCTCACTGATACTGTCTTCAGCATTTTCCCCAAATTATTTATACTGAATAGTGAGGTACAATATTATAATTTTTTTCTAAATTCTGACTCAAATGTAAATATTTACAGGGTACTTCTGGTGCTTATACATTATATCCCTTGTTTTAGCAATTAGTAGCAACAGTGCATAAGAATCAGAAATAAAGCTTTGGCTTAGATATTTGTGATTCTACTAGAAATATTTTCACTGAAAAAATAATCTCACAGCCATTAAAACTGCATTAAATTATTCTATATTCTGACATTGACCTCAGAAATAGCAGTAAAAGTGTGAGACGAATTAACTAGGCTGTAGACACTTGAACTTCAAATTTTCTTTTTCGACCTTGCAAGATGCCCTTGGAATTGCCGCAGTGGAACCTCACTCTTCCACTTGGCTTCTACCTGAGCAGCTCAAAGTTCTTCCACTTCAAACATTGGCATTCCACATATGATTTGATCCTGAATTTTCAAAAATGGAAAACCTCTGTTTTTGAAATGTGTGGTTTAGTTAAGTGAAAACCACAGATAGAATGGAATGGAGGAGATAGTGTTTTCTGATTTGCTCTTTTCCGTATGGATTTATGTATAAAGGCATTTATTCCAACATTCATTCCTTGATTAACAAATATTTGTTGGGCAACCCCCTTGGTCTCTCTCCCACTGTGGGAGTTTTCTGTTCTCTCAACAAATCCTGCTTTCTCAAACAAACAACAAAAAACCCACAAATATTTGTTGAACATATGCTGTTAGCTTGGCACTCTTTGGGCATCTTCAGAAGTAGCAAAAATAAGAAAAACACCTGAATGTCCATCACCACAGAGATGGTTGAATAAATTGTGGTCCATCTAATCTCTGGAAAACTGTGCAACTTTTAAAAAGCTTAAGTTCGATTTATTGTTGTTAATAAAAATGTGCTCAAAATATGCTCTATGAACAAGTTAGAGAATATATGCATAGTATATTCTCACATGTATATTTTATACTTACATGTGTTATACAAAATATGATTTCAATTTTGTAAACTAAAGGAAAATCATTTCTTAATGTAAATGGATATTTGTATGCATTTATATGAACAGAGAAAGAGTATGGCAGAGTATACAGCAGATTGCTTACATTGTTTTTCTCAAAGTTTGGTGCTGGGGATGAGAGAGGTTTGAACATATGCACGGGAGAGTTGTGACTACATATATTTGTATACATTTCTGTTTTGTTCAGTTTGTAATGATGAGCAAACGTTTGTATATTAAATCCACAATGCAGACAACTTTTAAACACTTTTTTTACATTACTTTTATTTTTATTTATTATAAAGATGTGGGGTACAATTCAGGGTTAGGTATATAAACATTAATTATGCAGCTACCCTTGTTGATGAGTTATGCCCTTCCCTTCCCTAGCAGTTTCCCTCAACTGCCAATCCCACTGTCCCTCCCCTGACAGTTTTCCACTACTGCCAATCACTTTCTTATAGCATTATTGTTGTTCAAGGTCACCTTATGAGTGAGAACATATGGAATTCAGTAAACAATTTTTAAAATGTTGTCATTTGACACTTTTAGAACTGTGTGAGTTTAAATCATAATAGATAAAAATGATGAAATATGCTTTCAGTTTTTATGCTGAGTATTTTAATGCTTTAAATAGACAAAGTGTGAGTTTGTCCTGTTTACTTACTGGACTCTAGCAAGATTTGCTTGTTTTTCTTGATTAAGAATTTTTAGACAAATAGAAAAATCCATTTATTTTTGTTTTGCATAAAATTCTGAGATATATACTACATATAGAAAAATGTGACTATTTTAGGCTTATGGCTCAATAAATTTTGTTTGAATGCAAGTATATACATATATATTCATAAAATCTCAATCAACATATAGTACGTTCCCAACATTCCTTCAAGTTTCTTTTGTGCCCCTTTGCAGACAATAACCTTCTACCTCAGACCCAGGCAACCACTGAACTGCTTTTTATTTTTTTATTATCACAAATTATTATTGCCCATTCTATAATGACATATAAATAAATCATACACCATATAGATTATTGTTTCTAGTTGTTTTGCTCAGCATAATGCTTTTTAGATTTATCCATATTATGATGTCATTCTTTTTTTTTTTTTTTTTTTTGAGTTGGAGTCTCACCGTAGCCCAGACTGGAGTGCAGTGGCCGCTCCTGGCCACCGCAGCCTCGACCTGCTGGGCTCTGGCGATCCTTCCGCCTCAGCCTTCCAAGGAGCTGGAACTACAGGTGCGCACTACCATGCCCAGCTAATTTTTTTGATTTATTGTAGAGATGAGGTCTCGCCTGTCCAGGCGGGTCTCGAACCTGCGGGCTCAGACAATCCACTCACCTCAGCCTCCCAAAGGTGTGGGATGACAGGCTGAGCCACCGAGCCCGGCTTCATTTTCATTTTTGAGTAGTGTTTAATAATACAACTATATTAAAATTGTTATCCATTCATTAGTTAATGGATCTTTGTATTTTTCCAGTCATTAGTTATTGTGAATAAAATGGCCATGAACGTTTGTGCCCGTGTCTTTTGTTGTTCACATATGTTTTTATTTCTTCAATGCAAATACTTATGAGTTAAATTATTGGTAACTATATGCTTAACTTTGTAATAATCTGCCAAACTTATGTCATAACATTGTACACTTCTGCCAGCAGCATGTGTGTTCCAGTTGCACCACATCCTTGCCAACACTTGGTATTATCACTTTTTATTTCTTTTTAGAATTAGCCAGTCTAGAGTATGTAGTCAGTCTAATGGTGGTTTTAATTTGCATTTATTTAATGACTAATGATGTTGAATATCTTTTCATGTGCTTATTGACCAGTCTTATATCTTCTTTAGTAAAGTTACTACTCAAATATTTTGTATATTTTTTAAAAATGACTTTTTATCTGATTGATTATTACAGTTCTTTATATTTTCTGGGTAGAAGACCTTTGTCAGATATATGCATTTCAAATTGTTCCTCTAAGTATATAGCTAAGTATATAGCTATTTTTTATGTTATATTTTGAAGAGAAGTTTTAGTTTTTAAGTTTATCAGTTTTATGGTTTGTACTTTAGTCTCCCCCAAAATCATTGCATATCAAAAAATTGTGAAATTTTTTTCAAGAAGTTTTCTAATTTTAGTTTCTATGTTTTGATTTACAATCCATATCAAATGCATTTCTTTGTATTGTGATCCATACAAGTATTCATTTATCCTAGCATCATCTGTTGAAAGACCGCTTTCTTTTGTTCAATTATTTTGGCATTTCTGTAAAAAGTTGATTGAACGTATAGTGTACGTCAATCTAAAAATTCTATATTCTGGCTCATTGGCTATATGTTTATCATTACACTCATATTACACTGCCTTGATTATTGTAACTGCATAGGCTACCTTGAAATGAGATAGTCAAGTTCCTCAAACTGTTATTTTGTTTTATGCTTTTTTTCAAAATCATTTTAGCCCTCTTAGGTCCTTTGAATTTTCATATAAAATTTAAAACCAGGTGTCAATTTTAATAAAAACATTTCATTGAAAATTTTATTGAGATTTCAAATCTGTTTTAAAAAATGATATTAGAGCAATGTTGAGAGTTCCAATCAATGAACCGGGTATATGTCTCTTTATTTAGATCCTTTCTAAATTTTTTCAGAAATTTTGTAGAATTTAGCTACAGATCTCAACCATATTTTGTTAAATTTATGTAAAAATGTTAATTGTAAATTTATGTAAATTTGTATTTATATTTTTATGTTATTAAGAATGCAGTTTTAAAAATTTCTTCATCCAATGTTTTCTAGTCTGTAGGCATACAATTGACTTCTTTTGTATATTTATATTGTTTCTGCAAAGTTGTTAAATTTATTAATTAGAGATGTTATTTTGTAGATTCTTTAGAATTTTCTAATATATGTTTATATCATCTTCTTATAGTTTTTTTTTCTTTCTTTCATTTTAATATGTAAATCTTTCCTGACCAGAACATCTAGGATAATGTTAATCAGAAGTGTTTAGTATACATTGTTGTTTTGTTTCCATTCTTAGGTGAAAAGCATTCTGCATTTTACCAAGAAATATCATATTGATTATAGGTTTTTAATATATGTCCTTCATTAATTTGAAGAAATTTTCTTCTATGCCTTTCTTTAGTGTCTAGCATAAGTAGGGAATAAATTTTGTCAAATACATTTACTTCCTCTATTGATATGTGATTTTCTTCTATGTTTTGTTAAGATATGAGTTGCATTGCTTGATTTTTCGACATTATGCAAACCTCTTATTCCTTTGAAAAATTCTGTTTGGTTATAATAGATAATCATTTATATATAGTATTGGATTCTCCATGCCAATATTTTAATAAACATTTTATTCATGTTTATCAGGAATATTGGTGCATTTCTGCAATATCTTTGTCTGATTTTGCTATCAGAATCACAGTGGATTTATTAAATGAAATTGAAAGTGTCAAGTTCTATTATTGAAGGGGTTTATGGAATTATATTACTTCTATTTTAAAATTCTATTCATTTTAGCTTTTGATTTTTATTATTTCCTTCTTTCTACTATTTTAAATTCAATTTGGAGTTTTTTGTTTCTAGCTTATAAAGTCAGAAAAGTCAGAAGCTTATATTTATTATCAGCCTTTTTTCTAACAGTAATGTAAAGCTATTCTTTCTTTTGTGCTCTGCTTAATTCATATCTCACAAATTTTCATATATTGTATTTTCTTTATTATTTAGTTTGAAATATATTTGAATGTATTTTGACCCATGTGTTATGAGAAGTGTGCTTATTTTTAACTTTCTAGTATGTCTGAGGCTATCATATGTATCTTTTTGTTATTGCTATCTAATTTGAACCTGGTATAATCAGAAATCATTACCCTGTTTGATTTCAATCTTCTTAAATTTAGTAAAAATTTTATTCTTTATGCTGCTAATTCTGAATGAACGAACTAGTTTAAAAGGAGAAAAATGTTAGAAAAGAACTTCTTTCTCCCTCCATGCTTTTCACTCCCTGGTATAGACTAAGTATTCTAAACCAGTATTCCTTATAGTCTAGCATGGATAAGAATCACTTAAAATCCAAATTCAAATTAAGAAGACCTGCCTTTCTAACCAGCTTCCAGACACTGCTGATGCCATTGGTCTGTTGACCACATTTAAATAAAAAGATCTAGAAAGTACTCTCCTTCTTTCAAGTCATGGTGTATTTCTTTGTTATTGTGGCATTTTGATTCAAGCATTATAAAGTGCTTCTCTGTAGGAATCTAGTTACAGATGTTATATTTGCCACACCGACAGTTCTGTTTGTTTTGTAAGATTATATCTGTTGACCTTACTCTATCCAGTTGAAAAAACACTATCCAAATCATTTGATTTAGTTAAGGAATTTTCTGAGAATCATACTGTTGGCTAACGAAGAGCAAGTGATTATTTTTGCTTCAGAGAACACTGCATATTCTTAATTACAATGCAGGCCCATACTAGAAGTGTCATTTCAATAGGAAGATCAAACTAGAAGAATGTTAGGTATATGCCAATGCACTGCAAAGAAAAAAAATTGCAAAAATTACTCTATCCATGTTCCTCTCAGTTATTCTGTCTTTTCTCAACAGCCTCTGTTCTAGATTTTTGTTTATTCTTTTCCTTTTAGAATACACTGGGAAGAAAATGCATTTATTTTAATTCTTTCTTTACTTGTTAACTCACTTATGATCATATTATTGTACTAAAACAGACTGTTTATTTGTTTATGAGTTGTGGGGTACGTTTGAGAATTTGCTGTATAAGTAAATTGCATGAAGGTGAGGTTTGGGCTTCTAGCTAGCCCTCTCTCTCCCATGGTGCCCAACGGGTAGTCATGTATCCTTTATCTCCCCCTTTCTCCTGCCTTCTTTTAGTTGTGCCCAGACTTTGTTGTTCCTATCTTTGTGCTCATGTGTCCAAAGTTTAGTGCCACTTATAAGTGAGAATCTGCGGTATTCAGTTTTTTATTTCTGTGATAGTTCCCTAAGAATGATGGTCTCCAGCTGCATCCATATTGCTGCAAAGGACGTGATTTTCATCTTCTTTATAGCTGTGTAATAATCCACCATGTTTATGTACCACATTTTCTTTATCCAGTCCACTTTCAGTGGGCATCTGGGTTGGTGCCATATTTTTGCTATTGTGATGGCATTGCAATAAACATGCATGTGTCTTTTTGGGAGGGATATTTGTGCTTGTCTGAGGATATTCTGAGTATTCCCAGAAGTGAGATTGCTGGGTTGTGTGGTAGCTTAATTTTTAGTTCTTTGAGAAAACACCGCACTGCTTTCCACAAAAGTTGACCTAGTTTACACAGAATATTTATTTTATGCTTGCCTCTATGCTCAGAATAGCCCAGAATTATGTTTTCCCCCATGTATTTCCTATTGCTTTTTTCTAGGCTAAACTGGTTATTTAGCAGCAACATTTAATAACAAATTTTGCTTGTAACTCATAGTATTTAGTTAACACTTAGTCTGTGTATTCCATTGTGTGGAAGGAATGAGACCTCAGAAGAAAATAAAAGTGTTAAAAAAGGATAGAATACTAGTAATGCAACATATAGCTAGTAAAATTAAACATTAAATGGATTAATTAACAGTAGATCAGCCCATAAACTTGATGAATTTATCCAAAATATGGTACAAGATTTATTAGAATTAAACTATTACAGATGGTAGAGACAGGGCAGAGAAAATAAGAACGTTTATCTAGTATACATGTCTCTAGAGTCCCAGAAGACACCACATAATTGAGAAAAAAAGATATATTTGAAGATAGAAAGACAAAAAAATGATTTTCAAAAATTACTGGAAGATAATCCTTAGCCTCAAGAAACACAAAGAGTCTTAAGATGAAAATCTATCCACACTTAGATTATGGTAAAACTACAGTATAACATAGAAAAATATATTGAAAAAACCAGAGAGAAAGGCAGCTCACTTTACAAAGAAAAAATCATTTTATTTTTGAAAATTATAGATTAATAGGCTTTCAAATGTAAGATAAGAAGTAACATTGAACATTGGTAAACTTCCCGATGGATGAGTCGGTCTTTAACAATAGAGTCCTGAATTTGTCTTTGTGTAAATTTCTCTATTTCAACCCTATCCTATATCACTGCAGCGTATATGTAAGACATAGTGATAGCATGTACATAGGATGAAAGACAAAGTTACTTCAGCAAATACAGATTAAACTAAGCAGGGTATGGCTTACCTAGGAAACAGCTAGATTTACTCATATTAGAGGAGATGAAGGTCAGAAGATGTGTTGGGAGCCGGCCACGGAGGCCCACTGAGCATTAGGGATCAGGAAGGACCGTAGACCCCGAGACCGCTAGGATGTGTTCGGGAGCTGTTGACCCATTCCCTCCCTCCTTTTCCATTTGACACAAACTACCAAGAAAAGCTCCAGCTGGCTCTAACAGAAAACTCTGAGACCAGAACGTACACAGCTAACCTAGGAGTCTATTGTTCCCATTCCCCACGGCTTATGGTCTTTTGCTTTATCACAATTTAAGTTTGGCTTTGAGGAGCCTTAGTACAGGTCACAGGTTCTCTTGATGCGACCTTTAGAAATTTATAGATATAGGTTTTAGAAAATCGTTTATATAGATTAAGAAAAATTAAGTAACCATTTTATTATAAAAGTGTGGTTAATTCAGTTTGATTTAGGGGGGCCAATGTAGTTTGTATTAAGTTGGCTAGTGCTAGGAGAGAGTAACCATAACACCAATTGTTTTATAAAAACCAGTTTAAATTAACATAAAATAGTAAAAGGCAATATATCATTATGTTGGTTTTAGATATAAACATTAAACGATGCTATATAACTATAAACAATTAAGGATACATAAAAACTGGATAAAAACTTCATGTTTTTCCTTATGTTTAAAAAATACATCTACTTGAGAGTGGGGGGTGTCCTGTGTACACCTAGACCTGTTCATGTGAAAGGCACATGCTACCTTTTGTGTAGCCATAACAGCAAGAGTTCCCGTGATGATAACTTTGTGGAGTTTGGGGATAAAAGTCCTGGGATTACACCCATTAAACGGCTTCTGGTCACTTGAGCAAGAGTCCAGTCTCTTTCCTTCTCCCCTCTTCTCTTTCTTTCTCTTTATCTTTCCAAAATAATCGCCGACGCTGCCACACCTTCCAAGAGACCCCCTAAAACCTCTGCGGGGGCTGGCCCCCACAAAGATGCAAAGTAGCAGATACGTAAGATGAGCAAGTTGAGAAATCTAATGTACATCATGAAGGCTATAGGTAATAACGTTGTACTGTATTCAGGATTTATGATAAATGAGTAGATTTCAGCAGCTCTTCTCACAAAAACAACAAAAAAAGAATAACTGTGAGATGATAGATATGTTAATTTGCTTCACTTAATGTTTTTATTATATTCATGTATCTCACAGCGTCATGTTGTATACTGTAAATATAAACAATAAAATTTATTTTTGGAACATTAATGAAAATTAATAGAAGACATCTGAGTAAAGCATAGTGATTATAGTTTGTAACAGCTCATGAACGCTTAAGAATTTGAAAAGAAAACTTTTATTTTCAGCCCAATCAGGCTGTTGTATAACAGATCAAAGCTGAAAAAAGCAAGATTAAATGCTTCAATAAAGATGTTAAAAAGCTCTCTATGTGTCTTTTATTAAATGAGATATTTTTTCTTTGTAAATTCTTAACCTAGGTCTAGGTATGATGTAAATGCTCAATAAATATTAGCTATTATTTATAACTAGCTAAATAGTTTTCTTTCATTTTCCCCCATTTAGTAGATATATCTTAAAACATACATATTTTTGTGTCATTATGTATATATTTATATATGATATATAAAACTATAAATATTAATATGCACCAATAAAATCAGATCATTCTTATACATAGACCTCTTATCTGGCTTTAAAAAACCCCCATTATTTGCCTGATGACCTGATAAAAAGAGCTAAAAATAAAGACATACTCTAGGTTAAGAACTAACCTCTTGGAGATATTACCAACAATTTTGAGCTATTACTGCCATGTCACACATGTAAATCAAAAGTGAAGAGTGATTTTTGAGGCGGAAGGATCGCCAGAGCCCAGCAGGTCGAGGCTGCGGTGGCTGGGAGTGGCCATTGCACTCTAGTCTGGGTGACAGAGTGAGACTCCAAATCAAAAAAAAAAGAGTGATTCTTTTTTCATTTTGAAAAAAAAAAAAAACTTCAAAATGGACTACACAAATATTTAGAGTAAATAACTAGTAAGCCCATAGGTCATGGATCTGGAATATACCTAAGAAATTAGCTCATTCATTCTTCTCTCCTTAAGTTAGAATATACCGAAATCATTCCTGTCAGATGGAAATGATTCTCTTCAAATATGTTCAGAGAAAGGGCCAAAATTTGGCTCAAAGAAATACCCTGTGAACATCTTCTTCATCCAGCTTAGTTAGAATTATTTCTGGCTATTTTATGAATGGCGAGGAGAGAGATGGAGATAATTCACATAGAAAGTGCAGTTTCTTCACCTGGTGGGGTTGCCTCATTCCTCTGAGAGATGGCGGGAGTTGTAGTCAGAAACGTTAAATGCCTTTTGAGCACAATGAAAAGTGATGGCAAAGCTGCTCAAAGACTTGTGTAGTGATGATCCAAAGAGAGAGAGAGAAAAATCAGTTTGTAGAATGATTACAGATACTTTTCAATTAGGAGCTATTCCAAAAAAACACAGAAGATAATGAAATCATACTTGTGGATTAGAGAAGCCAAATAATTTGTGAAGAATGGTAAAGAATGGGTGCATTTATTGTCTAAAAAGTCATTTTCTTTCCTATCAAAATACTTTAAAAAATTCTGAATCATTTAAAAAATATTGGATTTAAAACAAAAGATGGGATGGCAAGTACATTTTTTTTGTTTCTGATTATCATGCCATGGTCCCTTCAAAACAGTTCCTATAGCTATAACATTTAAGGTCAAAGAGCCACTACAAAGATTCAAAGGATTATGAGAAAGTAAGATATAGTTATGCATTAAAAGTTTTTTTTTCTTTTGTCCATAAACACAAATGGGTTTGCCTATGGTGTTTTCTCTAATTCTAAACAAACTATTTTTTAAAATAAAGATGTGGGGTACAATTCAGGGTTAGGTATACAAACGTTGATTATGCAGGTACCCTTGTTGATGAGGTGTGCCTTTCCCTCCCCTAGAAGTTTCCCTCAATTGCCCTTTCTTATAGTATTATGATAATTGTTCAAAGTCCACTTATGACTGAGAACGTATGGTACTCTGTTTCTGTGATAGATTACTGAGTATGATCAACTCTAAATTCATCCAAGTTGCTGCAAAGTTCGTATGTTTGTCCTTTTTTTATGGCTGCATGATATTCCGTTTAAATAAACTATTTTAACAGAGCATTCAATTTTTTGCTTGGCTAGTAACAATGATATATTCTTTCTTAATTAATACAATCTCATCTATACTTTTAAAACACTTCCTATCTCATTTATTTTGAAGACTGATCATTTGGAACCACCACAAAATAGATTCTAATAGGTGAGAATCTCATACAGATGGATGATTGCAGTGACTTATCTAAGGTCTCGTAGCAGGTTGATGGCAACGGGGAGGCAGAAGGGAATTCAACATTCTTAATGCTCTTTCAATGCTGTGTTTACTAAACCACACTGCTTTTACTTGAGATATTATTTTTTGTCTTTTATAAAATATAATACTAATAGATATACATGCTTTTGTGAAATCTATTCAGCTAAATAGGATAGGATTCCAGATTTCTCAATGCCCATGCAGGGTCTCAGGACTAGAGAATGATAATATATACATGATTATTCTCAACTTTGATTGAACATTAGAAATTTCAAATTAAATTTGAGGGGAATGCTCAAAAACTTTAATGTTTAAACTTTCAATCCAAGAATCCAAACACTTTGCTGTGGAACGTGGACATCCTTCTCTCAAGAAAGCTCCCTAGAAGATTCTTTTGCCCTGTGAAGATTAAGAACAGAGATTTCTGCTGTAGCCAAAATCTCTGTTTGCTAAAGGATGTATTCTGTACTACAATACAACCAATTGTTGCTACCAGCAGAGGGCCTGCTATGACTTACACAAAAGCCTAAAGAATGTGTGAATGATTAAAAAATCCAGCATCCATTAATCCCTCCTTCTGATGTGGTGGGTCGGAGGACAGCAAGGCCTGTGCTGCATTCTAATCAGAAAGCATGCGGAAGCCACTCAGCAGAGCATAATCCCAAACAGCTGGCTAGTACAATAATTTCACTGAGAAGCTGCAGATTTTCATTTTGAAAGCCATTTTATCTGGCAATTCAGACAAGTTTTAGGGAAAGGCTCTTGAAATAAAATTGATGGTTAATTAAGGGCTTTCTGAAGTTCAAAAGCAAAGCAAAGCTAAGCTAACAGGCCCTAATCTTTTTTTTCTTAGCTAATCTTTGCATGTATGTGTCCTTTCCCGATTAATTTTGATGGGGAGCTTGTCTCCCAGTGAAATGCGAAACTGGAAGAGCCCAGAATAATCTGTTGGCACATGCATCACTTCTCATACTTGTTTCATGTGTACCCATGGATTTTAATTTATGGAGATGATTGAATGATGACACGGGAAGGTCAATGCCATTGAAGGAAGAATTTAATACTTATAATTCCCCCAAAGAGCAGAGGGCATGCCACACTACACAGGGCCACAGGAAAAGCACCAGGTTTTGGTCTAGAGGCAGAAGTAGGAGTGAGGGCAAAGACCAGACCAAAGTCTTTATCGAGGCTCCTGCAGGAAAGGCGAGGCCGGGCAGAGCAAACAGTTTAAAACTGGCTAGTCTGGATAATTCTGGCTGGCTCTGAGGTGTAAGGGTATTCTCTAATCGCCTAATAGCTGGCCTTGACTCAGGACAGGGAAAATATTCGCTTGGTGTGTGAGAATTAGAGAATGAGGTGGTTGAGGGTATGGACCTACGATTGGGTGGTTTGCACATGGAAGGTGTGCTCCAGGCCAAGCCTTTAGTTTCTCTAAGATTTGGCAGCCCTGGGAGGAGTCGTCTCTCCCCAGTCAGCAAGATTTTTAAGATGTCGAAACATTTTGAGAGATATAATTAATACAATGCTTCCGATCTGGACTAGGACGCCTATGAACAGGAAGATACTGGCTGTGTTGAGGGTCAGGTTTCGTTCCTCTTCCCAGTGCAGCTTGTTAGTGACCAGGGCTAGCTGGTGATCACCGGTAAGTGGGACACAGCAGGGACAGTTCTGTTCAATCTTCAGGTGACAAAGTAGATGAAGTGATGATAAAGTCTTAAAGTCTGATTGTGACATGTACTGAAAAACGTGAGTGTTCTTTAGTCATTGGTCCTTTTTGCAGTTTCTTTTATATATTTTTAAAACTTTATTGATATGCTGGTGTGAAATTAAGATCCTTAGCAAAGAATAAGAAAACATGTTTTTCCTTCTTCTTCCTACAGCGGAAAAAGAATGCCTAAAACCAGAGAAATTGTTCAGGTTCTATACACTATATGCAGCTTTAATATATTTGATTGACCTACTTGATCCTTTAAATTAAAAATATTATTTTCAGATTCTATGTCTAGCTATGTCCAGAATGTTTGTAGACTCAGAATTTGGGGATAATATTTTCATTAGATATTTTACACTATATTTTTACTTTACACTTAGTTGCCTCTGGGTCTGGAATATAGAGGAATGAAGCATGTTATGTGGATAATCAGTTATAAGTAAATACTAATGATTTGGAAAAACTGAGAAAGAAAAGTGAGAAAATAAAATGGTGTCAGTTTTTTTTAAAACTTGTGTGTCTTAGGAATCAGCAGAACAAAGTAGCTATAACATTACTTTGAATTAAAATATACATTGACACAAAAGGACTTACTTGCAAAGGAGACTTGCATGTAATTCCATATCTTTAAGTTAAAGAAAATCATAGATTAATGCGTTTCTCTCATGTTTCACTTATGTGACTCAGAAATTTTCTCTCTAGCCACTGGTATGCACAGCCTGAATGAGATTAGTTGTGAAAAGTTGAGAAGTCCACTGGGAGAAGACAGTGTAGATAAGATCTGTTAACAGCTGGGGCAGAGTCAACTAATACCATTCCCTCATCAGCTACTGGGTGGGGTGTTTATATGGTACACATATGCAGAGGCATGAAGGCTTCTATTCTTAGTTTTTAAAAAGTATTACTTTGGGCTGAAACTTTTTTTCCGTAGCCTCACTTTGTTGAGTTTGCTATGGAAACCTACTAAATTATTTTCCAATTTATATTTAAATAATACTAGTCTATGTAGAATTCAAAGAGGGAACTGACTCTCTTAGTCTTTCTGACTTTCAAGTGTTTGAATTTTTTTTATTTTTTTATTTTTTAATTTTCAATAGCTTTGGGGGTCCAAACAGGTTTTGGTTACACGATTGCATTGTACAGTGGAGAAGCAATCTGGGCTCTAAGAGTACTCACCACGCCCACCTGTGCACAGTGTGCCTGATAGATGATTTTTGTCCCTTCACCACTTCCCTCCTTCCCCCTTCTTAGTCTTCAATGTCTATTATACTTTTTTTTTTTTTTTTGAGTTGGAATCTCACTCCATTGCCCTAGCTGGAGTGCAGTGGCACACTCCCGGCCACCGCAGCCTCGACCTGCTGGGCTCAGGTGATCCTTCCACCTCAGCCTTCCAAGAAGTCGGAACTACAGGCACGTGCTACCACGCCCAGCTAATTTTTGATTTATTATAGAGACGAGGTCTTGCCAAGTTGCCGGGGCGGGTCTCGACCCTGTGAACTCAGGCAATCTACTCGCCTCGGCCTCCCAAAGTGCTGGGATGACAGGCTGAGCCACCGACCCCGTCCCATTATACTGTTCTTTATGCCTTTGCAGATCTTTAGCTCTCACTTGTGCATGAGAACATGTGGTGCTTGATTTTCTGTTCCTATGTTAGTTCACTTGGAATGATGTTCTCCAATTCCATCCAAGTTGCTTCAAAAGACATGGTTTCATTCTTTTTTATGGCTGGATAATATTCCATAGCGTATATGTACCACATTTTCACTTTCCACTGATTGGTTGATGGGCATTTAGGTTGATTCCACATCTTTGCAATTATGGATTGTGCTGTGATGAACATGTGAGTTCACATGTCTTTTTAATATAATGAACCCCATTCCTTCCGGTAGATACCTAGTAGTGGAGCTGCTGGATCAAATGGTAGACCTACTTTTAGTTCTTTGAGAAATCTTTATATTGATTTCCATAGAGGAAATTTAGTGATTTACACTCTCTCCAATAGCATATAAGCATTCTCTTTTCACTGTATTTGCATCAACATCTATTGTTTTTTGAATTTTTGATTATAGACGTTCTGACTGGTGAAGGTGGTATCTCATTGTGGTTCAATTTGTATTTCCCTGATGATGAGTGATGTTGAGCATTTTAAAATGTTTCTGTTGGCCATTTGTATATCTTCTTTTGAGAACTGTCTCATCATGTCAATTACCCACTTTTTAATGGAGTGATTTGCTTTTTTCTTCTTGATTTGTTTGAATTCTTTGTAGATTCTGGATGTTAGTCTTTTGTCTGATGTGTAGTTTCTCTGATGTATAGTTCTTCAATTCAGCACGTTGTCTATTTGTTTTATTTCTTTTGTTGTACAAAAGCTTTTTAGTTTAACTATATCCTACTTACTTTTGTTTTGGTTGAATTTGCTTTTGGGGTTTTAGCCATAAATTTCTGCCTAGATCAATGTCCAGAAGAGTTTTTTCTAGGTTTTCTTTTAGGATTTTTATGGTTTAGGACTGATGTTTAAGTATGTAATTCATGTTGAGTTAATTTTTGTATATGGTGAGAGACAAAGATTAAGTTTAATTTTTCTACATGTGGTTATATAATTTTCTCAGCACCATTTGTTGAATAGAGTGTCCATTATAAGTTTTTATCTACTTTATCAAAGATCAGTTGGTTGTAGGTATTTGTTTTTATTTCTGGATTCTCTATTCTGTTCCATTGGTCCATGTGTCTATTCTTGTATCAGTACCATGCTATTGGTGCTATTCTGGCTCTTTTTTTATTCTATGTGAATTTTAGGATTGTTTTTTTCTAATTTTGTGAAAAATGATGCTGGTAGTTTGATTAGGATTGCATTGAATCTATAGATTACTTTGAGTAATATGGTCATTGCAACAATGTTGATTTTTCCAACCCATGTGCATAGCATGTTTCCTCATTTGTCTGTGTACTCTGCAATTTCTTTCATCAGTGTTCTGTAGTTCTCCTGGTAGAGATCGTTCATCTCCAACGTCAAATATATTCCTAAGTATTTTAGCTTTTTGGCTGCAGTTGTAAATGGAATTGAGTTCTCAATTTGATTCTCAGCTTGGCTGCTATTGGTTTATTGCAGTACTACTGATTTGCGTGTGTTGATCTTGTATTATGAAACTTTACTAAATTCATTTATCAAGTCCAGGAGTCTTTGGGACGAATCTTTGGGATTCGCTGGGTATAAAGTCATATTGTCAGCATACAGAGATGGTTTGATTTCTTTTTTCCTATTTGAATTCCCTTTATTTATTTTTTTTTTCACCTGATTATTCTGGCTAAGACTTCTAGTACTATGTTTGAATAGTAGTGGTGAAACTGAGAATCCTTGCCTTGTTCCTGTTTTGAGAGGGAATGTGTTAAACTTTTCTCCATTCAGGATGACATTGGCTGTGGATTTGCCATTTGTAGCTTTTATTATTTTGAGGAATGTTCCCCCATGCCTATTTTGCTGAGGGTTTTTATTATAAAGTGATGCTGGATTTTATCAAATGCTTTTTCTGCATCTATTTAAATGATAATATAATTTTTAATTTTGATTCTGTTAATGTAATGAATCACATTTATTGACTTGTGTACTGTTGAATTTGGTTTTCTAATATGTTATTGGGGATTTTCTTTTCTTTCTTTTTTTTTTTTTTTTTTTAGTTGGAGTCTCACTCTGTCACCCAGACTAGAGTGCAGTGGCCGCTTCTGGCCACCGCAGCCTCAATTTGCTGGGCTCCGGCGATCCTTCCACCTCAGTCTTCCAAGTAGCTGGAACTACAGGCGCACGCTACCACGCCCGGCTAATTTTTTGATTTATTGTAGAGATGAGGTCTCACCAAGTTGCCCAGGTGGGTCTCGAACTATGGCAATTCACTCACCTCAGCCTCCCAAAGTGCGGGATTACAGGCTGAGCCACCAAGCCCGGCTTGTTGAGGATTTTCATGTCTATTTTCTTCAGGTATAGTGATTTGTAGTTTTCTTTTTTTGTTTTTATTGAATCTTTTCCTAGCTTTAATATCAAGGTGATACTGGCTTAGAAGAATGAGTTAGGGAGAATTTCCTCCACTTCAATTTTATGAAGCAGCTTCAGTAATATTTGTACAAGTTCTTCTTCAAAATCTGGTAGAATTTGACCATGAGTCCCTCGGGTCCTAGATTTTTTTGTTGTTATTGTTGGAAGACTTTTAATTACTGTTTCAATCTCTCTACTTCTTATTGGTCTGTTCAGAGTTTCTATTTCTTCCTGATTCAAGGTTGGTAGATTGTATGTTTTCAAGAATTTATTCATTTTCTCTACATTGTCTAGTTTGTTTGCATAGAGGTATTCATAACAATCTCAGATGATCTTTTGTATTTCTATTTTATCAGTTGTAATTTCTCCATTTGCATTTCTGATTGAGCTAATTTGAACCTTCTTTCTTTGTTTTATAATTCTTCTAGTGAGTGGTCTATCAGTCTTATTCCTATTTTCAAACAACTAACTTTTTGTTTCATTGATCCTTTATATTTTTTTTCTATTTCATGTAGTTCTGCGCTGATTTTTCCCATTTCTTTTCTTCTTTGTTCTTGAATTTCTTGAGGTGTGACATTAAGTTGTTGATGTGCAATCTTTTAGTCTTATTCATGTAGACCTTAAGCACCAAAAATTTTATCTAATCACAGCTTTGGCTGGGTTTCAGAAATTTAGATAACCTCTAAATTCATACTGAGGAATTTTAAAATTTATATTCTTATTTCATTGTTTACCCCAGGATCATTCAGCAGCTGAGTGTTTAACTTACATGTTTCGTTTGGCTTCATGAGTTCTTCTTGGTCCTAATCCCTAGTTTTATTCCACTAGTTGTGTTAAATGAAATTAGTTTTACTAAAACTTGTCTGTTTATTATTTAATATTTATTTATTAAAAACCAGCTTTATTCTGATAAGATACCTGACATGATTTTGACTTTTTGAAAATTTACTAAGACTTGACTTGTAGCCTATCATCTGGTCTATTTTGGAGAATTTTTCATGTGCTGATTACAAAAAAGTATATTCTTTGGGATCAAATGTTCTATAGATTTTTTTTTAAAGTTCCATTTGCTTTAGGGTCCAGTTTAACTGTAATTTTTTGTTGATTTTCTGCCTTGATGATCTGTCTATTGCTGTCAACAGAGTGTTGAAATCTCCCATTATTATTGTACTTGGTGTCTATCTTTTTTAGATCGAATAGAATTTGTTTTATAAAGTTGGGCGTTCTGTTGTTACTTGCGCATATATTTAAAATTGTTATGTCTTCTTGTTGGACCGATCCCTTTATCATTATATCATTACCATCCTTGTCTTTTTTTTTTTTTTTTACTGTTGTTAATTTAAAGTCTGTTTTATCTGATATTAGAATGGCTACTCCTGCACGTTTTTGGTTTTCGTTTTTGCTTGGAACATTTTTCCCACCCCTTTACCAGGAGTCTGTATAAGTCTCTGTGTATTAAGTGGGTTTCTTGAAGGCAGCAGACATTTGGATTGTGTTTTTTAAATCCATTTTGCCAGTTCATATCTTTTTACTGGGACACTGAAACCATTTCCATAAGTTAGTATTCCATTGATCAGGCTGGTTGTAATTCAGTTGCTTGCCTGCTTTCTTTCTTCTTTCCTTCTGTCCTTCCTTCCTTCCTTCCTTTCTTTCTTTTTCTTTAGTTCTTTCTTTCTCTTTCCCTTCCTTCCTTACTTCCTTTTCTATTGTGATATTATGATGGTATTCAAAATGTCCTGTGAGCTTTATGATTTCTGGTGTTTTTCAACTGGTGTAGTTTGACCTTTTGTTTCAGTATTTAGAAGTCCTTTGAGTATTTCTTGTTGAATCAGTCTTGTGGTCACAGATATCCTCAGTGTTTGCTTGTCTGAGAAAGACTTCATTTCACTTTCATTTATGAAACTTAGTTTTACAGGGTACACGATCCTTGGCTGCCTCTTGTTCTCTTTGAGGAGATTGAAGATGGGGCCCCAATCTCTTTTGGCTTATAAGGTTTCTTCTGAAAACTCTGCTATTAGTCTGATATGTTTACCTTTGTAAATTATTTGATGCTTTTTTCTTCTCACTGCTCTTAAAATTTTTCCTTTCACATTAACTATGCATAACCTGATGATTACATGTATTGAGGATGACCTTTTTGCAATGAATTTTCTGGGGATTCCTTGGGCTTTTTGTGTCTGGATGTTCAAATCTCTGGTAAGTCTTTGCTGTTGTTTATAATGTTCTTCATGTTGAAGGCTGTGCCATGCTTCATTACCATGGTGGAAAGTTAAGCATAGGTAGTTAATGTTCTCTTTTATCTAGTAATGGAAACAGAGTGAATTTGAATATAGTATGCTACCAGGCTTGTTTTTATAGACTCACATTCTAAATTATTATTCCTTAATGACACCATCTTAATAATACAAAACTGTAGTAAAAATATAGCAACTATCTTGAATTGAGATTATGGTTAGAGCTCCATGCTTATTTGAGACTTCTTAAGACCAGAAGATTGTATTCAGCACTTTTGAGTGCAAATGGAAAGTCGGGGTCCATAAATTGTGTTCGCTAAGCATTTATCCAAGGGCTATTCCATAGCAGAAACTTTGCTGTGCATGATTTAGTCATGGGGAAGCAGAGTCTTTGCTTTCAATAAATATGTAGTCTCTCTCTCTCTCTCTCTCTCTCTCTCTCTCTCTCTCTCTCTATATATATATATATATATATATAACACACACACACAATGTATATATCATATGTGTGTATGTGTGTATACACACACTAATATAAAATGTTATATATGCACACATACATATGATATAGAATATATTTATTATATATACATATATAGAATAAATGCCATGAAGTACAGTATGTACTAATAAAAAATAAAACGCAGGGAACTGTGCAAGCATCAAAAAGAATGACTAAAGCAGTTTTTAGCTTACATATCTTAAGAATGAACAGAAATACATATCAACTAGTTAAAATTTAGTGTGCAACATGCAAGTAAGTACAAACATCATCAAGTAAGAGCTAATGATCTCTGTGCCAGGCTCAGGGCTGAGTAATTTCCATATATTATCTAATTCCATGAAAACCAGGTAGACCATGTAATCATTTCTTATTTATATATGAGGAAACTGAGGCTCATTTAGATGAAATATATTGTCCCAGATCAGTGCCACTCAAAGTGATCCACAAAATGATGCTGGTCCATGAACTATTTGTCACTGATTCATAATGAGTTAATGCTGGAAAATTTACAATTTATAATTTTATAACCTGAATTTAAAAAAAAGTTTATAGTTTGTGTGTCTTAAAAATTTTGGTAAAATATACATAACATTTATCATTTTAATCATTTTAGTATACATACAGTTCAGTGACATTAAGTATATTTACAATGTTACACAACTATCACCACTATTTACAGAACATTTCATAACCCCAAATAGAAATTCTATACCCCCTGACTTCCTATTCTCCCCCTTTCTTGGCCCTTGCCAACTTCTGATTTACTTTCTGTCCTATGAATACATGCGCCTATTTAGGTATTTAATATAAAAGAAGTCATATAATATTTGTATTTGCTAGAAAACATAATGTTTTCTAGGTTCATTCACATAATGCTGAGGAAAGTCAGCATATTATTGCCAAATAATATCCCATTATAACTATGAAGACATTTTGCTTATCAATTTATCTTTTGGTGAATGTGTGTTATTTCCACTTTGGCTATTGTGAATAGTGCTATTAGGAACATTGGCATACAAGTATTTGTTTGAGTCTTGGTTTATAATTCTATTGGTTATATATCTAGAAGCAGATTACTGCATCATTTAGTAATTTAATGTTTAATGTTTTAGAAACCAGCAAAGTGTCATATACAGTGACCACAAGATTTTACATTTCTACCAGCATCATACAACAGTTCCAATTTATATATATTCTCACCAACACTAGTTATTTACATTTTTGGGGGATTATATCCATATTAGTAGATATGAAGTAGTAACTTATTATGGTTTTGGCTTGCAATTGGTTAATGACAAATGATTTTGAGCATCTTTCAATTTGCTCATTTTCCATTTGTATCAAGTCTATGTTGTCCATTTTTATTGACCTTTTTTCTTTTTGTGGTTGACTTGCAGGGGTACATATATATCTTAGAAATTAACCCTTTAACAGATATATTAATTACAAATATTTTTTTCCTATTATGTAGCTTGTATTTTCACTCTCATGGTTTGGAAATATCTTTTGATGGACAAGTGTTTTCAATTTCGGTGAAGTCCAATTTATCTCTTTTATTAGAGTTGCCTGGACCTTTTATATTGTATTTTAAAAACCATTGTCAAATCCAAGGTCATGAATATTTACCCCAGTTTTCTTTTGAATTTTATAGTTTATGTTCTTAAGTATTAGTCCTTGATTCATATTGAATTAATATTTGTTTATAATAAAAGTAAGGATTCAACTTTATTCTCTTGCATGAGGAAATTCAGTTGTCTCCGCAGTGAAAGAGTGCAGGGATAGTCACACCAAAATATGGCATTTTGCCTTAAGATTTTTCTCTCCCAGTTAAAATTATCTATTTTAGGAAGGAAGGAAGAATGTAATCAGACCTGGCCCAACCATGTTGCAAAATAATGCCTATCTCTCAGGTTCATTCAACTTCCAAATAGAACTATTTACAATTCATTCTGTTTCCCTTATCTATTCATTCTCCCAATCATTTGTAACCCCTCAATAAAATTCCTCTTCTTTCCTCTCCCATAACAAGCTCCCATTCTTTCTGTAACCTTGAGATGGTATTCAAGTTTCTGTAGCTCAAGAGAAGCTGGGTCCTAATTCTAAACTTTCTTCTATGTTGATAAAATGATGCCAAACTCTAAAATATTTTAAGATGGTTTATTCTGAACCAAACTTGAGAATCTAGACCTATGACGTATGTCCCCAGGAGGTGCTGAGAACGTGTACCCACCTTGGTTGAATGGCGGCTTGGTTACATACAATTGTAGGACAGCAGAAGTTACAAAATCATAATTAAATACATGTGAGATTTTCTTTGGTTTGGCCAGGGAAATAGGGACATTTCCAAGTGTGGCTTATAGGTCATAGGTGGATTCAAAGATTTTTTGACCAATAATTTGTAGTTCCTATCTAAAGAATTTCTGAAATCATGAGAGCCAATGTTTTGCTGAGATAAGGGGATAGAAAGACTTCATGTTTGTTGATAAGTAGATGAAGTCCTATATGTGGCAGACTTCAGAGAAGATAAGTAAGTGGCTCACAAGATTCCGTAAGTCTGGGAGTTCCCCAGAAGATGGCTTTTCAGGGTCATAAAATACTTTGATTTCCTTCTTTTTTGTGTTATGTGATGCTGTACCAGAGTCAGGTTGGAAAACAAATCTTAGTATATAGAATAAATAGGATAATAAAACCCTGTTTGGTGAGTCCTTATCAGGTGTGACCCCCTAAGAGTCTTAGTTAGAAATTTGGATAAGAGAAAAAAGGTCAGATTTAGACCTTATTTGTATACATACCAAATAAAATTTGCATGCATTTTCTCCTATTAATCAATCCATCACATGTCAGTGATTTTTCAGCAAACTTTTAAGGAGCCGATGGTCATGGTCCCTATAGCATCATTTGTTGAAAAGATTATTCTTTAGAATCATTGTCAAAAATTAATTGACCATAGACATAAGAGTTTATTTCTGGGCTCTTAGCTATGTGAATCTATTCCTCTGCCAGGATCACACTTTTTTGATTACTATAGATTTGTATTTGGTGTTGAAATCAGAAAGTTTAGACCTCCAGCTTTGTTCTTGTACAATATTGTTTTAGTTCTTCGGTGCTCCTTGCAATTCCACATACATTTTACTATAGTTTTCTCATTTATGCAAAAAAATATTATTGGAATTTGAACAGGAATTGCACTGATTTTGTAGATTATTTGGATTATAGTGTAATCATAGCAATATTAAGGTATAAAAGTTTATATATAATCTGGATATTAACCCCTAATCAGATATAAAAAGCAAAACGATATATGATTCTGCCTTATGAATCATATTTTAGTCTTTCTATTTAGTATTATTTAACTTCTTTCAGCAATAATGCATAGTTTTCATATATGATTCTTTGCCTTCTTGGTGAAATTCTTAATCTTTTAACATGTTGTAAATATAATTGTTTAATTTCCTTTTCAAGTTACTGTGTATAGAAATCCAACTAAATCAGTTATGTGTTGCCTTAATAGTCTGAAGCTTTATCAGTTTGATTGTTAGTTCTGACAGCTCTGTGGTGTGTGTGTGTGTGTGTGTGTGTGTGTGTGTGTGTGTGTGTGTGTGTCTGTGTATTCCTTAGGATTTTTTACATATAAGATTAAATCTTTTTCCAATTTGGATATTTTAATTTCTCTTTCTTGCATGTTTGTTCTGGGTGGAACTTATAGTATTATGCTCAATATAATGGTGAAGGTGGGCATTATTGTTTTGTTCTTGATCTTAGCCAAAAAGCTTTCAATCTTTCGCCATTGACAATAAAAGTTGTGGGGTTTTCAATGACCTACAACTTGTTATTCTCAGCATACTGTCGTTTTTAATAACTAAAGTGTGTTAGATTTTGTTAGTTTTTTTCTGTAACAATTGAAAGAAACATGTGGGGTTTTCCTTCATTCTATAAATGGGATCTGTTAAATTGATTGATTCCATATGTTAAATCATCTTTTCATTGACCAAAAATCCCACTTGGTCATAGTGTATAATTCTATGACTATTGTGTGGAATTCAGTTTGCTGTTCTTATGTTGAGGACTCTTGCATTTATATTTAGCAGGGATCATGGTCTATAGTTTTCTTTCCTTGAGTTTTTAGGCTAGTGCTTTCCTCATAGCATGAGTAAGGATGTGTTTTCTCCTCTTCTATTTTTGAACAAATTTGAGGAGGATTGGTGTTAATTCTTATTTAAAAATTTGGTAGAATTCACCAATGAAATCTTCTGGTCTTGGACTTTTCTTTTTTAGGAGGTTTTTGATCACTGATTAAATCTTTTTACTTGTTTTAGGTCTATTCAGATTTCCTTTTTCAGTAGGTTTTGATAGTTTGTGGTTCTATTTTCATCTTTAGGTATTTTCTAGTTTTCCTTGTGATTTCTTATTTGATCTAAAGTTATTTAAGAGTATGTTTTTTAATTTCCACATATTCATGAATTTTAAAATTTTTCTTCTGTTGTTGATACTAGTTTCCATTCCATTGTGGATAGAAAATTAAATTTGTATGATATCAACATTTTAAAATTTATTAAGACTTGTTTTGTAGACTAACATATGATTCATCTGGAATAATGCTCCATATGCACTTAAGAAAAATATATATTCTGTGATTGTTGGGTGGAGTATTCTCCAAGTGTTGGCTACCATTGGTCTTCAATGTTGTGTAAGTCTTCTACTACTTTATTGATTTTCTGTTTGGCTATTACATCTATTATTGAAAATAGGGTAATGCAGTCTCCAAGTATTATTTTAGAGCTATTTCTCTTTTCAGTTCTGTCAGTATTCACTTCATATATTTTGGGGGATTTGTTTTTAGGTACATATATTTATAATTGTTATATTTTCTTGCATTACACCTTTTATCAATGTATAGTGTTCTTTGACTCTTGTAAACTTTTTTCACTTGTCTGTCTGATAATAATGTAGCCCTTCTTGCTCTCTATTTGCATGAATCTTTTTTCACTATTTTCTTTCAAACATTTGTGCTTTTGTATTTTAAATGGCTCTCTTGTGAAAAGCAAATGTATCAATTTTTTTTGGTTTAATTTTGCCAGTTTTTGCCTTATAAATTGGAGAGCTTGATCCAGTTGCACTGGAAGTAATTACTGATAACAAAGGTAATTACTGGTAATTACTGGTAAAAATGACTTACTTCTGTTACTTAGCTATCTGTTTTCCTTGCTTGTTTTTGTTTTGCTTTGCTTTGAATTTGTAGAGATGGGGTCTCACTATGTTGCCCAGGTTGGTCTTGATCTCCTCTCAAGACAACCTCCTTTCTTGATGTTCCAAAGTGCTGGGATTATAGGTGCAATTCACCAAGCCTGGCCTTATTTGTTTTCCTCTGTCTTTTCGTTTGTCTGTTTCTCAGTTCCTTCATCACTGCTCTCCTTTTTTTTCTTTGATTTTTAAAAATAATGTGGTATCGTCATTCTATTTTTTTATGTATTTTTTAAGTTATTTTTTCAGTGGTTTTCTGAAATATGACACTTAATATCTTAAACTTTTAACAACCTAGTTGTAAGAGTATACAAACCAACTTAGTTTCAATAGAATAGAAACACTCTGTTTCTATATATCTCCTTTCCTCTCCATTTATATGGTTATTGTCACAGACTGCATCTTTCTATATTGTGTACTCACTTACATGAATGTATAATTATTATTTTATGCATTTTTCCTTTAGATAATTAGGAATAAAAGATCAGTTGCAAACCCAAAGTACAGCAATAGTGGTTCTTACATGCATCGATGTAGTTACTTTTTCCAGCGTTTTTTGTTTTTAATTTTTTTTCAGCCTAAAGAACTCCTGTTAACATTTGTTTTATGGAAAAACATACTGACCTCTTTAGTCACTTTGACAGAGAAGGATGAGCTGTTCATTAACCCATTTCCTTTTCCTCCGGGTTGCTCAGTTAGACTTGTTCCCAACCTCTTTTGCAGGTGCTGAGTGTGACATAGAACTGAGTTATAAGATAATAGAATGTAGAAGCTATACAGGCCTGGCTGCAAGACCTCCCACATGTTCTGCTATTTTTTATCTCTGCTGGATGGAGGCTGAGGGTAATCTTGGTAGCCACAGGGGAAAGAAGGCAGATTCTCTGTCAGTTCGGGTCTCTGGATGGCTTCATGGAACAGGGAATCTCTAATTGTCCCCTCCCACACGCTGCTTATTGGATATTATGTTATCCACTTAAATGTTCATTGCTATACCTTTGAACACCGGAGGTTTTTCAGTTGTAGCAACTATCTTCACTTATTCATATAGCCATGTCACTGATTTACTCAATGACTCATGTTTTTCCTGATTTCTACTTCCAAATTTCCAACTGTGTGGTTGTATGTGACGTCTCTAGATTTTATAATCCTTATGCAGGCTTTCACTAAATTCAACTGATTCCCCAGTATAAAGTTGTTCCTTCCCAAAGGCTATCACTGATTCTCTTCCCCCTGTTTTCCAACTCAGAAAACATTTATCCATTTCCATTTTGTTCCTGATTTTGTGTTGGGTTTGTAAATATGAGTAAGAAAGGCACAGTTTTAACCTAGAGGTCTCTAAGCCCATAAGAGTGTCCTAATTAAACTTCCTTTTCTGGACTATCCAGGGCACAGTATGCACATTTCCAAACAAAGCTTCCCATCTACCTTATTTTGTATGCCCCTATCATTAATCAGATAAAATCTAAATCTTAGCTTAAAGCTAAGACCCTTCCTTGATCTACCAGTCATACATTTTCTCCCATTCTTCATCACGTGACTTTGAACTTCTTCATGGCTTCTTACTTCTAGTTCCAGTGAGAAAATTCCCAAATCCATATCTCTGAATTTCACCCTGTTCCCTTTACTCCTTCCTTCTCCTTCCCCATTTAGGTTTTCAGTATTTTTTTATGTCTCATCTTTATAAAGACACGCTCTCAAAGAAGCACTGGATAACAAATTCACATTTAGATTATCTTTGGATTACAGCAAAAGACATTATTTCTCCTGGAGAATTTCTTTGTTTCTTTCTCTCTTTTTGTCTTCTTTTCTTTCTTAGAACAAAGTCAAAGAAAATGAAAATGGTTTCCTATAATATAAGTATGCCCGCAAATTTTATAACTATACCTACAGGTCCACATCTCTAAACCAGTATCTTCAGTTTCTTCTCTGGGGGAGATCAAGTCCTATTTGGGGCACTGGAGATTTAGATACGGCATAGGGCAAGCCTCCAGCAAACTGCATGATTTGATGTTGTTTCTAGAGCTAAAGAATAAAAAGACACAACTGAAGTCATCAAGTTTTTTAATTAAATTTTGCTTCAGGGAAAAATAGATACAAACAAACAGAAGACATTAAATAAAAGAAACCACAAGGAACAAAATCACTAACCTTTTAATCTCCTTTACCCAAAACTTCTTGTAGTTTCTCTTATGCCTAAGGTAAATAGACACCACATTAGGCTGTGAAAGACACATAGGAGAGAGAAAGAATAGATGAAGTTTGTAGTTTGAAGATAATTATGGGCCGGGCTCGGTGGCTCAGCCTGTAATCCCACGCCTTGGGAGGCTGAGGTGAGTGGATTGCCTGAGCCCACGGGTTCGAAACCCACCTGGGCAACTTGGCGAGACCTCATCTCCACAATAAATCAAAAAACCAGCCGGGCATGGTAGCACATGCCTGTAATTCCGGCTACTCAGAAGGCTGAGGCGGAAGGATCACTGGAGCCCAGCAGGTCGAGGCTGCAGTGGCCGGGAGCGGCCACTGCACTCCAGTCTGGGTGACAGAGTGAGACTCCAACTCAAAAGAAAATAATTATGAACAATTTTCACAATTACAAAATACTACTGTCATTTTAATTAATTTTTTATTTTTTAACTTTACTTATTTTTTTTGAGTTGGAGTCTCACTCTATCGTCCAGGCTGGAGTGCAGTGGGCACATTCATGGTCACCCCAGCGTCCACCTCCTGGGCTCCGGCGATCCTTCCACCTCAGCCTTCCAAGTAGCCAGAACTACAGGCATGGGCTACCATGCCCAGCTAATTTTTTTTTTTTTTAATTTATTGTAGAGATGAGGTCTTGCCAATTTGCCTAGGCTGGTCTCGAACACATGGGCTCAGGCAATCCACTCACCTCGGCCTCCCAAAGTGCTGGGATTATAGGCTGAGCCACCGAGTCTGGCCTCTACTGGTATTTTTAAATGTAAAGTATAGTTTTTTCACTAACCTATTGGCTGGCCATTTATATAATTTTAATCATGTAGTACTTCTTAAAACCCCAAAGGTAAAAAATGGGACATACCTTATGCTCCCTAAAAGTATTCAGGGTCAACTGTAAATGACCAAGAGTTGCATGAGCATAAGCATCATTGTGCATGAGCTCATTTTCCAAAGTATAGTTTTTCCTTCTTGTCCCTTGATAGATGAGCTTAATACATTCCTGTGCATACTGCCCATTGCATAAGGACAAGAGTCTGCTCGTTAGATGATAATAAAAATAATACTATAATGTCAAGCTCCAAGGAAGTTGTATTGCACTGAAAGTGTTCGTTGGTAAAATCCATATTTTCATGTCATGTTTGGGGACTAAAAAGACAAAATAAGATGCACTATAGGAATCAACATGTCATGACGTGCTTTGCCCTCTTACAAAACAATCCACCTATTTTGTCTTCTGGAAAATTTGTCAAAAGAGAAAGATGTTTGTAACTAATATGCCAACAGGAAATATCATTAAACTGACCCATCATCCTGTCACATCCTAATGTAATGAACTCCCGGTGTTAGCCGAAAAGTATTCAAGGAAGGCAAATAAGCTTTAATGCTTCTCTAACTGGTTATGTAATGCCATTTCTTGAACTCTGAGAACTTCTTTTCAACTCAGATCTAAAAGTCTTTTTTTTTTTTTTTTTGAGTGCAGTGGCACATTCATGGCTACCACAGCTTTGACCTGCTGGGCTCAGGTGGTCCTTCCATCTCAACTTTCCAAATAACTGCAACCACAGGCATGCACCACCACCACAAGTGGCCAATTTTTTTATTTATTCTAGAGATGAGGTTGCACCAAGTTATCCAGGCTGGTCTCAAACCCCTGGATTCAGGCAATCCTCTCACCTCTGGCTCCCAAAGTGCTGGGATTATAGACATGAACAATTACATTCTTATAGCATACCATTAATAAAATGATCAAATAACATAGAATATTCTGCTCAAGACATATCAGTGTTTAATACTGGCTCTATTACTTACTAGCTGTATGATTAAGCAAGTTATTTAACTTTTTGAAGTTTAATGACTTCATTTGAACAGTGAGAACAGTAAAAATTATCTTAGAGTGTTTTGTAAGGAATAAATAATTAGTGCATATAAAAAGGACTCATTAGTTCTGTTCATATAATATTAGTTTCCTTTTCCTATAAAAGACTATTTATGCATTTTTAATCATAGCACCATTAACACTTGCTGCAACTAATATTAAGTTTTTGACAATAAGTCTTTTTCTTTTTTGAGTTGGAATTTCACTCTGTCACCCAGGCTGGAAGGCAGCGGCACGCTCCCAGCCACTGTAACCTCAACCTTTTGAGCTCAGGAGATCCTTCCACCTCAGCCTTTCAAGGAGCTGGAACTACAGGAATCTGCCACCATGCCCGGCTAACTTTTTGATTTCTTGTAGAGATGAGGTCTCGCCAAGTTGCCCAGGCTTGTCTCGAACCCAAGGGCTCAGGCAATCCTCTCACCTTGGCCTCCCAAAGTACTGGGATTATAGGCGTGAGCCATCACACCAGGCCAGATAATAAGAATTTAAAAGGTGCTGGGCATGGTGGCTCATGCCTGTAATCCCAGCACTTTGAGAGGTGGATTTTAAGTGAGTTTAGGGTTTCGAGACCAGCCCGGGCAATTTGGTGAGACCTCATCTCTTAAAAAAAAAAAATTAGCCAGGTGTGGTGGTGTGTATCTATGGCTCCAGTTACTTGGAAGGCTGAGGCGGAAGGATCACCTGAGCTCAGCCGATTGAGGCTGCAGTGACTGTGAGTGTGCCACTGCACTCTAGCCTGGGCGACAGAGATCCAACTCAAAAAAAAAAAAAAAAAAGACTTTAAAAAGGACTATGAAGTTCTCCTTTCTGGGCAGCTCAGTGATTCTGTGATGCTACCATATAAACAAATGTCAACCTAAAAAACAAAACAAAATGAAAATAAAAACAAAACAAATTATTAAAAAGACTAGATAAAATTATCTCTCAATACATTGTGTTTCCTCAGGAACAAAAATACGGATTATAATCTGGAATGAATGAAATGGCAAACGATCAGTGCATTCGGTAAGAGAAGGCTAAGGGGTGTTTTTATGAGCAAAAACAAAATTTACATAAGTTGCTTAGAAACAGAGTTCATCGGTGCCAGAGGTTCAAAGCCCTCTATTGTTAGTTCATTGATGGGGACGCCATTACAGGGGAAGTCTCCTTTTCAGAACGTTTTATGTGAGTTACTGCAGTGCTAAAGAATGCCTAGTGATAAACTTTATCAAATCAGAAGATGTGTGAAGGAAGCAAAAGGGTTTTTAGAAAGTCCTTGGAAACAGTTTTTATCTTGGTCATATGAACATGAGTCTCGTCCCCTTCCAGACTTTTCAGCCCTATTTTGTCTGGGTCTTATAAAAATGACTTCACCCTGACATCTGCAACTTTTACATTTCCTCCTTTTGATTAAGCTCTTTCTCTGAAAGTATTACTGACCAATTAACTATAGTCAGGTTATAAGTGTTTCTCAGCACTTGGAAGGACCTGGTTAGTTGGCCTGGTCCCGTGATGGGGAGAAGTGATGAACAGCTGGAAGTCAGTGTCAAGTCCCTTTTAGCCACCTTTGAGCAACAGAGAGATCAGAAGGAGAAGCTCTCAGTCTTAGTTCTTCTGGATTTCATCGTTAAGTTTGATTTTGTCTGTTTCATTAGGTATTGGCTATTATCTTAAGGTTTGGGGCCAACATTATTTTGTCAGTAGTATTTCTGTAAATATTTGACAACAGCAGGTACACTGTTTAAAAAGGAGAATGAAAAGCAAAAATAGCAACAACATGACAATTCCTGTTGGTGTGATGGTTTTGTCCCATGGGCCTAGACCTCAAGGCAACCTATTTAACAGATTAATTTAATGTGAAAGATGAGAGAGGCTTGTTGTAGCCAAGTGGCTTGTTCTCTTACTTTTGTGACTAAATTTCGACTTTACTGAGGAGTGTATTGAGGACAGCATGTTGCATGAACGATAGCACACACACCACCTTATTCAGCTGATAGGTAATCAAGAGCACTTCTGTTATTTAACACTACCCTGGGAAGAGAAGCTAATGAGTGCTGCTGTGCAACAATAGCTCTTATAGCAGAGTCTGCAAGAATTCCTAGGGTAGCAGATAGATTTCTTATTATTTCTTCTTGAGTAGTTACATGACACCATAATACAAAAGATCTGTGAAAGAAAGCAAGTCCAGAGTCCCATAACTCTCCAGGTAACTCATGTTTACCTCTTTGATGTAGTCAGAGGGGCCTACTACAATAATTATTCTAGTGATCAGTTTCATATCTATTATGTATTGACAGCAAAGAAGTCAAACATCCCAACCCACGCTGGCCTTCTGTTATCCAAACGTCTAAACATGTGAAGGCCCATAATGAGGTCTCCCATCCACAAAAGTAAATATATTCAGTGGGAGCACAGGTATTTCTTCTATCTGTGGATCTTCTGTACATGGTAAAATTAAACCAGACAGTAGTTACATACTACTAATGACCCTTCCTCTCAAAATTGGTTCCAATATTTTTTCTTACATATGTTAGGGAGACCCAAAGACCAGTTTTAAGAGGGATGACTCCTTAATCAGTTCTTGGGTCCAAGTAGGAGACGGTCTTTTTGAGCAGATAAGGTAGGGGACAGGTGTTGAAGGTGAATAAGAAAACTTAGCTCTATAGAAGGGCCCAGGGATACAATTTCTAAAGATGGTGGAATATGAGATATTAAATGTCTTAAGGTCCAACTAGAGCATCATTAGTGTCATGAATAGATCAGAGGTTTTTATGACAGAGTCATCAATCTCTAAGTTGTCCCCCTGTGGCAACAAATGAAAGTACAGACAAAAGCACTGTTCTTCAGGGAAAAGGGGAGAAAATAACATAAGAATCAGAAATGAGGAAATGGTATACAGGCCTGGTCCAGACATCTTAGGAAAAAGCTACTATGTTGTCTGCTTCAGATGTTGTCTGCTTCAGATCCTAGACATTTTTAGTTTTAATTCATCAATAGGAATGCAGGTCTACTCAGGAGCTGATACTTTTTTAGATGAGTTACATGCATCCAGGAATCAATACTTTTAAGTTTGGCAGCATGGGGGTTGGTTAACAGGACCTGATATAAGCCTTTCTAGTGAGATTGGAGTCTTTTTGTAAATGTCTTTTCTAGTAGACAAAATCTCCTGCTTGTAGGTTACAGTATTCTAGGTCTCTGTCTCATGGGACCACACTATAGAAAGCTTGTTCTACCAGAGTGTAATTTTTATCCACAGCTTTGATTATACCTTTACAATGTTGAGGTATTTTACCTTTTATTAATTTTTGGCCAAAAGAAGTAGGGGCAGAATGCATGGGGCATCCATTAATTATCCTGAATGGTGAGTTTGTAATCCAAAGGGAGTAGCCCTTAAGATCAGAAGCACTGTAGGTAGGGCTTTTGGCTGTAACAAACATAAAGTTTCCGCAGATTTTGCCAATTAGGTCTTAAGAGTGTTCTTAAGAATACACTACTGGTGTGTTCAACTAGTACAAGGGACTAAAGATGAAAAGCATAAAGTGCTGTAACATTGGCCAGATAGCACACACTTCTCTTATAACTTGTACAGTATAATGAGTCCTGCGGAGCTTAGGGAGTGCTCCAGGAAGGGATTATCTTTTCCAATAGAACTTTAAGCACAGTTGAGGCTATGTCTTGTCTGCAGGGGAAGGCTTCAACCCAGTGGAAGAACATGCAGATCAAAACCAAAACATAATTGTTCCAGGTGAGGGTGGTAGCTAGAGAAAATTCACTTGCCAAACCTCGGATGGCCCATCAGGGGGGTTAAAATAGCTAGGAACTGGGCACACTGATTGTCCAGGATTGAATTTAGGACAGGTGGGGCAGGTCAAATAAGTATTTTTGGCTGCTTTATTGGTGTTACTCCACCAGTATTGATTCCTCTTTTAGGTAGCCCAATGATTTAAATCATACATAACAATTAATAAAGGTAATTTCGTGGAGTCTGGCAAGACAGGTTTTTTATTTGGCTCAAACCAGAGTTTCTCTTTATCATTCAGCCAGCAGTCATTATTTTTCCAATTTTGATTTTTAGACTCTGGTGTCTAATTCTGTGCATCTTTAGTAATTGTCTCAAGATCAACTTTTGGGACTATTTCTAGCTGGACTATGACAGAGATTTAATTACTGGGAACTTTAAGGGCAGAATGTTTTCCTGTGTTATCAGTAAGATGACTTCCTCTAGCTTCCACAGAGTCTAGTTTCTATTTTATTTTATTTTATTTATTTATTTATTTTGAGTTGGAGTCTCACTCTGTCACCCAGACTGGAGTGCAGTGGCTGCTCCCAGCCACTGCAGCCTCGATCTGCTGGGCTCAGGCGATCCTTCCGCCTCAGCCTTCCAGGTAGCTGGAATTACAGGAGCACGCTACCACACCCGGCTGATTTTTGATTTATTACAGAAATGAGGATCTCGCCAAGTTACCCAGGTGGGTCTCGAACCTGCGGGCTCAGGCAATCCACTCACCTCAGCCTCCCAAAGGCGCGGGATTACAGACTGAGCCACCGAGCCCAGCTCCTACCTCTAATTTCAACCAACTGTCTCTCCCTTTTGTGGTTTTGACAAAACAACCAATATAAGACCACCAACCACAAAGTGGTTTTGGCCAGTCTATGAATGTGCAGTGATGGTTTTCTTGTCCTCTGTTTCACCTTTTGATGTCATAGGGTCGAAAACCCCACCCTAACATGGGGCCCATGGAGAGATCTGTAGCTTAATTGCTCATGTGCATGTTTCTCCATTCATAAATATTCATGACTTCCTATAGCTAATTAAATATGTGTATTTGGCCACGCTGCTCAGCATAAATCCCTCCCTATACTTCTGACCCTTGAAGTGCTTGTTTCTGGCTTCTGATCAGAGGCTATACTTCCTGGCCTATCAGAAGTGCCCCCTGCAAACTGCAACTCTTCATGAGAAATAAAGCTCTTCTCTCCAAATGTATGAGCTTTGTAACTCATCAGTTGATAGAAGTAAGTTGACTGGCAGAAAGATGCTGAGCCTAGAAGATTCTCTCTGCCTTTTGCAGCAATCTCTTTTCCAGTGACCTGGCTTCCGGCAATAGTGGCACAACCGTGGAGGTTTCCTCTTGATGTTGTGCCTGGAAGCCTCCATCTTTTATAATTGGAGATTAAGAATATGAGTGGCAAGCCGTGCTCGGTGGCTCTGCCTGTAATCCCGCGCCTTGGGAGGCTGAGGTGAGTGGATTGCCTGAGCCCGTGGGTTCGAGACCCACCTGGGCAACTTGGCGAGACCTCATCTCTACAATAAATCATAAGCCGGGTGTGGTAGCGCGCGCCTGTAGTTCCAGCTACTTGGACGGCTGAGGCGGAAGGATCGCCGGAGCCCAGCAGGTCGAGACTGCGGTGGCCAGGAGCGGCCACTGCACTCCAGTCTGGGCGACAGAGTGAGACTCCAACTCAAAAAAAAAAAAGAATATGAGTGGCAGGTGGTGGAGGCTTTGTCAAAGATGAGTTGGTTGAGAAATTGAGGTTTTGCTTCTGGAATCTCAATTCTGTTCCATTGATCTGTATGCCTGTTCCTGTACCAATACCAAGCTGTTTTGATGATTGTAGCTTTATAGTAAAGTTTGAGGGAACATTTCTACACTGTTGGTGGGAGTGCAAACTAGTGCAACCTCTGTGGAAAACAGTATGGCAATTCCTAAAAGCTCTAAATATCGACCTCCCATATGACCCCACAATCCCCCTACTGGGAATATACCCTGAAGAACTCAAATCACACTATAGAAAAGATACCTGCACACATATGTTTATTGCAGCATTGTTCACAATAGCAAGAACCTGGAAGCAACCATGCTGCCCATCAAAAGAGGACTGGATTAAAAAAATGTGGTACATATACATGATGGAATACTACGCAGCCATAAATAAGAACAAAATCATGAATTTCGCAGCAACCTGGATGGAACTAGAGTCTATAATACTGAGTGACCTCTCACAAAAACAAAGATCCGAGTATCACATGTTCTCACTCATATTGTGGACCTTGAACATCCAACATAATACTATAAGAAAATGACTGACAGTGGTGGGAAACTATGGGGGCGGGAAGGGAGATGGGATTAACGGTAGTAAATATCTGTCTGGGGACAGGGAGACACCTCTTATCAACGAGGGTGCCTGAATGAAGCATATTTGTATACCTAACCCTTAACTGTACCCCACAATATCATAATAAAAATTATTGATTAAAAAAAATAAAAGTAGCCAGGCTTGGTGGCTCAGCCTGTAATCCTGTGCCTTTGGGAGGCTGAGGTGAGTGGATTGCCTGAGCTCGCAGGTTCGAGACCCGCCTAGGCAGCGAGACCTCATCTCTACAATAAATCAAAAAATGAGCCGGGCGTGGTAGCGCATGCCTGTAATTCCAGCTACTTGGAAGGCTGAGGCGGAAGGATCGCCGGAGCCCAGTAGGTCGAGGCTGCGGTGGCCGGGAGCCGCCTCTGCACTCCAGTCTGGGCAACAGAGTGAGACTTCAACTCAAAAAAAAAAAAAAAAAATAAATAAATAAATAAATAAATATATAAAAAAAGAATATGAGTGGCTTCTATTTAGAAGTGTCCTCAGGGGTGTGGACGAGTGATTTGCCATATTAACTAGAGCAGTACTGGGCACAGTTTTCCATTCCATGCTGGCTCTTTTGACAGCTGGCAGAGTTCTTGAGAAAGGCCATTCACAAAAATAGAATTCAGGACTACTCAGATAGATTCAACATGGGGTAATCCAGGATTTTCTTTAAATAAAACCTGGAGTTGACAGTAATAGCTGTAAACTGGCTCACTAGGCTTTTGAGTACAGGTCTAGAGTTTTTTCCAATCTAAAATTTTAGGTAAAGCTTCAAGAGCTGGTTTTTGTTTCTGTTTTCTGTTTTTGTTTTGCCATTCTTCAAGCTCTGTCATATACTTTGGGGATGTTTTGGCCTAAATCTTTGTCCAGAACGTGCCAATAAACCTTGGTCATCTTTAAAGAGCCATGGTCATCCAGTGTTGTGTCTGACCTTCAGCAATAAGGATGTGACCAACCGTAATAGGTCAGACAAACCTGACTTATAAGCCTGAATTACTATGTTGAATTCATCAGCAAATTGGTGAGGTTTCTCAGTGCACTTTAGCATTGCCTCAAAGTTCAGCCTTGCTTGGAGGAACAAAAGAAATTTGGGGTTTAGAGGAATTAACAGTGAGTCTAACTTTTAAGAGATGGGTTTTAGTAGGCCAAAGCAGCCTAGAGAAGAGAACAGAGGAAAGAGAACAGGAGCTCTCTTTCAGAGAGGAAAGAGTTTAGATCCTTAAGGCCTTGTTGTCTCTTCTTAACTGTTTGTCTCAATTAATTGTGAGATAGTGAGGCAATTTTAGGATCCTGAATGCGTTAAGAAGCTTTGAAGCACCAATTAAATTGTGGCTCCCGCTCAGATTGTTTAGTTTTAAGACTGTAGTCTTCTCATTTTGGTCTAAGAAAAAAAAGTTTCGAGAATGCAGAAGAGCCTTAGGATGGCCATCCAAATTGTTTTAGTATCCTCTATTCAGTGATTTAAGAAATGTGCATGAGAGAAGACTACAATTTTTGAATATCTCGCCGGCAGCTCTTCTCGAAGCATTATTGCATGTTTTAGAATTTGGGGATTTTATTTTTCTTGCTAATCTCTTGAGTATAAAAGAAAAATTCTACAAGTACTGTCAGGGAATGTTTGGGGTTTGGAAAGTAGTCCAACAAATTAAAGTATAAGCACGTGCAAACAAGTCAGAAAAAAGCCTAAATCTCAAAAGTGCACTTACTAGAAAGAAAAATTGGTTTTGTACCGGAAAAAAACTTGCCAGAGAAGAAAAAAATATATATGTTATTTATTGTATTGTCCCCAAAGGGATGCAAGATCCTTTATTAACCCACCTTAACCCAACCCGACCCCAAGTAAAGTCAACAGGGGGCTGCTACCAAAGGGAGAGAAAATTTACCTAGGTAGAGAAAGGTGATCTGTGAAATGGAGAGTGAAAAGGGTTCGATTGTGTATACTTTATCTGGTTCCAAATGTCACCAGCCTCCTCCAAAAGTAATTTTATTTCAGGGTCACTTAGGATAACAAATTATGTCCCTGGAAAAAGGACAGTAAATAAAATTATTTCAAAATACGAGGGAGGATGAAAAACCCAGAATTATTGTTTGGAGGTTGGGCCCGTTCTAGTACAGGCTTCCCCCACTAGGTAAGTGTTCTAGAAAACCATCAGCATCAGCGTACCAGCTATCATTGTTTTGAAAGGCTGCTTTCGGTTTCAGAGAAATTTTGGGGAGACTCTTTTAATGCATTTGCCCATTTCATCATGGGTGATTTATGAGCACACCTGCCCATGTTGCGTGGAGTGTTAGTATGACCTCCATGTCCCACACTCCCTATTCACCCCATCTCACTCCAAAGACTTTTTTGGTTTGTTTCCCTGGAGGAAAAATGTCATCACAGGGAAACATTTTGCCAATGTGGAAGAGGTGAGACAAAAAACGGCAGAAGCACTCAAAGGCGTCAACATTGACAAGTTCAAAAACTGTTTTGAGCAGTGGAAAAAGTGTCTTCATAGGTATATTACATCAGTCAGAGAGCACTTTGAAGGCGACTGAAGTTTAAACGGATAAGAATAAGAATATACAATTTTTTACAAATAAATTTCGGTTTTGGGGGGGTTCCCCCTTGATTGTTGGGTTTCCTTGGGAATAGAAATAAGGATTATAATCCGGAATGCGTGAAATGGCAAACCACCAGTGCATTAGGTGAGAGAAGGGTAAAGGGTGTTTCTCATTAGCAGAAGTGAGATTTATATAAACTGCTTAAAAACAGAGTTCATTTGTTCCAGAGATTCAAAGCCCTCTGTTGTTAGTTCATTAGTGAAGATGCCATTACTGGCCAAGTGTTCTTTTAAGAACATTTTATGAGTATTACTGCAGTCCTAAGGAATGTCTAGTGATAAACCTTATCAAAGTAGGATATGCCTGGAGGACACAAAAGGGTTTTTAGAAAGTCCTTGGAAACAATTCTTATCTCAAGCATGTAAGCATGAGCCTCCTCTCCCATGGGCCTTCCTAGCCTATTTTGCCTAAATCTGACAAAAGTGATTTCATTCTGGTATCTGCAATGTTCACACAGATAGTAGAAACCAATGTGGAGCAGATGTTCTAAGCCTTTGCTAACATTGAATGCAGAATGTGTATCTCACAGGTAGAGCATCACAGCAGTCTTCTATTGTAAATAGCAAATTGTCATGCACTTAGTGATTTAAAATGACACACATTTTGTTTCCCTGTTTCTGTGAGTCAGGAATGGCCCTGACTTGACTGGGTCCGCTGCCCAGGGTCTCCCAAGACTGCAATCAAGGTGTCAGCTGCACTGCAGTTCTTAGGTGGAGATCTGGGTCCTCCTCCAAGTTAATGCTGGTGTTGGGGTGGAATTCAGTTGCCTGTGATTGTATTGTTGAGGCTTTCAGCCTGGATGCAGGCCTTCTCTATAAGTGGTTCACACCACAGCTGTTTGCTATCTTCCCTGAGGCTCAGAGGAAAGTGTTTCTGATGCATCATTTCCTTTTAAAGGTTCCTTTCCTTATGCCAGGTTTACCCAGGATAATATTGCTTTTGATGAACTCAAAGCTAATTCATTATTGGCTAAATCATGAGACTGACATCCCCTTTATACTCACAGGTTCTGCCCACACTGAAGGCAGGGGCATTCTCAGGGCACGTACAGCAGAGGCACATATCCTGGAATTCTGCCCACTGCAGCCATGTGGCCCAGATTCAGTGAGGCACTCTCAGAGGAGGGCAATCTTCAAAACAATCTCAGGCTCTGATTTTCAAACTGGGTCTGTGATTGTTGCTGACAAACTACATTTAATCTAAAATAGCAATGACATTCTCGGCACTTGTTATAAGGTGGCAATAGGTGCTGGGAATGCCAGACTGACCGACTTGATACATAGGCTTTAAAAGTAATTTTTAATTTTTATTTTTTATTTTGAGCACAGTTTAAAGAGCTTAGCTAGGTGAGAAAAATCTGTATGCTAGGTACGCTCTACAGATGCTATATAGTATGCTATACTGTGTGCTTGCTACTTAAGCTGCCTAACAGTTCTGAGACTTTGGTCTTATTGAGGGAGAGAAAATTGAATCTCAGAAGAAATAAGTGACTCATCCAGGGCCATCCAGATGATTAGTCAGTGTGAGATCTGGTGTTTGCACGTTCACCTTCCTCGGCCCAGGTTTTTCCAATACAGCAACTACTTTTCCTTTTAAACGTGGGGTGGGATAAGCCACATACAGAAGAATTTCTTTTCATGCATGCTCTGTACTAAAGTCACTGATTTTTTTTTGAAGTCCTCTATTCATGCACACGCAAGACTCATGAAAGAGAAAGAATACAGTCAAATTAAACTTTAGTATCTTGAGAAGACAAAAGCATGATCTTTTTGATTATTAAAAATTAATCAGGATAAAGATTATTCTGGAAGGAATCACTCTTGGTAAGAAGAATGAGATTATCTTGCCTTCTTCAGAGTTAAGATTTATAGATTTGCATTAGCTAAAAGTGTCATTGGTCAAATATTTAAACTTCTAAACAGAGTTTGCCACAGTGAATCCTGTAATTTTTTGTATTTGATTAAAATTAGCTTTTTAAAATGTCCTGCTTACTTCCAAGTTATTATACAGTAGACAATGGCTTAGGTGCCCCCCCAACGGTTTTAGGTATATAACCTCACAAACCTTATAACAATCCAAAAACTTGTTTAGTAATTATGGTATGATATGTAATATGAAACGTAGTAAAGAAATAATGGAAAGTAAAAAGCCAATAGGATTTTGGGGGAAAATCATTCACAAAATGTAAGAGATTTTTGATATTTGTACCTTCAAATGAAGTAGTAAAAAATTCATGCATTCAAAAATCTCTGGGATGCCATGAAAGCAGTAGTAAGAGGGGAATTCATATCTCTACAAATACACACGAAGAAAATGGAAAGGTCACAAGTTAACAGCCTAACAAGTTACCTAAGGAAGCTGGAAAAGCAAGACCATCAAAACCCTAATTTCAGCAGAAGAATCCAGATCACCAGAATAAAAGCTCAAATCCAGGACAGAGAAGACAAAAAGATAATACAAAAAAATCAACGAAACAAAAAACTGGTTCTTTGAAAGGATAAACAAGATTGATGATCTCCTAGCTAGACTGACCAAGAAAAAGAGAGGAAAAAACCCAAATAAACACAATCAGAAACACAAAAGATGAAGTCACATTTGACCCTGAAGAAATACAAAAGATTATCAGAGACTACTATGTATACTTGTATGAAGAAAAAACTTGAAAACCTAAGGAAATGGAGGACTTTCTGACATCATACAACCTCTCTAGGTTGAAACAAGAAGAAATTGAGACCTTAAATAGACAAATAACAATCAAGGAAATTGACTATGTCATAAGAAAACTACCTACAAAAAACAAAAGCCCTGGATCAGATGACTTTCCAGGAGAATTCTACAAAACATACAAGGAGGAACTGAAACCAATCATATTGAAAGTATTCCAAATGATTGAGAAAGATGGAACTCTCCCCAAATCATTTTATGAAGCTAACATCACATTGATACATAAGCCAGGTAAAGACCCAACAAAGAAAGTGAACTATAGGTCAAATATCTTTGATGAACATAATGCTAAAATTCTCAACAAGATCCTAGCAAACCAGATACAACAACACATCTCAAAAATCATCTACCACAACCAAGTAGGCTTCATCCCCGTGATGCAAGGCAGGCTCAACATTTGTAAGACCATAAATGTAATTAAATACATCAACAGACATAAAAACAAAAATCACATGATTATATCATTAGATGCAGAAAAAGTTTTTGATAAAATCCAGCACCTCTTCTTGATAAAAACCCTTGAACATCTAGGCATAGATGGATCATACCTCAAAATAGTAAGAGCCATCTATGAGAAACCGACAGTCAGCATACTGCTAAACAGACAGAAATTGGAACCATTTCCCCTGAGAACTGGAACAAGACAAGGATGCCCACTCTCACTCCTCCTGTTCAATATAGTTTTATAAGTCCTAGTTAGAGCAATCAGAGAAGAGAAGGTGATCATGGGTATCCAAACAGGAAAAGAGAAAGCCAAGTTGTCTCTCTTTGCAAAGGACATGATTCTATACCTTGAAAACCCAGGAGAATCTGTCAGAAACCTCCTTGCACTGATAAAGGATGTTGGCAAAGTCTCAGGGTATAAAATAAATGTGCAAAAAGCAATTGCATTTCTATACACCAATAATAAACAACAGAAACTCAAATAAAAAGCACAATTCCATTCACAATAGCCACACACAAAAAATGAGATACCTTGGCATCTTCCTAACCAGAGATGTGAAAGACCTTTACAATGAAAACTACAAAACACTATTCAAAGAAATCAAAGATGACACAAACAAGTGGAAAAATATTCCATGCTCATGGATCAGAAGAATAAAAATTGTTAAGATGTCCATTCTACCTAAGGCAATCTACAGATTTAAAGCACTACCCATCAAATTACCAGCAACATTCTTCTCAGACCTAGAAACAACAATACAGGAATTCATATGGAAACATAAATGACCAAGAATAGCCAAAGCGATCCTCAACAACAACAACAAAAAAGTAGGAGGTATCACACTCCCAGACTTTAAACTTTATTATAGAGCTACAATAATCAAAACACCCTGGTGTTGATACAAGAACAGACATATAGACCAATGGAGTAGAATTGAGATTCCAGAAGCAAAACTACAATTTCTCAACCAACTCATCTTCGACAAAGCCTCCACCACCAACTACTGGGAAGAAGAGAACCTATTCAGTAAAAGATGTTGGGAAAACTGGCTGACCACATGCAGAAGATTGAAACAGGACCCCTACCTATCCCCATACAAAAAAAAAAAAAAATCAACTCTAAATGGATCAGAGACCTAAACGTAAAACCTCAAACAATAAGAAGCTTAGAAAATGCAGGAGACACTCTTTTGGAAGTTTGAACTGGCAACCAATTCCTGATCAAAACCCCAAGTGCCCATGCCATAAGAGATAAGATAGACAAGTGAAACCTCATCAAACTGACAAGCTTCTACAAAGCCACAGAAACCATCAAAAGAGCAGGGAGACAGCCCACAGACTGGGAAAAAATATTTGCCAATTCCATGTCTGACAAAGGCTTAACATTAAGGATCTACAAGGAACTCAAACGTGCTGAAAAGAAAAAAACAAATAGCCCCATTACAAAGTGGGCAAAAGACATGAATAGACACTTCTTAAAAGAAGACATACGAGCAGCCAACAGATACATGAAAAAATGTTCAGCCTCACTAGTCGTCAAGGAGATGCAAATTAAAACTACAATGAGATACCACCTAACTCCTGTCAGAATGGCCATCCATCAATAACTCAAAAAATAAGAGATGCTGGAGAGGATGCAGGGAAAAGGGAACACTTCTACACTGTTGGTGGGAGTGCAAACTAGTATAGTCTCTGTGGAAAACAGTGTGGCGATTCCTAAAAGTTCTAAAAATCGACCTTCCATATGACCCCGCAATCCCCCTACTGGTAATATACCCTGAAGAACTGAAATCACTCTATAAAAAAGGTACCTGCACATGTATGTTTATCGCAGCATTGTTCACAATAGCAAGAACATGGAACCAGTTGTGCTGCCTATCAAAAGAAGACTGGATAAAAGAAATGTACATATACATGATGGAATATTACACAGTCATAAAGAACAAAAAAAATCATGAACTTCACAGCAACCTGGATGGAATTAGAGTCTATAATACTGAGTGATCTTTCACAGAAACAAAGAACTGAGTATCACATGTTCTCACTCATAAGTGGACCTTGAACAACTACCATAATACTATAAGAAAAGGATTGACTAATGGAAATCTGCGGGGGAGGGAAGGTGGTGGGGAGGTGGGATTGACAGTAGTGGAAATCTGCCTGGGGAAGGGGTCACACCTCATCCACAAAGGTACCTGCACAGTGAATATTTGTATACCTAACCCTGAAATGCACCCCACAATTTTAAAATAAAAAATTTTTTAAAGTTAAAAAAATTCACTCATTGACAAAGGGAGGCAAAAGAATGTATCACTGTTTTTTCTGGGCTATGGACACGTGGTTGGAGTGGATAGAGTTGGAGGCTCCCATCTTTAGAATTAGAAACTAGAGACTTGCTCCTCCAGGATTTGAGGATTGAATGTATACTGCCTGTGTAGCTAGGAACACAAAGGCCAAGAAACTAACATGCAAATTTATCTTGGGCTAGTGACATGCTCAGATTTATGAGAAAAGCCACTTTTGGGAGTTGTTATAGATTGAATTATGCCCTCAATCCAGATTCCTATTTTAAAGTCCTAACCCCTAGTACCTCAGAATGAGACCTTATTTGAAGATTGAGTATAGAGGTAACTAAGTTAAAATTAGATCATTAGTGTGGACTCTAGTTCAATATGACTGGTGTCTTTATTGGAAGAGAATATTTGAACACACACACACGCACACAGAGAAAAGATTGTGTGAAGACCCAGGGAAAAATTAACCACTACAAGTCAAGGAGAGAGGTCTTGGGAGAAACAAAACCTGACAGTACTTTGATCTAAGATTTGTGGCCCCCAGATTACGAGGAATATATTTATATATATTTTTAAAGAAATATATTTCTATGTTGAAGCTACCCATTCTGTGGTACATTGTAATATCAGCCCTAATAAACGAATACAGGGGTTGCCTCCACAACAGAAACCACAGTGGGTTCTCACAGAATAATGTAGCCTTACTAGTTTTTATATGTCAATTTATAAAATATACAACAAATGAAGCAACAAGCTATAATGAATGAGAGCACTGTTAGGACTTTGGGAAGTTAAAAAATTAGAATGGCGATCTGAAGTAGAACATAATATAAGCATATTTAAAGTGGTTAAAAATGTAAATGAAGAAATTGGTGCCTTAAGAAAAGATTAACATATTATGGAAAACAAGTTGGCAGAAATTTAAAAATAAAATAATTTACAGAAATAAAAAATGTAGTCTTTGAAATTAAAGAATAAGTCCATTAAGTATCAGATTAAACAATGACACCTAGCACAGTATAGTGTGATTGCAAAATGTCAGTGACATAGAGAACATCTTGGAGGCAACTAAAAATAAGTGATGTTACAATCACTAGATTTGCATTCACCTTTTCAACAGCAAAAATAGAGGTCAAGTGATAATAGAATAATACTGTTCCATTTCTGCAAAAAAACCTGTAATGAAATGAAAATTTTAATGACATTAAAATAATTTATTCAGGATTTTCAGCTTTCCTGTCGATTTTATAAAAAGTAGACATTCTATGAAAGCTATATCTCTTTTGGTACATTTTAGTTAAAAAAAATAATAATAATAACTGGCTTTGAAGTCAACTCTGTATAGCTTACCTTCTGTCACTAAGGATGGTTGTCACCTCTATCTAGTATCAGTTTGGGAGGTGGAAACGTGGTGGAAGAACCAAGTGCTAACTTCCATCCTCTCATCTTCAAGGAGCTCTGTTTCTTTGGACAATTCATTTAGCCTCTCAAATACTACTTTCTTATCTGTAAAAGGGGGAATTAAAGGGTCTTATAGAAACACACATGAGCTTTGGCGTCAGGCCTAAGTGTAAGCCAGTTTGTCCACTGACTTGTTCACAGATCTTTTGTTCTCAACAAATACTTGTTGAAGAGAGTAACTTCTGAGTCTCAATTACCTGGTCTGGAATATGGGGGTGGCAGAACCCGGCTCAAGTGGTTGTGGAGAGGATTATTGAGACACTTCTTGATATTTTGTTCCTATTGTACTCAGCACAGACCGAGCAGACGATCAAACAGCTGGAGCCCTTCTCGTCTGTAACATCCCTTGTAGTTCTAATATCTCAAAATCCATGATTTGATTTCAGTAAGAGTGAACCAATTTGTGAGAAATGTGGAGGTTAAGTTTTTTGCTTTTAATTTTAGTGTGATGGATCTTTATTTGACCAACATATCGTGGCAAACTCATTTTGTTAAAGTTAAAATAATTCCTTTTCTTTTTTCTTGGAAGCTTTTACTCTATTTCAGTACCTGTAGATGCAAAGGCTGACCCCTTGTGGCAAAGAGGGATGACTACAGGATATGGCCCTTGCTAAGACTCCAGCTTGGAACATTTGCTATAGGCACCGCTGTCTCTTGAGTGGAGGCGATACTGACAACGAGGGGGTTCTTGATCCAAGCTGTGCCCAGAAAATGCTCCTGTATGTTGACTGCATTAGAACATCTCATTCCAGAGAGTTGCTGCCGCTTCTCGGCAATGACAGTTTCGTCCCAACTGTATTTTAAAAGAAGGACAAACATATGGGCTTTGCAGCAACTTGGATGGATTTAGAGTCGATCATATTTAGTGTTCTATCACAGAAACAAAGAACAGAGTACCATATGTTCTCACTCATAAGGGGACCCTGAACAATGATCATAATACTATAAGAATAGGATTGGCAGCTGAGGGAAACTGTCAGGGGAAGGGGCACACCTCATCAACAAGGGTACCTGCATAATGAACATTTGTATACCTAACCCTGAATTGTACCCCACATCTTCAAAATAAAGAAAAAACAAAACAAAAAAGTAATCTATGAATACTGTAAGAATACTTCTGTTACATGGTAATCTTTCAATCAACTTTGTTCTCTTCCATCTTTACTTTCAGAAGCTATGAGATAAAAGGTTTGACATATGAACTTTAATGTTCTATTGTTCTAGTGAAAATAGCCCTATGGAAATGAAATATGTATACCTAGCAACTTATTTATTTTTAGTTCAAAAGGAATCCAAATATCTGCCCTCCTCAAAAAACAAACTCACAAAATTTTCACATAGCAAAGTAATACTACAAATATTCCCCTACATCGTAAAATTTTATAGCAGATAAAATGAAGGAAATAAATTACTTAATTTCTGGTTCAGATGGTACAGTAGAGGTTTCCCTGTCATTTCCTTGGTGTGCTTCTGTGGAGGAAGTGGAGGCGTGACACGGAAGAGAGGATTGCAGGTTGGGTCTCTAGGCACAGGTGCTGAGAGAATTTGCGAGATGTTTGTCCAGCATTAATACCTACGAAGAGAGGAAAGGAAAGGAAGCAGGATTGGGCAGAGGAAGAAGTCCAACCACAGATTCAGATCCAGGAAAGCCTCGCTTCACTCAGCAGGGAGCTCTGGAGAGATGACCCAACTAGTGTCTTGAGTGGAACCCAAATGACTGTACCTTTATGGTTCCTCCAAGCATGACTTAGATCAAGGGGGCTCTTGGCAGCTGGGGCTGACTGTGAAGAAGGAAAAGCAAGTCTTCTTTTGAAGAGAAATCAGCAGGGGTAGGTCCCCATGTCTACCACTGTGTCTCGGACTAAGGTGAGGGGACAAAGAACCTTAATCCAATCCATTCTTACCTTTCATAGACAACCTTCTTCCTGATCCCCAAATGCAGCTCAATTGCAACTCTAGTCATTTGTGCTGAGAGCCCTTCCTGCTTGCTACTGTTTTTGTCTCCTACCAACCTCGCAAGAGCAGTGCTATGCTTTCTTATGCAGTTTCCTCTCCTGCTCCAGCCTTGATTAAGCTTGCCCTTCTCCAGGAAGCAATGCTAGGTTGGACATATGATTATTCTGCCTTGCATTTTTCAAGTATGCATGTTCTGTCTTCTTATCTAAATTGTAAGGCGAGTCTTGCCAAAAAATTTCATTTTGTACCACAATGGTGATTGTTTGTTCATAGTTTCCTGGAGGAGAGCTGTGTGGAGAAGAATTCCAAGTCTGAATCTAAGCTCAGCAAGAAATACAACCATCATTGATTACCTTCATGGTCATACAAGGGAGAGAGGTGACATCCTCTTCAGTGTTTGACTTCCAACCTTGTTCTCAACACTCCACGTGTGTGTGTGTGTGTGTGTGTGTGTGTGTGTGTGTGTGTGTGTGTGTATGTGTGTGTGTAAGATTTTATATTACTTGTGAAGTGTAAAAATGAATTACTGGGAGGCTCTCAAAGAATCTCTCGTTGTGCAACGGAGCCCTTTATACAGAAGTTCTTGGACAAATACTCAGAAGTGAAGCGGCTGCAATCGCAGGGCATTTGACCTTATCAAATACTAGCTTATTGCCTTCTAGCTTTACATGCGGGCTCCTATATCTCCTGCAACCCCCGACAGTTGCCTCTGTCCAGCTGTAACCTGTGCATTGAACAAGCTTGACTCTTGGAATGAAATCAGTAAACAGCATTAGGTTTTGCCTCCTGCTGTAGTTGCAAGTACTCTGCGTGGCTCTTTCCCTGTGCCTCCAAAGGAAGTCTGGTAGACATTGTAACTTTTTTGGTACCCCTTAGGTAATAAAAATTTCATTCCAAGTCATAAAACACAGCTTGAATCCGAGAATTAAGTGCACAGCTCATGGGAGAGTCAAATTTTAATCTTGATTTAAAATGGAGGCTTCTCCCTCTCCTGCAGCTTGATCCTGTTGCACTCTGAAAACTTGCATTTGGCTGATGTCTTTTCTCTGTTTGCACATTGTGCTCTACCACTGCTCTCTCATCTAGCCAAAAGCAGTTTCTGATCCCTTTGGTGTAGAGCAAGGTAGAGAGAGAAGGGGTAAGAGAGACAGGAGCGTTTGAGCTTGACTGGTTCTGTTGTGGCCATCTAGCAGCTGAACTCTCTGGTCTTGAGAGGCATTTTCAAAAATACTTTTAAAAAATTGACATATAATTCACATACCATAAAAAGTCATAATTTAAATATGCAAATGTAGTGCTTTTTTAGTATATTCACAAGGTTATGCCATTATCACCACTGATTCCATAGCATTTTCATCACCCTCAAAAGAAATCTTATATCCATTAACATTAATTTCCCTTTGCTCCTCACCTCAGTCCTGGGCAACCAATAATTCATTTTCTGTCTCTATAGATCTGCCTACAGAGATTATTTCATATAAATGGAATCATACAATATGTGTCTTTTTGTAACTGACTTCTTTCACTTAGTATGTTTTCAGGGCTCATCCATGTTGTAGTATGTAGCAATGTTTCATTTCTTTTCATGGCGGAATGATATTTCTTTGCATGGATGTACAATATTTTGTTTATTTGTTTGTCAGTTGTTGGAAATTTGAATCACTTCTAGTTTTTGGCTATTATGACTATTAATAAAATATTGCTTGGCTGGGCACAGTGTCTCACGCCTATAATCCCAGCACTTTGGGAAGCCAACGTGAGAGGATTGACTGAGCCCATGGGTTCGAGACCAGTCTGGGCAACTCAATGAGACCTCATCTCTACAATTAGAAAAAATATATATATTGCTGCTATGAGCATTCGTGTGCTTTTTTTAAAAAAAATGTGTGTTTTCAATTCTCTTGAATATACACCAAGAGTAGAATTGCTGAGGAATACAGTAACTCTAAATTTACATTTTGAGGCACAGTCAAGCAGTTTTCCAGTGTCTGCAGCATTTTAGATTTTCACCAGCAGTGTATGAGGGTTCCAATATCTTTGCATCTTTACCAACACTTGTTATTTTGTGAGTTTTAAAAAATTACATTATTATAGTCATACTAGAGGATATGAAGTGGTATCTCATTATAGTTTTAATTTGCATTTCCCTAATGACGATTGGTGCTGAGCATCTTTTCATGTGCTTTTTGGCCTTTTGTATATCTTCTGATTTGTTATGCTCATTTAAAAATGTTGGTTACTTTATTTTGATTGTTGAACTGTAAGTATTCTTTATATATTCCGGATGCAAGATCCTACCAGATATATGATTACAAATATTTTTTCCTGTTGTATAACTTGTCTCTATTTTTCTTGATAGTATTCTTTGATTCACAAGGGTTTTTAGTTGTGGTAAGGTCTGATTAAACTATTTTTTCTTTGATTGCTTATGCTTTTGATCTCATATCTAAGAAACTATTACCTAATTCAAAATCATGAAGATTTGCTTCTACTTTTTTCTAAGAATTTTATAACCCTATCTCTAAATCTAGGTCTTTGATCTATTTTGAGTTAGTTTCATTATATGGTCTGAGGTAGTGGTCCAAATTTATTTCTTTACATGTGGATATCCAGTTGTCTCAGAATCATTTGTTGAAAGAACGATTATTTTCCCATTGAATAGCCTTGAAATCCTTTGAAAATTAGTTGACTATGGATGCATGGGCTTATTTCTGAACTCTTAATTCCATTCAATTGATTTACATGTCTAACCATATGCGATTACTACACTTTATTGACTACTGTAGCTTTGTAGTAAGTTTTGAAATTAGAAAGTGTGAATCTTGCAACTTAATTTTTCTCTTTGAGATTGTTTTGGGTATTCTGGGCCCCTTGAAACTCATATGAATTTTATAGTCAGCTTTTGTGTTTCTGGGGAAAAAAAAAGGCAGTTGAAATTTTGTTAGAGTTTGCTTTGAATCTGTAGCTCAGACTTGGGAACGTTACCATCTTAATAATGTTAAGTCTTCCAATTCATAAGCGGGAGATGTCTTCCATTTATTCAGATTTTCTTTCACTTTCTCGCCCATGTTTGATAGTTTTGAGTGTATAAGTTTTGTACATCCTTAGTTACGTTACTCTCCAAGTATTTTATTCTTTTTGATACTATTATTTATTTTTAAAATTTTTAATTGATCTATAATATTTTGCATATTTATGGAGTACATGTCACATTTTGTTACATACATAGAAGTTATCAGGGTATTTGGATGTTTATCATTTTCTTTCTTTTTTTTCTTTTTTTTGAATCAAGGTCTCACTCTGTTGCTCAGGCTGAAATGCGGTAGCACAATCACAGCTCATTGCAACATTAACCTCCTGGGCTCAGGTGATCCTTCCACCTCAGCCTCCTGAGTAGCCAGGACCACAGGAATGTGTCACCATGCCTGGCTGATTCTTTGATTTTTTTTTTGTGGAAACATATTCTCACTATGCTATGTAGGCTGGTCTCAAACTCTTGGGCTCAAGCAATCCTCCCACTTTGTCCTCCCAAAGTACTGGAATTACAGGTGTGAGCCACCACACACAGCCATGTATATCATTTCTATGGGTTGGAAACATTTAAAGTTTTCTCTTAGCTACTTTGAAATATAAAATACAGTATTGTTAGCTATAGTTGCCCTACTCTGCTATTGAACATTGGAACGTATATCTTCTAATTTTAAATGAAATACTTTTCTTAATTTCATTTTCAGACTGTCATTGCAAGTGTATAGTAATACAATTGATGTTTGTATATTGACTTATATTTTCCAACCTTGGTGAACTTGCGTATTAGCTCTAACTTGTGTGTATATGTGTGTGGGTGTGAGTGTATGTGCATGTACTTTTTGGGGTATTCCATATAGAAAGTCATCTCATCTGCAAGTATAGTTAGTTAGATTTATTTCTTTCTAGTCTTGATGTCTTTTCTTTTCTTACCTAATTGATGGCTAGAATTTCCACTACAGTTTTGAAGAGAATTGACAAAAATAGACCTTCTTGTCTTGTTCTTGATCTTAGAGAAGAAAAAAATTGCTTTTATTATTAAATATGATATTGACTATGGGTTTGCCTTGAATGTCCTTTATCATGTTGAGGAATTCCTATTCCTCTTCTGTTCCTAGTTTTAGGACTTTTTTTTTTTAATCAGGAAAAGAAACTGGATTTTGTCAAATGTTTTTTCTGTATCTGCTGAAATGATCATATGAGTTTTTCCCTTTATTTTATAATATGATTTATTACATTGATTGATTTTCATGAGTTGAAACACCCTTTCTGAGATAAACCCCATTTGTTTGCAGTGTAAAATCTTTTTTATATGTTACTGAACTTTGTTAGTATAGCTGAGGATTTTTTTTACATTTATATTCATAAGGGATATTGATCTGTAGTTTGTTTTTTTTTTCATGTGATGTCTTTGGTTTTGGTATCAACATAGTATTGGCCCTATAGGATATGTTAGGAAGTGTTGTCTTCACACTGTAGTTTGAAAAAAATTGTGAAGAATTTGTGTTAATTTTTCATTAAATGCTTGATACAATTCACAGATGAAGACACCTAGTCCTTAGTTTTTCTTTGTGAGAAGTTCTTTGATTATTAACTCAATCTCTTTCCTGAATAGTAAAGAAATTAATTTCCCCATCTTGTAAATGACAGTATCAGGGTACAGACTCAAGTAATTCTGACACCAAGTTTATGTTTCAAGTCACTGCTGACTAAAAGACATATTTGTGCTTGTACTAGATGATGTATTCTCACTATGAAGATAATATATAAATATTTATTTATGCTTCAAAAATAGCATACAAGTACAAAAATTAAAAAATAATCCATAAAATTGTTCAATATGTTGGCGTTTTCTTTTCCAGTGACTTTTCTAACTATGCTCAATATACACATAATTAATCTATATTAAGCATAATTGTTATACTTTTCATGCATTTCTTTTTTGTTTTTTATTTATTTCTTTCGGTCTTATGAGTGAGTTCCATATCACTCTCTTCCAAAACATTATGTTAAATTATTGCCTAATATTCTGTGATGTAATTTCTTTCATCACAACACATTTTTCTCTTTTCCCTATTTAATATTTAGGTTATTTTAATTTTGCTCTTTGTTATTGTAAATAATGCTCTCCAGATCATCTTGGATTTTGGTGAATCTCTAAGTAACTTCCAGTATATTCCTAGAAGTGAAATGCATGATCAAAAGCAGAAAAATTTTTAAGGTTCTTCGTCTCCTTGGTATGCCAAAGGTTTGCCAGTTTATACTTCTACTTGTATTAAATGAATTTTTGGTTACCATTCTCTGATACTACTGTCATTTAAAAAAATTTTCTAAATTGTTAGGCTTAAAAAGTTGTCTTCTACTATGATATTCCAAGTAGACTTTTCTTCTGGGAGAACTGTGGAGGGAGCAAATGCTGGTGGCACTAAGCATTGATCCGTTTCATCTGCTTTAGTCTTTACAAATAAAAGGCTTCTCCCATCAAACTCTTCTTTTCATGCTAGAAATAAGAATGAAAACCAGCACATAAGCCCAGATTTACGATGGTAGCCTGCACCTGTCCAGGAAGTCCCTGAGCTTTGCTTTAATTCTCAGCTCAATAATAAAATGTAAAATTGCTGGGGGGCAGTCAGTTTAGTTTATTGGATATTCTCAATAAATAGTAACTAATGGAATTTAATATAAAAATTATATTATTTTCTGACGGTTGATAATATCAATATTTTAATTTATCTGAAAGGAATCTATAACTCATAATAGAGAAGATATAAGAACTGAAACATTTATCCCCCAAAGGAGTTGGGTTTTCGTTGTATATAATTATAAGTCATATAAATAATTTTAAATATCAGAAAGTAGCAAAATGGTTTTCATCTTTATTTTCAAATACTCTATCTTGCCTTTGTAACCCTACAAGCTTCAACAAAAACAAAACTAAATAAAATTAAATAAAATATACACTAAGACTGTGCCCAAGTAGCAAGCTGGGCTCATTTTGTTTAATTTTTAATTTGCTCTCTGCTCTGGCACACCAGCAAACAAAGTCACACACACTGAAATGGCAAGATGCTTCCAACAGAAGAGAAAAGGAACAGGGCCAACAGGCTGGATAGTCCACAAACTCAGAGAGCAGTTCTGGGATTGTTGAAAGCGAACTGGAACGATAAGAGAATGAGCAAATAATGACTCTGTGTACACACATAAGCAATCAGTCTTCAGAACCATTTAAAAACTGTATGATGATATGCTAATCACTGCCTTGCAGAAAGCCATTTCCAAGACTGAAAGGATGCAGCGGAGAGTAACAAAAATGACTGCTAGCACAGGCATCTGGAACAATGATGCTTTAGCCCTCCTCTTCGCCATTCCGCAAAGGGAATGAAAGTTCCCAGTTGACTGCCGAAGGTCACCCTGTTTTGAAAGACCCAGGTTAGGAGTAGGAAATCCAAGTCCTGATGTGAAGTCATTTGATGAAATCACTAGAAATTCCTGTCATGGGTAGGTGTCAATGTTAAACTGGGAGAAATCTTTAAAAATATTTTACAAAGACTTTAGAAGATTAAAATACAATCTTGATTTGGAGCTAATGAGCCTTGCCACTTACTGATAAGGTAACCCAAGGCAGGTCACATAAACAATTCTAGGCTTGGGTTCCAAGACGGGTCTTATCGGGAAGTTAGTTAAGCAAATAAGCAGAAATAATTTTTATTACAAAATGCCATATAAATGATTAATCTTGTAGCTATTTGCTTTGATTGTATGTATAGGTAGCGCATTCTTAGTGAATGGGAAAGAATTAAACAACACAAACTGCTGTACTGTGTAGAAAGTTTAAATAAAAACAAAATACATTTCCCAAACCCAATGCTTCTGTGCAGTGGGGTAGACATTTTTCTTGGGAAACTCTTTTGTTCCTGCTAAAATCCAAGAAAGTCTATCTAGAACCTTCTCATCACCACAGCGGAAAAGACTTTATTAAGAGGTAGAGAGAAAGAGAGAGAGAAAGAAAGCATTATCTATGTTTTACAGAGCATACTTTGAAAAAGTAGACACTTCTATGAAGTAGCAACTAGAACTAGAAAATGCAGTCAGTGAGGCTACGGGTAAGTCTGACTCAGTTTTCAACATAACTAATGAGGTGTCTTTGCAGTTAGTATAAATATCAAAATGGAAGCATCATTTTGAACAAGGGTAAGCATAGCATTTGAAGTAGTAGATGGTATAGCAGAAAATCAGTATCAACAGACTGATGAGGGTTCAGACAGAATCAGAATATAGACAAGAGCCAGGGTTAGCACAAGGTGTCTCTCCACCTCTTTGGTGAGAAGATATTTCAAGTCAACACTGAACCTCCCTGAGCTGTATGTGTAAGTTGTTATATTATTACATGTGAATGTCTATGTGAAAGTATACGTAGATGGATAACCATAGATACAGATGTGGGAATGTTTATTTAATAAACTTTATATACTTTACATTCTGTACTTTTCAGAGTATTTCTCCAAAGACTCTGTTGTCTGAGTGTGCTTCCTTTAACAGCTGACACTTTTGGCTAATTAGTGACCTCTACTTCACACTCATGTCTCATATCCCTCTCATTCATTCATTCACTTATTTGAAAAACTTTTATGAACACTCACTATGCCATATGTACTTTGGCTCATAAAAATTAGTAAGGAAAACAGACTGATGTCTTCAAAAAAATTCAATATCTTTTAAAGGGAAAGTACCGTTAAAATAGATTGGTCTCCAGGTAATCATCACTATCTTGTCTAACTGATTCTAGAAAGATGTCACCTAACTCACTCACAGATTTAGATCCCACAAAGAATATATGTGTTCTCATAGATCCACCTACTGTTTATTGAATGTTAAATATGGGCTACCTTTAAAAACTTTGATAGATCTAGTTACTCAAATTTACCCCAAAGTTGCATATCTTGTATTCAATTAAATGGAAAATCAGCAGGACTGAGCCAGTTCTTTCTTCAAATATCAGTTGGCCAGCTAGAATGTAAGAAGTCTACTTATAGGACAAAAATAATGACAGCAGAATTAGCTTTTGGCTATCCAAGATGGTTAATTTGATTTAGTGAGGAAAATTATGCATAAATATTAAAACCCAGGAAAAGCATGGTGGTTACTGTATAATTAGCAATTACGTGCCAGTCATAGCTTTTAATTATATTGCTTGGACTGTAATAGGGCAATAAATTCAGGACAGCTTGGGTTTGGTTTCGAAAACCTGGCATGGTGTGTATAACTTGTAAATGCCCACAATGATGTTTTCTTCCATTTCATTATGGCAGCTGAATTATCCTCCAACTAATCAATGTATCACTCATATTTGACATATTGGGCTAGAGTAGAGGAGACATGAAAAACCGTCAGCCGGTCACCCACTGTAAGCTATGTGTTCAGACCCCCTGAGTGATCTGCTTCTGCTCACTGTTAATTCTTCACATGAACTACCATCACCTTCACCACTGCACCTGCTCTGGGCAGAAGAAAGAAAGGGCCATCATCTATTCCGCACCAGGTTTCTAATTCTGTCAGATCACAGTGGTCTTTAACCATATGCTGCCCATGATTAGAGAACAGATCTTTCTATGTGCATGGCAAGCTGTGGATTCGGGATGGTCCTCCAGGGCTACCTCCAGACAGAGCATCAAGTGTCTACCAGCTGTTTTCCCAGCAGAGATGAGGAACACAAGCTTTGGATCTGTCAACCACAGGCTCAAATGACAGCACCTTCTTTGTGAGATCTTGTGCAAGAGACTCTCTCTGGGCCTCAATTTCTCCTCTGTAAGCTGCAGGTCTGTAAGTCTGCCCGAGGAGTTGGATGTCGAGGCAGATAGAACCTGGGCCCCAGGACCAGCCCGGGATCAAAGCCTGCTCCTTCATTTACTGGTCTTGGATGGTAACTGGGCTTCACTCTCTTCCCCTTTAAAATGGGAGTACTTTATGTCTCCACTGAGGGCTTTTGTGACAATTAAATGGGTTAATAAAGAATTGTACCTGGTACATAAGTGACTATGTGAAGTGTCTGCAATTATTATTATAACCCTTTTGTGATGATTGAACAGTACCCAGCACAGAGAAAGTATTCAAAGATGGTGACAGTTATTACTGCATTGTTATAGCTTTAAATCGTGTTTGACTTAACGATGTCATTCTGATCTAGCAGAGATTTGTCCCTTGGCTCCTGGGTAAATTGTAGTTGTGTGACTTGCTACTCTGGATGCAGGGTAGGGCAACTCTATGAACCAAGCATAACAGTACTTGGGCTTGAATTTTTTTCCCCGTTCTGTTAGTTCAAATTTTAGCACAGTAGCCAATGACACTCCCAAGTATTTTTGTGACTCCCAAGTACAACGGAGGCCTCTGGCAATGCAAATTGTATAGACTGAGACAGGTAAGCACCAGTGTGTCAGGGTCAGTTCCTCCTTGGGGTGCAAAGGTGAAGCCAACTTTGAAGTCAAGTTGCTGATTTTTTAGTTTTTGCTTTTGTTTTACAACTTGCTATAGAAATGTCGACCTCTGAGTTTTTTGCTCAGATTGGGGAGGAAGCATAAATGAGAACCAAACAGGAACCTCAGTGATATTTCCAGCCCCCTGAAGGTTTCATGCAAAGGGCCAAGGAGAGCAGCGTGCTTCTTTTTCCTAGCTGAAGAGGTTTTCACGTATATGATCAAAGCACAGGTCTAATGGGATTTCCAAGGGTAAGGTTTTAGTTTATTTGCTTTGCTACTATAAAAGATTTGCAATGGGTATATTTGATATTTTAAATAACAAAGAATGAAATTTAATATTGTCCCAGTCTAGTGACTCCCCAAGTTTAATAAGACAAATTTTGGCCAGGACAACAAAGAATTATTTGCCCAAATGATTAGTGAATATATTCTTATTTTTCTTCTCTATTTTACAGATAATGAAGTTAAAAGCAAGTTTTGGAGGGAAAAGGAATGATCGAGGGGGAAAATGATATGACCAACTCATAAAAATGAGTCAAAAACACCATTCTTAAATATAATTGACTTGTCTTCTTTGCCATATCTTTTAATTCACACATATATTCTATATTTCTTGTTGTTCTACTTCCAGAAAAGACTCCTAACAACTTGTTGATATCTTCCATAAAAGCAATACTCATTTATTTTTAAAAAATATTTTAATAATTAAATATGGTTGTTTTTCTTCTGGATTCTTCCTTAGCGAGAGATGTTTTTAAGAGTTTCTCCATTATGTTCCCCCCAATTAAGCTATGGGTATTGGTGCTGAGTGCAGTATTAGAGGAGCTGTGCAGTGAAGGCCGTCATTTAGCCTCGAGACTCGCCTCATTTGGTGTGACTGCCAGGCTCTCTGACCACCCGTGTCTGCATGGGCCAGCCTGAAATGCAGAGCAATTTAGTGATTGAACAACTGAGCCTCTTAAGTGTTCTTCATAACAAAATTCTCCTTTGGTTACACAAAATACAACGCTGATAAAATACAAATGTAATACTGATTAAGACAAGCACCGATGATGATATTTAATTTGGAGTGGTGGCAAAAAGCACAGATATTGGAATGAAGTAGAGCAAAATTCATGCCATGCTATTTTGGGCAGGTTATTGAATTCCTGAGTCTTGCTTTCCTGTTTGTAAAATGGGGCAATGGTACCCCACGGAAATATGAAAATTAAGGAACTCAGTATCTGTAAAGTACCTCTTAGCTTGCCTCACATGAAAACAACAAACAAACAAACACCAGCAAGCTATTTCCTTTCTGCCTGGTTAGTCTATCCTCATGAGGCCCCTTCATGGAAACCAGCCTCTACCAGCTCAACTTAAGTTGAGTTTGGGATCCAACAAGAATGGTACCACAGCCAACTCTTTATTTACCATGATTCAAAGACCAAGAAGTGACGTATATGATCTCTAGGATCCACAAGGAACTCAAATGTGTCAAAAAGAAAAAAACAAACAGCCCTATTACAAAAAGGGCAAAAGGTATGAATAGACACAACTCAAAAAAGACATACATGCAGCCAACAGATACTTGAAAGAATGCTCAGCCTCACTAGTCATCAAAGAAATGCAAATTAAAACCACATTGAGATACCAAAGGGCACAATTCTACACTTTTGTTGGAAGTGTAAACTAGTACAACCTCTGTGGAAAACAGTTTGGTGAGTCCTAAAAGATCTAAAAATTGACCTTCCATACAACCCTGCAATTCTCCTACTGGGAATTTACCTGGAGGAACTCAAATCACTCTATGAAAAAGATACCTGCACACTCATGTCTATTGCAGCATTATTCACAATAGCAAAAACATGGAACCAATTGTCCTGCCCGTCAAAGAGGACTGGATAAAAAATGTGGCTCATATACACGGTGGAGTATTATGCAGTCATAAAGAAGGACAAAATTATGAACTTCGCAAAAACTTGAATGGACTTAGAGTCTATAATTCTGAGTCATCTATCACAGAAACAAAGAACTGAGTACCACATGTTCTCACTCGTAAGCAGACCTTGAACAATCATCATAATACTATAAGAAAGGGCTTGGCAGTAGCGGGAAACTGCCAAGGGATGGGAGCACACCTCATCAACAAGGGTACTTGTGTAATGAACATTTGTATACCTAACCCTGAATTGTACTCCACATCTTTAAAATAAAAAATTAAAAGAAAAAAAGATAAGCCAGATGACAGGTACATACATCTTGAATTACCTTCAAAGTAAGCATAGGCATCAGAGAAGAGGGCTTGGCAATCAAACCAGTCACTCTGATCTAGCTTAAGTTTATGGTTCACAAATTGCTTACATTTAAATCTTTCCAAAATGGCAGCAGATGGGCTAGAAATCTGCAAACTGTGGGCAAAGCATGCATGCCTGGAGAGAAAGCACTTAAGAATCTAAAACACATAGTCACTCAATCAGAGTCTGATGGCGTAATACTTTATCATCCCCGTACTTGTTCAACTTCACATCACTATCCAAAACAAACTCTGAAATCTAAGAAATTTCCACAGCAGCACATAAAAAGCAATAACATTATACTAGTAACACTAATTAGATAATACAACAAAGACAAATTTTCCTATTTTTGCTAGCAGCAAAAACCATATGGTGTCTAAGAAAAAAATCCAAGAAAACGCTTATAAGAGCTATATGAAAAAATTAAAACATTATAGGAACATGTAAAAGAAGATATGAATAAATGATAAGCTGGGAGCATATGTTTAAAGAACATATAACTAGCCTAGATTATTATTCAGAATTTATGAAAAAACATTATGTGGCAATCCTGCACAGACAGCTCACTCAATGGAAAGAGAAGATGAATAGGTAATTTGCAGAAGGGAAACCTGAATTAATTATAAATATGTGATGATCTCACTACCAAAGTATATGCAGATTAAAACTGTCAGGAATAATTAGAGATCCATCATACTGATAACAATTAAAAGGCTAGCCAAGCATGGTGGCGCATACCTGAAGTCCCAGCTACGTGAGAGGATTCCTTGAGCCCAGGAGTTTGAGGCCAACCTGAGTAACAGACCCCATTTCTAATACAAAGCAGACAGACAAAAGGCTAGTAATGCCGAGTTTTGCAAAGCATATGGAGCATTTATATACTGCTTTTAATCATGTAAATAGCTGAAACCACATCAAGCAAAATTTGACTATATAAACTTAAGATAATAATGCCTTAAACCTAAAACCAGAAATTAAGTTTGAAAGCCTATATTATAGAAAAAATCTCTGACATGTGCTCAAAGAGACATATGCAAAAATGTTTATAGCAGCATTATTTTTAATATTAACAACAGGAAGCAATTTGTATTTCAAAATAAGAATAGTTGATTAAATTGAGATACATTAAAGAAATGAAATACTATACCAAAATTAATGAATCATAAATACCAACATAGATAAATCCAAAAAAACATGATATTGAGTACAAAGGAACAAATTTTAGAAGCTGCCTTTGTACATTCCAAGGCCAGAGTAACATTTTGAACTTTGTGGGGAACATTTGTTTATCTTCTGGGTAGAAGAGGAACAGAAATACCCGTTTCCTCTTTCCAAAGTAAGATGAGGTTGTTTCAGGTTGAGGGACTTTTCTTTGCACTGGATTGATTAATTTCTGTACAAGGAGTGAGATTATTTATTAAAAATTCACACACACGCACAAAGTCAATTGCAAAATGTGAAAAAATTTAGATCAGAAGCAAATGGGTTTGGACCAACACTTGATAATCTAAAATAATGAGGCATTCTATAATTCAATGTCAAATTCCACATTAGAGTTTTCTGAAGTACTGGCTCTTTCCTGCTCAGGACAAGAATTGAGCAGCATGTCCAATAACTGGGAAAGAGGGACCTGCAACCATCTGACTTGGTCTCTGTTCATGATGTCTCTCCCTCTAAACCCCATTAAGGACGGGGAGAGGCTGAGTAAGCCAAGAGCCCAGGCCTTGGTGGTCATTAAGATGTTAATCTTGTGCTGAAAATTCCTGGTGATTTAATCAATAAAGAGTCATTTCTAGGTAAACAAATAAAAGGGACTTTGTTGAAAAAAACCATGTAAAACACTGTAATTTGTTTACAGATACATGCATTTGCAAAATAATGTGAAATCACTTATGTCGAGGATCAATTTCAAATTCAGAATGACTATAGGCTCTGATGGGAAAAATTGGAGAATGGCATCAGACAAAAAAATACAAGGAAGACTTGAAGTTTCATTAAAGTTGTATATCTTTAAAAAATAAGCCTAGGGGTGGGAGATGGGAGGGAAATAAGCCTAAAAACACATATGGCAAAAGATTTGTCAAAATTTTTTCAAGTTCTAGAATTCCCTTTTTTTTTCAGTTTTCTTACTTTTTTCTGAAATTTTCTATTTCTTCACTCTTATAACTTTCTTTGACTATAGATTATCTTGCATATTTATCTTAGTTTTTTTTTCTTTTTTTAAAATTAAAGATGTGGGATAAAATTCAGGGTTTTAGGTATGCAAACGTTGATTATGCAGGTACCCTTGTTGATGAGGTATGCCCCTCCCTCCCCTAGCAGTTCCCTTCAACTGCCAATCCCACCCCCCCCGACAGTTTCCCATTACTGTCAAATGCTTTCTTATAGTATTATAGTTGTTCAAAGTCGCTTATGAGTGAGAGCATATGGTACTCTATTTGTTTCTGTGATAGATCACTGAGTATGATCGACTCTAAATTCATCCAAGTTGCTGTGAAGTCCATATGTTTGTCCTTCTTTATGACTACATAATATTCCATTGAGTATATGTACCACATTTTTAAAATCCAGTCCAGCTTTTGATGGGCAATATGATCGGTTCCATGTTTTTGCTTTGTGAATAGAGCTGTAACAAACATATGTGTGCAGTTATCTTTTTTGGAGAATTAATTGAGTTCCTCCAGGTATATTCCCAATAGGGGAATGGCTGGGTTATATGGAAGGTCAATTTCTAGTTTTTTCAGAAATCACCACACTGTCTTTCAAAGAGGTTGCACTAGTTTGCATTGCCACTAGCAGTGTAGAAGCATTACTTTTACTTCACATCCTCGCCAGCATCTGTTGTTTGTTTGTTTTATTAATGATGGTCATTCTTACGGGGCTAAGTGGTATCTCAGTGTGGTCTTGATTTGCATTTCTCTGATGATGAGTGAGGGTGAGCCCTCTTTTATGTGTCTGTTGGCTGCCCGTATATCTTCTTTTGAGATGTGTCTATTCAAGTCTTTTGCCCACTTTTTAATGGGCTGTTTGTTTTTTTTTCTTTTGGCACATTTGAGTTCTTTGTACATCCTAGATGTTAGACCTTTGTCAGATATACAGTTGGAAAATATTTTTTCCCATTCTGTGGGCTGTCTCCCTGCTTGCTTGATGGTTTCTTGTGCTTTGCAGAAGCTCATTAGTTTGATGAGGTCCCACTTGTCTATCTTACTTCTTAAGTATGGGCATTTAGTTCTGAATAGGAATTGGTTGCCAGTTTCGATTTCCATAAGGGTATCTCCTGCATTTTCTAAGATTCTTACAGTTTGAGGTTTTACGTTTAGGTCTTTGATCCATTTAGAGTTAATTTTTGTGTATGGTGATAGGTAGGGATCCTGTTTCAATCTTCTCCATGTGGTCAGTTTTCCCAGCACCATTTACTGAATAGGTTCTCCTCTCTCCAGTGGTTGTTGTTAGAGGCTTTGTCAAAGATGAGTTGGTTGAGAAATTGAGGCTTTGCTTCTGAAAACTCTATTCTGTTCCATTGGTCTATATGCCTGTTCTTGTACCAATAACAGGCTGTTTTGATTACTGTAGCCTTATAGTAAAGTTTGAAGTCTGGAAGCGCGCTACCTCCAGCTTTGTTTCTCTTGCTAAGGATTGTTTTGACTATTTGTGGTCATTTATGTTTCCATATGAATTTCTGTATTGTCACTACTAGGTCTGAGAAGAATGATGTTGGTAACTTAATGGGTATTGCATTGAATCTGTAGATTACCTTTGGTAGGATGGACATCTTAACAATGTTGATTCTTTCTATCCATGAGCATGGAATATTTTTCCATTTATTTGTGTCTTCTTGAATTTCTTTGAGCAGTGTTTTGTAGTTCTCATTGCAAAGGTCTTTCACTTCTCTGGTTAGGAAGATGCTGAGGTATTTTATTTTTTTGGTAGCTATTGTGAATTGGATTGTGCTTTTAATTTGAGTCTCTGCCTGCTTGTTGTTGGTGTATAGGAATGCAACTGTCTTTTGCACATTTATTTTGTACCCTGAGACTTTGCCAAAGTTCTTTATCAGTGCAAAGAGGTTTTTGACAGATTCTCTTGGATTTTCTTTTCTTTTCTTTTTTTTTTGAGTTGGAGTCTCACTCTGTCACCCAGACTGGAGTGCAGTGGCCGCTCCCGGCCACTGCAGCCTCCACCTGCTGGGCTCCAGCGATCCTTCTGCCTCAGCCTTCCACATAGCTGGAATTACAGGCACACACTACCATGCCCAGTTAATTTTTTTATTTATTGCAGAGATGAGGTCTCGCCTGCCCAGGTGGGTCTCGAACCCGTGGGCTCAGGCAATCCACTCACCTCAGCCTCCCAAAGGCGCGGGATTATGGGCTGAGCCACCGAGCCCTGCTGGATTTTCAAGACATAGCATCTTGTCATCAGCAAATAGGGATAACTTCCCTTACTCTTTTCCTATATGGATATCCATGATTTCCTTTTCTTGTCTAATTGCCCTAGCTAGGACTTCCAACACAATGTTGAACAAGAGGGTTGAGAGTGGGCAAACTTATCTTAGTTTTTAAACTAAGTTTCTGACAAGTAATTTCAATATCTGGATTATCTGTTAAACTATCTTTTTTAACTTTCATTTACTCTTTCTCTCTCTCTCTCTCTCAATTATAGGCCACACTGTTCTGCTTGTTCAGAAGTCTAGTAATTTTTTAATGTATATGATTAATTATGGATGATATATTGGAGAAATTTTAGGTTTTACTTCCTTTGAGAAGTACTGAATTTTCTTTGCATGCAATTATTGACATATCTTATTTAATAAAAGGAGTCATAGTTCCTTGGAATAGTGAAAGTAAGGATGTGCTCAAAAAGAAAAAGGGGCAGGAGAACTTTTGGTAGGGCCCAAGAGACAATACAAAGGAAATTCTAGGGATCAAAATTGAAAGAACTTGAGAAAGAAAATAATGATAGTGTGGATTATAACTCACAGAACAAAAAAGGTATCCATGAATCCATGTTGATATAAATAAATAATTGAATAAATAAATACATGGAAGAAAAGAGAAAGCCTGTCCTTGTAAAGAAATTCTAATGAATATATGTAGAAGGTATGAAAGCAATATAAAATGACCATTAGACAACTACCACAATAATAATTGCTGCAGGCAAGATTCACCAATGGATACTAAAATTAGTAATTTAGGAGAAACAGTATATGCAGTCTCAAAATATTTCTCACAAAATATTGATTTATGATGAAAAATATAGTAACTTTACATTACTATTAAACTCTGCAGATACTTCCTTAACCAAGTATTTATGACTAGGAGGATCAGTAATAAAAAAATATCGACATTATATATCATCTGAAATGATGGACTAAGAATGTCACAACATCACTTCTGGGTCCTACTCACATAAAAGGCATAATCTCAATGTAATCATGGGAAAATATCAGATGAAACTAAACTGACAGCCATTCTATAAAACAACTGACTGGTACTTATCAACAGTGTTAAGGCCATAAATGACAACGAAAAATTAAGGCGAGGAAGGGACTAAAAAGACACAACTTAATGCATCGTGGGATCCTGGATTGGATTCTGGAACAGAAAAGAACATTAGTTAACAATTTTTTTAAAATTGGGGAAGTTTGAATAAGGTCTGGTTTGAAGTTCAATTAATAGTATTGTGCCAATGTTAATTTTCTGGTTTTGATAATTGTGCTATAATCATATAAGAAGCTAGTATGAGGGTAAGGGAGATGAAATACATATGAGGGCTCCCTATTTTCTATAATTCTAGAATTATTTCAAAAAAAGTTAAAGAAATTCCTGACTTGTCACTTGATGTGGAATTTTGCTTTAAGCCTTTCCACGGTGGATTTATTCAGTTTTGCCCTTAGTTTTAGGGTTTGGGTCCTTATTTAGTCTTGGGATTAATTAGCCCAAGTGTTTTCTATTATGCATTTGAACTATAGCTATAAAACAGCAAATTTGTCCTTAGTTGTGTGGCCTTTTAGGGGTTTCAGAGAAAATCCTTCTAAGTCCCTCTAACTTGGTGAGGCTTGAACACCCAACTCTCTTTCCCCAGTGTCAGGCCCACAGCTGATCTCCTTGAATTCTCCTCTCATGTAAGCAGTTCAAAGACAGCAAAGGATTTGAGAGGAATTTACATGCGGGGATTGGGCCTCCCATCTGCAGCTGCCTCTTTTTTGGGATCCCCTGCCTTAATTTCTCACTGCTTAGACATCCCTGAATTCTGACCTCAGTCTTCGGTTTCCCACGATGGCCACTTTCTCCTCAAGCTTTTCTCCATCTGCCATGTGAACTGCTCAGAAAAAGGCTAGATGTGTGTGTATGCCCTCTAGCTTCTGCCTGTGTTTGGTCACCCTCTAAGGCCTTCAAGATGCTGCATCTTCATGCTTTCTCCAAAGTTGAAAAGTGTTCTCAAAAAAAAGGGCAGTTTGATATAAACTATACTGTTAGTACCAAGACACCAGCATATAATGACTTTTTAAATCTCAAATAATTTCATATTTTGATATATTAGAAATAGAATTACTGTTGGGATGCAAGTTAGTCTTAAAGGTTTTACACAGCCCTCGTGACCACCCAGGGCAAAATAAAAGATGACCTTGATATTGTCTTTGACCTCTCTACCTTCCTATCAGCACCTCCCCTGTATTTATTTTTATTCTTATTAATTTTCTTTTAGTTGGGATCTCACTCTGCTGTCCAGACTGGAGTGTAGTGGCATGATCACTATGATCATGGCTCGCAGCAGCCTTGACTTCTGAGCTCAAACACTTCTTCTACCTTAGCATCCAGAGTAACTAGAACTACAGGTGTTTGCCATCACATTTGACTATTTAAAATTTTTTTTTTTTTTGTAGGGACAAGTTTTCGCTATGTTACCCGACTTGTTTTGAACTCCTGGACTCAAGTAATTCACCTTCCTCATACTCCCAAAGTGCTGGAATTACAGGCACGAGCCACTGCATCCACCCACCTTCCCTTTATTTACAGAAATTTCTGGTCCTTACTTTTAGATACATTCCAAGACTTCATTTGGCTTCAACTGAATAACAACTTATCCAGTGCCTTCTTAAACCCCAACATAAATATCTACTGAGTGAAAGTTTAGTTGAATGAACTAAGGAAGGAAGTTTTGCTAAAGCAAAATTCTGGACAGAGGGCACCCAACCTGGCAAAGCCCAGGCTCACCAAAAATTGCTAATGTAATCAATGATATCCTTTTGTTTTGGGAACTTCTGTCACTAGTCAGCTATTATAATAGCTACTTCGTAAATACTTTTGCTGGCTGTTCCTCTTCGTGATTCACTCATTTGCTCTCTCATTTTGGTTTCTATTACAAATGTCAACTCATGAATATCTTCTCTAAAGGGCACCCACTTGTCAATCTCTATCCGTTTCCTCTGCTTTATGTTCTTCTTCCCACTGGTTATCTCTACCTTATATTTAGTGTACATTACACTACCCCATGTTATATTATTATGGTTTCTTCCCTAGAAAATAAGCAACAGAAACACAGGAACTTTGATTTTTTTTTTCACAGTTTTGTTTCCAGCACCTACTGAGTGTCCTTGACACTCAATAAGAACTCAATAATATTTGTTGAAAGAATAAATAGATTTTCACAAAAACCCTGCAGGATTATTATTTTTATCCTCATAGAACAGACAGCAGAACTGAAGACTGGGAAAATAGTTGACATCATAAAAACAGGTGGTGGATCTGGATTAAAATGCAATGTTCTGACTCTAAGTTCTTTGCTGCTTTCAGAATAATAGAAAGTGAAGTCAAGCATAAGATGCTCAGACTAGAGGGAAAAAGACTGAAGCAAGGACCCCGTGCACAGGCAACCTTGCCAGGTACTTCTTCCACATGTGTCTGAGTCACTTCTTTTTGAAGTTTGCCTGACTGCTTTTTGTGTCTAATTACATTCTATGTTACCAGAATACGTACGATGACCCTTTCTTGGAAAGTGTGGCAGGGTTAACCCATGAGTCAGGGGTCATTCGCCCTGCCAGCTCCCCCTTTCTGAGTTTGTTTGCTGAGTTTCTCAATTATGAGAGTCAAATAGCGAAGGAAATTCCCTAAGAAGGTAGGAAGTAAATAAAATCAGCATGTATGCTTTCACTTTTATTGTACAGAATTATTCAAATAAGAAAGACTTATGGAGGGCAAGTTATTCTCCAAATACCTGTTTTCTCTGTTGCTGACTGCTGGGAAGCCTGAAATTAGGAGGACATTTGAAATGTGGTTCTACCTGATGTCACTGGAAAGACTAACACAATTAAAATGCAATGCATTTCGCACATTAACCAAGGAAATTAGGAAAGGAAGAAATTTCCTTTTATAGGCATTTGAAAAAATTGTTCAGGAAACACACTCTATGAAGATACTTTCCTAAAATCTGTTTATAGATATCTCATAAAGGTTTACATATTAGCTTTGGATTGGGGCAGTTCAAATTCTGCAGTTCATGGAGTCATGTGCAAATAATTTTATTTCAATTTGTTACTATGTATAGTCCAAATGTATGAGAAAGATAAGGTTGGCAAGATGAAATGGATCTGCTCTGGTATGTGTAACTTAACTTGCTGATAATTTGTCTCAACTAGAAAAGCAATATGTAGGAGAATAATACCAGGAAACTGTTTTTGTTTCTCTCCATGTTTATAAATAGGGGCATTTGTGACTTGAGTGATGACGCTCTAAGTTATTTACCTCAAAGTCCTTGGACTCTGAGGCTCAGTGTGTCAGAAACGGCATTCTTAGTTTCTCACTGCTTTTGCCAATTTTGAAACTCCAAGTTGCATTAGTTTACACTGTGAGATGTATTATGTCTTTTTTTTTATAGCGAGTGTTGAAATCTATGGTCTTAGTCGCAAGCCAAATGTCATTCTCATTTAGTCATTTTGCAAAGTTCTTTCCCTTAACTCATAGATATGAATAGCAAAATGCAAAAATGAACCGATTTGCCTGACTACTCACTTCTCCCTCAGGGGACAGGAGAAGGGGAAACTTCCAAGCTTCACCTGGATCTGGGAGGCACACACTTCTCAGAGGGGCCAATGAGACTTGGAGAGTGATCGCCCTCTACAGCCAGCAGTGGCTACTCATGTCTGGCCGAGTGCTATCATTCTAGAATTTGGTCTTGGTATTGCTAGATTTAGAGAAGTTAGAAATCCAAATTTTCATCGAAACCTCATGCTTTTCAAATGTCAGGAACTAATTAAAATTTCTAAATAAGCAAATAGGTCACAAAACACAGTGGCCCAGCCACGAAATTCAATTTAATAGTAGTTCAATGTTTGCTGCATTGGCCCAGGTGCTGAACACTCAGTCCCTCCCAGGAGTGTGAGAAACGACCAACTCCACCACCCTTGAATGGTCACCTGCTTCTAATCTATTTGCAAAAGAAAGATGGTCCCAGACCTGCTTTCAAGCTGTTTCCTGACTGCTTCTTTTCTCCCCCTGTCCTTGTTTGTTTACCAAGAACCACTTCCTAGAGCTCCTGGGCATTGGCCTCCTTGAGGGGTCTGCCCAGGGGTTGCAGCCAAGTGGCCTGTGAGGGAAGCCATGAAGGTTCTTCTTCCCCTTCCTTGACTCTTCACATTGTTACCACCCAAAGCTACGCAACACCCAATTGTATCCGAGAGAGGGTCCTGACTAAAGGGATTAGAATGCAGAAACATTTTGTTCTTTTTATAAACTATAAATTTGTGTGAAAGCCTTCGTAGTTCAGAAAACGTAAGACAGTGGGACACGCCATGGAGTGACCTTGCTGCTTCCTCTGCTCTGTTGTCTGCAAATCCCCTCATCCGGATCTCGATGGTGTGACTCCCTAGCAGGGAAGGCCCCTCCTTCTTCCATGGACTTCGTCTCCCCTGCTCCTTCCTGTTCTCAGCAAGCAAAGATGATGATAACCCAGCTGTGGATCTTCTCTGTCTGCGTCACTCTACTGCAAGACCATTCAGGGGTCCGTGTGGGGAGAGGAAGGAATGAGAGAGCAGATGGCAGCGGTGCTGGGGGGTGGGGGGACGTGGGGAGGGCATTCTCTGAGCACGGTGCTTCCAAGTGGGCTTCAGCAACACAATTCCAAGTCAGCACAAAGCTCCGAGGTAGGCTTTTGCGATCCAGTTCAGGTTCCTTTGAAGATGTGTCTCCTCATCCTTCGGGGTCACCCAGGAGGCAAGTATCATATTAAACAAGGCACACACATCTAAGGACAAGCAGTACTTCTCAGGGGCAGGGTGGTCTAATCCACATGAAGGAAGAAAAGGCTTTTCCTAATTGGGATGAAATCTGTCCAGCTGGCTCCCCCCACAGTGAGGGAGGCCCCCAGTACTCAGAGCAGGCTTGTTCACCTTTGTTCTGCTGCCAGCTCTCAGCTCCCTCCAGGTCTATCAGAGAATAGAAAATGGGATTCATTAAAGGCCTCCTACCCATTAACTCTTTAATGTCCATCACTTTGTGGGAAAAAAAAAATCCCAGAGGTGTCTTTGAAATTATTTCATTTTCTTTTCTAGCTGGGTCGGATTCCTGGAAAAGGCTCCTTGTAATCTTTGTACAAAAGGTAGGTCGTTTCTAAGTAACCCCTACGTGTTCAAGATGGCCGGGTGGGTAGTTTATAAGCTTAGTTACTCTAAAAAACGGATACAAATTCCCTATCAAGGTTTCAACATTTTCATCTGCTTTTCTACCTTTTTCCCCCCCATCAGTTTTAGGGTCTGAATTTTTCAGCATTTGTAAAGAAATGATTTCTGAGAAGCTGTTAGTATAATTTTTATTTGGAATTAAGATGAGAATGCATTATATCATACGTAGTTGTATCTTGCAGCAATAATGAAAATGTAGAACAGCATGTCTTTTCACAAATGTATTGTTTCCTTTGTAGTAAAGAGAATCATTACTGAGTAAACCTTTCACTTTCCAATTTTGAATTTTATATATTTAAAAGAGTATTTTCAGTAAGGAAAGGGCAGTTTGGTTTTTTTTTTTACAAAATTTAAAGATAACTGAGAAAAAAAGATGATATTTCCACTGACAAAGCAAACATCATGAGTTAAGTAGTGATGACTCAGAGGTATCTTAATAATATTTTGCATGGATGCATTATATACACTATAGCTAGCGAAGAGAATAAATATACTGACCTGGGATCTGAAAGACTAGTTCTAATTCTGCCCTTGCTGGCTAAAAGAACTGAACAATTCCATCAATGCGATAGGCTGGGTTTTCCCGGTGTTAGTGTTCAGGTATTATTATGATTAAGGGGTACATTGGGATGAACTGCTGTGGAAGGGAAGAAGAGGAAGCAGATTGGACAGGAGCTCATTTGAGCTGTGAGACATACCTGACAGCCTCAGCCGCTCCCATCGGCAGTTCTGGAACTAGAATGTTCCTGTCAATTTATCCTTTGTACCCCTCACTCAGTCACTGGCTCTGGGATACAAATGGAGGGGTGGACCTCAGGGAGGCATCTTTCTGCAGTTGAGGCTATCCCTGAACGGGGCCAACAGCTGGAGACTGCCTGGCCAAGAGTTCCCCAGAGCTGAGATGAGTCCTTTCTTGATGGTGGACCTAGGTGGCAAATTTCTGCCCAGTTCACTCAACTTCTCTGAGGTTCTGTTTCCTTATAAGTACTGTATGAAGGCTAGATGCCATACTACCTGTAATATACATCAGCAGTGCTTAGATCTTTATAACTTCACGATAAACATTAGCCCTCACTATTAGTATTGTTACTTAAAATGTGGTGGTTGAGACAGATACTTTCAAAGTATCTGTTCATATGGAAATATGGATGCATTCAGCATCAAAATGTATTCATAAGTGCTTGAGAAATTATACTTGGAACAACATCTTGAACACCTAGTATTTTGTCTGTTTGCTTTGAGAGCAAAATTCTAGCATATAGTAGCTTTGTTGAAACGGGGAAGGCATTATTTCATAAAGATACAAAGATACTAGGATGTAGCATAGAAGTCTTGGACAGGGATGCAGATGAATTTTGGGAACAACTGGCATAAAAGACATGAGGGTTTATTCTACATTTTAATTTCTGCTTTCCTAAGAAGCGGCATAACAATTGAAAACACATTTATGTGTTTTTATTCCACTTTCTTGCCCTACAGATCACCATCTTTCACTTCTTTGGTCTCCCTTGGCAGAAAATATGGTAGTGATGGCATGTGAGCTTTATGTATTAGATCCTGAAACTGAGCAGTCATGAAATTGTGGAGGAATCTGATTGGCTTGACTTAGATCAAGTGTCCAGCCCTGGACCAATCAAAACCAGCGAGGAGATCACATTGCCAGGTGGCTTTTTCTGCTTCACATGTTGTAAGGTTAGGTGCAAAGGAGCAGTAGAGTTTCAGGAAAAAGCCATGAAGGTACTGAACACATGCAATAGGTGGCCACTGTCCTTGGACAGCTAGGGAAAATACTTTTCTTGAATGATACCTTAGGAGAATAAGATCAATGCGGATCACTGAGAAAAGCATATATTGATTAAGAGTTACAAAATTTATATCTGCTAGCAGAAAGAATCATATCATATTCCTTCAAAATAGATTAGTGAAAAGAAGAACTGTAGTGACTCATTATTCCAGGAAACTGGGCAATCATTTCATATTACAGGAATTTTCTAGTTTTTAATTGATTGGGTTACACTAGATGTAAGAATAATTCCTCAATACTTTTTTGTTCTTTTTATGGTTCAAATTTTAGAGGGTTAAACAAATATCAACAATGTTTAGTTCTTAGATTCCTTAATCTCATACTATATCATTCTGCACAGGAAGAGATAGGAATTCAGGCAGAATATTAGGCCTGGAATGATACCATATTTTTAGAGGGCCTTTAGGATAGAATGTTCCAAGGCAGAAAATGCTTCATGAATTATATGCAATATTTAAGATAATAAATACTGAATGATATGCATTAAGCATAGTGCACATGCCTTCGAGATATTTTGCATACTCTTTCTGCCAGAATAATCAACTTTGATGAGAATTTGATCTTCTCATTGTCATTTTCATTCTAAATAGCTTCTTGCGGGAGCCATTCCAGTGCAACAACAGTTTATAAAAAGTGCTTCATAAGCTCTAAAATAGCATTGCAGTCTCAATTTGTATAACATCTCTGCCAGTTCCAAAGACTCACCTGAATTGTTACATTCGCATTGAGTTTCTGGAGGTAAGTGGAGTTTCAAAAAAAACTATATTTTCTGAAACTGCATAGCTGTTCTCTTCTCTCTGCTACATTTTCTGATATAATGCAGCTGTACCAGTCCCAATGTCCTTGAAATTGTCAAGAATAAAAGAGACGAAAGAGAAAACCTCGAAAATGTATTTCCCCATATCCACTATCCAATTCACTAATTTGAGTCAATTTCTCTCTCTGATAAGCAGCATGACCCGGCTTGTGAGTCAAATGCACTTGGGCTGGAATTCTAGCATGGCTACTCACCTGCACTCTGGTCTGAACAAGTAACTCTCACTCTTCAATCAGTAAATGTCCCTCCCTACCTCTTTAAAAGCTTCAGCATCTTCTTTACCTTCTATGGACCTTCCCTCAACTTTCTTACTTGTAAGTCAACTCTTCTGATATTTTCCCTCAAGGCCTTCTCACGATTAACTGATGTTCTTTTCTCATATTCCTCTCCCCACCCTCATGTTCTGTTTCCAAACAGTGTCATTTCCAGACACTAGGTATAACATTTTGTTTGGAGCACAACAAAACAAAAATATAAAGCAAGCCTTCTCTTTTGAAGCTCACACATTCATCTGTAAGCTTCCTCTCCTTTGTATCAAAATCCTGTTGACATGAGTTTATTCACTGAGCTCTTTGTCCCTCGGTGGCACCTTTCTTTTCAAATTCTTGCCATCATCTTAGACGATAGCAACACCTGTAAAGATACGTCACACTTTGTATTCTCCATTCCTAGACCCTTCCTCTTCAATCCTTTCACAATTGTATCACATCCACCCACCTCCCATAGTTACATCTTGGGCTGTGTCATCATGAGAAATGGTACTGCCTCTGATACCTTAAATTAAAACCTCCCAATCATAATTTCCTAGAATTTCAACTCAAAAGTAAAGTGCTGTTGCAGTGACAGTTTTTCGCCTCATTACAAATGTGAATCCATTGACCCCCACAATGTTCTATTCATTAGATCCTCCTCTTGTTATTATTCTTCTTTGCCTGGCCTCTTGATTTTACAATTCACTATTGCAATCACCCTTTTGCAAATATCATCACCTCTGTTGCCTTCCTCCATTTTTTCCCCACCCACTTGTAAAATCTTTGTCTTCAATATGCTCAGCCACATGCATTCCCATTACCTATATCCAAGCAGCGTAGGGTTGAAGGAGAAAACCTTCCAGCCTTGCTGGTATTACTATCAATTAGTGTTCATCAGCCTCATTTCAGTTCTCACTTCTGCAACCCCAGGTTTATATATATGCAACTCCTTCCTACATTCTTCAACCTCCAGTTCTACCACTTTTTAGAAGCAGTAATGTCATTTATACTTCGCTGAGAAAACAGAAGCTTTCAGATAGCATTACCCTCATTTTGTTGTTCGTATCAACGTATCTACTTTCACGTTCCTATTCTCTCTTTCTACCCTCCTGACCATGCAGAAAGTGCCCCTTTTTTTTTCATGGAAGACCTAGTCTTTCTTCATGAGCTCTAGGTTCTATTCTATTGACTGTCAAGGACCTAATTTCATCTGTAATCCTTCATAGTTTGTACCTTAGTTTCCTGCTCTCAACTTGAGCCTTCCTATAAAGATTCAAGCATATTCTGATATGATCTAAAATTATCCCTGGACTCCACATTCCTCCCTGAAATAGGGACCGAGCGCTTAATTCACAGACACCTACACCAAAAGTACAAGTTATAAAAAGGAGAGGTTTATTAGCCAAGAGCCAGCTGGCAACCACTTGCTCACTGGACAAGCAAATCCCAAAGCAAGGGTCCCCATTTGCTGCAGGGGCTTGCTTAAATAGGGCAAAACCACATTGGGACTTTCCAAGTGGGCCAAACCACAACATCCTGGAGGCCTAGGTACTTTCTAAGCAATGCTAGCGGGGTTCACAGAAGTGGAAAAAGCTGCAAGGTTTACAAAAGCAAAAAAAAAAAAAAGCTGTTAAACAGTTTAACCTAGCCAACAGGTGCTGTTGCCAGTTTCCAGAAAGGGAAGCTTTTAACTGTGCAAAGGTTGAGTACATGCTTAACCTAATTTTTGACATTTTAGTCAACTTTTAAATCCCCCTTTCACATCCCCACTTGGTGCTGTCTCTCTTCTTCCTTCAGAGTCAAACTTCTCAAGTGGGTTGTGGACGTTGGGTTTTTATGTTTCCTCTGATCCCACTAAATCTTTAATCCCTATTTTCACAGTGCCAAAAGCAAAGGGTGGTTTTGAGTCATGTTATTTGATCTTTACGAATCCAACTCCAACATGAGTTTTTCCATCTCTTAGGCTTTCTTTCTAAACCTATTTCTTTCATGATATTCTCATTCTGTAATCTCAAAGACTTGCCATCTCTTTTCCTCAGTTTCAACATCCAGCAATTCAGCAAAGCTTAATATTTTTTCCTTCTCAAATCTAGCTCCACTTCTCTCGGTGATCCCTACTCAGTCCATGAGTATTTCTTTTTTTATTGTCCCAGTGTCTACATTATTAAGTCCTATGTGTTCCTCTCATTCTTCATTTTTCTTGTCTTCTCAGCAGCATTGCCTTTCCCATCAGCCACCTCTCAAGTTCAAGCCTTCATCACCTCATGCTGGTCATTCACTGAAATATCTGACATAGAAATCTCCTATGTTCTAATTTCCACTGACAGGTCCAAATTCTTAGTACATGATTTGCATATATCGCACCTCTCTGCTTCTTTCATTAACCCCTGCCCCTCTCTTGCCACAAACTCAAAAATAATTGCTTGTTTTGATTTTTATTGACAACAAAAAATCATTAGTGAAGCAGTCAAATTCTACATGATATAGCTTTTTTTTTTTTGAGTCGGAGTCTCACTCTGTCACCCAGATTGGAGTGCAGTGGCACACTCCTGATCACCACAGGCTCGACCTACTGGGCTCTGGCGATACTTTCACCTCAGTCTTCCAAGTAGCTGGAACTATAAGTGTGCACTACCACGCCCAGCTAATTTTTGATTTATTGTAGAAATGAGGTCTTGCCAATTGCCCAGACTGGCCTTGAACCCGCAGGCTCAGGCGATCCACTCACCCGCAGGCTCAGGCAATCCACTCACCTTGGCCTCCCAAAGTGCTGGAATTACAGGCTGAGCCACCGAGCCTGGCCCATGATATAGCTTTTATTCACTGATAGAATTTCTGCTGCTGTAGTTTTGGCATACTGTTTTAACCACGCCACTATCCACAGTTACCTAAAAACATGATGCACTTCCTGTCACTGCACATGTCACATCCTCTCTCAGAGATTTTTTTTTCCTCTCTCTCTCTCCATCTCTCTCTCCCTTTTTTTTTTTTTGAGACCTGTAATATTTTGCTCCCGTGGCATGGTGATAAGAGGAAACACATACATGTGGCATTCCATCATCAAGCTCTATGCATATTTGTGTTACAATAGACATTGTGTGATAAAGGGGGATATTTGATTAATTGATTAAAAAAGGCTTAAGTGTAAAATGAAAATAAAGATAGACACACACACATATATATCTTAAAATTTTAATTTTAATTATATACATAGAAAGGGCATTATTTACAATAATGGAATGTATGCCGAGGCAGATTTTAGTTCCCATCAGCTTTTTTTTAGAGGCTTAGGTTTCTTAATTATGCAACTAAATTCTATGATTTCCAGTCTCAGTCTTTAAAAGATGAATAACCACTTGAGAATCTTTCAAATGACTTGAATTTAGGAGATAATGCTTTTTTACTTTTTATGATTTTTTCCCCTCACTATTTGAAAAGGTCTTGCCCACACAAAATAAACATGTTTAAAATGCCTTGTATTCATTCAGTTTTTCCATTGCAGTCAGTTACATTAGGAACATCTCTCCATCATTAATAAAGCAAACAACAACAGATGCTGGCGAGGATGTGGAGAAAAAGGAACACTTCTACACTGCTGGTGGGAATGCCAACTAGTGCAACCTCTTTGGAAGAGAGTGTGGCATTTTTTGAAAGAACTAGAAATTGATCCTCCATATGACCCAGCAATTCCCCTACTGGGAATACACCTGGAGAAACTCAAATCATTCTACAAAAGTAATGCCTGCACACATATATTTGTTGCAGCTCTATTCACAATAGCAAAAACACGGAACCAACCATGCTGCCCACCGAAGCTGAAATGGATAGAAAAATGTGGTATATATACACAATGGAATATTATGCAGCCATAAAGGAGGACAAACACATGGACTTCGCAGCAACTTGGATGGATTTAGGGTCGATCATACTCAGCGATCTATCACAGAAACCAAGAACAGAGTACCATATGTTCTCACTCCTAAGCAGACCTTGAACAATTATAATACTATAAGAAAGTGATTGGCCGTAGTGGGAAACTGACAGGGGCGGGGCGGTGGGATTGACTGATGAGGGAAATCACTAGGGGAGGGAGGGGCACACCTCATCAGCAAGGGTTGATCATCTACATAATCAACGTTTGTATACCTAACCCTGAATTGTACCTCACATCTTTATAATAATAAAAAAAAAGAAAAAAAGAGAGAAATATCTCTCTTTTCACCCTCATGGTTCATGGATCATGTGCTGCTTCATTAATTTACATAATTATCATAACAAGTATAACTCATGTAAATACATTTGAAAACAAACACCACTGTCTCTTGATTGCATACAAATCAGCTGGTTAGAGTCTAAATGTGTATCAGTCAATGTTCTTTAATACATTTGAATCTTTTGATCATCATAATCTTTTTCCTTTCAAAGGGCAGCAGATATCTTCACATTAAAAACATGTAGAGAACAGGCATTGGAATAAGAAGAAAAATATGGTTTGTAAGTGCAAATCATTACAGCATATGAGTCACTTATTTTTAGTGGCAAAATTTAAATTAATTTGAATTAAGGTGTCATTACTGAAGGTCCATTATCTAATAGCATTTTTAAAAAAAAACTGACAACAAATTACTCACAATGTAATTAAGTATATTATTACATGTTTTAACTACATATGCAGATGAATATTTATAAGTTCAACCAAATTAAAGTACTCTTTAAAACTAGTGACATACCAGATTTTATTAGCCCATGCAGTATATATGTGAAATGTTGCTTTAGGTATAAAGTTCATTTAAACAGATATTGCTGATTAATACTATAAGTAAAATTTTTACCATATGACATGATAGGAGACAAAAAATGAGATCATTTGACACATAATATTGATTATACTTTCTTTTTTTTGAAAGATAAAAGAAGAATTAAAAAAAATCATTAGCATATTATAAATATAATTACATAATCTGTTGACTTCACTGGTGACCATTTTTTACTTCAAATATTAGAAAGGATTAAATCATCTCTCTGGCAATGCAATTTTTTAATAAAATTGTTAATAAATTAACATTTGTCTAAGGGAGATGAAACTCAATTATTATTCAAGAGAGAGATTTTATGGTCTTTTTAATATCTGTTTTCTCAAGAATTGTGAATTGCTAATAATACAATTTCAAGTAGAGGGTATTATTTCTCAATATATGATGTTTAGATAAAATACTATGTTAGAATAAATATATGGGTGATAAGAATTCCGATTACTATTCCTAAGTCTTAAATCACTGCCACCAAAATAGAGGTAGTTGTAGACAATTTAGTGAAATATTATTTAACTATATATTTATGACTACTACATTAGTATTGTTTCTTAAGAATCGGTGGTTAGACCCAAATTTATTGATAATCTAAATTTATTTTTAAAAATTTTAATTGATATATAATAGTTGTACATATTTGGGGGGTACATGTGATATTTTGATACCTGTATACAAGGTATAATGATCAAATCAAGGTAACTGGGACATACATCACCTCAAATATTTCTTTTTTTATGTTGGGAACACTACAATTTTTATTTTCTAGCTATTTTGAAATATACAATAAATTATTATTAACTGTAACTTCCCTACTGTGCTATTTAATACTAAAACTTATTCCTTCTATTTACTGTATTTTTTTTCCCCATCACCACCTTCTCTTCAACCCTCCCACCCTTTCCTTCTCAGTCTCTGTAACCACCACACTACTCCCTACCTCCATGAGATCTACTTTTTTAGCTCCCCCTAAGATTGATAACATGTGATACCTAAATTTAAATATTTTGCTGAAAAGAAAACATTTGCATAGGCTCCATCAACTTTTCTCTGTGCCTTCCAGGTGGCCTCCTCCAAGAAATATTTATCTTTCCGGGTCAGCCGTCTCTCCTGCCTCAGCCTTTATCTTCTCTGAGAGCTAAGTCCTTAGGCCAATGAATGGAAGAAAATGAAGGGAGTACAGTATAAAATGGGAAAAGGTTATTAAGAGGCAGCAGTGAAACCAAGAGAAAAATGGCTCTGTGAACTGAAGAGGTGGATGCTCCCCACCTCTCTCCATGAGCTAGAAAAAGCAGGAACATCTTCTCTGGAGAGACTGGCAAGGATGCTGGATCAGTTCCTGCCGAATAGGAGAGGCTGAGACTATGCAGTGTACAGAAGATAACCAGGGTTTTGCAACGCACAGTAAGATCTGTTAACAGTCATATAACAAGCCGGGCTCGGTGACTCAGCCTGTAATCCCGTGCCTTTGGGAGGCTGAGGTGAGTGGATTGCCTGAGCCCACGGCTCGAGACCCGCCTGGGCAACTTGGCGAGACCTCACCGCTACAATAAATAAAAAAAAATTAGCTGGGCGTGGTAGCACGCGCCTGTAGTTCCAGCTACTTGGAAGGCTGAGGCAGAAGGATCGCCGGAGCCCAGCAGGTCGAGGCAGCGGTGGCCGGGAGCTGCCGCTGCACTCCAGTCTGGGCGACAGAGTGAGACTCCAACTCAAAAAAACAAAAACAAAAACAAAACAAAACAGTCATATAACAAGAAGAGTATTTGCTGATGTCTTTTATTTTTCTTCTAATTTTCTAGCCATGCCATAAAGATTAAGAACTATCATTTAGAAAAACAATGGGTATGTTTTTTCCTAATTCAGGGTTGAAAATCTGTATATCTCCCCCTTTCTACACATGTCATTCTTATTCTGTTTCTGTGTCTGAAGAATATGCATAATTTTTCTACATGTAAAGATGTTATCTGTGTAATAGACTATTGACTTTATCATATATTTGTGTCAAACTGAAGGAATAATAAGCAAGGTTGATATTTGTTCAGAAATATGATATAATGAATATGTAACCATGGTGCTCTCTGGGTTAAAAGAGCATTTTACTTCTGCTTTGAAGGAATCTGTTTAATGTGCTTGACATTTGAAATACGAATTACTCAGAAGAGCTTATAGATAATACAACAAAATAAACTTATTGAATGTTATCTATTTTCAAATGGCAGCATTGCTTTGTAAATAAATTGCTTGACACTGCAGAATTATAAAAAGATTAACTATAGTTTCTGCGATTTTAAAATATTTTAAATTTTCTTCCTGGTTTTTTCCATAGTTTATTGGGGAAAGAAGCATAAGAAAAATATTAGAAATTGCTAGTTCTAAAGGTGATCTAACAGATAAGTTTAAATATAACAAATTGAGTAGCAAATAAAGGATCTAAAATAAATGTCTACCGCATTAGAAACTCATAAAGACAAAGTTGTCACGGTTCTACTTCACAGGGCAGACTGGCAAATTATTTCAGAAAGATGTCATGATTCTATTGCAGACTGGGCTTGACGAGAGCAATATAGCAGTGAAGATTCATGGGCATCACCTCCCCTATCCCCCACCTACCCCACTCTCCAGAAATGTTAGAGGAAAAGAAAAAAATAGAAGTCTATGTTGCATATCTCCCAAGCACCAGAGAGCATAGAAGATTGAGATGGTACCAGTAAACTTTGCTAATAAACTGACAGAATTAAGTGACTGATGGAAATAAACATTGTTGTTTCAAAGATATATTGATGACATAAGGAAAGTCTTCTTATATTACGTGTTCTCTTGATGTGTGACTGTTGCTTTACCTTTTGTTCATTCGGCAAATACTTGCTGAGTTCTTGTATCCACCAGGCACTGTTCTAGATGCTGGTGATCCAGTAGTGAACAAACAGCCTCCCTGCACTCACATAGCTTTCACTGTGTAAGTGGGGATTCTGCCAGCAAATCAGTAAAGAAATACACAAATAAGAACATAATTTCAAGTGCCAGATATTCAAGGCATTCTCTCTTCTTTCTCTTGATGTGTGACTGTTATTTTACCTTTTGTTCACTCCACAAAAGGTAATCTGAGGTAGGTGTGGGTGGGAAATAACTTTGTGCTGATCTAGATCTGTGTTGACTCAGGACAAATGTCCACTCTGCTGCTGTAGGAAAACCTGATAAAAACCTGATCACTTTAAATATAGAATATGTAGTATATACACAATGTACACAACCGAGTGTGTGTGTGTTCATCACTTACGAAATGCATCCCCTCTCTCCACACACCTGTGCCTTCTCTCTTTCATGTAAAAGCGCCCACCACATTTCCTTTAGCCTGATTAATGGACCATTCATTTCCCAGGACATTCCTTTTATCTGGTAAGCACAGTGATCTAGGGGAACCCGTTTTTTAGACTCCTCTAGTTTCCAGGAAGAAAGATTTCACCAAACCCTGCTTGCAGCTGCCTCACCCCTTATTCTTCTTCCTGTGGCAGTGAGGGAGGATCAGGCATGTGCAGCTCAGCCCACAGCCCTTCTCTTCTTGGGATGAGCCTCCCTGTTCTGGTCTAGATTTGCCAGGGCTACCTTTGCCTGCGTGGGTCAATCAGCCTAATTCAGAGGCGTGGCTTTGGAAGTTGACTTTGCTAATACTCCCAAGCCACATTCTAGAGTTACAACTTTATCAGGAGCAAGATTGATATTTTGCTCTCCATCTCTTAGACTCCAAGATCTCACTTGGTTTGGAAACTGGCAGGTGGTAAAAGGAGTAATATTTGCTCCGCTTCTAAAAATGCAACAGCAAGGACCTGCCTTGGGTCATTCTATAGTCAGTTGAAAGGTTTGAGGACCCTTTGGTGCTTTAGGGCTCCTTCTTACACCCTCCTTCTTCCTCCTGCCCCTCACAGGAGAGCAAGCAGACCAGTAGTCTTATGAACACAGGGTTCTCAGTTCTTTCTAAAAGGAAAGGCTACCTAGTTTTGTTTCCCACTGAGTTGCGAAGTAGAATTTTACCCATCCTGTTTGTACCCCAGGCAGAACTTGTCACCACGCTTTCTAAACCCCGTATACTACCATTGATCATCTAGGGTCACTTGGAGAGAATTGCAGGCTCAGTTAGACACTGGCATGTGGTAAGGTTCTGCCTGTGTCTCTGGATCATGATCACCATCAGTCCTTGAAATGCAATACTGCTTTTCATGAGCCAAGTGCTTAATGCTAACCTCCTATCTGTGGAAAGTGCAATGACATGAAGAGGATGTATTTCAGAAAGAAGCGAAAACAAAACAAAACAAACAGAGTAAATTAGTTTAAAATATTTACTCAACAAAAACACATTTGAGTCCTTAATCTACAGCCTATAGCCATGGTCTCTGGTGGTCTATCTACCACACCCAGGATAAACCTCTACTTTAATACGAAACTGTGTTCAGGAAAAGCAGAGGCAATTGATGGACTATAATTGCATAAGTAGTACCTATTAACAGAACATCTGGATGAAATTAGATCTTTTATATTCAGTCTTAGATGGAGGCTTAGAATATTGTTTTGACAATGGAGAAAATCACTTGGTATTCTGGCTTCTAGATTAGTTCTTGTTGATGTTGCAGTTAAAGATACTACTTTTTTCTTTTTTAATTTAAAGTCATTCAGTCTGAAAACCCAGAGTTAACTTTGGCTTCTTTCTGTCTTTCTCTACCCAATCCTATTCCAAAAATAATAATGTTTTGTAAATGTTCCTAATTCGAATAGAATCATTTAGAATGAATGAATGAGAACAAGTTGAGAAGTTTTATTTAATTGTGTTTAATTATCTAGAGATAAGGAGCTGTTGAGAGTTTGTGAACAGAGATAGGCATGATAAACCTTGCAAAACGTGAATAAATATATATATATCTTAAAACAGCTAGTTAATGCCAACAGAAACAAAGATAATTTGAGAAGAGATTTTCATGAATGAACTACTGTTCATTCCATGTCTCTTTCCACTATTTACCTCTAATTTGATGCTATCTTTCTCTGCAATCTTCATATTTACCAAGTTTTTTTTCTGTATTTTTTTCCTTCAAATTCCCTTTATCTTGTCAAGTCATATGTCTCTATGTTAAGCTAGACTTAGCATATTGACCTGAAATTCTTTGATGACTATATGTTCATTTTCTCTTTCTGTATTTCACATCCGTCCTCCAAGTTGTCTCCCTTGTGATAGAAGGCTTATTTCTTCAATTTAATAATAGATAATAGAATTATCCTGCTGTTCTAATTCTTCTTGCATTTTTCTCTGCTCTCTTTTGTCGCATCTCCTGTTTTTGCTCATTCTCTCCACTTCCTTCTCCAGAAAATATCCTCAACCTGCAACTCTATCACTTCATGTTGATCATTTTCTTCAGAATGGAGTTAATATTTTCTCTAAATGCTTTTTTAAGGAAAATCTGCCCCAGCCCATGTACATTATACACATGCCAGTTTTCACTTTCTTTAGGTAGATGTTTTTCCTTAAGTCACTCATTCATTAATTTTCTCATTTCCTCCTTTGTTTAGCAGACGCGTATTGAGCACCTTGTACATTTCAAGTAATTTGCATGGTACTGAGGGAAATATTCATGAAGAGCTTGAACTGTAGAACTGTCTATTCATAATGGAGAACACTTGATTTGCTGAATGGACCACCTGCCATTATTTGGTAGCACCACGAGGCAATTTCAGTAAAGTCTGAGGAGGTAAACTGAGTTTGCATGTTGCATAATTAAGAGCCAATGCATTTCTGTCTCTTTTTCTTTTAAAAAATTATTGATTGCGCTGCCTATAATCCCAGCGCTTTGGAAGGCTGAGGTGAGCAGATTGCCTGAGCCCATGGGTTCGAGACCCGCCTGGGCAACTTGGCGAGACCTCATCTCTACAATAAATTTTTAAAAAAATTAGCTGGGCGTGGTAACGCGCACCTGTAGTTTCAGCTACTTGGAAGGCTGAGGTGAAAGGATCGCTGGAGCCCAGCAGGTTGAGGTTGCAGTGGCCGGGAGTGGCCACTGCACTCCAGTCTGGATGACAGAGTGAGACTCCAATGCAATAATAATAATAATAATAATAAATTGTTGAAAAATTTTACAATATAAAATTTACCATTCTAACCATTTTTAAGTATATGGCTCAGTAAGGTTAACTCTGTTTACATTGTTGTGCACCTGATCTCTAGAACTTGATCACCTTGCAAAACTGAAACGTCATGGCCATCGAATAACAACCCCCCGGTTCCCTCTTCTTCCAACCTTTGTTAACCATAATTCTACTTTCTTTTTGTGAGTTTCACTACTTTAGATACTTCAGGAGTCATACAGTACTTGTCTTTTTGTGAGTAGCTTTTTCACTTATTATAATGTTCTTCAAGTTTCATACATATTGCAATATATGACAGCATTTCCTTCTTTTTTAAGGCTGAATAATATTGCATTTGTATGTACGTGCTACATTTTCTTTATCCATTCATCTGTTGATGAACATTGGGTTTCTTCTATCCACCAGAGCCACAGACAGATCTAGAAATGATGTTCTACAATAAACGAGGGAAAAAGTTTAGCACACAGCTAAAAATTGAGGACACAGGAGATTGCAGGGGCATGACTTCCTTTTAACCCTCTTTAGAAGTACTAAACTTGCATTGCTTCAGAGAGTAGAATCAGATAAATCAGCAAAAAACTGCAGAAAGATACATTTGCACTCAATATTAAACATTGGATTCTTCTGTCTTCTACCTTTTTTCTTCTAGAGCCTCCAGAAAGGAAGACAGCCCTCTTGACACCTTGATTTTAGCCTAGTGAGAGCGGCACAGGACTTCCCACTTCCCAGAGCTGTAAGACAATCATTTGGTATTGTTTTAAGCTGATAAATTTGTGTTGCTTTGCTATAGCAATAGAAAACAAATATACTACTTCATAATGTTACTTTAGGAATTCAAGGAGATAGTGTCAGTGAATAATGCTGCAATAAACATGGGGGTGCAAAGATCTTTTTTGAGATCCCACTTTCAATTATTTTGGAAATATATTCAGAAGTAGAATTGCTGGGCAAGATGGTAACTTTATTTTTAGTATTTTTAGAAACTTCCACACTGTTTATTACAGCAGCACCACCATTTTACCTTCCCACCAAGAGCTAATGCATTTCTGAAGACTTGTGACTTGTGCCTTGTGACTAGGAACAAACACATGACTACTTCCAGGATGTACCCCAGGCCTACCTTTGTCACCACCTCTAGCACAGGAAAATGTACCCTGCCATCCCATCACGGCAGACATTGGATCATGCTCTTGGAAGAGCAGAGAAATGGGAGCTGAGTTACACTTTATTTCATCAGGGAAATTTTATCATCTGGAGGTCCCAGCAGATACAGCAATGTCACTCAGCCAATGAGAGAGAATCTCTGCTGGGTGCTCTCCCTTACCCGGCATGCGCAAAAGTCACATTTTCTGTGGTTCGTGTTATAATCAAGGATATCAATTGTCTCCCAGTGTGACCAACTGGCACCCCCCACTCTATCATAATCTGACAAACACACTAACAAACTGAGACCGAGGCTGACAACCCTGAAATAAGATTAGCTACAATTTTAGGTCTGTGAGAGTTTATGAATTTTGTCATTTAACTAGAGTTTCATTACATGGTACATTGATATGGGGAAATCCATGTCCAAGAAGAATATTGTTAGAATATGGGGAAATCTATGTCCAAGAAGGATATTTTTAGAATTTCTCCCAGCTACTTCCAGATGGTTTATATCTACTTGACTTATGCAGAATTTTGGTCCTTGTGTTCTTTGCGCCCTGGTGCTATGCCTGTGACTGTTTTATACTGCATGGCAGAGGGAGTTAAGGTTGCAGATGAAAAGATAGTTGTTTATCTTAAAATGGAAAAGTTATCCTGGGTTATCTGGGTGGTCTTGATGTAATCACATGAACCTTTAGCACTGAAAAGTGAAAGAAGAAGAGTGAGTCAGAAAAATGCAATGACAGAACAAACAGGAGAGATCTGAAGTGTCAAGAGGACTAGATCACTATTTCTGGCCTTGAAGATAGTCAGAGGTACACAAGCTCCTGTTTGCAGTCTGTCTCCAGAAATTGAGAACGACTCTCAGCTGACAGCCAGCAAGGACATGGGACCTCGGTTATATAACAGCAAGGAACTGAATTCTACCAACAACATAAGTAAGCAAGGAAACAGATTCACTCCTAGAGCCTCCAGAAGGAAAACAGCCCTCTTGACACCTTGATTTTAGCCTAGTGAGCGCAGCACAGGACTTCCACTTCACAGAGCTGTAAGACAGTAATCTGGCATCGTTTTAAGCTGATAAATTTGTGTTGCTTTGTTACAGCCACAATAGAAAACAAATACACTACCTCATAATGTTATTTTAGGAATTCAATGGGATAGTGTCAGCAAAACACAGAGTCTGATCAATAGTAAGTGCTCAAGCATTTTTGTTATTATCTCTGACAAAACAACACAGCCCAGTGCCTTAGAGAATCCAAGCATAAAGCATGAGAGCCATGAGTTGTCTGTCTGCACACTGCTCCTTGCAGGTGGGAACAGTTCTGGAGTGTGGGACCCATTTCTGGTATCAGACTGATGGTAGGATTTTGGTCCTGCTAAGATGAGGCTCAAGGATACCACCAGAGTCACAGACAAATCTAGAAATCATGTTCCACAATAAATGAAAGAAGTAGTTTAGCACACAGGTGAAAATTGAGAACACAGGAGAGTGCAGGGGCATGACTTCCTTTTAACCCTCTTTAGAAGTACGAAACGTGTATTGCTTCAGAGAGTAGAATCGGATAAATCAGCAAAAAACTGCAGAAAGACACATTTGCACTCAATATAAAAGATAGCATCCTGGCATTTTGATCATTTCACCAACGGCATGGACTGTCTCATGGGTCAGTGAGCATCAGTGCCTAAGAGGCTTCAGACAATCAGGATGGAAGAACACAAGGAGGAGACTCTGTTCAGAGAGACTATGGTTGAGTCCCATGGCCCCTGATTCTGTTAGATTTTGTTCTGTACTCCACAGGTGTGCAGGGCAAAAGCCGCACACAATTCACAGGAACAAAGGAGTCTTCAAGTGCAGGCTCACAAATGTCACCAACACGAATATGAAAAGTTTGAGAGTATCAATTACACTTTGGACTTGATTCAATTGACCATTGTTTAGGTTATGTTACCTTTTACAGGAAAAAAATATTCTCAGAGGTGCATTCGTGTGTGGAAGTGAGGCGGTTGGACAGAAAAGTATGGGAAGACAGATGGTAAGCATCAGCGAAGGGTGTTGCCTTTAAGGTCAATTGATACAAGCAAGAGAAACCTTTGTTGAGGTGGAAATGGAGTATACTTTTTCTTCTCAACAAAATATTTTAGCTTTGAGCCAAAGCCCTCAAAACCGTATATCTTATATTTTAATGGATTCATTATTATACTCATTGTACTTCTTAAAGTCCAGCAGACTTCATATTTGTGTAATTAAAACTAATATATTCAATGCTCTTTCTAAGTACATTGTTTCTTTGAATATGCAAACTGTAATACCGCATCTGACCAGGTTTTGTCCTTCTCAATTGGATAGCTTTATTTCTTAGGATTTAAAATGTCTTGATGTTGATGCTTTATTGATGTTACCAGAAAGTGTCAACAGGATGTTTCCATAGAAGTGTGTTGCCTTTGCTACTGAACTGACAGTGAGCATGAAATTGATTTTAAGAAGCATCCCAAGTTTAGAAAAGCTAAATATAAAATAGCTTATTCCTCAGTAGTGAAGAAAAAGATTTTATTAATATAAAAATGTGAACTAATAAACGTAGGATGCTTTACTCAGAAGGAATGAAATACTTCAATAATAATCATTTGTAATCCTCAATAGCACGACCAACAGAGGCAAGGATCAATATAGGATGTTAAAACCATTAGTGATGTCTGATGAACCTGGCAAGGTTCCCAGCCCAAAGTTACACATAAATGCCAAGGGGAAGCAACCTTCAAGAGTGGATCTCTCTGGTGGCCACCACCTCAGGATAGTGATCCAATTCAGCTTTAAGAAGAGTCGGTCCAATAGCAAAGTCATTAAATCAACCTGTGTCCATTCCATCAATAGTTAATTGGAGAAAGAAAATGTGGTATATGTACACCATGGAATATTATGCAGCCATAAAGACTGAAAGCATGTTCTTCGCAACAGTATGAGTAGAATTGGAGACCATTATTCTAAGTGAAAAAACTCAGAAACAGAAAGTCAATTACCACATGTTCTCACTTATAAATGGGACTGAGCAGTGGGTACATGTGAAATAAAGATGAAAATAATAGACACTGAGCTCTAAAAGTGGGGAAGATGGGAGGAGGTGAGGATTGAAAATTACCTATTGGACAGTGTTCACTATTTGGGTGATGGATACACTAGAAACCCAAACCTCATCATTATGCAAATATCCATGTAACAAGCCTGTATATGTACCCCCTGAATCTAAAGTTTAAAAATAAATATGAAGAATAGGTCAACAGGAAGACACATATTTTGTGATAATTCAATATGGAGTACCCAACATTATTTATGCATATTCTTACCAATATCAGATTATAAGAAATAAAGAAATAGTGGAACAATTAAAGTATACTAAAAAGAAATAGAAAAATTTAGAATTGGAGATGTCCTGTAACATGGAGAACTTAGTCTCTTCATCGTCACCATCATTAAAAGAGAAAGGAGATGTTTTTATTTTTTAAGCGTTATTTATTTTTTTAATGACACATAATTGTACAATTTATGGGGTACAATGTGTTGTTTCAATACATTGTATAATGTCCAAATCAGTATAATTAGCACAGTCATTACCTTAAACATTTATCATTTCTTTGTAGTAAGAACATTTAAAGTCTTGACTTTTGTATATTTTGAAATATACAATATCATATTGTTAACTATGGTCACCCTACTGCAACAGGACATCAAAACTTATTCTTTCTACTTAATTGTAACATTGCACCATTTGACTTATCTCCTGTATTCCCCTCTCCCCACTACTCGTCCTAGCCTCTGGTAACCACTGTTCTATTCTTAAACTCTTTAAAGTAAACTTTTTATATTTCACACATAAATGAGATCATGCAGTATGTATCTTTCTGTGTCTGGCTTATATCACTTAACACAATGTCTTCCAGGTTCATTCATGTTGTCATGACAAAATTTCATTTTTTATGTCTGAATAGTATTCTTTTTTGTATATACACACCACATTTTCTTTTTTGTGTGTATTATTAACATTTTATCTGTCGACAGTCACTTTGGTTGATTCCATATCTTGGCTATTGTAAATAGTGCTGCAATAACCACAGAAGTGAAGATATCTCTCCCACATATTAATTTCATTTTCTTTGGCTATATACCTCGAAGTGAGATTACTGGGCCAAATACAATATGTAAGCCTTGATTGAGTTCTGATTCTTAAAAATTATCTCTAAGAGCTCTTTTGGAATAATTAGGTAAATTATAATATAGACTGAGTATCAGATTCCTTTAGAAAATCATTAATTTTCTTAGGTGTGAAGATAGTAAGATTACATAGAAAATGTCCTTATTAGGGGGGAATGCATGCTAATGTAAGAAGACAAATGTCATACTACCATAATTCATTTTCAAATAATTTAGCAAAGATCATAATAGCAATGATGCACATCTATAGATTAATAAAGCAAATATTACAAAATGCTAAAAAATGTTTGAATCAGGAGTGAGTATATATGAAGGGGGACTCAAGAAAACCAGAATTTATAATTGTGTACTTATTCTTATATGATTAAGTCACTTTCAAAGTACTCTCCATTTAATGCAATACACCTATCAGGATGCCTTCTCCACTGCTCAAAACAGTTTCTGAACTCATCAGAAGCCGTTCAGTGCTTCTGCTGTTTTTTGTTTCATCTCTTCCATATTAGCAAAACATTTCTCTTTGAGGACTTTTTTCAGTGTCTAGGCAAGCCACTTGGGGTGAAATTGAGTGAATAGGGAAGGTGGGGCATAGAGGTCACGCCGTTTGGGGTCAAAAACTGCTGAACACTCAGCACAATGTGGGCAGATGTGTTCATAAATCACCCTCAGGAAACAGGCAAACTCATGGAAAGAATCTCAAAAAAAATTCACTGAAGCCGAAGGTTGCTGGTCCTGCTCTGGGGACATAAATGTGAACATGAGGAAGAGTATTGTAGAAAAGCTTCATTTGAAAATAAGCTGAGCTGCAGCTGTTCATGTTACAGCCACCTCTTAGGACAGAGCTCAAGACTCCTGGTCCAGAAAAGAGCTGAGATCCTGTGCAGTCAGCCTTGAATCAGGAGAATCAATGATTACTACACCCATACTTGGCCAAATAAATCAGGAGAAGCCAACACAGACCTGCAGGACGATCACCAGTTAAATCTGTGTGTGTTTGACCCTGCACCCTAATACATTAATTTTTAATAAAATTATCTGATATTAAAAAGGCATTTGCTTCCTTTCAACCAGACATATGTGTTAGATGTGAAATTGGCAGGGCTATGAATTACTGACGCTGGCCCACAGAAATCATTTTGCAAAAGAAAAACCAACTAAATTGTTTTAGAAGAGGAACAGAGAACTGGAAGTATAAGTTTTTTTAGGCAGTTAGTGGTGGTGAGAAAGGACATTGTAGGTAAGAGGGAACAGGATTTTCATGAAAGTAGGTTTGTTTTTTCAGGGGTATGGAGTGTACGGGGAGGGAAGATGTGGAGAAACGAGTCTGGCTTGGGCCAGCTCTTACAGGGCCTTGTATGCAAACCAATACAATAGTTCTTATACCTGACTCTAAATTTTTTTTTTTTTTTGCGTTGAAGTCTCATTCTGCCACCCAGGCTTGAATGCAGTGGCATACTCATGGCCACTGCAGCCTCGACCTGCAGGGCTCAGGAGATCCTTCCACCTCACCCTTCCAAGTAACTGGAACTACAGGCAAGCACCACCACACCCAGCTATGACTCTAAATTATCAATGAGAATTTCTAGAACTTGGCGTTTTATTGTTTACAGTAATCTAAAAAAAACTAACAAATGTATTTGGGAACTCTTAGATGAGTCTCTGTATTTGTTGCTGTAGGTTATTTTCTCTAGCAAATAAGTCCTAGAATCTATAATGGTTTAAATGCAATGAAGGCATATTTCTTGCTCACCTAGCAGTATCGGTGGATGGACAAAGTTCGGAAGGCAAGTTTTCCTCACACGGTCATTCGGGGAACCAGACTGTCAAAAGCTCTGTTGTCTTCAGCAAGTTTATTCCAAGGTTTCCCCAAGTGCCTCTCTTTTCCAAAAACATACACAGCCCTATGGATACCATGTGGGAGGTTTTAATGGTGGATTTGGAAATAGTGCACGTCATTTGTCATACCCCATTGGCTAGAATTCAAACCCATGACTACAAATGGCCTCACTGTGAGGAAGGATGGGAAATATTGGCTGGCTATGTGCTAATGGACAGAAGAACTTGGATTTAATAGCTGCTACATAGCTTACAATTGAATACAAACCTTTAACTTTATTGCTCATGATTACTCTTATGTTTATGAGTTTGTGTAATGTACCTTCACTGCAAGTGTTTCTCAAAATGAAATTTATGAATTCTTATGTTTGAAAATTTATGAAGCACTTTGAGCTTAAAATGTCTTGGGGGAGTCCTGGGATAGTTTAAGGAGAGGAGTGACTCTGTCAAATGTACATTTAATAGAAGAGGCTGGTTGTACATTAGAGAAGGATAAAATTGGAGGGAGGAAGAAAAGTCGTAAAAGTCATCCAGGTGAGAGAGGATGAACCCCCACCTCTGGGATAGACAGTGATGGCAGGAAGAGGATGGATTTGAGACACATATTGGAAACTAGTGTGGAAGGCACTGTGGCTGACTGGATGAGGGGGTGGGGGAGAGGGGAGGTGAAGAATAATTCACAGATTTATTACTTGAGCTGCTAAGTAAACAGCAGGAAGGGATACCTGAAGTATGAGACTTCAGGCAGGGAAAGGAGATGACGGGAGAAGAGCCATGAGTTCTTTGTAAACATCGTTTGCTTTTTCAAGTAGAATACTGCAGATCGCAAAGTATGCTGATTTGTGTTAATGCATATTCAATATTTTCTTTTTCATTTCTTTCTTCTACTCTGATGAAGGTTGATTTCAGCATTACTAACAATGTCTCAGATTTCTCTAATCTCAGTTTTCCAATAAAACATATTTCTATTCCATCTGACATTTATTTTTTGCATGAAACATCTTATTTGGCCATCACAATCAGTAACATCACTGAATGATTGGTAAGTCCAGTTTTCTATCTTGGAACATTAAACAGCTTTTGGAATTGCCTGTAACTTTCCAAGATTACCCTAATAAAAGATCAATTAACTCAATTTTATCTGCTGAATATAGCCATACCCTTCTCATACCACTGTTCTGTCATGCCATACACACATTTTATCCTTGCTGCCATTTATCTCATGTGCACTTCCTGCTGTTCCTCATACCATGGATTCAATTTGTGTGTTCTGAATATATGCATCCATCTCTTTGTATCACTCTACAGATATGTTTATCTATGAAGCCAGGCCTGGCAGTGCTTGCAAGATCTCACTCCAACGTTTGACCAACTAAGCCTGGGAAAATCTGCCAACTTTGTCCTCATTGTTGTTCTTTCATTGTTGTTGTTGTGTCTTCTTTATCTTTTCTTTCAAAAACAATCACAAGAAAATAATTCAAATTCATTTAGATGATGGTGAGACTGCTGATAACCATTAATAATACCCCTTCCAGTTGGATTGTGCAAAATCCAAAGCCTTGTTTTAAAGGAATGCAGTTCTAAGGCAGGACTTCAAGACACTGGAGGATAGATTCATAAGGGTGGAGGGTGTTTGAGCAAGTGTAGACACGTGGAGAACCCTGAATTCTTCCCACTTCACACTGGGTTATGGTCTTGGGCATGCTTCCTACACGTTTGAGTCCCAGTGTACTCGTCTATATATGGTAGATAGCAATTTTTCATCTCTCACAGGTTGACATGAGAGCAAATGAAAACAAATGTCTCAGTGAAAGGAGTTGAATCTTAGTATATTTTAAGCAGAATCACTTATCTGACCTCGCCCACTCCTGGCACCAGCATCAGGATTGAAAGGGATTGATAAAAAGGGAAATCATTTAAAGTCTGTTTTCCAGAAAAAATAACTTTCTTCTTGGGTTGGAAGACGTACGTGGATTTTCAGCTTGTTCATCTGTTTGGCTTTAAATGCAAATATGAATTACACTACCTTGAAGTGTTGGTCAATGACTTTATACCCAATAAAACATAAATTATAAAGGTTTTGTGTAATTTAACATCTTAACACTTTCATTATTCAACATTTGTTGTCGCATGTTATAATTTGCAAAGTATTCTTAAAAGCACCTATCGCCTAATTTGAATTTCAAAACAATCTTATAAGATTGAAAGTTTACTCCGTTTGATGATTTTTTTTTTTTTTAAAGTGAGTTTTTGACATTTGGCTAATCGTTCATTTAACAAATACCTAAATAACTTTCTTATTATTACAGAAGCAATAGCTGTCAGGTGTTTTTTAAGAGTATTATTTTGAAGGGACAAAAAATATCTTCCTAGCACCTCTGTGATCATACCTTACTCGACTGCTTCCCCCTATCATTTTGTCACACCTGTGGGTAATCTCTGGTGTGATTCTTTGTACAGAACTGTGCATGATTAAACAGTTTGGAAGGACTTCAATGACAATTTGAAGGTGTTGTTTAAAAAGCTTGGCATTACCTCTTTTTTGTCCTCTGAATTTGCTAGATATACACAAAGTCCATCTTCATTTACTACTTACATACAATTCTTTTAGTGCCTTGCATTTAAATATAATTTGAAATTTATTTTTATAGCTTTAATTATGCAGATTTTTGTTATATACACTGACAGCAATATTTGTTGCAAAGGAACTTTGTGAAAAAAGCTCGTCTTTTTTACTTGTAAATAAATCAGAGGAATTTGTATCTATGTCAATGAGGGGGATTGTGAACATTAAAGAGATATGACTGAAAATTGCATTAGATGGAAAAAAGAGTGCAGCTACAGAAAAACATGAAAAGACATTTACAAGCTTTTAGAAGCAGCTGTATTTTGATCATTTATTCACATCTTAGCAGAGGCAATTATATTGAAAAATGAAAATGTGATTTTTCATTTTGAAATATAATTATAGTTCATGGAGAAATCTGGAAGAATGTTTATTTTGAGGCTCATCCCTATAGGTATTAAATGATAATGGTGGTTATTAGATATGAAAGCGAAATGAAGACTCAACGACTCTGCAATAGCACTGAATCAGGTGGTATTCACTTTGGGTGATGGACAATTGTTTCTTATGCAAGAGACAAAAATATTCAGTAACAATCACTGAAAAGAAGGAACTGTGCAGTAGGAACTGAAAAACCAGCAATGTCAATAGTAATGCTTAAGATTAACTTACAACATTTACTTTTCGAAATGACATCAGCATATTATTTTCAGTCAATTTGCTTATTTGTGCTACCCTCATATTGGAAAGTAATTGGATCACATTTAGTCAAAGTCAAAGATGTCACAAGTTTTTGCAGTTTCACATTCCTCTTTCCATAAAAATAGCAAACCATTTGAGCTCAATTTATATCAATGATTTTCACACTGAAAAAAAGGTTTCTAAGAATATTCCCAGGGATGCCTGTCTCATACATATTATCTACTGTATTTAACTAATTATAGCATAGTTTCACAAAACATGCAAACTAAAACTGGACCAAAGAGATAATCTGGTGCAATTCTATTGTTTTAGAGAAAAAGAGGGAGAAGGAGAAAGGTGGGGAGGGGGGGAGTAGGAGGAGAATAAAGAAGAGGAAGAAGAGAAAGAGCAAGGGTGAGGAGGGGAAGGGGATAAGGGAGGAGAGGGGAAAAAATGGTAAAAGGAGAAGCTCAAAGAAACAAATCAAGTGATTTTGCCCAAAGCAAACAGAAAAAGAATGGCAACATCCAGACTAGAATACAGGGTCCCTGACTCTTTATTCTTGTCTTTCCCACTGCCAGGCAGAATGTCACTGTAGTGAAGATTCTCATTTCTAAACTGGTTTCACAGTTCATTATTTATTAGGTGTGTGAACTTGTGTAAACTCCTAAATCTATCTAAGCCTCAATTTCCCCATTTGTAAAATGAGAGTGTTAAAGAATTAAAGACTGTGTGTAGAGCATTTAGCAGAGTACATTTGTTTGTGTGTTTGTGTGGTGCAAATGTGTCCTAGTTGTGTGTTTTGTAGCTAATTTAGTGTTACCGTTTTATCTGACATACTGGCTTTTTACCTTCACAGTTCACGTTACAGTCTGATGTGAGGGTTCATGCCTTTGTTTTTCCAGCTACATCTTTGATCAGAGGTGATGCCTGGTGGGCTTCCAAGTGAGAATCCTCAGAGCCACTGTTGAAAATTTAAACTTAAAAGGAGGTTAATTCCCAAATAAAGCATCTCTGGAAGGGTTGACCTGAGTGTGTACAATCTGTTAAATTCTGGGAAAAAAAGGAAATCAGAGTGGTTATTTTGGACATGAACTTGCTTTTGAATAGCAGACGCAGTTAGCAACACTTGTAAAATGTGTCATCGGTGCCATTCCAGCGGGTTGCCAAGCTGACCCCACTTTCATCTTGAGATTAAGTTCATTATTTCCGATATTTGTCACACAGGGAGGTCTGTCTTAGCTGATTACATGAAATAACCTTCCAATAAACCTACTCAAAAAAGGAACGGTCTGCCTCAGGGAAGCAAATCTCTCTGCTGGAGTCCAAGCATGGAGACTGAGCAATCCACACGGGAGAACAGGAGCAGCAGGAATTGGAGTGTGGAATGGGTGGGCTGATAAACAGACCTTGAAGATCTTTCCAGAACTGAGATATAGGTCTGGAATTTTTGAATTAAAACTACTAAAGTTAGGGAAGCTTTTCTTCTACATTTCTTGCACCGGTACTGAATTGTGTCACTTTGTTACAAAGAGCAAATAGAAGCATAATTCTTTCTTTGAAAAAACAGGGGTTTTTTTGGTTGTTTCATTTTGCTTTTTTAAGAGAAGTTTTAGACTCACGGCATAGTTGGGAGGAAGGTACAGAGATTTCCCACATGTGCTCTGTCTCCACCACACCTTGCCATGCATAGCCTCTCCCATTATCAATATTCCTCGCCAGAGGTGAATATTTTGAAAATTGATGAACCTACATTCACAAGTTATAGTCATTGAAAGTCTATAGTTTTATATTAGGGTTAATTCTTGATACTGTACGTTCTATTGGACAAATGTATTGCAACATGTATTCATCATTATAGTATCATACAATGTTTTTTTCCTGCCTGAAACTTCCTCTGTGCCTCACATCCTTCTTTCTCTCATTCTCCAACACCTGACAACCACTGATCTTTTTACTGTCTCTGTAGCTTTGCTTTTTCTAGAATGGCATGTTAGTTGAAATCATATCGTATGTAGCCTTTTTAGATTGGCTTCATTCACTTAGTAATATTTAAGATTCCTCCATTTTAATGGTTTAATAACTTAACACTGAATAATATTTCATTGCCTGAATGTATGAATTTATTATCCATTTACCCGCTAAAGAAAATCTCAGTTTCTTCCAAATTTAAGCAATGATAAATAAACCTACTTTTAATGTCTATGGGCAGGTTTGTGTGTGGACATACGTTTTCAATTCCTTTGGGTAAATATTAAGATATATGATTGCTGGATCATTTTGGTAAGGGTTTGTTTAGTTTTGAAAAAACCATCATATGTCCTCAAAAGTGACTTTACTATTTTGCATCCCACCAGCAATGAATGAGTGCTTCTGTTTCTCCATGTCCTTGCCAACATTTAGTGCTGTCAGTGTTCTACATTTTGACTATTCAATAGGTTTTGGTGTTATCTTATCACTGTTTCAGTTTGCATTCCCCTGATGAGGAAGAGTATCTTTTCATAAACTTATTTTCCATCTGTACATCTTCTTTGGTAAAGCATCCATTAAGGTCTTTGGCTCATTTTTAAATTGACTTGTTTGTTTTCTTATTGTTAAATTTTAAGTGTTCTTTGTATATATTGGATAACAACCCTTTATCAGATACGTCTTTTGAAAATATTTTCTCCCAGATTGTGGCTTGTCTTCTCATTCTCTTGACATTATCTTTTACAAAGTAGACATTTTAAATTTTAATTATATCTAGCTTATCAATTATTTCTTTCATAAGTAGTGTCTTTGGTGTTGTACCTAAAAAGTCATTGTTATACTCAAGATATCTAGGCTTTCTCATATGTTATATTGTAGACATTTTATAGTTTTATGTTTTACATTCAGGTATATGATCTATTTTGAGTTAATTTTTGTGACTAGATCTTTGGTCCATTGCCAAAAATCAATTGATTATACTTATGTGGGTCTGTTTCTGGGCTCTCTATTTTTCTCTGTTGACCAATTTGTCTATTCTTTTGCCATATCATGCTTTATAGTAAGTCTTGAGATTAGGATAGAGTCAATTTCCCTATATGGGTTCTTCTTTTTTAATACTATGTTGGCTATTCTGAGTCTGTTGTCTCCTTATATAAACTTTAGAAGCAATTTGTCAATATCCATAAAAAACTTGTTGGGATCTATAGATCAAGATGGAAAGAACTAACATCTTGGCATTAGTGAGTCTTCCTATTCATTAACATAGAATATCTCTTCATTTATTTAGTTCTTTGATTTTTTTAAATCAGAGTTTAGTAGTTTTCCTTATACAGCCTTTATATATATTTTATAGGTTTATATCTAAACATATCATTTTGGGAGTGTTAATATAAACGATATTGTATTTTTAATTTCAAATTGGACTTATTAACCACTAACATATTGGGAACTGATTGACTTTTATATATTAATCTGTATCCTGCAAGCTAGCTATAATTGCTTATTGATTCTAGGATAATTTTGTCAATTGTTTTAGATTTTCTACACAGATGATCATATGATCTGTGAGCATAGTCAGTTTTATTTCTTCTTCTCCAATCTGGAGAGGAATATTTTTGCTTTGTTCCTGATCTAGGCAGGAAAGCTTCAACTGTCTCATCACTAAGTATAATTGTAGTAGTTTTTTGTAGATATCCTTTATCAAGTTAAGGAAGTTCCCCTCTATTTCTGGTTTACTGAGAGTTTTTAATCAAACTTCAGTACAGATGAGAAAGCATACTCTGAAGAACAAAGGCAGAGTCTAGCTTAAATAAGGGAAGTTCTCAACCATGTTCTCAATCTTATCCACTTATGCAAATAAATTAATTAAACTTACTCAAATCTAACTGGTTGAAATTGGTGAGCCCTGATTGGGGACATTCAAGCCCCAAACAAGTCTGTCAGATATTTATCTTAAACAACTAATTGAGATGGTCTGATCGCAGTTTATTTTGACATAAACTATAAGTACTGCTTTGGCTTGATTGTCGAAAGGGTTGTCCGGTGACACTTTTGCGACATCTTTTGAGAACACATAATCTGTAATTGCTGCTTCACCCAGCCATAGTTTCGCTTTAACTTTGAGCATCTCAGTTAGCCATGAAGAGTTCATTTTGTCAGCCAGGACACACTTTAACAGTGGAATAGGCATAGGATAGACATCTCTATTCCAAAACAAAGAAAGAGGGGAAAAAAAGGCGGAGCGCCAGTTCCTAAGTAAGTCTAAAACTCAGGGGAAACAACATTAAATTAAATCTTACTGTAAATCTTCGTTATGTTCTTGATTTAAAAAAATATTTTCACCATTGAGTGTGAGCTGTGGGTTTTTCATAAATGTTGAAAACTTCTATTGCCAGTTTTATGAGTGTTTTTTTTTAAATATGAGTGTTAGATGTTTCGCAAGTGCATTTCCTGTGTTAATTGAGATAGCCATGCAGTTTGTTCCTTTAATCTGCTGAAATTATATATTACATTGATTTGTATTCTTACCTTTGCATTCCTAGATAAGTCTCACTTGGTTATGGTTTTAATAACATGGTGTAATGTTTTAATGTGCTGTTAGATTTTGTATGATAGTAACTTGTTGAGGATTTTGACATCAATATTCATATGGGATATTAATCTGTAGTTTTCCTCTTTTTAAAATCTGGCTTTGATATCAGGATAATATTGGTCCATAAAATGAGCTAGTAAGGTTTCCCTCTTCTTCTATTTTCTGGAAGAGTTTGAGAAAGGTTGGTATCAATTCTTTAAATATTTGGTGGAATTTATCAGCGAAGGCAACTGTTTCTGTACTTTAATTTGTTGGGATAATTTTGTCCTTTGTCTTCAAAAATTGTTTGGAAATATTCCCATAATATTCTTGATATTTGTAAGCATAGCTCATATTTTTCTGAGTTAAACTTTGATGGCTATCCAGTCCTTTTGAACCACCAACTCAAGTCTTATGTGTTTGTTTTCTCTTTCTTTCTTCCTTCCTTCCTTCCTTCCTTCCTTCCTTCCTTCCTTCCTTCCTTCCTTCCTTCCTTCTTTCTTTCTTTCTTTCTTTCGTTTCATCTCTGCTCCTGTGGAAGGGGAGGGAACAAGATTCAGATTCTTTTATTCACAATTGTAATTTATTTATTCCCTCTAGATAGCAGTCCTCTTTATTAACTGTGTGTTTGGTCTAATTGAATTTAAATCTATAATGCTTTGGACATGTTGTAGTTAAAAATATTAGGCATCACCATGGAGATGCATCATATAGAACTAAATCAAAGAACAATGTATAAGTCCTCTGATATTGTTGGCTCTTTCAGTTTTAATGATGCAAATTGTACAAACATAATTTATTTTATTTTGATTTGATTTCTTGAACTTCTCAGATATTGTGCCTTTTACAAATGGAAGGTTTCTGGTAACCCCATATCGAGCAAGTGTAGAAACACTATTTTTTTCAATAGCATATACTTAGTGTCTCTGTGTCATATTGTGGCAATTATGAAAATATGTACAACTTTATTATTATTATTATTATTATATCTGTTTTGATGATCTGTGATCATTGATTTTTGATGTTACTGTTGTGATTGTTTTCGGACACCACAAACCACCCCAAGTAAGACAGTGAAGCTAATCAAGAAATGCTGTGCATTATCTGACTATTTCACCAACTGGCCTTTTCTTTACCTTTTCCCCTCTCCTCAGGCATCTTTATTCTCAGAGATACAATATTAAAATTAAGTCAGTTAATATCCCCATAATGATCTCTAAGCATTCAAGTGAAGGAAAGAGTTGCACGTCTCTTACTTTCAATCAAAAACTAGAGGTGATTAAGTGTATTGAAGAAAGCATGTTAAAAGCTGAGATAAGCCAAAAGCTAGGCTTCTTGTCTCAAACAATTAGCCAAGTTGTAAATGCAAATAAAAAGTTCTTAAAAGAAAAAGAAAAGTGCTCTCCATTGAACATTCATGGGAAGGGAGCAAAATAGCTTTACTGTTGATATGGAGAAAGTGGAGATATAGTGGTCTGGATAGAAAATCAAACCAGCCACAACATTTCCTTAAGCCAAATATTAGTCTAGAGCAAGGCTGTAACTCTCCTGAATTCTGTGAAAGCTGAGAAAGGTGAGAAGCTGCAGAAGAAAAATATGAAGCTAGTAGATATTGGTTCATGATTTTTTTTTTTTTTTTTTGAGTTGGAGTCTTACTCGGTTGCCCAGACTGGAGTGCAGTGGCCGCTCCTGGCCACCGCAGTCTCGACCTGCTGGGCTCCAGCGATCCTTCTGCCTCAGCCTTCCGAGGAGCTGGAATTACAGGCATGCGCTACCACGCCCAGCTGATTTTTTGATTTATTGTAGAGATGAGGTCTCGCTGCCCAGGGGGGTCTCGAACCCTGCGGGCTCAGGCAATCCACTCACCTCGGCCTCCCAAAGGCACGGGATTACAGGCTGAGCCATGAGCCCGGCTTGGTTCATGAATTTTAAGAATAAAAAAGTTATCTTTAAACATAAAAGGGCAAGGTGAATGAGCAAATGCTGATGTAGTAGCTGCAGCAAGTTATTCAGAAGATCTAGCTAAGATGATTGATGAAGGTTGCTACACTAAAGAACATATTTTCAATATAGATGAAATAGCCTGTTATTGAGAGAAGATGACATCTAGGACTTTTATAGCTAGAAAGAAGTCAATGCCTAGACTCAAAGTTTCAAAAAAAAAAAAAACAGGCTGATTCTCATGTTAGGGGCTAATGCAGCTGGTGACATTATGTTAAAACCAATGCCCACTTACCATTTCAAAAGTCCTAGGGTGCTTAGGAATTATGCTAAATCTATTCTGCTTGTAAATGGAATAGCAAGACCTGGATGACAGCACATCTGTTTATGGAATGGTTTACTAAATATTTTAAGTCCACTGTGGAGACATACTGCTCAGAAAAGAAAGATTTCTTTCAAAATATTACTGTTTATTGTCAATGCACCCAGTCATCCAAAAGGTAGGTGTTTCCATGCCTACTAACCCAACATCTAGCAGCCCATAGATCAAAAAGTGATTTTGACTTTCAAGTTTTATTATTTAAGAAGTATGTTTTAGCCGGGCTCCATGGCTCAGCCTGTAATCCCCTGCCTTTGGGAGGCTGAGGTGAGTGGATTGCCTGAGCCCGCGGGTTCGAGACCCGCCTGGGCAGCAAGACCTCATCTCTACAATAAATCAAAAAATCAGCCGGCGTGGTAGCGCTTGGCTGTAATTCTGGCCACTTGGAAGGCTGAGGCAGAAGGATCGCCGGAGCCCAGCAAGTTGAGGCTGCGGTGGCCGGGAGCGGCCACTGCACTCCAGTCTGGGTGATAGAGTGAGACCCCAACTCAAAAAAAAAAAAAAAGAAGTATGTTTTGTAAGAATATATCAGCCATAGAGAGTGATTCCTTTGATCTATCTGGGCAAAGTAAATTAAAAATAAAGAATTCACTGTTTAAGAAGTCATTCAGAACATTTGTGATTCATGGGAGATAAAAATATCAACATTAATAGGAGTCTGGAAAAAGTTGATTCTAACCCTCATGGATGACTTGGAGGAATTCAAGACTTCAGTGGAGAAAATAACTGCGGGTGTGTAGACATAGCGAGAGAACTAGAATTAAAAGTGGAACCTGAAGATGTGATTGAATTGCTGCAATTTCATGATAAACTTTATAGTGAAAGCAGGGATTCCAAGACACCTAGAATAAGCTTAGTTCACATTTTGCCCCAGCATAGTCATTTTTGCTTAGACTGACACACTTTGAATCTAGCACAAGTTAGACATACATAGATACGTTTCCAATAGGCAGGTTTTAGGAAGGGTTCAGACATTTTACTGCAGGCCAAGTTGGCAGCCTACCCCACCCTCTCGGCAAATCTCCATCAGGTGCAAGACAAGGACAGTCTGACCTTTCAATTTATGGTTCAGCATAGTAACCTCTAAGAAACTTTTAAGTTCCTTGTCACAGAAGGAAGGTCAAAGATCACCTCTTAGCCGCCAGCTGAAGCTATAGAAATGGTAATAAGGCAACCTTTTTGCTAAGAAGATTGTAAATTGGAGAAATACCTGACAGGTCTCTTGCAGGAAAATCCCTTCCCCTTGTCTCCTCCCATTTAGCTCACCACCATGCCAGCAATTATGTGACTAACCCACTCATTTGTCTGCTGTCCATCACCTGACGTCAGTACCTTCCCTTTGATAAGGGAAGGTTCAAAAGGGCTCAATCATGAGCATCCAGGGGCTGTTGCCTTGCTCTTAAGCTTTAGGCCCCTATTTTGAGGATGTGAATCACCTCTTTTTAATTTAGTTTTTAAATAAACTATATTTCCTAATCTAACTTCTGTGCAATTCCTTGCATCTTTCATTTGGCATCAGATTGCACACCCCAATGGGCCTGACCTGACATTCTGGAGGCCCCACTGGGAGTGTGGCCTAACAGACAGGAGTTGCTTCTTAGGGATGAATAAAGAAAAGCCAATCAGGCTCGGTGGCTCAGCCTGTAATCCCAGTACTTTGGGAGGCTGAAGTGAATGGGTTGCCTGAGGCGGTGGATTCGAGACCCGAGACCACCTGGGCAACTTGGTGAGAACTCATCTCTACAATAAATAAAAAACTAGCTAGGTGTGGTAGCGCGCCTGTAGTTCCAGCTACTTGGAAGGCTGATGTGGAAGGATCGCAGGAGCCCAGCAGGAGGCTGCGGTGGCAGTGAGCATACCACTGCACTCCAGTCTGGGTGACAGAGTGAGACTCCAACTCAAAAAAAAAAGAAAAGCCATTATTTGAAATGTAAATTATCTCTGGTGAAGATGCTGTGAGTGTTGTTGAAATGACAACAAAGCATTTAGCATATTGCTTCAACTTGTTTGATAAAAGGCGGCAGCAGCAGGGTTTGAGAAGATTTACTTCAATTTTAAAAGAAGTTTTAAGGTGGGTAGAAAGACTTTCTGTGAATAAAATGCTATCAAACTGTCTTGCATATTACAAAGAAATCTTTCCGGAAAGATTGCCACTGATGTGGCAAACTTTACTGTTGTCTTATTTTAAGAAATTTACACAGCCACTCCAGTTTTCAGCAACCACCACCCTGATCAGTCAGCAGCCATCAATGCTGAAGCAAGACCATCCCAAGCGAAAAGACTGTAACTCATTGAAGACTCAGCTGATCATTAGTATTTTTAGTAATAATTTAAAAATTAGATATGTACATATATACACTGTTTTTTCAGGCATAATGCAATTACACACTTACTAGACTATAGTATAGACCAAACATAACTTTGTATGCACTGGAAGAGCAAAAACTTCATCTGACTTGCTGTATTGTGATATTTGCTTTTTTGCAGCACTTGCTTTTTGGCAGTTGTCTGGATCTGAACCTGCATTATCTCTATGGTATGTCTATATAAAAAAATGCTGCTTTGACCTATTCCTGTTGAAAGATGAGCTGATTTACATGGGTGAATCTCCAGAACGTAATTCAGATAATGAAAATTTATTTGAAAATATTGATACATTAAAAGCTTTCCACACAGCTCGTTGCACCTGTTAAGCATTGTATGAAAGATATAATTTGTTGTTCTTTTTGATAACTCAGGAATATCATCATGAACCCCATCTATGGGGTGGTGATACATTCTAGGCACTCAAGTATGTAGCTTCCTTCCTGCTGATAACTCTTATTTCCCTTCCCTAATTATAGTTATTATTTCTCCTTTTGTCATGTTATCTGTGAATCTGACCACAAAACTTTATATTTTTCTTAGCAATAAATGACTTCGTTTTCAAGCACAATGGGGAAAAAATAAACAAACTAAATACATTCTGTGCTCAAGCGTGTGCCATTTCAAATGCCTTCCATAAGCCATCGTATTCATCCTTCAGTTTGATTCTGTTAGATATGTATTTTTAACTTCATTATATTTCATTAAATAGAGATTCTCATAAAATATTTGGCCTATAACTAAGGATATTGAATAAGAACCCTCCCAACAAGAAAAGCCCAGTTCCAGATGACTTTACTGGTGTGTTCTACTAAATTTTTTTAAAAGAATTAATGCAAATCTTTCTCAATCTCCTCCAAAAAATTGAAGAAGATGGAACACTTCCAAATTCATTTTGTGAGGTTGGCATCACCCTGATACCAAAGCCAGACAGAAAACACAAGAAAAAAAAAACTATAGGTCAATATTTCTAATGAACATAGATATAAAAATCCTCCAAAAATACTAGGAAGCCAGATTCACTAGCACATTAAAAGGATCATACTCCATAACCAAGTGGGGTATATCTCTGTGAGCAAAATGGCTGAACATAAAAAATTAATGAATGTAATCTACCACATTAATTAAATGAAGGATTAAAAAAACCACATGATTATCTTCATAGATGCAGAAAAAAAATTTGACAAACTTCAGACCCTTTTATGAGAAAAATTTGAACAAACTAGAAATAGAAGAAATACACCTTAATATAATACATTCCATATATGAAAAGTCCACAACTAACATTGTATTCATCAATAAAAAAATTGAAAGATTTTCCTCAGAGATTTGGAATAATTTTTGACACTGATTCAGCATAGCAGTCAGACAAGAGAAAATAAATAAAAGACATGCAAATCAGAAACAATAAACTAAAATGATCTGTGTGCAGATAACGTGCTCTTATATGCAGAAAACCCTAAAGACCACATACACACACACACACACACACACACACACACACACACACACACTGTTAAAACTAATAAACACATTCAGTAAAGTTGCTGGATACAAAGTCATCACACAAAAATGGAGTTGCCTTTCCATATACTAACAACAAACTATCTGGAAAGGAAATTTAAAAAAAAATTCAATTTGTAATAGAATCACAAATAATAAAATACTTAGAATTAAATTTAACTAAGGAAATGAGAGACTTCTACACTGAAAACTATAAAATATTGATGAAATAAATTAAAGAAGACACAAATAAATGAAAAGATTTCCTATATACATAAATCAGAAGACTTAACATTGTTAAATTTCATATGCTACCCAAAGAAATCTACAGATTCAATGCAAATTCTATCAAAACCCCATTGGCATTTTTTTTTTTTTGAGTTGGAGTCTTACTCTGTCGCCCAGACTGGAGTGCAGTGGCTCCTCCCGGCCACCCCAGCCTCGACCTGCTGGGCTCCAGCGATCCTTCCGACTCAGCCTTCCAAGGAGCCAGAATTACAGGCATGCACTACCACGCCCGGCTGATTTTTTGATTTATTTTAGAGATGAGGTCTCACTGCCCAGGTGGGTCTCAAACCTGCGGGCTCAGGCAATCCACTCACCTCAGCCTCCCAAAGGCGTGGGATTACAGGCTGAGCCACCGAGCCCGGCAGCATTTTTTACAGAAATAGACAAAAAATTTTGAAGTTTATATGGTACAACAAAGGCCCCTAATTAGCCTATTAAGTCAAAATCCCATAGGGGTGTCTGCAATCTGGTTCTGTGTAAAAGATGGAAAGAATTGCACAGAAGTTAGATTAGAAAACATAGTTTATTTAGAAAGTAAATTAGAGAGAGAGAGGAGATTCACCTCCCTGATATAAGGGAGGATGTTAAAGCTTAGGAAAAGATGAACTGGCCATCGATTGATAAACATATGCCTGGTCAATGCTTAACAAAAATAATGGCAAATGGCTGCTTGAGGTTTTGAATGCTTTTAAACCTTCCCTTTGATAGAGACAGATCATTCAGGTGATTGCGTGGTGGTCTGTTTCACGTCATCATGAAGGGGACAGGTGAGCACATGTACTGATGTCAGGTGATAGATGGCAGGCAGATGGGTGAGCTAGTCCACCTGACTGCTGTCATGGTGATGGGGTGTGTGTCACCGAGGGTCACAAGGGCTGATTAGGTTAACTTGCTTCTTATACAAATACTTAGAAGAGAAAAGCTGTCTAGTACAAAACAAGCTACCTGAGTGGGTTGTAAAACAATTTTCAGTAGCTACCCCTCTGAGAATGTTAAGAGACTAAGACAGAACTAGGCAGTGTTAAAATGGCTGCTCTTTAGCTTAAGATTATTCCATTAAATATTTCCACTTTGGCATTACCTTTTCATAGCCAAAACAATCTTGAGATGGGAGAACAAAACTAGAGCATCAAACTTTTGGGTTTCAAATGATTACAAAGCTACAATAATTAAACCAATATGGTACTGGCATATTAGACCATTGGAGGAAAATAGAGAGCCCAGAAATAAACCCACACATATACTGTCAAATCATCTTTGAGAAGAATGCCACAAATATTCAATGAAGGAAAAATAGTCTCTTAAACAACTGACGTTAGGACAACTGAATATCTACCTGCAAAAGAATAGAATTGGACCTTTATTATTTGTTAACAAAACAAAATAAACTCTGCAAAATATTTCAAGGAGGTGTATTCTGAGCCAGTATGAATGACCTTGGCCTGGGGATCAGTCTCAAAAAGCCCTGAAAAAGTCTGCTTAAGGAGTTTGGTTTACAGTTCAATTTTATATATTGTATGGAAACCAGATTTACAGGCAAAGAAATTAATCACAACATGGAAGGAATACATTGTCTCATCATGAAAAGGCAGGACTTCTTGAAGCAGGGGTTTATAACTGATAGTTAGGTTCTTTTGTTGACCAATAATTGAGAAAATTAAGCAATTATCTAGACTGAAAAGAACTCCTTAAGACTAAGAAGGTTTGGCAGGCAAAAGCCCTTGATATGTAGATGAAACTTTATAGGTAAGAGCACTCAGAGAGACTAGATGGTAAATGTCTCTTTTTAAATCAGGGCAAGACATAGAAAAGTAAGGCCTGGTTACATTTATGAAGATTCTCTACAAATGCAAATTTCCCCCACAAAGACAGCTTTGCAGGGCCATTTCAAAAATTTTCTGAAGCAAAGCCTCAATTTCTCAATCAACTCATCTTTGACAAAGCCTCCACCAACAACCACTGGGGAGAGAAGAACCTATTCAGTAAATGGTGCTGGGAAAACTGGCTGACCACATGCAGAAGGTTGAAACAGGACCCCTACCGATCCCCATACACAAAAATTAACTCTAAATGGATTAAACACCTAAACATAAAACCTCAAACTATAAGAATCTTAGAAAATGCAGGAGACACCCTTATGGAAATAGGAACTGGGAACCAATTCCTACTCAGAACCCTAAAGGTCAGTACCTTAAGAAATAAGATAGATAAGTGGGACTTCATCAAATTAACGAGCTTCTGCAAAGAAGAGAAACCATCAAGAGAGCAGGGAGACAGCCCACGGAATGGGAAAAAGTATTTGCCAACTGTGTATCTGACAAAGACCTAACATCTAGGATTTACAAGGAACTCAAACGCACCAAAAGGAAAAAAACAAACAACCCCTTTAAAAAGTGGGTAAAAGGCATGAATAGACACTTCTCAAAAGAAGATATACAGGCAGCCAACAGACACATGAAAAAGTGCTCAGCATCACTCATCATCAGAGAAATGCAAATCAAAACCACATTGAGATACCACTTAACCCCTGTAAGAATGTCCATCGTTAATAAAACAAACAACAGATGCTGGTGAGGATGTGGAGAAAAAGGAACACTTCTACACTGCTGGTGGGAATGCAGACTAGTACATCCTCTTTGGAAGACAGTGTGGCGATTTCTGAAAGAACTAGAAATGGACTTTCCATATGACCCAGCAATTCCCCTATTGGGAATATACCAAGAGGAAATCAAATTATTCTACAAAGAGGATACCTGCACACGTATGTTTGTTGCAGCTCTATTCACAATAGCAAAAACATGGAACCAACCATGTTGCCTATCGAAGCTGGACTGAATTAAAAAAATGTGTGATACGTATGCACAATGGAATATTATGCAGCCATAAAGAAGTACAAATATATGGACCTTGCAGCAACCTGGATGAATTTGGAGTCGCTCATACTCAGTGATTTATCACAGAAACAAAGAACAGAGTTCCATATGTTCTCACTCATAAGAGGAACTTGAACAATTATAATGCTATAAGAAAGCAATTGGCAGTAATGGGAAACTGTTGGGGGGGGTTGGGATTGGCAGTTGAGGGAAACTGCTAGGGGAGGGAGGGGCATACCTCATTAACAGGGGTACCTGCATGATCAAAGTTTGTATATCTAACCCTGAATTGTACTGCATATCGTTATAATAAAAATTAAAAAAATATATATTAAATGTTAGAGATTAGGAATACAGTTAAATGATGTGAAAAAATGCTTATCGGTTATCCTTTAAATGTTATAGATGAATAGTATGTTATGACTGCAATCTTTTAGTGGAAATCATATTTTTATGTAAAAATTAAAAATATACATATTAATTAAAAGTGTAAAAATGTGCCAGGCTCTGTGGCTCAGCCTGTAATCCCGTGCTTTGGGAGGCTGAGGTGAATGGATTGCCTGAACCCGCGGGTTCGAGACCCGCCTGGGCAACTTCGCGAGACCTCATCTCTACAATAAATTTTTAAAAATTGCTGGGCGTGGTAGCACGCGCCTGTAGTCCCGGCTACTTGGAAGGCTGAGGCAGAAGGATCGCTGGAGCCCAGCAGGTCGAGGCTGCATGGCCGAGAGTGGCCACTGCACTCCAGTCTGGGTGACAGAGTGAGATACCAACTCAAAAAAAAAAAAAGTGTAAAAATGTGGGAAAAAAAAGCAAATTTCCTCCACAAAGACTCTTTGCAGGGCCATTTCAAAATATGTCAAATAAATATATTTTGGGGTAAAATATTTTAATTTCCTTCAGAGTCTACTATCTGTCATGTGATTCTATACCAGAGTCAGGTTAGAAATTAAGTCATATAATTCCAGAATAATTAAAAAAAACTCATTTAATTAGATTTTATGGTTCATAAGTTATGACTTTACCCTTGTTTTGTATGGCGTTAGGTCTTATTTGTAATTTGGTATTTTATTGCCCCAAAGTGTCTATTTTGTCATTATGATGATCTCTATTTTAGTCTAAGCTGCAAAGGGAGGGAGTATAGCAAGGCATAACCAACCTCACTTGCCATAACGGCCGAAAATTTAGCTTTCAGCTTTCCCTGGGGTCACCTAGGCCAAGCAGGGGTTCATTAAGTCTGTTGGGGGGGGTTAGAATTTTGGTTTTGGTTTACATATCATACAGAAAAATCAACCCAAAATGGAGTAAAGGCTTAAGTATAAAACCTGAAACTGTAAAACTCCTAAATGTAAAACCTCAAACCATAAGAACCTTAGAAAATGAAGGACATACCCTCGTGGAAATTGGAACTGGCATCCAATTCCTGAACAAAACCCAAAACCCACAGGCCATAAGAGATAAGATAGACAAATGGGACCTCATTAAACTGACAAGCTTCTGCAAAGCCAAAGAAACCATCAAGAGAGCAAGGAGACAGCCTACAGACTGGGAAAAAGTATTTGCCAACTCCAGGTCTGACAAAGGCTTAACATCTTGGATCTACAAGGAACTCAAATGTGCTGAAAAGAAAAACCAAACAACCCCATTATAAAATGGGCAAAAGATATGAACAGATACTTCTCAAAGGAAGACATCCGAGCAACCAACAGACACATGAAAAAATGTTCAACCTCACTAATCATCAGGGAGATGCAAATCAAAACCCTCATGGAGATACCACCTAACTCCAGTCAGAATGGCAATTATCAATAACTCAGAAAATAATAGCTGCTGGAGAGGGTGTGGTGAAAAGGGAACACTTCTACACTGTTGGTGGGAGTGCAAACTAGTACAAATTCTGTGGAAAATAGTATGGTGATTCCTAAAAGCTCTAAATATTGACCTACCATATGACCCCGCAATCCCTCTGCTGGGAATATACCCTGAAGAACTCAAATCACACTATAGAAAAGATACCTGCACGCGTATGTTTATCGCAGCATTGTTCACAATAGCAAGAACCAGGAAGCAACCATGCTGTCCATCAAAAGAGGACTGGATTAAAAAAATGTGGTACATATACACGATGGAATACTACACAGCCATAAAAAAGAACAAAATCACGAATTTCGCTTCAACCTGGATGGAACTAGAGTCTATAATACTGAGTGACCTCTCCCAGAAACAAAGATCTGAGTATCACATGTTCTCACTCATATAGTGGACCTTGAACATCCAATGTAATACTATAAGAAAATGACTGACAGTGGTGGGAAACTGTGGGGGGGGAAGGGAGATGGGATTAATGGTAGTAAATATCTGTCTGGGGATGGGGAGACACCTGTTATCAACAAGGGTGCCTGAACAAAGCATATTTGTATACCTAACCCTTAACTGTACGTCACAATATCATAATAAAAAATATTGATTAAAAAATAAATAAATAAAAAATACAAAAACTCCTAGACGAAAATATGAGAAAAATCCCCATAGGACTGGTCTTGGAAATGATTTCTTGAATGTGACATCAAAAGCACAAAAGCACAGGCAACAAAAAGCAAAAATAGTCAAATGGGACTACATTCAGCTAAAATACTTCTGAAATGCAGCCTAAGAAATGAGAAAACATATTTGCAAACCATATATTTGATAAAGGGTTAACATCCAAAATACGCAAGGAACTCTTTCAATTCCATGGGGGGGGGAACCTGACTGAAAAATGAGCAATGAACTAAAATACAAATATCTCCAAAGAAGACAAATGACCCACATTTGTCAGAATGGCTATTACAATTTTTTAAAAATCAAAAGATAAGTTGTGGCAAGGATATGAAAAAATGAGAAATCTTGTACACTATTGGGTAGGCAAAATGGTACATCTGCTACCATAAACAGTGTGGAGGTTCAGAGGGTCATAAAAAATTAAAATAGGCATAGCCATCCCACTTCTGAGTATATATCTGAAGGATGTAAAATTAGAGTTATTTTTTATTTTTAGAGTCAAGGTCTTGTTCTGTAGCCCAGACTGGAGTGCAGTGGCTCAATCATGGCTGACTGCAGCCTCAAACTCCTTGGCTCAGTCGATCCTCTTGCCTCAGTCTCCTAAGTAGCTGGGACTACAGGTGCACATCACCACACGTGGCTATTTGTTTGTTTTAAGGTAGAGAAGGGCCTCGCTAGGTTGTGAGGAACAAACTTAAACTTTTTCTTCTACTCAAATTCCTAACTAAAAGTCTTGAGGAGACACTGTCTGATAAGGACTCACCAAACAGGGTTTTACTTTCCTATTTTTTTTCCAACTTGACTCTGGCGTAACAGCACATAACAAGCAAAGAAAGATACCAAAGTAACTTACGGTCCTGAAAATTCTTCTTTTGTGGATTCCCAGACTCCGGGAACCTTGTAATACATTTATCTATCCTCCCTGAAGACTCACCTGTAGGACTTTATCTACATTTCAACAAGCCTAGAGTTTCCGCCCTTTGTCTCAGCAAAACATCTTATCTTCTGATAAAGAACTACATACTACTATTAAAGAAATCTTTGAATCTGCAACCTGAAAGCCCTGCTTGGAAATGTCCCTCCTTCCTGGGCCAAACTAAAGAAAATCTCACATGTATTCATTTACGGTTTTTGTAACTTTTCCCAACCCCAAACTGCATATAACCAAGCCTCAATATGGCCTCAATGGACACACTTTCTCAGACCTTCTGAGAACTGGCATTCTGTGCTTAAGTCCTCATGTTTGGCTCAAAAATAAATCATCTTAAGTATTTTACAGAGTTTAGGCATTTTTTGTCAACAGTTGCCCACACTGGTCTTGAACTCTTGGCCTCAAGTGATTCTTCTACCTCAGTTCCCCAAATTGCTGCGATTGCAGGTGTAAGTCACAAAGCCCAACCCCCAAGATCAGTATCTTTAGGAGACATTTACACTTCCATAGTCAACATATGGAAACAACTTAAATGTTTATTCATATAATATGAACCACAGAGCAAGACCTTGACTCTTAAAAAAGAAAAACTTGAATGTTTATTCATATAAGTGAATAAAGAAAATGTGGTATATACTTACAATGGAACATTATTCCTTCTTAAATATTAAAAAATCCTGTCAAATCTGACAACATGAACAAACCTTGAGAACATAATACTAAGGGAAATAAGCCAGCCACTGAAGACCAAACTGCATGATACCATTTATATGAGGTATAGAGAATAGTCAAATGTTTAGATGCAGAAAAAAGAGTGGTGGTTTCCAGGGGTTAGTGGAAGGAAGAGAAAAAGAGTTTCTGTTCAAAGTACGTAAGTTTTCAGATTCACAAGATAAATTCTAGAAATCTGCTAAACAACACTGTTCCTTCAGTTAATAATACCGTATTGTACACTTAAGAAATTCGTTTAGAGGGTAGGTCTGTGAGAAAAAAATTCACCTGTCCAAAATCAAGGATGAACATGGACACACAGGGTGCAGCAGAAGTGAAATTTTAATGGCAGTCTTGCAAGATCAGGTATCTGGTAGGCAGGCGCTCTTGAAACAGCTACAGCAAGTCATTTATTCTCTTGTGCACAGTCCCCCCCCCTCTCCTCATTGGCTGAGTGCTATGGGGTGTACAATTCTCCTGGATATTGCCTAAGTTTTATTGTTCCTCTATAAGGCATTCTTTGAACCCTTCTCTCTTTTCTTGCCTGTGAAAAAGGCCTGCCAAATGTCTTGAAGAGGGAGAAGAACTAGGAAGCAAAAATAGCAAAGGGCTGATGGCCAGTCACCATTTTAAGAAGTTGGGGTTTTGTTTGCTCAGGGACTTTCTGAGAAAGTGTACTTTTTGAGGTTGCCATATTGACAAGCTAATTAAGCAACTTTTATCAAACACTCCTTTGAAAATGAATCATTTAGTCTGTTTTTCTTACAAATTCCCACCTCTATTTTTTTTTGAGTTATTGATTCCATTTTCATTGATATTAAGGTGTTTTTGTTTCCTTTCAAATTGTCTTAATATCTGTTGACTTTCTTCATCATAGTCTGATTTAGTTTCCATTAGTATGAGGTTATTTTGGGCACAGGTCATGGGCATTTCCTTATTAATTGTGGCTTCTATGAGTCTCTGTGTCAGGTCTCTAACACAAGGAATAATGCAGCACCCTATTGCTGTTAGGATTCCTGCCACAATTATAAGGGAGTTTAGGACTGAGGCTACCGTTCTCCTCCATTGTGATCCATGATCCATGTGATCCATGTGGTCCATGATCCACGTGAACGGATCATCAATACCAGCATTTTCTGCCAATTCATTTGCCAAAGTTGTTAGTCCCTGCAAAGCATTAGTGATGGTCCCATCAGGGGCAGTATTGTTTGGGATGAATGTACAGCATTTTCCCATTAGTAAGACACAAACACCTCCTTTTTCTGTTAGAATCACATATAATGCAATTAGATTTTCCCTGCTGGTAGCATCTAGTTGACTAGCCACCCTTTGGAGGGCATCCCTAGTATAGTTAATAAACTTTTGCTGATTGTAAAAATGTAATTAATCCAATCTACATTTTTGTTGATGGTAGACCACCAGAGGAGTGTGAACTCAAATCTGGCAGCTATTTGGTTTCTGGCCTTAAATTCATTGGACACTTCTTTCAGGACCAATATTGAATCTGTATATACATTGGAGTCCAAGGATCCCTTCAATTCCTTTCGGTTTCAATGACAGGCGCTATTATCTTCAGTGATTTGATGGATGGTCTATGTGAATGGAATGGCCAACTGGGCTAGTGCACAAGTTCAGTGGGACAGCAACAGGTTAAGTAGGCTCCACCAAATATCTGTTTGTGGGATATGCAGGTTGGAGTAATTGTAATTCAGTTCACCAATGACATTTAGGACATGGGTACAGGTCAACAAGTCTTCTACAGGCTTTTCAAACTCTTCTCTCTGCCTTGAGAGGCAAGAGGAGTAATTCATTGCCCCTACAGAAAAGGAGGGGACTGTCCTTAGGTCTGAGCTCTGCAATGTAGGAAAGAGCAATGACAAACTCTTGCAGGTTTCATTGCCCCTTGGTATAGAGCCTTCATGCAATTCATCCCTGCAGGGACTGCATCCCATCCAAGAGGAAATGGAACACCTGCGCCTGAGGCCACTCTACAGAGCATGAGTAGCAATTGCTTTTGTTAAGCACGTACACAGAAAATATAACCCATTCTACGCAGGCATTGACATCTCCATATCCTGTCTCAATTTTAAAAGTTGGCCTTAAATCCTTGACTTCAATTATGGTCACTCTTTTGGGATCATTGTTAGGATGATCACGGTGATCTCTGGGACCTGAGGTTGGCTTAGGTCTATTGGAAATTTCATTTTTAACTAACCTGAGGACCAATCACTCCAGAGGGCCTTTTCCTGTAACATCTACTCCGAATCTGTATGTCCGAGTCACCACTCTTGGCACTTAATCTAGGTAATTGGGTTGCTAATAGCTAAAAGCCCATGGCTGCATTTTAGATTTTGGCAGACATCTAGCAGAATGCCTTTGGACAGGCGCATTTTATTTTTGAGGAGTTTCATTGATTCTCCCAGGGATAGCTGTCCATCTCTGAAACTGAGTAGTCCACCATACATTATTCCAGCCTGCACAGGGATTGTTTATAAAATAACTCAGAAAAGGGAAGAAGTGCTTGTCTGCCTGTGATAGTTGTCTCTGTTTTTCTAGGCTCCCACAAGACAGAACTTGGCATGCCTCAAATCTGATAATTTGAGGTGATGTCGTCTTGGTTATATTAATTACTAAGCTAGTAGAAAAACCCTCTATTCTCTGTCTAGTGGCAATCCACCCAAGCCATATTATTTCAGAAAGAAGGGATTCATTTAACATATCCATTTTTTAAAGTTACTTTTAGGGGCTTCTCAGGTGACCTGTGTACTTCCCATTGATCTTTAGTTTCTTTTTGGTCTATTAATTCTTTAACTCAGGTATAGTGAGTACTTGGTAGGGGTCCTTCCATGTCCTTATGAGTACAAGGTCACCAGGAAGAAAGTGATGAACAGCAAACTCAAAAGGCGGGGTCTGGGCAAGGAGTCCCTTTAACCTGAGGGATGATAAAGTGGAAGATACGGTTAGTATATAGTTTCTCAGAAATTGGTCTTAGTTTCCATAGTGGAAAGATCTGTAGTTTTACCTAGATATGGGAGCCTATATAATAATTCAAAGGGAGATAAACTCATATTCTTTCATGGGACCATTCTAATTCTGAGAAGTGCAATTGGGAGGCATTTTATCCAGTGTTATTGGGAGGCATTTTATCCAGTGTAATTTAGTTTCTTTCTTTTTTTTTTTTGAGTTGGAGTCTCACTCTGTTGTCCAGACTGGAGTGCAGTGGCACCCTCCTGGCCACCGCAGCCTCAACCTGCTGGGCTCTGGTGATCTTCTTGCCGCAGCCTTCCAAGTAGACAGAACTACAAGTGTGTGCTACCACTCCCAGCTAACTTTTTATTTATTGTAGAGACGAGGTCTCACCAAGTTGCCCAGGTGGGTCTTGAACCCTCAGGCTCAGGCAATCCACTCGTCTCAGCCTCCCAAAGTGCTGGGATTACAGGCTGAGCCACCAGGCCTGGCCAGTGTAATTTCGTTTCTAACATTAATTTAGCAATATGGTTTTTGAGGGTCTGATTCATTCTTTCTATTTTTCCAGAAGAAGGAGGGTGCCAGGGAGTGTGGTAATCCACTGAATTTGTAAACTTTTTATTACCCCCTGCAATGCTTGTGATATAAAATGGCTTCCATTATCTGAATCTACATTTTCTACCCGTCCAAATCTGGGTATAATTTATTCCAGAATTACCTTGATTACAGACCCTTCTGTAACAGCTGTGAGTGGGAAAGCCTCCACTCAACCAGAAAGGTGATCCATGATTACCAACAAGTACTCTAATTTCCCCATCCTTGGCATTTTAGTGAAATCCACTTGGATGCTTTGTAATGGTCTCAAACCTGAAGGACTTCCTCCTACAGCTTGTTTTCAGATTGCCCTTTTGTTGATTCTTTGGCAGGTTATACAACCTCTGCATACCTGTTTAGCTGTAGAATAGATGCCTATGCATCCATAGGTTTTTAATATGGCATCACACATGACCTGGGGACCCCAGTGTCTACTCTTATGTAGCATAGTCATCAATTCCCTCGTTATGGGCTTGTTAGTGATCTCCCTCCCATCCAGGAGGAAGTACTGTCCATCTCCATTCTGATCGACTCCTAGCTTATTTAATTTTTCCTCTTCTTCTCTAGTGAACTGGGGTCCTAGTACCATTGTAGGGATGTTGGGAATTAGACTTAAGAGTTTGACCTTTTCTTCTAGAGCAGCCTGTTTCACGACTTCATCTGTAAGCCTATTTCCTGTAGCCTCCAGGGTGTTTCCCTTTTGGTGACCGTTTACATGTACCACTGCTATTTCAGTTGGGAGCAAGAGACTTTTAGGACCTCTTTGATTAATTCTCCATGTATTCATTATTTTCCCTTACTGTTTATGAGGCCTCGCTCTGTCCAAATTTTTCCAAAGATATGTACCACCCCAAAGACATACTTGGAGTCAGTGTAGATGGTACCTTCCCATTTCACAAGAAAATTTAGGGCACGGTTGAGGGTACGTAATTCACAGGTTGACTCCCATAAATGACTGCATATCCATTGTAGCTTTTCCCTTCTATTACTTAGGAGGACCCATCTATGAACAGCCTAGCTCCATCATGTAATGGGACTTCTTGTGTCCGGTCTGATTTTGGTTTGATATTCAATGATGTCTAGACAATCACGGTCTAATGTCCCCTGGTTTCCTTCTCCCTTCCGTAAGAAACTAGCTGGATTCAAACAAGTGTCTGTTGTTAAGACCAAGTCATCCTTTTCTAATAGCATAGCCTCATATTTTAGGATTCGGGAATCAGTCAGCCATCTCCCTGTTTTCTGATTAAGTATGGTCCTGACTTAATGGTGAGTACTGACTATTAGGGCTCCTCCAAATGTCTGTTTCCTTCTTTCTTCAATCAATAGGGCAGTGCCTGCCACTGCTTGAACATATTCAGGTCACCCTGAGAGGGTTGGGGTTGAGGAATTTAGAGACAAATGTGGCAGGCTGTCTTTTTCCTCCCCAAGTCTGGGAAAGTACCCCTGGGGCCACACCTTGATCTAGTGTGACAAACAAGTAGAATGGTTTATCTGAGGATGGGGGTTTATTCACTCAAGACTGGTGCTGTAATAAGGGCCCATTTTAATTCCTCTACAGTCTGTTCTTCTTCTGGCGACCATTGTAAGGGGTCAGGTTCTTTCTAACAATTTAAAATATAAAATTTTTGTTCTCTGGGCATAAGATTCGATTCACAGCTGACAGTAGCCAATTAACCCTAAAAATTGTTCTGAGGTTCCTTTTTGGTTTGGGGCAGGGTCAAATTTATTATGCCAGTTATTCTTTCTGGGTTTATTCTTCTTTTTCCCTCACTAATTGAATGCCCTAGATATGTAACCTCTTTTTCTACAAATTGCAATTTATTCCTGGAAACTTGCAATCCCTTTTAGTCTCTGATACTTCATTCTTTTTCTTTCTGGAGACTAATGTCATCCGCATATTGCAACAGCTGGGTTCCTGCCATAGGCTGAAATTCCTCCAGGACAGTTTATAAAATCTGACCAAATAAATTCGGGGCTTCAGTGAAGCCCTGGGGAAGTACCATCCAGCATTGGTGCTGTTTTCTTCCAGTTACAGGATTCTCCCATTTAAATGTAAAGAGATCTTTTGGGGTCTAAAGGACATGCCCAAAATGCATCTTTTAAGCCCACCACACCGAACCATGTATGTTCATAGGGAATTTTGCTGAGGAGAGTGTAGGGGTTAGGGTCCACAGGGTGTTGGGCCAGAGAATGTGATTAATAGCCCTTAGATCTTGTACTAACCGATAGGTCCCATCAGACATTATAACTTGGAGAATTGAGGTGTTATATGGTGACATACAGGACTCCAGGAATCCATCCTTATGAGGCCCTCAATCACTAGTTGCAGGCCTTGTCTACCCTTAGTGGGAATGGGGTATTGCCTCCTACAAATTATTTTCCCTATTTCATTCTAATTTTTAATGGGGTGACTTTTAGCCCACCCTCCCCTTATCTTCTTTAACCCATGGTGGCCAATTTTCCTCTTCTCTTCCTCAGATAGGAAGTCCCTCATCACCTTTATTTATCCCTTCTCTATTCCTAGTCCCAAGCTGAGCCTAACCATCAGGTCTCAACCCAAGAGGTTGAATGACCCCTCAATTTGTTCTGGCACCAATCTAAGTAGCATTTTCTCAAATATTGGAACCTGAAATCCTTCCCCTTTCCCCCCAGATATCAATAATTTTTCCCTAGAGGATTTTGTGCCCTTTGATTAAAATGTTAGGACAGAGTGAGCAGCCCCGAAATCAACCAAAAATGTAGTCTCTTCTCTCTCAAGTCCCACCTTTACTTTTATCAAGGGTTCCTGGTGGGACCTATTCAGAAGGAACCCCTGATCCCCTGATCCTCATCAAATATCGTGAGGGGTATCACCTTCTCTCCCTTCTTCCATTCTGGACATTCTCTCTTAAAATGTCCTAGTTTTTCACATTTATAGCAACAGCTTACAATCCTAGGGTTTCTCCTCTGGGGTACCTTCCTTTTAATTTTCTGTTGAGCCTTTGCTTTTCCCCACCCCTTTTGAGTGGAGTCCTAATCTAATCTCCTCCTGACAACTTCTTCTTCCATGGAAACCAGAATTTTTGCTTTTTGTTACTGTTTTTCCTCTTCTCATCTTATGAAAACCTTTTGAGCATCTCTTAATAATTTTTTGATTGGTTTTTCATTCCATTCCCCAATCTCTCGTAATTTCTTAGTGATGTCTGGCCAACTTTTGGTTACAAACTTAACCTTCAATAGGCCCACCCTATAGGGTCCTTGGGGTCTAATCCAGAATATTTTCTCATCTGTTCTCTAAGTCTTTGTGAGAATGCTGTGGGAGTTTCCTCCCTTTCTTGCTGAATCTCAAATGCTTTTGTAACATTCTGTTATCCGGGAGTGGGAGTGGATTCCTTGATTCCTTTGATTATCAATTCCCTGAGGTCTTGCATTTGAGCTTGATCTCCAGGATAATTATTATCCCAGTTTGGGTTGGTATTTGGGAACTGTGCTTCTGCTGGTAAGACCCCTTGTCCAGGAGAGTGTTGCTTCTTCCAGGTAGTCCTAGCTGCTCTCCTAATAATCTCCCTTTCCTCTCCCATAGACAGGATATTCACAATGGACATCATCTCAGCCCAAGTGTAGAAACTGGGCCCTAGGAATTGTTCTAATTGTTCTGCTAAACCAAGGGGGCTTTGAGATGTGATTTCATCTCCTTTTTGAAACTCCTGACTTCAGAACTTGTAAGGGGAACATTTACAAATCTGATCTCTCCCTGTCCTTCAGGGACTTCTCGAAGGGGGATACTGGATGCCTGTTGTTTAGGAGGAATAGGGAAATTCTCTATAGCCTTCCTACATTGTTTCAATTCTTTTCTTAATGTGGGGAAGGTATTTAAAGGGGCTGTTGGTTCAATTCTCTCATGGTCTCTGGTCTGTTTCCCCCCATTCCTCCGATTCCTCTGTTGCCCTTTGAGTTTCTTGCTCCCTATTTAATGTAACATATGAAGGGGGCAGACAATCAAGGGGCTCCCAAGACTTTTCCTTAGACTCCCCTCTTTCTTTCCTTAGAGGGAACATAGGGCTTCAATACTGGTAACCAACAGAGGGTATAACTCATTTCTTCCTGTGAGGATGGGGTCTTCTCATTGACATACATAATCAAGGCGTGGCATATCCAGTTCACATCAGAACCAAATTTGGGCAAAAAGACTGAAAGTTTGTGAATTGGGTCTTTGGGCCAGATAAAACAACCATATTTAATCATTTTTCTTTTCTTCTTGTACTTGGTACAAGAGCTATCCCCCCAAAACCTCAACATTCTCCCCAATGGACTACCCAGGGGAATATCAGAGGGAGAATCCTTATTTCCCCCTCTCCTTGGTTCCTGATGCCTAGAATTTTTATTCCCCATTTGCAACTGGTCCCTGTACTTGAATTTCCCTAAACACTCAACCCCCCATACTAGAAGTTTCTTGCACACCCTGAGAATCACTTCATCTGCCTCCAACTGTTTCCCTCATGGGAGAGCAAAACCACAAATTGGGACTCTGCTCTTGCTTCATATCTAGGATACATCTCAGTCACACACACTTGACCTCTGAAATGCCCAACCACAAAGGCAGTATGTATAGTTCAATTTTTCTTATCTTGGCTTGTGCATGAAGTTGCCTGGTTGCTGAAGTGCCTACTTTCTCCCCTGTGTCGCTTCTGCTGTCTCTGGAGCAATAGTCTTAGGTATATTTGTGGTCTCATGAACAGCCCAGACAGTCAAGCAGAAAAGGCTGCCTGAAATCGAGTGAGGCATGTCTCCTCCTCTGCTGGGGTCTCCCTTCCACAGTCGCAGAATATCCCGGATGAGTTCCCAAATTGTGAGAAATAAACTAACCTGTCCAAAATCAAAGGATGGACATGGAGGCACAAAGTGCAGCAGAAGCGAGACTTTAATGGCAGTCTTGCAAGATCGGGTGTCTGGTAGGTAGGCACACCTGAAATAGTTACAGCAAGCAATTTATTCCCTAGTGCACAAGTCCTTCCCCCATCTCCTCATTGGCTGATTACTATGAGGTGTACGATCTTCCCAGATGTTGCCTGTTTTATCATTTCCTGTAAGGCTTTCTTTGTCCCCTTCTCTCTCCTGCAAAAAAGGCCTGAGGAGGGAGAAGAACCAGGAAGTAAAAAGAACAAAGGACGGATGACCAGCCACCGTTTTAAGAAGTTGGCATGGTTCTCCTGGGTTTTGTTTGTTCAGGGACTTTCTGGGAAAGTGTGTTTTGAGGTTGCCATACCTGCAAGCTAATTAAGCAACTTTTGTTAAGTAGTCCTTTGCAAATGAATCATTTAGTCTATTTTTCTTATAGAGCACATATTGTATTATCACCACACATACATACAACATACACACAAAAAGTATAGGGAAACAGAATACAGGAGAGATCAATCATAATTATATTAAAAGTGACATAATTGACTTGATTGCAATAGAAAATGCATAGGATTAGATATTGGTTGATTTCCATTCATTTGCTAAGTCTACTCATCAAACGTACATTGAGAATTTTTTTACAGTCAGATTCTGTGACTGGTGCTGGTATTAGAGATGAACATGTTACCAGCCTTGCTCTTCATGAAATAAAGTTTAATAAATATCACCAACCCAGAAAGGTTATACTTGAGATAATGTACAATAAGAGTCATAATACTGATGTACCACAAAGAGGGGAAAAAATTAAGGGGAACTTCTATTTTGAGATGAGGCTAGAAAAATTCTTTCATGAAAAAGGTCAGCTTTGAGTTTATTTTGCAGTAACAGGAACTGATCAAGTAGAAAACAGGGATAATAGGACACAGCATTTTAGTCTGCAGCAGCATGGAATTTTGTGCAAATGAGACAGACCTAGGGGACCTTAAGTCCCTGTCAAATGGGTGATTGTCAGTGCTCTGATCAGATCTCCTGGGTCTCTTTGACCATTCTCCTTACTTCTGCATGTGTTTTCTGGTAACACAGCACCTGCAACCCTTTTAGGATATGGGACAGAAGGAGATGTCTAAAAATTTGCATGTCCTGTCAGTCCTTAGCTAATGCCTGACTGATGCCAGAATGCAAAACCTTTAGACTCCAGTAAGTACAGGCTTTGAAGTATCATTTATACCTAGAGCACCTCTGCAAAATTGGGTTGAGGCCAGGACTTTCTCTGAAATCCCATCATTGCCTCACTTCTCCTCTCCTGTCATTATTCCCTGTCCCTTACCAATTTCTCCTGGGAGCACTTCCTTAATAAATAACCTGCATATTAATCCTTGGTTTAAGGTAAGTCTCTGAGCAACCCATCCACAGACAATGGAGAACTAACACCTGAGTTAGAAAGTTCCTACAGTCATTTTCAAAATCAAGTGAGATAATATACAATGGAGCTTTGCAATTATAAAACACTAGACAAATGCAAAGTATAGTTTATTACTGATAACTAATGTTCTGGTATTTTTAGCAATTGAAAGTGAGGGTTGTAGTTGCACTTCATTATTGAGGTTATCAGAATGAATTCATTATTCAGAAAGAATCATCCAACACCAACTATTAGGACTCAATACTTTTGAAGATGGCAATCCTTATTATTTTAGTAGATTACCTAGACCAAGGGTGAGTTTCTCAGGATACTGTGAAATGCCTGAAAAACTTAAAAATCAAACATCGAAAACTACTTTTTTTTTTAGATCATTTAAATAGTTTGCTTAGAGGTATCCTGATGATCCATTATGATTTCTTCTAATTCTTTGGTTATAAGGAAACCTTCATGAGTATGTCTGTGAAGATCGGAGGTAATATTGACCTACCCATTACAGTTTGGGTAGGTTTTTTTTTGTTTGTTTATTTGTTTTGTTTTAGATTTTAGTGACTGAAGAGTATGTAGAAAAGAAAAAAGACTTGTCAGACCAGTATTGAAGTACTAAATTTAGATTACATATAAAATATCCATAAAATACTACTTTAAAATGCTGTCTTTCAAGGAAAAGCAAAGACTGACATAACTTTTCTTTCCTTAGCATTTAATTAATGAATGAGTCTATTTGGGAATACTGATTTTATTAAGCTTTTTAAATTTTCTTTTTAGAGACAGGATCTCATTATGTTGTCCAGGCTGGACTTGAGTTCTTGTCTGCAAGTGATTTTCTTGCCTTATCCTCCTGAGTAGCTGGGACTATAATGCATGCCACCACAACCAGGGTTTTTTTTTTTTTTTAATGCCAGCAAAGGAAGAAAACTTTTAAGTGATTTGTGTAGCTTCAGACACCTCTGTTCTGTATTATTCTTTCCTAGGAGTAAGTGCTTTGTTGGAATCATTGATATGTGCATTATAATTTTAGGTACACTTGAGGAATCAAACACCGGGAACTACATAATCATTAAAACTTACTCCTTTTTGTCATGAAGCTGTTTACATTAGGTGATAGGATTCTTAATATGATCCACCTTCCTTTCCATAGTACACACACACGGCAAGTATACCAGGCAAGGATAATTTAACTATTAAGGAAATACATAGAATACACCAAAAAACGACCCCTTCTTCTTTTGGAAGCTTTCATTTTTCCTCCATAGTCCTGGAAATGCTGATCAAAGAAAACCAAATGCTTAAAAAAAAATTCCCATTTGAGACAAATGCTTCTTTCACCCCAAACTTCTGATAAGTACAGTTTTCTAGTGTCTTCTCTCTCTCTCTCTTTCTCTTGACTTAGTTTCATCCCAAAAGAATGACCCCACATTTTCTTTTTCTTTTTGGAATTCCTGCTAGTTTATAAAAAGGCTTTCCATGTTAGACAAATCTTTTGCGTTGACTCTAAAAACTGGTGTTAAGGTGATCTCCAGGATTAGTATTCTGAGATAAAGTCCTCAATACATTGTCAATCTTTTTTAAGCTATTACATAAATCCTGAGAAGTCCTGGTTAACACAGCTGAAACAAAAGTATTATTAGTGTCATATGTACAGTGATACTGAGTTGATGTTCTCTTTTCTTTCTGGACTTCTATGTGATTAGGAAAAAATTATAATTATTTTCTCTGAATGATTCCTCTCTGTTATGGGCTGAATTGTGTTGCCTCAAAATTTATATATTGAATTCCTAACTCACAGTACTTCAGAATGTGGCTGTATATGGTCTGACAATTGAGTTCATGAACATGCCACCGTGCACTTCTGTTGGCAGCACGGTGCAAACGACTAGGTAAGGCTCCATAACTTTGATATATCAGTATCTCACAGCTGTGTTCATTCTGATGTGTGGCAGTGACTTGCTGAGTGGTGTTCATTATTGTTCCATATTTGTGTGTGCTGTTGTGAGAGTGTGAGAGCTTGAATTAGAGCAATGAACAAACAACGCATTTCTTGCTAAACTTGGCAAGAGTTGAAGTGAAATCAGGGACGTGCTAGTAAAAGTTTATGGGGATGATGCCATGAAGAAAACAGCAGTGTACAAATGGATTAAAGGTTTTTCTGAGGGGAGAGAAAGCATCACTGATGAAGAGAGGCCAGGATGGTCAGGAATGGGCAGAACTGACAAAAACATTGCAAAACTTCATCCAATTGTGTGTCAAATTGCTGGCTGACTGTGAGAAACATAAATGTCGACAGAGAAGCAGGAAAATCCTAACTGAAAATCTTGGCATGAGAAAGGCGTGTGCAAAAATGGTCCTGAAGGAACTCTTGCATCATGACAATGCACTAGCTCACACAGCACTGTGAAGAAGGTTTTAACCAGTAAACAAATAACTGTATTAGAACAAACTCCCTACTCAACTGATATGGGCCCCAGTGAAGTTTTTTTAAACTCAGATATAAAGGAAATATTGAAAGGAAGACATTTTGGTGACACTCAGGACATCAAGGGTTATGTGACCACAGCTCAGAGGATCGTTCCAGAAAAAGAGTTCCAAAATTGCTTTGATGGGTGGACTAGGTGCGAACTTCCCAAGGAAAGTACTTCAAAGGTGACTGTAGTGATATTTGGTAATGAGGCATGGAGCGCTTTTTCTAGGATGCATTGGTGAACTTAATTGTCAGACCTTGTATTTGGAGATAAGGTCTTTAAAGAGGTAATTCGGTCTTTAAAGAGGTAGATAAGGTCATTAAGCACCTAATCCAATAAGATTAGGCCACAGACATATACACAGACAGAAGACCATGTGAGAACACAGAAAACTAAGGAGAGTGTCATCAGAAGGAAGCAATCCTGCTAGCACTTCAGTCACGGACTTCTAGCCTCCGTAACTGTCAGAAAGCAAATCTCGATAATTTAGGCCACCCAGTCTGTGGCACTTTGCCATGGCAGTCCCAGCAAATGAATACCACCTCCCTTCCACAGTCTTCATCCACTGACACTGTCTAAGAACCTGTTAGAGCTAGTGTTACAAGCCTTTATGGAGAAAAAACAAGGAGTGAGTTTGGATCTCAGAGTATCCTTTAGAGTTTTGTGATCTTTCACCCTTCAAACGTGTCCTCATCTTTCTCTTCTGCCCAGAGCCTCTGCCTGCTTCCTGCTCAATGAAATCTCACCTTCCTCTGTTTGAGAGCAGAGATAGTTAGAAAACAAATAGGCAGACAGGGTGAGTCCTGGCAATAAAGTACCAAACTTCCAGCAAGCCTCTGGGACTGAAGCACAAAGACTTGATTCCTTAACAAGCTCCATTGAAAGGCCCTCAGATTATAACAAAAACACTCACTTCCTAGAATTGAAAAACACACCACAATACCTCCAGCTGATTGGTGCTGAATACCAACCAATCAGCTCATTACTAGACCTCTACCTCCAGCTGGTTGATTCTTAGTACTGACCAACCATCACAGCTAGTGTTAACAAATCAGCTCACCGCTCATACCAGTCAATCAGCTGATCCTGGGACTATATAAGGACCTGGTTTTGACATACTCTTTCAGGTCCCCCCTGCATTGTGGGAGCTTTTCTGTCTTTTCTTTTTTTTAGAAAGCAGGATTTATCAAAAGGACAGAAAAGCTTCCACAGTGGGAGTGGACCCAAAGGGGTTGCCTCTCTGTCTTCTTAGTAAATCCTACTTTCTCACCTTCCAGTTGTCTGATTTATCTGGGAATGAGACTAGAACCTGGACTCTAAGAGTTGCTGAAATTCCTTGGAGCTGAAGAGCTAGGCCTACCCCAGAGGTTGGCTTGCCAACTGACAGAACCAGCTGGTAGAACCAGTGGAAGCCAGAGATCTGCCAGTGGAGTGAAGCTAGAAGTGAGACTGATGACAGGGAGAGAAGAGCTGCTGGGACTAGGAGATTAGGAGAAGAGATGAGACACTTCTGGGGACCTGGCTTGCCAGCTTATTGAGCTAACACTCATTGGGGCTTGGCTTACCAGCTCATAGAGCTAATAGCTGACCAGATTTCTAAAAAGTATCATGTTAACAAGTGGGATATACATAGACCTGGGTTTGATTTCTTGTTTTCAGATACTGGATATTTTTCATCCAATTACTTGTCATTTTATTGTTTGTTTGCTTACCTCTGAACTGGAAAAATTCATACCAGTCTCAAGGGCAGATTAAGTGAGAAAATCTGTGCAGAGTATCCAGCAGTGTATATTTAAAAAAAAAAAAAATCTCTCCTTCTTTCTCCTGCACCATCTCTTCCCTTCCAAAATTGTCAGAAGAGAAAGAAGGACAAACATTGACCTGAACCCTATGGGTCCCTTCAGACCTTATTTTTTTGTGGACTCAAGACAAGGTTGCCATCTGAAGGCATTTTCATTTCCCTTCTCATCTACTCTCAGTGATAATTTTCTCATGGATTTTGCATTAGAAATCTCAATTTTGAGCTGGGCGTGATGACTCAAGCCTATAATCCCAGCAATTTGGGAAGCTGAGATGAGAGAATTGCCTGAGTCCGCAGGTTTGGGCCCAGCCCAGGAAACTTGGTGAGCCCTTGTCTCTACAATAAATAAAAAAATTAGCTGGGCATGGTAACACATGCCTGTAGTTCCAGCTGCCTGGAAGGCTGAGGGGAAATGTCGCCTGAGCCCAACAGATCAACACCGGGGTGGCCGTGAGTATGCCATAGCACTCCAGCCTGGGCGACAGGGTGAAACTCCAATCAAAAAATATACATATATCAATTTTGTATATGTGCAGAAGAAACTCCCCTGCTGGATTATAAGAGGCTCAACTTTTAAGACTCCTTCGATTTCAATTTATGATGTCAGTTGCAGTTGAAGTGCTATACCAAGCACATTCCCTTCACCTCTGAAAGCCTGTATACTTCTTAGATTTTGTAGAAAGAGAGGTAAAACTTTCTAGTTATGGGTGCAAAGCTACAGCATCACTTAATACAGAATCATGGCTCTACGCTACCCTCCTTTACCTGTCAGACTCCCCACCACTAGGATGTAATCTCCATTAGAGCAGAGATTTTTTTTTTCATGTTGTTTTCTGTTGCATCTTTAGTCCCTAGAAGAGTGCCTAGCCTGTAGTAGGCTCTCTGTAAATCTTTACTGACTGACTGAATGAATAAATTTTCCCTCTTATCCCTGTGGATTTTCAGCCCTCATCCAACTCAATCCCCCCACATACCTTTCTCCAGCGCGGAACTCTGACTTTCACCAAAGCTGCCTTACCCTTCAAGCGGCTTAACCTGTTTCCCACTGCCCCAGCATATTTCCTTCTGTTTTATAGTCTTTTTCTTTTTTAATTTTAATTTTGACCAAATAGATGTTCTTTGTCCATATTTCATGGGGCAAACATCATATACGAAAAATAGTGATTTGCTGGGGACCAGCTCCAGCCAGGTTAAGGGTGCCCCAAAGGGTGGCATCGGCGATTGGGGGGAAGAAGAGAGAGAAAGAAAGAGACTGGACTCCAGTCTAGTGCAGAAGCGATGAGTGTTATTGGGAATTACAATGGGTCTTTTATACACAAAGTCAGATGTGGGAGGGGCGTCCCCTGCCCACCAGAAACCTTAATCCATGAAAACTTAATCAATGATTGCCTTTAAGCCTTTTTCATATGATAATCTTAAAATCCCATAACAAAGGATAACCTAATCCATGACTGATATTTCTATAAACCTTTTTCATCCTAAGATGATTGATTTATGCCAAGTTAAACAATTCTATAGAAGCTTAAGTATTTACTTTACAAACTAAAGTGGCCCATCCCAGAATGTTTGGAATGTGGCCCAGTCCAAAGTTCACAGTGGGCTACCTACAAGTAACCCAGCCACATTCTTTCAGCAAAATGGCTGTCTTTTAAAACTATATTCTACAATTTACACCTTCAATAAATCCTAAGATCATGACCCAGAAGCCTGTGACCAATACTAAGGCTCTTAGATGTGACACGAGTTTGAATTATAAGTTGTGTGAAAGCCAAAACTGCAGTTTGTGGAAGAATGGGAGCAATGAGCTTCTAAAGTTAGCTTGTGTTCGTCCCGATCTCAGAGTTTCTATGTTTTGAGCTCACAGGAGCTTAATCTGGTTAGTGCTGAGTAGAAAGGGGGAGGAAATGGGGTCAATAGCTCCCGAACGCATCCTAGTGGTCTCGGGGTCAACGGCCCTTCCTGATCCCTAATGCTCAGTGGGCCTCCGTGGCCGGCTCCCGACAGTGATTCCTACTTACCCCTGTTTGCTCACTCTCACTCTTCATCTTGTCACCAGCAGCTAATTCCTCCTTATTGGCTTCCTGGCATTTATTTTCATATCTTCAGTATTATATTTATGCGAGTGCCGTTGAGAGTAGCTTGTTTTCCCTCAGTAGCAAAATCAGTTTAGGAATTGGTGGTGAGTTTTAGAAACTTCGACAGCACCTTTACCTTGCCATACTATCCCCCATCACGATCATTTTCTTGAAATTCATTTTTACTGTGCCTTAGAGAAGTATGAGGTTGTGGTGGGTTGGAAACTAAAACGCAAACAAAAATGGGTCCTTCTGCACAGAGAGTCTGAGCAGCGCTATTCTCAGCTGCTGAACAACCGTGCTGGAGTCTGTCTTCTGGGTCATCCTGCAAGTCTCCTCACTTTCTGCGCCACGTGAGACTCCAGCTCCCACATACAAGGCCATTCTTCTTTTTCTTTTCTTTCAGTTGGTTGGCAGCCCATATTTACGCAGTAGATTCCTGATGAAAGGGTCAGAAGCATGAGAATAAATTCTTTTTAGGCACTGCTGGTTTGATATCTCAATGTAACTCACGAATAAGTGACAGTTCTAGTTCAAAAATCATTTTCACCAGTAATTTGATGATATCCATCATCTTCAAGCATGTACTAGTCTACTAAGAAGTTCAATGGTTTTCTTATTTCCAAAACTCAGTTTATGTCATTTATTTTTTTCTCCCTGAAACAGTCACAGATTTTTCTTTATCCTCACTGCTCTGAAATTTTGTAATTCAGTCAAACTTGTGTCTCTCAGTTCTAAGTCATTTTCTTTTATGTCATGTTACTTTCTCCCCACAGCTTTATGGTCTCTCTTTTCACCTAAAATTTCCTGTCGTTGCATACAGAAAATGTTGAATTGATGTTTTAATTTTTTTTTTAGATTTGTTCTCTCATTTTCCATGTATCATTTTGTTCTCCTTCCTGACTGTGCAGGCTGGGTTGGAGACAGAACCACCCTTCTCAAAGACTTTCAACCAATGCCCCAATTTCTAGCCCTTGTTTCACCCCACCTTCCATGGCATGTGTGAACATGTGATTCTAATTCTCAAGGCAAAACCATTTCAATTTTAGGAATTTAATGATTTGTTTTATAAAAGCATTCCTCTGTACAAAGACTTACATTTTTTATTTTTGCATTTTGCTGCACCAGTTTCTAATCCTTTACTTGCTTTACATATTGTAGCTTGAGGTAACAGATGTCGCAGTTTTATTGAAGTTGGAGATCCTGTTCTGTGTTCTCCTTGTCTCACTGAGGTAATTATAAGAAGGGGGAGTGCAAAAATTGTTTTTGCATGACCGTGAACCAGAAGTACCATTCTTTTATTTTATTTGAATTCAAATCAATATACCTTTCCTCCAAGAAACTTTCCTGAATGACTCATTTTCTCAACACTTCCTGTATCCTGTATGCCATTTCTCTCTCTCTATGTATATGTGTGTGTATACAGAAATATACTTTCAGGTTAGTAATACACTAAAACAATTTTATACCATTCTGGAGTTGTCTACTTGCAATTCAATTTATTCTTAAGCTCTTTGATAGTAGAATCAAGTCAACCCATAAACAAAGCAATGGCCAAGCTTTTCTGCAAACAGAGGACTCTATAACATCAAGTGATTCTACTGTGCAAGCAGATTTGGCGACCACTGACTAAAGAGGTATGTAGAATTAGAAGAGAAAATGGGTGAGGAGAGAACATTAGTAAAAGTATTGGCTGAAGAAGAGAAGCTGATTGAGGAGAATGTGAAGGGACTTTAGTGGAAGAGAACTGGGAAGCACAGTCTTCTGGAAAAGGGAGAAAGGAGAGGCAGAATGAAAGAAGAATCAACAAAATTATAAGGATGGACAAGTAACCACTGTATTTGGCATGTAAAAGGATTGAGTACAAGTTGGGCTCGGTGGCTCACCCTGTAATCCTGCACCTTTGGGAGGCTGAGGTGAGTGAATTGCCTGAGCCCATGGGTTCGAGACCCGCCTGGGCAGGTGAGACCTCATCGCTACAATAAAATAAAATAAAAAATTAGCCAGGCGTGGTAGCACACGCCTGTAATTCCGGCTACTCGGAAGGCTGAGGCGGAAGGATCGCCGGAGCCCAGCAGGTCGAGGCTGCGGTGGCCGGGAGCGGCCACTGCCCTCCAGCCTGGACGACAGAATGAGACTCCAACTGAAAAACAAAAGGATTGAGTACCTTTGCAAGGGCAATTACCCATAAAGGAAGGATGTTAGGACAATTTGAGAAAGAGATTTTTCAAAATCTTCCTACTTATTTGTAATAATCTAACTTATTCCTATATATGTATAATGTAAAATATATATGATATATTTAATTTGTTATAATATATTACATACAATAATATATATATTATTTTTCACAATAGGAATGCTTTCTTATTTGGAAAATCTTAAGAAAATTCTTATGTATAACCATTTTTTAGAAAGGTATAAGAATGACTATAGTAAAGCCAAAAAAAAAAAATTAGACAAATCCACTTCTTTCAGAAAAAACAAAAAAGGAGGTCATAGTGAGTTTATACAAGTAAGAAGGATGTGCAAATTGTCACCAGATGCTTTTCACTGGTTAGATGCCAGCAATTGAATAAGCTTCTCTTCTGCATCAGGGCATTTAAAGAGGTACTTTAGGTCTTTCAGGCCACCAGGAAGCCTGTTAATAAAAGACTGACCTAATGATGAAATGGCCTAAGTGGTATTAAGTATCAAGCTCTTAGAATGCTCAGTGCCTGAGAGATGAATAGCTGGGAGAACAGTTTAAGGCAAAAAGCTTTGGTCCATTGCCCATTGGCATAGACAACACAAGTTTAGAAATCCAATTTAAGGGACATTTCTTGTTTGAAGTTTATTGCTGTTGCCATTATAATTATTATTATATATTTCCCCCATGTTGAACTGATCACACTTGCCTGTGGATGACTATGTAGCCTGTGTATATTTTATTAGATACACTAACTTATAAACAACTCTCCCTGATAGACTGTAAGGCTATCAAGGGAAAGAATGATGTCTTCCGATTCTTTCATTAAGAGACCAAGAACAAAATGATCAATTAATAAAAATTCTTATTGTGAAAATCAGAAAAAAATCCCAAACAAGGATTTTAAATTTATTGAAGGCCATTGCCTTGCTAGACTCTGGTGTGGCCATGTGCTCTTTGAGCAATGGCTATCGCCATGCTTCCTGGCTTTGGCCCCTCCCCTACCTTGAGGAGGTCAATCTTTTCCCTCCCTTCTCTTTCTCTTTCTAATTTTCTTTTAAATAAACTTTTCTTTCTTTGCCTCTTAAGAAAATTTATTTGCAAATAACATTCCTTTCTTCAGAAAGGAAAGTTTTAAATTAAAGGCTCTGACTGACTTGATCCTAGTGCAGATTGGTGCTTTTAGGATTGCTATTTCTTAATCATTTCCCAAAATTCCTCAAAGTAATTTATAAGAACAGCCTTTTGACTTCTAGAGTGCAAAATAGCCACTGTGGTTTATGATTTTTCCATCTTTCCTCAAGGTACCTGAATGCTTCTGTTTCTTTTGATGGTAAAATAAGCAAGTTCCTATTGGCTGATAGCTGTGGCTCTATGAAATGAACCTTCAAGTTTAATAGTAATGGATACCGAACAAATGCAATATTCACACGTCTTAGAATACTCAGAAATGATGAATGAAAGACTTGAATATGTGGCTTAGGTTTTGAGTCACTTTCCCACATTTGGCTGTACTTTCTGTGAGACATGTGTTCAAAAGGAAAACTCACAAAGTTATGTTCCTTATAATATTTGCTCTGCCCAAGAAACATTTTGCAAATATACTTTAGCAGACATGTGACACATACCAAAACCAAATTCTAATCCTACTGCCAACAAAGCTTGGCCAATGCTTCTTCACACAGATGCACAATGTTTACACATAGCATACCTGATTGTTCCATCATCTACCCACAAAATACATTGCTTCTTCCACATAGACTGTAGTTTCCATGGCAACAGAGAGTTCATCTAACAATGAAAGCACACACAAGTAGATTTCCATTTCTACATGCCAAAAATCTAACCACCTTCTCCAGCCATAGAGCTTATGTTTCCCACCAGGAAGACAAGGCTAAGAATGAAGTACTACTAGTACTTTTTAAATTTAAATTTAAATTTCTAAATGTGTCAGTATAGTTTGGCGTTATCAAGAAGAAACTTTTATTTATCCAACTTTGGAGAGAGGTTACTAGGGATCATTTGGATATAGGCTTCAGATACATTATGGCTAACCCTGAGGGACACTAGTAATGCTGGGGGAGAGAAGATCCACTTTCTCCTACTACTAGCATCCCTTTGGTGAACTAAGTCTCCCGTTTTTTTTCTTTGTAGGCAAGTTTGTTGAAAATGGTCTGCACCTTCTCACTTTCCATATACTCCAGAACCCTATTACAATCTTTAGTTTTGTCTTGGAACTGCCCTTGCAAAGGCACTCAATCCTTTTACATGCCAAATACAGTGGTCGCATGTTCATCCTTATAATTTTGTTGATTCTCCTTTCATTCTGTCTCCTCCTTCTCCCTTTTTCAGAAAACTATGCTTCCCAGTTCTCTTCCACTATAAAGTCCCCTCGTATTCTCCTTGATAAGCTTCTCTTCTTCAGCCAATACTTTTAATAAGGTTCTCTCCTCATCCATTTTCTCTTCTAATTCTTCATATCTCTTTAGTCAGTGGTCGCCAAATCTGCTTGCACAGTAGAATCCCTTGATGTTACAAGAACTCCAAAGGCTGGGGTGGAGACAGAACCACCCCTCTCAGAGACTTTCAGCCCATACCCTAATTTCTAGCCCTTGCTTCACCCCACCTTCCATGGCATGTGTGAATGTGTGATTCCATTCTCAAGGCAAAACCATTTCAATTTTAGGAATTTAATGATTTGTCTTATAAAAGCCTTACAACAAAAAACTTACATCTTTTATTTTTGCATTTTGCTACACCAGTTTCTAATCCATTACTTGCTTTACATATTGTAGCTTGCGGTAACATGTCGCTAGTTTTATGAACTTGTAGATCCTGTTCTGTATTCTCCTTGTCTCATTGAGGTAATCATAAGAAGGGAGGGTGCAAAAATTGTCCCAGTGCAGTCCAGTCTCTGGGGACAAAATACAGGTATTGGTATATTTTGAAATTCTCCCAGTAGATTTCAAATGTGTAGACATGTTTGAGAAATCATAGCCCTAGTGTTTTCCCTTTCCTCTTAATTAACTCCAACTAGCTGATACTTAATATCTAGTCTTGTACCTTGTTTAGGATTAATCATGTCTGCGAAATATACTCAGTTACTACCTGAAATTTCTCAATCGTATCTGGTTATTTCAGAGTAAAATAAATAAAATCATCACCAGGATATTCAAAGCTCCCACAATTCAAGTTCTTCTTGCTGCTAAACTCTTTCTCACACAACTCTCTAGTCTTGCTCTAAGTTCCTGGCACATTCCTGCCCTTCTGCCTGGAATCGCCTTTCTCACTTGTCTCATTCCAACATGTCCATCCTCACTCGGTCTGGACATTGCCCTAATACCTCCTCCTCTCACCCACTCTGAGCATTATTGATTGCGGCTCTCAACCCACTTATATCTTTTTATTGACTTATCTTATAATAGATGATAATTTATCTGAGGGTATTTACTTTTTTACTTCTCTACTCAGAGTGCAGAGTGCCTTGAGCACACTGCATGTTCAGTGTTTGATGAATGAATAAATAAAATAATATGATAGTTGGGAATGTACGCATCAAAGCTGTGTTCAGAAAGGATTTTTATCAGATTTACTTCTTCAGGGAACAAGGAAAGTCATATAGAGCCACAGAGCTTTCCTGCAGGTGTCACGGCATTCTTCCCTTCCTCATGCTTGCTACTTGTTCATCTGGCAAATGAAGCATCTGGAAACCTTCATGACACTTGGGGATCACCCTGAACACCATTTTTAGCAACAGAATATCCAGCAAGAGCTTTCAACGAGCTGTTCCAACAGCTGGACATTATAAGCAACCACCTGCTAACAAGAGGCTTTGACAACTTTGGGGCCAGAAGGGGATAAGCAGGAAAATATTTAGCACAGAATGCCCTGATCACTTACCAAACAGATGCACGGTGTCTTGAAAAATTGATTCTGAATAAGATAAAAATTTGAACTGTTTCTACAACTATGCAGTTCTAAGTTAATCTTGAGATCATTATTTAAAAACTGACATGAAAGCTACAACTTAAAAATAAATTTGGGTGAATATTCCCTCTTTTGCATACTGTATCTTGGAACCACAAAAGAAGAAGGTCTAAAAGAAATTGTCATAATAAAAATATGCGCTTAATGACACCAATGGCAAGACAAAACAATAAGGAGAAATGAGGTGATGAGCGTCTTTTTCATTTGGACTTCATAAATCTCTTTTGCTTTTTATATCAGCATTACCAAACAAAATATTGAGTACTGAGAAGCTAAAATGCAAGTCACTTTTCCACAGTTATCTAGCAGAAAGCCTTCAGTATCAATTAACCAGCTGTTGTAAGGTCTACCAGTTATAGCATGCGCTGCCTTTTCAAATCTTTTCCTATTGTCGGTGGTAGAAAATGATACATACATTACAATCTCAGTCTTATTAAATTAATTTTATGTAGTTATGTCCAAAGATATCCAGAAAGACAGGAAGTTATTGTCACAAAAGAGGCATCCATTGGGAATACTGTGTCTAAGTAACATACACTGTGATTCAAGCTGGCTTTCTGGGCATGTGACTCAAGCCAGCACACAGGGTATTGCCCATGGAAGAGCTTTGCACTTGTTTTGATGTTCTACTGCTGCCATCTTGAAATTCTTGATGTTTGAACTGGGCTCCTCCCATTTTAATTTTTCCCTGGGCGCTGCAAATTATGCACCTGGTCCTGCCTGCGGATCTTCATTAAGCATTTTCTCTGAAATGTGTCTAAAATCAATAGCAAAGACAGCATTAATAGTGAAAGGAAGTTGTGGGTGGCAGCCTATTGCTATAGGGAGGCAGAGAGAGGATTAGCCCATCTATCTTACCTCTGTAGATGCAGATGGATCTCTGGCATTTTTGACATGACCTCATGGTGTCCTTTTTTATTCTCTGCATGCTGTTTTTTTGCCTGACAGAATTCCCAGGGATGATCTCTGTTTACAAGTGAATGGTTACTTCTTAGGGAAAATATTATAACTCAAAATGCCACAAATGTCATCAAAAGCTTCAGTCAGGTAATGGGATGCTTGAGGCTCACATATTGTAATACAGGTGGAAATAAATCATCTCTTTGCAGAGTTGATAGTGTGGTTCAGGGAGACTAAGTAATTTGCTGATTTCAAGGTAGACTGTCAGACTGAACGCATTGATGGATTTGCTCTTCAGTTTTTATTATGTTATTCTCAAAAAAATTTAAGCTAGTTCACAAAAGTATAATTAGATTCCTGGCATGAATGTATTAGCAAATTCTACTGACAATCACCTTTTCTCTTCATTTGTACCTATTTGGTAGAAATAGATATGTAACTGGCATATGGATCTCTAGATGGGATAGCAGAGAAAGAGAGACGAGATTTTTGCAGTTGAGACATTTACTGAATTTTCATAGAGTAAGACAGAGGTGTTTAGATAATAGACACTGAATTATTGTTTTGGCTTAAGAATCACTTTGGCTCAAATTGATGCAAGAATGGAAGGCAAACTTCTTATAATCTTATATTCTATCATCTTTTTCAGGTAATATGTGAAACTAGTCTAAACTTCCAAATATATGTAACTTTTAAACTAGATATTTTCAAAATCACCTTTATTTTTCTGTAAGTCCTATCAGGCTGATGTCCCAAAGAGACTCATGACTCAGCTGCCCATGAGACCACCTTCTCCACGTGAGAATGTGGAGAAAGTGGCTACCATGAGTCTTCCTCATCACACACGATGAAGGAAAAAATTCAGAGTATGGTAATGGTGACCCATAATATTTACTAAAAAAAAGAGCAGACTTTAACGTTTTGCTCTAAAAAGTTTATTTTAACAAAAATAACGAATAAATATCTGTTAAACGTGAGTGTGTAGGTGATGCAGCTATGTATGGTTCTCAAGAAATGGAAGAGGCAATGTTTTCAAATTGTACCTAATGGTAAAAGTCATCAAGATCCTTGGGAAAAATTCATATTGTCATGCCTATCCAGGATTACTAAATCAAGAGATTCTGACAAGTCGTCCAGGGGTCTGTATTACACCACTGCTATAATTCTTATGGTCAGGCAATTGTGGGGAAACATGCCTTAGGCAGTAGTTCTCCAGGAAACCACTGGAGGTGGTCTGCAACAGCTGGAGTGCTTGTTAAAACTGGGTTGCATGTTTCTTATTCATGCATTTGGGGAGTTGCATGAGAATTTGCATTTCTAGCAGGTTCGAAGGTGACTGCAGAGATCTTGGGGCAGAAAACACACACTGAGAACACTGGTTTTAGGGCCTATTGTGATGTTTGCTGTTTCGATGACTTCCAAGGTTCAGGTGGCCCCATGCCTAAGAGAGTCATACTCCTCTCTAGCCATGCCTCTTTCTGTCCCAATCCTTCATAACTTTCCACAAAAAATGATTGTGATGCTGCTCATAGGGTAGAGCCCAGCCTGATATCCGAAATCATGATGTCCCAGGGGATAAATATACCTTCAGTCAAAGTGTCAGTTCTTTCCTGAGTCCCAGAACACATAAAAAGTTATTGAGTATTTAAAGGAGTTGGGCTAGCTGGCTATCATGCTTGGATGCAGACAGAGTAAGAGGAGAGAGACAGTAATCCCAAAGAACATGGATGGTCTCCTAGGCTCGTAGATTCAGAATCTAGAGAAGCTTAGGTTTCTGACTGGATCAATCACTTCTTACATTTTTTTCTCAGAATGAGACTGAGAGGAATATGAGGAATATATTTTCTGGTAAGAAAAAGAGAACTGAGGAAGTAGAAAGGGAGATACAAAATGGACATGTACGTGCATGTATGTGTGTGTGTGTGTGTGTGTGTGTGTGTGTGTGTACATGTGTATACGCAGGCAGGAAGTATGATGTATGATTTCTCATGTGTGAACATGGCAAGATGGTGCCAACCCTACTGGCCAAGCCAGATCTGGAAAGCTTTTGATTGTGTTTTTCTTCTAAGTTTTCCCTTTCATCTATGATTAAGTTTGCCTACAGATTTATTGTTCTGATTTAGGACACTTTCATTTGAGATCTCATCTATCATTGCCACTAACCATAGGGAACCTTGCCCTCTCTTCAAGTTGCTTCTATGAACCTTGCCCTTGTTAAGCAAGTCTTCATTCTTAATAATAATGTGAGTGGTATTAAAACAAAATAAAAAGACCTGTTATCTATTTCAGAGTTCTAAACAGTTCTTATAGGTTAATTTTTAGATGATGAAGTTTTCAATCTACCTACAAAAGGTTTTATTTCCGTGGCTACAAATATGCTTCCAAGGGAAAGTATAAAAAGCCAAAGAGCAGTCAGACAAATATTTTGCTTAGGCATCATTTTTGTCCTGTGGTTATTCTGGAAGCTAAACAGATGTTTATTGTACAAATATAGAATGACCTGCATAACTCCCTTTCAGCTCTCTGACTCCTTAGTAATGTGACAATTCGAAAGAGAAGGCAACAGCAAGCATAAAGTTAATCAAAAAAAAAAAAACAAAAAAACAAGCATCTCTAGTCATTGCCAGCAACACATTTTCATTGCTTTTCTTCATCTGAGAATGTTTTTATTTCTCCTTCACTCCTGAAAGGATATTTTCCCCAGATATAGTACTTGCAGCTGACAGTTCTTTTCTTTCAGTATTTGAAAACTGCTGTGCCACTTCCTTTTGGCCTCCACAGTTTCTGATGAGAAATTCACTATCATTTGAATTGGTGTCCTATGAATAATGTGTCATTTCTCCCTGGTTGCTTTCAAGGTTTTTAATTTGTCTTCAGTTTACTTTGTAGAAGCTTAATTACAATGGTATGGTTATCTTTGGGTTTACTGTATTTGAGGTTTTCTGCATTTCTTTTTTGTTGTTTTTTTTTTCTTTTTCTTTTTTTGCGTGATCACAGCTCACTGTAGTCTCAACTTCTTGGGCTTGGGTGAGATCCTTCTGCCTCAGCCTTTCAAGTAGTTGGGATTACAGGCATGCACTGCCAAACCTGGCTATTTTTTTAATTTTGCTTATATTGAGGTCTTGCTATGTTGCCCAGGCTGTTCTCGAATTCCTACATTCAAGCAGTTCTCCTGCTTCAGCTTTCCAAGGTGCTGCAGGCTCAAGCCACCGCCCTCTGCTTTCTAAGTTTCTTGAATGTGTAGGTTTCATATATATCTTTCACCACATCTGGGACTTTTTCATCATTTAAAAAAATATTTTTTCAGTCTCAAACTCTTTTTCCTCCCATAATGAGACTTATAATAGCAATATCTCTTTCTCTTCTCTTTATGGGACTCTGAAAATACCAATATGTGAACTCTTTTTCATTGTCCCACTGGTCCCCAAGACCCTATTCATTTTTATTCAGTCTGCTTTCTCTCTGTTGCTCAGACGGGGTGAAGTCTATTGATTTGTCTTCAAATTTACCGATTCTATTCTCTGTCATCTTCACTCTACTATTGAGTTCATCTAGGAAAATTTTTTCTTTTGATAATTATATTTTTAGTTCTATAATTTTCATTTGGTTCTTTTTTGTAGTTTTAATTTCTTTATAGAGATTTTCTATTATTTGTTTCAAAAGAGTGTGTAATTGTTCGTTAAAGCATTTTTATGACAGCTGCTTTAAAAGCCTTGCCATATAATTCCAACATCTAATTCATCTCAGTGTTAGTGTCTATTGATTGCCTTTTCTCATTCATGCTGTGATATTCCTGTTCTCAGAATGACATGATTTTCTATTGTATCCTCGTCATTCTAGATATTATTTTATGATACTCTTGATCATCCTTAAGCTTTTTCAGCAAGCAGTACCACTGTTGAGTTACAGTCCAAGGGTGAAGATGGTATGTATGGCCAGCTCCCTGCTGGGCCCTGCTGACACACCCCACAAAAAAGGCGCTCACACTGACAAGGCCTAATTGCCAACAAGTGAGAGTTTAGTTTTCCCTCTGGCCCACTGACACCAGAGGAAGGGAGTGCGGTAAGCAGCAGAGTATCAAAAAGCCCTGCCTCTGCTGCTCTCCTGACCTTCTTCTGCCTCAACGCCCATTGGGGGTGAAGCTCATCTCCCCCAAGGCCCTGCTGGACACTGATTAGGCCGGTTGGAGAGGTAGTGCTGACTAATCCTCCCTTAGACCACCTGTTTAGTCTCCTTGAGGTTCAGTTTGCTGGTGGAGCCCACAGACATTAATCTGATGGGAGAACCTTCTGCCAGGTGTGGAATAGGTCCATGGAGCTCCTGCAGACACACTTCCCTAGAAGGGAAATCAGGTTACTGTCACCTGTTTTCACTGGATGGATATGGAAGATCAGCTCCCCGCTATGCCTCACTGACACCACCAAATGGGGGGATTGGAATGTACCATCTGGTCCATTGAAATGGAGATATGTGTGGAAGATCAGCTTCTCACTAGGACTTGCTCAAAAGAGGTGTGGGTTTATGTTAGTCTCAGGTGGGAGTAGGATGAGTGGATTTGTTTGCTTGGGTTACCACAATAAGATACCACAGACCAAATGACTTAAACAACCAGAAATTAATTTTCTCACTGTTCTGGTGGCTGAATAGTCCACGATCAAAGTTCAGGAAGGGTTTGGTATAAATGTCTGCTTTTTTACTGTGTCCTCCTAAACCTTGTGCCCATGCAAAGAGAGACAGGCCATGTGCAACACAGTGAGAGGGTAGTCACCTATAAGCCAAGAAGAGAGCACTCACCAGAAACCAAATCTAGAATAGCAAGAAACTAAATTTTTATTGTTTAAGCCATGCAGCCTATAGTATTTTGTTACAGTAGCCTGAGTAGACTAATAAGAATTTTGGTATTATGAAGTGGGGTGCTTCTGTACCAAATACCCAAAAATTTAAAAGCAGTTTTAGAACTTTGTAACAAGTACAGACTGGAAGTGTTTTGAGGTACAAGCTAGGAAAAGCCTATGTTGCCATGAAGGGGCAGTTGGTAGAAATAATGACATTAACAGAAATTCTGGCAAGGGTTTAGAAAGAAAAGAGGAGAGCTGTAGATAAAACCTCCATCTTAAAGAATACATAAATAATCACAAACAGACTGTTGGTAGAAATATGTATGTTAGAGCAATTCTGGCAAGGTTTCAGATGGAAATGAGAAGCAGATTATAGGAAACTGGAAGAAAGAGTATCCTTGACGGAACTGTCTTCTGTTGCCTTGTGGAAAATAGAACTTGCAAGCAATGAAATCAATCATTTAGCAGAGGAGATTTCTCAGGTGTGGCTTGGGTCCTTCTGACTGCTTATAATAAAATGCCAGAAGAGAGAAATGAATTGAAAAAGACATTATTCAGCAAAAAGGAATCAGAACTTGAAGATTTGGAAAATTCGCAGCCTACCCATATTGCAAAAATGAGAAAGTGCGTTTTGAAGGGAAAATCAAGGGTGCAGCTAGACCATTACTTGATAAAAAAGATTATGAGATAATACAAACTGAAACATTACCAGTTTGAACTAAAAAGATGGTTATGGAAAACCAATGGGAACTAAAGGGGATGAACAAGAAGACTGTCAGAATTATTGGATTCTACAGAAAGGGGCCAATAGAGTAATTTGGTCATAAACATACACTATCTTTCAAAGAAAGGGAAGAATAACTACAAAGGAACTTCAGAGATTATCAGGGATGCTGCTCCCACCACAGGCCATCAAAGGTAGGGCAAAATTGCCTCTACCTTGGTTCCAAAGGGTGGGACCACCACCATGATGGTTGCAACAGGCCAGACTGCTGACATCCAGAGCTGTTTGGGTTGGACCTTCCCAATGCATATTGCCAAAAAACGTCTTTGGTTATTAGACAACCCATTGCCCAGTTCTTTGACCATGAGAATGTGCTTTTGGTGGTTATGGGTTAGAGGTCCTGTGGCATCTTGTGGGGAATATATGGGTGGCAAAAAGGAAATCAATGTTGAATGCCATGTTGTTGTTCAAGTTCCAATGATCCTAGGCAGCCTACTTGCTTGATTTTTCTTTTCATTTTTCTTTTTTTAACCTTTCAAAACCTTCTCTGCTTGTAGTTATGTTATGTCCAAGTTAATAGCTGTATAAGGGAGCCCCTGGGTGTAAGGTGGCTACTTCAGTTTGCTAGGATCAGAAGTCTCTTCAGAAGGTTGAAAACATGCTACAGTGGTAGGTTGTAGGAAAATGATTACAAAGAGGAATTTCCAGCATGTTTTCCAGCATGTTTTTTAAAAGTATATTTTCTATTTCTGTAATTGGTTTATTTGCTGGCACCTTACAGTGATTATCTTTGATCATTACCCCTTTCTTTAGTTTTTGTTGTTGCTGAAAGAATATTTGTCTTCAACTCTAAGTTTCAACATCTTCTTCAACTTATTTTATCTGAACTAGTTAGAAAATAGAACAGAAGGCAAGTGTAAAGTAGCAAAAAATATGCTTTTTAAAATCATCGCTCTCTAACAATGTTTTTATCAAACCAACAATCACAAAGGAAGTTAGAAAATTGTATCTCTGCGATAATATTTTTGGACAATCCATAACTGGTTAAATGAAAGATTTTGTGTGTTGTGTGTGTGTGTGTGTGTGTGTGTGTGTGTGTGTGCGTGCGCGCGCAAACACACACACATTTCAAAGTTCAAAATGTTATCTTTATTGTTGAAGCAGAATTTCCTCATTCAGACAACAATCATAGAGCCAAGTTAAATTTGGGGGATACCACCTTAGATTTCAGAAGAGTTTCTCTCTATGCCAATGAACAATGTTAGCTGCTTTAGAGTTTCATGCACATCAACATCTTGGAAGACTGTTGGCTGGGAAAAACACCTGAAAATTCGCTCTCTACTCATTGGAGGTCAATAGATGAGACCTTATGGATTAAAAAAAAGAGAAAATTATTTTTGTAATTTTCTTTTTTTTTCTGACTTTAGGAGTGAGTTATCTCATTTTGAAATTAAAACCTTTCATTCATGTTTTAAAAGTCATGAATGTCATCTAATTTTATCTGGAAGAGAGAGAATTCTTTAGGTTTTTGTGATAGAGATATAGGGTAGGGGGCAAAAAACTGGAAATATCTTCTGGAGGTCAGGCCCCCTGTAATACACTCAGAATTTGTTCCCCCAGATCAAATGGTCCACCAAAGTTTATATATGGGAGTGTTGAGAAGGTTGCATCATGATTTGTAGAAGAAACAATCCAGAAGAGTGGCAAACAGGTGACTGGTTCTTCCACCATGACTACACACCTGCTCACACTGAACTGAGTGTTCAGCAGTTTTTGGACAAAAGCAGCATGACCTCTGTACTCCACACTCCCTATTCACCTGGTCTCACCCCAAGAGACTTTCTTTTGTTTCTCCAGATGAAAAACGCCCTCAAAGGGAAATGTTTGCTGATGTGGAAGACGTGAAACAAAGAAACAGCAGAAGCACTGAAAGGCATCAAAACTGATGAGCTCAAAATCTGTTTTGAGCAGTGGGAAAAGCATCTTTATAGGTGTATTGCATCAAATGGAGAGTACTTTGAGGGTCACTGAAGTTGAAACTTGTAAGAATAAATATACACTTTTAAAATAAACTCTGGGTTTTTGGGGGCCTCCCTTGTATCATGAAATTAAAATGGACTACTATTAGTAACACATATTGGTTTCTCTTAGGACAAAACCATGTTATTTGAAATTTGTTTCTTTGTGATGCTGTGATGGAGAGACTTAAAGGCCACTGAGGCCAAAGGTCTCACATGCTGTGTTTAATGGCTATTCACAGTTGGATCAACTTATTGTCATTAGCAGTCATCTTTGAGTATTTGTCTATAAATCAGTAGATTTATAAGAAAATTGGTTTTATTGTGATTGGCCAGCAAGATAATCTGCAGTTTTCTGTGAAATAACTAAGGCATAAGAGGACATTGTGAAAAAGAATTTTCTAGAAACCTCATTTATTTCCCAACTCACCATCATCCCTTTTCTGGCCCTCATTCCACAGTGAGAGGCTGAAAATGCATAGCAGTGTATGGGAACAGTTCCTTATTTTTTCAGGGTTTGAGAGAGAAAATGCATTTTTGTAACACCAGTTCTAATAAAATCTCGACTGGTTTTGTCACTCAAATATAAAAATACAGGAAATGAACTTGAGTAAGAAATGTTGATGCTACATATCATCATAGATTTATTTCCTAATCCAACACCCAATGCTCAAGTATTACAGAACATCAAGAGTCAGCATCAGTACAGTGGCTAAGAGTAGGGGCTCAGCAATCAGTTGCCTGAATTTGAATCCTAAACCTGCCACTTCCCCGTCCTGTGACAATTCATTGACTCCCCTCGAAACCTCAGTTTTCTTACTTGTGAAGTGGGGAAGTTCCTGCTTGAGAGGCGGTGTTTCTTGTCCCTGGCTACACCTGCAAATCATATGGACACTTTAAAGAATGAAGACATCCAGGCTCAGGCTGGGGTTTTCTGTGTTTAGGTGGGCCCAGCCGCCGGCATGTTTCACTCTCCCTATCCGCAGGTGATCCTGATGTGCAGCTAAAATTGAGAGCCACTGTCTGAGTGCAACCTCTCAGGGAAAGGTCAGTTAGCAGCATCAGTATAACCCAGGAACTTGCTAGAAAAGCTGACTCTTAGGCTCCACCCCAGAGCTATTGAATCAGAATCTGCATTTTAAAGAAGTCCCCAGGAGATTTTTATTCATGTTGAAGTTTGAGATGCATTGGATCATGGTGAGGATTAAATGAGAGAATCCATCTTAGCTGCTTAGAACAGTGCCTGGCGCATAGTAAACTCTGAATATAAGTTAGCTATTTTATGTTTGGTACCTACGCTGTCATTTCATTGATGATTGCTACACGTCTCTTTTCAAACTATCTTTTCTGACAGTAAAAGCCTTTGGGATAGCTGCTGTACTTAGTTAATTTTTGCACTCCTCGTGTCTGAGGTAGTGTCTGGCACATGACATAGGCAGGCAGTAAATATCTGTTGAAAGGATAAAGGATGCACGACGCTAGGGACTCTGTCATGGGATTTGGGAACTGTTCTCTAGCACTGGTTCTGCTCTTTCTTCACTGTGGTACCTGAACCAAGGCATTCCAACTTAGAACTTCATTTTGTTATCTGTACTTAAAGAGGTGGGCCTGTAGTCTCCAAATTCATCTCCAGTTTTAACCCTAAGTCATTATATTATATGTGTATACCTGGATTAACTTTTTGTGGGTAGGACTTTTGCTGGTTTGTTTTGCTGATGAGATGAACCAATCTTTGTGACATTCTTAATTGAGTGGGAGGACATGAGGAAGGCACAGACTGACTGTTGCTTTGTGTATTGAATGCACGTGATGATTTAGCATTCAATCATCACTGCATAATGGAATCACACAAAGGAGCATGGGACTGATACTTTTTTTTATAAGCTCCCTAGTTGATTCTAAAAGGAAGCCAGGACTAAGAACCGTGCTAAAGATAATGCATAATCTTGTGACATTTTAAAACAAGTTTCCTTACCTTTTTACAGCAGGAATATTTAGAGCCAAGTGTTGAGATATGATACCCGGAGTAAAGTTATGACCTGTGGTGGAACATTTTCTCTTCAGTTCTGTTGTCAAGGCTCTTCCTTTTTGTGTCTGCCAGTGATGGTGTCTCCTGGCTTGTGAGATTGTTATGTGGCCCTGGGAAAATCTTAGTGCTGTGTTATTAATCATGTTTATAAATCTAGCAAATTGGGGCATTAAATATGTGTTAACATACATGTAAATACATAAAATACACATTCACACATGTTTTTAAAATTATGGCTTGGTTTTTGTGTTAAACAAAAGGCATCCTAAGTCACTAATAACCCATTCTAATTTCATTCTTAGGTATTTTATATCCATCGTTACGGCAAATAAGGTTTACTTATTTCTAGTTTTATATACTGTTATTTTTAAAAAGAGAAACTAAAGAGAAATCAAATTGTTCTGTGTCCATATATTAGGCCATTAAAATAGCATTCTTATTTTATTGTCATATTGGAAAACTACATCTAAACTTACTAAACTGAACAAAGTGTTGATTCAAATATAATGATGCAAGGAAATATTGAGTTGGCAAACTGAATGAATGTTTTAAATGCTTTGTTTTACTTTTTTCTCACTCTTTCTAAAGAAATAAATGTGGAAAATACAGTTGGCTTCTATGTGGTACTGCATGCTCATGTTAAAACATCATTGGACACTTCCATTGTGACCCAGCATCCCAAAAGATAAAGTATCTTATTCTCTGTCTTTCCTCTAACAGAGCATGAATCTTATGCTGATATTTTGGCTAATAGTTTTTAATCCCATGAGTAAGGGATATAGTTCTAGGTAATTATTTGCAATAGAGTTTGTTCTATACAGAAAAATAGAGGAGACTTGAAGTCATAGTCGTTTTTCATTGCCATGTCTAATTATGTTACATGATTTGCATTTTCTGTTTTTCTTGGAAACAAAACAGTTCCCTACTAGGACTGGAGGCAGAAAGATTTGAATAGATCAGTCCCTGAAGAGGGCCAGCATAGTGGGAGAGTGTCTGACTTAGGCAAAATGGGTCTAGCAATATGTTTATGTGAAGCTAGGTGTGGCATAAAATACCCGGCCTGGATCAACCCAGGTAAAGCCCTAAATTAATCACCCAGCAGTTAGACCTAGACACTGAGTATAGAGGTATTCAGGGACTAGGAAAAATCAACTTGGGGACTTCAAGCCATAGCAGATTGGTCATTCATAGGAGGCTGGCCTAGAGTCATGGAGACAGACTGAGAACAATTGTTGTGTTCTCAAACGGGGTAGTCAAAATAAGTAAGAAAGTGAAGGTCAAATGAATTGTTTTGAGGAAAACAAAGAAGACTGAAGCATCGTCAAAAGTTTCCTCAGTCCTTATCTAGCAGGAACCTTCTGACAGAGGTGGTGGCTGAAGCCATACATGGCCTCTCTTCAAAGCTAATGATGTTTCCAATCCCATGAGAGACTTTTCCCAGAAGAATCATAGCCATTCATTTGGAAAGGCAAGAACTTCAGAAGATCCAAGTCTTCAGATTTAAGAGCAGTAAAGAAGACACCAAGAAACAATTGAATGAGAGAGGAGAGGTTTTAGGTATCCATGCCTGTAAATTTCAGTCTTGCCCTCTGACCTCATTCTGCACTAGAAAATTGTGCTCTTTGCAGTAAAAGGATAGACTTTTGAATACATAAAGTCAATACATATATCTTTGAGGGGTGATTTCATTTTTTCTGCTTAAATACTAATATTTTTTTAAAATTCCCAGAATACTGATACTCTTTTTTTTTCCCACAGTGACAATTTTGAAAGCTTCCTAGAAATCAGTTTGCTTTCTTCATGTCCTCTCAAATCATTGATCTGATAATACAGTCTAAAAGTTTTCTGGAGAGATACAGACTTCAAGCTGTGGTCTTGTGCTTTCCAGAGACAACCTTTTGTGAGATTTTTCACTCTTTCCATAGAGACAACTTTTTGTGAGATTTTTCACTCTTTCCATAGTCTTTAAAAGTTATATATGAATTTTCCACAAACCTATTTGCTTACCATTTAAATTTACTAGTTATTGTTGGTTAGGTCTTGATGATTTGATCAAGGTGGTGACTTTTTACTACATCCTATTCTATTCTAATCATTATTTACCCCTTTGCTATGCCTGTTTCCAGTTTTATTATTAAGAAAATGAAACCACAGCACAATTTAAGTACAAGACATTTTGGGCATTTACAGGAGATAAATATAAACACTTTTTTAACTTCTGGATAAAAATTACAGAAACATTTTATACATTTTGGTTTTCTTCAGAACCACATTTATTTCATGAGCAATTCTGATACCAGTTGGAATTTTCTTAGCTCCCAGAGATCTAGGGTAGTTAGCGCAGAACCATGTCAATGTCACAGGGTATGGAAATTCAGAATCCTCCCTTTAGGTTTTTGCAATAATAAAAGTTTACTTTTCATGGCCTTATTGACCTTCTGGGCTCTTTACTCTGTGTGTGCTTTCTTTGGACTGCACTACTTAGATCCAAGTAGGAAACTCAAACTTGGATTGAAATAATTCATTTGCATAAACCATGTGTGAGAAGTATAGACTTCCCTAAAGACTTCATGTGGGAAGTAAGGAACGGCTTATGCTAAATAGTTGAAACAGCACTCATGAATATTGTAAGTATTAATATGAAAAGATTGTGAGCCTCACTGCCACTGAATTCATTCTAGAAGCCTCTTTTGCCTGTACTCTCCCCTCTTTCTCTTCCCTCTACCTTCATACTCAGGAGGAAAACCACCAAATGCCTTCCTTGGTCTCACTAAGAGATATTCTTGCCTCCTCCAAAGTCTTGGCCTTATAAACTAATGGGCCCACGTCTATCATTCGAATCTGGGATACACCAAGATGTCCTTCCAGGAAGACTCAGAGTTCTTCCTAAAAGAAAATCTAGGAAATAAAATTTCCCCACTAGCTACACCGTCAGTACACATGCCTCCACAGAAAGGGACTTCTGTAGTGGCAGAAATATTTATTGAAAGGAGATTCAAAAATAGATACTCAAAAGGTAGATTAATGCCACAGATCTGAAGAATATTTCATTTAGGATTCTTTTCTCAAATTAGGTAAAAATATAAATTTCTGACTTAGCACCATAACATTTTTCAGATCTTTTTCCTTTTTTTTTCTTTTTAATTCATAAACACCAATAGTGGATGTTCTTTTGGGACTAATTTTTTTTTTTGAACCAAGAAATAGGTTATTATAGCTCATCAAGTTACTATGCTTGGTATAAGGAGTAAAGAACCCTGAAGCTGTACCAAGTAGGCAGTTTATAAACACTTAATGAGTGAATGCCTGCATGGCTAAACATGTTTGCTAACAAAATCATTCATTCTTGCACACTAGACTCAGAACAGACAGAATTTCGAAAATGCAAAGTGTTCTTTCTTAACTTCGTTGGGTGCCATACAGGGCACAGACTACCATGTAAGAGGCTCCCTGGTGTTCTGGAGGAAATCACGCTTCTCTAATATAGTTTTCTTCTGTCTCTATTCTAGTGGATGGTCCTAGCTCATCCTTACACATTTTTCTCCAAATAGGGAAGTGAATGGAGAAGTGTTGAGAACATTTTTCTTTCCTTTTCTTTCTTTCTTTCTTTCTTTCTTTCTTTTTCTTTCTTTCTTTCTTTTTTTTTTTTTACCAACTTCTCTCTATTTGCGATTTCACTATTCTGATCCACTTCTTGGTGTTTATTTTTCTTTTAATCGGAGTTCTCCAGATTAGCAGAAACTAGAAAGAGAGAGAGAGAGAGAAACATTTACATAGCATTGACTCACATGATTATGAAGTCTAGGATGTCCTGCAATTTGCAGTCTGCAAACTAGAAACACAAGGAAGTCAGTGGTGTAGCCTGAAAACCTGGGAACTTGAGAGTGATGGTGTAGACTCCAGTCAGATATAAAGGCCTGAGAACCAGGAGGACTCAGGGCAGAGACCAATGCCTCAGCTCAAGCAATCAGGTAGAGGATGAATTCAATCTTCCTCTGCTTTTTTGTTCTATTCAGGCCCTCAGCAGACTGGACAATGCCTTCCCAAACCTTGGAGAGGGCCATCTGCTTTACTCAGTTCACCAATTCAAATGTTAATCCCTCCCAAAAACATCCTCTCAGACACATCCAGAAATTATGTTTAACCACATATCTGGGCATCCCGTGACCCAGTTAAGTGGATACAGAAAAGTCACCATCAAAACATAGTTTTACAACTCTCATGGTACATATTGTCCACATCCTACCAAACTCTGAACGAATCACAGAGCTTCCAGAAAGAGTTGCATTGACTTTCTTAGATGCTTTTTAAAGTGCATCCCTCATTTAAAACAAAATATAAAGATATATATTAAATAAGACATATGGTGGATCATCATCTTTCAAATCTCAGTATTATTCCTGGCATTTTTTTAGTGTTTCTGTGTCTTTCTTAGGACTCATACATAGAATGTCATACTGGCAATCATTTAGTCTCTGGCCATGTCCTGATTTTGCACAGGGCATCTGATTTCCTTTTCCGTTCTGTTTCTCAAAAAAAGAAAAAGCGAATAAAAAAAATAATGCATCTGATTTTAGAAACATGGCAATAGTTAAAAACATAAAATCTGTTTTTTCTGTAAAAGATTAACCATTTTCAAAATGATATTACATATATTATTCATACTCTTGTAAATATTCTCTTCTCCTCTCTGACTTCCACATCTGGTCAAGATGGGGTATCAGAGGTTGGATGTCTCCTTTCCCCTGAAACAACAAAATAACCAGAAAAAATGTAAGTGAAATAATAATTTTCAAGGTACTAGGCATCGGATGATGAAGAACAATGATCCCTGAGAGATTGGAAACAAATGAGGTGAGCCCAACCAACGTCCCAGCTTATTGACTTAGGGAGTTTCTAGGCCACTGTGTGAAGAAAGAGGCACCACAGACAGATGCCACAGTGTTGAGGGGACGGAGGTTCAAGAATGCTAGAAGTCGAGAGAGTCGGGAAGATGGAGGCTGACCAAGTTGGACTATGTGAGTCCTGGTGTGAGTGAATGAGAGTATGGGAAATTTGGTGTATGTGCCGGTGAGGGAGTCGGCATGTGAGGGCTAGGGAGCTGGAGGCCAGGGCTCTTTTGGTGCCGCGGCTGGTGCTGCAGCTGCTTGGCTTGGACCTTAGCAATTCCCAGGTCACAGAAGCCAAGCACCATTTTTTTTAAATCAGCAAAACCCTTCCTGGGAAGAAAATGCTAGGAGAGACTAACTAACTAGGGGCTCATGAGCAAGTGGCCAGGGCCCTGGTGCAACAGCTGGTGCTGCAGCTTCTCTGCTTGGTCCTGGCTCTTCCCAGGTCATAGAAGCCAAGTGCCATTCTTTTTTAATAGACAAAAGTTTTCCTGTGAAGAAACGGAGGGGGGAGACTACCACCCCAACCTCTGCCTCACTACTGCAGCTCGAGAGACTGCCAGCTCCAGGCTTTGCTTCACCACTTCAGTGCCTGGCCAGGCACTGGCAGCAGGAGCTGCGGAGGAAGTTCAGGCTGAACTTCCACTGAAGTGGACAAGAGAGGCACCCCATCACCATCTTGAAGGCAGGGCGGGAGAGTGCCCAGACTTGCTCACCACAGAGCACCCGGACCTGATCTCTGTGACTGGCAGATCCACTACTCAGGGGTTGATGGTGACCCAGAGGGAATATCCTGAAAGCACAAACTTGGGAGGGACCCGACAAGTGCTGAGTCCCTCCCCCTACTCTGATCCAGCCACCGGACAGAGGGTGTAGCCAGAAAAAGATGAAAAACTCCAAAGAGATCAGTGGTGAGTTCAGGGCTGACCCAAACCTCCTCCTCCCCACAAATCCTCTGAACGTCAGACCCACACCATTGGGCCACGATGGAGAGAGACAAATCCAGGTTTAGCCTTGATGTGGGTCGCCATAGAACTCCATTCCAGAATAGGCCTGGCTGGGGAAGTGACAATCCCACACCTCCCCACTGGAGGAGATCTCCCTGACCATGTGAGAGTGGGAGTGACACTGGGGCCCCTCCTCCTTCCCTGCTCCAGAGGACACTGGGGAGAGACCAAAAGAAGAGAGAGAGCAGGAGACGGCAGGAGAGAGCTAACTGGAGGAACAATTACAGAACCTGCAGGGTTTTTTTTCAATTTCTATTTTTTTTTTTTAAAGTTTTTGCCAGTTTGCAAGTTCATCTATTTAAAAAATTTTTTTCTTTGTGCAGGTATGTGTATGCGAGGGTTTGATCTGCAACCTCCCCCTTTTTTTCTTTTTTTCTTTTCTTTTTCTATTTCTTTCTTCTTTTGTTTGTTGTTTCCTGTTTATGTGTGTATGTGAATGATTGAGTGCTCATCTTTCAATTTTTCTGTTGTGGTGGTTTGGTTTTGTACTTTTGCTCATCTGTGTATTTTTATTTTATTTTGGTTTTTTTGGGAGGGGTTAAGGAGTGTGTCAATATGTGTGTGAGGGTTCAATCTGAATTCCTTTTATTTTTCTTCCATTCTTTCTGTTTTTCTTCTCCATTCATTTTGTGCTAGGCATGTGTGTTTAGTTCTTGTTTTTTTGTTGTTGTTATTGTTTGTTTTGTTTCACTTTGTTGCTATTCCAGTTTGTTTTGGGTTGTGTGTGCATGTCTGTGTGTGTGTCTTAAATTATTTTTTATTTGGTTTCTGATTTTGCTGTTCTGTATTTTTGTTCTATTTCTTTCTTTCTTTTTAAAAAAATTCTTGTCCATCTTATTTCATTCTGTTTTTCTCTATGCTCCTCATTGCTGTTACTTTAACTCAGACCCAGGAGTACGCACACATCCCACTGCATCATCATATAGAGTGATGGTGGGGAGTGGATCCCAGGGGACACATACCACAATCAGTGAACACTGTAATTTGCATGTAGTTTCTGAATCCTAGCTCCCCATCCCCTACCTTATTCGACTTTCAAAACTACAAGAGAGCAAAGCTTCCCACGCACAGTCCTGATTCAAAATAGAACAAATCCAGGGTCCAGATTAAGGAAGACTAGAAGGCTGAGCAAACATCAGAAGGGAAAGCCTCTTCCACTGACACTGAATACCAGAACTAAAGAGAAAAACAAGAGATCTGTCACAAATGAGGAAAAACCAAAGGAATTCCATAGGTAATTTCAAGTGTAACAAAGAGAAAACTCCTGAAAAATCAGACCTTGGAGCCCAAAAAATGCAAGTCACCAATGACTGGCCCTAGAATATGATGGGATTAGGAAATGGATGGAAAGAGTGAAAGAACTTGCAACAGAGATTTTGGCAATAAAAAATTTCATACAGGAAATAAATAACAAGATAATAACCATGGAAAGCAGAATTAATCTAACTAAAGAAAGAATCTCAGAGCTTGAAGACCAGAAGATGGAATTATTCTGATCTATAAAAAACATAGAAAGAAGACTCTGAAAAAGTGAACAAAGCCTACAAGAGTTACAATTATATCAAGAGGCCATACTTATGTCTGATTGGTATCCCAGAAGAAGAAACAGAAATGGAGACCAACTTGGAGCAAGTATTCCAGGATGTAATCCAAGAACACTTTCCCCATCTCACCAGAGATGTGACCAACCAAACACAAGAGATACAGAGAACCCCTACAAAGCATCAAATGAGAAGACCTAGACACATAGTAATTCACCTACACAAAGAAAGCACAAAAGAAAAAATCCTAAAGGCAGCAAGAGAGAAAGGTCAGTCAACCTACCAGGGAAAACCAGTGAGACTAGCAGCAGATCTATTGACAGAAACACTGCAAACAAGAAGGGACTGGAGTTCAATATTCAAAGGTCTCAAAGATAAGCTATTTCAACCAAGAATTTCTTACCCAGTCAAGCTTGGCTTCATCAGTGATGGAGAATTAAAATCCTTCCCAGACACCCAATCCCTAAGAGATTAAGCAGCTTCCAGACCAACTCTACAGGAGACACTTGAAAAGGTATTAAGCACAGAAGAAAGAAAAAAAAAAGAATGACCACACACTTCCCAAGAAAATAACAGAGCACTGAATCAACAGAGAATACTGTGCAACAAGAAACTTGAACACACATGCATACATCAACCCCAAAGTCAAAAGAAAACTAGCAAACAAAGAAAAAACTTTATAAGAACCTCATGACAGGGATAAACAATCACATTTCAATAATCAGCTTGAATGTGAATGGACTAAATGCAACACAAAAAAGACACAGAATGGCAAGCTAGATAAGAAACCATGACCCAATTATTTGCCACCTTCAGTAAACTCATCTCACCACAAGGGACACACACAGACTCAAAGTTAAGGGATGGAAAAAGGATTTCCAGGCAAATGGATCACAAAAGAATGCAGGAGTTGTGATCTTACTATTAGACAAAATAGACCTTAAGCTATCAAAAATTTAAAAAGATAGAAAAAGACACTTCATAATGATAAAAGGTTCAGTCCATCAACAAGAAATATCCATCCTGAATATATATGCACCCAACACAGGAGCACCAGCACTTATAAAGCAACTACTAAGCAAACTAAAAAAAGATATTGACTCTAACACTATTATAGCAGGAGACTTGAATACTCCACTAACCTTCTGAGACCACAGTGGAATAAAAATAAATATCAACACCAACCAAATTTCCCCAAATCTCACAAAGACATGAACACTAAACAGCATGATGCTGAACAACTACTGGGTCAACACTGAAATCAAAGCAGAAATTAAAAGATTCCTGGAAACAAATGAAAATGAAGAAACATCTTACCAAAATCACTGGGATGCCATGAAAGTAGCTCTCAGAGGAGAATTTATATTTCTACAAGCACACATCAAGAAAATGGAAAGATCAGTAGTTGAGAGCTTAGCAGATCACCTAAGGGAGCTGGAAAGAGAAGACTACCAAAATCCCAACTTTAGCAGAAGAATCCAAATCACCAAAATAAGGACACAAATATGGGACACAGAAGAAAAATATAGAAAACATAAAAAAAAAGAATTAACAAGATTGAAGACCCCTAGACAGAATGACCAAGAAAAAGAGAGAAAAAGCCCAATAAACACAACCAGAAATACAAAAGATCAAATCACAACTGACCCCGAAGAAATGCAAAAGATTATCAGAGTTTACTACATACACCTATATGGAAACAAACTCGATAACGTAAATGAAATGGAGGAATTTCTGACATCACACAACCTCCTGAGGTTGAAACAAGAAGACATTGAGACACTAAATAGAACAATAGCAACCCAGGAAATTGACTCTGTCATATGAAAACTGCCTACAGAAAAAAAATCCCTAGACTGCATGGCTTTCCAGCAGAATTCTACAAAACATACAAGGAGGAGCTAATACCAATCCTATTGAAAGTATTCCAATCCTGCACTTTGGGAGGCTGAGGTGAGTGGATTGCCTGAGCCCACGGGTTTGAGGCCAGCCCAGGCAACTTGGCCAGACCTCATCTCTACAATAAATCAAAAAAATTAGCTGGGTGTGGTAGCGCGCACCTATAGTTCCAGCTACTTGGAAGGCTGAGGCAGAAGGATCGCTGGAGCCCAGCAGGTCGAGGCTGCAGTGGCCAGGAGCGGCCACTGCACTCCAGTCTGGGTGACAGAGTGAGACTCCAACTCAAAAAAAAAAAGAAAGAAAGTATTCCAGGCAATTCAGAAAGATGGAACTCTCCCCACATCATTCTATGAAGCTAACTTCACACTGATACCCTGTTGGGTAAAGAGCCAACAAAAAAACGAGAACTACAGGACAATAACCCTTATGAACATAGATGCAAAAATCCTTAACAAGATTCCTGCAAATTGGATCCAAAAACACATCTCAAAATCATCCACCAAGACCAAGTAGGCTTCATCCCCAGGATGCAGGGCTGGTTCAACATTCGCAAGACCATAAATGTAATTAAATACATCGATAGATGTAAAAACAAGAAACACATGATTATCTCATTAGACGCAGAAAAAGTTTTTGATAAAATTCAGCATCCCTTCTTGATAAAAGACCCTCAAAAACCTAGATATAGAAGGAACATACCTAAAATAGAAAGTGCCATCTATGAAAAATCCACAGCTAACATATTGCTAAGTGGACAGAAACTGGAAGCATTTCCCCCGAAAACTGGAATAAGACAAGGCTGCCCACTCTCATTCCTCTTATTCAACATTGTGTTGGAAGTCCTAGCTAGTGCAAATAGACAAGAGAAGGAAATCAGGGTACCCAAATAGGAAAAGAGGAAGTAAAGTTATCCCTCTTTGTTGATTACATGATCCTATACCTTGAAAACCCAAGAGAATCTGTCAAAAACCTGCTTGCATTGATAAAGGACTTTGGCAAAGTCTCAGGGTACAAAATAAATGTGCAAAAGACAGTTGTATTCCTATACACCAACAACAAGCAGGCAGAGACCCAAATTAAAAGCACATTCCCATTCACAATAGCCAAAAAAAAAAGAAAGAAATCCCTCTGTATCTTACTAACCAGAGAAGTGAAAGACCTTTACAATAAGAACTACAAAATAATGCTCAAAGAAATCCAAGAAGACACAGCAAATGGAAAATATTCCATAATCATGGCTAGGAAGAATCAGCATTGTTAAAATGTCCATCCTACCAAAGGCAATCTACAGATTCAGTGCAATACCATGAAATTACCAACATTATTCTTCTCAGACCTGGAAATGACAATATAGAAATTCATATGGAAACATAAACAACCACAAATAGCCAAAACAATCCTTAGCAAAAGAAACAAAGCAGGAGGTATCACACTCTCAGACTTCAAACTCTTCTACAGGTCTACAGTAATCAAAACAGTGTGGAATTGGTACAAGAACAGGCATATAGACCAATGGAACAGGATAGAGATTCTGGAAGCAAAGTCTCAATTTCTCAACCAACTCATTTTTGACAAAGCCTCCACCAACAACCACTGGGAGAGGAGAAACTATTCAGTAAATAGTGCTGGGAAAACTGGCTGATCACATGCAGAGAAGATTGAAACAGGACTCCTACCTATCACCATACACAAAAATTAACTCAAAATGGATCAAGGACCTAAACATAAAATCTCAAACTATAAGAATCTTAGAAAACTCAGGAGACACCCTTGTGGAAATTGGAACTGGCAACCAATCCCTGATCAGAATCCTAAGTGCCCATACCATAAGAAATAAGATAGACAAATGGGACTGCATTAAACTGATGAACTTCTGCAAAGCAAAAGAAATTATCAAAAGAGCAGGGAGACAGCCCACAGAATGGGGAAAAATATTTGTCAACCTATATCTGACAAAGGTCTAACATCTAGGATCTACAAGGAACTCAACGGGCCAAAAAGAAAAAAAAAAAAAAAAACAGCCCCATTAAAAAGTGGGCAAAAGATATGAATAGATATTTCTCAAAAGAAGATATACAGGCAACCAACAGACACATGAAAAAGTGCTCAGCCTTACTCATCATCAGAGAAATGCAAATCAAAACCACATTGAGATACCACCTAACCCCAGTAGGAATGACCATCATTAATAAAACAAAAAACAGCAGATGCTGGTGAGGATGTGCAGAAAAGGGAACACTTCTACACTGCTGGTGGGAATGCAAACTAGTGCAACCTCTCTGGAAGACAGTGTGGTGATCTCTGAAAGAACTAGAAATTGACCTTCCATATGAGCCAGCAATTTTCCTATAGGGAATATATCCGGAGGAACTCAAATCATTCTACAAAAAAGTTACCTGCACACAAATGTTTGTTGCAACTCTATTCACAATAACACAAATGTGGAACCAACCCTGCTGCCCATCAAAGCTGGACTGGATTTTAAAAATGTGGTGCATATACACAACAGTATAATATACAGTCATAAAGAAGGATAAACATGCACTTCATAGCAACTTGGATGGATTTATAGTCCATAATACTCAGTGAAAGGACAAAGTACCATATGTTCTTACTCATAAGTGGACCTTGAATAATTATTATAATACTATAAGCAAGGGAATGACAGTAGTAGGAAACTGACAGGGGAGGAGGGGTGGGATTGGCAGTTGAGGGAAACTGCTAGGAGTGGGAGGGGCATATCTCATCAACAAGGGTACCTGCATAATCAACGTTTGTATTCCTAACCCTGAATTGTACCCCACTTTAATTTTAAAAAAAAAGAATGCTAGAAGTCCAGAATGTCTTTAGAATTGATACTAATTTGTTATTATAAAGAATTAGCTACCCAGATTTTTTATGTTAAGATTAGTTGAATCGAATTCATATTATGAAATAAATTAAGTAGATGATTCTGAAAAGTTTTGGTTAACTTTACTATTTTCAGCATAAATTCTTATTGAGGAATTATGGATTGAGAGTGACAATACTACATGGTGCAAAACACTGAACAAGTATTTGACTTTCTATTTATGTACTTATCTGTAATCCTGAGATTATGCTATTATCCGATTCTTTCTCCTTTTCTCTACATATTTCCCTTAAATGTACATACCAACTCTGAGGTCTTTACCTCCAATATTAAGAGTTGGCTAGTTTGCAAAATCCAGTTGAAATATTATAGAATTAGAATCAATGCTGCTTAGATAATTATTATAATCATAAATGTTCTATTAATGGGATGCTGAATAATGTCAGAAAAATTAATAAGCTGTGTAGAGTTCATTTCCACAAACAGGCAATCTCTTCTATAATTTGAAGTTTATGACACGATCTTGGTAGGATTTTATTGTAGTTACTTAGATATAAATATCATCTAAATGATGCCCTTTGTTCCTTAAGCACAATTCCAGGGCATAATTTTATCCTCAAAGCCTGGTGTTCAGCATTCACAAACAACCCCAGATGTTGCTTCCAATAAACAAAACAGAACCGAAAAATGCATATAGTCATCCATTGTTTCATTGACTCGTATGTAAAGTCAATTAATTTTGTGACTGGAGAAAAGTGTTGTTGATTATTTTCTTTAGCTTTGCTGGTGGCTGAAAGGTGTTCTACGAAGCTCTGACAATGCTCAGTCAGGCCCCACCTTAGATTGTCCCTCAGTCCCAAGGACAGCCCTCTGGCCTCTGCTAGGAAGTGAGGGGATTACAAGAATATGGTGGCCCGGGTTTTGAGAGGCCTTTAGCTTTGAAAATGTCCTAAAAAGGAGGCAACGCCGCTTTATAGACACTGCCATCCTGCTGGACCTTGGTCCACTGTCCACATCTCCCCCAAGGTGAGAGCATGTCAGGGCCTTCCTCCCATCTCTGTCCATGTGTGGGCACTTGCAAGACCACAGGATCACTTCTTATAGCATCTGCTGGCTTTTACCTGCAAAAGGGGCAAGGAAACAAATTATAATAACATAAACTAAATAAGCAAATTATATTGTTAAAGACGAAAAAGATCAACCTCATTTTGATTATTTTAAGCAACTTTTTGAGGTAGTTACTTTCCCAACTTTTTGAGGTAGTTACAAGATGTATTGATCGCCTTGGTAGGTCTTAAGTCCTGTTTTTCTTTTCGTGTATTTATGTTACTTTCTGCCAGTTAATTCACCTCTATTTAGGCATTTGCTTTGTGTTCCTGTCCTCTGCTCCTTGCTTGTCCTCCATTCTGAATTCTGCATTTCCTTTCCAGCAAAGTGTTTTTCTTTCTATTTCTTAGCTTCCATGTATCCCTTAATTAAATCACTAGGGGACATATGGAAAGTCCCCAGGGCTCACTTTGAGCTGGGGAAATGGAGAAAGCTCTCTCCTGACTATAAACAAATGTTAATTTAAATGAAGTTTGAAAATATTTTCTCTGCATGGCTTATTTTTGAATTTCTTATAATAACATCTTTGGCATACATATCCTAGAGAGCCATTTTTTTTGGTAAAATATTTTACATATTTCCAATATGTACTAGTACTGATTTGAGTGGTGTCTAATTAAATAGTGAAATAGTATCTTTGGTTATGAAATCAGGTCTTATTATCTATGATCCTGATTGTCTAAATAAATTCCAAGACTGGAAAGAGAAGTGGTGTTTGTCTATGCTAAAAATAAAAGGCCAGACAGAGAGGCCCGTGTGGTCACTTCAGTTGCTTGTGTGGTTCAGTTAATTGGACCTGGCTTGGGGCTCATCACCTATGCTGACATTTCTCACCCGAGTATCTTACTATCAAAGTTGATTCTAGAATAAACACCCACTAATCCTACACATGCACATACCCTGAGATAATGCTTACATGATTTCACTTGGGGAGTGGGGGGAATTGAATCATTCCCAGCTGATTGACTAGTAAGTACCTTTATCTTCGTTGGAATCAAGTAGATTGAATGCAGAAAATATCTTTTATTCATCTTTATATCCTTTGTGTCATTCAACATAGCATAGTGTCATGCACATAAGATTAAGGTGATTAATGAACAATGCCTGGAAAATGTGAACAGCTATGAATGCAATATTAGTAAGATACCCTGTATTTGATTGAAGGTGAAAGAGATGACTGCAGGTGGCTTCCTATGTTAGTGGGACTTTTGAAACTTATGAGCTAACAACCTTTTTTGATAGGACTAAAGCTTTGGCATGACCACCATATGTGGACCAGTCCTAATTAACAGTGTCAGAATTTTTTTTGATGAGGACTCTTTTCCATTTTTTAATTGAAAAATAAAAGTTATATGTATTTATTTTGTGCAATATGCTGTTGTAAAATATGTAAACATTGCAGAATGACCACATCAAGCTTATTAACATGTGTTATCTCACATACATATTTTTTTTGTAGTGAGAACACAACATCTAATCTCTTAGTGATTGTCAAGAATGCAGTACATTATTATTAACCATAGTCATCATGCTGTACAATAGATCTCTTGGACTAATTCCTCTGCTAGAACCAAAATTTTGTATCCTTTGACCAACTGACCCCACTCAGTAGACATCATGTACAAATACAGAGTTCAGGGTTGCTCATTTTTAAAGCCACTTTCCTGGAATAGAGGAATTTCTTCTGAAAACTGTATTCAATGGCATTTAAAATTTTTTGCCTCCTTACTTCCCCCAGAAGATTTCTGACTCTGTTTTGTCAAGAAGGAAAAGATTCATTACTTCTGACCTGTTCTTACTGGGCAGTATGATTCCAGAGTTTTCCCTGTTTCCAGGTTACATGTAATAGCAGAAATACATTAAAGATTTGACAATTTTCTCCAGTTATTGTTGCATGACCTCAATTCTTATGTCATTCTGGCCCATGTTCTGACCTTGGAGTCGTGCCTTGTGGCATGGATATGACAATTAAAGATATTACTTGTGCTACATTTTTCAAACACATGGTCCTTGTTTGATCATTTGGAGCACTGGATTATACTTAAATTCTTTTTTTTTTTTTTTTTTTTGAGTAGGAGGCTCACTCCGTTGCCCAGACTGGAGTGCAATGGCCACTCCCAGCCACCGCAGCCTCGTCTTCTGGGCTCCGGTGATCCTTCCGCCTCAGCCTTCCAAGTAACCGGAATTACAGCCATGTGCTACCACACCTGGCTGATTTTTTGATTTATTGTAGAGATGAAGTCTTGCTACCCAGGCAGGTCTCGAACCCGCGGGCTCAGGCAATCCACTTACCTCAGCCTCCCAAAGGCGCGAGATTACAGGCTGAGCCACGAGCCCGGTTTATACTTAAATTCTAAAGACAGCCTTATCATTGAGAGTCGAATTTCAATTGTCAACACATTTTCGTATCATTTTGTGGATGGAAAATTTGTATGTTAAATCAGTTATTTAAAAACCATGTGTAATTCAGGAGCCCAACCAGTAATCTGAAAGCATCTCTTAGGTGTGGATGGGCAGGGTTTTACAGATTTGGGGCAAACAGGGTCACTGAATAACTCAATGCACATCCTCCCTCCAACAGTTCTCTCAGGTAGAGGGCTGCCTGGCTCAGAGATTACATTCTACAGGCATCCTAACCAGCACATGAGGTATGAGTGAGGAAGGAAAAGAAGGCTCAGTCTCCATTTTGAACCTGGACCTGGGGTCCAGGTTCAAGCTAAGTGAATGGTGCATAGCTGATCACACCTTCAGTCTTTAAGGGAAAATTCAGAGAAGACAAATCTGTGGGTACAAATATGCTGGTAATTCACTAAGGAGATGGGGGGGCATTCTAAATACCATTCAGATATGGCACCAAATGGATTAGGTAACTGTTGTTAGCAATACACAACATTTGTCTTACATTTTAGAGCCATCAAACAGCCACATATTGTATCTTAAATTTGTCTATATAGTTGACTTTTATAAGATGATGAAATATAAACATTTATTATTAAAGATGAGTCAATAGTTAATTGAAGGATGTGTGGCACAGTACTTGTAGGTCCAACCAGGTATTGTTATCTTAATTAGCAGATGAAGAAAAAGAGGTTTTAAAAAGAAGGAAAATAAGGATGAAAGGAACAGTCTCTGTTCACACATGTAACTCTCTACTACAATAATTAAATGACAGTAAACTTAATTAAAACAGAATCCAAAATGTTACCAAATATATATATATAATATTCACAACGTTAAGAGATTGAAATAATTACTTCTTCAAAAACTACACATATTTTATTATAAATTTGTCTATGTATTTGACTTTTATAAGACTATAAAATATAAGCATTTAAGCCGGGCTCGGAGGCTCAGCCTATAATCCCGCGCCTTTGGGAGGCTGAGGTGAGTGGATTGCCTGAGCCCGCGGGTTCGAGACCCGACTGGGCAGCAAGACCTCATCTCTACAATAAATCAAAAAATCAGCCGGGCGTGGTAGCGCATGCCTGTAATTCCGGCTACTTGGAAGGCTGAGGCGGAAGGATCGCCGGAGCCCAGCAGGTCGAGGCTGCGGTGGCCGGGAGCGGCCACTGCACTCCAGTCTGGGCGACAGAGTGAGACTCCAACTCAAAAAAAAAAAAAATAAAATATATATATAAGCATTTATTATTAAGAATTAGTCAATAATTAATTGAAGTATGTGTGGCATGTTATATACACAATAAATGCAAAGGGATAAAATAATAGACATTGAAAGATGATTAAATAGTGCCTCAAAATAACACAACAAACCTAAAGAAAAATGGAAAGCTGTCACTTAAAATTAAAACACAGTACAGTTAATTTAAGGTAATTGTATCAGTAGTATTTTTCATAAAAATGATTTCATCAAAATCTTTTCACTTACATTAATTTTCAACATTATTAAAATCCTAATTTTTTTCTAGATACTATGAGATATATATATATATAAATACTTACATAGAATTAAATTTATATTATATGAAACTATGAATATTTTTAATACACTTTTTAGAAGCAATTTGGGGTTCACAGAAAATGGAGTGGCAGACACAGAAATTTCCCTGTCCCTGTCATCCCCACACATGCAGAGTCTCCCACATAATCAACCACCCCCCACCAGAATGGTACATTTGATGACAAATATATACATATATATATATATATATATATATATATAATTTATACACACACACAGATGCACACACGTGTGCACACGTGTGCATCTGTGTGTATAAATAATTTTTTCTTAAGAGATGGGGTTTTGTCATGTTTTCCAGGTTGTCTCAAACTCTTACCCTCAAATGATCCTCTGGTCTCCGCCTCTCTAGGAGTTGGGGTTATAGGCACGAGCCAGTGCATCCAATTGTTGTGTATTTTTCAAGCTAACATTTTCCAGTGGCAAAACATCGATATTAAACAAACATTCTACCTTGACATAATCTCCTATAAGTATTTTATTTTAACATTAAACCTCTCCTTCAAACCCACTCAGCTCTAGCTACCCAGGTCTCCACGCTGCCCCTGAAACACAGGGGGCGTTATCTCCCTAGAGCCCCTCCAGCTTCTCTGCACACCACCAGGTGTGCCCCAGGATCACCCCGCACCTTGTATAAACCTTTGCTCTGACCTCCATATTTGAAATGGAAGGCATTCTCCTCTCTCTCTTGCACTGATAATTCCCTTGTGATTTTTTCCCCTTAACTCAAGTATACTTCTAGCATATCATATGTGTTACCTTTTTTAAAAAAAATTTATTTTAAAGATGTGGGGTATAATTCAGGGCGCATTACTTTTAAATTCTGCCTCCAACCCACTGAATGGGAGATCCCAGAGGACGAGATTTTTCCTCAATGTGTCCCCAACCCCTACACAATTCCTGGCACACATAGCATTCGACACATATTTTCCTAGTCACTATTTTATCTACTGCTATTATTTTTAGTAATTTAGAATTTATTTCTTATAACCACAGAAATAAATATCTTAGGTTAATTACACACAGTTTTTAATAATATATTATTCATGTACATAAATGGAAATAAAATATTTTAAAAATGCTTTTTCACGTCTGACTCTGCTGCTGAATTTTTCACTGACGACTAGTTTCCTACAAAATATCTTCTGTGCCATCAAAACCATTGGTGACAGAAATTCTTCAAATAATCTGCAAGAAGAACTAAAGGTTCAGGAGTTAGTTCCTATGCCAGTTTTGCAATGGTCTTATAAGTCAGACTGCTTTTGACTCCTGTTTTGGACAAGGCAGTAAACATCTGTTTCACTCATTCCACCATCATTTCCGCTCTAAGTCATTACAAGAGTGCTTCACTGTTGTGTCAGAGATTTTCTTTCTTTTCCTTTCACTACTCTTTTTATTTTGGAATTTTTTAGGCATATGTAAAAGTAGAGTGGCTCTCCACGTACCCAGCATCCAGCTTCAATAACCTTCCTTCAGATTTCTTTCTCTTGCTGACATACTTTAAAGCTAATCCTGGACATCTGTCTGTAATGTCTTTGCTAGACCTTCAACCGACAAGGACATTTTTCAAGGGTCAGGGAGGAGACTTCACAAATAATACAGATTGAATCTAAATATGATTGAATCTAAATATGAGAACTAGTAAAATGTGAATTATTGTGAACTATATTGTGTAAACATCTTTATACTTTTGTGCAATCTGCCTGAACAGTGTATAATTTTTTAATAAAAGTAAATGTCAAAAACAAATTTAATTTGCTACTAAAATAATTTGCACCATCTTTCCTACACACTATTTATTCAGATTTAATGGTATAAACAATACATTAGGAGTGAGGTAATTGTCCAGAGATATACTCTTTTCCCAGATATATAGGATTATTTTCCTTCACCGATCAGCCACCATTAGTGCTTCAAGGGGCAGATTCTTTCTTCACCAACTAGCTGCCATCGATGTCTCCTGTAAATTCTAGTAATTCAATGTCTTTCCCTGCTGGTCCTCTGGGTGACTTCTTTAGAATATGTAAAGAACCTTGCGCACAAGTCTTCTCAGATTTGGGGCTAACACGTTACATTAGGCATTACACATGGAACTAAAAATCAGTTGTTTCTGCCTTTGAGAAATATGACTTCTAGCTAGGTAAACTAATCACACACACAAAGTACAATAATATAATTAGTGTTGGATAATTCAAGTGCACAGGAATTCAAGCGCAGAGAAAGGCTTTCTGAGATGGAGTCAGCTAGAGATAATTTTGTGTGTGTGAAGGAAACAAGCTTTGGAGTGAATCATGATTCACAAGAAGAACATGGATTAAGGCACTGCCTGTTCAAACACTGAGTCAAAGATTGGTACATGATAAAACCTAAGAAAAAAAATTCAGAAGACTATTGTGAGTAATGATAAATTATTCAATAAATTTTGCTGATGTCTGTCTGTGAAGAATCACTTACATTGCCCTTCAAGACTCTCATTAAAAAGTCTTGTTATACTGTTCACAAGTATATTTATCTTTGGAAAGAAAGCTCAGGGAAATTTTTAAAATATATGAAAATGTAAATGGGTTACATTTCTAACGGTGGGATTTTGGGAGCAGTATGGTAATTGTTGGATCAGGAGAGCTGATCTGGTAAGAGTTCTATGGGCAGAACAGAGATTTTGCCATGCGGTATACACAGAGACCAGGACAAGGCTAATTCTTCGCCATGACGTTCCTGGGAATCTGATCACTTCCCGCGCCTCACTCTGCTCCATCATTCAAACACAGTGAAGAAATCTCCCTGGGCAATCACATTTATAGGAAAATTCCCCAGTTATGTGAAACCTCTTGGCCTTGCCCCTGTAGAAAAGCAATTATACAACCAGTGATAATTGTCCATCTCAGCAGAGTAGGTGCAGGAACTGGCACCAGTGCTGCGATTGTTTAACTCTTTGAAAGCGAAGATAGTTATGTGCTGGTCACCCTACATGTGTCTTCTTTAATCCTAGTAATGACTCTTTTAATTGCTTCCATTATTATTACTATTTTAGAGGCGAGAAAATTGAAGTGCATATGACCACACAGACAGTCCAAGGTCACATAGATAGCAAGGGGTGAAACCCAGATACTTTGATTCCAAGGTCACTGTTCTTGGCTGTGGTTTATAAACCCCCTTGAAGTTATTTAATGTTTCTATCTCTTCATCTCTGTCTTCATAAATAAAATAGGGACATAACTTTCTGTGCATATGTACCTATAGCCCAGCAAGCCATGTGCTAATGATAAAATAATGGCAGTTCTTCGAGCTTAAAGGAAACCAGATAAGTGTCTAGTGCTTAACTTACAGATATTTCCCTACTTTTCTTGCACAGTTAAAATTTTTACTTTAAATTAAAAAAAATCTGTACTGTTTGTGTTTGAAGTGTATAGAATTAAATTTTTTTTAACTTTTAATGGTGTGGGGTACAATTCAGGATTAGGTATACAAGTGGTAATCGTACATGTAAAGTTTGGGCCTCCCTTTGGTGCTCACTTCTCCTGGTTTGAGATCAGGTATATTTATTGATATTATATGCCTTCCCCACCTCCTACTCCTGGCGGTTTCTGGCTACTGCCAGTTCCTTTCTTATAGTATTATGGTAAGTGTTCAAGGTCTGTTTGCGAGTGAGAAAATATGGTACTCAGTTATTTGTTTCTGCGATAAACCACTGAGTATTATAGACTCTAAATCCATCCAAGTTGCTGCAAAGTTCATAAGTTTGTCCTTCTTTATGGTTGTGTGATATTCCATCATGTATATGTACTACATTTTTTTCCCTCTAGTCCACCTTTGATGGGCAGCACGATTGGTTTCGTGTTTTTGCTGTTGTGAATAGTGCTGCAATAAACATGTGTGTGCAGGTATCTTTTTTGTAGAATGATTTGAGTTCCTCCAAGGATATTCCCAGTAAGGGGATTTCTGGGTCATATGGAAGGTCAATTTCTAGTTCTTTTGGAAATCGCCATACTGTTTTCCATAAAGGCTGAACTAGTTTGCATTCCCATCAGCAGTGTAGAAGAATTCCCTTCTCTCTGCATCCTTGCCAGCATCTGTTGTTTTTTGTTTTATTAACGAGGACCATTCTTACTGGGGTTAGGTGGTATCTCAATGTGGTTTTGATTTGCATTTCTCTGATGATTAGTGAAGCTGAGCACTTTTTCATGTGTCTGTTGACTGCCCATATGTCTTCTTCTGAGAAGTGTCTATTATTCTTGTCTTTTGCCCAGTTTTTAATGGGGCTGTTTGTTTTTTTCCTTTCAGTATGTTTGAGTTTCTGGTAGATCCTGAATGTTAGGCCTTTGTCAGATATACAGTTGGCAAATATATTTCCCCATTCTGAGGGTTGTCTCTTCACTCTCTTGATGGTTTCTTTTGCTTTGCAGAAGGTTTTCAATTTAATGAGGTCCCACTTGTGTATCTTATCTCTTATGGTATAGATATTTGGGGTTTTGATCAAGAATTGTTTGCCTATTCTGATTCCCATAAGGGTGTCTCCTGCATTTTCTAAGATTCCTATAGTTTGAGGTTTTACATTTAGGTCTTCAATCCATTTAGAGTTTTTTTTTTTTTTTTTGTATGGTGATAGGTACGTGTTCTGTTTCAATCTTCTGCATATTGTCAGCCAGTTTTCCCAGCACCATTTACTGATTAGGTTCTCCTCTCCCCAGTGGTTGTTGGTGAAAGGTTTGTTGAAGTTGAGTTGATTGAGAAATTGAGGTTTTGCTTCCAGAATCTCTATCCTGTTCCATTGTTCTATCTGCCTGTTCTTGTACCAATACCAGGCTGTTTTTGATTATTCTAGCCTTATAATAAGGTTTAAAGTCTGAAAGTGTGATTCCTACAACTTTCTTTCTTTTGCTGAGGATTGTTTTGACTATTCAGGGTCACTTGTATTTCCATATGAATTTCTGTATTGTCGTTTCCAGATCTGAAAAGAAGGATGTTGGTAACTTAATGGGTATTGTGTTGAATCTGTAGATTGCCTTTGGTGGACTGGACATCTTAACAATGTTGATTCTTCCAATCCATGAGCATATAGTATTTTTCCATTTGTTTGTGTCTTCTTTGATTTCTTTGAGCAGCGTTTTGTAGTTTTCGTTGTAAAGATCTTTCACTTTATGGTTAGGAAGTTGATGAGGAATTTATATTTTGTGTCTGTTGTGAATGGGATTGTGCTTTTCATTTAATTCTCTGCCTAGAATTAATTTAACATGGTTTATTTTTCTCAGAAGTATGTCTGAAACACTTGTCTAAGTAGTAGAATGGCTGGTGGCGACCCTGTGTGTGTATCAGCTTTAATGCATTGCCTGTTCCTCACCATGACCCTGAGGGATGAGCAGAGCAGAAGATGCTGTTTGTTTATTTATTTATTTATTTATTTATTTATTTATTTTGAGTTGGAGTCTCACTCTGTTGCCCAGACTGGAGTGCAGTGGCCGCTCCCGGCCACCGCAGTCTCGCTCTGCTGGGCTCCAGCGATCCTTCCACCTCAGCCTTCCAAGTAGCGGAATTACAGGCATGCGCTACCACGCCTGGCTGATTTTGTGATTTATTGTAGAGATGAGGTCTTGCCAAGTTGCCCAGGCGGGTCTCGAACCCGCATACTCAGGCAATTCACTCACCTCAGCCTCCCAAAGGAGCAGGATTACAGGAGCCACTGAGCCCGGCTAGAAGATGCTGTTTAACAGAGGCCGAGCTGAGGCTAAAGGAGAGGCGACTTGCTCAAGGTTGAAATACTCTTGGCATGGGCTTTCTCACACCTAGAATGAGGTGCAGCCGGATCACTCATTGCCAGGCCAAGGGAATCAGATTCTGTGGGTAAGTGGTAGGATCATGATAATTGCAGAGTGGGTCAATGAACTGGGTTTTCTGCCTTTCACTTTTTCACCTGGATGGGCTCCCCTTTCTTTTTTTTCCATTTCCAAGCTCCCAGGAGCCCATCATGAGCCAGTTCCCCTTTTCAGACCCCATGACTCCATCCATGCCAAAGGAGTACTATCACGCCTAGTTCATAGCAGCGTTGTCAGATGTTGCCAACCTGTCTAATTAGACAATGGAAAAGAAAATTAAAGTCTGGCATTGTTCTGATTCATGCGATGATAAGTCATGACCTTAATCAGGGAACTTTCAAATGTAGAAAGTCCACTAAGTTAAATAATCAGCAGGTCCTGACACTCTACGTAAGAGATTTGGACTCTGTTTCTGTATTTATTATATAAAAGGTAATAATAACTTCAGCACACAACCTGTATTTGTAAAAGAACATTCTAAAATATGAAATATTTTCCAAATACCAGGTATTGATAATATTGCAGCTCGCACAGCCTCCAAACACAAAGATATTCAAAAATAATGTATCTGCATATACTCAAAGGAAACAGCAGGGGTTAGTTCAGATCTGTTCAACTTGGTCCTTGGGTAGGTGTTATGGACTGAATTGTGTATCACTCCCCCAACATTTATTTTTTTAATTTTAATTTTTACTTTTGAGTTGGAGTCTCACTCTGTCACCCAGACGAATGCAGTGGCCACTCCTTGCCACTGCAGCCTTGACCTGCTGGGCTCCGGTGGTCCTTCCGCCTCAGCCTTCCAAGTAGCTGGAACTACAGGCATGCGCTACCATGCTCGGCTAATTTTTTGATTTATTGTAGAGATGAGGTCTCGTCAAGTTGCCCAGGTGGGTCTCGAACCGCGGGCTCAGGCCATCCACTCACTTTGGTCTCCCAAAGTGCTGGAATTACAGGCTGAGCCACCAAGCCGGCCTCCCCCAACATTTATATGTTGAAGCCCTAATTTACAATGTGATTGTATTTGAAAATGGAACCATTAGGGAAACAATTAAGGTTGAATGAGGTCCTGAGGGTAGACCCTATTCCATGTGACTGATGTCCTTAAGAGCAGAGAGAGACACCAGGGGCACCTGAACTCAGAGAAAAGACCATGTGAGGACACAGAGAAGATGACTATCTATAAAACAAGGAGAGAGACGAGATAACCCAATCTGCCAACACCTTGATCTGGAACTTTTAGCCTTCAGAACTGTAAAAAATAAATTCCTATTGTGTAAGCCACTCAGTCTGTGGTATTTTGTTACAGAAGCCTGAGCTGACTAATATAGTAGGAAAGAACAAGAACTTCTCACATATATGCCCAAGCCTTGGATATTGAGAGAATTATTTACATCTCTAACACACACTCAATTTTCTAACTATTTCTGGAAAAAAATAACCTGTCAACTTTAATAGCTTAGATAACACCTCTGCTTCTCTGCTTGACTTGATGGCAGTACTTTCCTGCCCCTGGAGAGCCTGGATCTTTTCCAGATTGTCTCTACAAGGTAGACTCTGCTTTTTGCTGTGGTTCCCAGCTTTGATTGGTTTCAAGACGTAGAGGAAGACACAGCCACTTCCCTTGGTCTTCGTTTACACTGGTCTTTTACATTTCTAGAAGTGGACTCTTAGTAGTCATTAACTGCATGTATAGTTAATAAGAAATGTCAGATGAGGGTAATTACTATTCTGTTTTATTATTTTAAGGAAATACGTTCTTACAGGATAGAATATAATATAATCTGAGTTGGTATTCAAATGCTTATGTTTACGAGGAGGAACCAAAAATCTGGAATTATCTTTTTTTGGGGGGAGTGCAGGCCCCTTGTAGTACACTTGGAATTTGTTCCTCTGGATCAGTCAACCCAAGTTTTAATCTAGAAGCTTTGAGAAGGTTATGTCATTGCAATTTGTGGAACAAACATCCCAAGCTGTGGCAAACGGGTGACTGGCTTTTCTATCATGACAGCACACCTGCCCGTACGTCACCGAGTATTCAGCAGTTTTTGACCAAAAGCAGCATAACTTCCATGCCTCACCCTCCCTATTTATGCAGTCTCACACTGAAGTGACTTTTTGTTGTTTCCCAGGATGAAAAAAATCCTCAAAAGAAAACATTTTGCTGATGTGGAAGAGGTGAAACAAAAAACAGCAGATGCACTAAAAGGCATCATAAATGGTGAGTTTAAAATTTGTTTTGAGTGGTGGAAAAAGAGTCTTGATAGGTGTACAGAACCAAATAGAGCATACTTCAAAGGTGACTAACATTTAAACATGTAAAACTAAACACACAATTTTCTATAGGTAAATTCTGAGATTTTTTAATCCCCTTTGTATATTATGTAATTTTTTTTGTAAAGGCAGGTTGGAAATACTTAGAAATCATCATATATATCTGCAATATACAGTTGAAAATTGCACACTAAAGCTCATAAAGCTTATAATAGAAGATTTTATGGCCTGAATTACTCAGTTACTTGGATTGACTTTTCATGTGTCACTACTGACTTGGCCATGTGGCAGTAAGTGAGAGGTGGGTTTGGAAATTTTCTGATTAATTTGATTATTCACCTTCACCAGTACGTAAATCAGAACCTATAGATCATTGAAGCTTTTTTATTAAGTACTTTTGAGCACTTTTCCTGTGCCCAGTACTGCGTTAGCTTTCCGACTGAACAGCAGAACAAAATCATAATATTTATTTCCAACTGGTAGAATTCATAATAGGTACTACCGATCTGAGAAGTCCTAAAGACATTTGTTAAAATACCTTAAGGTGGGGCGGGTGAAAGGCGTAGAGAACCGTCAGAAGGGCGTCCCCAGGATGGCGCTGCCTCCCAAAGACAACAAAGGCCCTAAGCTCCAGCTTTTCCCGCACGAGCGAAACTTAAACCTGTGCTCAAACAACCTCTCCCTATAGGAATACCACCTCATAATCTCCTCCGATAAAACCCAAACACGGCACTGACCAGCCCCTGCAAGGTCCATAAATACACCCCCTCCCCCTACATAACTCTCTCTTGCTTTCTCTCTCTGTCCCCACCATGCTCTTGCTGGCTCTCTCATTCTCTCTCTCCTTCCCTCTCTCTCTCTCTCTCGGTCTCTCTTGTTCTCTCTCTCTCCCCACCACTCTCTTACTCTCTCTCTCTCTCTCTCGCTCTCTCGGTCTCTCTCTCTTTCTCTCTCTCTCTTGCTCTTCCTCGGTTACAGTCCCTTCATGTAACTGCTCCTTTAATAAATCTCTTGGTTCTGACTGGGTGTGGAGTCGTTACTGGTGCTGAACTTCTTTCATTGGTGCCGCGCCTCGGATGGGGGCCCCCTCGCCTCTGTGTGGGTGTATTCCCGTAGACGAGAGCCCCGACTCGGCGCCTGTGGCCACTCCAGCCCTCCTGGACCTTCCCACTGTTTTGAACGTGTAAACTGCATCCATCAGCGACTGTTGGATAGGTAAATTCCCCTCCCCCAAACAAGGGAGCGAAAAACTTGCTGGGGAACTCCGGAGGGAACGGACTTCAGGAACCGCCCCCTCCAGCCCGCAGGCGAGGGGGAACGTACCTGCCTCAGCTTTCACAACCACCACGGACCCTAAAGGCTTCCTCTTCTCCTTTATCTCTCCCAAACTTTAAAAACTCCCACGGCTGCTGAGCTGCAGCAGGCCCCAGGGGTCCCACGTCTGCTAACCCACAGAGGTTTCCATAAAATTCTCTTTCTCTCCCCCGTCCCTAAGGAATCCCATGGCTGCCGGGCCATGTCTGCTGGCCCACAGCGGATTCTGAAGGACTCCTATATCTGTCAGGCAACAGTAAACCTCAGAGGTTTCACGTCTATTGCCCCACAGTAAGCCCTGTTCGACCGGCACAAATTGCGACTATACTCCCTACCCGCCACCTGGTCAAGTGCTCTCTGTCTGTTTCGAAAAATCCTAACACTAGGTGCCTTGACCCCTCGGTTCTCCAGGAGAACCCTGGTTGTGCCAAATCTCTTTGATGACAGACTTTGCCACAGCCACACTTCTCGGACAACCGACTCTTCGGGGGACGCCCCTGTCCTGATATGGGAGGTTCATTATCCTTCCCGGTCGATTCCCCTCTTAAATGTCTTTTAAACAATCTCACTACCCTTTTTCTGTCCCCTGATATTAAATCCAAATGCCTAATTCGCCTCTACACACAAGACTGGCCAACATATCCCTTAGACAACCAAAATCAGTGGCCTATGTAATTTCTGTGAGTGTTCAAAACGGTGGGTAGAGATTCCCCACGTTCATTCCCTTTCTCTCTTCCGTAAACACTCCCTCTACAGCTTCTCTCCCTCCCTCTGTCCCACAAGCATCTGTACTTCCTCCTCCAAACTCCCCTCCCCCCACCACAAACACCGTAAGGCCCCTCCCGGCAGCTTGCTCCTCTCCCATCTTGGATTTCAATCCTGCAGAGGAGCCCCCTCCTTCCTCTTCAGCTCCACCCACTTCTCCAGCAATTCAACCTCTGTGCTCTCCCTTTGCAATCAACCACCAGTATAGCCCTCCGGTAACCCAATCCAAGGCCACACCAGTCATTCAGGTACACGTCCCCTTCTCTATCTCAGACCTCTCACAAATAAAAAAAGTCTTAAATCATACACAACTAATCCTGCCACCTCCCTCTATTTCTAACTTCAACCCAGTAGATAAACCTCCTATTGTCTGCTTTTGCTATTCCACTCTCCATTAGTTTCTCCTCCTTCTTACCCTCCACCTTTATCTGAGAAGGAAGGGCTGGTGTCTACGGCCGTGGCACCTAACCCTGACCTTCAGTCTTTCTCTTTTACCTTCGGAAAAGGGACCAGTGCCAAAGGCCACAGTGCTTTTTCACCCCCCTCCCCTAACTGCTTGATAACCTCCTGGTAGCATCCCTACAAGCTGCAACAAGTCTTTGTTGTTTTCTTATCATAAATTTCTCTCAAGTTATATCTAAACTGGAACTATATCGATCTTCTTCCCAGATAAAAGTAAAGGGATCATGTAAATAAATCCTGTTAGCTAACTACAAAAAGGTGTTAATAAACAGGCTAACTAGGACAGAATAAAAGAGGTTTTTCAAAGACCAGATGGAAATCCAGCAATGTTTCTAAGTCGCCTCTCTAAGACATTGCAGCAGTTTACAAATATTGATTTAAACTCTGTGGAGTTACAAACTCTTTTGGCTATGTATTTTATCTCCCAGTCACCACCAGGTATTAGGCACAAACTCCAAAAATTAAAAAAGGGCCCACAAACCCCTCAATTAGAGCTATTGGACACAGCCTTTAAAATCTTTACCAACCAAAAGGAGGAAGAAATACAGGACCATCAACATAAGCAGAAAGCACTTCAGCTTTTATCTACCACTTTAGCAGAAAAAGCCACCACTGATAATCTTCCACCCCAGATGGCCAATAGCAAAAGGAGTACACAGCCCCCTTCCCAAGTTTGTTTCCGATGCCGTCAAAATGGGCATATGGCCAAAGACTGTCAAGCCCTGCCCACCAACAAAACCCTGTCCCAAATGCAAACAGCATGGACATTGGGCTCATGATTGCCTCATTCTCCCAGGAGGAGAACACATGGCCCAGAGGCTTGCTGTAATTAAGGGACACCAGGCATCTCAAAAGGAGATCTCTTGGGCTTGCTCCAGTCAGGTTGACTCACCCCTAACTTGATAGCCCCAATGTCTTTGGAACAAACCATTAAACCAACTGAGCCTAGGGTGAAAATATCAGTAGCTGGTGGAATTATATCATGTGTTATTAATACGGGGGCTACATGCTCAGCTCTACTCAAATTTCCTGGTCCACTCCTTCCTTCACCCCTTTTGGTTGTGGGGGTACAGGGCATTATATCCAGGCCCCTCACTATGCCATTACTTCCATGTATTCTGGGAAATAAAATATTTCAACACTCTTTCCTTGTTATGCCAATGTGTCCAGCTCCATTATTGGAAAGGTACATTATGACAAAATTAAAACTCACACCACTGTACTTTTTGGGTGCCTTTTGTATAGCTTTGGATTTCCCTAATAGTTCCACATTGGATCTTATCTAACTCCTTCCACTGCATAAAAACTTATTGCTTTGGTTACAGCTCTGAGGTAAGAAAAATGTAAAGAAAGTTGTTGGTGTAAGGTATGTTTTTAGTAAGAAAGGATAAAATAATAATAATAATTATTATTATATAGGAAAGAATCTTGTATGGTACATTTTGTTCTATAATAAAACGGCTAGTTAAAGAAAACATAAAACAAAAATAGAAGGTTTAAGCATGTCAAAGAATGGTATGAGTTTATCGAACATGTTAGGTGAAAGTTAGTGGAAAAAAGTAAAAGAAATTCTGTAGACACTCGAGGCTACAAAAAAGGCTCCACATAGTTAGTCTGCATTGGGGGTATACCAACCTATCAATTGCTAAGCGGTGTCTAAAATATCTTCATGAAAAGTATGACAAAAGGGGGACAAAGCGGATGTTTCCCATACCCCTCATTCTCTTATCTGTGTGTGTCTGTCACTTTAAATCTGCTAAAATGCTGGTTGAGTTATTATGCATTGTTTGATGGGACATGTGGTCTTTTAAAAACTTAATTGGTGCATATTTCTCAATGTCATCTTATGTCTCCTCTTATTTATGTGGTGTTTTCTCCCAACCCATTGGCGCTGTTAAAATTTCTGTCTTTTGTTGTTAAGGTTGTGGAAAAATTGCCTGCTGCATATAAAAATTGTTACCGGTTATCTTAAATTCTTTCTGGGGACCACTCCCCCTCTCTTCCTTAGCCTGTGTTCTCCTTTGTAAATTCTGAAGGGGCTCATTCTAATCCACCTATAATAATAATAATAATAATAATAATAATAATAATAATTTTATAATCTTTCTCTGTCAACTAAAAAAATAAATAGGCTGTTCTCGTTTTCAAATGCTAATGTCCAGGTTAGTTAAAAGTAAGTCCGTTTCTAAAGGTTTAGGCCTTGCCTAAAATCGTGATCAACTGCTTGTCCCTGTAAAAAAAACTGTTGGGAAGTCTCTTAGAGTCTTGTAATGTATGCTGACTACCTACTTTATATTGTAAAGCTAAATAACACTAATGCTTGCGTTTTGGGGCTATACTCATTTAATTGTCCACGTCTTACGACTAAGGCTGCTGTTTAGTAATTCATGAGGATTTTTGACAATTTTGCCTGTTCATAATTAGGAATATGTAAAAACAAATCATTTCACATCTTCGTGGTCTGTTCACTCTAAAGGGTTTTAAACTAGGCGTTCTTATAGACATCATTGGAAAGTCGTAAAACAAAAAAAAAAAGAAAAGAACTCCAAAATGAGCACCAGCCAGAAAAAAGGTAAACAAATTGGCAGTTGCCATTAAAGGCAAAAGCTCCAGCCACCCAAAAGAGGCCTGATAAGGATAAACCTGCTAAGGGGATGGTATCAACTACTATAAATGTGGTCAATCTGGGCACCTAAAGCACAATTGTTCTTAATAGCCTAAGCCCCCAGAACTTTGTCCAATACCTGGACTAAAAAGCCACTGAAAGAGATGGTGCAGCCTTTCCCAAAGGGGGCGGAACACCTAGCTCAGCGATATTGGCTGTTGACTGAAGGGGGAGGGGCATGGCCCAGCACAGCACTCTGTATGCCGTCCACCCAGAGAATCCTTGGGTCTATGTAAGTGTGGCTGGAGTTCACATCAATTTCTTAATTAATACTAAGGCTAAGTTTTTAGCCCTTGTGCTCATACTGAACTCCTTCCTCCTAAAACCTGCTCTCCAGTGGAATTAAAGGTGTTCCAAAAATGAAATGTTCCACCTAACAGTTACTAAAAGGTAAATTCAAATTATGACTGTAAAAGGTTATCTATAAATAAATAAAAAGGAAAGCAAAAAGCAAAAGAAAAATATAAAAAGGTTGTTGGTATACAAATAAGGTTTTAGCAAGAAAACAAAAAAAGAAAGGAAAAAAAAATATATATGTATATTTATCTAAGAAGAAATCTTATATGGTACATTTCTGTCCTATAATAAAGTAGATAGTTATGAAAATTTTTTAAAAGGGGGTAAAGAACAAAAATAAAATGGTACAAGCACACCAAAAATGATATAAGGAAAGTTTAAGAAAAATATACATACAAAAGAAATTCTATAAACAATCTAGGCATAATAAAGTCTTTTCTGAATGTAAGTCTCCAAATGTTTTTGGATTTCTCTTCAAATTTGATATAGAATTTACTTAAGTGCCTAGTTCAAATTATAGTCTAAAGCAATCTGTCAGGTTACCATTATAGTCCAAAAATACAAAAGCTGGTACTTATAATAAAACTACAAAAATTAAAGTTTATCATTTAAGTTATGCTAATAACTTCAGGCCTTATAGATTTTATATAAAAAGGTAATCAGCCAGTGCCTACAATTGTCAAAATATAGGCCTGACTTTATTCCTTTTATTGAGCTACAGTCCAGTAATTTCATGCCCACATAATGGTCATACAAATTCCAGCCAGTGCCTGCAAATAATGCCACTGCTAAAGCAAATCTGAATGCCTCAAGTCAGACAGGGAGAGATTTTCAATCTCTGACTAGGCAGGACTGTGCCCATTATCAGCTCTGAAAAAATTACAGAAGACAGACCTTCACCCCTCAGCACCCCAAATGATTATGGGATCGAAAAATCTCTAAAAAATAAATAATTAAGGCAGGATAGCTAGCACAGACTAGACATAAATAAGTTTCCTATAGGTAGGTTTTAAAAGGCGTTCAAACATTTCTACTGCAGGCCAAGTGACAACCTATCCCACCCCTTGACAAATCCAGAAAAAACTCCATCAGATGTAAAACTAGGACAGTACAACCTTTCAGTTTGCAGGTTAACATAATAATCACTAGAAATCCTTTGGAGACATGAGTAAACTAAACATAGGTATTAGGTATTACATCACTCAGGATCCAAGTCTCTAAAATGAAATTTGTTAAACCTTTAAAATTGTTTAACAGTAGGCCTCTGAAGAAAAGGGGGCCACGGACATAAATGTTCATAAAAAGAAAATATGTTGTCTATTTAAAATAAATTTTAATTACAGTTTATGAGCTTATTTCCCTAGACACTTCTTGGGCCAGAAAAAACTCAAACATCCAAGGGGAATAAGTGCTGCTAAAAAAAAAATAAAATAAAATAACGAAAGAAAGGACCCAACAACTGTAAAAAAAAAAAAAAAAAGAAAGAAAGAGGACCCTAAGGGTGGTCCTGTTCTACACTAGTCTAGAAAATTTAAATGCCTAACTTCTCTATGAAGTCTTAAAGGGGGATAAACAAAAACCCCTGCTAGGAGAAAAGGCCCCCAGACAGGCCTTTATTTTTATTTATTTATTTTTTTTGAGTTGGAGTCTCACTCGATCACCCAGACTGGAGTGCAGTGGCCGCTCCTGGCCACCGCAACCTCGACCTGCTGAGCTCCGGCGATCCTTCCGCCTCAGCCTTCTGAGTAGCTGGAATTACAGTCATGCACTACCACACCCGGCTGATTTTTTGATTTATTGTAGAGATGAGGGCTCGCCAAGTTGCCCAGGTGGGTCTTGAACCTGCAGGCTCAGGCAATCCACTCACCTCAGCCTCCCAAAGGTGCGGAATTACAGGCTGAGCCACTGAGCCCGGCTTAAAACAGGCCTTTAAATAAAGTAAACAGGCTTCTTGCCTTTTTGTGATTTCTTATGGGTAACCACCCCCTCTTGTTAAAGACATACAGGAAAACTCAAACAAATTTGGAAGTCTTGCCCTAAAACAACAAATGCAAGCCTTAGGTTCAGTCCTAAATGCCATCCATTGTCAAGTCTAAAAAACGACTGCCAATTAGTTTAACTACTGATGTTCATTCTTTTAATCCAAGTAGTATGGTTTGGGTGAAAGAGTAAAATGTACAACCCCTAAAGTCCCTCTGAATAGGGCCATTCACTGTTCTTTTCCAGGAAGGCCCTTTACCCTTCCCCTCCTATACCTGGTTCCAAAGGCCAAATCCCACCTCCTCTTATTCCTGGACAATCCACCTACCCACAGGTACACCTGCTCCAAGGTTCCAGAACAACCACTCAGACCTCTTCAGCACAGGAAACTTGTAACCCTTGGCCTCTTTCCTTTCTTGGCTTAACTGCCATCCTCCTTACTATATAACTTACTTGGTCAACACCTACAAATTGACCATCCACAACCAAAGCTTTGTTGGCTATTACATACCTCCTCATTATAACTAGCTTCATTCTTATTAAGTGTCTTTCATAAAAAGTCACCCCATTTTCCTGGCCCTCAGTAGTCCAACAGAGAGCACATTTTCTCAACTACTCACATCTAGGCAACCTTTCTAACTGCTTCCTATGTGCAGCCCTCAGTTGCCCCCATTTATGGCAGTACCATTCATAGGAAATCTTACCACCCCTTGCACACAAAATCCTACTGTTCACTTCGCCCCACTATCAGGAATTCCCCTGTTCACAGCTTCAACTCAACCATCACTTGTCAATGTTACCTGTGCCCCACCTGGCTTCTTCTTCTGGTGCTACCCCTAAACATCACTTAACTTTTCTTTTAGATATGTTCTTTTCCAGGTTCTCTATTTACCTCCACAGTCTACTCCAAGACAGCTGGTTACGACCGCCCTCGTACCCACTGAAGGACTGGCCGGAACAAGTCGCCATTCTACATTTACACGAAACTTTCAAAAATCTTCACCTTCAGTGCCTACCTCTGGACCCTATTCTGGCTGGTTCTGTGCCCTTCCCCCACCTCACCCCACAACACCCACATCCAGCAGGAAGCAGCCAGAAAGAATAACGACGCGCCTCTCCCAAATAAACAGCAAAGGTGGGAATGAAAGGTGCAGAGAACAGTCAGAAGGGCGTCTCCAAGATGGCGCTGCCTCCCAAAGACAACAAAGGCCCTAAGCTCCAGCTTTTCCCGTGCGTGCGAAACTTAAACCTGTGCTCAAACAACCTCTCCCTATAGGAATACTACCTCATAATCTCCTCCGATAAAACCCAAACACAGCACTGACCAGCCCCTGCAATGTCCATAAATACACCCCCTCCCCCTACATAACTCTCTCTTGCTTTCTCTCTCTGTCCCCACCACGCTCTTGCTGGCTCTCTCATTCTCTCTCTCCTTCCCTCTTTCTCTCTCTCTCTCGGTCTCTCTTGTTCTCTCTCTCTCCCCACCACTCTCTTACTCTCTCTCTCTCTCTCTCTCTCTCTCTCTCTCTCGGTCTCTCTCTCTCTCTCTCTCTCTCTCTTGCTCTTCCTTGGTTACAGTCCCTTCATGTAACTGCCCCTTTAATAAATCTCTTGGTTCTGACCGGGTGTGGAGTCATTACTGGTGCCGAACTTCTTTCAGCGGGGGTGAAAAAAAGGCCTCAAGGTACAACACTGTATATGTTATATATAAAAATATATGATGTTTTGATATATGTGTAGACAAATATTAGCCAGTCGTAAAGATCAAGGATATTCTGCCATTTTCAACACAAATGATCCTGGAGGACATTATGCCGCTTGAAAGAAGCCAGAAACAGAAAGACAAAATCTTTGTGATTTCACTAATATGTGGAATCTTAAAAAGTCAAACTTGTGGAAGCCAAGGGCAGAAGAGTTGTTTTCAGGAGCTTTGGATTGGGGGAAATGAAGATGCGTTGATCAAATGGCACAACTTTCAGCTATAAGATGAACAGGATCGGGGGTTCTAATGTGTAATAAATATGAGTGATGATTGTGATATATAAAAAAAAATTCACTGAATCTTCTTTGTGTTCTGCTTCCCCTACACTCTCAACTCCCCACCTTTACCTGCCCAAATAAATGACACCCTGGGTCATTGATCCTGAGGGTCTAGTGAGGTACTAGGTGGTGCTGCTAGATCCAAACAAATTCTGCCATAGAGTGGAGGAAGCGAAGGACCAAAATAGGAATTCAGCATGTTAAGTAAATCAAAGACCTTGTGTTCAGGCTTCAGGAGCTGGCAGCGGCCCATGGCCTGGGGCTAAAAGACCTGGATTAGAAGATGAAGCCCTTGAAACGCTTAAAGTAGCAGCTCTCAAAGGTAAATGTGATTTTGAGGCAGTAAAACAGCCAAACATTCTTTTATTCCTGTTTCACAGACATTAACCGGCAGCATATGTATGGTAATATGAGCCGTAAATGAGTAAATATGTTAATGCTGCATTCTTCTTGCATATTCATCCTGATATGCACCAAAAAGAGCTGTCTGTCATAATCAGCCATGTTGAAACCATAAGGGAGGAAAGCACACGAATTCAATGAGGTAATGCTGCTATGGGTGTCTGTTGAGTTTACTTTTTACATAATGTTTTTATTATAACTCAGTATAGTCAACTCAAAAATTCTGACAAATGTTAAAGAGACTAGCATGTCAGAGGATAGGAATAAAGGGTAGGCATGCCAAGTAATTCAGACCTTCAAATGTTTTATGCTTTATATATGAAGAGAATTGTGCCAAAGTAATTTGATTTTTCCTCTGGCAGGTCTGGAGGGGAAGTAAGAATGAAGGTGGTAGTCATTTGATGATGTGGGGGTAGAATGGGGGAGGATGTTTGGGCTTCAGTTCTCTGGATAATTGGATCAGTTCCCTGCCTCAATTTGCTTACATTGTATTGAACACCTAGGACTTTCCTTGTTAATTTTTATAACCTTTTCATTCATAATAAATGCAGTCATATTGGCAAAGTGATCTCCAGTCTGTTTTGTTGGTCTTTTAAAGTTAAGCCAATGGGTCACAGTGCAGTCTTATGTAGAGGTGATGTGGAGATTCCTATAATTATTGGTCATTCTGGTCACCTTAAAGTAGATGGACAACGATAATTCAGTTGGTCTATATCCAGCGGCAGCAAAACTAGGACGGATAGAGTATGTCTCCAAGGCCTTCTCCCCCTCTGTTTCTTTCCTTGCTCTTCATCCTCCTTTCCAAGGCTAGCAGCCCTCGGAGTCAGAGACCATTTAGAACCATCTTGTAGTACAGCAGATTGGGGCCACTGACCCAAGATTCCCTGCTTTGGAGAATTGTGTAATCTGGCACTTATGTGATTCATTGAAAATCCCAGGAGAAGAAATTAGAGACTCTGCCAAGTAGCTTAACATGTCTGGAGATAAATTCACAAGGTTGCTCATATTCTATCTACCAGTTCAGGCACAAGGTTCATGGACTAAGACTCAGAACTTCTAGAAGCCCCTCTCAGTTCGACTTCTCACTAGCTGGGGCTAGTGCATCAGACTCTCCAAGTTTACTTAATTAGCTATAAAACAGTAATAGTAATTATTTCAGTTGTCCCTGCCTCATAGGGTTGCATAAGGAAAAAGAAAAAAGAAAAAATTCTTAACAAGACAAAAAAGTGTTTTACAGATGTGATATTAAAGTTTTAAGTCTATCTCCAAATAAAACAGTTTTTAAAAATTCTTCTTATAAGAACTCCATTAAAAATGATTTATATTGTCTCTGGACCTAAGAACACATATACTTGCTCTTTCCCAAATCACTAGAAATAAAGCTTCAAATTTTATCAGGAGATTATAAATTGGTCAAAAAATAAGGCCAGGAATGAAGCTTGCATGAAGATGTAACTCTAAAAACAATTATTTTATCAAAATGAATCATTTTGATTCTGCCTTCTGTGGTCATGTGGAGTAAAAGGACAATATTTTACTTTGGATAGAATTCTATGCCTGCTAGTGGAAAGAGAGAGGTCATTTGCTTTACCAGTGGGATAAAGGAAGGCTCATATCTTATCCCAAGAGAAATAAGAATGGCTGGTTCAGGCACTGTGTTGGATAGCATTTGTCTCTGTCCAAGAAATAACATTAGAGAGTCAGAGAGTGACAACGTGTGGGAAAAGTTGACTGTGGAATTAAAGACACCAAACCAAAATGACCATAAATTTAACTTCGTCTAAATTTCAACAGGAAGTAGTTTAAAGTATATTTATTAACACATCAAATTCTTTTCACTATTTAAATCACTACCTTATCTAAAATTACACACTTAGATTGTTATGAAAGTGGTATAGGTACCAAATATATGTATGTAAATATATATTTTTGGTACCTATACCACTTTCATAACAATAACCTATAATTGACAAGTCCCTGTGCTCTCTTGACAGAGAAAACTTCTTTTTTAACACTCTAGTAAATAAAATATGTAAGGAAACAAATAATTCAATCATCTTACTTACTATTTCAGAAAATTATGATATTTTCTATGTTCCTGGTTAAATAATGAGGTGATGACTGACTTTTTCTTTTCTTTTCTTTTTTTTGCATGAATTAGATGCAGTGCTGCTATTTTCCTGCCATGCAGATAAGGCTTGCTTAGTCTTATTTCAAAGTTAATTACTTGGATTTCTAACACTTTTGTTAATATATATGTGGTCTAATGAACTAGATTCACCAAAAAAAGACTTTTTTTAATGATCATATACTTCCAATGTCAAATGTCTTTCATATCAATGTGTATAAAATATGATAGGTTTTCTCCAATATGTGGATTTTCATTCTTTCTCCTATTAAGATACACTCTCTCAATTTGTTCCTTAATTTATCGTGATCGTTACTGGAAACTTCCCTTCTCAAAGTCCAAATCACTTCCTTTTTATAAATAAAGTGGCAAGGTTCATTAACTTTTTCTAATTCCTAAAAATACTCAGTACAAATACAATTCAAAATTAAATTATTTGTTGAATGCCTTTCACAGAGTAGACCCTGTGCTAAGTCCTATGTTTCCAGAGACCCCGCTATCCTCTGGCAGTAGTGGTGTGTACTGGGGGAAGTGCGTGGGGACACACAGCAGTGGGCAGCAGGTGGGGATGAGGTGATCTGGCCCAGGAGAAACCTGTGCTTGTCTCAGGACAATAAGGGATCGTGGTGCACGGCAGGACTGGAAAATGGCTCAGGGTGGCCAGCCAGACCTGGTGCTTAGAGGGCTGGAGGCAAAGCTGTGTTAGAGAAATAAACAGGGTCCAGTCTGGAAGTCCTTATAAACCCAGCAGAGGAATTTGACTGGATCTCTGAGAACACTGGGAAGACTTCTGGTTAGGATGTCAAACACAAAGCACCTACTTCAGCACCCTGCTGTATACCCAGCTTCCTTGGGGCAACTAACGGGTCTGTCCTGAGCTGCAATTTCCCCTGCTAGAATGAAGGGTTCAGGATTCCTGGGAAGATTAAGCAAGGTAGGGAAGGATCTTACATAGACAATTGGCATGGGGCTTGCAATGAAAGAAAATCACTCTGGAGGCGCAAATTCAAAACAGACTTCATCTCATCCTGCTCTAAGAACTGGATAAAGTTCTCAAATCAAGGATGTTTCACTGAGCTGAGACAATATCACTATGCTCAAATCATTATATTATGGCTAGAAATCAAGCAAACCAAGCTTATGTGTGTCCCTCGGTATTTTGAATTACTCTCAAAATAAGACATAGCACCTCGAGGAGCGCATGGTGTCAGAGGGACGAAAGAAAAATAAACGTTTAATTGTAACATTAGGGGAATGTAATAGAGTGAGGATCAGAAGCCAGAGGGAGCAAGGAGGAGGGTGAGCTGACTCCTTGATGGGAATGTGAAGGAAGACACTTCATCTGAGCGTTTGCCAGGTGGGCACAGGGAACAGCAGCATCTGCACGTGGCACACTCGGTAGTGGAGATAATTTGATTTGATCAAGCAGGATGTGTTGGAAGAACCGGAGGTTGAGGCAAGACAGCAGAGCTAGGCAGAGCGGATGAAAGCTGGGTGATTTCTCTGAGCTTCTGGGCTTAGGTTTGGAGCCAGTGGGGAGTCTGAGGAAAGCTTTCAGGCAAAAGATGACTCTGATATTGAACGATAATTAACTCTATGGAGGGGGGTGAATTCTATCTGTCTGGTGCCCCAGACAACTGTTAGGTTTTCTGTTGTCAAAAATTCTAGGACAGCCTTCTAATTATATAACACAACCAGAAGCACATAAAAATAGATTTGTACAATTTTTTTAAATGTCATCTCAGGAAAAAGATTTATTGATATTTCTAAGTTTTCCTGTCCTCTTCTTCCTGCCCCATCCAAAATAAAGTGTTTGTCTAAAAACATAGACACTGTCATAGGCTTTTTTGTTATTTATGTCCTCAAAGTTTTACTCCCTCATAGTTAAATACAGGCTCATTTCAATTCACTTTTACAGCAAATATAGAAGGTTGCAATGAATCTGTGAATATAAACTGTAAACCTAAATTATAGTACAGAGGTGCAAATAAGACGGCAGGTGATCCTGCAGCTAATAATAGTCAATGGTTTGAAAGAGGTAGTTGTTTTGAAAACAGTGGATTTATTTAAAACCTTTAGAAGCCAATTTTATTCTGTGCTCTTTGTCCATTTGGTTTGGAAGCAGAATGGCAACGCCATAATTTTCACTTCTTTTGACAAACACAGGCTTTGCTTTGACACTGCCTCCGTACTCCTGCTGGCTTCACATTTTCCAGGCATTTCCTGCCAAGCCACATTTACACCCCCCCTCCCTTTATTTTTCCGTAGAAAATTCCTGCCAGCCATCTCCTGGCTTTTCTTATACTAAGTCCCTTTAGACACCATAACGGTTCTTTTGAGCAACTTTCTCTTTGAACTGTGTAAGAGTAACTCGGAGTTCTAGAAACCAAGCACTGAACAGAATATAACTCATGTAATAAATCAAACTGACAGTTAGGTACCAACTGTTACCAGCCTGTCTTGATAGGAGATGTATAACATTTGAAAACAGTCCTCAAACTTCCCATCACCTATTTTTTTTCATCAATGTATGTTTAGAAATTTCTACTGAAGACTAAAAATTTAGGGAAAAAAATTGTTTTGTGACTTAGTTGAGTTAAATATTTTACAGGATCTGTGTTTCTTCTGACTGATCGATGGTCTATTTAGAGAGGTAAAGTAATGATAAAATCAGTATTAAATTAGGAATCTGAAAAATAATGAACCTCTAATTTACCACAGAGAGTGTGAATCCAAGAGTATGTGCAACGTAAGTATACTTTTTAAAATAGCAATTATATTTATAGTATCCCAAACAATGTAGCAGGAAGGTAATTTTTAGAGGACAACTTGGAAATATTTGTCAATATGTAAATATCCCCTTGTAAACTAAGGTCTATAAGTCGTTAGCAGTGTCTGATTTATGATGATAGTACTACTCTTAAAAATGATAAATTACAGACTAGAAATAGAATCTGGTAGGTGCTGAGCTGTTTGGGGTATGTTCTGGTCAGTATACTTTTGGCTTAATCTGCATGAGCTTGAAGAAAACCAGCCCAGGTTAGGGTACATCTTCTCAGAGCAGCTATCCCAGAGAAGCTCAGTGAAAATGGGATTTCTGTAGTGCTGTGGTTCCTGCAGTTCCACACTCTGGAGCCAGGCAGCATGGTGCTGGGATCCCAAGGTCTGCTGCTGAGCAGAGAAATCTGTGGAAAGTTCCAGCACCTGTGGATAGTCTGTGGAGAGTCTTCCCAAGACTCTCAGGTATAGAGACTCCCAGTTCTGGTGGACCCTTCCTACCCACACCGGGGAATGAGGAGAGATTTCTGGTTTAATAAATGCTCTCCTGAGGATTAAATTAGGCACAAAACAAACAAAAATTAATTCCTAGAATAATTTCCTCGTATTAACCAATGCTTATTGAGTATGAAGAAATGCAATTCATTCATGTATGCCTTACATAATTTGCTTCATTTGCTCTCAGTTGATGGCTTATGCAAACACTCCATAGTGAGTCTTCAATTAGGATGAGATTTGGGCACAAGTTCTATATCACAGAGATCCCAACCCCTAGACCATGGACCGGTACTGGTATCAGTACTGGGTCACACAGGAGGTAAGCAGCGGGTGAGCAAGTGGAGCTTCGTCTGTATTTACTCACACTACTTCCTGAGCTGTGCTTCCTGTCAGAACAGTGGGGGCATTAGAGCTTGAGCCCTATTGTGAACTGCACATGTGAGGGATCTAGGTTGAACACTCCTAATAAGATTCTAATGCCTGATGATCTGAGATGGAGCTGAGACGCTGACGCTCGCGCTGGGGAGTGACTGCAAATACAGATTAATATTAGCAGTGAGGTTTGACTGCACAGAGTCCACAATAAGTCAATTGCTTGCAGACTCCCATCAAAACCCTATCAATGAGTGGCAAGTAAGTTGACGTACTTCAATTGTACAGCTGCATCTGGTGACAGGTTTTAGATCAGAATCCACCATTTACTTTAGTCCACATGTGGCCCATCCATTATTTTATTTACCACTTCCACCTGCTCCTCTTTTTGTTATGGTGAGTTGTATGATCATTTCAATATAGATTGCCATGTAATAATAATAAAACTAAAGTACACAATAAATGTAATGCACTCGAATCATCCTGAAACCATCTTTTCTCACCCGCCATAGTCCATGAAAATGGTTTGTCTTCCACAAAACCAGTCTCTGATGCCAAAAAGACTGGGGACCACTGCTCTATCACTTTATCTTCGAGTGAGTTGGAGTGTAGATACTGGGGCCAACTTGCTGTAAGGAAATCTCATCACTTCTCCCTGCTTCATTACTCGGACAACTTTCTTAATCTTTTGTTTCTCAGCCCCTTCACATGTAAAATAGGAGTAATCAAAGATTCTCTTTCATAAAGATGTCCTGAGAAATAAGTTAATATATGCAAAGTGATTATTCCTCACAGATTGTGAGTACTATAGAAATATTTGCTATTATTGTAATTTTTGCTATCACTACTAGTCAGTGAAAGCTTCCCAGAGGAGAAAGTATCTTTCTTCATTGTGGTATGTGTACTCCCTTGATGGTTATATTAGTCATCTGTGCCTGGTTTTCCTGCTCTCTGCCTCCAGCTCCCTCTTCCCAGCTCCCTCCCTGCCAATTTCAGACCAGAGGTAAGTGCCCTTAAAGACGATGAAGATCCTCACTGGTATGTGATGTACACAACACACCCAGCTTAATCAGCTCAGGCTGCTATAATAAAATATTATGGACTGTGTGGCTTATACAACAGGAATTTTTGCCTTACGGTTCTGAAGACTGGGAATCCAAGATCAAGTTGCCAGTCAGTTTGGTTCTGATGAGGGCCACCTTCCTGGTTTGCAGAGGGAAAACTTCTCTCTGTGTCCTTACATACGTGCGCTTGCATGATCAAGAGATAAATTATCTCTCTCTCCTGTCTCCTTTTATAAGGATACAAATCCCATCATGGGGGGTCTACCCACATTCCAAAGGCCCCATCTCCTAATACCCACACATTGGGGATTAAGAGCTTCAGCAAATGAATTTAGGGAGACACAAGCATTCAGACACACACACACACACACACACACACGTAAAAACACACACACTTTTTAAAAAAAATTTTGCAACTTTTTAAACAATTTTAATTTTTGTTTTATTTATTTAAATGTACAACTTTCTTTTTCTCTAAAAAAATAAAAGCCAATATCGCAGTATTTCTGTAGATATAGAGCCACACGATGGTTGACTGGTCACAGTTCATCACATTTGCCCATTCTCAGGACATGGATCATCATGGGCTAAAGCGTTTAAACAGTCTTCATCAAAGCACAATGGGCTTCCTGAACTTGAAGAATCACTCAGGTCAAGATGGAATTCTTTGAAACATCAAAACCATTTTCTTGCCGTGTTTTCCCTGATGGCATTCTTCCCATACGTGGTACAAATGTTTCCAGCCACCTCCGCTGCCTTTACTAAGCCCAAACCTCACCTTCACAGAATATATCTGTGTAACAAATCCTCATGTGTACTCCAGGATTGTAAAATAAAATTTTAAAAATTAACTTTTTTATATAAATTCAAATAGCATGTGAATAAAATCAAGTCGAAATGAAAGGATACTTGAGTCTCCTCTATAATCCTTAAACTCTTTATTTCCTGAAAGCGCTGTTAAGAGTTTTTACTGTGCTTTTGAATACTAAAGGAAATTTCAACTTATCAGGTAAAACATACAGGGAATTTGGAATGCGGGCTGGGTCCCACAGACCTGCCTGCTCTGAGGGTCCAGCTAGTCGCTTTGAAATCTTTCTTGCTTATTCTTTTTTAAAAATTAATTATTTTATTTTATTTTTTTATTAAACATTTTTTATTTTAAAATTGTGGGGTACAATTAAGGGTTACATATACAAATATGCATCATTCAGGCATCCTTGTTGATAAGGGGTGTCCCCCCATCCCCAGACAGATATTGACCACTGTTAATCACCTCTCTGCCCCTCCCCCTCCATAGTTTCCCACCACTGTCAATCCTTTTCTTATAGTATTATGATAGATGTTCAAGGTCCACTTATGAGTGAGAACATGTGATACTCAGATCTTTGTTTCTGTGAGAGATCACTCAGTATTATAAACTCTAGCTCCACCCAGGTTGCTGAGAAATTCATGATTTTGTTCTTTTTTATGGTTGTGTAGTATTCCATCGTGTATATGTACCACTTTTTGAATCCAGTCCTCTTTTGATGGACAGCATGGTTGGTTCCAGGTTCTTGCTTTTGTGAACAATGCTGCGATAAACATTCGTGTGCAGGTATCTTTTCTATAGAGTGATTTGAGTTCTTCAGGGTATATTTCCAGGAGAGGGATTGTGGGGTCATATGGGAGGTTGATATTTAGAGCTTTTAGAAATCGCCACACTGCTTTCCATAGAGGTTGCACTAGTTTACACTCCCACCAACAGTGTAGAAGTGTTCCCTTTTCAACATATCCTCTCCAGCATCTGTTATTTTTTGAGTTATTGATAATGGCCATTCTGACTGGAGTTAGGTAGTATCTCAGTGTAGTTTTAATTTGCATCTCCTTGATGATTAGTGAGGTTGGAAGGTACAGGAACAGACATATAGAATGGAATAGAATTGAGATTCCAGAAGGAAAACCTCAATTTCTCAACCAACTCATCTTCGACAAAGTCTCCACCACCTACCACTGGGGAGAGGAGAACCTATTCAGTAAATGGTGCTGGGAAAACTGGCTGACCACATGCAGAAGATTCAAACAAGACCCCTATCTATCCCCATATACAAAAATTAACTCTAAATGGATTAGAGACCTAAATGTAAAACCTCAAACCATAAGAACCTTAGAAAATGAAGGACATACCCTCATGGAAATTGGAACTGGCATCCAATTCCTGAACAAAACCTGAAACGTGCAGGCCATAAGAGACAAGATAGGCAAGTTGGACATTAAACTGACAAGCTTCTGCAAAGTCAAAGAAACCATCAAGAGAGCAGGGAGACAGCCCACAGACTGGAAAAAAGTATTTGCCAACTCCATGTCTGACAAAGGCCTGACATCTTGGATCTACAAGGAACTCAAACATGCTGAAAAGAAAAAAACAAACAGCCCCATTACAAAGTGGGCAAAAGATATGAGCAGACACTTCTCAAAAGAAGACATATGAGTGGCCAATAGATACATGAAGAAATGTTCAACTTCTTGCTTATTCTCACTGCTTTTAGCATGACAGATTTTGTCTTCAGAACGCACTGTATTGCCACAAGCTGCTTAGCAAACTTTCTTGTGACAGGCTTTTAATAGGTTAACATGTGTGTGCGCTCACACATGCATGTGTGTTGCTCTCATATGAAACTGCAGAATAAAATAAAAAGATGTTTTAGATTGAATTCAGTTAAAATTGTTAAAATAATTATGCTACAAGATATCATCTTATTCGGGAAAATTTCTATGTAACTTCAGGAAATAGAAAATCGGCAGCAAAAATGTGTCACACTAGAAATCCAACCAGGAGAAAGATGGCATTATGGAATATCCACCAAGTATCAACGGATTTCCATAAAATATCCAATTTGTTCTTCACATAGGCCTCTGAGGTATTTTATTTCAATTTTGTAGATAAGTAAACTGAGGCTCCAAAGAATGAACTCGCTTAAATTCTACCTCAGATAAATGGCAGACTTGCTATTTGAACTCAAGACATTCCAAAGTCTTTGTTTTCCTTTTTTCCTTAAGTATATTTCATTATCTAGTATGCAAATTCTGTACATCTGCGTCTCCAACACTGACCCTTCCATTGAAGTAACTAACATAGACTTGCTGTCACTGAAATGTTACAGAGAAAAGGAGGTTTCTTCTATTGAATCAAAGATCTTGAATTTCCATGGTATATAGAGGTGTTCAAATGTTCCTTGGTTCAGAACCATTACTAATAAGGGCATCTTTGAGTTAAATGAGTGAAAGAAGATTTTCATAGGGAAGCCGTATTAAAACTTTTCATTAATTTCTTAGTGTATGGGGAATTTAATATTGGAACAATCTCTCAGTAACCATAGTCTCTGCTCCAGGACAGTTACAGGGGTGGGCAACTGGTAGATGAGGGAGAAAAATCAATCACCAGGATAAAGCCATGAAAGTTTTTGTTTGTTTGTTTTGTTATTGTTGTTATTGTTTTGGGGTGTGTGTGTGTGTGTGTGTGTGTGTGTGTGTGTGTGTGTGTTGTGTGTGTGTTTTCTGTTGGGTGAAAATTTTTTTCCCCCATTGGGAGAGATTCAGTTCTACCCTAATGTTTGAAGGTTTGCAGGCAACATTTTAACTCTGTGAATTTCACAAAGAAAGTGTCTGGTTGAAAAGAAAAAATATTCAGTCTTTGAAGGCAAGTGGTTGCCAAAGTCTGGAGATGGAGGGGTAATGGGAAAGTAATGTTTAATGGGTAGAGAGTTTCAGTTTGTGAAGAACAGTTCTAGAGATGAATGGTGGTGATGGTTGCACAACAATGTGAATGTACTTAATGACACGGAACTATACACTTAAAAATGGTCAAGATGGTAAATTTTGTCTTGGGAGTATTTTGCCACAATTAAAAATAAATACAAATCACTTATCCTGATCCCCATTGTTAGGAAACACTGCATGCCCATAATAGCAAAATCTAAGACCTCAGCCTGTGATGAAGTCAGGCTAACATTCTGATCTACTCACTAAACAGATACACACATTGCTCTATGGAAGGAAGCTGGAAGAGTGCAGTAAAGATTCATTGCTGATTTTTTTCCTCACATAATTGTGAATATTACCTTACATATCTACAATGCTCTGAGAGCATATCTTGCATTCACAGATATTATTCATTGTTTGAATTTTGATTCTGCACAGATGCATAGAAAAGACTCTGGAATTGAGCTGTTGTCCAACCTCTGGAACTTTCTATCCATTCACCTTGGACATGTCTCACACCTACCTGGGCCTCTTTGGTCATTCTACTCTGCTTATCCTTGAGCACAGCCTAAACATCCCCCATTTAGAGACCTTTCAGAGAGGCCGTGTCACAGAACGATTGCCAACTATAGACCCAGAAAAAACACTACTGAGTTCCAATATCAGGTCCAGCAGTTTACAAACTGTGAGATCTTGGACAAGTTACATATCATCCCTGTGCCTAATTTTGATTGTCTGTAAATAGTCTGGTAACAGCAGCTTCCCCGAAAGGCTATTAGGAGTCTTAAATGAGTGAACATTTATTAAGTGCTTGGAGGAGTGCCTCAGTGTTTGTTTGCTTATTTTCCCAGACAAGGTTTCATTAAGAGATTTTCCTTTTTCCTATAAAATTATTTCACTTTGGTTATAATGTCCTTTACCAAAAATATATTTTTATATCCAAACTTTCTTATTTATTTATTTGTGATAGATTTGGGTGTACAAATGCATGTGTGTTAACAGACATATTGCTTATTGTTGGGGATTGCCCATTCTCCAGATAGTGACGATTATATCCAGTAGGTAACTTCTGAACTCTAACCCCCTTTTTATGCTATGGTGAATAGTGTTGCAATGAACATACGAGTACATACAGGAATCTTTTTTTATTAATGTTTTTTTTTTGGTTGTTTGGAAAGATACCTCATAGTGAGATTGCTGGGTCAAATAGTAGTTCTATTTTTAGTTCTTCGAGAAATTTCCAAAGTGTTTTTCACAGAAGTTGAACTAGTTAACAATCCCACCAACAGTGTATGAGCATTCACTTTCTACACATCCACATCAGCATCCATTTTTTAAAAATAATAACCATATGACTGGTGTAAGATGGTATCTCTTAGTGGTTTGCATTTATTTGATGGTTAGTGATGCTGAGCATTTTTTCATGTTTGTTGGCCTCTTGTGTGCTTACTTTTGGGAAGTGCCTATTCATGTCCTTTGCCTACTTTTTGATGAGGTTGCTTGTTTTTTTCATTTTGATGGTTTGGGTTCCTTGTAGATTCTGGATATTAGTCCTTTGTCTGGGGCATAATTTGTAAATATTTTCTCTCATTCCATAGGTTTTCTGTTCACCCTGTTGATTATTTCTTTCACTGTGCAGAAGATTTTGACTTAATTCCCATTTGTCTATTGGGAATTATGTCTTCAACATAAATTATTTGCCTAGGCCAATGCTCATCTTTTTCCTAGGTTTTCTTTTAGGATTTTTATAGTTTCGGGCCTTACATTTATGTCTTGAGTCCATCTTGAATTAATTTTTATATATGGGGAGAATAAGGGTCCAGGTTCTTTCTTCTGCATATGGTTAGCCAGTGTTTCCAACACCATATATTGAATAGAGTGTCCTTTCCCCATTGTTTATTTTTGTTGGTTATGTCAAAGATCAGTTGGTAAGTTGCTTTATTTCTAGATTCTCTGTTCTATTCCACTAATCTGTCTTTTCTTGTACCAGTATCATGCTGTTTTAGTTACTACAACCTTACAGTATGATTTGAAGTCAGCCAGTATGACTTCAAATTACACTATAAGTCTATATACATTTGTTCTTTTTACTCAGGATTACTTTGTTTGGCCCCTTTTTTGTTTGTTTGTTTGTTTGTTTGCATATAAACCTTAGGATTGTTTTTTCTAGTTCAGTAAAAAGTGCTGTTGGTATTTTGATAGGGATTGTGTTGAATCTGTAGATTACTTTGGGCAGTATAGTCACTTTGACAATATTGATTATTCCAACCCATGAGCATGGGATGTTCTTCCATTTGTGTTGTCTACAATTTCCTTCATCAGTGTTTTGTAGTTTTCTTTGTAGATGTCTTTCACCTCCTTGATTAAGTGTATACCTAGGTATTTTATTTCTCTCTCTCTCTCTCTGTGTGTGTGTGTGTCTATTATAAATGGGATTAAGCTATTGATTTGATTCTCACCTTGAGTGCTATTGTGTATAGAAATACTACTGATTTTCTAATGTTGATTTTCTATCATGAGACTTTACTGAAGTTGTTTATCAGATCTGGAAACCTTGTAGAGGCGTTCTTAAGTTTTTCTAGGTATACAGTCATATCATCAGTGGACAGAGACAGTTCGACTTTCTCCTTGCCAATTTAAATGCCTTTTTCTTTCTCTTGCAGGATTTCTGTTACTAGTACTTCCAGCCTACCGTTGAGTATGAGTGGTCTCAGTGTTTATTAAGAAATAGCTTCCTTAGCTGGGCTCAGTGGCTCAGCCTGTAATCCCACGCCTTTGGGAGGCTGAGGTGAGTGGATTGCCTGAGCCCGCGGGTTCGAGACCCGCCTGGGCAGCAAGACCTCATCTCTACAATAAATCAAAAAATCAGCCGGGCGTGGTAGCGCATGCCTGTAATTCCAGCTACTCGGAAGGCTGAGGCGGAAGAATCGCCAGAGCCCAGCAGGTCGAGGCTGCGGTGGCCAGGAGCAGCCACTGCACTCCAGTCTGGGCGACAGAGTGAGACTCCAACTCAAAAAAAAAAAAGAAATAGCTTCCATATCCCTCCAATCCTTCTCACCCTCCTCGCTCTCCTTTCTTCCTCTGTGCTATGTACAATACAGTTCTTCTCTGCATTCCAGGTTGATATCAACAAATTATTTTACATCAGAACCCTAGACATTATTCTTTAATTTTCCCATTTTCATTGTCCACTTGGTCTACTAATTTTGATTCTTACTGCAACCCATCCATTTCCGGGTTCCCTCGCCACAGTTTTAGCCCCAAGTTATATCCTCCTCGGGGCTCATCTTTGCATTGCTAGACCTGCCCCTGGTCTCCTCTTTCCTCAGCCCATTGTACTCGCTGCCATCATGATTATATTTCTAAAATAGCATTTACTATTTTATTTTACTAACATTACTTGGTGAACTGTGTTATGAACTTTGAATTGTCTTTAAAATGCAACGGGAATTCACCAAACAATTTAAGCAGAGAAGGAAATTATCTGATGTATGTTTAGAAAATTCACTCTGAGTGCCGTGTGAAAAATAAAGTTTAGGGGGCCAAGAGGAGACATCGAAAATGTCAAAGTTCTTACGGTGATCAGATAAAATATGGAGGCAGTCCAGATGAAGAGACTAAGGCAGATTAGAAATAGAGCTTCAAAGTCATAAAATGAAGCAATGACAAAGCAATTTCAATAAACGTTTTATGATTCATTGAGCAAGGAAAGCATTGGATTAATTTGCCAAAAATTTATACAAACGTACTTTGTCATTCCCTGGACTTCCTTCCAGAGTTGAAATAGCTAATGATCACATCAATTTATTGCCCCCACTACGCACCTTAAGTTATCACAGTTCACTATTTCTGCATTGTCTCTTCTCTACTTGCAGCATTTATGAGGTAAACAGGTTCCAAAGAATGCTGGAAAAAGCCATGCCAGGTTGAACTCTGGAGAAAATTCACTAAAAAGCTACAGTGCATACCACGATTTCAAACAAACAAACAACCTTCAGAAATCCACTTGAAAAACTTGTCCCTGTCCTTCCTCATTGTTTCTCATACTTGAGGAGATTTCTGCACATGGAATGCACAGAAATGATTGGATAATGGGAAAGGAAAGGCCATTTGGTCTCTTGTTAGCAGATCAAGGTGTGGCTTTAGAGTTCATCTGGAAGAACTGTGTCTAAGTAAGCATCCTTTATCATGGAGGATGCCGGGAGTCATGTGTGGCAGTATGCGCCACATTGTCACACTCAGTCTTTTCAAATGCAATTACTCTGGAGCTGTTGCTTGCCCAGTGATCTCTGTCCTATTGCCTCATGTAAAGTGAACAGCCCCATCTCTGCTACATTCAAGTATTTATTCTTTCTCTCCAAATCTCTAGATGGTAAGAATGGACAAAGTCTTCAGTGAATTATGTTTTTTTCTTTGCACCCATGATCTCCTGCGTTTTTCCCATTTCATTTCACCATCATCTGCTACTACCCTTGTTCCCACACACTCAGGTTGTGCCATGTTTTGTGAGCCTGGGGTTGTAGACTGGTAGCACTTATGGATTTTTTTTTTTTTTGAGTTGGAGTCTCACTCGGTTGCCCAGACTGGAGTGCAGTGGCTGCTCCTGGCCACCGCAGCCTCGACCTGCTGGGCTCCGGCGATCCTTCCGCCTCAGCCTTCCAAGTAGCCGGAATTACAGGCATGCGCTACCACGCCCGGCTGATTTTTTGATTTATTGTAGAGATGAGGTCTCGCTGCCCAGGCGGGTCTCGAACCCACGGGCTCAGGCAATCCACTCACCTCAGCCTCCCAAAGGCGTGGGATTACAGGCTGAGCCACCGAGCCCGGCTTCACTTATGGATTTTATTGTTGACAGTTACTTAGAAATGTTTGCCTTTGTTAATCAATGCTGATGACTTGAAAACCTCTGCTGTAAGAGTTACTGGGCAGAATTCAGTTTTCTGAGCCATAGCTTCTTATTTTAAAGAGCATGAAGACTGCTAAAAGGAGGGAGAATCACAATAAACTGATGCCACCGGGCAGGTACAAATACACTCCTCCAGAAGTCCCCAGTGAGGTGAGATCTGTAAGAGGAATGGGAAACCACCTTCATGGAGAAATTTGAACAGTATCATAAAGGAGTGGGACACTCAGAGATGAGAGCCACGGAGAGGAAATGAATGTAAGGGATAATGGGTAGGGAAGATTATGAACCAACCCCATATGGTTTACTGGGTCCACTGGGCATAGTAAAAAGCATATTTCGTTCATTAGCTTTGTACTTTATAATTAGATTTTATGCCTTGGCCCCACAAAAAGAACTTGAATGTAGAATGTGTCACAGGCACGGTGGTCATTCCAATCGCAACACTCGCTTCCTTACCAGTCCTCCTGCTTACATAAACATTTCATCTGGCATTTTCATCAGTTCACATACCCCGTGAGGCTCTATAGGCATACGAAACAACATTGCCAAGGGGATGTTCAGGCTCTTAAATGGTGATGATGAAATAAACTTTTATGCACCTTCTTGCTCAATAAACACAGCCTGGCATTTTGAATGGTGGCACGTTTTGATTTTGTGTGAGGGTCTGCACAAAAGGCGTCACTGAACTACACAGCGGAGAGGAGGTGCTGACCCACATTTGTAGGTCCCATGTGTGTGGGCACAATGGGCCTGAAGATGGAGCCGCAGCAGAAGGGGAGGAACATGTCTACAAGCAAGGAAGCCATTGAGTATTCTGTCCTCGAAAAGCTGTACAGAGAAAGTCATATTTTTGTATGTTATATGTGTCCACTTCTTTGAAAAATGTAAGGGCTGGGCTTTCAAATTCACATTTGTTCATAAAGACAAGTTAGATAGAGGCTGCTGGTTATGTTGGTTATTTAAAAATTTTAAGTAAGATATGATTTTTTTGTTGTTGTTTTTGAGTTGGAGTCTCACTCTGTTGCCCAGTCTGGAGGGCAGTGGCAGGCTTCCTGCCACCGCAGCCTCGACCTGCTGGGCTCTGGAGATCCTTCCGTTCAGCCTTCCAAAGCTGGAACCACAGGTGCGCGCTACCACACTCAGCTAATTTTTGATTTATTATAGAGATGAGGTCTCACCATGTTGCCCAGGCGGGTCTCGAACCCACAGGCTCAGGCAATCTACTCACCTCGGCCTCCCAAAGCACAGGATTACAGGCTGAACCACCGAGCCCGGCTTAATATATGATTTTTGTTTAGATGTTCAAAACGACTCTAAGTCATCTAAGGATTGATGGTATCCACTTTGTTGTCCAGTTATTTGCTAAATTCTGTGACCACGGACAGATCCCGGAAAGCTTCTGGGTGGATCTCAGTTTTCTCATCTGTCAATGCTTGAAGTTACCCTTCATTAGGGCAGGGCCTCCTTACGATAGCTTTGGTTACTTCACAGCTGAAGAGAAACTATAGTAATGTTTGATTTCAAGACTTTTAGAAAAAATTGCATTTTAATAGTCAAGCTTTCAAATCTAACAATTCCATATCTTCCTTTTTCTTTCTGCACCCAGACTGCTTTTAGAATCAGAAGAAAAATTCTTTATAATGCAATTTGTTTTCACCAAGTTCTACTGGGCAAAGTAACTGACCCAAGGGAGGACTAATTATTGGTCCTTGTTGCCTGGACTTCTAAATATGTGAATAGTCAGCTATAGTGATTTTAATGGGTCATAGAAAGACCATAAATCTATCGCAGAAATGGCCACATCTGTGTTTAGAAATTCAGTTTGTAAAAATTAGTTATTTCATTTAAAAAACTAGCCCCAAATTACGGCCATTTAAAAAATATATTTCTGTTTTTAAAACTATTATTTGTAGGTATCAAAAATAAAGATGTGACATAGTAGTGGTTTTCTGTCCCCTGTCTATATAGTTCAAAATATATGTGGTTTCTCCTCAAAAGTTTAGCTTTGTGAGTGTGCTTGAATAATATTCAGTTCAAAGTTGAGTCATCTGTAACATTATGATGTGTATTTGCTGGTGTATAAATCGCCCCATTAGACAGTGAACATCTCAAGGACAAGGACACTGCTATATTCATTACTTTAATCTCCAAGACTACCAGGACAAGTAGGTAAACAGTATTTGTTAAAATGAAAATGAATACAGTCACGTGCCACAGAATGACGTGCGAATCAACAATAGACTGCATGTACAGTGATAGTCCCATGAGATAACAATAGAGCTGAAAAATTCCTAGTGACATTGTAGCTATCAGAATGGAATAGTGCAAAGCATTCCTTTTCTATGTTTAGCCATGTTTAGATACACAAAAAATTAGCATTGGATTACATTTGCCTACAGTATTCAGTACAGTTACACTCTACAGGTTTGTAGCCCAAGAGAGATAGGCTATATTACATAGCCTGGGTATATAGTAGGCTATACCAGCTAGATGTGTGTAAACTCTGTGATGTTCACACAATAATGAAATCGCCTAACAATGCATTTTTGAGGCTATATCCCTGTCATTAAGTGACACATGATTATAATAAAATTTGGCAGAAAAATGAGAGTTCTGTGGAAGTTTTCATAATAATCGTTGAAGCAGAATAAATAAGAAAATAACATCAATTTACATAAAGTTCAGAAAATAAATTTTTTAGAAAAGAGGTTTCATATTAAGAGTTTAAATCATTCACATTAACTGGAGAACTTTGCAGCCTCCTCTGACCCCAGCTAGTGATGGTCTTACTCACTCACACTGGAAATGTATTGATATGAAATTAGTGTGATTTTACTGTGCTTTATTTGGAGAGCTTTGCACATAAGCTTGGTGAATATCACAGAAGAAACCCCAACCCCGTAAGAGCCTGGATCGTGTGCAGCCCCATGAGGCAGGATAATCCTTTCTGGTCTTGTACCCGGTAGCAGCCTGGTGTTTTAACCTAGCTCCCGGCAGAAGCCTGTAGAGACGAAGCCTTGTACCCAAAATTAACAGCCACCCTGTAAGACAGTTAACAAACAAACAAACAAACAAACAAACAAACAAAAACTTGTGGCAGTGTTGAGAATGTCATTCAGGCATGACATTTTTTTTACCATAACCAGGAGATTATTTCTACTTGGAGTGATGCAATGTGTACCTCTTTTTCTGGAGCAATTATTTAGTATCACCCCATCTTTCATTCTCAAAAGTGTTCCAATTGCAGAATAAATTGGATGGTCACTCTAACTATAGGGTTTTATTTTCTGTCTGCAATGTCTTTTGGGTTACTTCTGGGAAATGTATAGACTTGGGAGACTACCCAAAAATGTATAATTCCCATCTCCTTGCAAATGGGAAACTGGGTTTTGTTAATCATGTTTTCTTCCTGGGGCTGCAGCTTTAAAGTAAACAATTTGATGAAAGTGACTCCCTGAGGAATTCTTCTGCAGTTTTTTCCAGGGGTGGGGTGTCAAGTGGCCGCACAGGATGGTGGCAACTACAGCAGGTGAAATTTCATCATAGGCAGGTTCTGCACTGTGGGATTTTGACATATTCACTGTAGTTTTGCCTCAAAGATATTTTCCAGGCTGGGCTCGGTGGTTCAGCCTGTAATCCCAGCACTTTGAGAGGCCGAGGCTAGTGGATTGCCTGAGCCCAAGGGTTTGAGACCCACCTGGGCAACTTGGCAAGACCTCGTCTCTACAATAAATAAAAAATTATCCGGGCATGGTAGCACGTGCCTGTCATTCCGGCTCCTTGGAAGGCTGAGGCGGAAGGATCGCCAGAGCCCGGCAGGTCAAGGCTGCGGTGGCCGGGAGCATGCCACTGCTCTCCAGTCTAGGCGACAGAATGAGACTCCAACTAAAAAAAAAAAAAAAAAAAAAAGATATTTTCCAGTCTTTTCAGCCATTCTGTGTCCCATTCAATTTCTATTGCTTATAATTAAAGTCCTTGACTAAAACATGGGTAAACTTGAAAATTTGAGTTTGTAGGATGTTTGAGGGAGTATTTTGACTGCAGAATCCATATGAAAAAGGAGCATTTTGTTGTTTTTAATGCTCTAAGTCTCTTTCTAAGACTTTCCTATGTGAAAAAAAGCAACTCATCTGTTACAAAGTTGACCTTGATTATGCATACCATAGATTTATTCAAAGTTGTGAGTTACTCGTTTTAAAATGTTGTTCAGGTCAAGTGACAAATTTTCTCTTCTGATGTCAAATGGAAAGAGAAACATTTGGATATCAACTCTGGCATTTTTCATCCTATGTTTTTCTCACTGGCTTCACTATGTTTTCAGGGAAGATTTAGCACTCTGTAATGCCCACTGTGACAATCAACCAGATGGCCTCATTTTCAATAATGTGACCTGAACAGTGTTTAATTAACTCTCTTCCTGCTGCCAACTCACTCACTCTCACTTGGATACAATCGGTATAGAACCTAAACAGCAGCAGGTTGGAAAGGCTAGTTGAAATATGCTATCACATTCTTTAAAATTGATTTTTTAAAGATCTAAGGTACCATTCAACTGCCAACAAATATAGGCCCCTTATATGGTGGTACAACATGGCATTTCAGAAATTGTCTTTTGAATAGGCACCAGTGAAACAGGATAGAGAACCTGGAAATAAATCAAAGACCTTCAAACAACTCATCCTCACCAAAGCTGACAAAAACAAACATTCGCTAAATAGGAAACCCTATTTAGCAAATGTTGCTAGGAAAACTGGCTAACCACATGGAAAGACTGAAAGACAAAAATTAATTCAAAATGAATCAAGGACTTAAATATGAAACCTCAAACTATAAGAATCCTTGAAGAAAATCTTAGGAAAACACTTCTGGACATTGACCTAAGCAATGAAATAATGACCAAGCCTTCAAAAGCAAGTGCAGCAAAAACTAAAATGGACAGGTGGGACGTTATCAAGTTAAAAAGCTTCCTCACAGAAAAATAACCCATCAAGAGAGCAAAGAGACAAGCTACAGAATGAGAGAAAATATTTGCAATCCATGCATCAGAAAAAGGCCTAGCATGGCAGAATCTATCAGAAACTCAAATGAATAGACAGGAGAAAACAAATACATCTCAAAAGAAGACATACAAGCAGCCAACAAATATATGAAAAAATGCTCAGTATCACTAATCATCAGAAAAATGTAAACCAAAACTACAATGAGAGACCATCTTACACTGATCAGGATGGCTATTATTAAAAAAGCAACAGGTGTAGGTGAGGATGCAGAGAAAAGGGAACACTACACTGTTGGTGAAAATGTGAGGTAGTTCTACCTTTGTAGAAAACAGTTTGGAGATTTCTCAAATAACTAAAATAGAGCTGTCTTTAGACCCAGCAATCACACTTCTGGGAATATACTCAAAGGAACACAAATTATTCTACCAAAAAGTCACCTGCACTCATACGTTTATTGTCGCATTATTCACAATAGCAAAAACATGGAGCCAACCCAGATGCCCATTGAAGGTGGACTGTATAAAGAAAATGAAATACATATGCAATATAGAATACTACCCAGCCATAAAGAAGAACAAAATTATGTCCTTTGGAGCAGCGTGGATGCAACTGGAGACCATCATTCTAAGCAAATTACCAGAAAAACAAAAAACTGAAAGTAGCACGATCTCACTCTTAAGTGGGCACTAAACATTGGGCACATGGGCCCAAGGACAGACACAACAGACAATGGGCACTGCTAAAGGAGGAATGGGGATAAAGGATACAAAACCACCCTTTGGGTACCATGCTCACTAACCAGGGGATGCTTATCAGAGACCCAAACCTCGTCTTTATGCAGTAGACTTATACAGCACATCCCCACACATGCCCCATGGTTCTAAAATAAACAGATAATCGAGGATTTTTCTGGTTAAAAGAAAAAGAAATTTGTGTGTGTGTGTTCCAATTCAGAATTCTAGGTGGACTCTCTGCAATAAATCTTTTTCTGTGTATTTACTAGTTACTTTAAATAAATACACAGATCTGCAGACTTTTGGACAAAACTCTTCAAACTATTATTTCATTTCTTGTTATGGTGCTATATTTTTCTTTGATGATAATATGCATGGGAATGTTCCACCATGAATGACAACATGACTGATGACCGGTGAAATAGCCCACAAGGAAGTTGGTAGAATAGAAGGACTGGCTTACAGAGCAGCAGCATGGGCAGAGTCTGTGCCTCCGGTGGAATGTGTGGAAGCTTCCTGCTTTGCTGTGACCCTGAGCTACACCCTCATAACTGAACCAGGAGCCCCAGGGCGGTGAATGAGGCTGTCAGTACCTCTTGGTAATCGTATTCCGGGAATGTGTACAAAGTCGCAAGTGTATACGCACAAATGTATAGGCATGTATTTCTAATGAGTGAGCTATGAGTTATTTTGGACAAATAAACATTATTACATATTTTCTGTGACTTTCAATGAAACTGCAACAGTAGAGAAGATTTGCAAAGGTTAGAAAGGAAGGACTGTTCATAATTTCCATGATTGGCATGAATATTTAAAGGCACTTACTTTTGTCTGCATGCGGCATCAGATAACCTCAATTCCCTGTACCTGGGCCTTGAGATGGACTGTGGTCAATGTGTGGAGGAAAGTCTTCATTGGGCTCACATACTTAGGCTAGTTTGTCATTACCTTTCTCCTTTATCCCATTGCCCCGTTCTATTCGTTAACTTGCTTCTTTTTCATAATCAGCCAAAACCTCAACAGCCTTGAGTATCACCATTAAAAAAAAAGTTCTTCATATTCTTTTTAGAGTTGTGGGGCCTGCAAACACTAAATAGGAGGACTGCTTTTATTGGTGATAATATTTATTAAGCTCTTCCTATGTGCTAAAGAATCATTATGATTACAACCTTATCGGGCAAGCACTGTTTTTATCATTATTAATTATTTTTCACTGTGTTGCCCAGACTGGTCTTGAACTACTGGACTCAAGTGGTCCTCCTGCCTCAGCCTGTCTAGCAGCTGAGTTCATGTACTTTTAAACTGCATTTTTTGGGGAAAAAAATGTAGAAATAAAAGTTTTAAAAAAACAAAGCAATTTTTTTCTTGCGTTGGTGATGTTAGGACTATATCAAGAGCCAAAAACAATTATTCCTTACTTAATTTTTAACTTCAAGTGTATTTAACTGGATCTTAGAAACTCCATTACACTGTTTCTACTGCTATAATTGAGAGCTGTAAGAGCAAATGGCTTAAGGAATTAAACTTCCCACAGGATTTTCTTTCTAAGTAGGGGATTTCAGCTTTCCAAAAGAAAAGAAGAAAAACACAAAACAGTTTCCCTTCTCAGAATTATGAGGCTGAAACTCACTTTTTCCATTGTTACCATACAACTAGAAATGCTATTATAGTACTTTTTCTACAAGAAAGTCATCCCTGGGTACTCAGTTACTGTGGTTGTTGACTTTGCCCCCTACTTACATGCTGAAATAGTACTTCTTTCTTTCTGTCAGCTTCCTATTTTGGAAATGATGAGGAATGGTAAAGGCCAAAGAAAAAAAGGATTAGTAGAGTAGACCTGAAGTACAGAAAAATTTGCAACTGAGGTTTAGAATTTTTTTGGAGTTGCCATTTTTATAGTACAGTCAGAAGGCTCTATGGGTATAATGAAGGCCCTGAAATAAGCCACACCATGCCAAATCTGTTTTCAAATATTTGCATTCCGTGGTCTCTGTCTCTTTCCACTCTCCTCCTACATATTTCAAATGAAAGAGGTCAAGGGACAGTAAAAAGACACAGAGTCCTGTTTTCCTAACGTGCTTTCTCCACAAGGAAGGATCATGCTCTTACAAAGAATAGAACTAAGAATATAAAAAGAATATGGTGCTCAAATAAATTCAGGATTTTCTGTTAACAATTGCCAGCTTAATCATGTTCTAAGAATGAACAAGATATTATGAGCCTTTTATATAAACTTTAGAGATATATTTCTTGTAGAAATAAGATGAACACGTGCTCTAGAATAAATAATACAACACACACAATACAGTGAGGTGCAGAGAATGCATACTTCGTCCAAATTGTTACATTCTGAAATAAATAACTGAAAACTTCTATCGAGAGCTCTATTTTTCTTCCTATTGAATAGACATTTTTTATTTTCTAGTAGGTAAGGTCTTTGCCAAAAACAAAATGCTTTAACTTTACCCTGAAAATAGTTTTTATTTTTGTTGTAAATGCTCAGGCATTGGTGAAGACATCATATCAATCTTATATCTTACAGATCTTTCTGACAGAAAAGTCTTCCTTAGAAGACGGTTGTTAATGGAATCCATAGAATTTCATTTTCTTGAGATTGTATTTACTTACTAAGAACTAGAATTTTTTTCCAGAAGTTTTATTTACTTTTACTAGTTATCTGAGTATAAACCTGCTGCTGAGTCAGGGGCTCCTAATTCAGAAGAAAAAATAGCAAAGTTGGTTTAGCAAATTATATCAGTATACGGCATTTTGTTCTTCTTAATCCAGTTATCAGGTAATGAAGAGAAACAGCTGTTCTGATCATTGATTTGCATCGATGAAGCATAATCAAATGTTTTTTGCATGGTAAATTGGGACTCAACAAATTCTGACTCAAAATAATACAATGAGGAAATATGATTCACATAATTTAAGACAAGCAATTTTCTCGGAATTAGCAGTCACTTGAGGGAGAGAGAGGTAAACAGCATAATCTGGAGGGCTGCAAAGTGTCCTTTGAACTAAGCTTGATTAGAATGAAAAATACCATTTAACACAAGGGAAAACATTGAAACACAAAAGTCAGCAGAGGAACCATGTACCTTTTCTCCATGTTCTTCTTGCCAACCCATCCTCTCAGATTACCATACTCATAAGATATGAATCAGCTGGACTGCTAGGCAAATGGCACATTATGAATTTGTATGGATGGCAAAAATTGTGTGGTTTTTTTTATGATGATGATGATTATTCTCGCCTCCTGCCTGTAATAGTGGATGTGTAGTGAAGTGATCATCCCCAATGAACAGAAGTCCTCCATCAGCTCTAATGGTGTCAGGGCTTCTGTTTTGTATTTGCGCGGTACAGAAAGTCCTCCTGGCACTTGACATTTTGGCTGAACTGGAAAACGATACTATTGAGCAATGATAAAATGTTCACTTAATTTACAATTCCAAGTAATCTATCTTACTGAGTTAAATTTAAAATGGGAATTATTAGGTTTCCCCAAAGTGGCAAAATGTGTGTGCTAAGTGCAATGAATAGAGGAATGAATAAAATATACTTCTACTCCTCTGGTAATTATAAACAGGGAATATAAAAATGAGTTTTATAACATCAGGAACCATTAAAACTGAGTCTAATATTCTGTGCACATCATTGCCTTTGTATGATGACATTAGTGTACTGCTGTACTTTTTAGATGTTCATAAAACATAAGTGGAATAAATGAGGGGTGTGATTTTAGAATGTGGGTCACTGTGATCAAAATATTAATCTGTGAATCCCACAGTCCTCCAGAATACCAAAGAAACAAGCAAGCTGGGCATAAAGATTGTCTTCTGAATCCACGTAATTTGGAGGTAGTAGACACAAGTTTCTCTATTGTGGATCTTTTTCTCAAACAGTTTATTCTAAAATGAGAATTCAAGCTATAATGGCACCATCAAATGGCAACATAATGTAGTGAGAAGTATAGAAGATATAATTGTCAGATACTTAGATCTGAATCAGGGAGAAATGAAAACAGCCTAATTCTTTGTCGTTGCTTGTAAAACAATACTTGAGGTGGACATATTTTTATGCTTCTATGCTGAAAAACACTTTGTCATTTAATCCAGAAAATATCTGCTTGTAGAAGGTAGGACAATTAACCAATTAAATAGCTTACTAATTAAGACTAGCATCTTACTGACTATAATTTATTTCCTGGCTTGATTGTGCATACCAATTTGATTTAATGAGCATTTGTTATATCTTTTATTTTCTTTTTGTGGTTTCTCTATGCATCTTTGGCTTATCATGGTCTATTTTAAATTAATATTATATTGCTCCATGTAAAGTTTTAAAAATCTTGCAACTTTTTCTTTTATTGTCATGCATTCTACTTGTACATATACTATAGATCTTAAAATATATATTGTTATTATTTTGGATATAAACAGTCAATTGTCTTTTAGATAAACCTTAAAAAGAAGAAAACATTTATTTACTCACATTGTTATCACTTGCATGTTTATTCATTACTGTGTGGATCTGAATTTTGATCTAATATCATTTTCCTTGAAGAGCTTCCTTTGGCACTTTTTGTAAAGAAAGCATAGCAGTGAATTATTTTAGTTTTTATTTGTCAGAAATATGTTTACTTCACTTGTATTTTTGAAGATTGTTCTCTGCACATAGGATATTCCTAGGATAACAGGTTTATCCCCTCATCCTTCAATATTTTAAAATTGTTATTCCATTATATTCTGAATTGTTTTTGATGAGAAGATGGTGATAATTTTGTTCTTGTACATCTACATTAAATGTGTCTTTTGTCCTCTGGATTTAAAAAATATTTTCTTTTTATCATTGATTTTAAGCAAATTAACTAGTGGTTCAATATTTTTTCCTATTTATTGTTAATTTTTTATTCTTGTGAATTGATATTTTTAACCAAATATGGAAAATCATTATTCAATATTTCTTTAAATATTTTGTCTGGCCTCTTCCATTTCTGGAACTCATTATATCTGTATTAGATTGATTGATATTGTCCATGCATCATTGAGACTCTGTTAACTTTTTTCAGCTTTTTTCTTTCTGTTCTTCAGTTTGGAAAGTTTCAATGGCTAATTTACAAATTTATTAAAATTTATTTCTAATATCTTGCTAGACTCATTTATTGAAATTACACTGTTGATTTATTAAATCACAGTCTGAACGTTTTCAAGTCAGTCTTATAACTGTCAGACTTTACCACCAAAATTTAGATTCCTGTATGTGCTCAGGATAATCCTAAATGTGGCTAAATTGGCCAGGGTCTTCAAAATGTACACATGCTTAAACTTTTGACATCTCTGCACCTTGAAGTTGATTCTAAATATATACTGTCAACAAAAGCTGTTTTCTCAAGGAGTAGTCTCATTTCAGATTGGTAGGTAGAGCTATGACCAAGATGCCCTCCAGACCCAATTGTTCCCTCTCTGACTGTGACAATTCAATTGATTCTGAGAAAAGATGAATTACCCCAGGCGGTGGAGGCCAGCAGAGATATCAGTTCTAGGAATGAATTCAGTTAAAAGCTTCTTACTTTCCTAGAAAGTCACGCTTACTCAATCCTTTGAGTTAGCACAGATTATCATCCACAAAATTTTCTACACACCTGTATTTGGGAATAAATCTAAATCAGTACTTAACTGAAAACATTCAATGTGCCCTGCACCTGTGATTAAATGTAAACAGGAGGGAAACATTGTGTTGACTTACAAGTAGACTTGCTTAACAAATAAAATCCTCAATAATTCTTTAAATTAAAAGCCTAAACATAGGCAGTGTTTCTGTACATATTCACTATTATCTTCCAGAATTAAAACATTAATGATCCATAATTTCTGTGGCCTTCGTTAAAGAAAGAAAGAAGAAAGAAAGAAGAAAGAAAGAAAGAAAGAAAGAAAGAAAAAAGAACATGCTATTTCACCATCTTAGAATTTTTTAAAAAAAATATTAAGAAAGACTTTTTTTCCATGATAGTCTTCAATCCATCAAAAGGGGCATAGCAGTTCTTTGAAAATCATAGTCTAAGAATTCCTAAGTTGCAAGAACATGTAACTTGGCAAGAAATGTTTTCAACAGAATGACTCCTTTGTATTTAATTGAAAGTTTTGGCAAACATTTCCTCTATTTCATTTATATTTTGAAAGAGCTAATATGATTTAAGCAGCAAAATACACAGTTCAAAATAGTTTAAATTTATCAATTCTCAAAAAAATCTATACTGAAATTATAAAGGATTTGACTTTGATAAGAAGCATCATAAGTAAATTTTTTTCAAGACAACATCTTATAATAGAACATTTCTAGACTTCTAAGATAGACTGTGAAGTATTGGATTTTGATCTCTTTTACGTTTTTTATAGATGTCAGAAAATTATATAAATTTAATATAATAGGGTTTTTGTTATTTCCATTTGATCTGATAGTAAGAGACATATTTATAAATAATATTTATGATTCTTTGGAATATTGCCAAGTTCGTATAAATAATAATATTAGAAAGAAAGGGTGACCAGAAATAACTGCTTATTTATTTTAGTTTATATTTATTTTTTTAAAATTTCTTACATCTATGGAGAGTTTATTTTTAAAAAGGAACCACTCAATACTGACAATCAAATTTTAGAAATCACTAATTTCTAATTTACTTATTTTTGCAGGGACTCAATAAAACTAGTAGTTTGTATAGGACCTTAATATATTGATTCTAAGCAAGATTATAGGTGATGAAAAATCTTTTCAGTATAATAAGAAACACCCACCAGGGTCTTATAAGCATGTCTAAGTTTATTCCTGATGCACTTCCGTTACGAAGAGTAAGGATTCAGTCAAATTTCACTGCTAGAAGAATGAGTGTTTAGAGAAGTGAGGATTTTGCTGTTATTCATTGCAGTACATTCAGAATAAAGAGCTAGACAACATGAAGGGAGGAAAGAAAGGATGGAGAAAGGGAGGAAAAAGGGAAGGGAAAGGAGGAAGGAAGGAAGGAAGAATGGATAGATTTTATCTGCCTTCAACGACCAAGAAATTTTGCTTTCTCATAGCATTTCTAAGTGCCGATTTAAAATACTGTTTTCAAAGCCGGGCTCGGTGGCTCAGCCTGTCATCCCGCGCCTTTGGGAGGCTGAGGTGAGTGGATGGCCTGAGCCCGCGGGTTCGAGACCCGCCTGGGCAGCGAGACCTCATCTCTACCATAAATCAAAAAATCAGCCGGGGGTGGTAGCGCGCGCCTGTAGTTCCAGCTACTTGGAAGGCTGAGGCGGAAGGATCGCCGGAGCCCAGCGGGTCGAGGCCGCGGTGGCCGGGAGCGGCCACTGCACTCCAGTCTGGGCGACCGAGTGAGACTCCAACTCAAAAAAAAAAAAAAAAAGTAAAAAATAAAATACTCTTTTCAGATGATCTGAAATTAGAGGTAACTGGGATTGTATGGCCTTACCCTGTACTTCCCCCTCCCCTTCTTCCTCCCCCATCCTCTCTCGCTCATTTTTTTTTTTTTTTTTTGAGTTGGAGTCTCACTCTGTCGCCCAGACTGGAGTGCAGTGGCCGCTCCCGGCCACCGCAGCCTCGACCTGCTGGGCTCCGGCGATCCTTCCGCCTCAGCCTTCCGAGTAGCCGGAATTACAGGCGCGCGCTACCACGCCCGGCTGATTTTTTGATTTATTGTAGAGATGAGGTCTCGCTGCCCAGGCGGGTCTTGAACCCGCGGTCTCAGGCAATCCATTCACCTCAGCCTCCCAAAGGCGCGGGATGACAGGCTGAGCCACCAAGCCCGTCTCTCTCATTTTAAAAACTCATCTTTGTCTTCCTCTTCCTTCTTTTTCCTATCTCCTTCTCTCTCTCTCCCTTTTCCTGCTAGTGAAGGTTATTGCACTGGCATGTGAAAATCAAATATTTCAAGCAAGTTTGAGAAATAAGGGCAAGCTGGTGGCATAAAAGATATTAAAACACCTAGGAAAGAGTTACAAAAATAGGATTGCTTATAAATTCCTCCATCACCTTACAAGCTTAGAGAGTCTCTGAGTTCTGATTTCATAAGACAAATGTGTATTTTACTTACAAACCCAACCTACATCAGAAGGTAAGGAAAAAAAAATTCATTCCAGGTTGCATTGTATATATTTCAGCTTAATACATTAAAAACAGTTCCACTAAATGAATGACTTGTGTAATGAAAAGTAATAATAGTCCAACTGAGAACATTCTTTTGATCTGAAAATTCTTGCTATTATGTTTATCCAATCAGACAAAGAGATGCTGGATTAATTACTCAACTCTGAATAATTATTAATTGAGGTTGACAGTACTCCTGTTCACCTTCACATAGAATTCAAGGTGACCTCCTTTTGATAATGCAGAGACTGACTCTTTGATCATGTGTCCCTCCCTCTATGACTCATGGTTTCAGTGTATTCATAAGATGATTTATAAGCTAGGGAGTGTATGTATGAGAGAAATTTAGTCCTTTGTATTTTATATTTCCATTGTTTTTGAAATAGCCTCCTTCGGAATTGTCAATGGAAAACACTCCCATTTTCTAGGCAAACAGGTGAGCTTCAGCCGCTCAAAGAGAGTGAGGAGTGGCCAGAAGCCTGTTCTCATGGCCGCCTGGCCAGAGGCTTCGGATGGGCATATCCTTGTGCTGTGCTCTCCACTTTCACATATGGCGTTGGGAGATGATGTGAGTCTACATTTCTTCCTTCTCACCTCTCTCCCTGTAGCCTTGTCTGTGGCTGAGTGGGCACCAGATCTAGCTTAAGAACCAACGGGGGGGCCTTCTGAATGCAGCCTGTTGGAACCCAGAGCCAGGAAGAAACCCATTAAGGCAGGATGCCAGTCCTGAAGAATGAAGAATCCTGGCTACCCTACTCCCAGGCTTCCTCAAAGACTTTGCCAGTGGTGCAGGTCCTCTTGCTGCCCCAAAGAGAAAAATTAACAATTAAAAGGTTACCTAGGCCCCCAGGTTCTTGGTCTATGACTGGGCCATAGAAAAGAATAGCAGTGATCAGAAAGAAATTCAGTGACATTAGAATTTCTGGGCCAGACAAGCTGAATAAACTGCTCAGTAAATGATGGCAAGAATCTGTGCCTCTCTGACTTAAACTGGGAGGAAGCTGCCCACCAAGACCGTATTCACTCCATCTCCTAAATCTCCAAGAAGTATTTTTCAATATATGTGAACATTAAATGCAACAACTTTAGTCAGAGTGGCAACCACTTCATATTGCTCATCTTTGTCCTCCTTTTTCAGCAGCTTACTTCTACTCACCTTACAATGATTAAACAAGAAACAAAATTGGTTTCCTGGAGGTAGTTACTGATAATTGTCTTGTAACCCTCCAAGTATGCTTTGTACTAATTACCCTTTTACCCAAAATATTTGTCTTCTAGCCATAAAAGACCAAGTTGACCTAATCTATTGATCAGCCCTTCATGACCAACATGACACAGACCATGGTGACAGTTCCTGTGTTATCTCACCCAAAAGTCTTTATCTGCTCCCACTGAAAGGGAATTTTTTAAAAGCTTTCAACCTCAGGTATTTGTCATCAAATATTACTTAAGTGTTTTGTCTTCTCTCCAATCTTGGAGAAGTGGATCCACCCTTTTCATATGATTTACTTTCTTTTTAAAATTTTTTTATTATAAAATTGTGGGGTACAGTTAAGGGTTAGGTATACCTGATTTACTTTCTTTTTTTTTTTTTTTTTGAGTTGGAGTCTCACTCTGTCACCCAGACTGGAGTGCAGTGGCCACTCCCGGCCACTGCAACCTAGACCTGCTGGGCTCCAGCGATACTTCCACCTCAGCCTTCCAAGTAGCGGGAATTACAGGCATGCGCTACCACGCCTGGCTGATTTTTTGATTTATTGTAGAGATGAGATCTCGCTGCCCAGGCGGGTCTCGAACCTGCGGGCTCAGGCAATCCACTCACCTCGGCCTCCCAAAAGTGTGGGATTACTGCCTGAGCCACCGAGCCCGGCGTGATTTACTTTCTAAATAAACTTTTCCAGATGTACTTTGTGCAATTCTTTGCATCTTTCTGGCTTACCAACCTAATAGTTATGTCTCTTATTTTTTTTTTGGTCTGGAAAAGAAGTGACTAAATCAATATATTTTAGAAGGTAAAGCCTTATGGTATATCCCTACCAAAGAATGACAAGGGGACAAAATGAAAGTAGATAAAAATCTGCCCATGATGGTCTCCTGGCGATGTGGAAGAGCCTACCTCTTAAGCAAGCAACCATGTTGGCTTCTGTTTGGGAGAATCATGAGCTGGAAAGGAGCAGTTTATCACTGACCCAGGAGACCCTATCCCATAAACACCAGGACTGCAAGCTGGCCACTGATCCATGAAACCCATGCAAATTCTGTAACTAAAGAAAAGCCTAAGAGAAGGGTGTCCAGGCCTGGACACAGCAGTGCATTGAACTGTGCCAACAGTAACCAGGGGAAGGAACCAAACTGAGTTGTTACTGGCAACCCTTCTCAGAGATAAGGGCACGTGGCAGGCATTGCGCTAGAGCAGGTGATGGGAGAGGGGACAGATGTCCTTACCATGGACATCCCATTTCCCTGTGGGTCTGTGGGCTTTTTGTTCTCTATCTCCCCAAACAGTCTAACTTTTAATGTATTGCTGAAATCAATTAGCCAGTCATCTACAGAAGGCCATCTTTCACACTTATGTTCAAGATGGGATGGCATTTTTGTTTTTTGATCTATTTTTGCTAAATTTTGAAATTGTGGTTGGAAAACTCTATGAGATCACAGAGGATATTTTTAATCTTATTCTAAAATGTTACAGACTATGAAACTGAGTGTGTGATATGGGAATGGATAGTTTTCAGATGGTTTCAAAATACTCCTGAGTAAATCTATCCAGATCCAAAAAATAAGACACAACAAACAAGTAAAGCAACCACTGATCTTTCTTTTTATATACTGTGCATATCTGGATTCATTTCTTTTGGAGTATCATGATTTCAACTGCAGATAACTGAAGCTAGGTGTTTGCTGTAATTTGTGACCTGACTTAAACGGCAAAGATAGTAACATTGGAAATTTCTATGATCAAAGTCTTTCAAAAAGTTTACCCCCTTGCTGAGAAAAAGTAAAAAGACGTGAAATCTAACACCAAGATGTCTCCAAGAAATCAAAGAAAAATAATCAAAATTAGAAATTTCAGAACCCTCATTAAAAATGCATGTTTAAATATTTTCTGATTTTGCAAGTAGCGTATATTCATTTTATTAAATTAAATATATAGAAAAATATAGAGAAGAAGTTCAAAAAGACATGTTAATTAGCCATAATTATATCTCTCCAGGGAAAACATTACTTATATTTAAGTATGTCTATCCTTTTTACAAACATATAATAAATAATTAACACTGATGTACTGTAAAAAGTGATAAGCGTGCTAACTAGCTCAATTTGGTCATTCCACAATGTACACACATTTCAAAATACCATGTTGAACACAATAAATATATATAATTTTTGCTAATTAAAAATAAATTAGTTTTGAGATATTCTTTTGTAAAATATGAGAACTATAATAAAAAAGGAAAATCATTTAAAATTCCCCATACTAGAAATAATTACATTTTAGGTATTATTTATATGCTTTCTGTGCTTTTGTATACCTAAGTGAGGGATTGGCATACTTTTTCTGTAAAGGGTCAGGCAGTAAATATTTAGGCTTTCAGACAGATCTTTCTGTCATTACTAATGAACTGTGTCATTGTGATTTGAAAGTAGATAATACCTAAATAAATGGGTGTGACTGGACTCCACTAAAACTTTATTTACCAAAAATTAAAAAAAAATATGTCATTTGAGTTGCAGTTTGCAAATCCCTGACATCACAGACATACTAAATTTGTTTGCAATTGGCTTCTCTGCCCTAAACTCACTATAACTTTTTGGTGACTATTTCAGATCATAAAATATAATTTAAAAATATGCATGTGCATGGCATCAATGTATTATTTTTATATACTGTGAATTATATTTTAAAATCCCACATTGTTAAACTTTACAGGTTAATTTTTTAACTTTGTAAATCTGATGAAAACCATTTATATACAATTCTGCATGTGTGAGGGTTTTTTAAAAATGTAGAATCAATTTATGGAAATCAAATTGTTGTATCAAATAGAACAAACATTTCTCAGGCTTTTGAAATCTACTGCCAAGTTGCCCCACAGATAAATTGCATCCTGCCAAAAGTCTATGAGATTCAGTGTTCAGAGCTTGTATAAAGCCAGCGGCAGTGGGCTAGAAAAGAAAGGATGGGGCAGAGTCTTCAGAACACAGAGTCGCGTGGGACGGGAAGGAGTTTAGAATTACGCTTAGGCTTGCATTCTTCTGAATCCAGCATCATTTATTCTTTGTTTAAATTCTGTTTCTCCACAGGTAATATTAATTTTTTTCCACAAATTGAGAGGATATTGAATTTTTTCTTATGTGACTTTTCTCTTTTATATCTTTTATCATTCTTCTTGTTAGTAGTATTCATTTTCTTTTTTTTATTATAAAGATGTGGGGTACAATTCAGGGTTAGGTATACAAACGTTGATTATGCAGGTACCCTTGTTGATGAGGTATGCCCCTCCCTCCCCTAGCAGTTTCCCTCAACTGCCAATCCCACCCCCACACCCCTGACAGTTTCCCTCTACTGCCATTCCCTTTCTTATAGTATTATGGTAATTGTTCAAGGTTCGCTTATGAGTGAGAACACATGGCACTTTCTTCTTTGTTTTTGTGATAGATCACTAAGCATAATTGACTCTAAATTCATCCAAGTTGTTGCAAAGTCCATGTGTTTGTCTTTCTTTGTGTCTGCATAATCCATTGTGTATATGTACCACATTTTTTTATCCAGTCTAACTTCGATGGGCATCATAGTTGGTTCCATGTTTTTGCTATTGTGAATAGAGCTGCAACAAACATATGTGAGCAGGTGTCTTTTTTGTAGAATGGTTTGAGTTCTTCCGGGTATATTCCCAATAAGGGGATTGCTGGATCATATGGAAGGTCAATTTCTAGTTCTTTCAAAATCGCCACACTGTCTTCCAGAGAGGTTGCGCTAGTTTGTGTTCCCACCAGCAGTGTAGAAGCGTTTTTTTTTCTCCGCATCCTTGTTGTTATTTGTTTTATTAATGATGGCCATTCTTACTGAGGTTAGGTGGTATCTCAGTGTGGTTTTGATTTGCATTTCTCTGATGATGAGTGAGGCTGAGCCCTTTTTCATGTGTCTGTTGGCTGCTCATATATCTTCTTTTGAGAAGTGTCTATTCACGTCTTTTGCCCACTTTTTAATGGAGTGGTTTGTTTTTTTTCCTTTTGGTGCATTTGAGTTCCTTGTAGATCCTAGATGTTAGACCTTTGTCAGATACACAGCTGGCAAATATTTTTTCCCATTCCGTTGGCTGTCTCCCTGCTCTCTTGATGGTTTCTTTTGCTTTGCAGAAGCTCGTTAGTTTGATGGGGTCCCACTTGTCTCTCTTACTTCTCAAGGTATTGGCCTTTGGGGTTCTGAATAGGAATTGATTGCCAGTTCCAATTTCCATAAGGATGTCTCCTGTGTTTTCTAAGATTCTTAGAACTTGAGGCTTTACATTTAGGTGTTTGATCCATTTAGAGTTAATTTTTGTGTATGGTGATAGGTAGGGGTCCTGTTTCAACCTTCTGCATGTGGTCGGCCAGTTTTCCCAGCACCATTTACAGAATAGGTTCTCCTCTCCCCAGTGGTTGTTGTTAGAGGCTTTGTCAAAGATGAGTTGGTTGAGGAATTGAGACTTTGCTTCCGGAATCACTATCCTGTTCCATTGGTCTATGTGCCTGTTCTTGTACGAATACCAGGCTGTTTTATTACTAAAGCCTTATAGTAAAGTTTGAAGTCCGGAAGTGTAATACCTCCTGCTTTGTTTCTTTTGCTAAGGATTGTTTTGGCTATTCGTGGTCATTTATGTTTCCATATGAATTTCTTTCTGTATTGTCGTTTCCAGGTCTGGGAAGAATGATGTTGGTAACTTAATGGCATTGCGTTCATTTTCTACTATTGATTGCTAGAAGTTTTTGTATAGATTAAGAATACAGATCTCTTGACATGCATGACAAGTTTCTTTTAATTGATGAGCTTTTATTTTAATTCAGAAAACTTATTTTAAATTAATTCGGTAACTAATATTTTATACTTTTGCATTTTCCTTATTCTTCAAAAGAACTCTCTTGTATCTTCAAGGTTATATTAACTTTTTAAAATTTTTTTTAGACTGGAAAATATTGGTTATTTAGAAAGTAAATTGAGAGAGAGAGAGAGAGAGAGAGAGAGAGAGAGAGAGAGAGAGAGATTCACCTCCCCAAGGTAGGGGAGGTAGCCTAAAACTAGGAAACAATGGCAGCCATAGCTCAAAGAGCCACCTGGCCAGACCACAGCTTAGCAAAGCAAAGGCCATAAAAATTGCTTTAATCTACCTAGAATTTATGATTAAGATAGGAATTAACTATATGTATTTAATTTTCAAAAAGTCAATTGTTTAAGAATTATTAGGTATAAAATACCATCTTAAACACATACTCTGTCCTTCTATATACTAGGGTCTACTTTGTTATACTTTATTCTATTGCTCCAATCTTGATGCTGACTATTCACCACCACCATACAATTTCAGCTAAAATAATATTTCAGTGATTTTCAATGTAAAGCAGTGAAAAATTCCTGTTTTTAAATTTTTTTCTTAATTGTGGTGATAAAGATAAACTTTAGAATCATTGTTTAAGTTCATGTCTAGTCAGATTTCTATTAGAACTGCATGAAACTTGTGAGCTGGTTGGGGGAGATTATTATCCTTATGACAACATTTCTTTCCACTGGCATTATGATCTCCCTATTTGTCCAAGGTTTCTTTGGTTCCTCTGTAATTGTTTTATTTTCATTTAGGTTCTGCATATTTATTCCTACATATGTTCTAATTTCTTGCTACTATTATGAATTGGGACTTTTTCATTACACATCTCTAATTTGAACCTCCAGGTATCTACTTACCCAAGCCCAGAGCCTAAGAGAATTCCTAAACTCCTTCCCATTCAAGAAGTCCTGTGTTCTGCAGACTCTGCCCCATCTTCTCTTTTCCAACCCATTGCCACTGGCTTCATATAAGCTCTGAACACCTGTTGACCAGACAGTTACATGTTCTTCCATGTTGGTGTCCCTAGTTTTAAAATGATTTCACTCTAGCCTTGGCTTTGACAGTGAATAGTTTTTCTAAATTTTAGATATTACCAGTCTCTTTAAACTCTTGACTGCCTCTCCATGACCAAATTTTTAATCATAGACATCCTGACAGGCAATTGTTTTCTTTGTCTCCCATCCCTTCCTCTTTGCTACTAAGCTCCAACCTTCGAAACTGCTCACAGTTTCACAGACACACCAACAGTGAGGGTCCTAGACTTCACAGGCACTCTTTCCTCTACCACTCTCCCAGAGTGTCCTCCTCATTGCTTCTATCCACATGGAAAACACCTATCTTCTCATCTTTTAAGTCTCAAATCGAGGATAACTCCTCAATGAAAATTTTCCTATCCTTTTCTCCTTACCTTCAGCATAACCTGTGCTTCCTACTTTTCAATGCCGATATCCCTGTGCATATTTCTGTCATAGCCTTGCTTATTTTCCCTTGCTAGACTGAACATCACAGTATTTATGTAATTGATAGCTAATAAAGATAACATCCCAATTTTTTTTTTTTAGTTGGAGTCTTACTCTGTTGCCCATGCTGGAGTGCAGTGGCATGCTCACGGACACTGCAGCCTCAACTTGCTGGGCTCAGGTGATCCTTCCACCTCAGTCTTCCAAGTGGCTGGAACTTTAGGCATGTGCCACCACGTCCGGTTAATTTTTGATTTATTGTAGAGATGAGGTCTCACCAAGTTGCCAAGTCTGGTCTTGAACCTGTAGACTCAGGCAATCCTCTCATCTTGGCATCCCAGTGTTGGGATTATTATAGGCATGAGCCACCATGCCTGACCAACTCCCAGATTTTAAGGGCTTAACACGGTGATGGTTTATAGTTGTCCCGGAAAGCTCGAGTCCAAGCAATGATTCAGAAACTCAGTTTCCTTCCCTTTTGTGTTGCTGTCATCTTAGAAAATGGCCTGCATGGTTTATGCAGAGAGGAAAGCAAAGGGTATGAGAATCTCATAAAGGGTTTTATAGCCAAGCATTGACATCCTTCTGTCCAGATTTCATTGGATAAACCTCTTAACAAGTACTAACCTAACTTCACAGAAAGCAAGAAAAGGTTGTCTTCATTGTTTCCAGAAAAAAATAAGAAACTGATTTGGTAAACCAGTCTCTCCCACAACTATTCAGGGCTAAAAACTTTTTCTCATTAGTTTTAGTATTTCCAGCATCTGCCGTAGTTCTGGACACACAGTAAGGATTTATGAATGCTTTGATTCATTTTTCCTTTCTATAACTGAATATTACAGACTGGGTAATTTATAAAGAGTAGAAGTATATTTAGGTGCAGTTCTGGAGACTGTGAAGCCCAGAAGCATGGTGGTGGCATCTGGTAAGAGCCTTCCTATTACATCATCACGTGGCGGGAGTCGTGTCATGTGAGACAGAGGTAGCCTGTCTTTCATTTCAGGCCACTTTTCCTCTTCTTATGAAGCACCAGTTCAGTCATGAAGACCCTACCCTGATGACCTTATCTGATCCTAATTACCTCTCAAAGGCCAGACCTCCAATCAATATGTGAATTTGGGGATTAAATTTCCAACACATAAACGTTTGGGAGACACATTCAAACAACAGCAATAAATATAAAATAAATCAATACATATATGAAAAAAATGAATAAATGAACTCTAAATCTGTTCATTACACAAATCAGTACAATATCTGTTATCTGAATGGAAAAATATGAGAACACAAAGGTTGGAGCCTGTAATGGAGTTATGTTTTAGAGAGAAATGTTTTCAGAGAGAAGGCATTACTTGAAGGGAAGTTTAAAACACATGCAAATGAAAATCGTAGTTCTTTTTTTTCCTGTCTGTATCCTATATACTGGGAGTTTCTCGATGTAGGTCTCCAGCTACCTTCTCTTCACATTCTATGCTCTGTCTCTAGGCAATCACATTCACATCCATGACTTCAGTGGTCATCGATAGGTTCATGATTTACAAATTTATATTCCAACCCAGATCTTTCTGTTGGTCATAAAAACCTGCACTTAAAACAACAGACTGGACTCAGTGGCTCCTACCTGTAATACTAGCTTTTTGGGAGATCAACGTGAGAGTATCATTCGAAACCAGGAGTCCAAGAAGAGTGTGGGCCATATCTGTCCCTACAAAATATAAAGAAACTGGATGGGTGTGAGGGCACATGCCCGTAGCCCCAAGAACTCAGGAGGCTGAGGGGGGAGGATCGCTTGAGCCCAGGAATTTGAAACTGCAGTGAGCTATGATTACATCACTGCTCTCCAGACTGGATGACAGAGCAAGACACTATATTTAAAGTAAATGAATGAATGAATGAATAAAATATTTATTTAGATTATATATTCACTTTGAAATTTAAATGAGACATTTCCAACTCAACATAGGTCTAAATTGAACTTACGCTCATTCCTCCAAATCCTAAGCCTTCCCTCCACAGAATTTTTCCTCAGGCAGCTATAGCTCCATCCATCCAGTTATACAATGTTGATGCTATCGTTATGCCTTTCCATTTACATACCCCTCTTTATCCATTTTAAAATTGTAAAACCTAAACCTGATCACGCCAATCCTCTGTTCAAAGCCTCTCATTGACTTCTGATTGCTTCTAACATGAATACCAGGGTCCTACCATGGGCTGAAAGGTTCTGTCCTGGATTCACTTTTTGCTGCTTCCCCCACCCCACAGTGGATACTCATAACATTTCACCCCTTTCTTTCACCACATGCATCGTAGTATGTGATTCTATTATTAACAAAATAAGCATATTAATAATGTCAATTGTCTCCATTAAACTGTAACTTCAGGTATCACAGCATACACTAGAGTCTACTCCTTGAGCAATAAATGTCAAATATTTATTTGGTTCAATTATTTGTAAAAGTTTTGGAAGTAGCTTCCTCCCCAGATCCCTTGTAGGGTCTTTTTTCTTATTTTGAGGGAAACTTAGAAAAGGAAATTGCTGGATGTGCTGTGGCCCCCCACTGCTGCAGTTGATCTCAAGTTCACATGTGTTTTCCTCTTCCATTCTTCATTCTAGATTCCTCTCACTCCCAGGAAGCACCTCTGCTGACTTAAGTGGCTTCTCTGGTCTTCTGCCCAGAGCCTCACCTCCATGGAGTCTGAGTAGTTGATTGCCATGCTCTTCTCAAGCTATGGCTGCATGTCCCTTTAATACTGGGGAAGGGCATACCAGGAAGAATCTGTGTATCACCAGAGTATCAACCATATTCTTGCCCCCGCCTTGAATCATTCTGAACTCCCTTGAGCTCAGTGGACAAAAGGAGGACAAGGTGTCAGGCAGTAGTCACTGTTAAAAATCGCGTTGGGATGTTTTTTGTGTCTCATGGTGGAAACAAGGACCTTTAAAGCCACAGAACCCATAGCTGTCGTGATGGGGAGTATAAACACCCCAATTGCATCACCGGAAATGATTCTAAGCAGGATCATTCCTTCTTCTACCCCTTTTCCCCTGGACCTAGGAAACAAAGAAATAGTGATGGTTGTTGACTTAGGCAGTGTGCCGCCTCCTGGACCATGGCTCCCCAATTCTCAGCAGAACCTTCCATCCCATCACTCTACAGGCCAGCAGGTTCTGGGAGCACAGTAGGTGATCATGTGTTCGTTATTGAACATTTGCTATAAAGTTAGTCCCTTAGTCTGAAGTGATGCTAGATGGCTACCTGATCCATGGATTAGATACTCTGTAGACACTCATATAGTGGGACAGGCTTAGTATCTGTGGGCAGGAAATACAAAACCAATACCTGGAATAGGTATTCATTCCTATTAAAAATGAACTGTTGTCCCTTCAAGGGTAGGTGGGAGGCTGACCTCTTTCACCACCATTTGTTGGAGTTTGGGTTTTCAGTATATTTCTAGGTAACAGAGTTTTTCTAGACTACCTTATAGCCATTTGAGAGTCCAACACCACTTCCCACTGGGACCCAAAGATCCAGGAGGAGCTTAGAGCTGTAACTAGTCTGCTGATGGAGCCATCACAAAAGCTTAACAAAAGCTCGATCCCATAATATTCACAACAGATATCTCCCAGAAAGAGGCCTCTTATTCCATATGCTCAGAAATATTAATAAGAAACTTATTAACCTGACTTGCAACTCTAGTACCAATTTATCTTCCCCATTACCAGAAGGTCCGCAGCAGGACAGAAGAGAAAAGATCTTCCAGCAGATCATAGATGTCTTGCCTTGCAGGAGGAAAAGAGTAAAGATGATATCCGTGCAGGAAGAAAAGATGATAAAACAAACAAAAAAACCTTCTTAATCAACAGATTTCCTTGGCTTAAGAGAGAACTAACAGGCAGTTGGCTTAAGGGAATGCAATAACTCAAAAAATGAACCATTCAAATGTGACTACAGTCATTGTGCTTATTTTAGGTGGGGTCCCTGTGAGAATACTAGAATGGGAAATTATGACACAGAGTAAATTTAGTTATAAACCTTAGCCAGATACTTTTCTTTTCACTGCTAACTTTAATGCTCAGATTGAGAAAGATGTTCTATGCTAGGATAGACTATATACCCATAATTTTGGTAGCCTATGATGAGTACTGTGATTTCTTTTTCTTCTTGTAGCTTTTCCTTCTTACTTTGATACCAGTAATTTATAAGGAATCTGTGTAATTTGAATGACTTCAATATCCTTTTGTTCTACCTTTTGATGTGATCTGAAGAAACACCAATAGATCTCAAGTGTTTTCATGTGTTTTAGAAGACTGAAGTCAGTGAGATGAAAACCCAACATTAAGAATTCGGCAAAGTAACCTGTGGGGAAAGAATGTAAAGAGAACATTGGGCAGTTTGGCTAAAGCACAATCATTAAATAATTCGATTTTCTGGCTTTCAAGAATTTGAATTGCAATAAAAGGCAATTTCAATGTGCAATTTCAATTTTCTGTAACAAATAAACGTATATAGAGAAATAAATGTATATGGAGAATGAGTGCATATAGAGAAATTTATTAAATAAATATATAGAGAGAGAATATATAGAGAATAAATGTATATGGAGAAACTTATTAAAACTGGTATATTGAAGGACGTTTGGAAAAAAGAGTGGAAAGAGTTCACTGTAGTCTATTTGCCACCGAGTAGTTTTTTGTCTCTTTGGGGGAGTGCACCATATTGGGGTGCTATGCACTCCATCTTTACAATGAATTGCTGTTGGGCTCACCTGACTTTATGACGAGCATCAGAACAAGCTTCTGATGGACATTTCTGGCTGCACGGTCCCTTGATGACTCACCAGAACCCAGTAACATGTCAATAGTTGCAGTCTGAAAGCCGTCAAATTGTGGATGCACATGACATAGCCTGACTTCAGAACCTTAGGAGGTCTGTATTGTGATTTTCCTTTTGGGGCTTGCCATCAACCCTACAAGCATATTTTCTGTTACATAAACCTCTAACATTTGGGGTTTGCCAGGTCATATGACCCAAACAGCAGAGCCTCTTGAAGCCTAGACACATTTTAACGAGCTCTCCTGCACTGGGTCCCACATCGCCTGCCAGTCTTTCACAGAACTTGGGGTATGGTCTAGAGAAATATTGCCAGGTATATGCACCAAAGAAGTCTACTAAGAGTCGTGTTTCCTTTATTAAAACTGGTGGTGTGAAATTGAATTTTTTTTTCTTTTACTTGAGAGGGGATGTACTGAAATCCTAGACCATGAAGTCTCTAAAATATTATAATGTGGTAAACCCTAAGTCATTGTAGGTTTTATGTGTTTGAGGTCTCTAACAAACTTGCTGTATTTTACTCCCCTAGTTCAATAAGCATAAAGTCATTTACACAAAAAACAAGGATGGCAATCATTAGGAGGTTCAGATGGTCCAAAACTCTTTTGCCTCTAAGTAGAAAAGAGACTTTGAGGGTTAATCAGGGCCCTGGGCCATGTAGATGATATCTCCCTACTAAAAGGAAATTTTTAAGCACAAAATTCAGGATGGTGTTGACTTTCAGATACACAAATAGAGGGATACAACTGGAGAAGGATTGTACACATGACTTCAGATATACTGTGTTTTTCTATTTCTCTGGCCTAGTTTTGAAAATATAGATGTTCATTACACTATTCCTTAAATACCTTGCAATATGCATGAAATATTTTATGAGAAAATTTTGAAGTGTTAAAAAAATGAATTCGATGTTTAAAAAATAAGGTGAGATGTAAGAGACAAAGGGGAAGCCAGAGGGACATCCAGGTTGAGGTTGGAAGGTTTATTATGGAAGAAACTTGCCCATATTATAGGGCAAATGGGGGGAAATTATGGGGAGGACACAGAAAATATACGGCGCTGGAAAAGCCTGCATCAAGGTTTAGGGTCACATATAGATGAAGAAAGAGATAAGGACAGATGCAAACATAACTGATTTGGTCCACGTGAAGGACAGGAGGTTGGGAAATGTGAACTTGTGCCAAATGGTTCAAGTTTCTCTGTGAGGTGAGGGCAAGGTCATTTTCTAAAAGAGGCGAGGCATGGTGATTATAGAGGACATGATGGTTGAGGAGAATGGCTGGTGGGGACACAGGAAAGCTCACGCAAGGAATACTGAGCTCAACCAAGAGTCCAGTTGAGTTCCTGGAGTCATAGCTGTGCCCTGTTCCTCCAGGGCCATTCAGAAGCCCAGAGGCGTCCTTGAGAGAAAAGCAACGATTAGATAAATCCCAGATTGGGATGTTTAACGGGAGACCTGATGGAAAGACAAGGGAGTGAAGATGCTGGGAGCACAAGCAGCATGGGGTTTGAGAGAGAGGTTAGATAGATAAGAAAGGAAAATCAGCAAGGTGGAATGTGTTTAGGCGATAAGGGAGAAAACAGACGAAAGGAGGCCAGGGTGGGAGCAAGGGTTGAGCAGTGATGAGAAAGCACAAAGCCTGGCCCATGTTGGCCATCAGGTGGCACCACTAGTCCAGTGTGTTGGGCAAGCCTCTTGCTGGTAGGCACAGTGAGGGGAGGGACCCTGCAGCTGTTTCCTCCAAGTCTGGTCTATCGTCTGCTACCATGGTCAAAGAAAACCAGGGATTTAGAAGAGTTTAGATCATCATCTTCAGTGACTGCAATATAAAAAAAACTGAGATGGAGCAGTTTGGGGAACTGAGATGCAGGCGGTGGACCATGACGATGGAGGAGGAGAGTGCAGTATGAGAAAGCAACACTCTTGGAAGTGCAGATGTGAGGGGACTTCAGATAGGTCTTCTGGACAATTAACTGTTTATCTGAAAAATGGTCAAGTGTCTCACTGCAAAGGGTACCACACTGAACGTGCACAACTCTTCTAGACTGCCCTTGCACGGTCCTCTTGCTAACCAGAATCAGTTGCCTTAAGTTTTTGTATGGACAACTATGTATTTAAATGTTCACTCCAGAGTTTTAAGAGCTCTTTTGCAAAGGTGGCAGTCATAAGTTGAATGTGCCTATAATGATGTTCTAGTCAATGTGATCGGTACAAAATAATTGTCTTGGTACATCCAAGATAGACTTGAGAGTACAGAATCCCAGACTTGTGAAATACATCATAAATGTGCCCCAATGTAGCCTTGCCATGCACATAAAGCAAGCCTGAACAATGAGTGGACTTTTTAATTCAGAAGAAATCAAACCACAGGCAATAACATTTAGCTAAATATGCATCATAAAGTCTTTTCTCCTGCTTCAATTCTCCCAAATATCTTAAAAGTAGTTATTTTTCTTGTATTTACTGATCTATCAAAAATCACAGACATGGATTATTTTTTTCCTAGCAAACATTTATGGGGCAATTTATGTGTAAGGCACCATGTTAGGGGCTGTGGGTGATAAGGAACGTCAACCAACATTCTTCTGCCTAGAGGAGCTTAAGGGTTTAACGAAAACCAAAATATGTGCACAAAGCTATAAAACCAGAGTATAATAAGGGCTCTAAGAATGCTATCAACCTAAATTCTCCCTCAGAACTTCAAAGATAACACTCAGTGGAATTAATATAGCACTCTCACATATTGTTGATGGCCTTACAAGTGATAATACTTTCTTGGAAGAATTAACTAGGCAATATGTATCAAAGGCAGTTGAAGTGTTTTGCTGTCCCACACTGTGTGTCCAACCTGAGTGACCAAGTCCTGCTGGAATGGGTCCTGGAAGGAGCCAGGCAGAAAACAGAGCCAGAGGCCATGGAGAAATTCACATTTAGTAAGACATTGTCAAGAGTCCTCAAAACCATGGAGAGAGAGGTGGCAAAATCCTTGTAGCTATACATTAATGGGGGAATCCAAGTGACAGGAGTGTTGGCACTCACTGTAAAATCTTTCAACAATGCTATGTGTTTTTGAAACATTGCAGAGTAAGATGTAGGGGGGAAAGCCATCTAAATAAGATCTGCCTCTATTGGTACTGGGCCGGGAAAATTGAGAAGACTCCCCGAGAGAGGTCAGAAGATAGAGTAGTCGTGGCCTATGAGAACCGGAAGGAAGACAGCTGGACAATCAGTAGCTGGCAGCCTGCAGTGCCTTCTTCTAGGGTCTGTCAGCCTGACACACCAAATTCATTTTCGTGAGCCAGGATGCAAGGGAGAAACATCTTATTTTATACTCCTCCACTTAACCTTAAGGACCTCATGAAATATATAACAGAAAAAGTCTTATTTTTAAAATATATGTTTCATTATTTTAACAAATGATAAATACTACATGTTAGGTTGCCTTGAAGAGAAAAGCAGGGCATAGCATGATGTGCGGACTATGAACACAACATGGGAAATAAGCATTTTAAGGACTGCAAGAGAAAAACAGCAACAATTGTGTCTGGCAGATGGTATTATGGGTAATTTATTCTTTATTTTCTAAATCTCCTGTAATATTATTATGGAGTAATGTTACAATGAGTATTATAATTTTACGATAAATATCAGGAAATGGGGGAAAAAGTGCTTTCCCTGAAGATACAAACAAACTATATGGGAGGACATTATTTACACTTTAGTTGGATAAGGGTGGTGAGTAAACGCAAATAAGTTGTGGGACTTTTCAAACAGCCTAAGCCTGTCCGGAGATTGAGTAAACCCGTCTTGGGGTACACCTGCTTCCCCTCATAAGAATCCTGGCCTGATGGGTCAACCTGACCAGTGGAAGCAACAACCACTGGGCAGGAAATGGGACCAATTTCCAGATTCGGGAGCTGGGAGGACTTCATGAAAGAGAGCGTCCAACCTGTACCTTGGAGAGAGAGATTTTCAGTAGTCAGTAGAAGTCCAAGAAGGAGAGTGCAGGTCTGTCTAACTAACAGGGAGTAACTTCAACTGGTGCCGAGGCAGAAAAGTATCCAGTTTGCTTGGGGATGTGTCGTGAGGCATGGGCAGGGAAGACCAAGAAGCTGGTGGGACCAGCTCGATTGGCCTGTAGTGGGGGACGGAGACTAGGATGAATAACACTTATCAAGTGCAATGAAATGAGAAACACAAATGGCCTCAAGCGATACAGATTGTTGAATGTTTTACAAGTGCTGCCCCACCCCCAGGCCTTCGCTGTGGCTTCTGTTCTGGTGACTGGGCTCCCAGCTCTCCTTCCAGAGGAAAGGCAGTCTCCCACGATAGGACCTTCCATAGCTCCCATTTCCAAAAAACTTTCGGACATTCCTTGAGTCAAGCACAGAGGTTTCAGAATATTTACATCCACTGTGTATTTGTACAGAAGTATCTTAATCTTAGGAGAACATAATAGATAAAAAGCTAATTAGGATAACTAAACAATGGAGCGGGTGGCAGAGAGGCGTAGGAGATTCATCCACTAAAGACAGACCTGTGTGTGTTGGCCATGAGTCAATATAGCAACATGTTTTTAAAAAGGTGAAATTAAACATACTTTCTTTGAAAAAAGTAATCTTGATGTAAAAAAAAAATCCTTATTTTGATACTAAAAGGAAGAAAATCTTCTGACAAATGTAGAGCTAAGCAAGTTGGATATAAAGGCCAGACAGAGCTAAGACTTCCAGAGCATCACAAGATTTCTCCTGCAGATGACCATTGAGATTAAACTAATGATGTGATGCACACGAAAAGTCTGAAATTTTTGGAAAAGAGAGCTCGGGGAAGGAAAAGGAAAAAAAGGATGCTTATTTGCAGGTGTGATTATTTTTGTTTAAAGGAAAAAGAAGTTAGTTATGACCACACTTACCTTTTGAGAATTTTCTTGTGAATTAAGCTATTTATTTTCGGAGTAGTAGCTGCAGATCCTCCAACTCATGCACATGGTAGAATTTCACTGTATTTTTAACAAAATGGTAGGTGAATTAGAAAAATACTGGCCTAATGAGTCAACCTGACCAATGGGAACAAGGAGGAAATTCTGTAACTATCGCCAGGGGCTTTGGCTGTTTTCGACGATGAACTTGTAACATCAGAATATTTTGAAAAACTGTGGTGATATTAAAGCTTCTCTCCTGGAACCAAATTGATCTAGACGAGTGATCTTGTTTTCACCTTGTTGTTGGACTATAATTCCTTCATCAACATTACCAGGTCATTGAAAGTCTGACATTTCCCTTTCCATGTTTTCGCCTCTGTCTCACTCACATCTTACATAATAATAACTGATAGCCTTGGTCTTTCATGGAAACTAGTCATCACTTATTCGAGGTCTTCCTTTTTTCCCTATTTCCTTCCCTTACTTTCCTATCTCCTATCCTTTCCCTCAACTCCGTTGCTATCACCTTTATCAAATATAAAATATGCGAAGGACTTGTTCTTGCTCTTTATTGCCTTACAATCTGAGCAAAAAGACAAGCAGATGAGCATATTGCTGCAATAAAATGCAACTAAATGTTATAGTAAGAGTATTAACAATGAGTAATGGGAGCAACTAACTCACACAGCTTTGAGGAGTGTGGTATTTCAGAAAAGCTTCTGAGAGATGACACCTGAACTAAGAGTGGAAGGAAGAGTGGATCGGAGTGCAACAGAGACATGGGCTGGCAAAGACATCCTGGAACTTTTTCCGGGTTTATTTACACACATTCCTAACTCACTCCACCCACATGCCGGATGTCTAAAGCTTTTGCTTTCTGAATCAAATATCTTTTATATTCTTTCTTTAACAATATGCTCTTCCTCAACTTTCAAAAACAAATAAATGCAGACCTAAGACTGTCATTCTAGAATACCATTGGAAGTTAACCACCAAGTTGGCTTAATACATTTTTCCATATTTATATTGATTGTGTCTACAATTACACAAAAAAGTCTAGAGGACAATTACTTTTTACAATTGATGTAATGCCATTTTCATATTTTCCTCCACCAAAATCTCTAGGGAAAGTTCAGGTTTGCCAAGATGTCTGCAAAAGTGCACCCAATGTGAGCTAGTTTTTGACTATTGTCTTTCAAAAATTATGAACAACTTTTACCTCTCAATGACCTAGCAAAATTCCCAAGTATGATGCCCATTTTGAAACTATAAAATCTCCTATAACACTAAATTGCTCAGTAAGTCTGTTTTCAATAAAAGGATAAAAAGTAGCTATTGGCAAAAGAACTTATTTGAAGCCACAAGAAAATTTGGGTTATTATTTTATAAACTCCTGACACTTAGTGATAATCTGAATTTTAGTCATTTCTCAGTGGATTTCACCTCATGAAAATATGAATACTCTGATGACTTATTCCTTTGATTAGCCAAAGAGAAGAACTGATGCAATTACAAATTCACCTATTCTTTGATAATACATGTTGTTATAAGAAAAGAAATCACTGCCTCTCAAAGTTTCAAAATATTAGACATTTATTAAGGCATTTCATAGTAGGCTTGGACCTAAGTGCTTAATTCTAATGGCAGTCTATGAGATGCATACTACTGTTTTACAGATTAGGAAACTAAGATTTAGACAAATTAAATAACTTGCTTAGGATCAAAACTAAGGTATGATCAAGCTGAGATTGAAATCCAGATGGGTCTGACTTCAAAGCCTCCGCCACTGGGATATACTTTGTCTTCCCACAGCTCATCAGAAGCTCTAAGAGCAGTATCTGGTGATCTGTGAAAGAAATCATAGAGGGTAAAGAAAACATTAGAGGATATATAAAATTTAGCATTGAGAACCACAAAGCCTAGTCATCCTTTGTTTTGACAAATAGTCTACATTCGAATAGTCGGTCATTTGTTGCAATTAACTTTGAATTGCAACCTGCCTTGCTGTTTTCCACAATAAACAGGTACACACGTTGAGAATATTTGCACTGGAATTATGTATTTGCATCTTCAAACACAGGCTAGAAAATAAAACTACACCTCATAACTCAAACTGTCATTGATGAGCTGACAGTGTGTGGTGACCATATGAGAGGGACATGATAGAGGTTCCCAGCACATCAAGTAAGCTCTTAGTTACTTGGTAAGTCATAATGATACAACCAATGATATTGATGTGATTACTATACATTCTTGTGACTATTGTACAGTTCAATTTGTGAAGTGTATTTTTGTTGCTTTAATCTAAACACAGATTTCCTTAGGTTAGTACGTGTAAAATCGTTTTAAGATCGGCCTGAAGGGAAAGGATGGGAAAGCAGAAGACAGAAGTAAGTTGATATCATTGTTTTTGTTTAATGAAGAGGCTAAATTGCTCGTGAGTTTAAAAAGGTAAGAGTCATTCAGTAAGATTTTGACTGAAGATGAAAATCAATCTCTTTTGGTATATGTTCTGGGTCTTTCTAATTAAATGAGTGGGAGAACATTTTCTTCCAACTACTGGGTTTAAGATAGAGCCAAAGAAAACAATTTACAAGGTACTCAAAAAAAAACGTCAAGTGATATTAAGGCTTGAGAAACAAGAAGAACCTGATTAAATTGAAATGCCAACTTGCTAGCCCAGAGCATAGCTAGACAAATTAAAATGTGTAGTCTCCCTTAAAACAATGGAGAGTGAACATCAGCGTGTGTTGATTGTGCCTGGCTCAGGTATTGAAGTAAGTGCTTCACTCATTACAAGCATGTAGCCGACTCTCTGGCATCCTGGGCAAGTTACTACATGATTAGGAAGCCTTAGCTTCCTTATCTGTAAAACAAGAGAATTAGACTAGACAAGAATTAACCCTAAGAGTTCATCTAGCGTTAATATTTTAGCCTTAATACAGTATAACTTCCCCCTTGGGATCTAGATGGTCTTCTAATGGCACAATAAGAAATATTTATTTTATTTTTGTCTCCAGTGCTCGACAAAGAACTCCTTGAGATCCTTGTAATTCCGAGTGTGACGTGATAGCAGATCTTACACAAAGTTCCTAAATCTCTTGGAATTCCCTGATAGGAACATCTTTTGTTCTAAAGAGGTGACTCTTATTGGCTTCCTGAATAGATTTGGGATGGGAGGTGGTTGCCTGAATGACTAAATCTTGATTAGAAATTGAGAACTTTCAGTTTCATTTCTCCCCAAATCCTGGGTAGGGGGAGAAAAGCTCGAGATTGAGTTAATAATCAATCAAGGCATATTTACTTTGTTCATTAAAGTAACCACTCTTCACTATTGTAGGTAATGTAATCTCCCCCAAAACCCCTCAGGGACAAGCTTCAGGGAGCTTCCAGGTTGATAATACTTCCACCATGCAGGGAGGGTGGTGCAGCCTAACTCCATAGGACAGAAACTCCTGTGCAGGGAACTCTTCCAGAGTTCATCCTATGTACCTCTTAATCTGACTATTCATCTGGATCCTTCAAATTATCCTTTCCAATAAGTCAGTAAAATGTAAGCAAAGTGTTTCCATGAGTTCTGTGAGCCGTTTATAGTAAATTCTCAAACTGAGAAGGTGATTGTGGGAAACCCCGGAATTTATAGCTGGTCAGTCAGAAGTCTAGTCGTCTGAGACTTGCGTCTGGCATCTGGATTGAGGGCAGGTTGGTGGGAATGAACCCTTACCTTGTTGGATCTGATGTGAACTCCAGGTGGTGTCAGAAGTGAATTAAAATGTAGAACACCAGTGGGTGTCCAGAGAGTTAGAGAAGGTGTGAGGAAAAAACCCCCACACATTTGGTGTCAGAAGTGATCTGTGGGTAGAAATAGATTTTAGCAGAACCCAAGATACATTTATTATGCATCATATATAAACTCATTTGCATAGTAACCCCAACCAGTTGTATTCATAAAGCAAATACTATAACCTTTAAATTATTTTGAATGTGTGTGAACAATTTTTGGAAAATGGGCACCATGGCTTCCCTGTGATTGTATGGATAATATAAAGTTACTTCTGGCACAATACTTCAGTCTATACTTATCCTTATACAAGGCTGGTTCTTACTGAGGAGGAAAATATTTTCTCTCTTTACCACCAGTATTATTTCTGAATCGAAAGGGATACAATATAAAGATTCTAATTCATCTTACTTCAGTGAGGACTTGGAATGACTTGAGTAATCCTTGGCAAGGTAGGTAACGTGAAACAAGCTCTTTGTATAGCTTCTTCCACTTTCTAATTCAGGGAAAAAATTATTCAGTAGGCATGGCTAGATAGCAACATTTCCAGGGTGCAGGTTTTCTTCCAGTAATAGCGCTAGAAATTAATCACTTACTGAGTTCTTTGTCTTTCCAAATTGCATAGTAAGTCAATGTAAGATGTTTTAGTCACCAAACTGGCTGCACATAAAAAATGACCTGGGAAGTTGGTTAATAACGAAGACTCAAAGATACCTCTTTACACCTATCATCTCAAAATTCCAAAGAATTTGCATGTTCAAGGATAATTTAAGTGACCTTTATAAAATAAAATGCTTGAATGAAGACTAGCATTTGGAAGTCTCTGGAAAAAAAACACACATACATCAAGTGTTCAAAACAGTCATACAACTCAATTCCTAAAGTTAATAATGATCGCAACTTATTTAACACAAATAGTCCCTAAGTGCCAATATGTGCCAAACACTCTTTAGTGAAGCATGGTTACTTTAATGAACAAGGCGAATATGATCCCTGTCCTTTTACAAAGGGAAAAAACAAAAAACAAAAAGTAAAAAGTACTGCAAGTTATTAGGACGAATATATTGTGAGGGACACAAAAGTCTTTGGGTGAGGAGATCCTCACCCAAAAAGTCCTCCCTTCAGAGCTAACACTTATGTAAATAGCATGAGGGAGTCCAGCATGTGTTTGGACGGTAAAAACAGCATGTGAAAAATTCCTGAAGCTGCACCAAAGTTTGAGTATTTGTAGAAATCAAGATAAGAGTGTGAGCTGTAGTGTAGTGAGCAAGGATCAAGAGACCAGGTCAAGCTGGAAAGAAATACGTAGTTTGATCACAGAAGACTTCTCTGCTGTGATAATGGATTGAAATTTTATTCTAATTGCTATGAGAAGATATGGATGAGTTTTTGTTTTTGTTTTTGTTTTTTTGAGTTGGAGTCTCACTCTGTCGCCCACACTGGAATGTAGTGGCCGCTCCCAGCCACCGCAGCCTCAACCTGCTGGGCTCCGGCTATCCTTCCGCCTCAGCCTTCCAAGTAGCCGGAATTATAGGCATGCGCTACCATGCCCGGTTGATTTTTTTTGTTTTATTGTAGAGATGAGGTCTCGCTGCCCAGGTGGGTCTCGAACCCGCAGGCTCAGGCAATCCACTCACCTCAGCCTCCCAAAGGCACGGGATTACAGGCTGAGCCACCAAACCCGGCTTGGATGAGTTTTAAGCTGAAAATAATACAATCCAAACCATATGTAAGAAGAATGAAAAGAGAATGGGTTAGATCCAGGCAAGAGAAAAAGCCGAGGCTGAAATCCTCACCATCTTATATAAACTTCAGCAATATGATTTTAAAAAGAGTTTTGGTCCTCCCAAAAATGAAAATACCTAATGTCTACTGAGGAGATAGCAATGACTGTGTTTTAATGAAAATATTTTTTGTCTTAAATTACATATAAAATGTCTGTTAATATTTACTGAAATTATTATATTTTTTCATAAATCATTTTTCATTCATCAGAGAAAGCAAAATGAAAATATAATTTCTAAAAATAATATATGGGGGTGCCAAAAACCGTATACACATTTAAAGTATAGCAGTAGCTCAAAATATGGCTCTATTTAAATAAATGCTAGCATCACCATGTGGCACGCAGGCAGTCAAAGAAAATAGTAGATGCATGGCTGAGTGAACATCATAGTACACATTACTATTGTAATTTACTTCAGCTTCGAAAATTAATATATAGATAACATCTCGTAAAATATGTATACTTTTTTGGCACCCCTGGTGTTTTTCATAAAATAGTTTTACTTTGTTCAATGAAGGAAAGTGAAATGTTTCTTTCAACAGGAAGAGGACAAATAAAACACTTCAGGACAAAGTGACGGGGAGACATTAACAACTGGGCAGTTATAATCAAAATTCAGTAGTCAAAGACTGTGATTAAGATCATCAAGCAATGTTTACTAGCAACTTATTCTGCTTGATATCCACATTGATGAAATCATTTGGCCGACTTCTTCAGATTTCCACTTATCTCTGCAAGGACAGAGCTTAAAAATAACATTAAAAAAAAGAGATGGATTGATGGATAAATAAAAGCATATATGCATTTATAAATATGTCTTAAAGCAAATGTAATGTATAATCTTATGCGTGGTAGACATACACTCATTCACCACAGAATTTTAAATTGTTTTTTAATTTTTTTCCTGTTTTCTGAAATTTTTCACTTTAAAACGTTTGGGAAAATTACATAGTGAATAATTACACACTTCTCTGCTCACTGCAAGAAAGTGTCTCTATTTCAATGAAGCAGGTGTGTCTCAGGCACATTTAGTATTTACTAAACTAAGTATTAGGTTTAATTGATATTTACCCAATATACTAAAATTTTTTTTAGTATTTCCTAACCAATGATTTTAATGGCTGAGACTCTTCATTGTAACAGAAATTTTCACATGAAGAGTTGATAGCCTCCAAATAAAATGTAACTTTTTTTGCTAAAGAGCCGTAAAATTTTGGTAAAAATAAATTTTGAGAAAAGAATTATGTTTTTCAAAGAAATGGCTGAGCACATTGCTTTTTTATTTTTAATTGATTATAACATAAAACTATTGGGTTGATGCATACGTTTATAGCATTTTCCTGCTTACCCATGAATTGCAAATTGCAGTTCATCACATTTGTCAATTCTTGGGCTGACTGACGTAGATTATTGTGGATCAAAGTGTTTAAACTGTCTTCATCAAAGTCCAATGATCTTCCTGAATGTAGGGAATCACTCAGGTCAAAGTGGCCCTCTTTGAAATGATAAAACCATTTTCTTGCCATGCTTTCCTCAATGGCATGCTCCTTGTGCATGACACAGATGTTTCCAGCCACCTCTCTGCCTTTACTCTTAAACTTAGAAGAATCTGTTGAAGTGTTCATTTTTTTCACTTGACACTCACAAAATTAGCCCACAAATGGCACTAATTTTCTCAAATCTGCAAAATGCACAACGTATTCACAAGCACAGCACTGTCACTCAAAAGGACAAACAATAATCTTCCAACACTGCAGTGTTACTATGCCAAAAACAAATGCTACAAACATATGCATCAACCTAATATATAAAAGGACGAATAATATCACCAACAATTCCATAGCCCAGGGATGAACAGAAAAATAAGCGAGAGGCCAGGAGCTTGAAGCTGTCTTTCTCTTTTGAGCTCCTACTCAAACCGAATCAAACTTAGTACATAAAACAAACAGAAACCAAAGTGAGGAGTACATTTTTGGTAACAAGTAGCCAGATTTCGGCCAATGGCAAGCAGCAAACCCAAATAAAACAGATACCTAGCTGTAGCCAATCAGGTGAGTTCTTTTTGTTCTGCTTCTGTGTTCAGCCTATAGAAGCTCACCATTCATGTTGCTGGGCGGAGTTCTCTGACCCTTTGATTCTGAGTGCGGATTCATGAATCTTTCCTTACTCAAATAAAACCTATTAAATTTAATTTGTCCAAGGTTTTTGGTTTTTTTTAACATAGTCAAAGTCTTTTTAAAAAATCCCTATAGTGCACATGTTCATATGTCTTTTAAATCCTATAGGTAAGTTTTCTTTTTTTAATTGGGAGCGCCATTAGGGGACAATCACAGGGTGACAACAAATCAGGCGTGTCCACCAACATGTTCATGAGGTAAGCCAGGATGGGTTTGCCTCGGAAAAGGAGCATCAGGGAGATGTAGCCCTAGATGCAGGGGGAGGAAAAAGTGGAAAGAGACTGGAAAAGAGGTAGAAGCATGGGGAATATAAAAGAGGCCAGGAGAGATTAGCAAGTGACGACAGAAAAGCGGGTGCACAGAACCAGGAGCCTGCAGGTGAAAGACAAGCTTGCCCTGTGCAGGAGCCGTGAGTCTGTCTCCTCACATCCGTCTATGATTCTCACACCAGTATATTGTTTCCCACACTGGCTCCAAATGAGACCTGTGCGCCAGTACTTTCTGGCCAAAGTGTGCATGCCAATATATTTCAAGGCCCCCTTCCATGAATTGCAGCCTCCTGCCCTGGGGAATATTTTCACTGACAAAGGGGCGACTTGGCACCTGGGGGCAAGTGTTAACGCTCCATCCTTCCCTCTTCATAGGTGGAATATTTAACAGCATTCAGAGAACTCCTGGAAAGAAAGCTAGCGGTGCCACTGAAGGTCTTGTTTCAAATCACAGAGGACCTGAGGGAAGGCGACTGGAAGAGGCGGGACTGAGAACATCCTGAGTCAGCAAGAAAGGGCCAGCAGGCACTGTTTGCATTTCCCCTCTTTTCCTGCATCAGCAACAGTGAAAAGCTGAGCTCAGCTCCCTTCGTTAGAATGTAGAATGTCACTACAGAGACTGGAATTTAGTTCAAGTTTGCTTTGTTGCCTTGCAGGGCACCTGTTCCTGAAGTTCTCAAAGGGTCCTACCTCATCAGAATGGCTTGATTTTGTAAGAAATTTCTCCGAACTAGAAAGTCAAAGTATAAATCATAACTCAGACACTGACCTCTTCTGGGCCCTCAGGAAAGAAACCAACCTGCCTGGTTTCCCATTTACTTCTCTAGCAAATGGAGCTGCATTCTCTGTAGATATTGAGAGAGCTTTTGCAAGACATCTGTAAAGTCAGCCAAGCTACTGGACCATGAGTGATTCAGAAATGCAATACCAGGTTATCTTTACGGATTGAAATGGATTTTTTGAACACTGCTTCCGCAAGATGGTCTTTTGTCACACACATTAGCTCCATTTCTTTTTGGATTAAGAACACAAAACAACAACTTGTGGTTAAATAGTTACCCATGTTCTGATTCAGAGAGATGTGACAGTCATTGAAGCTTGCAGTAGAGCATTCCCGCTCAGTCAGCTAATGTTGTAAACTGGACACAATAGAAGAGCATACTATGCATGTCCTGTGAATCTATTTCTCAATATTTCTGTTTCACCAGGGCCAAAGGGTTGGACAAATGCCCAGATTTCCATTAGCCTGAGCCAACTGGTTTCCTTGCCATGCCATCAGTCTTATGAAGTTTGGCTCCTAAAGGAGAAGGGTAGACAGGAACTGGACTCGTTCAAGGCATCCGTCTTCTAAGTCTACATCCTTGAGTGGGAAATGCAGACCTTCTTTCCCATCTGGCGGTGTTGAAGTGTATGCTCTCCATCTCCATCTGCTGATTCTCAAGGCTAGTTTTGCTACTTTACAAATGGTGAGCCCTGAAAAGGCAAAGCTGAAAGATTCTATCCTATAATGAGTTGACACCATCTCCCCGTGAGGAAAAATGTTTACAGAAATGGAGTTTCCACCATTTGAGCTAGTTGTTTAGTGGAGGACATTAGCATAACTGCCAAGGAGACTCATGAGTTGCTCTCCTTTCAGTTGCATCCTTTCTTGCAAGTGAAATATGACATGGCATAGGTTATAAATATGAAGGAACTTAAAATGAATTGTTGGTAATTGTGTACATTGACATGCAGGTAATTTGACATATGCTAGCTGTTTAGAGTGGGTGTTTGTAAGCTAAAAAATAATAAATGGTTCATTACCTGCTAAAAAGAGAGCTTTACTGTGTTTTAATTAATCTTTCATTTCTCTGTTTCCACTGGATTTATATGGAATTTTCGGAAGATGATATTTATAAATAGATTGCTTGCTTATATGTCCAGCTACTGGGTCTGAGAAGCCTTAGAAAGAGACTATAATGTCACAGTGCCACTCACAACAGAGCTATGTGAGAAGGAATTCAGTTGGAAAGTGAAGTTATATCAGTTCATTTTTTAGAGGCAAACATGTGTCTCCATCACATTTAAAAGTTGATTTGTACTGGGCACTGTGGCTCATGCCTGTAATCCCAGCACTTTAGGAGGCTGAGGCAAGAGGATTCTAGACCAGTCTGGGACACATACCAAGACCTTGTTTCTACAAAAATGTACAAATTTGCTGGGTGTGGTGGTGCACATCTGTAGTCCCAGCTACTTAGGAGCTCGAGTCTAAAAGGTTGAGACTGCAGTGAGCTGTGATCATGTCACTGTCCTCCAGCCTGGGTGACAGAGTGAGACTCTGACTCTAAATAAATAAATGAAAGTTGATTTGCATCGGTTCAGTATTTGAAATAAAGAAAATATCAGGGCATGGTGAAAACAATTCCAAGCCCTTAAGACTTAAACCAAGCCGGGCTCGGTGGCTCAGCCTGTAATCCCGTGCCTTTGGGAGGCTGAGGTGAGTGAATTGCCTGAGCCCGCGGATTTGAGACCTGCCTGGGCAACTTGGCGAGACCTCATCTCCACAATAAATCAAAAATTAGCCATGAGTGGTAGCGCGCACCTGTAGTTCCAGCTACTTGGAAGGCTGAGGCGGAAGCGTCGCTGGAGCCCAGCAGTCAAGGCCAGGAGCAGCCACTGCACTCCAGTCTGGGTGACAGAGTGAGACTCCAACTCAAAAAAAAAAAAAAAGATATAAACCAAAAGTAGAGATGTTAGATGTCTCCAAATGGATAACTATTACAGTCAAGTTCCTTGGAGAGTACAAATCACTCTGTCTAAATGGACCAAATGGAGTTCAATTCAGCCAACAGGTATTGAGTGTCAGCTGTGTGCTGCTCCATGTGGCTAAAAGTGCATTTTTAAAGTGACACTTTTATATACATGAGCTTGTTAAAAAAAATCCTCATACAATTCTTTCAAAATATTATCTATATTTTACAAATGAGAGGATTAGGATTTAGAAACATCAAGGCATTGTCTCAATTTCACACTGCTAGTAGATAGTAAAACTAGAATCAGAATCAGATCCCACAATTTCTTTAATTCAACCCATTGATTCATTTTTTGAGTACCTCCTAAGTGCCGGATACTGTGCTATGTGCTAGAGCATGATTCTGTCCAGAGAAGAACAGAAGAGATGAGAACCTCATGGGTCTTGGGGTTTGGGAAGGCATATAGACAAGAAACAAACTTGATTGAATTCTCGCCTGTAAATTATTTCACTGAAATCCTCTCTGAGGAAGTGACATTCAAAGAAGTAAATTAGGTAAAGAAAGGGATATGTGTGGAGGAGAGGCAGGTGAGGACAGAAGATCAGATGACATTTCTTGAAGTCCTCTTAGGTCACCAGTGCTCATGCTGTGAAAGACAAATGGAGATCACCCACTTGAGTGAGTGTAGTGCTGTGGGCAGAGCGTGGGCTTCAGAGTCAACCAGATGTATGTCAGAGGACTGTGTCTGCCACCAATTACCTAGACTAGGGGTTCTCAAAATGTGATCCTGGACCAGGGTCAGCCTTATCTGGGAATTTGATTAAAAATGCGAATTCTCTGGCCCCACCCCAGATCTCTCCGAATCAAAACTCTGGAGGTGGGACCCAGCCATCTGAATTTCAATATGCCCATCAAGAGTCTCTGATGCAAAATAACATTTGAGAAGCTGATCTATGTTACTTTGAGTGAGTCATTTAACCTGAGTCTCCATTTCTGCGACTGCAAAATACAGTCAAAATGAGATATATTTGTTAAATGCCTGCACTTGATAAATGACACTGTTGTAACAGATATTGGATCAGTAACTCCTCTTGAAGTACTCGAAGCATGATAAAAAAGCAAAGAACAGAAACAATCACACTGCCCTGAGATATGAGGTACAGAACACATAGCATAAACCATGGAGTGTTCAAGTCAGGGGGGGTAGTCATTCTGCTGTGATTCGATATCCACTTCTCACCATTATCTCCACCAGGAAAAACAAAGTCACCGCTTGTTTAATAGACTGGAAAATTTTTGTATATTTTAAACCACTTATTTAATTAACAATGGCTTTGATCATGACCAACATATATCTTAATACTTTTACACTGTAGTCTAGCATTTGCTGGTGTATTCGGTGCCTCATTATTCATTCATAACTACATAAGTTCAGCACAGCATCCTTTGCTCTGCTTCAAAGTTTCTGAAGGGCTACTGCCCACTGGTCCTGTTTTAACCTGAACCACAAAAGTTATAACTGTGTGACACCAAGGGTGACTGCCCTAAGAGTTCTGGGAACTCTGTAATTAGAAAAGAACTTTGAAATTGCACCCCCAGCTGCTGCAAAGTTAGAATCCTGCTATTTGGAGCTGACAGATAGCTATAGTCGACTGCTGATTCACAGACGGTGATTCATTAAAAATGCCAATTCTGTCTTCCTGGATTTGCAAGATGCCTCATATGCCTCTGCCAAGTTAATTCTCTTAATGTGAAAATGGTGTGTGAGTTTCTGAACTCAGCTTGCCTTGAGATCTTGATGAAAGGCCACCCCAAGTATGTATCTGTCTTCATCTATATTCCCACCCCAAATCAGCCCGCAGCTCAAGTTGGAAGCTTGAGCTGAGCTAGTTTAGAAAACCCTGGAGGAAAGTTCCATTCAAAGAGTGCTTTGCAGGAGCCACATGGGTAGGTTTACTCTGGTTAGAGTGGGATGCTGAAGGGATCCAGGACTGTGCCCAGGAGGTCTCCACTGTGTAGACACAAACCACATACTGATGACACAAGCAGCTCTTATTGCATGTGCTTCATAAAAGTTGTGTGATTTACAAACACTAAATATCATTTATAATTCGATAGCTCTACTTCTCCGAGAGGTAGCCACTAAAGTTGTGCCTGCATTTTTTAGAAAGAAGACTTTTTTTTTAAATGAGTATAATTATATCTTTTTCATCTCTGTCTGTACCAAAGAAAGAAGCCTAAGGAAATTGAATCAGCCTGGCCAACAGCAAGCCAAATGTAAACACACCTTATAAATCAGAAACCATGTGATGTCTCCTTAAAGACACATCCAGCCACACGGCCATGGAATGAACAGTAGATGATGGAGAAGGGGCCATGGCTCGTTCTCTCATAGGAGAAGGTGGCCTTTCGCTGAGGTGAAGCTGGTGAAACTCCAGAAGGAACTAATATGAGAGTCCCACATGCTGATGCTGCTATGGTAACATGATTATATTTCACTTTTTTCTCCCACCATAATATCATGTCCGGGCAGTGATTGGGGTGTTAGTTAATAAACAATCATGGCTGTTCTACATGAAATTAGTCATGATATACTGTTTTTTGCTCACTGGTGTTTCAAAATGTAAGACAAAATATGTGTTACTTGCTTTAACTGGCCATTGCTGCCTTTTGCTGGTTGTAGGGTTGTAGCAAAAGAATGACAGAGAAATACAACATTGTTTTTAGGGGTACACAATTCAACTCTCCCCCTTTCCTGAAGTAAAACTGGCCATTCATGCATCCTTAACACAAGTGTTTGTTTACTCATTGGCAGCTACTTTGATTGTGACTTGGAGTCAAATGAAATACAAGTTCCTTGTGGCACTTTATGAATTTGCATGGAAAATGATCATTCATTTAAGGGTTCTGCACACATCTTACAAGGCATATCTGTTTATCAGAACTCATTTACTTAGGAGGATTAAAATGAAATCTCTCTTCTCATAAACCAAGGATAAAGTAGCTACTGTTGGTTCCTAAATATGTGAACTAACATTTTCTCTTATAACAAGACTCTGATTTTCTTCTATTATTCTTCTTCAGAAGGAAATAACTCAATCTTAATAACAAATAAACATACACACCTACATTACAAACTCAAAAGAATAAGCAAATGAAGACTTTTATTGGAGTAAAGTTTTTAATGGAATAAATTTTATAATGTGAAAATAGCAATGGAATTTAAAAGCAGGCAACTTTTTATTTTCTCTTTAGTAATACACGAGCATACATAAAATCTCATTTTTTAAAAAAGTACTTTGAAAGATCCTACGTACTGCTCCACCATTATTTTGTGTCATTTTCAATGTATACAAAATAACTTTTGAAAAAAAATCTTAATAGCATTTATATTTTAGAGCAGTTTTAGGTTTACAGAACAATTGTGCAGGAAGTACAGAGAATTGACACATATTCCTTCTTCCTCTTCCCCCCACACCAAGGAGTTTCTCCTATTATTAACATCTTGCACTAGTGTAGTACGTTTATTGACAATTAATGAACAATATCAATATGTTATTATTAATGAAGTCCATACCATAGTTTACATTGTGGTTCACTCTCTGTGTCATACATTCTACAGGTTTTCACAAACCTATGATGCCATGTATCTGCCATTATAACATCATACAGAATAGTTTCACTGACCTAAAATTCTCTAGCCTCTACCTATTCATCCCCCTCCCAAGTCCACCCCTGTCTTGAACCTCTGGCAACCACCTGGGCATTTTACTGTTGCTATTGCTTTGCCTTTTATTTAGAATGTCTTATAGTTAGAATCGTACAGTATATAGCCTTTTCAGACTGGATTTTTCACTTAACAAAATACGTTTAAGCTTCCATCATGTCCTTTCCTGGCTTGACAGCACATTTTCTTTTGTAGCTAAATAATATTCCATTGTCTAGATGTACCAGTTTGTATGAAACGACAACATTTTTATTATGAAATAGTTACGTGACAAGTGTCAGCGTATTACACATAGAAAGCACCACCCTATTTCTGCAATGTGACACATTGTGTTTACTCTTATTTTATACCCTATTAAACTAATAGAATCCCTTGTGAAGAAAGACCTTTCCCAGGAACTGAATGCAGCCACTATCGCTGGAGGCTCTGGCCTTTTTCTTCCCCTCTTTGGCATTTCCGCAGAACCTCCTCACAGGATTAAGTCCCCCCAGGCACGTCCTGCAACTCGGCTTTCCCTTTAGGTTTTCAGCCTGGCTTTCTTCCCTACTTTAACATGAATCTCAGGATGATTCCACACCCTACTTCGATCGCTGTCATCAGGGTTGTTCTAAATATCTGCACGAATAGTTCTTTAAGATCCACCTCTTATCCACTCCCTTCCAGCAAGTGCCCGTTGACATATTTTCCCTGCAGATGCCCCTTTTTCCATGATCCTTTCTGCTCTCTGTTTGTAGTCTGTTGAGCTTCCCCATGTACTCTGCCTGCCTTCTTCAGCGGCGGTCACTCCCAGAAATCTATCCCGCCAGTTCCCTACTCGTTCCCTCAGCCTCATACATGTGCTTTGTCACATATGACTTGGCCAGGCTACTGGACAAGATGTGATGTCGTAAAGAGAAATATGACAGTCAGTCATCTTGAGGAGTTTTTAGACAAATAATAGAAGAGACAGCTGGCCTCTCTATTTTCATGTAACCTACTGTCTTCGACGATCACACTAAGGGTGTATCTATCATTATTCCAAACTCTGGCATATCTTGACTGAGGTTGCACACAACACCATACCTTTCCTATGCCATTTCCTAAGGTATTAAAGTCTTCACTCTCTTCTCATTTTCCCCAGGCATCTGCATCTCTCTAACTGGCTACATTCAATTATCAAATACTAACTTCCCTATTTCCAGATTATCTCCCAGTGAGGCCTCTCTCCTGTCTCTTTGCTGTTCGACTTCATACCCTGCTATCTCATGGCATGGCACCTTCCTGTCTCCATAGTCCTCCAAATCAGCCTTCAAATTGTGTCCAAAGGAATCTTAATCAGTGCCCACTTTTCCATTCCATAGTAATCATGAGCACAAGAACAAAAATGTTGTTTAGAGGCTAGAGCCAGTGTGTCTTCTCAGGCAGTCTCTCCCCTTGCTTTGCCCTCATCATTCTATCCTGCCTTCATCTAAAACATCCCCCCAGTCTATCCAGCTCCTCTACTCCTTCCTGTGTCAAACACCAAGGTTGAGAGTCCAGACAGGCAACTGGCTGACCCCTCGTGTCTCAGCATCACGGAATATCATTCCGTCTTTTCTCAAGGATCTGGAAAGTAAAGAATCAGAAATCATCACAGTGAACGTCCTTAGGCTTCTTATTGGCCATTAATTAAAATTTTGTCACTGCAGTTTAGTCTGGTCTTTCCTTAACCTATTAAATCCACTTCACTTAATCCTTCCATCTTAGAATATGGTGGACACACACACACACTCTAACTAAAAATGTAAACCAGGGGTTATGAAAAGTCTGCATAACAGTATGTAACTTATTTGTACAGGTAACTAACTCACAGTGAGGGAATTTATCCTTCATGGCTCACACACAATAATCTTTTTACATTAGAGTCACTGTATCTGCAAGAGATGATTCCAATTCTCTCCATATTACCTGCTCTGCAATCTTTTTGGCTGAAATCATTCTCTCCTGTTACCACATTGATCCTCTAACAGTTCCTCACCATCATTTTCAAGTTAAGTGCAAATTCAAGTGTAAGAGATCCAAGTTTCTTACCGAAGTTTGTCTATGGCACAAGGATTTCATTCTTGTTGTTATTCAGGAAGTGTTTTCCATGAAAACATTTTCTTTTTTGTCTCTACTTGAATGTTTTCTGAGTTGAAGCCTTTAAAAATATGCAGAAAGCTTCCCAGCTTGAGAGGTACTGGATTCCAAAAAGAAGCATCACATCTGCAGAATTTTACCTGCTAAAACATCAATGCTAAGATAATTTAGCTACCGCCTACTTGTCAGGCAACTGAGTCTCATTTTAAACATGTGGTAGACTGGTAGGCAGTGCAAAAGCCCTTTCTAAAAGATGGCAGATTTGAGAGAAACTGTCAGTAAAATAGAAAAAAGCTTGCTGTGCTTTCAAACGTAAGATACCTGCCATCTTATTAGACCAGGGGTAGGAAAAAAACCACACAATTAGGACAATTGTGTTAGCACTGAGCTGCCCCCATTGCGAGTTACCACAAGAAGATAAATTATTACCTTTGAAAACATTGACTGTCGGAAGCATAGTGGGAAGCTGCCAGGGGAAGTGTGGTGGGATTGGCAGTAGTGGGAAACTGCCAGGAGAGTGCGGGGTAAGATTGGCAATAGTGGGAAACTGCCAGGGAGAGCATACCTCATCAACAAAGGTGCCTGCATAATGAACATTTGTATACCTAACCCTGAATTGTACCCCACATCTTAAAATTAAATTTTTTTTAAAAATTTAAAAATTAAGCATCATCATCTTGCCAAACCTGTATGTGTATAAGGGGCACTTCTATATCCACATTCATCTAAATGAAAGAAATCTCATCATTATTCATTGATTCATACTGTTAAATGAGGGCAATTACTTTCTCAGCAGGAGATCATTATGGGTATATACAAATGATAATTCCTTCAAATATAGGGGGATTATATAGGATGAAAACTGAGGTGAAGCTGCTTCTCAACATATGATGCAGCTCTAGAGGGCTTTATCAGAAATCTGAAATGTGAGCTTCTCTCCAGCTGGCTTCTAGAGAAGATGAACTGCTTCATGTACTTGCAGTTGCAAAATCACTAAACTCTTGCTCTAGTTGAAGTCGCTGTTGTTTGCCATGATCTAGTTTGTATAAACATTTTAGTAACATGAAGATTTGGGTATTTTTTATGCCCAGGTATCAGAATGCTCTGGTGGTGAGTTTTACTTTCCCAGAATTGCTTTTTGAAAAGGAACAAATACAATTTCAGTTAAGCACTTGAAAGCCTCACTCCAACCTCATGTAGTCTTTACTGGCTTGGTACACAGCCCTGAAAGAAGCTATTTAAACTCATGAAAATATTTCAGAAGAAAAACTTTTTTTCTTCATTTAAAAGAAAACTAAGAATGCCTGGAAATGAGATTTGCCAGAAGAGATATCTTCTGAACCCTGACTTTACATCCCACTAAAAAACTATGATAGAGCTTAATAAACCTAACCTATTAGTCACCATCTGCACTCAAGAGGGAAGAGAGCTCCTACTTTCTGTAATAAAAAACTAATTTATTTGGATTTCCCGTTGTGTTCTGAAATTGCTTTTCATAGCTTTTGGAGAGTTTCATAGTTCACTAGGAGAGGATATAAACTTCTTGTTAGGAATTCAGTTCAGCAATATCTAAAGGAATGTTCCGGTATTTTTTCCTATTCTTTCCACTTAAAACATTCTCTTTGTGTATTGTGTAAGTAATGACCTTGAAAAACCATTTTTATCCTATGAAAAGAGGATATATGAGTATCTTCAGACTGTCACAAAGTAAAAATAAATCAAAGCTCATGTTTTTGTAGCGTATACCATAATAACTGAAAATAAACATCACTATTCACATTTTTCTTCTCTGTTTCCTTAAATATGCAGTACCTGATCTCTAGTAGCTTAGAATCTGAGGTAATATAGAGATTAGAGAAATTTTTTTTTTCCAAAAAAACGTATGGGAGGTGAACATGTCATACTTTCAGAAGAAACTCAAGAATCTTACTTTACTTCCACTATCTTATGTTCTGGCTACTGATTGCTTTATCTCTATTATTGAGCTCTTTATTGGCTAAGAAAAACACTGATAAGAGAGAGGAGTCATTTTTAAGTGTCCAACAAGCCTTTTAAATAGAATATCTAGTTTTTAGAAACTTAGATGATCTAAGAATTCTTTCTGCCAGTTAAAACAATATTTATCACTAACGTTTGAAAAACTTGGAAGGAACCCAGCTCACAGAAGTCAATTTCTTAATATCACTTTAAAGAAACCTTTTTTTCCCTGTTTTTTTTTTTTTTTTTGAAAGAATGAGAGTTTGTTGGGAGAGGAAACAATATTACTACAAGTTTAAAGTAGAAAAAAATCCCACAAATATCCAGTATTACATAAATAAACAGCAAAAAGGATAAAAAAAGAAGGGATCAAACAAAATAGGCTAGAATCCTATTTTGAGAATGATTAGGCTTTTTATTCAAAGCTCTCAATCTAACTCCTTGCAACGTGTAATCAAAGTGCAAGCCTTCTTAGGTGTCTACAATGGGACTGTGACACAGCAGCTGGGCTGGGACTCATATGGCCACCTTGTCTCTTACCACACCTTGGTGTTCTGCCCGCTCCAGCTCTGCAAAGAGCTGATCTTGCTCAACAGAAATAGCCAAGGACTTGCGGTACAGTGAGAGACGCTAAAGTCAGGAGAAAAAGTCAATATCCAGGAAAAAAATATATCCTTCTTCCTAATTAAGGAAACTGAAGATTGAAGAGGAGAAGCAATTTATCTGAGATTGTTAGATTTTTGGATGTTGAGTGGCAAGTATTATTGAGGGTACAAGTTTAATTTCTTTGTGAAATCTGTGTCAAGATTTTAATCACTGTGCAGTCTCATCACACAATCTCAATCTATAAGATAAGCCATTGTATTCAGTATCAGAGAACAGTGATCTCTAAATTTTCCACTCATGTATTTCTTACTTAGTTTCTTAGTACTGTGCTGGCAAGAAGGATGCAATAATAAGAAATGCAGCCGGGCTTGGTGGCTCAGCCTGTAATCCCGCGCCTTGGGAGGCTGAGGTGAATGAATTGCCTGAGCCCGTGGGTTCGTGACCTGCCTGAGCAACTTGGTGAGACCTCATTGCTACAACAAATCAAAAAATCAGCCGGGCGTGGTAGCGCATGCCTGTAATTCCAGCTACTTGGAAGGCTGAGGCAGAAGGATCACTGGAGCGCAGCAGGTAGAGGCTGCAGTGGCGGGGAGCGGCCACTGCATTCTAGTCTGGATGACAGAGCGAGACTCCAACTCAAAAAAAAAAAAAGAAAGAAAAAAATGCATAAGAAAAAAGTCATAGAGAAATAGATTATAAAAAATTTATTGGGAAGGTGGAGGAAGAAAATGTAGGAGCCCATTGATCTATGCGAGCCCCAGTGGGAGTGAGTGAGAGTATGGACAATTTTGCTTACATATCTGTGAGTAAGTGGCAGTGTAAGTGACTGAATGAGTGGGAATTCAGGAGCAAATGATGAAGCAGCTGGGGTCATGGCTGCTCTGCTTGCACCTTAGTGCTTCCCAGAGTACAAAAACTGAGTGTCATTTTTTAAAAATTAGCAAATCCTTTCCTGGGAAGAAGTTACCAGGAGTGACTGCCAGCTCCAGGCTCTGCCACTACACTGAAGCACCTGCCAGACACTGGCAGCAGGGGCTATGGAGGCAGCACAGTGAGGAAGCCTGAGGGAGTGTCCCACTGGAGAAGACAAAACAGGTACCCTACCACCATGGTGAAAAGTGGGCAAAAAGTGCTCCAGTTTGCTCATCGTGGAGTCACAGATCTGATTTCTGTGACCACTGGGTTAACTACTCAGGGGTTGATTGTGACCCAGAGTAAATATCCTGAAATCACAAACTTCAGAGGGACAGGATGAATGTGGAGTCCCAGGTGTCACACCCTTTACCTGGATGTAGCCATGGGACCAAGGGTGTGACCAGAAAAGGTTAAGGAAGACCCTCAAAGAGATCAGTGCTCTCCATTCTCCACCTTATTTGACTCTCAAAACTACTAGAGACAGCAAAACTTCCCACCCTCAGCCTGTTTCAAAATAGAACAAATTCAGAACCTTGATCAGGGAAGAATAGAGGGCTGAGTAAACATCAAAAGTGAAAACCCCTTCTAGGTAGCCACTGAATAATAGGCCTAAAAAGAAAAGTATGATACACAATGTTACAAATAAGGAAAAAAATCAATGGATGAATGCAGGTAATTCCCAGTGTAACAAAGAGAAAACACCAGAAAAATTAGAACCAAGAACTCAAACAATGGAAGTCACTAATGACTGGACCCAGAATACAGCAGGTATTAGGGAATGAATGGAAAGAGTAAATAAGACTCAAAAAAGATAAGATGCAACACTGAAAGAACTTGTGTCAGAGATTTTTTCTATAAAAATCTTCATCCAGGAAATAAATAACAAGATGACAAGCATGGAAAGCAGAGTTAATCAAGCAGGAGAAAAAAAATCTCAGAACTTGAAGACCAAAACAAGGAATTAAACTGATCTATAAAAAACATAGAAAGAAAACTCAGAAAGAAAGAACAAAGCCTCTAAGAGATGTGCAATTATATCAAAAGGTTGAACCTATACCTGACTGGCATTCCAGAAGAAGAAAGGGAAATGGAAAATACCTTAGAGCAAGTATTCTGGGAGCTTATCTAAGAAAACTTTCCCCATCTCACCAGAGATGTGACCATCCAAACAAAAGAGACACAGAGAACCCCCACAAGACATCAAATGAAAGGACCAACTCCTAGAAACACAGTAATTTGCTGACACATAGTAGGTATTAAACAAAAATCCTAAAGGCAACAAGAGAGAACGATCAGACTACCTACTGGAGAAAACCAATCAGAATAGCATTGGACATCTCAGCAGAAACACTACAAGCTAAAAGGGACTAGGGCCCAATTTTCAAAGTCTTCAAGGATAAACAATCTCAACCAATTTTCAACCCAGTCAAGCTCAGCTTCATCAGTGATGGAGAATTAAAATCCTTCCCAGACATACAATCCCTAAGAGATTATGCAACTTCCAGACCAGCTATACAGGATATGTTTTAAAAGGTATGAAGCACAGAAGAAAAAAAAGAACGATCATGTACTTCCCAGGGGAACAGGAGAACTCAGAATGAATAGAGAATACATTGTGACGACAAACTTGAAAACGCATACATACATCAACTCAAAAGTTAAAAAAAAAAGCAACAAACAAATAAAAAACTTTATAAGAGCCTCATGACAGGGATAAACACTCACATTTCAATAATCAGTCTGAATGTGAATGGACTAAATGAATTACTGAAAAGACACATAATGGCAAACTGGATTTTTAAAAAGACCCAATAATTTGTGGCATCCAGGAAACTCATCTCTCCACAAGGGACACAGAGAAACTCAGAGAGAATGGAAAACAAATTTCCAGGCAAATGGATCATAAAATAAGGCAGGAGTCTTAATCTTAATTTTAGGTAAAACAACCTTGCTATCAAAAATTAAATAGGATATGGAAGGAAACTACATAATGATAAAACATTCAATTCAACAACAAAAATATCCATCCTAAACATATATGCACCCAACATAGGAGCACTGGAATTTATAAAGCAACTACTAAGTAAACTAAAAAAAAGATATTAACTCAAGCACCATTATAGCTGAGGATTTAAATACCCCACTAACAACCGTAGATAGATCAGTGAGGCAAAAAACAACAACAAAGAAATCCAGAACTACAACTTGACACTTAACCAAATGGATTTAATAGAACGTTTTAACAACCACAGAATATACATTCTACTCATAGTCACCAGGAATGTACTCCAAGATCAACCACATCCTTGGCCATAATTCAACCATAAACAAATTTCTTCTCAGACCACAGTGGAATAAAATAAATATCAACACCAGCAAAATTCCCCCAAAGCCCACAAAGACATGGACACTAAACAGTATAATGCTGAATGGCTCCTGGCTCAACACAGAAATTAAAAGATTCCTGGAAACAAATGAAAACAAAGAAACATCTTACCAAAATTTCTGGGATGCCATGAAAACAGTTATAAGAGGGGAATTCATTTATCTACAAACACACATCAAGAATATAGAATGATCATACGTTAACAGCTCAACAAATCACCTAAAGTAGCTAAAAAGACTAGATCGCCAAAACTGTAACTTTAGCTAAAGAATCCAGATATAGGACATAGAAGACAAAAATATCATAGGAAAAAAATCAACAAAACAAAAAGCTGGTTCTTTGACAGGATAAACAAAATTGATGGATCCCTATCCAGAATGACCAAGAAAAGGAGAGAAAAAGCCCAAATATACACAATCAGAAATGTAAAAGATCAAATCACAACTAACCGCCCCCTCCCCTGAGGAAATACATAAGATTATCAGAGATTACTATGCACACTTGTATGGAAATAAACTTGGTAACCTAAATGAAATGGAGGACTTTATGACATAACATAGTCTCCCAAGGTTGAAACGAGAAGACAATGAGACACTAAATAGACCAATAACTACCCAGGAAATTGACTCCATTATAAGAAAACTACTTATAAAAACAGTCCTGGACCAGATGGTTTTCCAGAGGAATTCTGCAAAACGTACAAGGAGAAACTAATACCAGTCTTACTGATAGTATTCCAGGCAATTGAGAAAGACAGAATTCTCCCCAAATCATTTTATGAAGCTAACAGCACACTGATACCCAAACAGGGGAAAGAGCCAACCACAAAAGAGAACTATAGCCCAATATGCCCGATGAACATAGATGCAAAAATTCTCAACAAGATGCTGGCAAATTGTATCCAACAGCACATCTCAGAAATCATCTACCATGACCAAGTAGGCTTCATCTCCAGGATACAGGGCTGGTTCAACATCCACAAGACCATAAATGTATTTAAATACATCAACAGATGTAAAGACAGGAACCAACTGATTACATCATTATATGCAGAAAAAGCTTTTGAAAAGATCCAGCATCATTCTTGATAAAAATGCTTGAACACTTAAGCATAGAGTGAACATGTCTCAAAATAGGAAGCTCCATCTACGAAAAACCCACAGCCAGCAAATTGCTAAATGGACAGAAACTGGAAGCACTTCTCCTGAAAACCAGACTAAGACAAGGGTGCTCACTCTCACCTCTCCTGTTCAACATTGTGTTATAAATCCTAGCTAGAGTAATTAGACAAGAAAAGGAAATGAGGGGTATCCAATAGAAAAAGAGGAAGTTAAGTTATCCCTCTTTGCTGACAATATGATTCTATATCTTGAAAATCCAAGAGAATCTGTCAAAAACCTCCTTGTACTGATAAAACTATGGTAAAGTCTCTAGGTACAAAACAAATGCTCAAAAGACAGTTGCATTCTTTTTTTTTTTCTTTTGAGTTGGAGTCTCACTGTCGCCCAGACTGGAGTGCAGTGGCCGCTCCTGGCCACCGCAGCTTCAACCTGCTGGGCTCCGGCGATCCTTCTGCCTCAGCTTTCCAAGTAGCCGGAATTACAGACATGCGCTGCCACGCCCAGCTGATTTTTTTTTTATTATTATTGTAGAGATGAGGTCTCACTGCCCAGGCAGATCTTGAACTATAGGCTCAGGCAATCCACTCACCTCAGCCTCCCAAAGGCACGGGATTAAAGGTTGAGCCACCGAGCCCGGCTGACAGTTGCATTCTTATACACCAACAACAAACAGGCAGAAAAAAAAAAGCACAATCCCATTCACGATAGTACACACACACACACACACACACACACACACACACACAAAGAAAATACCTCGGGCATTTTCCTAACCAAAGAAGTAAATGACCTTTACAATGCAACTACAAAACACTGGTCAAAGAAATCCAAAAAGACACAAACAAGTGGAAAAATATACCATGCTCATGGATTGGAAGAATCAACATTGTTAAGATGTCCATCCCATCAAAGGCAGTCTATAGAGTCAATGTAATAACCATTAAATTACCAACATCATTCTTCTCAGACCTGGAAAAGACAATACAGAAATTCATATGGAATCATAAATGACCACAAATAGCCAAAACAATCCTAAACAAAAGAAACAAAGTGGGAAATATCACACTTTTAGACTTTAAACTTTACTATAACATTACAATAATCAAAACAGCCGGGTATTGGTACAAGAGCAGGCATATAGACCAATGGAACAGGATAGAGTTTCCGGAAGAAAATCCTCAACTTCTCAACCAACTCATCCCCAACAAAGCCTCTACCAAAAACCACTGGGGAGAAGAGAACCTATTCAGTCAGCGGTGCTGGGAAAACTGGATGATCATATCAAAAGATTGAAACAGGACCCCTACCTGTCACCATACACAAAAATCAACTCCAAATGGATCAAAGACCTAAATGTAAAACTTCAAACTATAAGAATTTTAGAAAATGCAGGAGACACACTATGGGAATTGACAGAGGCAACTAATTCGTAATAAAAACCCCAGATGCCCATGCCATAAGGATAAGAGAGACTAGTGAGACCTCATTGAACTGAAAAGCTTCTGCAAAGCAAAAGAAACCAAGAGAGCAGAGAAAGAGCCCTCAGAATGGTAAAAAAAAAAAAAATTCCAACTGTATATCTGAAAAAGGGTTAATATCTAGGATCTACAAGGAACTCAAACATGCCAAAAGGAAAAAAAAAGCAGCCCCATTAAAAAGTGAGCAAAAGACATAAATAGACACTTCTCAAAAGAAGACACACAGGCAGCCGACAGACACAATGAAAAAGTGCTCAGCCTCACTAATCATCAGAGAAATGCAAATCAAAACCACATTATTGAGATACCACCTAGCCCCAGTAAGAATGGCCATCATTAATAAAACAAAAAACAACAGATGCTGACAAGGGTGAGGAGAAAAGGGAATGCTTTTACACTGCTGGTGGCAGTGCACACTAGTTCAACCTCTATGGAAAGCAGTGTGGTGATTCCTAAAAGAACTAGAAATTGACTTTCCATATGACACAGCAATCCACTACTGGGTATATATCCAGAGGAACCCCAGTCATTCTACAAAAAGGATACCTGCACATGCATGTTTATTGCAGCATTATTTACAAGAGGAAAAACATGGAACTATCAAGAAAAACATGGAACCATTTACAAGAGGAAAAACATGGAACCATTTGATGCTGCCCATCAAAATTGGACTGGATAAAAAAAAAATGGTACATATACACAATGGGATATTATACAGCAATAAAGACAAACATATCGACCTCGCAGCAATGTTGATGACTTTAGAGTCTGTAATATTCAGTGATCTATCACAGAAACAAAGAACTGAGTACCACAAGTTCCCACTCATAAGTGAACCCTGAACAATTACCATAATACTGTAATAAAGGGATTGGCAGTAGCAGGAAATGCCAGGGAAGGGAGGGGGGCATGTAACATAAATAAGGGTACCTAATCTCAAACCATGTGAAGTGGGGTCCAAACGGAGGCCCAAATTTTACCTGTATGATGCCCACTTGTATGCCTAATTCTAAATTGTACCCCACATCTTTAAAATAAAAAGCAAAACAAAAAACTTTCGCTCATGTATTAAATCCAATATTTTTTGACCACTATATTATATGCCAGGTTCTAATGCTAGTACTGAAATGAATTCCTGGACAAGACAGTAAGATCCCTAATTATTTTAGATCTTACGGTCTGATCGAAATAGAAGTTAAGCAAATAAACTCCATAGCATGAAAGTACCACCATGGAGATTAACACTAATATCGAACCCAGAAGAAGAGTGTGAATTGGAGGGAGATTGAAATCCCTCATTCTTTGGATTGAGAAGCTGTGTTTCCCTGGGTAGGTGACATTGAGCTGAGGTCGAATTATTAAAATAAATCATTCATGCAAAAGGGCAGAGCTTGCCAGGTAAACAGAATCAAGGAGAGCCCTGGGCAGCAGAAGATGGCCAGGAGGCTGGTGCTCAAGGTCAACTCCGTCTCAGATAGTCTCCAGTTTCTTTCACATATCCACACAGATTCATCCAATTGCTTCTCCACATGTAAATTAATGACCTGAACTTTGCAATAAGAAAATAAAATATATGTATTAGTGGCAAACCCTTGCTCTCCCTCCATAGGGCTACAGCCCTAGTTCATAGTCTCCCAATGTACACTCATGCTGGGCTTACTTCAATGATCTCCTATGTATGCATGCTCTCCTCTGTTACAATTATCCTAGCATTCCAGATTAAATTCTCTGTGCATCTCACTGTTCAAAACCACACAGTACTTCACAGTAGTCTAACCCAAACTCCTTAGCCTCCCATTACAGTTTCTTCTCTGAAAGCTTTCAACATCAGCCTTACGTTTGATAGCTGCCCCTCTGTCTAGCAGGCAGCACTACTGATGTCTCTCTACTTCCCAGATGTATCCATCTCTATGGTTTTGGTGTCGTCATCCTTTCTACCCAAAAGCGTACTCTTCTCTCATGTCTATATCAAAACTCATTCCATCGTTTAAAATTTAGCACAAATTAAACTGCTTCATAGATTATTCTCCAGGACTTCATTTGGGATCCTGGTTATGCCACTAAGGATTCAATTCTTTATTTATTCTAAAAATTCCATTAGGGTTATTCACAATTGAATAGGATGTGGAATAAACCGAAGTCACAATCAACAGATGAATAGATAGGGAAAATATAATATATATATGCCATATATACTTATATACACACCATACAAATGCATATATACATACACACAGACACCATGGAATACTACTTAGCTATAAAAAAAGATAAAATTATGTCATTAATGGCAACATGGATAAACCTGGAGAACATTTTGTTAAGTGAAATAAGTCACACACAGAAAGAAAAATACATGTTCTCTTTCATATGTGTGAGCTAAAAAAAATAGTTTAAGCTCATAAGAGTAGAATTGTGAGTATAAGAGGCTGGGAAGGGTAGGAAGGATGGAGAGAGTTTGGTTAATACACACAAAATTATATTATTGGTAGATAGGAAGAAGGAGTTCTGGTGTTTTGCAGCAAAGAAGATTGAATATGGTTAACTATAATTTAGTGTATATTCTCAAAAAGCTAAAAAGTTGGGTTATGATGTTCAGAACAAAAATAAATAATAAATGTTTGAGGTGATAGGCATGCTAATTACCCTGATTTGATTGGTACACATATCAAAATATCACTATGTGTCCCATATATATGAATAATTATGTGTCAACTAAAAATAAGAGAGAAACAATTGTACTAGGATGGAGTCCTGGAATGTGTATTAAAAAGAAATCTTTCTAGGTGAAACTGAGAGCGCTCAAAATGCTAGAATGCCTGTTGATGTGAGGTGAATAGACTTTTTGACAGTTTATTTATGATGAGCCTGTGGCCCTGGAATAAACATCTTTTTGTGACTACCATAATGCTCCTCTGCCTTGGGTTTTATATTTAACTGTACATTGGATGAGACAGGCTAGTGCAGCTGATTTAAACCTGCCATATCTGCTGGTGATGGAAGCCACTCAAAAGCTACTAGCTGCCGGAATAACAATAGATTATCATCATCTCCTTTCAGAGCTAAATGTTTTCCAGAAATAATTGAGGGTATTTTCTTGGAGTCAGTTGTGAGAATGGAAACTGGTGTGAATTATATTATGCTCAAATCACCATAGGTAATATTTCCTGAACAAAGATGGGGAAAAGAAAGCATTATTGTATATGGGGAAAACAACCAACTTTTGACACGTAATTTCTTTCTTCTTGAAAAATGGTAACTTCTGTTTCTGAATTACAGTAGACAAAATGATAAGCAAATGCCTGGAACAAACACATTCTGAATTTCTCATCACTGTAGTTTCGCAAAAAAAAAAAATCTTATAAAAATCTAAAAGAGCACAGAAGCAAGCCATAAAGAGTTCTATGTGTGGGACGACATCCTGGTTTCTTGTTCAGCTCATCCTGAGTACTTTATGGTCCTGTACCAGTAATCATAAGGACTCTGATGTGGTCAGTGATTCAGCAGCTATTTGATAACAAAGCCAAGGACAAGAGTGAGTCCATAAGAGTGAACTTGCCACATTCTAGAGTACCCAGAGTCATAAGCCAGACGCTTGCTAGCCTTGGTCTTGGGAGGCGTTACATAACAGTGTGGTGATGTCAGTGCAAAATCACCCTCAGTGGTATATAATCAGGAGGGCTCAATAATAATGGACAGGGATTTTAAAGGTGGATGACCTACAATTTCCAAGTTCCTCTCTTCCTCATCAGCCATCCCTCCGTCCTCTTTCGTTCTCATTGCCAAAAAATCTCTTCCATCCTTTAACGCATAGCTCCTCCTTTTTAGTAGTTTACCTTGACTTCAGCATCATTTTGAGTCCCAAACCTTTTTAAGTGTCCCACCTTCTAATTAAAATATGCCCTACTTTTCATTGTGTGAAACAAAACCTTCATACACCTTGAGCTGTGATGACTAACCTAATGCGTCAACTAGAGTTGAGGTGAAGAGCTTGGTGTTTTACTTTTCAGGCAGCACTGACAATTAACAGAGAGAGTTCAAACAGAAAAAAAGCAGAATGAAAATTTCAGGGAAAGGTCTCTAAAGGAGTTGCACTTTATAAGGATTTGAGGACTTTTCTTTAGACTGGACCTCTCTGAAATTGTAGGCAGGCATCTGTTCTACTTAAACATGAAGCAACCTGGAGAAAACATTTCCATCATGATAGGCAAAATTCACAATTGACATGATTTTTGACAAATTGCAGATTAAGCTCAACCCAATAATCTGAATTTGTACAGGTTAGCTGTAAGACATAAATTGGTTTGGAAAAACAAATTGCACAAAACAGGATGAACCAGAACAAGTTTAGCAATATTTCTGGAATGGGAGCAGTGCAAGGAGAGGGTGTGAGGGCTTTATTTGATCAAAAGAAGATTAAGGAAGTTCTATTGTGGTATAGAGTTCTACTGTGTACAACAGCTGCAATTTTATCCTTGTTATGTTAAGCTAGGTGTGCTAGATGTTACATGGAAATTTTTTCCTTTGTTTTACATTAAAATTAATCTATCTTTGAAACTGTAAATTGTGTGAAGTCATGAACCATACAATAAGCTATAAAAATATAGAGAGACTTACAGAGGGTCTTGAACTCATAAGAGACAGCATTCTCTTGAATCTCATGCCCTGGGGAAACCCATCTGCCATGTTTGAGAAAACTCAAAACGACCCCAAGAAGAGGTTCACACAAACCACCAATTTGCCAGACATGGATAAGTCATCCTGAACTCGAATCATTCAGCACCAGTCAAAGCCTTCGGATGATTACAGCTCTGGCTGGTGAGTTGCCTGCAAAACTAGGAAAGATCGTGAACCAGACTACCCAGCTAGTAGCTCCCAAATTCCTGACCCACAGATGTGATAAGATAATTAATGTTTAGTGTTGTAAGCAAGTAAGTTTTTGAAGTAATTTGTGTGGATAAGAAGTCTGAGAAACATGGCAGTGGAACATAGAAAAAAGATAGGAAGGAGGTTGACTGAAATAAGGTTTATTTGTTTGTTTTCAGATAAAAATTATTTTTAGGTTTTCAGCAGAATAATTTGTATTCAATATGTATGTTGACTATAAACTAATCTCATACATTTTAAAGCAACTTCCACACTCTATTTAGCAACTCTTTTCCAACTATTTTTTGAGATGATGCATGTACTAGGAAATAATCGAGTTTTTTAAATGTATTCTACAATTAATATATTTTTAACAGCTTTACTGAGATATGACTCATATACCTATAATTCACCCACTTGAAGTGTTCAATTCAGTGGCTTTTAGTATATTCACTATGTAACCATCACTGCAATTCATTTTAGAACTTTTTTATCCCCTAAAAATAAAGCCATAGATACCTATTTGCAATCACTGACCATCCCCGCTCTTAGTCTATGCCCAGGCAAACACTGATCTACTTTTTATGTGTATTAATTGGCCTATTCTGGAACTTAGATATAAATAAAATCATGCAATGTGATCGTTAGTGACTAGCTTCTTTCATTTACCATGTTTTCAAGGTTATTCATAATGTAATATGTGCCAATATTTCATTCTTTTTTATTGCAGAATAATATTCCATTGTATGGATATACCATATTTCATCTATCTATTCAACAATCCATAGATATTTGAGTTATTACCACTTTTTTGTCTATTGGGAATAGTGTTGCTATGTTATGCCTCTGCAGTGGAACAAATGCTTTTATGTTTTTTTATAGGGCATATACCTAGGAGAGCAATCGCTGGTCATATGGTAACTCAATATTTAACCTACTGAAAAACTGCTTAGCTGTTTTCCAAAGTGACAGCACCATTTTACATTCCCACCAACAAAAAATGAGGGCTCCGATTTCTCCAAACCCTTGGAAATCCTTGTAATGCAATCATAGCACGGACAAAGAAGTGATAGTGCATTGTAGTTTTGATTTGTATTTCCATGATGACTAATGAGGTGAACATCTGTTCATGTGCTTATTGAAAATTTGCATATTTGTTTTGAAAATCTATTCAGTCTTTTTGGTCATTTTTAAATTGAGTTATTTATCATTTTATGATTGAGTTATAGACCTTCTTTAAACATTAAAAAAAAAATTTGTTCTGGGCAACCCCATCAGGTCCCCTCCCACTGTGGGATCTTTTCTGTCCTCTCAATAAATCCTGCTTTCTAAAATAGATAAATACATAAACATTTGTTCTTTACATTTATATAGTGGTGATAGCTTACTGGATGAAAATAGGTAAAAGAAAGTTGAAATAAGGAAAGGTACTTGTACAGAGTTGTCAGGAATATGATTGCAAATGTGTGATAGTCAGAAGATCACTGTTGACTTTCTTACCAATTCAAGTCAATTATAGGAACGAAAAAATTAATTGCAGAGGTTGAGAAACAAATAAAAGATAAAGATATAGAGGAAGTAAATGTCTTTATTTTATTTTTTATGTGCTAATACTTTACCACATTTTTCATTGGTAGGATCACATGTGATACCAATTCTAAACTCCTTATTATGGGGAGAAATTACAGATCAAAAATAATTCAAGACTGGGCACAGTAGCTCATGCCTGTAATCCCAGCACTTTGGAAAGTGAAAGTGAAGGGATCGCTTGAGGCCACGAATTCAGACCAGCCTGGGCAACACAGCCAGACCCTGTCTACAGCGTATAATAATAATAATTTAAAAATTGGCAAGGCATAGTGGCATGCATCTGTAGTCCCAGCTACTCAGAAGGCTGAGGTGTGAGGATCACTGAGATCATGAGTTGGATGTTACAGTGAGCTATGACTGTGTCACTGCACTCCAGTTTGGGTGACAGAGCAAGACTCTGTCTCTAAAATAAATAAAATTAAAAAAAATAAAATAAGGTAAAATAGTCATCCAAAGATGCCACAGTTGAACAGATTGCTTTGTGAGACTGAGCAAACTCCATATCCACAATATCTAAATGGAGACTGTATGTCTGTTTCCTAGGAATATTAGAAGAAATCTTGCCTTTGGAGATTATTGTCTCAAAAGTCTTTCTGAATGTTCAAACATGTGGCACATGCAAAATAGTGTCTTAGAATAAGTGCATAATAAACAGCTGCTATATGAATTGGGCTATAAAAATTCTGTGCCCTTGAAGTAGATGTGGTGTGCTCCACATTCTATTTGAAGCATTTGTGCATAATTTTAATGCAATTTCACTCTAGTGAGCAGAATTATTTTTTGGTTGTTTAACTCATTAAGCATTTTTAATGTCGATTTAGTAAGGAAAGTATGTTGGCATCTGTTGGTATAAATGTGTCAATTAGAAATTAAATGTACTTTTCAGCATTCTTTAGCATACCGACAGACAGAAGAGGCCAGTAATATCAGGCAGTTGTGACTTTACTCATAAAATCTCCACAAAGCATATTTAAAAATCTACCCTCACAGGTTAGACAAGAGAAGTTAGGGAACTGAGGACAGTTCAACAACTCAATGTTTTTGTTTTGTTTCGTTTTCTCTCATATCATTTTATGCCAATGAGGATTTCTAGGGGACTTCCAATTGTATTTATCAAAGAGAAATTTGTTAAACAAATGTGCACAAATAAACAGTGATAGGTTGAATTCTTTAGATATGAGTAACAGTTTTTCCCTTGCTACAGCATCCTTAAAAGGAAAGTGTCATAGGTATGCGGTTGATTTTAACAAAGTTTTATTTGCTTTCATGCTGTCTAAATGAAGTCAAAACAAGTCTAAAGAAGGGCTTATCTCTGAGCACCATAGCTTGTGATTTTTTGCATTTTAGTTCCTAGTCAGTACAGGCACTTATGCATGTAGACCTATTATGATAAATCTCTCACAATCTAATATGAGCCATTTCAGAATTTCCTGAAATTGTAAGACCTTTTGTCATTTTCAAAAGTTTAAAAATTCTCCCCAAGATTCTACAAATGTCCTTTTCTGATAAATTGCACTCAGAAATTTTCTTACCTTGTACTGTAGGGCAACAATCTTCAAACTAGGTTACATTTGCCCTTGGAGGTACACAAATATTTTTCAAGAATTTTGTGGGCAAGGAATCAATTTCCATATCTTCAACCTGCTTAGATATTCCTTCCTAACATGATTCTGCTTGCAGTCAAGGTGAGAGGCGGGGCCATTCACCTTTTCTACCTTCTCTGGTGCCCACTTACAAAAGAAGGGCACATTTGTCACCTCAGTGTTTAACACAGTACAACTGTCACTGGAGCATAAAATCCTCCGGGTACAAAGGAACAGTCCAGAATATTAATTGAAACTTTAATTAAGTACATTAATTCTAATAATACCTTTTTGCAGCTTATGCAAATTTCTGACAAAAGGGAAGCATGACTTAAAATGTGCCATTTTAACCCTTCTTGGAATGTTCTAATTTCATATACTGTATATTAAAGAATGAGGGACGAGATGGAAGGCAGTCTTATTTAACAACATCACCTCTTTGATTGAGACTGCATGGCTCTGATGGAGAAGCGCTTAGGAGGCAACCAAGAGAACGTGCTCGGCAGTATGAAGGGCGACCTGAAGGTGTTTGCTCTAGTGGACAAGCTCCTGGAAAAACTCTGGGCTCTTACTTTCTATCCAGGGATCTTTTGTTTATCTTAGAATTCCAATTTTGAAGTGATTCAATTATCACAAGAATACACATTCGCACAGTTTTTAAAATTTTTTTTTATTTTAAAGATGTGGGGTACAATTCAGGGTTAGGTATACAGATGTTCATTATGTTGATGAGGTGTGCCAACCTTTCCCCAGGCAGATTCCCACTCCTGCCAATCCCCGCCCCCCGGCAGTTTCTTGCTACTGCCAATCCTTTACTTATAGTATTACAATAATTGTTCAAGGACTGCTTATGGGTGAGAACATGTGATACTCAGTTCTTTGTTTCTTTGAAAGATCACTCAGTATTATAGACTCTAAGTCCATCCAGTATTATGACCTTGTGAAGGTCATAATTTTGTTCTTCTTTGTGGCTGTGTAATATCCCATCATGTACATGTACCACATGTTTTTATCCAGTCCTCTTTTGATGGCAGCACGGCTGCTTCCATGTTCTTGCTACTGTGAACAATGGTGCAATAAACATACGTGTGCAGGGAGCTTTTTTATAGAGTGATTTGAGTTCTTCCATGTATATTCCCAGTAGGGAGGATTACAGGTCCAAATGGAAGGTTGACTTTTAGATCTTTTAGGAATTGCCACACAGTTTTCCACAGAGGTTGTACTAGTTTACACTCTCACCAACAGTGTAAAAGTGTTGACTTTTTGCCACATTCTCTCCAGCATCTGTTGTTTTTTGAGTTATTGATGATGGCCATCCTGACTGGAGTTAGGTGGTATCTCAGTGTACTTTCAATTTGCATTTCTTTGATGACTAGTGAGGCTGAGCATTTTTTCATGTATCTGTTGTGTTGCTCATATGTCTTCTTTTGAGAAGTGTTTATTCACGTCTTTTGCCCACTTTTAAACACCCACTTTAAATGGGGTGTTTGTTTTTTACTTTTCGGCCCGTTTGAGTTTCTTATAAATCCTAGACGTTAGACCTTTGTCAGAAATACAGTTGGCAGATATTTTTTCCCAGTCTGTGGGCTGTCTCCCTGCTCTCTTGATTTTTTTTTTTGTCTTTGCAGAAGCTTGCCAGTCTGATGAGGTCCCACTTGTCTATCTTATCTCATGGCATGGGCACTTGGGGTTTGATTAGAAATTAGTTGCCAGTTCCAATTTCCATAAGGGTGTCCCTTGCATTTTCTAAGGTTCTTATAGTTTGAGATTTTGTTTAGGTCTTTGATCCATTTAGAGTTGATTTTTGTGTGTGGGGATAGGTAGGGGTCTTATTTTAATTTTCTGCACGTGGTCAGTCAGTTTTCCCAGCACCATTTTCTGAATAGGTTCTCCTCTCCCCAGTGGTTGGTGGTGGAGGCTAAGTCAAAAATGAGTTGGCTGAGAAATTGTGGTTTTGCTTCTGGAATTTCTATCCTATTCCACTGGTCTATGTCCCTTTTCTTGTACCGGTACCAGGTTGTTTTGATTATTGTAGCTTCATCCTCAGGATGTAAGGCTGGTTCAACATTTGTAGACCATAAACGTAATTAAATACATCAATAGATATAAAAACCAAAACCACATGATTATATTGTTAGACAAAGAAAAAGCTTTTGTTAAAATCCTGCACCCCTTCTTGAAAAAACCCCTTGAGCATCTAGGCATAGATGGAACATACCTCAAAATAGTAAGAACCATCTATGAGAAACGCACTGCCACCATACTACTAAACAGACAGAAATTGGAACCATTTCCCCTGAAACCTGGAACAAGACAAGGATGCCCACTCTTACCCCTCCTTTTCAACATAGTTTAGGAAATCCTAGTTAGAGCAATTAGACAAGAGAAGAAAATTAAGGGTATGAAAGAGGAAGTTAAGTTATCCCTCCTTGTGGACCATATGATCCTATATCTGGAGATGCCAAAGGAATGTCAAAAACCTCCTTGCACTGTTAAAGGACTTTGGCAATTTCTCAGGATATAAAATCAATGTGCAAAAGACAGTCACATTTCTATAGACCAACAATAAACAAAGAGAACCCCCCAAAAAAGCACAATCCCATTCACAATAGCCAGAAAAAAAAAAATCAAATACCTTGGCATCTTCCTAACCAGATACTTGAAAGAACTTTACAATGAAAGCTACAAAACTCTGCTCAAAGAAATCAAAAGTGACACAAGCAAATGGAAAAATATTCCAAGCCCATGGATTGGAAGAATCAACGTTGTTAAAATGTCCATCTTACCCAAGGCAATCTACAGATTCAACACAATACCCATTAAATTATCACCAGCATTCTTCTCAGACTTGGAAATGACAATACAGGAATTGATATGGAAACATAAATGGCCATGAATCACCAAAACAATCCTCAGAAAAAAAAAAAAAAAAAAAAGCAGAGTAGGAAGTATCACACTCTCAGACTTTAAACTCTATTATAAAGCCACACAGTTTTTAGAATGAAAATAATTTAGACTTTTTCAGAGAAATAAGTAGGATTCGTTTTATTTGGCAAATCAGATAGATTTGCTAGGTAGGTTGGATGGTGGACTTTTTTTTTTTTAACTGAATAGATTTTGCTGCAGCAGCATTTAAGTCAAATCTTTAAAGCAAATGTTAAAAATTGTATATTGGGATTGTAATAAACTGAATGTTTGTGACCTCCCACATTCTGGAATTCTATCCTGTTCCATTGGTCTATATGCCTTTTCTTGTACCAGTTCCAGGCTGTTTTGATTATTGTAGCTTCATTCCCGGGATGTAGGGCTGGCTCAACATTCGTAGACCGTAAGTGGTAGTAAGTGGGTCTCAAAGAGGGAATAAGGATTAGATGAGTCCTGAGGTTGGAGCCTCCAGGATGAGAGCAGTGGCTTATAAGAAGAGAAAGAGAATGCTCAATCTGGACACCCCCCACCCATCTCTATGTGAGGACACAGCGAAGTTGTGCAAGCCAGGAAGATAGGCCTTACCAAGAACTAAATCAATCAGCACCTTGATCTTGGACTTCCAGTCTCCAGTACTGTGAGAAATAAACATCTGTATTCAAGCTACCCAGTCTATGATATTTGGTTATGGAAACTTGAACAGACTAAGAGAAGGGTTAATATTTTTATTTTCCAATTATTTCTGGGGAAAAAAATCAGTTTAAACAGGTGTCTCTAAGTCAAAGAGAGGTAGACATTACTGATCATTTGATAAGATTTGGTCAAGACTTTTTGGTATAGATCCCAGAGGCTAAGGAAGTAAATTATAATGACTAGTAACAAATCCTTTTTGTGTGAAGTGAATTTCATTTTGCTTTCAGTAAGTAAAAGGGAAAACTAATTGAGTCACCAGCTGATAACAATCATTAAAATAATTGGTGATCACAGCAGGATTTACTTGACATATAACCCAGAAGTAGTTCCAAAAGTGGGTGACATTATAACAATAAAATTCCATGCATTTCTTCTCCATATAAGTATTTATGCAGACAAGATATCTTGGACTAAAAGTATTACTTTTTTTAGGTTTTAGAATTAATGCTTAAGCCTATCTTGGTACAGCAATAAATAATTTTCATCCACAGAAATATGAACTACTTTTTTTAAAGTGCTGGCTACTATGATTATATAATGCAACAACCATCACTACTATTACATAAAAAGAAGAAATAATGGTCAATATAGAAATAAGTCAATATAGAATTTTTGTTGTTGTTGTTGGAGTCTCTGTCACCCAAGCTGGAGTACAGTGGCACACTTACAGCCATCCCAGCGTCTACCTGCAGGGCTCCAGTGATCCTTCTGCCTCAGCCTTTCAAGTAGCCAGAACTACAAGTGCATGCTACCACACCTGGCTAATTTTTTTTTTTTGTAGAGATGAGGTATTGCCAAGTTGCCCAGGCTGGTCTCGAACCCGTGGGCTCAGGCAATCCACTTGCCTTGGCCTCCCAAAGTACTGGGATTACAGACTGAACCACCGAATCTAGCCGAATAAATTTCATTCTTCATGACATATAGTTACAGGAAATAAGAAAATTAATTTATACATTTTTTAACGGATAAGAATGACAAGGTGAACAATACGAGACTTTCAAGAAGAGAAATATATGAGAATGCAGTTCTATGAGAAATGTAGAATGGTAAACTAAATTTAAAGAGAAAACATCACAATGTAAAATTTCTAACCACTGAAGAACTTATTCAATGTATATTTTTAATGGATGATGGTGAGTATCAAATTACTATAGTAATTAAATCCAATGCATACATTTAAGTGGCAATGTGAAAGTTTTATTCAATATTATCAATATTTATATTACTCAAGAAATTACACCATCATTGTTATTTAAATTTATGATGAAGAATTTTAGATGTCAACTTAAAAATATGCAATAATAAATAATTTTTAAAACTTCTTTTAGGGAGCACATCATTCACAATTTTAGAATGCAGGCACATGATCCTTTTCTGTGGATTCCAACTGCTTCAAAGAATATTTGGACAGTTGTTAGGAATATTCACATCAGGCATCATGAGAGTGGATATATCACAGTGCTGCAAGGAACTCATTCTGATGTCAGGGCAATGGATTCTCACTCCAGCTCTGTTGCCTACAAACCTGAGTGATGACAGGCAAATCTCGTAACCTCTTATACTGTCCCTCATTGATGCAATAATTAGGTAGAGATTACCGTAGATGACATATGTCCAGGGTCCAGGACACAAGTCACCAATTTAAAGTAGATATCAAAAGAAGTGGAGCTTCTCACAGTTTCTCTATCAAGAAGTTGGTCATTTTGAGTTTTTATAGTGTCAGTTGGGTTTAACAGTTTTAATTTCCATGTTTCTTAAGATACAAAATAAAGTTTCTCATTCTGAATTCCACTTTTTTATAAACAGTCATTTCCCCAAATAATACTGAAGAGGGGTAATACATGGAAATTATATATATATATAGAAATTGCATATTTGTTACTGGCAATGACCAATGTGAGGTTTAATAATTATTTTAAATACTCCACTTCAGGCTGTAAGGGAGCATGCTATAACATCATTGCAAGTTTTTAATTTTTGTTTTTGGTATTATTCTCTACACTAATACATATATTTACAATATAATCATTTATACAATATATATAATATACCATTATATATTCTATAATATATAGCCTGAAGTGGAATATTTAAAATAATTGCTTAACCATTGCTAGCAACAAATATGCAGTTTATTAAGATAACTATCAAATTATGCAACTAAGTGTAGTAAAAACTAAAGTAACGGAACAGAGACACTCAAGAACAAAGAGCAAGCTCGCTACTTCTGGCAGCAAAGGGAAGCCTTGACGCTTCTGGTCAGCAAAACAAAAGGTGAAAATACTTGTACAAACATGAGGAGTACTTCCCCCATGGTAATCTCACCTAGGGACTGTGAACCAGACTAGCAGCCCAGCGGTCCCCCACCTTTTTGGCATCAGGGACTGGTTTTGCAAAAGACAATTTTTCCACGGGCCGGAGTTAGAGGGATGGTTTCAGTATGATTCAAGCACGTTATATATTGTAACATATAATTAAGTAATTATTGTTATGAAATTATTATTTTGATATAAGTCTGCAAGCAATTGAGTTAGTATGGACTCTGTGCAGTCAATCTTCACTGCTAACATTAATCTGTATTGGCAGCTGCTCCCTGGCACTAGCATCTTTGCCTCAGCTCCACCTCAGGCCATCAGGCATTAGATTCTCATAAGGAACGCACAACCTGGAAACCTGGCATGCACAGCTCACGCTAGGGTTCATGCTCCTGTGAGAATCTAATGCCACTGCTAATCTGACAGGAATCAGAGCTCAGGCAGTAATGCGAGCGATGGGGAATGACTGTAAATACAGATGAAACTTCACTTGCTCACCAGCTGCTCCCTTCCTGCTGTGCGCCCTGTTCCTAACAGGCCACAGACCAACTCCAGTCCGTGCCCCAGGGACTGGGGACACCTGCAATAGCCTATTCCTGGCAAGGCAATTCTGGAACATGCAACCTGCAGTTCTCAAATTCCATCAGAAGTGTGTGTAACTAATGTACCTCCCACTCCTTCGGTTGGAGTGGGAAGGGCAATGGAAGTAGAAGAGATTAAATTGCCCATTCCTCAAGGTCATAGGGTGAGCTTCATTTGTTTTTATGTTTCCAGACCTAATCTTGATATAGGTTATTTAGGAAGTACCTGTTTGCTGAATGTTTGTTGAACTAAAAGGACCCTCCACTGGGGCATGGAGGAGCCTAGGATAAGCCATATCCCTGCTACTATGAGAAACAAGAGAGGTCCCTTGAACATGAAGGCAAAGCCAAGAACTCCTACCTCTTCCAGTAACCCCTTCCTCAGTATCTTTATTAAAAAAAAATTAGACTTGAAACAGATGCTCAAGATCATACTAGTTTGGATGAATTCTTAGGGATACAACTGAAATTCCTTATCCATAAACCAAGTGTGAGTATCATGTAGTTATTGCCTTGATTCGTCTCAGGATTCAGTGTAAGTAGGATAACATCATGAAAAAAATTCTTGGAATCAACCAAAACTGAAAGAAAGTCACAGCTGTGTGATCTTGGGTGAATTACTTAATTTCTCTGACCTCAGTATTCTCACCTATAAATTGCAGATAATAATAACTATCTTGCAGGATTTTTATGATAATCTGAGGTAAAGCCAAATGCATAGCAGTCACTTAATCAATGGTAGCTTTGTGTTAAATGCTTTAATTGCTTGTAATGCCATGCTAAGATGTGCAGTTTGCCTACAGAAAAAAATATTGGCGCTAGTCATGGGTGCTCCGAGCAAATGTTAATGATATTGATTGCCATATATTGAAGGGATCTGTGAAGTCACCAAGTTTAAGCTGTGTTCACGTTATTATTAAAAGTAATTCAGAAGATGGGTTCACCAGGTAAAACCTGCTGACCATAAAATCGATATGATATATTTTAATGTCATCGTTTTATGATCTACTACCCAGCGTTCATCACAGTAGCCCATTTACGCAAGAATATCTCAAAGTTGGGATGCACGTCTCAGGGTCACACATTGAAATAGCCTCTAAAGACAGAGTATAATTATCGAAAGTTGGAGAAAGAACAAATTGTGCTCTGATTTTTTTTTTGAAATAAGAAAATTAAGATAAGTGGTGAAGAATCTCATAAGCATTGGGACTATCCCTGGCTCAGGAGAATGTTGAGGGGAAATGTCATTTTTGTTGGCCAAAACATGAGAAGATAACTCTTCTCACCACCTGGAAATTCAGTGTTTAAAGTGTTTTAAATTGTTTCTCAGAGCATTTTATTTTAGGTGCTAAGTTTCAAATATTTAAATATTCAGAAAAAGAGAGAGAAATTTTCATTAAACTTGACTTCTACTCTTGATCAAACTAAAGTGAGCAGGAAAGACTAATGGAAATTTAATTCACATTTAAAGAAATGTCACTTTTATTTGTGTAGTTCAAAAACTTGATTCTTTATAATAAAGCAATGGTTTCTAAAGCTGTTTAAACTGCTTGATGATGTGGGCATTTTCTGTTCGAAAGGCTCTTCTGATTAGCTCTTCTATCAACACTCATATTTAGAATTCCCCAGACATTTCAGAGTTTCATTCTGTCACCAAATGGAGGCACCTTTCTCTCGTATTTCTTCACATGATCTTCATATATTTTAGCATTATACATTTTCGCCATATTAAACCAGAATTTAGCTAAATAATCAAGCAAATATTGTTATCTATTAATGCATTTAGATAATACAGTAAGTCTTCTACATATGAGACTTCAAGTTGCAAACCTTCAAAGATGTAAACGTGTGCTCATATGTCCAGTCATGTAAGTTAGTTTGTGTGTCTGGCATACATTGCCTCGTGTGTGTGTGTCCTCTACAAGTGGTTGTTTTCTTTATTTTTTGTGTTATTTTATGTATTATTTGTGTGAAAAGCATTATGAACTTATTATAGTACAGTACTATATAGACAATTGTGTTAGTTGGTTACCTAGGCTAACTTTGTTGGACTTAATGAACACACCAGACTTACAAACATGCTCTTAGTAAGGAACTCATTTGTTTGTAAAGGACTTACTGTAAATGTAAAATATAGACTCGGTCTAATTCATTGTGGCTTGGTGAGATGATTGCTAAGGCTTATGTGATGATATTTTCTAGGAATATTGAAAAGAAAACAATATCTATTCATTAATATCAGAAAGTTAAAATACAGACATGGTCTGCAGGAGGTAAGAGTCACAATCCCTAGAATGCTAAAAGCTCTTCCTAGATGCTTTCGCCATAGAGGCAATCCCAGCTCTACAGTCATATTTTACTGATCCATTGATACTGAAAGAAATAATTTAACAGTGCCACTGAAAGGGTTCCAGAAATATAGTGTACTTGATTATTTAAAAATCCTTCTGCACTTTCAGCACTTAGAAATGCTGCACTCACAAAAAAAAGACTTTAAAATCCTAACCCATCATTAAGAAAAGTAAAGGGAATTTTCATAATTTAAAAGGAAAAGTGGAAATCAAAGCAATATGTAGGAGCTGACTCCCTGAGGTTCCATATAACTAAAAGAATTTAGGTTTAATGGTAACAAGAGGACTAACACAAGGTTTTGGCCTAAGAGAGGTAGGCATTGGAGTTGATTCCCTGCCTAACTCTACTAAGTTCTGTATAACCTGGGAAAAAATAGAATAGAACAACAACAAAAAATGTGTCAATAGACAACAACAACAAAAGAAATGGATTATTTATAGTTTTGCCTAGGGTTAAAGGGGCTATGGAAAATCCTAGACAAAAGTGTGTGGGTTTGGCTTCATTTGAATGGGGTTTCACTTTACATTTATACCCCCAAGAACCTCCAAACTGAGAGCATAAATTCTTCCTGGTTCATAATATTTCAGGGAGCCAATGCAAAACTTCTTCAGATGAGCACAGTTTCAAACTACGTAGGCTCTCCACTCACACAAAAATAATTACATCTAAGTTATTACCGAATGATTTGACTTCATGGGCACCAGTGCTTCTCAACTTTTATTAAGTTCCAGCATTCCTGTGGGAAGCAACAGGATTCCTTCAACAAATTCTACTAAGACAGTAAATGTCAATATCAGTAAAGGGACTCCACATTCTTAGATGGATAGTGGAATGAAGTGTTTGAAACACACACACACACACACACACACACACACACACACACACACGTCACTGATTAACTCTTTTAATATGCAAAAGGAGTTCTGGAAGTTAAATCAGGAGAAATCTACTGGACTCACAGATGTCATTCTTTTGTTTTCTTTCTCTTCCCCCTTCTTCCTTCTTTTCATAAGCAGCTGTAAAACAATCTCTTAATGGATCTGTTACTTATTTTCGTATTAAAGTTGACAAAAAATAAAGCAACGGTTACAGTGGTGGAAAAGTTCTTCCACTTCTTTGCAATATAAGCCTTTGATACTTTGGAAGTGGTGTTTATTTGGAAAAAGCACGATGCAAAAATCTAAGACCACTGGTCAATTCCATGAAGAAAGTAGTTAGTCTTACCTTGGCTTACTGTGTTGAGAGCCATCCTTTACTCCTTCCATCCCTCTTTCCTTTCTTTTTTCTCTAATTTTTCTATTCAATTTCATTACAAGTGACTCTGAAGCAACTGATATAAGAAGACACTTCAAAATAAGTTGAGGAAACTGAAGATATGAAAATAAAGATTTAAAAAAGCTGAGTTTGAAGCTGGTACACAGAATGTGTGCATTGAAGTTCAGTTCTCTTACTTAAAGTAGAACACAATGCGTTTTCCTGGTTTTGTAGGGAACCAGACTAAAAAGTGTGGACAGAGCTGGGCTCCGTGGCTCAGCCTGTAATCCCGCGCCTTTGGGAGGCTGAGGTGAGTGGATTGCCTGAGCCCGCGGGTTCGAGACCCGCCTGGGCAGTGAGACCTCATGTCTGCAATAAATCAAAAAATCAGTCGGGCGTGGTAGCACACGCCTGTAATTCCGGCTACTTGGAAGGCTGAGGTGGAAGGATTGCCGGAGCCCAACAGGTCGAGGCTGCGGTGGCTGGGAGCGGCCATTGCACTCCAGTCTGTGCAACAGAGTGAGACTCCAACTCAAAAAAAAAAATCAAACTCCACAGTTAACTTGTCATTACTTTAGATTTTACTAAAGATTTTGTGAGGAGAGGAAAGAAGTTGCATTGCAACCACAGACACAACTTAAGATAAATCCTCTTTGCACCACACTGTTTCCTCCTCAAGCATCCTCATACATGCCATCTGCCACCATGGCCCATCGCCAGGGCAGTGTCAGCAGCCTCAATGTCTTCAGCCTTCCCCAGTCATTCTCAGGGCAGGCTTAGGCTCTGAGGAAAGCATGACATCTACACAATAATCTCCCATTCAGCCCCCTTCCCAGGGAACACAGCCTGCCACAAGCATATTGAACATAAAAGTACTATACAGTTTTGATTTTATCATTGACTTCTCACCATACTTACACTATATAGAAGAGGAAGACTGAGATTTCTATTTCTGCTGGGTGACCCATGGTATTTTATTTAATAACCAAGATATGCTGCCTCTCCCCATTTTCCTGGAAATAAACACAACAGATGGTGGGTGGAAGAAACTAAGCTCCACTTCTAATCCTCCTGTGGCTTGTTTCACTTATCTTTTCAAAACAAACAATCATTTTATGTTTACTTGCCAACGAAGAAATGTCTGAATTCATATCCCTTGTCCTATTTGCAGAAGATACAAATGTCAAAAAGGTTAAGATTTTTTTCTAGGTGCTTTCGAAAAGCCTGATTCAAAGAAAATCCCCATACTATAAATTATGTATGAAAAGATATAGATATAAAATGCTACTGAGGAAAGAAACTAAGCTAATGAAAGGAAATTCATTTTATATTTTTTTCTGAGAAGAAAGGCATGACCCCATTTTGGGAGGATGCGGTAGAGAATTTTCATGTAAACCCAACAGCATCAAAAAGTAACATTTTTGACAAATATAAATTTCAAGTAGTATCATAAAGCTAGTCCAGGAAATTCAATAACTCTGAACATTTGATTTGTAAGATATTGAACTTATGTTAGATATTGTGATACTTTGAGAATCTATTAAAGTTATTTAGGAAAAAAAACATTTTTGACTGAATTTACATTTCTAACTTGCAACAAGGCTATAGTAGAGTTTAACAAAAGCAGTGGAATGGTTTAGTGATAAAAAAATGTCATAAATGTAAAATAAACATATTTTATGGCAAAATTTCTTATTGTAGAAATCTTTATGATAATAAAAAATAACTAAGTAATTGACAATATAAGCTTCAATTTTTGTTTTTTAATACCAAGAGCTATATTAAATCCTTTTATGGGAAAAGGTGCTATAACTACATTTTTGAATGGACTTTTAAATAAGGGTTCTAAGAAATTAACTCTTTATAGAAATTTATTAAATATTTTAAAAATTAATTTTTGTGAACATGTATAATGTACCAGATATTTTTTATATATAATTTTATTTAATTTTCACACCCATTATTCAAAGTTGCATCCTATTTTAAAAATATGAAAACTGAGGTTAAGAAAAGTTATATGACTTGTCTAAGGTGAGATTCCAACAAAGATCTAGAAAGTCCAACACCAATGCTGGCTTAATTGCAACATAAAATCAGCATCAAAATAGATATTCTTTTCAGGTTTCGTACTGAAAAGTGATTGGGCACTACATTCAGTTCTTGCAAATCTTTGCCTCAGTTCTTTTCTTTAGGCTGGAATGAGAGACTCTTAAAATTAAGTGTATATTTTTAGATTCTATTCAAACTTACCACAAAATAAATTGACCTTTTTAACCCAAAATTCTAGAGAATTTTCTTTTTGTCTTTGAAGTTGATTAGTTGTTTCTACAACATGTATCAGAATTGATTGTTTCAGTTTTGTTCTCCCCACATCTACTGTGGGCCCTTTAAACATGTATATTCAGGTCTTTTAATTCAATGTGGTGGTCATTTATTCCCAATTTTTGTTTTCTTACAATGTTAAATGTTAGTTCAAGCTATTGCTTGGTTTTCTTTTTCAGGGACTCTACTGTGTTATATATAAAATGTACATACATCTATCATTTTATCTGTAATTTTCATTTCATTTTTTCATGTGTCTGTTTTTATAACTCTTCTTAATGTCCCTCATTACATTTTCAGTTGATTCTATTCTTCCCTGGATATTAGTAATGGGTGTGTATTTTTGATATGATTTTTGTAGTTTTCCTCAATTTTTTTCCTGAAATCAGTCAAGACTTAACTTTCTTATCATCTTTCTTTTTATGTTTTTCACTTTTGAGTTGAGTTTTGATTGAAGGTGTTCTTTAATATTTAATATTGCTTTTGATGATATTTAATCCATGGTGGAGTATGTTACACTTTTTTTTCTGCTTTATATCTAAATTTTGGCCTTTTTAAAGGTTTCAGGTTTTTACCAGACCATGAATCACAGGTTATAGGAGAAGAAGAAAATCTTTTTCTCTCCTTTCCTAGGTTCTTAGGCTTGGACCCCATAAGTTATACTGACAAAAGACAGATGAACAAGAAAAACACAAGTAGAAGTGTGTTAACATGTATACGGTGCGTATAAATAAGAGCACTCAGAAATGAGGACTTAGCATCTTCAAAAAAGAGTAATAAATTTTTAAAGAAGTGACAAAACAAAAGAAAAGGACTCTGAGTTATTAGGACTCCAAGGCGTGGGAAGATAAATATGGAGAAGATAAGCGGTAGTTAGTAAGGTTTGTTCTGTAGTTTCCTTGGGTGCCATCTCCAGCTGGGAAGGGTCTAGAGTGGTCCCAGTGATTAACTTCAGTCCTTTCATCCTTTCTGATACAGATGGGAAGGGGTATGTCTTTATAAATGTATGTCTTACTTTCAGGCAAAGTTACTTTTAGGAGGCCAGACAGCTCTTCTATTTGCTTCTCCATTAGCTTCTGCTCAAAATAATTCTTATGCCAAATGGGCATATTTTGGACTGGCATATTCTGCTACCCTTCAAAGTCTTTCTCCCTAGGGAGTATGAATTTGAGTGGTTTATGGCATTCCTTAATTAAAACGTGCCCATTTCTATCAGTGCTGAAAAATTTCATTTCTTCGATATGTTGTCTTTATGAACAGATAGGTTTTGTTGTTGCTGTTGCTGCTGCTTGTTGCCATGATGTGCTTTAACTTCTATAGGAGTCTTCATTTCCATTGACTCTCTCTTCTTTCCTTGCATAGATGAGTCTGAGAGTCATCTTACTCTTCTGTGATGCCTTCCTATGAACAGCCCTCTGGGCTGCACACCTCCAAGCCTCCACCATTTTATTGCCCAGATCACAATTCTCTCCTCCTTAGGTCTCACAATGTTGTCCCAAGAAGGGACCTATCACTGCTATGGATGATTTCTCTCTGGTATGCCATCCTTTCTTCCTCACTCCACTCCGCTCTGCTGTGCTCAGTCTCCACTTGATTTTCTGCTCCTGAGGAGTTCTCAAATCACCTGGGCTGGACTTAGATACCTATTTCTCAACTTTTATATAAACTGACATTGGTGATAATCTCTATGTCTTTGTTACACAGTTAGCAAGGGTTTGCATTTTTTTGTTTTATTGGGCTTTTTGTGGAGAGATTTAGTTTGAGGGTATAAAATTGAACTGTTGATTCTAATTTCACTTGTTCTTATATTTTTTATCTTTAAAATCTGTCAACTTCTGAAAATATAGACAAAAAATATCCCAATAAAATTGTGCATTTGTCTGAATTTTCTTGTATTTCCAATTTTGTTCTGTTTCTTGCTTTTTGTTTCAAATAGCGAATACTATGTTGGCTGATATATAGAGGACTATGTCAACCATCTTTTCTTTGGGATGATAACTTCTGTCATTTTATAATACCCTTGCATTTCACTAATCAGATGTTACTGTCACCATTTCTGATCTCCTATGAGCTGCATTGTTCTGGTCACTCTAACCATTTCTCCATTTTTAACTCTTGTTACTTGATTGTACACAACTTGCGAGCAACATGAAGCTGCATTTGGCTTTCAAACGAAATATGAGATTCTTCAATTTCGAATGAAGAATTCAGCTCATGAATATTTAGCATAATAATTTCTACTCTTGCTTTTATTTCTACTGTAATATTTTGCCTGTTTATTTTGTTAACTTTTGCTTTCTCAAATACATGTATTCCCCCATCTTTATTGCCAAACTTGGTCCAAATTATCTCACATCTTGGCTACTTGATTTCCTCATTTTCGCTCTTGTTTTTCAGTTTGGTTTACACACAGCAGTCAAAATAATATTTTTTAAAACTGGTCCAAATTATGTCTCTCCAGCTGAAACATTTTAAGCATTTCAGTTTTCGATTAGAATAAGATGCAGATTCCTATTCTGCAATGAGACTGTGTGGCCTGTCTCCTTACCTGGCTTGTCGATCTCCTCAGTTTTCTTTTTACTACCACATTCTGCTCCATTGATTTTCCACATTAATACTTTTCCCCCTATTTCTCAAAATTGCTAAACACATTTGGAAATCTGGAACTTTGCCTTTACTCATTTTGGAAGTTTTTACCCTAACTCTTCAACTGGCAAGCTCCTTGTAACCACTCAGATCTCAGATTAGATGTTCCCTTTCTTGACATTATTTAAGAACACTTGCCCCCATCATTCTTTTTAAATGGAATGATTTATTTCTTCCAGAGCAACAGGCAATAAACCAATAAATGAAATAATTACAAGTAGCGAGGTTGCACCTACTCAAACATAAGCTATGAAGCTGGGGATCATGTTTGTCTTATTTAGCATGGTGTCATATTTAGCACTCAAATATCTGTGGAATGCAAAAGTAAATGTACATGATGTTTGCAACTATATAAAATAAATACTTCTAAATCTGCCACTTTTCACATCCATATTTTACTACATCCTCTTACTCATTTCTACCTTCCAAACTGTTAGTACTGAGATTACTCTATGATGATTTACTCCTAGTTGCAAAATTCAAAATTCATGCCTTGTCCCTAGCTTCCTGTAGCTCCCTGGTACTTTTCATGGTGTTCACCACTCCCTTCTTGAGAGTCCAGGCTCCAGACTGTCTCAGTTCAAATCCTGGCTCTCCAACTTTGTGGCCACATGATGCTGGGGAATTTACTTATACAGTTTGTGTCTCAGTTTCCACATCTGTGAAATATGACAAGCTTTGTTATAAAAAATCAAATAAGTTAATATATGGGAAGTCTTTGAAGAGTGTCTGACACGTAGAAAATGCCACATATGTTGGCAGTTGTCCTCCAGGCCACCAGGCTCACCTGATTCTCCCTACACTCCTGACCATTTCCCCTTCTCCTTCTGCACCCCTCACTTGTCCTCCCCAAAGTTGCCTTTCTCTTCTCTCCTAAACATCCCTCTGAGAAATCTCAAATACTCTCATGTTTTTACCACTCTTTGGCACCTGGATGTCCCAGAGTACCTAAGTCTTAACATACCTTGATTTAAGTAATCTTTATCATCAATTTGCTTTTTTAGTTATTAGAAACCACTGAGAAGCCTGGAAGTCTCCCTGTGGTCGTTCTTAACACTTGCTCTGTGTCTACCCTCTTTACTCTTGCCAATATTATCTCCTCTCTACTTCTGCACCACACATCTCACCAACTCATTTCCAGGAATGATGTTCTCAGTTCCGTTTTTCACAATTCATCTTTCATGAAGCTTCCATAGTGATCCATCAAAACCACAGAGCTCATGTATCCCTTTCCTGATGGGCATTCTTCACTCTCCTCTCACTGAGGTATCAAGATCATGTTCTTTATGCTGCATTTAAACTCTTTATGGTCTTTCCCCACTGACCTCTCTACTCTCATCTTTTAAGCTCACTGTGTCAGTATTTTTCTTATGAATCAGAAATATCATCTCAATGGCAATCTTTCTCATGCTGTCCTCTATCTTTGCAATGACCTCCCCTCCCTCTTCCCATCTACTTATCCTTTGTTGGCTAAATTCTGTTAATGCTTCCATAATAAGCTCGGTACTTACCTCCTCCAGGAAGCTTTCCTTAAACTCAGTTTTCCCCAACTCAACTAAGAACTCACTTCTGAACTCCCGAATTCCACATAAACATTCCCAATATTGTTTGACTTATGGGCTATTTCATAATAATACAATCTTATGTTCCCTTTTAGAAAATGTATGATATGTAATGAAGGATAGGTTTTTGATTAAAAGGTCTTTATATTAAGTCAGTATGATTTTATTGCTAGGTTCATTTAATGAAATCTTTAATTTATACTGTGTAGCACCAAGTGTTAGCTTTTGCCTTTTAATAAATTATTGGTTATTCTAATTTACTTCAAGTTTATAAATAAAAAGCATGCTTAGTCATTAACTAATCTAAAATATAGTATCGTGCTTGGTTTGAAAACAGAATATATATCATAGTGTGAACTTAAATTTTAACTACATTCAAACTCTCATACTTGAAAAATTTTATTTTGCTCCAAAAATAATCTTTGTGATTTGTTTCTAAACGACAAGTTGAAAGAAGCTTTCTCAGGAGATACTTTGCAAACAGTTCTCTTCTAATATGACACTGAAGGTGTGAATAATCCTTGTTCAAAATAGATGAAAAGTCTAGTTCCGTATAATTTTACATTTTACATGTGCTATAGAAAAAAAGTTTGATAAAATGGCGGCTTCAAATCTAGTACAGAACATCTTAAATTGCATTTACAAAGCTCCTATATATTTTTCTCTCACTTCTATATTATACATCAATGTCAATGTGTGATAAAGAGGCATTTGCAAGAAAAATCTTCAAATTTCTGAAGGTCTTTAATTATCTAAACTCAATTTCTCATTATTTCAATTCTAGGCCAGATGTGATAAGACATTTTGTTTATGTGTGTTGACCATTGTATATGAGAATGATAGCATAGAAATTGGTATAATTAGTCCAAATTAAAGCATAATTATACTATGGCAGACCAAGTGACAATCCTCAAAGATGTTCATGTCCTAATACTTGGAACCTGTCGCAGAGCAGAAAAGATTTTGCAGCTGTGATTAAGTTAAGGATCTTGGTGTGGGAAAGTGATCCTGGATCATCTGGTTGGGTCCAGTGTACTCACAGGCATATCAGAGTCATATGAACTTCGCAGTAACTTAGATGGATTTAGAGTCTATAATACTCGGTGATCTATCACAGAAACAAAGAACTGAGTACCACATGTTCTCATTCATAAGCGGACCCTGAACATGTATCACAATACTGTAAGAAAGGAACTGGAAGTAATGGGAAACTGTCAGGGGAGGGAGGGGTTCATACTCCCTCAATAAGGATACCTGATCTAAGTGGGGACCAAAGGGAGGCCCAAACTTTACCTGTACAATGACCATTTATATGACTAATCTTGAATTGTACCCCCACATCCTTAAAATAAAAAGAATAAAATAAAGAAGATGTGATGAGGGAAGCAAAGTCAGAGGTGATTTGGGAAAGAGGGTATTAGCCAAATAAGGCACTTGACTTCTAGGAGCTGGAAAGGCAGAGCAACAGACTGAAGACTCTAGGAGGAATGCAGTCTTGCCAACACCCTGTTGTTAGGATTTCTGACCTCCAAAACTTGAAGATACAATATTTGTGTTATTTTAAGCTAACAAATATATGGAAACTTGTTGCAGAAGCAAGAAACAAGTATACATATGTAGTTTAAGTTTGCCTTTATAAACTGTCAAAGAAGATGACAAAGAAGGATTTTATCTAAAGTATGAATTATCTTTCGATATAGGAGAAGCCTAGCATACAAAAAAAGGTAAGTGGGGAGGCTCACAGATAAATGAATGAATTTGTAATTAATTGAAAAATTGTAGAACAATTAATATAAATAGTGAAGTCTGCATACCACAGGGGAAAAAAATTGAAAAAATAAACAAATCCTCATGGAGATAATGAACAATATCAAATTATCTAGTAAATGTGTAATTTGAGTTCCAGAAGAAGAGAATGAGAATGAGATAGAAAGTATATTTGATATGCAATGACCTAAGTTTGTTCAAATTACATAAAAAATATCAACTTATAGATCCAACTAGTTCAGATAGCCCAAAACATGATCAAGAATTCTACACTTAGACATATAATAGTTAAACAACTGAAAAAAGAAAAAAGGATAGCCTGAAAGCTGCCAAGGGACAGGAGGCAGAGATGCTTTACAACAGAAAAAGAAAATTATGGATAACTTCTAATAGGAAACTATAGAAGCAAGGGGAAAAAATGAAGCATTGTATATAAAGTATTGAAAGAAAAAAAGGTCAGTCGAGAATTTTATATTCAATAAAAATACTCTACAAAAATGTGCATGAAATAAAAAAATTTAGATGAACAAAAGCTAAGAGAATTTGTTAGTAATATTATGCAAAAATGTAAAATGTTGTTTGTCGGGTATAAGAAAAATTTGAACAGATGAAAACTTAGATTTGTCAGATTTCCCAAAGAGCACCTGAAATGGAAAATATGAGTATATTAAAAAGATTAATTTTTCTTCTAGTAATTACTTTATAAGACAATTGTTTGTTTGTTTGTTTGTTTTGAGTCGGAGTCTCACTCTGTCGCCCAGACTGGAGTGCAGTGACCGCTCCCGACCACCGCAGCCTCGACCTGCTGGGCTCCGGCGATCCTTCCGCCTCAGCCTTCCAAGTAGCCGGAATTACAGGCACGCGCTACCATGCCCGGCTGATTTTTGATTTATTGTAGAGATGAGGTCTCGCCAAGTTGCCCAGGCGGGTCTCGAACCCTCAGGCTCAGGCAATCCACTCACCTCAGCCTCCCAAGGCGCGGGATTACAGGCTGAGTCACCAAGCCCAGCCGACAATTGTTTGTTTAAAAAAAAGAAAGCAATATCACTTCAAGACAGCTTATAACATATGTAAAAGTTAAGTAAAAATGACAGCAAAGGCACAAAAGAATGGGGAATATATAAAAATGAAAAGTTTTTATGCCATTTTGAGAAAAAAAGAGCTAAAATGGATAAAAAAGAATACTTGAAAATAATAAAAAGATTATTCTTCAAGAAGATATAATTATCATAAATGTATGTGTAATTTCATAACAAAGATTCAAAATTAATAACGCAAAACTGACAGAAACAATGGGAGAAATATCCAAATCTATACTAACAGTTAAATATTCCAAAAAAATTTTTCTCAATAACTTATCAAACATTTAAGCAAAAATGAAATGCTAGAGAATCTGAACAGCACTATCAAATTGGTCGACCTAATTGGTATTCATAAAACACAACATCTGACAACTGCATAAGACCCATTCTTTTCACAAATTATAGACAATATATTCATATGGTGGAATTCTACACAGCAAGTAAAATCAATTGCTGATACATATAACAATGTGGGAGAATCTCAAAACCATTATGTTCAATGAAATAATTCAGACACAAAAGAGTGCATACTGAATGATTAATTTTAGATGAAATTCTAGGACATTAATTTGTGACAGTAGAAACCAGATCACTGAGTGCCTAGGGAATAGGGTAGCTCTTCTAGACTCCAGAGGGGTATGAGGTATGTCTTTGGGGTACTGGAAGTGTTTTATATCTTAATTGTAGGCATGCTGCAAGGTAAATACACTTGTCAAAATTTATTGAATCATATACTTAAAAGGAATGCATGTTATTCTGTATAAGTTGCACCTCAATATTTATTAAAATATATCCAATATTTAAGAATAGTTTATGACTATATGATGGTAAAAATGTATCCTGAGTATCTAAACAAACAACTGAATGATTGGCTCAAAAGCACATAATGTACCTTCTATGGATCTCTGCCCAAGCCCACCATCTCCTCTCAGACACTATCAAACTGCATTCTGTTTTTGTTTTTTTGGGTTTCTTTGAGTTGGAGTCCCACTCTGTCACCCAGACTGGAGTGCAGTGGCCGCTCCTGGCCACCACAGCCTTGACCTGTTGGGCTCCGGCGATCCTTCCGCTTCAGCCTTCCAAGTAGCGGAACTACAGGCATGCGCTACCACGCCCAGCTAATTTTTTGATTTATTGTAGAGATGAGGTCTCACTAAGTTGCCCAGGCGGGTCTCGAACCCGCAGGCTCAAGCAATCCCCTCACCTCAGCCTCCCAGAGTGCTGAGATTACAGGCTGAGCCACTGAGCCCGGCTCAAACTACATTCTTTTAAAGTAAAACATATTTACTTTATTTATTAATTGATTTCCTAAAAACAAAGATATCATGATGGCACAAACTTGCATAAATACCTCATAAACATCTAGGAAATCATGAGCCACCATTTGGGGAACACTGCTTTGTGCACGTTTTTCTTATTACGTAGATCATATTGTATCACAGTGATCTTAAAATGTGTTGCTTTCCCCTTTTAGACTATGAACATAGCCATGTTGGCTACTGCAGCTCACCCATCCTGTGATTTTAGAATCTAGCATTGGGACTTTCACAAAAATAATTGCTCAAAAATATATCTGTTGAATACATCCATCATTCAGTGAATGAGCAAAATCTGGAAACTATTCTAATCAAATTCATATCTTAGATATAAGGTTTTTTTCTTCTTCCAATATTTCTGGATATTGTAGTATTAATTCTTAATTCAAATAATGTACTAATTTTTAAAAGAAAAGCATAGACAAAAAGCTACATATTAGTTTTTTAAGTGAACATTTTTGGGAAAGAAAAAAAATAGAAATGGTTTGAATACAAAATCTTGTTTGTAAGAAATGTCTAGCAGCTTTTTTAGTATCAGCCATCAATTTGTTAGAAGCAGGTGGCCACGGATTGAAAGATACTTATAAAGGGAAGTTTTTCTTACCATTTTATATCATTACAAACTTTATTTTGCCGTGTTCTATATAGGCAAACATTGGCAAAACATGTAATAGGAAAAAAAGGGGATATGTAAGAAGCTAGGGAAAAACATTTAGGAATTTTCAACAATTTTTAAAAATCAACCAGAGAATTATTTTCTGTAGTACATGTTGATTCTTAAAATAACAATAATAACTAGTATCAACCTTCCTTTTTGTATTGCCTATGTATTTGTTGGAAAAAATTGTCTTCAATCCCTCCCACATGTCCAAATACTATATGTATTGAATAAAATATTTTGTCATACATGTGTGTATATATATCATGTTTACAGAAATAGTGGCTATTTGAATACAAAAAGGAGATTAAAAGCATAATCTCCCTCTTCCCCAAAATGTACATAGATTGAATCTTAAAATTAATCTGGATTGAGAAATTAAGTAAATTATTTTAGAATAACTGTTTTCATTCTATGTATATTTTCATATTTAATGTGATTTTCTCTAACCCCAAACTATAAAAACTACATCTTAAAATAAGTACAAAGATTTCAAATGACTTTTTAAGAGATTAAATCAAATAGATTGTTCAAAGCTCCTGTCTGTTTGTGGATGTGATCAAAATGGAAATGGAACTGGCTTTGTCTTGGAATACCAGAATGAGCAGTCAATCTTCCTGAGCCAGCAAAAAGGAAGTATTCTTGCTGTTGTTTCAACTTCTTCTCTCAGTTCTACAGCCAACTTCACCCAAAAGCCAGATCCAGAAGTGGACACTATTTGACCAGCCATAGTGTGGGCCACATTGGTTCCCAGAAAGTAGAGGATACACTTCACTTCAAAGGTAATATTACTAGCCCCACTAGCAAAGCATAATAAAGCCAGAAAGTTCCTTGGAATAATTACTGTAGTTGTTCATCAGTCAGTTCCTATCTAAATTGTTCCTTCAAGTATGATACTAACTCACTTATTGCTTTTCCATGCTTACTTATTTTTCTCTCATACTACACTGCATAATCACTTATGTCTATTAAAATCCTTCTCATTCTTCAATGCCTCAGCTCAATGCAAATTTAGTGAAAATAATCTTTAGCAAATTTATAAAGAACAGATAGCTTTGATCAAATAAATGCTTAGATTGCATATTAAGATATGAAATATTAAAAAGAGGAACTATGAAGACCCTTATGTCTGATTTGTCTCTCCCTTTTCTGAAGTCTGCAGTCTATCCATATCCATGTTTATTATCTAAGGACAAAGTCTTGCTAATGCAGGCAGAAACGGTTCTGTTATTTAGCAACACAAAAATGATAAAAGCAAACCAATGAAATCCTATCCAGACACAGTGGGTATGAATTAATCTCACATTCTCCTGTGACTTTCAGCTAGCTTAGAGCACTTCAAAAATCCAATTGTACAAACACGATTGAGAACCTTTTAAGTGCAAAAGAACATGATAGTGGCTGAAGATACACACATGAATAAGATATGAGTCCAGTGTTCAAGGCGTTTACAGAGAAAGAAACAATGAATAACCTGAAGGGGCTGCTGTAAGTGAATGTCAGAGAAATGGAGGAAGAAACATACTAATCATGATCTGTGGAAGTGGGAAAGACATTCTAGGCAGAAAGAATATATGGTCAGGCAGTACTAAACCTCAGAGGGTGTTGGAAGGGCAGTGAATTGTCCAGTGTGATTATTTCATCTTTGTGCCTAAAAATTGCCTGGAGAGTGTGTTTAAAATGTGGATTCCAGGATTGTTTCTCTGGAGAGTCTGATCAGCAGGAGTGGAACAGGGTCAAGGACAAGTGTCTCAGGTGATTTTGAAGTTGGTGGCCTGAAGACAACATGACTAGAACTCCTGGCCTAAATCTAGATGATAGAGGCATAAAATTAAGTAGAGACTAAAAATTTACTGAGGATTTAATTGTGAAGGGCTTTGAATGTCCTGGGAGAAAAACTCAGATGAGGATCATTGGAGATTTTAAGAAGGAAAATTTGGATTAGAGTTTGGAAATCTAACTTTGGTAATGGTGAAGAAGATGAATAATGAAGAGAGTCTAAAAACTTGGAGACAAGTGCAGAAACTCTGCAGTGAGATGAAGGTTTCAAGCGGATGACATTAGTAAGGAAGGGGCAGAGAGGAGACAGGCAAAGCCAACAAGATTTTGAGCAAACATGGTTTGAGGCTTCACGGATTACAGCTTATCTGGGTCCCAGATGCATTTGCTACTCCGCGAACACATTCTTCAGATGGATTGGTTCAGTAGTTCATATTCCCCTGGGATCAAGCTGTACCTTTCTGTAATTACGTCCTCACTTTTTCAAATTATATCACCTAGTTTTTATTCCCAATAGCTTTACACAACCCCTGCATAGGTCTTTCATCATTTGAATTTATTCAACTAAATAATTTATCACCTAACTGAATTATTTAGTCCCTTCATATTTTTCTCTGCTATACGTTTATATATGATTGCCATTTCATTCAAATCCAGATTCTTTTTTCATAGTTGCTCAGGTCTGAAGCTAAAACTTTAAGTGATAATAAGTCATTTTTAAAAGACTTGATACATTCCTGAGAAATAAACAGGGAGCAGAAGTGGTTTAATGTCATCCTATTGGTGAGAATATTGAAACACAAGGAGGAGAAACAGCTTAACTAATGTTCATTCGTTTTGGGAGTACTTTAATTAATAGTGTTCCTCTCAATTATCCTGGTGTTTCATTTTCAAAGTCTTAAAATAATACAATTTTGACTTTTTTTAAAAAAAAAAAGAAGATTCATGTAAACTAGTACAACCTCTGGGGAAAACAGTGTGGTGATTTCTTAAAAATCTGAAAATCGACCTTCCATACGACCCAGCAATCCTCCTTCTGGGAATATACCCAGAGGAACTCAAATCACTCTATAATAAAGATACCTGCACACACATGTTTATTGCAGCATTATTCACAATAGCAAAAACAAGGAACCGACTGTGCTGCCCATCGAAAGTGGACTGGATAAGAAAATGTGGTACCTTTACACCACGGAATATTATGCAGCTATAAAGCAAAACAAAATTATGAACTTGGCAGCAACCTGGATGGAATTTGAATCTATAATACTCAGTGATTTATCACAGAAACAAAGATCTGAGTACCACATGTACTCACTCATAAGTGAACCTTGAACATTTATCATAATACTGTAAGAAAGGGATTGGCAGTAGTGGGACACTGCCAGGGAAGGGGGACACATAACATCAATAAGGGTACCCACTCTTTACCTATATGATGGCCATGTATGTACCTAACCCTCATTTGTACTCCACATTTTAAAAATAAAATAATTTTAAAAAGGAATATTAGTGAATATTTTAAATATCTAAATAGCAGTGTTAATTGATTTCAGAATATAAAAGATTATAAATGAAAAAGCAACTCTAGAGAATTTCTTGAAACCTACTGAGCATATGATCAAAGAAGGAATTTTACTTTGTTTAGTTCAGTTTTAACTATTTCTCGTGCCTGTAAACTTTGGAAAAAGGCAAAACTGCCATTTAGAAAGTAAAACACATGATCAATTTTCAGTCCATTCTCTGTGCTTTAAATTCTCCAGGAAAATTGCCAACACTGTTTTACTCAGTTACATCAACAGCACCAGACTAGAAGGGAATTTATGTTTATAGGATGGTTTCATGCTTAGTGTATTTCAAAGTACAATACAAAACAATAAATTAAATATAAACTATACTTAATTTAGACAAAAGCAATCTTGTTTCTGCTAGAAAGTGCAATGAGCAAGAACATTTTCTTCCCTGAAGGACTTTTGCATTTTGTAGGGCTCTAGTTATTGATTCTTAACCTGATAAATTTACATCACTACAAAGCCAAGACTTAATATTTAGTGACTTTTTGTTCATTTAAGGAGCCTATGTGAACCTGGTAACTTGTTCCAATTTGCATAATACATATCGAGTAATTAAATATTGATTAGCCAAATAAATACTTATGTCAGTGTAAATATAAATATGTATCTCTACATTTATATGTGTATGACAAATCTTTCGTATTTGTTTCAATGAAATTAAGCAACTGTTATGGCATGATTACTTTAATTCACTATTGTCTAACAGCATCTGGTAAATTATCAAGATGCCAGTCTGGGTGTATATATATGAAGTGCTTAAAGACAACCTTGAAACAGCAAGTGGTAGTACCAAGAATAGGTGCATTCTTAAGAATTCCATGAATAAAATAAGGGCAGGAAGTCAAATCAGGAAAAGATGTTTGTAAACTGGCAAAATTTTCATTGTTAAAAATGCAGAATAGTTCTTGAGCTGTTCAGAGTAGTTGTTAAATAGGTATAGGTATCAGGGTATTGATTTTCAATTAGCCAAAGTCTTCTAATTATAGCTACTAATTATAATCACCCAATCATAGTTTCTCTGACAAATAAATAACCTACAGAGAATATATTGCTGTTTACTGAATGATTTCACACTTGAGATGATCTTGTGAGTTAGATATAACCATCAATCTTTTTCAGATGAGGATTTTGGGGTCCAGAGAAAAATTAACAGATACACCCAAAAACTCTTAAGTCCTAAGCAATAGACTCAGAATGGCATCCACAGCTTTTGACACCTGTGATCTTTCTGGTGACACTGTTGCTCGCATAAATGCTCTTTAACCATTTTGACTTACTGGTGTATCAAACAAATTCTTGACTTTATTTTATGGGAAGAAGATCTCCTGATCAATTACTACAAATGGAGGCAGAGACAAAAAATTAATCTGAGATAAACCAATACAGTAAAGCCTAGACATCCTTTGGTGAAAAGTAATTACACAGTTTCTCCACATACAATTTCAGAATTACTTCCACTGTATGTCTTAGCTAAACAGTATAGGACCAAACATAAAGCATCAATAAAGAAAATATGTATCAATGATGATGAGTAAAAATAATCCATTAAAGCATCTTTTCATTTTTATGGACCATAGCTTATTAAATCAGCCTTTGTGGTGGTTGATACAGACACAATGATTGTCAATTCTTTATCTTCTGCTGGGCTTCCTGCTTCCAAAACATTTACAGCATTTTCCTAATGCAGATAGGACAGGTAAGAGTTTTATATCTTGTAGAGGCTTCAAGCTACAGTTGGCTTAAGTAGCTTGTTCTGGCTAGTGAAAGCCTTAAATTATGAAACATCCTTGAGTGAACAGGAATTGAAATATTTTAAATGAGCATCCCCTAGCCAAGGGAATTTCACTGGTACTATCAGAAAGAGTCAGACCCCCACAACATGGATTCCAGGGAATCTGTTTTTATTTATGGTCTGTCAATTACCCAGTGTAATTTGTGTTTGGCTTTCAGCAAGTGAGTGTGAATTAGCAATAGATCCACCACTGTCTGGTCACTTGGAGGTGTCAAATTTTATTTTATCATTTCATCAGTTATTAGAGAACAGTTCAACTGTGTTATACATTTGACATTCTTGCTATTCGCTTTCCCATTTTCTTGTGTAACATTACTGAGAATAAAGCAATGTCTATGAATATGACTTTATATGCACAGTTAATTTTGATAGCACTCTGTTCCTGCAGCTCATCCATGGAATTATTAGTAGTGAGTTAGAGAATACAGTACCATGCTTTATTAATACCATGACAGAGACATATTTTTTCCTAACTGAAAAATGCCATTTGACCAGTAGGTCAGAGAATGGCAATAACCGTAGAAATACAGGTTATAATGCTAACAGAAAATTATTAACAATGACATTTGGTTTAAATTTGCATACTCTCTGAAATGTTTCCCTCCTTTGACTAATTTCCCCCTGGAAGAAATAAAAAAAGACCAACTAAGTTTAATTGCTTTAAAATTTTCCGGTCTGTACCTGAGAATGAGACTACCTTCTTTGAGCATGATGGAAGATTTGTCCCAGGCTTCTAAAGGATAAGATTGAGTGAGTATAATTCCCCCAAATTAGGCAAGTTTTAGGGTGTTGATATTTTAATGTCCTTCTGTAATGTGTAAGATTAATCATCTTTGAAGTAAGCTGGTTAAATCCTCTCATAGGTCTTATGCTTGCATGACAACATTCAGAGGAAAAAAAATTCATACTGGTCAGGGAAACATTTCTCAGAAGCTCTTCTTATGCTAAATGTTCAGGGTCTACTTATGAGTGAGAACACGTGGTATCATAATACTACTTGAAAGGGATTGGCAGTAGCGGGTCACTATCGGGAGATGGGACACATAACACCAAAAAGGGTACCTGATCCCATACCAGATGAAGTGAGGACCAGTGGGAGGCTCAAATTTCACCTGTACAGTGACCACTTATGTACCTTGTCCTGAATTGTATTCCACATCTTTAAAATACAAAAAAAAAAAAATAGATTTATACTCTCATCTCATTGGCCATAATAGAGAAACCAATCCTTAAAATAAGAAAGGCATCATGGCTGGCTTTAACCAATCGTTAATCACTGTCATAGACCCTCCTTCTGGAATGAGTAGCATGATTACCTGAACAGAAGAGTGAACAGTGATGTGTAGATAAGAGTGTATCTGTACAATATTAAAATTTTGTTTCAGTTACTCAGAAGAGTCAACACATTTATGGTTTCTGTTTGTCCTGGTTAAGTCTTAAAATAACGCTAAAACATTTTAAAATAACATATCACATATATTACACTATTTGATTATTATGTAAATGGTATTGATTTTATAAATCAGGTATGCAAAAATCTAACACTGTTTTATAACCTACATACCTTATGTATCTTAACACACCGCTTTAACCAGTGACTGAAAAATAAATCTTATCAAATGCACATTAAACTCAGTTAATTTAGAGTTTTATTACTCAAAGTATAATTTTCCTCTTCTCCCTAGGATTGTATAGCAGCATTTTACGGGAGGGATGGGAAGATTACATACCAGCAAGGCAAGCAGAAATGGGTGGAGTAGAAATGGATGACCATCATGTGTCCATATCTGGCAGCATCTTCTAAAATGCCTCTCATTGCCAGGTTCGGTGGCTCAGCCTGTAATCTTTGGGAGGCCAAGGTGAGTGAGTTGCCTGAGCCCGTGGGTTCGAGACCCGCCTGGGCAACTTGGCGAGACCTCATCTCTACAATAAATCAAAAATTAGCTGGGTGTGGTAGTGCACACCTGTAGTTCTGGCTACTTGGAAGGCTGAGGCGGAAGGATCGTTGGAGCCCAGCAGATCGAGGCTGCGGTGGCCGGGAGCAACCACTGCACTCCAGTCTGGGCGACAGAGACTCCAACTCAAAAAAAAAAAAAAAAAAAAGATAATAATAATAAAAATAAAATGTCTCTCATCAGTTTTGGTCCTGGGCTGTTATTATCCCTTCATGCTGGCAAATGCTAAACTATCTGTTAATTCATGCAATCACCAAACATTGTCTTCCTTCTTCCCAAGTGTGAGGTTTTCTCAGGTCGCTGACTTTATCATCTACTTCCACAGTCCTCCAAAGGGTATTTCATACAATTATTCTACATCTCACCCTTCTTGGGAGTGCTGCCTCAACTGCCTAGGCACACACAATGTCCTGTCTACTCCACTCCCCACTTACTGTGTTGGCTTAAGGAACTCTAGGCTATTCATCTTCCACATGTACAGAAAAATTAGGACACGTGTATTGTCTGATACCTAAGCTAATCTTGAGATTCTAATACCCTTTCCATCCGTTGACTAAGTCAACGGAGGAAAGATGTCTGACCACATTGTTAGCATTCTGGCTTCAACATAATGGTCAGAATCTTTTATGGATCTGAATCGAAGCTCCAAACACAGATTTTTTTAGACTAATACTCCTCTTTTCTCAAGCTATTTTCTCAGTCATGAGTTTCAAATATCTCACTTGAAAGTTAAAGCCTTAAGAAAATTAGTGTAGAAACTCCCACTGTTGCTTGACTGTGAAGAAGGGTGGGATACCAGGAAACATTGTAGAAAGAGCAATAGGAAGATTATTGTCAAATTATCATCCTGTCACACTCCACAAACTCATGAAGGTGGTTTTTGTAATAGATAAAGTAGTGGTGGCTAGAAGATAGTAAAGAAATGGCATCAAGTAATGAGTGACTAGTTACGGAAAGAGCCACCAACTGGAAGACAGAACAGAATTTTCCAATCCAAATCCTTTGTTATTGCCAATCTTACATCATGCCATTAACTTCTTAGACTGTTTTCAAAACCAGAGAAACATTAATATTTTTATCATATTTCTGGCCTCAAAAGATCCAATTGAGAATTGTGTTCCTAATACAAGTTAGGAACAGGATGAAGTCTTGGCCTCGATTTATATGCAGATGTTCAGTTCCTTTTGTCAAGGATATAAAAGCATAGACTTTGCCTTGGTCATCCCATCAGATAAACATGACAGAGAGATCCATCAGCATGTATTAGGGTCTCATCAACCTACAAAGATAGATGTGATGTAGTGTCTGAGAAGAAGGAGAAACTGGGATTGCCTAACACCCATTATAAGTTAGGCTCGGTCCTGGGAATGAGATTGAACAGAAAAAGTTGATAAGAATTATGTTGCCCCAATTTTGGGGGGAGGATAGATATTGGTCACTTTGTGTCTGACATGAAACAAATGGCACACGCTGGGGTAAATGAGGAAAGCTGAATGCAGACATATTTTACAAGGAGTTAAAGGAGTCAGCAGGAGATGGTGATGTGCATTAGAGCTTAGCAAAAGAAATCTGGAGATGTTACTACTCTTAGGCCTGAAGAGTCAAACACAGGAAGCAGCTTTAGAGGACCACTCAGAAGACTTCCAGCAAGATGGCAATGGGATAGATCAGACTGTGAGTCTCCTCAAAAGCCAGTGTCCATAAAGACTGTCTGCATTAGTAGGTGTGTGGTAGTGGATGAGTGAAAGTCCATCATAGGGGAGACTCAGGTTCATGCATCCAGGGCTCTCCTCCGGAGGTGACTGCAACACCCACCACCCAGAGATTGGAGTTGCCAGCACGCAGGATTGTCTGCTGTTCTTGGGACTTTTCTGAGAAGATCCTGCTGAATGCAGTTGATTCTCATCACTTGGCATGCCTGGCCCACACCATCACCTGTGACAGCAAAGCAGCTGGAGCCCTGATCCGATCCACAGATAGAGAAGATTGGAGAGAGCTGGAGAGGAGCTTTACCCCCATAAGGAATCTCGACTGCAGTCATTTTCTCTGTCCTGGGACCAGGCAGAGACCTGCATTGCCCTGTCCAGCTCCACCCAGCCTCCAACTTGGGACCTAAGGTAATCTCATCAAACTCAGAGAGACAGAAGCCTCTTCCCCATGAAGGATCAGACACAGACAGGACTGATCTGAGTGGGAGATTTAACAGGCAGCAAGCCAGGTGAGTCCACCCTCCTCCCACAGTAGGCCTGGGGCATGGGACCCATGCTGAGAGCAACCTTATTAGCCTGGGCTGAGAGCAGAGGAGAGGAGCTGGAGATCAGAACTGAAAGGAAGTGGGACTTACAGGAAAAACCTCGGAGTGAGGGTTTTTTTGTGGAGTTTTTGTCTGTTTTGCTCATTTTTTTGTTTTAGTTTTTTTATCTCTTCTGTTTTCGATAGTTTTCATACTTGCTTTGTTTCTGTTGTTTTATTGCTGTTTTCTTTAGACTTCCTGTTTATGTATAGGTATTTTTGAGAAAGAGTACATCAATAAGGAGATTTTTGTCGGTTTGTGTGTTTGTATAATTGTATGGATGTTTTAGCTTTTTTTTTTCCACCATTTTCTGTCTTTGCGTCTCCTTTCACTTGTTAGTTGTATGTATGTCTGTTTTCCCTCTTACACTTTCTCTCCACCTTCCTCTCAGCTCCCCTCATTCCTTTTTCCATTCTTTTCCTTTTGTTTTTACCTCATTTTGCTTTCAAGGAGCAAACCTATATCCCCACTGCATGGACAGATTGTAAGGCAGTGGGAAGTGGGTTCCAGGGGGCCCACACACCTGTCAGTGGATACTGGGATCTGCAGATAGATTCTGAATCACAGCTCCCTCCTCAATTAAATCTCAAAACTGCAAAAAGTATAGCCCCCAACCCATAATCCAGCTTCAGAATTAAAAAGCCAGAGAATCCCCATAAGGAAGAATAGAAGATTGAGCAAACAGAAGTAAAAGCAACACCCCCCCCCCGAGCAACAGAATTAAAGAGAGGCTAATAAAGGTGGGGGAGCAATCTACACAAATGAGGAAAACCCAAAAGAAGATTATGGATCTCACACGGACCTGTAGGAGGTCAGACACTGAGAATACAGACTTCAGGATACAAACAATGAAGCGCCCCCAGAATGACTGGTCTCAAGCCACAAACCCAGATATCAAGGCATTAATACAGAGAATAAATAGAATTGAGGAGAGACAAGAGGAAAGAATGAAGGAATTGATAACTGAGATAACAGCAGTAAAGAATATAGTGAATGAAATAAACAACAAACTGATAAGCATGAAAAACAGAATTAGCCAAGCAGAGGAAAGAATGGAACTACTCAAACTGTTAAAAACATAGAAAAGAAGCTTAAAAAGACAGAACAAAACCTTCAAGAGATGAGCAACTATTTCAAGAGGCTGAACATAAGAGTAATTGGACTTCCTGAGGCAGAAAGAGAGACGGTGACCACCCTGGAACAAACATTCCATGAAATTACCCAAGAAAATATCCCTCATCTCTTCAGTGACATGACCATTCAAACACAAGAGATTCAGAGAACCCCTGCGAGACAACAAATGAGAAGACCAACTCCTAGACACATAGTAATTCGCCTACACAAAGAAGGTATAAAAGAAAAAAATCCTAAAAGCAGTGAGAGAAAAAGGTCAGACTACCTACCAGGGAAGACCAGTTAGAATAGCAGCAGATTTATATACAGAAACACTTCAGGCTAGGAGAGCTTGGAGCCCAATCTTCAAAGTTCTCAAAAATAAACAATTTCAACAAAGAATGACCTACCCAGGTAAGCTAAGCTTCATCAGTAATGGAGAATTAAAATCTTTCCCAGACATTCAATCCAGAAGAGCTTACGCTCCCTCCAGACCAGCTCTACAAGAAACACTTAAGAAAGTATTAAACACAGAAGAAAGGAAAAAACAAATGACAATGCCCTTCACAAGAATGCAGGAAAAAGATTGAAAACACATGATTCAACCCAAAAATCAAAAGAAAGACAACAAACAAACAGTAATAACAACAACAAACTCTGTAAGAACCTCATGACAGGGATAAACTCACACATTTCAATAATTAGCCTGAATATGAATGGACTAAATGCACCACTGAAAAGGCATAGAATGGCAAAATGGATAAAATATCATGAAGCAACAATACCTTGTCTCCAAGAGACTCATCTCACCAGAAGGGACATTCACAGACTCAAAGTAAGAGAATGGGAAAGAAAATTTCAGGTGAATGGAACACAAAAGAAAGCAGGAGTAACAATCTTTTTTCTTTTTTGAGTTGGAGTCTCACTCTGTCGCCCAGACTGGAGTGCAGTGGCCACTCCCGGCCACCGCAGCCTCGACCTGCTGGGCTCTGGTGATCCTTCCACCTCAGCCTTCCAAGTAGCCGGAATTACAGGCATGCACTACCACGTCCGGCTGATTTTTTTGATTTTTTGTAGAGGTGAGGTCTCGCTGCCCAGGCGGGTCTCGAACCCATGAGTTCAGGCAATCCACTCACCTCAGCCTCCCAAAGGTGCGGGATTACAGGCTGAGCCACTGAGCCCAGCTTTGGAGTAGCGATCTTAATATCAGACAAAATACCCTTTAAGCTATCAAAAATTTTAAAAAAGATACAGAAGGTCACTACATAATGACAAAGGTTCAAATCATCAACAGGAAATATCTATCCTAAACATATATGTTCCCAACATAGAAGCACCAACTTTCATAAAATGGCTTCTGGGCAAACTTAAAAAAGATATTGACACTATCATAGCTGGGGACTTAAATACTCCACTCACAATCCTAGACAGATCATCAAGACAAAAAAATCAACAAGGAGATCTGAAACCTCAACATGACACTTGACCAAATGAACTTAATTGATACCTACAGAACATCCTGCCCAACGACCATGCAATATACATTCTACTCATCACCACGTGGAACATACTCTAAGATCGACCACATCCTTGGCCATAAATCAAGGATAAACAAATTTCACAAGATTGAAATTCTGACATGCACCATCTCAGATGACAGTGGAATAAAAATAAATATCAACCCAACAAAGTTCCTCCCAAATCCACAAAGGCATGGAAACTAAATAGCATGATGCTAAGCAACTCCTGGGTCAACATGGAAATCAAAACAGAGATAAAAAGATATCTGGAAACAAATGAAAATGAAGAAACATCTTACCAAAACCTCTGGGATGCCATGAAAACAATACTAAGAGGGGAATTCATATCACTAACAATTTTTTAAGTCCTTGAAGGACATAATAAGCTACTAGAGTAATGGCTACACCTCTGTTTCCAGGAACTACGATGTTATGATGCTGGCTGCTCAGGTTCTGTTTAATTAAATTGTCTGATTTGACACCTTAAAAAAAAAAGACTACTCAGTATGATCTATAGGCTTTGTTTATGGAGCCATTGCTAATCTTTACTTCAGTAGGAAGGACATTCAAGAAATAGATACTCTGCTTCCTCTCTCTCCCCAGGCTTTGATCTCCTGCTGGTGCCTGCAGTTTAACCATACTTGAAGCCAAAGGGCAAGGAATTCCAGCTGAAACACTTTCTAGACAGCAATTCCTAAGGGTTGTGGGCAGGGGTAATGGATGGCTCTTGAGGGTTGAACAGTGAATGGCCAAAACAGGTTCAGGAAACAAGAAAAGATTTGATATTTTCCAAATACTGGGGGTGTCAAAAAACTGTATACACATTTTAAGAGATGTTAAGAAATGTTTGCCACAATCAGAAATGTCCGGACACTGATGATAACCACTTTGAGTACCTCTTGTAATTGCAGAAGTCAAACACAACTTGTATTTATCTTATTGAGTATTACGATTTTAATACAGATTTTTCTTTTCTTAAAATGTCTATATATTATTTTTGTGTTCTCTCTCTCTCTCTCTCTCTCTATATATATATGTATATATATATATATACATATATATACAAATGAAATTTATATAACATAATAATATATATTCCTTCTCAAGATTGTTCTCATTTGCATGGCTAAGTTTTATTTTTATAATCTTCTAGGGGCATTGTAGAGCTTTGTATCCAATATATTTTTTCCTGTATTTCAGAAAGTGAAAAGTTCTGAGCTTTGTACCTAGGTTTGTATGGAATATAGATAGATCACTTTACAATAAATCAAGCTTTGGTTCCAGAAACCAATGACTGATGATTATTTCTCTACTTAGAGCTGCCAAAATTGGTCTTTATTAAATTCTTTGTGTGTGTTGATTTTTTCCCCTCTATCAATATGTCAAAGTCAAGAAGATAAAATATATTTTAAGATGATGAAACCAGATGAAACTGTACTTTCCAATATTCAAGCCTGAAGACTTAAGTAGTTGTTTTATCTGACCTGAACTGTACCTGGGGACACACTGACTTACTGCTCAAACTTTGTCTATCAGGAGGGCAATAAAGATCTAACATAAGGCATAATGTACAGAACTAGACACTGGCCTCCCTTTGTAAAAGTATGTCACCTCAAGGGAAACTGATCACGAGAAGGAAATTAAATCTTCTGGCTAAATTATGGATTTGCAGTGAGGAAATTTAACCACTCTGTTTTTCCCTGAGTAGGCTCGGGAATCTCCTGTGTCTTTGAAGACAGGGACACATCATGTACTGTGTAGGTTATTTAGTGATCCAAGTGACAAAGTAGAGGTTGCCAGAAGAGGAAGATAACAAAATAATGGAAAATAACTCATGGAAAATAAATAAAGTTCTATCAGTAGAACTATTCTAAATCATATTTGTGCCCAAATGAGGATTAGAACAAGTGTGAGACACTGTGTGAAGGGGTGGAGTGAAGAGTAGAGAATGCTCATTTCAGGAGTTGAAGACTTTCATTAGAGTGGAAGATGACTCTGATAAGCAGAATGAGATTGGGATGGCAGGCACATCATATCTGTGTCCTAGTGAGTCAATTATATCCCTTCCCTGTTCCTATCTATAAAAGGGCCTCAAGGGGCAAGAACAAGGGAGCAGATTTAGGAGAGAATCATTCAATATGAACTGTGACTGATGTGATGATAACTTCATTCACAACAGAAAAAAATGCAAACATTTGAGGGTTCCATTTGTAAGACAGTATAATTCAGGTTGTTAATTTTTTATTTTTGTGTACAGAGGAAGGGTAGAAACTGACTTCTTACGACTTTTCTAGATGAGATAAATATCCAGGAATGCTATGAATATTGCTTCATTTATAGAAATTGACTCAGATCTAAGTAAAGACTGGCTAGGTAAAATGTTATTTTATTATTACCAGATATACCAGGAATGAGTAGTGAGTAAAGTAACAAGTAATTTGAATAATGAGTTTGGCAAACAGTAGGGACATGATAATGTTGTGGTACGGAGAGAGATGTGTTCTGCTTTGTTTAAAAAAGAAAGTCAGAGCAGAATCAGTTAGATAATTTAATGATGAGTCACTAAACCTGCAACATAGGCAGAAAGTGTATGAATATTACAGATGCATCACACTAGCTGGAAGGCATGAAGAGAGATGTAGACTGACTTTAGCACATTAAGTTGACTTTCTTAGTCTCCATTTTCTGACACTAAGCATGATCTTTCATCTTTAACTCTCTTCTTACATCTAAGTGGTTGTTTAATATAAATTTTGGATGACCCTATTGATTTATTAATTGAGATTTAGCTGGAGAGGATATGAATAGCAAATACACTAAAGACTGATTTGATTTATTGTTCATTTTAAGATTAATATTTTGGGATACTTTTGGGGGTTCCGTATTCCATCCTAGACACTGGAGGGTCAGAGCAATGGTCCCTGTCTGTGTCCTGGCATGATCAGTAAAGATGCTGGGAAAATATTACCTATAACTTCTACAAGTACTCAGGGCTTGGAGTTAAGGTCCCAGGTTGGTTAGCCTGGTGGTGAGAGGCAGTTTATCAACTTTCATGTGCTATTCATATCCTAGAATTTGCAAATTTTGTACAGAGTTAGAATAATTTATTTTGTTTAGGGTTAGGGTTAGGGTTATGACACACAAATTTTTATCTACATTTGAAATCTGGAGATTCCTAGAAGATTATTGGGCCATATTGACTTCGTTATCCAAAAAAAAAAAAAGAAAGGTGAAAAAGACCCTAGAAAGTAACCTCAGATGGCCCCTGTAGACCATAAGTTCAAGGGTAATAGTATCCATTAATTTTTTTCTTCAAAATCCTACCATCCTTCAAGATGCAGCTTTCAAAATTCAATTGTTCTTTAAATCGTTCTCTTCAGTAAAACCCTAACTCATGACTCAAGACAAAAAATGCACCTTTTTTCCCCTAAACTTAAGACTCACTCCCTTCATCAATTGTTGACTACTTACCCTATATCTTCTTGATCTATTTGAATACCTATCTCCATCTTTATACTGGAAGCTTCTAGAGGTAAAGATCATGCTATATGTCTTTGAATCCCCACACTACTATTCATAGCACATTTTCAATAAGTATACCTTTAAATAATTGATTTGTTAAAAGTACACAGCTTACTTTTTCCTTTACTTAATAGAAATGGTTTTTAGTATCCTTGCTTTTAAAAATATATTAAATTAAGTGACTGATAATGTCAAAGTGAGTTAACTGGGAACAACTAACTCTAAATTTCTACCTTCAGTCTTTACGGTAAGACATCAGAAATGGTAGCTTAATTTTTAGATAATAAATTAACTTGCTATTAAAATATAACCATTAGGAATACAATCTGGACTGGTTCGTTTTCTCCCTGACTGACTTTTCATTGTGCTCACACTCAGGCAGTGACTCTTGATACCAAAACAATTTGTCACTCAAGGGAGTTTTATTGCTTCTCACCCAGGTATGGTCAAAATTTCTTGCCAAATGTCAAAACTGTAAATACTTACGGATTGTGCTTTTAGAATTCAAAAATTGAAATGTCCACTATATAGGTAGGGAAATATATAAAATTTAAAGTTCCAGGTCTTCTGTTTCTCCAAGTACAAAGTAGAGAGGGCTAGATAGAATGGGTTTATTATAAGCAGACCCAGGGGGTGATGGTCCACCTGGGTCCATTTGAGGGGAACTGAGTATTCTTTCTTCATTCCTCCAGTGTACATTTGACAAGTAAATGATTTTATAATCCCTCAGATTACCTCTTTTTTCTGTCTTCTGATCTGCTGCTTCATGAAATTGCAACCAGTAGAATCATGCCACCCAAATTAAATCATTGTTCCCAAAGTTCCTGGGTAAAAAGACACATAATTTAAGAGGAATAGGTAACAGATTCACAGAGATTAATTTCTCGGATTAAATTGTTTTTGAGCAGGATAAATCAACGCTGAGTAGGTCACAGGGTAAAAAACGTTTGGGGGTCTATGTGTGCTGGGCACTGCAGGCTTAAGCAGAACAACATAGTATTTGATGGATGTTAATATATCTCTCTGTCATGCTTATCTGATGGGCTGTCCAAGGCAAAGACCATACTTTTACAACCTTAACGAAAGGAACTGAACTTCCGCCTGGAACCCGAGGCCAAACTGGTTGTAAGTGGATTTCATCTTGTTTCCTGAGTTGAATCGCTCTCTTGGCAGCCTATCTAGCCTCTCATACCTTCTAGGTCTAGAGAAATTTGCCTTGTTTTGCCAACTGTGTCCATCACTTCTAGCCTGCTTGCCCTCTCATGGGATCTAATGATAGAAGTCCTAGATCTGTTTAAGTTTTTATCTTTGCCAACTGACTGATTGCCTGCGATTGCCTGATTAGTTTCTAATTACAGGTTACTAGGAGGTCACTCTATCAACAAGTTCCACTTATGCTTTGATAGCTTATTTTACTTCCATCCCCACCTCTAGAAATTGCATGGAACACCCCCACGGCTGAGATCACTTTTGGCTGTTGGCAACCTTTCTGGACACTGTATTCTGCCAGTCTGGTTTTAGTCCCCCTGTGCCCACTTTAATGTAGTCTGCACATTTCCATTGAGGCTACCCTCTTCTGTTTGCAAGTTTACATTCTTCCTCTCTAGGCATTTTACTTAAACTTCCAGTAGGGGAAGGAAATGTAGACACTACCTCTCCCTCAATTAAATATGAATGAGAAGTAATCAAGGACACTTGTCCATTAACGACTAGATGTTTCTGCCCAAGTGCAATATGTAAGCTGGTCCAAAATAGAGAAAATATTTTAGACACTTCAAAAAAGAATGCCCAGAATGAACAGCTCTGAATAATAAGCACAGAAAAGAGATGATGTAAAGCAGATTTTTAAAAATGAAATGTTATGTATAAAGTAACACTTCTGCCTCCTACGCCCTCCTCCTTTGCCTCAGAAAATCTTTCACAAAATGTCCATTTCTCAATCGTGCACTGAGGAAGTGGAGCTATCTGTGGAGTGCTTAAAGCTTCCTGCTTCGAGGTGTTGTGGGGTGAAAGCAAATGTTGCCTGTGAGGCCCTCACCATATGGATGACTTTTTCTTTTCCAAATGAAGAGAGAAAACAGATTTTTTTCCCCCAACATGTCATTTATTTGCTGTCTACTTCCATGGGGAAGAGAGTGTGTGTAGCCTGAGAATTACTGATTAAATTTCTTGTTTCCCAAACTCTATACTTGTAGAAAACAACAATAAAACAAGCAAAAACTATCAACTAGTTTTGCTGGCTGTTTTTGTTTATTTGCTTAATGGAACCATTGTTTTGGTATCAAGAAGACACTACCGAAGCTTTCCACAAACCTATTGTATACCTGTGAAAGCAGCCGGGCAGCAGTGCCAATCAACAGGCACCATTTCCTCCTGGTTGTGCTCAATCCCTGGTAGTACTCTCTCACACAATAAAAGAATTTTAAAGCAAAACTTCTGGTAGGAGAGTCAAATGATGATGTAATTTGGAAAGAAAGCATTTGGCATTTCAAGATTTCATGCCTTTCTTGGAGTATATGCAAGTGTTAAAGCAATGGAAAATCAGATTCTATCAGAAATTTAGAAAAATGGGACAGTATATCTTCTAAAACTAAACTTGGGATCTATTTCATGAGAATAAGAGCTGCAAAAAATGTAGAAAAAAAATCTGGCTTTTAAATTTTTAACTGATATTAGAATTAAATGTAAAGACTTTCAAGGGCTTATATGATCTTGTTCCTGTTTTCTCTCTACCTCATCTCCATCCTCATTCTCTGCCTTAATCTCTGGGCTCTAGCTGCAATGCAGTCCTCACTGACTTGCCAAGCATTCTCCTGCCTCAGGAAGTTTACACCTTCTCCTCCTTTTGCAGGTCGAGGCTGCAGTGACTGGGAGCATGCCAGACAGGCGAAAGAGTGAGACTTCAAATCAAAAAAAAAAAAAGAGAGATGTGTTCACATAGGATTATATCCTTCCCTCTAATTAGGTCTCTCCTTAAATAGTAACATGTCAGAAGATCTTCCTTATACTCTAAACAATATAGCAGTTTTCAGGACTTACCTTCTTTTACCTGTGTCTTTTTAAGTTACCACTATCTGACATTGTATTAAGTACCTACTTACTTTTTAAGTGCTTGTTTTTCTTAACAGGCAAGAACTTTGAATTGGTCAGTGTGTTTATTCTCCAATCCTAAAAAGACTTGCCTTGTACTTGTAAGTACTTAATATTTGTGGGCTGAAAATATCAAAATTTGATTGAATATAACTCTCTGTAAATAAATCTTTCATTTTTCAAATCGGTTTCTTTTCCAGGATCTTCAATAAAGGCATTGTTCTTAGTACAATTTATATTTACCATCATAGTCTGTAAAAATTGAACTCTTCAGAAAGTGAAAGGTACTTCCCTTTAGGTTTCGGAAATAGAATTCTAACACTGCCTAGAAGATACTAAATGCAGGTGAGTTTGTATACAAGCCCCCAAGAGCCAGTTCACCTCACAAATGGAACTGAAAGATATACATTTCAAATTTTGAATAAGTAACAAGACAATCTCTCTACAAGTCATCTTTCTTCTTAATAACATAAAATGCATGAAACCTGATAAATCCACCTTTTTGAAACGTATTTATAAATATACTTTTTATAGCAGCTTTATTGAGATATAATTCCCATATAAAATTGATCCTCTTAAAATACAAAATACAGTTACCTATGGTAAAATCAGAGTTATACAATCTAAACTACAATCTAACCTTAGAACATTTTTATTGCCCCGAAAGGAAGCCCTATACCCACTCAATAACAGTCACTCCTCATTCCCTCTGGTAATCAGTCACCTACTTTCTGTAGATGTATGGATTTGCTTGTCTTTGACATTACATGTAAATCTAACAGGCAAGTATGACTGACTTTCACTAAGTATAAAGTTCTCAAGGTTCATCCATGTTATAGGGTCTATCAGTACTTCATTCCCTTTTTATTGATTAATAATATTCCATTATTATAGATGTACCAATTATAGATGTATCAATTATAGATGTAGAGATGTACATTATAGATGTACACTATAATCATTCCCTTTTTATTGATTAATAATATTCCACTATTATAGATGTATCAATTATAGATGTACCAATTTTATCTTTCCATTCCTCAGATGCAGACTTTTGGGTTGCTTCCACCTTTGTGCTATTGTGAATAATGCTAGTGTAAAAATTCATGTACAAATTTTTGCACATGAATGCATGCCTCTGGGTAAAATCTCTGGATAATATGATTAACTCTATGTTTAGCATTTTGAGAAATTGCCAGAAAGCTGTACTATATTATATTCCCACAGTGGTATTTGTGGGTTCCAATTTCTCCATATCTTTACCAACACTTGTTACTGTGTGTTTTGAATTCTAGCCATCATAATAGGTGTGAAGTGTTATCTCATTATGATTTTGATTTGCATTTTCCTAATGACTACTCTTGCTAAGCACATTTTTATATACTTTTGAGCACTTGCATGTCTTCTTTGGAGAATGTCTATTCTAATACTCTGTCCAATTTTCAATTGAGTTCTTTAGCTTTTATCATTGACTTGAAAATGCTCTCTATGTATTCTGAATATGAGTCCCTTATCAGATATGAGGTTTTCAAATATTTTTGATCATCTGTGAGTTGTCTTTTCACACCCTTTCACTTCTATGGTGCCCTTTGAAACACAAAATTTTTAAATTTTGATTCAGTCTGATATTAGGTAGGTGCAAAAGTAATTGCATTGTTGGACTGTGAATTGTAAATTATTATAACTAGAACCAAACACATCTTTATTAATCAAAATATGAACTATTGCAATCAACACATATTTTGCCAGTGAGAAATAAGTTTATTTATTCCAATAATGTAAAAAATCTGCAGTGATTCAACAAACTCTTGGAAAGTGTTTTCTGCATCCTGCTGGTTGTGGAAGCATTGTCCCTGCAAAAAGTGGTCAAGAATTTTGAAGAAGTAGTAGTCAGTTGGTGAGAAATCAGGTGAATACAGCAGATGAGGCAAAACTGCGTAGCCCAATTCATTCAACATGTGAAGCGTTGATTGTGTGAGGTGCAGTTGGTATTGTGGAGAAGAATTGGACACTCTCTGTTGACCAATGCTGACTGGAAGCATTGCAGTTTTCAGTGCACCTCATCAATTTGCTGAGCATACTTCTCAGATGTAATTGTTTCGCCAGGATTCAGAAAGCCATAGTGGATCAGACTGACAACAAACCACCAAACAGTGACCATGACCTTTTTTTGTTGCAAGTTTGGCTTTGAGAAGTGCTTTGGAGCTTCATTTTAGTCCAACCCCTGAGCTGGTTGTCACTGCTTCTTGTATACAATCCACTTTTGCTTGCATATTACAATTTAATCAAAAAAACGTTTTGTTGTTGTGTAGAATAAGAGAAGACAACACTTCAAAATGATGATTTTTTTTTTTTTTTTGGTCAGTTCATGAGACACCTATTTATTGAGCTTTTTTACCATTCCAATTTGCTTCAAATGCGAATGACTGTAGAATGGTCATTGTTGAGTTCTTCATCAACTTCTCGAATAGTTATAAGAGGATCGGCTTTGATGATTGCTCTCAAATGGTTGTTGTCAACTTTTGAAGGCTAGCCACTATGCTCCTCATCTTCAAGGCTCTCATCTCCTTTGCAAAACTTCTTGAACCACCATGGCACCGTACATTCATTAGCAGTTCATGGGCCAAATGCATTGTTGATGTTGTGAGTTGTCTCTGTTGCTTTGCAACCCATTTTGAACTCAAATAAGAAAATCACTCAAATTTGCTTTTTGTCTAGCATCATTTCCATAGTCCATAAAATAAACAGCAAGTTATGTGTCATCAACAAAAAAAGCAAGAAATGTGCATTAAAATTATGTATAACATGACCACATTTATTTATTTAAGAATATATTCCAATATCAAATGGCAAATATTAACAATGCAAAAACTGAAATCACTTTTGCATGAACCTATTATCTTTTTTAAAAATTCTGTTGTTTCTGTTTTTATTGTTATGTCCAAGTTCACAAAGATCTACTCCTAATATTTTCTCCTAAGAAATATTATTCTAAGAATAGGTTTAGCATTTATATTTAAGCCATTGATCCATTTTGAGTTAATTTTTATATATGCTGTGAGGTAGAGGTTTAAATTCATTATTTTGCATGTGGATATGCAGTTGTCCCAGCATTATTTGTTTAAGAAACTGTTCTTTCTCCATTGAGTGGTTTTGGTACCTTAATGACAGTCAATTCACCACAAATTTATGAGTTTATTTATGGGCTCTTAATTACAGCCTATTGACCTTTTATCTGTCCTTGAACCAGTATCACACTGTCTTGTACTCAAAGTGTTATTTTGTAGCAAGTTTCAAAATTGGAAGCATGAGTGCTTCCGATGTATGTATGTATGTATGTATGTATGTATGTATGTATTTTTGAGATGGAGTCTCACTCTGACGCCCAGACTGGAGTGCCATGGCACACTCATGGCCACCCCAGCATTGGCCTGCTGGACTCTGGCTATCCTTCCACCTCAGCCTTCCAAGTAGCTGGAACTACAGGCGCACACTACCACAGCCGGCTAATGTTTGATTTATCATAGAGATGAGCTCTCACCAAGTTGCCGGGGCTGGTCTCGAACCTGCAGGCTCAGGCAATCCACTTGCCTTGGCCTCCCAAAGTGCTGGGATGACAGGCAGAGCCGCAGAGCCTGGTCAGATTTATTCTTTTTAAAGATTGTTTTGGCTATTCTGATTCTCTTGTCATTTCATATGAATTTTTAAAATAGCTGTTCAATTTGTGCCAAAAGAAAAGATGGAACTGTGACTATAACGGGTTTGCTGTTCCATGTGTGGCAAGTCAATACACCAACACCAAGGAATTCAGTAGAGAAAGACTTTTGATCATAAGGCCACTTAATGAGGAGATAAGAGGAAACCTTACATCTATCTCCCTGAGGAGTTTGAGGCTAGGGATTTTAAGGAATTTGGAGTGGATGAAGATGCAGCTATTGTTGATTGATTAAAGAGTGCAGGATGGGAAGATAAACTGTATTCTCACGCAGATTTGGTTCCTCTGTGAAGGTCTTCAGAATGGTTGGTATCAGTGGGCTCGGTGGCTCAGCCTGTAATCCCAGCTTTTTGGGAGGTCTAGGCGAGTGGATTGCCTGAGACTGGGGATTCGAGATCAGCCTGGGCAACTTGGAAGACCTCATCTCTACAATAAATCAAAAATTAGCCGGGTGTGTTAGCCTGCACCTGTAGTTCCGGTTACCTGGAAGACTGAGGCAGAAGGATCGCCGGAGCCCAGCAGGCAGAGGCTGCGGTGGCCGGGAGCATGCCACCGCACTCCAGTCTGGGTGACAGAGTGAGAATCCAACTCAAAAAAAAAAAAAAAAAAGGTTAGTATCAGCCATTCTGCTTGAATTCAGGATCTGAAAAACATTGTAAGTAAATCTTAAACAAAAATCCTATAATTCTAACGTAAGAAATCTTATCAATAGGAACAATGGGTATGCAAGTGGCCAGTAACTAGTGCTATGTGACTTTCAGTATAAGAAAGTGGACAAAGGTGTAGTCTAATTAATGTTTAATTATAACTGCATTTCTGCCTAGACCTGGTATATAATTCTTGTGAACTATATAGGACGGTTTCAAAATTCTGATAGAAAATGCATTGAGCTGGTATATCAATTTGGGAACTGTTACCACATTAACAATATTAAGTCTTGAGATGCATAAAAGTAGATATTTTTACATATTTTTATGTCTTCTTTATTTTCTTTCAATGTTTTATAGTTTTCTTCACACGTTTTACACTATTTTTATTAAGATTATTCATAAGTATTTTGTTTTTTTTGATGCTATTATAAATGATATTGTTTTGTTCATTTTATTTTTGGATTTTGAATTGACATTGTATAGAAATACAATGAGTTTTGCATATTGATTTTATATTCTGCAGCTGTACTGTAATATTTATTTGTTCTAATAGTTTTAATGCATTTTTATATAATAGATAATGTAATTTTCAAAAAGAGATTGGTTTATTTCTTTTCAATCTAAATGCTTATTGTGTATTGTGCATGCCTGATTACCCTGGCTACATCTGCAGTACAATGTTGAACAGAAGCGGTTAGTTTGGACATAACTATTCAGCCTGGTCTTATGGAAAAAATTAGTATTTTACCCTTAAGTACAACATGATCTGTGAATTTTTCATAAGTACCTCTTGTCAGGTTGGGTGTTATTATCATGAAAGGGTACTGGATTATGCCAAGTGATTCTTCTGTGTCTATTGAAATGATCATGTGGCTTTGTTTTTTATTGTGTCAACATGGTTTATTATATTGAGTTTCAGATACAAATTAAACTTGCATTCCTAGGACATAACTCATTTGGTCATAATATACCAACTTTTTTATGAGTTACTGAATTTGGTTTGCTAATATATTGCTGCAAATTTGTAAATATATATTTATCAAAAAATTGGTATGTAGTTGTCTTCTCTTGTTATATCTTTGTCTGGTTTTAGTATCAGGATAACACTGGCCTTATACAATAAGATAGACAGTGTCTCCTTCTCTTGTATTTTTCAAATAACTTATGAAGAATTTGCGTTAATTTTTCTTTAAGTATTTGATGGAATTCACTGATAAGGCCATCCCAGTCTGTGCTCTTTTTTCTAGAAAGTGCTTTTATTATTAGTTCAGTCTCCTCAAGTATAATAAATATATTTAGATCTTCTACTTCTTCTTGAGTCAGGTTCAGTAGCTTCTAATTTTCTAGGGATACTCATTTTATTTAGATTGCCTAATTAATTGGCATACAGTCGTTCATATTATTTTTTTTCTATCTTTTTAGTTTCTATAAATTTGGTAGTAATGTCTCCTTTTTCATTAATAGTTTTAGTTATCTGTATCTGAATGCTTTGTCTTTTTTTCTTAGTGAATCTAGCTAAAGATTTCTCAATTTTGTTGATCTCTGTGAAGAAACTACCTTTGATTTGTGGAATTTTGTCTATCACTTTTCTGTTCAAGACTTAGTCTATTTCTACTATATATTATTTTCTTCCCTTGTTGCTCGGAGCTTAATTTATTCTTCTTTTTATACTTCTTCAGATTCAGGGTTGGCTTATTGACTTATCATCTTTCCCTTACCTAACATAGGTGTTTAAAGCTATAAGTTTCCCTGTAAGTACCAGTTTCGTGACATTTCACGAGTTTTAATATGTCGCGCTTTTCTTTTCATTCATCTCAAAGTATTTCCTAATTTCTACTGTTATGTCTTCTTTGATGTACAGGTTATTTAGAAGTATGTACGTGATAGAAGCAGAGAGGGAGATGGCGACCGCGTCAGGAGAACCATGTGAGTCCCAGTGCAAGTGAGTGAGTGCTTGGGAAATTTTGCAAATGTGTCTGTGAGTAAGTGGGCATGTGAGTGGCTAACTGAGTGGGGAGGTGGGAGCAAGTAGCCAGGGTTCTCCTGGTGAAGTGGCTGGTGTCGCAGCTGCTGGGCTTGGACCCTAGCCCTTCATGGGGCACAGAAGCCGAGTGCATTTAAAAAAATAAATCAACAAAGCCCTTCCCAGGAAGAAGTGCTAGGAGTGACTGTCAGCTCCAGGCTCTACCTCACCACTACAGCGCCTGGTTGGACCCTGGCAGCAAGGGCTGTGGAGGGAGCACAGAGATGGAACTTAAAGGCAGAGCCCTACTGGAGAAGACTGAACAGGCACCCCTCCACCTTCTTGACAGGAAAGTGCTCTGGCTTGCTCACCATGGAGCAACAGATCTAATTTCTGTGACCAGAAGATTAACTACTCAGGGGCTGATTGTGATCCAGAGGTAATATGTTGGGAGCCAGCCCTGGAGGCCTGCCTGCTGACAAAGTCCAGGGGGCTGAAGACCCCAGGTTACAAAGCAAACCTGGGCAGCTCAGACCCTTGCTTCTTCTACTTTTGTTATTAGTGTAGCCAAAAAGTTCTGAGGATGGAAAGCAAAATTCCACTCATGCCTCCACTACCCCTTGCCTTTACTTTCCTTTGTTAAGGAGGCTTGTAATTCTGGTTATGGATTGTGACTAAGGTGACTTGAGCCTGAGAGGCCTTTTGTTTTACAAACATTGAAGCTCATTCTCCCTGGCAGGAAATAATTAACGCAGATTGTAAGCACCAGGTGTGAACTTAGGGAAAACTAGTCAGGCCAACTTGTGGCTAAAAAACCTTGAAAATGTTGCTTTACCCCAGCTAGTTGCAAATTGCTGTGTGAAGGTAACAGGTGTGACTTGTTAATCTATGTGATAATTATAGTGCTTAGAACTTGGTAGTGATTTATAATGTAATAGTTATAGGAATAAGTAAGTTTTGTATGGACATTAAGAAATGGTAATCATTAAAAAATGTTAGAAGTTTATAAAGTTTATGGTTAATGTTTAGGATGATAATATTTTTAAGATCAAAACATGATGAACAAAGATACATTGCCTGTCCAGTCCATTCAATTGTAACTGATTGCCTTGAAAACAAAAAACTTGTAGGGTATAAAAGGAGTTGGAAAAGACAATAAATTGGCATTTGTCCTGCTTGCAGCAGAGTCAGTGTCCAAGATTTTTCTCCTGCGCTGACGCCATCCCTCTTTCAGGAAACTCTAACCCGCTGGAGCTGGACTCTGGCAGTAATATCCTGAAAGCACAGGCTCCAGAGAGACAGGATAAGTGCTGAGTCTTCAGCACCCCATCCTTTGCCCTGATTCAGCTGTGGGACAAAGGGTGTGACCAAAAAATAATGCGGAAGACCCCCAAAGAGATCAGCAGTGAGTCCAGGACTGATCCTACCCCCTCCTCCCCAACAATCCTCTAAAAGTCAGACCCATCCAGCAGGGACACAACTGAGAGGGATGAATCCAGGCAGAACCTGGATGTTAGCCATGATAGGAGGACTGTAATCCAGGATAAGCCTGGCTGGGTCACCCCACACCAGTATCTGAGAAGACAGCCTCACACTTCCCCACAGGAAAAGATCGCCCTGACCATATGAGAGTGGGAGGGGAGGACTGAAGCCCCACCCACTCACACTACCTCTTCCTCCTTCCCCTGACCAAATACTGGGGAGATTGTGAATAAGGCCTTAGTGTATTCACAAGGCAGCAGAGGGGCTTACCTGTGAGCAGCAGAGAGAAAAAAATTACAGAAGCTGCCACAAGAGGGCAGGTTGTTTTTGTTTTTTGGTTGTTGGTTTTTTTTTTTTATTTCTTCTTTTTCCTTTGTACATAAATGTGTATGTGAGGGTTTGAACTACATTTCTCTCCCAACCATATTTTTATTTTTCTTTCTTCTTTCTTTTTTTGTTTTCTATTTATGTGTGTACAGGAAGGATTGAGTGTTCATCTTTCAGTTTTGGGGGGGTTTTTTTGAGTTGGAGTCTCACTCTGTTGCCCGGGCTGGAGTGCAGTGGCCGCTTCCGGCCACCGCAGCCTCAACCTGCTGGGCTCTGGTGATCCTTCCATCTCAGCCTTCTGAGTAGCTGGAACTACAGGCGCACACTACCACGCCTGGCTCATTTTGATTTATGGTAGAGATGAGGTCTCGCCAAGTTGCCCAGGTGGGTCTCGAACCCACAGACTCAGGCAATTCACTCACCTCAGCCTCCAAAAGGTGCGGGATTACAGGCTGAGCCACCGAGCCCAGCTCTTTCAGTTTTTTTGTTTGTTCATTTATTTTGGTTCTTTTCTTGTTTTAGTTAATATGTGTGTGAATGTGTGTGTGAGGGTTTGATTTAAATTCCATTTTTTCTTTTTTTCTTCCCTTTTTGTTTTGTGTTGGGCATGTGTATGTGTTTGGTTTTCCTGTGTTTGTTTTTTGTTATTGCTTTACTTTGTTTCTTTCCCAGTTTGTTTTGGTTTCTGCTTGTGTGTGTGTCTGTGTGTATGTCTGTGTGTGTGTTTAACTGTTTTTTGCTTTGGTTTCAGCTTTTTTTAATCTTTTTTTAATTTTTAAATTTTTGTCCATCTTATTTCATTCTACTTCTCTCTGTTCTCCTCATTGCTGTTATTGTATCATGATCTCAGGTGTTATACACATGTACCCATTGCATCACCCTATAGAGTGGTGATGGGGAGTGGGTCTCAGGGAACCCATACCACAATCAGTGAGCATTATCATTTGCAAATAGTTTCTGAATCATAGGTTCCCATCCTCCACCTTATTTGACATTCAAAACTACAGAAGAAAACAAAGCTTCCCACCCACAACCCTGTTTCAAAATAGAACAAATTCAGAAACTTGATCAGGGAAGAACAGAGAGCAGAGCAAACATTGGAAGTGGAAGTCTCTCCCTCTGCATCACAGAAATAAAGAGAAAAGAAAATAAAAAGATCTGTCACAAATGAGAAAAAAAAAACTCAGTGGAAGGACACTGGTAATTTCCAGTGTAACAAAGAGAAAACACCTGAAAAATTAGACTTCACTCAAACAATGGAAATCACCAACTGGCCCCAGAATACAACAAGAATTAGAGAATGGATGGAGAGAGTGAATAAGAATCAAGAAAGACAAGATGCAACACTGAAATAACTTGTAACAGAGATTTGGGGCATAAAAAATTTCATCCAGGAAATAAATAACACGATGACAAGCATGAGAAGCAGAATTAATCAAACAGAAGAAAGAATCTTAGAACTTGAAGACCAAAACATGGAATTAACCCAATCTGCAAAAAACATTGAAGGAAAACTCAGGAAAAAAGAACAAAGCCTCCAAGAGATGTGCAATGATATTGAGAGGCCGACATATGCCTGATTGATATCCTAGAAGAAAGGGAACTGGAGAACATCTTGGAGCAAGTATTACTGGAGGCTATGCAAGAAAAATTTCCCCATCTCATCTGAAATGTGACCATCCAAACACAAGAGATGCAGAAAATCCCTGAAAGACATCAAATGAGAAGACAAACCCCTAGATACATAGTTTCACATACACAAGGTAAGTACAAAAGACAAACTCCTAAAGGCATCAAGAAAGAAAGGTCAGACTACCTACCAGGGAAAACCAATCAGAATAGCAGCCAATCTATCAGCAAAAACATTACAAGTTAGAAGTGACTAGAATCCAATATTCAAAATCCTTAAAGAGAAACAATTTTAGCCAAGAATTTTCAATTCAGCCAAGATCAGCTTTATCAATGATGGAGAATTAAAATCCTTCCCAGACATTCCCTAAGAGATTATGCAGCTTCCAGACCAACTACACAGGAGATGCATTAAAAGGTATTAAGCACAGAAGAAAGAAAAAGAAAGAATGACCATCCACTTCCCAAGAGAACAGGAGAACACAGAATCAACAGAGACTACATCATAACTGCAAACCTGAAAACACACACATACATCAACTCAAAAGTTAAAAGAAAACAAGCAAAGAAAAAAGCTTATAAGAACTGTGTGACAGGAATAAACACTCACATTTCAATAATCAGCCTGAATGTGAATGAACTAAATGCACCACTGAAAAGACCCAGAATAGCAAAGTGTATTAAAAAAAAAACCAAGACCCAATAATCTGCTGCATCCATGAAACTTATCTCACAACAAAGGAGGCACACAGACTCAAAGTTAGAGAATGGAAAATAAATTTCCAGGTAAATGGATCACAAAAAAGGCAGGAGTCATGATCTTAATATTAGAAAATGCAAACCTCAAGCTATCAATTTAAAAAGATATGGAAGGACACTAAATAATGATAAAAGGTTCAATCCATCAACAAGATATATCCATCCTAAACACATATGCACTTGACACAAGAGCACCAGTGTTTATAAAAGCAGCTACTAAGTAAACTATAAAAAGATATTGATATTCTAACACTATTATAGCTGGGGACTTAAATACCCACTAACAACCCTAGATAGATCATCAAGGCAAAAATCAATAAAGAGATCCAAAACTTCAACTTGACACTTGACCAAATAGACTTAATAGATACCTACAGAACACTCCACCCAACAACCACAGAATATACATTCTACTCATTACCACATGGAAAGCACTTCAAGATCAATCACATCCTTGACTGTAAATCAAGCATAAACAAATTTCATAAGATTAAAATACTGTCATATCCCCTCTCAGACCACAGTGGAATAAAACTTAATATCAACACCAACAAAAATTCCTCAAAACCCACAAAGACATGGACACTAAATGCCATGATGCTGAACAACTACTTGGTGAACACAGAAATTAAAATAGAAATTAAAAGATTCCTGGAAACAAATTAAAATGAAGAAACATCTTACCAAACCCACTGCGATACCATGAAAGCAGTTCCAATAGAAGAATTTATATCTCTATGAACACACATCAAGAAAATGGAAAGATAATAAGTTAACAGCCTAATAAGTCACCTTACTGAGCTGGAAAGACAAGACCACCAAAACCTTAACTTCAACAGAAGAATCCAGATCACCAGAGTAAAAGCTCAGGACATAGAAGACAAAAAATATCATAGGAAGTATAAGCAAAACAAAAAACTGGGTTTTTGAAAGAATTGATGGACCCCCTAGCCAGAATGACCAAAAAAGATAAAAGAGAGAGAAAACCCCAAATAAACACAACCAGAAATGCAAAAAATCAAATCACAACTGACCCCAAAGAAATACAAAAGATTATCAGAGATTACTAGGGACATCTGTATGGAAACATACTTGAAAACCTAAATGACATGAGAACTTTCTGATATCCCAAAACATCCCAAGGTTAAAACAAGAAGACATTGAGACATTAAATAGACCAATAACAACACAGAAAATTGACTCCATCATAAGAAAACTACCTACAAAAAAAAAAAAAAAAAGCCCTGGATCAGATGACTTTCCTGTGGAATTCTACAAAACATACAAGGAGGAGCTGATATCATTTTTATTGAAATAATTCTAGGCAATTGAGAAAGATGGAATTCTCCCCAAATTATTTTATGAAGCTAACATCACACTGATATCCAAACCAGGTAAAGATCCTACAAAAAAAGAGAACTATTGGCCAATATCCCTAATGAACATAGGTGCAAAATTTCTCAACAAGATTCTAGCAAAATCGGATCCAACAAGACATCTCAAAAATCATCCACTATGACCAAGGAGGCTTCATCTTCAGGATGCACGGCTGGTTCAACATCCACATGACCATAAATGTAGTTAAATGCATCAACAGGTGTAAAAACAAGAACCACATGATTATATCATTAGAGATAAAGCTTTTGATAAAATTCAGCATCCTTCTTTATAAAAACTTTCAAACACCTAGGCATAAAAGGAACATATCTCAAAATAGTAATTGCCATCTACAATAAACGCACGGCCAGCATATTGCTACATAGACAGAAACTGAAAGCATTTCCTCTGAAAACCAGAAACCCTCTAGAATGTCCTCCCCCAAATGACAGTCACAGAAATCAGAGATTGGATAGCAAAAATGAACAGAAACCAAGACAAACAAGAAGTGAAACTCAATTAAATTGTACAGGAAGTAAAAGTGGATTTGGCCAATTTCAAAAATGCCTATTCTGAAAAATTGCAAATATAGAACTCCGTTCTTGAAATAGATAACAAGCTAACAAGCATAGGGAGCAGAATCAACCAAGCAGAAGAAAGAATCTCAGAGCTTGAAGACCCAAATTAAAAATTAACCCAGTCTGTTAAAAACACAGGAAAGAAACTCAAAAGGAAAGATCAAAGATGCCAATCTTAACTATGTCAAGAAGTCAATTTTGGAGTACAAAATCAATGTGCAAAAGACACTTGTGTTTCTATACACCAGCAATAGACAGATAACCAAATAAAAAGCACAATTCCATTCACAATAGCCACACACACAAAATGAAATACCTTGGCATCTCCCTACCTAACCAGAGAAGCGAAAGAACTTTACAATGGAAACTACAAAACACTGCTCAAAGAAATCAAAGATGACATAACAAATGGAAAAACATTTCTTGCTCATGGATCGGAAGAATCAATATTGTTAGCATGTTCATTCTACCCATGCAAACGACAGATTCAGTGCAATACCCACCAAATTACCAACATCATTTTTCTCAGACCTGAAAATGACAATGCAGAAATTCATATAAAAACAGAAAAGAGCATGGATAGCCAAAACAATCCTCAGCCAAAGGAACAAAGTGGGAAGCATCACACTTCCAGACTTTAAACTTTAATACAAGGCGACTGGTACTGGTAATACCAGTATTCTGGCTAGGGAGTCCTCAATCTTGTTTGTTCTTTCAAAAAGCCAGTTTTTGTTTTGTTGATAATTTCTATGATATTTTTTGTCTTCTATGTCCTGGGCTTTGACTTTGGTGATCTGGATTCTTCTGCTGAACTGAAGGTTTTGGTGGTTTTGTCTTTCCAGCTCACTTAGGTGACTTGGTAGGCTGTTAGCTTATAATACAGCCTGGAACTGGTATGTGAATAGACACATAGACCAATGGAACAGCACAGAGAATCTGCAAACAAAAACATGGTCTCTCAACCAACTCATCTTTGATAAAGCCACCAGTAGCAATCACTGGGGAAAAGAGACCATATTTAGCAAATGGTGCTGCAAAAACTGGCTGACCTTATGTAGAGGAATGAAACTGGACCCCTACCTATCACCATATACAAAAATCAACTTAAAGTGGATCAAATATGTAAACATAAAACTTCAAACCACATGAATCCTAGAAGAAAACATCAGAAACACCCTTATGCACATCAGAGTAGACAATGAATTATTGGCCAGGTCCTCAAAAGTGAATGCCATAAAAGCTAAGATTGACAAGTAGACCTCATCAAACTGCAAAGCTTTTGCACAGAAAAAAAAAATTAGAGTAAAGAGATGACCCACAGAATGGGAGAAAATTTGCAAATTATGCATCTGACAAATGCTTAACATCCAGGATCTACAAGAAACTCAAAGTGAAGATTTTTAAAGATAATAATTTAATAGTTTACCAAACAAGTAAAAAATGGGTAATGAACACGGACACCTCTCAAAAGAAGACATACAAGCAGCCAATGAAAAATGTTCAGCCTCACTTATCATCAGAGAAATGCAAATCAAAACTACAATGAGTTACTACCTAACTCCAATAAGAATAGCTATCATTAATATGTCAAAAAACAACAGATGCTGGTGTGCATGTAGTGAAAAAGGAACACTTCTACACTGTTGATGAGAATCCAAACTAGTTCAACCTCTATGGAAGGCAGTGTGGCATTTTCTAAAAGAACAAAAAATTGACCTTCCATATGATACAGCAATCTCCCTCCTGGGAATATACCCTGAGGTACATAAATTGTTCTATTAAAAATACACCTGCACACACATTTTTATTGCTCCACTATTCATAATAACAAAAACACGGAACCAATATTACTGCCCCTTTGACGTAGATTGAATAAAGAAAATGTGGTACATACACATGATGGAATATTACACAGCCATAAAGAAGAACAAAATCATGGACTTCACAGCAAATTGGATGGAGTTACAGATCATCATACGAAGTGATCTAACACAGAAACCGAGAACTGAATACCACATGTTCTCACTCATAAGTGAGCCCTGAACCATAATCACATGAACGCAAGGGAGAGATCAGCAGTCACTGGGCACTGCTGACGAAGGGAAGGAGGGAGGAGGATGGGAGATATGTGAAAACACAAAAGGTACCGGATCGACCACCAGGGGAAGGATGGGCAGTTGGAAGCCCAAACTTCACCTGCATGCAGCCAACCTATATAGCTAATCCTCACTCGTGCCAAACAGCTCTATACTTAGAGAAAAATATTATATCAGGCAAAATATTGTCTGGATCAATATCCATTAATTATACAAAAATCTCTTCTGAGCTTCTTGATATACATATTAATGTTTGTCATCAAATTTGGGAAGTTTTAAGCTATTATTTCTTCTAATATTTTTTCTACCTCCCCCCTTCTCTTCTTCTGTGTTCTCATTATGCATATACCGGTGTGCTTGATGGTGCCCCACAGCTCTACAAAGCTACATTCACTTATCGTCTTTCTTTTTTATCTCTGTTTCTAAGACTATGTATCTCAATTGTCCTATCTTTAAGTTATCTTTATTTTTTTCCTTTAACTTCTGGAAGTTAGATTCCCTCTAACTTTTCATTTCAGTTATTTCACTTTCAACTCCAAAATTTTATTTTTTGTAGTGTCATTTAAATCTCTCTATTGATAATCTCGATTGGTGAGAAAGTCTCATGCTTTCCTATAACTTTTAGGCATGATTTCCTTTATTTATTTGAACATAGGAAGTCTGGTAATTAAGTTTGCGAACTTGCCACCATAAGCTTATGTTGGCAGCAATGTACAAACAATTCAGTAAGGTTGAATAACCTCGGTATATCAGTGTCCCACAGTTGTGTGCGTGTTGATGTGTGGCAGTGTCTTTCTGAGCAGTGTTCATTATTTTACATGTTTTTGTGTGCCGTCATGAGAATGTGAGGACTTGAATTAGACCAATGAACAAACATTAAATTTCTTGTTAAACTTGGCACGAGTGGAAGTGAAATCAGGGACATGTTAAGGACAAGTTTATGGGGATAATACCATAAAGAAAACAGCAGTGTACACATGGATTAAACGTTTTTCTTAGGGGAGAAAAATTGTCACGAATGAAGAGAAGTCAGGACTATCAGTAACAAGCAGAACTGTCAAAAGCATTGCAAAAATTTGTGCAATTGTGCGTCAAAATCATTGACTGACTATGAGAAACATGGCACTATAGAAAAGCAGGAAAATCTGAACTGAAAATCTTGGCATGAGAAAGGTGGGTGCAAAAATGGTCTCGAAGGAGCTCTTGCATCATGACTGTGCATCAGCTCACACAGCACTTTCTGTTAGGGAGTTTTTATTCAGTAAACAAATAACTGTATTGGGACAACATCCCTACTCATCTGATCTGACCCCCAATGACTTTTTTCTCAAGAAAAAGGAAATTGAAAGGAAGACATTTTGATGACATTTGGGACATCGAGGGTAATAAAATCACAGCTCTGAGGGCCCTTCCAGAAAGAGTTCCAAAATTGCTCTGACAGCTAAGTGCTGGTATCAGTATATAGCTTCCCAAGGGAAATACTTTGTAGGTGACCATAGTGATACTCAGCTACGAGGTATGTAGCACTTTTTCTAGGATAAGTATGCAAACTTAATTGTCAGGTCTCATATTTATGATGTGTGACTTAAATGTCTTTGCCTAATAAGTCAAATGTCCCCAGGCTTCTACAAGAACAGTCTCTTTCTTTTTCTTTCTCTGTCTTTTTTTAATTTTTTTGCTAGTAGATCATAGTATTTACTGCATTAATAAAGAAACACATATTACAATTATTTTTGTAATTTTTATATTAGATTGGCAAATATATAACTTGAAGTGGTGTTTTAGTAAGATTTTGAAACTGTTTTTAATATAATTGGTTTCCTATATAAATCTATGCTTTATGCATTTATTTTTAATTTCTCTTTTTATTTTATTTTATTTTATTTGAGTTATGGAGTATAAGTGAGGATCTACTACATAATAAGTTGCATGCAGGTGAAGTTTGGGCTTCTAGCTGATCCTTTCTCCCACTGATAGTGGACCAGATATCCAGTGTGTTGCCACTTCCCCTCCTCCCTCCTCCCTTCCACCCCGACAGTGTCCAGCATCTTCTAATCCCGCATTTTGCACTCATGTGACCAGTGATCAGAGCCACTTATGAGTGAGAACATGTGCTATTATTTTCCCTTTGTATGAGTTATACTTGCCTGTTTTTTTGCATGTCTCATAAGTTTTTGGTGATAATTAGGCATTTTAAAGATATAAGCAGTCATTTCTGTAAATTGGTTTTCTCTTCCTGTCCAACTTTTAGTGTTGCTATTAGTTTTTGTTGTTGTTGTTGGCGTGTACTTGTTTAGTGGCTTTCCTGGAATCATTCTATAATTTGTTGTTTGCAGCCACTGGAGTCTCTATTGGTTTGTTCAGTGATTGGTCAGTTAGTGATTGGACAAAGATGTCCTTAAATACCTGGAACCAACAAGTCTCTCAGCCTTTGCTGTGCACACTTTCAATGACCCAGTGGTTTATAACTTTCTCTCAGACTTTATTTTCTGCCTGGATAAAGCCTTATTGTTAGCCATAGGTGAGAACATAGAGCCTTTTCAGGCCTTTCATGGGCATGCACACAGCCCTACTATATGAATGGCTTTTAGATTTTCAGCAATATGTCAACCCTTTTCAAAGCTTCCTACAGACATCTCACTTTCCAGTTATTTCTTTTAAGGTTTTTTTTTTCAGCCTCTTGTTTGCTATAACTAGGATCACTGCTTCAAGCAGCTGCAATGTTCAACAATTGCTGCTGATTATTTTAGTTAAATGGCTTGTAGATTGGGCTGTTCACACATGTGAGTCCTGAATGAACTCAAATAAAGGCAAACCCTGTAAATGGGACTTTTCCACTGTCTTAGCCAGTTCAGACTGCTAGAATGGAATATGACAGACTGTGTAGCTTACACAGCAAACACTTATTTCTCACATTTCGGGAAGCTAAGAAGTCCATGATTGAGATACTGAAAGTTTCAGTATCTGGAGAGGACTTACTCTTTTGTTCATAGATGTCTCTCTTCCCACTGTATCCTCACATTTTGGAAGAGGTGAAGGAGTTCTCTGGGGTCTCTTTTCTCAGGGCGTTAATCCCATTCATAATGGCTCTACCCTCATGACCTAACCAACTTCCAAAGGCCTCATCTCATAGTGCCATCACTTAGGTGTTAGGATTTCAGCATATTAATTTGGGGAGACACAAACATTCAGTTTATAATATCCCAGTGGTCTTTCAGACAGGTCAAATAGTGGCAACTCACTGCAGTTGGAACTTCAAACCCATTCTCTCCCTCTCCAGTAGCTTCTAGGCTACTGGTTTTCATAGCATCGTGGTTGTGAGATTGTTGGTTTCAAGACTACTGCAGAACTGGAAAAGTAGGATAGGAATAGGGCAAGTTAAAACACCATAAACTTCTTGTTTTCATTTTAATTTAGTCATTTTTCTGGAACAAATACTCCTTAGATTGTGGTAAGTCTCTCATTAATGACTGGAGTTCTTAATAAGCTGATTTTGACTTTTTCCCCCCAGAGCTCTGATTGCTTTTATGAAGGAATAGATTTTCAAAGACCTTTTTTGGGGCAGGTGATGGTAACTTTACTTATCTATTTATTTATTTATTTTAACTTAAAAATTTTTTATTTTAAAATTGTGGGGTGCATTTCAGGATTAGGTATACAAATATTCACTGTGCAGGTACCCTTGTTGATGAGGTGTGCCCCCCCTTCCCCAGGCCGATCTCTTTTTAATACGGTTATTTATGTAATTGGCTAGGACTGGGACTCAAACATCTGTCATGTGACCCAGTGCTCCCCTTTGGGCCATAACTATGGCCTTATTTTCCCAAACAAGTTGTTGTAATGAGAGGCCCCGAGGCCAAGAGTCATCACTAGTTAGGGAAGGTAGCCGAGTACTGCTTCGCCAAAAGGTACTCTTGTGCCCACTTTCAGAGAAACCAAGAAAGTGGCCCTCCCATTGAGGAGAACAGAAAGGAGGGAAAGAGTTCTGAATCTCAGGCTAAATGCCTGGAGCCCAGGAAGCTAAACAGGGAGATAAAGCTAATGCTTCCTCAAGTTGTTGGGAGTTCTTGGTCTTAGAGGCTAGTAGAGAAAGTGCATGAGGGTCAGAAGAAGTTCTCCAGTGACCAGCAGCAGACTGCTGTCCCCATGGCATTGCAGGAGAAATGGGAAGTAGAGGCAGCATGAAAGGAAGGGAACTTCCTGCAAGCCCCAGTTAACGGTGAATATTTGCCCAGATCTGGCTGCTTCTATCTAAGAGACATGATTGAGTTGGCACTGCCTATAAAACTCTCCTATTCATTTTTGTTTTATGTTGATTTGGGGTCTTACTCTGTCACCCAGACTGGAGTACAGTGGCACAGTCATGGCTCACAGCAGTCTGGACCTTGATTTAAGCAATCCTTCCTCCTCAGCTTCCTGAATAGCTGAGACTACAGACATATGCAGCCATGATTGGCTAATTTTTAATGTTTTTGTAGGGATGAAGTCTACTTGCCTAGGTTGGTTTTGAACTCCCAGGCTCAAGTGATTTTCCCATCTCAGTTTTGGCCTCCCAAAGGGCTGGAATCACAGGTGTGAGCCACCACACCCAGGATATTCTCTTTACATTTAACTTTATTGACATCATTTTCAAATGTTTAGTCGTCAGTGAAAATTGAAAAGAAAAAATTATCTCTGGAAGCTTGAGCAGAGCTTACTTTATTACAACTTGAGTAACATGCAAACAAAGCAGTGGATATTCCTTCAGTGCCAGGGTTAAATTAGCTAAAGAAGTTTCCAAATGGGTTTTTATCATTTTTTTAATCCCTTATTACAATTGCTCGTGGTAGTAGTTGTTGACTTTACTCTTGTGCAGATAATTTTTAAATGGGCGGACTCAGATGTGACATGAAATGTAACTTCTTTCAGAAGAGCTACTGATTAATGAGACCTATTAATGTCTGAATTTGATTTCTGTTTCAGAGATTGGATTAGTAAGGTAATCAAACACTTCTTAGGGTCAAATTTTCATTTTATAGTCCCTGGAAATTAGTATATTTTGAGGTCCTTGGTAAACAACACCGATTGTTACCATAAAACAGAACAAGGTTAATTATATTAAAGTCAACATAGAAGTGCAGGAAGAGAGGAGATTTACTTAAATTTTGAGAATTGTTTCAGTTAATCTAGGCATAAAAGAAAAAACATTAATGAGCAAAAACAACAATTAGGACTAAATTCTTTGGAAGATATTTCTCTGAAGGCAGTCTACCAAAGATTAAGTTTTCTGCCAAAACTCTTTCACCCTGGAATAGAACAGTGAAAGAAATTTCCCAAGAAACAAGAATACATAAATTCTTCTTGAGTTGAAATAGAGAATTTTTCAAAGGGATCGAATTTGAATACTTTTTTCAAGGCAATTTCTTTGGGGTGGGGGAAAGTACAGATTTTTACATAAAGTATAATTTTTACATAAAGCATGGAAAGAAGCCTCACATTTACAGAAACTTGGGAATTCCAGGGTATTGCTTAGTAGAGCAGAAGGCCAGCTACAAAATGGAAACTAAATGTGAAACAAGAAGGCAACAGATCTCTGTGGCAGAATCAAAACTATACCTGGAGGGGGAATAGGAAGCAATTAGAAAGTCAAGCAGTGCAAAGAAGGTTCCTGTCAGTCTGTCAGTCCAGAAGGCATTTTTAAGCTAATTAGAAGTAGAATTCCTTTTCTCTGGGCAGAAGTTTGGCTAGAGCAGTCCAGGGTGCCTTTTATCTTTCACTCTCCCCTCCTTCGGGGAGGACACTTTCTGTCCAACACAGCCCGTATACTTTATTCTTTCTTATTGGTGCCCCACTTTGATTTTTGTAAAGATAGACAACCACTTCCTCAGATTCTATCCATAATTTCTTCCCTTGAGGTACCTTGGCCTGAGGCCTCTTTATTCCTCTCTCTTGCTTGTGCAAAGAAGTACAGACGTGTGGGCGCCTGGATGCTGCAGATAGGAGAGCAACTCTCTGGCCACCCACGGTTCTAGGATTTGGTGCTAAGCGGGCCCTCTGCTCAGTCTCACCTGGTGGGTTCGTCGCTGACCCTGGACTCAGTTTGGCCTTTGGGCTTTGTGATCCACGAGGATCATGTCTGCAGTCAGCAATGGCCTTAAAAATTACATCTGCTCCTCTGCTCACGCCCCTGAAGAAAATTTTCCCACAGTTTTGTGCTCCGGACCGGGCAGGTCTAGCAGTATACCTTCCCACTACTACTTCCTTCAAACATACACCTGGGTCCCTCATTGGTATGTCTCTCCTTTCAGGAAATTCCTTTGCACAGTGGCACTGGCTTTGCACACGGCTTTGCATAATATTTGCAACAGTTGCTCCCAACAGCTGAAGAATATGTTTCCTCCATCCTCCTTCCCCTCAACTCAGTTGATGCAGAGCAACTTTACACTCCAGTGCCATTGCAACTCCAGGCCCCACAGGCTCTGAAGGTTCATTCTTTCTCCAGGCCAGGCTTAGCAAGGCATCTCTTCACAAAGTTTTCTATTAGCTTCTGGGGAAAAAAAAATCATACTTTATTTAAAGAGTTGGAACATGCCTAAGAAAGTTAGAAAAGGTGACCACAAAATGCTCTGTTCTTCTCTAAGCAGGGCCCCAGCTAGGGCCACTGGTCTACCATAATTTCAGCACCTGATATGTGGTGGGTTCGCCATTATTATTCTCAATTGCTTATTAAATGAATGACCAAACGAGACCTTCATATCTAGGTGGAAAGGGGATGAGACTGGGGTGCACATTAGGTGACAAGAAGAACTTTGTATGGCACTTTCTTTTCACCCCCTCACCAAGAAAGGGTTGGGGAACAACAGACCCATTCTGTGTACATTTGCCCAGGTAGTGGCTCTGAAGCTGTCCTACACCTAAATTTTAGGATGGGCAAATGCAGCCTCCCCTGCTGGGTGTGGAGAGTCCAGTGAGGAATGCAAATGTGTGTCTGAAAAGCCCATACCATTTCCTGCAGTGATAAGAACCTAAGTAGCACTGGATTTCCTTCCAGAATTTCCACAGTGACAAAATTGGGACAGTTGTGCCCACCCATGCTCTGCTGGAGTGAAATTCCACTTAATGAACAGATGGATAATTAGTCAACACAAATTAGCATCAATGATGGCACTCTGAATTCCATTGTTAAGTGCTCTGGAAGTTTCCTGTTTCATGGGCATTCATGACAGCAGGAACAGGAAGCACAGGACTGTTCCAGGCAAAGCGCTCTGGAAGGCAAGTCTTGGAGACTCTGGAAATGTTTGCCATGCTGAGCACTCCCGAGGGATGCACTTGCTGCAACTTTGCAGTGGCAACAGTGAAACGGGGTCACCCAGTGTTGGGTGACATCCTGACACATACTTATTATGCTTTGGTCTTCAGTCTCCAACTCACTCATTCTTCTAGAAAATGTATAAATGCCCAAGTCATTACCTTAGCCCAGCAAAGGTTTACATGATCCCATTTGCCAGAGAAAGTGGTAGGCAAGGCATGAAAAGCAAGGCATGAGAGCTTCAAGTCTCAGACCATTGTAGAACCCCCAGGTGGCGGAAGCAAGAATACGTTTAAATAAATACTGGAATTCCTGAACCAGAATTGTTTATCTAGGAAGGGCTGGAGAAGTTATCCATCCAACTTTCTTATTTGGAAGGAAGCAGTGAGAAAAAATGTCCAAGTGGTTAGCGCAGTGCTCCCTAACTCTTAAAATTAGTCAATGGGATTTCATTTACTTTTACTTTTAATAAGTTTTACCACAAAACACATTTATATTTTATTTTCCAAATATAAAATTAGAATAATGCATATGCTCTTCCCAGCTCCATTCACAGACCCTCTTCTCCCCATAAGATTTACAAGCATGTATCCAGGAAGAACAGTATCCTACCCCTGGTCTGCAGCACTGGGGGAAAAGGATACATTAAAGGATTTTTTTCATGTCATGTCCTGAAGCTCTTTTTGGCATGTGAAGTCGCCTGATAAGCCTGCTAGTCAATTCTATAGCAAAGGGTTTATTGAAATTCAAAGAACAAAGAAGCAGTTATTTAAAGCAAAACACTGGTGGATAATTTAAATCATTTATTGATAGGACCTATTTTCTTCATGGCAATAAAAAAGTCTTCTAATAGGAAATCTATACACCTTATCTGTGAGGATCTACAATGGATTGATGATCTATTAAAGAAGTCAAGGAATTCTCAAAAGTCTTAATTTCTGTAACCGTGTAGAAAGAGTGTAAGAAACTGGTTGGGGCTAATTGAAGCTAAAATGTAAATAATTTGAAAGCAATTACTGTTGGCTAAAGACATGCGTCAGTTAAGAAGGGGAAAGCAAAGGTGGTAATACAACAGTTTGAATGGTCTATAATAAAAGCAAAATCAGTGTAATACCAATTCTTATTCCTGAAATTAAAGGTATTTATTATGATTGAAAAATAGGAATTCCCCCATTAATTAATCTAATGTATTCTTTCAAAGTTAATATGTTATAAATGTGTGCTTATTTCCTTTTTTAAATAGGCAGCATGTAATATGTTAAAAAATCACTGTTTCCATAAACATATAGAGTGATAAAGGAATCACCCTTCCCCTTTCAGTGACCTGATTATAGTGCACAGTGCTATCTTATGTATTTCTATAGGCAAAAAGGTGTCAGAATCATGGGTTGAATCAAGTGTTGGAGTCATGGTACCCTCCAAAAAGCAAGAAAGTTAGAAGGTGATGACTTGAAAGTAGAATGCATGAAGTTGAGATTTGTTGTTTCTTAAGTAATCTCTTACTATAAGACATATATTGTACTAAGCCTTTTATTTGAAATATTTTATTTAAATCACATAACATCCCTCACAATCATTCCAATTTTGGTGCTAAGAAAACGAGACTCGGAAATATTATATAAACTTGTTTGTGCTTATGTAGCTGGGTAGATGAGTATGAAACAAGAGTTTTAAAATTAAAAAACTCAAAGCATTTGGTAATTACGGAACATTTAAAATAAAAAGACCTTTCCAGGGACACAGTAAGAGGGTGATGATTTTAAAACATGATGATTTAAAAATGTATCTGCAAATTTGCTGACACTTTCCCCTCCTCTCAAGGGATGGAATATCTACCCATTCCCCTTGAACCTAGATGAGACTTTGTGACTGTCTGGACGTAACATGGTAGAAATGACATAGTGCAACCTCCAAGACTGTGCTAGAAAAGACCATGCGGCTTCTGTCAGATTTTCAGCAGAGCTGCCACTGTCCGCGACTCCCAGCCACGGTGCAGAGGAATAAGAAAGCTTTGGGGATGACTACTGCTTCAACCACCATCTAACTGTAACTGTGTGAAAGGCCCTGAGAATTATAATCATGATGATTGATTTTCAGTGTTGAATCCACTGTTTGGGGTGGATTGGCACACAGCACTACAAAAGTGGGAAAATGAACAACTCTGAAAAATTAGGTAAACAGAGATAGAATAAAGTTTTGAATCAAATGGTACTTGTCAGCCCTAGATACTGTTTTATGCACACAGGTCCTTTCTAGAGACACAATAACAATGTAATATGATATTTTTTAAAAGTGAATATGTTCAGATTTCTATTAGTTCTGAAAATGTTGGCTTTCTATTATTTGCCTGTTCCTCAGGTTATGTTTAAAGTCAGTCCTCTCAGCAATGATTGAGTTAGTTCTGCGACGCCTCAGTTTGAATTGCTGGGTTGCTACGCTCTCACCTAGGATTGTCGTCAGAGGTTGAAACTCACATTGTCTGGAAATATCCCACTGAATCAACAGCCATTTATTTATCATAAAAATGCTCAAGGTGATGAAGGACTATGCCTACACACACAGTGAGTACGATTGTAAAAAACACAGTGGATTTTTTTAATGACTAACTTTAAAAACACGTATCTGCTTTTTTAAAGTAAAAATACTTATCTGCTTTTTTAATCTCACCTAGATCTAGGGAAAATAATGTGCAAAAAAGAGTTTAAAGTTAGGTACTGAATTCTGAATTTGACCTCTTGGGACTTTGACTTTTTCGTATGCTCTCCCCGCTGACTTCATTCTTCACTTAATCTAGTGTCTGTCTTTACTTCAATGTGAGCTCCTTGCCTTTGAAAGCATATCTCACTTTCTTAATATTCTTATACCTTGCTTGTTGTGGGCTACTGATGTCATAGAATAGTTTTGAGATGGAGTTTGAAAAATAGTAAAACTGAAGTGTGCAGTGACACAGGCAAAGGGTAGGTCAGACCATTTCTGTACTTGCTACTTATATTCCTCAGAAGGTGTCAGGGTTTCCTGTTAACAAAATACATTTACACTGAGTTCTGATTCAAATGATGTTAATTGGTGTTTCACAGGGTAAGACCGTTACCCCATAAAACAAAAACTAGTTTGAGTTTGTTTGGACTCACACACACACACACACACACACACACACACACACACACACACACACACACACACACAAGTATGTGATTGTCCAGGAACCCAAAGATCTGCAAGTAACATTAGGAGTTTCTGGAACCAGTTGATGGGATCCCCACTTTGTCTCTGCTTCTTTTTATCTATCTTCTTCTCCTCTTCTCTCTGTGTCCAGCCTTCCTTTCCCCTTAACCATGCCATTGAAAATCTGACAATCCCACCACTCTAGAATTTCTGTAATGCCTTATTAGTAGTATTCTTCCAGGCTGTATAAGTCTGGTCATTTCTGAGTGGCAGCTATGGCTGAGCTTTCCTCCAGCAGTCTCTTGACAACAGGAAAGGATCCCAAAGCCTTTGAAAGGCAGTGAAGAGAGGGGAGGTTCTTAACTTGGGAAAAACTCTTGCTCACATTATTTCTATACAGTGGCAGCTGTTGGAGGCAGGAGATAACCTGGAAAACTAAGAAACTAGTGTTTAAGAGACCCCTGATTCAAAAGTTGGGTTTGCCTTTATGTCTAGCTCCATTCTCTGGACAAAGTAATCTTAACAGGTATAGGTATAAGTACCCAAGAATGGTTATAACTCATTTTTGGCAAATGGCTATTATCAAGAATTTAATTGTTTTTACTCCCTCTCTTTCTATTTTATCAGTAGGGAATGTTGGAAGTGCATAAGGAGCAGAAGGTGGTGAAACAGCTTCCAAATGTTGTCTTTAAGCACATACTTCTAAATGTGAGCATTGCCCTTGTATCTGAGCTGTGCATCTCAACAAATTCCTTAGTTCCATTATGTAAACATGGCTGTCAGAAGCCTATTCTTGGGATTGAGTGTATGTCAGTGTAGTGTGTTTGTGGGGGTAGTTCTGAGAGATCCCCATAGACAAGCCAAAGGGAATCAATTGAGGGCTCTATTTAAAAATGCTTCTACATAAGAGTGCATGGGGAATTCATGGTTAAGCAGGCTTCTTTGCTATGACATATTTCTGAGCTACAAATATACTTCTGTTCAATGTGAAACTCAAAAATGTCAAAGAACGAATGTCAGTATGTCCTCTTCTCCAAATTTACTTGATGAATAAACCTTTTGTTTTAGGTGTAACTAATGGGTTCCAGGACACAATTTGGCAAGCATTTTAGGGGTTTGCATTTGTGATTTTCCTGCATGTATATATGAAAAATATTTAGTGAATGTAATCACCTTCTAAGCTTTCTTCACTGTAGCTTTGGCTGAAACATTTGGCAGTGCACTCATCTGCTAATATTCAGCTGCCCTTCATACTACCCCCTGCAGCGAGGCACAGCTCTCTGAGCCTGGCAATCATTCCAAAGCAAGGTGATCGTTTCTTCATCAATGTCCTCTTTTAATAAGTGTTTACTCTCCAAGCCAAGACACAGTGCACACATTTGTTTAACTTCATTCTGCTTAACACTCCATCTATGACCCCCAAAATGGGAACACGCTCAGCTATCCTGTGCCTCACACAGACCTAGAATGAGTCCACATAACGAATTAGGCAAATTCAAGCCTCGTTACCTAGGTCCTCCTTGGGCTGGAGCACCCCAGAGAAAGAGAAATGGCAGCCTCATCTTACTGGAGCTTCTTGTTTTATTTTCAGGCATGTTAGCATTGAAATACCTCCTCTTGATATGCAGATTTCTTTATACTCCGATGACTATCAAATACTGCGTCTCATGAAGCTGAATCATTTCTTAAACTCTGAGTACCTCCTACTCTCATAGGAATGATTCCATCCAGCCTCCTCATTATGGGCCTTATTTATACGTGCTCTGACAATATTGCCGATTTCTTTTTTAATGAGTTTAAATAGACATCTCCAGATGAAGTACTTGCCTTAGCAATACATATGCCGATGAGCCTCCCACACACCTTAAAATTCATGCAGTTTTCCATGTGTGGGCATCTGAAATTGAAGCATTCTGCCTGTTCTTTTCTTGAAAGCATCTTCATTAGCTTACCATCTCAATGGCCTCTTCACTCAACTTTCATCACAACACAATGATTGCAGCATATAATTTGATTGACACATTTGCCTGTTGAGATGTTTCCATGGCCACTTTCCAGACTGCTTTCTCACCCTCCAGTTGCACCCATGTTAGGCCTTCTTCCATCCTGCTGCCTTGTGTGTCTGATCATATGCAAAGTCCCTTGCTTTTCACCTCCATACATGCTTCTAGCAGTGCTCTTTCCTGATCCTCCCCTGGGCTAAGGTAGCCCGTTGAAATCATTTCCATGATCTTACACCACTTGGAATATATATGTACCTTCTAGACCCTTCACTAGTCAAATCCAGTCCAGTGACCTGCACCTTCTTCAGATACATTTTGCAAGGCCACAGAGATGGCTTGGAGTTGGAGAAGGCTTTGTTGGCTGTGAGTCCATATTTAGAATGGATGGGTCTCACGTAAAACTTCCATTTTCATTAGAGATTTATTAATAGTTATAATATAAGCACAGACTTTAAATGAAGAAAATTCATCCAAACCCTGTCCAAATTAAAGTCATTGGATGATGGAAATTTTAGAAATTTAGAAATATTCCTTATGAATTTGGGGTTATTCAGAATTCAAGCAATACTAAAAAGTTACCTCTCAGATTAAAATGGTCAGAGAGATGGTTGACATAACATTTTGAATGGTTAGCAGGAACCAACACATAATTAAAATAACTACTGCCCAAAATGATCTAATCCATAACTTGAATAAAGTTATTGCTGCTTTTTCTTTTTTTGATTACTGAAGTAATTATATATGTATGAATTTGACACAGAAACACACACACACACACACACACACACACACACACACACACACACAAGCATGGTGCTGCATTCTTCAAGCACGGATAGTTTCCACTTCTTAAGTGTGATACCCAGACATGTATTGTTGAAGTAACCACATCCTCTACTTGTTGGCAGAGGCTGTCATTGGGGAAAAGCAGAACATAACACATATTCTTAGACTTCTTCTCAGCCTGGAAAGAACAGGTACAGGAAAGTGAACAGGAACCAAATCAGTAAAGAGAATTAGTCATTGACTTAATATAAATGTCTACTCTACAGTCAGGGGTTTCCATTTCAGACATATGGGAACCTGAGACCAACTCAAGAAAAGTTAGATTGAAAAGGAAGTCAGTTGCTAAAAAGGTGGAAAAATGCAGAGGGATTTGAGAGAAGAAGGCATGTCTGATTAGATCAATGGCTATTGAAAAGACTTTGATATGAGATATCTCAGAGATATTTGGTGAGGTAGCATAAATCTAGAAGCTGGTTTAAGGAACTCCTTGACAGGATACATAAGACAAGAACATCCCTGCAAGCGTGACCGTTGTGGTGTTTCCACAGAGGTCAATCTTTCATGGGTCACCTCTGGTTCATTATGTAGCCATTCTCTTCAGAACTCAATAGCTTCAAATTCTAATTATGAAATCATTTGGGCCTTTAAAAGTACTGTTATTTTGATTAAATGTGGAAAAAATAATTATTTCTACTTTCAGCTAGTTATATCCCATCTGGGATTTGAATCTGTCCCCTCTTGAGAAATTCATAACTTTACCCCTGGAGCAGGCAAATTTCACTATTCCTCATTTAAACTGGTAAGATTTCCACTAATCACCACTGAAATTGAAAAGAGACTCAACTGTGGCATCTAAGAACCCTGAATATATGTAAATTCTACTGAACCTATGGATTTTTTTTTAAAAGTGTGATGGAAACTTGTTTACAGAAGTATTGAGATGCATTCTTGGGTATCTTCAACCAACCACCAGCCAGTGTTGAGGAATCTGCACTAGATCTTCATATATACCTAACTTTAGTACTATAATATCTGATTAACAAGTGATCAGGCTAATTAAAACTGACAGAATCCTTAACTTTTTTTATTTTTTGTAGCAATGGAGTCTTGCTATTCCCAGGTTGGTCTCAAACTCTTAGCTTCAAGTGATTCTCCAGCTTAGCCTCCTAAAGCATTGAGATTTCATATGTAAATTACCATACCTGATCGGGATCCTTAACTTATTATCTATGCATCCAGTCCCCAAGTTGGATCCTTAGCTAATCTAATCCTTAGTTGTTGCTTTTAATGAATAAAAGAGAAAAATTTATAAAGTGTGTTATCCTCTAATAATTATCAGAGTTGGAAAAAAAATTGTTAGCATTTGAGATTGCTAAGTAAATTTAGATATAATGGAAAAGCATGAGAATCATAAAATAAAGTCACTGGAAGGGCTATACTCTTCATTTAGGAGTAGCAGAGGCTCCTCAATTAGGTTAGGCAGTGGATCTGACAGAAATGAAACCAGGTCCTCTAATTGTCCATCCAGTGCTTCATCTCCTGTCATGCTACCATCTAGTCCCAGTAGAAGAGCTCTTCCTCCTAACATGTCCAACATAAAAGGAGAATTCCCCTACAGCTTACTTATGCTGTGTTCAGAAGCTACCCCCTTAAAGAGAGTAATGATCTATGAGTCAAAGAGAAGGCTATCCACATTTCACTGCTAAGCAACTTGGTGATTTAATTAAAATTCTGTTACATAATTTCTTCATAGAAAAAGGTAGCCTTGTTTACAGGGCTCTGTGAGGACATAATCAGATGTTTAGGAAACATCTATCCCAGTGCCTGACTCAAAGATATCCTTCAGTGCATATGTATCCCTGCCTCCACCCAAAAGTAGTCTACTTAAAGGGCAAATATCTCATCCGCTGTAGCACTTTTCAGAGAGATAAAATATTCTAACTAGCAGATTATATATGTATATAAACACAGACCTTAAACTACTATGTTGGAGGGAAAGAAAAGATGTGTTTATTTGGATAAAAATACAAGGTCATCTTGGAAAACAGCCTTAACTGTGCTGTATTTCCCTCTTGATTAAGATTTCGCTATTGTTGGATTTTAAGTTTGCTTGACTTCCAGGAATAAGACAGTTTGGCATAAATTTTATTTTTATAATGAGAGAGATTCTGCCTGGCACACAGACACAGGCTCTGAATTTTTAAAAGTTGTTACAGCAAATGTTTCACCTATAAAAGATAACTTGAAATTCTCTAGCCTATTACCTTAACACTAGAAACACAAATTAATGAACTTGGGTTGGATACAAGAAGGATTTCTTACACTACTTTACGTGCATTCAATCGTCATTTTTCCTGTCGACTAATTAGTGGAAATGTCATAGGTACCAATGCTACTGTTACTTTTAATAAATGTCCTAGGAGACAATCTGACAGAGAAAGGCAGATCAACTTCAAACTCTTTGAAAAATACAATGAGTTTATGACCATAAATTTTGCTTTGACGTTTTTAGTATGTCTCAAATGACTCATGCTTTTTAGGTCAACATCAAATTTTAATTGTTGGGCATATTTCAGGCTGTGCCCCCGTGTCAATGTGAGATCACTAGATTAACCCCAGAGACAAAAAGATTTTGCATGAGGCTACGGGGTTCATCATGTCTATTGTCTCTGCTTCAAAGATTCCTTGGTATATTGCCCAATTGGTAATCTTGTGTCAGATTCTACTCACTACCAATGGGAACGTAAAATAAGGAATTTAGAAGAATCATGACTCTCAGAGATTCATTCCTCACTGGAAGGTTGGGGAAACTGAGACAGAAAAGAGTAAACATTTTGCCTGAGGTTGCAGTTATTTAGAGGTAGATGGATTTACACTTCAGTTCTTGCTCTCCCAAGGTTATTTGCATATGAAGAACTAACCAGCTTATGCGGTTGGGTCTTCTCAGTCCGTTGGGTGTGTTCTTCTTCCTTTGTAAGCATTGTTCAGACAAAATGTGAATTCATTTATTACCCTGCACTCTCTCCCTACTCTTCCACTCCTTTTGCTTCAAACATCTTCTCAAGGCAAACAAGTCCTCTTGTTTCTGGCCATGAATTCAGCAGAATCTCTTTCAGGCTGGACATACCACTAGAACGCTTCACAGTCCAGCTATCACACATTTCATCAGTTTCCTTGATGACTTGTACTGTTTTAGCTTCTACAACTTTGCTCTGTGCCTTTACTCTGGTAAGTTTTTTTCTCCATACTCTTGTTGAAGTCCACCTAAACCTCTGTACGGGTAAAATTTAGCTTTTTAAAGAAAGACTTCTCAGATGTTCTTGGTTCTAGCATTCCTTCCCCCTGTCCCATACTTGAGTATATTGTACTGCTGTTTTTTTTTGTTTTTTTTTTTTTTTTGAGTTGGAGTCTTATTCCGTAACCCAGGCTGGAGTACAGTGGCAAGCTCATGGCCACCCCAGCACTGACCTGCCGGGCTCTGGAGATCCTTCTGCCTCAGCCTTCTAAATAGCTGGAACTACAGGTGTGTGCTACCATGTCTGGCTAATTTTTTTATTTATTGTGGGACGAGGTCTCACCATGTTGCCCAGGTTGATCTCGAGCCCGCTGTCTCAGGCAATCCTCTCACCTTGGCCTCCCAAAGTGCTGGGATTACAGGTTTGAGCCACCATGCCCAGTCCCTATCCTGCTCTTATAGCAGCTTCTTTCTCTATTAAATCTGAGGTGCAGAGCCCTTGAATGGAGAATGGTCAAACTTCTGCACTTGCTTGGCATCACAGACAAATATAAGCAACTGGTTGGCTGAAATATTTTCTCTGGATTATAGGGGATCTTAGGAAAAATGTTTTCTCAGAGTTATGTAAAACTTAGTTAAAAAAAAAAATGAGGTATTAGCCAAAAGTCCATTCACGCCTGAAGTATTTTCTGAGAAATACTATTTCTGACATTGATTGTTAACTTAAAACAAATCAAAGTTATTTCACTGCTTATAGAATGTAAGTTAACTTGACCACTGATATTGACTCAGTTCTCTTTTCTGATTAAATTGTTTTGAACTAACTCGTATATAAACCTTAGAAAATCAGTTAGTACAAAAAGTCTTTGTTACTATTGATTTGTCAGAGAACTGTTCTGTAAATTATTAGTAATCGAATTACAGGTGCACACCACCATACGCGGCTAATTTTTTTATTTATTGTAGAGATGCGGTCTCACCAAGTTGCCCAGGTTGGTCTCAAACCCCTGGACTCAGGCAATCCTCTCACTTCAGCCTCCCAAAATGCTGGGATTACGTGCTAGGCCTTATTTAACATGACTTTTAAAGGACAATTATTTCTTGTTGAATTTTAAAGTTATTTTATACTATGATAAGTATCTGAAAATGGTTTGTGAGCAATTCAACCAAAATTACTTCCTTTATAACGTCACAAACCAGTAAATCTCAGGATTATCGGAGTTTGACATTAAACAAGCCCTTCTTATTTCTACAAAAATATGTGTCCTAATGAAGTCACTTGTAATTTAGATAACTTTGAGGCATGACACTCAATAACTACAAAGGCTCTGACATTCTACCCTACTTGCAAGGTTACAACTTAGTCTGCCAGTTTCATAAATGCTGGCAGTTGGCATAAGACTTCGACATCATAGACAAAAACAATTTATTACTTGTGGTGGTAAAGTAGACAGAATATCAATATTTTTACCAGTTTCCCAGTTGAGAAGATGACCAACTTACACTCTTGTGCAGTGAGGTGTGTTATGTGAGAAGAACTCCAAGTTCAGAAAACCCAAACCTTTTATAATGGGCAATCGGCCTGCTTAAATTTTGCACTTGAAAGAAACATTATCTTTCTTATACTGGATAATAAATAAATATGCTCTTTGCTGAAGGTAGACAAGATTTTTATATTCCAAAGCTATTCCCTATATACATACAATTTAAAAGATAATCTAGAAAAACTGCAATCGGTTTCTCTGTTTACAAGATGCAGAAACACAAAAGCCTGTGGCAAATTATGTCCCAATAGGTACATATAAAGATATTTAAAAATTGAAATTGACTTTTTAAATTAGAGTCACTCACTTTTAGTTAAGAAATATAATTGTGTTGGTGAGGAAAAATACTTCAGTGAAGAGAAAAATTTTACACTATTTTGAGAAAAATAACGGTTATGAAGACACACTTGCCCTTTTTTGCTTTAACTGGCAAAGAGGAATACCCGACATGTATTATTTCACGACACATTCCAAAATGGGACCACTCGCGTCTCTGAATTCCAGAGTCAAGGAAACAAAACGAGTTGAAACAAACCTTACTGTTCTGCATTCCAGACTACTTCCCTGGGAGATGGAAATGTTTTGAGGCATTCTGGAAAAGAACATTTAACCTCCTCACTTACCCTTCCTTCTACCTACCCTACCGTTTTTCCATCTTCTTTCCTCACAGGCCCAGTCGTCTCTACAAACACATACAGGCTACCATAAATGTGACTGTCTTATGTTAAGCTCTATAGCTTTTTTGGGTGGTGTATCCAGTCAACAATATATCCAGATAATTTGCCAATAACTATCGATCCACCACATACCTTTTTACAACTACATGAGATTCTGCTATGCAGATACATTTAAAATTTAATCAATCTCCCACTGATAAGGAAAGTTGAAAATGTTTCTACTCTTGTGTTATCATAAATAATTCTATCATGAATATCTTTCAATGTTTTTCTACATTTCTATAATTTCTATCAAACTTAACAGTGACATTTAAATTCAACAATAAACATAAATTATTGTGGGTAGCAATACTTATCCAAATACAACAAATGAGTCAAAGCAATTTATTTTTTAAAGAGTTCAATGTTAATCATTTTCTGGTGACAAATATACAATGCTGTGGTTTGCATATGTAGGGTTTTTTTTTTTAAAACTTTATCCTAAGATGATTTCTTTCTAAATATAATTTTTTTCTCAAAAGGGAATATAATAGGAAGAGAAAATTGAACCAAATTTACCATTTCCAACATTCAGAACTTTAAAAGTCAGATTTTAACTACTTGAGTCACTTTTTTTTTTGCACTGGATTAAAAAATAAACAAAAATGAGACAAGAGGCTTCAATGGAGATACAAATATGATGTCTTTTAGACTCTACAAATCTTTAGCTTAGAGCTTTCCTTACCCATACTTGTTACATCTATAATTCTTATTCACCACAGATAAACTTAATTCAAAGTGATGTTTTAGTAACCAACAAAATTTCACAGGAAAAACAAACCCCTCTTGACCAATAATTCTTGGTACCAGTAACTTAAGGAAGAATTAAAGAAACGATACGATGAAAATGAATCTTTTGAAAATACATTGAATAACAACAAAAAGGAGGCCTTGACAATTGGTTAACTGAAAAACCAGGCACTCGAATACATAATATAACTTCTAGGAAGGCACAGAACTTGATTCTTACCTATGTTACTCTGAGAAAGAAAACTCTGTCACATCACGACTCATCAAGTACAATTTAAATAACTTATTGTTTTACAAACAGACACATGGCTCAGATTAGAATTGTCCCAGGTAAATACTAGTATCTGGAAAGGTCATTCAAAATATGCTCGAAACCAGAGGGACAATAAGCAAGCCTTGTAGGGATATAGGCAGGTGGCAGATACCCAGAGGAATCCAGTTGCAGCAAGACCTCTCATTCTGGCTGGGAAAATTGTGGGGCAGCTTTTCTTACCCTCCACGAGAGCCCTACTCACTAAGTCAACTCCCTGCTCTGCAGCGAGGAAATGACCAAGGCTGTTGCTGCCCCATGTCCTTCTGGGAACAGTTTGATGAAGCAATCCAGAGGGACTTCTTATAGAAATCTATAGAGCTGTTTTGTACAGCGAAAATTATTTCTCCATAGTGATTTGTGTCTTATGATGTGTTTTGTGGTCTTGTGTTGTCAAATTCTATCTATCTGAACATGCCTGTAAGTTGTTAAACTGTGTGGGTATGTGAATGAAGGTGCCCATGAGAAGTTGGGCATCTCTGACACAAACGAAATTATAAAATGTCTAGACAAAAGGAGAGGATAATTGGAAAAAACATCCCAGTCTCATTATGTTAACCTAATCACACACTCTGCAGGTGGCAGTAGACGGCCAGCCTTGCTGCCAGACTTTATTGGGTGCAGTTTCCTCAGCTTCCCCAGTTACATGCTAGAAGCCTCAGCTTTTTCAGTCAACAGAATGCCTGTAAGAACACACCCATCATTTCCAGCCTCTTCTAAGTGATAGAATCTTTCTAAAATGTTATTATATTTTTATTACTTATAACCAATTTAATAAATCTTTGGACTATCTAGTGTACAAATAAGTGCCTAAAAGACAAAGATTTTCCTAAAATAAATAAATAAATAAGTAAATAAATAAACAGGCTGGCCGTCTTCTTCCTACTCACAATAATTTTCTTGGGTCTCTCATATCACTGACTGACAAATGTTCTCTCACTCATTCTTCATGTTCATCTTTCTATTCCTTATCCTCAACCAGTTCCTAAAAAGTCTGTCCCTGCCAAAAATCTCTTCCAAATTTTCTCCCTCCCCATTCTCTAACAGGCTCACCACTCCCATCACATTATTACATTTGCCTCACTAGTCATTCAATGGGAAAGATGTACCTTACAGCCTATTTCAGGGTCTGATCCACTTATCCCTTATTGCCTGACCAGAGTACCATTGAGGTCGTTTTGTTAGCAGTTAGTGTTAAATTCACTTGTTACCATCTCTGGGGTCTTTTACAGGGAAGCCACCTGTGCAACATTTTCTCCCCAATGAAATTCGTTTTCTTTATCCAATATGAAATATTTTCATTGTAAACAGGGCATTCTACCCTACCAAGACACCCAAAAGGCCTTTAAAGCAGTTTTTTTTTAAAGCCTACTTTGAAAAACATTGGTCTAGAGGGTTTATGACCCCTTTTACACTTTACCAGTCAGAAATTTTGGCAGACTTCCCATTAACTTATAGAGCCCAGGGCAAGTAAAGTCTTGGAGTTGCCTTGATCTAACTACTGAAGGATTTCAATTTGTGCCCAATTAAAATGAATAGTGTTAAAGCCTGGCTCTCAGCTGTACCAGAGTTGTAGTAGAACAGCCAGAAGTCTGCCAAAAACCCCCTCAGAGGGGAGCGTGGGAAGCCATGTGTGAATGTAACTCTCTGTTCCTAGGTAGGATTATGCATAGTAACCATGTTTGTATTTTGAAAATTGAATTGGATAATGGCAACCGTCCTTGTAGAAAGTGTAGATTATAAAATTGAACTTCCATTTCCATTTTGAGGTAACTGAGGCAAGAGTAGATGTAATTTACCTAGCTAAGCTTGAGTTGACTGAGTTAAGTTACCTGAAGGAAAAGAACCAGGATCCTGTTTTGAAAAGATTTCCAACGAACAAAATCTTTCCATCTTTCTCTCTGTGTGCTGGCACTACCCTATATAAACAATTAACCCAACTTCTGTTCATTCATTAAATTTCTAGTAACACATGCAAGATTTGGTGACACATTTGTGGCATTAAAATATGTCCACCAAAGTATGCTTTAGCACTACAGTATAGGTGTTCAACAAATGTTTCCAAAATAAGCAAAATCTCAGGTGCAGTACTACTGGATGTAATTGGTCCTCCCTCAGAGATACGTGCAGGCCAGCTTACATCATGCATAGCTCCTTCATCTAACCATTCTTTACATGGTCTTGTACAAGACTACTGTACTGAAAGATTTTTATTCTCTTCTAAGGCTCTGGTGAAGAGTTATTCTTCCTTCCCTGTCTCAAATCTCCTACTGGTCTGGAACATTATTTATTAATTTAATCAATAAATGTTCACCATAGGTATATTATGTGCTGGGTTCTGAAGACAAATGATGAACAATATTGAAACTGTCTCTGCACTCACGCAGCATATAGTCTTATGCATACCAACTGTCAATGACTGAGCCTCTGGCAGGCGTGTCATTGAATGCTATGTTTGCATGTGTTACGCCAGACGCTGATGGGTCTTCATCCTCATTTTATAGATGGAAAAACTGGGCTTAAATGACCTTCCTAAGATTTCACAGCTATTAAGTGTCTCAGTCTTGTTTTAAAAATCTCTTCTGTCTGTCTCAGTAACTGTTTTTCAACACCGAAGAATATACGAAAAAGCATAACTACTTTAGTTACTACTCATAACCGCTTGGCTTTAGTAGGTCATTTACATCTCTGGAATCCTAGGTATGTGTTTTATTTTATACAGTAAAAGTCACTACATTTTTGAAAAGTAGACTTTTGTTCCCAACAGTTCCTTTCCTATTGTTTCCTCTCTACCACTGGACCCAAACAAAAGAGGTGATATTTTTCCATCAAGAGAAAACATATTTCCTGGTTTAACTGAAAATATAGTGTCATGATGCAGCTTTAAAGTAAAATACTGTTATTTTTATAGCATTGCACTTTTGTCATTTGGAACTTGCATGATGTTTAATATTACATTACCTCTAAACAAAGAAACAGCCATAATTAATACAGAGTAAGTATTGTCTGAGATTAAATTTTTGAAAGCAAATAATATTTATCAGAATTCAGATTTAATTTTGAATATATCTTTATATCACTAAACACCACTTTCTTCAGTATTTGGCCAAGTTTCTTTTCTCATTTAGTTTAGGAATATACTTTTCACCTGTCTTATTTTGTTGGTGAGAGTTGTTTCTTACAAAAAAGAAAAAATGAACAAAATTGAAAACAACCTTAATCAGACTAAGAAAAAAAAAGAGAAAATTTAAATAAATAAAACCAGAAATGAAAAAGAAGACATTAAACTGATACCACAAAAATACAAAAATTATAAGAGATTATTAGGAACAATTATTCACTGATAAATTGGATGACCTAGAAAAAAATGTATAAATTCCTGAACACATACAACCCTTCAAGATCGAATAATGAATAGGTATAATATCTGAACAGACCAATCACAAGTAATGATATTGAATTGTCAGTAAAAGGTTTCCCATCAAAGAAAAGTTCTAAACCAGGTGGCTTCACTGCTAAATTCCACCAAATGTTTAAAGAACTAATAATAATTCTACTCACACTATTCCAAAAAAATTGAACATAGGGAAATACAGTACTTCTGAGTTCATCCTATGAGGCTAACATTACCCTGTTACAAAACCAGACAGAAACACAACAATAAAAGAAAATAAGAAGTCAATATCCCTGATGTACATAGATGCAATAATCTTCAGCAAATACTGACCAACAGAATCCAACAGCACATTAAAAATATCATTTGCCATGAACAAGTGGGATTTATTCCAAGAACACAAGTATGGTTCAATATATGCAAATCAATAAATATATTACATTAACAGGGTGATTTATGCAAATCAATAAATATAATATATTACATTAACAGGGTGATTTTATTTTAGATTATGACTTCCTGGAGGATCCACGGTTTCCTTTGTAGTGTCAAGTCCGGCAATGTATTCTATGGAATTAATAAGTGATATATTCTACTGATGATTCAGTAATGATGGTGATTGTCATTGTTAATCCACGTGTCAACTTGACTGGGCCATTGAGTATCCAGATATTTGGTCAAACATTATCCTGGGTGTTTCTGTGAGGGTGTTTTTTTTGGTTTTTTTTAATGGAATTAGCATTTAAATCAATAGACTGAGTAAAGCAGATCACCCTCCCTTGTATGGTTGGACCTCATCAAATCAGTAGAAGGCCTACATAGAAGAAAAAGGCTCACCAGTCCCTCAGCATGGTAAAATACCTCCTGCCTAACTGTCTTCACTCTGGGACATCTTTTTTTTTTCTTGCCTTCCTATTCAAACTGAAACATGGGCTCATTTTTGTTCGTGAGCCTGCTCATCCTCAGATGGGAACTACATCACATTAGGCTTCCTGGGTGTCCAGCTTGCTTACTCACCCTGCCGATCTTGGGACTTGTTATCCTCCATAATTGCTGGAACCAATTCCTTACAATAAATCTCTGAAGAAAGAAGAAAGGAAGGAAGAAAGGAAGGAAAAAGGAAGGAAGGGAGGGAGGAGATGGATAAATGATAGAGATATCTTCTGTCTGAAATTATATTGTCTTGGTGTTGTTGCTTTTGCTTATAGCTCTTATCCGTTTTGAAATTAAAATATGTGTGAGATGGATTATAAATGCAAACTGTTACCACTCACTCATGTCTTTGTATAAGCAATTTTTAGATTATTTTAGCAACTTTAGATAGGAAGGAGAAAATATGAGGAAGTGAATTGCTTGGAGGATTGTATAAAGCCATGGGAGGTGAATAGAACTCAGATCTAGAGCTGAGACTACCTCATTCTTGTACATAGAAAGCACTGAATGTTTGTCCAATGAATGAAAAAAAGAAAACTTCAGTGATTTATAATTTTGTCTGTAGTGGATTCTAGTAACGATAAATCATTCACTTTATTCTTCTCTGTCAAAGACAAACCTTCAATTAAAAGAAAGTAATAGTGTAATATCTTTGTGGAAGAATAAAAGTTTCAAGTTCTGTCTTAAATTTTTTCTTATAATGTGACAATGTTTTTAAGAAGCCAAAGAGAAAAGACATTTAAAAAATAAGAAAGTAGGGTATACAGTTTTTTTAAAAAGTGACAGAACAAGTAAAATTCTAGGCCAAATTTTCAAAGAAATTGACATGTATACATAAGACAGACTTACATACACAAGACAATGATAACGTTAATTAATTTAAGAGGCTCTTGATTTAAGAAATAAGAAGCAGGACAAAGCAGAGATGTTATAAGAAATCTAATACAAAATTAACTGACTGAGGATAAAAGTGTGGAAAGAATTCTCAGCAACATTTGGGTTATGAATTCATTATTTATAAAGACTTGGAGCCATGTGACCAAGATTATAAGAAACAAAGGGTTAAGATTTCAAATAAGCTGGGCTCGGTGGCTCAGCCTGTAATCCTGCGCCTTTGGGAGGCTGAGGTGAGTGGATTGCCTGAGCCCGCGGGTTCGAGACCCGCCTGGGCAGGCAAGACCTCATCTCTACTATAGAATAAAAAAATTAGCCGGGCGTGGTAGTGCGCACCTATAATTCCGGCTACTCGTAAGGCTGAGGCAAAGGGATCACCAGAGCCCAGCAGGTCGAGGCTGCAGTGGCCAGGAGCGGCTACTGCACTCCGGTCTGGGCGACAGAGTGAGACTCCAACTCAAAAAAAAAAAAAAAAAAGATTTCAAATAAACAATGAAAATTTTCTCTTATATGAAAAAGGAGAGAAGTTTTATTTTTAACATAAAATCTTCAACAGAAGAACTGATAAATTATAAGACAATCTAAAAAAAAATCCTAACTCTTTTCCAAGAGCAAAGAATCAGTTAACTAGCTCTGTGTTCTCAAAGCACTTTTCCAACACTGAGGCAGCAGTTACTCATGGCTTTTCAGTTGGTTGTCTTCAATTGATCATGCTGAATTGATGTGAAGAGTACCTCCAGGGAAGGGACAATATGATAGTTGCCAATTTGCTCCTAGTCTTAAGAGCAGTGCTTTGTCCATAATAGAGACTCAATGTTGAACTGAATAAAAGAGAGGAAATAGAAATGGAAGCTGCGGAGAAGAAAACGAAATTACTCTTCCCCTTTCTTCAGATTCAAGCCCTCATGCCTTATCCTCTACACCTGAAACTGGTGGCTAAGCCAGGTATGTTAGATGCATTTATTTTTGGTTGGGAGACAGGAGGCCTTGCAGAGTTCTTTAATCTGGCTGTCATGAGGATATCTTGCTTTGTGTGTTATTAAGAAAACAATTTCAATTGAAATTGACTGTAGTAATAAAAACACTAGACTGGGGTTATGCAACCTGGGGTCTATTCTGGATTCTAGTGAATTTTCTGCTACAACTCATCTCATTTTCTTAGACATGACAAACATTTCATATTCCATCTGTAAACTTGAACTTACGTCAGAGTGCTTTAGGTTTCCTCTAATGTTTTAAATCAATAATTATTTATTGAATGTCTGTATTAGTCAGTTAGGGCTGCTATAACAAAATAAGCTGGGTAATTCTAAACAACAGAAATGTAAGGCTCACAGTTCTGAGGCTGGGAAGTCCAAGATCAATGCATCAGCAGATTCAGTGTCGGGTGAGAGCTTGCTTCCCCAGGGCTGGCATGTTATTGCTACATCCTTACATGGCAGAAAGGCCAAGGAATCTCTCTCAAGCCTCTTTTGTAAGGGAACTAATTTTATTAATGAGAATGGAGTTTCATCAAGTAACAATTTAAACACTTCCAAAAAGTCCCTCTTCTTAACACTATCACATTGGTTACTAGCTTCTATCATAGGAATTTTGAAAGACACCAACATTCAGACCATAGTAGAGCTTATAATATGACAAGCTATATGTTGGACACTGAGGGAACCGCTGTCATATGTCATAGCTACTAGTTATATAAAACCAATCCCTTTTTGGATAGAATAGTCTTGTAATGATGTCAGGCATTAACAAGTCACAATCAAAATTATAATTCTGACAATACCTTTTCATTATATGCCTTTCTTTGCTGTTTTAAATTTTTATCATGTGTATACTCTACTTTCACACGTACTACATTCAGTTTTTAAAATAGGCATCTGTAAATTATCAAACTTGCAAGCTTAAATTGTTTCTCACTTACTCCTTAGTGCAGGTTAAGCTCTTGGGAAGAAAGAGAAAAGTGGATTTAGCTCCTAAATTAAGTTCTGTGAACTTTAAACTGTGAAAACACTGTTTTCAGTGGTTAATGGATTAATCAAGCTTAACATCTGGGAAGAGAAACTTCAGGAAACTCATTTAAATATTCATGTCACTTCATGTCATTGGTGTGAGGCGTTGCAGACATGGCCTTAGCTTTGTTCCTGGCGCCTGTCGGCTTTCACACATGAAAGATAACTATCCAATCAGCACAGTTAGGAGGATGACAGTCAATTTTGTTGTCTAAAACCAACCTAAAGAATCTATATTATACCATTACTCCTGTCCTATTTAGCTAATGTACAAAAATGATGGCATGAATTTACCCTAGGCTTACAATTCAAGGTTGTTAGTTGTTTTTATTTTTTCTTGTAACCCTACAGATTTCAAGAACATATCTACAGTGTCCTCTTTAGAATGCATAGCACCTTTTTTCCCTTCGCTCTTCTTAAGTTCCAAAATACTAAGAAGTTTTTTGAAAGTTTCCTTTTATTTCTAGTTTCTTTGTAGCTGGATTTTGAAGAATGTTATTATAGATTTAATATATACCTTATTCAAGTGCGGCTAATTACAAAGGTTCATCTCACCTAAACTTTACTAAAAAAAGAAAGGCAGCTAACTAAAGTCTAAGATAATTCTAACAGTAATAAGCTACAATTCCCAGAGTTTTTTGATTCCCTGGGATATAGTATTTCCTTATGGCTCCTGCCTGAACTCCTCTGCTATAATAAAGAATTCCATGCATACTCAGATAAATCCCAGCATGGTTATATATTAGGCTGACTTTCATGAGTCAGGAACATATGTGTTTGTTTTCCATTATCTGGGGGAAAAAATATCATTCCATTGACAGAGACATGTACATAGTTTACTTAAACTCCATGCACTCAAAACAGACTGAACAGTAAATCCAGATCAGTAAGCTGTTATCTCAGAGGAAGTGTAACGCTAATAAACGGAGAACACCCAAATAATCTTTACAGAGAATTGTATTTAAAGATATATTGTTTAGCAGTCGTGATGATTTTTAAATCACCTCATTTTTATTTATTTTTTACAAAAACATTTAAGTGCCTCTAATGCATAATTCCAAATAACACTTATCAAAAGTCGTCAAACCATGCACTAGTAGTCCTCTTACACCTTCCAGCTGCTCTGTGCCTTCAGAGGTGAAAACTCTCCGGGCACAATCTCTCACCTTTCTTCTGCCTTGCTACATTTAGGGAATGAATCATCTTAACTTCTTTTTCAATTAGAAAAATATCCTTCTTCTTTAGCGAGAAAGAGAAGAAGGAAATAAGTGGGCCATAAAGAATCTTTTGTGGGCAGGATGACTGAGGGAAGAAAGTGATATTCACCCAAGCAGAGTATTCTGCAAGAGCCATTCCTGGACATGGCATCCTGTTCTCCCGTTCACAAATGACGATCAAACACTTACCACATTCTCGGAAATATTATGGACCTTAAGTTACAACTATGAGCACAAAAGACGGCATTTCTACTCTGTATTAGCTTTCTATTGCTGCTGTAACAAATCACTGCATACTTAGTAGCTCAAAACAACACAAATTTAATATCATACAGTTCTGTGGGTTAGATGTCTGACATGGGCACCGCTGGGCTAAAATAAAATGCTGGCAGGCTGTGCTCTTTTTTGGAAGATCTAAAGGAGGAATCACTTTGTCTTTTCCAGTTTCTACAGGCTTCCCACATGTTCGGCTCCTGGCTTTTCCCTCCATCTTCACAGCCAGCAACAGTGCCTCTCTCTGGATAGCATAGTCGCATCTCTCACTGACTCTCCTTTTCTGCCTTTCTCTTCTTATAGTGGGCCCATCTGGACAACCTAGAATAATTTTCCCATCTTAAAATCAACTGATTAGCGATCTTGGTCCATCTGCAACCTTGATTTTCCTTTGTCATATACCATAACATGCTTCCAGTTTTCAGGATTAGGATGTGAATATCCTTAGGATGGAGGTGCTATAATGCCCACCACGAATCCCTATTGATTTTACAGTTTAGTGGCAGATCTAAACGAGTAAGTGGACAATCACCAGACAGTGTGCCAAGTGCTGATGAAGGAAGGGCTGGGGTTGCCTAGAGAGACCCCCTAACTTGGAATATCACATTAGGGAAGGCTTTCCAGAGAAAATGACACTAAGGCTGAGATCTGGTGGTTAAGTAGGCAGAGTCAATAGAAGTTGTGGTTGTAGAGGCCAGAGAAAGATAATAATATTCCATACAGAAAGAATATCAAGCTCAGAGTCCCAGAGGACAGAGAGGGGAGAGGGAGAACCACTCAAGTCAGGGACTAAAAGAAGCTGCTTCTGGCTGAGGAATAGATCAGATATGGGGTTGAGAGCACATGAGGCTGAACAAGTCCACAAAAGCAAGATCAGAAATAGATGTGTCAACCTTGCCAAGTGAGACAGGAAGGCAGTTCTTGTCTTACTAGGAATGAAGAGACTGGAGGGTTTTTAGCTAGGGACAGGATGGGAATTGGGTATGCATTTGAGAAAAAATGTTTTCTGTGGAAAAGAAGCCTCATGTCAAGCTAAGTCTAAGGAGAAGTAATGTGGGGAAAGGGAACCAATGTTTACAAGATGTGTTTAGACCCAAGTGGTGCTGATTATTGATAGAAGCAATACCAAGCAAATATCCAGACGCATGTGATGAAGTGAGGAGAATGAATATTTGGAAAATAAACCTTATGAGAAAACCATGTTTAAAAAAAATCTCAGTGGGTCATACTAGAAGCTTATCTAAAATTTAGCCAAAATAATATAAATATATATATATATAGCAAGGAAGTTGTCTAAGTCAGCAATCAGTTTTAATGAACCCAAATCATAATGGGTTCATTCTATGGCCCAGTTGTCCTGTGGTCGGAGGAGGAAAGGAAGAAGGGACCCTTTTTAATAGGACATTATACCAAACTGCATATATAAAATCTATAGTAGAATTAATTTTACAAATTTGTCACAACTTTTAAATGCTTTTAATGGCATATTTTTAGCTCTCTTGAAATTTAATTTCTCCCAGAAATTCTTACAGTGATATTTGGCACTCCTTTTTTTTTTTTTTTTTTTAATCATACATAGCTCTGACCAATAAATCTTTTCATACTTCAGATAGCTAAGTATTACGTTTTCTTCCAGCATTCTGGTCCTAATTTCTTTGACAATTTACTCTGTACTTAAAACAAAATGAAAAGGAAGATTACAATTTAAACCTTTAAAAATTTATGAGAAGCATACAGCTGCTTGGAAAAGTTGAAACCCAAAAAGTTGGGTTTCAAGTTGAGAAAATCAGATAAATCGAGAAAAATGTTTTTGTACCTCTTACTTATACTGTTCAAACCACCTGGGGTTGCCAGCTTGGGTAGAACATCCTTAACAAGCTTTCTAGTGAGAGTTTTGACACTTCCACTTCTGGTCTCTATTGGAAATACCACAAAATAAGCCTTCTGTGCAGGATTTTAGTAATTACTGTGCCAATTCAGAAATTACAAAAAAAAAGAAAAGAAAAGAAAACTTACTTAAAATTTTCAGAAGTTTAAAAGGTTTTTGTTTGAAAGTAATGGTCAAGCCCTAACTATACTTCAAAATCCCTAAGTTAAAGATAACTATATAACTAAGGAAAACTTTTGGCTAAAAGTACCCCAATCTGAACTAAGTTAAGCTTAAACAAGAGGCATTTACTTGTCACTTAGAATATACATCAATAAATCAAGAGGTTGATTCTTCAGGGTTGGGTCAGTCACTCTACAATGTTGATGTTGTCGTTCTTTCTTCTCTATCAATTTCAGCATCTGATGCTTTTTCCTGGGCTGACCATACAATTTGTTGTCTAACCCAGGACACTTTTGAGTTTAGAGAGTGCACATTATTAATAATTATGCTAGGATAGCAAGGGTTTCCTGGGACTGTCCTGGGCAAACCAGTACGTAAAGTTATGTAAGTTTTTTTCTCATGCTGTTGGCTCATGATCTCAAAATAACTCCAAATGTTAGTCCTCACACTATATTCAAATGCAAGAAACAAGGGAAGAAAACATGCCAGTAAGCTTGATTCCCAGGTCTACCCCTTCATCAGAAAGGAATTAATTTCTCAGGCAATCTCATTAGATATCTACTTACATCTCATTGCCATTTGGCTGCAAGAAAAGCTAAGAGAGTGAGTGTGTTCACTAAAGTCAGACTTGTCATGATCAGCTTGTTATTGGGTTATAATAAGCAGATTATATATAATAATACAATATGGTTATTGGGTCTGTAACTCCCCATATAGGCCTCAGTGTCAACATTCATAATTCTTTTTAAAATTTTTATTATTTTATATTTTTCCTCTTTTAATTTTTATTTTAAAATTGTGGGGTACAATTCAGTGCTAGGTATACAAATATTCACCGTGCAAGTACTACACTGTTGGTGGGAGTAAAACCTCTGTGGAAATCAGTGTGGTGATTCCTAAAAGTTCTAAAAGTCTACCTGCCATATGACCCCACAATCCCGCTACTTGGAATATACCTGGAAGAACTCAAATCACTCTTTAAAAAAGATACCTGCACATGTATGATTATGGCAGCATTGTTCACAATAGCAAGAACATGGAACCAACCGTGTTGCACATCAAAAGAGGACTGGATTAAAAAACGTGGTACAAACCATGCTGTCCACCAAAAGAGGACTGGATTTTAAAAATGTGGTACATATACATGATGGAATACTATACAACCATAAAAAAGAACAAAATCATGAATTTCGCAGCAACCTGGATGGAACTAGAGTCTATGATACTGAGTGACCTCTCACAGAAAAAAAGATCTGAGTATCACACGTTCTCATTCATATAGTGGACCTTGATCATCCAACGTATTACCATAAGAAAATGATTGATAGTGGTGGGAAACTATGGTGGGGGGAAGGGAGATGGGATTAATGGTAGTAAACATCTGTCTGGGGACGGGGAGACACCTCTTATCAACAAGGGTGCCTGAATGAAGCATATTTGTATACCTAACCCTTAACTGTACCCCACAATATCATAATAAAAAATATTGATTATAAAAAAAAACGTGGTACATATAAATGTTCATAATTCTAAAACAGGGAGATTGTTAAGACTTGGTCCCTGAACATAATCCGTGTCTCTGGTGCACACCAATATCCAAGTTCCCCTTTTTTCTTCCTGGGTAGACACACAGTTTATATTTTCTACTCCCCTGGCATATAGATGTGGCTATATATTGCAAATCTGGATAAAGAAAAGTGAGCAGACATAATCTGTGGTATTTCTAGGAAAGGCCGTTAAAAATCTCCTAAAAGCAATTCTCCCTTGCTCAGTACATCCACTAACAGCAGGGAAAAGACTGAGAACTCAGAAGAAGAAGCCTTGAGATGGAGAGAGCTTGGGCTCCCAAATAGTTTTGCAGTGTCTGCTGCTGACCTATATTAGGCTGGTGGGCCAGGGACATGGCGAGCCACCAAAATTCTGAGGTTGTTAATATCAGTTAGCCTGTCCCAAATAATATATTCCATTTTAGCAAATTTTATACACGTCACGTTAATTTACTTGTCTAACTAGGATGGAAAGAACAATTTCATTCTTACATTTCTAGCAAATTCCACAGAGCGTGACACAGAGGAGATCCTCACTACATGTTTATAAATGAATGAATGAATGAACACGAAGAAAGAAAAGGAAAACTTCCTAAGAGAATGAAATATGCCTTTCCATCTGGTATCTTAAAAATATGAACCTAAGATATAGTAGACAGTCTTTACTGCATATGGTGCACCCATAGTTAAAGGGAACTCTTGATAATAACACTATAAATCATTTTTAGCTTTTTAAAAATCGCATATATTTATAGTGCACAACATGACGTCTTGAAATATGTAATAATTTTGGATGTCTGTTTTCCGAAATCACCGAGTCCTTCACTGACTGTAACCATGTGGGAAGGAAATGTTTGTCTTCCGTGCAGAGGCCATTTGAACACAAATTAAAATTGTTCTTGTTCACCTGCCTGATCATCAGAGGTCATTTCAGAAGACGGCTCTCACCCATCCCCTCTGCATTGTCAGGGTAAGACGCACATGAGGCCTGAAGCTGCCAAACCCAAGAGTGCCCTCGTTTCTGTGTCCCTAGTCAGTCTTCACTGTAATCTCCCAGACAAAGGCCTGGAGCCTTCTCCAATTTCCCCTCCTTTGGAATTGTTCTTGCAGCCCCCAGGAAAGCAGAGCCCCAGTTTGGCAGGGGACACAGGGCCATGGGGTGTGGTTCGGCCCAACCCTCTGTCGCTGGAAGAGGTCCCTAGTCATGGGGTCACAGGAAGCAACTCACACTAAGTCCTCATTGTGTGGATTTCTTTGGATCCTGTTCCCCGATCCTTCTAGGCCAATGATTCAGCAACAGCAACAAAAATAAATAAATGAACTGAATTAAATTTTGGAATAAGTTATCTCCCTCGAACCACCTTTGTACTATCCTCTCCGGGTTCGTTTTTACTGCGCGCAGATTGAGGGACATGTGAAGAGCTCCAGGGGAGCTGACTAGCTGGGGCGCCGTCAGAGTCACGACTTTACCCTCCACTAGCTATGTGGCTTTGGGCCAGAGCTTGTCCTTTTGGAGTTTCATTGTTCTTATCTTAAAAAAGAAAACAGGGACAGTAAACAAGGGATTAAGGTTTTGTTTGGAGGAGAATATGAGAATGTGCGTGGGGGATAGACGATACCCGTTATCACACTGAAAGCGTGCCCAGCAGTGAGCCACGAGGGAGCTCGAGCAGTCGGGTCTCATTTCCTGCTGTAAGGAAAAGGGCCAAGAGGGCCGGCCCCTAACCTGGAGTCACTCAGGGGCTGGGTCACTCAGGGCCGAGGTCACTCAGGGTGTGGAACCAGAGCTGGAGTGATTTGGACCTCCTGGTCCGATGAGATTTCTATGTGGCTTTAGAAAAAGGATTCACACCGCGCAAACCATCCTGGTTTATGTTAGATTCCTTTGGATGACACATTCCTTTTGTCAACCCTGAGTCAAATGCCATTCACGAAGGTACTATGCCACTGTCCTTAGTAGCACCTCGAAAGCCAGCCTGTCTCTATCATAGGCCCACCATGCCAAGTCCTTAGCAAAGGGCGCAAAAGCACCAGGAGACCGTAGTGCTTCCTCCTCTTCTTAAAAAAAAGCTTTTTTTCCTTAAACAAACAAACACAAACAATAATGACAATATCCACAAGATGGGCTCTAATGACCCGGCATAAGTCCAAGTTGCTCCTTTGTTCTCATCGTTCCAGTGCTGTAACATATGAAGGAGTGACAGGCAGAAACAGAAGGCTTTAGATGCAGTGGAAGTTGGGCTTAGGCATCTCAGTGCAAGGGGTCCCTGTTTTGGTGCTCCAAAAATGACACAGGACCTCCTCGTGAAGTCTCTCCTCCCCAGAACCCTGCGAGTTAGTGATTCCCTCAGTTCTAGAGATAGAGGTATCACATTGCCCTGCTGGTCACGGCAGAACAGTTGCATGAATCTAAACTCAAGCGTCAGAGATCTTTTGAAAAAATGCGTGTCAGTACCATAGTAGGCAGATTGCCACAGACAACCTGAAAGCAAGAAAATGCAGCACAAAGTTCATCCCTCTCTTTAACTCCAGCAAAATGGGTGTCTTAAAGATCTCATGTACTTACATCCATGATCTTCAAAGTCACCGCAGAGTAATTTTTAGAACTGCAGTGTTGACCTCTTGTTCCATGAATCACTGCCTGCAGCCCTCATTCGATCTAGAAGTCAGGTGGTTTTGTAAATCTGCAGCAGAGGGTTGCCCTGTTGCAATCAGTCCTTTTTGCAAAATCTAGGAAGAGAGTACCAGAGGCTGGTGTTGACGATATTCAATCCAGTTATTGCATTCTGTGTCAAATATTGAATCCAAGGTGAGATAATCCTACTGATTTTCACTTGTGATACTTAGCTTATCTTCCCATCAAAGACTCACATCTTAATTATAAGCAATTTAAGATTATAGCTTGTGCTTAATGTATTAGGAGTTTCACTCTGTGTTTTACATGTTATCTCATTTTGTTACCATAACTAAATCATGATATCGTAAATATTTTTCTTCAAGGTTAACTATGTGTCAGGTCCTACACCGAAGTCTCTGTATGTATTATTAATTCATTAATTTATTAATTCTTATCACCCAGTAAAACTGTTAATACAGGTTGAGCAACCCTAGTAGGAAACTCCAAAATTCAAAATGCTCCTAAAGTGGAAAATTTCTCACCTGATCCCATTTAATGGGTCAGTGTACACAAACTTTGACTTATGCACAAACATTGAACATGTAGAATAAAATTACCCTCAGGCTATGTGTTATAAGAAACATAAATAAATTTTGTGTTTAGACTTGGATGCTATCTCCAAGATACCTCATTATGTATATGCAAATATTCAAAAATATGATACCTGAAACATTTCTGGTCCCAAGCATTTTGGGTTAGTGATACTCGACCTATATTATTTTCTCCACTTCTCACATGAAGATCTTGAGGTACAGAGAAGTTCAGTAAATTGCCCAAAGTCACACAGTAAGCTCAGAGCTGGGATTTTCACACAGCAATCTGGTTCCCGAGTGTGTAAGCTCTAACCACAGCTGCCTTCTGTAAGACATTCTCAACACAGCCTCTGGGGAAAGTCATGGCCTTTGGACTTTTCCACAGAGGGATGTGCTTCTTCCTTTGCTGTCTCAGTCTGTGTCACGTGCCTGAAACCAGAGATTACGCTTTTAATAAAAGTTGGTTGAGCCAATAGAGGTATGAGTAGGTATTATTATTCTAATTTTCAAGGAAAACATCTCTGAAAAGCTCAGGAAATCGGGATGGAACCACTCAAGACCCAATCTCTGGCCTCTGTCTTCCTATGCCTATGTTTGCCTTTCCTTTCACTGTGTACTTCAGTCTGCAACAAGTGCTCATGCCCTCACTAGAGAATTCTCCTAGTGTGCATTATTAATTTTTGCAAGGTATTCTTCTCAGTTGGTCAGCAAACTTCTTCAGGATAGGCCAGGGGAGGAAGGAGGGGGTCATTTTGTTTTTCTGGGCAACCCCAGCATCCCACTGTTTGTAACAAATAAAAAGCACCCAGCAAAGTTTTGTTAGATGTATTATAAATGAGAAAATAAAGGGTAACTTGGTAATAATGCCTTTATTTCTCTAAAACAACCTTTCCTTTGTTTTTCACAGAAGGCTACAGTCAGGGATGAGATCATTTTTATTCTATCACAATTACTTTTGCTTGAGAAAAACATTAACAAGTATCTCCTTCCAGAAATCTTGCAGATCAATTTGTTTAGTCATGAGGACCCAGCAGCCATCTGTTACTCAGCTGCAGGAGTTGTTTATTCATACTTTTGCCCATTCATCTGTTTTGTGTTTCCTTTTGTCCATTTCTCACTTAAGATAAACAAAAACCTGTCAGTGTGTGAAGAAAGCCAAGCCTCCTAATCTGCCTGTGCTGAGAATAAGGGTATTAGTTGTCAGTAGGACAGAAGAGCCAAGAGTGGAGGGAAGAAAACTCATTTCTTATGCTTTGCAGGCAGAAGGTCATTGTACACTATTAATTAAAGGGTCCTCTTAATTGTGTCTGACTTTAAAGTGTCCTTTGGATTGTGAAAATGTTAGAAGTATAATATGGGGCCATTCCTGTAATACAAGTATTTCCAACACTACTACTACTTTTTAAGATTGCTTTTAGAATTTCTTATTCTTTTACCTAGTCAAAGAGTTTTGCTTCTTTGGTTTTGAGAACAAGTTCACAGACGTACATAGGTTTTGTAGTGGAAGTTCTCCTATCAACTCAGAAACACCGAGGAAGACTTTATTAGTGACGCCTCACCATCTATTTCTAATGAATTTTGAATCAGTTCCCTTCAACTAAATTTCATAAATGACAGAATTCTCCATCCAAACTGGCTTAATCAAAATTAAATCAATCATTCCATATGCCTGAATAGTCCAGAAGTAAGACTGAACTCAGGAAAGCCTTGTTCAGGACTTATGTAACGTTGCCAGGGCCGGACTTCCTTTGCCTTTCACCCCTCGTCCTCTACGTAGGACTTCATTTACATGTGCCTCATATCGTGGTGAGATGGAGGTGGAAGCAGAGATATGTTTCCAGCTTCACTGTGTGGGAGGAGGAGGATTGCCCCCTTCAGTTCCCAAAACCTCACCAAATATCTTACCATCACTCAATGACTTTGATGGTAATACACTCCCATTCTCCAACCCACTCCCAAGGCCAGGAGAAGTCAAGACTGTATTGACTAGGCTGGAATCACTTGCAATTTCTGGACCTGGGCTGGAGACTGGAGAGGGGAGTCTTCTCTTCTGAAATGGCTAGTGGGTCCCTAGAATAAAACCTAGAGCTGTGAAAACCCCAGAATGGCAAACAGATCATGAACAGAAAAGGCACAGGTGGTTAACTGAATGATAGTACCTGTATCCCATAGCAAGTTCTTTTGTCATTGACTTATTTGCAATTTTAAAATGATAACATCATAAGCAGAACTATATATATGTATCTAGAGACCTAATTTTGTAAAAAGAAGACTATATTATACATCTCCTCATTTTATTATTTCTGTGAATATAAAATAATTGGGGAGAGATGACAGAGAATGCCATGCTGCAACATCCATTCACCCTTTTGCTCTCCCTCCCAGAAAGTAAATTAGAAATTGAAACAGGTAGAAAGAACATATTTGTTTTTCAAGGTACATACGACTACATAAATTCAGTCTCCGTCTCCCTGGTTGCCATGGACAGACATTCGTCCAAATTCTGGCCAGTGAGATGTGAGTAACAGCATGGTGACGCATGGTGAGGTCTTCTTAAGATGGAAGACGTGAACGCTTCCTCTCCCTTTTCTTCATCTGATTGACTGGAATGAAAAGGATATGACCAGAGTTAGAGGTGACATGGACGACATGTTCCAAATTCCTAAAAGCTGTGGCATAATCAGTTCCAGCCTTTAATGACCATCTCCAGATTCATTTTATGTGAAAGAGAAACACGTTTCTATCTCATTTAAGCCAGTGTAATTTGAAAAATTTTGTAGCTGTTATAGATGTTATCACTCTTTATGGTGGTGGTATATAGAGCCACATCCAATTTTAAACAGTATAGGAGAACCCTTAAATTTATACAGTACTTTCCCAAAGAAGCGTTCATGGGAGGACATATTCACAACTAATACTGTAAAGTAAAAACAAAGTTGAAAATCATTTCATCTACAAGGAGGGACCCCTCCCCCCAAAAAACTGAAATTATCTTTTGGAAGGCAGGCCCCTTGCAATACAGGCTTCCCCCGCCAGGTAAGTATTCTAGAAACCCATCACCATCAGTGTAAAAGCTAGCATTGTTGTGAGAGGTTGCGTTCAATTTCAGTGAATTTTTTTTTTTTTTTTGAGATTCTTTCTATATGTTTGCCCATTACATGCTAGGTGATTTAGGAGTGTACCTGCCCACATCGAGTTGAGTGTTCAGCAGTTTTTGACCCAAAATGACACGATCCCTATGCCCCACGCTCGATCTCACTCCAAGCAACTTTCTTTTTGTTTCCTCGTATGAAAAAAGTTCTCCAAGGGGAATATTTTGCTGGTGTGAAGAGGTGAAAGAGAAAACAGCAGTAACGCTAAAAGGAATCTAAACTGATGATTTCAAAACTGTTTTGAACAGTGAAAAATGTGTCTTAATAGGTGTCATTGCATCAAACAGAGAGTACTTTGAAGGAAACTGAAGTTTAAACATGTAAAAATAAATACACAATCTTTTATCAATTTCCGGGTTTTTTCAGGTCCTCCTTTGTATTCTCACATTGTAGATTTATTTAATAATATAATGGACAGTGACTTGATTTTAAAATGGTAAGTTCATAGAACTGTATTTTGGTATAACGATTTGATAAAAGTTATTGCATTTCATGAGTCCTAGCCGTTAAACCAAGATTCCTTGTATATAATAATCAGACACAGGGATTTGGGGCAAGGTCCCTGCCTGCAAGAATTGCAAGTGTTAGATGAAGACAAATGGATAAGCAAGCACTTAGTAAACAGTGTGAAAATGGTTATTTTAGAAGCAGGTCCAGAGTTCTATGGGTATACTGCTTCTAGCCTTGGTGAGTTAAGAGAGGCTTCCCAAAGGATATAATGTTCTCTCAAGGGGAAACCTGGAGGTGTGAGAGAGGGAAAATAAAAGAGAGTGAAGGAAAAGAACGTGCAGAAATTGTCCCATTAGGATAATATGTGTGCATCTTTGGTGTAAAATTCTATCTCCTCTAAAGTGTCCAGATCCTCAAGAAGACGATCTTCCACTAGAAGATACACCTGCCTTAGCCCAAGAATAGCAAACCCATATTCCAGGAGATACAGTAGAACTGTGAAGCTAGTATAGAAATATTGCTTCCTGAAATAAATTCCTAAATTTGAATCTCTTTCCAGATTGGGAAAACAATAGTGGTTTGGAATATAATTTTGGCAGTCGTGCATAAAAGAATCATATTTTCTCTCTCAGAACTGGTACCTCAATTCTCACTGCAATTTAATGTTCCTGTTTTATAGCACAGAGTTTCATGTAGCCTCAAACTGAACAGTGTTGTGACTTTTTTTAGGTCAATCTCTTTAGAACACGGACCTAAGAAGAAGGCCCTATTGTTAAGAAAGGCTGTGAAACCCCCTAAAGTGAAAAACAGGAAGCTATTATTATTGAGACTCACTCTCTAATTTAAAAAAAAAAGTTAGTGTAACATATACAACTTTGCTACAGATAAGATTCTGAGCAGAGTCGTACATACAAAGTAGAACAACACAATATGGGTTACAACCACTTTCTTCCTGAATTCCCAGTGAGCCAGAGGTTGTAAAACTCATAAGCCTCCAGGGAGGGGCAGGTATCACACATGACTGAAACTTGGGCATGAGAGAGAAACACCAACCAGCCCTGGGGACTGACAGCTCAGCTCGAGGAGAAGCCACTTACTCAGCGCCAAGAGATATGACCACACAGGAATATAGCCGTTTCCAGATCTGTTCTTTCAATAGACTAAATAATGGAGTTTTTCCTGTAGATTCCCCTCTTTTCCTATGCTGATAACTATAAGTTCAATCAGGTCACATACTGCTACTGGCAATCTGTGCAAGGAGTAGCCACATGAATTTTTACAGGTTGACTATTCCTTATCTGAAATGCTTGGAACAGAAGTGTCTTAAATTTTGGATTTATTTAAGATTTTAAAATTTTTTCATATCCATAATAAGATAGCTTGGGGATGGGTCCCAAATACAAACATGAAATTAATGTATGTTTCATATGTACCTTATATGTGTAGCCCGAAGGTAATTTATTCAATATTTTAAATAGTTCTGTGCCCGAAACACAGTTTGTGTACATTGAATCATCAGAAAGCAAAGGTGTCACTATCTTAGCATCCATGCAGACAGTCTGTGGTTGAGTGGTATCACCATCATTCCTGGCTCTGAATTTATATACCACTCATAAGGAATCATTTTCTTTTTTTTTTTTTTGAGATGGAGTCTCACTCTGTCGCCCAGACTGGAGCGCAGTGGCCACTCCCGGCCACCGCAGCCTCGACCTGCTGGGCTCCGGCGAGCCTTCCACCTCAGCCTTCCAAGTACCTGGAACTACAGGCGCGCGCTACCACGCCCAGCTAATTTTTTATTTATTGTGGAGATGAGGTCTTGCCAAGTTGCTCAGGCAGGTCTCGAACCCACAGGCTCAGGCAATCCACTCACCTCAGCCTCCCAAAGGCGCGGGATTACAAGCTGAGCCACCTAACAGTAAAAAATATGACTTACCATTAATACAGTGAAAAAATAATGCATTTGGGGACACAAGCAGTTACAATAGCATCACCAGCATACTTTGTATCAGCTGTTGAATCATAGCAGTAACAGACAGCAACAGTCTTTTCTTGCAATACTGTGCTTTGATTAAAAGGTTACTGTACATTATATTTTATTTTTTATTTGCTTTCTGTTTTTAAAATTGAGACATAAATTATGCAACATAAAATTTACAATTTTTTTTTTTTTTTTTTTTTGAGTTGGCGTTTCACTCTGTCACCCAGACTGGAGTGCAGTGGCCGCTCCTGGCCACTGCAACCTCGACCTGCAGGGTTCCGGCGATCCTTCCGCCTCAGCCTTCCGAGTAGCCAGAATTACAGGCATGCACTACCACGCCCGGCTGATTTTTTGATTTATTGTAGAGATGAGGTCTCGCTGCCCAGGCGGGTCTCGAACCTGCGGGCTCAGGTAATTCACTCACCTCAGCCTCCCAAAGGCGCGGGATTACAGGCTGAGCCACCGAGCCCAGCTTAAAATTTACAATTTTAAAGTGTGCAGTTTGGTGGTGTTTTGATATCCACAAAGTTATGCAGTCATCACAGTCTGATTTCAGAAAACATATACATGTACAGGCATATATATATATATATATGAGAGAGGAAACAGTATCTTACTCTTTTGCCCAGGCTAGAACACAGTGGCACAATCATAGCTCACCACAGCCTCAACCTCCTAGGCTCAGGCAATCCTTCTGCCTCAGCCTCCCTAGTAGCTTGGGCTACAGGTGCACCCCATCATGTCTGGCTAATTAAAAAAATTTTTTTTTGTAGAGACAACGTCTTGCTATGTTGAAGCTGGTCTTGAACTTCTGGGCTCAAGCAATCCTCTTGCCTTGGCCTCCCAAAGTGCTGGGATTACAGGTATGAGCCACCACATGGCCTTGATTCCAGAACATTTGTATCACCCTAAGAAGAAACCCTGTACCAATTAATGGTCACTCTCCATTTTCCCCACTCCCACCCTAGGTCCTTTGAATTTTCGTTTTAAAATAAGTTTTTGATACTTGTTCTGCTCTAAAGTGACAGCATTTGTGGGGTGCTTTCAGGCTGCAGGTGCTGTGCATTTTATTTTTATTTTTTAGGTAAGAATAAACATCAGAAGCAGTAGGGACCAGGAAGTGGATTCTTTTGGGATAAGGAGCATTCTAGTTGATGGCTTTTAAAGATATTTCCACTACAGTCATCTGCTTCATTATCAATGTTTTTGCTTTTGTTTTCTTAGAAGTCTCTCTTTGATTTTATAAACTGACATGATTGCTTGGTCTGTTATGAATACACATTGCTCTAATCCTTCAATAAGCCCATCACACATTTTCATCATGCTATCTGTAGACACTTTTTCTGCAGCGTTAACAATATCTTCTTCATGGTCCACTTGTGTTGCCATGTCGGTGTGCAAAACGTTTCAAGTTTTGGATTTTCAGATTAAGGATGCACACCTATAGCTTATTGGTACCATAAGAGAAATAGTCTAGAAAATGTAAAATGTAAAAGAAAAATGAAAAAGAAAATAGCTTATTGGTACCATAAGAGAAATAGTCTAGAAAAAGAAAATGTAAACGATATTGAGGTTTCTCTCAATATCTACCTTAAAATAAGCAGATCAACTTTATTTGAGAGGATTAATAGAGACTTAATTTATACAATTTACAAAGAAAAAGTAATAGAGACCCTCCAGTACAAGCCCACCCCCTCCCACCACCCACATCCAGAAGATAGAAACAGATCATTCTAGCTTCCCGTGAGTGCTCTGCTATTTTGTGAATTTTAACAGTGTTAGATAGAGTTTCTATTTTAATATTTACCTGAGAAGGATAGATGGATAAGAGATGAATAAAGAATTCCATTCTTTAGATTTTGACACCTAGGAAAACTTCGCTGCTTTGTTCTCAGTGAGCTAACTTATTAAGATAGTATCATAAAGTCATTATCCTCTATTAAACCTTACTTTCCATTATCTTTGGATATTCTATAGTACTTACAACTTTATCTAAATTAGCCAAGTGGAGATCCATTTTTTACAATGGTTTCTCAGCCTCTCCTCAGGCTGCAGAGGGATTCAATCAAGTGAATGATCAAATTGTACTTCATTGTGATGATTTTCAAATATCTTCACAAAGATCGTATAAGGCTAATTGATTTCTTGAGAGGGATGGGAAAGAAACGGAAGTCAAACTGTAGTCTTCCCACTTAAATTACCAGGACCTGTGCGATTTCACTAATTCAGCAGATGTTTTTGAAGTAATAGTTCTTATATTTTCCAGCATTTCACATTATAAAGAGAAAAACAGCTCACAGATTCTCACAGGGTGTAAAGCCACCTACCTTTTTGGGTGAGTTTATCAAGTGGATCATCCCAGTCTTAAGTAAACTTGTTCACCTCATTGCTCGTTGTTTAAAATACTAAAGTAATTATTTTCATAATAAACTTTTATAGATTCGCTGAAGCTCCACATCAAAACTGAAATGTTGGAGACCAATACATTTAGCCAGCTTATGTGTCAGACACTGCATCTCTCATATCACAGATGGCAGTGTGGACAGAGATTCTTTTTTTGTGGTGTGCCAGGCATAGTTCCAAGTCCTCACGACACATAATAACGTGTGGTCCCTGCCCTCTGGAAGTCCAGAGCATGGTGGTGTCTCACTACTGCAAAGACACAGGTAGAAGAATGTTCAGACACCCACTTCACAGTAAACATCCCAAGCATCACTCTGGTCAGTTTCTGTTAGGCCAGAGACCTCCCAGTTCAAACCCACCCCTCCCACAAGCCACACACAGAAGATAGAATCAGACCATTCCTGCTTCTGGTGAGTTCCCTGCTATTTTGTAAATTCCAATAAAGTACTAGATCAGTTCTCGTTTTAATATTTACCTGAAAATGTTAGATGGATAAACGATGGATAAGGAATTTTATTCTTCAGAGTTTGACACCTTGGAAAATTCCACTGTTTTTCTTTTCTCAGAAAACTAACTTGTAGGGTAAACAGACTCAGGTGTGTTAGATTTTGGAAAACAAAAGACATATGACCAAGAATATTTTTATTTGGTTAGTCAGTCACTTATTCACTGATTGTTTATCCAACAAATATCTGCATAGCAACCATGTGTGCCTCTAGAAAGCTTTTCCACAGGGTTAAAGGACATTCTTTTCTCTTCCCTGGCCCCTTTCTGTCTCTTCTTTTGTTGACTTTTCCTTCCTTGTTTATCCTTTACAAGTAGATACTTCTAGCTGACCAGCACTTCACTCTCTTATCTCTTTTGACCGTCTCCAATGGATATCTCATCCAAGCTAAAGATTAGCTGATCCACAAATGATTCCCAGAACATATAGTCTAACGCGGGTGCCTTTCCAACATTCTAGCCCTTCATTTCCAATGTATAGCAGGCATTTCTGTCTGAAGATCTTATTGGTTGCTCAATTTTAATGTGTTGCAAATAATCAACCATTTTTTTAACCTTTAAACGGCTCCTCCTCTCATGTTTGTTTCCGCTGAAGGCATTTATCTGAGCTGCTAATCATCCATCACCTGTCTCTTTCTTGCTCTCCACAGCCAACCCATGAAAGAATCCCAACAATTCTTGCTTGGAGAAATCCCTTGCATTTACTCTGTCTTTTTATCACCACAGTCATTATTCTACTTTTTGTCTCTTTATTTCTCTCCAAGATTGAAGCAGTGGCCTCTCAGTTGGCCTCTACACTTCTTATCTGCCCATCCATTCCACCCACAACCCCTAGATTAAGCGTTCTGAAGCACATCCCTTGGTGAGAATGCCCCTGCAAAAATATTAAGCATTCCTCCTTTTCCAAGGGGCTAAATTGCATCTCCCTAAAATTCATGTGTTGAAGTTGTAAGCCCCCATACCTCAGAATGTGACTGTTTTGGACACAGGGCCCTTAAAGAGGTAATTAAGGTTAAATGAGGTAGTTAGGGTGGACTGGTGTCCTTATAGGAAGAGGGGTTTAGTACACAAAGGAAAGTCCACTTGAGAAGGAACACAGGGAGAAGGCAGCCATTTGCAAGTCAAGGAGAGAGGTCTCAGGAGAAACCAATCCTGCCAGCATCTTGATCATGAACTTCCAGCCTACAGAACTGTGATAAAATTAATTGATGTTATTTAAGTCATCCAGTCCATGTTCTTTGTTATGGCAGCCTTTGCAAGCTAATACAAGGTCCACACTCCCTGTGCCGACATCTGAGACTATAGAGGATACAGAAGTGTGCTGCCCAGATCCCCCAGGCTGCCTGCTGATAGCTCACACCCAGAACATCCCCAGGAATTTCCCTAGGCTGAAGGGAGCTGCCTCCTTCCTCAGGGAAACACATACCCAGTTCCCTACCTTCATGCTGGAGTTCTGTGAAGGGCCATCTCAGCTCCAGCATCCTCATGGCCGTGCCCGTGACTTCTGTTGCAACTGCATCACGGTTCAACTACTGTTTCTACTCAATCCAGCTGTTCTCATTCCATCTCCCTTATAGACGTTGACCCTGTAAGCATACATTAAAATGAAATGTAAAATAAATCACGTAAGTCTTCATCTTTGTTGCCAGGGAAGCCCAGCCTATAACAAAGTCAATCCACAAATTAACTAGCCAAGGCTGTTTCTTCTTCCCAAAATGTAGGTCCATCTTCACTTGTTCAAGATTAAGGACCCTCTCACCTGCCGTCCCTCCAAAGGGCTCTCCCAGTGGAAGTAATCCAGCTTCTCCTAAACTGTTGATTGTATCATAGCTATTTGTTATGAGATTTTTTCCATTTACTTTATTTTATGTCTGTTTATGTCTCCGCTTTATTTCTTTGATCACAATATTTTCTGAGGTCAGTGTATTTCTTCTTCACTATTAACTGTCCAAAGCCTGTGCCATAGTGCTTTTTGTAAAAACTAAGAGAAGATGAACTCTAAAGCCAACCTTGTTTTAGAATAACAGGTGGTTACCTTTCATTTCTCCTGCCACCATCATAATTTACATGTACTAAAAAAAGTCCCAGTTACATAATAGGAGTTGTATTATATTTATATTTTGACTATTATTATAGCTGGAGTGCTATAAACAAGCAGGGAAAGCAAAATCCCCAAATGTCAATCCATTCAGATAAAAAAAGAGTTATAATAAAAATGGTGATTGATAGCATCAGCTACCACCATTTTGGAAGTGTTCAACTACTTGTTATATAATATACTATCATACATGGAATATATACTTTGATCCTCATAACAACCTTATGACAATTGTACTATTAGCCTCATCTCTAAAAAGAGGAAACTCAGGGGATGTAAACGACTTGCCTATGGTCACATAATAATGAATGTATGCAACTCTGTCCAACCTAAGGGCTGTGCTCCTGACCCCTGCCTCTACAACCATTCAATCAGTGTTAAACCAGTTTGAGTACACATTCCCAATGAAAATATATTCATATGGTGCATTCTTGGTTTTATCAATAGCATCCACTTGCAAATTTTTTATGTGGAGTGTTGTCTTGCCCAGCCTCTGCTGGCTTTTGTCACCACCCGCATGGCGCCTACAGCTCCAGTACAGGGTCAGAGCTAAGGTCCCTAAGGTCTCTGTCCTGACTCCATCTGGGGAACAATAAGGCATTTCTCTAGCTTAACAAATTTGATATTTGGTATAAAACAATTCAGGTTATACTTCAGGTCTTAATTGGAATATCACATTTTTCTCTTTTTTCATGAGATCCAGCTTATACCAGGTACCACTTCTTCTTCCAACAGGAAATAATTTATCAAGTATTTGAGTTTCTAAAATAGGCCTAGGGCTATTCTTGACTTTGGGAGTATGATGGTGAACACAATAAGCACATTCTACTGTTTACTACTTTCACCCAAACATGTTGACCCCTTCTAAAAAATAGAAGCTACTGAATCAATACTTGTTTAAATGAAGAATGAATGTATGAGCCATTGGGTTTTTGCCTTGGTCCCATTGATTTAGTTTCTTCCCCTTCTTGCTAAGCATGTTCATCCTTTCAGGTTTCAAATTTTGATAAATAAGTTTCTCTACCTGGGCCAGCATTCCTGCAGTTCACCTCACCTCCACCTTCATATCTGACTAGTCCAATGGCTGGGATAATTTCTGTTTTCCAGTTGCTACCAAACTAGTTTTAAGTGATTTTACTAGAGAGTTTAGGCTGTTACACTGGGGTAACAACTGATATCACTGTTTCAGTGGCTTAAGATAACAAAGGTAAGTTTATTTTTTCATTCATATGACTGTTCATGAGATACAGCTCTGCTCCAGAAGCAGCATATCTGAGATAGGCTACTATCAGCTGGATAGCAAGTGAAATGACAGTCACAAGATGGTTCTTGGAACTTCTGCTCGGAAGGAGCGTCCATCACTTCCATTTATCTCTCTCTGGCCAAAGCAAGTTGTGTAGCAAAATTTCAATTCAAGTGTTAGGGCAGTAGACTCTTTCCACAGAAAGGAGGTACCACAAGTCATCTGACCAAGACTGTAGTCAAAGAGACAAGGATATGTAACCCTTCCATAGGGCGGACCCATAAATCAATCCATGTCAAACTGTCCTTGCAAACCTGGTAACCTAGATAATATTCTGCCTCCAAATGCAATGGAAGACTGCTTGGGTTAGCAACTGAAGAGGCCTTAGAATAAAGAAGTGATATAATACTCTGCAGCACTCCCCCCCCCCCGAGACTGCTTATCTCATGTGGATATTGAAGAAGAACTGTTTTATCATCTTAAGCTTGAAATTGATGACATCCACACTTCTTTTTGTCTCCATATTCTGTGTAAAAGAAAAAAGGAACGAGTCTTTGTAGAACACTCAGCGTGTAGTTCATTTTTACTTTGTGGCTATCATTTTAATATGTCTTAAAGAAGAAATATGAAATCTGGGGAAAGGATACATTGAGGGTTTTTAGGATTACTCTGAAACCAGAAGAGGCAATGTTCAAGAAAGAAGTATCCACTTGATGCACTATATTGCCATCTTCATATTAGAAATTTTCCTGGCCATGTCTGCTCTTTGTGACCAAGTGCAGTTTTTTACAGCCCGGGAACATACAAAACAAGCAGGTTCATCATCACCTTATTTCCTTATTAAGTTTGTCCTCTGATTTGCTGATAATTGAAAATTTTGTCATTTTCCAAGGATGTCCCTCCTTCTTAAGCTTTGGCTCACTGCTACTCAAAAGTGGTTATACATTCCTTTTAACAGTGTGCTCCTAAAATGGAGTTTTGATGGCCTTTTATTCTGTGGTGTTAAAAATTAGAATTCAGGCCATCCTAAACCAACAGATAGGAGGTATACACAGACAAAAGGTCATTAGTTAGGTTCACAGAGACAACAAAAAGCTGAGGCAAATTGGATGAAGAATGCTACTGTGTCTGTCCAGGTATCATTTTTATGAAGAATTCTAGAAATTTCTAGCTTTTAGTAAAATGAGTATTCAAGACCAGCTCACGTAACTACCAGCTTCATGGGTCCCTTATGGCTAAATTTGGCCTTCTCAGACAAACATGTAACACCATATGAGGGGCTCATGGGCAGGAAAAGTTTCCGTGTGCCTGCCTATGGGACAGAGAAGAATTTGATTTTGACCAGAGGTTATCACACCATGACACTAAAGCAGACTGAACTCAACGTGTCAACAAAATCAACAACAGCTGTGTGTGAGATGTGAACGAACTAATTTTAGGTCAATCACACATCACAGAAGGAATTGAGTATGGTATTTTGTTGACTTGTACAGTTCCAGAGGCAGATATACTAGGGATGCCAAAAATATATATAGAAATTTTAAGAGATGTTCGCCAGAATTATAAGTGTCTGGACGCTGATGGCAACTACTTTGAGCACCTCTTGTAATTGCAGAAGTCAAACATGACTTGTAGTCATCTTTGTTGTTGCTTATATTCGGTATTACAATTTGTTTAGAATATCAATATTTTTTACTAACTGTGACAAATGATGTAAGATGTTAATAAGATGTGATACATACTGAAGGAATATATTAATGAGAAAGGAAACTATGTTGGAACAACATGGAAACTGCCTTTGCACTGCAACTTCTATGTAAATTAAAAGCTACTCTAAAGTAAAGCTTTATTTAAAAACATTGTTATACTTTTCAAAAACCTGCTTGATTGATGATATGAGTATTAAAATTTTAATTCAGTTTTTTCCTTTCTTAAAATGTATACCTTTTTTTTGACACCTTCTGTATCTATTTGTGGAAAGTTTTCAGATGATCCCCTCACACCATGTCCTTTTTGACTATAAATCAAATCCTTGCTTTAGGTTTTCTCATTTCCAAACTTCCCAGAAAACGTTCAGTCAAATGGCAGGTTTATAGCTTGTGCAAGATATGGCTGAAAATTAAAGATACTGACTTTTGAAATATAACAGAGCAAACATCAAACTCCCAATGAGGTTTATCCCTTTCAAAGTACCTATTATCACCACCAAATGCTACCCTTCCAAGGATACCACCAGAAAAAGAATCTCATTTACTGGGTCACAACCAGTTAATAGGAGAGAATTCAGAACTCTTCAAGTCTTGTATGGCTAACAAAATAGTGTAGGACTTCCCCATTTTTTCATCAACCATTGTCCCATTTTAATGGATATTAAAATCTCATTGAAGAACCAATCTCAGACCCAGTGGAAACTACAAACTGAGTCACAGAGAGAGACGGAGCTGAGACCGACTTCAGGCAAGGTGCCAGAGCATCCACAGATAACGGAGTCTTGGTGTTAATCATTTCCATTTGTAACACTTGCCAACACTTGTCATGATCTTTGTTTAAGGGGAAAACTTTCAGGTTATGCTTCCTATCGACTTATCTCGATGATGTCTGTAATGAAAGAAAATAAGTGGCTCTTTTTTATATAAAAAATAAGTTGGTCAGTGATCTAGCACAGAGACAAAGACTGAGTACCACATATTCTCACTCATAAGCGGACCCTGAACATTGATCATAATACTACATGATATAGATTGGCAGTGACGGGTCGCTGCCAGGGGTGGGGGAGGCACATAACACTAACGACAGTAACTGATCCTAAACCAGGCAAAGTGAGGACCAATGGGAGGTCCAAACTTCACCTGTACAATGACCACTTATGTACCTAACCCTGAATTGTATCCCATCTTTAATTTTTTTTTTTAAGGAGAAGAGGCAGAATGGTAACAGAACTGGTGGGAGTGTAAAAGTCTCTACCAGGGTGAGTGTCCACAAAGACAGTCTGCACCAGTGGGTGAGTGCAGCTGAGTGAGTGAAAGTCCATCTGTGAGGAATCTTGGGATCGAGCACACAGGGGTCCCCACTGGAGGCAGCTGCAACTCGCCACTGCCCTGAAATCAGAGCTCCCTACATACAGGATCATCAGTCATCCTCGGAGGTTTCTTGGGAGTAGGCAGCAGAGGCCAGCTGCTCCTCCACCCCTGACACCTGGCCAACATCATGACCCATGGCAGCAGATGGGCACAGACAGGGGGAACCGTAGAGGAGGCGTGATGAGCTCCACCAGTGGCAGCAAGGCGACTCCAATAGCCACCATTTTCTCTGTCCCAGGACCAGGCAGAAACCTGTGTTGGCCCAACCAGCTCTGTTCAGCCTCCAATCTGAGACCCAGAGATGATCTCTGTACCCCTCTGTGATTGACCACTGCTGACTCAGAGAGGAAAGCTCAAGAGTGGACACAGAGAGACAGATGCCCCACCCCCATGCTGAGCCAGGCACAGACACATCTGATCTGAGTTGGGGACTTAGCAGCAGAAGCAGTAGGGATAAGTTGGGTGAGTCTGGATCTGATTCACCCTCCTCCCATAGCAGTCCCTGGGGTGTCTGATCTATGCCAAGGGCAACCCAATGGGCCTGAACCAAGAGTAGGGGAGAAGGGCTCGAGACCCGAGCCTGCTCCCTCCCATGGTGGCAGCCAAAAGTGGTAATGGTGCTTGGAAGAGGAACCTAAAGTTGTAGTACTTGTACCGTGACAAGTACTAAATCATAAACAAAAACTGAAGGGAGCTCTTTTTTTTCCCTTCAGTTTTTGTTTATGATTTAGTACTTGTCACGGTTTTGATTTTTTTGGTGTTTTTTAGTCTCTCTGTGCGTGGGTGTTTTTGAGGGCAAGTGCATCATTGGGTTTTTTTGTTTGTTTGTGTGTTTGTATGTTTTTTGTTTTTGTTTCTTTGTTTATTCATTAGTTGATGTGCCTGTTTTCCTTCTCCTTCTCCTCTCTCTTCATCTTTTTTTCATCCCCCTTCTTCCTTTTCCATTCTTTTCCTTTTACTTATCTTATTTTGCTTTCAAGGGGCATGTATATGCCCCAACCACATGGACAGATAATCAGGTTGCGGGAAGTGGGTTCCAGGGGCCCTCACACCTGTCAACAGGTACTGTGATCTGCAGAGAGCTTCTGAACCACCGTTACCCCCATCACACTTTAATCAAACCTTAAAACTGCAAAAAGTACAACCCCCCGCATCCCTAGTCCAGCTTCAAAATTGAACAAATCCAGAGGATCTACATAAGGAAAATGGGGGATTGAGGAAACAGAAGTGAAAGTTATCCCATCGCTGAGCAACAGAATTAAAGAAGGGGAGAAGAGACAGAAGAGGACAACCATCACAAACGAAGAAGAATCAAAGGAAGAACACAGGTCCCATGCATACTCCTGGGAAGACAGCATCTGAGAATAAATAGAAATGAGGAGAGGTGAGTAAAGAATGAAGAGTTGATAACTGAGATGATGGTCATAAAGAATACATCAATGAAATAAATAACAAACCGGCAAGCATGGAAAGCAGAATTAACCAGGCAGAAGCAAGAATCTCAGAGCTTGAGGATCAAAATATGGAACTAACTCAAACTCTAAAAAACAAGGAAAAGAAGTTTAAAACCACAGAACAAAGCTTCTAAAAGATGTGTGACTATATCAAGAGGCCAAACCTATGATTAATTGCCATTCCTGAGACAAATAGAGAACCAGAGACCACACTGGAACAAACATTCCATGAAACTATCCTAGAAAATTTTCCTCATCTCATCAGAGTCACAACCATTCAAACACAAGAGATTCAGAGAACTCCTGGAAGACATCAAATAAGAAGACCGCTTCTAGACATATAGTAATTCACCGACACAAAGTAAATATAGAAGAAAAACTCCTAAGGGCAGCAAGAGAGAAAAGTCAGACTACATTCTAGGGAAAACCAATTAGAATAGTAGCAGACGTATCTACAGAAACGCTACAGGCTACAAGAAAAAATTGAGTCCATTCTACAAGGTTCTCAAAGATAAACAATATATATCAAACTATAAGAGCCTTAGAAAATGCAGGAGACACCCTGATAGAAATTGGAACTGGCAACCAATTTCTGACCAAAACCCTAAATGACCATGCCATAAGACATAAGATAGAAAAATGGGACCTCATCAAACTGACAAGCTTCTGCAAAGCCAATGAAACCATCAAGAGAGCAGGGAGATAGTCCTCAGAATGGGAAAAAATATCTGCCAACTATATATCAGACAAAAGCCTAACATCTAGTATCTACAAGGAATTAAAACCTGCTGAATAGGAAAAATAACAGCACTATTAAAAAGTGAGCAAAATATGTGAATAGACACTTCTCAAAAGAAGACATATGAGCAGCTAACAGACACATGAAAAAATGCTCAGCCTCACTAATCATAAGAGAGAAACAAATTAAAACCACACCGAGATACCACCTGACTCCAGTCAGGATGGCCATCATCAATAACTCAAAAAACAACAGATGTTGGAGAGTATGCAGGGAAAGGCACTTCTACTCTGTTGGCAGAAGTATAAACTAATACAATCTGTATGGAAAACAGTGTGGCAATTCCTAAAAGATCTAAAAATTGACCTTCCATACAACCCAGCAATCCCCCTTCTAAGAATATACCTGGAGGAACTCAAATCACTCTATGAAAGATATACCTGCACACACATGTTTATTGCAGCATTATTCAAAATAGCAAAACATGAACCAACTGTGCTGCCCATCAAAAGTGGACTGGATTTCAAAAATGTACACATACGTGATGGAATATTATGCAGCCACAAAGAAGGACAAAAGTATGAACTTTGTAGCAACTTGGATGGACTTAAAGTCTATAATACTCAGTGATCTATCACAGAAACAAAGAACTGAGTACCATATGTTCTCACTCATAAGCAGACCCTGAACAATTATCATAATACTATAAGAAAGGGATTGGCAGAAGTGGGAAACTTCCAGGGGTGGAGGCATACTTCATCAAAAAGAGTACCTGATCTCAAACCAGGTGAAGTGGGGACCAAAGTGAGGCCCAAACTTTACCTGTACAATGACCATTTGTACACCTAACCCTGAATTTTGCCCATCTTTAAAATTAAAATTAAAATTAATAAGTTGGAAGAGTTTATAGTCAGCTTTATTCCAAATTCTCTTACCTCACTGAAATATTTTATGTATTCATTCATTCACTCATTCATTCAGTAAATATTACCTGAGTCTACCAGTTATACCAGGAAGTGTTCTGTGAATGGAAATGAGCAATTAGTTTAAGACCTCACTAATGGTACTTACACTCTAGAAGAAGACAAGCGATAAAAGCTAAGATAAACCAGTCTAGTGCATGGGGAGATTGAAGGCCAGCTTTGGCCTCAAATACTAGATGCTTCCAAAAAATCAAATCCACACTCCAAAGCTTAAAGCCTCCTTGCCAATGAGACTATTTAAAGAGATGTGTTGAAAGAACATTCCTTCCCATAAGTTGGATGGGTCATTCTTAATCACTTCTTGGACATTCCATTTCATGAACTGGTCTTCACATTTATTTTTTTCTATTTCATTAATATCCTTAAGTATTTTCACTTATTCTCATTTTCATTTGTTGCCACTCCCTGAGTTCAGGCTTGCACCATTTCTTGCTTAGAATCCTACTTGTGCCTTCCAACCGCTCTTGCTCCTACCACAGTCCTTCTCCTTCTACCATTCATTATCCTCCACATCCAGAGGACTGGCTAAAATCCACATGATGTTGTATCTTCCCACTAAAAGTCCCCCACTAACTCTCACAGTCTTCCAACCCATATCTCAACATCCATGCACAAGTGAAGACTATCTCTGTGAGTGGGTCTCTGTCTACCTTCCTTTTTTTTTTTTTTTTTTTGTGTTGGAGTCGCACTCTGTCGCCCAGACTGGAGTGCAGTGGCTGCTCCCGGCCACCGCAGCCTCGACCTGCTGGGCTCCGGCGATCCTTCCGCCTCAGCCTTCCAAGTAGCCGGAATTACAGGCGCGCACTACCACACTCGGCTGATTTTTTGATTTATTGTAGAGATGAGGTCTTGCCTGCCCAGGCGGGTCTCGAACCCGTGGGCTCAGGCAATCCACTCACCTCAGCCTCCCAAAGGCGCGGGATGACAGGCTGAACCACCGAACTCGGCTCTCTGTCTACCTTTCTAACTCAGTTTCCCAAAATTGAATCTGTACATCAATTCCTAGGAAGTTGATAAGGAATTTTCAAGGAGAAACGGTTTTGTGGTGAAGCAAATTTTCAGAATCCTGGGCAAATGTATGTAAATAGGTTTTCTGAATTTCCAAGAAAAGAGCATCTTATTTAGTGTTTCCCAAGTTTGACTAAAGAATCTTAATAAATGCATACACATTCTCTCTCTCTCTCTCTCTCTCTCTCTCTCTCTCTCTCTCACACACACACACACACACACACACACACACACACACACACACACACTCCCCTGCATACTCTAAAGACTAGTGTTCCACATTGCTTTAGGCAGAATCATGGCCCGCAGAGATGCTCAACTCCTAATCCCCATGGCAAAAGGGACTTTTCAGCATGGTTAAGGTTAAGGATCTTGAGATGGGAAAATTATCCTAGATTATATAGGTGGGCCCAATCTAATCACATGCACACTTAACCAGAAAACTGAGTCAGGCTGGAAGCAGAAGAACAACGCAGAAGAGACGAAGCAGGGAAGAGGTCAGATTCCAAGCACAAAAAGGAGTTCATGCTCCCTTGCTGGTTGTGAGATGCAGGGGATCACGTGGAAGGACCAGAGAGAGACCTCTAGGAGCTAAAGGTGGCCCCTGGCCTGCAGCCAGCAAGAACACAGCAAGATCCATTCTACACACAAGAAACTGCATTCTGAAAACCACCTGAATAAACTTGAAAGCAGATTCTTCCCCAGAGTCTTTGGAAAGGAACTCAGTCTTGCCAACTTCTTAATTTCTACCTCATGAGACTCGAAGCAGAGGACAAAGCGGAGACATGCCAGTACTGGACTTTTGGACATCAGCACTAGAAGATAAATGTGTGTTGGTTGAAAACAGTGTGTCTGTGGTAATTTGCTAGGGGAGCAATAAAAAACTAATGTATACAGACAGCATTTGCCATCATCTCTCATCACAGCCTGCCCATAATTGTACACACCATTTATATTGCATGACCTGTGACATCCTAGAAACAGGTGTTCTCTCAAGTGGCTTAGGCTTGATTACTATGCCTGAAATGCTCTTTATTTTATTTTTCTTTTTTTCTAACACAAACCTCCAATACTAACCTCTTATCCCCAACCTCTGGTCAAGGCCTGATGGCTGACTCCAACTAATCCATCAAGGTTGAGTTTAAGCATCATCCACTCTAGCATTCCCTGGTCTGCACATGTGATTCTGTTGGTACCCTGTTCACTTGCCTATCAGAGAAGGCCTTCAGAAAAAGGACAATATCTTGTTCATCTTTTTGTCTTCAGTATCAGCCTGGCATAGACAAGTGACCAGTAAGTGTGGAAAATCAGTGACACCAGTTAAAGAGAACTAACACAGTATAGGACTGAATCTCAAACAAGAGATGAGGGCTGGAAACAGAGATATGGGATCTTTCAATAAATAGATGTCCCTTCAAGTGTGTGGGTAGCACAGCATGTCCAAGCACAGAGAATGTGGATAACATCCTTGAAAAACATATGGAAATGCATTTTTCAAAGTCTTTTTCAGTACCTGTAAATTCTGTTACCCTGAAACTTCCATGCCATTAAACAACAGCCATTAATCTCTTCAGAAGAGAGGCACTACAGCCTAGAACAAAGTTTCCTGAGTTTCTTATTATATATATTTTTAAATCTATGGTAAGATAATAGATATGAAACCCCAGTTCTGTAGAGATAGACAGGGATGTTCTAAATTCCAAAGCTTCACATATCGAGAGTCATGCTCTAAGGCTGAGCATACACTAATAGCTTTAACATAAGCCACAGTGTAGCAGGTATAGAGATGTTTTACTCACTTGTCTAATGTTATATACATCTAGTGATTTACAAGAAGGGAGTTCAACCCAGGGCGACTCCCAAACCTGTACTTTCTCCTACTACAGCATGTTTTCTCAAAAGAATTTACTGCTTGTGGTAATAGTGGTTTCTCCTGTCATTACCATATGCAAGCTGAGACCTAAGGACCTCACAGCATGAATGACATAGAGAAGATTTATACACAAATAGGTGTCTCTCTAGCTGAGCTTTTAAGTCAAGGCCAACCTTTAGACCCTGGGACACTATGAAAATGTTGGTTTCCTTATTTAAACATTAGTTTCAACCTTATAACTGTCTCATAAATAAAAGCCCAACTTTTAACCACTTTGAATAATTCAATCAGCCATTCAACTAATAGGAAAAAGATATTATGTACATGCATTTTTTGACTGAAATGAGCAACAATTCAGTTCAAAGCAACAAAAGGTGTATGACATGTAATACCTCCTTCCCAGTAGAGATAATGATGTTTGGGTATGGCTCCATCATTCACACTGGAATTCCATGCAGCTATTAAAATAATACATTCAGTGTATATTTACACAGTGAAATATCCATGATTAATATAAAAAAGCAAGTTGAATGGTGGTACGCAAGGCATAATTCTGTTTTTATTTTTTTTGAGTTGGAGTCTCACTCTGTCACCCAGACTGGAGTGCAGTGGCCGCTCCCGGCCACCGCAGCCTCGACCTGCTGGGCTCCGGCGATCCTTCCGCCTCAGCCTTCCGAGTAGCCGGAATTACAGGCACGCGCTACCACGCCCGGCTGATTTTTTGATTTATTGTAGAGATGAGGTCTCGCCAAGTTGCCCAGGAGGGTCTCGAACCCACGGGCTCAGGCAATCCACTCTCCTCAGCCTCCCAAAGGCGCGGGATTACAGGCTGAGCCACCGAGCCCGGCTTCCAGTCTCTCTTTCAAAGATCCTCCAACTTCTTCCAGACCGGGTCCTTGTGATTCATGGGTTAGGTCTTTGGTCTCAGTTTCACAGGTCCTAAGGAACTCAGTAGGCAGAGAGCAGGCAATTTCCATGAAAACAAAAACTCAATGGATGGCAGGAAGGCCCAGGTGATCAGTGAGCCGCGGGTCAGCTAGAAGAATGGAGCGCACATGTGAGGATTTGCTTCTGCTCTGTTGTGGGTGTGGCCCTGACTAGGAGAATTTGTCTGAATAAGGGGAATGGAGGCTGAAGGCAAAGTGGTCAGAGTAAAGTGAAGAAATAAAACAGGCTGCTGGACACCGGTATACTTTGGTGTAGCAGGTGCTTTTATTTTTCCCCTTTCAGACTAGAAAACAGAGTATACTTAGACCCACTGAGGACCCGCCAGGAGGGAAACAAAAAGGAAAACTAGAGACAGCTGGAGGAAGAGACTGGGAAAGAGACTGTTGGAAAAGCAGAGTGTGTTTACAGGAAGTTATGCTCATGATTCACGAAGAAAACAGAAAAACTGAATTTGGGAAAATGGAGATGTCAGGAGAAAAAAAATCTGCAGAACAATAAGTTTCGATCTTCTTCAGTGACACGAACAGAGAGTGTGACACCTAGAAACATCATTATCAATAGCATGAAAGCTATTGTAAGTGATCTCTGAGAAATAAATAAAATTTTCAAAGGATATCAAATATTGTATATGACCATAAGACTCATTTAACCTGATATATCCTTAAATTTATTAGTACTTTCTCATGTTCTATATTTTCTGTCCCGGAAAATATTCTTGTCAGTATACAAAGGCAAGAGAAAACACTCTTAACAGTGCTTTCTTTTATACTGGTTGCAATTGCTTTCACCTGCTTTCTTCCCCTTCTCTGATCCAGCTCAGAGATAATGGGAATCGTTTCACCATGACATCAGGGAAGCAGGCATTCACTGTGGTTATCTGTTTGGGATCACCTGACAGCAGACAGAACCGATGAAATGCAGTTTACACAGCACCTAAGCTTCCATCAGGGCCCCTGGCTACAGATTCCAGAGGGGGCTATCTGATGATTACGTGATTGTCCTGAGAACTCTGAAGAGGAAGCCTTCAAAGGCTAGGAAGGAAGCTACCAGTCTATTCCATGACTGTTAGACAGAGCTGTCTTGCCTCTTTACCAAAGCATTCTCCTTTCTTTTTTAAATCTTCAAAATATGTGAAACTTAGAAAATGCAAAACTTACTTCAGACGTGTGAGTTTTGTGCTGGCGCTTGGATTATTTTTTTATGTATATATAAAGAAAAATAGTTATGATGCTTTTATTGGTTCTCTGAGAAACCTCGACCTTTAGTTAACCCCCAGTGTTTCTGAAATAAGGCATACTGAAAAAAACTGTGGTGGAAATAAGAAAGGAAATAGAAGGCATGGGAGAGAAAGGCAAGCAGGAAGATGGAGGGGAAAGTGTTTGTGCCCATTAAGGCATATAGGGCGAGTAATATTCCTAGTCTACAGTAACAATCTTTCTCTTTTGTGTCCTCTTACCTCTCTCTCTACACCTCTCCTCTCCTGTTTCCTGACCCTGCCTCTGCAGGCTTCAGGTCCCTAGAGCTCTAGGCCTGTGAGCCTCAAATTGGGTGTGCTTGCCTCTGTCATGCAAGGGCAACATGTGGCTCCATCTGCATAGAGACTTTGGTTTTTTTCCCCCAGGTGTACTCTTGGTGAAATCTGACCTTTGAAGAACATTCCTAGCCGGGCTTGATAGCTCAGCCTGTAATCCCGCGCCTTGGGAGGCTGAGGTGAGTGAATTGCCTGAGCCCGCGGGTTCGAGACCCACCTGGGCAACTTGGCGAGACCTCATCTCTACAATAAATCCAAAAATTAGCCAGGCGTGGTAGCGCGCGCCTGTAGTTCCAGCTGCTTGGAAGGCTGAAGTGGAAGGATGGCCAGAGCCCAGCAGGTCGAGGCTGCGGTGGCCGGGAGCGGCCACTGCACTTCAGTCTGGGTGACAGAGCGAGACTCCGACTCAAAAAAAAAAGAACATTCCTGAGAGTATATGAACCACCACCTTTGTGGTTCCCCTTTCACAGCCACTAGTCTTTCACGTTACCAAAAGAAAAGAGTGGACCTTACTTCTCACCTCCCACCCATCTTGTGAATTGTGAGCTTAGCCCATCATAAAGTTCTAAGGTTAGAATCTGTGTTGAAAAAGTAAATGGCCCTTTTGCAAGTCAGCTGGTCCCCAAATTTTTATTTTCAACAAAATGGATGAAGCCAGGAGTGGTGGCTCATACCTGTAGTCTCGGCTATTGAGGAGGTTGAGACAGGAGGATCACTTGAGCCCGGGAATTTGAGTCCAGCTTGGTAACAAAGTGAGACTCTGTCAAAAAGAAAAAAAAATGAGACTTGAGAGTTTCAGCTCATAAATTATAAAAAAAAGTTTTTGATGGTAGAATAAGGTAATTTTTGGCATACAATAAAAGACAATATGGCACTGCCATTAAAACTACTTTCATGACCTTTTACTTAATAATTTGAACAAAGTCACTCAGCAGTTACATCCCCAAAAGCAAGAAAGTAGAAATAGAAGTAACATTGAATTTTAAATCATTCTAGTGAAAAGTAAGAATTATGAATGTATATATAAACAAAATGGGAAGTTTCATTCCTTATAACTAAAATGCATTCAAAATAGCATTACACTTTTTATATGAAATACTTATTTATCAAAACATGCAATATTTTTGAGCAACTACATTTAAAAAAAATAATGATGAATAAATCTAGAAGGAATACTTTTTAACATTTAAATGTTTATGGACACAATTTTATTCATTCATTTATTCAACAAAGTTTTGCTGAATATGTGTAATGACTTTTCTAGATGGTGGTGATATAGCTTCAATTAGTCAAACTACATCTCTGGTCAAGCAAGCCCGAAGAAAATAAACAAATAAGCAAGAAAGTATATGTAATTAATCACAATGTAGAGAATTAAAGCAGACCAACCTGGTAGATATAAATGGGGTATCTCTCTTAGACTGGTCAAGGAAGGCTTCTTTGAAGAAACTGATATTAAGGTATATCTGAACCACAAGCGGGAGGCAACCGTCTAACAATAAGAGGAAGGAATATTCCAGACTGAGAGAACAACTAATGCAGCCTTGGGCAGATAGTAAAGTGGATGGAATCAAGGGGCATAAAAGAAGACCAAGGTGGGAACAGTTGCTGGAAAAGAGGCCAAGTGGGAAGAAGCAACTCATGGAGGCCCCACTCAAACAGTATGCCTACTCGGAACCTACAAATGTGACTTAATTTGGAAAAAATGGTCTTTGTAGATATAATTAAGTGAGGGATGTCAGGATGAGATTTTCCTAGACTAGCATGGGCCCTAAATACAATGACAAGGGTCCTTATAACAGAAGAGAAGGGTAAAGACAGAGAATAAGGTGAAACAAAGATACAGGCAGAGATTGAAATGAGGTATCTACAAGCCAAAGAACTACAAGGATATGTATATATACACATTCATTATGCTTACCTAGTTTTCTGAGAATTTAAGTTCTACTCATAAATTATACAGAGATTTATCTACTCAACTTGGTTATCTAGAGCTAATTATATATATATTTTTAAGTGTAGCAAAGCGAAGTAATACCCAGCTACAAAACATGAAAGCAGAAATAGATGAACTTCCCCAAAGCATCACTGAATATTGTTGGAGATAGGTTGAAAATGTGAAGTAATTTAGGAACTTTTAATAATTAGACTGAATTGTAGAATTATCTTTAACCAGCTAGAGGGAAAAAAATAAAAACATGAAAGCAGTTTTTATAAGACAAAATGCATGCAATGTCTTATTAGAAAAAATAACATATTGATTAATGGCCATAATCACTGTGTTTGTATAACCTCTCTTTTGGAGAAGGCTTCACATGAAACACAAACACAAACTTGAAATATTGAGGAAACTTTAGCTGCCAAGATATTATTTACTATAGTGGCAATGAGAAATAAGTTATTCCTGAGGTAAAAATGTATAAAACATATGGAATGAAATGGATACCTTTCATAATATATAGAATTTGGAATCAGAGTGATGGTAGGTATAGATGACAGAGCATTTGTATGAAGAAAACTTATAGGAAGGAGGGATAAAGAGAAAGGTGTTCATTGAATAACAGAGGAGAGAGGAAAGGCAAAGTGTGAACACACACATAGGACAGAGCTGCTCAAATTTTGGCATATGGCAGAATCCGTGCACAGCTTGTTAAAACACACAGGCCGAACCCCATCCCCAGAAGTTTTGCTTCAGTGGGTTTACTGATGGAACTCAACAATTCATTTTTAACAAGTTCCCTGGTGATGCAGATACAGTCTAGGGTCCACATCTTGAGGACCACTGGTGTAGATTTGTGTTGAAATATTTCTGAAAAATTGATACCAGGCTATTTGAAGCTTGAAAACAGATTTCTCTGCTTGTATGACTGTAAAGCTGCTTGTTTAGGTCTTTTCTAATTAAAATATGTAATTCCCTAATAAGCTAGAACCATCTTGACATCGTGTGTGTGTGTGTGTGTGTGTGTGTGTGTGTGTGTGTGTGTGTTTGAAAAGTGATCGATTCATATCATTGTTTTTTAATTTATTCTTATACAAATAAGTCTTCCTACAGCACTCTGCCACTAGACATAATCTCAATTCACCATTAACTGCTTTAAGTTCCTTTTGGGATGAACTACTGTCAGAGTTAGAAGAGAGATTATTTCCAAATAAATGTCTTTGGATCTAATTTTCATACAATATATACTTGTACAGCAAATCCCTCATCATGCGTCATTGGCCTAATCAGTTCTCATGTCCAACTCAGAACTAATCCCAATTCTGGATTATTCCAGGGTCCCTTAGGCTTCCTTTTCCTTGAGTCAGTCCCTGTGGCATGAAATGAAATGACAACTCTCTCCCACCCACATGACTGCTACACAGCACAAGAGGCTTCAGAAGGATGCTAGGGGGACTGTGTCATGTCAGGCTCCCCAGATGCCCACCTGAGACAAGGATTTGTATACAGTTGGTTTATTAAGGATCACCCTCACCAGCCACAATGTGAAATCTCTGGAGAAAATGTGCACTGACCTGAGGAGAGGTGCAAAGGAAAAAAAAATCTCAAAGTGAAAGAACCGGTTCACATGCCTACCAAGACTTTGTGAATCACAATAAGAAAAACTCCTTGTGGTAAAGGTTCCAAGATATGGAATCGCTTCCAGATGAGAATTCACAAGCTCATTGACTTGTATGGTCCTTCCAAGATTGTCAAGCAGATTACTTCCATCAGTATTGAGCCGGGAGTTGAGGTTGAAGTCACCATGGCTGACGCTCAAGTCAAGTATTTTAATAAATTGATTACACTTGGTAGGGTTGGGGTTAGGGCAAAATCCCAGGAGGGCAGTGTCAGCATGAACCACAGGGGAGCTCTGGAAAGAAAATGACCCTTCAAGTTCTTCCTGACCTGAAACAAGAGCTTTCCTCTTTTTCTGTCAATCTTCAGCCCAGTCTTAGGCCACCCAGATTTTGGAGGCTGAGCCCAGTCTCCTAGAAACAGTGAGATGCAAGGATAGGTGGGTGGTACAGAACCAGAGTCTGCCACACAAAACTAAAAAGATTTCATTTTCTCTTAGATGTCAACACATCCAACCAACAAGTGCAAAGAGAGAAAAATGGGAAGGGGAAGAGAATGACTAGTTTCTGTATCTGAAAAATGCTGGACTAATAAAGTTAAAAAGAAGATATTTCTGCAGGTCTCATATGAGCCTTTACCTTGCTAATGGGCATTGTAAGCCACATCCCAAAGTCCTTTTTACAGGAATATCCTTGGGATACCTTCTGTGGGATATAGTTTGGGAAAGGCTGCTATGAGCAAGAGGCTACCAAAGGCTTTTAGAGAAGCATAATAAGATCAGGATTTAAAGTATAAAGTGAAAAGGGATGGATCAGAAAAGAAGAGCTCATAGACACTGATCTCACTGCCTACTGCACAGGTACAAGTAAAATATAATAAAATTATGTTATAAGCAAGTGATATAGGCAACACAGGAGAAAATTAATTTGGTCAGCTTGTAGTTAGAATTGACAGGACTGGCCAGGCCTGGTAGCTCAGCCTGTAATCCCAGCGCTTTGGGAGGCCAAGGCAAGTGGATTTCCTGAGTCCATGGGTTCAAGACCAGCCTGGGCAACTTGACAAGACCTCGTTTCTACAATAAATCAAAAAAATTAGCTGGGCGTGGTAGCCGCACCTACTTGGAAGGCTGAGGTGGAGGGATCGCCGGAACCCACCAGTTCGACGCTGGGGTGGCCATGAGTGTGCCACTGCACTCCACCCTGGGCAACTGAGTGAGACTCCAACTCAAACAAACAAACAAAAACATCCACAAAGAATTGACAGGATTAAAAAGCCATGGGCACTAAAGAAGTAGGATCCTGGGGCCTGTGGCTCAAACGACTCCAGAGATAGTGAAGCCCTTAATGATGATAGATAATATATGAGAAGGATGCTTTTGGGAGGTAAGTTTAAAGTTTGAAACCCACATGGAGATGTGTAGTAGACAAATGAAGCTAGAGGTGTGGATTCCTTAGGTCTCGAGGGCTGCCACATCCAAACACCAGTGAATGGGTGACCTAAACAACACAGATGTATTTTCTCGAAGATCTGGAGACTGGAAGTTCAAGGTCAAGGTGTCAGCATTGTAAGTTCCTGGTGAGACCTATCTTCTTGGCTTGAAAATGATCACCTCCTCACTTGTCCTCACATGGCCATTTCTCTGTGCAAAGAAAGGAGTGGGGAGAGAAAGAAAGAGAGCCCTGTTGTTTCTATCTCTTCTTGTAAGAACAACAGTCCTATCAGATTATGATCATGAGCAATCACTTTTAACATGATTGATTACTCCATCATTACTTCATTCAACCTGAATTACTTTCCTAAAGGCACTATCTCCAAACATAGTCAGTCACATTGAGGATAATTGTCTCAAAGCATAATATTTGGGAAGTAGGGGACACAATTCAATTTACAGCAAAGTACTAGTTTTGAAGCTTAAAGAACTATGAAGCTGATCAGACTGTTGACTGAAAATGAACCTTGGAGAACTCTCAACATTTGAAAGATAAGGGGGATAAAGGGGGCCAGTTCGACCAACTATTGGAGCCAGCGGATTTCAACAAGTATTAACTATTTTGTACCTCTGTTGCTTCATCTATGAAAGGAAGCTAATAATTATCTTTGTTTATGGAGTTTCTTTGAAAATAATATATTATATTAGGGCCCAGTCAGGAGACAGAACTTACACAATGTTTGTAAACACAAATTCTAATATAAGGAATTATTAAGAGGATTGGTGTATTGGGGAATTGGCTGTTGAGAATTAAGGAGAATACTAAAGAATATAAGAGCCTCAATATGAGAAACAGCCACAATTCATAGGGTTGAGATGGAGTGCCAGGAAAGAATTCCCCCTGGCCATTCCAGCTGACATTCAGACTGGTGGAGAGGGCACAGCAGAGACTCACTGATGACAGAAAGGTTGCTCAGGTATCTCGCTGTTGGAACTTGTTGGAAATCTCCTATCTAAGGTTCCAGAGAGATTTCCACAGAGAAATGCATTATGTCAGCTGCTGGAGGAAACTGTGGACCATTGGGAACCATTCACTGGGTGGTTTTGGTTATTCAGCACTCCACAAGTGTTAGTTATTAGTTGCTATTACTATTACTACTGGAACTGCTACTGCTATTGTTGCAGAATGGTTAAGATCTATATCTTTATAGACTGGTAAATCTGGGCTCACATCCCTTATCTGTCACTCATTTGCTGAGTGATTTTGGGCAACTGACTTGATCACTTTTAGCCTCAGTTTCATCTGTGAAATGAAATTAATAATAATATTCACCTTCTGGAATTGCTGACATAAAGGCAAATTGCCTTACGCAGTAGCTAACAAGTAGTAATGGATTATATAAATGGATTTTTAAATTTTTTGAATAAATATTTGATCGCTCCCTTTCTATGAAATATTCTTTGGCATTAAGCATAAAACTGAAGGAAGTAATATAGTGAGATAATAAATAAGTTAAATAAATGAAATCTAAGTGACTTTTACCATGGTGACCATGCCATTTGACCTGTTTCTTGAATCTGAATTTACCAGATTAATTTTATTTGGATGCCTTGCTTATGTAGTATACACCCTAGAGAGGAGTTCTAATTAAATTCAGAAGTTTTTAGATAGTAAATTCACCAAGTGCTTTATAAGTCAATAACAAATTTATTGATCATTCTGCCCTTCCAAACTCTCCCATCAATATTAGTATATAAGTTTCTGCAGTTTCATATAGGTGAATTGAAATTATCAAATCATTCAAAATAAACCAAACATCTATTCTTTATGCAAACACATCCATTGGCATCTTCTTCATAAGTCAGTGAAGACCTTAACTGAAAATATAATATCATTTTTCTGGCTTCAGTGGTCACATTTTAAACTACCATATACTTTCCAGCACTTCATGGAATTTGAAGATTGACAGACCTGGTGAATTCATCCTGGCTGCTAAGGCAAAGGATTCAATTTCAACTCACATAATGGTGTAGTTCTTGGCTGATCCATTTTGGATATCTACTACAATGGATAAACTCTCTAATCTCAGTTCTACTTGGCACAGTGTGAACAAGTACAAAAAAGAGAGACTCATCATTGTCAAAAACAATGAGTTTAGGTGAAACCTGTGACAAGTCACAAAGGCCACTTCTTCAAGAGGATAATCAAGAATTTTAGGTAGCAATAGTAAATTAGCTCAAAATTTACCATTCTCTGACTTAATGAAGGTGCTAGTATATTTCAGAATCAAAATATATTACTACCCTAAGACGGCAGTTTCCTGAATCCTTATCAAGAAGAGTAGAATGATCAATAAATTTGCTATTGACTTGTAAGGCATTTGGTGAATTTACTATCTCAAAATTTGTGAACTGAACTAGAGAGTTTGTTCACTGTGCTTTAATTTAATTCTCTATAGTTAGCACTCATAAATAATTGATTTCAATATAAATGAGATTTCATTTCACCTATCCCAATATCTGTAAAAAATGTTTAAAAAGGAAGAGAAGTTCCTAAGATTCTGTTTGTTTCATAATTGCTATATTCTCTTTTTCATATTTCAAGCAGGTTATCTGAAAACAAATAGAAATCTTTAGTTTGCTAAATATTCACCCAAACAAGCGTTAGAGCCATTGGCAGAACTTTTATGGCAAAATAATTTCTAAAACAAAAAGACCAAATAAAAGAAAAGAGAAAAAACAACACAGGAATTCATATGGAAACACAAACGACCAAGAATAGCCAGAACAATCCTCAGCAAAAAAAACAAAGCAGGTGGTATTACATTACCAGACTTTACTATAAAGGTACAATAATCAAAACAGCTTGGTATTGGTACAGGAACAGGCATATAGACCAATGGAATAGAATTGAGATTCCAGAAGCAAAACCTCAATTTCTCAACCAACTCATCTTCAACAAAGCCTCCACCACCTACCACTGGTAAGAGGAGAACCTATTCAGTAAATGGTGCTGGGAAAACTGGCTGACCACATGCAGAAGATTGAAACAGGACCCCTATTTATCCCCATACACAAAAATTAACTCTAAATGGATAAGAGACCTGAAAGTAAAACCTCAAACCATAAGAACCTTAGAAAATGAAGGACATACCCTCATGGAAATTGGAAATGGCATGCAATTCCTGAACAAAACCCGAAATCCACAGGCCATAAGAGATAAGATAGACAAATGGAACCCCATTAAACTGACAAGCTTCTGCAAAGCCAAAGAAACCATCAAGAGAGCAGGGAGAACAGCCTACAGACTGGGAAAAAGTATTTGCCAACTCCAGGTCTGACAAAGGCTTAACATCTCGGATCTACAAGGAACTCAAATGTGCTGAAAGGAAAAAAAACAAACAACCCCATTATAAAATGGGCAAAAGATATGAACAGACAGTTCTCAAAGGAAGACATCCGAGCAGCCAACAGACACATGAAAAAATCTTCAACCTCACTAATCATCAGGTAGATGCAAATCAAAACCACACTGAGATACCACCTAACTCCAGTCAGAATGGCAATTATCAATAACTCAAAAATAACAGTTGCTGGAGAGGGTGTGGTGAAAAGGGAACACTTCTACACTGTTGGTGGGAGTGCAAACTAGTGCAACCTCTGTGGAAAACAGTATGGTGATTCCTAAAAGCTCTAAATATCAACCTCCCATATGACCCCGCAATCCCCCTACTGAGAATATATCCTGAAGAACTCAAATCACTCTATAAAAAAGATACCTGCACACATATGTTTATTGCAGCATTGTTCACAATAGCAAGAACCTGGAAGCAACCATGCTGTCCATCAAAAGAGGACTGGATTCAAAAAATGGTGGTACATATACACGATGGAATACTACACAGCCATAAAAAAGAACAAAATCATGAATTTCACAGCAACCTGGATGGAACTAGAGTCTATAATACTGAGTGACCTCTCACAGAAACAAAGATCTGAGTATCACATGTTCTTACTCATATAGTGGACCTTGAACATGCAACGTAATACTATAAGAAAATGACTGACAGTGGTGGGAAACTATGGGGGGGAAGGGAGATGGGATTAATGGTAGTAAACATCTGTATGGGGATGGGGAGACACCTCTTATCAACAAGGGTGCCTGAACGAAGCATATTTGTGTACCTAACCCTTAACTGTACCCCACAATATCATAACAAAAAATATTGATTATAAAAAAGTAAATAATAAATAAACAGATAAAAGACTACAAAAAAAGAGAAACAATAAAAAATTGTTATGCTTTTAAAAAAATAACTAGAAGTAAAATAGGGCACATCTTGCTGTGCATCATGATATAATGGTAGCATTAGGAAACAAAGTGGAACAAGAAAAAAATGGTTTTTAGTTTCCTGTAAATATAATGTTGGTATTGGTATTAGGTGTTGTGCTGTCTACCAAGAAGCTAATATGAAAGAAACAACATGATAAATTCTTATTTCTAAAAGTAAGTATGTGTGTGTGCATGTATGACCTAAAATTTATAATCATAATCAATTTATATATTCACATAGTGTTCTAGAGTCTACAAAATATGTGTAACTATTGCTTCATTTCCATTATATACTATATCTCAATCACCTATAAATGTATGTAGGTGGCCTTTAATATTTCCAGTTTAGTATATAGGTTGAACAGCCCTAATTTAAAAGTCTGAAATGCTCCCAAATCTGGAACTTTTTGAGCTCACACGTGACATTTCAAGGAAATGCTCATTGGAACATTTTGGATTTCAGATTTTAGGATTAGGGATACTCAACCAGTAGGTGTATAATGCATATATTCCAAAATATGAAAAAAAACCCACCAAAATATGAAACACTTCTGGTACTATGCACTTTGAATAAAGGATATTCAACTCATGTCACTTTTTGAATAGACCAATATGTTTTCTGGCATATTAAAGATAGTTGCAAACTCTTTGACAATCTTTCCATTGAGAGGTAGGTCAGTTGTCCTTCAATCTGAGCTGAAATGTATCTGTTTTGTTGTGTATATTACAAAGGAAATGATCCATGCCAGTTCTGGACATGTCCTTTAAAAGGAACCACAGCTTCAACCACTTGGAGCCCTGAGCCATCTTATAAGAAGGTTGACTATTCCTGAGGGAGAGACCACACAAAGACTGAGAATAGAGTAAGTCTCCTACATGCAAATTAGTTCCATTCTGAGTGCACATTCATTAAGTCCAACTTGTTTGGAAGTTTCACAAATTTAGCCTAGGTAGTCAACTAACACAATTATCAGCTGTAGAGTACCATACTGGAATAGGTTTATAATACTTTTCACACAAATAATACCTAAAAACAAACAAACACAAAAAATAAAGAAAACATTTAAAATTTTATAGTACACTACCCTGAAAAGTACAATAGCACAGTACAGTACAACAGCTGGCATAAAGGGGCTGACTTCGAGTGGACAGGCAAGAACAGTTACTGACTGGATGAAGGAGAGGAGGTGGGAAATGGGAGAGCTGAAGGACTGTCAGCCACAGGAGATGGAGGGCAAGCTGCAACTTCATTCATGTCTGACACAGTTTCTGGTTCCTTGCTGGACTCAATTCTATTTACCTTCTTGAAACAATGATCTGGACATCATCTGCACATGGTAGCACTAAACTGCATTCTGAACAGCTGCTGCAACCTTCGTGTCTCATGCTTCGGTCGGGTCTTGTGCCTCGAAAACTCACAGTTCCTCCTGAAATTTAAAAAAAGAAATTCCCTTGCCATATCCTGCATCATGAGTCTCTTTGGTTTTTCGGTTACTTCTTGCTCTTACCTCTCTCCATCCTTTCTCTGGACCTCCAGTTCACGTCTTCAATGAAGTCGTCCTCTTGCAGATCTATCTCCAGCTTCTCCCTAAGGGTCACTTAGGTTGCTGAAGACCACTTTGGGCTCCTCATCCACATTCTCAAATCCACAAAAATTGTGAACAAACTGCTGCCAAGGTTTCTTCCAAGCCCCGCTCTTGGTGACAGCTGTAATCTCATGCCGAGCAAAGTCAATGTTTTTTTGTGGCCTTGTAGATGTTATAGTCCTTCCAAAATTGTCACAAGGTTGTTGCTGCTTCATCACTACCTTTTCTGCCTGACGAAAAGTGTGATGTAAATAATATTTCTCAAAAATAGCTGAAACTCCCTGGTCCAAAGGTTGGATAGGCAGCATAGTATTCAGTGGCAAATCCACCACTTTGACATTGGGATGAAAGTCATCCCTGAATAAGGAATTGCCCAGAGCATTGTGAAGCAGAAAAATAATGTTGAATGCAACATTTTTCTCCAAGCAATATTTCCTTACCTTCAAGAAAAAAGGGGTGGAAAAACAAGTGCTGGAAAACGGACTGTGTAACTCAGGCCTTGGAGTTAGTCTTCCACACCACAGGAAGAGAGCCCTTGGCTATGTTTTTAAGGGCTCTTGGGTTCTCCGAATTATAAGCTAAGACAGGCTTCAGCTTTACATCACTGGAAGAACTGCCACCAAACAACAGAGTTAGCCTTTTCTTTGCTGCTTTCTAGCCTGGCATCAACTTTTCCTCTTTACTGATGTAACTTCAGTCTAGCATCCTCTCCCAGTACAGTCTTGTCTCATCCACATTAAAAATCTGCTCAGGTAAACATGTGTCTTCATCAATAATTTCTCAACGCATTTCAGGAAATTTCCGGGGAGGTACCATATCATACGTTGTGAAGGTTGGTTCTAGCCTTGAGCTGACGAAACCAGCCATGGCTAGCATTAAAAGATGTGCGTATGATTCTTCACCATTTTCTTCTTCAAGTCTTTTAGCTTTCTCTTGAATCAACATTAGGCTTTTAGCTTTCTCTTGAATCAACATCAGGCTTTTAGCTTTCTCTTGAAAGAACATTAACAAGAAGGCTTTTAGCTTTCTCTTGAATCAACATTAAGCTGTGCGACCAGATGCCGATGCCGCTCCTGCATCTACACACTGAGAAGTTTCTCCATCTCCTCCATCACTTTCCCACACTTCTTTGATATTATTGTCAACATCACTGGGACAGCAGACGTCACATGTTCCATGATCTTGTCCTTGTCCTTTAGAATCGTGCCAATGGTTGAACAATTCATACTATAAAATGAGCGACATCTACCATCTACCTCGCTCCACTTTCTCAATTATTTTCACTTTTGTTTCCATCGTTACAGGTTGGCACTTCTTAGCAGTGCCATCTATATTACTGCTGCTTTTATGCTTGCTTCTGGACATCTTGGGTTTGAAATAAAGAGTCTGTACCACTGTAATCTACATAGTACTGTAAAGTACACAAAAGCACAACCACTTGTAGAGGATGCGTGCACATGACAATGTATGCCAGACATGTGAACCAACTTATATGATTGAACATGCACACCCGTTTTCACATCTTTGAAATTTTGCAACCTGAAGGTTTGTAGGTAGGGGACTTGCTATACCTGGGAGTGAAGAGGATCCTAGCTGAGCTCAGCCTTCCAGCCAACTCCAACAGCATGGCAAACAAGAGAGTGAAGACATGTCATCACCTGTGCTGTCCAATGATCACCAATCACATGTGGCTATTGACCACTTAAAATGTGAGTAGTCCAAACTGAGATGTGCTGTAAAAACAAACTATATATTGAATTTCAAAAAATACATGAAAAACTTATTGGATATTTAAATTATGTTTAAATAATATTTTAGATATATTGTGTTAACAAAAATAAACTATTAAAAATAATTCCACTTAAACTTTTAAAATATGACTACCAGAAAATTTAAATATAACTGGACATCACTTCTCTAGACCCTACCATCAGCTGAAAACCGAGTGACCTCAGTAGATGTTACACGAAGCAGCTGAATCAGTTGAGTTACTCCTGAATTCTTGATCTGCAAAATTTGTGAGATAAAATATAATAGTGTTGCTTCAAGTTATTAAGTTTTGGAGTAGTTGGTTACATAGAAATAGATAACTGAATGTCTTACACATTAAAAAAAAATTAAGTAACTGACAGCAATTATGCTAAATCTTTTAGAATTGAGAATTGAAAAATATGGTTGGCCCAAGCAACATTTTCACAATTAAGGTCAATAAATTTTAACCTAATGTCTTACGTATTTTTTAAATTAATTATGTGTAGCAAGTATGGAGTCTCAAGTTTATTGAATGATTAAAAAATTTCTGTTTGAAAAAATAGCTCAAAATTGTTACATTTTAACTCCTTAAGGGAACACATAGGTAAATAAAGTGCCGAAAATCAAAACCAATATTTTAATTAAACATTCTGAAGTAAACAAAGCAGGATATCTTAGTGCTTCATTTATTCATGTTGTTATTTTTATTAATATTTGCAATAATCAATTAAAATGTCAAAGATAGTTATTATCCAGGATTCTTTTTTTTTGAGTTGGAGTTTCACTCTGTCACCCAGGCTGGAGTGCAATGGCTTGCTCACAGCCACCACAGCCTCAATCTGCTGGGATCAGGTGATCTTTCCACCTCAGCCTTCCAAGTAACTGGAACTACAGGCATGAGTCACCTCGCCTAGCTAATTTTTTGATTTATTGTAGAGATGAGGTGTGGCCAAGTTGTCTAGGCTGGTCTCAAACCCATGGGCTCAGGCAGTCCTCCTACCTCGGACTTCCAAAGTGCTGGAATTACAGGTGTGAGCCACCTCATCCATTAGATCCAGGATTCTTAAGTCAGAAAATCCAGACTGAATACCAAGAATAGTATTTTCTGTAATGCAACCTCCATGAACCTAAATTTCTCATCTACACAACAGGAATGAGAACATTAAATATCTATTGGATTATTGTGAGGATTAAATGAGCTAATGTATGTAAAGCACTTATCTCAGGGCCTCACACAGAGTAAACACTCTGAAAGTGAGAGCTTTAATAATGATTACATATAAAGATTAATTTTATATGTAATTATACATAAAAGATTTAAATACTATATATAAATATTATATACAAAAAATTAAAATATGACATATGTGCCAGGTGTGGTGGCTCATGCCTGTAATCGCAGCACTTTGGGAGGAGGAGGATTGCTTGAGCCCAAGAGTTCGAGACCAGCCCAGACAACATAGCAAGACTGTATCTCTACCAAAAAAATTAAAAAAAAATACATTACATCTTTGCTTATGGCACAATTATTATCTCGCTAGTTAGTGTGAAAATATAAATGTGGCTACCTTTTGTTTATCTCTTGACTGCCCAAGTGGAGCATCGTGTGTGATTCTCACAGTGCTCCACAGGGGTCTGGCAAGTGGGAGACGTCAGGCCCCCTGGGCCACACAATGCCAAGCATCCCTTGGACACTTGAAGATTAAGTTATTCAATCATGATGATTTCTCTCTCTCTCTCTCTCTCTCTCTCTCTCTGTCAAAACCCAGATGTTTGGCATCTCACCAACACCCAAGACCTCCTGGACTGGGAACAAAATGAGTATAGTGAGAGAGGAAGCAGCTTCAGTGAAAGCACCTCAGGGAACAAACCAATAAAAAAGTAGGAAACTCAGCACAAGCCTGATTTATGTCACTGCTGCATTTCCTTACTCTCAGCCCCATTCTCCCAACCACTCAGCATGCACACACACACACACACATATACATGCACACACACATGAGTGTGCACACCCATACACATGTGCACACATATACGCCTCCTACCAGCAGCTTTCTTTCTCCCACTTTTTTTTCCAAATGCTGGAATTTTTAAAATCCTTTTTAATTTCACTCTCTTTTTCTGCCTCCCCAAAGAACTTCCAGAAGAAGGGCTTTGAAGGAGCATCTGAGGGTTTACGGATCCAAGAGTGTGAAGCAGTTACCTGAGTCACTGTCCCTGATGGTACCTTTCTTTGTTTAATTTTTAGAAGGAATTGGTCTAGCCTCTGTTGCAGTCTCTGTTGATGGATGGAAGGAAGGAAGGAAGGAAGGAAGGAAGGAAGGAAGGAAGGAAGGAAGGAAGAAAGGAAGGAAGGAAGGACAAAAAAATGTGAAAACAAAAATATTTTCATGACAGTCTCTTTCAACAGCTGGGGGTGATCCTAGCAGTTTGGCTTTGTTAGTTCTGTGTCTGTCAGGAGGGAGAGCCAGGAAGACCTGATGGTTCCCTTGTAGGAACACAGGGAAAGCAAGTTGAGAGCTATGGCATTGGAGTCTTGAAAGGATAAGCGGGTCCTGCAGCCACAAGCAGAATTTGATTAGAAATAGAGAAATTTCTTCCAAGAAATTACTTCCTCGTTGTATTTTCATAGCAATCCCAAAACAAATCATAGGTGCTGAAAACTGCCCTTTAAAAAGAAATAACAGATTGTTCCAATCGAACACTCTCCTGAAGCACGTTGTTGAAGGCCTCACGTGGGCCCTGGGTGCCAGCCATCCCCTCCGCCCTCTCCAGGGCCCTGGATGAAGGATGCAGCAGGGCACGCGGACACAGCAGACTCTGTGAGTGCCTGTCTCCCGCTGTGCTATCCTAGAACTGTGTGATGGCAGTTGGTTGTTACCAGGACCGGCCCTGACATAGCAATCCACTTGGTAGGCAGGGAACGCTTGCACACACACAGGGAACCTGAGCCATCAACGCAAGAGTTCACTTCTGTTTGCAATAACACGAGTGATACCATGTTTGTATACACCCAGTGAGCACTAAAGGAATCACAGGAATAAGTTCTCACAGGAGATAATGTGGCCAATGCAGATAAAGTAGGGCTCTGTGGAAGAAGAAAACGTTTTTTTAAAGCCAAAAAAAAAAAAAAAAAACCCAACCAAAAACACTGAAAAGAAAATCTTTGTGTGCAACTGTTCAGCTCTGTAGGCCTAAGATGTAGAAGTCACCTTAGAGGATCACAGTTAAAAAGTTTGGCATTGTGTTTTGGTTGTTCTTTAAGATGTTAGTAAAGTCGCCACAAAAGAACAATAATAAATTGTAATTTACTCCTCAGTGGGGTTTTGTTTGTTTGTTTGTTTTTTTGTAGGAATCTCAGTTTGTCATCCAGGCCAGAGTGTAATGGCAAGATCACAGCTCGCTGTAGCTTCAATCTACTAGGTTCAGATGATCCTTCCACCTCAGCCTCCCAAGTATCTGGGACTACAGGTATGCACCACAATGCCCAGTTAATGTTTTGTTTTTTTTTTTTTTTTTAAGAAACGAGGTCTCACTCTGTTGTCCAGATTGGTCTCAAACTCCTGGGATCCAGCAATCTTCCCACCTCAGGTTCCCAAAGTGCTGGAATTATAGGCATGAGCCACTGTGCCCAGACTGTATTTATTTATTTATTTATTTTTAAGTCATCTAAAGACTGTGATATAAAGTGCCAAGAGTGTGTCAGCACAGTTTTTTACTTCATGCAAAATTAACACTCAGCTATCTGCCTCACCGGACTATGAGTAAATAATCGGGTTCTAATAAAGGGTTATTGGATAAATTGGATGCATTTTTGTTATTACAGTCACTGTGCTCAGACCAGAAGTGATTTTTCTCTGGAAAGTATATTGATTTCTTACTCAGTGAGCAACGCAGTTTTCATGTTTTGTGGAAACAGCATCAGTTGTTTACATCCTAAGTGCCTGCAAGGTTGTCTGAGATTCTGAGATTCAAAATACAAACCCAATGCAAGGTAGTTGCAAAAAGAGACCATAGCAACTTCAAGAGGAAGACTGGAAATTGGATGATATAAATTTAAAATGTATTTCATACCGTGCATCTGGTCAAAAGGGTTGAAATCTACTTGTCTACCTGATAGTATCAACATATTTAAACTATATGTCATCATTTGAGTGGAAGAAGGGGTTGGTCAAAAACGGAGTTCTGGGAAAGAAGAGTCTCATCAGCAAACGTTGTTGGGACTCGGGATCAAGGGGGCCTTGACCTAAGAACTTGGTCTGTCTAGCCCATTTATCAGGTGTGTCTTTAGAGTACCAATCACTCTGTAATAACCTGACATCAGCTAATATTCAAATCACACAATCCCACTCCCCACAGTAATGCAGACCCACTTAGCACACTTCCAGTTAGACTTCACAGCCCTCTGGAGTTCATCTGTATCTGGAGAAGGTGAGAAGCAGAGAACCATACTCCTCTGCAATCCGCATTATAGTCTCATGAGCTTGGTTGATGAAATGCTGGAAAAACGGATCCACCGTCTGTGCTGATAAAAATGACTCAGGAAAACTGAAAATCTGTCTACCAAACAAGGTAGGCAGGCAACATCCTGTGCTAGTCAAGCAGGTCCCTATTCACAAGCTAAACAAAAATGAAAAATTTTGACATTGAAAAATGAGTACTGACATAGCTATACACAGTATAGTATAAGTGGCCAAAAGCAAGGATTTTAGCACTAGACTTCTTGAAAACTGTGCCTCACTCTTCTTACCTTGAAAATGAGGTTACCAAAAGAGCTGCACTAATTGGACTATGTGAATTAAATGATTTAACTTATATAAAGTACTCAGATAAGACATGGAAGATTTCCGACAAGATGGCAATGGAACAGGTGGGACTGTGAGAGTCTCTGCAAAAGTGAGTGTCCATAAAGACTCTCTGTGTGAGTGAGTGTGTGTCAGTGGGTGAGTGAAAGTTTGTCTATGGGGGGACTCAGGTTCATGCACCCGGGGCTGTCCTCCGGAGGTGACTGCAACTCCCCCCACCTGGAGATTGGAGCCTCCATTGGGCAGGATCATCTGCTATTCTCAGGGCTCTCCTAAGAAGAGGCACCAGAAAACAGCTGATCTTCACCCCCTGATGCCTGGCCCACACCATCACCTGTGACAGCTGAGCAGCACAATCCCCAGGATCCATGGAGAGAGCAGCTTGTGGAAACCTGGAAAGGAGCCTTGCTGCTGGTGAGGAATGCTGACTGGCGCCATTTTCTCTGTCCCAGGACCAGGCAAAGACCTGCATTGCACTGCCCAGTTCTACCCAGCCTTCAACCTGGGACCTAGAGGTTATCTCCTCATCAAACCTGGAGAAACAGAATCCTCTCCTCCCATAGTAGTCAGTGGGGCATCTGACCTATGCTGAGAGCAACCCCATCAGCCTGCGCTGAGAACAGAGGGTGGGGGCTGGAAACCAGAGCTGAAAGGAAGTTGGAGTTACATGAATGATCTCAGAGCGAGTTTTGTTTTATTATTTTATTTTTTTCCTCTTCTCTCTTTCTGTTTTTGATTACACTTTCATACTTGCTTTGTTTCTGTTATTTTAATGCTGCTTTTTTAGACCTCCTGTTTGTGTATGGGTATTTTTGAGGAAGATTACATCAATGGTTTTTGTTTTTGTTTTTGTTTTTTTGCAGTTTGTGTATTTGTATGATTGTATTTTTTTGTTTTATCTTTTCTGTCTTTGTGTCTCTGTTCATTTGTTAGTTGATACACCTATTTGTTTTCCCTCTTCTTCTCTCTTTCCACCTTCCTCTCATTTTTCTCCTTCCTTTTTCCATTCATTTCCCTTTTATTGCCTCATTTTGCTTTTGGAGGCAAACATATACCTCCACTGCATGGAGAGATCATAAGGCAGTGGGAAGTGGGTTCCCACTTCCCACTGGGGGGCCCACACACCTGTCAGCAGATACTGGAATCTGCAGATAGCTTCTGAATCATAGCTCCCCCCTCAATTAAATCTCAAAACTACAAAAAGTACAGCCCCCCACCCCCAGTTCAGCTTCAGAATGAACAAAGCCAGAGGATCTGCATAAGGAAGAATAGGAGATTGAGAAAACAGAAGTAAAAGCTATCCTCCCTGTCCCTGAACAAAAAAATTAAAGAATAAGTTAAAAAAGGGGGAGGAAAATCTACACAAAAGAAGAAAAACCAAAGGAAGAATATAGGTCTCACACAGACTCCTGGGAGGTCAACCACTGAGAATACAGACTTTAGAACTCAAACAATGAAGAGCCCCCAGAATGACTGGCCTCAAACCACAAACTCAGATATCAAGATATTAATATAGAGAATATGAGGAGAGTCAAGAGGAAAGAATGAAGAAGTTGATAACTGAGAAAACAGGAATAAAGAAGACAGTGAATGTAGTAAACAACAAACTAATAAGCATGGAAAGTAGAATTAACCAAGCAGAAGAAAGAATCTCAGAGCTTGAGGAACAAAATATGGAACTAGCTCAAAACTATTAAAAACATAGAAAAAGAAGCTTAAAAATACAGAACCAAACCTCCAAGAGATGAGTGATTATTTCAAGAAGCTAAACCAAAGATTGATTAGAATTCCTGAGGCAGATAGAGAGAGACAGAGACCACTCTGGAACAAACACTACAGGAAGTTATCCAAGAAAACTTCCTTCATCTCATCAGTGATGCGGCCATTCAAACACAAGAGATTTAGAGAACCCCTGCAAGACAACAAATGAGAAGACCAACTCACAGACACATAGTAATTCACCTACACAAAGTAGGTATAAGAGAAAAATTCCTAAAGGCAGCAAGAGAGAAAGGTAAGACTGCCTGGAGAAGACCAGTTAGAATAGCAGCAAACTAATCCACAGAAACACTTCAGACTAGGAGAGCTTGGAGCCCAATCTTCAAAATTCCCAAACATAAATGATTTCAACCAAGAATTACCTACCCATCAAAACTAAGCTTCAGCTTCAGCAGTGAGGGATAATTAAAATCCTTCTCAGACATTTGATCCCTGAGTTTACGCTGCCTCCAGACCAGCTCTATAAGAAACATTTAAAGTATTAAACACAGAAAAAAGGAAAAAAATAACTACACCCTTCACAAGAATGTAGGAAAAAGAATGAAAATACACATGAATCAACACAAAAATCAAAAGAAAGACAACAAACAAGTAAACAAACAGCAGTAACAACAACAAACTCTAAAAGAACCTCATGACAGGAATAAACTCTCATATTTCAATAATTAGCCTGAATATGAATGGACTAAATGTACCACTGAAAAGACATGGAATGACAAAATGGATAAAATATCATGAGGCAACAATATGTTGTCTCCAAAAGAATCATCTCACCAGAAAGAACACTCACAGAATCAAGAGGATGGGAAACAAAATTTCAGGTGAATGGAACACAAAAGAAAGCAAGTCACAATCTTAATTTCTGAAAAAATACCCTTCGAGCTATCAAAAATTTAAAAAGATACAGAAGGTCACTACATAATGATAAAAGGTTCAATCCATCAACAAGAAATATCCATCGAAAACATATATGCTCCCAACATAGGAGCACTAACTTTCATAAAGCAGCTTCTAGGCAAACTTTAAAAAAGATATTGACTCTCAGCCTATCATAACTAGGGACTTAAAGACCCCATACACAATCTTAGACAAATTATCAAGACAAAAAACCAACAAGGAGATCCGAAACCTCAACATGACGCTTGACCAAATGAGCTTAATTGATACCTACAGAACACTCCACTCAACAACCACAGAATATACATTTTATTCATCCCCACATGGAATGTACTCTAAGGTCAACCACATCCTCAGTCATAAATCAAGAATAAACAAATTCCATAAGATTGAAATACTGCCATGCACCTTCTCAGACCACAGTGGAATAAAAATAAATATTGACACCAACAAAGTTCCACCAAAACCCACAAAGATATGGACACTAAATAGTAAGATGCTAAGCAACTCCTGGATCAACATGAAAATCAAAACAGAGATTAAAAGATATCTGGAAACAAATGAAAATGAAGAACCATCTTACCAAAACCTCTGAAATGTCATGAAAACAGTACTATTAGGGGAATTCATATCTATATGAAGAAAATGGAATGATCACAAGTTAACAGCCTAACAAATCACCTAAGGAAACTGGAAAAGCAAGACCACTAAAACCCTAACTTCAGCAGAAGAATCCAGATCACCAAAATAAAAGCCCAAATTTGGGACATAGAAGACAAAAATATAATACAAAAAGTCAGAGAAAAAAAAGCTAGTTCTTTGAAAGGATAAACAAGATTGATGGACCCCCAGCTAGACTGACCAAGAAAAAGAGAAAACAGGCCCAAAATAAACAGTTAGAAATGCAAAAGTTCAAGTCACAACTGACCCTGAAGAAATACAAAAGATAATCAGAGATTACTATGTACATTTGTATGGAAACAAACTTGAAAACCTAAATGAAATGGAGAACTTTCTGCATCACACAACCACACAAGGTTGAAACAAGAAGAAATCAAGACCCTAAATACACCAATAACAACTCAGGAAATCGATCATGTTATAGTAAAACTACCTCCAACAAAAGCCCTGAACCAGATGACTTTCCAGAAGAATTCTACAAAACATTTGTAGGAGCTGATACCAATCCTATTGAAAGTAACCAGGCAATTGAGAAAGATAGAACTTTCCCCAAATCATTTTATGACGCTGACATCACACTGATACAAAAACAGGGAAGGGTCCAACAATAAAAGAGAACTACAGGCCAATATCCTTGGTTAAAATTCTCAACAAGATCCTAGTAAACCAGATGCAACAACACATCTCAAAATCATCCACTATGACCAAGTAGGCTTCATCCCCGAGATGCAGGGCTGGTTTAACATTTGCAAGATCATAAACGTAATTAAATATATCAACAGATGTAAAAACAAAATTCACATGATTATATCCTTAGACACAGAAAAAGCTTTTGATAAAATCCAGCATCCCTTCTTGATAAAAACCCTCGAATATCTAGGCATAGATGGAACATACCTCAAAATAGTAAGAGCCATCTATGAGAAAACCAGCATACTGCTAAACAGACAGAAATTGGAACCATTTCCCAAGAAAACCACAACAAGACAAGGTTGTCCATTCTCACCCGTCCTTTTCAACATAGTTTTGGAAGTCCTAGCAAAAGCAATCAGACAAGAGAAGGAAATCAAGGGCACCCAAATAGGAAGTCAAGTTATCCCTCTTTGCAGAAGACATGATTCTACACTTCAAAAACCCAAGAGAATCTGTCAAAAACATCCTTGCATTGATAAAAGTCTTAAAAACTTAAAAAACTACAAAACACTGTTCAAAGAAATCAAACAAGGTACAAAACAAATGGAAAAATATCCCATGCTCATGGATTAGAAGAATCAACATTGTTAAGATGTTCATCCTAGCACAAGCAATCTACAGATTTAACACACCTGTTAAATTACCAGCAGTATTCTTATCAGACTTGGAAATAACAATATAGGAATTCATATGAAAACATAAATGACTGCAAATAGCCAAAATAACCCACAGAGGAAAAAAAACCAGGAAGTATTACATTCCCAGAATTTAAAATTTATTATAAAGCTACAATAATCAAAATAGCCTGGTACTGGTACAAGAACAGACATATAGACCAATGGAACAGGGTAGAGATTCTAGAAGCAAAATCTCAATTTCTCATCCAATTCATCTTTGACAAAACCTCAACCAACAACTAATAGGGAGAGGAGGACCTATTCAGTAAATGGTGCTGGGAAACTGACTGACCACATACAGAAGATTAAAACAAGATCCCTAACTATCCCCATACACAAAAATCAACTTTAGAGGGATCAAAGACCTAAACTTAATACCTCAAACTATAAGAACCTTAGAAAATGCAGGAGACACCCTTATGGAAATTGGAATTGGCAACCAATTTCTGATCAAATCCCAAGTGCCCATGCCATAAGAGATAAGATAGACAAGTGGGACTTATCAAACTGACAAGCTTCTGCAAAGTCAAAAAAACAAAACAAAACAAAAAAACATTAAGAGAGCAGTGAAACAGCCCACAGAATGGGAAAAATTATTTGCCAATTGTATATCTCACAAAGAACTAAAATCCAGGATCCACAAGGAACTCAAATGTGTAGAAAGAAAAAAGCAAACAGCCCCATTACAAAGTGGGCAAAAGATATGAAAAGACATGGCTTAGTCTGTAAACCTAGCACTTTGGGAGGCCAAGGTAAGTGGATTGCCTGACCCTACAGATTTGAGACCAGCCTGGGTAACTTGGCAAGATCTCGTCTCTCAAAAAAAAAAAAAAAAGATACGAAAAGACTCTTCTCAAAAGAAGACATAAGAGCAGCCAACAGATACATGAAAAATTGCTCCACCTCGTTAGTCATCAAGGAAATGCAAATTAAAACTACACTGAGATACCACCTAACTCCAGTGAGTATGGCCATCATCAATACCTCAAAAAACAACAGATGCTGGAGAGGATGCGGGGAACAGGGTTCACTTCTACACTGTTGGTGGAAGTGTAAACTAGTACAGCCTCTGTGGAAAACAGTTTGGCGATTCCTAAAAGATCTAAAAATCAACCTTCCACATGACCCCACAATCGCCCTACTGGGAATATACCTGGAAGAACTCAAATCACTCTATGAAAAAGATACCTGTACATGAATGTTTATTGCAGCATTGTTCACAATAGCAAAAACGTGGAATCAACCATGCTGCCCATTGAAAGAGGACTGGATAAAAAAATGTGGTACATATATGCAATGGAATATGATGCAACCATAAAAAAGGACAAAATTATGGACTTCACATCATCTTGGATAGACCTAGAGTTGATAATACTGAGTGATCTATCACAGAAACAAACAACTGAATTTCACATGTTCTCACTCATAAGTGAACCTTGATCAATTATTGTAACACTATAAGAAAAGGATTGACAGTAGTGGGAAACTGCCAGAGGTGACAATATTGACAGTAGTGGGAATTTGCTGGGGGAGGAGAAGCATACCTCATCAACAAGAGTACCTACATAATGAAAATTCGTATATCTAACTCTGAATGGTACCCTACATCTTTAAAATAAAAAAATTTTTTTGAAGAATAGAACATGGCACAAAAAAGTATTATTAATATTTACTATTAACAATTGTTAAATTTAGTCAATTTTAGAAGAGAAAGTAACGAATACATAAATAAATAAGAGCTTAAAGAAAACATTATGAGATATAGGATTCAGAGACAGCTTAAACTCCAAAGGAATTATGATCAGAAAAAAAATAAAGAAATAAAATGCTTAAGTTTTTGATTCTTGTCATTCTAAACTCAATTTCAAAAAAAGTGATTCTATGATAGGTGAAGGATCATCTACTTAATAATATGTTTGCCAAACTATAGGTTTCTTAAGTTAGTTCTTTAGATTAATTTCAAATCCATTAGTTTCAAATGCATTTAAGACCTAATATATTAGTACCCTTTTTTTCCTATTAGATTTATTTTTCATAAAGGAAAATATCTTTTTATCTTGAACCTTTCGTCTAAGATAGATTTTTAAAATATTATTATTGCAAGCTATTTTGCTTTGCTGCCCTTCCATCTGAGAAACATGAAAAGGTGGGTTACTGACATTGAATTCAAAATAACCTACAGAGAAAGTTACTAATTAGATTATTTTTCCTCATTGGATTCCAATGGAGAAAATCATATTTAGAGTTGAGCAGTTTATTAATAGATATGAAGTGTATGAGAAAAAAAGAACTAAATTGGTTGTCACCTGGTAATGAAGTAACAAGAGGAAACTGAAATTAATATCTGGTTTTTTTTGCAGGAGAACGAGGAGCAGAAAGGACAGCAGGGGGTGCTTTAGCAGAGTCACAAAGGATTTATAAGAGCTTTACAGCAGCAACAGCAAAAGAAAATCAAATTCTTACAAAACAGGAGTTAACCTTTTAATAAGAGAAGCTACCAAAGTGTCATACAGTAGAGGAAGAATTCAAACGTCCTTCATCAAGCTCCTGTCATGACAATTGTATGTGTTTGTGTGTATGTGGGGTAGCTATGGTTGTATGTATAGACATCTCTAAAAACTGTTATATAGAGGAATATATATTTTATTTTAAATTGTTATTTATGGAGGAGGGGCAAAATGGTGACACAGTATGTGAGTCACAGTATGTGAGTCTCTGCATAGGTGAATGTGCATAAGAACAAATCTGCATGCATATGTGTGTGCAAGTGGGTGAGGAAATGTTCGATCGACTGAGGGGAGACATGGGAACAAGCACTTGAGATCCCCTGCTTAAGTGGCTGCAACTTACCACTGCTCTGAATTTGGCACCCCCCACCCCATGCCAGGAACATCCACCATTCTTGGGGCCTCTCTCAGGAAAAAGTGGCAGAGATCAGCTGCCTCGTGACACCTGGCACCTGGCCCAACACTACCAACTGCAACAATAGGTCAGGCACTGGCAGCTGATCAGTGAAGAAAGCACAGGAAGGAGGTACAGAGCTAAGTCCTGCCAGAGCAGAAGATGCCATCTGGTGCCATTTTCTCTGTCCCAGAACCCGAGCAGAGATGTCCTTTGACTCACCCAGTACTGAGAAACCTGCATCCTGGGACCGAGGGGTGATATCTGCACCCCTCTGGGATTGATCATCATTGACCAAGGAGGATCCATGTGCATGATACCTGGAGACAGTAACTGGCTTGGAAACCCAGATGCCCCACCCTCCATACTTGTGCATTTACAGATGTGTACAGTTGGAATGGGAAAGCTAGCAGCACATGAATAGGGGTGAGTCTTGATCCAATCCAGCCCCCTTCCTCCAGCAGTCTGTGAGGTGTCTGACCCACATGGAGAGCAACGTGATTGGCCTGGCAGTGAGAGGGGAGGGTCTAGAGACTGAAGCCCACTCTCTCCCACAGAGAGCCAAAAGTGTTGGTGCTTGGGACATGCCAGCAAAAAAGGAACCTGAAGAAATGGCCACAAGAGAGAGCAAGAAGGATCTCAAGACTCACAAAGCTTTAAGTTTTTTGTTTTTTTCTTTTTTGATCACTTTCTTCATACATATCTTTGTATAGGAGTGTGCTGATTTGATTCCCCCCTTTTTCTCCTTCTTCTATTTTGTTGCTTATGGGTATAGTTGAGGGTGAGTGTAACATTGTTTTTGCTTTTTGTTGTTGTTTTAGTTTTGTTTTGTTCTGCTTGGTTTCTTTGTCTGTTTATCATTCATTTGCTTGATGTTTGTTTTCCTTTTGCTTCTTCATGTTCTTCATCTTCATTTCCTCTGCCTTCTTTCTCTGTTTTTTTTCTTTCTTTCTTTCTTTTCTTCCTGTTTGTTTCAGGGGGTATACATATACTTCCACTGCATGGACATAGTGTTAAGGTGGTGGGACGTGGATTCCAGGGGACACACACTAGTCAGTGAAACTGCAGGTAGCTTCTGAATCTTAGCTCCCCTCATTATACCTTAATCAAATCCCAAACTGCAAAAAGACAGCACAGGCCTCCCCCATTCCCAGCCCAGCTTCAAATTTGAACAAATCCAGAGGCTTTACCTAGAAAAAATGGGGGTTGAGCAAACATAAGTGAAATCTATCCCACTTCTCACTGAACAATGAAATTAAAGAGGAAAAAATGGGGGAATGCTTCACAAATGAAGCAGAATTACTGGAAGAACACAGGTACTCCCCAGACCCCTGAAAAGGCAGTGCCTGAAAATACAGACTTTGGAACTCAAACAATGAGGTGCTCCCAGAATGACTGGTCTCAGACCACAAATCCAGACATCAAGGTATTAATGGAGATGATGAATAAAAATCATGAAAGCAAGAAGAAAGATTGGAAGAGTGATAACAGTGATGATGGCAATAAAGAGCACAATGAACAAAATAAATAACAAACTGACAAGAATGGAAAGCAGAACTAACAAAGCAGGAAAAAGAATCTCTAAGCTTAAAGACCTAAATATGGAACTAACCCAAATGGTTAAAATAATAAAAAAGCATAAAAAGACAGAACAAAGCCATCAAAAGATGTGTGATTATATTAAGGGGATGATTTTATGCCTGATTGTCATTGCTGAGGCAGAAAGGGAGACAGAGAACACCTTGAAACAAACATTTCATGAGTTTGTCCAAGGAAACTTCCCTCATCTCATCAGAGACATGACCATCCAAATGCAAGAGATTCAGAGAACCCCTGCAAGACATCAAATGTGAAGACCAACTCCCAGATACAGTAGTTTGCTTATACAAAGTAGGTATAAAAAAAAAATCTTAAAGGCAGTAAGAGAGAAAGGTCTGACTACCTACTGGGGAAGACCAATTAGAATAGCAACAGACTTATCTACAGAAACACTACAAGCTAGAAGAGACTGGACTCCAATTTTCAAAGTTCTCAAAGATAAACAATTCCAAGCAAGAGTTTTCTACCCAGCTAAGCTAATCTTCATCAGCAACAAAGAAGTAAAATCTTTCCCAGACATTCAATTCCTAAGAGATTATGCAGCTTCCAGATCAGCTATACAAGGAGATGCTTGAGAAGGTATTAAGAACAGAAGAAAGAAAAAAAAGAAAGACCACACACTTCCCAGAAGAACAGAAAAAACAGAATAAACAGAGAATATATCACGACTGCAAACTTGGAAACACACACAAACATCAACCCAAAAGTTAAAAGAAATCAAGCAAACAATCAAAAAATCTTTAAAAGAGCCTCATGACAGGGATAAACTCTCACATTTCAATTGTCAGCCTAAATGTGAATGGACTAAATGCACCACTGAAAAGACATAGAGTGGCAAACTGGGTAAAAGCATGACCAAAAAATATACTGCCTATAGGAAACACATTTCATTACAATGGACACCCACAGACTCAGTTAAAGAATGGAAACCATACTCTCAGTTGAATGGAAAACAAAAGAAGGCATGAGTAGTGATTTTAATATCAGACAAACAACCTTCAAGCTAACAAAAATTATAAAAGAAAAGGAAGGATACTACAAAATGATAAAAAGTTAAGTCAATCAACAAGAACTATCCACTCTAAATATATATGTACCCAACACAGGAGCACCAGGATTTTTAAAGCAACTATTAAGTGAATTAAAAAAGAATATTGACTCAAATGGTCTCATAACTTGGGACTTAAATACCCCATTAACAACCCTAGATAGATCATCAAGACAAAAAAATCAATAAGAGGATTCAGAACCTTAATTTGACACTTGACCAAGTGGACTTAATAGATACCTGCAGAACATTCCACCAAACAACCACAGAATACACATTCTGCTCTTCACCACATGGAACATATTCTAAGATTGACCACATCCTCGGCCATAAATTAAGCATAAACAAATTACATATGATTGAAATACTACCATGCACCTTCTCAGACCACTGTAGAATAAAAATAAATATTGTCACCAACTAGATCCCTCCAAAACCCACCAAAGACATGGGCACTAAACAGCACAATGCTGAACAATACCTGGATCAACACACAAATCAAAACAGAAATTAAAAGATTCTTGAAAACAAATGAAAAAAACAACATCTTACCAAAACCTCTGGTATGTCATGAAAACAGTTCTAAGAGGGAAATGTATATCTCTACAAACACATATCAAAAAAATAGAAAGATCAAACGTCAACAGCCTAACAAATTATCTAAGGAGGCTGGAAAGGCAAGGCTATCAAAAACCAACTTTAGCAGAAGAATCCACATCACCAAAGTAAAAACCTAAATACAGGACACAGAAGAAAAAAATATCGTAGAAAAAAATATCAGTGAAATAAAAAGCTGGTTCTTTGAAGGATAAACAAGATTGATGAACCCCTCACCAGACTGACCAAGAAAAAGAGACAAAAAGCTCAATAAACACAATCAGAAATGCAAAAGATAAAGTCACAACTGACTTTAAAGAAATACAAAAGATTATCAGAGATGACTATGCACATCTGTATAGAAGTAAACCCGAAAATCTAAATGAAATGGAGGACATTCTGACATCATACAACCTCCTAAGGTTGAAACAAGAAAAATTAGAGACCCTAAATAGGAAAATAACAACCCAGAAAATTGACTCTATCATAAGAATACTACCTACAAAAGAAAAAAAAAAAATGCCCTGGACCAGATGGCTTTCCAGTGGAATTCTACTAAGCATACAAGGAGGAGCTAATACTAATCCTATTTAAAGTATTCCAGGCAATTGAGAAAGACAGAACTCAAGGCCAATATCCCTAGATGCAAAAATTCTCAACAAGGTTCTCACATATCGGATCCAACAACACATCTCAAAAAGTATCAACCATGACCAAGGAAGATTCATTCCTGGGATGCAGAGCTGATTTAACATTTGCAAGACAATAAATGTAATTAAATACATCAACAGATGTAAAAACAAGAACCACATGGTTATATCATTAGATTCAGAAAGGCTTTTGATAAAATCCAGTATCCATTTTTGCTAATAAAAAACCTTGAACACCTACGTATAGAGGAAACATACCTCAAAATAGTGAAAGCCGTCTATGATAAATCCACAACTGACATATTAGTAAATGGACAGATATTGGAAGCATTTCCCCTAAAAAAAGGGAACAAGAAGCCGGGCTCAGTGGCTCAGCCTATAATCCCAGTGCTTTGGGAGGCTGAGGTGAGTGGATTGACTGAGCCTGCGGGTTCGAGACCCGCCTGGGAAACTTGGTGAGACCTCATCTGTACGATAAATAAAAAATTAGCCAGGTGTGGTAGCGCGCGCCTGTAATTCCAGTTACTTGGAAGGCTGAGGCAGAAGGATCGCCAGAGCCCAGCAGTGGAGGCTGCAGTGGCCGCTTCCAGTCACTGCAACAGAGTGAGACTCCAACACACACACACACACACAAAATGGAACAAGAAAAGGCTGCCCACTCTCACCCCTCCTGTTCAACATAGTATTGGAAGTCCTAGCTAGAGCAATCAGACTAGAGAAGGATATCAGGCGTATCCAAATAGGAAATTAACCTATCCCTCTTTGTGGACGATATGATCCTATACCTGAAAAACCCAAGGGAATCTGTCAAAAACATTCTTGTACTGTTGTACTGATAAAAGACTTTGGCAAGGGCTTAGGGTATAAAACCGACATGCAAAAGGCAGTCTCATTTTTATACACTAACAACAAACATTCAGAAAACCAAATAAAATACAATCCCAATTCATAATAGCCACACACACAAAAATGAAATACCTTGGCATTTTCCTGACCAGAGAAATGAAAGACCTTTATAATGAAAACTACAAAGCATTGCTCAAAGAAATCAAAGAAGACACAAACAAATGGAAAAATATCCCACACTCATGAATTAGAAGAATTAACATTGTTAAGATGTCCATCCTACCCAAGGCAATCTACAAATTCAATGCAATATCCATTAAATTAATATCACCATTCTTCTCAGATCTGGAAATGACAATACGGGAGTTCATATGGAAACATAAAAAACTACAAATAGCCAAAACAATCCTTAGCAAAAGAAGCAAAGCTGAAGGTATCGTACTTCCAGACTTCAGACTTCACTAGAAGGCTACAATAATCAAAACAGCTTGGTTTTGATACAATAACAGGCATATAGATCAATGGAACAGGATAGAGATTCCAAAAGTAAAACCTCAATTTCTCAACGAATTTATCTTTGACAAAACTTTCACCAACAACCACTGGGGAGAGGAGAACCTATTCAGTAAATGGTGCTGGGAAAAATGACTGACCACATGCAGAAGATTGAAACAGGTTTTCTGCTTATTACTGTGCACAAAAATCAATTCTAAATGGACCAAAGACCTAAATGTAAAACCTCAAACTATAAGAATCTTAGAAAATGCAGGAGACACCCTTATGGGACTCAGAGTAGGCAACCAATTCCTGATCAAAACCCTTGATGTTCATGCCATAAGAGAAAAGATAGACAAGTTGGACCTCATTAAACTGAAAATCTTCTGCAAAGTAAAATAAACCTCAAGAGAGCAAGGAGACATCCCCAAAATGGGAGAAAAAGTATTTTCCAACTGTGATTCTGATAAAGGTCTAACATCCAGGATCTACAACAAACTCAAACGTGAGGAAGGAAAAAATAAACAACCATATTACAAAATGGAAAAAAAGATATGAATAGACACTTCTCAAAAGAAGGCATACGAACAGCCAACAGACACATGAAAAAGTGTTCAGCCTAACTAATCATCAAAGAAATGTCAATCAAAACCACTTTGAGATATCACTTAACTCCAGTAAGAATGGTCATCATTAATAAAACAAACAAACAAACAAACAACAACAAATGCCGGCGAGGATGTGGAGAAAAATAAATGTTTCTATATTGTTGGTAGGCGTGCAAACTAGTTCAATCTCTGTGGAAAACAATGTGGCGATTCCTAAAAGAACTAGAAATTGATCTTCCACACCACCCAGCAATCCGTCTTTTGGGAATATACCTGGAGGAACTCAAATCATTCTACAAAAAAGGAAAGCTGCGCATGCATGTTTATTGCAGCACTATTTGCAATAGCCAAAACATGGAATCAAGCAGGCTGCCCACTGAAACTTGACTGGATTAAAAGAAAAAGTGGTACATATACACAAGGGAATTTTATGCAGCCATAAAGAAGAAAAAACCTATGGACTTTGCAGCAACTTGGATGGATTTGGAGTCTATCCCATTCAGTTATCTACCACAGAAACAAATACTGAGTACCGCATGATCTCACTCATAAGTGGGTCCTGAACACCTATCATAATACCACAGGAAAGGGATTGGCAGTAGTGGGACACTACTGAGGGTAGGGGGTGGCACATAAAATCAATAAGGGTGCCTGATTCTAACCCAGAAGTGAAGGCCAGTGGGAGGCCCAAACTTCATCTATACATAGACCACTTATGTACCCAATCCTGACTTGTCCCCCACCTCTTTAAAATAATTTTTAAAAAATAGTTATTTATTATTGATTCCGGCTAACATTTTTTATAACATAGAAGTCTACGGCTTGCCCCAGAGTGTAAATAAATAATGATAAAGATCACAGGCCTAAATATACTACTTGGTTCAATAACAGAAAGAATAGAGACATTTCTCCTCTTAAGATTTTTTGTTGTTGTTGTATTAATTTACAGTTTAGGCCTATGACAGGCTCAATAGCCGCTTCTCATGTGCCTATAGATTGCAAGATTCAGCCTCATAATATATTGTAAACATCTGAGCATCAGTCAGCAAATGGAGGGAAATGCTCTTTACCATAACCACAGAAGACACATTACCCTCCCTGAAACCATGAAAACTTCTAGCTGCTGAAAGCTGTATGTTGCAATGCCTCTCAGCAATGGAATCATCCCCACTGAACTCTCCTACTGGGTCTATCTTATCTGTAGGGATCTCCTTGTTCCCACAATGAAGTTCCTCCATCTATGTGTCAATCTCTCTCTAAACTTTACCTCCTGATTTCTCCAGTGCAGCCCGAAACGTCCCGGGACAGCTATAGCAAACTATTCATCTGCTGCTTAGAAAAGATCTCCCCCTTCCACGGCTTCCATAAGGGCAGCCAAAAAGATGGCCCAGGCACCTCATCCTATGCTCAGGTGAGTTAGAAAGTGCTCCTGGTGAGTTAGAAAGCTCTTAGAAAGAGAGTATGCCACATGCTATTTAGGGACTCAGAATAGCTCCAAATATGCTGAGAAAGGCTAAGAAGACACAAGCCAAAACAGGCACGAACTCATCTTCAAAATTTTTACTACTAAAAGAAAAACTAGCTCTTTCCCTCTCTTTATACTTGCTATGCACCAAGCACTACTATGTATGTGCTATGTTATTTGTTTTTAAAACACACACACACACACACACAAGTATTTTCATGTCTAAATACACATCTTGCAAGAACACACACGAAATGGAGCTAAAGTTTCTTTTCAGCAAATTACAGTCTCTGACTTTCTATGACCAAGTCCAGGGAGAACACGTTACTGTGTCTTGAGGCAGCTCTGTGGCCTTTGCATGCCAACGTGCAGGATGTCGTGTGCTGTCCATACGGAAGATTCTCTGATGCCGCACCTACTGGTCCATGTGCTCTGGCATCAGGGTTGCTCTGGCCTTGGTAGAACTCCAGCCATATGGTCTGCTGCTCCCCTGGGCTCTGAGCATTGGGTTATGGTTATGAAAAGGGAAAATGTTAACAAGCATTGCAAGGTGATGACAAGGTTACAGAAGGCAGAGGGTTTTGATGTGATGGTGACAGATGGTTGTCTAAAGGGACCCTGCAGGAAACAAAGATATCCATATACCCCTGGCTCTCTAAAGTCTTCCCCTGAGGGTCTTTGTGGTGACCTATTTTTCTCACTCCTTCATTACTGACTTTTAATCTATCATTTATTGTCAATTTCCTTTCCTAGTGTTGCATGGTGCGATTCAGTAGCCATTAGCCACATGTGGCTATTTCAATTTCAAGTCAAGTCAATTAAAATTAAATAAAACTTAACTTCAGCTCAACCACACTAACCACAATTCAAGTGTTTAATAGCTACATGTAGCTACTAGTAACTGTATGGCACAGCGGAGATGAGTGCTATTCTAGAATAGAATTTCTCATTCCCACAGCTTCAATCATGGTCCACACATGAGGGCCCATGCTTGCTCTTCCATCTGTGGCCTCTGTCTTTACTCATTTCCACCCTCACCCCTCGCCCCTCTTCACACTCTCCATTAGCTAGTCTAGTCCACACAGATTTTCATCAAGTTGTGAATTGCTACTATTCAAAGACTTTCCTTTTCAAAACACTGCAATGCTGCCCAAGACTGAGTTCTTGGGCAATGGTTCAAAAGCTTTAGCTACTTTTTCAAAGACCACAATATTGAGCCAGATAACTCAAGAATACAAGAGATGCTCTTAGAGCAAGAAGGAGTGATCATAGTCATTCAGTATATTTTAAAAAAGCACCGGCTAGATTTAGATGCTTCAACATCAAATTATTTAAGATCAATGCCCCTTTAATTTTCTTTGAGAAGTGATTAAAGTTACTGGAATGCTGCCATTCCAGGAAGGAGCATTATATTCAGTAATAATAGCTAATGTTTATTGAATTCAGAATCGATGTCAGGCATTGAGTAACCACTGAGTGCTTTACCAGATTGTCTCCCTTCAATCCACAGCAATCTTCTAATGTAGATATCATCTCCATTTTACAACTCATGAAACGAATGCTTAGAGAAATGTATAACATGCTTAAAATAACAAAACAAAGTGGCAGGAAAAAAGATTTGAACTTGACAGTCCGCATTCCTAAATTCTATACAGCTTTTCCTCTTCAATATAATATAATTTGCTCTTTCTGGCATTTTATGTTTTATCTTCTTTGATTCTCCGAGAAGTCATATGCTGTAGTTTGGGCTTCATATTAGTGCTTGATACACAGTGTCTAATAAATAAAAAGTTTATCATCGCTATTTTCAACTTGTAGACGAGTGAACTGAAACTCAAGAAATTAAAGGCTTGGGGACACAAAGATGTTAAGAAGTGGTGCTGAAAATTGCACCCAAATCTCCCAATCTCACCAGTGCTAACATCCTGTTGTAACACTCTCAAAAAGCATATAAATGAATATATATATGCCATTTTAGGAATTTCCTTCTAACGTCAATAAGAATTTCTAGCTCAAGAAAAGATGGTAAGCTCCCATGAACTACTGACTTCTTTTCCTGAATCCACCCTGGAGAAGCCACAGACTTGAGGAGGTTAAGTATCTGAACATCACATACAAATCACAAGAAATTCTTGAAGAAAGAGAGTTTGTTTTCGTTGTTGTTGGTGGTGGTGGGTTTGTTTTTTCCTGTTTAAAAAATAAATAGTAACAGACAGGCAGAAAGTCAGCTGCCAAAGAAAGGGAGAGAAAGGCGGGGAAGAGGTCACTCGAGTTGTGGCTTCTCTTCTTTTGTACCTTTCTCTGAACATAAGAATGGATCACAGCCTCTGTTTCCCCCTGTTTCTTCTGTGGAAAGGAAAGCCATGCATCATCCTGTGCCAGCAGGACACACAGTACTATGCAGAGGCGGCCCAGAGTTATGGTCACACCTCTGGGCATCCTTCCTCTCTCCATCTTCCCAAATGCACTTTGTGAATTAAGAAATTATCAGCGAATGTTCGACAATCTATGCTTTTCAGGTAACCCTATATCATGAAGATCAATATACATTTTTAATGACCTCATAATATTCTACTGTGTGGATGGATATTTATTAAACTAGTCTCTTGCTGAAAGAAAAAAGAAATTATCAGAGAATGGCATCACGGTGAAGAAAGGCACAAGGGAGAGTTACAGGGGTCTCTCCAGGGCAGCAGCTCACCAAAGGGGAGACGGGAAAATGGGGATTTGTGGGACTCATTGCCAAACTTGAAGGTCCACTGCCCTGAAACACCAAACTCAAACCTCCTATGGAAGAAAGAAAGCTGGGATTTCAGAGTGTTTTTCCTCTCACAGATTCGTATTATGAGCCGAGGACAACAGAACATTCTAAGTGGAGTATGAACTCAAAGGGGGAAAAAATAACGAATTTGAGAGGTATCAGCCAGTTTAGAATGCAAGTAACTAGACAACCTAGTAGGAGTTACAGGATTAATTTACCAGGTATAACAAGAATTTTAAGTTAGCATAAATAAATATCCTCATGGATACAAGGAAGGATACGAGAAACAAGAAGCAAGTGCAGAAAGTAAGAGAGCTAGCAACTGGGGATATTAAGGGTGAAAATATAATTGCTGAAGTAAAGAATGCAACTGAGATATTAAACAGAAGAGAGAAAACAACATCTTACCATACTGGAGGATACAATTGAGGAACTCTCAGGGCAGGTAGCAGGGAAGAATTAAGTGCTAGAAAAAAAATAAGGGAAACATCAAGAGATAGGAGGACAGAAGTGAACATGTTAATAGGTATCTAAGAACTCCAGAAGAAAAGGATTAACAATGCAGATATCTAAAAATATGTTTATTTAAAATTTCTGAGTACAGAAACTACAAAAATGAAAGAACAGTTCCACCCATCACAAAAGTACAGACAAGCATAGAGTTAACAGAGTATACAGAACATGTGCAAAATCTAAATAAATAAATAAAAGCAACCGTTTAAGAGCATTATAACTGGGATGAACCTTTGCATATCAATAAATAACTTGAACGTGAATAGACTGCATGCACCACTAAAAAGACATAGAGTAACAAACTGAAAAAAGAAACATCTAACATTCTGCTATCTTCAAAAAACCCACCTCACTGTAAAGGACACCCACATGCTCAAAGTAAGAAACTGGAGAAAGATCTTCCAGAAAAATATCAGACAAAACAGACTTCAAACTAATGAAAGTTAAGAAGGACACTACATTATGATAAAAGACTCAATCCATCAGGAAGAAATATCCATCATAAATATATATGATCCCAACACAGGAGTACTTGGATTTATAAAACAATTGCTACATTATCTAAGATAGGACATACGTTCTAAACAATCATAGTCAGAGGTTTTAATATCCTCCTAACAACCTAGACAGATCATTGAGACAGAAAATAAACAAAAAGATAAGGAAACTTAACTTGACACTTGACCAGTTGGTCCTAGTAGGCATCTATAGAACACTACACCCCAATGACCATACAGTATACATTCTACTTATCAGCACATGGAACATATGCCAAGATTGCTCATATTCTCAGGCATAAATGGAGCATTAAGAAATTCCAAAAGGCTGAAATAATACCATGCATCTTCTCAGACCACAGTAGAATAAAAATTATCATCACCAACAAGAACTGCCCAAGACACACTAATACATGGAAACTAAACAACATGATTCTGAATGACTTTTGGGTCAACACAGAAATCAAGACAGAAATAAAAAAGATTCCTGGAAACAAATGAAGACAAAGACACATATATCAAAATATCATACCATAAAATCAATGTTGAAAGGGAAACTTATAGCATTACATGCACATATCAAAAAAACAAAGGGATCGCAAGTAAACACCCTAGCACCACACCTAAGGGATCTGGAAAGACAAGCACAATTAAATCTTAAATTCAGTAGAAAAATCCAGATTACTAAGATAAAGTCACAATTTCAGGAAATAGAAGACAAAAATATTATAGGAATGATCAACAAAACAAAAAGCTGTTTCTTTGAAAGATTGACAGACTTCTGGCCAGACTCACTTAAAAAAGGGAGAAAAAACATCTGAATAAACACAATTAGAAACAAAAAAGGCAATGTCACAGCCAGCCCTGAAGAAATGCAAAAGATTCTCAGAGATTGCAATGAGCATCTTTATGCAAATAAGCTAGAATATCTAGAGGAAATGGAGTAACTCCTGGTATCACACAAGCTCCCAAGGCTGAAACAGGAAGAAATTTAAACCCTGAACAGACCAGTAACAATCCAGGAAATTAACTCAGTTATAAGAAACCCACCGGGGGAAAAAAAAAAAAAAGCCCTAGGATAGATGACTTCTCAGCTGAATTCTACAAGACATGCAAGGAAGAGCTGATACCAATCCAATTGAAAGTATTCCAGGAAATCAGGATGGAAAGAATCTTCCCTATCCTGATACCCAAATCACAGGTCAATTTCCCTAATGAACATAGATGCAAAATTCTCAACAAGATTCTAGCAAATTGAATCAAACAATACATTTCAAGGAGCATCCATCATGACTAGGTGGGCTTCATTCCCAGGATACAGGGCTGGCTCAACATTCGCAAGTCTATAAATGTAATTCAGCATATCAACACATGTAAAACAAAGAACCACATTATTATCTCATTAGACACAGAAAAAGCATTCAATAAAACCCAGCATTCCTTCTTCTAGACATAGAAGGAACATTCCTTAAAACAATAAGAGTCATCTATGACAAACCTGCAGCAAACATCATGCTTAATGGGCAGAAGCTGGAAGCATTCCCCCTAAGAACAGGAACAAGACAAGGATGCCCACTCTCACCTTAGTGAACATATTACCTCACCCTCACTCAACATAGTACTGGAAGTCCTAGCCAGAGCAATCAGGCAGGAGAAAGAAACCAGGGGAATCCAAACAGGAAAAAAGGAGGTTAAGATATTTCTCTTTGCAGACAATATGATTCTCTGCCTAGAAAACCCTAGAGAGTCAGTCAAAAACCTCCTATTACTGATAAATGACTTCAGTAAGGTCTTGTGATACAAAATCAATGTGCAAAAGACAGTTGCATTTTTATACATCAACAAGCAGGCTGAGGACCAAATAAAAAAGCATAACACAATTCAAAATAGCCACACAAAAAATGAAATACCTTGGAATTCACCAAAGAAGTGAAAGACCATAACAATTAGAACTATAAAACACTCCTCAAAGAAGTTCAGAATGATACAAATAAATGGAAAAGCATCCCAATGCTCATAGATTAGAAGAATCAATATTGTCTGGATGTCCAGCCTACTCAAGGCAATCTACGGATTCAATGCAATCCTTATCAAATTGTCAACATCATGTTTCACAGACCTAGAAAAGGCAATATGGAAATTTATATGGAAGCAAAAAAGAGCATGAACAGCTAAAGCAATCCTCACCAAAATGAACAAAGCTGGAGGCATCACACTTACAGACTTTAAACTTTATTACAAGGCTATAGTAACCAAGACATCATGGTGTTTTTACGGGAATAGATTCATAGACCAATGCACAGAACAGAGAATTCAAAAATAAAAACATGGTCCCTCAGCCAACACCTCTTCAAAAAAGCCACCAATAACAAGCATTGTAGAAAGGAAACAAACGTTAGCATATGGTGCTAGGAAAACTGGTTAATCACATGCCAAAGAATGAAACTGGATGCCTCCGTATCACCGTATACAAAAATTAACTCAAAATGAATCAAAGACTAAAATGTAAAACCTCAAACTATAAGAATCTTAGAAGAAAACATTAAGCAATACCCTCCTGGACATTGGAGTAGGCAATGAATCAACAGCCAAGTCCTCAAAAGCAAATTCAACAAAGGCTAAAATATACAGATAGGCTCTTAACAAACTGAAAAGTTTTTGCACAGCACAAGAAACCATCAAGAGAGTAAAGAGACAACCCATGGAATGGGAAAAAATATGTGCAATTTATGCATCTGACAAAGGCCTAACATCCAGGATCTTCAAAAAACTCAAACCAATTGACAGGGGAAAAAAACAACTCCATTAAAAAGCAGGCAAAAGACATGAATAAGCACTTCTCAAAAGAAGACATACAAACAGCCAATAAACACATGAAAAATACTCAGTCTCACTAATCATCAGAGAAATGTAAATCAAAACTACGAGACAACACCTAACTCCAGTAAAGAAGGCTATTATCAATAAGTCAAAAAATAACAAGTTCTGATGTGGCTGTGGAGAAATGGAGTCACTTCTACGCTGTTATTGGGAATATAAGCTATTTCAACACCGGTGAAAAATCAGCATGGCAATTCCTCAAAGAACTAAAACCCGAGTTTCCATTGATTCAGCAATCCCCCTCCTGGGAATATACCCAGAAGATCATAAATTACTATACCAAAACAAAACACCTGCACATGTATGTTTATTGTAGCACTATTCACAGCAGCAAAAACATGAAACCAACCACAATGCCCATCAAAAGTGGACTGGGTAAAGAAAATGTGGTACATATACATGATGGAATATTATGCAGCCATAGAGAAGAACAAAATCATGACCTTTGCAGCAACTTGGATGCAGCTGGAGACCATCATTCTAAGTGAGCCATCACAGAAACAAAGCTAAGTATCACATATTTTCACTCATAAGCGAGCCCAAGGGTAAGATTCCCAGTTGCTGACACTGCTGAGGAGAAGGGAGAAAGGGAGGAGGGAGGAGATTCATGGCAACAAATAGGATATCGGGTCTACTCTCAGGAGGAGAGAGGGCCAACTACAAACCCAAACTCACCTGCATGTGGCCTACTTATGTAATAAATCCCCACTGGTACCCCAGAGCTCTAAAATAAAATACATATATTTTTAAAAGAATGGTATAAGAAAAAAAGGCTGTAAGACAATTGCACAGAAATGCAGACATTTAAATAATAGATTATACAATCTAATTGTTTATTTAAAAAAATACACCATGCTATCTTACATCTTATTCCAAGAATTTAAGAATGGTTTAACACAAACAACAAAAGCACCTAAATAAGAAAAACCACATGGTGATCTTAACAGATATGGAATAAGCATTTGAAGTTTACATCTATGTAGGGTAAAACTTAAGAACCAAGAACTAAAAACCATACCAAACTTTATTTTTAGTAAAGAAACAGTAAACGCATTTTAAAATAAATTTCAGTATAGTACCATTGACCAAGAAAAAAGAAATATAAACATAACAGACAGAATCAAGATTAGAAGAGATAATAAAGATTATCATAATAATAAAGATTATCATCATACAGGATCAATAGTATTTCTTTATAACCAGTAATAATCAAGTCGATTTTTCAAAGAAAAGTTTACAAATTCTATTGAAGGGCATAAGAGAAAATCTAAACAAACAGAATGTATACCTGGTTCATGGATGGGATGCTTAAGACCATAAGGTTGTCAATGCTCCACAAATTATTCAATTAGGTTAAACCAACTAGAAGGAATATTCCAGAAGAAATTTGGAAGAAAATTTTCTATTGGTTCTAAAAAGTATGTGAAATAAAAATTTTCACAAGTAATTAAGGTACTTTTTCAGAAATAAGAGTCGTAAGGTTAAGTTCTACACTAATGCAACATAGAACACTACAACAGAATAGTTATCTCAGAAGCAAATTTAGGAACTTGGTATACAGTGAGTGTGCTGCCATGCATCATTAGGAAAAGTATGGATTATTAAGTAGATTGTGTTGGCAACACTGACTGATATATGCTATCAAAATATGTTGATTTCTACTTCAGAAATAATCTCAGAAGAGAATCTTCTCATAAAACAAGAAATCATAAACTATCTGAATATAAAGGATAAAACATCTAAAGATAATCAAACAATAAGAGGAGAGGAAATGTATTTAAATTATTTTAAAATATATGAAATATTTAACTTCTAGTTTAAGAAATATTTTAAATTGTGCTTTAATATATATATATATATATTTATGAATTGGTACAATGATACAACAGTTTCTTAATTTAAATCTGTTGAAAATATGTCAAGTTTCTTCCTTCCGAGTATGTATCAAATTATAGGATCTGCCAAGGTGGCCTTGTGTTGAGCCCTAGAAGCCTCAGGCATGTATATAGACTTTATAAACTGGTGTATATCTGCTTCAAAATGGTTTAAAGCAGATACACAAAGAGCTTCTGAAAACTGACATTTCATTGCTAAAAAAAAAAAAAATCACACATATTGAAAGAATAATCTACATAATCATCTTCTGAACCTTCAAGATAACGGGAACTTTGAATTTGAGATGGGAATTGACATGTTTCAGTGATTCATCATGCTATATGCTTTTGACCTTTTTTTTTACATTGACAGCTTCTAAGGGAAAATATGTTTAAAATATTACCCAAATGAATCATGAACTGAGATGCTTATAATTTATTAGACCTATTTCTAAAAGAACAAGTCAAGTCTAGCAATTTATTATTCAGTTTTATTCTAAAAAATGATAGCTCTCAACCATTAACCTTTGGTTTTTAGTTATTTTTTTAAAGACCACATGCTTCAGGTCTCCCTTTAGAAGCTTGCCTAGCTGGTTATACATTTATTTTTTATGGGACAATTGACTGTCTCCTTAAGTTTCTAATAAATCTGAAATATTAGAGCTGTATTGTCTTTACCTGCTCACAGCCCACTTGATAGAAGGAACTCTGAAAAGATTTAAATATTTCCATCCAAAATGGCAACCTAAGTAAAATAATCTTCCAGTACATAAAAGTATTTGGTTGATGCAGAATGGCTGAGCTGTTTCACAAGCAAAAGCTAACCCAATGCCAATGGCATTATAAACTTGTGTTAGATAGACTCAGGAAACACTTCCTGGCCACAAAACCATTTGTCTTTATCTTCTGCATTTAGTGCTGCGTTCACCAATTTCACTATTCCATGGTATTTCATTCTCTTTTGTTGGTTGGTCCTACCTATTTAAATGTCCAACCTCCAGGTGTTGTCTTCCTTTTGCTCCATTTGAGTCCTTATACTGCAGCTAGAATCTCACCTGGGGAAGACTTCTGAATGCCGAGATGGGGCCCTCAACTCTTGTGTGCTTATCTGGCAAAGACCTCTCGAGATATCTCCACCTCCCACACAGCTTATCTTGCCTCTGCCCATGTCTTTCTCTTAACTTGGGTTTCCTGACACTGACTCCGTAATTTGTTCCCGTCCTTTCATGTGTCATATTAAGCCTGGCTCTAAGATCAGCTTCTCTTGGGATCTTATTTGACTACCAAACTCTCCTTATCCTAGAATCATCCATGCTTCCCAAAGCTCATCATCTAAGGGTCATACTAAAGATTTCTTGGGGCTATGATGTGTGGCATTACGTCTTCTGATTTTTGTTTTGTGCCTTGTAGAGGATATGTTGATTAGAAAATCATAGAAGTGAACATGTTTTCTCTTTTATAAAATTTCAGTTCAAAATCTTGTTCACCTCTTCTAACCAAGAACTCTCACCTCACACATTCCCACATATGGTGTAGTTGACACTCTGAGGGAAGAAACCCAATGAATTTCTTCAAAATTCTTAAATTAAAAATGTGTGGTATCACATTATGCCAATTTATAATTACAATTTTGAAACAAAAATATTTCTCAACTTGGATGTTATGAAGTATTTCAGATGACCATACTCTACAGCCTTGCTATTCCAAGTATGAACTTCAGCCAGTAGCATAAACGACTCCAGGGAGAGTCCCAAAAAAGCAGCGCCACAGATCCCAGTGAACAGCCTCCAAATACTTCCTGTATGAGGGAGGATACTGAGAGGGGCCAGAGTTCACTCTGAAATAATACTATAGACTGTGACATAGCCTTATATAAAAGGAACTTTGGGAATGCAAATCATCTCTGTGTATTAGAACAGATTCAAAGAAAACATATTTTGATGCTGTAATTTTAATGCTACCCTTACCCCAATTTAATTACAATTTCAAAGCAATGATGCTTTGCAGTGAAGCTGACCAAAATCTAGTAAGTCTTATAATACTAATGATACATATATATGCACACGTGTGTGTGTTTAAATACACATATATGTGCATATGCATGCACTAAATATAACTATATATGACTTATAATAATAGAGACATATAATAAACATATATGTGTATTTATAACGTATGTATAGTATACATATACTGTCAGTCTTTCATATCTGTGGGTTCCAAATCTGTGGATTTAATCAATCACAGATTGAAAATATTTGGGACAAAGAAAATTCCTCAATGTCCCAACAAGCAACTCACAGAGTACTAGTGGATGTGTTGGCACAACATTAGGTATTTTAAGCAACCTAGAGGTGATTTAAAGTGTGCAGGAGGATGTGTATAGATTATATGTCAATACTATACCATTTTTTATCAGGGACTTGAATGTCCAAATATTTTGATATCTGAAGGGATGTCCTGGAACCAATCCTTCATGGATACCATGGGCGATTGTATATGAGTGTGCATGTGTGTATACATATGGTTGTGTGTATGTGTGTGTGTGTGTGTGTGTGTGTGTGTGTGTACCTACAGTTTGTACTACTTCTTTTCCTGAAAAATTCACATAATTTACAAAATTTCAAACCCCTGGCACAACCTATCCTTCCTATAACTAACTACATTAGAGTATTAGCAATCTAACAACCAGAAAAGGTTTTTCAAAGAAACTATACCAAATATTATTACTCTTTCTGTTACCGATCAACAAAAGCAGTAAGGTTACAATAAGTTGCCATATAACTAGGAGGTCATATATAGAACACTATCTGAGGAAATAACATGTCACTGACTTAATTTGTTTTAAATTAAGAATCTCAATCTACTGAATTGGAATTGAGAAGTGTTTCAGATAACGTAAATCACGCTGCTTAGTGATCAATTTCAATTTCAACTGCTAAGTCAGTTACTCTTCGTTATTTAAGGAAGCACAGTGTCCACTTGCTGCACTGTAACTGCAGTTTCATAAGTGTTCAGACTGGCACATGCTAAGGGTGACTGAAGGAGCTTGCTTCTTAATGCCAAATGGGTTTTTGTTGTCTCAGTTTTTATTTTAAATGTTTACAGAATTGTCTTAAGATGTAATTTCTCAGCCTGACCCTTTCCTCTGCACAAGAGAAGGATCGTCCTAAGGTATATAAGAACCCCTCCAACAATGGTTCCCCTTTTGCCCTAAATTTCAAGTGGATTTTTTTCCAGATTATAAGGAGATTGATCCATCATCTCTAAAAGTTATATTTTTCCACATAATCACAGAATCAGACATTGAAAACACTCCCTCACACACACACACACACACACACACACACACACACACACACATCAATTTGCTATTACTTTGAGCTAACATATCATTAGACTCCCACATCAGAGTGGATTTCTTATATAACCTCCATGAAATTACATAATGTACTGAAAGCTATTACTACAAAATGGACAGTGTGTTTTTCATTACCACCTGTGATTCTGATGTGAGGACTTGGAACAGGCAAATATTCCTTTCTCAGTTCTCTGTGAAACATCTACAAAGAGAACCTTTATTGTTGCAGTTCAATTGTTTCATTTTAAAATTCAATTTTTAAAGTAATCAGTTACCTAAAGTTTTTCTCCAGCATCATTCCTATAAATAATCAAAATGTCAAAAATCTATAATTAAAAATTTCAATGAATAAAATACTTGAAAAAACAAAAAATATTAAGAAGATTACACTGAGAATCAATGTGATTCCTTGTTTGAATTGGCACATGAATCCTTGAGAATGTTTTTAGTCTTCCTACTTTCCCTAATATACAGCTCATGCTCTCTCTGACTCTCATCCAGTTCATGCCCACCTCAGATCTATGTAGACACATCAACCCTGGCCTGGGTGTTCCCAGAGATCTCTCTGTGCAGTGTATGTAGATTTTGGTGCCTAGCATAAAATACTTTTTCACTTCTGGCAGAATTGATCTATGTCTCTCTCTCCCCCCCCACCCCAGCCCCCTCCCTTCCTTCCTTGTCTTTTTTTCCCCGGCCCCCTTCTAAATATTTATAACCCAAGTATTTGTCCCATCTGCCCATTCTGGTGTCACATTATTGAGCACATGCCATGGCAGAGGAAGATTTGGGAAATATTTCTAATGACTAACATCCTTTCTGTTTCTGTTTCTTCTCAGACATCTAAAACTTTTCTCTTTTCATTTTTATCCCCAAAGGCTTACTTCTCATCTTGCTTAGATGAAAACACCCAGATATCCATACTAAGTTCCAGAGAAGAAAAAGGCTGGAAGTTATAGAAAAATGTGTAAAAGAAAAATGAGATATAATTTAAAAGTATAGCATAGATGTAATTGAAGTTTCAGAAGAAAAGTAGGATAGTGCTTAAAAAAAAAAAAAAAAGTAAAGACTAAGTAAGTGGCTTATGCATCTCCCAAGCAAATAAAAGACATTATATCACAAACTCAAGACATGTTATGCACTGAAGCAGAACAAATGCAATTAGTCTATTTCAAGATGTATCATAGTAAAAACTGCTGAAAACAAAACAAAAAAAGAACAAAAATGTCAGAGTCAATTGAGCAAGAAAATACAAAAGTTTCAAATATGTATGCATCAAATAGCGAAGCTTAAAATATATGAATCTAAAATGAAAAGAACTATATTAAAAGGAAAATAGATAAGCATTATGAAAAATGTTGACATACATCACAAATAAACCTCAGAAACTATCAGAAAGTAAAAGGAAGATTTAAAAACTATAATGAGATACTATTTGAGACCAACGATTGCAGAATATACATTTTTTTCAGGTGTACAATATATATTTGTCAAACTTGACTATATGCTGGCTTATAAAACAAATGGCAATAAATGTCAAAGAACTGAAATTATGTACATTATTTTTTCTAACCATAGTGGAATTAAACTGGATATTAATTTCAAAAAGATATGAATCCAGGTCCTTTCCTCCCCTGTATACTTCTTCTATATAACTCTTGAGTCCAAATACATAGTAAGTATAATGGAAAGTAATTATTCAACAACGTGATAATGAACATAAAATATATCAAAATTTGTGAGATGCAAATAAGCCATCCATACAGGGTAATAGCCAAAGATGCATAGATCAGATAAAGAGAAAGCGTGAAAATGAAATATGCAGGCATTTATCTCAAGACAGTTGTAAAAGAGTATCTAATTCAATGTAAAAAAAAAAAAGCACAGGAAAAGAACCAGTAAATAGCAAATATTAGCAAAATACAAAGCAAATGCATCCTTGTTCTTGTATTAGAAAGACTGACAATGTTTCAAAACTTTATAAATTGAATTGATGAAGAATTCAACATGTGAACCTCCAAACATTGAAAATCTTTTCAAAATTGACATAGTTCAGTCAAAACTACGCCTCTGCCTCATCTCTCTCAAGAAAAATATGAAAATGAGAAAGAAGGCACAAATTATCAATACCTAGAATGAGAAAGAGAACATTGCTACAGATCTTAAAGACATTAAAACATTAAAAGGAACACACTGTATAATATCATATACTTAAAATACTAGAATGGGAAAAATTATTCTATGGCTAAAAAAAAAAGAGTCAAAGCAATAATTGGCTTCAGAGAGTTTGGAAAGGTGATCTATTAAGAAGGGCATGAGAAAATGTTCTGGATTGTTGATGAAGTTCTACATCTGGATGGCAGTTTGGTTTGCAAAGTCAGAAACTCCCAAGATAGTATAGGTGAGGTATGGGCATTTTATTATATGTAAATTTTGTCTTAAAAGTAAAAATAAAAACAAATATTGAACACAGGTTAATAATATTCTGAAATATTTGATAGAAATTATACTGATGCTTGCAACTTGAAATGCATTTAAAATTGGATAGATGGGTAGTTAAATGATAAAATTAAAATAAATATAAATTGTGCAATCTAGGTGGTGTATATCTGGGTATATCTGAGTATTCATTCTAGGTGGTGCATATCTGAGTATTCATTAAAATTCTTTTAACTTTTGTACATGTCTAAAATTTTCATCGTAAAATGTAAAAAATATAATATAATGAACAAATTTATCCCAATAATTTGAAGATTTAGATAAAATAGCTAAACTTCTAGTAAAACACAACTTACCAAAACAAACATAAAAAGAAAAGGGAAATCTGTAATTATTTCAAAAAAATACATTTATATTAAAAAATCTCCCTATACAGAAAATTCCAAGTAGATTGAGAGCCCAGAAACAAACTCACAACTTACATGAACATTTGATTTATCCCAAAGAAAGTACAAGAAGAGAAACAGTAAATAGTAACAATGAGCAAATACAAAGCAAGTTCCCACTTGTCCTTTTTGGGTATTAATGCAGAGCAGATGAAAAAGGAAAAAAAATTTTTCTTCAATAAATAGTTTTATGTAAATAGTTCTAGTTTAAAATATATACATATTTACACACATATATATGTATGTGGTGTGTGTGTGTGTGTGTGTGTTGTGTGTGTGTGTGTGTGTGTGTGTGTGTGTGTGTGTGTGTGTGTGTGTGTCACACGAAACTAGCTAAACCCTACCTTGCTCCAAACCAAAAAATCAATTCCAGGAGAATTGCATATCTAAATGTGAATGGTAAGACAAGATACAACATGTGAAAATGTTTCATAACCTTGTGGTAAACAACATTTTCTTACAAGGTGCACTAAAGCATTCCTTATAATTTTAAAAAAAGTACCAGATGGGAGTAAATTAAAATTAGAAACTTCTTTTGATCAAAAGGTATCATTCAAAGAACACAGATCCACACCACAGAGAGGATTATAGCTGATCGGCGGCTTTTCAGAACAGGACAACCGGAGCAAAGTCACTCATTTCCTTGGCGTTTGGGGACTGATTGGTGCTGGTTTCAGACAAGTTTTGTAATTGCTTGTTTACAGTTTGGGAACAGGACCAAGGAACAGTCAATCTTCTCCTCTCTTGAACACTATTAGTCTTCAAGGGAATGTCAATTAAAACCACTCCCATTATAGTGAAATAAAATTAGAGACTGACATAACCATGTTGACAAGGGTATGGGAAGCGCTCAACGCACTGCCAGTGAGATTGTGAGTTGGTACAGTGACTTGGGGAGACTGTTGACAGCGAAAGATGAACATACGCACACCTATGGCCCAACACTTTTACTCCTAGATATGTACTTTGGTTGCCCCACCTTCTTGTCTAGAGAGAGTTTCCAGGCCAAGGCACGGGGAAGGGAAACACAGGCATACCCTGACCACCTCCCTGAGTTGAGGAGACGGAACTGGAAGTCTAATACAAAATCCTCAAGTAATAATTTTAAAAAATTACTAAAGTTACAGACATAGAATAGACTACGAAAGCTTTTTTGGAGCAAAAAACTCTTAAGCAAATTGGAAAGACAGACTACAAAATGGAAAAATATATTTGAAACATCACACACACAGGGCTAATCCTCATTATGTATAAAGAACCCCTAACAATTTTCACCTATCAGACCAGCAAAATATCACGTATTTGAACACAACACAATGGGTGAAGCTGTGGGAGATTGTGCTCCCCCGTATTCAAGTGGGAGTTTCTGTGATGTAAGATCTGTGAAGAGCAAATCGACATTAGCAATCAAGTGGCAACAGCATATACCTTCAACCTTACAATGCCTCTTCTCAGAATGCATTCTAGAGTTCTTTCAGCACACAGAAATAGTGGCAAGACAAGCTTATTCATGGTAACATCATTTATAAAAGGAAAAGATTGGAAGCAACTCAACTGTTCATCTGTAAATGAATGATTAGATAAATGACAGTGCAGTCCTAAGATGCAATACCAATCAGATAGGAAAAAAGAATGAGGGACTTCGTTATGTCTTGGTAAGGAAGGATCTTCAGAATACATTGTTCGGGTAAGAACAAAATGGCCGGATATCATATGTAGTGTGCTGTCATTTGTGTAAAACCTGAGGGGGCAGGAATATTAATATTGACTTTTATATGCATGAAATATCTCAGAAAAGATGAAGAAAAAGGAATAGAGTGGAGGAGGGAAACAGAACTGATGGGAAACGAGTGGAAGGAGACACTTCATCGTGTTCCTTTTTGTCCTCTTTGATATTTGAACTATGTGACTTACTTCATTATCTACACATCTACATAAAATGCAAATTATTTCAAAAGGCATTACAGGGAGGGTGATGAATGTTTGCATTCAGAAAAGAAAATATTCTCTGGTTATCAGGATGCAGTCTCCCAATAAGACTGCTTAGAAATGATAATACGTGAATATTTTAATCTCATTAGCATATTAGATTTATGTACAGTTTAGGATGTGAGACAACAAATGTACACAAAGAAAAGCATAAAACACAAACTAATTATTGTCGGCCATGAAATGCACAGGAACATGGAAGAAAGAGAACAGTGAATATTTGGGCATTTCTAGGACACATGAAATGTGGTTATGCAGACCCAGAAGAGTGGTTGCAGCCAGGTCACATTGGCTCTTAACTATAAAACTTGGTGTGAACTGTCTTGTTTTCGGTGAAACTATGAATATGTGTGGCATGATGTGTTTCCAGAACAAACAAACACAGTCCCCTTAGTCTGACATCCGTTTTACATAAATGCAATGTTTCCACCCTTCTGAAAAATACCTTAGGATATTATAAAATAGCCGCATCGATAACAAAGCACTTTGAATACATTGCTTGTTATTTTTCAAAACGACAGCTGAAAAGTAAAACCCAGGAAGTGTTGTCTAACTAAAATATTTTGCAGCTCTCTGGTGAGAAGTTCAGGACACAAGCATGCTTGTGAAACTGATAATAGCAATAGTCAGTGTTCTTTCTAGATACTGTATTTCCTGATGTAAACTGATGATTGGAGAAGTTAGCTCGCATTTTTAATGTGAAGGCCATTGTAGAGCATTTATCTTTTTCTTTGCATTGCTGTAGAGAAGAGCTTTGAGACATCTTCCTTTACAGATGATGATGTAAAGCTAGTGAGAAAATCACATCTTCTCAGGCTTGCCTATGAATTACCGTAAATATTGCTGTTTATGTCATCTGGATACCACCAACCACAGGAAACAGCTAGCTCATGGCTAAACAGTATGAGATGTACCTTCCGAAAGGAGTGTGCTTGTGGAAAAATGACCGCTCGGTCAAGGGCAGGTATGATGTCCTGCCAGGTGGGAGACTAATGAACAAAGGGGAGGAGAGAGAGGGCCCTGAAAAGGGATTGATCCCTCCGTGGGCCAGTTACAACTGGGGTGCTCACCTTCTCTGCAGCGGTAAGGATAGGGAGGCAGAAATATGGCAACTTATAGTATTTCAGGAGGAGAAGTGCCACAAAAAATTCACATGCTGACTTGATATTGCATGTATCTGTGAGGCATCTCATGAAAGTAATTGTATATGGTTTGGAAGATGTTGTTTGCCTTCTGTGTGCTAGGTTCTACCTTGAGGGATCTTGAAGGCTGAGACTGTATTTTCTAAATGTCTTATACTCACTCACCAACCATGCTCATACCTCCCCAAACACACACACACACACACACACACACACGCACACGCACACGCACACGCACACGCACACACACATACCTGTGTGTGCATGCACATGTGCGTGCATCCTATTCTGGCCACCTCAAAGAAGATCTAGAGCCCTCTGTTCTGCACCTTATAATCTCCAAATCAATATTCTGTGCCTAAATAATATGCATAAGCACAGAACAAAGAAATTAATAAACAATTATTTTGACAAACAGAAGATATTTAACATTATACAACTTAACAGACATATTTCTTTCCCTACTTTTCATTTCTGTAAGGAAGATAGTACTGCATTAGCGACATAGCGGAAAGCGCCTTTTGGAGGCCTCAGATCTGCTGAGTCGCTGCATCACATTTTGAGCAGCAGCCTCAGCTCTCTGAGCCTGGAGGGGTTTATCTATGGGATTCACACTTCTCAAGAAGCAAGTACATCATGATGTCTCCCATTGCCCTGTCCCTCGGTTATGACTTTCTTGTCCCAAATAGAAGCCAGTCAAAACCTCCTTGCTCGGTGATTTTCCAAGGGCCTAAATTTGTGTCTCTCAGGGAGCAGCCAATTTAGCAAGCTCTAATAGCCTGGTGTGAGAGAGAGGGGGAAGGCTAAATGTGTTCAAATGCTGCTGATTTATTCAAGTCCTCGGGAAATGCGCAAAATCTCTGTCCTGGGACATGTTTGCCCTCACTACTTGCACTACTGGAAATATTTGGACACCTTAAGAGGCATTCTTATGGTGTCAAAACCTGATAGAAACCAGACAGTTTTGTTATGAGATTTTATTAGATTTTTTAAATTATTTATTAATTCACCAGTTAGATTTATTAGATAATTATTATCATATTTATTTTTAGATATTACTACTCTCAATAATCGGACACTATGCAATGTGGTTTACATGTGTTACTTTGCTTCCTTCAACCCTGTGAGGTTAAATACTAGCATGATCCTAATTTTTCAGATGGGGAAAGTAAGGTATCTTGCCGAATGCCACAAAGCACGTAAGTACAAAAACAGGGGTTCAAATTCAAGTAATCAGGCACCAGTGCCCACCGTATATACACATAATGGGCTGCATCTGAATGTCTTGAAGTCAACGAGCTGTCCATTTTGGGGCAATAAGCTGACAGATCTGTGAAGAGGTAATCTCACACCATGGGTAAATTCGGGGTTGTGGCATTTCTGAACTGAGTTTTTGTTCAGATGCTTAACTATGCGGGTACAAGCACAGGGAGAAAAATTACGACACCACTAAAATGCTGGCTTCAATATATGAATCAAAGACGTTGACCAATCTCTAGGCTCTATCAAGTTCTGAAAGTAGAGCTAGGCTTTGAACAGATTCCTGACGGGCATCTGAAAACTACTCCTAGGACCCTGGGCCTTGTGAATGGGTTCTTGTAGTGGTGCCATTGGCTTCTGAAAGACTGCCGCCCACACTGCTACTTGGCTGCAACCAGCTGAGGCCTTCTGGCATCATCGGTCCCCAGACGGGCTTTCATGCATGGAAACAGATCAGGCATTTGTTCACCTATAATAGTTGTTTGAGGAGTTAATCCTCACAAAAATAGGTCAGCATCTTTTCTCCTTATTTTGAGATTAACTCCACAGCAACTCAACTCAACTAGGCAAGGCTGAAGGGCTTTATAGAACCAGATGCATAATTTCTGTCACACAGGCGTCTTTGTTAATGAGTACCCTGGCCCAAGGGTGTCTTGAGAGAAAACTTTCATTTGAGATTATTCTTTAAAATAAATCCTTCCTTGGCCTTCAGATAGCTCTCTCTTCTTGGTCTTCACTTCTCAACTCAAATGCTTAGTGGCGAAAACAAACAGGGTGACAGTGCAGAGAGTTGAGGGAGATTGTGTCCCCTGCCCCCTGCCGAGTCTGGTGACCGGAGATGACCACAGAGCTGTCCTCATCAGGCCACCAGCGAAAACTGAGGGCCACACTGTGGCCTCCAACTGGCAAAAGCGCATTTTGGCAACTCTAACCTTCAAAGGGCCCATGGACAGAGAACCTGGAGTTTCATCAGCTACACAGTCTGCAGCTTTGTCAGAAGTGCTTCTAGAATCATAGACTTTGCCTCTTAGTGTCTTTCCCTTCCACCTCCTCTCTCTCTACCAGCAAAAAGCCATGAGCCCTGAAGGAAAGTCTTCCATTTGCTGGAAGTAGCAGGTAGGCACAGCAGGCAAAAGCAGGGGCCAGAGAGGACATGGAAGAATCCCCTCCCTCCCAACCCCCACCCCACACACAGTGAGGGAAGTGCAGGACTGACTGTGGGTCTTAGAACTTAGGGGACTTCCTAAGATTGGGGGAAAACCGTCAACTATCCACTAACGTAAGCAAAGGACAAAGCAGGTGTCATAATATTTGACTGCACTTGAGAAATCAACTTAGGATGAAAAGCTCTAAGAAGAATAAGTTCAAAGTAGAAGAGCCTTGAATTTGTACTTTCTTGCAGTGCTAAGACATAAGAGTTTGCAACATTTAGAAATACACCAAGAACATCTCTTGTTCTATGACCGGAGGTTCTTTCAGCAGAAGCATGTTTTCTTCCTAATAGACTCATGACCTTCTCTTAACCTAATGTGAATAGTGAACATTTTCTCCATGGTAAATAGTCATCTCACTGCACTTTAATCAAATATCCAGTTACTACCTACTACCTTGTACTTATCCAGGAATAAGTCATCCCAGGACATAAGAGTTACATCCAAGCATGAGACTCAGGACCAGCAGAGGTAAACATAGGGGTTTATGAACACTTATGAATCCTTTCTTCTTCAACAGTAGATTTGTCTCAATATGCTTTTCCAGTGGTGCTAAACAATGTTTAAACGTTTACTTTTATCAAGACCAGAAAAAAAGAAGCATTGAACTTCTCAGAAATTTTAAGTTACATTGCCATAAAAACAGCAGGCAAATTTTAGATTTACGACAATCAGAGTACTTGGATGCTATTCTAATTAGTGCTACATATAACAGTGTTGGCACAAGTTCAAGGGTGCAAAACTAATAAGAAAATATCAAATTCTATTAATTAGTTAAGGAATTGAGGTGGTCTGACTTAGATAGGCTAGCCAGTGATTCAAAATCACGAGTTATGTCTTTGTACCCCATTATCATTTTTCCTGAATCCTTCATTATGGCCAATCACTAGACAATTTTCACACATCATTTTGTAGGTTGTAAGCAAAAGTTTTTCTTCCTGTTGCTGCCTTTCAACTGTGCTATGTTTCAGCTGCCATTCTTATCTTTGACTGTATCTCAGGTAGATTCTATAGCCTTTCCAGTCACTTTCAGTATTACATAGACCTGTGCCATTTTAAAAAAAATTCCAACTTTCAGCGTAAGACTTCTCCCTTCTCCTAACTCAAGTCTTCCTCAAAGTTCTGAGATAGAGAAAGGAAGGAGTGTAAATGTTTTCACTTTTTCACCTTAACCTTCTTCTGCCTTCTGCCTGCTATACCTGGCTTCTCAGGATTGCAGTGGCAAAAGAAAGGAGAGGTGGGGGAGAGAAAGGATTTATTCTGGTAAAGCTGTTGCACTTTCATGTATAGCAGTGTCTCAAGGCCCACGTGTATTTTTAATTGTAAGGCCCTGTTGTGAGTTCTTCAATAATCCTTCTGTGTGGACTCAAAAATGCACTACTTCCTGGCATGAATTCTACCCTCTGCCTGAACATTTTTTCCACCTTCTCCAAGTGCCTGTCTTTAATGATCTGCCTCTACCCTTTCACTGTCTGTGTCACCTAGTTCTGTAGGAAACCAGTCCTCAAGATGATTCAAGCCCATCTACATCCACAGAGTTCTCTAACCCATAGAGATAGTCAGACGCCATTATTCTCCCATGGTTCTCTCCACCTGTCCTGCTAGGAAAATGATTCCAGAAGCTGTTCACCAGCAGACTTCTTCAGGCAAGAAGCACTCCCTACTTCCTGTGTCGCTTAGGATGCCTGGGTGCTCTCATACCTCTTTTCATGGCCCTTGGCAGAAACTCAAGATATCTTCTTTGGAGACAGCATACCAGGTACCCTTCCAGAGCACAGGACAAAGAGCCATCCAGTAAATTTTCCAGGGAAATCTTGTTCTCCTATCGTCTTCCAGGTAATTTCCTCGACTCCTTTTCTATAATCTTCATGAATGATGGCCAAGTGTCCCGGATCACTTTACATGTGGAGAAGGGATAATACTTAGCATGTAGCCAGAGAGTCTGATCCTTCTTTCTAAAATTGCTTTTAATTTTCCTGTTAGAGAAAAAGTCCACTACAACCCCCACTATATATGCATTACATGTCCAAAAGATTAAGAGGTCTGCATGGCAAGGTGTACTGTCATATAACTTTTTACATTATCTAGAGTTTCTTCCTCAGTGCACTTTGTACATTTCCTGGTATGTATATCCACAACATTACAGATGCAATTTATGGAAAGTAGACCAGAAGAAGTCCCAATCTGTCGTCTATAATAATTTGATATCTCTGTTAGAGCCTGATTGGTTCTATAATGATGTTCTGCTTTTAACCAACTCTTTTAGAATGATTAATGAACAGCTAGTTCCAGTTGTGTTGGAAAATAGGGCCTCTACTAGAATTTTTGTAAATGTTCACAGAAATGGAAATCTTTTATCTTAAGCACATTTGCAACCACTTTCTTTACCAGCCTGCGTTCCACTCTTCTCCTTCTTGGATGAGTCTACTTCTCTACACTCTACAGTCAGTAGTATACTGAAACCCTAATCATTGCATACATCATCATTACACCTTACAATAATGACTGCTAAAATGACCTTTTTTCAAAAATGATGCATTATGACATAAATCTCCAGAAACTAGAACCAAGTCCCAAACAGTCTTTTTATTGATTTTTGTGCAGGTAAAGAGCAATGATGGTGATGGATATTGGTAGTTTGATAATGATATCCCACCGAGTCTAAGCAGCTTCCAACTTGAGTGAAACCAATTTCATGAGCCAGTTCCTCCAAATCGTCTTTCTAAGTTGTTCTTCAAGCATGGACTGCATTGTACCTTTCCATTCGTGAAATTCTGTTCTCCACCTTCTGAAATATCTTTTCAACTCAGTTCTAAGAGTTAGGAGTTGATCACACAGTTAATTATTCTCCCTTCTCCTGCCAAGCGTCTGTGACTAATAAACGATAGTATACGGAAAAATAATATATCCATTTCAAAAAGTAAAAATGAGCCTGATCTACTGGCCACAGTCTTCAAGAATTTCAGATAAAAATATTGCTGAAGAGACCAGACTGAAAGGTAGTAGAAAAATAACACACAGAAATCATTGTTGGGAGAGCGAAATCTGGTTCAGAAGCCAATAGGAAGCCGGGCTCGGTGGCTCAGCCTGTAATCCCGTGCCCTGAGAGGCTGAGGTGAGTGGATTGCCTGAGCCCACGGGTTCGAGACCCGCCTGGGCAACTTGGCGAGACCTCGTCTCTACAATAAATCAAAAAATCAGCCAGGCGTGGTAGCACGCGCCTGTAGTTCCAGTTACTTGTAAGGCTAAGGCGGAAGGATCGCCGGAGCCCGGCAGGTGGAGGCTGTGGTGGCCGGGAGTGGCCACTGCACTCCAGTCTGGGCGATAGAGAGAGACTCCAACTCAAAAAAAAACCCAAAACAAAACAAAAAAAAGAAGCCAATAGGAGACTTTGTGGCTTGCCCAATATGATCAACTAGAGCTAAGGGTGATGATGACCCAAGTGCTGTCAAAAGGAAACAAGTGAAACTCTGTCATGTCCCTGAAAACAAGAAGAAAAAAAAGCCCTAACAGTGTATTCAGAACAACAATGGGAAATCATACCAATTGGAGAAGCACTAGGGTATATATGAGGAGGGCCCAGGAGTTGTTTCTGGTATAAAAACCACATCAAATAGAAAAATAATTTTTTTTTTTGAGTTGGAGTCTCACTCTGTCACCCAGACTGGAGTGCAGTGGCCGCTCCCGGCCACCGCAGCCTCGACCTGCTGGGCTCCGGCGATCCTTCTGCCTCAGCCTTCCAAGTAGCCGGAATTACAGGCATGTGCTACCAAGCCCAGCTGATTTTTTGATTTATTGTAGAGATGAGGTCTCGCTGCCCAGGCGGGTCTCGAACCCGCGGGCTCAGGCAATCCACTCAACTCAGCCTCCCAAAGGCGCGGGATTATAGGCTGAGCCACCGAGCTCGGCTGAAAAATAATTTTTGAAAGGGTAGAAAGAGGGACTTCTCTAGCCCCAGTTCCTAAATTGTATCTACTAGTTTCTTCAGATTTTTTTTCTAGGAATTAGAAATGAAGCACCCAACTTTTAACAGAAACTATTTCAGAAACTAGTCTGAGTGTTAATATTGCATTTAAAAATTATAAGGCCCTGGCAAAAACTCCTAAGTTCACAGAGAGAAATTGACCTTGCACACTTATATTAGCTGCCTCCTTCTAATGTATTGATTTGTGTTCTCAACAAAATTAAAAGCACATTGCATTTATGACATTAGAATAAAAAAAGCTGTGAAGTGGAGAAAATATGGGCTAGCAATGATTCATTTTTGCTACATTTAAAATACCCTCAGGAACAGTACTACATTTGCTGTGGGCATTGTTTGTTGCCATGCCCACCTGAGAAGTGGTGGGGTTCCTAACTGAACCCCACCTAACACCAGCTCCATAGGTGTGTCCTGGTGGGTCTAATAAATCCTGGGTCCTGCAATGGTAATGAACAGGAGATGGGGCAAAGCATCAATAGCTTCTGCGTACACACACACACACACACACACACACACACACACACATATTTTGTACCAAAATCTTAATGGTGATTATTTATATTCCAGATAAATTTTCTGAAATAAGTGGGTATTGCTGTTCTAAAAGCAGAATTTGTCTGTTTGTTTGTTTGTTTGTTTGTTTGTTTTGAGGAGAGTCTCACTATGATGCCCAGGCTGGAGTGCAGTGGCATGATCACTGCTAACTCATCTTCCAACTCCTGAAACCAAGAGGTCTTCTCCCCCCAAGTAGCTGGATCCACAAGTGTGCACCACAACACTTGGCTAAGTTTGCTTATTTTATTTTATTTTTCATAGAGATGAGGTCTCTCACTATGTTGCCAAGGCAGGTTTCGAATTCCTTCTGGGATTATAGGCATGAGCCACTGGACCAGGCCAAAAGTTGTCATACTGAACAGGGTCAGGATGGTGTATTTATTCTTGCTTTGAGTTAGAGACATGTGGAAAACTACAGGATGACTAGAAAACAGATTGATATGAATGGCCTGGCTTCTAGAACTGGGAAGATTAGTGTTCAGCTTAAGGAAAGTATGGTGGAAATAAGTTTTTCAGTTGTTAGAAAAGGTACAGTGTGCACTAATAATAGGAGCCTGGAAATTTATTTTTTTAATTTATTTCTTTATGTTTTTGCTAAGTTCCTCAGAAGTAACCTGAAAAAATTTTCTCAATCATCAACATATTAAATAGCAACACACACACACACACACACACACACACACACACACACACTCACTCACAAGTCTCTTTTCTTTATTTTTATTATAAAGATGTGGGGTACAATTCAGTGTTAGGTATACACACATTGATTAGGCAGGTACCCTTGTTGATAAGGTATGTCCCTCCCTCCCCTAGCAGTTTCCCTCAACAGCTAATCCCTCCCCCCCCCCAACAGTTTCCAACTACTGCCAATCTTTTTCTTATAGCATTATAATTGTTCAAGGTCCGCTTATGAGTTCTCTTTTGAAAACAAGACAAACACACACAACACATATTTTGCACCAAAACCTTAATGGTGGTTATTTACATTATAGATAAATTTTCCCAAATAAGTGGGTGTTACTTTTCTGTAAACAAAAATTGTCCTTTTCTTTTTTAGGTATTCTTTTATAAATTTCTTTTTAATTTACAGATGTGTCTGAACGAGTGTCGAACTGAAGACTTCCCACCTAAATGTCACCTGCAACCCCTTCAGATTTGTGTATCTTGTAATAAAGCTGCCAGTGTCTCCAAACACATATGCACAAAAGTCACAAAAAAGTAAACTTTGTTCGTCTGTTTTGAGCCATTCTTACCTTCCTCCATTGATATGCTCCATGCTATCATAAGTTCCACAAAACCATGGTCACTTATGTAAGTAACTTCCTTAGTCTTCAAAACGGTCAAAACACTTTTCTTCTTGGTTTCTTTTTTGTTTCACTCTTTAAATACTCATTTGAGCCATGTACTTCTAAAGTAATTATTTTATTGTCAGATTATAAAGATGCAGGGAACATCATTTGAGGATGTGATTCTAGTTCAGTTTAAAAACTGTGATGATTCGGTCAAAAAGTTCATTTTTTTTTATATACTTGTCTCAATCACCATTCGGTTTCTCTATGACTCACTTCTTGTTTCTACTTTTGGTGAATGTCTCTTACAAACAGAAGAAGAATCTGTTACCATTTTATAACTATGATAAATACTCATGGTTCAAAATTTGGTAAGTATCATATTTTTCTGCAATCTAACCTGACTTTCTTATGCTTCCTAAATAGCCATAAGAAGGGAAGACATGTTGTGCAAGGTGTGGATGAAGGTTACCTTTTGGTTGTTATATTTGTTTTTTGTATTTATGTATGTATGTATGTATGTGTGTATTTTTGAGTTGGAATCTCACTCTGTCGCCCAAGCTGGAGTGCAGTGGCTACCCCAGCATAGACTTGCTGGACTCCAGCAATCCTTCTGCCTTAGCCTTCCAAGTAACCAGAACTACTGGTGCGTGCTACAACGCCCTGCTAATTCTTTTATTTATTGTAGAGACGAGGCCTTTCCATGTTGCCCAGGCTGATCTCAAACTGGCGGACTCAGGCAATCCTCTCGCTGGGATTACAGGCTTGAGCCAGTGTGCCAGGTCTACGTTTGTTTTATATTGTCTTTATTACTTTGGGGAAACAGTAAATTTAGGAAACTAGTTTAGCCCCTAATCCGTTCCAAGTCAAGGAGTCTATGCAAGAGAAGCCTGAGCCCGGGGATTCGAGACCAGCCTGGGGAGCTTGGTGTGCCCTCGTCTCTACAATAAATTTTTAAAAAGCCAGGCGTGGTAGCGTACTAGTTCCAGCTACTTGGAAGACTGATGTGGAAGGATCACCTGAGCCCAGCAAGTCAAGGCTGCGGTGGCCGTGAGTGTGCATTGCACTCCAGCCTGGGAGACAGGGTAAGACTCCAAATCAAAAAAAAAAAAAAAAAGAAGATAAGTGCGAATTTTGTGAAATGTCCAGGGATAGTTCATTGCACAGCTACTTTTATCAAATTTCCAGAGAATTTGTCAGAAAGATTGTTACAAGTCATTGGACCAAATATGAGATTTGCAATTCCAGATAGAAATAATTTACCACCCCACTCCTCACAATTAGAAATTTTGCTTCCAATATTTTTACTAATCATTTTGGCTGTAATCAAGTACATGCCTTCCTAAGTCTTTAGTTTAAGTCATAGAGATATTTCAATCAATGAAAAAGCCATTTCTTAGAATGCATTATTTTTCAATTTATAAAAATGAATAGTTTTTTCTTAAATTTTGAATTTTAAATTTCTAAAAAGAGGGTAAATATCATAGGTTTCCTCTTCACATCTGCCCTTCAGTGGATACTTTTTGATCAGCAACAAAGTGTGTTTGGATAATGTATAAATTGTTATTACATTAGATGATTTGATGCTTAGAAAGGAACTAGAAAGTTCAGAAGTTTAAAAAATATTACCTATTAACATCAAGTATAAATAAGTAGATAAAGTATGCACATTTTATATATTAAGTATGGTAAGTATGCATTTTTAAGTATAAAATAGCATTCTGTTACTAATTAATATAAAGTCTAGTAAATTCTAGAAAATATGCACCACCATGTGTATAATATGCTGCCCTTTAATTAAGGAAGAAGAAAATGTGAATATTTATGCACATATTGGTTTATATTTTAACAAATTATGATTAAACCAAAAGCAAATTAAAGTAACTTGCACAGGGAAGTGAAAGACAGGGCAGAAGTTTAGTAAGGCATGTTCGACTTTCATAATATTTCTTGTCTAGGTTTTACTTTGGGGCCAAAATTTCATTTATATTTTAAAACAAAGTAAAAGCAAATTGAAAAAGGAATTTCTAAAAATCACAAACAAGGGCAACCCCTTAGGGTCCTTTCCCGCTGTGGGAGCTTTTCTGTCCTCTTAATAAATCCTGCTTTTTCACTAAAAGAAAAAGAAAAAAAACACAAAATGAAATAAACTTAACTATATATCAAATAGTTCATGTAATTATAGAGAAATTATTTCAATTGAGCTTTAATACAGTAACTCACATGTGTGTCCCTAATGCGCTATGGCCTTAGAATTTTAAAAAGCTGAAAAGAAAATGTAAAAAATATTCAGTATCAAATTGGTGGCTAAAATATTGGCATATTTGAAACTCCTATTTATAATAGGAAATTCCTAATTTATAATACATATAGCACATAATATTACTTATTCTGTAAAGCAAATAAGTAATTATATCGATGTCATTAGGAAACAATGATATTAGCCTAAGAGAAAAGAAATACAATATAGAATCAAAGCGGTAAATAAGAAATTTATAACCTTACATTTGAAGTGCAAATATAATTATGCATACATAACTTGTCTTTTTTAAAAAGTATTTATTTGCTTTGCACACTCAATATCCTAGCAATGACAATAATGATAGCCCAAATTTTACACTCTAAGAACAATTTTCAATGAAAAAAAGCCAATTCTAATTGGATAAATGAGTGATTCCATTTCTGTAACAAGAAGTATAGCAAATGAGGTAGGAACATCTTGTAATATCAGAATACAAGGAAGTTTTCAGCAATTGCTGGGTTCATCATGGGTTTGTAAGGATGGGACAAAACCTGTTGGTTAGCTCTAGAGGCTGCTAGGCTAAGTCTTTATTCTAAAACTGATAAAGAAAGAAAAGCAATCAATAATATACCCGACCTTGTCTATACAAACTATATTTCAGGATAACCAAACAGGTGATGAAGAAAACATTTTCTTTGTTGAAGAATTACAGCTAATAAAAGCAGTAGAAGTAACAGAATCAGAGTAAGTACTGCCATTTTATTATATTAACAAAATAATGAACTAAAGGGCCTAGACAATAATAACCAATGACTACTAACACCATTGGGTGAAACGATAATGGGAAACTTTATCAATGGAGAGCTGAAGCTAATAATACCTAAACTTATTAATCAATCTTCTCATGACAAAAAGAGCAATAACCCAACATCATGTGCCTCCTGATAGAATGCAGTTAGGTACACAGAATCATTCAAGAAATATTCCCAACAAAAAAAGTTAGATCTGATCAAGCCTCTGAACCAAATGATATGCAAAATGCAAAGGACAAAGGAACATACTAAAAGACACTGGGAGGATGCAATCAACCAAAGATCAATAGTAAGCAATTTTATATGCCAAAAGATATTTATTCTTCAACAGAATTAATAAAGGAGAGGAAGAGACCAGTCTAGATCTAAAGAAATCTACCAACCACATGCATGTGGATTTTCAGAATTTTATTTGAGCAGAGTAAACATTGAAAGACTTTTTATGAGGCAGTTGAGAAACTTTGAACAGTGACCTGATCGTAAATGATATATTTTTAAATTGCTGTATTGTTTTAGGTATGATAATGCTATGGCTATTTTTAAAAAGTCGTATCTCTTAGCAATATATACAGAAGATTTTGTGGATGGAATGACATAATTTCTGGAAATTGCTTTACATGACTAATTTTTAATGAATGAGTGGTATTATGGTGATGATAAGACATCTTTTTCTCATAGAAATAATGTTTAAATATTTACTAGAGAAATTATATTGTTCTGGAATTTTCTTTAAAATAATACGTTTGGAGGATGTGGGAAAAAGTATTGGGAGAAAGAACCTAGTAAAAGAAAAATAGCCCTGTGTTGATCATTGTTGATGCTATACATTGGATTAATTATACTATTAGCTCTACTTATGTATACAGCTAAATTCTTATAATAAAAATAACATAAAAATATTAAATAGTGTAAAAAAGAATAAAGACTAAGGTCTCTAAATGTACTTCGGTTTCTTTTTTAGGAATGCAAATAATTAGGCCAGGTATAGTGGCTCACATCTATAATCACAGAACTTTGGGCGGCCAAAACGGGAGGATCCCTTGAAGCCAGAAGTTTGAGACCATCCCGGGCAACAAAACAAGAATTTGTCTCTGAAACAAACAAACCAAAAAAAAAAGCAAGTAATTAAATTTCTTCTTTGAATGAAAACATGGTTTGAAATAGAGAGTCTGTCCTAAATTTATATTCTTTTATTTTTAAGACCTCTAAATATATTTTAATCCTTTGAACTCAGTTTCATTCATATAGCTCCTCCTTTTACTGCACCTATAAAAGATTTCAGATTTTCTTGTGCCTGTCACATTACCAATTTTTCTCCCTTCAAATAGACACTCATATTTTGACCTAGAAACAAAAATTATTCTTGGCTATCCATCTCCTAGCACAGTTTTTGACATATTTTAGCTCATAATAAACATCTGAGAGGTGAATGATGCATGAAATAAATTAATAAATGCCCACATCTATTTGAAGAGAAAGAGAAGGAAATATTTAAAGGAGAAAAAATATCAAATTTGGCTCCTATAAATTAAAATGAGTAAGCAATATATAAGGATCATGCTGTACATAACAAATGTTAAAATCTCTTTAAGTTATTTAATATATAATGGCAAAAGAACATGGAATAATAGAAATAAGATCAGATGAGATATTGAGAGCTATTCATTTTACCATCCTCATAATAGCAAATGAAAATGCTTTTATGTCTAAATGGTCACATAAAACGAGCAAATAAGGCAATAAAGTTACCTTTAAAACTAAAGCCTTCTTGAAATTCCCATTTTATCAAACTCGTGCATTCCCAAGGCAAAGTAAAATTGCTCTTTAGCTGAAACAGGGATTAAAGCTGAGCCTCTGTCAGAAATGGTTTCATTCTGCCCAGTGAATGGGTTGTACCATCCCTGAGGCAATATAATTCAGTCTGTTCTCTCTTCAGTGTGAACACTAGCTAGCCAGAAGCCTACTCCCTAAAGCACATTTTAGAATACTGTACCGTACATCTTAATTTATAAAGCTACTTGTCAGGCACTTCTGAAAAATCAGAGCTGCCCAGAAAGGAGTCTCAGAGCCAGGGCAGTCTTGGGAAAGGGTCGAGTTTAACTTCGGCTCCTTCACTTCCACCCTCATAAGTAGCCCACTGCCACCTGTCCCCAGCCTCACTTTGCCTCTCCCGTATAGGCTTCAAACTCTCGGACTATAGACCCTCCCTCTCTACTCCCATTAAAAGGGTTTACTCTCTGCCTGGGTGGTTTTAAACACACGCGCGCGCACACACACACACACACACACACACACACACACACACAGCTGCTTTTAGTTAGAGGCAGATTTGCACTTTAGCAAAATCTCCCTGTAAATAATGCATTGAACTTGGGGCACGCTAACTTGTTTTTTTCTTTAATCAGCAAAACATTTTTCTAAATAAAAATCTATAAAAACCCCCAATATATAAAATGATGAGAGCATAATTTTCATGGTTAATGTAAGCCAGGATGTTCCAAGCCTGCCACTGAAACTTCTTCTTGCCTCCTGGAGGCAGCCTCTGAGGGACGGCCTTCATTCCCTGAATTTTCAAGTCATGCAATTTTAATTCATCCCCTTAATTCACACAAGTAACACGGGGAAGCCAAGCCAACAAGAGCAGTGTTTTATAGCAGAAAATCTCTCAGTGTTCTTCCAACATAGTCATCTTCCTATTTTTCCTTCTGGAAGGGCTGGCCATGAATCAAAGATAACTTTTTTGTTGCGGCTCATTTTCTATTAGGCTTTCAAAGATTTCTTCAAACACATCATTCCTTACTCGCAAAATTTTGTTTGTCATGCTTTCCACAAGAAAGCACTTCCTTTCTCTTAGCAACAACAGATCTCCTGTTTTGTTTTGTTTCTCCCTTAAAATTGATTGATATTTTCATTTTCTTACTTCTTTTCTGATTGCAAATGGAATTACTATAGAAGAATCAAGTAATTTTTTTTTAAACCTTAAAAATGGAGAGGGGGATAAGCAAGATTAAATGGGTCTTTGGACACATTTCTATAATGGAGAAGTGGAAGGACAATTTGGAGAGGTAAATGCCATAGCCAGAGCTAATTTTTTAAAAAAAACGAATTCATATTAAATAATCAAATGTTAAAGAAATGGAGAATGAGAAAGAGAGACTTGTTTTCAAAAGAACAAAGGGAGTTGAAATACAGTACAGTCATAGCCCATTTTATCACGCTTCATATTATTACACTTTGCAAATATTGCATTTTTGTACCAGTTGAAGGTTTGTGGCATCTCTGCATTGAGCAAGGCTACTGACACGTTCTTCTAACAGTAGGTGCTTATTTTGTATCTCTGTGTCACATTTTGGTAATTCGTGTATTATTTCAAACTATTTTGTTATTATATCTGTTACAGTGACCTCTGATCGGTGATCTTTGAAGTTTTTATTGTGATTGCTTTGGAGTGCCATAGTCTATGCCCATATAAGATGGTGAGCTTAATTCACAGAAAATTGTGTGTGTTCTGACTGCTCCACAAACTGGTTGTTGCCCTCTCTCCCTCTCAGGCTTCCCTATTCCTTGAGACTCAACAAGTGTTCAAGTGAAAGGAAGAGTCTCACATCTCTCTTGCTTTAAGTCGAAAGCTAGAAATGATTGAACTCAGTGAGGAAGGCATGTCAAAAGCGGAGTTAGGCTGAAAGCTAGGCCTATTGCAAGAAGCAGTCAAGTTGTAAATGCAAAGGAAAAGTTTTTAAATGAAATGTAATGTGCTACTTCAGGAACCACATGAAGGATAGGAAAGTGAAACAGCCTTTTTGCTGTTTATGGAGAAAATTTGAGTGGCCTGGATGAGGATCAAACCAGCCACAACATTCTCTTAAGCCAAAGCCTAATCCAAAGCAAAGCCCTAACTCTCTTTGCTTCTATGAAGGCTGAGAGAGGTAAGAAAGCTGCAGAAGGCTAACCAGAGTTTAGTTCATGAGTTTTAAGGAAAGAAATCTGTCTCCATAACATAAAAGTGCAAGGTGAAATAGCAAGTGCTGATGGAAAAGCTACAGTAAGTTGTCCAGAAGAACTAGCTAAGATCATAGATGAGGGCGGTGGCACTAAACAACAGATTTTCAATGTGGAAGGATGGACTCATAGAGGAAAATGCCATCTAGGACTTTCATAGCTGTAGAAGAGAAGTCAAAACCTGGTTTCAAAGTTTCAAAATGCAGGTCAACTCTCTTGTTAAGGGTGAATGCAGCTAGTGACTTTATGTTTAAGCCAATGATTAATTGCCATTTCAAAAATTCTAGGGCCCCTAAGAATGACATTAAATCTAGTCTCCCCATGCTCTAGAAATGAAACAACAAAGCCTGGGTGAAAGCACATCTGTTTATAGCAAGGTTTCCTGAATAATGAAAACCAACTGCTGAGGCCTCCTGCTCAGAAAAAAGATTCCTTTTACAACACTACTGTTCATTGACATTGCATCTAGTCACCCAGGATCTCTGATGAAGTTGTACAAGGAGATGAATGTTGTTTTCATGCCTGCTAACACAACATCTGTTCTGAATTCCATGAATTAAAGAGTAATTTTGACTTTTAATTCTTATTATTTGAGAAATGCATTTTATAAGGCTATAGTGGCCACCTATTGTGATTCTGCTAATTAGTCTAGACAAAGTAAATTGAAAACCTTCTGGAAAGGAATCATCCCTCTGAATGCCATTAAGAACATTCATGATCCATGGGGAGGTGGTCAAAATATCAGTTTTAACGAGAATTTGGAGAATGTTGATTGCAACTCTAATGGCAGGCTTTGAGTGGTACAAGACATTAGTGGAGGAAGTAACTGCAGATGTGCTAGAAATAACAAGAGAACTGAAATTAGAAGTGGAGGCAGAAGATGTAACCAAATTGCTTGCTACAACCTCATGATAAAACTTCAACAAATGAGGAGTTGCTTCTTTTTTTTGAGTTGGATTCTCACTCTTGTTATCCAGACTGGAGTGCAGTGGCACACTCACAGCCACCCCAGCGTCGACCTGCCGGGCTCCAGCGATCCTACCACCTCAGTCTTCCAAGTAGCCAGAACTACAGGCGTGCTCTACCACCAGGCTAATTTTTTGATTTACTGTAGAGACGAGGTCTTGGCAAGTTGCCAAGGTGGGTTGCGACCCCTTGGGCTCAGGCAATCCACTTGTCTTGCCCTCCCAAAGTTCTGGGATTACAGGCTGAGCCTCTGAACCCGACCAGGAGTTGCTCCTTATGGATGAGCAAAGAGAGGTTTCTTGAGATGGAATCTACTCCTGGTGAAGATTCTGTGAACATTGTTGAAATGACAACAAAGGGTTTAGAATACGGCATAAACTTACTTGATAAAGCAGCATCAGGGTTGAAGAGGATTGAGTTCAATTTTGAAAGAAATTCTGCCATGGGTAAAATGCTACCAAAGAGCATTTCATGCTACAGAGAAATTTTGTGAAAAGAAAAGTCAATCAGTGCAGCAAAATTAATTGTTTTCTTATTTAAAAATTGTCACACCTACCCTAACCTGAGCAACTACCTCCCTGATCAGTCAGAAGCCATCAATACTGAGACAAGACCCTACACCAGCAAAAGGATGACCACTTCTTGAAGCCTTGGATAATCATTAGCATTTTTTAGTAACAAAAAAATTTTAATTAAGATATTTAGACATAATACTATTGTACAACTTACATGTATAGTATTAATATGACTGTTACATGCACCGGAAAAACCAAAAAATTGTGTGACTCACCTTATTGCTATCTTAGCTTTATTGTAGTGATCTAGAACCTGGAACCAAAACCACAATTTCTCTGAGATATGCCAATGTGAGAGACTGATGTGGACAGATAACTGTGCAGTTACCTGTATCAGGTACAGGGTACAGGTAAGCATGTGACTCCTTTCTGAGCTCTTGCCCCTTGCAAGGGGATAGATACCCTGGAGGGCTGCATAGAGATGAACGGCAGCCCGGCACTAAAGGACCTTTCCTATTTCCTCTATCCCCAGAACATAAAGTAACAGTCAGAATAGTCCAATTTCAAGATAAAAAATGGAAGACACCAGTAGGAGCGTCTGATCTTTATTGCAACACTTACCTAGCTACATTAATTAGACCATTTATTTTCAGAGTAGCTAATTGAGGCTAGTGACCAGAACTAACTTGCATGCATTGAACTGAAGAAACCTCCTCCAATAATTTACTTAGAAAATACAGTGAGCAGGGAACACAAAAAGTTCACAAGAGGGTAGGCTGAAAACCAGAGATCTAACAATCTCTATTATGACTGATCCTCTGCTCCTTAGTCTTCAGAAATTCGTAATATCCCCCAAATTTGAAGAGTCAAGGTTGGACTCTGGCTGTTCCTTCCTAGCTGTAAGAGCCAAGGATCTATGCTATTTCATATGCCTTGTTGAAAGGTGAATTTGCAGTGGGATGGAAAGCAGATTTCATCTTATGCGTGATCCATGATCACTGCTTGGAATGCTCTGTTGCAAAGGCGTCCGAGGTTGGCTTCAAGCTCCACAGAAGAGAGTGCCTGGCCTATGGATTAGCAGTGTCTCCGCAATCACAGGGCCTATGAGCTTGTGTTGGCCGTGCCTGGTCATGGGGCTTCAGGAGGAGGTGATCAAGGTCACCAGCTCTAAACTGAGATTTTCTTATATTGAAGATGATGCAGCCAAAAATGTTTTCTAAAGATAGTGAGCATTTCTACAGGCATTTTACATTACACACAATATTCTATAAATCAATATTTGTAATCATTTATATCTAAGTTTTTATTTCTTCAAATTGGTATAGGATAGTCTGCATTTTTTCTCTGTAAATAGCCATGCCTTGGGAAAGAAGGATACTACACTGAAACAATCTAAGTAAAAATAAATGTTAGGTGTTTCCAAAGCCATATTCTTTGACATCCTTCCTGGAATGGTCTTGGTAAATGATAATATAATTTTCTTTTTCTTTTTTTTTGAGTTGGAGTCTCACTCTGTTGCCCAGACTGGAACACAGTGGCACACTCTCGGCCACCGCAGCCTCGACCTGCTGGGCTCTGGCGATCCTCCCGCCTCAGCCTTCCAAGTAGCTGGAACTACAGGCATGTGCTACATGGCCAGCTCGTTTTTTGATTTATTGTAGAGACGAGGTCTCACCATGTTGCCCAGGCTGGTCCTGAACCCGCAGGCTTAGGCAACCCTCTCACCTCGGCCTCCCTGATCAAGAGAATTCCTCAAAATTTATTTGCCCCCATTTAATATATATTTTTTATGACTTTATACTGGAAAAATAGTACCTAATAACATGTCTTTTATAACAGTCTTTAAAATCACATTCTTTATGTATACAACTGATTTATAGACAAATGCGTTTTCTTTTTTTTCTCCTCTTTTTTCTTGCCACTTGGGCCTGGGTATCTAACTCACTAATTTAATGTGATTTCAAATTGCACACATTCTACATTAAAATGAGGTGATACTGAAGTGCTTTCAATGAGGCGTCAGATCTTTGATCATCACCAGCAGGTCCCTAAAGGAAAGTTCCTTAATCATGCTTGCCCATTATCCTTATTAAAAAGCTCTGGGCACCATTACCTTCAAACAAGCTCTGAAAAATAGGCTCTGACTGCTGGATATCAGTAATGTCAGTAAATGTCAAACTGTTCCCATTCTCCTTATTTTATCTCCATGATGACGATTTAATTAGAAAACATATCGTGGGCTCTTCAATCCTGATTTAAATAGATTTATTTTCCATAGATAATGGTGTTTTCTTATGATAAAAAATAAAGATCACAAAAAACAAACAAGAGAGATTGTATCTACATGGAAAGTAAAACCATTAAAAAGCTCTGTTAGCTAATAAAGAATTATCTCAATATCTACTCTATTGCAGCCCTCAGATATGCTAAAAGAAAGAAAGAAGAAAAGAAAGAGGGATGTAAGGCAGGGAGGAAGAGAGACAGGGAGGAAGGGGAACCAGGAAGGAAAGAATGGCATAAAGCCAAAGGTTATATCAGACACACATGTTCACTGTACTCATTTATTTCTTTAACGAACGCATAGAAACTTACTCTGTGCACCTAAAAAGTATTAACTCACTGAATCCTTCTAAGAACTATAATGTGTCGGAAGGATTTCACATTTCCTTATTTTACAAATGAGTAAACTGAGGCACACAAACAATAAGGGTTTAAGCATTTGTCCAAGGTCATATAGCTAGCAAATAGTAGAACTTGTGTCTGAATATAGATGGTTCATTAAGCATAAATCACTTATTTTTATAAATAAAAAACCTATTAAATAAATACACTTTGAAACTTTTAACCTAGAGCAAAAACTATAATCAAGATAATATACTAATAAAAAAATATTGTAAATTTAAGCAAACAATATATTGTTGTCATAATCCTACACTAGAAAAAACCATCAGTAATTTTTATCAATACCACTTTTCAGCTACTTTTGCTCCTAATCATCATAATGTTAATGTTTTTAAGTATTATCTATACTGATGCTCTGATGATTTAAATTTCATCTTAAAAGTTTTTTTTCTAGCCCAATGTGAATTCATTTTTAAAATTTTTTAATTATTCTTTTTGTTTTAAAGATATGGGGCACAATTCAGGGTTAAGTACACAAGTGGTTCTCATGCAGCTAAAGTTTGGGTACCCTGATTGATGCTATGTGCTGCCCCCCACCCCCCAGCAATGTCCCACTACTGCCAATCCCTTTCTCATAGTATTTTGATAAATGCTTAGGGTCTACTCATGAGATCTTTGTTTCTGTGATAAACCACTGAGTATTATAGACTTTGATTTAATTTAGAAGAATAACATTCTATTGTAGGTAAAAAGAAAGGAATTATAAAGAAAAAAATAAGCAAGAATACTTTCAGAAAAATCTGCCTTTATGCTATAGCATTTAAGAACCACTTTAGAAAGTTTTCATTTTTTAACTTTTACTTTTTAATTATCTTAAGCAAAATAATAATTTTATTGCCATTCTATTTTTAAATCCCTGTGCATTTATTCTAATGTTATTTTCAGCTGTTAGAATTGACTGAATTTGATCACAAAATATCAGCACTTCACCAACCGTGCTTACCTCTTGAAATCTTGAATCACTGGCTAGTCTTTCAGTTACACGATAAAACATGATAAACAATATGAAATTTCACGTAAAACTGCTGAAATTCAGACAACTCTCCTATTAGCTCTAAATATATTGACACACTTAACCAGATGAAGCAAAAATATTTTTAAATTTTGTCTGATCACATAAAAAATATCAGCCAAGATAGTTTCTTGATATAAGAAACATAATTTGAAAATTAATTTTGGTGCACTGGGTACTAATAAGTGATTCTAACAAAGATTTCCTCAGGCATTCCGCTGAGAAAGCAGGCTAATATCAAAGATCTGTCAACCATTATAAGAGCTGACAGGGGCTTCTGAATGAATCCTTTGGCAAAAAGGCTCACAGAGATCATAGGAAGTCCCAACAAAGTAGCAAATTAGTCATAGAATCCTTTGTGCACTGTAACAATCCACGCGTTCTGTAGTCTACTTCAATGTGGCCACTGGCAATAAATGTGGGAAAAGTTTGATTTAATGAAATCAAGAAAGTCCAACTTGCACAGAGGAGATTTAACAAGAACAACGATATACCGTATTCCTGTTGCCAGAGTTGCGGTTATATGCACCTTAATCATGGATGTGCCCACCAACCAGAGGTTACAAAGGGAGGTCATGTTTGTACTAAGGACAAAATAATTTTCTCTGCATAAATATGTCTAAATATTTAAGAAATTTTGTATCATTGTCCTCAAGAATCACTGTCAATATAAAATATGTGCAGCAACCTCATATCATTAAGAAAACAGACAAAATTGAACAGCACAATTTTGAATTAAAATAAAAATTTAACTTTTATCTTAACAAGCAATCATGTTCCTTTACTAATGATGTCAGCTGGTCTTTAAATGTGTCTATCAGTTTGCTCATTGGTTATTCTACCCACATGCAATCTTGTTCATTTACTAATGATTTCAGCTTGTCTTTACATGTGTCTGTCTATTCAACTGTTATGAACAATACCTTTAAGAACTTAATTTGCATGGGTTCTTGGAGAGAACAGGCCCTGCTACTGACAGTCCCTCTGCCTGGGTCAACCCATGACTTCATTAAACTGATCCATTTATGTTTGAAGTTGAGTCTTCTCCTTATACACAAAACATAAAATGGAATTTGCTGTTCCTTAGTGCTCGCACTTTGCAATCTATATTCATAATGATGTCTCTGATACAATCTGGCATTCTGTAGATTCCTCACAATAATTTAAGCAAAATTCAGCTGTATACCCCAAATTCTGGAGCAGTATTGTCAACAACCCTTGATGGGATCAGAAAGTGAAGGGAGCCAGGAGGAAAATCATAGGCACACAACACAGAGCAGTATGTTTCTCATGGGGTTACATCATAAGAAGAAAACTTCCCATAAAGTGCATGATGTCAACAAGTTCAGAGATGCAGTGATAGAATATACTATAAATTTCCCACAAGCTTAACATTTGTTGAATCAAATGGAGAGATTAACTGTCGAGGTAATTTTTATGCGACTGTGATATATATATGTTTATGTTGCAGCAATAAAATCAATTGTTGAAGAAGATAAAAAATTCAGTATCTCTCACATCAGGAATTATCTCTATCAAAAGTCATGGAAGAATATTTGCCAGTCAATTAGTAAATTCCTAAAGCACAGCCCTCGCATTACAAAGAAAGATTCGCTTTCTAGAAGTACCGACTCTAAGACTTCTCGGGAATATCATTTAAACCATTACCATTAATCAAAGTCCAGTCACAAATGTGAAGCATTTTCGCTGACTGTGAGAATGCATTTTGTGGAATTTTGTAACAAAGCACTCAGATTAAATAGACAGGACATATTTTCAAGCAAGCAAGCCCTTTTGTTTGTAATTTTTCATATTTTTAATGTGTTTTGGCGTTAACTTTGTCTAAATATCTGAAAGAGTTCATAAACACTGAAGCCTTGGGCTACATAAGAAATTCATTAACTTCTCACGATTTTTATCTTATAAAAAAACTGAACAAATCATTTATTTATTTTTAGACCACTAATAAATTTTAAATATAGCTATTTCATTTAAAATAAATCTCTTGCCAAAAAACAAAATCCCATGTAGTCTTAAATACTTGATAAACAAGAGTAAAGAGTATGGTATAATCTTTATTGCTATTATGATTAACACAAAAGCAATAAATTATTCCACAGTATCATGTTATAGCCAAAATACTGTAGAATCATGTTACATTTCATGGAATAATGTGATACTAGGAAACAACCTTTTGTATCTATCTTCATGTCTCTCTGCAGGCACTGGAAAGTTGACAGTGTTTCTCAGAACCTTTTCAAATATTTCTGCCTTAAAAAAAAGTGAAAGTCCTAGTATGGATCAATAGCAAATGAAAAATAATAAATATCACAGAAATAAACAGAACTCAAAAAATTATCAGAAAAAAATAGTGTTGAGTTGTTTTGTTTTTAACTTTGTTTTTGTTTTGTCATCATTCATATCTTCCCACTACAAGCTTGCTCTGAGCATAAAATTATTTTAGGAAAAAAAAGCCCAAGGGTAGGCATTGACCCACTGACATTAATGAGAGCTCTGTATTTTGAGAAAATGTACTGCTGAGGGAAAAGAGATGAGAACTTGGCCATAGATCACATCAAAAGAGTTTAAACAAAGAATTATGCAAAGAAATTTTATTCCAGAGTTAGCTATGCTCTGCAGAGAAAGTCAAGCTTTTGGTGTCCTGCTGTATTGGGAGTCTGGTTTCTTTCAAACGACAAAATCAGCAACACCAACTTTCTTTACATTTTGAAAAGAAATAGCACTCACACTGACAACATGGGCATTATTTGAGTCCAAAGTTCATTTTAAATAAATATATATGGTTAAACAAAATGATCTTAAGTCAACAGACTGATAAGTTGCACCAGGAAAGAGTCAAGGAAAGCACATGAGGTTGAAAAGCCCAACCTCGTGATTGGATGGGAGGTATGCCTATGAATGCAGAGCCCTGACAGTTCACTAAGACCACTTATATAATCCAGAATACAGTCTGTGTGGGGGGGGTAAGAGAGAGACTTTAATAAATAATGGCTTCGCAGTTCTGCAGTTAATTTAATCAAATTGTAAATACTAGAAAATACAGAATTGGCTTAGCATTAAGCATAGATCCAGTAACAAATAATTGGAACAAATGTGTGGGATTTTACATAGTTGGTTCTTTAAAACTTATTTTTACCTTATAAACAATGTCCTAAAAAATAGTAAATGAATCTGGTAATTGGAAAAATCCTACGTTACCATACAAATATAAACCCGAAAATCGACTTTCCTTAAAAAAAAAAAAAAATCCAATGAGAAGGAAAGAAGTGTTCAAGAAATTACCATATATTTCACAAAAGTCTCTCCATTCCCAAACTACTGAGTCCTAAAATGCCAACATTTTATGATTAAGAGGAAATAGTCCCACTGCATCCTCATTAGCTACAGTAAGTTTTGGAAGATGTGACATTTTCTACCAAATCAGCTCCAATGTATATTTTGTCTTTTGTAGGATCCTGCAAACCCCTTTCGCAAATCGGTTTTGTTACCGTAGTCATAAACTCAACCTTTTTAAACTCACGTCAAGGTTTTCCTGTATTTGGGAGAGGCATCAGTGTTGGGATGAGGCAAAACCTTCCTGAGAGAGTGACTTGGTGCAGAGTGGACACTCTAGAAGGCCTCCGAGAGAGTGCATTGAGAAAGAGACCCAGCTTTCATCCCTCCTGCAATGTAATTCACATTGTCTTTTAATCAATCTTATTCTCACCAACTGCCCCTGTCCCAGGAGAATCTCAGGAGGAAGATGGTGTGTGATGACGGTTTTGGCTTTATATCCAAGCCACTGGTTTGAAAGGCTGGAAGATAGGATATATGTTTTCAAACAATACTTCTTCTTAAAAATATTTTGCATGGTCACTCACCCCGTCACTGCCACGTCAAACCACTTTTTCTTATGGAAGTGTCTTCTCTCAGGTGTTTTTGTGTGAGCCAAAAAGGTGGGTGTGAAAAGCAGATTCAAGTAAAGAGCCAGGAGCAGCACTTGCAGGAAGCCAAGAGAGGAGTAAAAGAATTTATCCTGGGCTGTCCTGGCTGTTCAGCTGGGAGAATGGCATGAAGGCGGCAGGCTTTGAACTGATTTAAGAAAATGACAACATAATCCCTGGTGGACAAGGAAGCCTTAAATTGCATGGATAAGACTACGAACTTTAAGTCAATGGCTTCATTTTTCATACTGCCCTGATACATGTAAGTGCTTATCACAGATAAAATGAACTGTCAATTCATTTTGCATGTTATTATTTCAAAATGAATGATACTATGGAAAACTTGGAGAAACAAAGGGGGACGAGAGGGAGAAGAACATGAAAATAGGTTTCTACAGTTTTTACTCTGCTTTATTAACACACATCCAGGCTAGATACTTTTTCTTATTTTCTTTCTGGAAAGGGCATTTAGCTTCTGACACATATCTAATGTCTTCCTCTCTCTTATATTCCTCTTTGAAATCCTTCATTTGCCACAAAACGTTTTTTATATGTGTCCCTTTAAAGGTTTTATAATAAAATGCTATTATTTTTTTAAAAGGTACAGCAAGCATCCCATGTTTTCATCTACAGGATTTTGGATTATGGCTGTCCACAGACAGGGCCTTAATTATTTGTTAATACCTTGAGATATTATCATGTCAGTGATTCTACAGCACAGCTATATTCTTGATATTATATAAAAATAGCAATTGTAGTAGCTTTACATGTTGGTGATTTTACTCTCATATTCTTTTTTTTATTTTAAAGATGTGGGGTACAATTCAGGGTCAGGTATACAAATAGTCATTATGCAGGTATCCTTGTTGATGAGGTGCACCCCGTCCCTCCCTTGGCAGTTTCCCACTACTGCCAATCCCTTTCTTATAGTATTATGATAATTTTTCAAGGTCTGCTTATGAGTGAGATTACGTGGTACTCAGTTCTTTGTTTCTGTGGTAGATCACTCCGAATTATAGACTCTAAGTCCATCCAACTTGCTGTGAAGTTCATAAGTTTATATTAAATAATTCTGGGTCTGAAATTGGTTTTCAATACCTTGAGCTAAGAGGGTTTTCAAAAAACACTTTTTTTTTTTTTTTGAGATTCCAGTTTGTAAAAAAAAAAAAAAAAAAAAAAAAAAAAAACTCAGGCTAAAGTTTTCACTAGCAAGACATTGAGAAATCAAGAACAGGTTTGGGCAATCTATGGAGACCATCTGAAATCTGGGGTTTGAATAAAAGTTCCTTCAAATCAGATTTTGCCTGAAAATCGTTACACTAACCTGAAAAAAAAAGCATCAGTACTTCCAAGAAACCTCTAGAGAAAGGAATCTGAATTATACAAAACCTCAGATGACAGAATTATTTATAAGTTGAATGACAAATTGGGGCAAAATGATAACTATTGAATGTCAAGACAACTGTTTTATTAAGAGAAAAAGAAAAACAGAGAGAGGATAAAAAGATAAAATGTAAAAATAAACAGAGGTTGAAGCAGGGGAAAGAAAGGGGCAAAGAGGAAATACAGACAGAAACAAAGACACCCAAGCAGTGAAAAGCAGCCTTGGGAAAGAGATCACTATCACTTGGTGTTTTGTAATTGTCATGTCATATTGGTGTCATGCAAGAGAGTATGTGACTCATGGGCATATTTCTCATCTTACATGTGGTCATCTTGTATTGGTCTGCCATTCACAGGTTCAGGATTTTTTTTTTAGCCCACAAAAATCTCTTTTTATTATGAATTGGTAAAACAAAAAAATAAGATCTCACTGAAAAAAATACTTGAATTCTATGTATTTACTTAGAAGCACGGTTTGAGACTCTCATGCTTCCTATGAGAAATGGCCAAGGAATAATTATTTAATCCCAAAGGAGAGGAGCAAAGATTGATAATTTCATTAAGAAAAATTTAAGCCCAATCCCTTATTCCGGGCTCCCCCAAGTTGAGAACAGAGCTTTGATGTAGGTAGTTTATAAGAAAGATGTGGAAATAACCTAATTGTCTATTGACAGATAAATGGATTAAAAAATGTGATATTGTAATTTACATTGGCGTTTGCAATGGGAAATTATTCAGCCTCACAAAAAGAAGGAAATCCTGCCATTTGTGACAACATGAATGAAATTGGAGGACACTGTGCTAAGTAAAATAAGCCAGACACAGAAGGACAAATTATCTATCTTATGTGATTCTTACATGTGGAATCTAAAATAATTGAGCTTACAGAAACAGAGAGTAGAATGGTGGTTCCCAGGGTCTTGGAAATGGTGGAAATAAGATGTTAGTCCAAGTTGCCGTTACAAGATAAAGAAGTTCTGAAGATCTAGTACAACATAGTGACTATAGTTAATAATAATGCATACCATACCTGAAATTTGTTAAGAGAATCGATCTTAAACATTCTTACACGCACACAAACACAAAGGTAACTCTGTGAGGAGATGGGTACATAATTGTGGTAATCATATCACAATGTATGTGTCTATCAAAACATCACAGCATATACCTTGAATAAAGACTAATTTTATTTGTCAACTGTACCTTAATAAAGCTGAGAAAAAAAATAGAAGTGAAGGAGCAGGAGGAGAAAGAGAAGTAAACCCAATAAAATGTCCACAATGAAGCCTGCAGCTGTGAGCATGCCTCCCAGAGAGTTACAGCTGAAGGAAAAAAAAAAAAAGCCAAAAACCACCAGCTGCCATCTCCCACTGCCTGAGGGCTGCCCTAGGAGTATTAACTCCCCCTGCATTTCTTAGCTGTGCCTGTATGTGGGCTGAAAAGGGCTTTTGTTTCTTGAAAAAAAAAAAAAGAGAGAGAGAAAGAAGACCTAAGACAGAGAAGCAGACAGATCAACAGAGGGTGATTGAGGTAGGATGCCGGCAGTGCTCACAGTCTCTTCGCCACAGCTGCAGTTACCGTCAGAAGTGGTCTAGGAGAGCAATGAAGGAACACCAAAATCATTTACCTTAGTTCACCCTCACATGGCTCAAATCTGATCGTGTTCCCTGATAAACTTTGTCACTGAGTCTTCAGGGTGGTAGCCAGCACAAACCCTAACAAACACAGGGTAAGTCGTAGGACAAATACCCCCATGACACAGCTAGTAGCAAGGCCATCACTGGACTTTATCATTTCCCTTCTCCACTTCTAGTTTTTGCTCACCCTGCAAACCCTTCAACGGCTGCAGAAAGCTTGCCAGATTAGATGACCCTGACTTTTACTTCCGAAGGTCTGAGCGCCCTTGATTGCTTTCGTTGGCTACTGCAATTGTACGCAGAGGTGATCCTACTGAACCACTGTGGGAAGTTCAAGAGGTGATTTCACTGAACCTCTGAGTTCTAGGTGTATGCCTCCCTGCCCCCTGTAGCAGCATTGCCACTCATGATAATCATGATTATTTAAACTCACCAGTGACTTCTTTCTTTGAGTGCTGGTCTACCAGAATGAGGATTCCAAAGCAACGAACCAAATTTGCAATTGTAGCTGCGAGTTAATTGATATCTTACTTTGCCCTTGGAATCTGAGACCTCTGATCCCCTAAAAAGCTAAAATTGTGGAGCTGGGACTCACAGATTCTGCAAGTATATGACTAAAAGTTTTTTTGTTTGTTTTGAGTTGGAGTCTCACTCTGTCGCCCAGACTGGAGGGCAGTGGCCGCTCCCGGCCACCGCAGCCTTGACCTGCTGGGCTCCGGCGATCCTTCCGCCTCAGCCTTCCAAGAACCCGGAACTACAGGCGCGCGCTACCACGCCCGGCTGATTTTTTGATTTATTGTAGAGATGAGGTCTCGCTGCCCAGGCCCGTCTCGAACCCGTGGGCTCTGGTAATCCACTCACCTCAGCCTCCCAAAGGCGCAGGATTACAGGCTGAGCCACCGAGCCCGACTATGACTAAAAGTTTTAATGAAGGGACAGTTATACATCTGCTCTTTGTTCTCAGACCCATATATATTAACTATGTATGTATGTATGTACGTATGTATATATGTATGTATGTATTTTAAAGATGTGGGGTAAGATTTAGGGTTTGGTATACAAAATACAAATGTTCATTATGCAGGTACCCTTGTTGATGAAGTGTGCCCCCTGCTCTCTGGCAGTTTCCCACTACTGTCAATCCTTTTCTTGTAGTATTACATTAATCATTCAAGGTCTGCTTATGAGTGAGACCATGTGATACTTAGTTCATTGTTTCTGTGATAGATCACTCAGTATTACAGAGTCTAAGGCCATCCAAGTTGCTGTGAATTTCATAATTTTGTCCTTCTTTATGGCTGCATAATTTTCCATCATGTATATGTATCACATTTTTTTAATCCAGTCCTCTTTTGATGGGCAGCATGGTTGGTTCCATGTTTTTGCTGTTGTAAATAATGCTGAGATAAACATGCATGTGCAGGTATCTTTTTCATAGAGTAATTTGAGTTCCTCCAGATACATTACCAGTCGGGGATTGTGGGATTATATGGAGGGTCAATTTTTAGATCTTTTAGGAATTGCCACACTGTTTTCCACAGAGGTTGTACTAGTTTACACTCCCACCAACAATATAAAAGTGTCCTCTTCTCCCCGCGTCTTCTCTAGCATCTGTTATCTTGTGAGTTATTGATCTTCAGAACTTATTTATCTTATAACGGCAAGTTTGTACCCTTGGACTAACATCTTATTTCCACCATTTCCAAGCCCCTGGGAACCACCATTCTACTCTCTGTTTCTGTAAGCTCAATTATTTTAGATTCCACATATAAGAATCACGTAAGACAGATCATTTGTCCTTCTGTGTCTGGCTTATTTTACTTAGCACAGTGTCCTCCAATTTCATTCATGTTGTCACAAATGGCGGGATTTCCTTCTTTTTGTGAGGCTGAATAATTTCCCATTGCAAACGCCAATGTAAATTACAATATCACATTTTTTAATCCATTTATTGATCATGGCCATTCTGGCTGGAATTAGGTGGTACATTACTAGGTGGGCAAAATATATGAATAGACACTTCTCAAAAGAAGGCATATGAGTAGCCAACAAATACATGAAAAAATGCTCAGCCTCATTAGTCATCAAAGAAATGCAAATTAAAACCATACTGAGATACCATGTATATTAACTATTTAGAGACACAGCAATAGGGGACCACATGATGCTCTTGAATATTTTGTGTATATATACTATTCTAGAGAACAGAGGCACTTTGTAAGTGTGTTATCCTGCAAGTGACTTTTAGCTGAGTCTTTAATAAATCATTTTATGTGATATATGGTAGAAAGAACGGTGTCTATGGTCATGTGCCCTCTGTCATACCTTCACGGCTTTAAAACTGGTCCTTCAATTAATTTCTTCTACAAAGTAAAATTCCATTCATCTTATTCCCTTGTATCTCCAGTCTCCTAACATCCTAAAGTCCTATACCATACTAACGTGCAACTGAGAATATAGGAGAAGAATAACTGGGGTTAACATTTTCTGTCTCCTCTGCTAAGTTCAAATCACCATCTCCATCAACTAACTTGCTGTGGAGAGTGGGAATCTTCACCAACGGATCTGATGGGACAAGGTTTCTTGGCAGAAAATTAATTTTTAACTTGATTTTTTAAAAAAATGTCTTTCAATGCAACTTCCTCTTTTAAACTTGAAATTGGCACACAATGGAATACTCTCCTGCCTTCACAAAGAAAGAAATTCTGCCATTTGCAACAAGATGCCTGGAGTTGGAGAACATTATGAAACTAAGTGAAATAAGCCAGGCACAGAAAGACAAATACAGATGGTCTCACTTATATGTGGAATCGACAACAAGAGAACTCAAGGAAGCAGAGAGCAGAGTGGTGGTTGCCAGAGGCTGGGGGTGGAAGTGGAAGGATGGAGAGGTGGTGGTCAAAGGATGGGAAAGCCTCATTTAGAAAGGGGAATAAGGGTATCTTTAAAAATCTATTGTGCAATGTGGTGATTATAGTTAATAACATTGAATTGTATATTTCAAAATCGCTGAGAGTAAATTTCAAATGTTCTCACCACAAAAAAATGTAAATATTTGAGATGATAGATATGTTAATTATCCTGATTAATTATTCTACATTGTATTCATAACTCATAACATTACTTGTAACCCACAAATATATACTGCAAATTGTCAATTTATAGTACAAACAAATAAATAAATGTAAACTTGAAAAAAAAATTGGTCCTTCAGTCTAATGTGTTATTATGCAGAATCCCATGTCAATAAGTTAAGCATTCTCTAAACACCCAGATAATGGTGTTATTCAATAGTGTCCAGAAGACACTATTGTCCGGTAGAGACAAATTCAGAAATCTCTATTTGGCTTTTTTTTTACTATAAACTCTTGCTCCATAGGCTATGAGACAAATGTGAGAATCCTGCCAGCTGCTAAATATATTTATTTCAATAATGCACAGAGGAAAACAACTGAGAAAACGATTATTTTTACCCATTTGATGTTCTGTGAGATGGGCTTAGACCAGAAGTCCGCTTATTACATGGTCTTCCTAAGCCCCACCAAAATAGTCGCATAATGCTTCAGTATCAGTTCATTGACCCAAATATTTGTGTCTGTTCAAGACCTGTATCCAATGGCTCTCAAATGTCTGGATGCTCTTCTTTCCTTCCCTAGTATACTGTTATTCTAGCAAATTACTAGAGGCCTCTTAGGAGAAGTGTGGAAATATTTATGTTAAATGCTAATAGTGGCATTGCAAGTTCTTCCTCAAAGAGAGTCACTCTCTCCTTTAACCCATGGGAACAGAGTAAGAGATTGATATTTTTCAGTATAATCACTGACACAGCCTTCCCTTCTCTAGTACTGATGATTTTCTGATTATATATCAAGAAGCATCCTAATTGGCTATCTATCTGTCTTGCCCCTAGGATCATGGTAGTCTGCTAGTTGTCACCTCAGATTCCTATAGGTCAAAGCACTGTGGTTGATCTTTTGGCCTTGCAACTTACTACACAATAAATACCCTCAACACACTGATTAATAACAGTATTCATTTATGTTGTAATTAAGCCCAATACCTGAACTTGGATTCCCCTGAAAGAAAGCCTAAAATAAAACTTGGATGAAGGTATATTATTTGAGGTACAATCCCAGGAAACATGAGTGAGGGAACAGAAAGATTGTGAACCTTATAGCTGCACGTTCCTGTGGATTATTGTAGAAACAAAAAGTAAAAAGACCAAAAAAAAAAAAAAAAAAGCAACAACAACAACAAAAAATATACCATTAAATTCATTGCTATAGGCAACAGGGCCACAATCCTGCTGACTCTTCGAAGAAGCATACAAAATGCATCCCAGAATTGTTCACCAAAAATCACTTGTTTATCATCTCCTAAACTCCATTTGTTGAAGGTTACCACTAGGAACACTAATACCCCGCACATCTCAGCTTGTGTGTGTGTGTGTGTGTGTGTAATTTTTTATACATTTATATTGTAAACATATGTATACTATATATCTGACTATATAGTATGTAAAATTACATATTATATTTAATATAACAGTGTATAATTAAATAATGTAAGTAAATTAGGTATAGCAAAATTAGACAATATAATGTATGTCATTACATATTAAAATATTTATCATTCAAATAACTAACAAATGTTTGGTTCATTTGTGCTACATACACAAGACATTTAAACTATTAAGAAAATAAATAAGTTAGCTCTAATTAAATAAAATGTTTTCTCTCATATTTTAATATTATCTAAAATTAATGTTCATAGGGCTTCTGTATGCAGAGTTCTACTTCAATATTTATTTCTATAAATACATGAAAGTAAACAATTTAAGTATATTTTTTACAATTTTTTTCTTATAGATGATCGCATTTTCTATAAAATATATTTAGACTTTCTTCCAGGATTCCTAATTTGTCAAGGACAAATTTTCCAATGACTACTTTTTTGAATAATAGCAAATTACAACATTTGAAAAACTGAAAGATATTTTATAAAGTGTTTTATATTTTATAAATCACATGTTTGCAAAATTAAATATCACAAAAATATTACAGTAAAATAATATGTATCAGATGTGAAAAACTAGTACATTTAGAGTTGGGGATAAAAGTTATAAAACACTTCAAATTCAGCATCAAAATCCACATTCACATCCATTATTTCTCTCTCTTGGCTCTCTGTGTGTGTGTGTGTGTGTGTGTGTGTGTGTGTGTGTGTGTGTGTGTGTATGAAGGCATATTATTCAAATATACATATATATTTGATATATGTATCAAAAACCCACCCAAACTAGAATTATTTTTTGAAGTACAGGTCCCTTGTAGTATAATCAGAATTTGTTCCTCCAGATCAAATCGTCAACCTAAGTTTTATCTGGAAGTTTTGAGAAGGTTACACGATGATTTGCAGAAGAAACATCTCGAGTTGTGGCAAACAGGTGACTGGTTCTTCTACCATGATAAGTTAACTACCTACACCTTGCTGAGTGTTCAGGAATTTTTGACCAAAACTGGCATCACCCCTATCCACCACCTTCCATATTCACCCTCACCCTGAGCGACATTTTTGTTTCCCCAGAAGAAAAAAGTCCTCAATGGGAAATGTTATGCTGCTGTGGAAGAGTTGTAACAAAAAACAGAAGCACTAAAAGGCATCAAAATAGGTGAGTTCAAAAACTTTTGAGCAGTTGAAAAATTGTCTCAATAGGTGTATCGCATCAGAGAGTACTTTGAAGGTGACTGAAGTTTAAGCATGTAAAAAAAAAATACACAGTTTTTTATAAATAAATTCAGAGTTTTTTTGGATCCCCTCATATATACATAATATGAATAAAAATATTCCATTCGTGTTCTTATTTTGTTGAGATCATTTGAAGCAATCTATCAGCATAATGGAATTTCAAGATTGAGGTGTGAAGAATATAAGATACTGGTTAGTACTAAACATAATAAATGTATGATAACATCATAAACTGTTACATAAATATGACAAAAACATTCTTGATAATAATAGATGTGAGATAACACAAAAAAGTTGGCCTTTTTTCTTGGCTAATAAAGGAGGAAAATCATTGCTTAATGTTAGTCTATTAATAAATAAATGTAAATTTAAATATTACCTTAAAGTAAGAATAAGCACTGGCAAAAACACATGCATAAATAACAATTCTAAACTATTAGAGTGAAAAAAATTAGAGAGAACTTTATCAATCCAACAAAAGTATTAAAAAATAGAAAATAATAAAAAGTAATTAATAGTAAATGTAAATGAAGATAGAAAAGATAAGACTAAACATAGTATTAATTACATTTTATGGGAATAAAACAGTTATTTTTAAAGACATACACACTCATGTTAGGTTAAAAAAACAAAATCTAGTTAAAATGTTACTTATAATACGCCCACCTTAAAGAAAGTACAAAAGCAAATATATATATCTAACAATTGCATCTCACAAAAAAGCGGAGACACAAGCATAACTGAGACAAAGGAGAATTTTTTTTAATAAAAAATATTCAAACTACCAAGTAATTAAATCAATATACCTTTACACATCAAATGACACAGTAGTGAAGTATTTGCAAAAACACTTAAAAAGATGTCAGGAGAATTTAGAAAAGCCATTAACATAGAGGTAGATTTTATGATGCATATCTTAGAAATGGAAACAAAAGGAAGAAAAATAGATGAGAATACAAATGACTTGAATAACCCTATCGACAACAAAAACCTCTAAAAGAGCTTCCATTGTTGCTTTATTTCAACAATTCTAACTTTAAGGCTTTAACTTAAGAGGAAAAAATAAAATATTATGATAAAGATCCACATGAAAGATGTTCCTTTCTTTATTGTTTATGAAAGTAGAAACTGGAATAAAAGAAGAGCCATGCTTGTTAGCCAATCTGAAGAATGAGTTACTCTAGGGAGTTGTTCACCTTATCTTTTGGTATTCATAAGCGTCTCCTTCTGATACTGCTAGAGCATCTTCCATAGGCAACTCCATGTAATTTCTGTGGCAGTGGCCCATGGATCACATTCTGAGATATTTGTTTCACAATGTGTGGTCCAACAGAACCAAAACATAGTTTCATTGATTTCTTGGGTGTGCGTGTGTGTGTGTGTGTGTGTGTGTGTGTGTGTGTGTGTGTGTGTGTGTGAGTGATTTTCTGTTTACTAGAATTCTTGTATTTGAAATGTACCACTTTTGAAATTAGGGAAAATGCTGTAATAGAAACACCTGTCATTCTATATGTATATGTACATAGATAAAAATTTTCCTACCTCCATTCTTAGATGAAATGTCTCTTCTAAGATCCCTTTGAAAGACTAGAGAATGAGAATGTTTTGTTTATGTTAGCTGAGAACTCAGATTTGTGATGTCTAGGCTTGTTGTAATCTGGTTTGACTCTTTCTTTGATGGTGACTTGCTAACCTTTGGGAAAGGCATTTTATGAAATGCAACATGGTCCCAACTGATTAAATGAAATAGAATCACACTTTTCTGGAAAATTATTTTTTATCTTACTTATATTCTCAGTGCTTACACTGAGTTTGATATGAGGAGAAAAATCTTAAAGGAATGTTCATCAATCCCTGTGTGCAGTATATAGAAAGTCCAAATTGAAGATATATGTGTATATGTCAACCATATAACAGCAATATTTTGGATAACTTAATTTATAATTCTTCTGCAAATAAGTATAATTACATGTTACCTCAGAAAGCTGAGTAACGTAAAACCGTATCTCTAAAATATGAAGTAAAACAAAATTTGACATCTAAGGAAAATTAAATAATACAAAAACTGCAGAGATAATTTAAGATATACAATTTACAACTTGGTTCCTGTCTAAGTGCAAAATTCCACTTTATTTTTGGTTGTCTAAGCTCTTCCTCAAGCAATAATCATATTGTATACATATTTCAAAATGTAAGAGAACAGAAAAATAGAATTTCTCTCTTTTTTTTACTTTAAAATTTTTTTTGTTTTAAAGATGTGGAGTACAATTCAGGGTTAGGTATACAAATGTTCATTATGTAGGTACCCTATGTATGTTGATTAGGTGTGCCCCCCCTTCCCTGGCAGTTTCCCTCAACTGCCAATTCCAACCCCCCTTTCCCTGACAGTGTCCCACTACTGCCAGTCCCTTTCTTATAGTATTATGATAATTGTTAAAGGTTCACTTATGAGTGAGAACGTATGGTATTCTGTTCTTTCCTTCTGTGATAGATCACTGAGTATAATAGACCCTAAATCCATCCAAGTTGCTGAAAAGTCCATATGTTTATCCTTCTTTGTGGCTGTATAATACTCCATTGTATATATGTACCACATTTTTTTTATCCAGTCCAGTTTCAGAGGCAGCATTGTTGGTTCCATGTTTTTGCTACTGTGAATAGTGCTGCAATAAACAATAGCCACAAAAAAATTGAAATAGCTCGGCATCTTCCTAACCAGAGAAGTGAAAGACCTTTACAATGAGATCCACAAAACACTGCTCAAAGAAATCCAAGAACACACAAACAAATAGAAAAATATTCCATGTTCATGGATAGGCAGATTCAACATTGTTAAAATGTTCATCTTACCAAAGGCAATCTATAGATTCAATGCAATACCATTCCTTCTTCTCAGACTAGGAAATGATAATACAGAAATTCATATGGAAACATAAACAACCATGAATAGCCAAAACAATCCTTAGCAAAAGAAACAAAGCAGAAGGTGTCACATTTCCAGACTTCAAACTTTACTATAAGGCTACAATCATCAAAACACCCTGGTATTGTTGCAAGAAGGCATACGGACCAGTGGAAGAGAACAGAGATTCCAGAAGCCAGGCCTCAATTTCTCAATCTTCTCATCTTTGACAAAGCCTCCAACAACAACCACTGGGGAGAAGAGAACTTATTCAGTAAATAGTGCTGGGAAAACTGGCTGATAACATGTAGAAGATTGAAACAGGACTCCTACCTATCACCATACACAAAAATCAACTCTAAATGGATCAAAGACCTAATGTTAAGCCTCTAAGTATAAGAATCTTAGAAAATGCAGGAGACACCATTATGGAAATTGGAACTGGCAACCAATACCTAATCAAAACCCTAAGTGCCCAAGCTGTAAGAGATAAGAGAGACAAGTGGGACCTCATCAAACTGATGAGCTTCTGCAAAGCAAAACAAACCATCAAGAGAGTGGAGAGATAGCCCACAGATTGGGAAAAAATATTTGCCAACTGTATATCTGACAAAGACCTAGCATCTAGGATCTACAAGGAACTCAAATGCACCAAAAGGGAAAAAAGAGCCTCATTAAAAAGAGCAAAAGACATGACTGGACACTTCTCAAAAGGACATATACAGGCAGCCAACAGACACATGAAAAAGTGCTTAGCCTCACTCATCGTCAGAGAAATGCAAATCAAAACCACATTGAGATACCACCTAACTCCAGTAAGAATGGCCATCATGAATCAAACAACAACAGATGCTGGCAAGGATACAGAGAAAAAGTAATGCTTCTACATTGCTGGTGGGAATGCAGGCTAGTGCAACCTCTTTGGAAAACAGTGTGGTGATTTCTGAAAGAACTAGAAATTGGCCTCCATATGACCCAGCAATCCCCCTATTGGGAATACCAGGAGGAACTCACATCATTCTACCAAAAACACGAAAAATAGAATTTTTGGAACACAAGCAGTGAAATCAATTTCTGGGTTTTTATCTAGTTTCGTCTTTGAGTGTGTTTTTCATTATTTTATATTTCACTAGAGGACTAATGTTACTACTCTCGTTTAAGTTACCTTTTTTTAGAGATAATATCTCTAAGACTGCCAATTCCGTCTCTCTGGTGTGGGCTGTAAACATAGCACTTCATCTCAAAATATGCCCTACCACTCTCTCATTTAAGAATAAATATACAGCAAATTGCATTGGAAGTCATGGTAGAGATAATTAAAAGAAATAATAAGGCAAGTTTGGCCAAATGTATGAGAATCATAAAACAATTTAATTAGCTATAGATGGTTACATATACCAGTAGGTCAGAAGGAATAAAAAAAGACTTGCTGGAGAAGTCATAATGAACAGGCAGGACAAGATCTAGAGGTCACGAGTGACCATTAGCTTCCATGTACCAAAAGAGTTACACATTTTTTAAAAATATGGTATCAAAACAGATAAAACCTGAAGATTAAGAATATAAGGAAAATTCTTAAAAAATTAAGACCTGTCAATGAATTATTCTAAAATATTCTTCATGTCCAGATGGTAAATTAAATCAAGTCTCTTGGAAAAGATTATTCTGAAATTGGTTATTGTGTTCCAGAGTATAGAAAAATGATATAGGGTTTCTAGATGTATTTAGGTCATTGATATTAAAATTTAACAAAGATAGACCAAGAAAACATTATAACAAATTTTCACTTATAAATGGATGAGGAATCCAAAGTAAAATTGGTGAATTAAGACAGAAATATTTAGACTGATTAAAGGTAGAAACATAACTTTTCATTTTACTCTTCTATTATCATGAATCATAATAAATACATTTCAATACCAAATGAGCGGAAATGAAACAAAACTCTTGTTGCTTTTACTGAAAGAAGATGTCATCTTTAGGTTGCTCAAAGCTCAGGCGGTGGATTAATGGATTATAAATTCCTGCCACCTGGCAATGCTCTAGAGAGAAATATATTTAAGATGCATCTACACAGATACAACCATTGACCTGATGTTCTCAACTTGCAAATGTTCTGACATCCCAAGAAAGACATGAAAATAACAGAGAGCAATTGAATCAGAAAGGATCGTGTTTATAAGGTGTCTTAGCTATAAAATGCATAGACAATCTGTGATTGTAGCACTTCCTTAGACTGGACCTTGACACAATGTCTGTAAAAGAAGTGATGAGTCCTCCAAATGTTTACAAGTCTGGCAGGATGAAGGCTCACAGACAGAATCAAAACTATTTATAAAAAATTAAATGACATCTGAATTTAGACTCAGATTATGCCAACTGCATTAATAATATAAGTCTAACTATTATTAAAGTATATTATATCAAGCTAATTTAATTTTTATTTTAGGACAAATGTTTGTAAATCAATTAATATAATGACATTAATATTTTAAGGGAAATAAGATTATAATTTATCAACAAATGTTTTAAAAAGCAATTGAAAAAAATTACTTTTCATTTATTGTTAAAAATAGAATTCTTTATTATTTCTAGAAATGGCAAGCTATCTCTTAAGATAATTAAAAAACCACCAGCTGCAAACATATTTAATAGTGATACACTACAGCTATTCCCATTATAAGAACAAGCCATCTGCTATCATTGATTAGTTTTTCTGCAAGTTTTAGTCAATGCAAAGCAGTAAGAAGAATAAGTGAGAAGCATAAATATTAAAAAGGGAGAGTCAAAGTTATTGTTATTTATAGATGGTATACAGTACTTAGAATATTTGAAATATTAAACTTGAAAAATTGTTCATATTTAAGAGTGATGTATGTGGCTGGATATAAATAATTAATGTGAAAAAATATATTTTAATAATGATAATTAGCACACACAGCAATTAGCTAAATGAAAATAAACTATTTTAATAGTGATAATTAATTCATATATCACATAAATGTTTGAAAGACCTGTTCTAAGGTAAGTAACCTTTAACATCACCATATTAAGAAAGAGGAATGGAGGTATGGAGGTGCAATGAGGTTAAGTGATTTTTCTACACAGTCAGCAAGTGGAGAAGTCAAGAATTTTTTTTTTTAAATATGTATTCAATTTTTTTTGTTTTTGTTTTTGTTTTGTTTTTGAGTTGGAGTCTCACTCTGTTGCCCAGACTGGAGTACAGTGGCTGCTCCAGGCCACCGCAGCCTCGACCTGCTGGGCTCCGGCGATCCTTCCACCTCAGCCTTCCATGTAGCCGGAATTACAGGCATGCGCTACCACGCCCGACTGATTTTTTGATTTATTGTTGAGATGAAGTCTCGCTGCCCAGGCAGGTTTCGAACCCGCGGGCTCAGGCAGTCCACTCACCTCAGCCTCCCAAAGGTTCAGGATTACAGGTTGAGCCACCGAGCCCAGCTCAATGTTTTTTTTTAAATGTGGGTTATAATTTAGGATTAGGTATGCAAGCGTTCATTATGCAGGTACCCTTGTTGATGAGGTGCACCCCTCCCTACCTTGACAGTTTCCCTCAACTGCCAATCCCACGCCCTCCTCTGGCAGTTTCCCACTACTGCCAATTCCTTTCTTATAGTATTATGATAATCGTTCAAGGTCCGCTTATGAGTGAGAACATATGGTACTCTGTTCTTTGTTTCTGTGATAGATCACTGAGTATGATAGACTCTAAATCCATCCAAGTTGCTGCAAAGTCCATATGTTTGCCCTTCTTTATGGCTGCATAATATTCTATTGTGTATATGTACACCCTTTTTTTATTCAGTTCAGCTTCGATGGGCAGCATGGTTGGTTCTATATTTTTGCTAATGTGAATAGAGCTGCAATAAGCATGCGTGTGCAGGTATATTTTTTGTAGAATGATTTGAATTCCTTCAAGTATCTTCCCATTAGGGGGATTGCTGGGTCATATGTAAGGTCAATTTCTAGTTCTTTCAGAAATCGTCACACTGTCTTCCAAAGAGGTTGCACTAGTTTGCATTCCCTCCAGCAATATAGAAGCATTCCTTTTTCTCTGCATCCTCACCAGCATCTGTTGTTTGTTTTATTAATGATGGTCATTCTTACTAGGGTTAGGTGGTATCTCAGTGTGGTTTTGATTTGCATTTTTGTGATGATTAGTGAGGCTGAGCACTTTTCCACGTATCTGCTGACTGCCTGTATATCTTCTTTTGAGAAATGTGTATTCATGTCTTCTGCCCACTTTGTAATAGGGCTGTTTGTGTTTTTTCCTTTTGGCATGTTTGAGTTCCTTGTAGATCCTAGATGTTAGACCTTTGTCGGATGCATATCCCTGCTCTCTTGATGGTTTGTTTTGCTTTACAGAAGCTCATAAGTTTGATGAGGTCCCACTTGTCTCTCTTATCTTTTATAGCTTGGGCACTTAGGGTTTTGATCAGGAATTGGTTACCAGTTCCAATTTCCATAAGGGTATCTCCTGCATTTTCTAAGATTCTTATAGTTTGAGGTTTAACGTTTAGGTCTTTGATCCATTTAGAGTTGACTTTTGTGTATGGTGATAGGTAGGAGTCCTGTTTCAATAGAAGTCAAGATTTGAACCAGATAGACTGGCTCTAGAGGCCATGGAGACACCCATCATGCAATGATGACATGTTTGAAAACAATAATAATTTTTTTATTTAAATGTTTAACATATAGAAACAAATTAATATGAAATATGTAGCTCCCACAAGAAAAAAAAACTTGAAAATTGAAATGTATAAATCAGTTTTTATTCTATAGTCCATGGATAGGCTTTTAAAATTTTATTTTCTAAAAATATGCAAAATACTCTGCGTTTGTACAAGTGTAATTTTTCCTGAGAACTGAGTGTTTTAGACTCTTAGAAACATTATCAGAAAAGCTTATTTCTTCCAAAGTATAACTTTAGTTAGAAAATAAAACATTTGAGTAATTCAAGAAACACATTTCCAAATGGAGAGATAATATGGTAGTTCCATATTATGTTTCCAAATGGAGAAATAAGATGGCAGTTCCTCCCTTCCCCACAAAAAGGTAAACTCAATGCATTCACAATCAAAACACAGGTCACATTTTATTAGAAAAACTTTTAAATTTTTATGTGGGGGATTAAATGTTCAGTAGTAAACCATACAGTCTTAAAAAATAAAATAGAAGTTGCCCTTTTTAGCTATTCAAACACATTATAATGCTATCATAAAGCCAGGCTCGGTGACTCAGCCTGTAATCCCGCGCCTTTGGGAGGCTGAGGTGAGTGGATTGACTGAGCCCGTGGGTTCGAGAACTGCCTGGGCAGCGAGACCTCATCTCTACAATAAATCAAAAAATCAGCCGGTCGTGGTAGCACACGCCTGTAGTTCCAGCCTCTCGGAAGGCTGAGGTGGAAGGATTGCCGGAGCCCAGCAGGTTGAGGCTGCGGTGACTGGGAGCGGCCACAGCACTCCAGTCTGGGCAACAGTGAGACTCCAACTCAAAAAAAAAAAAAAAAAGCTATGATAACTGAAAATATGGACACTTTTATAAGAATATCAAGATTCTAAAATTGGGAAAATATGTAGACATGCAACGTACACATATGTGTTATTTTATAAACTAATAACTATGTCCTCTAGGAAAATGAAGAACTTATAAGTTATTTGTTCAATATGAGTTGAAACATGAGTTGGGAAATTGGCAATTCATTTTGAAAAAAAAAATTGAACCACTACTTAAGAACTCTACCAAAATTTAATTCCATACAGATTAGTATTTCATTATTTAAATGCTTAAATTATCTGAATTTTAAAACACTATGAAGGAAACAGCTTCAAGATGGCTGACTAGAGAAACTTGGCATTCAACTCCTCCACAAAGAAACTAAAATAGTGAGTAGATAATCACATGCCAAACACAGTGTCTAAAAGAGAAGACAGAATTTAGCACAGAGTGAGAGGGAACCTCTGAAGCATGGAAGAAGAGTGAAACTAAGCAGCAGCTGAATTGATCATGTTCATCTCAGAACCAGGAGAAACTCCCTAGTGTAGGAAAAAAGGGAGTGAGAAATCTCCAGGAGCCCACAATCTCACTATGGACTCCACATCCTAGCCACAGGAGAGAGTCTCAGCTCTCACAACCCTGAGACTAGTACAGAGAGCTGCCTGGAGTCCACATCATGGCATGATTCTAGAGAAGGAATTTGTACTGGGTTCCACATATGCTCTGAGGCCTAAGAAGCTGTAGCATGGTGCCATTTTGAGAACCCATCCCCCACAGACTAAATCCTGCCCTGGGTCCCAATGACCCTAGCATCTCCATATCCTTAGACCCCTTCTGACATACAACCACTGTTCACCCAGAGGGCCACAGAGTCACATGGCAGTTGGATCCAGCTGTTCAATTGGGCACCACCCAGCCCTCAAGCTCACACAGTGTCCTATACCTTGAGGAACAGGGAGTGCAACACATGAGGGAGGCTGTACCCAGGACAAAGGGTATGAATGTGCAAATTCCCAAGAGTCTGGGAGTAGCATGCCTAGGGTCACTGCAACTGACACCAACTCCACTCTACCCTCCAGCAGCAGAACCACTGAATACTTACAGGTGCTTCATGGGACCTGGGCACTGGCCCACCTGGGCATTATCCAGGAAATCCACCCTGCCACTTCTACTGCCACCACTGACCACACAAGTAGTCCTGACACCTGAAAATAGATCTTCCCTGCCCACTATATCTGGTGCAGGTGTGCACTATCAGAGGACCTGAGACAGCAGCACAAATAACATACAAAGGAATACAGATAAACAATATGAAGGAATCAGAAAAATAATTTATTATCTGAATGAGAAATTCAGCAAGGAGATCAATATCATAAAAAGAGAACCCAACAGAAATTTGGGAACTGAATAATTCAGTGAAAGAAATAAAAAATACTATTGACAACCTAAAGAATAGACCAGATAAAGCAGAAGATATAATTTTTTAAAATTGAAGACAGATCTTTTGAAATAATCCAGTCAAATAAAAAAGATCAGAGTAAAGAAGAATAAAGAAAGACTATATGACCAAATATTCAAATTTTGGGAGAGTTCTAGAAGGAGAAGAGATGGGCAAAGGCACAGCAAACCTATTTAACACAATAATAGTTGAACATTTCCCAAGACTTGCAAGAGGGATATAGACAACCAGATGAAAGTAGTTTAAATATCCCTGAGTAGATTCAATTCAAAAAGGTCTTCTTTAGGGCACATTACAGTCAAACTGTCAAAAGTCAAAGACAAAGAGAGAACTGTTTTAAAAACAAGAAAAACAAATCAAGTCAAATACAGTAAGTCCCCTACATACAAACAAGTTCCATTCCCAGAACACGTTCGTAAGTCCAATTTCTTTGTAGTCTAACAAAGTTAGCCTAGATACCCAACTAACACAATCAACTATATAGTACTATACTGTAATAGGTTTATAATACTTTTCACACAAATAATACATAAAAAGCAAATAAAAACAAAACATTTTTGAAACATTTGAAATCTTATAGTACAGTACCTTGAAAAGTACAGTAGTACAGTACTGGCATACAAGGGCTGGCATCAAGTGAACGGGCAAGAAGAGTTACTGACTGGAAGAGGGAGAGGAGGTGGGAGATGGTAGAGCTGAAGGATGGTCAGCAAGAGGAGACAGAGGGCAAGCTGCAATTTCATTCACACCTGACATGATGGTACAGGTTCTGGTTCCTTGCTGGATTCAATTCTACCTATCCTCTTTGAAAAGATGATTCAGTGATGTCTGGGTGGTAGTCTTTTTTTCTTGTCATAGATGACACGGTAGCACTGGACTGCATGTTGAACAGCTGCTGCAACCTTTGTGTACCATTCTACAACAAGGTCCTGTGCCTCAAAAATGAATAGCGCTTCCTAAAACACAGAAAATCCCCTTACCATTTCCTGCATCGTGAATCTCTTCAGTTCTTCAGTTACTTATTCCTCCTCTTGTCTCTCTTCATCCTTTCTCTGAGCCTCCAATTCTAACAGGTCTTCATTAGTAAGCTCATGTTACACAGCAAGGAGTTCAATGAAAAATTCTCTTGTAGATTTAGCTCCAGCTTCTCGCAGAGAGTCACTAAGTTTCTAAAGACCTCTTTGGACTCCTTATTCACCTTCTCAAATCCATAAAAATCATGGTGACAGCAGTAACCCTGTGCCAAGCAAAGTAAATGTCTTTTAAGGACTTGTAGATGTTATAGTCCTTCCAAAATTGTCGCAAGGTTGTTTCTGATTTGTCACCCACCTTTACTGCCTGACGAAAAGTGTGACACAAATAATATTTCTTGAACTTCACTATAACTTTCTGTTCCATAAGTTGAATGAGCAACATAATATTGGTGGCAGATGCACTCATTTGACATTGGGATGAACGTTGTCCTAGAGTTGGGGGTGGCCTGGAACATTGTTAGGCAGCAAAGGAATGCTGAATGTGGTGTCCTTCTACAAGCAATATTTCTCTATCTCCAAGAAAAAGTGGTGGGAAAACCAGTCCTGGAAGATGGCATGTATAACCCAGACTTTGAGGTTACCATTCCTCAAAACAGGAACAGAACCCTTGACTATTTTTTTTAAGAGCACTGGGTTCTCTGAATGATAAGCTGAGAGAGATTGCAGCTTCATATCACTGTAAACATTGCCACCAAACAACAGAGTTATACTATCCTTTGCTGCTTTATAGCCTAGCAACAACTTTTCCTCCTTACTGATATAACTTCAGTCTGGCATCCTCTTCTAGTGCTGTCCTGTCTCATCCACGTAAAAATCTGCTCAGATAAATATGTGCCTTCATCAATAATTTCTCAAAGTATTTCAGAAAACTCCCAGACGGTTGCCATATCTGCACTCACAGTCTCATACTTTTATATTGTGAAGGTTAGCTCTAGCCTTGAACCAATGAAACCAGCTACAACTGACATTAAAAGATGTGTCTTCTGATTCTTCATTGCATTTCTTCTTCAAGTCTTCTAAAGTCTTTGAGCTTTCTCTTGATTCAACATTAACCTGAGTGTTACTCAGTGCTGATGCTGATCTTGCATACACCCACTGAGAAGTTTCTCCATTTTCTCCATCACTTTTCCATGCTTTTTTAATATTATTGTCAGCATCCTCAACTCACCAGACTTCACATCTTATATGATCTTGTCCTTATTCTCTAGAATGATGCCAGTGGTTGAATGATCCATGTAATAAGAACTAGCAATATCTACCATCTTTTTGCTCATTCCACTCTTTTAATTATTTTTTCTATTGTTTCCATCATTATCGCTTGATGCTTCTTAGCAGTAACAACTACATCACCATTGGTTTTATGCATGTTTCCAGGCATCCTGGGCTTGAAATAAAGATACTGTACTACTGTTTTCTATACAGTACTATACAGTAAGGCACACAAAAGCACAACCACTTATAGAGGATGCAAGCCCACCCCAATGTATGCCAAACACATGAACTAACTTACATGATTGAACATGCAAACATGATTGCATCTTTGAAAGTTCACAACTTGAAGGTTCATATGTAGGGAACTTACTGTATAAGGGAATGTCCATCAGACTAACAGGAAAACTCTCAGTATAAACCTTGGAGGCCAGAATAGAAAGGGATAATATATTTAATGTGCAAAAAGAAAAAAAAGCCAGACAAAGATACTATAGACATCAAAGTTATTCTTCATACATAAAGAAAAAATAGAGTCTTTTCCAGGTGAGCAAAAGCTGAGAAAATTTATTATCAAGATTAGCTTTATAAGATTACTGGATTAACCTTACAAGAAATGCTTAAGGGCATACTATACTGTGAAGTGAGAGTATAACTATAATCATGAAAATATGAAACTTATTGTTACAGCAAATAGACAAATAAAAAAGGAAAAGACTCAAATCTTGCCACTACAGAACACCATCAAACCACAATGATAAACAATGAAATAAAGAAACAAAGGAACAATGAATATACAAAACAACCAGAAATCCATTCATGAAATGACAGAAAAAGTATTCACATATCAATAATAACCTTAAGTGAAAACAAATTAAACTTTCCATTTAAAAAAACATAAATTGGCTAAATGGATTTTTTAAATAAAATAAAAAGATGACCCAACTATATGCTGCATCTAAGAAACTCATCTTACCTCTAAAGACACATTTAGACTGAAAGTAAAGTGTTGAAAAATATATTCTATTCAATTGGAAACTGAAAGCACATAAGAGTAGCTATACTTATGTCAGAGAAAGCAGATGTTGAGCCAAGAACAATAAAAATAGACAAAGAAGGTCATTATGTAATAATAAAAGAATCAGTTCACTAAGAGGATATAATAACCAAAAACATATATGCACCAAACTCAGGAACATACAGATACATAAAGCAAATACACCACAGCCTCAACCTTCTCACTTTCCTGGCTCAGGCAATCCTTCCACCTTCACCTCCCAAGCCACTGGGACTACAGGCATGCTCCACCATGCCTGTTTGTTTGTTTGTTTGTTTATTTGTTTGGTTGTGTTTTAGACATGAGGTGTCACTGTGTTGCCTATGCTGGTCTTGATTTTCTGGGCTCAAGCCAATTCTGCCTTGGTCTCCCAAAGTACTAGAATTACAGGCACGAGCCACCATGCCTGGCCCAGGTGGCTTTATTGCTAAATTCTAACAAACTTATAAAGAAAAACTAATATCAATGCTTCTTAAACTAGTATAAGAAATTGAAGAGAAAGGAATTATTTTCAATTTATTCTACAAGGCGAGGATTACCCTGATATTAAAATAAGACAAAGACACAACAACAAAAGATAGCTACAGGCTAATATCCCTGATTAACATAGAAGTAAAACTGCTCAGCAAGATACTAGCAAACTAAATCCAACAACACATCAAAAATATAATACACGAGAATCAAGTAGGATTTATCCCAGTGATGCAAGGATAGTTCAACGTATGCAAATCAATTAATATGATTCATCACATCACCAGAATAAAAGATAAAAGCCAATGATCATTTCAATAGACACAGAAATAGCACTAGGTAAAATTCAACATCCCTTTATGATAAAAATTCTCAACAAATTAGGTATAGAAAAAAGCAAAATAAAGATCATATATGACAGGTTCGTAGCTAACATCATACTAAAATGGGAAAAAGCTGAAATATTTTCCTCCGAGAACCAGAACAAGAGAAGAGTGACCACTTCTATCAGTCTTATTCACCATATTACTAGAAATCTTCTCCAGAACAATCAGGCAAAAGAAAGAAATAAAAGGCCTCTAAATTTGAAAAAATGAAGTCAAATTATCCCTCTCTGCATAAGATGTTATCTTATATACAGAAAAACCTAAAGGCCATACCAAAATACTCTTAGAACTAATAAACAAACTTAGTAAAGTTGCAGGATACAAAATTAATATACAAAAATTAATGACATTTATATACACAAACAACAAACTAGCTAAAAAATCAAGAGAGCAATTTTATTCATAATAACTACCAAAAAAATAAATGCCTTGGAAAAAAATTAACCAAGGAGGGCAAAGACAACTATCACAAAAACTACAAAACCCTGAAAAAAGATATTGAAGAGGACTCAAGCAAAAGAAAGTCATCCCATGTTTATGGATAAGAAGAATTAAGATTGTTAAAATGACCCTATTACCCAAAGTAATCTACATATTCAATGCAATTTATATCAAAATATCAATGATATTCTTCATAAAAATAGAAAACAATCTTAAAATTCATATGAAACTACAAAAGACTCCGAATCTCCAAAGCAATACTGAGCAAAAAGAACAAAGCTGGAACTATCAACTACCTGACTTCAAAATATACACTAAAGCTGTAGTAACAAAAACAGCATGGTATTAGTGTAAAAGCAGACACATAGACCAATGGAAAGAAACGGATATCCCAGACATAAATCTGCATATTTACAGACAACTGATTTTCAACAAAGGCACCAAGACTATGCATTGGTAAATAGACACCCTCTTCAGTAAATCATATTGAGAAAACTGGCTATCCCTATGCAGAAGAATGAAACTAGACTCCTATCTCTCACCATATTTTTTTTAAAATCAACTCAAAATGGATTAAAGACTTAAACTTAAGACCTAAAATATAAAACTACTGGAAGAAAACTTAGGTAAAATACTTCAGGACATTAGTCTAGACAAAGCCAAGACCTCAAAAGCAAAGGCAACAAAACAAAAATAGACATATAAGACAATATTAAGCTTAAATATTTTTGCACAGCAAAGAAAAAAATTAACAGAGTAAAGAGATGACCTGTAGAATGAAAACCAAGATTTACAAGCTATTCCTTTGACAAGAGACTAATATTTAGAATACACAAGGAACTCAAACAATAGAAAAAAAATCAGCTTATTAAAAATGAGCAAAATAATAGAATAGACATTTCTCAAAAGAAGACATACAAATAGTCAAAAGCTATATTTAAAAATGTTTAGTATCACTAATCAGGGAAATGCAAATCAAAACCACAATGAGATATCACCTTACCCCAATAAAATGGCTATTATCAAAAAGACAAAAAATGACAAATTCTGGCAAGGATGCAGAGAAAAGGGAACTCACATATACTGTTGGTGGTAATGTAAATTAGTACAGCTCTTACAGAAAATGATATAAAATTTTCTCAAAAAACTAAAATTAGAACTGCCATATGATTCAACAATCCCACTGCTGGGAATGTATCCAAATAAAAGGAAGTCATTTTATTAATTCTCCATGTTTATTGCAGCACTATTCTTAACAGTCAAGACATGAAATCAACCTAGGTGCTCTTCAATGGATGGACTAATAAAGAAAATGTGGTATATATACACAATGGAATGCTATTCGGCTACAAAAAATGAATGAAATTTTGTCTTTTGCAGCAACATGGATGGAACTGGAGGTCATTATGTTAAGTGAATAAGCCAGGGGAAGAAAGATAAATATCACATGATTCTTACTCATGTGTGAGCTAAGTTGATTTCATGGAGGTAGAAGGCAGAATGATAGCTACCAAATGCTGGGGAGGGAAGAGAGGAAGGTTAATGGGTACAAGCAGTTTATAAAGGAATAACTTGTGATGTGATAGCACTGTAGGGTGACCATAGTTAACAACAATTTATTATATACTTTGAAATAGTTAAAGAGAAGATTTGAAATGTTTGCAACATATAGAAATAATAAATGTTCAAGGCGATGGATATCCTAAATACCATGACTTGATCATTACACATTGTATGCATATGTGACTATATCACATGTACCCCATAAATTTGTACAATTTTTATGTGCCAATAAGAAATTAAAACAGAATTACTGAGAATGCCTTAGAAGAAAATAGATATTTTTGTAACCATCAAAGTGGAGGATGCTCCTTAAAAACATGACAGCTAACAATTAAAATGTAAAACAGCAAATAAATTTGTTTATAAAAATAAACTTTGCATAGACTTTCTCATGACCAACAAATACTTGGTTTTTTTGCAGTCATGGTAGCAAGAAAAATCTATGTTATACATCTGTTCCACCTGTTAAAGACAAGTCGTCTCCATGAATAGGCTGTTGCTAGCCAGCCAATTAGTGAGACCTAGCATTTCTGGCATCAACCATCAGGAACTAACTTTCCAGAAAATGCACCTCTGAGTGCAAATCAATCAGCACAGTTTTATATAGGCAACCAAGCTTCTGCTAAGGGAATATCAATCTACTTCCACCTGTGGAAGTTTCCTAATCCCTGACCATCTGCCAAAGACCCAGTATAAAATCAGCACCAAGCTCCTGACCAGCCTCACTCTCCTTTGCTTTTAAGCAATAACTTCAGCTTTTTATTTCAGAAATTAATGATGCCACATCATCTTTTGACATATACATGGTGTTAATTTCTACTGTAGTCAAAAGATCATTACAAATGATTAAGAAACTGTGAATAGGAATACAAAAGATCTGAAAAGTTATTTCACAAAACAGAAAAATAAAACATCAGAAAATTTTTTGAGAGCATGGTCAAACTAATTGGTAATAATTTTTTAACGTAAAATAACAGGATTTCATTTTTTTTCACTTAGGAAGGCAAAGGTAGCAGGAATAGTTAATAAGTAATTCTGATAATTGCATGAAAAATAGGCATTGTCATATACTGCTACTGTAAATAAATAAGTTACACTTTTAAGAGGTTCATAAAACCTTGGAAATATGCATCACAACTGCATACTCCTTGTTCCAACAATTCTACTAATAATATAGCTAAAAGAAACAGTCAGAGAAGTATGTCACCAAAATGAATGTCTGTAAATTCATATTCATTCATTCATGCATATTTATTGAACTCTACTACACTGTGTCTGATAACATTATATTCAACAAGACAAAAATCCTGCTCACCTGTGTCCTACACTCTAGTGCAGGTATACTCAAACTAAAGCCCATAGGGCATGTCCCTAGGCTGCCTGTTTTTATAAGTAACAAACACAGCCACTACCACTTATTTACATATTTTCATAACCATGGAAATGGAAGATGTTCCCCAAAAAATGACAGCTATGGCTAGTTCCTGCTGAAACAGCAAATTTGAGTAGTTGTGACAGATCATATGACTCACAAAGGCTAAAATATTTACTATCTGAACTTTTCCCAGAAAATTCTACAAATATGAGTTTGAAAAAATGAAAACAGAATTCAAAAGAAACATAAGAGAAAATATTATTTTTATAAAGTTAAAAACCAAGAAAAACTAAATATGCTATCCAGCAAATCATGCTCATGATAAGGCTTTTCTTTTCTTTTCTTTTTTTTTTTTTTTTTTTGAGTTGGAGTCTCACTCGGTCGCCCAGACTGGAGTGCAGTGGCCGCTCTCGGCCACCACAGCCTCGCCTGCTGGGCTCCGGCGATCCTTCCGCCTCAGCCTTCCGAGTAGCCGGAATTACAGGCATGCGCTACCACACCCAGCTGATTTTTTGATTTATTGTAGAGATGAGGTCTCACTGCCCAGGCGGGTCTTGAACCCGCGGGCTCAGGCAATCCACTCACCTCAGCCTCCCAAAGGCGCGGGGTTACAGGCTGAGCCACCGAGCCCGGCTAAGGCTTTATTTTTTAAAGCATGAGAATGATGAAAATAGAATCCAGGATTGTGATTAACTGTGGGTAAGAAGGGTCAGTATCACATAGAAAAGACACCAGTGTCTACATCTTGTTGGCAGCTGTTGTTGATTTCACTAGTGTTTGTTTTCTTCTTATGCTTCATAGCTTATGATTATATCACATATTCTTTAATGTGTAAATATTGCATAAGAAGGAAACTTTAAAACTGAAAAAGTATGGTCACTAAAATACTGGTTAGAAAGTCTATACATGGCCTGACCAACTCTACTGTGAGGTGATTGAAAAGGATCCAACCCATGTGCTGGTGATCCAGAAATGTCATAAAATGGAATTATTTTCCTTAATGCAATTAGAGCTTTTTAGAGAGGAATTCCTCTGAATTCTTTCAGAGAAAGAGAGGATAGATCCTTACCTACGTAAGTTCTGTTAGAAGAAACTGGGGTTCTGTATAAAGACTTCAGTGAATCCTTTCTACTGATGGTTCCTGTCCCAATATTCTCTGTCATCTTAGATTAGTTTTTCATTATTTTGTTATAACTTTAATGAAATTTCTAAGATAAAGAAAAATAATTATATGTTATTAATTCAGAATGTATTACAGACTGATTTGTCAACTAAAGGTGGCGTCTTTTGGCTTTCCATAATGAAAGATGAAGATTTGTTCTGTTTCATAATTCTCTTAATGATGATGATGATGTTGTTTTAGTTATACTATTTGTTACTTTTTTTATTTTCTAAATTTTGTTACTTTTCTAAATTTCAACAGTAGCTATAAAGATCTTTTTTTAGTCATGAGCTTGATGACCACTATGTAAGCTGATACGTTAATCTTCCATTGGTCTTTCTTATGACATTCTTACATGGTTTTGTTTTATACTTTGGGTAAGGGTTTTTTAATTTTAATTAACTTAGTTTTCTTCTTGACCAAAAAAATAGTGTTCCTTATCATATTCTCAATATTTTGTATCATACCAGTTATCCTGTTACCTGGAATTCTTTCTCCTTGGACACCTTTCTTACAGAGCCCTACATTTCCCCCAATTTCTATCAGCTGCTTTTAACGTATGTAAGTTCCTTGTTCCCTAGAATCTGAAAATCATTATCTTTTTTAAGTTTTAGGAAATTGTTCTTTAATACTTTCTTGGTGATTTTCTCTTCTCATTTCCCATGGCCTCTTTATCCAAAACTATTGATTGTTTGACAGTTGAACCTCCTAGTTTGATCTTGTAGATCCATTTTCACCCTCTATTTTTATTTTATTATTTTTCTCTATATTCTAAAAATTTTTGTCATTTTCTTTTGAAAGGACTTCTATTTGCATTGTTTCACATTTGTAATTATATTTCCAATCTTTGAAAGTTCTTTCAAATTCTTTGAGTATTTGCTTAATCCTATTCTTATTTTTATATTTAAAAAGACTAAGTTATTATGAATATTCTAATTAGAAATTTCTAAAAGTTCTCTCTGTTTATCAAAACATGTTTTCTTCACCATTAGCTTTCTTGTTTTATTGAATTTTTATAGTCATCATGAATGATGATTATTACCTAATAACATGGTTATCCTTGGAGTACGGTCACGTTTAAGAATAAAACACAGGTAAACTCACTGGTTTTCTTTGCAATGTTCTAGGAAGCTCTGTCTCCTCACTAGGTCTCGGCTTAATGTGGAGTATTCCTAGAGATCTGAGCATTATTTGACATCTTCTTCCTGGCTTTATGTTAAAGCATATGTATTGGAGTGAGGTTGACCTGGAAGTAGGCTTGCAGTCCCACAAATATCAGGACATAAAGAGTTTTACTCTGGATGTAATTAGCTTATATATTTATATTCTGATTTATCCACTTTAGAGAAGAGTTGACCTTTACATAAAAAGTGGTGAGTCTGACTCTCCTTCACTCTGCATCTTTCTTTGTACAACTACTAAAAGATTCAGTTCTCTATTCTTGGTTTCCCAAGACCATCTCTTTGGTTTTTCTGCCCTCCCGTATTTCAGTGACCCTTACGCTGTCCTTCCTCTCAGAGCTTCCAATGGTGTTCAAGTTTCCTTACTATTTCCTACCCTTTATTTTACTCATATACGGAATCTTCCCTCTTCTGGATAAAATTGTCTAAAAGAATTAATTGAATTTAAACCAATAAGTCAAACCATTCCATGCTACAAGATGCTTTAGAGTCAGCTTCCCTCAAAAATATTTCAATTTGAACTAACTTTCTGAAATCAATGATTCAATCCATGGTGCACTTGGATGGGTGAGGAGGGACTGGGTAATTTAAAATATGAGCAAGGCTTCTAAAAGAAGTATTTGGAGACACTGGGGGTTGAAAATAAGTGGAATAATGAATTTTGAGTGTATTTAGGATCCTGAAAGTAAAATGAATATATAAATTAAGTGCTATAAACAATAAGAAAATTAGAGTTTCTCAATTTTTATTGTAGATTTACATGCATGTATAATTTTATCGCATTTTACTCTTTATCACATTTTACTCTTGCATTCATAAAATGGGAAACATGAAAGAATATCACGGCAATGGTGTCCCTGAAACTTCTCATTCCGAAATTTAATTTTTTAAATTGTGTTATTTTCACTTTTTAAAAAATTTTAGAGTTGTAGGGCACAGGTGAGTATTTACTATATAAGAAGGTTGCATGCAGGTGAAGTTTAGGCTTCTAACTGGCTTTCTCTCCCCCTGATAGTGGACCAGGTACTCAGTGAGTTTTCATGTGACCCCATCCCTCTTCTATCTCTCCCTCTTCTAGCAGTGTTCAGCGTCTGCCAGTCTCACCCCTGTGCTCGTGTGACTAGTGTTCAGGGCGCACTTATGACTGAGAACGTGGTGTTCAGTTGTTTCTGTATTAGTTCATTTAGTATAATGGTCTCCAGCTGCATCCAAGTTGCTCCAAACGCCGTGATTTTATTCTTATTTACAGCTGCATAACATTTCATCATGTATATGTACCACATTTTCTTTATCCAGTCCATTTTCGATGGACATCTGGGTTGGTTTCATGTTTTTGCTATTGTGAATATTACTACAAAAAACATGCATGTGTCTTTTTGGTAGAGTTATTTATGTTCTCCTGGGTATATTCCCAAGAGAGGGATTGAGGGATCCTGTGGAAGCTTAATTTTTTATTTGAGGAATCACCACACTGCTTTCCAAAGAGTTTGAAAAACTTTATATTCCCAAAAAAGAGTATAGAAGTGTTTTCTTTTCTCTACAGCTGTGACATTTGCTGTTTTTTGACTTAATAATGATAGTCGTCATTACCGATGTTAAGCGTAGTTTTAATTTGCATTTCTCTGATGATTAGTGGGGTTGATATTTTTTCATGTGTTTATTTGCTGTTTGGCCAATGTCTGTTCATGTTCTTGGCTTACTTCTTAATGACACTATTTGTTTTTTTCCTTTCAATTTATTTGTGTTTCTTGCAGACCTTGGATGTTAGGTTTTTGTCCAATGTATAACTTGCAAATACTTTTTTCCTATTTGGTGGGTTGTCTCTTTACTCTCTTGATGGTTTCTTCTGTTGTGCAAAAAGGTTTCCATTTGATAAGGTCCCACTTGTTTCTCTTAGCTTTTGCTGCAATTGCTCTTGAGGACTTGGTCATAAATTCATTGCCTACTACAATATCTAGAACTGTGTTGCCTACATTTTCTTCTAAGATTCTTATAGTTTGAGGTTTAACATTTAAGTCTTTGATCAATATTGAGTTGATTTGGTATATGGTGATAGGTAAGTTTCCAGTTTCATTCTTCTACATGTGGTTAGCCAATTTTCCAAGCATCATTAGCTACATATGCTTTCCTTTCCCCAGTGTTTGTTATTGATGGCTTTGTCAAAGATAAGTTGGTTGAGGGATCGAGTTTTTACTTCTGTATTCTGTCTTATCCCATTGGTCAATGTGCCTATTCCTGCACCAATACCATGCCATCTTGATTACTATAGCCTTACAATATAGTTTAAGATCTGGAAGTGTGACACTTCCAACTTTGTTCCTTTCACTGAGGATTGTTTTGGCTATTCGCACTCTTTTTGGCTTGCATATGAAATTCTTTGTTTTCTTTTCTAGGTCTATGAAAAATAGTGTTAGCAACTTTGATAGGCATTGCATTGAATATGTAGATTGCCTTTGGTAGGATGGATCTTGACAATGTTGATTCTTCTAATGAATGAGCATGTGATGTTGCTCCATTTGTTTGTATCATCCTTGATTTCTTTGAGCAGTGTTTTCTAGTTCTCATTGTAAAGGTCTTTCACTTCTCTGATTAGGTGGATGCCAAGGTATTTCATGGTTTCTGTTGCTGTTGTTAATGGGGTGTGTTTTTTATTTGGTTCTCAGCCTACTTGTTGTTGGTGTCTAGAAATGCAGCTGTCTTTTGTGGATTGATTTTGTATCCTGAGACTTTAACAAAGTCGTTTATTAGTGGTAGGTTTTTGACAGTCTCTAGGGTTTTCTAGGCACAGAATCATATTGCCCTCAAAGAGAGTTGACCTAACCTCCTCTTTTCCTATTTGGATACCCCTGGTTTCTTTTTCCTGCCTAATTGCTCTGGCTAGGACTTCCAGTACTATGTTGAATAGGAAGAGTGAGAATGGGCAAACTTGTCTTATTCCAATTCTTAGGGAGAATGCTTCTAGCTTTTGATCATTAAACATGATGTAGGCTGCAGATTTGTGATAGATGCCTCTCGTTGTTTTGAGGAATGCTCCTTCAATGGTTAGGTGTTCAAGGGTTTTGTTTTGTTTTTTAATCAAGAAGGAATGCTGAATTTTATCTAATGCTTTTTTGCATCTAATGAGATAATCATGTTGTTCTTGTATTTAACCTGTTAATGTGTTGAATTACGATTCTATTCTCGCAAATGTTGAACCAGCCCTGCCTGGGAATGAAGCCTTCCGTGTCACGGTGGGTGATTCTTTTTTTTTTTTTTTTCACAATTTATTTATTATTTATTTATTATTATTATAATAAAGATGTGGGGTACAATTCAGGGTTAGATATACAAATGTTGATTATGCAGGTACCCTTGTTGATGAGGTATGCCCCTCCCTCCCCTAGCAGTTTCCTTCAACTGCCAATCCCATCCCCCCTTCCTCTGACAGTTTCCCGCTAGGGATTCCCAGTTTGCCAATCTCTTTCTTACAGTATTATAATAATTGTTCAAGGTGTGCTTATGAATGAAAACATATGGTATTCTGTTCTTTATTTCTGTGATAGATCACTGAGTATGATTGACTCTAAATCCATCCAAGTTGCTGCGAAGTCCATATGTTTGTCCTTCTTTATGGCTGCATAATATTCCATTGTGTATATGTACCACATTTTTTTTATCCAGTCCAGCTTCCATGGGCCACATGGTTGGTTCCATGTTTTTGCCACCTGAATAGAGCTGCAGCAAACATGTGTGTGCAGGTATCTTTTTTGTAGAATGATTTGAATTCTTCAGGTGTATTCCCATTAGGGGGATTGCTGGGTCATCTGGAAGGTCAATTTCTAGTTCTTTCAGAAATCGCCACGCTATCTTCCAAAGAGGTTGCACTAGTTTGCATTCCCATCAGCAGTGTAGAAGCGTTCTCTCTCCGCATCCTTGCCAGCATCTGTTGTTGTTTATTTTATTAATGATGGCCATTCTTACTGGGGTTAGATTTGCATTTCTCTGCTGATGAGTGAGACCAAGCACTTTTTCATCTGTCTGTTGGCTGCTTGTATATCTTTTTTTAAGAAGTGTCTATTCATGTCTTTTGCCCACTTTGTAACGGGGCTGTTTGTTTTTTTTCCTTTCGGCAAGTTTGAGTTCCTTGTAGATCCTAGATGTTAGGCCTTTGTCAGATGGATGATTCTTAAGATGTGTTGTTGGATACAATTTGCTAAAAACTTTTTGATAATTTTTGCATCTATGTTCATCAGGGAAATTGGCCTATAATTTACTTTCCTTGTTGGGAATTTACAGGTTTTGGGTATCAGAATGATATTAACTTCATCAAATGAGCTAAGGAAAATTCCTTTCTTCTCAATTGCCTGGAATACTTTCAATATGATGTGTATCAGTTCTTTCTGGTGTGCCTTGTAGAATTCAACTGAGAAGCCATTTGGTCCAGGACTTTTTGGCAGGAAGTTTTCTTACAATTTAGGCAATTTCCTGGATTATTATTGGTCTGTTTAGGGTTTCGATTTCTTCCTGTTTCAACCTTGGGAGGTTGTGTGATTCCAAGAATTCCTCCATTTTCTCTAGATTTTTCTAGCTTGCTTGCACGCAGATGTTTATAGTAATCTCTAATAATCTTTTGAATTTCTTCAAGATCAGTTGTGGCATCACCTTTTTCATTTCTACTTATTTGGATTCCCCCCCCTTTTTTTTGGTCTGTCTGCCAGAGGTATATCTTATTTATTATTTTAAAGAAAGAAACAGTTATTTGACTTATTGATCCTTTATATAATATTTTTGTCTTCTGTTACCTGTATCTTGTGACTTTATCTTAGTATTCTTGATTTTTTTTTTTTTACTGAAATTAGAATTTAATTGTTCTTGTCTTTCCAGCTTTCTTGGGTGTGATGTTAGTATATTTATTTGTGCTCCCTCTATTTTCTTGATATGAGCATGTACAAATTTCTCATGCAACACTGATTTCATTTATCTCAGAGGGTTTGCTATGTCTTGTCTTCGTTTTGGTTTCCAGGAATCTTTTTGTTTCTATCTTGATTTCTGTGTTGACTCAACACAGGAAAAAAAAAAAAAAAAGTAATTCAGCAGCATATTTGTTAGTTTCCAAGTCTTTATGTGTTTGGGGGCATTCATGCTGGTGGTGATATTTATTTTTATTCCACTATGATCTGAGAAGACACTTGATATTAGTTCAACCTTCTGGAATTTGTTCACACTTGATTTATGCCTGCGAATGTGATCAATCTTGGAGTATGTGCCTTGTGCCAGTGATTAGAATATATATTCTGGTTGTTGAATGAAGTGGTCTGTAGATGTCTATTGGGTCCAATTGATCAAGTACCAAGTTAAGGTTCAGGATCTCCTTGTTTGTTTTTGGCCTCGATGATCTGCTCCCTTGTTATTGTGCTTCGGAATTCCAGGAGGAAATTCTGCATTTCCAGGATGTTAGAATAGATCTTTCTTATCTTGTCCATCTCAGCTTTTACTTCCTGGACAGCTTGGGTGATCTTTGCTTTCAACTCTCATGGTTTTCCTTAGCCATTGTAGTCATCCAATGTTGGAATTCGTTCTGGGTGACTTCTGTTATTTGGGAACTGGGTGGTGTTTTTTTAAGGATAGCTGGTATGTTTCCTCTGGTTCTTTCTCACCTGTGGAGAGCAGCTCTTCTATTTTTATTATTGATTTTTAGTTTTGTTGTTTTGTAGCTAGGTAATGCCTGTCTTCCTGCCCTAGAGCCTTTTCTGTCATTCAAAATCGTTCACAAAGGGAAAGACAGAGAGAGAGGGAGAGAGAAGGGGGGAGGGGTGGGCCTTTACTACTTGCTCCACCACTCTTGTTCGACAGTTCTCAGAACTCAAAGTGACCTTCTGTTGCAGAGTCTTTCTCGTGGTCTGGTGGTCAGACTGCCTTCCAACACCCCTTGTAATCTCTTTGCAGGGATTAGGTGGAGGGATGGACCCCTGGCAGCTAGGAGTACTACAGCTGGCAACCCCAAAATGGTCCTGCAAGGGAACAGGGCCTCTGGTTGCCTTTCCTGACTTCCCCTCCTCAATAGATGCCGTGTTTGGCACTTAAAAACAGCAGATTCCCTGTTGCAGAGGGAATCTTTGGGCATGTCATGAGCTCGATAATCTGTCCATCCTACCAGCAGGAAATATGCTCTTGGGTGTTGACTGATGGTAGGTGTTCAATGCGCTGGTGAGTTCCCAGCTCCACACTTGGACAGCAAACACTGTACCCTAAGCAGGTCTCCTCTATTGTGAGACCAACAACCTGGGCCCAGCTGGGAAAAGAGGAGACCCAGACATGTCTGGAGCACTCACCCCTTCTCACACACAAGGCAGGCTGCAGAACCTATTCAAGCCTGGCACCCAGAGGTTATGGATCTCTTCTGGTTTCAACATCAGCTGCCAGGACTCTCTCTTCCTGGACTGTAGACCTTCCAAGAGTCCTCTGCAGGGTGCAGAGTGCTTCTTCCATCCAAAACTACTCATGTTGCCTGAGTTTATCCGCAGCTGGGTTCGCCCTTTCTGCAAGAGAGGTGCAGGTAGAGTACTCTAGTTTCTTACTTTAAAGGAAGTCCCAAAGCTGAACTTCTTCAAATTCAGTTCATTCAGCAGCTCAATAATGTCATCAAGGACCATAATTTTTATATCTCTAATCTCTGCCAACCTCAGGCTGGCACCTTTCATAATCCCAAGATGATCAGTTTCAATAATGCAAGCATATCACAGTTGTTTATTTCTCTATCTCTTTTTTTATCAAGACACCATTCTGAAGCCTCCCAGTATACTTCCCCTTCTCCCCTTTCTCGTTAACCAGTATTGGGTCCCATAATCTCCTAAATCAATCACTGGCAAAGGGAATAAAATTACTAATGGCTATGATTGGCTTAAATTAGTCAATATTTACTCCTGAGCCATTTGGGGGAAGGGGAGGGAATTGAAAAGTTTAACAAAATTGAAACTCTGCAGCCAGAAAGAAGAAATACATTATTTAGAGACTGCAAGCAGTCAAAAGTATCTCTAATCTAACTGTTGAACCATTGGGACCCTCAGGAGATGACTTCTCTTTTTCTTTCAGGGTTAGACATGTGCCATATAAGCTTACATGTGGATGGAGAAAAGACAATGAGAATATTAACAACATAGAGTTGATTAGAATCAATGGCAGACATTCTTCATACAATTTTCATCAGTTTGAAAGGAGGATTAATGATAATTTCTTTTCTTTGCAGCTATTAAATGAACTTTCTCTCATTCTCCTATCCTTTTTGTCTCACCGCTAGTGAATTCCAATACATCTTCTTCTACTTCCATGAAGACTGTGGGCAGCCTATTATGCAGTTCCTCTCCTGACATTTTGCAAGAGTTCAGCATACTGGGTGGCAACAATTTGAAGCTCCTTATTCAATGCAGGGTTGAAGGTACTCACTAGCAGCTCAAGCCTGGTATAGCTTGATAAGAGTTACCAAGGAGACATGTGGCTAGTTTAATGATAGCTTGATAATAGTCCTTTCAAAGGCTTCACACAGCCAAGGAGGGGAGAGAAAGTGAAGTAGAAATAAAAGAAGGCTGAGATGAGTAGGTGCATTGAGAAGGTTTCTCTTCTGCCTCACATTTCCCCCTCCTACTTAATGGCATGATGGTGATATAACTTGCATACGACTGAAGAGTTTATTGACAGGTACACAATGCTCCCTCACTGAGCTAATTTATGTTCTGCTTATGTCAGCCAGTGCACAATGCAATGAAAATTATATGGGTTATGAAAAAGTGAAGTGAACTCTGGAGAGTCTCTTACAATTAGTTTCTCTACAATACATGATTCCATGTAAATTGACAGTACCAGTGAAATGTATTCCTCTCCCAACCCCACCCAGAAGCAAATCCTGCAACGGACAGAGGCAGACATGCTCCCTTAATTTGCTCTTTGTGACATGAGAAGTTTCATTTTTATATTCTAATTTTTCACATGGCTTGTTATTTTTAATTCCTAAGTGCAGCAAAAGGTATTTAATTATGTAATTTTAAATATAGACTAAGAATAAAAGATTGTATGAGCTCGATAATCTGTCCATTAATGCCGAAATAAGACAAATAAGATAAGTGTAAAACTCTTTGCACAGCCACTTGGGGATTCTTAAAAAAATCAGCTACTGAACTATTTCATGGTGAGGCTTAATAACTAAATTTTTATAATTGACTTTTATTATTCTTTGAAGAGATAAAATGGAGAGGTTCGATTTTTTTGTTTTTTTACAATTTCTTTAATAGATAACACATTTCACATTTCATATTTCCTGGGAGTCTCAGGTCTTGGACCATGAAATGCTACTGATCTCCTATGAATCACCCAATAATTTGTCTTTCTGAACAAAATGCACATTCTAAGTTATCTTGAAGGGTCTAGACTAGTTTCTTCAGAATAAGTTTGGTGACTTGCAGTTTTCCTTGAGTGCCTTTTTTCTAGGTTACTACTGGATCTAGTGGTTAATGGAAAAAGGCTTGAGATAATGAGTCCAGACCACAACTCAGTTGCAATTTAAAATAAGAATTTGTAGTCCTCAAATTGTGAAGGATTTTAATTCACCTGATTTTGGGAAAAAAGAATAGAGGATATGGCTTTTTAAATAATTCATCCCTTCATCCCTGCTAATCAAGTTTCTGAATGACAGAAATCATTTACGTGTAAATGGGTATGAAAGTTTACAAGAAAAAAACAAACACAATATTTGTAATCGTTAAAACCATAGTGTAGAAAAATAGTTGGGGAAAAGGAAGTACAGCCATGTGTCACTTAACATCAGGGATGTATTCTAAGAAATGTGTCATCAGGTCCTTTCATCGTTGTGCAAACATCATGACAGGTATACTTACACAAACCAAGATGGTATAGCCTAATACACACCTGGACAGTAAGATATAGCCTATTATTCCTAGGCTACACACCTGTACAGCATGTTAGGTGCACTGAATACTGTAGGCAATGATGACACAATGGTAAGTATTTGTGAACCTAAACATAGAAAAGGTACAATAAAAATATGGTATTATAATCTTATGGGATCACCATCATATATGCAGTCCATCATTGTTTGAGATATTGTTATGCTGAGCATAACTGTAATGTCTACCACTCTGTTTCCAGAAGATAGTCCTCCTTTTTCCCCCAACTACTTTTTTATTCTTCAAAACCAGAAGGAAGAAAAACACATCCATCATAACAAATTATATCTCGTTTTGAATCCCAACTATTTATGTATTTCTTATTATGTTGACCTTATGCCAAACTATTAATTTTTAGTCAGCTTGTGTGTGTGTGTATGTATCTGTATTTTTATTTTCCTTTGACTGAAATTGTCATCATGTTTGTGCTTACTTGCTCAGTACATGTCTAACATATGAAATGTTAAGTTCCATCAAAACATGGTTTCCATTTTGCTGATTACTTTGTCCCAGGAGCCTACAACATTGCCTAAGACTCAGTAACTTTTACATAAATTTAATGAACAATAAGTAATAGAAATATTTGTTATCCAGAGGATCCTTATCATATATTAGGAAAGTAAAATTATTAATGTTTTGTCAAAGCATTTTTAATTCAAAATTGCTTAAATTCAATGCCGTGCTAGGCCTATGACATTATGCCAAACACAGTAAATGGATATGAAGGAATTGTAGTTTGGTTGAAAAACAATGCCTGGAAGGATTAGAAAACAACAGACTTCACATATAATTAATTAATAAGTTATATTATAAATTGCAGAGGAATCCTGAAAAATTAAGATAAATATGCAGTGAAGTCAGAAAGTGTAGAAGACACTTGGTGTGTCTTAGGGCTGAATTGTGTACCCCCACTAAAATTCATGTGTTGAATTTCTAACCTCTAATACCTCAGAATGTGACTATATTTGGTGACAGGGCTCTTAAAAAGGTAATTAATGTAAAATGTGACCATATGAGTGAGCCCTAATCCAATGACTGATGTTCTTCTAAGAATCAAGGGAGCCTTGGCCAATATATAGAGGGATAACCATGTAAAGACCTCCAGAAATGTGAAAAAAATTAATCACTGTGTATAAGCCACTAATCTGTAGTACTTTATCATGGCAACCCTTGCAAACTAATACAGATTTTGTTACCAAGAAGTAAACTGCTGCCGTAACAAATATCTAAATGTGTGAAAGTCATTTTAGAACTAAGTGATAGGTAGAGACTGGAAGAGTTTTAAGGTACTTTTTTAAAAAAGTCTAGAATGCCTTGAAGAAACTGTTGGTAGAAATATGGATGTTAGCCATGCTTCTGGTAAGGATTCAGGTAAAAATGGGAAATGTGTTATTGAAAACTGGAAGAAGCTGATCCTTGTTATAAAGTGGGCAAAGAACTTGGAAAATTGTTTTCTGGTGTTTTATGGAAGTAGAACTTGTAAGTGAGAATATTTAGCTGAGGAGATTTCTAAGCAAAGCGTTGAAGGTATGGCTTGATTTCTCCTTACTGTTTACAGTAAAATGTGAGAAGACAGAGATACATTAAAAGAATTGTTAATGAAAAGGAATAAAACTTGAAGATTTGAAAAATTATCAGGATATCCATATTGTGAAAGATAAAAAAAGCATGTTCTGGAGAGAAAAAAAATCAAGTATGTTGCTGAATACCCATTTGATAAAGAGATTCCAGATGGAACTTAGGGATCCAATCAGCCATATCAGTAGAAGCCAGAAATAGAAACTGAGTTATAACAGCAAAAATCTCAGCTTGAACTGGAGGGGACAGAGATGAGACAAAGTGAAAAAGATTGTCTGACTTCTGGGCTCCTACAGAATGGTCCAATAGAGCTATTTGGCTGTAAACATGTGTTATCCTTCTAGAAAAGGGAAGAATGGCTCAGAGGCTGGGAAGAGGTATTTAGGACCTCACTGTCACAGACTTGGGAAGGGATACTGTCTTTTCCTGTGTTACAGAGGTATCAGAGTCACTGCCCTGGTTTGAGAGTGTGGGACCTTTGCCTTGGTGAGCCCAGAAGGCAGGGCCACCCTAGTGAGCCTTGAGGATAGAGCATGGAGTCAAAAATGATTATTCTTGAGGCTTAAAATATAATACAGTTTTCCTTACTAGGTTTCAGACTTGCTTGGGACCATCAACATTTCTTATTTCTGACTTCTTTCTCTTGGTATGGGCATGTCTACCTATGCCTATTCCATCATGGTATTTTGAAAGCATGTCTGTTTCAGAGGCTCACAGTTGCAGAAGAATTTTGCCTTAGAATAAATCATACTTCAGGTATCACTCATACCTACTGAGGTGATATTTAGATGAAATTTGGGGCTTAAGAATTGATGCTGGAATGGGGTAAGATTTTTTGAAGCTTTGGGTGAATGAATTTTGCATATAAGAAGAGCAGAAATTTTGGGAGCCAGAGGGTAGAATCTTAACTAAATTTTGTCCCTCATAAAATTCATGTCTTTACATCCTCCCAGTACCCCAGAATGTGACTGTATTTGAAAAAGGATACTTAAAGAGGTAATTAAGTTAAAATGAGGTTTTTTTTTTAATGGGTGAGTCCTAATCCAATATAACTGATGTCCTCATGGAAAGAGTAGATTAGGACATAGACGCACACAGAAGGAAGATCATGTGAGGACACAGAGTGGGGTGGTCATTTACAAACCAGTGAGAGGTCTCAGAAAACACAACCCTGCTGACACCTTTGTCTCAGACTTCCAGTCTTCAGAACTGTGAGACCATTAATTTTTGTTGTTTAAGCCAACCAGTCTGTGGTAGTTTGTCATAGCCTTCATGCTTCAGATAATCTAATATAGAAGCCAGAAAATAGTTTGACCTGAAGCAGCAGAAAATTTTTAAAATTTCATCTGGAAATTTTGTTAACATTATACCATAATTGTGTTTTGTTGCATTCCTAACGGATGATTTTTATCTTAGTCCAGACGATTTGTTTTTTTAATTATTCTTCCTCCTTCTAAGTACTTAAAGAGCTGACTCCTTATGTCCTACAAGCTTTCTTATGTCTTACAAGTCAGATGTCAATATAATAATTTTATTTCATATTATAACAACAGGTTTTAATAAGCAAGAATATGGACGATAAGAAGAAATTTAGAAAAGGAAAATAATTATAATTTAAAAGTACCACTTATGTTCTCAGACCTTGAAACTTTGCATGTATTAGCGTTACTACATGCAAAAATGTTAAATCCAACACCCAGAGTAACTGCATAATGTTGTATACCTAACCCTGAGTTGTACCCCACATCTTTAAAATTAAAAATAAAGAAATAATCCAATATCCAATAACACTGAAAAACTTCTACTGAATAACAACAGTCTGCTGTCTCAAAATCTGTCCTGACCCAAGAAAAGATGCTGTATCTTAAAAGTTGTAAACTATTTATTCTAGTAATCACTTCTATATCTGCAAATGATATGCTCTGATAGCCATGGAGATTTCTTTTGCTTCAACTCTGAGAAATGTTCAAATATTGTTATTTTGATAAATGTAATTTTTTTTCTATTTTTTTGGTTTACTACTTCTGAAATTGCTATTAATTAAGACATGGACATCCAAAAATTTAACTCTTTTTAAAATCTCTCTTATTTTCTATTCTCTTAATGAATTATTTGCTTTAACTTCTAAAGGATTTTCTTAGCACTATCTTGAAAATTATTTTGTTATTGATTTTGGTTATCATATTTTCAATTTATAAAAGAGTTATTTTTGTCATTGATTTCTTATGTAATAAGAAATTATTATTTAATCTTATAATTGCATTAAATTTAGACAAATTTATAGTGTATTATAGAAATTTATCATTGTATTGCAATAATACAATTACTATTTAAGGGATGTATTTTGTTATTTATCTATGACTTTTTTTTAAGTAAAAATTTGTAGAGTAACATACAAATACAAGGTACACAATTCATGAGTTTTAACAAATGCATGCAACCTTACTACTCACACACTTATCAAGATGTCGAACATTTCCACCATCCGAGAAAGTTCACTCAGTTCACCCTCTGCCCCAGGCAATCACTGTCCTGGTTATTTTTATGATAGATTATTTTTGCCTGTACTGGAATTTTATTTAAATATAGAGTCTTTTTGCTCCTGATCTCTCTGGCTTAGCATAATGTCTGTGAGACTGATTCATGTTTTTGCATGTATCAGTAGATTGTTTCCCTTAATTGCTGATTAGTATTTTGTTGTAGAAAACACTCCACAATTTATTCATCCAATCTTCTGTTGCTAGATATTTGAGTTGTTTCCAGTACTTGACCAATATGAATGAAGCAAGTATGACCGTTTTTGACCATTTTTGTGGCTATATGTTTTCATTTGTCTTGGATATATACTTTGCAATGGAATTACTTCACTATAGGACAATTTTATTTTGAGGTTTATGATCTGTCTTGAATCAATTTTATGTGTGATTTAAGATGAAGCTCAGGATTTATTTTTACCATATGAATGTTCCATTTTTCTACCTTCCTTTATGGAACAGATTTCTTTATGGGATTACTTCAACATCTTTGTTGAAATTAATATATTCTGTAAATGAATCTATTTCTGGATGTTATTCTGCCCTATAAAAATATTTAAATATTCCTATGCCAACACCATTCTGCCTTAATTATTGGTAGTTTTATAGTGAGCTTTCATATCAGGTAATGAAAATTCTCAAGTTTTGATCTATTCTAGATTTTTTACAATTGTATATATATTTTTTAATGTTTGTTATTTGTCTATAAAAGATATTGCTGTAATTATTATTAAGATTGCATTGACTCTATAGATGAACTTGGAAAGAATTAATATTTTAATAATATTGAATCTAACAATCTATTCAATATTTCATGAATATAGTATATTTACTCATTTAGGTTTTCTTTAACTTCTATCAGCAGCATTTTGCACCCTTTAGTGTAGAAACGTTGCTTATATTTTGTTATACATGTTATTAAATAGTTTATGCATTGGAGGACAATTTTCCATGGGTACCACCTGTTTTTGCAAATTTTGTGAACAGAAGCACTGATCGATATTTGTTCCAGCCAATCTCCTGAAAGATATTTGTATAGTAAGCAACTCTGGAAAATAGATAATATCTACTTCTGTGGCAAAAATCTGTCAGCCTTATTACTCATTATAAGAGATTCAGGTTCCCTATGCTCAGGGTACCTCTCCTGTCGAGGTCTTATTCCACTGCACTGCACCTGAATGTCATCTGACCCATTTCACATTGCCCTCTGGGAATTGAGGCCTGGGAACTGACATTCTCTCTCTCTGTGTGTCACACACACACACACACAGACACACACAAACACACACACACACATACACAATATTTCTTTTTAATGATTATGTCTGGTTAGGCTTCTGCTACAATGTAAAATATCTTTGCCTTTTTTCTCCCTAATTCTGAAGGGAAAAATAATTTTATTTTCGCTACTAAAAAATGTTAGCAATTATGATAATACTATAAGAAAGGGATTGGCAGTAGTGGGAAACTGTCAGGGGAGGGGGTGGAATTGGCAGTTGAGAGAAACTGCTAGGGGAGGGAGAGGCACACCTCATCAACAAGGGTACCTGCATAATCAACGTTTGTATACCTAACCTTGAATTGTACCCCATATCTTTAAAATTAAAAAAAATTAAAAAAAAAATAATGATAGCTGTAGGTTTCTGTAGATATTCTTTAGCTAGCTGAAGAATTTCCTTTGTGTTCCTAGTTTGCTGACAGATTTTTACCAAAAGAAGTGTGGAATTTTGCCAAATTCTTTTCCTGCATGTATTAAGAATATTACATGGTTTTTCTCTATTGTCTCTTCAGTATAGTAATTGATTACTTTATTTTTCTAATCAACCTTGCAGTACTGCAATATACTCTATCTGGTCGTGATATATAATTTATCATATTGCTGGGTTTAATCGACTAATACTTAATAATGATTTTATACCTGTGTTCATGAGGAATTTTGGTTTGTGTTAGCTTTTCTTGTAATGTGTTTGTAAATTATTGATATAAGGGTTATGCTGGCCCCATAAAACTAAACAGAAAGGAGTTTTTTCTTCTTTCTCTAGTTTTTAAAAGAGTTTGCATTGGATGATTTTTTTATCCCCCCCCAAATGTTTGATAATAAAATCTTTTGGGTTTGAAGAGTTCATTACAGAAAGTGTTTGAAAATAAATTTGATTTCTTTAAAATATATAGGTCTATTCGGATTTCTGTTTTATCTTTTGTAAATGTTGACAGTTGCATTTTTCAAGAATTTGTTTCTATTTAGTCTAAGTTATTGAATAGCATAAAGTAGTCCAAAATATTCCTTTATTGTCTTTTTAATTTTTGCAGGATCTATTGTGATATCAACTTTTTCACTTATGTTGTTAATACTTTGTAATTTTCTATTTTTATTCCTAGGTTATTCTTGCTGGCATTTTTAATCTCTTCCAAAAATGACTTTCGACTTTGTTGATTTTCTCTATAGTTTACTTGTTTCTTATTTCTTTGATTTCACCCCCATCTTTACTGTTTTGTCCTGTCATTTATTTTGGGATAATTTTGCATATCATTTTCTGCATTCTTAAAGTGGAAACTTATATCAATAAATTTTAGTATTTTTTCTCTATGTATATTTCAAAACTATACATTTGTAAGCACTTTTTAGCTGCCTCAAAAATTTTGATATGTTTGGCATTTTCATTATAACTAAATTAAAAACATTTTCTAATTATTTTTGTGATCTGTTTGAGCCATGGTTAAGTTATATGGTGTTGTTTAATTTCAAAATATGTGAACTTTTAGTAAAATGTTAATACCCATGGTGTTAGAAAACATACTTCATGAAATTGCATGTTATACCTTGGTGAATATTTCATGTACATATGTAAGAATATGAATTGTTCAGGGATTATATATATCATTCTATAGATGTCTATTAGGTCAGGGTGAATTCTAGTGTTGTTCAAATCTTTTCTATTTCTCTAACTTTTTATCTAGTTGCTCTATCAATTACCAAGGAATATATATTAAAATTTCCAACTATGATTATAGATTTTTCTTTCTTGCTTTGGCTTTCTTCATATTCTTTTAAGCTATTTTATTAAGTACATATATATTTAGGATTGTTTTGGCTTCATGATAAACTGAACTTTTATCATGATGAAAATTCCATATGTACTTCTTGTCTTAAAGTCTGGGTTTTCTTTTAGATTAATTTGATGACCCCAGTTTTTTCACCATTAGTGTTTTCTAGCTATATTTTTCCATTTTTAAATAAAATCTATCTTTGTCTTTATATTTAAACAGTGTCTCTTGAAAACAACATACAAGTAAGCCTTGCTGTTATATAGTCTGACAATTTTGCTTTTTAATTGGATTTTTGGTTCATTTACGTTTTAGCAAATCTTTATATGTTGCATTTTCAGTGTGTCATTTAAATTTCTATATTGACTTTTAAGCTAAAGGATTTAGGAGTAATCCTTAAGTGAATATTCTCAGGAATACACTATACATTCTTAACTTACCACTTTCTTTGATTTATATTTCTACCATTTTCCAAAGAGCCATTACCAAAAAACCCACATGTTATATGATTTCACTCATGTGAACATCAAAATTTTAAAAATCTACAGACAGAAAGTATATTAGTAGTTAGTTAGGACTTTTTCATTTGTACAAAAAAAAGTGGCTTTTGAATTTTGATAGGGATTACATTTAATCTGTAAGTCACTTGAACTTACATTCTAACAGTATTAATTCATTCTACCTATGAACACCAAGTATCTTTATATTTATTTAGGTGTTCTTTAATTTCTATAAACAATGTTCTGTAAATTTCAGTATCCAAATCTTTTATGTCTTTCATTAAATTTATCATTTTAGATGCTATTATAAATGTAATTGACTTTTTAATTCCCTTGCTGGACTGTTCTTGGCAGGTGTATGGAAACACACATTGGTTTTTTTTTTGTAAGTTAATCTTGTATCCTAAAATTTGGTCGAATTCATGATTTTTATACTTTGTTGAGAATTGTTGATATAGGATCATATAATCTGTAATTTTCTTTTCTTGTAATGTCTTTATCTTGTTTGGCATCTGGCCTCACAGAATGAGTTAAAAAATGTTTTTCCTCCTTTTCTAATTTTTAGAGTAGGTTGAAAAGATTTGGTGTTAATCTTTTTTTAAATATTTGGTAAAAGCCACCAGTGGAACCATCTGTTCCTAGACCTCTTTGTTAGCAGAATTTTGATTACTGATTCAATTTTGTTCGTTGTTATAGGTCTGTTGAGATTTTCTATTTCCCCTTGGGTAGGTTTATGTAATTTGTGTGTTTCTAGAAACTCATTTCTTTCATCTAGGTTACATAATTTGTTGGCATATAATTGATCATATAATCATATAATTGATCATAATATTCTCTTATAATCTTTTTCTTTATGTAAGGTCAGAAGCAATGTCCCTACTTTCATTTGTGATTTTAGTTATTTGCATGCACTCTTTTATTCTTTATCTGTGTGGGTAAGGGTTAATCAATTTTGTGATCTTTTCAACTAACCAACTTTTAGTTTTGTTGAACTTCCTTATTGTTTTTTCTATTCTCTATCTCTGCCTTAGTCTTTATGATTTCTTTTCTTCTGGTAGCTTTGTGTATAGTTTGCTCCTTCTTATAGTTCCTCATGGTATAAATTGAGATTGTTAATTGAAATCTTTTTCAATGCAGGCATTTACAGTTGCAAATTTTCCTCCGAACACTGCTTTCACTGTTTCCCATAAATTTTAAAATGTTGTGGTTCTATTTTTATTCATCTCTGTTTTCTAAATCACTGGTGTTTTTTTGATACACTGGATGTTTAAGAGTGTATTTATCCACATATTTTCAAAATTTTTAAATTTTTATTCTCTTATTGATTTCTACTTTTATTCCATTGTCGTCTGAGAAGATACCTTGTATGGTTTCAACACTTTTATATTTTTTGAGATTTGTCTTGTGGCCTAACATATGATTTATTCTGGAGTATGTTTCATGTGCATTTGAAAGGAAAGTGCATTCTCCCATTTTTTGATGAAGTGTGCTTTCATTAATCCAAAGATATTCTACCCAGTAATGAACATGGTGCATGAATGTTTCTATTACTGTGGAACTCTCTTCAATTCTCACAATGTTTTCTTAATAAGTTTGGGAACTATGTCGTTTGGTGCATATTTGTTCATAATTCTCATTAGTTCTAGAAGACTTGACCTTCTTTATGGTTACAATGAGGATTACATATAATATCCTAAATTTATAGCATCTACTTTATATTTATATCGGCTTAACTTCAATATCATGCAAAATCTCTGCTCATGCAAATCTGTGCAGCTTTGTTCTTCCCTTTTTTGCATTATAGATTATGTATTTATTCATTGTTTACCTAATAACAAATTTATAATTATTTTTAATGCATTTGTCTTTTAAGTTCTTTTACGTTTTTTAGCAAATAAAAGATAGAGTTACAAACCAAAAGAACACCAACACTGACTTTTATATTTGCCCATGTATTCATATTTACCAGAGATCTTTGTCTCTTCATTTGGCTTTAAGGTAGTGTGTAGTGTCTTTTCATTTCAACTTAAAGGACTTTAGCATTTCTTGTAAGACAGGTATTTTAAAATGCAGTTTCTATTATTATTCAGTTATGATGAGGCCAATACATCAGGAGATGATCGCTATTAAAAATATAGCTACAAAGCCGGGCTCGGTGGCTCAGCCTGTAATCCCGCGCCTTTGGGAGGCTGAGGTGAGTGATTGCCTGAGCCCATGGGTTCGAGACCCACCTGGGCAGTGAGACCTCATCTCTACAATACATCCAAAAAAAAATCAGCCGGGCGTGGTAGCGCATGCCTGTAATTCCGGCTACTTGGAAGGCTGAGGCGGAAGGATCGCTGGAGCCCAGCAGGTGAGGCTGCAGTGGCCGGGAGCGGCCACTGCACTCCAGTCTGGGCAACAGAGTGAGACTCCAACTCAAAAAAATAAATATATAGCTACAATTCTCAAGAGGAGGGAGGTCACCTCACCATCCAGGACACCAAAAAGGGTCAAGAGGCAGAGGGAACAGAGGAAAACATGAGGAAGAGCCTTTATTGAATTTCTGTGAAAAAAAATTGCATGGGGCAGAATTAGCTAGTATAATATCAAGTTAGCTAATATAATAGGAATATAATATGCTATTATAATATGAAGTTCAAAAGCCCAGTCATTGTTATTAAATTATAAGGTCCAAGTCTATTTATTAAAAAATAGACTTGGAATTGGCTAGTTTGATTAAATGTAGTGGGCTTTTAGGTGTACAGGCTGTTTTGAGTTGTCCGATTCTGCCCTTGGGTGATCAGGGTAGGGGAATGTTGGCCCAGTGTATAATAAGACTCTGATAGATAAAGCGTAAAAGGGGACCTCTGGATTAGTGAATTTACATATAAAAGGCATGCTCACAAGTGAGTAGTGTACTATCTCTAGGAATTGGCTAGCCCTGGAAAGGGCAGCCTCCCCAGAGTCAATGAAGTCCCAGATGTCAAAACATCAGAATAACATGACACGCTTAACACAACAGGTCTAGCTTTTTGTTCATCTGAGAATATCGTAATTTTTTCTTCATTTTTGAAGAACAGATTTTCCAGTTGTGGAAATCTTAGTTGAATTTTTTTTTATTTTTTCTTCCTCTACTTTAAATATCATCCTACTGTCTTCTGTCCTCTAAGTTTTATCATGAGAAATCAGCTGTAATTGAGATTCCCTTGTATGTGACAAATTGCTTCTTTCTTGCTGTGTTCAAGATTCTCTTTTTATCTTTGACTTTCAACAGTTTGATTTTAATGTGTGTCAGTGTGGCTGTTTTCTAGTTTATCCTACATGTAATTTATTGAACATTTGGATTTATAGATTCATTTCTCACTGTCAAATGTTGGGAGTTTTCAGCCACTATCTTTAAAAATATTCTTTCTTTCTTTATCTTCTGTGACTCCCATAGTGCATATACTGATGTACTTGATGATGTATCACAGGTTCTTTAGTCTCTATTTACTTTTTGTTCCTTAGTCTTTATAATTTCTTTTTTTTTTTTTTTTTGAGTTGGAGTCTCACTCTGTCACCCAGACTGGAAGGCCTTGACCTACTGGGCTCCGGCAATCCTTCCGCCTCAGCCTTCCAAGTAGCTGAAACTACAGGGGCACGCTACCACGCCCAGCTAATTTTTGATTCATTGTAGAGATGAGGTCTCACCAAGTTGCCCAGGTGGGTCTCGAACCCGCGGGCTCAGGAGTCTTTATAATTTCAAGGGTTTTATCTTCATGTTTGCTGATTCCTTTTTCTACCTGCTTAACTCTGCTACTGAATACCTCTTAAATTTTTTACTTTAGTTATTTCACTTTCAGCTCTTCCATAATCTCTGTTTTTTTAAAATAATTTTTCTTTATTGGTATTCTCACTTTGTATATACATTGTTTTCCTAATATTCTTTCTTTGTTCATGTTTTCCATTAGATCTTTGTGCATACTTAAGACAGTGGTTTTAGAGTCTTTTTCCTCGTAAGTCTGATGTCTGGACTTTCTCAGGGATGGTTTTTGATTTTGTTTCTTTAGCTGAGCCATATTTTCCTGTTTCTTTGTATGCCTTGTGATTGGTTTTTTGTTGCTGAAAACTAAACATTTAAATATTATGTGATAACTCTGAAAATCAGATTAACACCTTCCCCAGAATTTGCTGTGTCTTTTGTTTGCTTATTATTTGATTGTAATAGTTCATTTTTTAAATGATGTTCTCAAATAATTCTTGCAAAGACTATTTCTTGTGTATGATAACTTAGTTCTTTTCTCTTTAGCTTGTTCTCAGTTAGTGTTATTGACAGAGACTCCCCTGAATTTCAAGAGCTAAATGTAAAATAAACACCAAAATTCACTTCTCCTAATCTTAATAGGTTGACTCTGTGCCAGGGTGCTACTTCCACACTTATCCAGGCTTGTATTGAGCTCAAGATGAAGGTTAAGAATCTTCTTAGCTACTTCCTAAGTACATCTTACCCTAGACATGCATGTAGGCTTCCAAATTCTGCCATAGACATGGGTGCTTTTGCATATTCTAATCCCCCCCCCCGCAAATTCTCCCAACGTTTGCTCTTTAAATCTGTTTTATGTTTCAACTGTAATCTTTTGCCCTGAGAGTATTTGAGTTGTTAGTTGGCATGTAGTATTTTGGAGCAGTTCCTACTGCTTGGCCTAAGTTTCAAGTTTGGTGTCACAGAGATCAGCACTTCCTCAGGTAGTTTCCACATATGTCAGAACAGTCATACACAATAATTTGCAAGTAGGATCAGCACTGTTCCCTACAGAACTAGAGACTAGAATATCTTTCTGAGGAAGTAGATTTCTACCTTTAAGACTATCACTGTGCCCAGAAAGGATTGGGGTAAGAGCAAGTAAAAATGCCAAAAAAGTGTTGCTACCATTTTGAAAAATTGCCTTTTTTTTAATTTAGTGTTTACTTGGCTGCTGTAACCTTTGGCTCTTTTTCAATGTTTTGATAAAGTTAGTTCTGACAGTTTCAGCTTGTTTTGCATGTTTCAGGCGTGGGAGCTTAGAACTTTCTACTCTGAAATTTTGTAGCTGGGCTCGGTGGCTTAGTCTGTAATCCCGCGCCTTTGGGAGGCTAAGGTGAGTGGATTGCCTGAGCCCGCGGTTTCGAGACCACCTGGGCAGGCGAGACCTCATCTCTACAATAAATCAAAAAATTAGCCGGGCATGGTAGCGCATGCCTGTAGTTCCAGCTACTTGGAAGGCTGAGGCGGAAGGATCGCCCAGCAGGTCAAGGCTGCGGTGGCTGGGTGCGGCCACTGCACTCCCATCTGGATGACAGAGTGAGACTCCAACTCAAAAAAAAAAAAAAAAAGAAATTTTGTTGACATCACCATTATTTGTTTTTTTAAACCAGTATTTATTTTAATTTTATTTTAACCAGTATTTAGTTTTGTTTGTAGCACAATATGAGAAACTCTACTAGTATAAGGCGATACTAAAACACTAACAATATTGACTGAAACAATATGTTGTCCTAAGTCTCCTTTATTCTGTTATATTTTAAATGCTTCATTTTTCTTTTTAGCCTTTTGCTGTATGGGCTTTGGGCAGCCATTCCTTAGTTCTTTCCTATTAGCTTAGAAATTATATATTCGATTTTATTACTACTAGTTTTTTACTTTTGAGTTTTTAAAAATATTTCTAACTTTCTTTTCTCTACTTATGAAGGTAAAAATTGAATGATAACTTTTGAACCTCCTCAATACAAGTGTGTTTTTACTGTTTCTGTATTTCTCCAATACCTAGTTTTTGCTAGTATAATATGAAGTTCAAAAACCAGGTCATTGTTTTTAAATTATTATTTTAAAGTATATTTTAAAATAATTATTTGTGCAATTACTTTAATTTTTGCAACCATATTTACAGCTATTCAGACTTGACTCTGGATTGCAGTTTTCGGGTCTCGCCAGCAATCTTTACATAAGACCTTAGTTCAGGCTGTTATAACAGAATGCCATAGGCTGGGTGGTTTAAACAATAAACATTTATTTCTCACATTTCTGGAGACTGGAAATCTGAGATCAGTGTGTGAGTAGTCAGGTTCTTGATGAAGGCTCTCTTCCTGGTTCAGGCAGCCAACTTCTTACTGTGTTTTCACATGGTGAAGAGAGAACTCTCTGGTCTCATCATCCCTTATAAGGGCCAACCCTCCCTCTCAACCCCTCACCCCCGCCCATCTCATTTGAACCCAATAACCTTCCAAAGTTCTCACCTCCAAATACCATTGTATTTGGGGCTTCGATACATGGATTTGGAAGGAGGCAACATTTAGTTCACAGCACATGCTGTGCATTGGCACTTTGTGATTTTTATTTTGATACAGCTCTCAGTTTGGCAAGAGTGTGTCTATGAGTAATTTTGTTTTAATACGTGCAGGTAAGTATCATATCTTCTCAGTACATTCATGTCTGTTCTTTCCATACATAAATAACAATTTAACTGATAAGAAAATGTCTGGGTCAAAACATTACTGCCTCAAAATTCTGGAAATAATATAGACTTACAGACGCCATTATTTTTTGGAAGTTGGAATCAAATCAGAATTACTTTTATTTCTCTGTGAGCAGCCTACTTTTTTCCTGTTCAAATAATTTCAATTTTTCTTTATACTGATAATTGAAAATTTTAGCTGGAACATATCTAGGTGGGCGTCTTCTTTCATTAATGTTTTCTGGACCAAAATAAGTACTTTGACCTGAATATGCATCTTTTTCATAATGTCTGGAAAATCTTTTTCAATTATGCACAATTATGCCTACTATTTCCACTATTCTAAATTTTTCCTCAGGTATGCCTACAATTTTTAAGTTGGATTTATGTCCCCCACTTTTTATAACTTTTAGTTCCCTCTTTTCTTTTTCCTCTGCTACCTGGAGGGTTTTCTTAATTTTTCTCCACATCACAATTTAATTTTTTTTTTTTTTTTGAGTTGGAGTCTCACTCTGTCACCCAAACTGGAGTGCAGTGGCCGCTCCCGGCCACCGCAGCCTCGACCTGCTGGGCTCCGGCGATCCTTCCGCTTCAGCCTTCCAAGTAGCTGGAACTACAGACGCGCACTACCACACCCAGCTAATTTTTTGATTTATTGTAGAGATGAGGTCTCGCCAAGTTGCCCAGGCGGGTCTCGAACCCATGGCACAATTTAATATTTTATGCCATTTCATTTCTTCTCTTGACTGGTTCTCATACAAATCTTGATTCTGTCATTCTATCTTAATTATTTGTCAAATCTTAATTCTTTGCAGTCCTCATATATTGTGCTCTATTCTGTTTTAATTTTATATTTTATGAATTTTATCATGCTCTGTTTCATTTTCAAATCACTTTAGCTGGTCTTTGCTGTTTGCCTCCTGGGTTTTTGTTTCTATTGTTTCAAAGATTCCTGATTTACCTTGGAGGTTTAGTCTAGTCTTTGTGACCTGGCAAGTCTCTGGGGAAGACACAAATTTGGGGCCACAGGGCCTGATTCCAAATAAACACTTGATCCAACCAGCCAATAAAGCCACAAGGAATTGGTCCAGGGTTAGAGGCTGGTAGGAAGTGGGGAAAGGAGGGCAGAGCTGCTCTGTTGCTAAGTCTACAGAACCTGAAAGTGTGACTGGAGTTTTCGTGGCCATCCTTCTGCCCTAAAGGAGGAGCTATTCTGAGAACAGAACCCACAGAGAGGAAGATGGCTCTCCTTTTAAAGATATGAACAACAAGAAATCAGTTAATGAGGAAATTATTTGGGTCTCTCCATGCAGCAGGGTGTAAAGCTAGTGTACTTTTGAGAATTTAATTTATGAGAGTTGCTTAATTGCCTTTTTGCTTACACCATATTGTATTAAACACTGTGTCCATGGTAAGAGAAAGAATTCTAATCAGTACAACACAATCTCTTCTCACTACTTTCTAAACCTGTTTCCTAGATATCATTATTTCTTTCATCCCATTAGTGACTATTCCTTTAAAATACATCCTAGGCTGGGTTTGGTGACGCAGCCTGTAATCCCAACTTTAGGAGGCTGAGGTGAGTGGATTGCCTGAGCCCGCGGGTTGGAGACCAGCCCAGGCAACTTGGCAAAAATTTCTCTTTACAATAAAATAAAATAAAAAATTACTTGGAAGGCTGAGGTGGACAGATCACTGGAGCCCAGCAAGTCGACGCTGGGCTGGTCGTGAGTATGCCACTGCACTCCAACCTGGAAGACAGAGTGAGACTCTGACTCAAAATAGTAATAATAATAATAATAATAATACATCCTACATATTTGTATTGATCTCACCATAAAATATTTCAGGAGGTTTCCTCTTCTACTGAGTTAACAGCATGATGTTTCTATTTCGAGACACCAGAAGGGTAAAGGAATATTTCTTGGTTTATTTCTGGAGAGATCTGGCCAATATATGGATTTCCCTTAGTCCCACCTCAGATGTTAATTAGTGTAATTCCCAGCTGAATTCCCAGTGCCCAGCAGCATTCATCTAGGGAATCCTCTGAAAAATAACCTCTGCTCTATCTTCTCAGAACATTTGCTTTTCACAGTCTTGGAATAGCTACTGCTTTCTAGCTAGGACTTTTATTAACTTATGTGCACTCTGAGTAGAATAGTGTCACTGTAGTAGAGGGGTCAAGAATGACCGCCCCCCCCCACACCCTACCCTCCAATAATACATCAGTGGATCCTGGCAAGGCAGTAGGAGAGGGAGCAGGAATCCCTCCTTGTAATTTAGCTTTTATATCACAATGCACCGAGCACATGTGAGGCTTTCAAGGATTTTTGTGTTGCTCCTGTTGTTGTTGAAATAAATTTTTTTAAAAGTTTCTGGGGGTATTCTTTGAGATACTTGGTCTCTGATGTTGTTGAGAAATCTGACACACTCTCAGTAACACCTTAGTTATCTTGGAGAAAAGCCTTTTGTGATTTCAAAGTTCCCATATCTGTTGTTTCCCTCCCTCCTTTCCCACTCATCACGTGTTCCATATGTGGAAGCTACACTATGAATAAAGACCAAGATAATTCTAGCCATCTCCAAATCTAAATGCACATCCCTAATCCCCTCCTTTTACATTATTTTTAGTAGAAATCTGCTTTGACATTTGTGCGAATAGGTTACTGAATCCTTTTTTCAAAGAATCCTTTTTACATGGGCTTGCCTCTACTCTGATGAAATATATGGAAAAAAAAAATATTTCCCTGCATAGAGTTCTTGTATTGCCACAGATCTTGGCATGCAGGAACCCCAGTCCTCAAGACACCCAAGAACAGAATGTCTACTTAATAACCTCATAGACATTTCATCTGTGGAAGAAAATCTTGGCATTGGTCAGAAGAAACTGACCCAGCTTTTACCCAAGCTATTCTATATTGTTGGATTGAAGTTAAGGCAAAAAAGCAGATGTTGGGTAGGGAGGGGTAAGACAATATTCTGCCCTCACTCAGTATAATGGGTCCTTCATTTGTTTTGTCTTTGTTTGACATTGTTGTTGTTACTTTAGATACACCAGACCCTGACAGGGTTCCTGACACAGGAGCGGTAATAGGGTGGAGGGGACAGAGAAATCATGTTTCTAGCCATTTCAAGAAACATGAGCTCCTCTGTATCACGAGGTTAACCACGGCCTGCTTTAGTTTTTTAGTTATCCAGCTTCATCTAATTGTTGAAAATTCTGCCCAAATTCTGATTATGTTCTCTACTTGCCATCATTTTCCATGAAACTTCTGAGTTTTCACATTTTGTATTACATCTTAAGAATTTGACTGAGAGTTTGGAAGAGACTGCAAGCCAGAAATCACTTTGAAACATTAGTCTGACTTACACCTTGAATTTCAAAGGTAAGCCTGAAAATTTGCTGTAAAATAAGGAAGGGCTAATATCGGGAACTTTTCTTTGAGGTGACTGTAAGATGATAAAATAAATGATATCCAGGAATAGAATGGTAACCTCACAGGCATTTCACCTCTGGAAGAAAATTTTGGAATAGGTCAAAAGAAACTGAGATTTAACGTCTCCTTCAACACTTTAAGGGTTGGATAATTCACATCATGAGTGCTTCACCCAGCTCACCTCCACTTACAACTGGCCTGAAGAAAAGACTGCAGCATTCTTTCCTTCCAGTCAGTCTGAGATACATTAGAGAAATGCCCTATGTGATTGGCGTTATTACATTTCCCATCTCCCAAGCTCCAGAGCCACTTATGTTGAGAGATTTAAAAGATTTGTCAAGAGAAATAGAGGTCAGAAGTCTTAGAGATAAAACAGCAGGTTTGAAACCATTTGCAGGACCATATCATATCACAGAAATGCTCTAACATGGTAAGGTATAATAATAAATGAAACTATTTACAGAATGCCCTAAATAATATTATAAGGTTATACTAATAAATGAAGCTATGTGGTTACATAGAACAGGCCACCAATCACTCCTAGAGAGCCGAAGGTCTACAAAAATGAATATTTCTATGGCCTCATATTTCTGCCTGGCATTTTATTACATTCAGAGTCTTCAACTGCTTTTGCTGTAGGTTTTGGCATCTGCAAATAAAGACTACTTTTATGGATAGTGCTCAAGTTCTAATGGTGATTATGACTAGTGAAAAGTATAAATGTTTAAAAATTTAAAAGTTATGCCAGGACCAACATTAGGGTTTTCTATTAGCGCAACTGAGGTAGATTTTATGTTCATATTTTAATCGAAAACCATTGCTCTTGCCTCCTTTACTATAAAGTCCATTGAAAATCCAATGCTCTCTGACATAATATACCCTTCTGCATAACAATGTGCCTTTCAGTAATTTTGTGTTATTTTGGTGTTTACCAAGGTTACATAAGCCTTTCTTGCCTTAGGACTGTTTCTCTGATGTTCATAAAGATGACTTCCATAAATTACTAGGGCTTCTGTGAGTAACTGCCTTCATTTTCCATGAAACTTCTGAGTTTTCACATGTTGTATTACTTCTTAAGTATTTTACTGAGAGCTTGGAAGAGACTACAAGCCAGAAGTCATTTTGAAACATTAGTCTGACTTACACCTTAACAAGCAAAACAAGGTAAACTTAGAAGTTGATTTTAATTACTGGGGAACAGAAAAATGTATCAGCCTAACAATTAAAAAAATTAAACAATAAAAAAATTACTCTTGCCTTTTTCTCAGAACTAAAGTGCTTTTAGGATAGCTATTGAAAATGTTTCATTCCACTGAAGCACTATCCATATGCAAAATCTCTAATATATCTGACAGAAAAAAATGTATCAAATAAAAAATTATATAAAATATAAATGATGGTGGAGAAAAATAAAAGGAACTGAAACAAGGCACTTACAACATCTGCTTTTATCTCATTACCTTTTGACAACTTTCCAGAAGCTGAGGCAGGGAAGAAGGACATGTAGATAAAAGAAACATATTAAGCTATATTTTAAAAGCTAAGGTTAAAATGCAAAAGGCCCCTGGGATTTTTCATCTTTTAAAGTCCATTAGGTAAGCCTACAGATCTAGGCCTGCATGCAACCCAGATAAATGGCAGCCAGAGCTCCCTACTGGTGTTTGACTACCCTTAAGGATCTGTAATGAATGGCATTTTCTCAATCATTTGTTAACATCAGGAAACACAATGCTGGCTTCTACTCAGTAACAATAGTGTAATGCCTATTGAGCACTCACTATGGACCAGTTACTGTGCTACTTAGTTCAAAACAGCTATCTCGTTGAATATCTACAATTTACTGGAGTTGGTATTATTATTCTTGTTTTGCAGATAACATACCTGGTTTGTCAGAATTAACTACTTTCTCCAAGTCACAGAGCTCATAAGCATGAGAGTTAGGAATTAGATCTCAAGACCTTGTCTTAGCCAGCTAGGCTATGCCTCCTTTCAGAAATTTGCTGGTTCTCCATGGCCACTGTGAACTTCTGATGATCATGGTAACAATACTTACCAAAATCACCCCAAATACAGTAATATATTCTTCAGGGACAAAACAAAGGGTTGGATAGACACAAGCTGAGGCAAGAAACTCAGCCCCATTCTGTCTAAATCATATAAAAACACAGAGATCATTTATATTTTATTGTAAAATATTTATTAACCAGTACTGTGTGCTCGCTTTCATGCTAAACCTTGCTGAAATATAGGAGAGGTTCTGGTTAATACTGTCAAGGGATACACCAACTGTTTCGGCATAAATTTGAGAAAGTGATGCATTTGCTTAAGTTTTGGGCTCTATGCTAAGTGAGTGGATTTATTCATCTGTCAAATAAAAGATATAAAAGGAGAATAAAATAAAGACTTATCGACTGTGGATAGAAGTAAATTGAAGTGATCAACCTCAGTGGACTCAAACAAAACATCATTAAGTTAAGGGGATGAGATAAATGGACAGAACCACCAAGCAACACAAGACACATCTCATTAAATGATATGCGGAATGACCCGGAAGTGGGAGAAAGAGAATCGACATTGTCAGGGACAATTTCAGTGCAGTGCCGTTTCTTAATTACCCAACAACACCTTTGAGCCTATATCAGCTTGGCACCAGACAAACAAACCAGCCCTGAGTAGCAAGACCCAGCTACTCAGCAGCAGGCTGGAAATAGGGCAGGATCCCAGACTCTCAGGACTAGCCCAGCAAAGCCCTCCTTCCAGAGATGGGGTTTAGAGCAGAGCTATAATCCCAGAAAATACTACTATCCTGCCTGGATACTTAATAGACGTAGGAAAAACGCTGCCTGCGTTTCAGTCAGCTTGTAGGAAGTGTGGTGGGGCTGGCAGGTGCCAGAAGCCACCATGACACTCCTGGAAGCACAGGCTCACAAGTCTAATTGTGACCAGAGAGACTCGGGTGTCAATTTTAGAAGCCCAGTGATCATCCCTAGATCAACTCAATTTAGTTCTGTCTAAGAAACGGGCTTTACATGGACAGAAACTAAGGTGGGAGAGAGGGTAGAGGCTGCTGATCCACTTCTGGGAGTAAGTGCTAAGGAGCTGGAAAATATCCCCAGAAATTGCACATCTGGGGGCCCAGCTGTGAGTCGCCGCTGCAGACAGAGTCTGAAAAAAATCAGGCAGGGCCTAAACTCCTATAACAATCCCAGTTTCCCAAATGAACAAGTTGGGAGAAGAAATCATGAGAAATAGCCAAGTTTTAGGCATGAAACTGAACCCAAAGTCCATTCTAAGACGAGGATTAACAATTGACATTGTGTCTTCTCTGTAGTGCCTGTAAACCCCGTGAACACACGTTAGCATCCTCCAGACGCCCTTTGCCAAGACACTTAATGGAGTGTCACAACAGGACATTTCACTGCCATCTGCCAGAAGACTTTTATCGCAAATATACACATTTACCTTCTCTGTAGTATCCTCTTAGGCAGTGCACAGCCTATTCAGCCTTATAAGGCAGCGCTGACTGGTAGCAGTTCTTGACCTCCAGCTATATCCTCTACCCCTCTAACTGCCGACCTTTTGGAACACTGGTGCTAACAGTTTTTAGAACTGAGCCCCAGACTGTCCTAGAATGCTATTCTTACCCCGAGAACCTCTGGGTCCCCTTTAGCTGTCAAGACCCTTCTCCCAGCCCACCCCCTTGCTACTGCGGTATTCACGTTATAAGACGTTCTTTATTATGACATACATTCACCCAGTACATATTTAATGAGCCATTTCTGTGTTGTAAGTGCTGTTGGATGCCAGGGATGCAGAGATAAGCAGGACCCACTCCCTTCCTCTAAGTATGTAGTGGATTTGTAGACTCCAGTCATTATGCTACAAGGTCTTTATACAAACATCAGCAAACTCCGAAGACTTTTCTCGATAACCTACCCCAAACACCTATAACCCTAACCCTCCTTACCATTCTTAACCAGCTTGATTTTCTTTTATTGCATTTATTGCTATCTGATATGCTATAAATTGATGTGCTACCCGTCTCTTATGAAAATGTGACTCCATAATGGCAGGATATATGTTTTCTTCACTGCTGTATCCCTTGCACATAGAATAGAGCTAGACGTGCAGGAGGCACTCAGGAAAATAAGTTGAATAAATAAGTGGATTTAACGAATGATAGGCTAGAAAGACAACGGCATGCTCCGAGCATGGAGAACCTAGGGCAGAGTGGAGAGAAAGCAGGAAAAGAGGTTTCTGGAGGCCATCACATGGGGCGGAGTCTTGTGTCCTTTAAAATATTTGCCTATCTTCCCCTACACTCACTGTCTTAGGGACAGAGACCATGTCTAATTAATCTTTGTGACCCTAGTATCTGGCCCAGCGCTTATTACTTAGATTCGAATGATTATCGGTTGCCTACTTAGCCTTATTCTAGTTGAATATAAACTTAAAAATAAATTAATTTATTTTATAAAGCAAATCATTTTGTTTTTCTCATTGAGACAAACACTAATCTCCTTTATCTCACTGAGACACTTTCCAGATAGAAAGTTTATTTCCACTGAGAGTTTGAACGGAAAGAGTACCCATATACTTGCTGAGCATCCCTTATGTAAAAATTAGAAATTCAAAATGTTTTCATAAACATTTCCTTTGAGTGGCATGTTCGTGCTCAAAAAAGTTTTAGATTTTGGAGCACTTAGAATTTTGGATTTTGGAGTTTGGGGTGCTCAACCTGTGTGTGGAATCATCATTCTAAATAAAAATAAGAACCAAAACGTTGAAAGGAACGTAGTTTCCAGAAAACTATAATTTAGACAGACTCCTCTCTACCACGTCCTTTTCTGTTCTTGTCTCTTTCTTATGTAAGAATTATTTTAGCCTGTTTAAGCTGTTGTAATAAAGTACTATAGACTGGTTGCTTATCAACAATTTCAATTCATTTCTTATGGTTCTGGAAACTGAAAGTCTAAGATCACAGTGCCTTTATGGTCAGGTTCTGGCAAGGGCTCTCTTCCAGGTGCGGACAGATGACTTCTCACTGTGCCATCAGATGGTGGGAAAAGGGCAAAAAAGCTCAGTGGGGGTGCCTTTTATAAGGGCGCTGGTTCCATTCATGAGTACTCTACCCTCATGACCTTATGCCCTGCCAAAACCCCACCTCCTAATACCATCACACGAGTAATTAGGATTTCAGCATGTACATTTGGAAGGGACATAAACATTTAGTCCATAAGAAGAACTAAATTGTGTTTTAAAAGACTACAGTGAACTCAAATCTTGCCCATGTAATCAGGCAACATGTTTAAAGTGAAATCAGACGTCTGTCTCCACTAGGAATCTGATGATCTTCTAATTATTCTCTAGTGCAGATGTTGGCAAGCTATTAATAAAAGAATTATTAGAAATAGTGACAGTAGTTAGTAAATGCTGATATGAGCAAGTTCAAAACTTCTCTCTCTAAACACGGTCTTCCAAAGGCAAATGTAAGTCAAGTTAATCTAACAGTCTTCCATCACAGCCACATATACATGGATTTGAGTAGGTCTTGATAGCGTGTATACGATAACTATCCCCAGTCACTATCATATTTAGGACTTTTCCTTTTTATGCATGTCTTACTCCCTAAAGGAAAATATAAAATTATTCCAAATGGCTTTGAATGAATAGGTGGTTTTTGTTATTTATCTTCTTTTGAATCTTAATGAACAATCACAGTGATAATCATGCTATCTTGTACTTGTCAGTCTTATAGTTCTAAGCCTGAAGAATCAGTAAGAGATTAGAAACCAAAAAAGTGCTTTCTATATAACAATAAATTATATATGGCAAATGGCTTATACTTATTAAGTGAAAATTAATTCCTTCTATGTTCATGTCAACCTAAACTATTAAATTCCTGCTATGTTCATGTCAACCTAAACTATTAAATGTGTTTATTTATTTATCTATTTATTTAATTTATTTATTTTTTGAGTTGGAGTCTCACTCTGTCGCCCAGACTGGAGGGCAGTGGCCACTCCCGGCCACCGCAGCCTCGACCTGCTGGGCTCCAGCGATCCTTCTGCCTCAGCCTTCAAAGTAGCTGGAACTACAGGTGCGCACTACCACGCCCAGCTAATTTTTTTTATCGTAGAGATGAGGTCTCGTCAAGTTGCCCAGGCAGGTCTCGAACCCGTGGGCTCAGGCAATCCACTCACCTCAGTCTCCCAAAGCGTGGGATTACAGGCTGAGCCACCGAGCCCGGCTAAATGTGTTTATTTATACATTGAATGACCACGATAAAAACCAGGGCATGGAAATATATGAATAGTAGTTATTTCTCAAATTTATAACTGTTTCTGTTCTTTGTGGTTCTTCAGGGCTTCCCTGAAGATAAGTGATACCGGAGACAATATAACAGACAGACATCATTTAAACATAAAATCATATAAATATAAACATATAACTGGAGGCCTCCCTCAACAACTACCTTTTTATTCAACACCTAGTACATTCTAGGAGGTGTTCCTGACATGGTAGCTGCAGCAAGGACAAAATTGACCGGGCTCGTGCTCTCAAGAAGTTTGATTTTCAGGTTAAATGCTGTGTTTTATAACACCAATTTGTTCCCAATCATACATTTTTTAAAAATATTGGCATTTCACTAACTCTATTAGTGAAGCAAATTCAATCATGTATCTGTGATTTTGAAAATAAGGTATTTCAAGGAGACTTTTATTGTATCTATTTTATTTTTAATTAAGTAGGATTTATTGAGAGGATAGAAAAGCTCCCACAGTGGGAGGGGACTGGAGGGTGTTGCCCTTTTTTTGCATTTTTTAATTTTGTTTTGTTTTTGTTTGGTTGGTTGGTTGTTTGGGTTTTTTTTTGTTTTTTTTGAGTTGGAGTCTCACTCTGTCACCCAGGCTGCAGTGCAGTGGCATGCTCACAGCCACCTCAGCCTCCACCTGCTGGGCTCCGGCGATCCATCTGCTTCAGCCTTCCAAGTAGCTGGAACTACAGACGCACACCACCACACCCGGCTAATTTTTGTGATTTATTGTAGAGATGAAGTCTCACTAAGTTGTCCAAGCTGGTCTCGAACCCCTGGGCTCAGGCAATCTCCTCGTTTTGGCTTCCCAAAGTGCTGGGATTACAGGCTGAGCCACAGTGCCTGGCCTTTTTTTTTTTTTTGCATATAAAACACCATATTTCTTTTTCTCATTGTCTCTTTTTTGGATTGAGAAACTTGATGATTCACAAGTGTCCTGCATAACCAAAGGACAATTTTTTTTCCTTGGCCTATAGTTTTTTTTTTTAATCTTAATTTTCAATTCAACACAATTCAGAGTCTTGGCAAATATCAGACAGGTTCTATAAAATAAAAATTCTAAAAAGACATGTTTCCAGACCACTAAGTCTCTCATTTCCCTTAGTTCACGTACATACAGCCTTGGTGTCCTCATGAAGCAGAGAGCTTCAAGAATGGTCCTGTTTTCTTTGGTTTTTTTTTTTTTTTTTGAGTTGGAGTCTCACTCTGTCACCCAGACAGGAGTGCGGTGGCCGCTCCGGCCACCGCAGCCTCCACTTGCTGGGCTCTGACGATCCTTCAGCCTCAGCCTTCCAAGCAGCTGGAACCACAGGCGTGTGCTACCACGCCTGGCTAATTTTTTGATTTGTTGTAGAGATGAGATCTCGCCAACTTGCCCAGGTGGGTCTCGAACCCGCGGGCTCAGGCAATCCACTCACCTCAGCCTCCCAAAGCACAGGATTACAGGCTGAGCCACCAAGCCCAGCTGGTCCTGTTTTCAAATCATATTCCCTTCATTCTCAGGTGAGCCAACCCAATCTCTGACCATGGTATGAGGGCTTAGAAAAGAAAAGAAGCTGTAATCTAAAGGCTCCTTCAAAATAGCTCCCTCACAATATGTCTTCTTTATAAAACTGAACAGTAACATATCTTTTCAACCTCTCTCTTTTGTCTCCCCCCACTTGTGTTGGCAGAGTTCCACTTCAAAGCTCTTAGTACCTCTTACTGTCTTACTGTAATTGCTTGCTTTCAGGTATTGTGAGAGACGGCGAGGGGCTTGTTTGGCTTCTCACTGAGGATACTGGGTTAGATGTCGACCACGCAACAAGGCATGAAGCTTAGGCAGAGTTGCAGCTTGAGAGGCAAGGTAGACTTCACTCTGAGCGTGTGGTCTCGCATATCTGGGGAGCATCCAGCTGGAAGTACCCACTAATCAGATGGTTATACCTTGCTAAAGGTGAGAAGGTTATGCAATCATCAACATAAAGGCCACAGTGAAATCCAACAGGGAGGTTTTGTAGGCGAGAAGTCAAAAGGGCCAAGGAGAAGACCATGGGGAATATGGATTATTCTTTAAGGAAAAGCAGCCATGAGAGAAGACAGAAAAAAAGGAACTAGAGCTAGGAATATTTGGTGTCTGAGAAACCAGTTTTTGAAAAGAGTTTTAAGGAAAAGCAAGGCCAAGCACCATAGCTCACACCTGTAATCCCAACACTTCGAAAGCCTGAGGTGTGAGGATCACTGAGCCCAAGAGTTCAAGAGCAACCTAGGCAATTTAGTGAGACCTGGTCTCTATTTTTAAAAATAATAAAAATACTGGAGGAAAAGCAGTTAGTCTGTAAAACATTCCAAAAATATTGGGCAAGATGAGAGTTTTAAAAAGTGGTGCTTGGGCTTGAGTGTTAGGATGTCCCTAGTGATGTTTTCTAGAATTGACTCAATGAAAGGAGGGGAAAGCCTGGCCACAGAGGCTTGAGCAGGGGTGAGATGGGGAAGGAAAGGCTGATTAGACAATGCTTTCTTGGAGCTTAGCTATGAAAGAAAGGAGAGATATGGGCAGGCACAGAATTAAGGAAGGGATTTTTTTTTTTTTGGTGGAACAAGAAATATGCTGTGCTTATAGACTGTGAAGAGCGAGCCAGGAGAGAGGAGATGCTGTAAATAAATAAGAATGAGTAACTGCTGGAGCAAGAGCACGTAGTAAGTGAGAGGGATGGGATTTAGAGCTTTAGAGAAGAAATAGTCCTTGAAAATGAGGGAAGGGAAGGATAGCTGCGAACACAGACGTGAAGCTTGTGTTTCTAATTCATCTACTTGCTCTCTGGATTACTTTGTAATTCCATTCAAGTGACAACCAGCTGTTGGCAGGCAACTATGCTTCAAGACATCAGCCACCTTTCTCTGAAAAAGTCAATTGCCCACTTTGAGTTATACAAACCCAATTTGAAACAATCTCTAAAATGATATCTTTCTTTAGGGTTAAAAATAAAAGGTATAATGACCAAAATTATTTAATTTATATCCCCTTTGCTGTAGTAAGGATATTATTAACTGCTCTGATGGTGATAATTTTAATTTAATTAGTTACTTATTTAGTTAATTAGTTAGTCTGATAGTTATAATAAGGAATAGTTGAATTTTTTTGGAAAGCTGTTTTTGGGAGAAGTAGATTAGCATCAATTATGCTGAAGCTAAAACTATTTTATGGGGTAGGTCTTTACAAAGATAGTAGACTTTGGCTCTCTAGAGATAAACTTATAATGGGCAGCTAGTTAATCCTGGAAGGCCAGTCTTAAAACCTAGAAACAAAAGTTTTATTGATTTTTTTTAAAGGAAAGGATATAAGTATATTTAGCTTACTTTAAAAATATTTAGGTTAATATCATGTTTTCTTATTATAGTGCAGAGACTATGCTTTGTTGGGTGAACCAATCAATAGAATGACATTATATAAACTCTTTTTGAAAGAACAATCATGTGTGCTCAATCTGCAGTGTCCCAGTTACACCTGCCCTGCTGTTCTGTGGGCAAGTACCAGCTCGTCCTATAAATGCTTATAACCAAATGCCAGCTCTTCCTTCCTTATGACTAGTATCAAAACTGTTCACTCTCACTGAAATCAATCATGTGGTATGAAATGTTTTCACTATTATCATTAGAAGACTTAACTATGAAGTGATTGAAATTCAGAATCCGGCCAGGATTGGTGGCTCAGCCTGTAATCCCGGCACTTTGGGAGGCCAAGATGAGTGGATTGCCTGAGCCCACAGGTTCGAGACCAGCCCGGGCAACTTGGTGAGACCTTGTCTCTACAATAAATCAAAAATTAACCAGGTGTGGTAGCATGCTGAGGTGAAGGATTGTCTGAACCCAGCAGTTCCACACTGGGATGGCCGTGAGTATGCCACTACACTCCAGCCTGGGCGACAGAGTAAGATTCCAACTAAAAAAAAAAAAAAAAAGAAGAATTCAGAATCCACTCAAAGATTCAAAAGTTACATTATTACTAGAATTTTAGGTTATTACTCTGAATTTAAATGCACCTAGAAGAAAACAAAATGTTTTATGCTAGCATACCCCTCCAAGACTCCCCTTTGACTATGGCTTAATTCAATGTTCTGTTTCTCTTCCAGAGACAGTAGGAACAAATTCCAGTCAAATGGTTTGGGGTTTATTTTTGTTTGTTTTGGTTTTGGTCATTGATAAAACTATGTCTAAGGACATTGTCTCCCTATGTTGATCCTTTTAAAAAATACACCTGTTCAAGTTTTTAAAAATATTTTTTTCCAAGAAAAAAATCAGCAGAAGCATTTGTATGCTATCTGGAGTTAAAAATCAAATCCGTCTTACCTAATAAGCCTGAGTGGATTTGTGTGGAGGTTTTGTCTAACTGAGGAATTTGTCATGGGTAAAAAGGGGATGGGGCTACAAAATGACTTAGCAAGTAGATGGACAACCATGCCATTACCTGAGGGAGCTGGTCACCTATTAAACCCGGGAACTTTGGAGCTTAGTAACCTATTCCTTTAAATAACACTCTAAAAAACTTAGGCCTGGGCATGAAATTATGGCCAACTCTTGCCTGCCTCTCAAAACGCTGGAAGTATACCAGAAATAGATAAGAAAAAGGGCTGCCTCTGGTCCTTTTGCTTCAGAGGTTACTAAGACCTTTGGATAGTTACAGCTCTTTGCAGCTTGATGTGTCTATACTCTAGAGCCCCATATATTTGACTGTAAAAGTAGCATTTCAAGTTCACATAAATCTGTCAACCTTTTTCAACCACTGGCAGAGCTCATATTTAATGTAACAGCCTATCCAGGTTACTGCAGCAGTGAACATCAAAGTGGGCAAATAAAAGCCCAGATGAAGAACAATCTGAAACCCTCTCTCTGTTCTGGTGGCTCCCAAGTGTGCCAGGCCCACCTAACATGGATCTGCACGCTGCTTCCCTGGTGATGCTGGTGGGCAGGGGAGAAGCAACCAGCCTCAAGAACTAGAGTCACCCGCTATTGCTATGCAAAAACAAGCAGTTAAAAATGTTGGTTTGAAACCAGAATCATGAAGTAGTTGGATTTTCTGGTGCATAGTGAGCTTTTTGTTTCAGCATGGGAACTACCGGTGATTCTCACAACTCTCTAGATATGGAATACCCAGCCCCTGGGCTGTGGACTAGTCTTAGTCCATGGTACACAGCAGGAGGTGAGCAGTGGGTGAGCAGAGCTCCTAGCTCTGTCAGATCAGTGGTGGCATTAGATTCTCATAGGAGTGGAACCTTACCGTGAACTGTGCGTGCGAGATATCTAGGTTGTGCCCTTCTTATGAGAATCTAATACCTGCTGATCCACCTTCCATTTCCTCCACCCCTCCTCCTGTTCATGGAAAAACTGTCTTCCACAAAACCAGTCCCCAATGCCAAGAAGGTTGGGAACCTCTGCTATAGGTGATCCCACTCTTCAGGGGAGGCAGCAGTTAGATCAGCAGGGTGAAACTGATTCTTTTAGCAGATTGCTACCTTCCAGACCTTTCTACCTCTCTATATAAATAAACCAAGCCTGGCGAGTCTCAAGGTCACCTCTGTCACACAAGACAGGATTCGAACTCCTGCTGGAGAACTTTCTGGCAACATGATTTGTGTTCTGGTAAAGGTACACAAACCAGTGTGATGGTGGCAAAGCACAGAAAAGACTATCAAGAACTGGTAGTTGACACTAGTTCAAGTGGTTACTTCAAGCACAGGGATTTTCTATTTCTTAGTGAAATAGATATGAATTTTGTCTTATCTAAAAATCACAAAACTGTGCATTTGGTTTCATACTTCGCCTGCTTTGTTGATGAAGTAAAATAACAAAGTAGGAATTTTCTATCCTAATTCCAAAAATGTTACAAACTAAGAACATTAAATTAGATGTGGCTTAGCATGCAACCAGAAAGATAGTTATATGAACAAAATTCCAAATGGAAAGTTACATGTGAAATTGTATGAATTTTCTCTTAATTTAGATAACTAACATTGGCCTGAGTAATTAGAACTTGTCTATTAAATCAGGCTGATTGGGAGGTCCTCTTGGCCTTGGATGTCTGATGCCAACAGTCAGAATAGAGAAGTACAAGTCAATAAATATAGTGTGTGTGAGAGTGAAATGTTCACCCAACAGATACCGCTGCACATTCTGATGCATTCTGTCACCAAAGATGAGGTTGAAATGGACCCCAAAGCAACAGCAGAAAAAGAAAACTCACTTGACAGTAGTGACAGAAAAAAAGTAAATAACATTTTGGATATAGGGTATCAGTGTATAAATAAATAAACACCTAAAAATATACTCATGTGTACCTCTGTTATGGGTTGAATTGTGACCCTCCAAAACGCAAATGTACAAGTCCTAATACCAATACCTTGGAGTGTGACTGTATTTGGAGATATGGCCTTTAAAGGGTAACTGCAGGAAAATTAGTCACATAGGCGGGTCCTAATACAATATGACTACTGTCTTCATAAGAAGAAAAGATTGGGACACAGAAAGACATGCACAGAGGGAAAACCATGTGAAGACACAAGGATAAGACACCCATCGGCCAGCCAATGAGAGAGACTTCAGAAAGAAAACAACCCTGTTAACACCTTAATCTTGAACTTCTAGCTTCCAGAACTGTGAGGAAATACATTTCTGTTGTTTAAGTTGCCTGGTCTGTGGTGCTTTGTTATAGCAGCTCTAACAAACTAATATACTTCTTGACTAACTTCCTTCCAGATGCTCAGTGGTTCTTTCTCTAAATCCAATCAAGGCCTATCTAGTCTTAATGACCAATCACAAGCAATGGCTTCGGTGATGCCAAGAGCAGAGAGGTGGCACCAGGAGCAGGCGGAAGAAATGTCTTTACTTTCTGTCTCCCAAAACCCATAGTTATTTCCTTTCTAGAATCACAGAAAACAGTGACCAACTTGTATCAGAAGTATCTTCTCTCCATTAGACTTTTCTAAAATATTCTACTATCACAGGAGTCAATTAGACTCCTGTTAGCAGTTCACACTTTTAACAGGGGAGAGACAGTTATAACACATCTCTCTCAAGAAACAAGAAAGTGTTTCTACCATTGGAAATGAGTTCTGAAGTCTATGTAACATCTTAGGCATCATAATTATTTCTGTTTTTGTAACAGAAAAGAGTCCTCTTGAAAGAATTACAAAGCATTTAAAAATATAAACAAGTCAAATGAAAAAACTAAGTTTTTGTTTTGTTTTGGTTTGGTTTTTTCCCACCTGAAGTCTATCAAGAAATGGGATTTCATTATTGAATATCATTTTTCTCTCTTAGAGAAGTTGTAAATTTCATATGTAGCATACCAAAACCAATAATCTTAATAGCAAAATATGCCTATATAAATTCTGTGAGACTAGACTGAGAGATTTAATGGCATTATTAAAGAAATAATGTGCATAACAAATGAAAAGCGAATCAACTAGATTAACAGAGAATGTAAATTTGCCTTTTGGCCGGGCTCGGTGGCTCAGCCTGTAATCCCGCGCCTTTGGGAGGCTGAGGTGAGTGGATTGCCTGAGCCCGAGGGTTCGAGACCCGCCTGGGCAGCGAGACCTCATCTCTACAATAAATCAAAAAATCAGCCGGGCGTGGTAGTGCATGCCTGTAATTCCGGCTACTCGGAAGGCGGAGATGGAAGGATCGCCGGAGCCCAGCAGGCGAGGCTGCGGTGGCCGGAAGCGGCCACTGCACTCCAGTCTGGGCGACAGAGTGAGACTCCAACTCAAAAAAAAAAAAAAAAAAAAAAAAATTTGCCTTTTGTTCTCAGTTGTAAACAACAAAAAAGAAGCTCAGCTTCAAGCATCCATCTTTTCTGAAAATTTACTGTGAAAAGCAGTATCAGTTGAATAACCCAACTGCCATTCAATCCCTCTTCCCTTTGGCCTGTTTGCACTGGAATCTTTCTATTTCTCCTTTCAACCGTCTCTTACAATGCAGATCAGCCATGTGCAGCACAATGAGATGAAAGTAAACTTCTTTGGTATGAGGGATGGGGGGCTTTTAGAAATCTGTTTCAATATTTGACAAAAGATATTAATGGACATGTATTATCCCTTTCCTTTCTCTCTCTTCAATATGCATGTGATTCTTGGAGCTGTGTAAACTTCTTGTGATTAAGAAGCAGTATGCACATATATGAATGACTAACCCATTAAGAATAGTATAACAGGCTGGGTGCAATAGCCCACACCTGTAATCCCAGCACTTGAGAGACTGAGGTGGAAGGATCAGTTGAGTCCAGGAGTTCAAGACCAGTCTGGTCAAAATAGTGAGAACTTTTCTCTACAAAAAGGAAAAAGAAAACTTTTCCAGAAATAGTGATGTGTGCCTGTAGTCCCAGCAGCTCAGAAGATTGAGGTGGTAGGATCACCTGAGTCCAGGAGATCGAGGCAGTGGTGAGTTGTCATCATGCCACTGCAGTCCAACCTGGGCAACAGAGTACACTTGAGAGAGAGAGAGCAAGAGAGAGACCAAGAAAGGGAAAGAGAAAGACAGAGAAAGAGAGAGAGCAAAATAGAGAGAAAGAGACAGAGACAGAAAGAAAGAGAGTATAGGATGGGAAAAAAAGAACATTAGTTTTGATGACATTGAGGCATGATAGCATTGTTGAGAAACTACAATTAGTAATAATTTGCTTCCAGACTTCCTTTTATACTGTATGAGAAAAATAAACTCCTATCAATTAAAAGCATTATGAGTTGGATATTCTACAACTTTCAACTGAATTCATTCTCAACTAATCACTGTCCCCAATTACTAGTTCTCCCTCTTGCTCTAAGATGACTGTACATCTCCACCTATTGTGATATAACTCGAGGTGCCTCATCACTGTGGAAGCAAAAGTGTCCCCAGTCCTATGTCCTATTACCGGGGGAGTGAGTCACAGGGGCAGAGGTTGCAGGTCATCACAGCAACCTGGCCAGAATTCTCATGTACTACTTTGCAGCTACATGTTGATATGTCTGTAAAATAAATGTAATAGTAGGGTAGCCTAGCATTTCTCAAAGGATGCTCCCAGTAACCTTATTTCTGCAGAAAGTAAGTGTTCCGTGAGAAGATAATCCATGATCACCTACGTTTGGGAGATAGTGGGCTAAACAAATTGAAGCAGGTTGATCACCTTAAGGTTTCTCAGAGCTTTTAATGTGTTAATACATACTGCAAATCTTGAAGATGGGAATTTTGTTTGCAGACCTCCTATACTTTCTTTTGTCTCAGGGCCATTTTTATTTTCAAAGCTTCTCCTAGGATCAGGGTTTCATATATGATAATTTGGGACACAACAGGACAGTGGATGTGAAAGCTGAGCTTGTATATATTGGCCTAGAAGTGACCATGCAGCAATGCTTGTGAGCTGCCCCTGTTGGGAAGAGACCCACACTGAACTCGGGCAGAGCCATGGCCCTGCCCGTGAAGGCACTGGTTTCCAGCTCCTGCTCTAAGCAACAAGTGACTCTTTCCCCTCCGAGTGGCGTTGAAAGGCCTCTATATCTCACAGAAAATGCCAGCCATGCAGAGAGAATCCAGTGTGTCAAATACCAGGGAGTTCAGATTGGAGTGAGAATAGCAGGACAGCCAGCATTCTGCAGAGCCTTTTGGAGGGGAACAGGCCTTCCATAGAAATTTAAGTATAAAAACAGTTCTAAAACTGTACCTCAAGCAAGTATGTAATCAAAGACCAAGCGTATCTGCAATGAACAAGACCCTGAGCAAAAATGGCACTCCTACAAGATGAAGCTTGTGATAAGAAACACTGGGCATGGAAAAGGAGCATAGAAACTGGAAGAAGGCAGAGGAGGGGCACAGATAGAGCAAGGAGAAAGAGAATTCCTCCGGGTATATTCCCAATAGGGGAATGGCCGAATCATATGGAAGGTCAATTTCTAGTTCCTTCAGATACCTCCACACTGTCTTCAAAGAAGTTGCACTAGTCTGCATTCCCACCAGCAGTGTCAAAATGTTCCTCTTTCTCCACATCCTTGCCAGCATCTGTTGTTGTTTCTTTTATTCATGATGGCCATTCTTACTGGGGTTAGGTGGTGTCTCAATGTGGTTTTGATTTGCCTTTCTCTGATGATGAGTGAGGCTGAGCCCTTTTTCATGTGTCTGTTGGCTGCCTGTATATCTTCTTTTGAGAAGTGTCTATTCATGGCTTTTGCCCACTTTTTAAAGCTGTATTCACAATAGCAAAAACATGGAACAAACCATGTTGCCCATTGAAGCTGGACTGGATAAAAAAATGTGGTACATATACACAATAGAATATTATGCAGCCATAAAGAAGGACAAACATATGGACTTCGCAGCAACTTGGATGGCTTTAGAATCGATCATCAGTGTTTCATTTCTTTCAGTGATCTATCACAGAAAAAAAGAACAGAGTTCCATATGTTCTTACTCATAAGCAGACCTTGAACAATTATAATACTATAAGAAAGGGATTGGCACTAGTGGACAAGTATCAGGGGATGGGGGTGGGATTGGCAGTTGAGGGAAACTGCTAGGGGAGGGAGGGGCACACCTCATCTACAAGGGTACCTGCATATTCAACGTTTGTATACCTAACCCTGAATTGTACCCCACATCTTTATAATAAAAAACAGATTAATACCCCCAAAAAAAGTGAAATAAAAGAAAGCCAAGAACTAAAAAAAAAAAAGAAAAAGAAAAAGAAAGAGAGGAGGAGACTCCAAGCAAATTTTAAGACCAGCTGGACAAGTCTAGAGAACTTCAGGAAAGGACTAGCAATTGGTATATGGCTCCTTTGTAGTAAATATGTAGGCTTCTCTCATATAGTGGATTAACTCTGGAGAGTGACGAGGAGGGAGACTTCTAGTTTCCCTCTTGTATCCCAAGGGAAAGGGTGGGATTAGACAGATCCCAGCCTACGCCAAACTGGATGGAGTGTTTACCTGAAGAGGTCAATGATTGCCATGGTAGAACCTAAGGTTTAAAGGCCAAAGCAAGGATGGACATGAGACAGAGTATGCTCAGGTCATTAGCAAGAGATAATGGGATCAGGGATGCAGAGAGGGCCACGAGAACCATTCAGTACAAAGACTGTCAGGGCAGCACCTGCTGGAGTGCCATATTTGGAATGCATCCTGGGGGCAGGCGGGCAGTTTATGAAACTACCCCATTTGGACTGCTCACCCTCTTTTACCTGTAATTTTACCGCAAAGCCCAGGTGATATGCATTCCTAGGCTGAACTCCATTTTGGTCTTTTCCCAAGAGGATGCAGAGATCTGGTGGAAGGCAGAACAGTTTCCTCCTCAGGTCCTGCAAGCCCTGGACCCCGCCCTGCTACCCACACACACACCCTCTCCTCCCCAGATTTTCATTCTGATGTATGTTTTTTTTGGTTTTTTTTTTGAGTTGGAGTCTCACTTTGTCGCCCAGACTGGAGTGCAGTGGCCGCTCCCGGCCACCACAGCCTCGACCTGCTGGGCTCCGGTGATCCTTCCGCCTCAGCCTTCCGAGTAGCTGGAATTACAGGCATGCACTACCACGCCCGGCTGATTTTTTGATTTATTGTAGAGATGAGGTCTCGCTGCCCAGGCGGGTCTCGAACCCGCGGGCTCAGGCAATCCACTCACCTCAGCCTCCCAAAGGCGTGGGATTACAGGCTGATGTATGTTTTAATAGTACAAGAACTTGAAACGTCTTCTCACCTTTCCTAGCCATGGGTGAGAGCCTTTAATCCAGCTGTGGCCTAAGTTTCTTCTCCCAACAGTTTCCTAATTTCTGCCCCTTCCCCATGCCACCCCTTTCCCCAGGTAGGTGGATACCTTGTTAAACCAGAAAGTGAAGAGTCAAAATCCTTGTCTGCATAAAAATACAGACAATATGGAAGAGGAAAAGTCCTGCTTTCTACCCTTCTAGTTTCTCTGGATGATCTACAAATTAGATCGACATAGTCAGATTACCTGGAGAAATTTTTAATATGTACATACAGGCAGGAGTCCAACAAAAATAAGAGATTCAAAGGAGTCAGATGAATGAGACTTACTTACATATGATCCTGAGCTACAGAAAGAAACAGGAGTTTGGGGTTTCTGCGGGATGGAGGAAACAAAGTATAGAAAGGAGAAGAGAAGAAATGTGTAGTGAATAAAAGTTGCCTGTTAAGCACATGAGTCTCTCAGTTGATAAAAGTTGTCTTGGAATAGCTCTCTTCCTGGTACAATACCTTTACTAATGACAATTTCTTGTATAAATGTAAATTTCCTGTACAAAAGAGGAGGATTCATACTTTATTTTAGGCAGCTGATGAGAGGTTAAGAACTTTACCCGCATTGGCTGGTTTTCAGTTTCCTTCAGCTCAAAATAATCAATGTGCCATATTTTGGAATGACATGTTCTGAGCCTCTGCAGAAGTTATGTTTTATGAAAGGAGCAGCAGAGCTAGAGAAGCAGCACTTTGTTTTAGCTGCCCCATTCTGAAGACTCAAAAAGACCTCTCCGGTGACTGAGATAGACATAGCTGCCACTTAGGGGAGGCAGAGGCCAACAGGGACAGAAACCACCAGGAGAAGATGGTGAGGAAAGAGAGGGTGGCCTGGGATTTGGGACTTCAGGATGTCCATGTAAAATGACTCCATGGGGTGAAAGGATCATGCCATCATCTAGGATGTGGCCTGTGCTTACGACCACCTAGTGGCAAAATTATTTTCTTTCTGACAAGGCACTGTTCTTCCACACCCTCCCAGAGGCTGCAGGCCTGAGGCTCACTGGTAGAGTGATATCAGCTCCACCTAGTGCTTTGGGCTGAAGCAGGGCTGGGGGTGTAGGGGCTGCTTTGAAAACAATTTTTAAAACCAACTGAGATACGGTTTGCTCTTTGTTGTCACCATGCACCAGCAATTCTAAACAATGTCAGTGATAAAATACTCTTCTACAAAACATCTTTATTTAGGTTTAAATTATAGATCACTGCTATGCTTCCTGTTGGGAGCCAGCCATGGAGGCCTGCCTGCTGACAAAGTCCAGGGGGCTGAAGACCCTGGGTCACAAAGCAAACCCGGGCAGCTGAGACCCTTGCTTCTTCTACTTTTGTTACTAGTGCAGTCGAAAAGTTCTGTACAGTCTGAGGATGGAAAGCAAAATTCCGCTCACGCCTCCACTACCCCTCACAAAAGGGCAAGAGGGGAATTCATGAAAAAATTGCCTTCCCTTCATTTGAATTCCTCCCTAGGTTTCCATGTCCCCAGTATTAAACCATACAAGCACTTGATTAAACACTATAGTTGGGAAAATTGTAAAAAATAAGAAAGTGCTCGATCTAATGTTTGTCAGGGAACTCACTGACCTTGCCAGGAAATTATCAATAGAGATTTTAAATATCATGTGCAGGTAGATAATTACTTGTAAGATTTTATTTCTTCTGATTGGCAACTAATTGGAGAAATTTGAGAAGCTACAGTTTGTATTTTTAAGAAGAGTGCCAATGCAAAAATTATATTTACTTAATTTCTTAATTCCTACATGTGGTGTATTATGCTTAAAAAATTAACAATCCCATAAATATTAGAGCACCCTTGCCTTTACTTCCCTTTGTTAAGGAGGCTTGTAATTCTGGTGACTTGAGCCCGAGAGGCCTTTTGTTTTACAAACATTAAAGCTCATTCTCCCTGGCAGGAAATAATTAACGCAGATTGCAAACACCAGGTGTGAACTTAGGGAAAACTAGTCAGGCCAACCTGCAGCTAAGAAACCTTGAAAATGTTGCTTTACCCTGGCTACTTTGCAGATTGCTGTGTGAAGGTCACAGGTGTGACTTGTTAATCTATGTGATAATTATAGTGCTTAGAACTTGGTAGTGATTTGTAATGTAATAGTTACAGGAATAAGTAAGTTCTGTATGGACATTAAGAAATGGTAATCATTAAAAAATGTTAGAAGTTTATAAAATTTATAGTTTAAGATAATGTTTTAAGATCAAAACAGGATGAACAAAGATACATTGCCTGCCCAGTCCATTAAATTGTAACTGATTGCCTTGAAAACAAAAAACATGTGGAGGATAAAAGGAGTTGGAAAAGACAATAAATCGGCATTTGTCCTGCTTGCAGCAGAGTCGGCGTCCAAGTTCTTTCTTCTGTGCCAATGCTGTCCCTCTTTCAGGAAACCCTAACCCGCTGGAACTGGACTCTGGCAGCTTCCTATTCAAATTTTTTTAAATTGTGGTAAAATGCACATAGTAAATATCTGCCATGTTAACCATTTCTCAGTGTGCCCGTCAGGAGCATTAAGTGCATTCACATTATTGTGCAACCATTACCACCCTCCATCTCCAAAACTCTTTTCATGTTGACAACTAAAATTCTGTATTCATTCAATGATAATTCTATATTCCTTCCTCCCCAGAGCCCCTGACAACCACCATTCTGCTTTCTGTCTCTCTGAATTGGACTTCTGTGGCTACCTTATAAGTGAAATCATGCAATGTTTGTCTTTTTGTGACTGCTCTATTTCACTTATCATAATGTACTCGAAGTTCTCCCATGTTGCAGCATGTGCCAGAACTTTCTTCCTTTCCAAGACTGAATAGTAATCTATTATATATGTATATATCACAATCTGCTGCTGCATTCATCTGTCATGAACTCTTAGGTCGCCTCCACTCTTTTTTGACTGTTGTGAATAATGTTGCTAAGAACATGAGTGTACAATTACCTCCTCAAGACCCAATTTTCATTCAATTGGGTATATACCTGAAAGTAGAATTGTTGGATTATACGGTAATTTTATTTTCTTTTATCTTTTAAGGAAATAACATACTTTTTTCTCAATAGTAACTGCATAATTTCATATCTCGTCAACAGTTCACAAGGGTTCTAATTTCTCCACATTTTTGCCCATGCTTGTTATTTTCTGTTTTGACAGTAACCATTCTAATGAATGTGGAGTGGTATCTCATTTGGGTTTTCATTTGCATTTCCCTAATAATTACTGATGCTGGGCATCTTTTCATGGGTTTATTGGCCATTTGTATACCTTCTTTGGAGAAATATTTATGCAAGTCCTTTACCCAGTTTTAGTTAGTTTACTTGTCTTTTTGTTGTTGACTTATAGAGTTTTAATAATATCTATGTATGTTCAAGTTAGCATGTTTTTATTACATATACTTTAATAAGCATTACACCCCACAAGGACGTTATTTAGAGAATTCCCATTTATATGGTCAGGTCCCCAATACAGGGGAACTCAACTGTACAAGTTCATTTGGAGAGTATGTTTACATCAGGAAGTTTTGTTATAACTTCAGGTACAGTTTATTTCTCCAACTCTTGGAGGACCACGTATTTCTGCATCTAAATAAACAATGATAGCACAGTAATTGTGAAAACAAAGAAACAGAACTTGAGCCTTTTCAATTCTGCCTTTCCATGTGGCCACTTCGAGTTTTTATGTTTGTCTAAAATTTAAAACGGCGCAACACTGTGCTAGTGCAAAATTTTTATTTTCTAAAAATTACAAATTTTAGTTTATGGATAGAATCTTTAACTGAATTTGAATAATACTTTTAAATTTAAAATGTATTAGTTTTTCATTGTTGATGAAACAAAAAATAAATAAAATGTAATGTTTTTAAGGTTAGCAAAATTAGATCTTTTGCAGACATTTTGGTGCTGTTATAGTCTCCTTAATATAATTGTTTATCTGGCATTATTAGGAGTTTCAATAAAATAAAATGTTTACTGTCTATAATATTAATATATTTTCTGGCCATTATTATTATTATTATATTTTAATATTGTTATTAAAAGTAATTGTATTATATAGAGAAGTGTTAACAGTGGCTACTCTTGTGTCACCAAAGGAAGTATGCAACTTCCTTCCACATCCTTTACCTCATCCTTACAAGCTTTCCTATAGTGCATTTCCCTCATGTGTAAGAGTGTCTCGCCTGAACCATGGGTAACACGGCACAAAGTATGTTCAACTCTGAGCTACTTCAACTGGAAAGATCAGCAGAACCTGGCCTGAGCAGTGTCTCTCAGACCATCCAGACATGAAGAGAAGGATGCCAGGACAGCCACCCCCTATTTGGGAAATGGCACAAATCAGCCAGAACATTCCTGGTGGGGGCTGGTGGCAGTTTTTGAATGTCAAGCAGACACTCAGCTGAGGTTGTCAGAGTCAACTTTCCTCATCCTTTCAAGCTGGCTTTGAGGAGTGAAAATTCTGTGTTTCCTTAGCTCCAGAGCTGCCTTAGGCCCCTGTCCAAACTGGCTGCTGCCCTTCTGTTCCATAGAAAGCTTTAGTGCCAAGGGTCTTGATATACTTTCTCTTCCAAAATAAAATGTGCTTTCTGCATTTAGCTTCTTTCAAAACCTCTCTAACCTGGAGGAGATTATAAAATTATTTGTAGAAAAAAATAGATATTCTTTGACATATAAGATTCTCTGGAACCCAATCCATTTGTTAAATTTTATAGTGAAGTACAACATACAACAGAAATGTATACAAATGTTAAGTGAACAGCCAGATGAATTTTCACAGACTGAACTTTCCCTCAGAATCATCACCAGATCAGGAAAGAGAACTCTATCAGAATTCTGGTAGACCTTGGTCCCCTTCTGACCCTTACTCTCCCGCAAAGAGATCCGTGGTCCTCACTTCTTTCATCATAGATTAACTTTGCCTGAATTGAACTCTGAAATTTTATCACATGTGCTTTTACATGTCTGGTTCTTTAAGCACAGCATTATTTATGTGAGAATCATTGTGTTGTGTGTGTTCATTTATTCTCATTGCTATATAGTACTCCATTGGAAGACTATAATACAATTTATTTATCCAACATGTTATTCATGGGCCTTTAAGATGTTTTCAATCTGAGGTTATTACAAATGGTGCTCTTATAGACATTCTTATACATGTTTTGGGGGTCACAAATATACATATTTATCTGAACAGCAGGTATCTCTCTAGAAGTGAAATTGCTAGATCATAGGATATGATGTATTCATAGATATTGCCAAAGAATTTTCTAAAGTGGTAGTACAAATTTATATTCCTACTAACAGTGTAGCCACGTAGTATCTGTCCAGTAGTAGTGCATTATAGTTTGCACTTCTGTGATGACTAATAGAATTTAGGACTTTTTCTTATGCTTAATAACACTTTAGAAGTCCTCTTTTGCTAAATACCTGTTTGAGTCTGTTGCCCACTTTCCTGTTGTGTTCTCTTCCTTTTTCTTATGTATCTTTATAGTAAGAAACAAAGGATATGAATAAATCCTTTGTTTGAAAAATCTTGAAAATAGCTTCTCGCTCCCCATGACTTGTCTTTCCACACTCTTAGCAATGTGTTCTAATAAACTGAAGTTTTAATTTCAGTGTAGACCAATTTAACAACTTTATGGTTAACCCTTTTTTGCTCTATTTAAATCTTTGCCTTCTCTAAGAATCCAACTTACTTTTCATGCCCTGTCAAAAATTAGAGAAACTGGCTAAGCATTGATCTCATTTGATAGCTTCTGCTCCCTATGGTGGCCCCTCTAAATTCATCTTTTCGGCTTCTTCAAAATATATAAATGTCATGAACAATGGGTTCAATTTCAAAAGTTTTACTAATTTGCTGTGTAAAGTATATGATAACCTCTCAGCACAATACTCAAACTTCTCTCTCGAGCACTTTACGTTTACGATGCCTCAAATCAGTGGCTGCATTGCCACTAGACAAAGACAGAACTACCACTCTGGACCTGCTGCTCTGGTGGGTCTACCAACTGGTGCCTTTCTTCTAGGAAAGAAATACTGTTCCTGCACTGACAGAAACTGCCAGCAGGAAAATCCTTAACCTGATTTTTTAACATTCTTCCTCAGTAATGAGTTTTGAGATTTTGAAATATAAGCCACCAAACCAATCAAAATTTTGGGGTTTTGGTGCCAAAAAAATTACGTGGGATTTCTATAAAAATGTGTGGTAACCTGCAGTTCTAGTGCTTGCTCACTGTTGGTCACTGGGGAAACTACAATACTTAGACATTCTGAACTCCAGTTTCCAAATCAGTAAAAGGGAGATGGTCATGACTGTTTCAGAGAGCCTGAAAGAGGCTTAAAAGAGATACATTATGTGAAAATATTTGCATAATCTAAAACACACATACACACAATAAGAGTCACGCATGTAATTAAGGCAATGATCAGGAATTTTAAACAATCAAGTCATATTATTGATAATAGCAATTAACATTTATTGAACTTACTAAATGTGCTTCAAAGCACTGCTAGAATCATTTTACATGTCTTAAGCCATTTTATTTCCTCAACAACCTTTAGTAGTTCTGTTATTACACTCATTTCCAGATGAGGAAACAGAGGCACAGAAAGATTCAGTGACTCATCAAAGGTCACGTAGCTAGTGAGGACAATAGAACAGTAGCCCAGAGAGATGGCTGCAGAGTTTACATACCTAAGGAGATTAGGCAATGCCCCTTGGACTTTACTTATAGAGAATCTTCAGTACCATATGATGAGAATGATAAGAAAAATAAAGAGATTCTGTCTTGACCACTTACCATGAGGGATCAGTTTCTATCATAACTTCAAAAAGCCTTTGTTTTAGAAGCAGGAAGGGAAGGAATGTGTGTTGAATGATTACTTAAATCTGTTGTTAGGTGTTTGTTTTTTCAGTCATGTGAAGCAGATATTTTTATTATCCCATTTTACATAAAAGAAACGAAGACTTTTAGAGATTAAACGACCTGCTTACATTCAGAGTTAAGGATAGCATCAAAACTCAGACTCAGATATAAGCAGCACTTTTCCCTAACCCAGTCAGGACATTTAGGAACTCGCAGTCAGGAGTGATATAGGACTTTTCTGAGCCTGAGGATTCAGAAAAAGAGAGCTTAAGCTGCTGATTCCACCACAATCACATGGTTTTCAACATTAACACTCATATTTTTAACACTCTCCAACTAGAAAATGGTTTCTCTTAAATACAGAATTGAAACAATTGTAAAGGGCAAGAAAATGCATCAGATCATTCCTATGAAACAAAAAAAAAAAAATTGGTAAACTGTGAAAGGATCAGGACAATAAAGAAGCTTTATATAATAATGAAATAATGAATGATCATTCATTCATGATTTCTACCTCATCCATGGGAACCAGCAACTGTATATGATTGTTCAATCCATTTTTGTTCTGGGCCTCTTCAGAGGGATCTCAAACTAAATATTAAATACTAAACAAGTTAACATTCTTGATGGACAGTCCCTTTGTAGTAGTCTATCAGAGAGCATATTTAGTAACAAGGGAAAGTTACGGGCATTTAACCAATAATAGACAATAAATGCATTAAAAACCACAATAAAGAAAAATCACCAATTTATAAACATTTTCCCAGGATTATTGAGTGTATTAGAAGCCTTAGCAATAATGGCAATAAATTATTGTTTGGTTTTATTAAAAATATGGAGAAGCAAATTTATTTTCCAGATTTTATACATACCCACACTTAAGACAAGTCAAAAGTATATGCCTGAAAACACTCACAAATACATTTGTATATCTACAGGTAAGACTGGTCTGGCATTTTCTACCCTTTAGCAAGGAATGAATGGTTACATGTGGCATTTTTAACATTTATATTGAAGATCTTATATATTTGAGAATGGAGAACAATGTTAAGCTTGCAGTCATTTATATCTTTGCAAATAAAACGTATATTATTAATTAACAAAAAATATTTTATTACATTATTTATTACATTTATTACAAGATCAAGCCTGATCTTGTCAGTTAGACAAGTCTTGTAAAGACCAAGCTAAAAAGAAAAATCAGCTGCTTTTCAGGGTTATAACAGAATTCATATCCTCATTCTGCAGAGAAAGTTTTTTTTTTAACTTTTAAGTTTTTCATTTTAAAGATGTGGGGTACAATTCAGGGCTAGGTATACAAATGTTCATTATGCAGGTACCCTTGTTGATGAGGTGTGCCCCCCCTCCCCCAGGCAGATTCCCACTACTGCCAATCCAATTTCCGTGTCCTCCACCCACCCCTCCCCACCAGTTTCCTGCTACTACTAAGTCTTTTCTTACAGTATTACAATTATTGTTCAAGGTCCACTTATGAGTGAGAATATGTGATACTCTGCTCTCTGTTCCTGTGAACAATCACTCAGTATTATAGACTCTAAGTCCATCCAAGTTACTGTGAAGTTCATGATTTTGTTCTTCTTTATGGCTGCATAATAGTCCAGTGTGTATATGTACCACATTTTTTTATCCAGTTCTCTTTTGATGGGCAGTATTGTTGGTTCCATGTTCTTGCTACTGTGAACAATGCTGCAATAAACATACATGTACATGTATCTTTTTTATAGAGTGATTTGAGTTTTTCCGGGTATATTCCCAGTAGGGGGATTGCAGGGTTGTATGAAGGTTGATATTTAGATCTTTTAGGAACTGCTACAATGTCTTCCACAGAGGCTGTACTAGTTTACACTCCCACCAATGGTGTAGACGTGTTCCCTTTTCACTGCATCCTCTCCAGCGTCTGTTGTTTTTTGAGTTATTGATGATGGCCATCCAGACAGGAGTTAGGTGGTATCTCAGTGTAGTTTTAATGTGCATTTCTTTAATGACTAGTAAGGCTGAGCATTTTTTCACGTATCTGTTGGCTGTATGTCTTCTTTTGAGAACTGTCTATTCATATCTTTTGCCTACTTTGTAATGGGGCTGTTTGTTTTTTTCTTTTCGGCACATTTGAGTTTCTTGTAGATCCTAGATGTTAAGCCTTTGTCAGATACACAGTTGGCAAATATTTTTTCCCAGTCTGTGGTCTGTCTCCCCACTCTCTTGACGGTTTCTTTGGCTTTGCAAAAGCTTGGGGTTCCAATTGTCTCTTATCTCTTATGGCATGGGTACTTGGGGTTTTGATCAAGAATTGGTTGTCAATTCCAATTTCCATAAGGGTGTCTCCTAACATTTTCTAATATTTTTATAGTTTGAGGTATCATACAAGAGAAGATCAGAGATATCTAAATAGGAAAAGAAGGAGTCAAGTTATCCCTCTTTGTAGACAACATGATTCTATACTTTGAAAACCCAAGAGAATCTGTCAAAAATCTCCTTGCACTGAAAATGGATTTTGGCAAAGTCTCAGGGTATAAAATCAATGTGCAAAAGACAGTCACATTTCTATACACCAACAATAAACAAACAGAAACCCAAATGAAAAGCACAATCCTATTCACAATAACCAGAAAAAAGTCAAATATTTTGGCATCTTCCTAACCAGAAAAGTGAAATTCCTTTACAACAAAAACTACAAAACACTGCTCAAAGAAATCAAAGATGACACAAGCAAATGGAAAAATATTCCATGCTCGTGGACTGGAAGAATCAACATTGTTAAGATGTTCGTCCTGCCCAAGTTAATCTACAGATTTAACTCAATACCCATTAAATTACCAGCAGAAATCTTCTCGGACCTGGAAACGACAATACAGGAATTCATATGGAAACATAAATGACTACAAATTGCCAAAACAGTTCTCAGCAAAAAAAAAAAAAAAAAAAACCAAGAGTTATCACACTCCCAGACTTTAAACTTTATTATAAAGCTACAATAATCAAAACAGCCTGGGATTGGTACAAGAACAGGCATATAGAACAATGGAGCAGGATAGAGATTCCATAAGCAAAATCTCAATTTTTCCACCAACTCATCTTCGACAAAGTCACCAATGACTGGGGAGAGGAGAACCTATTCAGTAAATGGTGCTGGGAAAACTGGCTGACCACATGCAGAAGATTAAAGCACAATCCCTACCTAATTGCCATACCCAAAAAATCAACTCTAAATGGATCAAAAACCTAAATGTAAAACATCAAACTATGAGAAAGTTTTTTAAAAAATCTGTTTTTGGTTATTCAGTTACTGTCTTTTATTCCTATAACAAAAGAAGGAAGAAAGTTGGTGAAGAAAAAAAATTCTTACCTTAAAATACACATATTTGAAAAAAATAAGCCAGTGGCTAGGCTCCATTCTGACCAGTCTGGTGGGTGTTCTAGATCTACGGATTAGGCAATGTGGGCCTTAAATCTTTGATTGTTGTGGCTATTCTCTGCTCTGCATCTACCATGACATCTGGAGGGTGCTCCATCTCTCCCCCTTCTTCTCCAGTGCAGGAATTCACAGAAGGAGGGGCCTGAAAGAAGCCAGTTCTAGCACTTTCTTATCCATGTTTCCAGGTTGTCTCAGGGCAATACTGTGATCTTTAGGCTGCCAGCTGCACAGAAGAGACGAAGGAGGTTGATATGTCTCTAATCAGCCACTGAGGCTTAGCTGGGTCATTCTTAAAATCGCACTCTGGAAATTACCTTATATTTGGATGCATTTCACTGAAAAATAAGCAGAAGAAAGAATTGAACAGGAGAACCATTTGAAAGTTCTTGGAAACAACAGCATTTGGAGGTAAGGAAAGCAAGCATCTTGGAAAAATCAGTGACTCAAATATAATTAAATAACCTCTGTAGGAATACAAATTAAGGAGAGGTACATGAACAGTGAATTAGGAAAACATCTTGCTGGAATAGATTTAGGGAGAGTTGGGAAATCTAAACAGGTGTTTTCATATTCTAGAATAATGTAATGGGGAAAAAAGAAGGGAATAAATAAAAAAGTAAAAACCGGATTAGGCCGCGTCTGCAGTTAAAAGATTGGTCTATTTTCTTTTTATTGATTCTCAAAGTCAGACAATTTTCCCTTAATGGATTTGTGTTTTCTGATGACTTGGTGATGTTTATTAGACTCTTTTAAATTTTTTTACAGTTCTTCAACAACAGCAGTAACTTCTGTTACACCAGAAAGCTCTAGTGAGCACTCTCGTTCTTCTCTGCTCCTCCCCCAGTCCAGGCGCTATGTGGAAAGGGTAAAAGTTAGGGTAATGTCCTTCTAACTTTAATTTTCTTTCTCCTTCTGTTTTACACTATATAGAAACAGCATACTTGAGCTTCCTTCTTCAGGGCATACAAAAAATATTCACATATGCTATTCATTCATGTTTTCAATGCCAAAGACGATATTGTGACCCAACACTCTAGTAAGCACTGAGCAGAAGGCTCACACCAGAAGCAATGAGTTGGCAATGTTCTCTTCATTTTGTAGTCAATCACTCTACGTTCCAGGTCAGCAACTGATTGAAGCAGGTCTGACAGGAAAAACATGAGTTCAAGAGACCAACCCATCCAGGCTTGTCCTTGGACAGTTGGATCCCAAATTCATGAATCAATCTCACTAAGTTACGACAGAGACAATGATACTTACCTCCTCGTGTGATCTTAAGATTAAATCAGACCTAATGGGCAAAATGCCCCAGGCAGTGGTGGTGCATAAGATACACCCAGTAAGGAACAGTCATCAGCAGTAATCACAGCAGTGGTAGAGAAAGCCAAGTGTCCTCATGGGAAGAAAAAAAAGGCTGTGATCCTGCAAATGTGTCCTGAAATTCTCACTGTACACCTGGGAGACAAAGGATTAAAATTTTGCCTCTAAATCTCCATAGCTATAAAATGGTATAATCATGTTTCCCACCTTAGAGGAGTATTAACAAAAGTAAGTGAAAACAGCACATTTCCCAGTGAATTGTGTGTTCAAGGAAAGGTAATCTTGCATTTGTACAGCACACATATAGAAAGTGCCAAAAATTTTAAGAAAAAAACATTTTAAGAAAAAAACTGTATTAATATTGTAATATTCAATATATACTGATAACAAAAGATGAATACAAGTCACGTTGACTTCTGCAACTACAAGAGGTGCTCAAAGTGGTTAGCATCAGTGTCCAGATACTTCTGATTATGGTAAACATCTCTTAAAATGTGTATACTTTTTTTGGCACCCCTAGTATTTTGATGTTAGGCATTAAACTCTGTCCCTGGGACAGTTCTCAGGAGCACAGAGCCCATGACTAATTTTACTGTCACCTGTAACAACAGCAAGAAGAAAAGAACTAATACTCAGATTCTCTGAGCCAAAGTTCAATTTTTCTCCTTTTTATACATTACTACTGCAGGGAGAGGTGAAGGAATATGATTTAAAATGGAAAAGTATGCTGTAACCTTAATTCTGAGAATCCATGAGAAGTAAAGAAGACATAAACAGAAATAAAGAAAAAGAGAGAAAAGGACGAGAGAAAAAACCTTCCTACATCTACAGAAAAGAATTACTAAAAGAAAATACACAAAATATCTGGCTATGATTGTTAGAACTAATGCTAATTCAATTTCCTTTTAAACTTTTCCACAATTTTTCAAAGTGTAATCAAAAAGCATGAGTTACTTTGATCACATAAAAAAATGAGTTAAAATAAGAAAATGTGGATATTCTCTCAAATTAAATTGAGAAAATAGACTGTCATACACATGAAATAAGATAGTCGCTCATCGTTCTTTCTAAAATGTCACTTGGTTTAGCTTCCAATCACACTAGTAGGCTAACCTAACCCTTCAATCTGTTGACTGACTGGACTGAAGTTATAAGATTCCCATCAGTAGAAAGCAGATGGCTATTTTAAAGATATTATGGTCCACATGAGAGTAACTAGAAGGATAGACAAGAAGTTAGAAAATGATGAAGCCATTTCGGGAAAAAATAGCAAGTCCATTAGTAAAAATTCTATCATTTCTGGTAGCAAAACTATTTTAAGTCATACTTCCTGAACAAGAAAATAAATGACTCTTATTGAGTTATGGGATAATAGCTGTGCAATAATTTATGAGGCTTATGTTGTAGGTGTTTACTATAAAATATTCAGCTTCTACATGTAAATTAAGGAAGCTTGAAATCACAGTTTGTATGGAAAAATGCAGCCATCTTGCTGCCTGTTTTTTCAGCCTAGAACAAGAAATATTTTCGTGAGTAGTCATTGTGGTGAGAGAATGTTTCATCCATGACCAGCAAAAGAGCACATATCGATAGGACTAAATATCTCGCCTCTGTGCTATGAAATGCTGTACAGTACCACAGTCACATTTAATGGAGCAGGCTAAGTACAAAAGGAAACCTATCATCTTTAAACTATTAGACTCTGAAGAAGAAAGCTGGGACCAAAAACAAGGCAGGGTTGGTTTTCACATGCCCTTAAGCACAACCTTAAGCAGAAGCATTTCAGAAATTGCCCTGTATTCGTTTCTTGTATTTTTTTTCAGAGAGAAACATTGTCTAAAACGATCTCAAGAATGTTATGCCACAGCACAAGAACTATTTTTATTGTAAAGAGAACAACCCCTTCTTTAAATGGGTAGTAATTTAAGCATTGAAATAGGTTTGCTTTGGCTGTTTTTTTTTTTCAGAAGAGTGTCTTCACGTTTTTAAGAGCATATGATCTTAATGTCTGCTAGCTCCACAGCTCCCACAAACACAATAACAAGATTTCATGACCACTTTCCTCCTCTCCCTAATCGAAATCCTCTTCATTTATTTCTTCAAGAGCTCAAATGAGTTCTGCAAATAGGCTCCATGGGCTACATACCAGCCAGACAATGGCATCTTCCTGCTGTCTCTCCTTCTCACCTTAATGTCACCATCTCTTATGTGTAAATCCACCTGGAAAAGCTTCATTTCCATCACTGCACTTCATGAAAATGCCACTGTCCATGCCAAAAGAGCAGTCTCTGGATAGCCCTAAATATTCAGGTCTTAACTTGCCAGATCGTAAAGGGCCCTGTGCAAAGCTTGGAAACATCATCTTTTCCCAATCCAACGACACTGCTTTGAGTCTCACAAAGCCTCTCCTGCATATTTCTGTTAACTCCTATCGTATAATGCTTGCCCAGAGTAACACCACATTTCTCATGAAAATTTGTTTCAAAAGCCCTTAATCACATTATCTCAAACCCCGTCTGTGGAATGTGAAGGGAGACCATAATAACTTCTCCATAGTCTACTACTCTCAACTAAAACCCCTCCCTCCTTTGCTAATTACAGAAGATCCCACCTGTGTCTCAATAGATTCATGTCGCTAGTGGGCTGGGAGAAGAGAAGATGAGATACAGGAAGAGGATGATGCCTCTGTGGATTGTGTCTTGGTCTCAGCTCAGCCACTCTAAAAGCCTCAGATGTAAGACTCAAAGATGAAAGATTCCATTGTTAGGAACATTCATCACACACGACATCTACCCTCCAGCTGAAACAATATATGATGGAGTGGAGAGCTGTTGACCAGAAATGAGTAAATTTTGATTCCAGTCCTTGCTCTGCCTCCTCTAGTCTGTGTCCGTGGTTACACATAAGGGCAGGCACTCTGTCTTGTCCACAGCTCTATCCCTCTGCCCAACTACTGTCCAATTAATATTTTTAGCTCGAATGTCTTTGTGCTTTCTCCCACCATCCATAAAGTGGAAATAATAACAGCTATCTTATCTGCCTAATGGAGCTATAAAGTTAAAAGATATGTGTGAACATGTCTACCACATGGCCCCCTTATCCTTGTGAGCCAAAGCATACTCCTAATCAAGTCTGATAAACACAGCATCGTGCTGCTGTAACTCCTTAAGCAGGAAAAGAACCAGGCCCAGCTTGCCAAATCCTCCCTTGAAAGTCCTCAGACATCTCCTTCAGATGCTCCTTCACTATCAAAATATATGAGCACCTTTTCCTTAAGATAATCTGCTTTTATTCAAACACTAGCCTTCAAGAAACATTTTTAATGGGCTTATAATTTTCATCCCAAGTATCTTCTGCCGTTTTTCACTGTAAAATGCTAGTGCTGCAAAAGCCAACACACACACATACACACACACACACACAAGTTCCTGATAATGCAACTACCAGACGATGGACCCTTTACCCACCTGGGTCCCCAAATTACCCCAAAAAGCAGAATCCCTTGTGATCCTTTGTGACACCAGTGTGTCTCACTGGACATGTCACAAGAGCAAGAAGCACGCTTTCATTGTGTCAAGCCACTAGAATTTCAAGATTAATCTGTGACCTCAGTGTAGCCTAGCCTACCCTGAGAAATGCAGGCTCATGATAAAAAACCACTTTATTTGGATTTTTAAATAGTTTTGTAACCATTTAAAATAGTTTTTAACTATTGCATGAGTTAAGAACATGCTGGGAGACAGTGCCCACAGTAAAAAACCCTTATGTGAGGGGTCAGGACTTCAGAACCCATACCCTCAAACCCCCTATTTCTTGTGTAACCTTGGTCAACTCATTGTATGATATTGTACCGTATATTGCCTTTTTCGCTTCTATTAGTAAGTGAAGAGAGAAGACTAAATTAAATTTAAGGAACTTTCAGTTCTGCCAGGCGTGGTGGCTCACACCTGTAATCCCAGCACTTTAGGAGGCAGAGGCAAGAGGTTTTCCTGAACCCGTGGATTTGAGACCATCTTGGGCAACATGGTGGACAACATTTATTGTCTCTACAATAAATCAAAATATTAGCTGGGCATGGTGGCACACACCTATAGTTCTAGCTACTTGGAAGACTGAGGTGGAAGGATCGCCTGAGACCAGCAGGTCGAGGCTGCGGTGGCCATAAGCAGCACACCACTGCATTCCAGCCTGAGCGACAGAGTGAGACTCCAACTGAAAAAACAAAAACAAAAACAAAAAAAAACTTTTCAGGTCTAGCATTCTATAAATGAACTTCTGGTTTCCTGTCTGGAAACCTATCCACTACCTATAACTTTCTTTCTGTGGCACTATGCTTTTATTTTTAAGCTAAAAAATGACTGAATAGCCACTGTTTGTAACCCAACTTATTTATAAGCTTAGGGTTATACTAGGTTAAAATATTTCTTACTGTGGGGTTACTTATAAATCCTATATTTATATAGAAGTAGCTCTACCTTAAGAAACAAGTTTTGTTTGTGTTATGTGCACGTTTTATGACCATGCAGTGAACATGCCTACAATCTGTGTTTAACTAAACAGAATCAAAAATTAAAGAGCATCATTAGTGGGTGAACAAAGTGGTGATGATCTGATTCAGGGTAGTAATAAGGTGCTTTAAACAGAAACAGAAATGGAAGATAAAGAAACCAAGTTATCTTCAAAGCAAATTGAATAGAGCCTGCTGGAGAATGGCCCACATGATAGGGAAGTAATCCTTTTCAATCCATAAGGAAGGACCAGTTCTAGCTCGATTCTCCTGCCATGGAGCTCACAGAGGGCTTTAGAAATGTTGTATTACAAGAGATCATGCGCAAATGTTTCTGGAAAGGGTGTGGAAGAACCAAGCCTCTTTGTTTTGTTATGAATTAAGGTTTCATCTCCAGTTTTGGAGTTGAACGACTGGCTCTTGCTCCGGCTTTTCCCTCTAACGTTTGCCTTGGCTGTAGCACTAAGCTTCAACTGCATCGATTAGCATCTCATGCTTTGCCCAATTCATTTCCTGCTTGTCACCTAATATGTTACTTGAATCATTTTCAAATTCTTTCTTCTGAACAAACCTATACTTATTCCATGATTGGGCACTGACATAATCAAGTCATGTTTGTTCATTCATTCTTACTGCTTAGACCCGTGTTTGGGAAAATGAATACCTTTTACTTTTGAAAAATGGATTAAAATGCAAATTTCTGCAAGCTGATTTTGTTATAAATACTGATTAATATCCCTTGGTTGAGTTACCTGAGCTTTAGCTTAAATAGAGACACACACACACTCGTTCACACACATATACATACTAAGAAAGTAGAATAGGTTGTATGTTAGAATTTAAATGGATAATAAAAATATATGCCCTCTAAGGAGTGTATATATATAATATATATACATACACATATATAACATTAATATGTAAGTATATAGTGATATATTAATATAAATGCATATATTTACTTTCCAAAACTAATTTATATCTTATAAAAAATTTTGAAAATCATGTATGAGCTTTCTTTGCTGCGTTTCTCTCATCATGAACTTTTACATTGGTCAGTCCAAAGCCATCATGCATTCAGGAGGAGATTAGTATTTATTACAGAAGAACTTAAGGAGAAAGAATGAGGGAATTTTCAACATCTGACATGCACATTTTTAACGAAAGGTCAAGATGCTTGACGCCCAAGCATCGCTGAGCAGGAAAGCATTTTCCGATCCCCTTTTCTCCTTTGTTAACTTGCCTACCACAAAGCTGGAAGATCCATACTCTTTGTGTTCGCCTACAGTTCAGAGAAGATATTCTTCCTGCCAGAGAGCTAGAGGCCCTCAACTTGCTGCTTTAAAGTCAAAGGAGGCTACGATTCAAGAGAAAGGAAATAAAATCTTGTTCCTTTCTAGGCCCAAGAAACAGTTGGAAAAAGAACGAAGAGAGGGAGAGGCATGGGCCAATCAGATGCATCTGCCCAAATTCCCCTTTGAGGCAGGAGAGCAGTTGAAGTGTGGGTTAAGGGAAGGTAACACCAGAAACACGGGATTCCTTCAGCTTCCATCCCCACTTGGGATTCTGAGAGGATTCCAACTTGAAGGCAGTCTTCAGTGGGTGAGTATTCATGGCCTGCAGAAGGAAGACTTGAAGTTTTGCTCTTTCAAATTGTCCATGATTTTATTATGGGATAGGCAGAAAGTGGCAACTGAGGGTCTGGCTGCAGAATTTGCTAGGGTGGTTGCAGTAGTGAGATAATGAGAGTCAGGAACAAGGACAACAAGAGGGCTGATGGTCTATGCTCACATGGGAATCATAACTGATTGAGTTCCAGCCCTGGACCTGAACTCTGCCATTCCTCAAAAAGCCTTCGTTTCTTATCACAAATCTGGATGCTGGGAATATTCACTGTGGCTAAGTTGGTCATGTTTTCTTTTTAAATCATTTTAATGTAGGAAAAAAGATTAGAAAATGTATATTTTAACATAAAATGCATCATGAATTTATGTGAAAATTTTAATTTCAAAATAAGCTCTATGAGACGTTTTAGATCATCTTATCCACCTTACATCTTCTCACACTCTGCAAATCCCATTTCTTAATGTCAAAAAAGCTAATTAACTCATTTTCTCCATCATGCTCTATAGAGACAGTCTCAGAATAACAAACTAGCACTATCATCAATAATTTATGATTTTTTGAGAGGAGTAATTCTTTTGGTCCTTAGGATATAACCCACTAGGATTACTGTGTTGTTAAAGTTACTTCCGATAGTTGATTCTGTGTGGTTACTGCTGGCTAGATACTGACTTAAGTTCATTTGTTTCATTTTACTTCTGACTTTTGAGGGCTATATTTAAAAATTTTATTCTCTTTTTTAATTGCACAACAGATTCACATTGTAGTAGAACCAAATATACAAAGCAGAGAAATCTAACTTCTGCAGCTGTTGCCTGCACCCTACTTCCTCCCTTCCACTTGGGTAACTTTAAAATTTTAATGTATGACTTATTCCTACATTTGTAATGTAAGAATATATGTGTGTATGAATATATGCTTATCTGCCCTTTTTCTTAGATAGATCTTAATATATTATACACAAATTTCCCCATCTTGCTTTTTTACACAAAAAAGTATATTTTAGAGATTGATTAAAGTAGTGTAAAGAAATATTCCTCATTCCATTTGAAATATGCATAGCTCTCTATCATGTTTTTGTCATAGTTTCTTCAATCAGACCTCTTATTAAGTCAAAAGGTAAATACCTGTAAACCTTTGCTAGATATTGTCAAGTTCTCCTCCATAAGTATTATACAGTTTTTCAATCCTACCAGTAAAGGTTGAGTTTGCCCATTTCCACACAATCTACCAACAGATTATTTTAATCTTTTGGAGTTCTCCAGTCTGAGAAAATGTATTCCATAGCAGTTTTAATTTACATTTTTCTGGTTTTCATATGGCTAAGAGGCATTTGTATCTTGTTTGCCATGGATTGAGTGCTCATACCTGTAGTCAATTGTTTTTTCCCACTGTGGTTTTTTTGTTTTTTTGTTTTTTTACCTTTTTCCCTATATTTCTGGAAGCTATTGTATTTTAGAGATATTCATAGTTTGTGAATATTTTGCAAATGTATTTCCAGATGTGTTGTTTTTCCTTTTACTTTGCTTATGTTTCTATTGTTGTTTTGTTTTGTTTTGACAAGGGGGCAATTGTCACACAATAGTGATTTTTTTAATATAATCACATTTATCATCTTTCACTGTTTCTGAATTTCTTAATGCTTAAGAAAGTTTTCTTTGCTATTTAGTTATAGAGAAATTCATCTATATTTTTGTCTCATACTGCTTGATGACATATTTTCACACTTAAATCTCTGATGTATTTGCAATCTCCAGAATTCAGTATGAGACATGGATTTCTTTATTGCATAGTCTTACATATTAAAAGCTCCAATGCCACATATTAAAAGTTCATCTGTTATCTGCTTATTTAAAATGCTCTTTTTGTTGTACTGATAAATGTCATTATGCATTTAAATCTGTGACTAGATTTTCTATTTTGTTCCATTGTTCGGTCCGTGTGAACCAGTGCCAAACTTTAATAACAAAGGCTTCATATAATCTTTCACTATTTCGTAGAGAGCAGTTCAACCTCTTGGTCTTCAGGGCTTTCCTGTTCTTCTTGTTCATTTTTCTACAAATTAAGGCCAGAAAAAAGCCTGAAGGCATTTTTATGCAGATTATATAAAGTATCTAAATCATTTTAGTAATAGCTGATATATTCATGATGTTGAATCTTTCTATTCAGAAACATGGCATGCCTTTTTATTTATTAAATTCTGTTTGTTTTTTTTCAGATGTGTTTTGCAGTTTTCCTTATAGAGAATTTGAAATTACTTATTAAGTTAATGTCATGTGTATTTTTTTTCTGTTCAACTGTCTTAAACATAGTCTTCTATTCCATTATATTTTCTAACTGGTTTCTGAGACTTTTTATAACCTACTACTTTACAAGATTTTCCAAATTATTTTATTATTTAAAGTAATTGTTCCTTCACTTATCTGAGGTTTTCCCAATATATAATCACATCATCTGCAAGTAGACAGTTTTGCCGTTTCTTTTTCAATTCTTAATGTCTCTAATTGCTCTATTTTTATCTAATTGCATTGAGTAATTCTTCTAATATAATGTAAAATGAAAGAAGAGATAGTAAACATCCTTATTATTTTCCTGAGTTTAACAAGAATGTCTCTAGCATTTTTCCACTAAGATGAAGCTTTTGGGAATGAAATACACACACACGTGTGCACACACACCGTGCATATTATAAGCTAAGGAAGTACTGTATCCATTAACATCTATGTTATTTGGTCTCTTTCACATGAATGGGGATTGAATTTTGTCGAATGTATTTTCTGTATCTATGAAGACATATTATTTTTCACCTGAACTCTAATATGATGGGTTGTACATATGGATTGCTCACTATTAAACTGCCCTTGCAATTCTGGAATAAACCTTACTTGGTAATATTTTCTGAATTTTAATATACTGTTGGGTTCGGCTTGCTGATATCTTATTTAAGCTTTTAAATCAATACTAATAAGTGAAATTGGTCCTTGGTTTCCTTTATGTTGCAATCTTTGTCAAGCTGGGGAAGCTATAATACACTTGCCTTACAGAAAGAATTTTAACATTTCCCATCTTATTCTACACTCTGGTTTGAATAGAATTCAAGTTATCTTATTCTTAACAATTTGATAGATATACCTTGTGAGCCATATGGGTTACTCTGAGGTGAGGAGACTTTTTAACTCATTTCTCTATTATTTCTATTGTAATTGCAGTTCACTTTTGAACAACATGGGTTTAAACTGTATGAGTCTACTTATACATGGGTTTTCTTCCACCTCGGCCACCCCTGAAACAGAAAGACCTGCCCTTCCTCCTCCTCTTCCTCCTCAACCTATTCCATGTAAAGATGAACAGGATAAACACCTTTATGATGGTCCATTTCTGCTTAACAAATAGTAAATATACATTATTTTCTCTTCCTTATAATTTTATTTTGTTAATTTTGTTATTAAATTTTATTTTATTATAGAGATGTGGGATGCACATAAGGATTAACTGCTTAAGTAGGTTGCATGCAGGTGAAGTTTGGACCTCAAACTGGCCCTCATTCCCCCGGTATAGAACCAGGTACCCTTTTGTTGTTAAATGTTTCTTCCTCCTCCCCGCACCCCCTCTCCCTCCAGCAATACCCAGTGACTGCCGAACCCACCCCATGCTAATGTGATTAATGTTCAGGTCCCACCTATGAGTGAGAACATGTAGTATTCAGTTCTTTGTTTCTGTGATAGAGCACTTAGTATGATGGTCTCCAATTCCACTCAATTTGCTGCAAAGTTCATGATTTTGTTCTTCTTTATGCCTGTGTAATATTCCATCATGTATATGTACCACATTTCCTTTATGCAGTCTACTTTCGATGGGCAGTCGTGTTGGTCCTATGTTTTTGCTATCGTGAATAGTGTGAAAATAAACACACATGTGCAGGTGTCTTTTTGGTAGAATGATGTATGTTTCTCCAGGTATATTCCCAGGAGAGGGATTGCTGAATCTCATGGAAGGTCAATTTTTAGTTCTTTTAGGAATCGACTGCCCACACTGCTTTCTATAGAGGTCAGACTAGCTTCCACTCCCACCAATGGCAAAGTGGCATACCCTTTTCTTCACACCTGTTCCAGTATCTGTTGTTTATTTATTTCTTAATGATAGCCATCCTTACTGGAGTTAGGCGGTATCTCATTGTAGTTTTGATTTGCCTTTCTCTGATGATTAGTGAGGCTGAACATTTTTCCATGTATCTAATGACTGCTTGTGTGTCTTCTTTTGAAAAGTCCTTGCCCACTTTTTAATGGTTTTTCCCCTCTTTCACTTTGAGTTCCTTACAGACCCTGGATGTTAGGCTTTTGTCAGATACATAATTTGAAAATATTTTTTCCCATTCTGTTGGTTGTCTCCTCACTCTCTTGATGGTTTCTTTTGCTGTGCAAAGGGTTTTCAGTTTGTTGAGGTCCCACTTGTCTATCTTAACTTCATTTCTTAACGGCATTCATTTTTGGGGATTTAGTCAAGAATTTGTTTCCTACTTTGATGTGCATAAGGGTGTTTCCTACATTTTCTTCTAGGATTCTTATACTTTAAGACTTTACATTTAGGTCTTTGATCCATTTAGAGTTGACTTTTGTACATGGTGATAGGTAGGGATCCAGTTTCCTTCTTTTGCAGGTGGTTAGCCAGTTTTCCCAGCATCATTTGCTAAATATGGTTTCCTTTCCCCAGTGGTTGTTATTGGTGACTTTGTCAAAAATGAGTTGGTTGAGAGACTGAGGTTTTGTTTCCAGAATCTCTGTCCTGTTCCATTGGTCTATGTGCCTATTCTTGTACCAATTTCCAGCTGTTTTGGTCACTGTAGCCTTGTAATAAAGTTTAAAGTCTGAAAGTGTGATTTCTCCTTTTGCTGAGGATTGTTTTGGCTATTTGTGCTCATTTTCGTTTTCAATGAATTTCTGTATTGTCATTTTCATGTCTGAGATGTTAGTAAATTGATGAGGATTGCATTGAATCTGTAGATTGTCTTGGGTAGAATGGACATCTTGGCAGTATTGATACTTACAAACATGACCATGGAAAAGGTTTCTTCCAGTCCCTTTAAACTAACTCAATATCTTGCTCCCATCAATGAACAGAATTTTACCTAGAACCAAACTTCCTTAATTGATGATGCATATTTCTCTGGACTGCCATCATGGGTTTTTTCCAGTGCTCATACACATTCAATCCCTGGTTGGTAAGGACTGAATTGTGTCCCTCCAAAATTCATGTGTTAAAGATTTATACCCCAGTACCTCAGAATTTATTTTGATATTGGATCTTTAAATAGATAGTTAAGGTAAATGTAGATCATTGGGGTAGTTTCTAATACGATTCATAAATAAAGATTGGGACATAGACACATAGGGAGAAGACCCTGTGAAGAGAGAGAGAGAAAGAAGCCAGCCATCTACAAGCCAAGGAAAACTTACAAGTAGCCAACCCTGCTGACATTGTGATTTCTAACATCCAGCCTCCAGAATGGTAAGAAAATAAATTTATGTGGTTTAACCCACCCAATCTGTGGCACTTTGCTATGACACCTTATTTGATTAATAAGAAAATGAAAGGAGAGAAAAGTATATAGGCTAGGGTCAACCTCCAGATAGAATTTACCCCCACAGGGCTATTTATGCATGAACATTCCTTTATCTCAATAGAAAGCACTTACTGAGAAAAAGCCAATCTACATCAAAATTGTTTTCACTGTGTAAATGGTCACTAGTATATACTTTTATTGGAAACTGGTATAAAAGAAATAGTAATACAAAGTAGAAGTAACAGTAATAGCAAAAATATTAATAAAATGATAAGTAGGAAAATATTAATAAAACTGGTTACTGAGCATATACTATTAGTCAAATAGTATACTGTTAATTTTGAAAGCATTGTTTTAGCCGGGCTTGGTGTCTTAGCCTATAATCCTGCACTTTGGGAGGCTGAGGTGAGTGGATTGCCTGAGCCCGTGGGTTCGAGACCTGCCTGGGCAGCGAGACCTCATCTCTACAATAAATCAAAAAATTAGCCGGGCATGGTAGCGCACACCTGTAATTCCGGCTACTTGGAAGGCTGAGGTGGAAGGATTGCCGGAGCCCAGCAGGTCGAGGCTGCAGTGGCCGGGAGCAGCCACTGCACTCCAGTCTGGGTGACAGAGTGAGACTCCAACTCAAAAAAAAAAAAAGAAAGCATTGTTTTATTTTTAATTCTCAGCATCCAAAGAAGTGCTTCTCCTCAGCTTTCTCTTACAGATGGGGAAGTTGGTGTTCACAGAACTAGAAACTTACCTAGAATATGTCAGTAAGCAGTAAAAGTAGATTTTTACCCAGACCTAACTGATGTATACTCTCCTTCTACTACAGCAGACATGTTTTTCAAAAAATTATTCATTATCAATTTTCATCAAGAAGAATAAATACAAACATCATTTTATGTAACATGACTGATAAGGATGAAAATGATTTTAAAGCCTGCCTGGAAAGGAAAGTAGACTTATAATCAGCACACGATAAATCATCTTTTTCTTTCACAGAAATAACTATAATCAAAGCTGTTCTCATATTTCATGGATGCTAACCTGCTTTCTAATGACTTGTGTTTCAAACTTGAGCTCAGGCACAAATAGAAGATGAAATGGAAAATGTATACATACATTTGCATTAGCAAGAAGAATTCTCAGATTACTTGGTGTAAACAGTTTTATGCTCCAAGAGGATAATCTGTTTTACCACATTTTAAAAGTATATTTAAAAAGTTTTAATTTAAAAAATATTACCAGCCTTAAGTGGATGTAAGAACTTTGAATATCCACAGAACTTAATGAAAGAAATGTTAGCAAATATACTATAGTTGTAAGAACACTGAAGCATAATTTAAATATACAACTCATGTTGGCATATTTTGGAGAGATTGTGTTTTCTTCCTTTGAACTATTTTCATATTTTCTTTATTAAATTTAAGAGGATTTATTTAAGAAGCTAATTTATTCTATATTAATTTATCAAAATGTATCTTGCCTTTACCTTTACATTTTGTCCAAATTCTAATGTATTAGAGTTGTGTTGCATTGTGGTATCATTAGAAATTATGACTGAATTATTCAGAGGAAATTTATATTATTTTTCTATATACAGTTTGTGTGAAGTAAAACACTAATCTAATCTCTAGGAAAAATAACACAAAGAAAGGCCAGTTGAACTTAGCAGATTCTGTCAAAAGACAGAATTAAACATTCTGAGGGAATGATGTTGATGTATTTTAACTCCATCAATAATTATTTTATCTTTAAACGAGAAAGAGTTAATATTTTATAGGTGAGTTCTGGTCTAAATAAAATCCAACCACCACCATCAGCCCTGTATAATCACTATTGTGTGAGACTTAAATGCTTCATTTAGATCATTTATTTGTTTTCCAGATAAATGTTATGACTTTAGAATCTGAAATCAAGAGTTGATTAAACCATTGTCATTTGTAATGAATTATGGAGAGTGATTGAAAATTGAGCAAGCAATCTTCTGTTTTCTTCCAAATGAAACTAACTTATTAATAAGGAATTCCTGGGGTATGGCTGTTTTGGATAATGCTGTTAGTATTTTTTCAGTAGAATATTTATATGGTATATCTGAGGTAAGTGCCAAACTTCTCCTCATAGTACAGAAGAGGAAAATGAAACACTTTCCAGCCCAAATCTTGATTACTGAGAGGTGAGATGTGCTCATTATCTACTGTGACATCATGAATTACCCCAAAAATACAACAAAAAACATTATTTCACAATTTCGGAGGGACAAGAATTCCAGTGTTGGAGCTGAGTGGGTCTGACTGGGAGTCTCTCACGAGGTTGCAGTCAAGATGTCATCCAGGGGTACTGTCATCTGAAGGCTTGACTGAGACAGGAAGATCCTCTTCAAAGATAACACACCCACATGCTATTGGCAAGGAGCCTTCATTTCTCAAATTCTTTTGGTAGAAGGCCTGGTCTCTTCTCACAATGTGGCTGCTGGCTTCCTCCAGGAAATGAGTGATCCAAGACAGAGTGCAAGGGGAAGACCCCAACATGTGCTCTCTTTGGCCTCGTCTAAGAAGGGACACACCTTCACTTCTGTCACACTATGTTCATTAGAAGTCAGTCTTCAAGTACCACTCACACTAAAGGAGTAGGGAATTGTGAGTAGGCATTAAAGAATTTGTGAACATATTTAAAACCACTTCCCAGAAAATTTGTCTTCAGAAGCGATTTCTTTTTGGAGGCATGCATAGTTTGAGTAAAGGGAACAAATTTTAGGTAAACAGCTCAATGAATACATGTATGGATATGTATGTATGAGTGTAAATATGCACGTACGCACACATGTGTGTACATATGTGTGCATACATAAGTACATGTGTTGTATGTATACTCACATACATGGTTACATAGATGTATACTCATGTATATATGTGTGTTGTGTGTAAATACATATACATATGTGTCTCTGAGAGTTATCCATGTTATTTCTGTGGTTGTAATTCATTCTTTTTTAATTGCTGTATACCAGATCATTTTAAGAATATAACACAATTTTATGTATTCATTCTACTGTTGAATATCTGGGTCATTTCCAAGTTGGGTCTGTTACAAACAATGCTTTGCAAACATTCTTTTTCATGTTCTTTGGTGGACAAATATACTCGTTTTATTCAGTATTTAGGATTATAATTTCTGGTTCATAGGATAAGTTTATCTTCAGCTTTAATAGAAAATGGGAGTTTTCTAAAATACCTGTGCTAGGCCGGGTGCAGTGGCTCATGACTGTAATCTCAGCATTTTGGGAAGTGAAGGCAAGAGTATTGCCTGAGCCTAGGGGTTCGAGAGCATCATGGGCAATTTGGTGAGACCTCCTCTCTACAATAAATCAAAAAAAATTAGCTAGGTGTGGCAGTGAGCACATGTAATTCCAGCTACTTGGAAGACTGAGGCAGAAAAATCATCTGAGTCCAGCAGATTGAGGCTGTGGTGGCCATGAGTGTGCCACTGCACTCCAGCCGCCTAAGTGACAAAGTGAGACTCCAACTCAAACAAAACAAAACAATGAGACAGTTGCTCCAATTTACACTCATACATATACACAATGGAAATTCAGATAGTTACATTCTTGTTAACACTTGATGTTGGCCATTTTTAAGATTTTAATTTTTCTGGTAGGCGGGCATGCATTTCCCTGGTTACAGCTGATGTGAGAACCTTTTTGTATGTGTGAAGGTAATTTGAATATATTATTTTACAAAGTGTCTGTTCATGTCATTTGGCCATTTTTTCATTGGAACATCTGCCTCATGTTAATTCACAAACATTCTTTCTGCATGAGAAGCGTGAGCCTGAAGTATATGTGTTGCAAACATTTTGTCCAATTTCTTTTTCCTTTTATACTCTTCCTAGAGTGTCTTTTGATGAACATGAATTTGTAATTTTTACTAAGTCCAATTTTTCATTTTTAGTCTATATTCTTATAACCTAGTTGCTTAGACAGATAAATTTAAATTTAGGAGAAAGAGAAGAGCAATGCATTTTGCCTTCTAGATAAGTCATGTAAAATATCAATTCATACTCAGTTATTCAAAGGCAAGAGTGGAAGGGAGAGAAGACCGATTATTTTTCAGTTCAAGCATAAATGTCCAGGGAAGGATGAAGTGAACACAGGGGTAAATCCACATACAGCTGTGGTTTTGTTTTTGTTTTTTGAGTTAGGATCTTAGTCACCCAAGCCAGAGTGTGGTGGCAATATCATGGCTCACCACAGCCTTGATCTTCTGGGCTCAGGTGATCCTCTCACCTCAGCCTCCTGAGGTGTTGGGACTATAAAAATGTGAAGGTAATTTGCTTGTAGAGATGAGATTTCGCTATGTTGCTTAGGCTGATCTCAAACTCCTGGCCCCAAGCAATCCTCCCACCTTGGCCTCCCAATATGCAGGAATTACAGTCATGAACCACCACACTCAGCCAAGATATGATTTTATAAATGTGACTTGGCTCCTGTTAGAGATGGCATGGTGGAACTGGGTGAAGTGGCTTACTCCTGTCATTCCAGAAGAATGTACGTATTCTAGAGAAAATTTTACATAGGCACACCAGGAATATATGCAGAATGGCCTTTATAGCAGCACCATTTCTAGTAGAAAAAAATTTGAAAACACCCCACATATCCACTGAGAGCTGATTGGACAGAAATAAGGCTATAGATCACCGAGTGAGATACCATGTCCTATAGAAAGTGAATGCATGACAGCTGTATGATCATTCTGGACGCATTTCCAAAATAGACCAGACGTGAAAGGTCCTGGATAATAAGATTCCATTCAGATAAATTCAAAACTGAAAAATCTAAATGGCTAGGGATACTCACTACTTGTCAAAGAATAAAGGAAAGCAAGAGAATGAGTAACACAAACTGTAGGAGTCCAAGTCTGAAGCAGCCAGGGCAGGAAGAGGCTGTGTTCTTAAGCAGAGCAGCTGGTATACCATTTTATTCTTTATATTTACATTTATGCTAAATATGCTCTTTTGTATGTATGACATATTAAAAATTAAAAAGAGCTCTTTCATATATTTCAAAATATTTTATAATGTTCTAAATTAATTTATTTCACACCTTTTGTCAACTGCGTTCCTATGTATTTTATTGGTTACCTTTATATTAGCTTTTTATAATTGTGTTAATTGCTAGCATGTTAAAATGCTGCTGATTTTTGTATATTGTTCTTCCATATGAGAATGTTGTTAAACTCTCTTATATAAATAATTTACTTATAAATTATGTGGTATTTTCTATGTAGACAATCATGCCATCTTCAAATAATGACAGTGTATTTTCCTTCTCAAAGCTTCGTTTCTTTCTTCTTGTCTTATGACAATAAGTAAAAGTTTCAGAACACTGTCTAATAAAAGTGGTGATGGTGGCTATCCTCAGTTTGTTCCTGATTTAAAGTGTCCTCATTGAATATTATATTGCTATAGGTTTCTGTAGATGTCCTTCATCAGGTTTTGAAAGTTTTCTTTCATGCATAATTTGCTATAAATATGTAGACTAAGTCATTGCTGAATATGACCAGCGATTTTTCCGAAGCTGATGAGATGATTATATAACTTTTCTTTCTTAATCTCTTAATGTGGTAAATTACTTTCCTATATTAGTCAGATTTGGTAGCAGAATTATCTAGAAATTTGTACATTCCCTTGTTTTCACATTTAGTGGCATAAGAAGTTGGTAATGATATTCTTATATTTTCGATCACTATAGCATCTATAGTAACATTGTATCTGATATATAGTTATGTATAGCACCAGATTTTGTAACATTTTCATTTCTAACTGATAAATGAGACATACTGGGGCACACTAAAAAACAGAATTATTTCTTAGAAGGTGGTTCTTTTGTAGTGGAGGCTTCCCCTGTTGGTTAAGTGTACCAGCTAGTGGTGTTGTGAGAGGCTGAATTTGACTTCAGTTAATTTTTGTGTGTGTGTGATTATCTCAAAAAGTTGCCCGATTCATGATGGGTGACTTACAACAGCATTGGCCTGAACGACACTGAGTGTTCAGGAGTTTTTGACCAAAAATGTCATGACTCCCATGCCTCCATGCCCCACTCTCGTTATTTGCCAGATCTCACGCCGAGCAACTCTTTTGTTTGTTTGATTCCCCTGGATAAAAAAAGGCCTGAAAGGGAAACGTTTTGCTGATGTGGAAGAGGTGAAAACAAAAATGGCAGAAGCAGTAAAAGGCATTAAAGCTGATGAGTTCAAAAACTGTTTTGAGCAGTGGTAAATGCATCTCAATAGGTGAACTGCAGCAAACAAGTACTTTGAAGGTGACTGAAGTTTCAACATGTAAGGATAAATACACATTTTATGAATAAATTCCAGGTTTTTCTGAGTCCCCCTTCATATAATATATATCACATATTTATATAAATACACACACACAGAGTCATGCATCATTCAATGATGGGGACGTTTTCAGAAATGTGTCATTAGGTGACTTGGTAAACATCATAGAGTGCACCCACATAAACCTAGGTGGTATAGCCTACTTCATACCTATGGCATGTGTTACAGTCCACTGTTTCTCAGTTACAAACCTGTGCAGCATGTTACTTTACTGAGTACCATAGGCAGCTGTAACACAATGGTAAGCGTTTGTATATTTAAACATATCTAAACACAGAATAGGTAGAATACAAATATGGTACACAAGATTTAAAAAATAGTACACCTGTATATGTAACATTCTAAATTAATTTGTTGTACACCTTTTGTTAGATGGGTTCCTGTGTATTTTTTATTTGGTTACTATTATATTCACTTTTCATAATTGCATTTATTGCTGGCATGTTAAAATGCATTATGGCCAGGTGCAGTGGCTCACACCTGTGATTCCAGCACTTTGGGAAGCCGAAGCAAGAGGATTGCCTTAGCACAGGAGTTCATGACCAGCCTGGGCAACATGGTGAGACCTTGTCTTTGCAATAAATAAAAAATTAGCCAAGTGTGGTGGCACATACCTGTAGTCCCAGCTTCTTGGAAGACTGAGGCAGAGGAATCACCTGAGCCCAGCAGGTCAAGGATGCGGTAGCTGTGATCGTGCCACTGCACTCTAGCCTGGGCAACAGAGTGAAACTCTGACTCAAAAAAATAAAAAATAAATTTTGTAAAAGTGCACTTATGATGAGTGAAGCTTGCTGGAGGTTACTCTGGATGAGTCAGTCAGTGAGTGGTAAATGAATGTGAAGGCCTAGAACATTCCTGTACACTATTGTCGGCTTTATAAACGTAGCACACTTAGGCTACACTAAATTTATGTTTTAAATTTTTACTTCTTCAATAATAAATTAACCTTAGCTGACTGCAATTTTTTTTGCATCATAACCTTTAAAATTTTTTTAACTTTTGGATTTTTTTTGTAATAATACTTAAAACACGAACAGCTGTATTAAATGTTTTACATTCTTATTTTATAAGCTTTTTTCTATTTAAATTTTGTTAACCTTTTAAACCTTTTTGTTTAAAACGAAGACCCAAACACTCACATTAACCTAGGCCTACACAGGGTCGGGCTCACCAATATCACTGTTCTCCACCTCCACATCTTGTCCTTCAGGGACAATAACAAACACGGTGCTGTCATCTTCTATGATGACAATCTCCTCTTCTGGATACTTCCTGGAAGACCTGCCTGAGGCTATTTTACAGTTAACGTTTCTTTTTAATAAGTAGAAAGAGTACACTCTAAAATAACTATTAAAATTATGGTAAATGCATAAACCAGTAACATAGTCATTAATTATTACTATCAAATGTTATGTACTGTGCATAATTGTATGTGCTATACTTTTAGACAACTAGTAGTGCAGTAGGTTTGTTTACACTGGCATCACCACAAACATGTGAGTAATGCATTGCACTACAGTGTTATCAAGGTAAGATGTCACTAGGCAATAGAAATAGCTCGGCTTCATTATAATCTTATGGAACCACTGTCATTGACTGAAATGTCACTGTATGGCAAATCACTGTAAATACACACACACACACTCACACACACACACACACACGCATGCACATATACATGACACAGCTAAAATCAGTCTCTAAGTGAAAAATTAAAAATTAATAGAATCTATCTTTGCAGATCTATCTCGTGTTCTCCAGGAAAATACAGAGTCTAAGATTCTGTAAAATCATCAAGTTCATTGCCTAGAAATAAATGTATTGCTATGAGTATAGCCACAATGGGTAACATCTGAAAAATACCTGGGATATCACTAGAAATGATTAGTAATAAGTGTTTCGTCTTTGTCCTTCCTCTGCATGCAGTGTCTTTCCAAGACTGCACTAAGTACCTCTCGAGGTCTGAGGTTAAGATTTGTTGACAAGTCAGGAAAAAGGAAGTTTGTCACATTTTTATCATGATTTTGCATAACAATTTAACAGTAATGAGATTCATGCTTAACCTGTCGTCCGTCAGCTGTACATAGCCATTATACCCATATATCAACTGTACTCACCATTCCTTTCCAAATATATCACAAAGAAGGATGGCTTATGATCTCTCCACCTGGATTTGCACTATGAGGTCATTAGAATCCAGGAAAGAAGAAAACTAGTTTTCCAGTGGAGAGGGAGAGCAGACCCTCTTTATCACATGCTTTGTTACTTTCAGAGCAGTGAAAGGATTTATGCAAATGATGCAGCTAGTGAGTAAGGAAGGATCTAGAGTCTTGCTGTAACTGGAACTCCCAGTCTAGGACTCTTTCAAGCGACAAACGTGACGGAGGAGATAGCATTGCCTTGATGGGAAGACCATGGAGGGGCTGCTCTTTGAATATAACCTTCATTCCTCCTGGCAGACCAGATGTCAGACATCATTATCCATTCAGTGAAGATCAAAATGGAATGTACTGAAAGGGACCATTATTTACTGAGCTTTGCCCTAGCTAAGTACTACCAGTCTTAGACTGACTAGAAGGCTTTTATTAAAGCATAAATAAAAAGTGGACAGATGGCATTGAAGTTTCCCTGAGAGGTTTCAAAAGACCATATTCTTTAGAAGAACTAGGACTTCCCTTGGAGCAAAGCGATAGGTTACGCGGCTCTAGAGAGAATAAATAAAATGGTCTGGTGTTCATTTTTCATTCTCTGTAAAATATTGATGTAGTACCATTGTCAAAATCTATTTGCCAAACTGTTTAGTGTGCCTTAAATTGCAACCTTTTATGTTTCTGGATGCAAAAAAAATCATCTTTCAAAATGTTCAAAAATAATTGTTGTTAGGGAAGAAAAGAATATTGAATTCCAATGTATATGTTTAATAACAAAACCATCAATGTTGCATTTTAAAGAAATTTTGTGTAGGTTTCACAATCTAGCAAAAGACATACCTTCTGACTATTTACATACGTACTGAATATTTCTGTTATCTTTACAATTAGTTTCGGAAAGATCATTTGTGTCAACAGTTTCATATGCCATTATTAAATTTTATCATTTATTCCTAGCATCTGTAAGTATGTGCTTTGATAGTTTAAATATCCCAGCTATAGGAGGATAACCCAAACAGAACATACATTGATTTAGCAAATATTTAAATAATATTCACTTGAGATTATAGTAGATAAAATATTTTTATTAGATGACAAACTGTGTTACAGAAGTAGTATGGAAACACTGGAGAAAACATTTTGTTCTCTTTTTCTTAATGTAGAATGTTCCCTACAAAGCTAACCTTTAGTTTTTTTTGTTCATTTTGTTTTGTTTTGTTTGAGTTGGAGTCTCATTCTGTCGCCCAGGCTGGAGTGCAGTGGCACACTCACGGCCACTCCAGCGTCCACCTGCTGGGCTCCGGCGATCCTTCCACCTCATCCCTCCAAGAAGCCAGAACTACAGACACACGCTACCACGTCCAGCTAATTTTTTATTTTATTGTAGAGATGAGGTCTTGCCAAGTTGCCTGGGCTGGTCTTGAAGCCACGGGTTCAAGCAATCTGTTCACCTTGACCTCCCAAAGTGCTGGGATTACAGACTGAGCCACCAATTCTGACCACCTTTAGTTTAAAATGTCCTTATTACTTTACAAAGGACATAGAAAAGGCAGCCATGTATATCTTTCAGTAGGTAATAAAGCATTTTGCTCTCTTTAATTTTCTTGTATTTTACCAATTACACTAAAACAAAGCACATAAAAACAGGGAGAAGAATATCCATCCAAGTTTAAGAAAACATTTGAATTAGTTTTGCAAGTTTTAATTATATTCAATTTTAAAATAAACTTTTTCATTCTAGTGCTGTTTTAGATTTACATTAAAACTCCAAAAATATCATAGAGTTCCCATATACCCCACACCCACTTTTCCATTATTGACATAGTAGTATGGTGCATTTGTTACAATTAGTGAACCAACACTGATACATTATTTTTAATTAGAATTCATACTTTATTCAAACTTCTTTAATTGTTTCCCTCCCACCCAATATTCTGTTTCAGTTCCAGAATTCCATCCAGTTCACCACATTACATTTAGCTGTCATGTTTCTTAGCCTCCTCTTGACTGTAACAATTTCTCAGACTTTTCTTGTTTTTGATGACCTTAACAGTTTTGAGGAATACTGGTCAGGCATCTGTAAGACTCTCAGCTGGGATTCATCTGATGTTTTCTTTTGATTAGTCTGAGATTACGTGTTTTGGAGAGGAAGTCATAGCGATAAAATGCCATTTTTAATCGCATCATTCCCGAGATAGATACCTATTAACATGATTCATCACTGGTGATTCTGATCTTGAACACATAGATGAGGTAGCATTTGTCAGGTTTCTCGCTGTTAAGTTACCCTAGTTTATCCCCCTTCCCACATTGCTCTCCTTAGAAGGAAGTCATCATGTGCAGTCACATTTTAAGAGTTATAAAGGAGTTATACTCCACCTCCTTGAATGCAAGCTGTCTACATAATTATTTTGAAATCTTCTGCACAGGAGATTTGTATACTTTCATCTATTTTTCATATATATGTATATATGGACTCACACATATTTATTTTATACTCTGGGTTATAATCAAATATTTATCGGGTTTTTTTACTTTAAAGATTGGGGTATAAGTCAGGATTAAGTACATAAGTGGTCTAGGTACAGGTGAAGTTTGGGCCTCCCATTGGCTCTCACTTCATCTGGAGAAGGATCAGGTACCTGTATTGATTTTATATCCCCCTCCCCATTGGCAGTGTTCTGCTATTACCAATCCCTTTCTTGTAGTATTATGATAGGTGTTCAGGGTACATTTATGAGTAAGAACATGTGCTATTCAGTCCTTTGGTTTTGTGATAGGTCACTGAGTACCATCAACTCCAAATCTATCCAAGTTGCTGCAAAGTCCATAATTTTGTACTTTTTTATGGCCACGTAACATTCCATTGTGTATATGTACCACATTTTTTATCAAGTCCAGTTTCAATAGGCAGCAAGGTTGGTTTCATGTTTTTGCTACTGTGAATAGTGCTGCAATAAGCATATGTGTGCAGGTATTTTTTTGAAGAATGATTTGAGTTTCTCTGGGTATACTCCCAGAGGGGGATTGCTGAGTCATATAGAAGGTCAATGTTAGGAATCACCACACTGTTTTCCATGGAGGTTGAACTAGCTTGCACTCCCACCAACAGTGTAAAAGCACTCCCTTTTCTCCACATCCTTACCAGCATCTGTTGTTTGTTTTATCAGTGATGGCCATTCTTACTGGAATTAGACGGTATCTCAATGTGGTTTTGATTTGTATTTCTCTGATGATTAGTGAGGCTGAGCAATTTTTCATGTATCTGTTGGCTGCTCCTATGTCTCTTTTTGAGAAGTATCTATTCATGTCTTTTTCCCACTTAATATTATTTTATTTTGTTGCTCATATTATTCCAGTTTTGACCAAGGAGAGCTCTTTCCCATTGACTCTGCTGTCCCTTTGACATACCCCCATTATTGTGTGTGTGTGTGTGTGTGTGTGTGTGTGTGTGTGTGTGAAGACTGTTTGTTTTTCTGCCTCTTTCTTACTTTCTGGCAAGATGATCCAGGATCGTCCTGTTTATTTTCTGCCCCAATCCTCAATCAGCTGTTTTTAATTCAGAATGATGTTAAAAACCAAGACCTGGGCTCTAGGTGTGCTTCTTGCTTCTGGGCTGTCTGTCACTGCTACTCAGCTCACAGGGCAAGGAAATATATATGTGTGCAGTAATCTATGTATATGCATATATCTGTTAAGTATTTTTACATGTAAACGTTGAATCTATATTAAGCTAAATATGAGTTCCTACTGATGTTTCCAACTCTTATATGCTATACCAAGAAACATTCCAGCTTCCTATTCCTCCTACACAGAGTAAACTTCCACTCCAACACTCTGAAATTTGGCTCCCACCTCTGTCATCTGTTTACCTAATTGTTGAATTCCAGTACACATGTGTAGCAGTATCAGAATTGTCAGCCCATAACTCCACGAAAAATACCCCATCACCTGGAGTACAGTGCTCACATACCATTTCTTTTGCCTCGAGTCTTACAAACTCTATTTCTAAAGTAACTTAGAGTAGTAACCCCTCCTGTAATCCCCTATCCACCTACACACACACACACACACACACACACACACACACACACACAGACACACACACGCACGCACCCCATTGCCTTCACTTTCAAAAGAGAAAGGAATCAGAAAATAATCAGCTGATAAATTTTGAAATTTTGATTTTCCACTTAAAATTAGAAAAATGAAACTGGAATCAAGAACTCATCATTCAGATGACAGTTCTAATATTTAGCGTCCCCAAAATCCTTTAGAACGGGAATTGGACAGGTAAGCTCTGGAAGGGAATATTTCCTAATACTTCAAAGAGAAATTTAGAACACAACAATTGAGGATATTGATTTTATTTATACTGAACTACCCAACTGTCACTTTGGGTCAACAGGCCAGCTACACAGACAGGACATAAGACAAAAGATAAGACAGGAGGCTTATGGTGGGAACGTTTTGCAAGACTTTTGTAGACTCCCCAGGATAGAAAGCACATCTGTGTCATTTATCTTTTATATTAAATGAAACTTCAAGTAGGTACTTCCCACAAGATTTTGGTTATTAGTAATATCATGAAATAATAATTTAAAGCTTCCTTAAGCTACCAAAATTTAAGGAAATTTTTTGTAAGATCAACTTTCAAATTAATCTAAAAATTTGAGCACATTGTTGATGGAAATGAAGGTTTTTATTACAGAAAAATAAAGAAAGATAATTGCGTGCTAATTCTTACCAACTCTTTAATTACTGAGCACCAGCCTCGGGCTCTGCAGCATTTTCTTTAAATAGCACTTTCTCCAAATTAATTTATTTTCTTCTGAGCTGTATGACATCTAATGACCTGAAAGCCTATTTTGAGCAAAGATGAATAAATTAGTCATTTATGTAGCTGAATATATTTATCATGATTATAAAAGAGTGGCTATATTAAATATATTAATTCATGTAATGGATATATTGTCTTAGCTCAAGGTATAACACTGAACAATAACAGTAACAAAGATCTAAATTCTAGAAGAGATTATGTTTTCCTCACTGAGGTTTATGTAATCAATATATAATGCTGTAACTATCTTAGAGTATTCCAATTGGAATATTAGTAAGCTTCGAAAGTTGACTTCTTTATTTGGAATTGTTTGGAAATACTAGAATTGATTCTCAAAAAAATCTTTTTCTGCCTTCTCTCATCTTCAAATTTCAACTGTTTCTCTTTTTACGTACAGAAGAATTAAGAATGTAAACATACTTTTCTACATTTAACACCAAATAATTGGCTAGACTTTTCACTAAATTAATTGATTTCTGTTGAAATAACAAACTCATAAATAGGGTAGCATAACAACTGTTTAAAAGTGGTCAATTTAGTGCTTGTCTGTAGTTACTTTATTGGATAGTAAATATGCCTATAAATATGTCTCATATGCTGAACTCTAGCAGATAACTAGATTCTGCTTAGGTTCCTGGGTTGAAAAGGATTCTGAAAATGCCCATCATCCCAAGAGAAGGGTGCTGTAATTGATTAGCAATACCTGTCACCTGAGTGAAAATAAGGACTAGTGGTAAAAGTACTCTGTACTTACCTTTACCAATTTATAATATTGAATTTTGTAGAATTAGTCCATGTTTTATAATCAAATTAATAAAATTAAGTGTTACATTATTTGATAAGCATTTGCCATTTTTTCTTTTGCACAAAACTGGTTCTGTGTTTGTACTCTGGTCATATCAACTTTTCCTACTCTTGGTAACGCAAGACCCAAAAAATATATTACATAAAGTGGCATAAGACATAATTTTTCTATTTTTTTTCCCCTGTAATCCACATTATTGGATTATAGACTCCATGAGGGGAAGGATAATATCCTGTTCATCTCTTAACTTTCTGCAATGCCATAACTCAGAATTTAAAATGATGACATGGTTGCACAATATGCAAGCCATCCCACCTACATGGAAGCATAGCTTTCCATTTCACTATTTATCAGGAAATCCAAAGTCCTTGACGTCCCAGCCCCTACGTGATCTGACTCCTCCCCACTTCCCTGGTCCTTCTCTAACTCTCTTCTTTTCTCTTGTCAATCCAGCCTCTCTGATCTCATGCAGGGCATCTTACAGTTATGCCCAATCCTGCCCAAGAGTCTACGAATTTACTGATTCTTCTGACTGCAACTCCCTGACCCTAGGCATCTGCCTAGCCTACTCACTCGGGACATTCAGGTCTCTGCTCAAACGTCATCTCATCAGGGAGGCGTATCCAAAACAGTGACTCTTCTTCTCCTGCTTTATTTTCCTCTATCACTTGTCACTACTTCATATTGTATTACCTTCTTATATACATATTTTATCTCTCTGCCACTAGAATAGGGCAGGAAATGTATCTTTTTTGTGTTCACAGCTACAGTCTTAGCACCTAGAGTACTAGATGACATAAGGTAGACGCTCAATGCATGGATTAATTGGTCAATAAAACACTATTGAAAATACCTTCTCCTAGATCACAAATTCTAAATCTGACTAGACCGTAGACGCCTTAATATTTGGGAAAGAAATAAACTCACCGTTAAAAATCATGAGTATCGTCACATCCTTAGGCACTGTGCTGGGTTCTGGGAAAACGCTGAGAGCGAGAGCATCAGAGTCCCAGTCTTCAGCCTGCTTAGCATCTGGAGGGGGGAGGGGCGGGTACGTAGAGAATTGAGACCAGGGCTTCTCAAACTGTGGTCTCTGGATCAGCAGCATCAGCATCATTTGGGAACTTGTTAGAAAAACAAATTCTCAAGCTCTACCTCAAATGATTAAATCAGAAACTCTGGGGGTGAGCCCACCCTTGTGTGTTTTAAGAAACTCTCCACGTGACTCTGAGGTCCCCAAGTTTGATCATTCCTGCTCTAGAAGAATTAACTGAGACATCCTGGGAAGATGTTTGTAGGTACTCTAATGCCAGGCTAGTGGAGTCTTCTACAATGTTATGTAAGTGAACAGTTACCCAAGGTGGTCTAAGACTGTCCCGGTTTGAGCACTGAAAAGTCCTGCATCCCAGGAAACTGCAAGATAGTCAGGCCCTCCCACTGTCTCCCTCCTAATACTTAAACAGGTCATGACTGGCCATCTCAAGATGAGTTATATTGTTCTATTCATTGCACTATATAGTTTAATTACTAAGGTCTCTCCACCTCCATCCCATCCCTCCACCCCAACCCACCTTTCTCCACTCAGCCTTTGCAAATAAGGAGAGAGGTCCTCACCTGTATAATCTTTTGTCCTGTTTGTCCGGGGCCCTAATTAGCAATTTTTCCAATTTCTTTCCTGCTGTCTTGTCTGCTTGGATGCTCTTACTAACTGCCTCTCTAGTTATGGCCAAGTCATCAGAAATCCTATTAAAAGTTTCTGTGGCTGGGCCCACATTATGACTTTTGTGAGCCTTCGGTGCTTCTTCCCTCATGGGCCCCTTCCTCCTTAAAAATATTAAAAATTAAACTTTGTGCTTGCCTTGGTATAAAAACAAGTATTCAAGTATTCTGGGCTGTATTATATTCATTCTTTTATTTCCATTAAAAGAAAATCAAAGCATTTCCATGGGCCCCTGAGGTGTGCTTCTGACTGAAACCTGTACCTGCTGTAGCTGATAGATATGCCTACCCTGTCTGGGACTACAAACTGGCACCTTGGGGGCATGGAACCATATTCATCTTTGGGCCTTTCTTTCAGAATCAACTTGGTCCGGTGTTTATTTTCATCCTGTTGACTTATTTTCACACTGACCAATCTCTTTAGATTAATTGAATTTTCTAGTTCCGTCTAGCTTCCGGCTTTACTTCCACCTGCTGTCTTCAGAATTTTATTCGAAGGAGCTCACACATAGTCTCAGCCCACCCCGCACTTACCCCAGCTACCTCGTCCATGACCCCTGGTCATCTAGAGGTTGGGAGAGCTTCCTGCTTGCCTAACCTCCTGCCCAGCCATCCATGTTGGATAATGACTCAGGTACAACTGCTCATGTAACCTGGGTTGAGTGATTTCCATGCAAAGCTTTTTTGGAGCAAAACTCTCCTTTCTCACATACACAGAACACATGTACACAAAATATGGAATCCTAAAGGCATAATGCATGTTTAAAAGAAGTCATTCTGACCTAATAAAATTGAAGGATTCCGTAATTCTCATCTTCCTTCCTCAAGGTACCATAAAGGTCCTTCTCCAAGAACTCTGGACTCTTAGGAGTCCCCACGAGCCTCTCACAGTTGCTGTTTACTGAGCCTGGGAGTCTGCACATGATATTCTGGGTACAACCTTCTATTTATAGCAACTTGGGTGGTTTACACTCTCGCTTATTCTTGAGGCATAAATCACCGAGCAGCTGACTCGAAGCATATTGTTAGGCTTTACAGGAACACTGCGGACAACATCATCCTGCCTCAAGCATCTCAGGTGCAGAATATTTAATACCACCCTTTTCTCAAGCTGACATGGTAGAACACATGTGCATGTAATTATCTTTACTAAAAAGTATACATGTTCTAAATTTATTTGCACTTGAAACAGGGATTCCTTATATTTAATAAGGTCTCAGGATGCCATTGATACAGAACACTTATATTAATATTGTTTAAATATTCATGAAATATTATCATACTGCCTGCTACTTTTTCAGTTGAAAATAAATCATTAATAAACCATTTCCACCTTTTCAGAGTACATCAAACAGAAAGTCAGAATGTGTATGTTTAATTGAGAGCTCAAGAAAATCATTATGCTGGTGACTATCCAGCAAGAGAAAATGTACAGGTCTACGTGGACTAAAATTATAATAGTTCCAGAAGTAAAAACCTGTATAAATAAGATAACAGAAATGGAGTGGGGGGATGGAGGGATTGTAAGCAAGTTCAGGAGGGAAATAACATATTTTCTTACATTACAAGCTTCGCATTGATGTAGCTTCACATGCCTATCCTCCAGGACTTCCAGTTAATTTAAAAATAATACCTAGTTTTAATCTCCAATTTTCAGATGGAAATAATGAAGAGAGAGAAGTTAAGTGATGGGTCCAAATTTTTCCCAGTTCTCATTTCCCACTCACAATGCAGATATAAGCAAATCTTTGAATTATATTGCTTATGCTCTCTCCTTGTACAGGAAATGACTTTAAAATCATCTGCATGGACAATTACCTAACAAGGAAGCTACTGAAAATCTACCATAGACCCTGCTCATCTGATTCTGTCACCTCCACTATACTCCTTGGCTATAGGTGGTGCTTTCATTCAAGAGGTTTCTTGTGTCTTAATTTTGCCGCTGAGGTTGAGTTGGTGCGTTCTACAAGTGCATTAGTACTCTCTAGAAGCAGTTGCACAATTAGCCAGTTAATGTATTAAGGCAGTCATTTGAATCTGGGATATATTTCCCCATGGAAATGATATTACATAAGGTAGTTAAGTTCTAAGGCAAGGCCACAAAGCCTATTGCATTAATGATGAACCCAAAATAACATACTAATGGACCTAATTTTGAGTTTCCAGAGGAGGTGACAATGGGGAAGAAGGACTCCATATGGGATATAGGACAAAAACTTCAGGCAATAGTAATGTACAGATGATTATTCCACTTCATAAAGGAAGGCAGCTAAGTCGGTCATACTCCAAATGGTTTAATGAGAAGACCAAGCACAGTTATTCCCAATGGATAGAAAGATCAAAGCAGGGACTCCTCTGTCACTCTTTTGTATTTGGAGTTCTTTGTAGATCAAGTGATTGTATATTGCAGATAGGTCAAGACTCATTGTTAATAAGGCAAGTTCTGTGGGTGGGCCCTTGAGGTGGTCAGCAGGGAAAAAATAATATGCAATGAGGGGTCTTGAACAATACAGTTTTTCAACAGTACTTTTGCATCAGCTTACTTCCTTCTCTGGCACAATTCATCCACCATAGAGGATGAGAGTGCTATGTAACCTACCCATCAACAGGTATGAAACGATAGCTTCCATATTGAAAATAAAAGAGTCTGACTGTTCCGGTAAGATGGCGATGGCATAGGTAGATTTGTGAGATTCTCCAAACGTGAGTTTCCAAAAAGACTCTTACTTTTCTTTCTCCACTCCCCTGCCCACCACCAGCCGCACTGGTCCGAGACCGGGGGAGCTTTGGTCCCACGCAGGACCGGATATTGCGGCTCCCAGCTGCTGCTGCTCCACTATATGTGACTCCTGCCCACATGGGTGTCCCATGTCTCAGCTCCCTTCCTGGCTCCATCGTCTCACCCAGCACCCAGCACCAAGCTGCCGGTCACCCAGGGAGGCTCTGGGCACCCGCCCTTCAGAGATACCGGTCCCATTTCTGGCTGAAGTACCCTGTGAGAGACCCAGGGCCACTCTTGCTGCCCACCGTCTGCCCTTTGGAGCTTTGGAGCTCTGGAGCTCTGGGCCCACCTTGGCTGAGGCAGTCTGCATGCAATCTCATGCTTGTGTGATCCCATGCTTGTGTAAGGGAACAGCATATCTTAAAGAGGTGCTGATTGGAGGCTCTCAGCTCCAGAGGAGGGAACTCCCAACCCCCTCCTCCACCCCAGACTGCTGGTGGCACCCTGGACCCAGCGCCCAGTTGTGCAGCTGATCCCCCGTGCCTCCCACTCCAGCACAGTCCATCACAGTGGATAACACAGGAACCTAGACGAGCGGAGAGAAAAGATCTGTGAAAGTGAAGCTGCCATCTTGGGCATTCTCCAGGCAGAGATTTGCATTGCCCCGCCCACCTATCAGCAGCTTCCACCTCGGTTCCTAAGGTAACATCGCTAAACAGGAGACAAAGCCCCTCCCCTGCTGAATCAGACAAAGGCAATGTCACAGACCTCCCAGGCAGCAGGCTAAAAAAAATAATAAACCCAAGCTGCCAATAAACCTAGCTGTCTGCAAGGAAAACAAAGGGGAGAGGCTGGAGATCAGAGCTGAAGAGACTTTAGACACTCAGGAAAGATTCCAGAGCTAGTCTGATCTCTTATTTTGACTTTTGATTTTATCATTTTGACTGTTTTGCTCACTTTTGTTTTCTGACTTACACTATCTGTTTCATGATTTTATTGGTCTGTGTAGCTACCAGTATCCTTTAGGGAATTTTGCTGACTTTTTTTTCACTACTCTCCAGCATTGTGTCTCTTTTTCACCTGTTAGTTGGTATGTATGTCTGTTTTCCCTCTCACTCTTCTCTCTTTCTAACTTCCTATTGACCCCCCCTTCCTCCATTATTTTCCTCTTTTGCACCTACCTTTGATCCAGGGACCAAACCTACATACCGCTGCACAGACAGATTGTAAGGCAGTGGGAAATAGGTTCCAGTGTGCCCATACACCTGTTGGTGGATGCTGGAATCAGCATATAGATTCTGAATCACAGCTTCCCCCTCAATTAAACCTCAAAACTGCAAAAAGTACAGCCCACAGCCCACACTCCAACCTCAAAAGTGAGCAAATGCAGAGGACCCTCATAAGGAAGAACAGGAGATTGCACAAGTGAAACAAAAGCAACCCCACCTTCCCTCAAAAACAGAATTAAAGAAGGGGAGGGAAAGGGAGAGAGAGAGAAAAATCTACACAAATGAAGAAAAACCAAAGAAGAATATGGGTCTCTCCCAGACCCCTGGGAGGACAGACACTAAGAAAACTGATTTTGGAATGCAAACAATGAAGAGTCCCCAGAATGACTGGTCCCAAACTTCAAACCTAGATATCAAGACATTAATAGAGAAATTAAAAAGAATTGAGGAGAGACAAGAAGAAACTAGGAAGGAGCTGATATCTGAGATAACAGTAATAAAGAATACTGTGAATGAAATAAATAACAAACAAATAAGCATGGAAAGCAGAATTACACAAGCAGAAGAAAGAATCTCAGAGCTTGAGGACCAAAATATAGAACTAACCCAAACTCTTAAAAACACAGAAAACAAGCTCAAAAAGACAGAACAAAACCTTCGAGAGAAGAGCGATTACTTCAAGAGACCGAACCTAAGAGTAATTGGCCTTCCTGAGGCAGAAAAGAGACAGAGACCACACTAGAACAAATTTTCCATGAGATCATTCAAGAAAACTTCCCTTATCTAATCAGTGATGCAAAAATTCAAACACAAGAGATTCAGAGAACCCCTGCAAGACAAAAAGTGAGAAAACCACCCCCTAGACACATAATAATTCGCCTAAACAAAGTAGGCATAAAAGAAAAAATCCTAAAGGCAGCAAGAGAATAAGGCTAGATCACCTACCATGGAAGACCAATTAGAATAGCAGCAGATTTATCTACAGAAACCCTGCAGTCTAGGAGAGCTTAGAGCTCTATCTTCAAAGTCCTAAAAGATAAACAATTTCAACCAAGAATAACCTACCCAGTCAAGTTAAGCTTCATCAGCAAGGGAGAATTAAAATCTTTCCCAGATATCCACTCCCTAAGAACTTACGCTGCAACCAAACCACATCTACATGAAACAATTAAGAAAGTACTAAACACAGAAGAAAAGGAAAAAAGAACAACGTTCTTCACAAGAGTACAGGAAAAGTAATAAATACACATGAACCAACCCCAAAACCAAAAGAAAGACAAAAAAAACCAAGTAGAAGAACAACTCTATAAGAACTCTATGATAGGGGCAAACTCGCACATTTCAATAATTAGTCTGAATGTGAAAGGACTACATGCACCACTGAAAAGACATAGAATGGCAAAATGGATAAAATATCACCAGGCAACAGTCTATTGCCTTCAAGAGAACCAACTCACTAGAAAGGATATGCACAGACTCAAAGTAAGAGGATGAGAAACAAATTTTCAGGTGAATGGAACACAAAAGAAAGGAGAAGTTGTGATCCTAATTTTAGACAAAATACCATTTAAGCTATCAAAAATTAAAAAAGATACAGAGGGCCACTACATAATGATAAAAGGTTCACTCCATCAACAAGAAATATCTATCCTAAACATATATGCACCCAACAGAGGTGTGCCAACTTTCATAAAGCAACTTCTAGGAAAACTAAAGAAAGATATTGACTCTAACACCATCATAACTGGGGACTTTAATACCCCACTCACAACCCTAGGCAGATCATCAGGACAAAATATCAGCAATGAGATCCGGAACCTCAATGTGACTCTTGACCAAATGAACTTAATTGATACCTACAGAACACTACATCCAAAAGACTACAGAATACACATTCTACTCATCACCACATGGAAGGTATTCTAAGATTGACCACATAATTGGCCATAAATCAAGCATAAACAAATTTAAAAGGACCAAAATTCTACCATGCACCTTCTCGGATCACATTGGAATAAAAATAAACATTAACACTAACAAGGTCCCCCTCAAACCCACAAAGACATGGACACTAAACAGCATGATGCTAAACAACTCCTGGGTCAATGATGAAATCAAAACAGAGATCAAAAGATACCTGGAAACAAATGAAAATGAAGAAACATCTTACCAAAATCTCTGGGATGCCATGAAAGCTGTAATAAGAGGGAAATTTATATCCCTACAAACGCACATGAAGAAAATGGAAGAAACACAAATTAACAGCCTAACAAGCCACCTAAGGAAGCTGGAAAAGCAAGACCACAAAAACCCTAATTTCAGCAGAAAAATCCAGATCACCAAAATAAAAGCCCAAATCCAGGGCATAGAAGACAAAAAGATAATACAAAAAAATCAATGAAACAAAAAGCTGGTTCTTTGAAAGGATAAACAAGATCGATGGTCCCCTAGCTAGACTGACTAGAAAAAGAGAGAAAAACCCGAAATAAGTACACTCAGAAACACAAAAGATGTAGTCACATCTGACCCTGAAGAAATACAAAAGATCATTAAAGACTACTATGTACACTTGTATGGAAACAAACATGAAAACCTCAAGGAAATGGAAGACTTTCTGTCATCACACAACCTGCCTAGGTTGAAACAAGAAGTAATTGAGACCCTAAATAGACCAATAACAATCAAGGAAATTGACTACGTAATAAGAAAACTACCTACAAAAAAAAGCCCTGGACCAGATGGCTTTTCAGCAGAATTTTACAAGACATTCAAGGAGGAGCTGATTCCAATCCTACTGAAGGCATTTCAGGCAATTGAGAAAGATGGAACTCTCCTCAAATCATTTTACGAAGCTAACATCACATTGATACCCAAGCCAGGTAAAGACCCAACAAAGAAAGAGAACTGCAGGCCAATATCTTTGATGAACATAGATGCTAAAATTGTCAATAAGATCCTAGCAAACTGGATTCAATGACACATCTCAAAAATCATCCATCATGACCAAGTAGGCTTCATCCCTGGGAGGCAAGGCTGGTTTAACATTCATAAAACCATAAATATAATCAAATACATCAACAGATGTCAAAACAAAAACCACATGATTATGTCATTAGATGCATAAAAAGCTTTTGATAAAATCCAGCACCCCTTCTTGATAAAAACCCTTGAACATCTAGGCATACGGGGAACATACCTCAAAATAGTAAAAGCCATCTATGAGAAACCCACAGTCAGCATACTCCTAAATGGACAAAAATTGGAACCATTTCCCCTGAAAACTGGAACAAGACAAGGATGCCCATTCTCACCCCTCCTGCTCAATATAGTATTGGAAGTCCTGGCTAGAGCAATCAGAGAAGAGAAGGCAATCAGGGGTATCCAAATAGGAAAAGAGGAAGTCAAGTCATCTCTCTTTACAGATGGCATGATTGTGTACCTTGAAAACTCAAGAGAATCTGTCAAAAACCTCCTTACACTGATAAAGGCCTTTGGCAAAATCTCAGGATATAAAATAAATGTGCAAAAGAGAATTGCATTTCTTTACACCAATAATAAACAAACAGAAGCCCAAATAAAAACTGCAATTCCATTCACAATAGCCACAAAAAAAAAGAAATACCTTGGCATCTTCCTAACCAGAGACATGAAAACCTTTACAATGAAAACTACAAAACACTGCTCAAAGAAATCAAAGATGACACAAACAAGTGGAAAAATATCCCATGCTCATGGTTGGAAGAATCAACATTGTGAAGATGTCCATCTTACCTAAGGCAATCTACGAATTCAATGCAATACCCATCAAATTACCAGCAACATTCTTCTCAGACCTCGAAATGACAACACAGGAATTCATATGGAAACACAAACAACCAAGAATAGCCAGAACAATGCTCAGCTAAAAAAAAAGCAGGTGGTATCACATTACCAGACTTCAAACTTTACTATAAAGCTACAATCATCAAAATAGCTTGGTACTGGTATAGGAACAGGCATATAGATCAATGGAATACAATTGAGATTCCAGAAGTGAAACCTCAATTTCTCAACCAACTCATCTTCGACAAAGCCTCCACCAACTATCACTGGAGAGTGGAGAACTTATTCAGTAAATGGTGCTGGGAAAACTGGCTGACCACATGCAGAAGATTGAAACAGGACCCCTATCTATCCCCATACACAAAAATTAACTCCAAATGGATCAGAGACCTAAATGTAAAACCTCAAACCATAAGAACCTTAGAAAATGAAGGACATACCCTCATGGAAATTGGAACTGGCATCCAATTCCTGAACAACACTCAAAACCCACAGGCCATAAGAGATAAGATAGACAAATGGGACCTCATTAAACTGACAAGCTTCTGCAAAGCCAAAGAAACCATCAAGAGAGCAGGGAGAACAGCCTACAGACTGGGAAAAAGTATTTGCCAACTCCAGGTCTGACAAAGTCTTAACATCTTGGATTTACACGGAACTCAAACGTGCTGAAAGGAAAAAAACAAACAACCCCATTATAAAATGGGCAAAAGATATGAACAGACACTTCACAAAGGAAGACATCCGAGCAGACAACAGACACATGAAGAAATGTTCAACCTCACTAATCATCAGGGAGATGCAAATCAAAACCACACTGAGATACCACCTAACTCCAGTCAGAATGGCAATTCTCAATAACTCAAAAAATAACAGTTGCTGGAGAGGGTGTGGGGAAAAGGGAACACTTCTACACTGTTGGTGGGAGTGTAAACTAGTGCAACCTCTGTGGAAAGCAGTGTGGCGATTCCTAAAATCTCAAAATATCAACCTCCCATATGACCCTGCAATCCCCCTCCTGGGAATATACCCTGAAGAACTCAAATCACTCTATCAAAAAGATACCTGCACACGAATGTTTATCACAGCATTGTTCACAATAGCAAAAACCTGGAACCAACCATGCTGTCCATCGAAAGAGGACTGGATTAAAAAAAATGTGGTACATATACACGACGGAATACTACGCAGCCAAAAAAGAACAAAATCATGAATTTCGCAGCAACTTGGATGGAACTAGAGTCTATAATACTGAGTGACCTCTCACAGAAACAAAGATCTGAGTATCACATGTTCTCACTCATATAGTGGACCTTGATCATCCAACGTGTTACCATAAGAAAATGACTGACAGTTGCGGGAAACTATGGGTGGGAAGGGGAAGGGAGATGGGATTAATGGTATTAAACATCTGTCTGGGGACGGGGAGACACCTCTTATCAACAAGGGTGCCTGAACGAAGCATATTTGTATACCTAACCCTTAATTGTACCCCATAATATCATAATAAAAAATAGTGATTATAAAAAAAATAAGAGTCACTTATGCCCTCTTCTCTCTTAAAACACCAGAAAACATTAAGCCAAGGGAGAAACAAAATAGTAAACGCCACCCATATGAAATAAGTAAACCTCTGTCACAAAGACACAAGTGCATATGAAGATGGCTGCCAAGTATTGGGTAAACAAACAGGACCCTGAATGAGGAGGGCACCTAACACATCTCAAGCAGACTTGGCAAAGCACCAGCATCTCCACAGGAGGTGGCGTCTTGAGAGACTCACATAGTATCTCTGACACGCAACCACAGGACTTAGGGATGCTGCTGTAGATATATCCCATAACCTCCTGTACCACCACAGAGCTATAGGAAGACAAGGCTGAAGGAGGAGTGAGCAGATCTTTCATTGCTACAGCCATCCTATGGGCCAGTCCTGCCAGCTGCCATGTTTGGTCACACTGGGAGAAGGAAATTGAAGACCCTATAGCATCCTGGGCGCCACCGCAAACCAGAAAAGTTTCCTGCTAGCTGTGTAGGAAGAACTCACCTCATCAAAGATAACAACAAAATAGAAGTCTAGCCTGTGACTTCTCCACAGAAGCTAAACGTGTCAGAAGACAGTGGCACTGTGTGTGACCAGGAAAAGAAGTAGAACCCAGAATGGGTGCACTTAGTCAAAGACAGCACCAGACAAACTCAAACTAGACTCAAACGAATCACTGCCCTTCGAAAGTGTCAAGATCATGAGACACTGTTCCAGAATGGAGAAGCCTATGGAGAAATGTGAAGTAAATGCAATGTGAGATCCTTGATTGGATCTTGTGCAGAAAACAAAGGAATATTAATTTTAAAACTGGTGAGATTCTAACAAAGTCTACAGTGAATGGTATTGTAGCTAAGCTAATTTTGTGGTTTGCATAATTGTGCTAGAGTTATGTAAAATGTTTCCATTAAGGAAATCTGATGCTATTTATGCAATGGTTCTGTGAGCCTAAAATAAGTTCAGAATTAGACGTTTTAAAAAATAAAACAGCAGATATATTTGTTTAAACATACACGAACTGAAATAATGTAGCTCCTTTGAGTTATTCTCAAATAAATATTACAAGAATAACTTGAGCCAGTGAATAGATGAGGGTAAATCATGACAAAAGAACAATATATTATTGAGTATTGGATCCCCTAAATGTAGAATTGAGGTTAAACTAGCAATGGGAGAAGGAAACTGAAGACCCTATATGATGAATGCTAATAGTTTTAATAGATATTTTATAAACTGTAAAGATACATAAATAAATAGACATAACTATTAAAAAGTGGGAATGGTGGTCAGGGATGAGAAGCCACAGAAATATGATGATATAATTATGTTTAAAGAAGGACTTCAATTACGTTAACTATTTGGATGATGGATTCAATAGAAGCCCAAACCTCCCCATCTCACAATATACCTACGTAGTAACCCCTAAATTTGAAATTTAAAAAAAAATTAAATTTTAATTTAAAAATGGGAATTCTGGAAGAAGTACAGGACATTATGTAACAAAAAGTGAAAGGCTTCTGGACTGTCAGACATGGGATATGATGTATAGACGTATTCACAAGGCAGATGACAGTCAAGCCAGAGTGAGTTAAGTCTGTAGTCAACATTCTCCAATAAACATTATAAGCCAAAAATGGCATTGCTTCAAATGACATTGCTCAAAACTGATAAATCAATTAATAGAAGTATAAGTAGTTTATTTTTATTTTTAAAGATGTGCCGTACAATTCAGGCTTAGGTATACAAATGTTCACTATGCAGGTACCCTTATTGATGAGGTATGCCCCTCCAACCCCTGGCAGTTTCCCTCAACTGCCAATCCCACCCCCTCTCCCCTGGCAGTTTAAAACCTAATGATAATGACACAATAAAAATTGAATTGTTGGTGGGGGGAAAAGAGGAAAGGTGACAAAAAGTGAAAATACACTAATTTTATCATTATTTATAGTGATCTATTATAAATAGATGCTGAATAAACAGAAGGTTAAGTATATTATAAAAGTTAGTTATCAGAGTACCACTAAAAAGTTAAAATCAGACTTTCCAAATTATAATCATGAACACAACTAAAATAATGAAAATTTTAAAACATAAAACCATAATATAACAAAATAATTATATTAAGTGCCACATTATTTTGTAATAGCAAGACTGGGAATGTTCCAAACGTCTATCAGTAGAGGACTGGTGAAATAAATGTTAATAAAGAGGAATGCAATGCAATTATTTTTTAAAAATTAAGTCCACTATACAAAGTGATATGAAATGAGCTCCACGGTGTATTTTTAAAAAGGAAGATTAGGACAGTATGCATGACAAATAAAAAAAGAGGCCATGCTTGGTGGCTCAGCCTATAATCCCAGCATGTTGGGAGGCTGAGCCGAGTGGATTGTCTGAGCCCATGGGTTCGAGACCAGCCTGGGCAACTTGGTGAGACCTCGTCTCTACAATAAAAAATAAAAAATAGCCAGACATGGTAGTGCATGTCTGTAGTTCCGGCTACTTGGAAGGCTGAGACAGAAGGATCACCAGAGCCCAGCAAGTCGAGGCTGGGGTGGCCGTGAGCGTGCATGCCACTGCACTCCAGCCTGGGCAAAGGAGTGAGACTCCAACTCTAAAAAAAAAAAAAAGAAAAGAAAAGAAAAAAGAAACTCTGTGTATGTGTGTGCTTATATCTTGGAAAGATACTCAAGAAACTAATAGCAATGATTTTCCTCTGAGGGAAGGAGTCAAGTATAGCACATGAGTAGAATAAGAGCTTTCTTTAAACTCTAGTCAGCTTTTTGTGCCTTATTTTTGTATTGCATAAATGTATTGCTTATTAAGTTATGTAAATTTGTATGTAGATGTATTATCCATTACAAACAATAGATAGGTAGATAGCTGGATAAATAGATATATAGACAGACAGAGAATAGATAGAGCTATTTACCAGAAATCGTTTTTGTAATAAAACACAGGGACATGCTGAGTCCCAGTGTTTATTTATGACCTACCCAATTGTGCCAGCAGCCAGCAGTAGAGGCTTCTCTGGTTGTCCAATTCTGGCTCTTGGAGAAAGTTATAGTGCACACAGTAGGACTTTTGTCCACATCCAGATCCCTGTTGAGCAAATAGGAAACTTTTTATCAAAGCAAAAGGGTGCCTTGCTTTTCCTATAACCTTTCCTGGGGCTGAGCATTTCCTGAGCAAGAACAGAAGTTAGGAGTAACAAAGAATCAAAGATGTCCTTCAGGGTCTCAGTTTAGGAAAGAGAGCAGAATGTAGTTCCCAAGACTAGGAACATAAAAGAAGCAGTGATTTTCCTGGCAGTGGTGAGGGAGGGATTGTTATTGTGAATGACAGATCATTTCTCTTTGGGGCAGGTTAGGCTGAAGCTGTCTGTAGTACCACATCCAAATGAAGGTGCTCATTAATCAGTTGGACTTAGTGTCCTATGTCTGAAAAGTGAGATCTAGCCAGGAGACACTAATCGTGTAGACATCAATATATGGCTTTCATTTCAACCTTGAGAAAGCATAAAATTGACAGTGAGAATCGGGAGGAAGAAAGAAATAAAAAAACAGAAAGAAACTCTAAACATAAGGAATGGACAGAGGAGGAAGAAGAGCAATGAAGCAAACTGAGAAGAAGAAGCCAGGGAGCACAGAGATTTCACAGCATCCAAGGAAAAAGAGCATTTCAGTTCTTTCAAGAAGTTTAGCTATGCCCAAGGGACATATGAGCAGAAGCTGGAGGGGGAAGTAGAGTCTAGAAAGGACTTTTTTAATGACAGAAGAGACTGGGTACAATAAAATATGAATTGGAGGATCCAGTAGAAAGGGAGAAGTTGGAGACGAAGGAGAGTGGGAAGATGAGTGATGCTTCTTTCAAGGGAAAAAGGACAGATTCTGAACTTAAGAGCAGGGCTAAACTTTGAACAGACTGAGGGCCACAGCTTTCATGACAACCAAGGCAAAGAAGAAAAAGATGGGCTCAAGTGCAGACAACCTTGTCAGGGCAATGGCAGGTAGGAGAGGGAGTCTGAAATGAGAATATTGGTGTCTATTTTCTCACTGAAAAAGCAAGTAAGTCATTTAGTAAAATTGAGGGAGAAAAGTGCTAGGGTTAGGAGGTATTTTTTAGGAGTACATGGGTATTCTTGTAGCTTATTTTGTAGAATATCAAAAACAGTCAACTAAAATAAAATTGGAATCCATGGTTTGTAGAGGCAAAAGTCTGTAGTGTCACGTGAATTTCCTCTTTTGTTTTTCAACATCAGCCCAGATGTAGATGTAGAAAAACAGATCAACCGTGATGATCCAGAGTAAGCCAAGGGGAAGGGACATACAGGAATGGGTTGGACGATATGGACAAGTGATAATGGAATCAAGGCTAGAAAGAGTAGGAACAGAAGTCAGAAGAAAGCTGATGAAGAGGAGCAGAAGAGTCAAAGGTCTGGAAGTCTTAGAACTTTGAGAGACGTATGTAAAAGAGCTGGGCAAATTGGAGGTCAAAGAGTAGATGCAAGCTTTCAACTAACAGCCAATAAAAATATAACAGCTGTATCTTTGTATTTTAAAATGCAAATCGAAACATTTTTACCTCTCAGATTGCCAGAAAATGTAAGTTTGACAATGAAGTACACAGTATAATGAGGATATGGAGAAACGAGCACCCTCCTCTACGGTTACAACACTATAAATTGACACAAAACTTCTAAAATGGGTAATTAGGTAATACCTACCAAAATTACGAATGGTCTTACTGCCTTGAGTAAGTAGGTCATAGGTAGGAATTAGGCTAATGACATACTCAGACAAGTTTTCCAAGATGCATGTAAGAAACATTCTCTGCATCATGCATGTATTCATTCTACAATTATTTACTTGGTACCTACAATACTCAGGGTCATAATTATTAAATGTTATTTTCAAAATGAAATCCATGACTCAAATATAGAGAAAGCACATCACAAATTTTTTTCAAGTCATTAATTATTGAGACAAGCAGTAATATGGCAAAACTGGCTCAAAGAAAACTTTGAGGAAAGGAGATTTATATGTTTTTTTAAGAAAAGAATGGTAGAATAACATTGCTAGGTGTGCACAGACTGGTTAAGTCCTACAGGGAAATAAACTGTAACCCTTGAAGTTATCTTCTCTACTGGACAGAAATCATTTACATCTTGACTAGACACAAATCAATAAGTTAACATGGGTCTTTATAGAGTCTGAGACTTTGATTACAAATAAGCAGCAAAGTCAAACAATGATATATTCTCTCAGAAAGTTAAATAATTTCTGAATGTGTTTATTACATGATGTCCCAGTATGACATTAGAAAGATATGCTTTGTACATTTGAATTTATTTCATGTCATTGTTCTTAGTATGACCTATGTGCTTAGGATATAGCAATGAACAAGGCAAACAAATTCCCTGCTTTCCTGGAGCAGACAATGTTCTGTTTAATAGAAAAATAAAAATAAAAGCAGGAGAGGGGAATAAACCACGTGGGATTCCAATCCTTCAGAATAAACCACGTGGGATTCCAATCCTTCAGTGTGTAAATTAATTAGAAGGCCATTGGGCTGAGACAGCTCCTGTGCCTTGGGTTCCTACATTAGCAAAACAAAACCCAAATCAATGTGAACAGTAAAGTGAAACTTGAGCTTAGCCAGTCAGAAACTGTCAACTGACCTCTGACTAGGAACATTTCACTTTTGCTATCAAATATTTTCTTCATCATACTTACCTAAACACCTATAAAAGTTTTCCACTTGTACCCTGTCACTGGAGGACTGAATCCCTTCCAATCTGCCGCTGCCCAATTCCTGAATTGCTTCTTTCTCAAATAATCTTATTATCATTTTAATGTATCGAAGGTTATCTTTTTAACAAGTGGAATGTGATGAATTCTTTGTAGCCTCTAAAAAGGCAAAGGTTGATCTATAACTCCTGATAGCCAGAGGGCTGAGTACCAAGTTGGCTTTGTGTTGTGTTTTGTTTTGCTTTTTTCATAGAAATGGAGAATTTTGCCTTTTAGACCAGAAGCAGCACTCAAAAGCTAGAAACACTATGCTTCCACTTCATCCCAAGGGAAGTAAGGGGCAAAGAAAAAAGCAACAATCTGATATGAGAGTTGTCAGAAAAGCTGAGTCATTTGGATTAGAAAAAAATGGAGTCAGCCTTCCTGGGAACAGAAATGTGAAAGCCCACACTAAGACTATCTGGAAGGAAGGAGAAGAAGGGAAAGAAGAGATAAGAGTTTGAGGGCAAAAAATTGCATAGAGCATATGAAAATTAAGTGGAAGGGAGACTATAGGAGCCACCCAGATTTGGCATCAGTGGGAGTGACTAAGGATGATGACGCATGATGAGATGATCTGACTTTGTTTCTCAGAAGCACTAATCAACTTCCAGTTTCAGCTTCAACACATAAAGAGCCTAAAAGTTGTCATACCTGTCCTTACAGTAAGAAAACACTGGACAGACTGAAAACTAATAACTTTCCTTGGATCTCTCAAAGAACTGCAGTCACTGGGCAAACTGTTACTCAAGAATTCAGAGAGTTAGGTGCATCTAGCGAGATGCTGAAACCCAAATCTGCTTACCTGGAAGCAAAAACCATGAGAACTGTAAACTGGTAGGAATAGTTAAATGGTGATATTGATGAATTACTGGAGGCTGAATGTGGACTATTAAAAGAGTGAGAAACTTCGACAGGCTAAAGTCTTAGGAGAAGCCCCTTAACTTCTCTGAGTTTTATCTCCAAAAACCCCACCAGGTTCTCATACTGAGTAAATAAACAAACAAATAAATAAAATCTCCTTTTGACTTTGACAGGGGGTGAGGAAAATTAACCACTTAATTCTCCATAACAGAGGCCTACCATCCCAGTAAAGAGACTGCAAGATCTCAATTCTGAAACCTTAGTGTAACTGTACAAAAAGAATTGCTTCTGCCTCCGGCCCCCTTCAGCCTTCCTGTCTCACCTAAGGTGAAACACACAAACACACAGGATCGACAAAGATGAGGACTTCAAGGAAATAGATTGGGAACTCTGCAGCCAGGGAAAGAAGACATTAAAGGATACACCACCACAGAAACACTTAGCAAGGTCGCAGGCCAGAAATATAGGCCCTCCAAAAGATTGAGACTTAATCAGAAAATTATAGAATGCTCTCTTTTCCCTACACCTTACCACCACATCAGTAGGGCTCCAGTATAATGACAGTGAATTTTGTCTGAAGGACCTGTATGACACAGACTCTCTCTAAGGAGGAGCACCTTGGGTAAGACCAAAGTGAAGAGAAAAGACAAAAACAAGAATACTAGAGGAATTTGGCATCTGTGCTATCTATAGCTACAATAAATATTAAACACAGCTCAATACCTAAATAATAAACCTTTATTGATAAATTCTTTATCAATAAAGGCCTAATTATCTCAGTTCTTTTTGCTCGAAATGGGGATCCTAGGGGATAGCCCCACCTCCAGAATGGGTTGTCCAAAAACAACAAAAAGACTCAGAGATCAGTAGAATGAAGCAGCTTTTTAATAACACTCTTGCAGGAACAGGTGTCCCTCAGATGAGCAGGTACACCAAAGCAGTTTCAGCTAGAGTATTTAAGCCCTACGACACAAGTCCCTCCCCTGTTTCCCCATAGGCTGGGTACTTCCAGAGGTTACATCACTCTCCTGGATGTCACCTAAATGTCATACATTGATTGGGTTACCTGGTTAGTTCATTTGCATGTTCTATCTATTAGTTGGTTAACATCTGTATGACAAACTTACTTCATTTGCATGACCTATTTGCCGATTGACTTACAAGATCTTGTTCTAATTGGTTCCCGTTGAAGTTTAAATGAAAAAACCCATCTAAAGTAAAAGTCTGAAAGAAGCAGGAAGTGACTCAGCCAAAAGCAATTACGTGCAGCTTGTGGCTTAATGTGAAAATAAATCATTCTTTTTCTTATATTTTTATCTAATACAACGTGCTTGGGTTTCAACAAGAAATGAACTGTATGCCAAGAGACAGAAAAATAAATACATCTATGTATACAATCTGAAAAAACAAAGAAGTCATCAGAACCAGATGCAGATGTGACACAGCTGGTGGAATTCTCAGAAAAAAAAATCTAAAATAATAATGATTCGTACGTTAAAAACACACAGGCAAAAAGTAGACAATATGCAAGAACACATAGATAATGTAAGGAAAGAGATGAAAATGTTAAGAAAATAATAAAAAAGGAAATTCTAAAAATCAAAAATACCATAGCAGAAATAAAGAATGCCTTAGATGGACTCACCAGTAGACTGGACACGGCCAAGGAAAGAGTCTGTGAGCTTCAAGATAGGTCAATAGAAACTTCTCAAACACAGAGCTACCATATGATCCTGCAAAACTTTTTAAAAAAGGAAATAAAAAATATACTTCTTAAACTGAAATGCAAAGAATCGGGAAAAACAACAGAACAAAACAGAACATGTGGCCAATATTGGAAGGTATAACATAATTGTAATACCATAATTGAAATGCCTGAAGGAAAAGAGAAAATGAAACAGAAGAGATGTTTGAAGTACTGACTAACAGACACCAAACTACAGATACTGATCCAGGAAGCTCAAAGAATACCAGAGGGACAAGTACCAAGAAAAACCACACATATCACCATATCATATTAAAAGAATTCATCCTGCCAGTCACTTCATAGGTAAGAAAGTAGGTGGTGAAATTAAGCAATCTGGAACTACTTGTGGGTATTTCAAATATTTTTTGACACCTCAATTCCTTTCTCTTTTTCGTCTTCCATACTGAGGTGCAAAATTCTACCAATTCTCTCATAAATAACTCTGGGGTTCCAGCATCACCTTTATCTTCCTGTTGCCACTGCTGAAGTCTGGGGCCTCATCATCTGCTACTTAGAACTAATATAACAGTCTCTTTATCTAGCACTAGTTTATTTCCTATACATGGAGGCCAGAGTTATTGTCCAGAAAATACAACTGACTCTTTGGTAGCTGCAAACCGAAACTCAAAATTCAGCTGAAAATCGGCTACAAATAATATTTTTCATTTCCAATACTACCTCCATGAACCCAAACTGAACTCAGTTTTTCTTGTTTTCTGAGCCTTGGCACACACTATTCCCTGTTCCTCTAATGCATCTCCCTCTATTCTTCATCTGTCAGTTCTTAGCCATCTTTTAATATTCAATTCAAATATCTTCTCATTCAGGCTTTTCCACATCTTCCTAGTAAATCGGTTGCGGTGTAATACTACGCCTTAGTGATACGTTGTTACTACCTGTTGAAACAGTTTCCACATTATATTGCAATTTACTTTTTGACATGTTGATGTGTGGCCCTGGAAGATGAGTTTTACAAGGGGAGAGGCACAGCACATATCGGTACTCCATAAATGTGTTCAAATGAAATGAAAGGATGAGGTAATTTTTGGAAAGACACTGACAGTCAAGGGCATTAATGATGAGGATAAAGAAGAGAACCAATTGAGAGAAGGCTCTGGCCATTTGATTTAACAGTTAATTTGAAAACAAGAAGCTGATTTTGCACTGCCCAAGAAGACAGGTGGTCTTTGCATTTTACGTTTCTTCTTTCATGGGGAAAAGCAGGTCCCTTCTATACAATGTCATATTAGAGATTTCTTTAATAAAGCAAAGTCTTGGTTCTCTCCTGGTGGTGTGCTCCTTCTTCCCTAGGTCTACACTACCCTTCCTGTCATAATAGGAAAAGCTCCATGCTCAATGAAATATCCAACATTCCAACTTTTGAAAGCCACAAATTATCAAAAACCACTCTGTCAATAAATACTGAGATAATACATTAAGACTATTCCCATCAAAAAGTTTATTTTAAATAAATTTTAGCAACTAAGAGGTTAATTTATGACATATAAAGTTCTTGTCTGTTTCATTTTGTTTTGGCCCAAACTCAGGATGTAAACCCAATTGTCATCTTTTTAACTTTCCCAGGACAGTTTCCAAGGAGACCTGGATGCTTCCGGCTTGGCCCTTTCTAAGCCACCCAAACCTTGTCCGCAGTGCCCATTGTCACCATGTGGTAGTCCAGAGCACAGGCCATAAGTCAGGATGAGCACGGAGTGGCCTCACCAGCTGGGTCCAGGGCCTAGTCAAGAATGAGGCAGGGATTCCAGGGAAACCCAAGCCTTGGGCTCTCACAACAAGCTTTCCTCTCTGCAAGGATCTGGACTTGGTGTCTGCAGGCCCCATGTGATCCATAAATAGTACTCTACTTGGTATCTGCAGATGTCCATATAACCTGTGAATAGAACTTGGACTTGATATCCACAGATGCCCCTGTGGTCTGAATTTCAATACTATCAGCTTCCTTTGCAAACTTGTGGATTTTATTTCATAATTTAAAAAAAATCATCGTTGAGAAAGGAACCATGGCATGAAAAGGCTGCAAACTCCTATGGACTCCCTGAAACAGAATGCACATTTTATGATAATAGCATTGTCTGAGAAATTTCAGGACTTTCACCAGCACAAAATAGAGTCTAAAAATCCAAGAAGTTAATCTCACTGCTCTGCACTCAGTGCTCTGCAGTAAGATTTGTTCAACCTGATAGGTCTTCAGGTAGTTCCTTTAGGCACTCAAAAATCTCTCTCCACCTAGTTTCTGTAAACACGCACTATTTATTTTGATTTCTTTTAGGTTTTGTAAAGAAAGAAGGACTAGTAATAAAACTAAAGAATGATCTACATGCTAACTAATCATGCTTTTGACTTCAATCCACTAGGCCAGATAGGAGTTTAAATTGTCAACTCAGTGTTTAAAGCAGCCCTATCTCTGTAACATCCCTGTCTGGTGGGCAGAACAAGGCATTTTGAGTCGGGACATTTTACTATTTACCAGTACTTCCACAATTACTATGCCATTTCATTTTTATAGTAAGCCTTTAAGGTAAGAATTAGTGTCCTCAGTTTAACAGTGGTGGGATTTTCGGCAATGTTCCAGTCTTAGCCTGTTATAGTATGAACGCTCTGTAACGGGGTGAGGCTTTACACCCTGCTCCCCCCCCATGTCCCCGTCATTAGTCATTGGCAGTGAGCTAACTAGAGGGTGGGATGGGGAAAATAAATACCCCTGAGTACATTGGGTTCTCTGGCATAGGGAAAATTGGGTTTAGGATCCTGGGAATAGGTCTCCAAAGAGAGTCACAGTTGCCGATCATTGGAAACTTAGAGGATGTGTGCAAAGACATGGGAAATGGATTACAGAGGATTTTGGTGAAATATTGACGAAATCTGCTACAAAGAGACTAAGTGATTTTTTCCAAGTATATCTGAAATTAAAATATCACTATTGTAGTGAGTCTTCCATTGTCTAGAAACCTCACTCTTTTTGAGAACATTCCTGCTATTCTACTAACCAGGGCATAACTTGAGACCTAATTACCACTCACTACGTGCAAACCCTATTACAAAGCGACACAAAATTGCCTGATATATCCCAAAAGAAAACATAATGTGATTTGCTAGCTTGATTGCTAAAAAAATATAAGTGACATACTTTGTCATGTCACTGGTGATGGCTCTGGCTTTTCAATGTGACATAGGATGAGACAGAAGAAGGAAAGATTGATGTCTGCTGAAAGAATGACTTGAATAGAATATCTGAAGTAAGATGAATTCACAGGAAATGAAGCTTCATTAGCTCAGATGCCTCCATATGGAACTACTTGTTGGGTCAAGAGCTTTCCAGAAAACCATATGAAACCCTGGGAAATGTCTGTTTTGGATGCAAGAAATCCCAAGGGATTTTATGGATTCAAATTTTTGTTATGGAAAAAGAAACTTTGAGCTTTGCCTGGGAAGTTTTGAGTTCTGGGAAACATGCCAAACTCAAAACTGACGTGATTTGCAATAACCTAGTTAATCAACCGTAAAAATCAAGGCTTTATCGGTTTTTGGAGATAATCATACACTGTAATTTTGAATACTAATACTTATTGTGAGAAAACCATGTGCTTTAGCTAGGGTATATGTTTGTTTAAAAGACAACTAAATTTAGGCATCTCAGCCAATAACTTTTCTTGTATATAAATGTCTGACATACTGACGTTTTCAGATTCTATTTGCCCATATTTTTAAAAGATAAAGTGACTTCAGAGAACGTCCATGACTTAAACTTGGCTTTAGTCATTATAAACTCCTCTTTTTAAATAAAAGAAGTTGGCTTTCACTGACAAAATTCAGAAATTCATTCACCACTTATGTGTAGTATGAAGCTGAATTTTTATGTAAACAAATCAGAATTTTAAAAGTAGGACAGGCAGGCTCATTTTTACTGGCATGACTCTGTCTGAGACTGTTATTTCTCTTAAATAATCAGAATTTTGACTTAAAAAAGATACAGTCTACCTGGTATTCTAAGTTGAAATTTTATAACGGTCCTAGCAAAGCAGTTTTGAGGGTCTGGCAGAAAAAGAGAGCGAAATTAAAGAGAGAAGATCAGAAATGCCAATCCCAAGAGAAATAATGAAGAATGTATATAGATATTTTCTCTCTCCTCGGCTTCTAACCCCCTCTCTTTTGAAATATCGAATTATTTGTAGCTGCTTAGGATTTCACAATGGAACTCATCTAGATATGCTCAGCAAAATAACCTATAGAGCTTAAAAAAAATAGATGTAAATTCCTGAGAATTCAGGTTCCCAAAGTGTGTTCTAGGCATCCCTGGATATCACTGAGATACTATCAGAAAGCCACAAGGTCAAAGATGTTTTCATAATAGTACTAAGATGTTATTTGCCTTTTTTGTTATTTTTGTCTCTTAAGTGTGAAATGAAGTGGGTTTTTTTGGGGGGGCTACATATAAGAATTGTAAGACAACATATAATAGGTTTATTATTTCTTTCTTTCTTTCTTTCTTTCTTTTTTTGAGTAGGACTTTCACTCTGTGGTCCGGGCTGGAGTGCGGTGGCATACTCACAGTCGCCACAGCCTTGACCTGCTGGGCTCAAGTGATCCTTCCACCTCAGCCTTTCAAGTAGCTGGAACCACAGGTGCATGATAATTTTTTGATTCATTGTAGAGATGAGGTCTCACCAAGTTGCCCAGGCTGGTCTCAACCCCCTGGACTCAGGCAATCCTCTCACGTCTGCTTCCCAAAGTACTGGGATAACAGGCATGAACCCCTGAGCCCAGCTATAATAGTTTTAGTATATTTCAAATGAATGAATGCACACATATTTTTTAAATGTCTCAGTTTCACTTTAAAATATGGCAAATATTAATAGAATCCACACAACCATTGGAACTTTAATAATTTTTAAGAGTGTCAAAGTAGTCTTGAGATCAAAAAGTTTGAGAACTTCTAACATATAGAATGACCCTCTTAATGAAAATACTAATATATTTTATAAATGATAAACAAAAATTTTATACTTCATGTGAGAGCTGACTAGGGATAGATGATTTCAGGGCTCAAAAACAAGAGTGGAATCTGGCATTCTGGGAGGCAGGTAAGAGCCAAAGCCCATTGTGCTCTGAAGATGCTTTCTCAGTGCTAGAAACTTTGGACTTCTGTTTTGACATCTATACAAGGCTTAAAGCTAGGGACCTCTTAACAGGAAGTTCTAACAGAACCCCTCTCATAAAACTGAAACCCCAGTGATTTACGTCGTCAGTGTTGAGATGAGCAAGAATAATTCTATCACACAGAATGGACTAGTCAAGAAAACTGCCTCCCTTAACCTTAGTGATGAGTGGGGGGGGGCAAAATAGCAACTCTCTTGTTAATTTATAGCCACAAAAGGGCTCTCATGATGCATGACAGTCCAAATTTATGCCACCTGTGTAGTTTGAAAAAGCTACATAAAAAATTTAATTTGGCCGGGCTCGGTGGCTCAGCCTGTAATCCTGTGCTTTGGGAGGTCGAGGTGAGTGGACTGCCTGAGCCCGCGGGTTCGAGACCCGCCTGGGCAACTTGGCGAGACCTCATGTCCACAATAAATAAAAAAATTAGCTGGGCGTGGTAGCACGCACCTGTAGTTCCAGCTACTTGGAAGGCTGAGGCGGAAGGATCGCCGGAGCCCAGCAGGTCGAGGCTGCGGTGGCCGGGAGTGGCCACTGCACTCCAGTCTGGGCAACAGAGTGAGACTCCAACTCAAAAAAAAAAAAAAATTTAATTTGGAGGTCTTTGGATGGTGGTACCTTTGGACAACTGGCAGAACCAAACACAAATTCTCTCCCAAGAATACAAACACAATTTCTTATAATACAGAAGTAGCCACCAAGTGGATGTGAAAGCAACCCCAAAGAAGATCTGGGAAAAAAATGTGTATACACACACACACACACACACACACACACACACACACACACATATGTATATACATACACACACACATATACACACACACACACATATACATATAATATATAATTTTTTTTAAACCCTCAGGATTTAACTTTTCTGTAGGCTCTGTAGCTATAGATAGCCAGGAATAATCTCTCATCTTCTTCTGACTACAGCCTGATGCGGGTTACTTGTAGAATCTTTGGCTCATCATTTTAGGGCAGCAGCAAAGTTTTAAAACAAAGTTTATTTGAGGAAGAAGAGAGGAAAGAAAGGGAGACCTGCCAGAGCTGGCATGGCAAAAGAAACCACTCCTTTTGTTTTTTTTACAATAGGCCTGATATACCTTACAATGACGCATGTACTAAAAAGAGTGGAGCCCAGGTAACCACCACTCCAGAGATTGACATCTCTCTGCTTCTGAAGGGAAGAGAGGAAGGTAGGGGTGGTCCTTTTCTGACCACATTTTCTTTTGCAGGAGACCGGCTAGATGTTCCCAGTTCACAAGTTCATGAGCTAAAAGGTGGTCTTATCGTTTCTCTGACTTTGGTTAGCTAAGGGTGAAATTCTACCTTCTACCTTCAACAGGGAACCTGAACGATTCTTAGTGATTTTATGCTAAGCCATGAACTGAAAGGTTGGGCTGTCCTTTTATTTCATCTGATGGGGTTTTCTTTTGAATTGCCAGCGGATTGGGTAGGCTGCCAGCTTGGCCTGCAGTAAAGTGTAATTTAAAAAAATGTCTGAACGTTTCCTAAAACCTGCCTATGGAAAATGTATCTATCTATATCTAACCTGTGCTAGCTTCCCTGCCTCACAGTCCATAGATCAGATCAACAAAGTCATCAATCCAACCTCTGCCAGCTGATGCAGGAAGAGATCAAAGGGAAACTGATGACTTATAACCCTTTGCCACTCTCAAAGTAAGGCTGGGAGAACACTTTGGTCAACAGAAGGGCAGACACAAGCCAGAGGTAAGAGAATAGACAATGCCAAGGCTCACATGCCTGAGGAAGACATGAAGAGGAAGACATTTCTATGATGGTCCCTGAGCAGATACCACAAATCTGGAGAAACAGATTTCCACATGCACCCAGGTACCCCAGTTTGTAACTGAAGGAAACTAGTAAGAAAAAAAACCAGTTTCTTCACTTTTTAAAAAAACATGCATGTTTATTGCAGCCTTATTCACAATAGCAAAAACATGGAACCAACCATGCTGCTCATTGAAAGTGGACTGGATAGAGAAAATGTGGTACATATGCACGATGGAATATTTTGCAGCTATAAAGAAAAGAAAATTATGGACTTTGCGGCAACTTGGATGGATTTGGAGTCTATCATACTCAGTGATTTATCTCAGAAACAAAGATCTGAGTACCACATGTACTCACTCATAAGCAAACCTGAACATTTATCATGACACTACAAGAAAGAGATTGACAGTAGTGGGACACTACCAGGGGAGGGAGGGGGGAGCACATAACATCAATAAGGATACCTTTACCTGTAGGATGACCACTTATGTACCTAATCCTGAATTGTACCCCACATCTTTAACATAAAAATAATTATAATAATAGTAAAGATTCTTCTAGAACACATCTGTAAGCTGTTGGCTGCAGGTCAATAGGAAGTTCAAGACAGTCCAAGCAGGAAGTGACTAAGGCAAATTCGACAAAATCTCCCCCTTTCTCTCCACACATAGAGGCCTCATCAAGTAATCAGTAATGAATTGCATCATAAACAAGACCATGGAAATTAAACTGCACTCAATGGACTTATTAAACAACAGACCAGCCACTGATTTTTTTTTTTTTTTGAGTTGGAGTCTCACTCTGTCGCTCAGACTGGAGTGCAGTGGCGTCGACCTGCTGGGTTCCGGTGATCCTTCCACCTCAGCCTTCCTGGTAGCCGGAACTACAGGCGCATGCTACCATGCATGGTTAATTTTTGATTTATTGTAGAGACGAGGTCTCACCAAGTTGCCCAGGCTGGTCTTGAACCTGTGGGTTCAGGCAATCCACCCGCTTTCACCTCCCAAAGTACTGGGATTACAGGCTGAGCCACGGAGCCCAGCCGAATAGGTTTTCATGAAATAGAAGACCAATCAGAATACAGTAATTGGAATGAAGAAAAAAAAATTAAGTACAAAAAAGATTAAGAAGTGTGGAAGATAGTGTGAAAAGGTCTATAATATTCCTTGTTAGAGTTCCAAGAGGAAATAATAGAATAATAAAGAGAAAATTTGGGGGGGGAAGAATGAGAATTTTTCAAAATTATTGAAGTATATTAATCATCAGATCCAAGAATCCCCAAAATACATTTAGATACATTATTCCCAAGCTGTAGAATACCAAATAATAAAAAAGAATGAAAGCAGCCTGAGAAAATAGACTGATAACAAAAGAATAATTTATACCTGTCACAAAAGGACAAAAACTACATGATTCCACTTATATGTGAAATCTAAAATAGTCACTCCTAGAACAAGAGAGCAGAAAGGTGGCTGCCGGGGCTGGTGGGAAAGAGAAGTAAATGGAGAGTTTCTATACAATGGGTATAAAGGTTCAGTAATGCAAGATGAATACGTTCTGGAGATTGCTATGCAACATTGTAGCAACAATATTAGTTAACACCCTTGGTATTGTAAACTTAAAAATCTGTTAAGAGGGTATACTTCGTGTTGTGTCCTTATCACAATAATTTAAAACTGAAAAATTTATATTGAAAGTTGATTTCTCAATATCAACAATGGAAGTAAAAGAAATGAAAAATATTTTAATCACTTGGAAAGAAAATAACTCTCAAGCTCTAATTTTATGTTCAGCGAAACCTTTTTATAAGAGCAAAGACAAAATCAAGATATTTTCAAGCAAGCAAAACCAAGAATTTACTACTAATTTATTAACACACTAAAGAAAATTCCAATTAGAAATTTCTAACAAAAGAGAATGTGCCCAGATGGAAAGTCTGATATGCAAGAAGGAAGAAAAATTCAAACATTTATTGATCATAAAAGAATGATAAAATAAAAATGGTGGGGTTAAAAACAAGATCGAATTAAGATAATAAACAAAGAAGTATAGAATTTTTGAGAAGATAATAAGGTTTAGGATAATTGGGAGTAAAGATATTGATTTTTTTCCCCAAAGAAATTGTTAAATGTGCATATTAATACTAGCTATAATAACTAAATAGTTGGCACAAAGTATATAATTTTCAAACCAATTTTTTTAATTTAACAAATAAATCCTCAATCAAAAAGAAGGTAAACAAAGTTGTGGTGAAGGAGAGAACAGAAACAGAAGCATATGGAAAAACAAAATACACTTAATACAAAATAAAACTAAATGTATGAGAAATCTTAACAAAGGTAAATGATTAAACTATTGAGTTAAAATGTGAAAATTAATTGGATAATTTTGTAAAAACAGCAGGTTGTTTATAAGTAAGACTAAAAGAGGATGGTAGGCTATAGCCCGTCTGGTACCCAACCTATTTATATATGGTTCTTTGGCTAAGAATGGTCTTTAATCATTTCAACGATTGGAAAAAAAGAGGACAGAAACCACATGTGACCTACAAAGGCTAAAATATTTAGTATCTGGCTTTTTAGAGAAAAAGTTTGCCAATCCCTGTTCTAAAAAATAAAATCATAAGATCCAGAGTGAAGACAGTACATTAGTAGAACAAACCATGATTCTCCTACAACACACAAATATCAACTAGATAATATATACATTTTGCTAAGTACCACCTTTGTTCACCTCCCTTGTAGTTAGGTATGGCCAACGAGAAGTGAACTTAAGTGACTTCCAGGTCGTGTCCTTAAAAGGAATACATATGCTTCCCACTCCACTTTCCCTACTTCTTACAGAAGAAAGGGTTGGGTTGAGCCATCTTTGATCACAGGGATGAGGTCATCACTTGAAAGCTGGCAAAGAACTGAAACAAAGGCACCTGAGTCCCCCCTGTCATGGAAACAGAGGTATTCTATAATCCTTATATCTCCCACATCCAGACCATTACAGATTAGATAGAAATAGTCTCTCTTATTAAAGACATTCTTAGGTAAGAATCTGTGTTACTGTAACTTAACCCATATACCAACTAATACAAAAAATAAATGCTAACTAAAAGCTAGGTAGCAGAATAATGTCAGGCAGAATAGACTTTAAAGAAAAAAAATCAAAAGTCATAATTATATAAGCCTCATTACTGAAAGATATAACAATACTAAACTTGTATATTTCTCAATTCTATCCTTACACATCTTCACAGAACTACAACATATTTGTTATCCTGGTAGAATACTGAATGCCTCTCATCATCAATCAATAAAGCAGACAATAATGTTAGCAATAAAAAGATTCAGAAAGAAAATTAATATACTTCATCCAGTGAGCATATAGAAAAGATTACATCTTACAATTAAATAATTTGCATTATTTTCATCAAAAATAAAATAGTTTTGAAAACTGACCACATTTTAAGCCATAAAGCTAGCTTTAACAAAGTGTAAAGGATGATAAGAGACAGAATGTATTCTCAGCCGGGCTTGGTGGCTCAGCCTGTAATCCCGCGCCTTGGGAGGCTGAGGTGAGTGGATTGCCTGAGCCCACGGGTTCGAGACCCGCCTGGGCAACTTGGCGAGCCCCCATCTCTACAAGAAATCAAAAAATTAGCTGTGTGTGGTAGCGCGCGCCTGTAGTTCCAGCTCCTTGGAAGGTTAAGGCAGAAGGATCGCCAGAGCCCAGCAGGTCGAGGCTGCGGTGGCCGGGAGCGGCCACTGCCCTCCAGTCTAGGCAACAGAGTGAGACTCCAACTCAAAAAAAAAAAAAGCATGTATTCTCAGTCTATAATGCAAATTAGTTAGAAGTCAAAGACAAAATAAACCAAGAAAAAAAAGATAACAAACTTTATAAAATTCTAAACAACTCAGAGATCAAAGAAGAAATAACAATGCAAACTGTAAAACATTTATAGATGAACAGTCACTAAAACATCATGTAACAAAGTTTGCAAAATGTAGCAAAAGCATTTCTTAGTGGCAAATGCATAACATTGTTAAAAAATAAGGTTCATTAAAGGTAAAACCATGACTGTCATAGAGATGTAAAACTAAATACAAGGGAGACCCAAACAAACAAACAAACAATTATTTTTGGGAGGGCAGGTCCCTTGTAGTACAGGCTTCTCTCACTAGGTGAGTGTTCTCGGAGCCCATCAGCATCCATGTCCCAGCTAGTGTTGTTGTGAGAGGCTGTGTTAGACTTCAGTGAATATTTTTGTGGAGATTCTTTCAACGCATTTGCCCATTTCATGTTGGGTGATTTATGAGTGCCCCTGCCCACACTGTGCTTAGAGTTCAGCAGTTTTTGACCAAAAAGAGCACGACCTCCAGGCCCCACCCTCCCTATTCACCAGATCTCTCCGTGAGAGACTTTCTTTTTTGTTGTTGTTGTTCCCTAGATGAAAAAAGTCCTCAAAGGGAAATGTTTTGCTGATGTGGAAGAGGTGAAACAAACAAACAAACAAAATGGCAGAAGCACTAAAAGGCATCAAAATTGACAAGTTCAAGAACTGTTTTGAGCAGTAGAAAAAGCGTTCACAATAAGGGTATTGCATCAAAAGGAGAGTACTTTGAAGGTGACTGATGTTTAAAAATCTAAGAATAAATACACAGTTTTTTAAAATAAGTCAATTCCAGGTTTTGGGGGTCCTCCCTCATATGTGTGAAAGATTATATTATATTCTTTAATCACTAAAGGAATTAAGAAGATTCGAAAGAGAATTCAAAGAACAGACACACTAAAAAGAATATGCAAATAGAACTAAAGCTTATTTTTCCACAGGGAAGGAGGGAAGTAAGCTGAATCTCTACCAGGCAGAACAGAATTTTCATGTCTACAAACAGATTATTTTGCATTACTCTTAGTTATCTACAACTCGCAGAGTTGTACAATAACTCAAAGTAAATGAAAGGGTAAAGTCAGGTAACCCAGAAGGGTGTGTTGTATGTAGCCAATGCACAGTTTTCTATAAAAGAACACATTCTTCCTTATAGTCACCCTCTTTATGACCAAAAATAATAAAACAGGATTATTAATGATCACAAAGTAAGACTGGTCTCATTAGCTCTGGCCTTATTATTTGCAGGGTTGCAGCAATTTTACCATATAATCTTTGAGTCTGTTTTACTACAATGAACTAAACCTATAACTTACAAAGTTTAGGAGAAAAAAAACTCAGCAAAATAAACCCAAAGTTAACATGCATAAAGAAATGAGCAAAAAAAAAAAAATCATTAAAAATTGAAAAAGAATTTCTGTACCTAGCCCAAGATGCAGAAAGCTGGAAGAGCCTTGCTCTCCTCTTACCAAAAAAAAAAAAAAAAAATCAGCCACACTACAAACTCATGGTTTTTAAAAATCTTTTGGAGCACTGAGACCAAGTGAGGCCGGCTACACAGTGTAAAACTCCTAAGGGCTGCTGAAATTGAATCTGTACTCACTTGCAGGCTCTTTACAAACCTCATTGGCTGCCTACAGGAAAGAACAGGAAGAGCCCTAAGAAGCACTAGGGTGCAAATATGAGGGCAGGGAAGAGCAGAAGGACAAGAAAGGCAAGAAACTACTGCTGCCCTCAAGGCATCTGTGTAAACTCACGGCTGGTAGAAGGGAACAGAGGGAAACCCTATCCCTTGGAAAGAAGCAGGATTACACTCAGCCCAAAACTATAGCCAGAAAAGGGGCAGGGCAACTCAAAAGCTGGCACTCCCAAGACCCAGAGAAGCAACGCAGTCAAGGAAGCAGACAATAATTCTCCCAGCTCCAAGCTAACCAGTTATTTCTAATAATAACAGCAGAACACTAAAGGGAGGGGACAGAAGAACAGGAACATTCAAAGAGGTCATCTTTGAGGTGCAAAGGGAAGACCTAAAACTCAGAGTTCAGCAGACAGACCCTCGTCCTAAAAGAAAAGGCATCCCTAGAGCAACATGAATGAAGTCTGTGGTCCAACAAGAGTTACCATAACAACAACAAATCTCAAATACAAGCAACCAGATTCTAGAGCCTGAAACAAACCTCAACAAGGTTAAAAGAATAAACATCACACAGACTGTGTTCTCAGACCACAATGGAATTAAGTTGAAAATCAATAACAAGAAAGATACATGAAAAATCCCAAGATGTGTGGATATTTAAAACATGGTACCTGCAGGTCAAAAACGAAGTCTCAAAAAAAATAAGATGGTGAGGGTTCAGAAACTATATATTTGGCATAATGTTCACATTTTCAGAAATGGAGACACAGAACCCCAATCCCCACCAGTACGCAATATGCCCATGTAACAAACATGCACTTGTACCCTCTGAATCTAAAATTTAAAAAATTAAGAAGTACTTTGAGCTAAATTCAAATGACAATGAATCCTATCAAATTTCTTTGATATGTAGCTAAAACAGTGCTTAAAGCATTGAATGCTTATCTTAGAAGAAAAATAGTCACAAATTAATAATTTACGCTTTCACTTTTGAGAAAGCAGAAGAAAAGCAAACAAAACCCAAAGAAAGCAGAAAGCAGAAAACAAAAATAAGTGCACAAACCAATGAAACCGAAAACGAAATTCAGTAGAGAAAATCTATGAAACTAAAATTAATACTTTGAAGACATCAAGAACATTGACCAATCTTTAGCCAGATTGACCAGGGGAAAAAAGGGAGATAATACAAATTATCAATGTCAGGAAGAAAATAGGCTATTGATAAAAATCCCAATATTAAAAGAAGATATTATTTTAAATAATAAGAGATATTAAAAGAAGAATTGGGAACTATTACAAATTTCTTTGCACATAAACTTAACAACTAGATGAAATTAGTCAATCTTTGAAAAATACAAATTACCAAAATGAAAAAGATAACTTCAATCATCCTATATCTATTAAAGTAATTGAATTCCTGATTTTAAAACTTCCAGGAAGAAAACTTCACTTTCAGATGCTTTCACTGATTTTTTTTCCCCTCACATACCAAATACTTGGTGTAGAATACAATACTTGGTATATGAGGGAAAAAATACTAATTATATACTTACAATTTCTTTCAGAAATCAGAAAAGGAGGGAAGACTTCCCAACTTGTTGTATGAGGCTAGCGATGCCCTAATACCAACTAGTCACAGGCATCATTAAGAAAACTAAAAACTGCAGATTAATATCCTTAACGACTATATACACAAACAACAACAACAACAAATCCTCAATAAAATATTGGTCAATCAAGCTGCCAATATAAAGAAAGGAAAATAGTTTATTACCAAATGGGATTTATCCTAGGTATGCAAGACTAGATTATTTCAGAGTTAAAAGTTAAAGTAAATTGAAAAAATAAAATAAGCAGATAAAAAAATTACTGTTGATGCAGAAAATCATTTGACAAAATTCAGTGGTTTTATAAAATTAAAACTGTTGACAAACTAAGAACTGAGGGAAAAATTTATGAATCTGGCAAAAGATATCTATTATTAAGAGACACCATCACATTTGATGGTGTACAACTGAGTGATTACCCCCAAGTTGGGGAACAAGGCAAACATATTTGCCTTTACCACTTCTGTCCAACATTGTACTGGAAATTCTAGCCATTACAATATAGTAAGAAAACAAAACATTGTGTATATCAAAAAGACTAAACTCACGTCTATTTATAAACAACAGTATTGTCTATATAGAAAATATTTTTTAAAAATCTACGCAAAAACTTTCTAGAACTAATAAATGAGTTTAGCATGTTTCCAAAATATCTACATACAAATATCAATTATATTTCTATATACTATCGGTGAACAATTTAAATTCATAATTTTATTTATTTACTTATTTATTATTTTTTTTTATTTATTTATTTTGAGTTGGAGTCTCACTCTGTCACCCAAGCTGGAGTACAGTGGCATGTTCACGACACCCTAGTGTCGACCCGTTGGGCTCCAGCCATCCTCCCACCTCAACCTTCCAAGTAGGCAAAACTACAGTCGCCCGCTACCACACCTGGTTAATTTTTTTTAAATTTATTTATTGTAGAAACGAGGTCTCACCAAGTTGTCCGGGCTGGTCTTGAACCATGGTCTTGGGCAATCCATTTGCTTAGGCCTCCCAAAGTGCTGGGATTACAGGCTGAGCCACCGAGCCCGACCAAATTCATAATTTTGAAAAGCAATACAATTTATGATAGAATCAAAGAGTGAAATGCTTGGATGTAATTAGCATAACATAGGAATGGTTTTTATGCTGAAAACCACATACAAATGATAATAATGAAAGAAATCAAAGACTTAAATAATGGAAATATATCATGTTATGGTGTGAAACATTGAATATTATCAAGATGTTGCCTCACTCAGAGTTCAACCAGAGAAGCAAAATCATTAGGAGACAGATAGACAGACAGATAGATGATTGGTAGATAGTAGATAAATAGACAGACAGATACATGAATACGTAGATATTTACATAGAGAGCGAGATTGTAATGTGAAATCCGTAGGTCTGGCAGTCAACAAGGAAGATCACTGCCAAGCTGGAACTGACAGGCATGGGCCAAAGCTGTTATCCACAGGCAACCAAGAAGAGAAGGTTTTAAGCAAGTTGGAGCTCCACAGACTTCCTATCAAAGTTACTGCCCACAGGCAGAATTTCTTCTTTCTTTTGGGGAAGCCTTAAACCTGCTATTAAAACCTTCCAGTTTATTGATCAGATTTACCCAGATTATCCAGGAGAATCTTTCCCAACTTAATGTCAACTGATTACATCTTTAGGTAGTTATATTTAGGCTTTAATTACACCAGCAAAATACTTTCTCAGCAGCATTTAAATTCGTGTTTAGTTAAAAACTGGAGACTGTAGCCTAGCCAAATTGACACATGAAAAAACACATCACCTGCTTTCATTTTCCCCAATTTTGATCAATAAATCGGAATCCCAGCATGCCTTTTCTGTAAATATTAAAGAGCTGATTCTAAAATTATATGAAAAGGCAAATAAACTAAAATAAACAAATTGGACAAAGAAAAAAATAGGATGGAAAACTTACACTGCTCATACAGTAATCAAGACGATGTGGTATTGGTAAAATTAAAGACACATATATCAATGAAATGGAATAAGAACCCAGAAATAAACTCTCACAAATATAGTCAAATGGTTTTGTGTAAAAATGCAAAAGTAATTCAATAAAGAAAAGATAATCTTTTCAACAAATGGTTATAGTACATTTGAACATCTCTATGCAAAAAAAAAAAAAAACCTCAAAATTAACCTCATTATCACACAAGATATGTTCCCAAATGGATCATAGACCTAAATGTAAAATAGAAAATTATAAAACTTATAGAAGAAATTACAGGAGAAAATCTGTGTTATCTATATGTGTGAGTTCTGTAGAGGGTTTTTAGACTGAACACCAAAAGCACAACTGATAAAATTTAAAAATTGATAAATTAGATTTTATAAAAATGGAAAACTTGAACAAAAATAGAAGCCGCAGTCTGGAAGAAAATATTTTCCAAACATTTCTGACAAAGAACTTGTATATAGAATATATAAAGAATTCTCGAAACTTAAGAAAACAAATGACCCCAAAAGTGGAAAGGGGCAAAAGGTTTAAGCAGACATTTTATCAAAAAAGATATATGGAAAGAAAATAAGCATATTACAAGATGCTAAACATCATTTGTTCCTGGAAAAATGCTACTTAAGACAAACATAATGTAACACTATATGCCTAAAGTAGATCTAAAATAAAAAAAAGTCTGGGAATTTCAATTGCTTGCATAGATGTAGAGAAACTGGACTCTCGTATGCTACTGCTTCATTTAGCAAACTGGGGTACATTCATGCAATTAAATATCATGCCACAATGAGAAGGATTTATGCAATGACATGGATGACTCTGAAACGTGTTTTGCTAAATGAAAGAACTCAGACCTGCAAGACTAAATGTTGTCTCATTCCATTTTTATGGCATTCTTGAAAAGAAAAACCTATAGGGAGGAAAACAAGTAAATGATGCCAGGAGCCATGGGATACTAAAGTAACACAGGAGCATTTTGGAGGGGGTAATAAAACTGTTTTATTTGGAACTATGGTGGCGGATATATGACTCTATACATTTGTCAACCCTATATGTATATAGATGTATATACACGCAAATGACTGCATGTTAATAAAAAATTGAACAAGGATGTGGGTTAAAAATGGAATGCAATGTGACAAATCATTCTAACTGTATTGAAAATAAATCACACAACCACACTAAAGTGGATGGGGAAGAAAAAGGTTCACCTAAGTAACCTTGAAATGGGGTGTTTTGTCTGAACACTGTACTCAAAAAGAATTATACAAAATGCTATAGTCTAGCAGGAAATTTTGTTCTCACAGGGGTTTGGGTTAGGAATCCTGAAACTTCTTTGCTTTCATACTAAGGCTGAACAAATAAATAAATACGTTGTAGACAAGAGAGCCAGGTTTCTCACCATAGAGAAGGAAGTCACAAACAAGAAGAAGAAGGCTAGAAGGAACCCTGTGGTACCAGATTGCTGTCTGACATAGCAATACAGAGTTGATTATTGTCATATATATATACATATATATATATATGTATGTATATATACATATATATGTATGTATACACACACGCATACACACACACAAATAAACCAATTAAAAAATATTGATGTGTGTTTGCTACTATATATGTGCATATGTCAACTGAAAGGGGCTGGAGGTAAATACAACCCAGTAGCAATGAGCACGCTTGCCCAGTTCCTGGTTTCTAATGCCACTCTCTAAAATATGAAACCAAAGTTTCTTGGAGAACTGGTTGATGACAGGGATGAGGCTGGGAAAATACAGGTGAGCCTGGAGCATCCTGTGGTTACAGGAAATAAGAAAGAACTGAAAAAGAAAGGCAGAGAGTCAGGAAAGAGGGAAGAAGGAAAGGAGAGAGGAAAGGGCAGAATGATAATAAAGCATGGGTCTAGCAAAAAGACAAATAGACACCAACCTAAAAAAGTTCCCAATGGCCAAGATTAGTTGAACAATTTGAGCAACAAATAAAATACTTTTGAATGACAGACCATGGGACAAAATAAATATCCATGAGTTCATATTAGTATAAACACCTGAATACATAAATACACAGAAAAAAAGCAACAACTCTTCCTTATAGAAGAATCCCAATTAGTAAATGTAGAAAGAATGAACGAAATAGAAAATCACCGTTAAAACAGCACCATTATAATTGCAGTCGGCAAAATCCACAGATGAATGCTAAAATTAAATAACAAAAGGTTAAGCAGAAACAGGATATTTGCATAGTTCCAAAAACATCTCCTCAATATACGTGGTGATTAAATATGGAAAAATAGTAAGTTTACAGTGGAGAATTCAGGCAGACCTCACCTCAGTCAGGTGATTAAGGCTAAAATCACCAGTGATGTACATCAACATTACATACTTCTGATGGGATACACTGAGAAGGGCAGATCATCTCAGTGGTATCCTTTCTAATAAGGCATGACCTTCGTGTGGTTATGAGAATGCATCAGAACTGAAATTTAGAGGCAATTTATAAAACAATTGACCCGTTGTACTCAGAAGTCATGAAAGATGTGGAAATGCTGAGAGCTATCACAGGTTGGAGATAACTGAGAGACATGATGGCCTAATATAGTAAGGGATCCTGGTTCGGAAAAGGACATTCGTAAGCAACTGGAGAAATAGAAATAAGTTCTGTTATTTGGTTAATACATTATACCAAATTTGATACGTGTTTGGTGGTTATACAGGACTTTAACATAAAGGGAAGCTGGACGAAGAATATTCAGGAACTATTTTTACAGCTCTTCTATGAGCCTAAACTAATCTCACGATTTTAAACAATTGAACAAAGTATAATGAATCAACAAAGATAAAATTAGTTGTTGGAAAACAGAAATTTAAATAAGCACGCTTCTGACAAGACAAACAGAAGGCACTAAAAAATACAAGTTTCTGACCCCATTATCTTTCCCAAACTCGAATTCCAATTCAGTAGGCTTGAGGTGCACCCCAAACCCAGGCATTAGATTTTTCAAGAACCACAAGTTAGTTTGAGTCCCAATTCTGTACTTCATTTCAGACCTCCGGTAACTGTCGTAAATTAATTCTTTCTTTATTTCTCTTTGGTTCCTCCCCTCAAAGTTCTGTTAGGTGAGCAGCCAAGTTGAACACAGACTGTCAGTGACTTATTTTTCTTCTTTTTGAGTTGGAGTCTCATTCTGTCACCCAGACTGGAGTGCAGTGGTTGCTCCCGGCCACCGCAGCCTTGACCTACTGGGCTCCGGCGATCCCTCCACCTCAGCCTTCCAAGGAACTGGAACTACAGGTGCGCAATACCATGCCTGGCTAATTTTTTGATTTATTGTAGAGATGAGGTCTCACCAAGTTGCCCAGGCGGGTCTCAAAGCCACGGGCTCAGGCAATCCACTCATCTCGGCCTCCCAAAGTGCTGGGATTACAGGCGGAGCCATCGAGCCCGGCCATCAGTGATTTCTTAACTAATCTCTTTCAAGCAACACTCAAATCATGTAAGACAATGTGAAGGGAAATGAGAAGGCTTGACCAAGTTCTAAATCCATAAGATCGGCCCAAAGGTCATTGGCAATAAGTAGCACCATATTTTGGTACTAGGAAAGTGTATAAAAGCTGAAAGGAAGAAGCATGTAAGGCCTAGTCAGACTTTGCTGAAACATAGATTCTAGATCATGGAGTGAAATGTACCTGACATTGTCTGGACACTGTACTTCACTTGTTTCATGGTTTCCTAATAAAAAATCCCTCCCCAAAAGGTAGTTATGCTCCCTTTCACAGGTGAGAATACTTTCACTCAGTGAGTTTAGGCAACCTGCTCACAGTGGCACAGGTATCAAGTGGCAAACATAGGGCTTGAAGTGGTTGTTTTTCTCATACTTAAGCGATTTTTTTTCTCATACTTAAACCTGCTGCGTCCAAATATCAGCTAATATGATGCTTCATGTTAGAGCGTCTATCAGGTAAGTAAAGTGGGTTTTATGTATTTTACTAGCTCCAAAGGTGGTTTCACATACTTTATTTCACCATGTTGAGTCCTTATCTTTAAAACTAGAGAATGAGTCACATCTTCCCACAAAACCTTCCTCTTACCAAAGGAATGGTGATAAATCCTATCTTGATTGACTCATCCTGCTGGTGTAAAGATGAGAGCCTTTCCAAATCTGTGCGAAATCAGCCTTACTCAATGTTACTCTGTGTGCATCTTGGCTGCGTACCTTGAATTCATTCGGCATAGCAAGGCAGTATATAGTCTGAGCCTTACTGATGAATTATGTCCCCGGTGGATTTTTTTTCTCTAAGTAATGTTGAATTAGATTTAATCTGAGAACTTCTCCAGCTGGCTTATTTTCTTATACAAGTATTGAAGTGAATTGCTCTCTTCTGACTCCCTTGGTTCTTTTCAAATGAGAATAACCCATCTAATCAGTTCTGCGTTGTCCTTGGATTTGAATAAAACCTTTAAAGCCTTTGTGACTTAGTACAGTATTAAATACTTCAAATGTAGGTAAAAGGAGCGAAGGTAGACAGAGCTCCCTGCACTAAAGAAAGGGCAGAAGGAGCGAGCAGTAGACAGATCTTGGTGGTTAACTGCAAACTAATTCTGTCTAGTAAGAAAAGAGAATCTCTGACATATCTTCTCCTCTAGGATATTAACACCAGTTTAGGAAACATCCCTTGATAGTAACTGTCAATGAATATTGCCATTGTCCTGATATATATTATTCAAAAATAGGCGGATGAAAGTAATATTCTATGGCAACTTATTATTTGAATGTTTACTCCTCACCCCAAAGTCATATTCTAAATTAAATTTGCTACCTCCCTGCCTCCTACTTTGCCTCAAACTATTTCTCCTTCTTAACTTATCTTTGTCTGGCAATGGCTTGCAATTCCAGTATTGAACTTAGAGTTACTTTTGATTTTTTTTTTGAGTTGAAGTCTCAATCAGTCACCCAGACTGGAGTGCAGTGGCCGCTCCCGGCCACCGCAGCCTCGACCTGCTGGGCTCCGGCGATCCTTCCGCCTCAGCCTTCTAAGTAGCTGGAACTGCAGGCGCGCGCTTCAACGCCCGGCTAATTTTTTTATTTATTGTAGAGATGAGGTCTCACCAAGTTGCCCAGGCAGGTCTCGAACCTGCTGGCTCAGGCAATCCACTCACCTCAGCCTCCCAAGTCGTGGGATTACAGGCTGAGCCACTGAGCCCGGCTTTACTTTTTGATTTTATATTGACCTTCAAGAGAAAGTATGATCCTGAAGGAATGAGACATGAAGTCAGACCTGAGTTCAAATCCCAGTTCCATCCCTTATTGATTTTGTGCCGCTGATCAAGTTATTTTAACCAATTTGAGCCTCAGTTTACTCATCTGAAATACAGGAATAGTTAATAGGTCTCACAGCATTATGGTGAGGATTACATGAATTAAAGAATATCAAGCATAGTACCCAATGCATATTAAAAGCTCAAAGTATTTAGGTTCTGTATTAGTCAACTGGGCTGCAATACCAAAACACCATAGACTGAGTGGATTAAAAACCAGAAACTTATTTTCTTACGGTTGTGAAAGGTTAGAAATTTGAGGTCAAGGTGCAAGTATGGTTGGGACCATACTTCTGGCTTTCAGACAGCCACTTTCTTGCTGTGTCTTCACACAGGGGAGAGAGAAGGGAAACAGAGAGGGAGAGAGGAGAGGGAGGGTGAGTGAGCAACCGCACAAGCTCTGGGGTCTTTCTTTTTCTTAAAAGGGCACTAACCTCTTTGTGAGCACCCCACCCCCATGACCTCATCTAAACTTAATTACCTCCCTCAGGCGCCAGACCCTAATACCATCACATTGGAGGTCAAGTCTTCAACATACAATGATGGAGAGGATACAATTCAGTTTACATCGGTTCTTACTGTGAGAAATAGAAAAGGGAAGAGCTTGAAAAATGTGTCTGCTTTTTTTACCCTAGCCATAGAGTTAGCAAATCAATCTGAAATTGCACTCATAAGCTGTCATGAAATAATGCAAACTACTTCAAAGAAAGGACTCAATAGAAGTACTCAATAAGCAGAAAACATTTTAGTTTATATCCACTTCTTTAAGAAGGCCAATCAGGCTAAGAGGAGAAATGATAACATTATCCAGAACGGAGTTCTCAAAGCAGGATCTTCTGTGGTGACTGGTGGGCACTGAGAAACTCCAAAAGTACAACGCTTGCCCTGGCTCTCAGGGAAATGCAATGCCCACTTCCACGGTATTCTTAATTTTATATTTGGCTAAAAGCTATTTATTAGCAGCCTATAATGATATGTGACTAGTAACTATGTGAGTTACTAAGAGCTAATGACGTTTGATATTTGAAAACTAAAATGAGTACATGTACTTGTGTAATAATGACTACTGTTCATTATTCTACTAAAAGGTACTGCCCAAATATAGCAAACTGTTTATACTGTGCACACTCACAGAGTTTAAGTTCCTGCCACTTTTCAAGAAAGTTACTTTGAATTGGGAACACAGTCTCCATTTTGGACCAGTTACTTATGTAAAGTATATTACTTTTTTAGAACACCTCCCACATAGTAAGGGCTAATAAGAAGTAATTAGTACTATTATTTAATTTTCCTTGACCATTTACTTGCCAAATCCTAGATATTCTTCCTCTAAAGTTTCCCCCCTCTCCCTTTCTGCCACAACCACCTTGACTCATCAGGCATTACCCCACAGCTAGATGACTCAACACTTTCCTACTAACTTCAGTCTGTCTGACCACTCTGTTAATCTACCTTACAGCTAAATCAAGCTTCCTTAAATACCACTTTAGAGCAGCAATCATTCTCTCTCCCTTTCATAAGATCTCATTTTAAGTGTATTTATGAACCTGTTTCTTAAGACCACCGCTCCATAATCTGCCCTTTCTAAGCAGACTACCTTGATTCCCACAGTTTGCCAAGACAAGCTCTCCATTCCCTGCGAGCCAAGGTCTTCACAGGGGCAATGGAGAATTCATGAGCGATGCTTTGAGTTGGGAAGCTCTGGCTTTTTTGTTCTACCTATCCCAGTTTTGCCAGTCATCACCACACCAACTCTCTCCTCTTCCAAAAATTAATTTCAAACCTTTCTAATGTTCATTAATTTCCTCTTTACCAAGCCTCAGAGCACTTAAATACGGTGCCACTCAATTCAACACTTAATTATGCATTGTCTCACAACATTTTTAAAAAATGAATCACATAAGCCGGGCTCGGTGGCTCAGCCTGTAATCCCGTGCCTTTGGGAGGCTGAGGTGAGTGGATTGCCTGAGCCCGCGGGTTCGAGACCCGCCTGGGCAGCGAGACCTCATCTCTACAATAAATCAAAAAATCAGCCGGGCGTGGTTGCGCATGCCTGTAATTCCGGCTACTCGGAAGGCGGAGGCGGAAGGATCGCCGGAGCCCAGCAGGTCGAGGCTGCGGTGGCCGGGAGCGGCCACTGCACTCCAGTCTGGGCGACAGAGTGAGACTCCAACTCAAAAAAAAAAAAAAAAAAAAATGAATCACATATATTTTTTGTATATACTTTTTTCCTTTCAAATAGGTAATTTCCCCAAGGACAAGGCCCATGCTTTATTCACATCTTGCATTTTGAATAATATAAATAACATAATATAAATATAAAATATAATAAATATAAAATAACAATACAAATAATATGTAATATTATATTATATTATATTACATAATGGACATGTAATATAATAAACTATTCCACAGAGTACAATAATTATTATCAGGCAAACTATTAGGCATTTTAGCTGAATTATTTAGTATACTATATGCAACAATCTTTATGATAGATATTTATTATCCCCGTTTTAAAGATGAGTATTCTGAGATTTGAAAACAAAGCTACTTTCCCAAGCCAGAGAGTTAGTAAATAGCAAAACCAAGAGTTGATTCATGGCATGTTTGACCCCTGAGTTTGGGTTATAGCAGGTATGCAGCACAAACCTTGACAGTTCTTTAATACCAGTTTGCTCTAATACAAGTCCAATAACTTCCACACCACCAAACACAGAGCAGAATGCCATCTCAATAAATATTTGTTGGTTGATTGTCTTTAAGCAAATGTCACGTCATTCACATAATAAGCTTTTAATATTTCTATGGATAATCTAGTACAAGACAGCTGAGAATCTTTTCAGTTTACTTTCAAGAACTTGTAGTTCTACGTGTTTTCCACTTTGGGAAACAAGCAAAGTTTACCCAAATGGAACAAAACAAAGGCTATTCATTCAGTTTATGAGAGGAAGAGAGTCAGTCACTGTCACTTGCATTTGGCAGATACACAAATGGGAAAGCTTTATAGCTGAGAAAAAGGAAGATTTCAGATGTGCCGTAAACAGAGACTGTTGGTCTGGGGAAGCTGGAGGTGGCTACCAAAAAGCAGGATATGCTATAGGATTGCTCTGGGGAACACAATTGGCTTTCTTTGTTTGATCTTGAATTGGAACAGGACTGAGAGTGGCAAAACACAGAGAATCTGGCTATCATTAACTAAACCTTGACCTTCCTTAGCTGATGGCTGATCCTTCCGCCTCAGCCTTCCAAGTAGCCGGAATTACAGGCATGTGCTACCACGCCCGGCTGATTTTTTGATTTATTGTAGAGATGAGGTCTCACCTGCCCAGGCAGGTCTCGAACCTGCGGGCTCAGGCAATCCACTCACCTCAGCCTCCCAAAGGCGTGGGATTACAGGCTGAGCCACCAAGCCCGGCGAAGCTGGGTTTTTGACAGTAGCTATGAATAAAACCATAAAGTATCCTATGAAAATCAATGTGGAACAGTAAGTGAGGCTGGCAGTGTCTAATTTGATTCCAAAGTTTGAGATGTACAGTGCCTAAAAGGCACACATAGCCCATTAGAAAGTATTGTGATTAAGTGTGAAATTGAATTTTCAGGTCTGACTGCCCTGGCTGTTTTCTATGGGGGCTGTGGATCAGAGTTAAGCTCTGTTGCCATATATGTCTGGCCCCTGTCCACTGGTATACTTGGTCTCTCACATTTAACCAGAAATCACCCTTTTTTCCTAATTTGCATTTGATGAGTATTTGAAATATTTCCGATTATAAAGAAATCCACACAAAGTCTTACATTTAGTAAGCTAATAAATTGCTTTCTTAGGAAATGCAATTTTCCATAGAGGCTCCTCATTAAAAAATATAAAAACATGAAGAAGCAATTAAATCAAAAGATGACTACAAATGTCACTTGTCCTACATAAAACACTCAGTGAAATTGTAGTGCCAGTAAAAAATGTTAGATCAGCAACAATAGATTATAAAAAAGAACACTGGTCTGGTTTCAGTGTATACTACAATGAACACTTTCCCAAACCTATACTCAGAGATATCTTAAATCTGTGAAATTTTGGCACGTAAAATTGTTGATTTTTTCCCCACTTTTACAACGTTCTGCTAATCAATACCCAAAATATAAAAAGCAAAGCCCCATAAGGCATAATATGTTTTTCCTGATAACTCTATAACTAACTTCTTTTATAATTTGCCAGTTAGTTTTGTCAAATCCAGGGATTTAAGGTCTTTAACCTCTGAAACACTTAATTTTTTGGATGTCCATTTTACTGAATCACCAACTCAATTTCTCCTCTCTACTGTAAATTAAATGTAGTACAATTCTCTTTACACTGTTCACATCAAGTCAGAAATTCGAACTGGTTTTATTAAAGATTTAGGCCTGGGTCCAAAAGTATATAACTTTCCATTAATTAGAATGGTATCCATTATACCTTCCCTGGCAATAAGGGGGGAAGTCTGTTTATTCTCGTCAAAAAGATAAGCGGTTTTCTGAGGAAAACAGCAAAATAAATATATTATTATCTCTATTTTTTTAATTGTGATTCTTCAAAATGGGAATTAATTAGCCCACAATGCTTTGCACTTCTGAGTAAACCAAAGGAAACCAAAGTTGACCTGGTTTTCAAGAAGTTCTGATTTAATCAATCAGTCCTAAGCAGGCACACCAAAACCACGAGCCCAGGCAGCAGGTAGAAGGAGGAGAAGCACACTTTGCACTCAGCAGGGCAGGAGGATCCTAGTGATGAATGCTTCTGAGCCAGTTCTTGAATAGGCAGAAACATCATGATAATAACACAGACTGTAGAGTATCTAAAATATCTCCTACACATCATAAGCTGGCATAATAACTCATCTGACCACTGCTATGTAGCTTGACTTAAACTTCCAAGCTCCAAATTCTGCCTCTGTCAGAAAACTATGGGCCTAATACAGTCTATAAATGGGGTGATATAAAGGAAATGTGTTCAGAATCAGCCCAATTGCCATTCAGAATATTACGTCTCAGGAAATAATTTGGCAAATTCTCTCCGCAAAGCATCTTGAGAACAATGTTTTTTTTTCTTCTTTTTCTTCTGCTGCCACAAAAAATAAAATTTCATACATAGTATGAAATACATAGTAAATTAGAAAACACAAGTAAATAAAGCAATATTAACATATACTACCTTATACACACAACTTTTTTTTTGAGGGGGGAGATGGAGTCTCACTCTATTGCCCAGGCTGGAGTGCAGTGGCATGCTCACTGCCACCACAACCTCGACCTGCTGGGCTCCGGTGATTCTCCCGCCTCAACCTTCCTAGTAGCTGGAACTACAGGCACACATTGCCATGCCCAGCTTATTTTTTAATTTATTGTAGAGACGAGGTCTCATCAAGTTGCCCGGGCTGGTCTCGAACCCCTGAGCTCAGGCAATCCTCTTGCCTCAGGCTCCCAAAGTGCTGGGATTGCAGGCTGAGTCACCACGCTCCAGCAACACATCTTAACTCTTGCAAAAGTGCTTGCTTTTTCACCCAGTTGAATGGGTGAGTGGTATGGTTTCAGGCATAATTTGAAATTCTATCTGTCTGCCTTTTCTAAATATTACTATCAATTAAGTCAGGCGCATTTAAGGTCAGCCCTGGGAGAGAAGAATAAAAACTTTGCTTGTGGTCTGCAGGCCCTCTTCCTAGGGAGGAAATAATGCTTTCTCATTTCAATCCCATGGTAATCATCTCTTTATTTGTCTGTCTTCTTCATGCTAAACTGTGAACTCTTTCAGGGCAGGGACCGAATTCCCCAAAGGGAGGTAAATGAGAGTAAGTATCTCAAGGGGTTGGAGATTCCTGCACTGCATCTGCACACCTGCATCACTTTCTTCTCCTTGGCAAAGTCAGACCTTCAACTTGAAAGTGTTTAGATTTTTGGCTTCCTGGAAGCCATGCTGGAATAACTTCCAGTTTGGCAAGTGCTTCATTTGCTTCACCTCTGGACCCAGCCAAGCAACTCCAACAATCTCCCTGTGGTGTTTGGCTGTGTTACTACTGAGCACAGTGCAGTTAGTGTCTGCTCTTTAAATAACACTAAGGCCGATGTTTCTGGTTTATGAGCATTTGGGGAATAAAATAAGTACCCTTGACAGCTGCGTTTGAGCTGAGTTTTGATGATGAGCTGGACTAGAATGAGCCTGCCTTTGGAGTAGGACACGTGGCCCCATCTGCTTAGGGTTGATTATGAATAACTGATCATGAGTGACCAGACTGAAGTCATGCCCTGATAACAACGCTGTTAGAAGTAGCACATAGCCCTTCTTAAAAAATATTAGAGATAAATAATATCTCTTTGAATGCCTGGTCTGGTAGTTAGAAGCCAGCTTACATGTTTCCAATTAAAGTGATTCTTCTTTCTTGGTTGCAGTAGTGGTAAGAAAAAAAGGAAAGCTGAGGAAAAAAGAGCAAATCATTGAGGTAAAGATATTTTAAATATAAACAAATGAGTTCAGAATCAGTAGTAAATATTTAACCATTTTCTTTTTAACTTCAATATCAATATGTCAATGATCATGAAATGTAGCTAAGAAGCTGGAAAGAAGTAGGTGAGAAGGAAGGAAGGAAGAAAGGAAGGAAGGAAGAAAGGAAAGAAGGATCGAAGGAAGGGGAGAAGGGAGAAAGGGAGGGAGGGTGAAAGAAAGTAGCTTTTGTGCTTTTTCAGGTTTACATGCTGGTTTTGTTCTTCTCAATACTATAGTATTAAAAATATAATATGAAAATTCACATGAATTAAGACATGCTCATTATGCCACCACAACCCAGGTATGAGAGAAAGTTTGATAAAGATTAACTATGACACAGAAATAGAATTAGAAATCTAGGTGAATTATATTTTTATCAGCTTTACAAACTCAAAAGGAAAAATTTAAATCAACCAAACCAGTAATTGATGGGCATGTCTTTTAAAGACACACCAATAAATTTAAACTTCCTGTACTCAGTTTGATGGTAGTGTTTTTTTCTCCGAATATTTCCAGGATCTGTGACTTTGAGCCTAGTTGCATGTTGTCAGTCTACTTAAGTACATTTTAATAAAAGTCCTACTCTCTGAATTACACCATAGTATTTTTTTATGTAGTATCTGAGTGTATGCTTAGTACTTGAGTGTTCACAGTTGATTTAGAAAACCACTTTTCAAGCTTTGGATTTGGGTCATGTATACAATAATTTGACAGCATTAGCTTCACTTGGTAATAAGACGTGATTCTTTTTTAATCTCCTAGAATTACAAAAAAGAAGAAGCATTCAAATATCTCCAACAAAAGTCTTTGCTCACGGGCACTTGTGTTCTAATACATACTTGTGCTTAAAAATATTAAGTCAGCCAAGCTCGGTAGCTCAGCCTGTAATCCTAGCACTTTGGGAGGCCAAGGTGAGTGGATTGCCTGAACCCGTGGGTCTGAGACCAGCCCGGGTAAGTTGGCAAGACCTCGTCTCTGCAATAAATCAAAAATTAGCTGGGCGTGGTAGCGCACACCTGTAGTTCTGGCTACTTAGAAGACTGAGGGGGAAAGATGGCGGGACTCCAGCAGGTCAAGGCTGCAGTGGCCATGATCGTGCCACTGCACTCCAGCCTGGGCGACAGAGTGAAACCCCAACACACATACACACACACACACACAAATTAATAGTCATCAGGTTCTCATAAAGTTCATCACCATAAGTTTATTTATCTTCATCATTAATCTTATATGAATACTGAAGATTAAGGAGGTATTATTGAAGTATAATTAAGATGTCTTCTGTCAACAGATTCCCAGCTGAAAACAGTTAAATATAACTATAGATTTCCAAAGAGAGCATGGATTTTGAAAAAATAGTAAAATAGCTAAGATGTGGGTGAAGGAAAATGCTTCCTATAAACCCCCAACAAATTAGGAATTTAATCATGACACAGTCTGTGACACAGAATAGAGAAGAACAAGGATACTACAGTCACCTACTACCCAGACCCATTACTCTGAGCAGGAAGAGCTAGGAGGAGAGAGAACACATCTACGCCATCAACAACATTCCCACACACATTTCCAGGAGAGATTCTTTTTTTTTCATTTTTTTATTTTAAATACGTGGGGTACAATTCAGGTTTGGGTAGACAAATGTTCATTAGGCAAGTACCCTTGTTGATGAGATGAGCCGCCCTTCCCCTGGCAGTTTCCCACTACTGCCAATCCCGCCCCTCTCTCCTTTGGTAGTTTCCCATTACTGTCAATCCCTTTCTTATAGTATTACAATAGCTGTTCAAGGTCTGCTTATGAGAGAGAACATGTGATACTTGGTTCTTTGTGTCTGTGATAGATCACTCAGTATTATAGCCTCTAAGTCCATTCAAGTTGCTGGGAAGTTCATAATTTTGTCCTTTATGGCTATGTAATCTTCTCATTTTTTAAATCCAGTCCTCTTTCATTGGGCAGCATGGTTCAAGATAACTTCTACAGTAGAAAAGGCACACGCCAAATTTGTGTTGCTCCTTAAAATATGTGCATTTTAAACTTTTTGTTCAGAACTGAGTGGACCTGGTAAAGCAAAAAGTAAATTTGACCACTGATATTGTGAGCATTTCCCTAAATATGTGAGCATTTCCCTAAATGAATAAAATAACCTGCTGTGGAAACCACTAAAGGTATCTAGTAATCTCTTATAGCTCTACTACTGTCATTGAATAGTCACAATGCCATAACAAGTCAAAATGAGGATCGGTCACCTGAGAATGTGAGAAAGCACGCTCGGTTGTTCAGTTGCTTGCTGAAAGTTAAGTGAAATCAGAATCTGTGGGCTCTTGGTCAAATTCTAAGAAGCCAAAAGGTCTGTGCTGACCAACTGCTCTTCTTGCTTGACTCTCCCATTTGGGTCAGAGAATCCTGTACACCTGAGCGGCCCAGCTGAAATGCCACTTCCTCCAGGAAACCTTTTCTGAGGACCACTACTTTATCTGGTTGGAGCCACCCTTGAAATGCCCCAAGGTGATCTCTGAAAGTTCACTTTCTCTTTTTACACTATACTTTGTGGCACATATCCCAGCAGTCCTGTCCCTACAGAACGGACTGTCTCCTTCATTTTCAAACTTCCACAACTCTAATAAATTTAAAAATCTCAATAGCGGGCTGGGATCGGTGGCTCAGCCTGTAATCCCAGCACGTTGGTAGGCCAAGGCGAGTGGATTGCCCGAGCCCGCGGGTTCAAGACCAACCTGGGCAACTTGGCAAGACCTCATCTCTACAATAAATCAAAAATTAGCCAGGTGTGGTAGTGCATGCCTGTAGTTCTGGCTACTTGGAAGGCTGAGGTGGAAGGATCACCAGAACCAAGCAGGTTGACCCTGGGGTGGCCATGAGTGTGCGTGCCACTGTACTCCAGCCTGGACGACGGTGTCAGACTCGGAGTCAAAAAAAAAAAATCTCAGTAGCTTCCTGGTCCATAGGGCTTGCCATGTGCCATGCACCAGCCTAGGTATGATATGAACTCACATCTCATAAAGTTCCTGACTAAAGGTGGTCGTGTTTTTATTCCTATTTTTTAAATGCAGAAACTGAAGCACAGTAAGGTTGGGTAACTTGTCCCAGGTCACAGAAGTGGCACGTGTCTTTCACACTCGAGTCAGTCACATTTTGTGATCCACCATGCCTGGATTTTATATGTGACCAACCAACCAAAATTAGTCAGTAAGAGTTTACTGAAGTTCTTTCATCTTTAACAATGTATTCGTGTGTGTGTGTGTGTGTGTGTGTGTGTGTGTGTGTATGAAACCCATACTTACTTAGCTTCACACAATCCAAAGTAGTTTTTAGAGTGTTAAGTCTTAGAACCAGACTAAGCTCTGGCACAGTGGGGGTAAGCCTAGGATAGGTAGACTGAGGCCCACCCAATTTGTGCCTAACAGCACAATGTGATGCTGTGAGTCACCAGAAGCACTGGGGTTTACTCCAGTCCTGGCATAAACATTGGCACTAGATCTGACTATGTATTTGGCTAATCAGAAAAAAGGGAACGTTTTTAGTTTCTTTTTTCTCTTTTCTTTTTAGTATGTTGATTCTTTTTACTTGCACAGAAGCAGAATAGATATATTTTGTTCATTTTTTATTCATTTTCTATTGCAGCCAGAACACATCACCACAGTCTTAGACAACGCAACACAAATGCGTGATCTTGAAGTTTATAGATGAGAAGTCCGAGTGGACTCAGCTGGTTTCTTTGCTCCACATTTTTACAAAGCTGAAATCAAGGGGTCAGCAGGCCTGTTAGATGCCTTCCACGCTCTTGGCTCATGGCTCCCTTCTGCTATCTTAAAGCCAATGGTGGGTTGAGCCCCTTTCACACTTCAGATCTCTCCAGGCTACCCTTGTGACTCAGCACTCTGACTGACTCCTCGGGCTTACTCTTTGTCATTTCAAGTCTAGTTGCCTGAGCCCGTGGGTTCGAAACCTGCCTTGGCAGGTGAGACCTCATCTCTACAATAAATCAAAAAATTAGCCGGGCGTGGTAGCACGCGTCTGTAGTTCCAGCTACTTGGAAGGCTGAGACAGAAGGATCACCGGAGCCCAGCAGGTGGAGGCTGCGGTGGCCGGGAGCGGCCACTGCACTCCAGTCTGGGCGATAGAGTGAGACTCCAACTCAAAAAAAAAAAAAAAGTCTCGTAAAATGACACTGTATCCATCCGGATAATCCAGGATAATCTCCCTATCTTAAGGATAGCTGATTGGAAAGCTTAATTCCATCTGAAAAGTCCCCTCAGAGAAGTATCTATATTAGCTTTTGATTGAATAAGCAGGGGAACGCTGGAGCATACTTAGAATTCTGCCAGTCACCGATGTTGACCCTCCAAAAAGAGAAACATGAAAATCTTCCCTCATCCAGAGTTAAGAAATTTTGAGATTTAATTTTTTACTCCACATTCTGTATTTTCCAGCTTAATAGCTAGTTACCTATTTATAACAAATACATTAAAACAAAGAGGTCAGGTTGTTATAGTTCTGATTTAAAATATGCATTCATCAGCAAGTGTGTATTTTATATGACATCCTTCTATAATCCGTAAATATACTAATTGAATTGAATGATCTGAAATATATGTGAATATATTAACTGATTTGGATATGACAGTAAACTATATATGTTTACATTAAAGTAGTTTCAGAGAATTATGGACACCTGACAATTATGAATATCATTCTCTTTAATAAAACTATTAGAGAAGTTACAAAAATATAGCACTTCACTTTTGCTAGTTTTTTTCTTTGATAAAGTCACCTATCAAAATAATGTCAGCCAGGCTCAGTGGCTCATGCCTGTAATCCTAATACCTTGGGAGGTCAAGACAGAAGGATCGCTTGGCTCCAGAAATTCAAGACCAGCCTAGGTAACATAGCGAGACTTATCTTTACAAAAAAAATCAGAAATTAGTGGGGCATGGTGGCATGCCCGTAGCCCCAGCTACTTGAGAGGCTGAGGCAGAAGGATAGCTTGAGACCCTTGGTCGAGGCCGCAGTGAGCCATGATCGGTGCTAATGTACTCCAGCCTGGGCAGCAGAGTAAGACCAAAGCAAAGTCAACATCATGAATAAATTTTGCTTCACATTACACATGCGTCATAACAATACATGCTGGCAGAGATGTAACATAGGCAGTGGAAAATATGTTCCTTAGAGACAAGCTACATTAGATAAAATATGCAATTGCTCACAGTTACATCGTGCTAATGAATAGTTTAAAGATTTAAGAATTTCATGTATTCTGAAGAAAGAATCAAGTGTCCCCAAAATCATTTTTTACAACATAGGGCACGAAGTAGTGTCTCCTTTACTTCACTGGATGAGCAAATTAATGAATGAGATTTGGTGATGGTGGTAGGAAGGTTACTAATTTGCTCCGTGAAACAAATGATGAAATGATCCAAGAATTAACCGTTGTCCTCTCATTTATGAAAGAAACTTATAATTAGACATACGTTATCTAAAGGTCCCTTTTAGCTTCATAATCTAAAATCGTAATTTACGCTGATTTCCATTCTGTTTTCATTGTGTCATCCATGTTATTCACAAATGTCCACACATATCAAAAACGTAAATAGAATTTGTACTTTGGAAAAATTTTAAACCAGTTAAATCAGAATTGGCATATGATTTTTATCAAGAGCACGAGAGATGCAATTTTGATTCCAGCAACAGTTATAAGTCCAAAATGCTAGGCATTATCAAGAAATTCATCAACAGCCCTGAAGGGGAGACGGAGGCATTTCGATGAGAGAAAAAATCGTATGGTATTTCTGATAGTTTCCTGAAGTTGTGACCTTAGGCAAAGCACTTCGCTTTTCTGTGGAAAACAAAACAAAGGAAAGTGAAGGCAAAGCATTCCCCTTGCTTAACCTGTAAATGAGAGAGGGCTCCCCTAATGAAATGGCATTTCATCTAAACAATCAACCTCTCTGTGCTGTGGTATGCGGCTGTTTCCAAAGGCTAGAGCCATGGGGGAAGTGGGAGGCAGCCCACACCAAGTTGCTAGGAGTGGCCACAGGCATTGGCTCACTCTTTCTATCTATCTATTTTCCATTGACAGTAGTTTCTACGAATTGAATGGCATTGTGCACCTAGATCATTAGAGAAAGTGTCAACCCTTTAAAAATCTCCAGCAATTATTCTGCAGTGTCAGTTCTTCAGTGTTCATGTTTCCTCTCCTCTGACATTTCCACTGCTCCAACCAAAGGCCGTTTCCTCTTGGTCTGTCAACAGTGGAAACTGAAAACAGCTGCTCACTAATCCTTTGGATAATAGGTTTCATGTGCATATCTTGCACTCCCGTCTTTAAGGCCAGCTTCAACACCTGAAGAGGTCAGGGAGGAGAAGAATTTTCCAAGATGGAAGAGGACTTAGCAGTCATCAGATCCAGCTTTCAACAAAGCAAGAGAACCATTTATGGCCTCCCTTGGGCCATCCTTAGCCTCTGCACAACCACTTCCAAAACCTATGGCAGTACGTTTCTTGTTAGATCACTTGAATTGTTAGAAACATCATTCCTATATTTCATTGGAGTCTTTCTTTCTATAGTTTCTGCATGCCCTTATTCTGCTATCTAGAATCAAATCGTATTAACAGTTATTCACTTCTGAGAGTTTTCCTGGTCTTTCAAATGGTTTGCTCTAGTTTAAATATTACCATTTCTTCAAATGAAATGGTTTACATTGATCTTACTGTCCTTTTTATTAATTTCTACTTGCTCTCTGTCATGTGAATACCCCTCTTTTTAAAAATTATGAAAGTAATAAAACACTGTACACAGTTCGGTAAAAATAAATGACATACTATCACAGGCAAAAACACAGCTGAATCTCATAAACAGACTATTCTGTAAAATAAGTAGGACACAAAAGAATACAGCATATTTCCCTCTATATAAATTCAAAACCAAGTTGCTTAGGAATGCATTTATAGATGATATAGCTATTAATATAAAGTCAGTTAATTATTATTATAAATGTTTTGATAGAGTTGATCTTTTGAGGAAGAATGAAAGTGTGATTAAGGACAGGCTGGGCACAGGGATATTTCGGCATGTCGGCAATGATCATCACCTTAGTGATGAAGAAATAGACTGCTACTAAAAAAAAAGTAGTGTTTTAACTCTTTCATCTGATCCTTTTGATATATGCCTCCATATTCTAAACAACGTATTCATATTACTTTGTTTTGTGGCTTTCAGCATTATCTACTGACTTCCCAGGACAGAAGGTGAAGATTTCTCTCTCTTTCACTACACACCACCACCCACACTACATACACGCATATTCTGTCTTCACAATCTCCCAGTGTAGTTATGTTACAATCATGGTTATAAATATTTATTGTTTACATTACCATGACACTGAATGCAATAATCACAGCTGAGTCATGTAGTATCTATCTTCTGAAAATCTTTTTGTTTTCCTTGAAGTTAGTAATTTCTTTTGCTTGTTTATGTACTTGGTTTGTAATGGCCTTTTCTTTCCCAGATGTATAAACCTCCTCTCAATTTATCTAGTACATGCTCTATTTATTTGGTTAACAATTCTTTAAGAAATCTTTCCGGGCCAGGCACGGTGGCTCAAGCCTGTGATCCCAGCACTTTGGGAGGCCGAGGCAAGAGGATTGCTTGAGTCCAGGGGTTCGAGATCAGCCTGGGCAACTTGGTGAGACCTCATCTCTACAATAAATCAAAAAAATTAGCCACGCATGGTGATACATGCCTGTAGTTCCAGCTACTTGAAAGACTGAGGCAGAAGGATCACCTGAGCCCAACAGGTTGAGGTTGCGGTGGCCATGAGAATGCCACTGCACTCCAGCCTGGGCAGCAGAATGAGACTCCAACTTAAAAAAGAAAAAGCAAAGAAAAAGAAAAAGAGAAGCCTTTCCCATAACTTCTGACTGTCTCTAATTAGACCTGGATGCTTACTCAGGACTCATTGTAGGAAATACTTTTACTTCTCTCTTTGGTTGACATTCCACTTCCTGGATCCCATGACTTCCTTACTTCTCTTCTGTATTTTGTCAGAACATATTCCTTTGTAACTCTCTATAAAGGGGGTGTGTGAAATTTTAAGGTTTAAGGTTTTGAATGTCCAAAAAACGTCTTTATTCTGCCTTCTTATTTAATTGATGGTTTTCATAAGTATAGGATTCTAATATTAGAAGTTATTTTTCCTCAGAATTTGGAAAGCATTGCTTCACTGTCTGCCAGTTTCCATCATTGCTGTTGAGAAGTTTGATACTAATCAAACTATTGAATTTTCATATGTATTCTTACAATTTTCTCTCTGAAAAATGTTATGATCATCTCTTTGTCCCCACTACTATGAGGTTTCCTGATGATGTGTCTTGCTGTACACCTACTTTCACCCACTACATCTGGATTACTCTGCAAGTCCCTTCAATCTGAAGACTTAAAAGTCTTTCAGTTCTGGAACATTGTCTTGAATGTCTTCTTTAATAGTTCCCTTCCTTCTGTTCTCCCAATAAATCCTCCTTTCTCAAAATAAGAAAAAAATTTAAAAAGAAAATAAATAAAAATGAAAAAATAACTCCCTCTCCTATATTTTCAAACTTCTTTCTTCTTAGATTATTCTGAAACTTATGGGATGATTGTTTAATTGTCTTATATTTTCTCTCCATTTCCCATACTTGGTTTTCTTTGTTCTGCTTTGTGAGTGATTTTTCAACTTTTTCTCCCAGTCATCCTATTGAGGTTTCCATTTCTGTGTTTATATTTTTAAATTCCAGGAGAACTTATCTTGATCCATGAATGCTGTTTTCTGTGTAGCATCCCATTCTTGTCTTCTCAATGAAATAGCTCCCCCTTATCTCTCTGATAATAGTTATTTTATTTTCTTAAGTTCTTCTGTATTATCTTTACTTCCTCCAAATTGCTTTTTTCTCCCCTTTTAATTTGGTCTCTGTCTTTCATTTTTTCATGATTTCTGATCAGGCACCGAAAAGCTGACTGGAAGCTCTACAAAAGAGAGCAGGGCTTGTCCATTAGGGGTGTCACAGTTGGGAGCTCTGGCTGAGCCAATTCATGGAGAAACTCCAAAGTTAATACCTTTAGATCTTTTTCCCATGGGTGATTTAGCTTGACAGAGAAGAATTTCCTAATCTCTGCCTGGAGCGAAGAAACCAGACCCTTTGTCTGGGGAAAGAAGATTGGAGGTGATAGATAGTAAGGGAGTCTCAGTGTTCCATATGTGTACACTTTCATGTAATTCCTGTGCTTTCAACAGAGAACTCTGCTCTCAGCTCTACCAGGAAACCTCCTGTTCAGCCAGAGACCCACTATTTTATCCTCCCCAGAGACTAACATCCAGTCTTCTATCGTAGCAGGAGGGGAATCTGGGAGTTACCAACTTCTTAAAAATGTTTTCATGAAATCTTCCAGGTTTGCCTCCACCTTCAGCCACCTTTCAGGGGTACTTGGTGCTGCCAGTCCAAAGTTGGAGGAGTTTGTCCAATGTAAACCGGGGTTTCTCAGCGTTTCCACTGCCAGCCAAGATTCAGCTTTCCTGGGTGTGCTAGCCAGTAACTGTCCGCCCTCTTGCTTACTACTTCATAGTTGTCTTCTCTTCCATTTTTCTCTTCCCTTGTGAGTATGTGTTTGTATATGTATGTGTGCTTGTATGTGTGTGCATATATAATTTGTCATAATCCAATTTATTATAAATTTGGCAAAACACAGGTAAACATGTGTGTCTAATTTGCCATCCTAATTAGACACTACTCATTTTGTCTCATGTACTTCCTCAAGACAATTTTTTCTATATTTCATGTATTCCAAACTATTTCTTGAAGAAATTGTAGGCATATATTCTTTTTAATTTGAATCTTTTTAAAATCCATTATTCCCCCTTTTAAGGTAATTTGGAAATTCAACTGTGGTACAAATGACAAGAATTTTTTTAAAAGAACTATTTTGACCGGGCTCATTGACTCAGTTTGTAATCCCAGTGCTTTGAGAGGCCAAGACAAGTAGATTGCCGGAGCTCGCGGGTTCAATACCAGTGTGGGCAACTTGGTGAGACCTCATCTCTACAATAAAACAAAAAATTAGCTGGGCGTGGTAGCTGAGTCTTAGTGTGGAAGGCTGAGGCGAAAGGATCACCTGAGCCCAGTAGGTCAACACTGGGGTGGCCGCGAGCGTGTCATTCCAACCTGAGCGACAAAGTAAGACTCCAACTCAAAAGAAAAATAAGTAATAAAAAATAAAATAACTGTTTTAAGTACATCAGACATTGTACTAGATCAAAGTAACATGTACCCTTCATAGTTTAGTGTTATCTGTGCATCTGTTAACCATGTTCTTGGTCTTCATTTAAGTCATGGGCTTAGCCTGGACTGATGGCCTATTTTTGTAGATGGTTTTATTGGAGTACAGTCATGCTCATTTGTCTACATATTATCCATGGCTGGTTTTACATACTACAGTGACAGAGATGAGTTATTGCAACACAGACCATATGACCTGCAAAGCCTAAAATAGTCACTCTTTGGCTTCTCCCAGAAAAAGTCTGCCAAAAAGTTATTGATAAAAACAAATATGAAAGCCTATATCTAAACTCAATGGTAACAAATCTCTGCAAAGGCTGACATTAATTTATTTACCAGTATAGTCAGACAATTAGCAACATGTCTATTTAACACCTGACTTTTTGGTTACACATGTCAAATCCATATGCTAAAAACATAAAAACTAATGCAGATTTTAAGTTGAGTGAATTGTTTTATAAACTAAGAAATCCCCTATCACTTGTCGTTCAAGCAGCGATAACATTCAAACACAAAAGAATCACTGCAAAAGATACTCATGGGCAGGATTCCTGAAATCTGTACATGGATTCTAAGGAAGTCTAAGAATTTCCAAAATGAATTCTAAGGACTTCTAGTCCTGGGAAAGGGGAAAAAAAAAGATTAAGGCTAACAAGTTAGTGAAATAATGTTTACCCCCCTCTCCCTCTTGGAGACTTACAGCATATTATTAGCACATGAAAGATTTAGAGAAGTCCTGCAAAAGAAAAATCTGGATAACTATTTTTATGTAAAGATTACACATTTACCCATTCAAATCCCTTCTAGTTCTGAGACTCTGAAAGTCCGTCTTACCTGCATTTATATTATGGGAAACATTGTCAAATACTTTGCTGATATCATTGGTGCTAGCCAAAATGATTAACGATGTTTTTCACGGTTTTCAGAAACTTCAATAACTATGGTTCTCTGAGTGTAACAGACATTTTTCCTGGAAGCGAGTCCAAAAGAAGCCGAACAGTTGACAAAGACAGAGGCAGTGCACTAAGACAAATGGTGTAGTCATGTATTGCCTCCCTCTCCTGTATTCTGAGCCCAGCAGATAAGAATGAAGAGAAGATAAAAATGACAGTCCTTCAGCTGGGGAAAAATGAGATCACCTTCACCTGCTGGAATCAACTGGAATGCTCTGCGCAGCCACCAGGAAGCAGATAGCAGGACAGTCCCTCAGCGGGGATACAGTTGAGCTCATCTGTTTACTCCAACATTATTCACCTCTGCCGTTATTCTCTAATTGGGCATATAAATCTGTTGAGGGCCAGTGATAGATGACAGTTCTGCCATGAAGTTTTCTCTATCGTGTATGCATTCTGATCACCTTTCTTCCTACCAGTCACTGGTTATTGTGTCATTAATAAAAAATAACTTTTTCAGCACTACCTCATGCTTCAGCTTATTTAGTAGCAACAAAATATTAGCAACTGTACACTTCCACTCACAATACCCTTTGTATACAGTAAAAGCCATCCCTAGAAAGCTATTTCATAAGCCGGGCTCGGTGGCTCAGCCTGTAAAGCTGCACCTTGGGAGGCTGAGGTGAGTGGATTGCCTGAGCCCGCGGGTTCGAGACCCACCTGGGCAACTTGGTGAGACCTCATCTCTACAATAAAACAAAAAATTAGCCGGGTGTGGTAACGCACACCTGTAGTTCAGCTACTTGGAAGACTGAGGCAGAAGGATCGCCGGAGCCCAGCAGGTCGAGGCTGTGGTGGCTGGGAGCGGCCACTGCACTCCAGTCTGGGCGACAGAGTGAGACTCCAACACACACATACACACACAAAGTAAAACAAAGCTATTTCATTTCACACAAAGCATGAAGTGAGAAAGGTCCCAATGAATGAGGATTTTCTCTATTTTCGTAAACTTACAATCATTTACTGCCTAATGCCTTAACTCATTCAAGAATCAAGGTGTGTTGTCATTCCTATTTTGCAGGTAAATAAACCAAAGCTCAAAATGATTAAATAACTTGCCAAAGGTCTCAGAACAAGGACAGGATTTAAACTTAGATTTTCCATCGACTAATTCCATGCTCTAACAAACCTTGCTGCCCATCCAAACACTCTTTCTCTAATTCTATCAGTCTAGCAAGTCTATTTTTAAAAATTCTGCTAACAAGAGAAATGAGGTTTGCGTACTATGAATTCTTTGCAAACCAATATGGTTCTACTATCTCTTTGCTTATAAGTCATCAATTAAATGTTATATTCAGAGATTTTACCAGGAGGCAGCATCATACTCATTAGTTTGTGGTTTCTAGCTGCTAACACTTTTCTCTCTTTGTTCTGTATGGTGACAATAAGAAGGTGATCAAAGTATGATTTCACAAGTAACATGGTTTATTGCCATACAAAGAGAATTTTTTTCTTAGGTTCATAACACTTAAAAAGGGGAAGAATACATGAACAATCCATGTGGGAAGTATCTGTAGCATGAGTTCCAAAATTAAGTCAAGGTGCTTAATTAGGATGGAAACAGGCTTCTATAGTATGCTGAGGCTTACCTCACACCAAACATAATAATTAACTTGAAATGGATCATAGATTAAAACTTAAACTATTAAGCTTCTAGTAAAAAAAAAAAAGAGGGAAAGAGAGATAAAATATATTCATAAAGTTGGGGCGGAAAAAGACTTTTAGATAAGACATAAATATAAATAGCATAAAAATTGATAAATTGGACTTTATGAAAGTAAAACTTTTTTTTTCAAAGATATTGTTAAGAACATGAAAAGATAAGCCACAGACTAGAAGAACATAGCCACAGTACATAAATTTTACAAAAAAAACAAAAACTCTACCCAGAATATATAAAGAACTCTACAAAGTCAATAATATGAAAACAAAAAGACTTTTTTAAAAATGGACAAAAGATTTCAATGGGTTCGTCAAAAAAGAAGATATAGTGATGTGCCAATTAACACATAAAAAAATACTCAACATCATTAGTCATCAGAGAAATGTAAATTAAAGCTACGAGATAACATGACACACCATTAGGTTGGCTAAAATTTTGAAGATTGACAGTATTAAGTGTTGACAAAGATGTGGTGCCACTAGGACATTATATACTGCTGTCAGAACATAAAATGATGGAAATAAAATACTTTGGAAAACAGTTTGGCAATTTCTTATAAAATTTAACATATACTCACCATATGACCCAGCAATTCAATTCTTAGATATTTACCAAGAAATGAAGATGTATGTTTGATAAAAATTTGTACTTGACTGCTCAGCAGCTTATTCTCAATAGCAAAAAGCTTTTCAATTACAGCTGAACAGATAAACAAATTATGAGTGCATTCATATAGTAGGATGCTACTCAGCTATGAAACAAATGAACTACTGATGCAGGCAAAAAACCGTGAATGAAGCCAGAATAATTATGATAAGCAAAAGTAGACGCAAAAGGGGGCATGCTGTATAATCCCATTTTACAAAAGTCTAGGGAAAGCAAAACTGATGTATAACAACACAGCAAATCAGTGCATGCCTGAGGTTTGAGGTACAGGTAGAGATGGACTGAATATGGGCAAAAGTTAAATTTTAGAGGTGATTATTGTCAGAACTCATCAAAGTGCACATTTAAAATGGGTATATTTTATTGTATGCAAATTATACTGCAATAATGTTGATTTCTTTAAAGTATATGTTCAAAAATAGAAAAATGAATCCATAAGTCAGAGACATTATATATAGGTAGTAGGAAAATGGATGATTTTTTTACTTTCTTATTTTGCTTTTCTACGTCATCTAGTTTTTTCCAAAGAGGCAACATATAATGTTAGTAAAAAATTCTAAAAAGAAGACTAAAATAGGTGGCGCATGGTAGCTCACACCTGTAATCCCGGTACTTTGAGAGACTAAGGTGGGAGGACTACTTGAGACCAGGAGTTCAAGGCCAGCCTGGGCAACTTAGCCAGACCCTGTCTCTACAATAAATTAAACCAGGTGTGGTAGTACACACCCATAGGCCCAGCTACTCAGAAAACTGAGGCAGAAGTATCACCTGAGTCCAGGAGGTTGAGTCTTCAGCGAGCTGAGATTGTGCCGCTGCACTCCAGCCTGGGCGATAAAGTGAGACCCTGACAATAAACAAATAAATAAATATAAATAAAGTGACATCTGTTCATTAATGAAAAGGCAAGTTTGCACTTTTCTAATCCCTTTTAATGATTTTCTCCTCTTCTCATGGGAGCAAGAACAGGCTTATTCATCTCCCAGTCACTCAACACATGCAGCATTCCCAATCATATTAGGTGAACTGACTTGAAATGTTAGATTCACTTTGGTTATCATCCATACGTAGGTGGCCTAGATCCCCTTAAGATTCATTTAGAACTTTTCCATCAGTGCTCTTGCTCTGGGTCTTCCCTATTCTCCTTCATTGGCACCTAGGTTCATAGCTACACCTGGAATGCCAAAGAAAACCAGAGTGGGATAGTCATTAAAGCAGTAACAACAGGTTTTAGGCAGGAACTACTGCCATGGGGGAAATGAAGTCTCAGTATAGAACTGGGCTCGATTCTAAACACAGCAAGGCAAAGTGCAATTTGTGGCCAAGGAGCCTGGTGGAGGTCCGTGGATGGAAAAAAACTAAGAGGAAACATCCAGGGAAAGAGGGATTCTGACGAAAACACTTAACAGGAGTCTTGCTGAAGGCAGGCAGGCCAAGGTGCTTAGCCATCACCTGGGGAAGGGGGGAATGAAGAATTAGATCAGATATCCAGGATGGGGCATTCTTGCTAAACTGATTGAGTAGGGTTTTTGCTCTTGAGGGCCAGACCCAAGGATGGGCCCTAGACCTAAAAGAGCTTTGAGGAGCGTGACTTAAGTTGGGTTAAGGAGCGTTCTTATCAGGTGTCTTTTCTCTTCCCACGTCAGATGCATTCCTTCCTCTGTAAGACCCAGGCAGGTAACATAGGGAGTCAGCAATCATGATGACATTTCCTTCGCACAGGGCCTGGGTGTGCTCCTTGCTGGTGAGAAAACCCGCTTCTCTACAGAAGGTCCTAACACAGGCTTCCTGGAAAGAAACTCAAACTCAAACTCACAGGGGAGCACCCTTTTTGAAGTTTTCTGTTCCTACTCCCTTCACTGCTTGAAGTGCCCCCCCCCCCCCAGCCTTGGTTAGCTTCTGCCATTGTTTTTGGATGCTCTGGAGGAAGCACTTGTCTAGAAAGTTTGGTGATACAGACATGTTACTTGATCCCCTCACTTCCTCCTTTTCCCTGAAGGCAGAGCAGTTTGCACTTGCCTCACAGCCCTTCAGTGATTGCCAGTGCCAAGATAGTCAAAGAAAGTAACTAGTTCATCCTGTGAGCACAGGAGGCTCCTTCCAGCCCAGGAAGATGGGTCTGATCAATTGTATCAGGGACAGTGGGTGTGTTCTTGGGTAGAGGAAGCAAACTTCTAAAACACCAACAAGCAGGCCAGACATTAGGCAGTTGCAAAGCTTCCGAGTTGGAGTCTCACTCTGTTGTCCAGGATGGAGTGCACTGGCACGCTCATGGCCACCTCAGCGTCGACCTGCTGGGCTCAGTCGATCCTTCCACCTCAGCCTTCCAAGTAGCCAGAACTACTACTGTTATATATCTATTGTAGAGATGAGGTCTTGCCAAGTTGCCCAGGCTGTTCTTGAACCCGTGGGCTCAGGCCACCCTCTCACCTCGGCTTCCTCAGGTCACCCTCTCACCTCGGCAATTTTTTAATCACAGCCTTTCAACAGATCACCTCAAAGAATTACTGGGATGGTCCTACTTCTTAAAGAATGTGATTGGGGACTTGTACTCCTTATTAGCCGTGCTTTCCCTCCTAGGATTGATTAGCAGGGACACCACAGACTGAGAGATAACAAACAGGAGAGGACAAAGTTCTGGTGGCACTGACCAGGTGCAGACAGGACTAAAAGCTACCTTCTTGACTCTAAATATATCCCCTGTGTAGAAGAAAGATGAGAAAACATAGTCATCTCTATAGGATTCATAGAATAGTAGATGGAACAGTCGCTAAATATTCTTCAATTGCTTTAGTTCTTATGGAAAAGGATATGAATTCAATTCTGGTGGGAAAACTCTATGGCGTTTGAAAGGTTCCAGGTCTACCGAGGTCACTGCCATACTCAGTATTCTAGAAGAACATCTATAAATGATAAAATGGGTCTTTGAGTGGTGGGAGAATCAACCGTTGAGGGCTGCAGTCGGAATTCTCCATGAATGGGTGTTTGGGACTGCACAGGAGATTAAGGGGAGAGAGACACAGCACAATCCATGGTTCATGCCAAATTTGAATCAAAAGGTTTGGATAATGCAAGCCTCCCCTCTTTTCCTTTGTATTGCCTGTTACATCGAAAGAAACAGCTTTTTAACACGTCCAGTCTATTCTCAGTGTAACATGCAATATGTAGGAACATTCGACTTAAACAGTTGCCGAGCGCTCTTTGAGTCTTTATTGTGTGGACTCTTCCCTTTCAGCTCAACGCCCTTTTATCTGCAAAAGAAAGAGTCAAAAGCACTTTAATTAAGTGTGATCAATGAGATTGCCCTTTTTAAGTTCTTAATCAGGTAGAAAATTGAAGAATATACTTATTCATATGAAAACTGTCATTTTGCCTGTAATATATGACTTTAGAAATTAAATAAAATATCTCTGAGTCAAGGAGTTCAGTTACATGAGAACAGGAAATTCATTTATTTAAAAAGGAGAGAAATATAGACGCATATAAATTTAAACATCCAAAAATTTTTTTAAGAGCATTGTTGCTTTTAAAGAAGTTTTCTTAGTATTCCAGTAAGTCAGGCTCACCATAATATTAGTCAGCTCGCAAGACAGATTAGAATGTTACTACATGAAAATAGAATAAAAGTATATGTATGATTTTCCAGTTTTCCTATTTCAATCTGAAACTATTCATTTGGGGAGTGAAAAAATACAGTAAGGTGGTCTCCAGCAGCCTTTCCTAAGAAATAAAAATAAAGTTGTGCTTTTTAAAATTGTAATTCATGCATTTCTGAAATTACTGAAGAATATTTGACTCAATTCATCTTGAGATACATAGGCTTGATATGTTGACAACTTAAATGTGTAGTTTTCGTTTTCATCAAGTTTATGCGTCTTCATTCTGAGTGTGTAATAAGTAGCTATTCTGGAATGGGTTGGCACTTTGGGAAGTGGAAAGAAGGATGACCAAAGAACCTTGAGGCTATGGTGACAATCTGCTACCTCTGTCCAGATAAAGGTATTGGTAGTCTAAGCCCTAGGTAGCAGTCATTCGCACAGATATTACCTAGAAGGAACTGTCCAGTGCTAGGATTCTGGATGATTTAATTAAATAGTATTTATTGGTGGAGCATAACAGCTACAATGAAAGACAATGAAACTGACAGACGAAGGATATGCTACAATTAGAGAATATGGTTCATATCCTCAGAAAAATGGGCTTCTTAATGCCGAACCTATGAATTCATCCAGGGCAGCTTGGACCAGGCACAAGTTGAGACAAAAGAAGGCCTGCCCTCGACCTCACCCCTACCTTCTCCCCCAGTAAGAGCTTTTCCCTGGAGAGATAGACTCGGGAATGCTTATTCTTGACAGGCAACTCATCCTAAATGGAAGTAGCTGAGAGTACATGCTCAGACTCTCCTTTCCAAATGAGTCGTTTGTATCTCTGGGGATGGAAGGATTAAGAGACACAGAAGCAACAGGATGGTTTTCCAGATGGAAGGGCACATCAGGACAGATTCATCCCCTAATATTGTCCTTGAGAAGACTATATTCAAGTGTGTCTTCTATCAAGAGTTGGGAGTCTGTGATGATTCCAGTTTTATTGTGTAATCCAGGGGTGGAGGCAGGTTTCATCCTGCCTGGTAGATCCAATTTCTGTGAGAGTCTTCCTGGAGCACTCGTTGGTCAGAATGGTGAAGACATGGATCACGATGGACTGATGACATCTGCCACAGAAAGGCAGAGAAGTAGAGTGACCAAGCACGTGCTGCCAATTCCATCACGACCCCTGGGCCCTATGAATGGGACACTGTAATGTCAGAGACCATTTGAGGAAATGGGGGAAGCTGCATAATTTGGAATCCAAATCCTGCCCTTGTGATGGCTTCCCCAAAGCATTTTTTTTTTTTTTGAGTTGGAGTCTCACTCTGTCACCCAGACTGGAGTGCAGTGGCCGCTCCTGGCCACTGCAGCCTCAACCTGCTGGGCTCCGGCGATCCTTCGGCCTCAGCCTTCCAAGTAGCTGGAACTACAGGCATGCGCTACCACACCCGGCTCATTTTTGATTTATTGTAGAAATGAGGTCTCGCCAAGTTGCCCAGGTGGGTCTCGAACCCGCGGGCTCAGGCAATCCACTCACCTCAGCCTCCCAAAGGTGCGGGTTACAGGCTGAGCTACCGAGCCTGGCTCCCAAAGTATTTTTATGAGGTTGTTTCACACTCAAAGTCTGCCCCCAATGCTTACCAGATAAGAGTCAAATACTCAGCCTTCTTCACCAATATTTTCCTCCATATTGCCCTCATGAATCTGCTGAGCCAGTCAATGTGGATTTTGTCTTCTCTCCCCTAAAAGAGACTAACCAACCTCTGAAGAAGCTTTAAGCTCTCACAGAAAGTGTGTCTTAAATGGAGACATGGTTAGGAATCAAGTAATGTGTGAGTCCTTTGAAATTGATTGCATTTTTCTTTGGAGAGGGTTTGTGGCTTTCATTAGACTTTTCAAAAGGTTGGGAACTCAAAAGAGAAAGATCTCTCCTCATTACAGTCTCTGGCTCAGGTAATAGGACAGTTCATAGTAGATAGCACAATATGCTTTCCTAAAACAGCCTCTGTGTCATAAATACTTTCACCTGGACCATTTGCCATATGGAAACATGTAAAAGGTGCTACCTTTAGTCATAGGAGAAGCAGAGAGATATTTTGCATGTTCTGATCCCTTGAAGGTGTCCGTTTTCTTCGCTTGGCTACAATCCTGCCTTCACTTTTCATCACCTATCACTGTCATAAGGGCAGACCTGACTAACTGTTCAGGCTCCTACAAACACCACCAATCCCACAGGCTAGCTTTTCAAAAGATCTAGTGGCCTTGCTCACTGAGAATTTCTTTATTCTGCTTTTGTATTAGTCAACCCAAGTGAGCACTTTTCCCATTGGGGATAAGGGAGTGTTCGAGTGGTACTGAACTCCCTCTAGATCTGAAAGTTCTGGACACGTGGTAGGCACCAGTGGGAGCTTTGACTAAGGCAGAATCTACCTCAAGTTCATGATACCTTCTAGTGGGTCAGAAATGTCTGCTCGGTAAGTGTTTGCTACTGTTCACACATACAATTTTTGACACAAGGAAGAAAGTAGATCACTCTTTATCAATTTCTCCACCTATTTTAGAACTATGAAAAATTCTTAGACTAGCTCTTCACTGAGCTCACTTCTCCAGACATCTCTTCAAAGCGTGGTCTGTAAAAGCAATAACCAAGTTATTGGAGAGAGCTTAAATCTGCACTTTTCTCCTCATCTGTTTCCTAAAATTTCCTATTTTCCACTTAGCTATAAAGATTACTAGAAGAACTCTTACTATAACATTTTGCACTTCTTTGTATATAATACCAATTCAAAAATGGAAGGGATTTGTGTGCAGAAACCAAAAACAAAGGAAAACAAAACAAAACATTGTCTTAGATTTTTAGGTGATAAAGCTAAGACCTCAGTAACCTCTCTTTAATCTACCATTATAAAGTACTCAATTCTGGGGGAAAAAAAACCTGAAGAAATGTTTTATTCCATTTAAATTAAGAGAAATATCAGGGGTAAATGAAGATATAAAGGTGAAACTTTATTCAAATTGTTTTCCCAGATTATCTGATTCTCTCCTTCCTCTTACTTTCTTGATTTTATATGACATTTTCCTTTAAAACCAAATCTTGGTTTATAAAGGGAGTATGCTAAAACTGTAGTTCATGGGTTTCTCCATTTCTGTTTCCTCTGTCTTTTCCCTCTTGCTCTTTAGTTCCTCCTCTGACCAACTCACTCTAAAAAATAAATGATTTAGTTTTTCAATTGCTTGGTCATTATAATTGTTTTAAAATATCTAAAAGGCTTTTTCTTATAAGTACTCTAGAGTCCACCAAACTTTCTCCAGCCGTGCTCAGGAGAGAAGAACATTGGTTATGCTGCTTGGCCAGATGGATTCCTTTCTCACTCCCCTCATGAACAGGGAGAAAATTACTCCCATCCATTTTCCAGAAGACAGGGCTACTGTCTAAGCTCATCCTGATAAAGGTATCAGGAACTTACTCTCAGCTACATGTGGGAGAGACAAAGTCAATTTTGTACCAAGCAGAGTTGATCGCTTCTGTGGAAGTTTCTCTGCACCTCCCCCCCATCCTACTCCATGCACACACATCCCTGGCCAAACCCCCAATGCCACTTGGACTTGTCATTTAGCACTTGAAAGGTTCCAAGGGAGTATCGTCTACCCTATATTCTCAGGATTGCATCTAGTAATAACTTCCTCACGCCAAACAAGCAAGTCAGGCACAGTTGAACTTAGAAAATGTTCAAATCAGAACCCTTTCACTCTATGCTGACGTCTTTAAAATCTCACTTGAATCAAATTCGTGAATTTTCGGTCACAGGAGTTATGCATTCTCTTTTCTCAAAATCATGCCATATAAAAAAGAATTTGTATTCCTTAACTAGATAAAATAGGTAATAAATTAATTTGCTTGCTTACAAAGTTTATGTCAGTGTGCTGGATTATGCTAATAATTGCTATTCACTAGAGATGTCAGTGAGTTAAGCAAATGCTCCTCTTCTGTTTTCATTTCGATGGTTTAGCAAAAAAAAAAAAAAAAAATCAGTTGAGAGGTCTTGAGTTACACTCAAATAACAGAAAAAATATTTCCAAGGGATTTAATAGTAGAAATGTTGATGTACATTCTTAGCTGAAAAGAATCCACTTATGAAAATATTTTTAGTGGCCTATGAAGCATCATTAACTTTAGAAGAATACTCTTGGATAAAATTTAAGTATCATATTGCAATGCATAACTTCGTTTATATGATTGTCATTGCACTGATTCTCAAATCAGCATGTCTACTAAAGAAAAAAGAAAATTCCCTTAGTAATGACATTCATAGAACTTAATCTTTATTTCCATATCTACCAAACCCACTTAAAGTAGGTAGTGACAAAGTAAAGTTGGTCATGAGATGTCCTATCACAAACTGTGCATGTGGCGATGAGGGTGAAGTTTTAAATTCCTCTCCACAGTTACTTGAATTTGATTCATTTAAAGATGATGTAATTTTTTAAATGGATGCCAAGTCTGACTAATATCTAGCCAAATGATATTTTTCAATCTAAAGAGGTATTTACATGAAAGGGTTTGAAATATAAGGATGTATCTTAAGTCCCATGTTATAAGAGGGAAATTATAAACATGCTCTGAAGATGTCAACTTAAACTTACAAATGCAGCCCTTCTCAGGCTACTTTGTGTAGCTCAGTATAATTACGGAGTTTTCCTTGGTTCCCCAATATATAGATAAGTTCTATAGCCATGGGAAGGGTATTTTTGTTTTGTTTTGTTTTGTTGTTGTTTTTGAGTCGGTCTCACTGTTGCTTAGGCTGGAGTGTGGCATGCTCACGGCCACCACAGCCTTGACCAACTGGGCTCAGGCAGTCCTTCCGCCTCAGTCTTCCAAATAGCTGGAACCATAAGTGTGTGTCACCACCTGCGTCTACTTTTTAAAATTTATTGCAGAGATGAGATCTTGTCAAGTTGCTCAGGTTGATCTCAAACTTCTGAGCTCAGGCAATCCTGTCACCTCTAATTCCCAAAGTGCTAAGATTATAGGCATGAGGCACTGTGTCCAACCTGGGAAGGGTATTTTTTAAATGCTTCATTTCAGAATTGTCTCTAGAAAACAGAAAAATGGTGAATGACTTCCAAGTGATCTGTTGCCTCACCATGTTCAGAATTCAGACACAGTTGTAGAGAATTCTCCAAATAGCTTATTATAACTCCATCACCATGTAGGGCCCATACTGCTGGGTTAAATAAAGGGATAACAGTAGATATAAGCATTCAATTGTGCCTAATCTATTTTTCTCATTTGCAAACTGAGAAAAAGCAAAATTTGGTTTTGTGGGTTATTATTATTTGATGTCCATTCTTTAGTAATATACTCATTGGTTCCCTAATATTGTGATAAAGTTTACTGTAGCTAATGGCACAAGTGTGTGGACACATGAATGCTATGCACATTTGTAAAAGCTGCTGCAGTTAATAAGCATCAAGGTTAACACACTAATAAACCCTGTTCTGTTCAATCACATCAGGATCAAGGACATGGTAGTTAAAGACCCTGTCGTTTAAGATCATAGACCTTGGGAACGTTGTGCTTGAAACCATATCAGTGACTACAAGAACAGAAGAAAAAACAATTCGTACACTGGTATAGATTGGAATGCTGAGCATGGTAACGCATCTCAATTCAGTCTGGCAGCAATGGAATGTTTCTTCTCTTCTAATAGAGCCAGTCGTCATCTTTTCATTTCTGTTAGAACTAATCAAAACCCTATTCATTTGACCAACATGATATGTGTAAGATCTGCTCATACATTGGTTGGTCAGACAAATTTTCAAGTTCCCAAATCTCTAAATACAGGCCTTTTGTGCCCTGCAAATGTGTTAAATTTAGCTTTGTCTCTTACTTGCTTTTGTATTCTTAAGAACACTTGTTCTGTGACACATATTTGTCTGGTCAGAATTTGATGTGTTGTCCTCTCTGTGTAGACAGAAAATGTGGAGCATAAAGACATCTCACTGATACCTCTTTTCCTTCAAGCAAGTCTTAACTCTGAAACCTCTCTGAACTATTGCCCAAGTATAAATAATGGTTAATATTCATAAGATTGTTGTTATAACCAAATGAATTCAAAATTCAGAAACACTTTGTTAAGTGTTTATAAATATTAGTTATTATTATTTAGTGTGTGTGTGTGTATATATATATATACACATATATATGTACTGTATTTTTCTTTCAATTCTACCACAGAATGAAAAATTACTACTGCAGTAATAGAGATTGTCAAAATACTTATGGATTTTTAAATGCCCCCTTAAAAAATTAAGAAAAATAAAGCATTAAATGGGACTCTGGATAGTTACCAAAAGTGAGAGAAAGTAAATCTTACCAGAATCTCTACAGTACTACTTCCAACTATTGTTTCCATATTGACAAATAATCTACCATTCAGAATTTTATTTGTTTTATATTGAGTCCAGGATATAAGCAGTCTATTTCTCACCAGTTAAAGAATAGTAAGTAGCTGGAACTGAGGTATATATTAATCCTTTGTAATATAAATTAATGCAAGCCAAGTGGTAATATTTTAAAGATTATTATCAGGTAAAAAAATTAGCATTCCTTGTCACTTCTTTAAAACAAGAGACTGTCAGTTAGAAAGTAAAAAAAATCCATTGAACTAAATAAAAAATCCATTGAAATAACTCCTGAATCTGAAAGTACTAAGATTCTGACCCTATTACGTGCTGTAGAAAATTACACCATCAGGTCATTGGATAATTATTATTGTCTTAAAAAATCCTTAATATATCTAATAAAGTATTCTTTGAGGAGGAAAATTTTACTGATCTAATAAATAAAAGAGATTTTCTAACTAAACAAGAAAAATATTAGAGATTTAAAATTATCTCAAATTGGCCAGACTTGGTGGCTCAGCCTGTAATGCCATCATTTTGAGAGGTCGAGGCGTGTGGATTGCCTGAGCCCATGGGTTCGAGACCAGCCCAGGCAACTTGGTGAGATCTTGTCTCTATAATAAATAAATAAATAAAATAGCTGGGCATGGTAGCACGTGCCTGTAGTTCCGGCTACTTGGAAGGCTGAGGCAGAAGGATCAATGGAGCCCAGCAAGTCGATGTCGGGGTGGCCGTAAGCATGCCACTGCACTCTAGCCTGGGTGATGGAGTGAGATTCCAACTAAGAAAAAAAAATTATCTCAAATTTAAAACCTCAAAAATTATCTTAAAATGAAAATTTCTGATCCTAGAACACTAGACCTCTTAAATTAGAATCTTGGAGGAAGGGGGATTGATCCCATCTATTTGAATATTTACCAAGTCACTATCTGAAATTATACTTTGAATTTTCCAAGCATATTTCTAAAGTGTTTTTCTAGGGAAAACACATAAACACAATTCTAAGAAGCAAAAATAATTTATAGACAACAGGAACTCTTGTCACTTAAAAGAATAAGCACTCTCAAAAAGTTGATTAGCTAGAAAAAAATTTCATTTAATAGATATAATTAGACAGCTTTATTTGACTTTTAGAGAATATATGTATCCTTCTTAAACACACATGGGGATTTATAAATGTCAACATTCAGTGTCACATGGGCTACAGTGGTATCTATAACAAAATGAAGGAACACTTAAAAAACACTTTAGAAATATGCTTGGAAAATTCAAAGTATACTTTCAGATAGTGACTTTATTAAAGCACAGATAGTAAGAAGAATTAGAAAATACCTAGAGGCGAATGAAAATATATATACTGAAAGTTGTAGGGTATAGCTTAAACAGCACTTAAGGAGAAATGCATAGCTTTAAGTTCTTATCTTAAAAAAGAAAAACAGCCGGGCTCGGTGGCTCAGCCTGTCATCCCGCGCCTTTGGGAGGCTGAGGTGAGTGGATTGCCTGAGCCCGCGGGTTCGAGACCCGCCTGGGCAGCGAGACCTCATCTCTACAATCAATCAAAAAATAAGCTGGTCATGGTAGTGCCTGCCTGTAATTCCGGCTACTTGGAAGGCTGAGGTGGAAGGATCGTTGGAGCCCAGCAGGTCGAGGCTACGGTGGCCGGGAGTGGCCACTGCACTCCAGTCTGGGTGACAGAGTGAGACTCCAACTCAAAAAAAAAAAAAAGAAAAAAGAAAAACAGCGCATTAATTAAAATTAATTAATTAATTAAAAATTAATAGGCTAATTGCAAAAGTTGAGATATTAGAGAAAAACAAATATAAATGATCCAAAGAAAAAAGTAATAAGATGATTAAAAATAAGAGCAAAAATTAAAGAAGAGAGCCACATATTATAATGGGAATCAGCATGGTCAAAAATGGGTTATTTGAAAAGGCCATAATAAAGTAGGCAAAAATATCTGCTGAAGCTGATATAGAATAAAAGAGATGGCCCACACGCACACACATGTGCATTTGCACATAAATATCTTGACAATGAAAAAAGAGGATGCAGTCCAGAAACATCAGAGATAAAAAAAGATAATAAAAATAATACCATGACTTTCTACCTATTACATTCAAAACAGATGAAATACATGAGTTCCAAAACAGATCATGAAGCAAGATTGGCTCACAATTGCTGCCAGAATGTCTTAAAAGATACCCATTTTAATTTAAGAATATGCAAGCATGCTCACCGTTAAATGACACTTGTCCATTGACTAGCACACAACTTGGCACATAATGGGAGGCCACAAAATAGGTGTTTAGCTGAGACAAGGAATATTGTAAAAATATTTTTCAAAGGAGATTGGATTTGGAGAAATGTTTCTTGTTTGCTTTATCACTGGTAAAAAATATAGAAAGCACACCAGAATATTGATGTTTCAGCAAGGTCTTTTGTGTTGCAAGTAACAGAGATCAGCTCAAGAAAAGAGGATTGAAGTGGAGTTATTGTAAGAATGTGCACAGTATTAAGCTGTGAATCACAGTCAGACCCAAAGTTATTCTTCTTCCCTCTCGCAGACCCTGTGCATTTGCCTCTGCAGCTTTATGCACACTCTGTTTTTCTACAAATGTGCCAGTTTCTTCATAACTTCTATTTGAACGTGACCCATGATGGCTATCCCAATCAATCTGTCTCTGTATAGTGACTATTGGCAATTTCCTTCTGAGTGGTTTACTTCAAAGGACTCAGTCTGATTGCTCCAACATTTTTTTTTTTTTTGGAAACCAGAGCTATAGTCAAAGGTTATAGACTGACTGATCTTGAGGTTCTTGTCAATTTCCATCCAAGGGCAGGGTAGGGAAACAATTATGTCAAGGCCGTGTGGCACAAAAACACACCACCTGAGAAAGAAGGGTCTGTGTCAGGTGGAGGGTACATCTCCCCAGAAGTATACATGGATGATCAGACATCCTAACCTATATTAACTACAATTTTCTGTTGTAAATCTGGATCATTAAAATTCAAATAACTCTCATCAATCTAGCATAAATGGAAAGGTTAAAAATCTTAAAAAGCAAAAAATGCCATCTGGCTGGTATATTATAAGCCTTTACTGAGGAATGGATTTTTAAAATATAATTATGCTCAAAATCTAATGTCGCATTTACAGTTTATCACTATTCTGTCTCTTCATTTCTCCTCCTTCCTAACCTTCAGTGAACATACTAAAAGTTCTCTTACCTTTAATCTTATTTTCCATATCTTTTTTCCCTCCTCTCATGTCACTGACCTCTCTGAAAGGATAGCTGGGCTGTTTGGAGGGTAGAACCCAAAAAAGGGAACCATTCCTTATCCCTTACCTAGCTAGGTCTAAACTGCTTTATTTAAAAAAAAAAAAAGAGAGGGACCAGATGCCTTGCTTTCTGCTTAGTAGAAGGACTATTTTTAAATACTGAAGAAATGAGAAAAAAGAGAAACTGACATAGAGTTGAAAATCCCACACCAGTCCCAAAGAAGTTGTCCAGTCAGTTGCTGATAAGTGTGGCATTGCCCTTAGTGAAGATGCACTTGGAAAGGACATTGGCTTTTAACCACTCAGCCCTATATTTGAGTCCTGCTATGAATTGAGAATGGTGAAAGACGTTGCGTTAGACCAGATAGTCCTTAGTCTTGAAGAACTTCCCTCCGAAATTGAAACATACACAGACCAAATGATTGTATTGTAATATCCATACAGAAACTGAAGTGTGTACATAGTGCAGTAGCAGCCCGAAGAATCTGGAAACATGGACTTGGATATTCAGGAAAGTTTTCACCAAGATGATAATATCGTCGGTATTTTAAAAATTGGGAAGAATTTCCCAGGCAGAGAATAGAGAACTGGGGCAATTCTAGTATAAAGAAAATTATGTGCCCACATGCAGAAATATAATGAGGTTTAGCAGTTTGTAAAACACAAATGGCTGGAATTTTTAGGATGTGTGACAAGGGAAAGGGTAAGGAAAGGAGTAGGAAATGCAGACTGAGGCCAGATGGAGAAAGTTCTAGATAATCAGTCCAAGAATTTGGATTTACTTTGCAGTCACTGGAAGACACTGAAGATTTAGAAAAAGAAGAGAGAAGACCAGATTTGGGTTTTAAGCCAGGACAAGAGTTGATCAAAGGAGGAGATGGGTTGGCTGGTGGGAAGTCATTTGCTAGGACTTGACAACAATCTAGCTCCGGTTCCTAAACTCAGAAGGCCTGAAACAAGGCTTGGAAATAAGTGGAGCTAGGACAGAGAGAAATGAGAGACGTTTCAGAAGTAGCATCAGCCAATTTTTTCATGCTAGGTGAAAAGAGAAACATGACATCTATTTAACCTGGGCTTGCTAACTTAATTAAAACATTTGGATGATGCTGTTAAGTGAACTATTTATGGGAGGAAGAATGGAATTGGCACTGGTTTGGGAAGTTGGATTGAGGACAGAGGTGGGTGAAAAGAACTAACGGTGAACTTGGACAGGATCAGGTAACACTTCAAATCAGGCAAGGCAACCCTGTGACTATACCAAAAGCCACTGAATTATACACTTTATTTTATTTTATTTTTGAGCTGGAGTCTCACTCTATCGCCCAGACTGGAGTGCAGTGGCCGCTCCCGGCCACCGCAGCCTCGGCTTGCTGGGCTCCGGCGATCCTTCCACCTCAGCCTTCCGAGTAGCCTAGAATTACAGGCGAGCGCTACCACGCCCGGCTGATTTTTGATTTATTGTAGAGATGCGGGCTCGCCAAGTTGCCCAGGCGGGTCTCGAACCTGTGGGCTCAGGCAGGCCACTCACCTCAGCATCCCAAGCCTGGCTGAATTATACACTTTAAATGGGTGAATTGTACAGTGTTTGAATTCTATCTCAATAAAGCCATTTTTTAAAAAGTCAGGCCCATGGAGGAAGAATCCACAACAACGATAGAGCAAAGAGAAGGTGAATGCTGCCAGAACGTATTAAAAGATACACATTTTAATTTAAGAATACACAGGCATGCTCACAGCTAAATGACACTTGTCCATTGACTAGCACAGAAGAAGGTGAATGTCCTTTATATATTTCCTTACTTGTTCTTCCTTTCTGTTTTGAAAACCCGCTCTTCTCTGTTATTCCTTATTCTGTTTCCAATTTCAAGTTTCCTCTTTTCCAATCCCTATTGTGAAGGACCAGAAATTCACTTTTATTGGGACCCAAATTCTGGTGACTGATTCAGTAGTAATGCCACATATGCTAGAATTTCTCATAAAGGCAGCTTGTGACTGGAGAGAAATTGTAATTTTTGTTTGATTGAACATATGCAGAATGTCACATAAGATTAATACCCTATAAAAGTGAAATATTTTATTTGCTTGATTTGAAAAAAATAATTATGAACAACCAGATCAGGGAATCAAGAGCTAAACTTTTAATCTGATGTACCAGAATCGCATACGAATGCTAAAATATTCACTGAAGACAAATTCTGTATATTGGATAAATTCATAATTCTGAATGTTATTATTCCAGTGATAAAGTATTGAGACACTCACTGATGTGTGAAGGACAAGAAAAGTTATTTCAAAAACAATGTGGTCCCCTCAAATCCACATGTTGGTGCCCTAACCCTCAATGGAATGGTATTGGAAGGAGATTAGGTTTAGATGAGGTCTAGGACAGGAGCTCCGCGAGAGAATTAGTGTCCTTATAGGAAGAGAATGATACTAGTGTGTACTCTCTCTTCTCCCTCTCTCCTCCCCCCCATTCTCTCCTTTCTTCCCTCCCTCCCTCTCTCTGCCATGCGAGTACATAGCCAGAAAGTAGCTGTCTGCAAGCCATGAAGAAAGCCTTCATTAGAATCTGACTATAATGGCACTCTGATCTCAGACTTCCAGCCTACAGAACTGTAAGGAATAAATGTTTGCTATTTAAGCCACCCAGTCTATGGTGTTTATGTTATAGCGGCCCAAACTTGGGGGGTGGGGAAGTGGGGGAAAAACTCAAGACCCTGTAAAAATGCATGTCAGAGACCGGGCTCGGTGGCTCAGCCTGTAATCCCGCGCCTTTGGGAGGCTGAGGTGAGTGGATTGCCTGAGCCCGCGGGTTCGAGACCCGCCTGGGCAGGCGAGACCTCATCTCTACAGTAAATCAAAAAATCAGCCGGGCGTGGTAGCACGCGCCTGTCATTCTGGCTACTGGGAAGGCTGAGGCGGAAGGATCGCTGGAGCCCAGCAGGTCGAGGCTGCGGTGGCCGGGAGCGGCCACTGCACTCCAGTCTGGGGGACAGAGTGAGACTCCAACTCAAAAAAAAAAAAAAAAAAAAAATGCTTGTCAGATCAGTCATGATATATTGCTCTTCTGCTTGAAACCCACCCATCTCATCCAGAATAAAAACCAAAGGCTTTCCACAGCCTTTGAAGTCCTGTGTATCCTGGGTAACACCCTCCTTACCTGCCTGACCCGGTCTCCCATTTTCTAGTACTCAACTGTTATGCACCCTCTAAAATAAATAAGTATATACAAACGTATTTCTAGTCCAAGCGATAGTTTATGGTAATGAGCATCTATCTACATATGCATCAAATATCTAGAAGTAGCTAATGCAAACAGTGAGTAGTGCTAAAATTCTATGAATGTATATTTTGATATAAAAATAATTTTAGATAAAAATAATCTTAGTGAAGCTGCTTGGATTATTTTACATGTGTATATATGCTTTCTTTGAATATATTCGTAGGTTTTCCCCAAATAGTAAACCTTTTGTATTGCTCAGTTGTGGAAACACTAAGTACAGCTGGACTTGGTGGCTCAGCCTGTAATCCAAGCACTTTGGCAGGCTGAGGAGAGTGGATTGCCTGAGTCCACGGGTTCGAGACCAGCCCAGGCAACTTGGCAAGACCTTGTCTCTACACTAAATCAAAAATTAGCCAGACATGGTAGCACACACCTATAGTTCTGGCCATTTGGAAGGTTGAGGTGGAAGGATCGCTGGAGCCCAACAGGTCAACGCTGGGATGGTCGTGAGTATGCCACTGTACTCCAGCTTGGGTGGAGGAGTGAGACTCCAAAAAAAGCCACTATGTACAGAGAATGTCTTTGCATAAGCTGTACCAAAGAGATTTAAAAGAGTCTATTATATACCTTGTTGAATATTTGAAAGCATGCCAAGACAAGCCTGAGAGGAAGCACCATATACACTACCTTGTTTTAACAATCCCCAAACGCTGAGTCAGATTTCCTCACAGTAATTTTGCCCAGTACTATCTCTTCACAGAGCTCCACTCTGTTTAAATAAATAAGTAAATAAATAATTGAAAGTCATTGGCATTTATAATGTTTGAAAAACTAAATCCCTCAAGAGACAAAACACATACGCATGCACACATACACAAACATTCATGTGCATACTTTAATGAGATCTTCCATTTCAGAGTCTGAAGAACATCTGGTTCATTTGGAGGCATATATCATAATCTTAAGAACGTGGAGTGGCTAAGGCTCAAGAGAATAAAACACAGTGGAAAGTATATTCGGCATTATTGGAAATGTGTTTTATTGCAAAACAGTAAAGATTTATGACTGAATCGTGAGAATTAGCAGTACAGTTTTCTCACTTTCCTTTATAAATAAATCATATTAACAATAGCTTTGTAAGACATCAGTAAGGCACAGTATAATTTTTAAGTCACATAATAAATAAAGACTACAAACATTACTAAACCAATTAAAATTTATATTCAAAATTCCCTAGTAAATTTGCCCATAATCATTTTAGAGTTTGTGAAGACGCTTCCCATCATGCTGACCTGAATTTAATTACTGTTTAATGTATTTTATGCACATCTGTTTAAAATAAAAAATTTGCATAGATTATTAATTATGTGTCATAGTCTCCCAGTCTAGTTGGAGGCATATGAAAATAGGAGGATTAACAAAGAAGAAAAGCTTACTGTGTATTCTTTCATGTCCTGAATGTAACAGGGTACAAATATTTTCTTTAGAAATTCATTCTCCAAAGACAAATTCTCTGAGCATAAATACTTGTATAAGAGACCTGCAAGGTTATAAAGACAAAGCTAGCATCCAGCAACAGAGGAATTAATTAAATGTCCATTATGAAAAACTGACTTCATGACAGATCCTAATGGAAGACATATTTTAGTAATTTTAATGAATATCCTGACTACAAATTTCACACGATTTCCTTGTTCCTAAGTTTTAAGAATATGAGTGGAATTCAAGTGCAATTCTCAGAGCCCTGTGGGTGGTGATGTCAGCAGGTAAGTTTTTCAGACTCTGGTTTCATTGTGTATCATGCCCAGCTGAGCTCTGTAAGCACCATCTGTAGGTTCCTTTGTCTCTAACTAAATCTATTTACTCCTTTTGGGAAGGTATAATACAAGATGTTTACAGAAATATGGCATAAAGCTCAGGAAATGTTCTTTCAATAGTTCTAAATTTAGATAAGAATACTCTCTTGTAGCTGGGATCCAATTATAAAACTGGGAACTCCTGGGGGGGGGAATCTGCTAAACCCTAAATATAAGTAATCCAGGAGCAAGTTTTAACTCTTTCATGACTTTTCTCACACCCTCTCAGCCTCTGTCCTATTATTGCTGCCTCTCCAACTACCAATTAGCCGGGTGTAGTAGTGCGCGCCTGTAGTTCTGGCTATTTGGAAGGCTGAGGTGGAACCATCTGTCATGGGGGGTGCTAACCTGGAGAGATTCTGTATGGAGGGAACCCTCTGAGTTTAGTTTGAGGATGGTTTCCACTGAACTTCTCTTGTCTACACTCTCAAATAGTAGTGCTTCTCTGCCCTCTGACCTTTTGAAAGCAGGGCCAATTTTATAGAGATAGTAAACCAAGTATATTCTATCCCATGGGGCATATTGGATTGGCTGGCTGGCTGTCCAGAAACTCACACCTTTGGATTTCCATAACAGAGAAACACCAGTGGAAGGTTATAAATGTTTCCAGACTTACAAGTCTGAAGGAAGCAAGAATTAACTCTTATGTTAAAAGACTAAGTTGCCAGGCTTCCCATTTAACAAGATAGGATCTGAGCACCACTTGGTTCACCTTTTCCCAAATTTCCATTAATATCCACAGACAATATACAAAAAAATACATAAAAGTGTATGTCTATATTGTAAACCAAGGTGGCACACAATATGCCAGAGTTTAGGACAAAATTTTGCTACTTACTGCATTAACAGGATTCAAATGAGAAACAGAATCATAGGTAACCCCGCACTTAAACCACTACAGTAGGATTGGGAAGAAAGAATTAGGAGAATATTTTGATTTACTATCACCATCTCTCCCTAGCTAACTCATTCATTTTAAACTTCCATCTCTATTACCCACTAGAGCCTGGAACTGCCAGTAAAAAAATATAGCCCACATCTACAAGGCAAAGAAATTTTAAGAAAAAAATACTCTAGGCAAGAAGAGAGAAGAGTCCTCAAAGAAATACAAGCTAGGAGATCTCATCTTTTATGAACCAAATCTGGACCACAAAGAACTACTTTCCAATCTATAGGAACACAGCCCTTAAAGAGAATAATACAAATCTCACCTCTCTCCTCAGTCTAAAAGAAAGGCACTAAATAAATATTGTATGTAATAGAAAGACTCTTTCTGTTGGAAATGACAGAAACCTAAATCGTCTTAAACCAGAGGGCAGGCTGATCTTGGTGGCTCAGCCTGTCATCCCAGCACTTTGGGAGGCCAAGGCAAGAGGATTGCCTGAGCTAGTGGGTTCGAGACCAGCCCGGGCAACTTGGCAAGACCACATTCCTACAATACATCAAAAATTAGCCAGGTATAGTAGTGCGCGCCTGTAGTTCTGGCTATTTGGAAGGCTGAGGTGGAAGGATCGCTGGAGTCCAGCAGGTTGACGCTGGGGTGGCCGTGAGTGTGCCACTGCACTCCAGCCTGGGTGACAGAGTAAGACTCCAACTCAAAACACACACAAACACACAAACAGAGGGCGGGTTATTGGCTCCAATAATCTATACAGCAGAAAGGGCAGAGGTGAAGTGGATCTCATGGGCAACTACATTCAAACAGCTCCCCTCCCTCTCTCCATCTCTTCCTTCCTCCTTCCCTCTCCACTTCCAGACTTCTTTCCTTCCTTCCTCACCTATCCTTTCTCTCCCTCTCTCCCTTTTCCTCCCTTCTCCTTCCCTCCCCATCTTCTTCTCCCTCTCCACTCCTTCACTTTCTTTTCTGCATGCCCGCTGAATTCTGAGTGCAGACAAATATTCACCACACAGGAGGGAAAGAAGTCTTCCAGCAGCCCTGTGCTCACATTTTCAAAGTTCAAACAACAGAAAGAACAGTGTTCTCTGCCTGCTCGATTTCAATTGTGAGGAAGGACACAGAACATCTCGCGCGGTTTACACGCCCATCTCTGTGGCAGAGGAAGGAATAACATGTCCAACGTGACCTGTTTCACGTCTCTATATCTCCATGATTGGAATGGGAGGAAAGGAATAATCAAAGGAAGGGGAAAGTGCTGTTAAAAGAAAGGACAATAAATAATGTATACATTTAACAGAAATGCCTGCAAAACATTAGAAATTGGCAATGTCTCGGGGAACAAAATGTGCAAAAGACAGTTGCATTTCTATACACTAACAAGCGGGCAGAGAACCAAATAAAAATTACAACCCCATTCACAATAGCCACAAAAAAATGAAACACCTTGTCATCTTCCTAATCAGAGAAGTGAAAGAGACCTTTATAACAAAGACCACAAAACACTGCTCAAAGAAATCAAAGAGGACACAAACAAATGGAAAAATAGTCCATACTCATCGATTGAAAGAATCAATATTGTCAAGATGTCCACACTACCCAAGGCAATGTACAGATTCAACATAATAACGATCAAATTACCAACATCATTCTTCTCAGATCTGTAAATGACAATAAAGAAATTCATACGGAAACAAAAAAGAGCATGAGTAGCAAAAACGATCCTCAACAAAAAATCAAAGCAGGCGGTATCACACTTCCAGAGTTTAAACTTTGCTATAAGTCTACAATAATCAAACCAGCCTGGTATTGGTACAAGAATAGGCACGTAGTCCAATGGAACAGGATAGAGATTCCAGAGGCAAAAACTCAGTCTTTCAATCGACTAATCTTTGACAAAGCCATCCATAACAACCACTAGAGAGAGGAGACCTTATTCAGCACATGGTGCAGGGAAAACTTGCTGATCACATGCAAAAGATTGAAAAGGGATCCCCACCTATCACCATATGCAAAAAAAATCAACTATAAAGAGATCAAAAACCTAATGTAAAATCTCAAACTGTACAACTTTTAGAAGAAAACACAAGAGACACCTTTATGCACCTAGGAGTAGGAAGTCAATTCTTGATCATATAACCCCAAGAGCATATGTCATAAAAAATAAGACAGATAATGGGACCTCATCAAACTGAAAAGCTTTTGCACAGCAAAAGAAACCATCAAGAGAGCAGGGAGACTACCCATAGAATGGGAAAAAAAAATTTTGCTAACTGTATATCCAATAAAGGCCTAGCATCCAGAATTTACAAGGAACTAAAATGAGCCAAAAGGAGAAAAACAAGCAATCCTATTTTTAAAAATGGGCAGAGGACATGAATAGACACTTCTCAAAAGAGGACATATGAGCAGATACATGAAAAAATACTCAGCTTCACTAATCATCGGAGAAATGCAAATCAAAACCACAATGAGATACCACCTTATCACAGTAAGGATGGCCTTCATTAATAAATAAAAAAATAATAGATGTTGGTGCGAGTGTGGAGCAAAGGGGATGTTTCTACACTGTTGGTGTGAGTACAAGCTAGTGCTAGCTAGGAAACTAGTGTGGCCAAACCTACAGGAACTAGAAATTGACCTTCCATGCAATCCAGCAATGCCCCTCCTGGGAGTATACCCGGAGGAGAACAAATTGTTCTATAAAAAAGATACCTGCATACTCATGTTCATTGCCACACTATTCACAATAGCAAAAACATGGAACCAATCATACTGCCCATTGAAAGTAGACTGGATTTTAAAAATGTGGTATGTATACACAAGGGGATATTACAAAGCCATAAAGAAGGACAAAATCATGGATTTTACAGCAAATTGGATGAAATTAGAGACAGTCATTCTTAGCAATCTTTCACAGAAACAAAGAACTGAATACCACATGTTCTCACTCACAAGTGGGACTTGAACATGACTCGCAATAGCACAAGGGAGGGATCAGCAGTCATGGGACACTGCCTGGGGAGGAAGACAGTGAGGGGGGGCACATAACAATATAAAAGGTACCTGATTCTAAACCAGGGGAAGTGAGGACCAGTTGGAGGCACCTAGATTCACCTGCACATAGATTATTTACATACCTAATCCTGACTTGTAGCCCACATCTTTAAAATAAAATAAAGTGTTAAAAAAGAAAAGCAAATATCATCTGATGATGTTATGATTAAAAAGAAATTGTGCTAGGTCAGTATTAATGTCTTCAGGTATAGTTTTGTATTTGGCTTTGTTTTTACAATTTTATTATGGTATATTGAAGTACAATAAAATCCACACATTTAAAATTCACACATTTAAAATTTGATGAGTTTGGACACACACATATACTCTTGAAATCATCACTACATTCAACAGAATGAGTATTTTCATCACCTACAAAACTTTTCTCATGCCTCTTTGAAACTCATTTTTCCCTATACTCCTTACACAAGGAAACCACTAACTGACCTGCTTACTCTCACTATAGATTAGTATGCAAATTCTAGGGTTTTGTATAAGTAGAATCTTTTTCGGCCTGGCTTCTTTTTCATTAAGATAATTAGCTTTAGAATTATCAATGTGGTTGTATACATCAACAGTGCGTTCCTTTTTGTGGTGAATTGTATTCCATTGTACAGATATATCACCAATGGTTTATTGATCCAACTGCTGATAACACCTGGGTTGTTTTCAGTTTGGCCTATTACAAATAAAGTTACCATGAACATTTATGCACAAGGCTTTATGTGGATATATGCTTTTTTTTTTTTTTGGAGGGGGCTGTAATTACCTAAAAGTGGAATTGCTATGTTGTTTGGTAAGTGCATGTTTGCATTCTTAAGAAAATTCCAAATTGTCTTCAAGCTTTTTTACATTCCTGAAAAATTCATTTCACATTTCCATTAGCACTGTATGAGAGTTCCAGCTATTCCATATCTTTGTCAACACTTGGTATGATCAGTCTTACATTTTAGCCATTCAATTTAGTGTGTAAAAGTATTTTAATATTGTTTTAAACTACATTTATCTCATAATTAATGATATTGAGCATGTCTAATATACATAGCATCCATTTCTGTGCTGTACATTCAAGTCTAATTTAATCAGATTTTAGTTGTTAGTTATAAGAGTTCTTTATATGGTTTGGGTATAAGTTCTTTGCTTAATATATATGTTGTAAGCCTTTTCTCTGTGTCTGTGGCTTGCATTTTCATTTTTTTATTTTTAATTTATTTATTATAAAGATGTGGGGTACAATTCAGGGTTAGGTATACGAACATTGATCACGCAGGTACCCTTGTTGATGCATTTTCATTTTTTAAATGTTGTATTTCAAAGATCAAAGTTTTAACTTTTGATATTGTTTAACTTATCAAATTTTTGTTGTATAAGTTGAAAATGAAGCCAGGCCAAAAAGGATTCTACTGATACAAATTTCATGTTCTCAGCGATCTACCGAAGAGATTTTTTCGAATCCGCAGTCTCAAAGAAGCTCCCCATGCTTTCTTTCTGAAATTTTATATTTTTAGACTTTATATTTAGTTCTATGAACTATTTTAAATTAATGTTGTTTATGATGTGAAGAGTTGAGATTCGTTTTCTTTTTTCATACAAATACCCAGTTGTTCTGCTACCATTTGTTAGAAAGACTTACTTTCTTGCCATTGAATTTTCTTGACATCTTTGCTTCAAATCAATTGATAATATTTGTGTGGGTTTATTCATAGAACATGAGAGTAATTAGAAGTGCCTCTGAGAATTGCCTGAATTCCAGACATCCTGTTTATTCTGTTCTGTTGGTCTGTATGCTAATATTTTTACTACTACCAGCATGTCTCATTTACTATAACTTTAAAGTAAGCCTTAAAGTTGAGTAAGGTAAGCCCTCCAATACTGGCCATCTTTTCAAAATAGTTTTATATGTTATAGGTCCATTGTATTTTAATGTATATTTTAGAATCAAATTTGAAAATTTCTAAAATAAAAGCACACTGGCGTATTGATTGGGATTGTGTTGTACATAGATGAATTTGGGGAAACTTGCATCTTCACAGTATTGATTCTTCCAATCCATGAACATCGTAATACCTCTCCATGTATCATTTAGGTCTTCTTTAATTTCTCTCTGCAGTGTTTTGTAGCTTGCAGTGTGAAAGTCTTGAACCTCTTTTGTTATTCTTATGTATCGCTGTCTGTCAAGATTCAATCAGACCAAGAGAGGCAGAACAACAGTAATTTGATCGAATGCAATTATAGGCATCTCTAAGGCTATTGTCTTTGTGTCTAATGCTGCAGGCTTAAGAGATCGGAGCAGGGAATTGTGAAGGAAAGACAGAGATAAAGTAGAGAAGAACAAAAACAATCTGGAACCCATAAGGACATACAGGATTCTGTCAGTTCTCACTGCCTTCACCATGAAATGTATGTCCTGCAGAAGCAGACTCCCTGAATCATGAAAAGCAAAACACACCTGGCTCTGCAGTAAAAGCTGAAAGATGAGTCAAGGGAAAATGGAGAAGTTGCAGGCCTGGATGCTGCCCATGCCAGTGAGGTAAACTAGTTCATGAACAGGAATGAGCTGGAAAAGGTGTCTGCTCCAGCCTCTCAAGCATATATACAAATTAACTGCTTCTTTCCTTCTGCAATCCTTTTTTTTTTTTTTTTTGAATCGGAGTCTCACTCCGTAGCCCAGGCTGGAGTGCAATGGCAGGCACATGGCCACCCCAGTGTCGACTTGCTGGGCTCCGGCGATCCCTCCGTCTCAGCCTTCCAAGTAGCCAGCACTACAGGTGCAATCACCATATCCAGCTAATTTTTCTATTTATTGTAGAGATGTGGTCTGGCCAAGTTGCCCAGGCTGTTCTCAAACCCGTGGGTTCAGACAATCCTCTCATCTCGGCCTCCTAAAGTGTTGGAATTACAGGTTTGAGCCACCATGCCCAGCCTGCAATCCAAATCTTACATGATCTCTTGTGACCCATCCTAACTGGAAATATACAGGGAAGGGAATTCTAGACAAGTTGACACATTACAAGATCATCCCAGTTCATTCCTTGTCAACTTGCCACCCACACACATCTCTTTAAATCATACTTAATTTCCAAATAGAATTAATAATAAGATCACATTTCCACCAAATAGGAGGCAAACAACTAAAGCAAGGCAACCTTTTTTTAAAAGCAGATGCAAAGATCCTTACTTTTCTTAGGTGGTTTATTCTTCTTTCAGCTGATTCACACGCCCCATCTGATATCCTGTGACTTAAATACTGAGTTATAAAGTAAACTATTATGAATACATTGTATGTTAAATAAGAGATTGGTTAAGAAGAAGAAAATAAAATATTGGTTAATATATATCAACATTCCTATAAAATGAGGAATAATATTACAGTATTCACTTTTCTAACTGGTTATAGGTGGTGTTTACAACTAAATTTTTCTACTACCCGTTCTATATTTCCTTTGCCCTCAGGAAACACCTCAGCTGGTGATGGTTTCTAACCTAGTGGACAACCCAAACTTCCAATTCTGAAGGGTGTGCTCTTTAGTAGTTCTGCCTGAACTGAGTTTTTGCAGTTTTTCATTGACTTTCATCTCAGAACAGGAAGGTACTAAGCAGTGCCCCAGGGGATCCCCTGCATTCCAGACATACTGTGCCTAGCAACCTAATTTTTCCATAGTGGTTATGATCAAGCATTCCAGCTAATTTCTAACTTATCTTCTTTGCCTGTTGGTTTCACAGACTTAGGATGCCAAAGTGGTCAGTGACGGTCTCAACTACCTGTTTCATGGAATTTTTGTTGTAGCTTCTGGTGAAAGCTTTCCTCATTTTGGAATTAAGACCTCTAGATAAGCAGAGTCTAAATTTTCTCACAGATCAATAGGAGTCATAGTAAGACATTTCCAATCTGTGATTTCTACATTCTTGGGCTGGGGGGATTCAACTGATTTAGAGTATATGTTGTATCCTTCAGGAAATTCCCCTAGCTCCCCAAGGTGCTGCCATCTAACTGATGCTATGATTGAGTCTTCAAAAGGCTACTTACAGAGTAAGACCAATGAATTCCATGAGCATGAACCCATTGCCACATTTCATTTGCTGTGAAGTGAGTTCCTTGATCACAAGCAATGCTGTGTGGGATGAGGTATCCTGTAAGTCCGTGGATAGTGGTTTTGGCAGAAGCGTTGCGGGCAAGTAAGGCAACTCCATATACCCAGTAATTGTCTATTAAAGTGAGAACAAAGCACTGTGCTTTGCATGATGGAAGTGGTCTAATGTGACCCACCTGCCACCAGTAGCTGGTTGACTACTCTGGAGAACAGTACCATATCTGTGACTCAGTGTTAGTCTTTATGGCTGGCAGAAGGGGCACTCAGCAGTGGCTGTAGCCAGGTCAGCCTTGATGAGTGGAGTCCATGTTGCTGAACCCATGCATAGCCATCCCTGACACCATGGTCATTTTCTTTGTTCACAAGTCCATAGGGGCAGTAATAGGTATGGTTGGAAAGTGAAGCTGATTGATATCACAGATAGTCATCCTCTTCACTTGATTATCAAATCCTCCTTTGCTGAGATTGCTCTTTAGTAAGCATTCATGTGGAACACAAACAGATTCACGTTCTTTGCCCTTTCTGTAAGATCTATCAACTTGGCTCTTCTCTCAAGGATTGGCAATTGCACTATCTTGAGAGTGAGGGCCTTCTTAAATTTTGTGCCTAGGAATCTCATTTGTCTCACCCTAGTCTTGGCCCAGGTTTATATTCCCATTAAAAAGACTAAGCAAGTTCTGTTTTAGAACTTCTGCTGGTAGATTTTTTAGAAATTGAGGAGAAACAGAAAGATGCCAGAAGACAAAAGATGGATACTATTGATTGATCCTGTCCAGAAATTTCAGGAACTATTCATTCACTCATCCCTTTATTTAACATATATGCATGTCAGACTGGACAGTTTGGACTTTATTCCAAAGATAGTAGGGAGCCATTTAAGAAATGTAAGCTAATGGGAAAAGACTTTAGTCTTAACAGTATGTATGGATGCTGACTGCTGTGTAGATGACAGAACAAAGAGGAAGGAATTGGAAACAGGAAGCTCACATGTCTCTCTTGAATGAGCCTAAAAAAAGTGGTTAAATAATTAGGCATGAGTAACAGACATAAAAAAAAAATAACAACAACAAACCTACATTAACTTTCTATTCCTCAAGCACACTTAATTTATTCCTGCATTATGGCCTTTGTTCTAGTTTTTCCCTATCAGGAATGTCCCATTCACTTGGCTGGCTCCACTGTGTCACTCAAATGGCAGCTCACAGATCACTCTTTGGAGTGGCTTCCTTGAGCACTCCATTTTAAATAGCACCACTCCCCCATTAGAAAATTTATGCCACTTTTTATCATCACCTTCATTGCATTTATCAAAGTCTAGCAGGTTTTTATTTCATGAAGTCCAATTGGAATACAGTGGTATTTCCCTTTGCCTAATGCTTATTTCTCTAAGATTCTTTGATGGCATTCACAAATATAAGGTTGTTCACATTTAGACTTTGCTTAGACTCAGAGTGGGCATTGCTGGTCTCATATTCAACTTCCTTCCTTCCTTCTTTTCGGGAGTTGTAGTCTCCAAGCTTTTTCTCCAAGTTAGAAAGAGAGCTATTAATGAAAGCAAAAAGAATAAATAGGGTGGCCATTGTCTGTTCTCTGAATGGTACAGACTCTTGTTTTCTGTTGTGGTTGCCAGGAAGTGAGGGAGAAATCACTGAATTCCAACATTTATTCTTGCCAGTAGCTTTGCTCCATTTCATCTGACCAGATAGCTTCAGGTTAACAGCTGCAATTTTAATTCAACTCCATTGATTTTTTTAATACTTTATGGAAAACTGTCTCAGAAAATTATCTCTCTTTTGAAATGGGTTGACTGAGAGTTTTGTTTTTTATTCTATTCTCAGGATTTTTGTGGGTATTTTAAAGAAAGGTTAATGAGAGTCACTGAGGGTCTACTATCTAGACAACATTTTAGCTATTTAAACTTCCCCACTTGTAACACGTGGATTTCATTCACATACTATTGGCTGTTTGAGGGTAGGTTATTTGTTGCTCCTTTAAAAACATGAGAATGACTTTCTACTTATACCATTAAGCTTCACTCCGTAGATTTAATTTTCTGTCCCTACCTGTTGAGATCTCTTTAGATTCAGTTTCTTTCTTTCTTTTCTTTTTTTCTTAATTATTGCAACTTTATATTTCCTGAGATATTATAAGCTATGTTCACAATTAAAAATTTTGAAGTGTTATTTAGCTCCTTTCTTTGTACATTTTTAATAAAAATAGAAAATATATGCACACATATTTCTATATATTTAACTAAACTATAATTTAGATATTCACATGCTTGTATATTTATTTATATACTTATTTATTAATATATATTTAATTAAAGTGTAACAATATACAAATCTTAGATGTAAGCTTGCTGAACCCCCATGTAGCCATCACTCATTATAAAAACGTCAAATTACTAGGACTTAAGCCCCTCTTTTTCTGTCTCCCAATTACTATGCTACATTGCTCCCCAAAAGTAGCCATTATCCTGACTCTTAAACCCATAAATTACTTTTATCTCTTATTAAATATGATACAAGTGTAATCCCAAAGCGCTGGGATTACAGGCTGAGCCCCTGTGCCTGGCTGTTCAGCTGTTATAAAGATTGCTGCTATACAGCCGTGCTCGGTGGCTCAGCCTGTAATCCCAGTGCTTTGGGAGGCTGAGGTGAGTGGATTGCCTGAGCCCGCGGGTTCAAGACCTGCCTGGGCAGGCAAGACCTCATCTCTACAATAAAACAAAAATTAGCCGGGCGTGGTAGCGCGCGCCTGTAGTTCCAGGTACTTGGAAGGCTGAGGCGGAAGAATTGCCAGAGCCCAGCAGGTCGAGGCTGTGGTGGCCGGGAGCGGCCACTGCATTCCAGTCTGGGCGACAGAGTGAGACTCCAACTAAAAAAAAAAAAAAGAAGATTGCTGCTATGAACATTCTTGCGGACACTGACAAAGTACATGCAAAAATTTACACTCTCACCTGCTGTATCTCCTAGACCCAGTCCTTCAACAATCTGTCGATTTTTTTTTGTTTTGTTTTGTTTTTGTTTTGAGTTGGAGTCTCACTCTGTCACCCAGATTGGAGTGCAGTGTCCGCTCCCAGCCACCGCAGCCTCGACCTGCTGGGCTCCAGTGATCCTTCCACCTCAGCCTTTCAAGTAGCTGGAACTACTACGGTGCGTGTTACCACGCCCGGCTAATTTTTTTGATTTATTGTGGAGATGAGGTCTCGCCTGCCCAGGCGGGTCTCGAACCCGCGGCTCAGGCAATCCACTCACCTCAGCCTCCCAAAGGCGCGGGATTACAGGCTGAGCCACCAAGCCTGGCAATTTTTTGTTTTTTAATTTTGGCATTCTGATGATTGTGTAGTGGCAACTTATTGTGATTTTTGTTAGGTCAGAATCCCAGTGTGGCCTCCAGAATGTTAGTTTAGACCTGCTGAGTGTTTGGGTGTTTGGGGTGCTATCTAGTGACACATGAAAGATGCAAAGAATTGCACGGAAGTGAAATTGGAGAATACAGTTTATTTAGAAAGTAAATTGGAGAGAAAGAGGAGATTTGGCTCCCTAAGGTAGGTAAGGGGGCCAAAGCCAGGAACCATGGCAACAGCCATAGCTCAAAAAGCACATGGCCACACCAGAGTCTGGTAAGCCAATGGAAAATGGCTGTTCTTGGGGGAAGGTCATTAAGGTGATTGTGTGGTGGTCTGTTCTACATCAACATGAAAGGGCTGGTAAGCATAGGTACGGATATCAGGTGCAGGCAGACGGGTGGGTTAGTCATAAGATTGCTGCCATGGTGATGGGATCTGTCTGTGTTATGAAGGTCATAGAGGGCTGACTAGGTTAACTTGGATCTTATGGGTGGAGGCAAATACTTGAAATACAAAAGCTAACTAGTACAAAGCAAGCTGGGGAGAGGGGATGTAAAATAATTATCAATAGCTACCTCTGAGAAACCAGTTCTGTCTTTGGCTAGTGATTAAAAGGTAAGTTAAGTGAACTGCTAGAAAAACTTGAGATTTAGATAATGTTAAAATGGCTGCTCACTGGGTATATTAAGTCCATGTTATGTCATTTCAGTTTTAATTTACATTTCTCTGATTATTCATGAGGCTGGATGCATTTTTTTATATACCTACTGGCTATTTTGGATATCTTCTTATGTGAACGTCTACTTCTTCTTATGTGAACATTGATTTGTCCATTTTCCTTTGTTGTCTGTTGTATCTGTTGTGATCTTTACATGTCTTGCATGTGAACCTTTTGTTGGTTATATGTATTGCAAATGTCTTCCTCTATTCTTAGATTATCTTTTGATGAACGAAACTTCCTAACAGTACATTTAAGTAATACTTTACTTATGTTTTAGTTACTGTAGCTTTATAACAGTTTCCATTATTCACTAGTAAAATTCCTGTAACTTTGTCTTTATTTTTTAAATAGTTTTGAATAAAATTGCTGAAAGATTTAATTGGAAAAACTCTAATTCACTTAGGAGACAAATAATCCTATTTTAACATTAGAGATTCATATGGCTCTCTGCTTTTAGATGGTTTTAATTATCCAGAATTAATTGTTTTCTAACTTAATCTTACAAGACTCAAAAGAATAGTGAATATTTTACTTCTTAAATCCACAGTTCTTGCTGATAGCAAAATATATTTTCTAAGTGATATTACTGCTTCATACCTAACCCTTTACAGAAATGAAGAACAACTGATTGGTCTGTTGTCATCTCAGCATCCAGACTCTAAGAAAAACTTAAGACTTTTGTCTCTTCTCATTCTTCCTATGACCTATTAACAATTCCCTAAAATTTGTTACCTTTGAAATGTGACAACATTCAGTGGCTCAGCACTTTGGGAGGCCGAGGCGAGTGATTGCCTAAGCCCGTGGGTTCAAGACCAGCCTGGGCAACTTGGCGAGATCTCATCTCTACAGTAAATCAAAAAATTAGCCAGGTGTGGTAGCACACACCTGTAGTTCTGGCTCCTTGGAAGGCTGAGGCAGAAGGATTGCTGGTGCCAACCTGGTCAATGCTGGGGTGGCTGTGAGTATGCCACTGTACTCCAGCCTAGGCGACAGAGTGAGACTCCAATGCAAGAAAAAAAAAATGACAACTAAAACCAGACAAGACAGAAAACAAGGAGAGGGCTATTTCTCAGACTTTAAAATGAACATTTCCCCCCAAATATACCTTTTCAGTATCATATTGACTTTTTAAAAACAAAAGGTCCCAAAACAATCTCCTAGTCAGCTAGGATCAACTGAATGAAGTTGCCTTCATGGATGAAACAGCAGTTTCCAAGGGTGCTTTCATCACTGGAATGTTTAAGCTGAAACTGTCTAACCATCTGCCCATGATGAGGCAGGCAGTTTAAGTATAAGATTGGACTAAACATCTCCTAAGACCTAAGCTAAGATTATTTGACCTCTGCAACATTTCCCTTCAGCATTTCCTCAGCCTGCGTTTATATTGTATTTTTGTTAATATTGATGACGCCACCATACTTTTTATCACTTCACCTCTAGGATACATTACCTCTCCAAGTACTATTGGCTTTACTCCAAAGCTAACGAACCAAATTCATTAAGTGTTTCTTCATCTTCATTACCGCTACCTTGGTGCAAGCTACCTCCATCTGCTTCCCTAGACCACTGCAGAGTTTCCAGACGGGTCTCCCAGCTTCTCTTCTTACACCCCCTCACAACACCTCCACTCACTCGTGCCACCTCAACTGGATTGATCTTATAGGAACATAAAGCAGATTGTGCAATTTCCAGGCTTTCTCCTCCTGGAATGAAATAAAATATAGAATAAAAATGAATGCCCTACCATGGCCTTTTCTCTTCTCTAGCCTCACCCACCATTACTCCCTGCTCCCTAAACTCCAGCTATACCCAGCTTCTTTTTTCTTAGACACACCCAACTCATCCGAGTCTCAGACAGAACCTTTGCAATGGTTATTCCCTCTTCCTGGAATTCACTTTCCTCTCCTCTTCACATGACTTGTTTCTTCTATATCCTCAGATCTCAACACAAATGCCATCTCCCCAGTGAGGTCTTCCTGACCACCTGGTCTAACCAAACTCCACACTTCCATTGCCACTTGCTTTCGATAACATCGGTGTATTGAAAACAAACACATCATCATTTGAAATTATTTTGTACATTGTTATTTTATGACTTTTGCTTCCCGCCACTAGAAGAGGTAGTTCCATGAGCACAAACACTCTTCCTGCCTGTCTGCTGTGGAATCCCAGGAGCCTTAAGCAGACAGAGCCTAGACAGAGCCTAGATAGAGAAGCTGGCCTGAATGAATGAGTGAATTAACGACTAAGTGAGCAAAATCTCATTACAATATGCCCATTGTCTTTCTGCATTTTCCTCTATTGTCTTCTTTCTAATTCCAACTTGTTTTTGTAAAACAACATTACATAGAATTTATGCTTATAGTTTAAGTGTATAACTGCTTAGGTACCATCCTGCTTTGTGAATTCTCAGTCTATTTCTATACCATCACATACACAAACATTATCTTCAGCATAGAAGTGTTTTCGATTCTTTCATCTTGGATTGGGCCAGGTACAGTGCCTCACACATGTAATTCCAACACTTTGGAAGTCCAAGGCAGGAGGGTCATTTGAGCCCAGGGGTTCGAGACCAGCCCAGGCAACAAAGCAAGATCCACGTCTCTACAAAAACAAAGTGGGCCAGGTTTGGTGACTCATTCTGTAATCTCAGCACTTTGGAAGACTGAGGTGGGAGAATCATTAGAGCCCAGAAGCTCAAGACCAACCTGGGCAACATAGTGAGGTTATATTTTAATAGTTTTGAAGCTTTCCTTGTCACTACAGAGGAAAGAGATCCAAGTAAATTAAAAGGAACAGAGGCTGGAAATATGCAAGCATATTTGTGGCTGGAGTTATCCCACTACTTGTACATTATGTGGTTTACCTCAACATGTGGAAAAATACAGTAAGTTCTTCATTGTGCAGGGTATAGTTACAGTATCATGTAATTTAGATGGTTTGTTATTTCTTGCAAATATTTTGTGATAAACATACAATATGCTGTAATCATTTCTGAATAATTAATGTCAGTTTGCTTAAAGAGATACATCTTTTGACCTATAACACTCTTTCTAAAAAAATACGTTTCTTTCTTCTCCTCACTTCAATCAAATAAGTTTCAACACCGCACATGTAAAAATATGCCTTTAGGCTTACTGAAATCATTTTTTATGGGAATATATGGAATAAGATATGTCCATCAAGAAAGACAAACAGAAAGAATTTTAAGTTGTTACTATACCAGATTTGATTACAACAGTAAATTTACAACTTTTCTACTCTAAATAACATGATTTAGCTACTATTTTGGGGGAAGGGAAATTAAATTAATTTATACAGTGTATCCAAAATTTATGCACCACATATTATATTCCTTAGTATAAAATATGTCTTGAAAATAGTTTCCAGAAACCAAAACTAAATAACTTATTTAGTTTTTAACACTTGTAATGGTCTCTTGTAAATTTCCCTAATAAACAAAAGAAATATTTCTTTCTGTATTTAGTCTTGAGTACATAAAAAGTCTTACAGATCTATTTGCTTAATTTTTCTTTGGAATCTTGAAATTTCATAGGAGCTTAATATTGTCTTACTATAGAGTGCTTGCAATAATTCTGATTTAGACATACTAATATAAACATAAAATTGAAATGAGTTCAAAAACATAAACTAAAATTTTTTCTTACTTTAAAACTCACAGTTCTTTCTTATGCACAATTTTAAAACAATCGTTTTATATAAACATTTGTTTATATAATTATAAATACATGCAATCACATATTTATAATCCATATTACTGTATACATTAAATCATCCTGTTTTTATTTGTACATTTAATCATGCCAGACAAGGTAAAAAATACTCAATTCTAATATTGTATATTAAAGTTAGAGATAAATGGCTGATGACTCTTATAACCATTCACAATTTCTTGAAACGTGTTTTGGAAATAATCATTCAATTGACTAGTAGGCTATTATCCACTCACCAGTGATTTTTCTTCTCATTTCTATAATTATTCACTTTGCTTTTTCTAAGGTTTGTCTATCATAGACTCTTTTTTAAAATTTTTTTATTTTAAATGTGGGGTACAATTCAGGGTTAGGTATTCAAATATTCATTATGCAGTTACCCTTGTTGACGAGGTGTCCCTCCCCTTCCCCCGTCAGATTCCCACTACTGTCATTCCCACCTGCCCTCTTCCCACCCCACCCCCTGGCAGTTTCCTACTATTGCCAATCCTTTTCTTATAATATTACTATAATTGTTCAAGGTATACTTATAAGTGAGAACATAGGATACTCAGTTCTTTGTTTCTGTGATAGATCATTCAGTATTACAGACTCTTAAGTCTATCCAAGTTGCTGCAAAGTTCATAATTTTGTCCTTTACGGCTGCATAATATTCCATCATGTATACGTACCACATTTTTTTAATCCAGTCCTCTTTTGATGGACAGCATGGTTGGTTCCATGTTTTTGCTATTGTGAACAATGCTGCAATAAACATATGTGTGCAGGTATCTTTTTCACAGAGTGATTTGAGTTCCTCCGGGTATATTCCCAGTACGGGGATTGTGGGGTCATATATTCAGAAGATTAAAACAAGACCCCTACCTACCACCATATACAAAAATCAACTCTGAAATGGATCAAAGACCTAAACGCAAAACCTCAAACTATAAGAATCTTAGAGGGCAAACCCTTCAGGTCACTTCCCACTGTGGGAGATTTTCTGTCCTCTCAATAAATCCTGATTTCATCAAAAAAAAAAAAAAAAAGAAAGAAAAGAAAAGAAAAGAAAAAAAGAAACTTAGAAAATGCAGGAGACTCCCTTATGGAAATTGGAAATGGCAACCGATTTCTGATCAAAACCCCAAATGTCCAAGTCATAAGAGATAAGATAGACAAGCGGGGCTTCATTAAACTGACAAGCTTCTGCAAAGCCAAAGAAACCATCAAGAGAACAGGGCAACAGCCCACAGACTGGGAAAAAATATTTGCCAACTGTATGTCTGACAAAGGCCTAACATCTAGGATCTACAAGGAACTCCAATGTGCCGAAAAGAAAAAAAACAAATAACCCCATTACAAAGTGGGCAAAAGATATGAACAGATACTTCTCAAAAGAAGATATACGGGCAGCCAACAGATACATGAAAAAATGCTCAGCCTCGCTAGTCATTAAAGAAATGCAAATTAAAACTGAGATACCATCTAACTCCAGTCAGGATGGCCATCACCAATAACTCATAAAACAACAGATGCTGGAGAGGATGCAGTGAAAAGGGAACACTTCTAAACAGTTGGTGGGAGTACAAAGTAATACAACCTCTGTGGAAAACAGTTTGGCAATTTCTAAAAGGTCTAACTATTATAGACACTTCAGAGACGATATCAATTTTTTTCTTATGTCTACCTTCTTTCATCTACAATTGCAATTTTTCTATCAGACAAAATTTACTCTCCTCTTTTTAATTCTCCCATTATATAAAGGCCTATTAAAACTTCATTTCCTCCAGGAGGTTGTTTCCCATCTGATTTCTTTGCATGGCACTTATTTGGTACTTATTTGAAATAGATTTTTACATTATATATATTTTTGACCTTATTCATCTGTTCAGTTTTTTTAATTGGTATATTCTGCCACCCAAAGAAATAAAAAAACTGCTTGTAGATAGAAATCACATCTTGTAATTTGCTTATAATTCCTCCCAGCCCTTCTGCATCAAATGCATACTGGCTATTATACAATTTAATAAGTGAATCTTTGGAAAAATCTCTCATATGTACACAACTGCAGATGGCATACATTTTCATAAAATATGTAATCATTTTATCTAGTGTTACAGTTAGGCAGAATATTGAGACCTATAGGTACTAATCTTTCCCTGATGTCGTGGTTTACTAAAATGCCCCTTTAAACTATACTGAGCTTCTGCATTTAAATAGATTTGTCCATGCTTGGTAGATTCAATATTAAGAACAGCAAAGGCTTTCTCTCACTGAAAGAATTAATACATTTAGTGACATGAAGATAGGTCAATAGATGCTGATATATACTTAGAAGACTGTGAGTAACAGTTATTTACAAATTTCACATTAACTCATTTCAGAAATATCACTGTAAGTCACAAAATATTTCACAAAATGGCTCATAGTATGCTTATGGCTACAGTATTGAGTCCTTTTTACCTGAGGAGGAAGTTTAACTTTGTGGAAAAAAGACAGAAAAATTCACAAAATCAAAAGTTTTGCTGCATGCACGACCCAAGGTGGCGAAGGGGTCGTCCATGGCATCATTATGGAGTTCAGCAATATTTGTAGCCTTGGCTGGCAGCCCTGCAGAAATATAGATACAGATATTGTAAAATGTTAAACTCCCGTGCCACTTCTCAGTCAAGTAATCTTTAAACTTTTAGGGATGTTTAGTCATTTGATATAAGCCATGATGTTAAAACGGGCAACAGGCTTTACCCATCATTTCATTTAATGAAAAGAAAAATAGGCTGAGCATGGTGGCTTGCAATCCCAACAACTTGAGGGGCAGAGGCAGAAGAATCACTTGCGGCCAGGAGTTTGAGGCTAGCTTGGGCAACACAGTGAGACCTCAACTCTGCAAAAAATAAACATTAAAACAAATAGCTGGGTGTTTGAGACAGGTCTATAGTCTTAGCTACTGGGGAAACTGAGGCATGAAGATTGCTTGAGCCCAGGAGTTGGAAGTTGCGGTGAGTCATGACTGTGCCACTGCACTCCACCCTGGGCAACAAAGTGAGACCCTGACTCAAAACAAACAAACAAACCAAAAAACCCGATAAAGAACAACTTATACAGTTAACACACATATAAATAAACTAGAATTAAAAATTAAAGCACAAACTATATGACCAACATCTAAATATTAAGTACTTTTTTAGTCTACATTGTCTACAAGTATAACATAATCATTAAAATTGTGTATTGCTTACGTGAGGCTTACAAGTCAAAACAGGAAAATATTTTGTAGTGACATTTTAGTCTTCAAGTAAGACTATCATTTGTGAAAAAATTAAATTTTTTTTGCTAAATTAATGACAGATTATGTGCTTTCATATTTATTATATGTACTGGGTTACTTCTTAACTATGTAGTAGTATCTTTTAGACATGAAACATTGAGAATCAAATTTTATTCCCTAACATTTTATAAAACATATACTTTATTTTTTTGAGTTGGAGTCTCACTCCATCTCCCAAGCTGGAGTGCAGTGGCATGCTCACGGCCACCCCAGTGTCAACCTGCTGGGCTCCGGTGATCCTTCCACCTCAGCCTTTCTTCCAAGTAGCCGGAACTACAGGTGCACACTACCACGCCTAGCTAATTTTTTATTTATTGTAGAGAAGAGGTCTTGCCAAGTTGCCGGGGCTGGTCTCGAACCCACGGGCTCAGGCAATCCTCTCACCTCGGCCTCCCAAAGTGCTGGGATTACAGGCTGAGCCACCAAGCCTGACCAAAACACATACTTTCCAACTTAAATCCTTTTTACAAGACACTGAAGCATAGGGAGATACACAAATACAATCTTCATCAACATCTTACTTGATTAAATGCAAATTAAGGAGTAGAGTTCATTTCTTTATATACAATAACTTTTCTCTTTTTATAAAGCCATATGGAAAGTGCAACTTTTCAGCTGGGTTATAGACTGGTAGTGTTATGACCCGAAGGTTTGTGTCTCCCCCAAACAGCTACCGGGCTAGACATGAGAGCATCTCTCAGGATCCAACCAAGTTAATAGCTCTTCTGTGTGTGTTCTTTTATACTTGGAACTTATATCTCCATTCTAGAAGAACTAAAATTGCAACTAAGAAAATACTAGCTAGACCCGATCTTTGGGGGCAGAATACAGAGTCATCTGTCAAGCATATCCAAACAACTCTCTGCCTCTAGGCTTTCTCCCTGCACTCCCCCCACAGACCCTGCACATACATTTTGCTGGGTTCAAGAACTGTAATCACAACTCTGTTTTCTGAAATATAATATTTGGGTTAGATATAACACCTTTTTCATTGGAGATTAACAAGAATATTGTGTTCTTCATACCTTTAAATATGAGACTTCATGAATTTTTTTGAATCCAAGTAAGAGTCAGATTTGCCTATAATTCCTTATTCCCATTCTCTCTTGGATTTTGATGTGTGTTTCCAGGTCAGAAAGATGCCCTGGTGGAATTACTCATATTAGGGGCTTCTCCAGGATGACAGCACATTCTACGCTTAGGACTTGGTTGTATGGGAAATGCTGTAGTGTAGAAACTCCATGCCAGCTCCTAGGGATGAGAGACTGATGTACATAAAGTTATACAATAATGATAACCCTACCAGAGCAATCAGAGCATGTATTTTTCTCAGTGAGTATCTGATGAACCTTCGTGAGCTGCTCTGATTTTGCCAGGTAGTGAGGGAAATTCCAAAAGAGGTTAGTTACATTCCCTGTTCTCATATAGCTTACAGTCTATTGAGGTTAATATAGAGCCACTCAAGAACATATTTATTATTAAAGTACTTAATTGCATTAGATAATTTACGAGTGCATAGTACTTTTGAAGTTCTGAGAAATAAGCCATCTAATCCAATGTGGCATAGATTAAAATGCTTACTGAGAGTTTGGGATTCCAGTCAATCCAAAATTCCTAAAAGAGTATTATGCTTTGAGATTATGGGAAAATTGTGCTAATATTTAAAATTTCTACTTAGTATAAAACTCCCAAGTAACAACTAAATAGGAAGCAGAGACTGTCAGAGGAAGATGTGCATATTAATAAATGTCTTAGTTATATATTGACATTTTTGCAGCCTTTGCTGACTGTGTGTGCATCCATACTTCCATCAGAAACACCAAAATGGAAACATATGCCTATTGTTTTTTCCAATGGATTTCAATATACTAGAGTTTAGTCTTCCTGTCTATTCACCAACAGAATATACACATAGAAGCTTTTGGGATCAGGTGGAATGATGAGCTTGGAGGTAGAATCGCTCTCACCCCTGCCCTTTTCTAATCTCTCTCTTTCTCTATTCATTCCTCCACCCCATTCCTTTTCTATGGCAAACTAGTTGAGAATTTGCAGATGTTAATGATCTCAGAGGATACCTACTTACAAGTTTTGAATGCTGGTGGTGAAACTCGGAGAAAATTTAGGATATGCATAATTAGTGAATAAGTAAAATGAGTTGTGGTCATTCAACTACTGCCGTGAAGACTCGTCCTCTTTGGAGAACGAAAGAATAATCAAGAAGAGGCAATAAAGAATATCCTTGACTGGTTGTATCATCACACTCTTAACTGCGAAGCTGTTGTACTAAGTGCAGGTAAGATGTGAATGAGGGAAAACATTGAAAATGAGAGATTTGGTGCCAGAATGTGTGAGGGAGGAATGAGTGGGGGAGTGAGCTAAAATTCACATCTGTACCCAAAACACTCTGACATTTTGTTAAAATTTCCATATAACTTACAGGTGATTTCTACAAATGTCAGCACTACCATTGCTCGTCATTTACACTGATACCAGTTGACTGAAAAAGAGAATGCCTAGATGAGATTCTGAAACTGTTTTTACCAAACATTTAGAAACCATAACATACTTGTTAAAAAAAAAGTTCAGAGAAAAAATACACATTGAACCTTAAGAATTACCGTTCTGTGGACCCACTTTAAGCTTGTTTTAAGCAGAGAAAAATGGTTATTACGGATTGGTACCCCCTGTGGCTTAGGGACCTAATATTCCCTACTCGTCCTTTTCTCCTATTGTGCTATATAATGGTAGAAAGCAGGATAAAAGTCCACATTAGTTCATTTTCTGGTTACTAATAAGAAGGTTTGATATTTGATAAGGAAGAGGTTTAAATGAAATTATGGATTTCAATTATTCATACTACCTTTGACTTTTTATTCCAGGGAGTATGAGAATTCGTGAGTGCCATACCCAGTAAATGTATCATATTTCTATTAAATAAGTAGCCTAATGTTCTAAGTTCACCTTACCATAAAGAGTTTAAAAACACTCCACGTATTTAATACCCTATTTCACATTCTCCATGAGAATATGGAAGACGTATATATTAACAAATTTTCACATATGATGCAAGCAACTCTTGATCACATAATCCTTTTGAAATATTTGAAAATCTGGAAGTAGGTGAAAGTACCAAAACAAAGAGTTCGTGTATTTCATAGAGGTGGACAGAGCACCACAGTTCTTAAGCGTAGATCAATTTTATAGCGGGAAGGGTTATGACAAGTTTCAACCCTCCTCTGCATAATTACCTTGTTATTCATAATATTTGCCAAGCTAGAGTTCTTCAGAAAATTTTCCTTTCTGCTCAGTGTCAGTAACAGAAGAGGAAGATAAATTCAATTCGGTTCAGTTAGTTTCAATTCAAATAAATTCAACAGCCTGTCTGTCCTCCATGGTCTCACTTCTGGGGAACTTCCCTTATTATTCCTTGTTATTGATCCGTTTCCTTTGCCAGTTCCTACTCCTGAGTGCCAGGGACACCACCTCTTTATCAGTGCTCCCACGGTAGCAGTTTCCTGCTCCTGTCAAAATTAGGTTGACTCATCTTTTGTTGTTTGCCATTTCTACTTCTCTAGCACTTTTGTAAATAATTCTTTGTGTTAAACTCCATTTCCTACTGGCCCTTACTGGTGCATTTGGAGATAATGATAACTTTGGGTGGTGATAGGCGATAGTCACGAGCATTAGGTGCCTAGGAGACAGATATGCAGGTGGAACTAAGTACAGTATTTGCTTTTCGTGTTTCTTTGTTTTTAATCTCCAGTCTATTTTGCCCTGTCATTTACATATAAAGCAACACAAAGCCGGGCTCGGTGGCTCAGCCTGTAATCCCGCGCCTTTGGGAGGCTGAGGTGGGTGGATTGCCTGAGCCCGCGGGATCGAGACCCACCTGGGCAGCGAGACCTCATCTCTACAATAAATCAAAACATCAGCCGGGCATGGTAGCGCATGCCTATAATTCCGGCTACTTGGAAGGCTGAGGCGGAAGGATCGCCGGAGCCCAGCAGCCAAGGCTGCGGTGGCTGGGAGCAGCCACTGCACTCCAGTCTGGGCGACCGAGAGAGACTTCAACTCAAAAAAAAACAAAACAAAACAAAACAAAAACAAGCAACACAATTGCTATACAAATTGCTATAAGAGTTTTTAAACCCAGGGCTTCACTTTCTAAACTCATCTTGTACTGAGCAGTCACAACTTTCAGACCCACTGATGGTCCACAGACTACACATTGGGTGTCACAGAACTAGCAAAAAGAAACAGCTCTATGGGTCAGAAAAGAAGGCAGAAGTTAGAGATAGAAATCCCGGAGTCACTGGCAAATCAGTGGTGGCTGGAGTCACAGAACTGGAAAAAAAAAAACCATGAGAGCACGTGGACAGATCCAAGCAAGCTAAGGGCCGAACATTAGCAAGAAGCATACCTTGGCCAAAGGCAAGCAGGTACTCTGAGAAGCAATTAACAAAGGTGGAGGACAAAGATGACATAGGGAGGAGAGAGAAGCATAGACATCACAGCATGTCATTTGGGTTTCTCACAGAGGCACTCAGTCCAATGCGCCCTGCTGATTTAAGGCAGGCAAAAAAAAAAAAAAGTATTAACATTTTAGGAAGAATTCCACCGAAACAGTTAACATAAAGGGGTTTGGAATAATTTACTTGGAAAGTTCAGTCAAGGAGAACACTTCCTTAATTGATGATACAGATAAATCTGCAGCATCCGTGCCATCCAACTGAATTTTTGGGATGATGGAGACGTTTTTATCTGCATAGTCCAACAGGGACGTTCATCAACCGCCTGTGGCTACTAAGCCCTTGAAAAGTAGCTAGTGCAACGGCAAAACTTGTGATTCCTTGACATATTTACAACTCAAAAATTTCAATTCAATAAATTTAAATTAAATTCAATGAGTTTAAATATTGTAAAAGTTTGACTCAATTTAAATAGCCTCATATGGCTAGTGAATCTCTTATGAGATAGAGAGTTTGTGTGGTTCATAGGCAAGCTTGGTTTAGGGTCAAGATACATAGGCTTTGGGGATCACAAGGCTCAGCCTTTAAGTCCTCTAATTACTAACTCTGTGACCTTGGATATGTCTTTCACCTTGTCTGGGCCTGAACTTCTTGTTTATAAAATAGGGATCATAATATTTATGTTTAGGGCTGTGGTGACGACTGAAATTCAAGCACATAAATTTCCTAGCATAGGCTAAGTATTCAATAAATGGTAGACATTAGTATGCAATGATGTATGTCATTATCCATGAACAGAATTCAATTGTTTTGATTCTTCCAATCAAGAGCCTGACCCTGTAATAAATTGTGAAACAGAAAACAGGAGACAACCACCAGGGGCTGTTGCCAAAGGTGGGGTGGAATGGCCCCTTAGTCCAGCAACAACTGACAATGATTTTTTAGAGATTCTCTTATCTCTCAGCCTTGCTGTGAGCTGTCCTTTTTCAGCGTGATTGCTTCTAGCAAATCCTTCTGCTCCTCCTAAGGTGCATTCTTCGTGCCTTTTCTATTTCCTCAGGAGAATTGAAGGCTGTTAAGGCAAAAAGACAAATTGAACTTGTTCAATCAATATCTTTAATTTTACATACAATTCTAAAGTCACTGGAGTCTGATCTGAGAGCTGAGAGAGCTGAGAGTTTCTCAAGTCTTTTTCGGTGGAATTAAGAGCACAAATTCACCGACCTTATTTACCTTAACACCGGCTAATAATCATCACGCTCTTTGGGGCTGAACTTTAAAAAAAAATTACACACACATCTCCCCCCCCCATCCTGGAGACCTGACATTGTTGAGAGCACTCCAGGTGATTCTGTTTTGTGGTCTGAACACCACTGGTGTAGGCCATGATTTCAGGGAGCGTTCCAGACTGACAGGGTGGTCTGGTTCTGGGTTAACTGAGAGACTGCTGTACCACTCTTGGGTAAAACAATAAGCAAAGGTACCATGAGGATTCAACACATTCACACCAGGGTACTCTGGATAGCTGATTGACATTTTCCCTTGTAGAATCATAACTGATCACTGGAACAAATGCCACTCAGGGCTGGACCTGGATTCCAGAACTAATTTTTCTTTATTTTCCTCCTTAGCTGTCATGCTTCCAGGGAAGATTCACTTGCTTGTACTCTCCTCTTGTGGGACTTGTATCTGGAGTTATTATTTTGAATTTTGTTCTTACTTTGTTGCCCAGGTTAGAGTGCAGTGGCACAATCTGGGTTCCCCACAGCCTCAAATTCCTGGAATCAAGGGATTTTCCCACCTCAGCTTCCCGAGTAGCTGTGACTACAGGCATGTGCGGCTATGTCCAGCTAATTTTTGAGGTTTTTTTGTAGAGATTAGGCTGGTCTCAAACTCCTGGTCTCAAGAAATCCTCCTTTCTCAGCCTCCCGAAGTCCTGGGATTACAGGTGTGAGCCACCACTCCCAGCCCCTCTCATCTGTTTATATTATATTACTATTCAGCTCATGGGCTTTTATACATTTGAAATTTCACTAGTTGTTGACAAAACTAGGTACATACCCATCTGGAGAAAGACTAATGAAAACTCTGAACTTGTGTCATTTCAATATTACCTTTTCCTAGAGTTGAACACATGGGTACAGTAAAAATAATTTAAAAAATCAAGTTTTCTCATGAGAAACCACTGTGGCAGTCAGAGGCTTTCTATTAATCCCTTCATGTCGTTTGGCCCACTCCCACACGAGGAATACTCTTATCCACAGTGATCTACGAGTAACAGCCAAAACACATACTGATTAGTGTATGAATGCTTGTTTGGGTACTAGTGAAATATTGTCACAAACTTTCAGAGACAAAAATCTCTGTGAAACAGAAGAATCTCAATGTTAGCCTAAAGATTCACTTCTGAACCATACTCAACACAGTAAAATTCCAGTACAACCAAGTGATTTCAACAATCTCTGCAAGTCTGCAGCAAGTCTTAAAATTTTCAGCCCCCAAAAGAAATGTCCTATATCCACAAGCATTAGGGATTATGAGAGTACATTCTATTACAGTAGTTGATAAGACAAAATTTACTGGGATATTCCAGTTTAGATGTTTTATTGTTGTCTCTGTTTCTCTATCCACAGCTTTTTTGGGGTTTTGGTTTTGGTGAGGAAAATTTGGATATTAAATCTGTCCTGGGTGGTAGTGAAACCTTAAATAAGAACCTTAGGCCGGGCTCGGTGGCTCAGTCTGTAATCCTGCGCTTTGGGAGGCCGAGGTGAGTGGATTGCCTGAGCCTGTGGGTTCGAGACCCGCCTGGGCAACTTGGCGAGAACTCATCTCCACAATAAATCAAAAACTAGCCTGGCGTGGTAGCGTGCGCCTGTAGTTCCAGCTACTTGGAAGGCTGAGGCGGAAGGATCGCCAGAGCCCAGCAGGTCGAGGCTGTGGTGGCCAGGAGCGGCTACTGCACTCCAGTCTGGCGACAGAGTAAGACTCCAACTCAAAAAAAAAAGAACCTTAATAATAATCTTATTAAGTGACATTCTTGCCATATACTTTATTATCAAGAAGTAATTTAGGCAACAAAAAAGCTAAAACTCATTGGTTATATTCCTGATTTTCAAAGCATGGATCATAGGGAAATCTTTTATGAGATTATAAGTGAATATTTTGTAAATAAACCTAACTTAAAATGGCATAAGAAAGAAAGACATTTATTGGAGCATTTCCCCAAAAGTCCAGGGCTTTGAGTGGTTTCAGAGATGGCTGCCATAAGGGGATCATCAGGACGCTTTGGTATCATCAGACGCTTTCTACCTCTATTGCTCAGCTTGGTTTCCTTGTGGTCTGGCTTTACTCTCTGGTAGCCTGACTCCAGCTGCTGCAGGTTTATATGGTCTGGACTCAGGAGCTGCTTTATCAGTCTGGAAAAAGAACCCCATTTATTGACTAGATTAAGTGTCCTTCCTACCCTCCTGTTTGTGCCCAGAGGATGATATGCGGTGATTGGCTGGCCTGGGTCACATGCCACCACAACAAGCAGGATGGTTTTTGTGCTGGTCACGCCCAATGGGAGGGAGCATTCCCAAAATAAAGAGACTGGGGCAAAGAAGTTCACACACACACACACACACACACACACACACACACACACACTTTGGAGGGAGGCAAATTGGTTCTATTTGCTATGGGAACGATGAAAACTATTTTTCTACTGTTACATGACTTATGGAGTTAATGGAGACCACAGCATAATCTGCGATCACAAGGAATGCGTAAGTATGCCAGAGAAAAGTTCCATTTAAAATCTAGTATCATGTCACTTTCTTAAAACGATACTCTTGTAAATAGCAAAAAGTCTGAGTTTTATTTGGCAATTTCTGAGGAAATGGGATGAATGCAATTGTATTTCCAATGTCCTAGAGATTCAAAAGAAACCTTTGCTAAACATTTTTGAGAGTAAATAATTATTTTGTGAGTCCATATCTCATTCAAATTCTATATTTTGATAAATATGGATTCCATCTTTTAGAGTTCCCAATAGCAAAACTAAATTAGAATGTGTCTAAAAACAACCAAGTTATTAGGCAAATCTTAAGAAACAGTATTATCAAGTAATACATTATGAGATTAATAATGATGTAACCCAAAACATGTACTTAATTTTGAAACAGCAGAGCTTTGGCCCCTTCCATACCTTGCAGAGGTGAATCTCCTCTCTCTCTCTCTCTCTCTCTCTCTCTCTCTCTCTCTCTCTCTCTCTCTAATTTACTTTCTAAATAAACTATGTTTCTCAATCTAAAAATAAAATAAAATAAAATAAAACATCTGCTGGCCCACCCTCCAAAGTCAGTCCCTCATGCTTGGGATTTTTCTATATTCTTTACTGTGTTCGCCAAACATTTTTTTTTTTTTGGACTCTTAAAAGTGCCTCCAGAAATAAAGCTAAGACCGCCCATCTGAGCACATGAAAGTTAATACACCGAAAATGTCAGGCACGAAGATGTTTGGATGGGTGGACTACCAGGTGGGGTTATCACATTCAGGGCAGAGGCTTGGGTCGCTAGTGCTGCGTGGGATCTGAACTGGGGTGGCAGTCCAAGACCCTGCGGGTGCTCCCCCAGGGTGGGAGGGAAGCCTGGAGTTTGGGAGGGGGGGACGGGGGCGACTGGGGGAGTCTGGGAGTGGGGGACGGGGGCGACGGGGGGGAGTTTGGGAGTGGGGGACGGGGGCGACGGGGGAGGCAGACGGAGGGAGGGACGGGAGCGGAGCGGGGTCACGAGCCCGGGGGCTGGAGGCTGGGGAAGAGGCAGGGCTGGGACTGGAGGTGCGGGGGGCGGGGGACCGGGAAGGTGGGGCGGGGGCGGGGCGCTCCAGGGGCGTGTCCGCTCGCCCGGGGACACGCGTCCTCGGCCCCAGCAACTCGCTGCAAGTTCCCTCCCTCGCTCGCCGGCGGAGCCCGCCCGCGCCCTCCCACTCGGTGCAGACCGAGCCGCCGCGGCCGCCGCCAGCCGGGGCGCTCCGCGGCCGCGCGATCCGGGCCCGCTCGGCCGCTCCGCTCCGCGCTCGCGGCCCCGCGGCGGCGGCGCCGGCGAGGACGCGGCGGCGCCCGCAGCCCGCGCTCGGCCCGCGGCCGCTCGCGGGTCCCGACTCGCCCTCCGCGCGGGCCCGGGCGCCCGCGCCCGGCTCGGGGCGCGCGGCCGAGGTAAGGCGGGGCCGTGGGGCCGGGCAGGGACGGCGGGTCGCGGTCCGGCTCCGGGGGCCCAGCCGCGCCCCGGCCGCGGACAATGCCGGAGCCGCGCGCGGCCGGGCGGCGTGGAGCGGGCCGGGGCTGCGCCCGCAGCGCCCCCTCCGCCCGGCCCGGGGCGCCGTCCAGCCCGGATCGGGGCCCCGACGGACTCCGGCGGCTTCCCGGGCCGCCGGGGCGGGCGCGGCGCCGCTGCCCGCCCGCGCCCCCTCTGCGCGCGGCGGGGCTGCGCGTCCCGGGCTCGGGGGGCGGGGCGGGGGCGGGGCCGGGGCCGGGCATCGGGGACGCCGGCCGGGCTGCGGGGCCAGGGTGGTTCTCAGGTGCGCCTGCGGGTTGCTGCTGGAGGAGGGGGGCGGCCGGGCTGGGGACCCCCGGCCGCCGCTCGTTGCCCGGTGTCTAATCTCGGTGCGGAATGCTCCGGGAGCACCAGTCGGTACCTCCGAATCCCTGGCCGAGAGTTATGGCAGGGCATGTGGATGGCAAGCCTCCGAAAGTTTGTTTTTGGTTACCCCCTCCAGCTCCTCCCGAGGCCTCGATCGTCTCCACTTTCTTTGAAAGCATGCGGATTTGCAATAGAATGAAATTCTCCTTGGCTCACTTGTGCCCCCATCACCCGGCGGAGCTCATAATTTGGCAACAAAGCGCAGGCAGGCTGTGGGATGCCGGGATGCCTGCTGCCCGGCCTGGTGCCCTCCTATTGTTGTTAGCGTAGGAGCTGCACAGCGTACATGGCAGCAGTGACAGGTCTCCCTTAAGCTGGTTTGTGGAGAAGGCAGCCGAGATAACTTTGCTGTGTGCTCAGATTACTCTGGAAAGTGGAAAGAAAACACCTGGTGTCAGGCCTTTTCACTCTTTCAAGTTGTTATTCAGATGTACTGAACCACAGAAAAACAAGCAGGCTTTCTTTCCTTTCTGAGATACAGGCAAACTCTGGTTTCTTCCTCACAGCCAAGTTATGTCCTGAGCAAAATCTGGCACACATCTGTGACAACACCGTGTGGCTGTCGTTGGTAAGGACTGCAAACCGGGCTATTTTGGAAAAGGGGACTATGGTGGTAGAGTAAGCAGTTTTGCAATATGAATAGTATGACGTCCATTTTCTTCATTCTCCCTGTTGGTATGGAAGAGAATTATTTATTTTTCACTCAGTTTGCATTGGGTCATTCCCTGGAAGATAACCTGTATTAATTTTGATACCTGGACTCATTTCGTAACATCCCAACCCTTAGTAATTCATGTGAACTATTTATTAAGAATAGTTATTTTAACATAAGGGCGAGTTTAATGGTAATCTGGAAGTCTTTGATGACAACATCCCATTGGTTTACTCTGTGGTATTTAATCTGCGGTTTTACTATGAATTGTACACTGTAAAGTCACTAGCTGAACAGAGAGTTTGTCAACCTGATACTCTGTAATGTGCTTAGAACAGGGCTTGGCATATAGTTCTAGGTAAGTGTTAACTAGCATTATCTTTAACTTTTATAATCAAGCTTGTGTTATTTTTTCGTTTGGAAAATTGTTTGATTTTTTTAAAACCAGATTTTTTACATCGTGGTCTATTTTAAGACTGTGATTTCATTTTAGATCAAGATTTAGGTTGGGCTGTCGTTTTGCGTTTAAGTCTGCTCTGTGTATCCTTATGCCTGTTAAGGGCTGATTTAGTAGATCTTATGTAGCAGGCCTGCAAAGGCAAGACCACATCCATCCATTGTGTCCTAGTACATTTAATAAAGAGACCTAATTATCCCTAAAGGCCTAATTGTCCAAGGAGAAGCCTAGACATTAGGGAAAACCTGGTCTCTAAGCTCCATTGATTCCCTTGTTCTCTGGGTTTAGAATCATGCTTCCAGTTCGTTATGGAAAGAACCGTGTTGGCACAACAGAATTAAGTAACACCCACTGTGTTAAAAGGTAATACAAGATAAATATATCTGCTGTATGTACTTCAGCCAGAATATGTAATTCTTACTCGAGCTTTAAAATCTTGAGAGCAGGATTTATAGATAGGAAAAATTAAGACTACTTACTTGCCATGTGTCCGAAACCAAAAGTGTATGTTTGCTATCCAGATATTTCAAACGTTTAAATGTCAGGAGTCAACTCTCATTTCACGTCCTAAACCCCCCTGTTCACTTTGAAATGTCATCTATTTTTTATTCTTAAATAGCTTCACTAAAGGAAGGCAAAACATTAATTCTTGGGGAGCCCCGCAGAAGCAAAGTTGCTGTAGGCATAGTGGCCTGGCAGTAGGTGGTGCTGTGAATAGTGCTGGTGGAGGAGGCCTATGTATGGTCTAGTAGAGTCTCAGGGATTAATTTAGCCATTTTATTGTCAGTCTCTCCCTGAAACAGACTCTCACCACTACAGACTCTATCCAGCAGGGTTTTAAGGAAGAAAGTTTCTTTTTTATGTTTGCGCTTTGCATATTTAACATTTTTGGACCATTTATTTGACCACCTTTTTCCCTCTGAAAGCCATGGCATTCCAAGTGTTAAAACACATTGTAAAAATACTATTTAGCCAACTGTACCCTTTTCTTTAACTTTTCCATAGGAGAGTCAGATTGATCGACTGGACCTACAGGATTGCCAACTAGACCTGGTCTTTTTTTCAACACTTAACTTTTAGAAAAGAGAAACAAATGATCAGAAGGCAAATTTCTTTCTTTATTTAAGAAAACAACTTCATTTAAATGATCGGAATCCTTTATTCGGATTTTCATCGTTTTTCTGCCTCCTGGGATGATATAATGAGAGTAGGTATTGAGCATGAAGACTCCAAAGCTGTGCAAAGTCATGACTAGCTAGGAAAAATATATTCATTCTATTCAATGAAGGCACCACACTAGAAAGTACACTCAGAAAAAAGGTTTTCTGGTTCATAATAAGTTACCACTGAGGGCCGGTGGCTCTGGGACCCACATAGCCCTAGGCAATAGTTGACTGTGGGTGCATTCTCCTTCTTCCTCCAAGATGCTGTATTTGCTGTTATCTGATAGTTGCTGTTATCTCCTTTCTCCTGTCTGAGTCATGTAGCTAATACGTAGCCGTGTATGTGTGTCCAGAGCCTACGGATCTTTCTGCCTCAGGAGGAATAACTTCTGCCTTACACAAGGTGTTTGTGTTCGCTACCTTCTTTTCTCTATAACTCAGTGACTCAGTAATCCACTTTTGATTTTTAAAGAAAGCCTCTTCAGATTTCACAATACCTTGTTAAATATTGCTTATTTTAGGGGTGGCAGGTTTAACTTCTTTGAACTATGTAAAGTCTGATAAAAATGGCTTTGATATTGAAGTAATGAAGATTGTTGGGTCTGCTTTTGTCTTTTTTGATCAGGTGATCTGGGGATAGTCACAGCTCCCTCTATGCCCAATGACTTTCTTTCCCTTGGGTTAAAAGAAGTTTATTCATTTTGATCATTTAGTTACATATCAGAGGGGATTATGATGATATATGAAATATTGGATCAGATCTTCATTCTATATGTCCATTGTTTCTTTAAAAAATTTATTTTACACTTGAAGCAGAGCCTAATTTACTTTTTTAACAAACGATTCTTTTTTTGTATTGAAAACATAGAAATACAAAAAAGTAGTATATGGAAATTGTTTGGAGGAAAGAACAAATATGCCTAAAGTGTTTATCAAAGAATCTAAATGTGGCATTGACCTGGACCCTCAAAAGATGAATTATGGAATGATTTGCATGAAAGATTTTGGAAAACACTTGTAGGAAACTTAATTTTTTGTTGTTTGTGAATGTCATCATCCAAACAATTAACTATAGATAAGTAAAAGACAAGCAGTGTTTTCTCTGTTGCAGAATCCTTTCTCATACTGTTTTAAGATAACCTGCATTTGTTTCTGAATGATCTTTTTCTGATATAAAATTAATGAACTTACATCATGCATATGCCTCTTTTGACACTCCAGATTTTCTCCTACTTATGAGGAGAAGTCACTGAGTGGGATTTTTATGTTTTTGGCATTTTGGAGATTTAGTCTCATAAAGAGTTTCTTAGAAACTGGCATTCAAAGACATCAGCTTTATTTATTTTTATTTTTTGCAAGGAAGCCTTAGTAGGTGAAGCAAATTACTCCCTTTTTCCTGTATGTTTGGTGATAAAAATAGTGAACATATGAATGATTAAACAATTTTAAACTGGTGCTAAAGCTGGGATTTTAAAATTGTAAACTCTTTTGGGAGAGGTTCAAAGGTGAATATCTAAGCAAAAGGAAACAGTATATCACTTGGCAGACAGGTTTTTGGAAGATTTATAAGAATTCTGTGTTGTGTTTTATATATCAGGGCAAAAGCAATGGATTTTAAAACTGTCCAGTTCCAGATAAGGCTTTTAAAAATACAATTCACAGACATATGGGAAATTTTTGAGTGGTATGTTGAAATACAAAACATTTTTACATTTTTTTCTTCATAGTCCTGCTAGAGGTTTGTTTCATCTTATAAATTGTCTTTTTCAAGAGAAATCACAGAAATGCTTCAGAATGATCATTCTTGCCAGTGATTTTTCTTTTGTTCCATTAACTGGAATTTAATATAAAAATTCTGCAAAAGAGATATTTAGTAATTTCTTTTATTACAATTGTTGTACTAAAAAGACATTTATAGATGACTTACTGTGTGTTCGGTCCTTTGACTAAACAATAGCCAGGAAAGCCAAGGCCCTTTTCTCTGACGCTTTATAGTATAAGGTGGGAAAAATGATGATAAATTCAACAAATAATTGAAAAGCTAATTTAAAACAGTAAGGATATAGTCAAGAATGGGGGCTACTTTCCCATCTGTCCTGGATGGCCTGAAAGGGCCTCATGGAGAACTTCAGAGCTGAAACTTAAGTGAAAAGAAGGCAACCTCTGCAAAGCCTCTGGGCCAAGACAGTGGCCTGAGCAAAGACCTTGTGGCAAGCCGACCTTGCCTTTGTGAGGAACAAGGGACAGCAGGAAAGAAACCAGGTCTTTGGGGCCTGGTGGACCATGGTTGGGGGGTAAGGGAGGTTACACTGCGCTGCGTGTAGTGGGAGCTGCTGGAGGATGTGACACAAGGAGGGAAAGGCCCTAATTTGCAGATTTGGAAACTGAGTCTGCCTGCCTTGTGGAGTACCAGATCACTGGCGAGGAGTGGAAGCTGGGAGCCAGTTACGAAGCGGTGGTGATCAGTGCTAGATGGACTGGAAGGAAAGCAGAGGAAATGGAGGGAACCCGTTGTGTGCGGAATTCTGAATTCTCCTCACCTAACACACCATTGATTTAGCAATGCATTATCGTTTTCGACACTACTGAGCAAGAAAAAACACTTGCTGTGGAACAGATGCACTGCCCATTGTTCATGCGTTCTGATTGGAGATTTTGAAACAGGAAATAGGTGTGTTCTAGAATCAGTGACGTATGTCATAGTCTGGAGATCAAACAGAGAGGGCTTGCTGATTTATAACTTATTTCTAGTTGTAGCAGAACAATACAAGTCAAATCTGTATTTGAAGTACCTGGGAAGGGAGGTCACGCATCACAGAATCACCTCCCTCACCATTGGAGCCTGGTAGTAGGTAGTCTTTCTGATACTTAAAGCAAGAAGTAGAGGAGGCATTTGCTTTATTTACCTCCATGTGCACTGGAGATTGTTGGTGTCACAGAGAGGAATAAGCTGGGAAAGCCCAGATTTGCTGTGTTCAAGGAGAATCCCAGACATTGCGTGAACATTCAGGATGTGGGCAGGGTCTGTGACTGACCCTGAACTTGGGCAGATCTGCGAGTTATAAGCTTTTTTCCTTTCTGTTTCACCACTGGGAGCAGGGCAGGGTGAGGGCTTGGTCGTGGCCGTGGGGATCCCAGGCCAATAACTTAGTGGTAGGCCAGCAAACGGCTCAGTAGTTACTGAGAGGCAGGGAGATAGCTCTCCCAGTTGAGTCTGTACGAATGCAAAGTTAGGGTTTGTGTAAAACTGAGAAAGTAACGGAGGCTTCTGGAACTTTGGTTTCCTTAGTTAAGTAAGATGATGCTCACAAAATGCCGAGCACTTCATTGTAGTTGGTTGCTGTTGTATATGTGCTTCTGTCTCATGGATTTCCTATGTTTCAACTGCCTTACATATTCTCTTCACAATAAGTGGGTCACAGACCAAAGTCGCTTTTTCAAAGACTCATCCTGACCGCTGAAGCTAAAGCAGTCCCTTCTCCATCCACTCTCTTCCCCATTGTCCTATTTTGTTTTGTTCACAGCCTTCATTTCTACCTGAAACTGTACAGTGTGTTGAAGGTACATTTCCCCAAGTTCAGGCGACTCTCTCGTGTAAGCTGCTAGGTATCTGCAATGCCTAGAACTGTGCCTGATCACATGACACGGGCCAAATACATATTTACTAAGTGGACTGTGAGAGTGATGGTGCTATGAGGTCCATGACCTCAACAGAGTTCTTCTCTTGACTTGGATTTTTGGGCTTTGAGATGACTGGCTTTCCAGTTGAGGTGTATATACTTGAGGTCCAGCTGGCAGGTTCTGGGCAGTCTTTGACAGCATTTTCGAAGAGAGGAAGAGTTTGTATTTGGAAACATATTTCTTGAAGAGTAGAACAATGGCTGTGGTTAGAATGTGTCTCCCCAGAAAGCTTGCGTTGAAAACTTAATCCCCATTGCAGCCATGTTAGAACTGGGACTTTTGAGAAGTGATTAGGCCTTCATAAATGGATTAATGCCCATGATAAATGGGCTTGAGGGTGTGAGTTAGATCTCTTGCTTTCTCTTGCCCCTCTGTTTGCCATTCCAACGTGGGGTGACACAGCATGAAGGCCCTTGCCAGATGCTAGCATCCTCCCTATAGAACTGTGAGGAACAAATTTATTTTCTTTATGAATTACCCTGTCTGTGGTATTTTGTTATGGCAACAGAAAGTGGGCTAAGACAGAGGTGCTTGTTGTTTTTACATGACTTTTCAGAGGGTGTCACTTGCTTGATCTTTAAGCTAAATATCACCTGAGACCCATCTAGTGCCTTACATGCCAGCTTGCCCATTATATAAAAACCACAGCAGTTAAACAAAGTAAGGAAATGCAACCATTGAAAAATGATCTATACTTATTAAACTGTGCTCTGGCCATCCCGGAAGCACCACATTTTCTTTGCACTGAAATTAGGCCCATAGTTGACAGCCTAACAGACAATGCTCAGTTGACATACTGGACTGTGGATTATTCTCCTGGTTTCTGCTCAGTTATATTCTGTTGCTTATGATTCTGCATCTCATTGTAATGATTTTTGTTGGTGCATTGATTTTGATACTATTTATATTTTTCTAAAGGAAATAATCGTCATTTTAGAAATAAGAATGTTTATGTTTTCTCTAGGCTTTTACTCTTTCACAGTATTTGCTTGACTGAAGTCTTTGAGTGAAGTTTAGTAAATAAAATGGAAGGGCTTGTCTTCAAACTCTTGTGTAGATACTCCACAATCATGAATGCATATATTTAGTTGCACACATGTGCAAACATAGTAGTCAGTTTCTTTTCCCTGGCTACCATGGGGCCAACACTTCTACTCTTGGCCAAAAACCAGAAAATTGGAAAATGGGCACTCAGCAATGCTCAGAAATGCCACAGAATCCTGATAGTCCTTCTGTGTTTTGGCTACATAGTTAAAACAAGGTGAATTGGGAGGTTTATTGTATACTTACTTGACTGTGAGTCAGGGATTTAAAAACAATCCCTTTAATCTGTCCCTGGTCTGTGCCCTTTCAAATAGTCATTCATTGGAATGTTGTGATTTTGTTTTTTAAGAATCAGATATTTTTCTTCCTAATACATTTTCTTGTTTAGTGGCCATGAGAGAAGAAGAGAAATCATTGTGTTGATTTTTAATTTGACCCATCATACGTGCTCCTCACAGCTTCTGTTGGCTTTGTTCCAACCTGCAGTAGGAGCTGGATGTGTAACAAGCCGTTTTAAAATATTTTGGCCAAAGTGGCCACCATCTTTAAGGAACTAGCTGCTAGAAATTCTTTAACTTAATGAAGATATAATTTTCTTCCAGTTATTGGTAGAGATCAGCGTTTACCACTCTTATGGCTGGGAGAGTATTATAGTTATAAAATATTTATTTCATGGGTAGTTGCAATGTTCTGTTAGGTAGTGCTAGAGATTTTTGGTCTACCTTTATTTGGAAATTGGTTTTAAATGAATTGTTTTCACAGAAGTGTTCAGAGTGTCTCACATGTTACAGAGCTGGTGTGTGAAGGGCCAAGTGTTCATTTGTGGATAGAGCAGTGGCCACATTTTTCTAGTGAGAAGTGGCCATGCCCTCGCCTCAGTGAGACATGTGCCTTAATTCATGTGGACTATTTGCTTATTTGATTTTTACTGCAGGTATTTTTCCTTTCAGAATTCACTAGCACAAGACTGAACCATTTTCTTTTTTTTCTTTTGAGTTGGAATCTCACTCTGCCACCCAGACTGGAGTACAGTGGCACGCTCCCGGCTACCGCAGCCTTGACCTGCTGGGCTCCAGCGATCCTTCTGCCTCAGCCTTCCAAGTAGCCGGAACTACAGGAGTGTGCTACCATGCCCGGCTAGTTTTTGGTTTATTGTAGAGATGAGGTCTCGCCAAGTTGCCCAGGTGGGTCTTGAACCCGCAGGCTCAGACAATCCACTCGCCTCGGCCTCCCGAAGTGCTGGGATTACAGGCTGAGCCACCAAGCCCGGCCAACCATTTTTCACTGTTAGTGCCCTGTTACTTTCTCCAAAAGCCTCCTCCAGAGTAATTTCAATGTGAAGCATTCTGCTGTTTAGACAGTGGAGTGAGTGATTTAAAGAGACCAACTCCCAGGGCCCTTTAATTAAGCCTGCCACACGTTAGCAAATACTTTTATACAGTTTGTGTCTAAAGTACTGAAGCATTTTCATTTTACTTTGGTGCTTTCATTTTATCAGATTGTATTACTTATTCCCATATACCTTGTATATGGAGTAGTCAGGTTTCTATAGAGAAAAGAACAATAGGATATTATACATATACAAAGGGTTTATTTTAAGGAGTTGCTCTTGTGATTGCGGAGGCTGAAAAGTCCCATGATCTGCTATGTTCTTGCTGGAGACCCAGGAGAACCGATGGTATAAGTTTCGGTGTGAGGTCAGGAAAATATAGATAGATGTCTTTTCTCAAGTAGCTGGGGGAGGAGGATGAGAATGGAGAGAGAGAGATAATTCAACCTTCCTCCACTTTTTTGTTCTATTGGGCTTTCTGTGGGTTGGATAATGCTTACCCACATTGGGGAGGGTCATGTGCTTTACTCAGTTCATCAATTCAATGCTTATTTCACCGAAACACAGCCAGAAATAATGTTACCAGATATCTGGGCACCCTAGTGGCCCAGTCAAGTTGACACTTAAAATTAACCATCACATACCTGAGGTATAATCAGAGTATGATTTTGTCAAAACATTTCATGCAAGTCCTGTTTCTCCAGTTGGTTTAAGTGAGCTGACTCCCAGAATGTTAAGACCAGGTGCCCTTTCTGTAAGTTCTACTTCTCCATGTAGTCTTTCTTAGTAGTGCTAGCAACATCACACATTTTTTCGTTTTGACCAAATGTCCTTTGATTCAATTGATTGCTGCATTTCATGATGTGCTTTGTGAGTATCTCTTCTGTGAGACGGTAAGTTCATCAGAGATGAGGACAGTATCTATAAGGATACCTTGGAAGTAAATTGCAAGTTTAATTCCAGACCACTACCGTAAAGCAAATATCACCATAAAGTGAGTCACGCAGATTTTTTTGGTTTCCCAGGGGATAAAAAGGTTAGGTTTAAACCACATTATAGTTTATTGTTTTGTTTTGTTTTGTTTTTTTGAGTTGGAGTCTCACTCTGTCGCCCAGACTGGAGTGCAGTGGCTGCTCCCGGCCACCGCAGCCTCCACCTGCTGGGCTCCGGCGATCCTTCCGCCTCAGTCTTCTAAGTAGCTGGAACTACAGGCATGCGCTACCACACCGGCTAATTTTTGATTTATTGTAGAGATGAGGTCTCGCCAAGTTGCCCAGGCGAGTCTTGAACCACGGGCTCAGGCAATCCACTCACCTCAGCCTCCCAAAGGCGCGGGATTACAGGCTGAGCCACTGAGCACGGCCACATTGTAGTTTATTAAGAGTGCAGTAATATTGTGCCCGAGAAAACAATGTATATACCTTAATTAAAACATTATTGCTAAAAATGCTAATGATTATCTGAGCTTTCAGCAAGTCATAATCTTTTTGGTGGTAGAGGGTCTTGCCTCAGCGTTGATGGCTGCTAAGTGATCAGGGTGGTGGCTGCTGGGAGTTGGGATGGTTGTGGCAATTTAAAAAAATAAAACAACAATGAAGTTTGCCACATCAGTTGGCTCTCCCACGAAAATTTTCTCTATAGCCTGTCACACTGTTTGATACCATTTTACCACAGTAGAACTTCTTTCAAAATTGGAGTCAATCTTCTTAAACCCTGTCTCCGCTTTACCGACTAAATTTATGTAATATTCTACAGTGTTTGTGTCGTTTCAACAATGTTCAAAGGCATTTCACCAGAGTAGATTTTAATCTCAAGAAATATGTTTTGTTGTTCATTCATAATAAACAACTTCTCATTCATTAGTTTTATCACAATATTGTAGCAGTTCAGTGACATCTTCAGGCTTCACTTGTAATTCTAGTTCTCTTGCTGTTTCCACTACATCTGCAGTTCCTTCCTTCACTGAAGTCTTGAGCCTCAAAGTCATCCATGAGATTTGAAATCAGCTTCATGTAAACTCCTGTTAATATTGACATTTTTATTTTCTCCCATGAATTACAATGTTCTTAATGGCATCTAGAACGGTGAATCCTTTCCAGAAGGTTTTCAATTTCAATTGCCCAGATCCATCAGAGCAATCACTTCTTATGATACCTATAGCCTTATGAAATGTATTTCTCAAATAGTTTGACTTGAAATTTGAAATTGCTCCTTGATCCATGGACTACACAAAGGGTGTTGTGTTAATAGGCATAAAAACAACATCTTTGTCCTTGTACATTTCTGTCAGAGCTCTTGCATGGTGTATTGTCAGTGAGTGATAATCTTTTTTTCTGAGCAGTAGGTCTCAACAGTGGGTTTAAAATATTTAGTAAATGATGCTGTGAGCACATATGCTGTTATCCAGGCTTCATTCCATTTCTGGAGTACAGCTAGGGTAGATTTAGCATAGTTCTTAAGGGTCCTAGGATTTTTGGAATGGTAAATCCGCATTGGCTTCAACTAAAAGTCACCACCTGCGTTAGCCCCTACCAAGAGAGTTAGCCTATCCATTGATGCTTTGACACCAGGCATTGACTACTCTCTAGCTGTAAAAGTTCTACTTGGCATCTTCTTCTAGTATAAGGCTACTTCGTCTACTTTGAAAATCATATGTTAAGTGTAGCCACTTTCATCAGTGATCTTAGCTAGGTCTTCAGGGTAACTGGCTGCAGTATCTACATCAGCTTGCTGCTTCACCTTGCACTTTTATGTTATGGAGACAACTTCTGCCAGCTTCTAAATTCTCTTCTGCAGCTACCTCACCTCTCTCAGCCTTCAGAGAATCGAAGAGAGGGTCTGCTCTAGATTAGCTTTGGCTTGACGGAAAATTGTGACTGGTTGAGTCTTCTATCTAGACCACTAAAACTTTTTCTCCATGTCAACAGTAAGGCTGTTTTGCTTTCTTATCTTGTGTGTGTTTACTGGAGTAGCACTTTTAACTTCCTTCAGTAACTTTGCATTCACGTCGGGCTCGGTGGCTCAGTCTATAATCCCGCGCTTTGGGAGGCTGAGGTGAGTAGATTGCCTGTGCCCGCGGGTTTGAGACCCGCCTGGGCAACTTGGCGAGACCTCATCTCTACAATAAATGAAAAAATCAGCCGAGCATGGTAGCGCATGCCTGTAGTTCCGGCTACTCAGACGGCTCACCGAAGCCTAGCAGGTCGAGGCTGCGGTGGCTGGGAGCGGCCACTGCACTCCAGTCTGGGTGACAGAGTGAGACTCCGACTCAAAAAAACCAAAAAACCAAAAACTCTGCATTCACAACTTGGTCAACTGTTTCAAGAGGCCTAGCTTTCAGCCTATCTTGGTTTTTAAGATGCACTTCTTCAATAAGTATAATCGTTTCTAGTTTTTTATTTAAAGTGAGAGACGTGTAACTTATCTTTTCACTTGAACACTTAGAGGTCATTGTAGAGTTATTAATTGGCCTAATTTCAGTATTTTTGTGTCTCAGGGAAGAGGGAAACCTGAGGAGTGGATGAAAGATAAGGGAACAATCGGTCAGTGGAGCAGTCAGAATGCACACAACATTTATCAGTTAAACTGACTGTCTTGTATGGGTGTGGTTTGTGGATCCCCCCAAACAATTGCAATCATAATATAAAAGATCACTGATCACAGATCACCATAACCGATATGACAATAATGACAAGTTTGAAATATTGAGAACTACCAAAATGTGTAAGAGAATTGAGACCAGAAGTGAGCACTTGCTGTTGGAAAATGGCAATAGTAGACTTGCTTGATACTGAGTTGCCACAGAACTCAATTTGTAAAAAATCATTATCTTTGGAGTGTAATGAAGCAAAGTGCAGTAAAATGAGATATGTCTGTATATTTCTTCATGATGAGTATTTTTTACGAAGTGAAAATGTTGTCGTTAATAACCTTCTCCTCCCCATTCCATGTGGTCTTTGTAAAGTGCAGATGGAGATGATGCTTATGGCCACTAACAACTCTTAAGACTTAAGGTCTAAGTCTCCGTTTTATGGATTATCCCCAACATAACTTACATTTAAGTTTAAAGGGATAGCAGCTAATTACATCTGCTTGTATAATCTTCAGGTTTTCCTTCTGGTATAATCTTCAGGTTTCAGCCAGGTAGGGAAGTGTTTAGAAACTTGAAAATATACAGTTTTCTGATTTCAGCAAAAGATAGTTATTTGATTTGATGGTAGGTAACATCTGCACTTGTTTTATGTTACTGTAGAGGAATACCTGAGTCTGGGTAGTTATGAAGAAAACAGGTTCGTTCGGCTCATGGTTCTGCTTGGTGCTGGTGTCTGCTCAGCTTCTAGTGAGGTCTCAGGGAGCTTTTACTTGTGGTGGAGACAAAGGGAGAGCAGGCATGTCACATGGTGAGAAGGGAAGCAAGAGAGAGAAGGGAGGTGCCTGGCTCTTTTCAACAGTGACTCCTTGTGTGAACCAATAGAGTGAGAACTCACTTATTACAGCAAGAACAGCACCCAGTCATTCATGAGGGATCCTCCCTCTTGACCAAACAGCTCCCACCTGGCCTCATCTCCAACATTGGAGATCACATCTCAAGCATGAGATTTGGGAGGGACAACATCCAAATGATATTGTTTATTGCCTAATATGGTGAATATCAGGAAGGAACTCAGTACTCTATTTTTTTTTCAAAAGTAGCCACACTCTTCACAATAGCAAAAACATGGAACCAACCCTACTGCCTATCAAAAGTAATGTGAGTAATGAAAATTTGGCACATATATACATGATGGAGTACTATGCAGTTATAAACCAGAACAAATCATGGACTTTTGCAGCAAAGTGAATGGAGTTGGAGACCGTCATACGAAATGATCAATCACAGAAAGAACTGAATACTGTGTGTTCTCACTCATAAGTGGGAACTGAATATTAATCATATTAGTACTAGGAGGGGTTGGCAGTCACTGGGCACTTCCAGGGGAGGGAGGAAGGGAGAGAGAGACATGTAATGACACAAAGAGTACCTGGTCCCAAACCCCAGGGGAAGAGAGGGCCAGCTGGAGGCCAAACTTCACCTGCATGTGGCCTACTTGTGTCGTTAATCTTACTTGTACCCATATCTCTATAATAAGATACTTAAATTTAAAAAGTACTTAATTATTCAAGACCAACTTTTCCTCTGTTCACATATGTAGTGAGTCATCATAATAGTGATAATAATGTTATTATTGAGGCAGATCCTTATATAGTGTTCACTATGTTCCTGGCACTGTTTTGTACTTCCATGATGGCTTCTTCAGCTTGTAGTTGAAATATATATATATATATTTTTTTAGTTGGAGTCTCACTCTGTCGCCCAGACTGGAGTGCAATGGCCGCTCCTGGCCACCACAGCCTCGACCTGCTGGGCTCCGGCGATCCTTCCGCCTCAGCCTTTGAGTAGCCGGAATTACAGGCATGCGCTACCACGCCCAGCTGATTTTTTGATTTATTGTAGAGATGAGGTCTCGCTGCCCAGGTGGATCTCGAACCCACGGGCTCAGGCAATCCACTCACCTCAGCCTCCCAAAGGCGCGGGATTACAGGCTGAGCCACTGAGCCCGGCTGTAGTTGAAATATTTAATACATTTTTCTTTCTGTGAAATTTTAGCTTTGCTTTCTAAGATATTAGGTTTCAAGTAGTAAAGAACTGAGCAGTTGCATGTAACTAAAAAATTAATTTTTCAGAGTTCACTTTTAGACTTATTGCTTAGAATTCTTTAGGCTTTCCTACAACCCCTTGTTTATTCCTCTTTGACCCAGGAATTGGTTTGAGACTAGAATCAGCTACAGGCAGCAGCTTGGCAGACCTACCACGACAGCCATGGCAGCCATGTGATCAGGTGGTGTGGCCATGACAGAGTCCAGTAGGCTGACTGTGTATTTTTTGTTGTTGTTGTTGGAGTCTCACGCTGTCACCCAGACTGGAGTGCAGTGGCCGCTCCCAGCCACCGCAGCCTCGACCTGCTGGGCTCCGGCGATCCTTCCGCCTCAGCCTTCCAAGTAGCTGGAATTACAGGCACGTGCTACCACTCCCGGCTAATTTTTTTATTTATTGTAGAGATGAGGTCTCACCCAGTTGCCCAGGTGGGTCTTGAACCCACGGACTCAGGCAATCCACTCACCTCGGCCTCCCAAAGCACTGGGATTACAGGCTAAGCCACCAAGCCCAGCGACTGTGGGTCTTTGTTAAACTATAGGCAAGAGTTTTATTTAGAAATTTGACCTTCTGAGATGAAACTGACTGGGTTCAAGTGTCACCAAGGACATTTTCTCATTAGGACATGAATTCTGTGCTTAATTAAACTTTTTTTCCTCAAAACCAGTGCTTGGATTTGTCAGCTGATGCGGTAACAGTGGTGTCCCTAGTCACTGACATTATTTCCATTTCCTGGTCAACCAATATTTGCGTGCCTACTGTGTGACAGGCACCGTGCTGATTCCTGGTTGGGTGGAAGTCATCTTTCCTTGTCCTGAAGCACCAGGTAGCTCTAAGCCTTATGGGCCTCTTCTCTTAATTAGAACTTTATCTTCATCTTTAGTACTCTCTTAGTCAGAACTTCACTTCTCTGGTTCTGAACCTCGAGTTGCTGCCTGGTTGTAAGAGAATTGAAGTGCCCTTACAGGTGCTTCTGACTCTGTGCATTGTCTAAATGTTCTTTTGCTCCTTTTAAGAAATAGCCTTATAGTTTGGTTGGCTGTTGTTGAAATTGTCGATGTAACCAGCAAATGAGATCACAGGCATCCTGCTGTTTCATGAGGGATGCAGCATCAGTGGAACAAAGATGCGTCTTTTTATTATTGGAGAAAAATGAAAGTTCATCCCTTTTTGTTTTTCCTTTCCAGCCCCTCACTCAGCTATTGTTTGAATGTTTGTGTTCTCCCAGAATTCATATGTTGAAGCCTAATTCCCAAGGTGATGCTGTGAGGAGGTGGCGATTTGAGAAGTGATTAGGTCATGAAGGTGGAGACCTCATGAATGGGATTAATGCCCTTGTAAAGGAGACCCCAGAGATCTACCTTGCCCCTTATGCCATGTGAGGACAAAGTGAGAAAGGTGACATCTATGAGTCAGGAGGGGGCCCTCAGCAGACCCCTGCCAGCCTTAATCTTGGACTTCCAGCTTCTAGGACTATGAGACATATATTCCTATTGTTTATAAGCCACCCATTTTATGGTGTTTTATTATAGCAGCCTCAATGGACTGTAACATCCTCTCTGAACAAAAAGTAATAAAAACAAAATGTTACATCAGAAGGGTTTTTTCCTTGCATATTGATATGTTTAACAAAACTTCTATCAGAAACTTCTTCTGCCAACAAGAGGATAAATTCCGCACAGCTAAAATAGCAACCATAGTAACAAGCAAGGCGACTTTTGTCTGTGCTCATCGATTTTTAATAGATTAGTTAGAATTCTGTGGTCCTAATGAAATGACAGTGTAAGAGTCATGACAATCTTGGATGTTTCAATTACTATTTTTTTTTTTGAGTTGGAGTCTCACTCTGTCGCCCAGACTGGAGTGCAGTGGCCGCTCCCAGCCACCGCAGCCTCGACCTGCTGGGCTCCGGCGATCCTTCCGCCTCAGCCTTCCACGTAGCCGGAATTACAGGCATGCACCATCACGCCCGGCTGATTTTTTGATTTATTATAGAGATGAAGTCTCGCTGCCCAGGCGGGTCTCGAAGCCGCGGGCTCAGGCAATCCATTCACCTCAGCCTCCCAAAGGCGCGGGATTACAGGCTGAGCCACCGAGCCTGGCTCAATTACTATTTTTAATTGACACCCATAATGATTGTACATATTTATGGGTGGAGTGTGATATTTCAATAAATGTATATGGATATTTCAAGCTCGAGAACTGTCTCAGATCACTTCTGATGGGCAGGAGGGTGGGTTCCGTGTTTTTTTGCTATTGTGAATAGTGCGGCTATTTTTGAAAAAAAATGACAGAGCATTCAGTTCCTTCCTGATACTCAGCATATTAGGCAATAATACCATTTGGATATTGTTCCTCCCAAATCTCATGTTGAAATGTGATCCCTGGTATTAGAGATGGGGCCTAGTGGGAGGTGCTTGGTCATGGAGGCGGATCTTTCATGAATGACATGGTGCTGTTCTTGTGGTAACAAGTGAGTTCTCGTTCTGTTAGTTCACACAAGAGTCGATTATTGAAAAGAGCCTGGCACCTTCCTTCTCTCTCTTGCTTCCGCTCTTGCCATGTGACATGTCTGCTCCCCTTTGCCTCTACCACAAGTAAAAGCTTCCTGAGGCCTCACTAGATGCTGAGCAGATGCCAGCACCATGCAGAACCATGAGCCAAATGAATGAACCTGTTTTTTTCATAACTTCCCACCCTCAGGGGTTCCTGTATAATAACATAAAACAAACTAATACAAATGTTATCTACCATCAAAGTAAGTTAATTAGCATATCCATCCTCTCAAACGTTTGTCATTTTTTTGGTGCTGAGAACATTCAAAATTCTCTCTTCTAGCTCTTTGAAAATGTACAGTAGCCGGGCTCGGTGGCTCAGCCTGTAATCCCACGCCTTTGGGAGGCTGAGGTGAGTGGATTGCCTGACCCCGTGGGTTCGAGACTCACCGGGCAACTTGCTGAGACCTCATCTCTACAATAAATCAAAAATTAGCCGGGTGTGGTAGCGCACGCCTGTAGTTCCAGCTACTTGGAAGGCTGAGGCGGAAGGATCGCCGGAGCCCAGCAGGTCGAGGCTGCGGTGGCCGGGAGCGGCCACTGCACTCCAGTCTGGGCGACAGAGTGAGACTCTAACTCAAGTAAAAAAAAAAAAAAAGAAAATGTACAATAAATCACTATTAACTGTAGTCACCCTATAGTGCTGTAGAACACTGGAACTTAATCTACCTATCTAGCTATAATTTGGTAGGAGAAGGGATGAATTCTTTCCCGTGCACCTGAGCCAAGGTTGACACATGTATGCACCCCATGAGCAGGAAAGGCCTCCACACTGAAGGTAGAAGACAGGTTCATATTCTTTAGACAGTGGTCTTACCCCTGATATTTAGCAGCTCACTAGAACCTGAATCCCATTTGACAACTCTCATTCTATTTTTCTTCTCTGTCTGATCCTGAAATGTCTCTCTTGCTTTACTCCTCTGTATCCCCTCCACCTTAGTTCAGGCCTTGGTCATCTTTTCCTTTTTTCTCTACTCTACCTGCCTCTGTCTGAATAAAAAGACAAAAAAAATCACGTCTTAATGATGCTCAAGTAACTTGAGTGCAAAGGCATAAAGTATATCTTTGCCTGGCCACTAGACTGTGAGGCTTGACAGAGGGACATAAATCATATTTGAGCCATCAGAGTCTTGGGAATACAGTATCTGCTTCAGTCTTGAACCTCTCGGCTTCTCTGATAGTAGTTTGTATCTGGAGATTGAATAATCTCTCAGGTGCTGAAGGAATCTGCAGATGGGATTAAGGTACCACTGCTACTACTACCCCAAGAGATTGTGGAAAATACAAGAGGTGCTAGAATCAAAGTAAATGCCTGGAGTTTGCAGAAGACACCAAGATATTGTAGACCTGCGCTGTATAGTGTGATAGCCACTGGGCATATGTGGTTACCCAGCACTGGAAGTGTGACTGGCCTGAACTGAGATGTCCTCTTATAAGTTTAAGAACATGCCAGATTTTAAAGATGTGGTTTGAAAAAGGATGTAAAATAACTCAATGATTTTTATATTAGTTACATGTTGATAGGATAATATTTTGGATATATCAGGTTAAAGCAAATATATTCTCAGATTTAATTTCACCTGTTCTTTTTATTTTTTAATATGACTACACGAAAACGTAAGATAACATATATGGTTCACATATGTAGCTTGCATTATATTTCCATTGGATGGTGCCATTCTAGACTCTGTAATTCATTGATTTTGTTCCATCTCCTTGGCAGCATTCTACAACATTGTGTTAAGCGGATGGTTGTGTACTTGTAGAAAAGAACGTAGTAATAAGTAAAAGCAAGAATAATTTTACTAAGAACAAATCATGCCAAGCTGACCTCATTTTTTTCTTTTCATAAGGTTTCTTGGCTAGACAATCAGAACACTTCTGTAGATGGATATTTGGATTTCTGTAGTTCATTTGAAATGTGTCCTCTGCTCAGCTCAAGGACAAAATTAGAGAGCACTGAGTTGTGGTTGGTTGTATGGCAGTGTCCATAGTTGTTGAAACTCAGTTCTCAGTTCTTGCTGGTTGTGTCAGGAACAGCCTAGGGGATGTGCTCTGGCTTCCCATAGAGCTTGTTTCATTTCAGGGATGTGAGGGAGTTTACACTAACATCATTTGCAAACAGGTCAAATTTGGTTAGGTTTTTTATTCTTTAAAAGAAGGTTCTGCCCTACAAGTCATGCTCTGCTCTGCTGAGTGTAGAGTTCATTCATTGAGCACGTTAATTGAGCGCATGTGTGCCCAGGCACTGTGCTAGGTGCTGGAAACAAAAATTAGATATTGTCCGTAACCTCAAATTTTTACCTATGGGGAAAGAGAACCACATAAGCAAAATCACAGTTCCTGTGGGAACACACTAATAGAGGCACGTGTGCATAGGGTGCCGGGCTAGGCCTGGGATATTACCCCCAGATTTGCTGGTTTCTTAACAAGACTCTACCATATCCTGATTTCTAACTCTTGATACAAAGAATGACTTATTGTTAATTTTAATGGCTTATAGCCAAGAACTTAACATAGAGCAAGTTCGTTTGTGTGAGCTTTTTTCTGCAGCTCTGTTAGAAAGCTTGGTAATTGGGCGTTGACTGGATCCATGTACTAGATCAGCCTTTGCATTTATTCCTCAAAGAACATTCTGACTTTGTGTACATGGTACCTCTTTAGTTTCATCACTACAGAAGTGAATAATTCTACATTCTGGTCAGGTATTTTGAACTCTAGCTAGGAGTTAGGAACCTGCGGAGCGCTTAACAGTATGACAGGTTTGTTCATTCTGGAAAATGTGCTCATGGCTTTGCTTCAGTTTTGGTCAACTTTAATCTCCCGAGTATGCAGTACATGACTCTAGGGAACATCTTGGTGGCAACGAGTTGTTTTAGCCCTCTCAGATCACCTTCATGACTGAGTAGCCCTCACATCTGTCATGGACTCCGGCTGAAGGGTATTTTAGAGACAGTCACATGGACGTCTTTATTTTGGTAGAGATGATGTGAGGAACTTCATGCATTATTGCCCAGTGTACTCTATACTTTACACACTTATGAAAGACGCACAAGGTAAATGAGTTTGATTCAATGTCAACTTGAAGCAAAATTGAGGTGGAACTATAGCAACTTAGTAGGAAATTCTGGCTAGTTTCTTCTCTATCTTGACCTCTGTATTCCGTGTTTATTTTTCTGTGTCCTGAAATTTTTATTTTCTGTTTACTCTGATTTTCCTTTATTTATTTTTTGAAAGTTCTCACATACTTTTGTGAAGGAAGGCAGAATTTAAAGTGAAACTAAGGGTTTCTCTGTGTCAGTTTTGCTCTGTAGTTAGTTGTTTAAATTCTTTATACTAGGAAGGTAGAGAGGTTATATCTGTGACCTTGTTCATACTTTTATATTAAATGTTTAAATCAGAGGTGGGAAAATTTTTATTATTTATTTATTTGTTTATTTATTATTGGTAAGTGGGAAAAAATATTTAGAAATTGCATTTTTTCCCCCAGTTCAAAATTAAAAGTTTTATTGGGACCTGTGTGGGGTGAGGAGAGTAAGTTGTTACCACTACATGATCTCTTTTGAGTAGCAAACCTCAGAGGGGGACTGGGTGTCAGTTCTGGGCCATGAACATGGTACACTCTGGGCATATTTGGGTAGTCACAGGTAGATCTTTTGTTTCCTATGCTGGTGTAGGACTGCTGGAGGACATTTGGGGTGGTCCTGTTTTTTTCTCAGATCAATCCTGCAGAGTTGTTATTACTGTGATCCCACTCTAGTAACAGTGACATTGGTGCAAAGAGGTAAGATGGATTCTTCAAGCCATTTGGGGTGTAGAAGCGTAGGTGATGAACAGGTATGGAGTAGTCACAGAGCTTGGAGTCTTCACCATCCTCCCCAATCTGATCTTCCCATTCCTGGGCTTTGAGGTCTTATCCCACCTGAGCTTAGCAAGGTGGAGTGAGCATTCTGACGGCTGCCTTCCCTGGCTGTTGCCTCCCTGCTACATTGACTCTCAGAGGCCCTGACTTTTACTTTGCCTCTCGGGCTGTTCCTTCTATCAACCCCACCTGTTCCTGGTGTCTAGAAGGGGCCATGGAAGGCCCTGGATGGGTTTTCCTTAAAGGATCCCCACCTCCTGAAAGGTTGTGTTTGGAATTGTGTGCTGTCTCTAGAACTGAGGGTGTCTGGGCTTTACGCATCAACAAAGGTTTCTTTCTTTACTGAAACGAGAGGACAATTGCCTGCTGTTACAGAATCCTTCCCCCCAGGTAGGTAGATCAAAGATGGAAAAGATCACAGCAAGAAATGTCAAGTCCAGCATAAGTATGAAGCGGGGAGGCTTGTGGACTGTGCCCATGATGGTCTTTGGGGCTCACACCAGGAGATCATGGTGTGGGGGTGCTGTCCTGTCCCTGGCTGCAGCCCCAGCCTGGCAGTCTTTAGAGATCAGTAAATAATTTTTTATTCATTGGAAAGCCCCTGGTGGGGTGGAGGAATCAGTAAATTATGTGTGTTCTCTACACTGCTGATCCCATGAGGGAAAGTGGTGCGAAGCAGCTTTCCACTTAATGTTCAAGGTGACCCAGCCCCGAATGGGCTGCTATATAAAAAGGACCCTGGAGCATGAGAGGGGGTTGTTAAGGGGGCTAGGCATTCATACTTTCTGCCCTGCATGCTGAGGCCGAGATTTTTTTTTGAATCCTGACACTTATCATCCTCACCCATAACCTTCACTTGCTGTTGCTATTTCTAGCACCACCTTTTTTTTTTTAACTTCTTATTTTGGGTTTATTTTACCATGCCTTAGGAGCTCTGAATCTGCTCCACAGTAGACTTAACCGGCGTCTATTCAGGGCACTCTCAGGGGCACAGTGTTGGAAAATAAGGTCGTTTCTCTCTTTAACACTGAAATAAACTGATAAATGCTTGTACTCAGAGTGCAGGAGGAGTGAGGTAGCTGGCCTTTGTGTGGCATGGCTCTTACTGTGCTGTGAATCTGACTGGAACATGGTCCCCGTGTGAGTGGGGATTGACCGCACACTAAAATCCTGACATCTGCTTGTGAAGAGTTATGCTTTTGTCTTCCATTCTCTCTGGCTTGGAGAAGGCCCAAGCAAAACTAGAACTGTCAGGGCTAAATTAGCATAAGGGATATCAGTTCTTCCTTTAAAGGCTCTTCCAGATTACCTGTTCCAGAGTTCCAGACTGTCCACCTAGTAAGAACACCTGGGCCTCCTTCTCCTGAATTGGAATGGTAGGACCAAGCAGGGTACCACTCCCTGAGGGATACTGATGAACAGGTTACTTTAGGAACTCTGGATCTGGGTCAGGGCTTTGCAAACTGTAGCACGTAAGAGTCACTTGGAGGGCTGTTCAAAGGCAAGTTGCCAGTCTTTCTCAGGGTTACAGATTTCACTAGGTTTGGGGAGGATCTGGGAGTGTGTGTTTCCTGCAGGCTTCCTGGTGATGTTGAGCATGTCTGGATGAAGTTCTCAACTGAGAGGCGTGTAGTGCCAGGTCTGTGTCTCCAGACGTAGTAAACTTTGCAGAATTCTGGGCAGGAGGGGGGTTTTTGAAGGTGGGTGTCTTGTAGGGAAAATGCTGCAAAGGGCAGAAGGGTGGCGAAAGTTCTCCCAGAGAAGGTCTTGACTTGTGATGCCGTAGACTTTTAACATTCTGGTCAAGAATCTTCAGTGCAGTCCCTAATTTATTATATAGCATTTCTGCTTAATATGCCATATACATGTATTTGTTTTTCCTAACCATTCTGAATTTGTCTTTAGTCTGTGTGTATTTTCATATTTAAAATATCAGTTCAGCTATGATCTGCTTTTGGAGATATCATTTTTTGAACATGTGAGACTTTGGAAGCAAACCTGTGATCTTTATTTTTCATTTTAAAGAAAATACGTTTTGTAGCATATCCTGCTTTAATAAAATACTTAGGATATAAGAAATTTTTATTAACATCAATAGTTTAGGATGTGAACATGTACTTATTAGTTTAAAAATGACTTTACAAAATTACTTTTTTTCCTTAGGAATTTTAATTTTTTAGTTGATGTCTTGATCTTATTTACTTTCAGGCAACTTGGGTGGCTTTTGCTTTAAGAAACATTACATTTATATTATTGGAATAAGTTTTTTGTAATTTTAACAAAAACTGATGCAGATACTGTTAAACTGATTAAATTTGGAGGAATATAGTGAAGATGAGTTCTAAATTTAGTCTTAGGTCTTTAAGTAAAAATGCCTTCGATGAACATGTGTTTGAAAAAGAGAATTTCATGTGAAATCTAGTTCAATGAGTATTCTATAATTAAAATAGGTCCTATTTGGAAACAAATTTAGCTCCTGGAATATTGGACTGTTTCTTATTATATCATTCAATTCATTCCATTTTTATAGTTTAATTATATAGTTGACCCATTTACTCTGGGTACCTCACAAAACAAAACTAACTAGGGTATCTTTCCATCACTTTTAGCATCTGAGAAATCTGATGCCTCTTTAGTGGGTGTGGCCAGAATGAACTAGAACATGTATTCTCTTTGCTGCTTTGATGATTTTTTAAATCTGTGGAATAGATGCTTTTAGGAAATGATAGTACCAAGCAAAGCAAAGTAAGATTTGAGTTACTTATTGTTGCATAACAAATGACCCTCAAACTTAGAGATTCCAATGATACAGATTTCCTGTCTTCACATTTCTGTGAGGATTGGGGGTGTCCTAGCAGGGGGATCTGGCTCAGAATCTCTCAAGAGATTTCCCTCAAGACGTGGCTGGGGTTAAAATTTTCTGGAGGCTGCATGGACCCTGGAGGCTCCACATCCAGGGGTGGCTCAACTAGTGGACTGGAGAGTTGATATCGCCTGGTGGTGCGTGGGGGATGTTCAGTACTCCCCCCTCCACACACATACAGCTTGGTCCTTTCCTAGAGCGGCTTAAACTGTCTTGGTTGTAGGTCAAATTCTTGGCCAGGGAAGAACCTGAAGGAAAATCTTTCATAATATCCCACACACGCTGCCTTCCCAACTCCACATGTTCAGCAAGTTTTCCCTGAGATGCTGCCTCATGCCAAGATTTACTCTACACCTTTGCCCTCTAGCAGTTCACAATCCACCAAAGAGAATGCTAAGCTTAGGGCCCAGGAGAAGACAGAGTAGAGAACAGACTGAGCTCAGCCTAAATGAGTTAGATGATGTGTCCAGGAAGACTTTCCTGAAGAAGGCCAGATCTGAACTGATTTGGAGGTATCTACTTTTTAAGGAAAGGTGGGTGTTAGCTGGGTGAAGAGGTAGGCTGGGAGTGGGGAGTTGGGGGAGAAATTCAGGAGGGAAAAGCTAGACAGATGGGATAAGCCTAGTCAAGGGTCTAAGGCATGAAATAGCCCAGCATGTCTGGAGAACTTCAGCAGTTGAGTTTTGCAGTGTCAGGTAAAATGTGTGAGTTGGGAAAAGATGTGAGGAATGGAGAAATAGTGTGGTAGGTAAGGACATTGGATGTCATCCTGTAAGTGCATGCTTCTCAACTATGCAACTTGGTTTCATTGTCACATGCAGATTTTCTCATTAATTCCTTCAACAAAGATTTGAGCATCTGCTAGGTTTAAGGCATGCATTGACTCCTGCAAGATAAATATATCTAAATACAGATATATCTGTATTTTAGAGATACAAGACTGGTAGATTCATTGACTTGCACAAGGGCATGTGGCCAATGAGTAGCAAGGCTACTCACTGTTTATTTGCATCTGTGTGAAAACCAGAAAGTGGAGTTAAGATGCAAACTAATGTTTAATATTTTAAATACAAAGATTCCAGGACCCCACCTCAGACTTCCTTATGTCTAGGGAAAGGACATCAGGTACCATTTACTGTAGGTAAAGTTGAGATCTTAGCTTGGCTTTCAGCTTGAACTTGGCATCAGTGAGAGTGGAGAAATTGGAAGAGGGAATGCAGTTTTTGGGTTTCTTTTTTTTTTTTTTCCTGTATGGGGTGAGGAACATGAAGACCAAACTATGGTTTTATTTGAAAAGCTGTGACATAGCCACCATATTCTCTCCCTCCTTCTCTCCCTCCCCCCCTTTTTTTCTCTCTGAGTTGAGATCTCATGCTGTCACCCTGGCTGGAGTGCAGTGGCATGCTCACTGCTACTGCAGCCTGGAACTGCTGGGCTCAGGTAATCTTTCTGCCTCAGCCTTCCAAGTAACTGAAACTACAGGAATGCTCGACCACATTTGGCTAATTTTTTGATTTTTTGTAGAGATGTGGTCTCGCCTAGTTCCCTAGCCTGGTCTCAAACCCCTGAGCTCAGGCAGTCTTCTTGCCTTGCCTCCCAAAATGCTGGGATTACAGGTGTGAGCCACTGTGTCAGACCCATATTCTCTTTAAAGAGATTTCCAGGTCTCCAAAAAATAAGTTGTGAAGAAGATATCCATACATCTCAGTACCTTGGAATCAACAAATTATTTGATTTTTTATTTTATTTGATATTTCATGTGATTGAGTAGCTAAAAGGTGCTAATGAGGTATTTAATACTTGTTCTAGAACCAAAAGCTGAGCAATACCTAAATATAAAAGCCCAGACCAGTAATTATATCTTGTGGTTCCCTAAAACTGGAGAAAAACATAAAGAATAATATTACTAAGAATTATTCAAAGAAAAGCTTTGTTAAGAAGTGCTCTATATTTCATAATGTACTGGTCTAAACTCTTTGCATGTATTGGATCATTTTAATCACAAACACAGAAACGTTAGGCTTCTTTTTCTATTTACAGAGCTATAGAATATGATTGAAAAGAATGCATATGTTACATGAGTTAATTATGTTTTTAAATGCTCAAACAAATGTATTCAATTTTTTATATCCTTAATTTTTCTACCTGTCCTATCAATTATTGAACGCAGAATAATCTAAATCTCCTAACTGTGATTGTAGATTTGTCTGTTTCTCTCTTTAGTTCTGTCAATTTAGGCTTAATTTACTTTGTGGTCCATTGTGCACCTTCAGAACTGTCAGATCTTTTTAGTGAATTGATTCTTTTTCATTATGTGATGCCTGCTCTTTATCTCTGGTAATATTTCTTGTATCAAAGTCAACTTTATCTAATATTATTATAATATAATTATCCCAGTTTTCTTATGATTAGTGTTTGTGTGATATATGTATATATATTCCCACTCTTTTATTTTTAACATATCTCATATTTATACTTAAAGGATCTCTCAAAAATAGCACATAGTTAGGTATTGTTTTTTTTGCCAGTCCTGACAAACTCTTTTAATTGAAGGATTCAGTCCATTTACATTTAATGTAATTTATGATGATGTACATTGATATGAGTTTTTAGTCTGCTGTCTTATTTGTCTGATATGTTTATTCCATTTTTCTTGCCTCATCTTGTATTAATCAAGTAATTTTTAGTATCTTTTTTTGTCTCCTTGGCTTAAGGTTTGGTTTTATTTATTTCCTGTTTGTTGTGGGTGTTACGATAAGTAAATATAGGTGCATAATCACCATCTACATTGCATTAATACTGTACAACTTCACATTGAATGTAGGACTCTTACAACTGTATATTTCCATGTATCCTTCTCCTATCTTTTGTGCTGTTGTTATCAGTTTTACTTCTACATATGTTATAAGCCTCTCAATATATTATTTTTTTAAATTTTCAATTATCATTTTTGAAATATTAAAAAACTTATATATAATATGCATTTACCATTTATATCTTCTTCATTTTTTCTTATAAGACCTAAGTTTTTCCATTTGTAATTTTTTTTCAGCCTAAAAAGCATCCTCCATTTGATGTAGTGCGAATCTGCTAGTGATTGACTTTCTTAACTTTCATTTAGCTGAAAATGTCTTTAATTCATCTTCATTTTTGAAGGGTAATTTTTTCAAGTAGAGCATTCTAGGTTAACAGCTTCCTTCCTTCATTCCTTTCCCTCCCTCCCTCCTTTCTTCCTTTCTTTCTTCCTTTTCTTTTTTTTTCCCAGCTCCTTAAATATGTTGTTTCATTCTGGCCTTTGTTTCTAAAATGAAGTTGGCGGTCACTGTTATCTTTGTTTCCATATATGTAGCACCTTTTTTGCCTTTGTGCTTTTAAATGATTTTAGTTTATGTTTTATTTTTTAGCACATATGCTGTGATATTCTTAGATGAGTTTTTTTTATTTATCTGCTTGGGAGTCACTGAACTTCTTGGCTGGTGGGTCGATGTCTTTCAAATTTGAAACATTTCATCTGTTTTTCTTCAAATATTTTTAATTCTATTGTTCTCTCATCTCTCCTCTCCTCTAATTACCCGTGTGTTTTATTGTTTAATATTATCTTGCAAGTCATTTGTACTTATTTTTTTCCTGATGCTTTTCTCGCTTTAACTTGGTTAATTTAAGCTTGTTTATTTTTTTTTCTACAATATCCAGTTAGTAAGCCCATTCAATACATTTTAAAATTTCAGATATTGTATTTTTAATCTTGGATCTTACTTAGTGTTATTTTAGAGTTTCTATTTCTGTCCTAATACAGTCCATCTCTTCTCCCATTAGATTTTTGTTTTCCCATAAATTCTTTAACATGTTTGTTGTAGTTGTTTTAAAGTCCTTAACTGCTAATCTCATTAACTGAGTTATCTGTGATTCTTTTCTTACCGACTGCAATTCCTTTTAATTATGGATCATATTTTCCTGTTTCTTTATATGTTCTGAGATTTTTTATTTTAATTTTTAAAAATATATTCCATGTGTACACAAAATAGTAATTTTTTTTTGTTTGTTTTATTCTTCAAGAGCGCAATGTCTTTCTTAGTGGAGATCGGTGTGAGGAGGTGTACATTCAGATCCATCAGAATTAAGTTGCTTTGAGTTGTACTTTTAATTAGATGGAGTTCCCCTAATCAGCCTTTAAATATATATATATATAATATATATGCATATACATATATATGCCAGTATTTCAACTGAGAGAATGTTGGACTACAGTTTTAGATCTTTGAAGTCCCTGTTGATCTAAAAGAATGAAGCATCATTATGTATGGGCTATGTGATTCTTCTCAGCTTTCTACTGTTGCCTTTTTTTTTTTTTTGGTCTGATTTAGGGGATTGGGGGCAGGTGGGGGTAGATGAAAGGCTTACTAGGAAAAGTAATTTGCGTTTGTATTTGTTGTTCTTTCAGATTCCAATCTGTCCTGCAGGTTCATACCATCTTCTAAAGCTTGTTTATTTCTCTTCATTCCTGCAAGTCTCAATCCGTGTGCTTCTTCTGATCTAGCCTAGGCAGTTCTCAGATATAAAAGCTGCCCTGGCTTTCAGCTTACTGAGGAAGGACTTGTTTGTTTTTTCTTGATATTAGGGTCATCAAGGCTTCTTTGCGTTTATTATTATTTTTTGAGTTGAAGTCTCACTCCTTTGCCCAGGCTGAAGTGCAGTGGCACACTCATGGCTACCCCAGCATCGACCAGCTGGGCTCCAGCGATCCTTCTGCCTCAACCCTCTAAGTAGCTGGAACTACAGGTGCGTACCACCACTCCTGGCTCATTTTTGATTTATTGTAGAGACGAGGTTTCGCCAAGTTGCCCAGGCTTGTCTCGAACCCTCGGGCTCAGGTGTCCTCTCGCCTCAGCCTCCCAAAGTGCTGGGATTACAAGCTGAACCACTGAGCCTGGCCTGCATTTATTATTCTTTGCTAGACCTATAGAAGAGTCTTTTAAAATTTTGTCCACATGAAATTTTCTGTTACCATGAGGCCAAAGGCTTTTTGCGTACTTCTTATTTTAATCGAAAATGTCTTGTGTACATCTTTAAAGCAACTGCCTAAAAGTGTGAAGTGTTAGTGGATTCGCTTGCCTCCTGGATTCTGGTTGAGTTTGATCAGTGGGAAGCTCTGGCCAAAGATTAAAGCCCAGTTGAATGTCTTAAGTGATCTTCTTCTAATTTTTCCTTTATCCAAGTCTGAAATCTGTGACATCTGGGCTATTCTATTTAGTCACCACTGATTACAGATACCTACCAACCAAATAGAATATCTGAGTGGGAATAAAAGATAAAAACAAATGTTGCTCCAGACTTTCCCTGAAATAGTGTTTTGAAACTTATGAAACTGCACAAATACATGTAAATTAGAAAACATGAAAAGGTAAAGGCAGCCGGGCTCGGTGGCTCAGCCTGTCATCCCGCGCCTTTGGGAGACTGAGGTGAGTGGATGGCCTGAGCCCGCGGGTTCGAGACCCGCCTGGGCAGCGAGACCTCATCTCTACAATAAGTCAAAAAAAAAAAAAATCAGCCAGGCGTGGTAGCGCATGCCTGTAAATCCAGAAGGATCGCCGGAGCCCAGCAGGTCCCCAGCAGGTCGAGGCTGTGGTGGCCGGAAGCGGCCACTGCACTCCAGTCTGGGCGACAGAGTGAGACTCCAATCAAAAAAAAAAAAAAAAAAAGAAAAGAAAAGGTAAAGGCACATTCATAGAATTGATTCATAGCATTACCACTGCTAATGGTTGAAATGTAATTGATTATTTACTCAGCCTCAGACATCCTGTCAGTATTGTTAAATGTATTGTCATTTAATAGTGAGAGCAACTCTGAACAGAAATGAAATTCCAGTTGGGAGTTCTTTGATCGCGAAATGTACACCTTTGCCACTAAGGTATAAATGCTGCCATGCCACTCACTTGTTGATTAACCAATGGTGTTGTATCTAAGACTTACTTTATTGTGGGTATTGATTTGAGAGTAGTGCAGAAGAGAATTGAGAGAATTTGAATTTCAGAGATGGGTATAAAGAAATTCAAAGACTGTGTTTGTGAAACACATAATTTAGTTGGTAAAGTGAGGTTCACATCAAATCACCAAAAATTGCTGCAAAAGAGCACACAATAAATGCAATGTTTTATGGAGTAAGTTTTTATCATGTAATTTAGTATTACTATTCAGATGACAAAGTTGCCCTTAATGTAATAGAGGCATTAATTTGAAATTTACTCATAGTACAAATCTTTCTTGGCTAGTCATATACGTTGACATTAATTTCTCAGAAATTCTAAAGATAGCGTATTGCAGACATTAAATATGGAAACTTCAGTCCTCAGTTAAATCTTACCCTAATTTATTTTACACATATGCTGTGTGGCCTGGTGGGCCACTTGCTGGTGGGCCATTGTTGAGGATTTCTGGGGTACACAGTGAGAAGGGAGCCTTGAGCAGCATTTTGTGGTGCTGTTGGTGCTTGTCTCCCTGGAACCTGCTGGTGCCATCAGGCTCTTATTTCATTAATACGATGATTTATATTTAGTTCATTCATTTACTCACCAGGGCTTTACTGGTAAAAAGCACCTGGCTCTGTTTCTATTTTGAAGGTTGACTGTCCCCTGACATGAGAAGTAAGAAGTGCCCATAGATGCTACACCATGGACAAACTCTGAGGACTTTATGCTCAAAAGTGAAGTAATCAAAAGGACACATACTGGATGATTCCACTGACACAAAGTCCCTAGAATAGTCAGTGGTAACAGAAAGTAGAAGAGTGGTTGTCTAAAGGAGGGAAGAATAGGGAGCTGTTTAATGGGTGCAGAGTTTCAGTTTTGCTAGATGAAAGGAGTTCTGGAGATGGATGATGGTGATAGTTGTCCAAAAGTGTGATTGTACTTACTGTCGCTGAACTGTACACTTAAAAATGGCTTAGATGTCATCCAAGTTGCTGCGAAGCTCATATATTTGTCCTTCTTTATGTCTGCATAATATTTCATTGTGTATATATACCACATTTTCTTTATCTAGTCCAACTTCGATGGGCAACATGGTTGGTTCCATGTTTTTGCTATTGTGAATAGAGCTGCAACAAACATAAGTGTTCAAATATCTTTTTTGTAGAATGATTTGAGTTCCTCCGGGTATAATCCTAATAGGGGAATTGCTGGGTCATGCGGAAGGTTGATTTCTAGTTCTTTCAGAAATCGCTGTCTTCCAGAGAGGTTGCACTAGTTTGCATTCCCGCCAGAGTCGATCATACTCAGTGATCTATCACAGAAATAAAGAACAGAGTACCATATGTTCTCACTCATAAGCGGACCTTGAACAATTATAATACTATAAGAAAGCGTTTGGCAGTAATGGGAAATTGTCAGGGGACAGGGAGTGGGATTGGCAGTTGAGGGAAACTGCTAGGAGAGGGAGGGACATAACCTCATCAACAAGGGTACCTGCCTAATCAATGTTTGTATACCTAACCATGAATTGTACCCCACATCTTTATAATAAAAAAAATATATATAAAATGGCTTAGATGGTAAATTTTATGTTATGTGCATTTTACCACAATTTAAGAAATGTATTAATATAAAACTAAAACATGTGCCTAAGTCTTAACAAAAAGTACTTAGTGGATTGTGTTATATTTTGCTAACGTAATGCTTAATTTTAGTAAGTTAGCAGAAAATGCCAGTGTTGATGTTGGCATTATTCTGCTCTTGATTATGAATGAGTTGAATAACTTTTCTTAGGGAAAGCCAAAAGTAGATTCTTTGGCCTGAAATCGTTGCCACCTGCTTTGGAAAGTGCTTGAAGAGGACTCCAATTGTATACTTCTAACCTAGACAAGAGAGACCAAACTCAGGGGCTGCTTAATAGTGATTCGTCTCTTGAGAAGCGGAAAAACAGTGTGGTGTAGTACAGCCTGCCCTTGCTAGAGATGAGCCTAAGGAATCTGTGTGTCTTTCAAATAAATGACTAATGTGAGACTTAGACTCCCTGATCCAGTGTTGATTATATTGTGGACACTAATTTTTAAGGAAAAAAGAAAAGAGACACTTGAATTTCATCAAAACTCTCTCCTATTTGGTGTTTGGAGATACTTGTAAGGCTGGAAAATTGCCAATTTATAATTGTAGCAGGAAACAGACACTAATGTTGACATAATTTCTTGGCATGATGTCCTAGGGTTACTTTAATAGTATTGCATAATTTTCATTTTTATTTTTCAAGCAACTCTGACTGATTTAATAGCTAGTCACTTAAAAATAATAATTTAAAAGATCAACCTCCAGATAAGATAACTGCTTTCTACTGTAGATTGTTGTGAATTCTTTACTCTATGTGCTTTCTTTAAAGTATTTTTCATAATGTAAGTTAAAAGATTTACGTATAAAAATTTGAGTAACTATAAAATGCATATTTTTGGCAACAGTTTCTGCTAGACAGATAAATACAGTGAAGTTTGGAAGAACTAAGCTGAACAAAAAGTAAATGTCTCTCAATATATTTGGGATTTAGGAAATCTTTGGTGGCATATAGTTTCAAGCATTTTTAAAGAGGGTGACTCCCTTTTTGTCTCTGTCTAGAGCAGAATGGTAGTCCCACAGAATATGTCACAGTCACTCTCATTTATCTTCATATATCTGAATCGAAATAGCAGTCCCATCCAGCTGTTGTTGGCATTTTGGCTGGGAACTTTATTATAAACTCTTTGCTTTCTTTGTGATTTTATTAATCTTTTTATAATGAGTTAGGATTTCCAGCTATTGACTCACAATCATAGAAATCCTGGAAAACAACATTATTAGTTGGATCATGTCCAGTTAATAATGTGCTAGCTTAAAAACATGTATAATCAGTCGTGTGTCTCAGTACCATTTTTAGGAGTGTTGAAAATGAACACTTGAGATGTATAGTACTTAAAAAATGTATTCTTTGTAACCAGGTGTATTCATAATTTGCAACCAGGTATTTTTTTAAAGAATTTTATGACACTGACATCATAGTAAACATTTTATAGATCTTTTTATTATGCAATTTTTTCAAAAATTTCTTCCTTGGACATTTCTTTGATGATATATGGGTTCACTAAATGTTATTGTTTATAAAGAATCAATGAACAAAATTGATGGGCTACATTTAAGTGGAATGTGATGAAACTTTCAGTGTGCTTCTTCTTTTTTATAAAACCCAGAGGAATAAAGGAATCTGTTTTAACTCAGTTCGAATAAATAAATTATTGGAATGCATAAAAGGCATTTTTTACGATGTCTTTATAGCATGTGAGCAGCATTACAGAGAAGATATTTTGCCTTCAAAGTGGGCCTTTGAAAGATTTTTTTTTTAATTTTAAAAAATCTTTAACTTTCGAGATATGAGGTATAATTCAGAGTTGGTTTGAACCTCATGAGGATGTCTGTAATTGTACAAACCTGCCTTTTTTGGAAAGGAAAGGAAACTTGCCAGATTGTTCAGAAATCAGTAACCCGTAACTGAAAAGGAGGATAGAACAAACTCTACTAAGTGACTCCTATGTGCCTGGCATTTTTACATATATTATTTTTTTGGCGTACCTGCCTCCAAAATATCTGTTATTTCTATTCGTTGATGAAAAAAATGAATTGCCCAATGTGACTTATAATACATTGCCGTTTGATCTTCACAATGACCTCTGGAGGTAAGGGCTATAATTCTTTCCATTTTATAGACCAGGAAACTGGACCTTTGAGGGGTTAAGTTAGCTATTCAAGGTCACATAGTGCCATGGAGGCAATATATGAACTCAGCTGACTTCAAAATGCCCAAGAATGTCCATGAGGTAATCATTTTTTCCTGTACTATATTCCAACCTAAGTCAGCCTGGGTCCTTTAGAGAGTTGCCCACCTTCTATCTTCTGTAGCCTCGAGATAAGAGCCTGGGCTTACTCTTATCTGCTGCATAACTCAAATTGATACACTTTTGATGGGTAGAAGATCAGACAGGACATGAACGACGTGGCTAACTATGCTATCTTGGAATCCCCGACTCATTCAAAAATGCCCATGAAGTGTCACATCCTGCGCTAAGTCCTGGGGATTAAGATAACCAGACAGGAGTTTATGGTTCAGTGGGGATATGCAACTATAACCAATCTTTATATCTGGGGTGAATGTTTTCATGGAGACGAGCAAGGTGCCATGGGCATAAAGAGGAGAAAGGGGTTAAACTTGGAGAGGTCAAGGCAGTGCTTATCAAAGGCAGGATTATCTGAGCTAGGGCTGCATAGGTTGGAATCTCAAGAGTCACAGCTAAAGACACAAGGGGCATTTCAGACAGAGAATGGCATGTGCCCAGTGTGAAGACAGGAAAAAGCCATGGTTCGACAAGAGGGCCCAGCAGTGGCTCTGAATAGCTGGAACATAGCATATGGGGAGATAGCGGCAGGTGAAGCTCAATCCAGAGGGGGCCTTGTCGGCTGTCTGGGGGGGGTGGTTTGCCTTTGACCTGTAGGTCATGGGGTGCACTGAATGGGTAAGGATTGTAGGCTTGTAGAAGGAATGGTCACAAATGTATATGAGAAAGATCAGTTTTTCTGAGATGCTGGTATTGGGAGAGAGGTTGTGAGATGATGGTCATGGTCATGGTCCAGGTGGAACACTGAGATATTTAAATAAGAATTAGAAAATTGCTAAATTTGTAGCTGCTGCCAGGTATCCTTACCTTATAAGGCAAATCTATTCAAATTTGAGATTGTTCAGTTGCTGGAATGCTTTTATCATGAGCCATGTTACTTGTCTATAAGTAATGGTACTCAGAATGATAGCTCTTCTTCCATATGACATTCCATCTTCCACCCTCACTCCCAGGCACTTCCCCAGTTGATTTAAATGTTTCTAGGTCACCTTCTATCTGCCCATTCCTCCATTTGTCAAGATCTGGTAATTCTTTCTTTTTTTTTTTTTGAGTTGGAGTCTCACTCTGTTGCCCAGACTGGAGTGCAGTGGCCGCTCCCGGCCACCACGTCCTCGACCTGCTGGGCTCCGGCGATCCTTCCTCCTCAGCCTTCCAAGTAGCCAGAATTACAGGCGCGCACTACCACGCCCAGCTGATTTTTTGATTTATTGTAGAGATGAGGTCTCGCTGCCCAGGTGGGTCTCGAACCCGTGGGCTCAGGCAATCCACTCACCTCAGCCTCCCAAAGGCGCGGGATTATAGGCTGAGCCACCGAGCCCGGCTGATCTGGTAATTCTTAACATTCTTACCAGCTTGGATTGTACAGGAGGTGCAGGGTCATTTCACACTCATACCTCATCTTAGGGATTTAGTAGCAGAGGGTTTGCAACACTATAAAAGATTCAAGCATCTTTAGAAGGGGTCTTATATGAGTACATCCAGATAATAATAGAACATTGTCCTTACCCCTACATGGGTTGACCAACTCGGAGAAGAGTAGTACTTGTATGTTTGTCCTGAACTCAGTGCTTCTGGTCGCTCCACCTATAAGTTTGCTAGTATTTATGCCATAGCTAATAGTGGAATGATAAACTCAAACTTGTAGGTATTTTTCACATAAATTAGTTTATAACTACTGTTGTGGAATATATTACTTACAATTTTTTGTGTATGCTTTGTAAAGGTAAGAACTCTTTCTCATGTAATCTTGGTGTCTTTTTCCATCTAGTGTAATGACCAACACATGGTAGCATAGCTACTCAGGAAATATTTGTAGAATGAATGCAGTTTAATTATTTTTTGACCTACATTTGACACTAATACTATTAAATTGTTCTGACTAAGCAAAGTTAGAATCATGATTATATTGTATCATGATTGTATCGTAACCATTTTCAATCCTTGAATCACCTATAGCTTTGATAAACCTATCCTATATCTCTGTTTATGTTATAGATAAGAATGTCCAGTAGACTAAAGGACAAAGCCTTGTGGATACTTGAGGTGTTTCTCACTTGGTGTATCAAGGTGTTTTTAAGAATAGTTGAGTTGATTTGTAATCTGGCCATATTTCTTCCAGTTTTCCCTTGATTTTTTTCCTACATGTTTCTTGTTAAGTCTTTTCTCTCCTAAATATTATCCTCCATGGATTATCAAGCATTTTAGGAAGCTTATCCTTTTACATTGCAGTGGTTTATGTTAGACTAGGCTACAACTTTTAACAGACTAATTTGTTTTCCCCATCAGCAGTATCACTGATTGTTAGGTTTTCTTTTTTGGTAGTCTTCAGATGAAACTGGCCCAACTTCCCCAGAGAACTAATGTCTATAGTTTTTTGAATAATCATAGAAATTAACCCTCCAGATTGTAAAAGCTTGAAATTTACATTTGTCTTATCTGAATTCCTTTCTCAGAAGACTGACACTCAGTCTTATATTCCTTATATCAAGGAACTGAAACTCACCACATCACCACATCTGGAAAATGAGATGCCACACCTCTCTTGTTTACCACCTCCTCTTTCTACCCCTTGCCAACTCCTGTTTTCTACATTCCTGTCTCACTATATGAACCCCTCACTTTAGTGAGGCAGGGAGAGAAATTTGACAAGGATTCTCTTTGGCTGATGTCATCCAAATAAAAAGCCTTCTTCCCTGGCAATACGCATCTCAGTGATTGACTTTCTGTGTGGCGAGCAACAAGACCTTGAACCCCTGGCAACTCGGTAACACAGATACTTAGTCATCGTTGGTTGCTGTAATCCTTATTAAGTATTTAAGATGCTGAGTACCATCCACTGAAAGAGTCTCAGGTCTTTTCTTTTGAGTTCGAGTCTCACCCCATCGCCCAGGTTGGCGTGCAGTGGCACACTCACGGCCACCCCAGCGTCAGCCTGCTGGGCTCAGGTGATTCTTCCGCCTCAGCCTTCCAAGTAGCCAGAACTACAGGTGCATGCTACCACGCCCAGCTAACTTTCAATTTATTGTAGAGATGAGGTCTCGCCAAATTGCCTGGGCTGGTCTCGAACCTGCAGGCTCAGGCAATCCACTCACCTCGGCCTCCCAAAGTGCTGGGATTACAGACTGAGCCACTGAGTCCAGCCCAATCTCAGGTCTTATTGAGGAAGTTAGTGAATTTTTCAGGTTGTGATGTTGACACTGAGTTTTTTAAAAATCACTTTTGTGATGTAAAATGTATATACAATTAAATTGATTGATTTTAAGTGTACAGTTCAATGTATTTTCACAAATATGTAGAGTTCTGTACCTACTACTACAATCATGCATCTCTACTGCGTAACATGTTCTCTCATACCTCTTGGCAACCTATCTCTTTTCCCCACACTCTGACTCCTGGCAATCATGTGTCTGCTTTCTATTGCTATAGTTTTCCTTTCTCTAAAATATCAAATGTATGGGATCATACATTTAGTCTTTCATGTTTGGCTTCTTTCTTATAGTATAATGCAGTTGAGAGTCATTTGTGTTGTTGTATGTATCTGTAATTCTTTCTCTTTTATTATTGAGTAGTACTCCCACGTGAGATGTACAACAAAGTGTTTATCAACTCACCAGTTGATGGACATTTGAACTCATTCAAGTTTAGAGCCATTATGAATAGGGTTGCTATGAACATTCTTATACAAGGCTTTGTGTGAAATCTGGGTGCTTGGATTTCTCTTGGATAGAATCGCTGGGTCATGTGTATGTGCTTAACTTTATGAGACACTACCAAATTATTTTTCGGAGTGCCTGTAACATTTTAAATTTCTCACTACCATTGTGTGAGAATTTCAGTTGCTTCATCACCTTATAAGCAGATTTTCAAACCTTTTAAAATTTAGTCATTGTAGTTGGCATATAGCAATATCTCATTAAGGTTTTATTTTGCATTTCCCTGATTATGTTGAAGATCTCTTCCTGTATTTATTTGGCATCTGTTTATCTTCTTTGTTGAAAGTGTGTATTGACAATTCTGTCCTTTTTCTCCCCGCTTAATACAGTCGCTTGGCACTGGGTTTTCATACCCAGTGAATTTTTCAAAAAAATATAAGGGAAGTATCTTGTTGTTTTCAGTTTCAAGAAAGGAGTTCCTCTGAATGGATATTTTGTTTTCTGACCTGTTTTTAATTTTTTATTGTTTCTCTTTTGGGCATGTGTAGAAGGATTCATTTGTCATCTCTTGGCGGGTTTTTGTTTATCTTACCTTGCTTCCTTGCATATATTCTTTACTTTAGCTGAGTGCTTTCTTGGAAAATCACATGTGGATTTACTAAGGATCCTCTAAACACTCACAGATACATACTCATCTCGTGCAGATCTTGACCCCATTATGAATGTCTTCTTTGATGACTTCAGTTCTCAGCCTGCAGTGGACAGGGTTACCAGCTTGTGCTTTGTGGTTCCCATGTGCCTTGCTCTGTGCAGGATAAATGATGCAGGAGTCAACAAATGACTGCTGTTAAGAAGCTGCTGATCTGGGTAAACTGAGTGTTCTTTTGCAATTCCAGGGCCTTAGAGAATATTAGTTCTGTCTGAACTGATGGGTCTAATACTGTCATTTTGAAATTCTTACTTTAAAAACTGCTTATGCAAGCGTTCACTATAGAATACTTACATTTTGTTTGATAGCTTTTATAAATCTATTTGAAAACGTGTTGTAGAAAATCTGTGATTGTGCTATAACTATGAATAAGACAGGGAAATTGTATTTTTAGAGTACATGTATCTAGGTTAGACAACCTAAGAGTATCCCAGATTTCATTTTAGATTTCTCAAGGGCATTCCTGGTTTAATCAAGCTTTATCAGTGGGGCAAAAGGGAGAGTATGTTCTTGATAATTTTGAGATGTGGTTTATATGGACAGATAGCTGCGTTGACTTACAAAGTAGTAATTAAGCTGTGTAGAATGATATTTTTATTTTACACTAAAGTAGATGAGACATTCCAAGCTCTTAGAAGGTTATTTATGGAAATTAAAGATCAGTTATGCTCTAACAGAGCACTGAATTTTCACCTAGGAAATCAGGGACTGGGGCTAACTGAGCTGTGTATCTTTGAACGTCGCCACTCTGGGCTCTCATTTCCTCCTCTGTTAACTGAGTCAACTAGAGGAGATAACCATAGCATCCCTAAGTCTCAAGCATATGTGTGAGGGGTGATGATGATGATGAGAAGGTCACCAATGTGATATATTAATGATTTTTTTTTTTATTGGAGTCTCACTCTGTCGCCCAGACTGGAGTGCAGTGGCCGCTCCCGGCCACCGCAGCCTCGACCTGCTGGGCTCCGGTGATCCTTCCGCCTCAGCCTTCCGAGTAGCCAGAATTACAGGCATGCGCTACCATGCTTGGCTGATTTTTTGATTTATTGTAGAGATGAGGTCTCGCTGCCCAGGCGGGTCTCGAACCCGCGGGCTCAGGCAATCCACTCACCTCAGCCTCCCAAAGGCGCGGGATGACAGGCTGAGCCACCGAGCCCGGCTATTAATGATTTTTATTAGGATCGTTTTGATCTCACATGGCAACTTTGAAGATAAATCCAATCCTGAAGTTCTTCATATGTGGAATTACTCCCCATCCATTCATAATTGTGTGACTTTTCTGTCTCTGACTCATTATAGTAGGAGTTCAGCTCTTTGTTCTTTTCTCTCTTCAAAAGTATGAAAAGGAAAAGCAAATATAATGATAGAAATGAAAAGGGATTTTGGATACAGTTTTGGGCCAAAGCAAAAATTACTGGTTGCAAAATATTAAAATATAAAACCTTTTGTTTTGTTATTATGGGGTCACCATTAGTTCAAATTAGGACCAAACGTATTTTAGGTAACATTTTGTTAACATAATATTAAAGGTATGTGACTTTATTTATTTGAATTCCTAGAATCCTATATATTTCAGCAGGCAGATAGAATAAAATCTCACGTTGTGGGTACTAAAGCAATAAAAAAGAGCTACAGAACTTGTGGTTTCTATTTCTAGTTTAATACTGATTTTTGGCCGGGCTCGGTGGCTCAGCCTGTAATCCCATGCCTTTGGGAGGCTGAGGTGAGTGGATTGCCTGAGCCCACGGGTTCGAGACCCGCCTGGGCAGGCGAGACCTCATCTCTACAATAAATCAAAAAATGAGCCGGGCGTGGTAGCACACACCTGTAGTTCCAGCTACTTGGAAGGCTGAGGCGGAAGGATCACCAGAGCCCAGCAGGTCGAGGCTGTGGTGGCCGGGAGCGGCCACTGCACTCCAGTCTGGGCAACAGAGTGAGACTCCAACTCAAAAAAAAAAAAATACTGATTTTTACTTTATGTTCTTGTTGAATATTGTTAGATAATGGGATCGGAGAAAGTAGGCTGTTTTGAAAGTTTTAAGAGTAAGAGTGGGAAGTATCAATCTCAGTTGTTATTTAAATAGACATTTTCAGGCTTTTTATTTTTTTGAAGGCTATACAAAATCTAGGTCAAGATTTGCAGTCTTACTAATCAACGTTTTGCATATTGTTCATTACCCATCGCTTCAGCACGGAGATAGTAGTGGTTGGAAAGTGGCATGGGCCTTAATGAAGTGTTTTTTAATCATTATCTGTTTGAGTCCCAAGTGCCTCCTTAAAATATTTTACTATTGGTTACTCCCGTAACTATGCAAAATATACAGTAAATCTCAATAAAGAAGATATCTGTTGCAGTCAGGACATTTTCCCTCCCTGTCTGCTGGCTCTCACTTCAGAGTAAACAAAGATCCAGTCATTGGGCTGATGGTATCTGACAAAAGCAGATGCTGGAGGAGAAGACAGTTAAAATTTTCACCACAATATTTTCTTTTGAGTTGCCAGATGTCTGGATAACCATCACTTTCATGATTCATCCAAGGATCTCCAAGTACGGTAGAGGCAGTTACATGTCCCACAGGCCTGGGAAGGCAGCTTTCCTCAAAGAACCTGTTATTGTCCTTTTGTATCAAGGAATCACATTACCCTGATCCCAAACAATGTTCATTTTTTTCATCCTGAAAATGAAATATTGTGTACTCAAAAACTGGGGTGGTGTAGCCTTCAAGATCTGTCCTTGAGCCAGGAAAAAGAAGCCCAAGACCAGCAGGAATGTGTTCCTATTTGTGAATTCAGGTCTGAACTGCATTTGAAGGACAGGACATGCTACAGTACCTATCTTGTGTTATTTTCTTCCCTTGCAAGCATTAACAGAATTTCTGAAAAACAGTGTTATCTGTTTCCCTCCCCATTTTGCAGTTGCTTGGGAGGAGGCTCCATCATTTCCTGTGTGGTCTGTGAACTTGGTGGATGGACAAGTCCTGTGTGGGGATGCTGAGTGTGGAGCAGTGCACAGGCGGGGGTCTCCAGGCTGGTAGTGATGTTCAGGCTCTCCGTTGGTTTCTTCTCCCTTGAATTCACAAACAGTGCCTACTCTGTGGTTGATTTTTGTTTTCCTCTGGAGTCAGTTGAAAGTTTGCTAGAGCAGCTAAACTAGAAAAGGGCTTTGAATCCAACTCTTCCCTACGTGTATTAGGATTTATAATGTCTTATTTGGGAAAATCAGTTTCATTTTGATACTTTAAAATTCCTTTTGTCGGCCAGGCTCAGTGACTCAGCCTGTAATCCCAGCACTTTGGGAGGCCGAAGCGAGTGGATTGCTTGAACCCCTGGGTACGAGACCCACCTGGGCAACTTGGCGAGACCTCTACCATAAATAAAAAATTAGCCAGGCGTGGTAGCATACGCCTGTAGTTCTGGCTACTTGGAAGACTGAGGCGGAAAGATCGCCTGAGCCCAGCAGGTTGATGCTGGGGTGGCCGTGAGCTTGCCACTGCACTCCAGCCTGGGCTATGAAGTGGGACTCCGACTCAAAAAAAAAATTACTTTTGTCCTACAGCATAATTTTTTAATCTGTGTCCTTTTCTGTTTTAGAAATCCCCAAGTTGGACATCCAGAGCACCATTCCCCTCACTCTGAGTCTTGAATTGGAAGCTTCCAAGATTCTCAAAGGCTTCTTCAGAAGGAAATAAAAGGTAATTACATTTTTAAGTTATATGATTAAATTTGTGCATACATGTGGTTATAAAGTAATATATAACCCTTTATATGTTGAGCAGCATCTAGATATTCCCCACCCCCCCACACCTTTTCCACTCTTAATTACTTTCCTCTCTCTCCCTTCCTTCTTTCCTCCGCCCCTCCCCGTATATTCATTCAACAGGCATTTGTGGAGCCCACCATGTGCTGGTCACTGTCCTGAGCGCACATGCTTTATTCCTACCTCTCATGCCCTGGCAGGAATGGGAGGGGTTGGCAGAAACCAGCTCTGTGGAAATGGCTGCCACACTTCTCCAGACCCCTGTGCCTGATGAGGTGCAAAGATGCTCTGATATTGGTCTGGCTGAGAGGCTGCTCCCGGCACCAGCCCCTACCCTCACCAGCCCTGCTGGCCCTCAAATGCATACACTTCTCCAGCCCTTTCTGAACTCGCCTGGGTATTTCCCTGCAGTAGCTTTTTCTGAGAATTCAGAGCACTGTGTATCTTCAACATCCCCAATTAGAATTGTTAGAATTAGCATCACTTCTAGAGGTAAGTGAAGCCGTGGCAGTGTACTGGTCCCCAGCTAGTGAATATGTAAATAGTCTCATTGGACTTGGGACCTGCTATATAGTTTTTCAATTATTAACATAATACATATATTCAAAAAAATGCTGCAGATATATAACACTGCATGCATCTGTCTACTTGAAAGCCACACCCCCGAGAAAACTCTGGTTAGATGTGGAGGCAGATTCCTTAATTATTTTCCTTTCCATGAACATGCCAGACTGGTTCAGGCATCCAGTCTGTAATAAGTGTAATAATACTGAAAATATTGGGGGCAAAGGTGGTTTCGCAATTCTGCTCAATATTGTACTTTATTCTTGTCCTTGGCCCTTGCTAATCTAAATGGAGATTTCTATGAGTTGGGGGCCACTGGTGTTCCCATGTGCTTGGTTTATTTTTATGGTATTTTGTAGCCACTTTATAGTGTAGGGCACTTACCTCCCACTGCATTCATAATGCATCAGTTATTCTGGTGTTCCACAAAGAACCTGGACTCAGGTGTTGCCAGTCAAGGGGAGCATCCTTATCTTGGGTGCCGGGCAGGACTGGTGAACTTCTCCCTAGCTGAGAACTTCTACAGTGTATCCACTCCAACGTGGCTCTTGAGACATCAGTATCACTCTTCACAGTGCCTCTGTCTGTCCTTAAGTTGACAGTTGTAAGTTAGCCAGTGGCTTGCCAGCACAGTCATCTCTTTCCTGCTGTGACTGCTTCTTACCGTGACCTCTTGCTTCCCTCCTGGAATGGAGGGGCATCACCTCACTTCCCAGACTTGTCCGTCCTACGACCTTTCCCTTGTAGCCTTCATTAACCACCTCACACCCTTAGAACTGACCCTCAACACTTGATGTGCTCCATTATATCCCAAAACAACTTTTCCATGAGTTCCAGCAATTTCTTCTGAGCAGAAATTATGAAACCACCATCACCTCCAATGTTTTCATTCATTGGATTAAGGCTACTTGTTACAGACTGAATGCCTGAACCACATGGTCCTCCTATAATCTGGGCACCTGGTGGGCTGTGGTAACCAAGGGGTGGCTGACTGCTGAATGGACGTAAAGCATCTGCCCAGACCAAGGCTCTTTATTCAGGAATGCATCGTGTCCTGGCCAGTCAGAAGCCCTGGCCTTTGGGTCATGTGCTCTAGGGACTGTTGAGCTATGAAGCAGGACTTCCATTTCTTTTTGGTGAGTTTCTTCAGGGGAACTTGGTGGGCTGTGTCCCAGCCAGATTTATCAATTGGCTTGTGGATTGGGGTGTCCGGTTCTGCCCACACCAGCCCTGATCTCTTTTCTATCTGTTGTTGCAGCTCTTCTCGTAGGTAGGAGCCAACTTCTTAGTGTTGGAGGGAAAGAGGGTGGGTTTTGATGTAAGGAGGCCCTGGGTCAGGATCTGGACTCTGCAACGTGTGTAGCCTTGAGAAAGCTGTTTGCTCCATATCCCTGTCTTTTGGTTAGATCAGGATAATAATAGTGCCCAGGTCATAAGACTGTTGTGAGGATTAAGTGAGTGAGTTGTTGCATGGGCTGTCATGTGGGAAATGTTTAATACATTAGTAGTTCGTGTTACTGTGGTCTGCAAAATAGGGATTATGATAGCTACCTCTCAGGGTTGTTATAAGCATTAAATGAGGTGGTGGATACAAAATACATTCTGCTGGGTGCATAGTACACACCTGCAAGTGAGAACCCTCAGTGATAATGGCAAAATTAAAATGAATTATCAGCAAATGCATTCAGAATGGAACAGGTACTGTGACCCTGAATGCTGGCTAATGTCTAATAGTAGTAGGGAAGGATGACTGCAAGTTTAGTGATCTTATCAGTAGTTTATTAATCATTGTCTACACTTTGGCTACAGAGGTTCATTCATAAAAGCCTTGGTTGTGGTTGGCTATTGAAGTGAATCGTTAAGAGTCATGTGCTCCTAAAATTCTTTCATTCTTGTTAGAGCCCACTTTTTAAATATGAAGGGCAGTATATTCTCAGATTTTTATGAAATTTTAAAGTCAGCTTAAAAATAAAGATAGTAGATCTTGAATACATTAGAATGCATTAGCCTACATGCGTTTTTGGTCACAATATATGTGTAATCATTTTGGTCTCTCGTTAATCATGTCTTTTGTCATTCTTAAATATGAAATATGCTAAAGTATCATTATGCAGGTTATATGGTTGTTATGAATCTATAAAAGCTTAGAAGCAAACTCAAATCTAATAATGTGTGATTCTGCTGTACGTAAATTAAGTGAGGTTAATTTAATAAACTTTGGCATTGTTTTCCTACGCTTTGAACTACAAACACATTTGAATCTTTACTGTATTAGAGCATTTTCTCATCATTTGTTATAAACATTTGCTTTTTGTGCACTTGGAACAAATGACATTACTTGGCTAAAAAAATGTCTTTTAAAGAAAAAAAACTATATAATTACATAATTCACTGTAAGTCACCTTAGAAAGTGAATGTGTCTGAGCCCTCTGGGCCATAGAGACGAGTCCTGTTATTTCTGTGCCTGTGCCTGGCATTGGACGTGCTCACTGCAGATGGGAACAGAATTGAAAACCCAGCAAGGGAATTGAGAAAGTGAAAAACCCATTTGTTAGAATGCTGAGAACATGATGACTTTTCAAATTGGCCTTGCATATTGCTGTGATACGGTTTAAACGATAAAGAAAGACATTTCAGTGGGTGGGACATGTGTATTTATTTGAATGCAGTGATACTAGTTCTTTGTTTTGTTCTAAGTTTAGGATGCGGATGAGCTGGAGTCTGTCTCTGCTTTCCTTCGCCCCTCCCTCTCTGCCTGCCCATGCCCACCTCCTTTCCTTCTCTGTTTGTCCAGCCTTCTGCCTCCTTCCTCTTTAGATGACTGAGGACTTTGATCCGTTCCAGCTCTCCAGCGCTTGCAATGTTCCTTGGGCAGTGACTTGGGCCCCTTCGGAGGAGGTCCTGATGAAAGTCCTACCGAACAGCAGCAGCTAGCCCTGAACAACAGTGCCACTTCCCTTGCCATTTCCGCTGTTGTGACTTAAATTCTGGTGGACCCCTACAAAAGTTACACACCAAAGGAAGCAGTAGTCAGCATCTGTCAGAATGGTGGTGGCATGTCTCTGAGACGGACTTAAATCTACCTCTCAGGGTGCCCTTTGCTACATCTTTTCTCAGCTGATTTGGGAAGAAAACATTCTGTCTCTATTAACATCACTCTATTCTGTTAGAGAACAGTATCGTGATTAGATTTCTCCATGTCTGTTTGCATTTCACAGGAGAAACCTCGACTCAGCCAGGAGTTTTATATTCTGTTTGAAATCGGGACTTATTTGGCTTACTTGATCATGATCATTTCTCGTTAGAAATCTAGAATTGAACTTGCTGAGTAAGTGTTCTTCTCAACCATAGATGCCAGCCTCTTTTCACTGGGCGTTTTTAAGTAAATTTGCATAACTTGATAATTGTTACTTCATTACATGATTGCAGATAGGTTTTATTTTGTCCTGACATGAAACAGGTAAGAATAATACAGCTACCTTTCAAAATTTGCAGTAGTGCCAAGTGGAAGTTTTGGAAAACCAAAGAGTTGCTAAGTTGCTGCTCTAAATAGGACCCTTCCTCTGCATACATGCACACATATAAACTCATATATGCATACCCCAGAGATAACTTTGATTTCAACTCTCATTGAGTTTGCCTTCTTCTTATTTGGTTTTGGTATTGATCTGACCTGAGTACCATCAGAGCAAACTCTTTAAGCATGGGCATATTTTGACATGTAGTCATATACATGTCTTTATAACCTAAGAATTTGAATTTTTCTTCTCCAAGTAGAGAATGTGCTCATTTTTTGAACTTATGCAGTATAAACTTTGGTTTTTTTAGACTGTCTCCCTGATGGATATCCAATTATATACTTATTATTATTAATGTTTACCCTGTTTTACGGTTTCATTAAAGGAGCAAAACATCTGATGGTTTGTTTTGGTTTTTCAGATTTTTTGAGGCCATTAATATATTGATATGCCTTTTATATATTAATGACATTAAGGCACAAATATGTGAACTTTTTTCAGACATACTTTATAATTTAGGGTGATGAACCCTCTAGAAAGCATACTATCTATAGTAAATGAAATCTTACTGTTACATAGGATTCTTTTTTAAAAAACACAGTACTTTTAGCATTTTGAAGTTTTTGAATACAAATATATAATTTCATTTGCCAGCTCTAAAAGGAAATTTGCCTATTTTATTGATTTAAAATGTTTTCCAGTTTAAGTGGTACACATCAGTCTTGATGATGAAGTTCTATTTTCACAAGGAGTATTGCTTACAGTCTGTTTGGTTTTTTAGTGGCATGTCTTTTCAGCGAGTCCTGTCCTTGGCAGTGTTTTCTGACTTGTTTCGCAAGTTAATTAGAATTGGAAAACAGCCGTTTCTTTTCTCTCTTTTTCATTGTCCAGGGCCACCACGCCTGGCTATCTTGATTTTTCTCCCTTTCCCTCCCCCAACACAGTTAGCATTTCATCTCTGAGTCTGCTCTTCTTTCTTTGGAGTCTGTCGACTGAACAGATAGGCATCACAAAAGTGTGACACAAGCAGGGACTGTCTGGGTTTGAAATGCAAGGTGTATTGGGCCAAATGAATTCTGGATTGTTCTGCTTAGTAGTTCACCCACTTTTTGCTTCTTAATCTTCAAAAGGTACGAGTAGGAGGATAATCCCACCTGCTGAGAAAGCACACCATCCTTTCCCTGAGTGACCGCTGATGACATATACATGCATTTCCCCTAAGTATTAAGTCTCAGGTATTACTCACTGTGGATTAGGTGGCAGAGCTACCACCACTCCTCGCTGTCAGCCCTAGGACCTTCATGATGATGATTTTCTTTGCTCAGAACTGTGTCATATTTTGCATGTTGAAGATAGAAACATTGTGGACTTAACTGTAACTCCTTGATTTTCCAGAGGAGGAAACAGAGATCGTTGTCCAGTTGCCTTCAGGTAACATATGTATAAGAAGGCAGCAAAGATATTCTTAGTTTAGGTATTCTTCATGTAATTAAAATACAAAAAGTAACAAGTGCATCAAATCATACTAAAAGCGACCTGCCCTCTATACCCACCCTTGCAAGCGACAGCTCTGCTTCAGATGTGCTGGACGTATAGCAGAAGAACTTGGCATTCAAGAGTTTCCTAAGCAGCCGTGAGCTGGCATCGGCTCACTCATTCATTGGTTCACTTCACATAAGTATACTTGAAAAGACATGGTTCTTCTCTTGATTGAGAAGTACATAGTTAATCTGCCAGAATTGTTACCTGATCCCATATTTCTTTAAATTTAGCATTTGACTGGGCCAACAAGGTTTAAAAAAATTTTTTTTAATATATTACATATGTAATTATTTATTCTTGACAGCATTCCCCAGGGACTGAGGAAAGCACATCAGCCTGCAGTAGAGTCTATGCAGAGACACTTCCCTGGGATCTGTTTGCAATTGCCATGGCTAGGCTGGTCCTCCCAGGGCCCCTCCCTCGCCCTGCAAGCCGGGAATCATCCTCACTCTGAGAACCACCTATGTTAGGGTCATGCTAAAAATGCAAAGAGCTGTCTCAGATCAGCCTTAATTTGGCTGGAAGGGGACACTTGTTTCCCTCACAGTGAAGGTAATATGTCCGGTTTCACTCTGCTGGTTGGCCGAGGCAGTGAGGCAACCCCAAAGCACCACAGGCCTTTTCCAGTGGTCAGGAAGGCTTTTGTTACCAGCTCCATTTTCCTTCCCCTTGTTTTCGTATTTCTCATCATTCATGTAGAAAATCTCTATAAATCTGAGATACCATGGAGTTGCTATAGTCCTGAAATTTCATCCACTAGTACTCTTCTCTCAGTGTTAAAAATCGTCATTTAAGTTATGCGTGTTTGGTAGGCTGTGGTAGGTGCCAGGCGTGTCTGTTGGCAGGAAGTGCCGCAGAAATTTCAGAGCCACATTTTGAATGTGCCAATCTCTAGTAGTGGTTTGAGTCACCTGGATGCAGGTTAGACTCCGCCCTAAAAAAGATCAGCTCTTCTTCAACATACTATATGTACTGTACTCCCCTCAGCTCTCTTCAGGTGAATTCCTTCTTTTTTTCCCTGAAAAATATTTACCTTTTCCTACTCTTTATTTGGGAACAGGTAAATCTCTCTCCAAAGCCAGTTCGTCTGCATTCTGTGACAACTTATTTATTGAACATTTAGCAAGCACAAGCAGTTTTCTGAAGCATTGCGTTTTATTGATGCCGGAAATATACTCACAAATAGAAACTGGTTCGGGTGGCCTGGCCTGGTGAACATGTGTTGTGTGCTCAAGGCAGCTGCTCTACCAGCAGTTGGCTTGTGGCTCCTGCATGGTCAACTTGTCACCATCACAGGCACACTTAGAGACCAGGAGCTCCTGGGCTGTCTCTCTCTACATTAGTCCTGGAGGAAGAGAGCCCTAATCCCAGGCAGCAGCGGCCATCAGACCATGTGGGAGAGAATGCTTACACCAGAAAATAGACGCATTCACATTTTAGGGAATAGTGCCTATTTCCATATCATTTTAAAAGCACTTACTTCTCCTTTTTTGCTAACACTTACATTATGAATTTTTAAATTGTATTTTAATTTGAAAATCTAGAGACTTACATTAAGATAAGTAGAAAGTGAATTATAACAAGGCAGGACCAGCATTTTTTTAAAACTCAGTTTCTAATGAGGCTGAAAATGTCCATTTATGACATTTTTTTCTTTCTCTACTCTCCTTATTTTAGCAATCTTGTTAACATATGATGACTTAGTGCTAAAATAAATTGTAGTGATGAATACACACATATATATATATATATATTTTTTTTTTTTTTTAGGCAGAGGTTTAGAAACTGGAAAATCTTAATTGGTTGTATATACCTTGTTAACATAATCACATGAGTGGACGTTAGTGGGAGTGTTTATTCCAGCAAAAGACAGGATAACCCTTCTAATCTAAGATGTGTTGCTGTTTCCAACTAATCTGTTCTACTCATTTATCCAAATTTGAAACATTTTATCATGATTGTGTATCATCATTGGTTTCCATCAGCTGATGGTGATAGTTCAGCCAATGTGTTGGCAGATGTTCTTTCCTGGTACTGTGTCTCCTTCTCCCACAGTTAGATTTGTCATTATTTTGTAGCTTCTGTCTATTTGGGATAAGCTACAGTCAGAGAAAATCACAGCAGGTGGGGAGTCTTGTTGCAAAACAGGTAAGGCCAGGCACCACCCTGGATAGTGATGTTCACTCATTGTAGTGCTCACTAACACGTGACATTGATATTTTATGCTGCACTGATTGATGGGGAAAAAATTGGGGTCAAGAACATGTCCAGGTATTAACCATCTGGTAAACTTTCCCCAAAGTAGTGCATACATTTCCACTCTCACTTTCAGTGACTGGACTCAATAATCCTGGAGTGACCTGACTACCAAATTGTTGACAGACAGCTGACTTCTGCTGTCAGCCAGGAAGCAGTGCTAAGAATTGAAATTATTTCCTGGGCCTTTGGTTTTTCTTACATGAAATAAGCAGAGGTCTACCTCAGTTCTTTGGAGGATGTCGCTTCGGGAATGCTGTCTAAACCCTCCAAGCCTCAGTTTCCTCTGGTTTACCGTGAAGATGCTGGATAAAATAGATTCTGATTTCTCTGTTTTCGTAAGACAGAATTTTTCATTTGACTGTAATAATCAGGCAATAAATTAGAGCAAGTATTGGACTGAAAGCTCCTATACCTTCTTTTTAGATACCACATACGATCCAGTGTATTGTACTAATTGCATTTATGATAAAGAAAGCCTAAAATCACAACTATTGATAATTCGATATAGAACATATGCATTATTAAGCTGCGGCGTTTCAGGGTCTGGACGCTTCTTCCTGATTTTCTGACCTAACCCAGCAGTCTCGAGGATTGTGATTGCAACGTCAGCATCATGCGGCGATGATATTGTGTGACCTGCTTGTCCGTTGACTTTTTCTCCGTAGATTGTTTTACACAACCTATCTGTTCCTAGTTTAGTCAGAACTCTAGTTTACCTGGTTGTTTTACTGTACAGGTTTTGGTTTTGCACAGTGGGATTTCACTAACGCATTTCTGAGAGAGGAGAGTGAGTTAGGTGATGGGTTGTAAGAGTTACAGAGGTGCTCTGGGCTGTTTTGGTACGGTTAGATGACGTGTGCGCCGTCATGTGCCAGCGTTTTATGGGTAGGGCAGTGCTTTTCTAGTACGTAGATGTAGTAGGTGTGAGTGAAGCTCGAATGTTGCACATATTTAATTCTTAAAAATAAGGTTTCCTGTGTATGTAGTATTTTCCACTGGCTAAAACTATAATCTGCGTCAAAACCGGTTATCGAATCTCCTGGGATCCTTGTATAAGAATTGGAATAGATTAAAAAGCATCTGCTAGTTAACATGCCAGGAATTTTTCTGGTTTCTAGCTGTCCCACTTCACACTGTGGAAGTCGGCCTGGCTCCCCACAGCCTGGGAAACTTTGCATGAGGCTTTCATCTTTGAAACATCTTTGTTGTGTTCTTCTCCCTCAGGACACCAGGAGCAGGGCCTGTTTGCACTGCGGTGAATGGGATGATTTTCCAAGGGGGGAGTGCAGCGCACCAGGGACTGGCTGATATTTAAAGAACACGAATGAAAGCAGCAAACACCTTACCAGGGCAGGGCGCTAGAGCCTTTGGACAATTATTTCCTCCTAGGATCTGAGGTTTTATTGACAGCCCATTATATAAACTGGATTTGTTTGTCCACTGAGTGTGTCCCTCCTCTCCAGGAGAGGTGGCCAGTAAATGTCAGACCAGGCACTCGTGGCAGCTGTGCCCCAGCTGCTCTGTGAAGATGGCTACGTCAGTAGTGGAAACAGCGCATAGGAGTTTGCTCTTCAAACCTAACTATTGCCTCAGATCATGGGTTTGACCTTTGTCAGAGGTTGGGATGTAAAACAGTGTGGTCTCATGAAATCTTTGTCAGTAAACAGCTTTCATTTTCATTCTGTAATAAGTTGCTGACTAATTCTTAAACCTGTGACCTCTTTCTGCTTTGATTTTCTTACCCAATGATACGAATATAAAATCCAAACACGTACATAGTGTTTACTATTGCCAGGCACTGTTCTAGCTACTTTACATGTATTGCCTCATCCAGTCCTCATAACAGCTCTAAGGTAGGTATTATTATTATCCCCATTTTATAGATGAAGGGTCTGGGGAATAGAGAGATGATGAAACTTGTCCAGGGTCACGTAGCCAATAAGGGGTGAAGCAAGACTTGCACCCAATCTGACTGGCTCTGGAATTCCATTCTCTTGACTGCTATACTGTACTGTCTCTTTGAAAAAATTAATGTAAAACTTCCTATTCCTTTGTATTTGGTTTGTGTGAATGTACGTTTCCATTTTTATGGGAGATATTTGAACCAATTAATATGAGCACTATTTTTATGGCACTTACATATGCTTTGGGGGGGCTTGCTAACAGCACCTCATCTGTGCTGCTTGAGAACTATTTTCTGTAGCAGCATGAGCTCATACCTAGACATATGTGTTCTCAGAGACACAACATACACTTACACAAGAGAAGCATGTGCAGTCGTAGGGGTACCACTTTGTAGACTAACCATGATCGTGACACCTTTGAGATCGTACAGTGTGCAACCTATACGACTGTATGTACAGCCCTTCAAAAGCTGACTGACAGTCTTACTTAGATAGCTTTCATGCACATGTAGAAAATTAATATTCCTCTGATAATAGTTCATGCTTTATAAGCTTACCTCAGTGTACCAGAGCTACCTTTCAGTTACAAATGCATGAATGAGAAAATAAATATTTTACATAGAAAAATGTCCATATATTAAAATGCCCATATACAAGCAGCAGCTACCAGGTAAATATAGAAGCTATTATAGTTGTAACTGAACAATCAAGCATTTGCACTAAATTCTAATTTCGATGGACATTAGTGAATGGCCAGACAGTGGATGTTACACTTAACAAAATTATCAGCTTTGTAACATTGCAAATTATAAACTTGTCCAATAGAATCAGAAAATAGAAGCCAGTTTGATATATTTCAGTCATCATTTAGCTTTATACCAACAAAACTCACCCATACACTAAACGTTAGGGATTCGTGGATACTCTTTAATAAAGTACCAGTCATGGTTAAAAATCAGGCAGCACTTGGAAACTTTTATGAGACAAGGCAGGATACTTTATAGATAGATTGAAATAGAGGCCACAAACTCTCATCAATTAAATATGTTCAGCATTAAACAGATTATATAACATCTATCCTATTTAGTTTTAGGAAATAATGAGTTAAATAGCTAAAATTAAAAAGCTCTCTTTTCAAGCAGCTTTAATTCGTTAAAAGTCAAAGCTTAATAGTCTGTGAAAGCGTTATTTTAAAAATTAGTGAAGTGAAATTAATCGTAAGCCGACAGTTAAGTTGGCGAGGTATAGGTCCATGCAATTAGGAGGGTTATTGCACCTCTATGAAGGGAGGAGGCGGTAGCACAGGGCCTGGTATGTGGCTCAGAGCCCATTTGAATTTTATTCTCTTTGATGCTCAAAGCAGTGCTGTCAGCGGTGATCGGAGCTGCACTGGGGGTCAATGGACTGCCAGTGGAATTACACTGTCCCTCGCTACTGTGTTGTTCTTCAGTTAGAAAGTTAACTAGTAGAATGACGATTTAAGTATCTTGAGGGCAGGAAGTTTTGTCTGGTTATTGACGGCTCTGTCCCCAGGGACTGGCATCTAGTGGGCAGTCAGTCATAGTCACGAAATGAATAAAGTGAACTGTTTGCTGATCTGACTGTGCACTCTATATATTCCTGAGGCATAGATCTTATATATATTCATGAACAGCTTCACTATCAATGGTGCTTTTTAATGAATCAGACTTATTTTATATTGTTCCTTGAGGTCACTTACCCATCCCCCCTCCCCCGTTCCATCTGGTGGACATGTTCATGAATTGATGGTTTCAAATCAAGTTTTATCTATAGATGAAAATGCGACAGCTTTCAGCCATCTGTAAAAACCACTGCAGTATGGAGCACAAACCAAAGAGTAATATCAGGCATTTCTTTAAAGAGAATGTCTTAGTCTGCTCAGGCTGCTATAACACAATACCCTTAGACTGGGTAATTTATTTTATTGTATTTGACTTTATTTGAGTCAGAGTCTCACTCTGTTTCCCAGGCTAGAGTGCAGTGGCACACTCATGGTCACCCCAGCGTTGACTTGCTGGGCTCTGGCGATTCATCCACCTCAGCCTTCCAAGTAGCTGAAACTATAGGCACGCGCTACCGCGCCGGGTAATTTTTTTAATTTGTTGTAGAGATGAGGTCTCGCCAAGTTGCCCGGGCTGGTCTCGAACCCGCAGGCTCAGGCAGTCTACTCGTCTCAGCCTCCCAAACTGCTGGGATTATAGGCTGAGCCACCGAGCCTGGCCTGACTGGGTAATTTATAAACTACAGAAATGTGTTGCTCAGTTCTGGAGGCTGGGAATTCTTAAGATCAAGGTACCTGCAGATTTGGTGCCTGAGGCTTCTTCCTCATGTGGCACCTTCTATGTGTTTTCATGTGGCAGAAGGGACAGGACAGCTTTCTGTGCTCTTTTGTAAGGACACTAATCCCATCTACCCAAATCAACCCCCAAAGGGCCCCCTTCTAATCCCATCACCTTGGCAACTAGGTTTCAGCTATGAATCCTGGGAGGATACAAACATTCAGACCACAGCAGAGAATTTTTTTCTTCTTTCAGCTAAGAGCATTTTATTAACATAAGAAAAGTAAAATATGATATTCATTAAGCATGGTGGCCAAATTAGTATTTTCAGATTAGATATAATTGATTGTTTACATTTTGTACAGTTGTGAAAACCAACCCTTACTCCATATATTAATACACAATTTTGCACTTTCAAATATCTTAAAAACTGATAGTTTCTCTCGCTCCTTCCAGCTCTGGAATGTCTCCCTTTCTTTCCTCTCTTCTTTCTCTAATAAACTTTGTAAAACAACATTTTGAAAGTCTTAATAATTCAATCTTCTAGGGCTTCTAGAGTCTCAGAAATCTTGTGTACGATTTTTTTTTTTTAAGTGAGAAAGCAGATTTTATTGATAGGACTGAAAAACCCCCACAGTGGGAGGGGACCTGAAGGAGTTGCCCCCTTTGTACAATTTTTTAGCCATTCTGAAAAATGTCCATTACACAGTTAATGAAACTGGTCACAGAGAGGTTATGTGGGGCCCAAGCATTAAGTATGGAATGTAAACTCAAGACTCATGATTTCATGCATCGTATTCTTTCTGCTATATAGCACTTTGTGTACTAGGAATTCTCACTAAGTACAACGTAGTCCCCCATCAACAAACCTGGGATAACTGGAAAGTCTCAGCCCCACTTGTACATACAATATATAATTTCTTCTTTGCCAGTTCAGCTTTGGGAACTCCCTTAGAGCAGGTATCCAAAGAAGGAAATCACTTTGTACTACTTCCCATAGGCAAAATGGTATTGCTTAATTTTCAGCTTGTATCACTTGCTCACACTCACTTTTTAAGAAAAGTGATTGATGCCAAGTTAGGCAACCATAATGGCCAGTTATAATTACTGTGTCTCATCTTACACTAGACTGTGCCATCTGGCTGAATTTGATGGCTGAGGGAACAAAATATACTGTAGTGACTTTAGGCCAGTTGAATGTGCAATGTTTGGTGTTTTACAAATGTTGGAGAGAATTTGTGCTAAAGTACATAGGGTCTTAGTACAAGATTTTATGTCTTGGACTGAGGAGCCTTTTAAGTATATGGCAGATTTCTAGAACTGATATTGACAGCCATAATGTGAACACATTTTCCAAACAAAGTAAGTCAGATGGAAGAGTTTTGAAGAGAAAATATTGGTGATGGTAGGGGGCATTTCCAAACAGTGTTGAAAATGGTATTCTAAGAGTGAACCTTATTAGGTAAGGTTAGCAGGATTGCTTTCATATGAAAACAGTGAAACCTCTATAAGAAGAATGATATATTCTACAGTTTTTGGAAGCAGTGGCGTGAGCATGTAAGATTTCAAGTGGAAAATAATCCTTATGTCTTAGTCCGAGAGTCCCAGGAATAGGTAAATATTAAGCTTCTGAAGCTTTGGCTCCATGATCTGTGTTTGAAGAGGAAGTTTGTAGTGAGGTTTGTGACTAGCGGGTGTGTTAATAAAGTGTAGTGATGTGTGCACTCTGTCTGGAAGCTGCCATTTTGTTTTCTTTGGAAGTTTCAGGGTGGGAGGAGCTGTGGTAGTCTCCACCAGTCCCTTCAGCAGCGTCCCTGGAGGCCACCAGGCTTGGATTGTGGTTCCAGTCACTGACGCACAACTGCTAACTAGGTTTTCCTCTGAACTTCGTAGGATTGTCATCAGTCTTTCTCTGTCTCTCTCTGTCTCCTATCAAGTAGTAATAGAGTCATTCTATCTTTGTATAGTTTATACTTGTTTTAGCAAATGGCTGATCTCTTGTAAACTCTTGAGAGTTTTTTCTGGGCTATTTTATATGCAGAATGAATATTGATATCTTAAAGTTTTAAAAAATAGCTTCTTTATGTAGGAGTTAGTGTGCTTGGAGACCAATCTGATAATTTGGGGAAAAAATTTTTTTAATGTCAAAGTAGTACTTTATTTAAACTTTGGCTTCTTTATTTTAACTCTCAGCTTTCCCAGAACAGTTATTAGCATAAATACTAAATGATTCATATTCCCTCGGTTATGTATGTCCTGAGGAAGTTCAGTGTTGATTCTAAATATTTCTTAGTCATCCTTAAACCCAACTTGAAGCTCTACAGCGCTTTAGCATAGTTCATTATTACAGAAGTAAGTCATTAGTGAATTGTTGAGCAAACAACGATTTGCAGTGGTTTTTCTTCAACTTATTCTCTTTCAGAAGCATCTGCAGACTTTTTAAGGAAAACTGTTCATATTTTGAGGGTTAAAATAGCATTGAGTATTCCTTTAGTTCGGGTTTTGTAGGGCTCTTTTGACTGTGCTGAACATTTTTTGTTTTAAAAGGAATATTAACATTGATCTCACCATTGTACTAGAAATTTCTTGTCATGCAGATCCCTGAAACCCTGATTCTTGTGGGAGAGTTTTCCATTATTGATGTTTCCCCAATCCCCAGCCGTCCCATCCATTCAACCCCCGGCTCCTCACGAGGCAGTCTTCCTGGCTGGGTCATCCTTCCCTTTCCTTTCCCCTGGCTTGCCTCCCTGTTTAATTGTGGTGAAAAGACATACCACTTAAATTTACCATCTTAATCATTTCTAAGGATATAGTTCTCAGTGATGTTTTGCTTTGGTTTTATGTTATTAATTTCTCATGTGTTTATTAGCAACATCTCTACAGCCAAGATATAACCTACTGCAGACCTTGGGCCGTGGGTTGTCCTTTTGACTGCATTCAGTCAGTGCACTCATTGCATGCCTATTATTTCCAGGCACTGTGTTTTGCATCCCTGACTTTGTTTAGCACACAGCAGATGTTAAACTTCTGATGACTGAGTTTAAGACATTTCTTTTAGGAATAATTTTCAGTGGTAGAATGTGAAAACAGCTTGTGTGAGGAATCATAGCTCATCCTTTTAAAAGTAAATGCCAAAGAAGACATGGATTATCATGGGGAGATTTCTCACTTAAGAAAAATCATTGTAAACCGGGCTCAGCGGCTCAGCCTGTAATCCCACGCCTTTGGGAGGCTGAGGTGAGTGGATTGCCTGAGCCCGCGGGTTCGAGACCCGCCTGGGCAGCGAGACCTCATCTCTACAATAGATCAAAAAATCAGCCGGGCATGGTAGCGCATGCCTGTAATTCTGGCTACTCGGAAGGCTGAGGCGGAAGGATCGCCGGAGCCCAGCAGGTCGAGGCTGCGGTGGCCGGGAGCGGCCACTGCACTCCAGTCCGGGCAACAGAGTTGAGACTCCAACTCAAAAAAAAAAAACAAACAAAAATAAAGAAAAATCACTGTAGAGTAATAGGAATTAAGAGTTTCATTTCTTCCCAGCAAGATGGGTATGATAGATACTCTGTGTATGTGTTTGTGTATGTGTGTGTTTGCTTCAACTGTAACATAGGGTATTTAATTACTCTATCTTCTTGAGAGTACATTTATTGTCATTTTGCCTTGCGGGGTCAGGAATGAAGGGTATAGTGAGTTTGACTGAGACCATGAACTCTCATAGACTATACTGTTTCTGAGGAGTCAGCTTGGTTTTAATATAACTTTCTATTTGGGGAATTTTAGAAGTTAGTGCAAACAATATGTTTCCTTTGCATGGATAGGTGAAATTTCATGGTATTCAGATTGATAGTCAGAGATGTGAAAGCTTAATTGTAAAAGAATAAACATTGTCAACCATTTTTTTTATATATTTAAGCAGGCTACAATAGATGTAAATATTTCTCGAAAAGCTAGTTTTCTTTTTTTAAATGTAGTTGATCCCAGTCCTTAGGCATACAACAAATTTCAGAATGGCTCATAGTTAGGTCAGATGTTTCTCATTAACTTCTAATAATCTTGGGTGTGTGGATAGATGGATGGATGGATGGATGGACAGATTGATGGAGGTTGACATTTTGACCTCTCACCTCTATCACACCAAACGTTATATAATTCCAGGGCTACAATGAATTTTAAACATTACATACACCACTAATATTGTACTGATTGAAACTTTTTTTTTTCAATTCCTAACAGACTTGTTTCTCTCTTTCTTAATAGCCTATGGATGTCTACTGGGCAGGGGCTAAATTATCTGTGTTTTGTGAATGCCTAACATGGGGTAGATATGGAACAAATATCTATAAACTGAAATAACAGCACATAACAAAATGAGATGCAGAATATTCATATATTTTATTTCAATTGTGAATGTTTACTCTTAAGAAAAGCAGTGGGCAAAAACATCCTCTAATATTTACTTTTTCTTGTAACAATGTGTGGATTGCATATTTTTGTTTGCGTTCCTTGGACTTATTCAATAAATACTTGCAAAGGGTCCTATATATAGTAAATAATCAGTTAATATTTTGATGAATAAAAGATGAACATTTTTCCTAATATATCTCATAGAAATAAATTATATTGTGGATATTACTATCATTGATGTTAACATTAATAAAGTATCCTGGGAGGGCTGATTTCTATTTTAACATTTCTTGAGCAAAATGGCATATGCAGGATGATGTTTAAAACAGTCACTGTCATTAAGATTTATGTATTCTGCTGGTTCCCAGATTTCATGGTTTTGTAGGAAAGACAGAGTATTCCTTGGAGACGTCTTCTACTTTTCTTGCTTTCTTTTTTTCTTGTTGGTTCCATGTTCATACCTGTGAGGGGAGTTGATAGTGCTGTGAGGTGCTTGTAGGATAATGTTCTTTTTGTGTGAACAGATAGTGGCTAGGCTTAGAGGAAGGCGCACTAGTGTGTCCACAGATAACATCCTTATCTTAGCTCACAGTCCGTGGGTCCAAAGTCCGCCGTGCCTTGACTGGGTTCTTTCTCAGGGTCTCAAGGTGTTGGGTGGGCTGTGTTCTGGGAAAGAATCTGCTTCTAAGCTCATCCAGTGTTAGCAGGGCTGAGTCCCCATTTCCTGGCTGCTGGTCGGGGACTGCCTTCAGTTTCTAGAAGTTTCTAGTAACCACTTGCCGTTGCTTGCTGTGGGCCTGCTTAGGAACATTGTGGCCTTCAGCTGGATCCTCATCAAATCCCCCTCAGGTTTCAGATCTCTGGTTTCTCTTTTTTAACCAACCAAAGTAAACTGTTTTGGTTTTGGTTTTGGTTTTGAGTCGGAGTCCCACTCTGTCGCCCAGACTGGAGGGCAGTGGCACGCTCCCGGCCACCGCAGCCTCTACCCGCTGGGCTCCGGCAATCCTTCTGCCTTAGCCTTCCAAGTAGCTGGAACTACAGGCGCGCACTATCACGCCTGGCTAGTTTTTTTGATTTATTGTAGAGATGAGGTCTCGTCAAGTTGCCCGGGCGGGTCTCGAACCCGCAGGCTCGGTCAGTCCACTCACCTCGGCCTCCCAGAGTGTGGGATTACAGACTGAGCCACCGAGCCTGGCCAAGAAAACTGTTTTAAAGGGCTCATGAAATTAGGTTAGGTTCATCCTGATCATCTTCCTATCATAAGGTCACCATGCCCTTTCACTCCCTAATCATGGGAGGAAAACCCATGATATATAAAGGGCATACACCAGAGGGGTGGGAAATCCTGGGCCCTCCTAGAATTCAGCCTCCACAGAAAGTTCAGAGCATCTCCACAGAAGATGCTCAGAAAATGCCAAATTTGCCCCAGTGCTTATAATACTTCTACTGTGAGATGCTGAAGACCCTGTTTTATGGACTTTCTTCCTGCTTAACCTTATGGTATCTCTATGGGAATGTGAAGAAGGTCTGTCCTCTGCACACGGGGGGTGTTCTTAACTTACAGTCGGTAGGGCTGAGGGTTTGATGCTTATGAATTCTACTCATTGATCTTTAGTCCTTCAGCCATTACCCCCGGGCCAGTGGTGGCCAGATGAGGGCAGGAACCAGGTGTGTCACCTTGGAGTCAACATAAAAACCAAACTGACCTATGTTAAAGGCTTAACATAGGCTAAGAACTTGACAGCCTGGACCACAGGGAACCACCCTGAGGTTATGTTCAGAGGAATGACTTGCAAAAATCACTGTTTTTGGTAGATTAGCCTGGAAACTATATGAATGGTAAGAGAGGAAAAGCCAGAAACAGGAACCAGCTAGAAATTCACAAGTGAATTTTTAGAACTCGTGATCACTTGGGCAACCTTCAGTTACTGCCGGGGAATACTGTGTGCAAAGGACTTTCAGGGTGTGTTGTCAGGTAAAACATCAATTTGTTCATGGGACTTGCAGTTGGGTTTATTAGAATTGTTTTAGGTGCATATACATTTGAGACTTATTAAAATCGTCTTTAAAAAGCTGTTAACCAGAGGTGCATGGGTTAGAATGGATACCAAATGTATATTTTCCATGGAGTTGTAATTCACATTTACGGCATTTGGCCTTGTATTCTCCACTACCTCTTGCAAAAAGCAACATTCCTTTAAATGAGGTGGATAATGGACCTATAACATTTATTACTCTTGTGATAGGATGTTCATTGCTTCTTGAGACCATACTTTTTCCTTTGTTTGAATCCCTGACCTAATCACACAATCTGGTTTTCTTGGAGTCGGTATTCAAAGAGAGTTTGGTTTTCCCTTCCTATTCCTTCCACTGTTTGACTGAACAAGTCTTTAAATAAAAAATAATATATAACATAGAAAGCATCTGTGAGGCCGGGCACCGGACAGGGAATACATCTGTTTTCACCTAAGTATAAAATGCTGGTTTTACAAATATTCAGCGTGGAGATCTCAACCACATAGTTGGCTGGAATTTTCCATGTTTGCAATGGAGCTTGAAATGAAAATAGAACTATATAGCTTTGTTACCATGGGAAGGATAACATTTAATTTCATGTTTTGTGACTCAACAAAGATTCTGATGCAAGGCAGCAGCAGTTGAAAGAGGTCATAGAAATCTGCCACTTAGTATAATCAGAGATGTTGAGATCTCAGTGTTTTCGAAGTAAACCCACCTCGTGGATAAGACACTAATTCAGTAAATATTTATTGGTAACCTACCCTGAACCAGGCACTGTTCTGCCGGCTGGCGATATAACAGTAAACAAAAAGAGACAAAGTGTTCTGTCCTCAAGAGGCTTAGATTTCAGTGAGATGAAGCAGAGAATACAGAAAATAAATATAGAGCATATTTGGCATTGCAAACTGTAAAAAGTTCTACAGAGGAAATTAAAGCAGGTATGGGGAGAGATGTGTAGACTGCAAAGTGGACGGGGTATAGGGATTTTAGAGAGTGTAGTAGGCAGAGTTCTAAGATGGTCCTTGTATTGGGTGGGTTATTCTCAACCCAGTAAAGTACGGTGAGGGTGATGAGCTGTCATTGCTGTGACTGGTCACATTATATAGGACTCCATCTCAGCAAACTGGAGTGGACTGCATCTCAGCAAGCAGAAGTCAGCTGCCACGTTTGAGAACGTCTGTGGGAGGCCACATGGCAGGGAACTGTGAGCAATCTGTAGGAGCTGAGAGTGGCTCCAGCTCAAAGCTAGTTGGAAAACAGGGACCTCTGTCCCCCAGCAGGGAAGGGGACTGACTTCTGCCAACAACCACATGAACTCTACGCCTTCTGAAAAGAAGGTGGCTCAGTGGAAATCTTGATTAGAGGACTCAGATGAGCCATGCCTGGACCTTGACCCTCTTTGACCCTTGGAGACGGTGAGATAGTAAATAGTTGTTGTCTCAAGCTGCAGAGTTTGTTACACAGCAGTAGAAAACAAACGCTGATGGGTGGCCAGGAAAGGCCTCCTTGGGAGGGGGCCTTTGAGTCAAGAGGGAACAGGGTGTGGTCCTTGCAGTCTTCTGAAAAGCATCCCAGGTGAGGGAGAAGCCTCAGAGGCAGAGGGTGCCTGGCAGGTGTGGCCAGAGCCACCAGGAGGGTGGTGTTATGAGTTTATGGAATGGAGAGAGAAAGCAGCCTCATGCAGTCAGAGGTGAGGTGTGGGAGCTTATTTGGAGCCAGAGCTCAAAGGGTCTTTGGGTGCTGTGGGTTTGGGCTTCTGCTTGAAGGTAGTATGCAATCATTGGAAGGTTTTGGACAGAGGAGTGACATGGTTTGACCTTGGTTTTCATAGGGTGGCCTGTGACTGCTGTGCTGAGATGATGGTGGAGGGTCAAGGGGGTTTAGAAGGCAGAACTGAAAGACCAGTAAGATGCTTGCAGCTGAGGATGGCCGCTTGGGCCAGAGGCTAGCTGTCTAGGTAGTGAGGAATGGTTCTGGAATCCCTTTGAAAACTGGGCACATAGGATTGAATGACAACTTGGTTGTGTGGGGTTGTGGAAAGAGCTATGGAAAGGTTGCCTCCAGAGTTTCTGGCCAAAGCAAGTGGAAGAAAGTTGCTGCCATTAACTGGCAGTAAAGAGTGTGGTGGGGACAGGTTTGGGAGGGGTCAGGAACTCAGTTTGAGGTGCTGATGACCTGCAATGGAGACATCGAGTTGGCCATTGGATATACCAGTCTGCTGTTCAGGGACTATGGCCTGGAGATATAAATGAGGGAGTCGTTACCACATTCTAGGGTATCTAAATTGGTGGCGCACCCAAAGCAGTCAGTATAATCAGGCAAGAGAAAGGTTTAAGACCAGAGCCTTGGTGTCCCAGTAAAATATTTTCAATTATTTTATATTAGTGACTTCTGTGTTTTATTGTATTTTTTTGTTCAAGATTTGGTTTGACTTCAAATCTATTTCTGTTCCTCTCTGGAACTTCAGCTTACTTAAGAAATTTTTTCTGTTTGTGTTCAGTATACTGTACTATATGTTGGTCCTGAGGAGGTATTAGGCATGATGGTAGATATGGAACCACTGGATATGAAATCTCTTGATAGGAAGATGCTAGCACTGATTAAAAACAGTTTTCAGCCATGGTAGACTTCTTCTAGAGGGCAAATAGATGTATAAATCTCTCTCTCTTTTTTTTTTGAGTCAAGGTTTGGATTGGTCATGGGGGCTGGAGTTTCGTGGTATGTTCACAGCTCATCAGAGCCTCAACCTCCTGGACTCTGATGATCCTTCTGCCTCAGCCTTCTGAGTAGCTGGGACTATAGGTGTGCACCACTATACCCTACTAATATTTTGATTTTTTGTAAAGTCCAGGTCTCGTATGTTGCCCAGACTGGTGTTAAACTCCTGGCCTCGAGTGATTCCCCTATCTTGGCCTCCCAAAGTGCTAGGCTTACAGGTGTGAGCCTGGCCTAGATATATACATCAAATAATCCTTCCAACTCTAGGTGAACAAAAGCGAGCAGAGTACTTACACACTTCACTCTAGTCTTCAACTTCATTATCAAAGAATAGTTCCATAATCAATGTGGTTTTTCAGAATGGGATTTATAGAAGACCCATTGCTAGCTGAGTGTAGTTTGCTATGTTTCTTCAGTCACAGCCAAACAAATAGATACACAGGAATAGGAGGATGTACTATGGATTTGGGAGGCAGGAAAAAATTGAGACTGCAATCACAGAGCCTATTGGGAGGAAGTAGGGGCATAGTCTCTGGACTCCTTGGGAATCTGTCTTTACTGAGAGCTCTGGGGCTAGTATGTTTGCATCTAGAGGCTTGGCAGAATTGGTAGTAGGAGTGGGGAGAACCATGTCCCTCGAAAGCAAGAGACACGACCTGTAGACATCTATTTTTTAATGTAAGTAATTTCTTTAGTTCATAAAATTTCTTTTTTCAGATTAGTTACAAATTTACTCATATATGTTAAAAATAAACAATGATTTCAAAGCACTTTCTCAAGGCTTTTTTTTTCCTTCCATACCTCCACATGATAATATGACATGGCTATTTAGTGTCAAATTGCTTCAGATAAATAATTCTCAGCGAGGTTCCATTTTTGAAAAGAGCCACACAGAAGGCGATTAAAAAAAACCTTTGGGAACTGAGAGAGTTATTCATAACCTCTCTTGTACCAAGAAAGATGGCAAGGACCTTTTGAGAGCTTGAGTTTCCAGTAGGTTGCCTACTGTAATGAGGACACTGGCCCTGGGCAGCAGACCTGGCCTTGTCATCCAGCACATACAGTTAGCAGTGGGGTCAGAGAGCAGCGGGGTTTCACTGAGGACACCATGATTTTCTGTGTTAAAAGTTCAGAATAACTAACCACTTGACCTGCCGTGAGCGTTTGCTCAGATCTGACCAGCTGATGTGCAGTGCCGAAGATCTTGTTTTAGCAGACCACATTTGAATAGGTTCACTCTTCTTATGCCTTAATACAACCTTTTTTGTCCCCCCCCCCATTTCCTTTGGGTTATGTCCCTTTCTGGCATTTAAATAGTTACCATTCCTGATCTAAAGATTACATTTTAATTGATTTTCCTTAAACCTGTGAACACCAGTTCTTTGATGTCATTTGAGAAGGACACATCAAGCTTTCCTCTGCTCTCCTTAGTGTTTTGTGTGTTTTTCAAAGTATGGCATTTTCAGCGCCCTTTTGAAGCTGAGTGAATCAATTGAGCTCTTAAGTGACAGAAGTGACTTTTTTCTTTTAAGGTGCACTGGGCCTGTTGAGAGCCAATCCCGGTCAAATGAAGCACCCTCTTGTAAGTAGAACACTTTCTTTAGCTGTCCAGAGTCACACAAGGGACACACTCTGTTCCCAGCTGTGATCAGCACTGATACCTGTTCATGTGATCTGTTTGAGAAAGGCTAAATACCCTCAAATCTTATTTTTCACGATAAAAATCAGCAACTTCCAGAAACTCAAGAGAAACATTGCCTGCATATAATGCTGTACAGTTGGAGACAAGGGGTTGCATATTTTTGGCTCTTTTATTTTTGCTCTGAAGTTCCAGAATCTAGTATATATTGGAGAATAGATTCTACATGATGTTTTAGTCTAGTTTATATCAGGGGATGGCAAACTATGGGCCGTAGGCCAAATCCAGCCCACGATCTGTTTTGTGAATAAAGTTTTATTAGCACACGGATATGATCATTTGCTTATATGTTGACTATGACTGGTTTCACATGACAGTGGTGGAATTGAGAAGTCATGAGAGATTATGTGGCCTGCAAGCCATAAAATATTTACTGTGTGGTACTTAATTAAAACGTTTGCCAACCCCTGGTCTAGAATATATAATGTTTTTAAGCTAAAATTTTTCTATTATTAAATAATTTTGAAATAATTGATATTTTTAGTTTTTTAAGTGTGTCAGGGTGTAAATCTTTTTTAACTTTAATATTTTATAAACCTTAAAATGGTCTAGAAGATAGCCAATAGTCTAAAATAAATAAAATTTAAATATTGTTTAACTTTCTATTACCATTTCAATTTCTTTTTTTTATTTTAAAATTGTGGGGTATGATTAAGGGTTAGGTATACAAATATTCATTGTTCAGGTACCCTTGTTGATGAGGTGTGCCCCCACCCTTCCCCAGGCAGATAACCATTTCAATTTCTACAGGTTATTAAAAGCATAATGTAAATGTAAAGTAAAAGGCATCAAGTCAGAATAAAAGAGAACACTGACATTTCATGTAAACTCGAGTATTAGATTGCACTTTCATAGAGCCTGATACTATTTAAAACTAAAATCTTCATGAAGGCATAATTCACTTACCTTATAAAGGTAAGGTCTCCCTTATAAATTGCCCAGGATGACATGTTTATGGCCTAAAGTGAAGGTTGGATTTGCTTTGACTAAAATCAAATGAGAGCTTAGTTTGGGTTCGTGTGCATGCGTGTGCATGCATGTGCGTGTATGTGTGTGTGTGCTTGTGTGTCTATGAAGATTTCAATTTTTTGATGTTAATTAGGTATGCATGCTATTGCATAGTTTATTTGAAGCAATGTTTAGTTTTTTTTGTAGGCTTCTGGTTCTTGATGTGTGTTCCAACATGGTAACAGCAGATCCCTTTTCTCCCAATGCTTTGTATCCCTACCCTCTATAATTGTGGGTCCTGTCACACAGTGTGGAACTTTGTGCTCAGTGAGGTATTGCATGTTCTTTCCATCACTTGCACTTGGGGGCCTCAGGTGGGACACAAGGGTGAAAGTGAAGAAGCCTGCGTTCTTAGTGGGAATGGTCTGCCTATCTTTCCTGTCTAGAGCTGGTAAATGAAGACAACAGAGGGATGGTGTTAAATGCTGTAGCATCTAATTACCACATGATTTATTTACCCTGTGGCCAAGGGGCACGTTTACTGCCACAACAGCACACTCAGCTGGGCTCTGCTCCCCTCTGCCGGCCCTGTACTAGGTCACCGCTGTCCTTGGACAGGTGAGCTCTCCAGGGTGTTAGGGCAGGGCCCCCTAGGGCGCAGGCTGTAGGCACAGATAGGGGAATTTGGAGATGCTGGACTTGTTTGTAGCATGCCTAAGAGCAACCTGACATGCATTTGCTTGCATTATGTGCACACACATGTGTGTGTGTGCACAGATACATGTACCTTTTCACATGCATATACAGACACATGCACACATATGCACACGGGGCACATTTAGGCAACTGTGCACAACATTTTTGGCAAAGGTGCTCATCTCTATTTCCTGGACTTTGGAACATTAGACTGTAGTTTATTTTCTTAAGGAACATGCTTTTTAATTTTAAATTTTCTAATTAAAAAAAATTTTTTTCTTCTGAGTCAAGAGTCTCACTTTGTCACCCAAGCTGAAGGGCAGTGGCATGTTCATGGCTACCATAGCCTGAACCTGCTGGGGTCAGGCAATCCTTCCACCTTACCCTTCTGAGTAGCTGGAATCACAGACACATGCCACCACACCTGCTGATTTTTTAGATTCATTGAAGAGACAAGGTCCTGCCAAGTTGCCCAGGCTGGTTTTGAATCCCTAGGATCAGGCAGTCCTCTCGCCTTTGCCTCCCAAGGTGCTGGGACTACAGGTGTGAGCCACCACGCCCAACTCTAATTTTTTTCATTTTAATTTTTCTTATACTGATGTGAATCAAACTTAAGGATCCAAATTTTCTCAGACTGTTCTAAATCAAGAATTCCCCTTTTCTTGCCCTCTTTCTCATCACCTTCTTAAGCCACTAGAAGAGCCTTGCAGTTCAGAAAGAATCATGAGGCTTCATAGTTCAAAGGACATCTTGGGGTACACTACCATCGTGCCCCCCATTCCATCACTTACTGGTTGGTTGCTTTGAGAAGGTTAGTGGTCTCCACATCAATGTCCTCCACTGTAAAATAGGGAACAACAGTATCTATTTCATGGGATGTTGCGAGGATTGAATAATTAATGCATTTTAGCATGGGACCAGGCACACAGAAAATATTCAGTACAGGTTAGCTATTCCTGGACCATCACTGAATGACTCACCTGGGGCTTATGTTACTTTGCTGTCTCCTGCACTTGGCAGGGGTGGTCTCTGACCTGCATTGCCTCCAACCTGCATTTCTTTTACTTGTCCTGTGTTGTATCTTTGGGACTGGTTTGCCCCATGGGAAGGGTACTTTATTACTAACATGTCTTGGAATTGTCTGCATGTGGCTTTACTCTTATTTTTTAAATTCTCTACAGACAGTATATCCCCTTATTAGTTGCAAAGGTGCCAACTCCCACCTCTCCTCCCCTTCTGAAACTCTGAAATTGCTATTGTTATAACTATTTTTATTTAAGAAGAAACTGAGACTTAATGAAATTAAATAATTTGACCTAAACCCATATAACTAGGAAGGAACAGAAGAGATAATCAATCTCAAAATTGTTTAAAGCCTTCTTTGACCTTACAAATGATTAGCTGTGTGTTTCAGAATGATATCAGAAGAAAAAAAGTTAATTGTATATATTATAGTCATTTAAAATATGTATTAATTTCCTCCAGAAAATTGCTTTATTATAAACATTAGATGACTAAAAGAAAAATTTGTAAGGTAAACGTTAAAGAGGCAAAAATATTAGTCGAAGACATATAAGAAAGGTGTTTTAGATCAAAGATAACAATTATTAACTTTAAAATAAGACCAACATATGATTAGGAAAAATTATTCTCAGGTCCTTATAAAGTAATCTCAATAAAAAGGTACAAGATGACATTCAAATACGTAAACTGTAACTGTCATAGTTTAGAAAATCTCATGTGAGATTGAGTCATTTTTTAATTTATGTATACATGATATGCTGTGTATAAATAAGAGGCTGAATGTTCCAGGGAATTTAAAATAAAATTATTTGATTAGGATGATCAAATTGTAATAAAACCTTTTGAAAAACTTTATAGTAATACTATATTTGTAACTTTTTATTTAATGGGGCTTTTTGAGGTAAAATTTGCTGATCCTAAGTGTACAGTTTGATAAATTCCGACAAATATATACACTCAGGTAATTTCCCTATTAAAGAAAGATATAGAACATTTTCATCATCCCAGCAAATTCTCTGTTGCCACTTTCTAGTCAGTTCCCCCTTTTCTACCTCCAGAAGTCATTGTTCTGATTCTATCATCCTAAGGTAGTTTTTATCTCTTTTATAACTTATATCAATGGAATCATACAGTAAGTGCTTCTTGTGCTGGTTCCTTTCATTCAATAGGGTGTCTTTGAGATTCATCCTTCATGGTATATCAGTTGATCAGTCCTTTGTATTGATGAATATCTCAGTGTTTGGGTATACCACAATTTATCTGTCCTCTTGTTAACGGATATTTGCATTGTTTCTAGTAGTGCATTTTAAAACAAAGTTGCTGTAAATATTGTTCAATAAGTCCTTTTGGGGAAAATGTTTTTATATCTCTTAGGTAATACCCATGAGTAGAATTGCTGGGTCATAGGGTAACTGAGTAACTTTATAAGAAAATATCATAGAAGCTTTCCCATTAGCAGTTTGTGGAGTTCCAGTTGTTCTATAACATTGCCAATGTTTGGTGCTGCCTTTTTATTTTTAGTGATTTGGGCGGCCATGAAATAGTGTCTTATAATAGTTTTAATTTGCATTTCCCTGATGACTAATGATGCTGAGTACCTTTTCATATACTTATAGATTGTGTTTCTTTTGTCCTGAAGTGTCTGTACAAGACTTTTGTCTCCTTTTAAAAGTTGGATTGTTGTTCCTTTGTTGTTGATTTGTAGAAGTTATTTTTCTCTGGCAAAAAGTCTTTTTCAGGTATATGCACTGGATATATTTTTTCCCATGTAGTATTTACTTTTTCATTTTCTTAAATGTTATTTGATGAGCAGATATTTTGCAGGTTTTTGAGGAGCAGTTTATCAATTATTTCTTTTACAGTTGTTTTTTGTGACCGTAGAAAATTTTTTACCTACTCCAAGATTGCAAAAATATTCTATTACTATTTTTTTTTATAGAGCTTTATATTTTTAGTTGTTAACTTTTAGGTCTGTAATCTGTCTCAGGTTGACATTTTTGGTGTGAGGTAGAGGTCAAAATGTACTGTTTTTTCTAAATGGATATCTGATTTCTTCATCATTACTTGTTGAAAATGTTTTTTGTGGTTTTTTTTGCATTGAATTATCTCGATGCCTTTGTAAAAAAACTAATTGTATACACGTGGATCTATTTCTGCAGTGTTCTACTTGATCAGTCTCTTTATTCTTACTGACACCAAAATGCTGGGATTACAGCGTCTTTATAGAACAGCTTAACTGTCCTTCTCATGAAGGAGGATACTTTCTTATCTGTGGGAACACAGGTGACCTACCCATCTAGAGTTCTCACAGTGCCTCACATTTCCATAAAATGTGAATCATCACTAATACATGATTCTGACATTGAATTTTGTAGGTGGAATGTGTTATGCAGTTGGGTGATTTCAGTTTGCTCAGATATGAAAAATTTGGTGCAATACATTCCATTTCACTCTGATTTAGGTCAGAGAATAATGCTGAAAAGAAATATGTATGAAGGCATGAGTGAGCACAGGCTACAGAGCGGCCCCAAACTAATAATCAGAAAAGAAAATAGATGAACTAGAATTCCAATTAATTTCACACAACTGAGACCAACCAATATTTTAAATGACAGTGCTTTAGTATTGCTTTTCCTTGGTTGCCAATGGAGTATTTTTCTTTTTCTATAAAATACATCTTCCCAAAAGGTATATGAGATATACTTTTGGAAGACTTTTTTTTTTTTTCCAGAAAGAGAAAGGACAGAGAAGATATTCTGTATAAGTTTCATTGCTGAAAATGAGAAAATTTTTTTTTTTTTTTTAGTTGGAGTCTCACTCTATCGCCCAGACTGGAGTACAGTGGCCGCTTCCGGCCACCGCAGCCTCGACCTGCTGGGCTCTGGCGATCCTTCCGCCTCAGCCTTCCAAGTAGCAGGCACGCGCTACCACACCCAGCTAATTTTTGATTTATTATAGAGATGAGGTCTCGCCAAGTTGCCCAGGCGGGTCTCGAACCCACGGGCTCAGGCAATCCACTCACCTCAGCCTCCCAAGGCATGGGATTACAGGCTGAGCCACCGAGCCCAGCTGAAAATGAGAAAATGTTAAGAAAAGCGATAATTACAAATCAAAAAAGATCTTTCTGCTGTGTCCTCTCTCCCTCCCTCTGTTCGTCCCAGACCGAGAGTTGAGAAAGACAGCGCCTGCCCATCAGTGCGGTGCTCTGGCTCTGTCACCTCGGTGTCTCAGGAATGAGAGTTGGAGCATTAATTCTTATCAGCGGGACCGCCTATCACTACCAAGGAAGGATCAAGGCCTGTAAGGTTTACTACTTCCTTCTCCCACAGAAACCAGGATTCACTCTGTTCTTTGTGGATAAGCTGTATAGACAAAATAAAACTAACAAAGAACACTCCCCTCCCCCAAACACACAGTATAATCTTCTCAGTATAACAGAACACCAGGTAACATCTTTTTAAAGCCTGGCATTGACTTACATCCTATATTCAAATTGTTTTTGTTCTTAAACAATGATGGAAGTAAAAATGAAGATCATGCTTACACTTTGGGCAATGATAGTTAAAATTATAAAAGCTTCTGTAGTCTGTAAAATGTGCAAAATACCATCGAGATATCAGGTGGACAGTTCCCATCGCTGCCCTCTGGACCCCTGTAATACTCTTCCATTCTTCTAAGGTACTTTGTTTCATTTATTCCTATTAGAGAACATTCTTGTGGCATCAATTTAAAAGCCTTCTAAGTAATTTAGTATGCAAACCACTTACGTAGGCTTGACTCAAACTTTATGATAAAAAACATTCATCGGATGATGTTCTCTGTAAGAGGAATTTAAACTCTCCTCTTCATCAGAAGGTCTGCCTGCAATGGAATTAAAATAGCTTCTCCTGAATGGGAGCACTGACTTGGTAAAGATTTTGAGCAGTCAGTCATTCAAGAGGAATGTAATCGAATACTTGAAATTTAAATTAGCTTGTAATCTGACTTTGAAAATAAAGTACAAGAGAAACCCAAGAAAGTTTCCTTAAGGTGAATTAAAGTCCTTCAAATCATTTCCAGTTTTAAAGCTAACAGCATACACATGATACAAGTAATACAGCAGTGAAACTTATCTTTCCCATGTGCTCATTCTCCTGGATACATGGAGTCTGTGCTTAGAAAAGGTGCCCTACATAGAGAGAACCCACATCTGTAAAAATGGCTTTCAGATATCACCAGGGATTTACAAACTGTTCTAGTAATGTTTGGAACTTTTTTTTTTATTGTGTCCATAAGGCATAAATTGTTAACCCAAGAAAGAACCATAAATAAGTGACACAGATTTCCTTCTTTATTTAGAAACTATTCTGATGTTTGTATTTTTAAAGGATTCTTTCTCTTTAAATAACGCTTTCTTCATTTTTGAAGGACTCAATATTTTTTTTTCCTGTTAAAATCACTGAGCGGTAAATCCTCCAAGAGAATGACACTTCTGAGATGATAAAGGTCCCATCATTAGTGTCACTGCCTTTAACAGAATTCTGAAATGAAAAATTGTGTCTCTGTTATAAAACAATATGGAAAGGGACTTCAACATATATTATCGTAGTAAATAGGAACAGGAGAAATATAGGGAATCTAGCTGTGGAGCAACCATCTTTATTCCTGAAAAACGAAACATTCTGAAAAGAAACTGGGGGTGATTATTTTCAGTAGGAAAAAAAAGTCTTAGCTTTACAGATAATTACACACTTAACGGTATAGATGAAATTTGAGCTCAGTTTGCTTCAACACAAATTTCTGTTAAACAAATCCCATTTGCACATTAATTTCTATTGTGGAACTTAAATTGGTCCCTAGATATAATAAAATTACCTTTAGAATATACACATATAAATGGAACTGTCTTTCTGACAAAGCCATTGAACCATTATGTGTTAATGATACTGAGCTATGATTCACAAGATTTTTAAAACTGTAGAAGTAAAAGTATAGTCAGGCACACTGAAATATGGTTGCTTTGCTTTACCTTATTTTCAACTTGATTCCCACTATAGTAGTAACAACCCATAAAACTTCAGAAACTTGCCAAGGTTCCAGCCAATCTTGAACCATGCTAATAATTCTAACTTTATAGCCAAAGAAATTATTTTCATTTTCCCCATCACTTAAAGTTATTAGCTACTTTCCAGACGTTTGAATCTAGCCCTATCTTCCAAGAGAATAAGAATGTCTTCTGATAAAAGGAGAAAATTGTCCAAATAATTAAGGAACAAAATATCTGAGCCGTTCTTAGCAATGAGAATTTGCACCAGGGCCAACAGAGGCTTGCCCTAATGTCTAATAATAATCAGCAAATTGGCCAACAGTTCCAAGCTGAACTTTTTGGGTCCCAGCCTAATGGTTTGACTGATGACTGAGAATGGTTAGCACATCAAAATCCTGTTTGCTGAGGCTGCCACTTACTAGCTGGTTAACAGAGCTGAGCTGTGCCATGCAGACTGGCAGTAGGCCAGATCAGATGATCAGGGCATGGGGCAGCAAGAATCTCCAAGACAGACTTTAGAGGGACTACTCATTGAAAATCTGTCACCCACAGTTTTTATCTGTTTCTTAGGTGGGAGCAGAAAAAAAATACAGTTTTTCTAAACAATGTATGTTCAGTGTCAGTAATGACTAAGTAGAAAAATTAAATTCAGACAGGTCAACCATCTGTACCATGCAGAAATGAAAACTACTGACATCATAGCATTTGCCCCCAGACCTTTTTTATGTGTATATTCAAAGAGATACAGTATATGTATATACACATAGAGAGAATGTTAGAAGGAAGGAAGGAAGGAAGGAAGGAAGGAAGGAAGGAAGGAAGGAAGGAAGAAAGAAAGAAAGAAAGAAAGAAAGAAAGAAAGAAAGAAAGAAAGAAAGAAAGAAAGAAAGAAAGAAAGAAAGAAAGAAAGAAAGAAAGAAAGAAAAAGAATCCTAGTACAGGTTGAATATCCCTTATCTTGTTTGAAACAAGTAGTGTCTCCAATTTTGGATTTTGGAATATTTGCTTAATACATACTGGTTGAACGTCCTGAAACCAAAAATCTGAACTGTTCCAATAAGCATATCATGTTGGAACTGAATAAGTTTCCAATTTTGGGGCATTTTGAATTTTGGATTTTGGGATTAGGGATGCTTAACTATACACATTAGTTTATTAGCTGGGCTCAGTGGCTCAGCCCGTAATCCCACACCTTTGGGAGGCTGAGGTGAGTGGATTGCCTGAGCCCGCGGGTTCGAGACCTACCTGGGCAGCGAGACCTCACCTCTACAATAAATCAAAAAATCAGCCGGGCGTGGTAGCGCACGCCTGTAGTTCCGGCTACTTGGAAGGCTGAGGTGGAAGGATCGCCGGAGCCCAGCAGGTTGAGGCTGTGACAGAGTGAGACTCCAACTAAAAAAAAAAAAAAAAAAAAATTAGTTTATTACTCTCACCTAATATTCAACTATATTTTCTTTTAATAAATATCCTTTTATAATATCACTTTGAATAACTGCATAGTGTCCCATTAATTTTATTTATATACCATCATTTATTTGACCAATTGGCTATTGTTGAATAGTAATATTTTTAATTTTTTTGTCCTATAAAGGATACTATAGTAAATACCTTCTCCAATTTTTTTTTTGTACATATCTTTGGCTATTTCTTTTCTTTTTTCACATGCCCAACTATTTTCTTAGGATAATACACACCCACCTCCCCACCCTCCCCCCAAAACAAGTCAGGGATAAAAGTATACACATTTGCAAAATTTTCAAGTTCACCTAAATTGTCTCAGGGAAAAAATTGTGTTTATTTAAGTTCCAGAATTTCTAAGTATTATTAACAAATTCTTTTTTTTTTTTTTTTTTTGAGTTGAAGTCTCACTCTGTCGCCCAGACTGGAGTGCAGTGGCCACTCCTGGCCACCGCAGCCTCGCCTGCTGGGCTCCAGCGATCCTTCCGCCTCAGCCTTCCGAGTAGCCGGAATTACAGGCATGTGCTACCACACCCGGCTGATTTTTTTGATTTATTGTAGAGATGAAGTCTCGCTACCCAGGCAGGTCTCGAACCCGCGGGCTCAGGCAATCCACTCACCTCAGCCTCCTAAAGGTGCGGGATTACAGGCTGAGCCACCGAGCCCGGCTATTATTAACAAATTCCTAACAGTATAATAGTTCTCATCTGGGTTTTGCTCAGGAGATGATGGTTACATATTTATATTATATACTTCTTTTTCTGGGAGAGTGTTATTATCAATATCATTTGGATTAGATGTTTTAATTTTGCTATCAGCCAAGTGAGGAGAACTCAGATGATATTTACTAAGTGCTGAGGACTCCCTAAATGCTTTATGTGTATATTAACTCATTAAGTCCGCACGTATCATCCTCCAAAATGCTACAGATGAGAAAATTGAAGCATAGAGAAGTTAAGTAATCTACCAAAGGTTACCAGCTAGAAAGTAGCTAGACTGTGAGAAAATATAATGGGGTAGAAGAGAATTATATGGAAATATTGTACTAACAGCATAATTTCTCCCTAGGAATGCGTTTAGGATATAACCTCCAAAGTTTTGATATAACTATTACCAAGACAACTATCCTTTGGCCTCTATTAACTTTAAAAGTTTCAGAAAGACTCTAGATGAATTTCATAACAAGTGATGTTCTGTAGTCACATATTTGTTTGAATAAGACTCTAATCTTTCATAGTTACAAATGTTAAAACATAATTATGAACATTCATGCCATGAATACTTGAAGTTCTTCTTTTCCTTAAAATAGCAGCATGCATTACTCATGCAAGATTAGATGCCTTGATTTTGGACAATAAATGTAAAGATGTATTCAAAAACTAGCAGTGCTGATGCTGTACAGGAATATTTACAATTATAGGAACATCCATGTAACTGAAATGCTCAGGCATTCTACTTAAGGAGACAAAAGTGAAATTTGGAAAGCTCACCCATGTATTTTAACTTAAAGTATTATAGGAATTGTCCCATGTGAGAGTCCAATCTCAGGTCCTTTTGACAGAACAGAGATGATCAATGAGGGAGACACTTTCACAGCCTATAAGATGCCTGTGAACATTCAAAAATAGGGTGTGATTTGAGAACAGAAGGAGTGATAAAGGCTTAGGATGACTTCTTCAATGGAATTCATAGCTTTCATTAAGCAATATCTATTATATAGTACCTAATTATTATTAGGTTTTAGTATCTATTATGATTTATTAAATATTAGATTATCAAATCATACCTAATCATTATGCCCATGGGATGATTAATCTTTTGTGTATAAGAACAAACATAATGTTACAAACAAGTTGAGTCTGGAGTCTCTGAGAAATTTCTGTAACTTCCCTGGGCCAGTTTCCTCATCTCTAAATGAGAAGAATAGCAAAAATATACACCCGACAACAGTTTGGAGATTCTTAAAGCAGTTACTCTATGAGAAGTTTATTTGACGGTTTTAAAGCCCTGTTAAGATTTAGTCATTGGCACTGTTGTAACTGTCTCCTTTTCAGTTTGGAAGGTCCTTGTCCACATTCTAGCACAGTATTTGATAAATGATAGGAGCGAAATAAATATTAGTTAAATACAATTATGAGGAGAGGGAGGAGGAAGCATGATGACAAGGAACCCCATAAGAGAACCAACTTCCAGGCCCGGGCATAAGAATCATGGTAACCGCTGGGCTCAGTGGCTCAGCCTGTCATCCCGCGCCTTTGGGAGGCTGAGGTGAATGTATTGCCTGAGCCCGCGGGTTCGAGACCCGCCTGGGCAGCGAGACCTCATCTCTACAATAAATCAAAAAATCAGCTGGGCGTGGTGGCGCATGCCTGTAATTCCGGCTACTCGGAAGGCTGAGGCGGAAGGATCGCCGGAGCCCAGCAGGCTGAGGTTGCGGTGGCCGGGAGCGGCCACTGCACTCCAGTCTGGGCGACAGAGTGAGACTCCAACTCAAAAAAAAAAAAAAAAATCATGGTAACCCCTTGAATTCATAACACCACCATGCTTGCAGTTCCCTAAACCCCCCCATGTCTATTCACCAGTACTATTAAAAAAAAAATTATTTGAAGAGGAAACAAAAACTTAGGCTTTGAAAGCACCCTCCAAGGTGCACAGCTGGAATGGAGGCCCACAGTGAAGACTCAGAAGGACTGCTCAGATCTCATGTACAGGCAAGGTCATTGTCCAGCAAAATCATCCCTCTCAGCGGGTGGCTTCCCAGGAGGTCTGGGAACTGGCTGACACTCGGTGTTCTGAACCAAAGCACAGGAGAGCCCCTAGGGAACTCTACAAGCAGTGGTGTCACCTCATGGTGCAGGGAGGCCGAGTGTCTGAAGGAGCTGGGACCAAGGCCACCACGTGACCTTTGGAGCAGCAGGAGTGATTTCCCAACTCAGCCATGAATTGAGCATCCGGTATGCTTTACAGAGATAGAAAGAAGTGCCGCTCTTTGCCTGTCAGAAACAGAGGAGGAAGGGGCACTAGCTGCCCAGAGGCTTGCCTGTCAGCTGTCTTGACCATGGTAGCCAAAGAGAGACTTTCACAGCCTTAGTATTCTTTTTTTTTCCCTGGCGTGGGGGTGACTAGGCGACATGAAGGCGCCCAGCTGCATTGCCTGTGGGAGTAGATTGTTAGCATCTTTGACCCACCCAGACAGCGGTGACTTCATGTTGTGGCTTGAAGTCCCATGATAGCAGGACCGCCAAGCATGCCTTCTCCCCAAGCAGCTCACCACTCTCTAGGTGGGCTGGTACCTATGGCTCGTCCTGAGCCAAGGCTCCACTGCAGGTCCAGATCCACAGAGCGTGGCTTCGGACTCTTCCCCCGCCACCTTTGAGGAACGCCAGCCGCTGTCGCCCAGCTGTGCTCAGGCCTCCTTCCCAGGTCCGGGTGCTGTTCCTCAGAGCCAAAACACCTTTCCCGGCCCCTGCTCAGCAAGATGGAGTTAGACCAACAACTGACATGGAGACCCTTCTGGCCAGAGTATTCTAATCTGTCTGAAGTTATCTTGGAGCCTTGGGTTAAACGGAATGATCTTTTAAATATGTGAGCCCTAGCTTTCTTCCAAGAGAAAGGAATAGTAACAATTCTATTTGAATATTTTCGAAGCACAGGCTCATTCTCATTCTCCAAGGTTAGAGGATCAGAATAAACTTGAGGAAATTGAAGCAATGAGGCTGCTTCCATGGCACCTCCTCCTCCTCACCAGTATAGTGAACATAACCTGTGCACACCCTCATTCTCTGTGCCAGGAAGGGCAGGCAGTAGTTTCAACTTGGAAGATGATAGGAATCTAGAAAGGAGAACTAGAAGGAGCCAACCAGCAGTCAGACTTTCAGGGAGCTTAGGTCGCATGCTTTTTTTTTTTTTGAGTTGGAGTCTCACTCTGTCACCCAGACTGGAGTACAGTGGCCGCTCCCAGCCACCGCAGCCTTGACCTGCTGGGCTCCGGCGATCCTTCCGCCTCAGCTTTCCGAGCAGCCGGAATTACAGGCCACGCTACCACGCTCGGCTGATTTTTTGATTTATTGTAGAGATGAGGTCTTGCTGCCCAGGCGGGTCTCGAACCCGCGGGCTCAGGCAGTCCACTCACCTCAGCCTCCCAAAGGCGCGGGATTACAGGCTGAGCCACCGAGCCCGGCTAGGTCGCATGCCTTTATTCCTCTTGTGTGTGTTGTTGTGTTTCCTCCTCTCTCCTGCACCTTCTGGCTCCCACAGGCCTATCTGTGACCTTCACAGTCCTTGAAGGTCCCTGGAAGCAGGCAAGCCTGCTCCACCTTTAGCCAAAATCCCCCACCCCTCTTGCGTGAGCCTCCTGCACTGCTCCAAAGTTTACCAGATCATTATCGCTCATTTGTTAATTAAGCTTTTAATGATTGTCTCTTGCATTAGGACGGAAGCTCCATTAGGAATCAGAACGTTCTGTCTGACTCCCTGCCATATTTCCGGGTTCAGCACAAGCCACATATCTGTGGGCTCCCCTCACAGCATGGCAATAAGAAAGATCACCAATGAGCTGTTAGTTTCACAACAAATACTGAGTCTGAACAAGTTGAAAGATAAGACCTAAGAAAGGACGCTTGCTTTCTTCTCTTAGAAAGTGTCTGTTTAATGTCTTCTACTAAACAGGCATGAAGCAGATTAATCAAACAGCTTTTTCGTGCCTATTTTGAGCTAGCAGTCTGTTAAATGAAGAGGAAGGCAGAAGCTGTTAAGATGTTTCCTAGAGAAATGCCTGGAAGTGTTACTAGTCTGTATCCTGGCAGCTGCAGGGAGCTGTGCCTTAGGCCAAATCACCAGAGCCAATTCCTTTTGGAGTTTTACCTCCTGATAGTGGTGATTGCACTTTGATAATTCACAAAGATAAGATGCTTCACAGTGGCACATGCAGCAACCGTTTTCTTTAGCAGAATTGTCTCCATCATATTTTCCCAGAGCTTGTGTGTGTGTCTGCATTCCAGCACAATTTCTCACTCTTGAATTTATGGACCATGAGTTTCTGTGCTTTCCCTTGAAGTTTATGGTCCTTGCCATTCCTTTCACGGGTCTGTTTCCCAACAGTCTGTGGTACACGGAGATGGAAAGATGAAATGCTCCTTCGTCGATATTCCTTTTCCATGGCTTCTGATTAATACTGTGAATATTTGGTCCTCAGAGCAAGTCATAATGCCTGCTGAGATGTCACCTTTTTTCAAAGGTTTCCAACTAAAAATGTAAAGAAAACAAAACTACAGACATGAGAAGTCTGCATCTTAACCTTGGATTGGAACTTAATTAGTAGAACATGCCCATTTGTAGAAATAACAACAACCACAACAAAATTAACAGACTCACAGACTTGATTAGATCATCCAAGAACTGTTAATTCTGTAGAACATATTGAGAAGAAAGAATTGACTTTAAGAGAAAACAAATATAGCCAGGCTCGGTGGCTCAGCCTGTAATCCCGCGCCTTTGGGAGGCTGAGGTAAGTGGATTGTCTGAGCCCGCGGGTTCGAGACCCGCCTGAGCAGCGAGACCTCATCTCTACAATAAATCAAAAAATCAGCCGGGCGTGGTAGTGTATGCCTGTAATTCCGGCTACTCGGAAGGCTGAGGCGGAAGGATCGCCAGAGCCCAGCAGGTCCAGGCTGCGGTGGCCGGGAGCGGCCACTGCACTCCAGTCTGGGCGACCGAGTGAGACTCCAACTCAAAAAAAAAAAAAGAGAAAACAAATAAGTAAGTTGCAAAACTGAAAGTTGCATTTAACTGGCTGACTTATGTTTGCCTCCCTGTCACACAAATTTATCGTTTTTAATTTAATCCAACTTCTTATTTCAGATTAATTTAAATATAGATTAAATGATACACTTTTGAAATGTGTATCATTTAATCTATATTGTACATCGTTAATGAAATATAAGTCCATATTTCCTGAAAATGTATTTTAAGATTGGTTCATATAGAGTCAAGAGAAAGTAATAACATATCCAAACAGAAGTGCCTTACTACAGTGAATACCAGTAATGGTTCTCTGTGATTAGCCAAGTCTCCCATCATGGAGAAGTGTTGAGGTACTCAAGTGCCATGATACTGGAAAGGAAGGGAGACGGGATAGTGGTTGAGATCACTGCTACCAATGATGGCTTAATGTAGAACGCAGACACCACTCTGTGCCAGGGCCTGTGCTAAGTGCTTACAGCTCATTGATTATAATCCTTCAAGGTAGCTCCTGTTACTGTCTCTGAGACACAGAGAAATTCACTCACTTGCCCAAGGGTGCACAACTGGTAATTGGCTGATCCAGAACTTAAACAGAGACAGTCTGGCTGTTAGAATGAATGCAGGCTTTTTATTTACTCATCATAGGAGTTGACTTCTAGAACTAGTTTTGCCATTAACTTGTGTGGTGGGAAAATGTATTTAATTTTTGTTTTTACAGTGGCTTCTGAGATCCCTTTTCTGTCCCTTATGGCTCTGAATTATTATTAATCACTGCAGTTAGGATTACGATTTCTGACACCTTGATTAGCACTTTTCCACTACAGGTAGAAATTTGCATGGTATTTTGAACTATACTGAAGAGAGGTTAATTAACACTTTATGACAAATAAGTGGCAAATTGCTAATCAGGGTAAATAAAGCGAGACTCAGATTTTATAGTACCACCACTAGTATTTTCACGGTCTTAGTTTTATTATTTATTCCCAGTACTGAAATCTGTTAGGCTTAAGTAAGCTGATAGTACTGTACATTGATTTCACCACTCTTTGTTTCTCTGGATTGGGGGCAAAATAAGAATGCACTTTAAAAATCACTTACAGTTTATAAGGTGACACATCCATCCTCAAAGTGACAGGAAATCAAGATGATTTCTTTTTCCTATGGCGTTTAATTTATTAAAATTTAATTTGCTCCCGTGCTTTACTCCAATGGCTCTGTGCTAGCAAACTAGCTATAATTAGATAGCAGCCTGCTAAACGCCGGTGACAGCCTGAGCCTCAGAGAGCATGTGCTGGATTCCGCATGTGCCTTTTCCTCATTGGCTGGTGGCATCGCTGCTCGCCTGTGTGATAGGTTTCCACAGTAATCTTTATGCTGCATTAGAGACATAGATACAGAGGTGCTGTACTGTGCTCTTGCAACAGTGGAGGTGCTGGGCTGGCAATGTTCAAGAAGGAATAAGGCGCCGAAGAGAAGGCATTTGTCTTTGTTGTAGAGCTTTGGCGGTTAAGGACGGCCAGCTGCTGTGGGAGGTCAGTGAAGGAGACTCAGCTCACGGTAATTACTTTAAGGCTTTATCTCTCACGAAAAACACGGCCATGCGTGAAATGCAGCGTGTTCGTCGTGTCATCTGTTTAATCTGATCTTGCTTTGTTAATACAGTGTTTACTCCGGCATTCCATAAAGTACATTCTCCTGGAGAGGGCTTGCCTGGTAAACAGCTACCCCGTTTCTGGGATTCCCCGAGGAATATTGTTGTTACCTGTGTTCAAGAGTGCGTGTGCCTGGGAGTGATGCTTACCGGTTCTCTTCTGTTTGGGAAAGACCAATGTGGCATCAATTGAGGTGTCTTTGTAGGTGCGTTTGAGAACCCAGTCGACTTTGTTTGCAGTGAGTCCAGACTTCTGAATAATGAGTGATCAAGGAGAATTAAGTGAAACATACTCTAATTAGGACAGGACGGCCACTCACTTTCCTGATGTCAAAGCTGCGTCTTAGCAGGAGAAGTAATGTGCTATTGTTTCTTCAAACATGTGTGCAGCCTTCATTTTGGATGGTTTTCTTTGTCTCACCTTTTGTACTTTCTATTAAACCTTTTAAACATAGAGAATGGTGACATATCCCATTCCGCCAAACGTATTTAAAGTATATATTCGGCTGTGCCTGAAAGAGAAATTTTTGACTCATGGCTTTGTTTAGCCAGGGACGTTGCTTTTGGAGTTGAAATGGAATCTCAGGGAGGTGGGGTTCTGACCACTTACTTTGACTACTGTTTAACAGCAGTTTCCTGGATCATTTTCTAAAACAACAATAAATAATCTTAAATTCTGTAATGCAAGATTGCATATTCTGAAGAAAAGATAGTTAAGTGGGCAAGGCTGAGGTTCAAAAAACGCAAACAAATGCACACACGAGTTTTTGCTTCTCAGTGTACCTTCTCTATAGAGTCCTATTTTATGCCCCAAATGCCCCTACTTTTACTTACTCCTCAAACTTAAAAATTGATGTCTTTCCTGTATCAGACTGTGGAGTCCGCAGAAACTTGTGTATTGAGTCACCGGTCACACGGCTGGCTGGCTGCCATCATGCGTCTCCTGTCACCCGAGAGCCTTGCTGATCTCTGAGAGCCGTCAGGAATTATTTCCCTGCTCCTGAAAAGCCAAACGCTGCAATTTAAATACTTTTGTCAAAATAACTGCTCTGATCTAGAACTATATCCTGGTTAAAGGGGATCGGTATATTTTTTAACAGAGGCAAACTTCAGAGTACTGTGCCTCACCCCCCCACCCCTCCCTTGTTCATCCTCAGGGGTAGTAAATCATCCAGTGTGACTTTCAAATAACAGTTGGGAGGGGGGAGTAGAAGGAGGAAAATGGTGAAAGTTAGCCATGTATTGGAATAGAGTATCATCCGTAATAAGAAAGTTTGATCTCGTCAGTTGTGACACAGTGTCTCTGTGACTTGAAGCTGTTGGCAGTGTTTTCCATTTTAGATGCCTTGTGCGGTGAAGTGAACCTGGGAACAGTTACTCTACTTCACATTCCACTCTCCTGATACAAACCATGCCAGTGATGACAGGGAAAGCAGTTTCAGTGAGGATGCTTCTCCGGACGTCCAGACTCCTCTCCTGTTTCACTCTGTCATTCTTTGCCTTATGTGCTCTCTTACAGGATGTGGAGGAAAACCTTTCTGTTCGGCAACAGTTAGTTTTGGACACTTGTTTTGGGAAAAATACATTGTTGCGGTTCCTTCTTATCCCCTCTCTTTTTCCTTCCCTCCTCTCCCCCTTCCCCTCCCCTTCCTCCTCCCCCTCCTCTCTCTCTTTCTCTCTCTCCCTCTCTCTCTCTCTCTCTCTCTCTCTCTCTCTCTCTCTCAATGCCCCTTAAATTGCCTTGGTCTTAGAGAATTTCTAAGAAGTAGGTTGCCTTAAAACTAAATTATCGTTGTTACTTTTTTCTCTACTGTCAAAGCATTGGATAAACCTGAACATTGTGTATAGACTTCCTTTGGGGAGCAGAGCCCGTGGAGCTGTGTCCCCTAGAAGGATATGGGAAGTAGTTCTAAGTGATGTCGATTCTCAAGGGCTGGATCTTTTTTTTTTGAGTTGGAGTCTCACTCTGTCGCCCAGACTGGAGTGCAGTGGCCGCTCCCGGCCACCGCAGCCTCGACCTGCTGGGCTCCGGCGATCCTTCCGCCTCAGCCTTCCGAGTAGCCGGAATTACAGGCACGCGCTGCCATGCCTGGCTGATTTTTGATTTATTGTGGAGATGAGGTCTTGCTGCCCAGGTGGGTCTTAAAGACTTCCCGTTTGAAGGAGGGACTTTGTGAAAATGTAAACATAAATTTATGTATGTTGTGTGTAATGCACTGATAATATGATATTCCAAGGGCTCTTTTAACATATATGTAAGGGGCATTTTTATAATAGAGCTAAATGCATGTTATTTATGTTTTTGCCAAGTGATCGAGAAATACGCTTTCATCGTCAGAGGTATCACATCTTAACTTTTTAAAACTATATTAAGGGAAATCTTTATATATTTCTGAGACAAGAGAAAGTAAAGTTCTTGGATATTTTTAAATGTTCTTTTCCCTCTTTAAAATTTCACTGCTCTTCACTGGTAAGAGGCTGATGTTTCTGACCATTCAAAAATAGGTCTATCCGCATGAACATAAACATATTTTAAAATTAAAACATTATGCCGGGCTCAGTGGCTCAGCCTGTAATCCCACGCTTTGGGAGCCTGAGGTGAGTGGATTGCCTGAGCCCGCAGGTTCGAGACCCGCCTGGGCAACTTGACGAGACCTCATCTCTACAATAAATAATAATAAAAAAATAGCCAGGCGTGGTAGCACACGCCTGTAGTTGCAGCTTCTTGAAAGGCTGAGGCGGAAGGATCGCCAAAGCCCAGCAGGTCGAGGCTGCAGTGGCCGGGAGCGGCCACTGCACTCCAGTCTGGGCGACAGAGTGAGACTCCAACTCAAAATAAATAAATAAATAAATAGAAATTTTAAAAAATTAAATTAAATTAAAACATTATAAGTGATACTTCCTAACTTTTTCTCCTAGGGGCTTAGAATCACAGCAGGAAAAGTAGTCATCAGTTTAAAAACACAAGTCATTCCATGTAAAATATGGTGTGGCACAAAGCAACTGGGCTGAAGAAGGTCTGGAAAACTTTTGTGAAAAGGAAAGAGAATGGGCAGTACATGCTGCTAAGGGTTCCAGGACGATACCGATAAGTGAATCTGTGGCTGGCCACTTGCTATCGTAGCACACAAAATGAAAGAGATTTTTTATTAACAATTGATAAATATCTCAGGGTTAATCCTTTGTAAGTTGCCTGGTTTGGAAGAATATTTGAGGAGATAATGGGCCTCTCATCTCAGAGTCGTTATTTTTCATCATTTTATTCTATAATTATGGCAATTTACCATGTGCTAGGCTCTGTGCTAAGCTTTATTGAGAGTAACCTAAAAAGCACAAGTCCTTCCTGCAGGAAGCCTCTACTGAGGACGAGATATAGCCACATAAATAAGAAAACGGGTTAAAAGGAGCAGCTAAAGCACTTTGCCTGGTGATACTGGGGAGGGGCGACCAGTTTTCTAGAAAGACAGTGAGGGATTCCAAAGAGGCTTCAGGAGAAGAGATATGGTGCCCAATCCAGAACTTAATATTTCCTCCCCAACTTGACTCCACATCCGCTAACTGTCGTGTTCAGTAGAAGCTGGTGTGGCCATAGATATGTTTTCATATTTCGTATTGACTTTAATATGTGCAAAGTATCATTTCTCTTTTTCCCCCTACTAATTCTTCTTGGATTAAACACTAGATTGTTGCAAAGAAATATTTTATTTTCAGTAGATTTTTATCACGTGGAACTTGAAATTCTTAAAAATGTATCCAGTATTTACAATGTGTCTTAGAGGAATCACAAGACACCTTGATTTCTGTTGTACTCTAAGTAATTTAGTGGTTACTTTTGGAACTGTTGGCATTATCAGGAATGATCATTTGCTCTTGGATGCCTATAGACTCTTGAAAGTCATTTATTTTCTGTGTGCTTGTTGAAGATAAGCTTGTAAAATTTGGGGTTAGATTATAACACTTGGATTTCACCTTATCCGCAAGTAAGGCATCTGCTTTTCTTATACATTTAATTGGATTGGGGAGGTCCACTTTAAGGGTCACCTATTTGCAGTAAATCTTGCCACCAGGAAAAACTCTCCATGGAAACAGATACAGTATTTCCACTTCTGCAGGACCTGCTGTCAGGGAGTCCTAATTCAGTAATGTGTTACCCTATAAGGCATCCACACTTTTCAAAACCTGTTAAGACACACTGCCTTTAGGTTTCCCTCTCTCCTTACCCCATCCCACTGGCTGATTTGGATAGTATACCCCTCAGCTCTCTGACTCTGTAGGACTTCCGGAAGCAGCTCTTCTCTGTTGTCCTTCTGTCTCTAGTTTGTTCCTTCCCTACCTCCTTCTTTGCTTACCTACCTCCAAGTAAACATTTTCCAAGCTTCATCAGCTTTCCCGTCCATGCAACCTTCTTTCCATTGGCTCATCCATTGCTACACTGTGTCCATTCCCCACCCAGCCCCCAGCCACGTGCATCTCCTGTGCTCCTCACACAGCCAGGAAAGCTGGGCTGCTTCCTTCCCTGTAGCCCATGGCTTATGACCTGACTGCCTACAGGATTTTGCTTAACTAAAACCATCTCAGTGGGACATTCTGAGATAACATCTGCATATCTGTTTATTATTTTAGCCTCTCATCTCTGGAATGTAAACTCTAGGAGATCAGAGGTTTTATCTTAACTCCCAGAGACTTAACAGCACTTGGTCCATAGAAAGTGCTCAGTCAGCACCTGTTAAATGAAAGAATGAGAACATGAAGGAATGAATGATTTTTGGCGTGGGGCACCGCGTTGCAGATGCAGGGTGTTCCTGTGGCAGTCAAGAGCTCTGCCCCAGCCAGCTGACCGGTCCTGCTGAGCCCCTCCTCTTGAACGGGCCTCAATTTCCTGTTCTGTAGATGGGGGGTGTGTACCAGATGGGCTTGCAGGCCCTCTAACATTCTATCACAGTTGCAGAAATTAGATGATGCCACGTAAAGTGCTACTTATGTGGCTTCTCACAATTTGATATTCTATTCTTTATATATAATTTCTATGTATGGTTAAATGTCTTTTAATAAAAAACAAACAACAACAACAACAAAACCCCAGTAGTTCAAGTGAACCAAACACTTTCCAAATGAAGTATGTAAAAACTAGTGCAGTTTGGTTGACTGACATATTTGCTATCTTCTTCAAAAAATGTATTGACCAATTTTTTTAAAAATTGCCATTTTCTGTTGCTAACTGAATTTAATAACCTGCCTATTTTTGTCAAATAGAAAAGTAATAGGAATCTTTTTTTAAATTTATTTTAGCTATTTCCTTCTGCAGAGAGCACTTTTAGAAAGGAAAGACTCCCCATGACTTCTGCCTGACATCCGTAAAATACGTATTCCTCTTTCAGGTAAGAATACTGCTTTACTTTGATCCATTCTGAGCAAAAGGTATTGATTATCTAAGAAAACGTGTCATTATTGCATTAAGACAAAGAGGCTGAGATTTCAGATATTGTGCTGTTTGGCAAAAAAAAAATGTCTCCACCTCTGAGGTCATTACCAGGACCAAAATGTCAGTTTTGGTCATTTGCTTTTCCAAGCGGTTCCATGATTCCAGGATACACCTTTTACATATCTGCTAGTTCTTAGGGTTCATTAAATGCTGTGTGTCACTTATCAGTAATCTCTCGGGTGTTTAGAAAGGCCTCTGTTATGAGCATGGATTTGAAGACAACTCAAAAAATGAACATCTTTATACTCCAATGAGAAGTATACTATCTGTGGCTGGGGAATGAGACGGTGGTGCAGGGATCACAGCAAGGGCACTGGGAGTTGGGGATGGAGGGGAGTTCTTTGAAGGGTGACCTTCCCAGGGAGGCAGAATCAAGAGGGCGGAGCCTAGATTCCACCCAGAGACTAAGACTGAGAGGGTGGAGGCCAGCCCGGCCAGCAGACCTGGGAATATACACAGGGTTCTTTGTTCGACATCCACACCACTCCCAGGATTCCTTTCTGGTCTCCACAAGCTGACGGAAAACCCAGAAACATCATCTCCAGGTCTCTCCCTACATCCAGACTGTCTTTCTAGGAAGAAACTAAAGAAGTAAACTAACAGTGATCAAAGTACAGATGGGCCGCCCCCTTTATATGGAGGGACTGAGAGCTCAATACTACTAAGTGAGAAGATTGGGAATGTTTAGGGAATGGAAGACAGCTCTCCAACTAACTCACGTCTCCTCTGAGTTGAGGAGTGTACAGAGCAGCTCTCAGGAGAACATGTAGGCTTGGTCTCGGTGCACACATCCTGAGTGACCACGTGCATGGGCTTGACTGATAGCCTTCCTCCAGTCTCCTTTCCAGCATCCATAGATAGTGTACCATTGCTTATATGTTATGCTGTGCACTTTATAATTTATTATTATTGCATTATGCAGGATATTGTTAAGTGGATGTTATTCTTTAAAAACCTCAGACTCCAACTAGGCCGACAAGTAAGAATCGGCCTGTGCCAAAGTGGACTTCTGCCATCTGTAGAAAGAGTGAAAGAGAAAGCCAACAACATCCCTTAGTGCTATACCCCCAAATCTACCACTCTTATTCGCCATCTTACTTATCTTCTTATTCCACATATAAGAGATTCTACTAGGAAAAGCTGGGTTCCTGCTGACTGGAAGGAACTCGGCATCTCCTGTTGTCAGCCCTGTAGAGCTGAGGTTGTAGAATTGCACCTGAGTGCATGTGGGTTTAATGGGGAATGCCTTCTGACAAAGGTCTGTATTCATTTTGCATCATTCTCGGGAGCTCACTAATCCTGGTTTGCCCACCACTGAGGGATTTCCTAGGACATTGGGACTTTCAGGGCTAAAACTGAGAAGTCAGAGCAAAACCAAGACATGTTGGCTCCTCTCATGATCCTACCGCCCCTACTTTCTTGTACCTGGCTGAGTGATGTCCTGCTCCCGGGGTTGTTGCTGGCAGCAGTTAACTTTACAGCCTAGTGGCCAAGAAGAACTGCAGGGTTGAGTAGACCTGGGTATCACCCCAGGTCTGCTGCTTGCTCACCATGTAAGTGGACTGGGTTGGGTTGCTTTACTTCTGCAAGCGTCAGTCTCTCATATGCCAGTTAAGAATAGCATACGCCACTGGGAATGTTGGGAAGGTGACAAGTCATAGCTATGGCGATGCCTGATGTAGCATGGGCATGTGCAAAGGGAAGGCCCCCTTACCCCATCAAGATAAACCATCTGGAGAAGACAGTCTGTTCCTTGCACAGGTATCAGGAACTGTCTTGAGCTTTATCAGTATCATTCTTTGGCTAGATCCTGTGTCAGGAAGGTTAGAAACAATTCAGCCATAGGACTCACCAACCGCAGTGTCAACTGGGTTGCAGGCATAAATCTTAGCCCTGACCCTTAATTCTTAAATAATTTCAGATTACTTTGTCCAAGTTACTTAGAGTTTTTTTTTTCCAAGTTACTTAGAGTTTTCCCATAATCAGATAGAAACATTTTCTAAGGTACTTTAAACAATGTTGTGAAAAGCAGTTTTTGTCTCCTCCATATCCAGATGTTTTTTACTTTCAGACTATGATTGCATTTAAAGCTCACTAAAACTTTGGGGTTTTTTTGTCTAAAACTCTTAAGTTACAGATGGGCAACTCTATGAATACATATGTATTATTAGCACCTTAAAAATTTTCACTACTCTTAAGATGTGCGTTTAAAATTACTTTGTTTTTAGAAAACAAACTGGATCTTTTAAAAGTCGTCCCTTGTTTAAAGATACTGAAAAGAAAATGAAGGCATTAAATCAAGTTATATTGTCATGTTCTTTTGGTCAAACTTTGTTGAGGTTTTTTTTTTTTTTTAATCCTTCAACATAAAAATCTCCTGAGTCATGTATATGTAAGTCATTTTAAAAGGAATACTCGCCGGGCTCCGTGGCTCAGCCTGTCATCCCGCGCCTTTGGGAGGCTGAGGTGAGTGGATTGCCTGAGCCCGCGTGTTCGAGACCCGCCTAGGCAGCGAGACCTCATCTCTACAATAAATCAAAAAATCAGCCGGGCGTGGTAGCGCATGCCTGTAATTCCAGCTACTTGGAAGGCTGAGGCGGAAGGATCGCCGGAGCCCAGCATGTCGAGGCTGCGGTGGCCGGGAGCGGCCACTGCACTCCAGTCTGGGCAACAGAGTGAGACTCCAACTCAAAAAAAAAAAAAAAAGGAATACTCGCCGGGCTCGGTGGCTCAGCCTGTAATCCCGCGCCTTTGGGAGGCTGAGGTGAGTGGATTGCCTGAGCCCGCGGGTTCGAGACCCGCCTGGGCAGTGAGACCTCATCTCTACAATAAATCAAAAAATCAACTGGGCGTGGTAGCGCATGCCTGTAATTCCGGCTACTTGGAAGGCTGAGGCGGAAGGATCGCCGGAACCCAGCAGGTCGAGGCTGCGGTGGCCGGGAGCGGCCACTGCACTCCAGTCTGGGTGACCGAGTGAGACTCCAACTCAAAAAAAATAAATAAATAAATAAAATAAAAACATAAAAGGAATACTCAAATACCAATTTCTATGCATTATTCATGTGATTGCAGTTTCAGGAAATAAACTTGAAGCTTCCCTTTTCTTTTCGTTTCTTGTTATCTTAATCAAACTCAAATAATAGATAGTCAGTTTCTCCTTGAAAAATCCTTTTCCAAAACTTCCCCAGAACAAATTTTTGCTGTTTTATATCTTGAGGGCTAGATATTGGATTGCTTTGAGCAAAAACAACCCTTGCACTGTTGTGTGTGTGTGTGTGTGTGTGTGTGTGTGTGTGTGTGTGTATGTGTATGTGAAATGAACCTGACCAAAAATACGTGCTGGTTTTCCCCAAGCACCTCTTTTTTCCAATTTGGTGTTTCCTAAAACTGGTCCTCCAGAGCGAGAGGTCTGTTTTGTCATGACTCATCTTCCTTTCATGCCAGCACCCCTGCCTTTTGCCTCTCTCTAGATCAGCTCTTTGCCAAGAGAATGACTCAGAGCCCAGGTTCCAGCAGTATGGTCAGGTGTGGCTCCTCCAAGGCCATCTCAGCTGACCTTGAGCAAGGTCTCCTTGGGAGCCAGGGAGAGTCAGCTGTGACAGTGAGTCCTGTTGTGCCATCCTGTGGAGCCCGGCTTGCTTGTTACCATTTTTAAAAGAGGAAAGAGCATCTTTGGGAATAGCAGCTGAGATTTTAAATGTTTTGTTCTCCTCTTTTACAAATACAAAAATGGTATGGGCTTCTGTAAGGATAGATACAGGGATCGTTCCCCTCTCTAAAATAAAATACTCCTATATTCAGAAAGAAAGTATAATTCTATTGCTGAAGATCTAATAATGCACATTGAAAGTTCAAGGGCAACTGTTGATTACAATTTGAGTTGTTAAGTTACCAATTCAGTTATTTGATTATTTATAATGTTGTTTTAATCGAATGAAAGACAAATTCTTTGTTACTGGGTGTACTTAGTCTTTGTTGCTGTTTTTTAATGGCTGTTATGTTATAAGTTGTGTCATTGTAAATGTAGTCGCTGGTTTTCTTGCAAAGATCGACAGAAAGGGTGGTCTGCAGTTTTACCCGTGGACTGTGGGAGGACCGCTCTGCCACTCTGTGCTGGAGGTGTTGTGTATAGTCTCCACTTGCCTGCAGAAAGTATTCAAATCTTGATTGTGTGGATGAGTAAAACGGGAGCCAGAGTTTAAACTTCATACCAAGGGGCAACTATGTGATTAGACACACGTTAGGTCTAAAGCCCAAGTCTTTCTGAGGCTCTTCTGTCAAAACCCTACCAGACCGTGCACACCGGTGAATGTCTTTACAATTATGGGATCATAAATACAAAAAAGAATTTGTCTGAGGGAAATTAAACAATAGGAAAGGTAGAATGGGCAGGTTACCAGGAAATAAATGTCTGATGGAATAAACGTCTGATGGACTAATTCATAGGAACCATGAAAGTTTTTATTAATAAGAGTAGGGAAGAGACCAGAAAGTCATATAAAGAGGAAAACAGACTGTTAGGAGCACACAGGTTAGAGAGGAGAGGACATACAGCAATTTGCAATTGTGCCAATAGAAAAACTAGACTTTCAAGACCTTCCCATTTTCTTCCCAGCTATAAGACATCTGCTCCCATCTCCAGGTATGGATTGAGAAAGCATTTGTGCATTATGACTACTCAGGACCATGTGATTAGTGAGCGCTGAAGTGTTCTCTCCACATTGCCCTCTTCCATAACATAGTATAAAAGTACATTAAATGTTCAATTCTGGTTTTGTGTGTGTCTGTGTTCAAAGATGCAACAGAAGACCTGAAAATACTCCTCATTCGCTTTTCTTTTCCTTCAGGGAATTCCTCTTGTTGGCAGGAGAGGAGATGCTACCCTCTCTGCCGACAGTCTTTGGGCAATGCTTGGACATGCTTACCCTCAGAGCTTCTCATAGCACGGTCCATTATTATCCTGAAATACTTATCTCTTGCCTTTGCTTGAGTCCCACAGGTTCCGTTCTCTGGGACACATTTAAAACCAAGCTCCACATCATCCTTGGCCAAAGAGAGACCTTTCAGTACGATAGTCAGTGGAGAGTCTTCCTCTGTGCCTCACCACGCCTGTCTGTTCCAGCTAACTTCCTGTGAGCCCTGGTACCTTGGCACAACCTCCTCTTCCTCACCAAACAACTCTGTTATTCACTTAGCCATATTCTGGTCCCCTGCTCTAATCTCCAACCCCACCCCAGTCCATGTAGGAGGCAGAAAATTCATTTACAAACACCGTTTTTATCATATTACTTTCCTGCCCCCCAAATTTTGTTTCTCCCAGTTACCTATCTATCAGATTTAAATTCCAAAGCCACCTCTCACCTGGGCTCTCCATACTTAACCAGAGTCAGGATCCATGACACTCCTCATATTCCCTGTACATCTGGCTTATCAGAGTAGTTTGTGGGCCTCCTCTTGACCTGAAATCCCTCTTCAGCACATCTCTCCTAAAGTCCAGGAGTTCCTTTGAGACCCATTTCAGAAGTTTGTTGTTATTTTTTTTTTCAAAGAAAAATGGTGGGTTTTTATTTTTTATTTGTATTGATTTTGGGTTTTTGTTTTTAGCAGAATCTAATAATTTTTGTCATTCATTCAGCAAGTCCACAATTTATGCATCAGATTTTCTCACAATTTAATATATACCATTATACTTATCAGTAGTCTTGGAATTATTATTTGCTTTCTCCAAGCATTTATATGTTATCTTGTAAATTATATTATAAACTTATTAAAAATTTTTCCCTAATCAAAGAACCTAGGCTCTGAGTGTTTCAGAGGATGAATAAACAAGCAGTGCCTTACCAAGCATTCCATGTAGGGCACTGTGAGCACATGGGCTGGGATTGAAATCCTAGAAAAGCTTGTAGATGATTTTGCAGCATCAGCACAGTGTTCTATGGACTGATTAGCTTCCTGAAGAGGAATGATGTGATTTACCAACCCAGGAAGCCTTCGTGAAAAGAAAAATTTTATTCAACAACACAGAATGGAAAGCTGTTAGTTCTTAAATGTCCATAGTAGAGTGACATCTTAATGGCCATGTAGAAACGCACCATCGAGAGGAAAATAACAGCATCTCCTCTACAAGGTAAAAGAACCTCACTGGTGGCAGGAAGCACTTCAGGGTAGAAACTCCATCAAATCCCACTCAGCTGTGAGGGCCCAGTTCCGATTCCCCCATCTGTGCAATGACTTCTTTTCTCTAAATCTCCATTTATTCAGAATTTATATTATGTGTACTCAGAGGCGCTTATGACTATAAGTACAAAGTCATGAACATTTTTTAGTCTATGAATACATAAAAGGTACTTATTAGCTAGGTGCTGTGGCTTATGCCTATAATCCAAGCACTTTGGGAGGCCAAGGTGGGAGAATTGCTTGAGCCAGGAATTTAAGATCAGCCTGGGCAACATAGTAAGACCTCATCTCTACCAAAAAAAAAAAAAGGCTGGGCATGGTGGTGTGCACCTATAGTCCCAGCTACTTGAGAAGCTGAGGCAGAGGGATCATCTGAGCTCAGGAGGTCAAAGCTGTGGTGACCTGTAACCCTGTCCCTGCCCGTCAGCCTGGGTGACAGAGTGAGACTCCAACTAAAAAAAAAATAACAAAAGTTATTATAACCTGATTTATGCTACAGTAAATTTCTTCTGCCTCTTTCTAATAGATTATAAGCAAGCTGAGGGCAGGAATTAGTGTTAACTCTGAATCTGTAGACACCAGTGTAAAATTTAGCCAACTGTGGAGGATTAAGAAATGTGTGTGAAATTTAATAGGACTGAAGGTTTTTTATGTTTTGGAAGAAAGCCGCTGTGTGTTTCTCCTCTGCTTTTTTGATCCCTGCTTCCCCCAGTCCCTGACAGAAGCATCTTCAGATATCAGCATAGGAGGTTAGCAGGGCCTCCAGCATTATTTCACTGAATATTTCATTATTTCTCCACAGTCTACTTGTGGAGAAAGGAGAAAACAAAGTGAGAAACAAAAAGGCGGGGGGAGGGGAGGGACAGAAAGAAATGAATTGTTTATAGTTGATTGTAGTTGAACATTATGGTATAGAATTATAAGAACTTGGGCTTAAACTTGAAAGTCGTCAACATAAGGGGTAATTAAGGCATAATTAGCCTTATTAAAAGGCTTTTAAAATGTGGTCTCCTTAACTACATTTAAAATAAGATTTGGTTCCCAGAACTCAGTTTATATACAGTTTTGTTTTTTAACTCAAATCAATTGTACCCTAGGGATTTGCACATTCAGTGTGTAGCGATTGCGCTGTTTGTGATTGGCCACAAGTTCACTCATTCCCTGAATTCTCTGATTTTTGGAAGATGCGGCCTCAAGAGACCACACGCCAGGGCTAATAAATATGGAGTGCAGGCCGTTCCCACTGCTCATGCCTCACCCAGGCTTCACGTTCCATGTATTAATCCTCTCATCATTCCACTGAAAGATACATGTCCTGGGCCTAATTCCCCCAGGAGTAAAATGGGGATTAAAAAACGTTCCTGCCCAGAGATGCTGACATTCACAGCCATTCTTGTGAAGACGTAAAATTCTATATTTGAAATTCCATTCTGAGGAAGGTGACAACTGTCGGTGCTGAAGCTGGAAGTAAAGACAACTGTAAGGAGGTCCGAGAAAGTGATGGGTTTGGGGCAAAATTGCAGCTCTGGGTATGTAAAAGAAGGGTGTGGCTAACCCACGGGTGGCTCAGGTACGTGGTATATGAGAGTCCAGGACTGAACAGTGTATTTGAATCTTTGGTTCAAACTAGTAAATGGCTAGGGTCTGTTCTGTATTCCCAGAAGTCACAGGGCTGTCTTTCCTGAGGATCAAGGGTCCTCTGGAGTGTGCTTGTGACCAAGACCTTGCGGCTGCCAGTTGGATTCTATGTAGGGAGGACAAAAGGAGTTGGCTGAATGCATCCATGGTGGGCACCTCACTAAGGAGACAGGGAGGCTGTTTCAGCATCATTTTAGTGGAAGTTGGCCTATAAATAATGCCAGAGAAGCCGGGCTCGGTGGTTTAGCCTGTAATCCCGCGCCTTTGGGAGGCCGAGGTGAGTGGATTGCCTGAGCCCGCGGGTTCGAGACCCGCCTGGGCAGAGAAACCTCATCTCTGCAATAAATCAAAAAATCAGCCGGGCGTGGTAGCGCATGCCTGTTATTCCGGCTACTTGGAAGGCCGAGGCGGAAGGATCGCCGGAGCCCAGCGGGTCGAGGGCCACCGCACTCCAGTTTGGGCGACAGAGTGAGACTCCAACTCAAAAAAAAAAAAAGAGTTTCTTACTTTAATCTCACTTATAATTTAAGTAATTTTTTTTCCTTGAGATTCTTTATGCTTTTTTTCCTTCCAGCAGTGGACATGAATCTCCACTTTATAAACATGACATTTTGCTGGAAAACTTAACACCATGTGTGCTTTAGCACTCACTGTCCCCCAGTTAGAATGGATGGGAAAGCTTCCTTCTTTTGCCTGTTCATGTAGTTTATATTCTAAGAATTTACTCACGTGCCAGCAGAGATTTTACATGTTATTACTAGGATAACGATGGTAAATATCCCCACCCGGTAGCATTAGTTTCTACGTATAACACAAGGAGTTGTTTGTACCCCACGCCCTCCCTGGACCTGCCTTCTGGACACTTTGTTTTACAGGGCATGTTTGGATGGTCATACTGAGACACGGGTTGCTGGGGCAGGCAAAGTTGAGGTTGATGCATTGCCCTCTGAACCCGGCAGCAGACAGCAAAAAAACAGGAGGGAAAAGCAGAACTTCATTTTCACTCTCCTAGTTGTGTTTGTAGTTCAACATTTCACATGTATTTTTAAGGGAAAAGAATATTTTATGGGAGGAGAGGTCATTCAATCAACTGGAAAATCTTGCAAAGCTGATACACTTTCAGATTTAATCTAGGATATTGACCATTAACTTGTGAACCAGAAAGGTGTGTGTGTTGAACTCAGGCTTGAAAAAGTTTTACATTTGTTTTTAGAGAGTGTAAGGATTCTCCTGGAATACACCCGACATATTGATTTATACGGCATTTGAAGATTTGTTCACTTTCTCTCCCAACAGATGTCTGTTTTCTCTACTTTGAACCTTTCACAGGACATGTCCCTGTGGTGCTGTGTGCTACTTTCTGCTTCTGTGCAGTGGCTTATTGCCCACTGCAGTCCTTGTGCACACAGAACGTCACCACTGATGCTGTGTTCATCACCTGTGTACAGTGGTCGTGTTCATAATTGAATTACCAGCCCTAAGGTAGTCTCCAAGAGTGTTGGGCGAAAGTGAACTGCCTCAGTTGGAGCCTTTGACAGCATGCCTTTCTTATTTTTAGCAGCCTTTGGTCACTAGCATTTGATTAAGTTGCTAGGGACCATAAAGAAAAATTATGGCTGGGTTCGGTGGCTCAGCCTGTAATCCTAGCACTTTGGGAGGCTGAGGCGAGTGGATTGCCTGAGTCCACAGGTTCTAGACCAGCCCAGGCAACTTGGCAAGACCTCATCTCTACTATAGATTAAAAAATTAGCTGGCCGTGGTAACTAACGCACGCCTGTAGTTCCAGCTACTTGAAAGGCTGAGACGGAAGGATTGCTGGAGCCCAGCAGGTCGATGCTGGAATGGCTGTGAGTGTGCCACAGCATGCCAGCCTGGGAGACAAAGTGAGAATATGACTCAAAAAATAAAATAAAAAAAAAATTATATGAACATGTGACTTGAAGTCTCCCATTAAGGAAGAGGAAATTAAGAGATCACTTGAAGACATTTTATGCCAAATCTGCAGCATTTTAGGGTTTCTCATTCTACCTTAGTAATGATACTTGACATTCCACATGTTTGCAGAACCCCTTATTAAGTTCAAATACAACAACTGTGTTTTGGAGCATTTTATGATTATTAGATATTTGCATTCAGTTGGTATCTTATTTTTAAGACAATCGAAACCTGGCTTTAAAGTGCTATCTGAAGTGTTCTTATCTCTCATACTAAGATATCCCCTCTTTATTGGCACTTAGCTTTACACATAAGTAGGACCACTGTGTGCCTCTTCAGTTAGTCTGTAGAGAGTGCTACTTCTGTTTCAAACATGCACCGTCTTGCTGTGATATGTAACATACTTTACAAACTGCCACCTTTGGTTTCTGGTCCCCTCACTTTTCTGTGATGGATGTTGATGCTCTAAAGGTCCATTTCAATACTGGTGTATTTCCCAATAAAGACAAAGGAATGTGAATGGACTAATAGTTCCATAGTGTCACGACTGAGTTACATGGTATCGTGCAAGTCGAAGACGGTGGAGCTGGCATTTTGCTTGGCATTCATTGGGCACTTCAGCCCTGTATGTGCATTATCTCCCTTCTTCTCTAAACAGGCAGTCGTTGGGATATAGCAGGTGATCACAGGGCCAGATTTTAGCCCACACTGTCTGGTTGCAGATCTGTTCCTTTCAGCCTCTTTGTCAGAGTGTCAAGTGTGATATTTTAAAGTCTCGGGCATAGCCGGGCTCAGTGGCTCAGCCTGTAACCCCGCGCCTTTGGGAGGCTGAGGTGAGTGGCTTGCCTGAGCCCGCGGGTTCGAGACCCGCCTGGGCAGCGAGACCTCTTCTCTACAATAAACCAAAAAATCAGCCGGGCGTGGTAGCACATGCCTGTAATTCCGGCTACCCGGAAGGCTGAGGCAGAAGGATCGCTGGAGCCCAGCAGGTCGAGGCTGCGGTGGCCGGGAGCGGCCACTGCACTCCAGTCTGGGCAACAGAGTGAGACTCCAACTCAAAGAAAAATAAATAAATAAAGTCTCGGGCACTTTAAGGACTTCAGAGGTAAATGTTTTCTTTCTATTTAGAAACCTTTTTTTTTTTTTGAGTTGGAGTCTCACTCTGTCACCCAGACTAGAGTGCAATGGCCGCTCCTGGCCACTGCAGCCTCGACCTGCTGGGCTCTGGCGATCCTTCCGCCTCAGCCTTTCGAGTAGCCGGAATTACAGGCATGCGCTACCACATCCGGCTGATTTTTTGATTCATTGTAGAGATGAGATCTCGCCTGCCCAGGCGGGTCTCGAACCCGCGGGCTCAGGCAATCCACTCACCTCAGCCTCCCAAAGGCGCGGGGTTACAGGCTGAGCCACCGAGCCCGGCTAGAAACCATATTTTAGCAGCATATTTTAACTGAAGGTGTCGCTGAACAAATAACTTGCTGTAGATGCCAACCAAGAGTTCGCCTAACTCATATTTGCCATACCGTGGTGCCAGAAGAGACCAGTGCTATTCATCACCTCTATCCTTATCTGGGGCCCTGGATGGGTCTTCTAACTCTCTGGGACTCAGATCATTGGGCTTCACTCCCAGGTCTCTACTTTAGGTATGTACAGAGGAGCAGCTGTAGGAATTTGCTTTTTTAAGAGACGTGCACATTTTACCAAGTACCTTCATTTTTAATAGCCTTGAGGGATGGAGATGACTTGTCTCGGCATCAGTTGAGGCAACAGAGAAAAATGACTTCTCAAACTTATGTGAGTCGTGACTGGGAAAGCCAGGACACGACCCCTCTGTTTCATTTGACATCACAGCATTAGAACCAGACGTCTCTTTGGGGACCTCCTCCCAATTGGCTCATCAGTAGAAGGAATGGATGAAACTCCAGTGGTGATTTTCAAACTGAGTATTAGGGGTTTCAGGCTGAGGGAATTGAGATTTGAGGAGCTCTCCTTTAGCCAAGACCACTCTGCATGTGTCTATTTTGCATACCAGTGTTCCACATCATCTTATTTTGGGAAAGCTTCTGCAGCTAAAAAAACACTTTGAGACCTACTGAACATCAAAGTTCTTACTTACATTCTTAGCTCTATCCTTTAGGTGCCAGTGCTAATTTAAAAATCAATGAAATTAGCATAAACATGAGTAAATTGTCAAGGGGAAAATACAATTTAACTTAAAATTAATTTACAACTTTCCAAAAGTATATCTGTTGAGTGAGACCAAGGGACTTCTCCAGTGGTTAAACCCCCCCTACTACCTCATCTCAATACCTAATACCTAGTTCAGGCTCTCTACTTGCTTGTAGGAGGGACCCAACAGATGTTGCTAAAATGAAATTGAATGAAAAAAACATTTCATTTTGATATTTATTTTAAGCAGTGCACAGAATATCATCATTTATTTACTTTATACCTGTTGTAGTGTGCTAGTGTTATAAATATTCCACAATTAATTTTAAAAGACAATCACAATTTTAATTTCTTCATTCAATCTCATGCATGTGTTTTCAGTGAGTGCTCTCTCTTCCTCAGTCACTCCATAACTGTCTTCATTATTTTACTGTCTTGATGAATTCCCAGCTCGAAATGATTTTTCAAGACATGTATCTAAATTTAGAATTCTTGTAGTAAAATGACGTTTCTAGAAAGAACTCTTTATTTTTCATTCTGAATTCCACAAAATGTGTCTGTCTTTCTGTAGTACATTGTGTTTATTCTTGGTCAAGATTTGAGTAGAGGAATTGTGTTTGCTTCTTTTTATGGGATGCTATGAATGTGAACACATATAACAAACGAAATTATATTTCTTTCATTCTCTGAACTTTAGAAAGGTTTATGGTTTCAACTGATGGCATACGCGAGAATTTGTGTGGAGAGGGAGAACCTGAACACCACTTCAGAGTCACACCCTCATCCTGGGTTCAGCAGCCTCCATAGAGTGAGAGGAGGGTGGAGAAATTATAACTGCAGTCCAAGGTGAAGTGATATTTTGTCCCCAAACCATCAAGGATAGACTTTTCTGCTGTTAATACTAACTTTTTGATCAGAGGGCTTACAGGGTGAAACCCATGCACATCAACTTACTGCCTTGTAAACTTGATCCCTTATAAATCTGTGACATTTTTTCCTTGTTACAACAGTTTTATGTTCTCATGCATATAAATCCGGCCTTTGACAGGATAAGAGACTAGTGCCATGAATATTCCTTCAGCAGTGGTAAAAACTCGAAAACTTTGAAATTTGAGAATGACAATCAAATGGTCCAACAAAGGGCAGGAGCAGCTAAAATAAAAGGCTTCACAGATGAGTGATTTTATTTCACATCCCCTCTGTGGTCTTAGTATTGCCTATTTGATGCAGCCTTTTTGCATCATCCACACACATCAGTGAACTTTGATGTGTAAGGATCATAAAATATTTCATCACTTGAAGGTCATCTGTGACTGAGCTATAATTTCTACAGTTCTGAGAAAATTAGCACTATCTACCAACCTTATTATTTGAATTGGAGATCTAGATCAGATGTGTCATGCTTGCATTTGACTGCTATTCTCTTCAGCTGCAGTGCTTAAACCATGGTGTCTTAGATTTACACTAATTTAGCTGTACGCTTTTTATTTAGTTGTGGGTGCCTGAGTTGTATAGTTTTTGCTTTCTATGAAAGATATAATAGAAGCCGAGCTCTAAGGCAACACCTTCTCTTCCCCAAAGTACTTTTCCCTCACTTTGTCCCTTTTTCCCTATTAGCAGGCATGAGTTTACTTTGGGATTACTTATTTGGTGTGAGAAATGGATTAATAACAAAATAAAGATCAAAATAATAATGACAATTTGAAAAGACATTCATTGGGGGAAAACTGTAAACATCCTAACTTTCTAATGATAGAATACAAAGATTCTGAGAATTTACTGTAACATGGAAGCATCGATAATAAGTTTTGCTACTTAGTTTTGTTGTTGTTGTTGTTTTAGAGATAGGGTCGTGCCCTGTCACCCAGGCTTAAGTGCAGTGGTACTGATCATGGCTCACTATAACCTCGAACTCCTGAGCTAAAGCAGTCCTCCTGCCTCATCCTCCTAAGTGACTAGGGCTACACACTCACACCACCACATTCAGCTTTTTTATCTTTTTTTTTTTTTTTATAGAGACGGAGTCTTGCTGTGTTGCTCAGGCTGGTCTTGAACTCCTGGCCTCAAGTGATCCTCCTGCCACAGCCTCCCAGAGTACTGGGATTACAGGCATGAGCTACCATGCTCGGTCAAGTTTTATTTCTGAGTTAAAGTTATTCATCATAAAAGTTCACATGCCTCTTATTTAAATTTGATCAGGAGATCATGTTTTAGAATAAAGCATTTCACAGAAGTAAAATGCCATCGAAACTAATTTTTCATTTAGAAGCATATTTTTGCCATTATAGCATATTTCAGAAAATTTTATTCTTTATACACCTGTAGTATGATTTCTGGCCTTCTCATCCATTTAGCAACATTCAGTACCAGACCTTCAATTAACTACCATTGACTTTTGCGCAACAGGGGTTTGAACTGGACAGGTCCACTTATACGTGGCTTTTCTCTTGCCTCTACCACCCACGACAGCAAAACCAACCCTTTCTCTTCTTCCTCTTCCTCAGCTACTCACAGAAGATGACAAGGATGGAGACCTTTATGATGTCTACTTCCACATAATGAATGATAAATATGTCTTTTCTTCCCTGTGATAGTCTTAATAACATTTTCTTTTCTTTGGCTTACTGTATGGTAAGAATACAGTATGTTATACATATAACAAACAAAATTTGTGTTAAGGACTGTTTATGTTATCAGTATGGTTTTCAGTCAACGGTAGCCTACTAGTAGTTACATTTTGGGAGGTCACAGTTTACATTCAGATTTTCGACTGCAAGGAGAATTGGCACCCCTAATCACCCCACTTTGTTCAAGAGTCAGCTGTAGTTTTATTCAATATAAAGCTGAAGGTATCTGTGCACTCTTCAGAGAATTTCTTTGAGTATCTTGGTGGTTTCATCTTGTCATTTATAAAGATTGACTTGAGTTTTTTCCCCACAAAATCCAGCAGAGGACACTGTCTAAATTTTAATATATCAACACTAGTAACATTAACCATAATTAATATAGCAGTTCATATTTATTGGATACCGACTATGCGCTTTACCCTCTTTTAGCATTTACCTGGATTGTCTCACTCCCTCCTCACAACATCCCCTTGGTACGGATGAGGTGGTGCATGGCAGAGGTAGCCATGCCTTTGCCCTCCGTATCAAGGGCCTCTCTCCTAAATCATGCTCTTCAATTGACCAGACAGTCTCTGTAGTGGGCCAAACATAATGCCACCCCAAAAGGTGAACACCAGGACAAGAGATAACGGCTCTTCCATGTTCATCTTTCCAGGCAGAATTATATTTGAAGCAAAGCAGGATCAAAACACTTCCTTTAAAGAAACATGCTCAATGAAGACGCCTACATTCTGGGATATGTGAGTGCTCAGTTTCAGGTTACCTACCCTCCCCCTGTGTTTGTTTCTAGCTCTGGGGCATCCTCTCCTTTATGCAAGTGCGTGTGGATTCTGGTCATCGCTTGGACATTTTTCACATCTCAGGTTCCCCACCAGTGCTCAGGAAGCACCTGCTGATGAGGGCAATCCTTGCACGTCTACATGAAGGGCTTTTGGCTCAGTCCCTCCTCCACCAGGATTCAGCGTCAGAATTTTGTAATCGGGTTGGCCGTAACTCACAGCATAAGGTGAGATCTGTGGATGACCTTATCACCACCATGCATTTATCAGAGCATAATCCCACTGATCATTGGCAGACTAAAGAGCAGGAAAATAATAAGCCTGGGTTACTTTTAAACATTAACGCCAGATGCCCCATTCAGCATTCTCATACAAATAAAAATCCTACCAAAACTCATTATTAATGATGACACTGAAAACTGAAAACGTGGCTCTTGCCTCTCTCCCTGTTCCCACCCTGTTTGGTCTCTGGGTTCTAGGGAATGTGTGAAATGATCTCTCCATGGCAAAGCAGCCTGTTACCATAGAAACAACTTACTAGTTTCTAAACCCTCTGGCTAGTTCCAGGAACGTTAACTCTATGCTAGTTTTAAAGAAATAAAAAGAAGTCTAAGATTAGTATCTACCTTTAATAGTTATAATCATTGAACAAAAGCATTCATATTAAATGACAAATAGAGTCTTCTCATCTGGAAATATTTCCGTTAATAGTGTTAGTAATAATAGCTCACATAAGCAAAATAACCTCTGTTGGGAGATTCATATTCTGTTGCTGTTAACTGAGCCTTACTTTTTTTTATGTTTTAGTTTGGGGTTTGTCAGTTGATTCACCTGGAGGAATATTTTAATCACATTTTTCTGTTTATGTGTTATAGTTGTCTTTTAAACCTCAGCGTCCTTAGATGTGCTATATTTCTCATCCCTACTGCCCATTTCGGGATGCACAATTGTGCACTTTTGCCTGTTGTCCATAGATTTTGTGTGCAATATTTCTATTCCCACTGATTTCTTAATTGAAAACTGGGATAATATCTCCAGGGACTTACAGAAATATTCAAGGTTCTATAGTAATAAATTGTGACATACTTAAATATTTAAATTAGTGTTAATAAACATGAATACAGATTGAGCATCTCAAATCGGAAAGTGCAAAATCCAAAGTGCTCCAAAATTTGAAATTTTTTGAGCACTCACATGCTGCTTAAAGCAAATGTTCCTTATAAGTATAATGTCAATGTTCCAAAATCCAACAAAAATTTGAAATTCAAAAAACTTCTGGTTAAGGGATACTCAACCTGTACTTAATACAGGCTAAAAAATCAAACACTAAAAAATAATTTCATTTTTAAATAAATATATTTTTGAAACTGAGGAAAGTAAACTTGTCTATTCAGTTTTGGGGTTGTTGCTTATATATACCTAAGTTCTGATCTTCTCTTCTGTTCCCTCTGGGAAGTTTTCATGCTCACATCCCACATGAATTTGTACACACTTGTTGTTATTTTATATACATGTTGTTAAGATGTTTAAATAGATAATGGCATGAATACTATACACACATATTCAACTATATCATAATCCCTTTCAGAGCAGATCTTGTCTATTTCTATTCTTAGATATTTTCATATACTATTTCTTTTTTATTTTTATTTTTATTTTTGTGAGTTGGAGTCTCACTGTGCTGCCCAGGCTGGAATGCGGTGGCACACTCACGATCACTGCAGCCTCGACCTGCTGGGCTTAGGAGATCCTTCCGCCTCAGCCTTCCAAGTAGCTGGAACTATAGGCACACGCCACCACGCCTGGCTCGTTTTTTTGTGTGTAATTTATTGTAGAGACGAGGTCTCACCAAGTTGCCCAGGCTGGTCTCGAACCCCTGGGCTCAGGCATTCCTCTTGCCATGGTCTCCCAACATGCTGGGATTATGGGTGGAGCCACGGCACCTAGCCATATACTGTTTCTTAGTACGTGTTTTCTATTACATAGTTTATGGCATTACTCTTAAGCAGGCGTCATGAAGCCTTGATGTTTTATGTGCTTCATTTCATTTAAAATTTTTTTGTTCATCCTTGTCAGTGTCTTCCTTCTCTTTCCTACTACCTGCTTGCTAAGTGTCAAGAAACATCGCCCTTTTGTTCTAGTGTCCTCCTCTCATATTCGGTAAATTTGCCAACTCATTCTGCCGCGACCCAAGCCCTCTTTCAGTACTGTCTGGCTAAATTTCTCCCTGTCCCATCCCTTTCCCTCACCCTTTCCTTCTTGTAGGTCAGATTCTAGGAAAATCTTTTAGACAGCAGGGACTATAAACTCTGCTCTCTTTGTTCTGTGTAATACCCCGTGTAAATACATTCACAAATTGTAAATTTGGAAGCAGCACCGCTTGCACTTAATCTGGTGCTTCTTCTGTACTTTGAAAAAAACAGTCATGGATTCCATTTTGGGTACTGTAGTTATTCTGGTCCGATACATTCTGAAGGTAGGTGGAATCCTTTAAGGAGAACAAGGCTGGTATATTTTGTTTTTGTTCTCAATTAACTATGTTTTACATGGTATTTGTTTCCTAGACTGCTGCACCAACATACCACAAACTGCGTGGTCTGACAACAAAAATGCACTGTCTCATAGTTCTGGAGGCTGGAAATCTGAGATCAGGGTGTCAGCAGGGTTGGTTCCTTTTGGGGACTGTGAGGGAGAATCAGTTCCAGGCCTCTCTCAGGACTTTCGGTGGTTTGTTGGCAATCTTTGGTGTCCCTTGGCTCATAGGAATATCAACCTCTACTGCTGCCTTCATTTCACATGGTGTTCTTCCTGTGTCTGTGTACAAATTTCCCCTTTTTATAAGGATACTAGTCATTGGATTTGAGGCCCATCCTATACCAGCAGGACCTCATGTTAACTGATTAAATCTGTCAGCCAAGGACTGTGGCTCACACCTGTAATCCCAGCACTCTGGGAGGCTGAGACAGTAAGACCACTTGAAGCTAGAAGTTAGCGACCAGTCTGGGTGGCATAGCGAAACTCCATCTCTACAAAGAAATTTAAAAATTAGCTAGACATCATTGTGCTTGCCTTTAGTGCTAGCTACTCGGGAAACTGAGGCAGAAGAATCACTTGTGCCTAAGAGTTTAAGGCTGCAATAAGCTATGATCGTACTACTGCACTCCAGCCTGGGTGACTGTCTCTTAGTGAGAACTGTCTCTAATTAACTAATTAACCAACCATTCAGTCAACCTGTAATGCCCCAATTTCCAGATAAAGTCACATCCTGAGGTACTAGGGGTTAGGACTTAAACATACAAATTTTAGGTGACACAGTTCAACCTATAACACATTGCATTACAATAAAACCTATTTTATGTTCTGAGTCTATTTGGTGATTTTTACAATAAACATCTTGTGTTTGCCACAAAATACAGAGCAAATCAAACACAATTGGTGTGGATTCATTTAATAAATGAAGTCTTGACCATTTAATTTTGGCAAGCTCCTCTAAGCAGTCTGATGGTTGATGTACTTGGAGGGCCCGTTTATTTCCAATCATACTAGCTTAACTTTATTTAAAGAATAAATTAATTGTATCTAAACTTGGGCCAGCATTTGTTATTCCCAGATGGCAGTGACATGTTTTTATCAAATGGTAATTCATTCTAATCCAAAAATAGCTGTTTGTTTTCTTTTTAAAAACACGATGACCATAATATGTAGTTAATCAGTATAAACCATAGTATTTGTTCATGAGACCTGTATTGATTTCTAATCCAGATAAAATGACTTCCTCTGACATGTATTATTTTCCATGCTTCTTTCAAGAATTAATTTCTTGATGGTACTGGGCTACACGGTAATTTAATCATGATGGATTGAAGTCACCAGCCAGTAAGACAGGATGATTCTAAATGGCAGATGACACCTAGTGGCTCATTTGAAGCCACAAGTGTACACCCACCAGCCATGAAGCAGCGGTAACTGTCTTGGTTGGAATCTCAGGGTGCATGCCTCATAAATTTCCAAGGGCAGACAGTAAAGCGGTAGCTGGAGCTATAGCATTTGCCAACTTGTATTTCTGCTATTTAAAAGGTGCTCAGGCCCTGCATCTAAAACTTGAAAGGAAGGGAACTCTTCAAAAGGAACGCCACTTTCAGTTATTTTCCAGACCATCAAATCTTACTTTTCCTTTCATTCAACACTGCTAACTTATTCACCAACACTTTTCAAGAATGTGTTTACATGAAAGCAGAGTGAGGATGTTAAGAAACCCAGACTGCAAATAACTTTGCCCTTGCGTCAGTGTAATTCACAGTGAGTCATCCTGCCTCAGTTACGGAAAAAGCAGCTCTGATTGACAGAACTTGGAAAAGATATCACAGAGCAGCAAAGGGATATTCTCTGCAATTCAATTTATTTCTGCTTGAGAGCAAAAAACTTGGAGAATTATCCATCCACAGTGTACCGATTTTTCAAACTGTGTCATCTGATTTTAATACTAGAGGATTCACCATTGTGTATATAATTTGATCATCAGTGAAATTACTTATTCCTTATGTCTGACTTTTGCTTCAGATTATATCTAAATGGATTAAGAATATATTTTTTAATGTAACAAATTACAATAGATCAGATGATGTGAATCCTAACTGTGGAAAGGAATTTATTTAGGCAGATATTACTATTGAGCTAATTATATTTGTTGCATACATCAGCTAATTACATTTGTTGCATAGACCTTGATTTCTACCAAGGTCAGTGTATCTCACATGTAACAACTAAGGCGGAGTTGCACGAGAGTACTCATCTGCCTCCACCATCAGTCTTTGGTCTTCGCTTTTGTCTGTTCTCACTTTCCATGTTTTCAGAGGGAAACACATTCACCTCCCTTCTGTCCGGGGCACTTGGGCACTTGACTGTCTTTATCTCCCCAGAGCCTACTAACCTCTCTGATACAGTAGTCGTGCCATAAACCAAGGAGGACATTGATCAGTTACTCAGACTCGAAACTTCAAAACCATGAAAGAGGTTCAAGAAGAGAGTAACACAGTCAGACTCGTGCTTTAGAAAAGTCAGTTATCATGTTTATCTGTACACTATTGTATAGCACAGTGCTTATTGTAAAAGGTTTATTGAATTAAACAACTTTGCAAGGCAGAAAAATTACTTTGTTTAAGAAAGGATTCAGTTCCCAATTAGTTGAACTTTTAAAAGGGTACAGAGAAATGTGTGCATTTAGCTCAGTGAATGCAACATATAGAGAATGACATGTATTTCTATAAGCAAACGCCTGTATCCCTTCCCAGACATATCAAGCAACTTTGATAATAGATTTCCATCATTATCACTGCTTAAAATTCTTCCAGGAGATGTAAAGGTACAAGAATGATTTCGAATAGTTTTATAGTTTCACTACGCCCTGTTTCTGAGCTCAGCACTCCACGAGCTCATGTGGATATGAAGAAGGATTCAAGCAAACTTCTTGTTCTTTAGAATCCAATTCTGTCATCACCATTTCTAGAAAACCCTTCTCTTCCTGCCTTCCCAGGCTTACCCTGTTTATTTTGTGCCTTTCCTTGAAATTCCCGCAGTGCTGTCTCCCTAATCTAACACAATCGTATGTTACACTCTATTCGAAGTGTGGGGTTGCCTTGTCCAGCTGGAGCACAGTTCCGTCGATGATGAAACCCTGTCTTCCTTTGCTCACTCCTCGCGGGTTTGAGCTGGGCTTGCTCAGGATGTGCTTGCCAAACGAGCACATGAAAGACGAAGAAGGAGACATTTTAACTCCCCATCGAGCACTTTAACCTTCGTTTCTGTTCGTACTCACATTTCAGGCCTGATTTTTCTGCAACACTGCTCTTTCAAGGCTTACCTGTCAACGTAAGGAACACATTGATTGGATAAAGTGTTTCTTGGGAGCGTAATATGAAAGGGACACGGTAGTTCCACCTGTTTCTCTCCAAGATTGCAACAAAGCCCTACACAAACTTACATGTCGCAGATTTTAAGGAAGGCTAATAAAGAGGGTTGCAGGGGCCCTGCGATCAGCCAAGATCCCAGGACACTGTAGAAAATCGTCTAGGGAAACTACAAAAAGCAATGAAATGTAAATGTGTCTTTTATATACGGGCCATTTTCTTGCTCACCCTCTTTGTTCCCGGCAGCAGAGGGAAAGACTGGAAGCAGAGTGGGACTGGATTAGATGATAGTGATTGTAGATTTTTTATGACCTATGAAACACATTGTAAATGGTAAAGGTTGACCTGCAATAACATGCTTGTGCCTTCTGTGTGATTCAGACAATATTGGACTACTTTTGAAAGAATTACTCCCCACAATAATTTTACTACATTTATTGTTGATTTATTAAGATAAGGCATTGCTTTGTCACTCAGGCTGAAGTGCAGTGGCACAATCATGGCTCACTGCCCCCTTGACCTCCTGAACTCAAGCAATCCTCCCACTTCAGCCTCCTGAGTAGCTAGGACCACAGGCGTGTGCTACCACTTCTGGTTAATTTTTATTTTGTTATTTGTATTACTTTCTGTAGAAATGGAGTTTCCGTATGTCGCTTGGCCTCGCAAAGTGCTGGGAATGCACGCATGAGCACCATGCTCAACCAATATTCTTTATTTTTTATGTGATAGGTATTTTCAAAAAGTCGTCATATTTGATTGCTTTTCTCACTGTTCTTTAAGTATTTGAAATTGTGAATTTGAAATTGTGAAATCATCAATCTAGGTAGTCAGAATAAAGTTACATTGTTTGAAGTAATACTCCAACAAGGTTCTCAAATGATGGGGCACAGTGATTTCTTAAAGGGTAGGAAAACACTTTATTATTGGATGAAACCAGATGCCCATTTCTCCTGGGATTACAAGTTGAATCTTAATGAAGTAACTTTTCATCAGCCCCACCATATTATTGACACATATTAGGTGGTAGATTTCTGTCCTAGCAATTTTTTAAAGAAAAGAAGTCTTTATTTTCCATTGTTTGGAATAGCTGACTGCGTGGGTGTTGACATTGCCATTATTCTAGACCTTGTCTCTAAAGACTCCAGATATGCTGACAGGAACCTAGTGAAGGCAGACATATCAGCCTAAATGAGGAATGTGGTTTTGGCAAAAAGAATGAAGATGTCCTAGAGGAAGGGACACCATCAAAAAACTTCATATTAAAGGAATTCTTAGAGATAGCTAGAACATTTAATGCACAAAGGATAACAGGTTGGAAGTGAATCCAAACTTCCAAAGGAAAGTTGGCATAGCAGAGATGCTTGCCCCATATTGTATGTTATAGGATGGGATGAAGGAATCAAGCTCCACTCAGACTGCTCTTGATGAATCCTTATAAAGAAATAGGCTGGGCTCAGTGACTTATGCCTGTAATGCCAGCACTTTAGGAGACTGAAGGGAGAGGACTGCTTGAGCCCAGAAGTTTGAGACCATCCTGGACAACATGGCGAGACCTTGTTTCTACAAAAAAATTAAAATAATTAGCCGGGCGTAGTAGTGCATGCCTGTAATCCCAGCTGCTCAGGAGGCTGAGGTGGAAGGATGACCTGAGCCCAGGAGGTTGGGACTGCTATGAGTCGTGATTGTGTCACTGTACTCCAGCCTGGGCAACAGAGTAAGGCCCTGACTCAAAAAACTAACAACAACAACAACAAAAGAAATAGAAAAATTCTCATTGTGTTTGAGTTGTCAGTTGCAGTATTTTAAATTATGGTGCTAATTTTCCTATACATTGTATAGCTCACCCTGAATTGTACCCCAAATCCTTAAAATAAAATAAAGTTTTAAAAAAATTTTCAAAGATTTCAACATTTTCACAAAAGAATTCTTAAAGATCACAGGATAATCATACTTTTTGCCATGAATTACTAAGTCTTCATTGCATGGTTTCAGATTATGTGGTTATTTTCACAGCCATAACCTTGCAAAGCAAGGACTTTCAGTAGTGAAAAATAGTCAAAACAAATCCTGTTGTCATTTGGATTTTGTATTATTGAAAAATTAATTCACACATCCTCTTTAATGTTATCAGTATTTTCAAGTACTTTCCTATTCTTTTAAAGGTAATTTATATAGTGAAAAATGTTTTATTGATTATAGAACTTCTTTAACTTTCTAATATTGGCCACTTTTAATTTTCAAGAAGTCCAGAAATTAAATGCTTAAAGTCATATATATGTAGTGCTTTTAGTGAAAACTTTTTGCAATATAAAGGGGTTTTTTTTTGGTTGTTGTTCTTTAATTTTAAAAGAAGACTTCCACTAGTATTTTCCATAGGCAAATAGCCAAGTTGCTGCATTATATGTAGCAAGTTTTAGTGACAGTCCTGGTCCCTTGGGGATGAGAAGTACAGTCTTGTTTGCTAGTTTAAGTCAACAAGCTGTGGGATTCACGATGTATTTAGTGGTATGCATGCAAATGTTTTCATTTTTAAAAGTCTAAAATAATTGAAACCATCTCGTGTCATTCAACCTTAAAATAAATACCTATAATTTAAAACCTCGAAATTGGTTGGTTTTGAAAGATGTTAGTATAATGAATAATAATAGAGCCTCTGGATTATTTTTAATGCATCAGATCCTGTGCTATGGTCTGTGTCAGAGAAAGGAGCCCTGATTACAGTTGTGGAGAACGTTCCCAGCGCCCCCAGCGTGCCCACAGTGGATACCACATCATTACACTGTGCTCCAAGGGGCCTCATGCTAACAACATGCTTGGCTACGTACAGTAATGAACAGCCTTGTTTACGGAATGTTTGTGCTTTTAAAGAACGGTTTCATCTTGTGCAGGCAGTGAAGTTGATTTAAACATAGCTCACAGTAAATCTGAGAGTGGAAAGTTTGATTTTATGTAGTACCTTGTCTAACTTTTTACCAAAGTAACTTCCTAAGCCATCATGTAGCAAGGAAACCCGTTGATTGTGTTTTTTCAGGGAAAACAGGTCCTTTTTATGTGAATACATTTGGATAAAGTTTTTGATGTAATAGATCTTATTCTGTTCATCAGCTTTACAAAGGGAAACTCAAGTTCTTGCTCAAACTTTTTTGTCTGACTGAGCCTGGGGGGAAGATTATGATAAGGAATGATTGAGCAACAAAGAGATGTCAGTGATAGGAAGGAAATGAATCAGAAATGCTGATTTTGAAGATCCTTTCTTATACTCAAGTTCTGGTTGCTTTTACTTGCCTTTGAACAAGGGCAATTTCAGGAAGTGGAGAAAGGGTGAATGTAGTACCTAAGTCAAAGACCTTCAAAATGGTTTTAGGAGCACAAGAGGTCAGCCTGCTGTCACTGCCCTTACAGACTTTTAACTTCATACTTTCCCTAAAAAATCACATAGAATCCCTCCTTTGGCTTGAATCCCATTTGAGGATTCCTGGCATATTCAGGACTATGTATGGCTTTGGAATCAAGGCTTCTCCTGACCTAAAGTCTTACAGAAGCCCCTGTGGGCTTCCTGTCTTGGTCTCCTGTGCTCTGGGGTGCTGGCCTGGAAGCTCTAGGTGGTTCTAGGCACACAGCCAGCCCTCCAGACCCCAGTTCCTGTTCCTCCCCTCTCACCCAAGAGCGATAAATTTCCACCCTCCCTGGCTTGGCTGTTGATGGGTCCCGACTTGGCCCAGATTGCTGCTTCTGCCCTGAGTGTCTGTCCCTTCTCCCACTTTGCCTGTATTGTAAACTAGCGGGTAAAATATTGAAGAATTATTTCCCACCCTTCCCAGGCATTTCACTACTTCTTCACCTAGATCCCAGGAGTAAGTCATTCTTTACAGCCATGGTGCCTCCTGTTGGTTGTGTGCCCTTTATGGAAAGGCACTTGACAAGCACACTTTCAACCCGCCCAACAACCTTGTTCAGCCTTACTACAGACTCCAGTAGGCGAGGAAATGGAACTGCCTTGCTTAGGGGTTAGCGAGTACAATTTGGATAGGAACACTTTTCCTCTTTTACCTCTTTGGTGACACATCACATCGTATTGCATTGTTATTGTCTGCAGCTTTTTTTTAATCTTTCACACTAGACTCTAAACCTTTCTGTGTCTTATCTATTACTTCCACTCCCACCCCAAGGGTCCAGCCTCATGCCTGGCCTACAGCCTTTGTGACATAAATAAATATTTATTTCAAAGGACCAAATGAGTGAGGGAATGGAGTTTTTAATTAGTTACCAACTAGCTACAGAGTAAGAATCCAATTTTACAAATTTAACATAGTATCTGCAGGAATCGTTTTCTGCTGTACAAACTTGACCATGGTTAGAGTCTATGTAAATAGAACTCTTAAAGACTTCAGGGCTTAATTTACTTATTGGTTTTAAAGAAAGGCACAGTAACTGTTTCTACCAAAAAATGATGATTTTGTTTTCTTATCTTAGTAATGCTACACAGGCTTTTTGGATGGAGGTTGGGGGGGGGCTAGCTGGCCAGGAGGTATGTGAGGGCAGTTTGGGAGGTGGGCTTGTCGGTGTCAAGTGTGGCTTGTACTCCTCCACAATGCTGTGCTCCGCTGCCACAGTTGAAGAGGACTGACAAGGAAATGAGGTCAGGAATCCTGGACAGTGGCAAGGTGCCCGGGACACCGATGGGGCATCCAAACAGCCAGCAGGCATTCCCAGTGACATCAGAAACGCAGAAACTGTGGGGTGGCCAGAGCCATCAGTCCGTAGTAATTGTTAACCCTTGTACTAAATAACACCCTAGTGCTTTCCTGTCATTAACCTGCCTTTCTGTGCAACTGATTTACTATGGGACTGTGTTGGGCCTGGAGAGAGCAGTTTACTGTGACTGACTCAACCTACTGATTCAGTCTGAAGTGAGTGACTCAGGGACAGGAACAAATGGACAATTCAGAACATCCTGCCCTGTGTTTACTATGATGATTCTTCTCTTCAATCACTATCTACACACAACTTTTACTGAAAATTTGAGATATGGGACACCGCAAAGACCTGAAGCTTTCACCCAAAAGAAGCAATCTGTGATTTGGAGCTGGTGGGGATAGTAGAGATTTAACCTGCTATCTGTTTAATACCCAGACTGTTTAGAATTATTATTTATTCAAGAATTCCTCCAAGGCAGATATATCATCATTCTCATTATGGAGAGTTGCATAGGGATGTGTACTTAGTAGTCTAATTTGTCCCAAACCAGAAAGTATTGCTAAATGCTATGATTAGAAAAAGGAGAAAGAAATCTGCGTTTATACGGAGAAGAATTTACTTATGACATTATTCTGCATTTCAAATTGTAAAGGAGAAAAAGGCAAGAAACTTTTTTTAAGACATTTAAAATTTAAATTACTTTGGAGAATTGGTGACTAATTAAAATGACTCAGAAGGTGTGTGTTAGGATCATGTGGTTAAAAAAAACAAACGTTACACTGATTAACGTGTAATGAAATTTTAATTGTTTTAAGTAACATTATTTCAAGGATATCTTATCTAGTGGCATTCTTTGTCTTATTATTTTATTATTTTCCATAAATCAGAGCCCTTGGCTAAGGATTCTTTTTTTTTCTAGAAACATTATTTCAGAACTTGATGTCAACTGTTACTGGCCAATTATTATACTGCCTTTTTTCTTTCAAATGTAGTTCAACAGGGTGTACATATTTATAATTATTTATATCTGTAATCGTAGGAATTTGTCTTTTGAGCAACAATGTGAAATTGTGCCAGATACTTTAAAGGAGAGACACAGAATGGGAAATATTAATAGTCATTATTCCTCAAATATAAGATTTATCTTTAAATAACAATTGAATGTGTTATAGGAGAATAAATTTCAAATTATAGTAGGTCAGACAAAATCTTCTAAATGTTATTTGGGAACTGTGCTTTGCTGTGGATAGTGTTATTCTTAATTCTGCAAAACTGACTTGATTGTATATTGTTACTTGATTATAGTAGTTCAAAAGTTTTATGTTAGGAAAAATATTGAACTCCTGAGTAATGTGAATGAATCCTTACAAAAAAATGATTTTATGTTTTGTATTTATGGTCAAGTCTGTGCATCTTTTTCCAAACATACAACAGACTTCTAAATGTGCACATTTATTTTGTACAAGTGCTACCCTCATCTACCTGTATATTTAAACAAATAATTCTCATTTCAGAAAATGGCCCTCTCCATATGATGGCATGAATGTGTGCTCTTCACTCCTAAATTTTCACACATACTTTATTATTTATGCTTAATGTGACTTTTTAAAAGTCCGATTTTTTTAATTCGGTAGATTCAAAGCAGGAATTGTGAAGAGGTCGGGGAACACCTGGACATACGAATAATGATAAAACAATAGCTAAGAGCCTTGTTCCGTATGGAAAACTGGAAATCTAAAGCAGTATACAGCTATAGACTGTGTTTATATGCATTATAGAAATTAATATAGCCCAAAATTGTTAATAAACGAAGACATGCAAGTACATAAACTACTTTTAAAAGAGTCCATCAGAAGTGCTGATTTAAACAGATGGTTTCAGTCCTTATGTAAACCTGTAGTGAGTGATTGAAAGGACATAACCTGCTGTGTTCTAGGTCCCCCTAAGGGTGCACAAGCCCCTTCTTCTCAGCAGTAGGAAGTAGTTGAGGGATTAATGCTGTATTCTCTCTCCCATTCGCTTAGCACCTAGCACCTAGTTTAGGCCTGGCATTGGGCTAGGTACTTTCCATTCTTACCTAACTGACATAAGTGAAATAAATTTACCCATGGATTTTCATAGTTTGAGTTAATGACACCTCAAGGAAAAGGCCAATGGTAATACATATAATCTTGTTTTAGTTGTTTTTAGCACAACTAAAAATTATGACAGTATTCAAGTTTAAAATTAGTGCTTCATATCAGCAGCTTACTTAGTAAGTTTTACAAGTATGTTTAACTTATTTTTGTCTGAAAAATCATGAGTATTACCTTGTATAAAGCTGTACTGCCGACATCTGAGTCATTGCAATCTGTACCTTGAACATTTGTTTGTATCGTCAGTAACAACCCCCACTCATATTACTTCTAAACTCGTCTGTGTGGTGCTTTAAATTTTGCACAGTGCTGGGTAGGGCTGAGGGCTCCGAGGGCCAGGTCCCTGGGCTCCCTGGTGGGTTTGTGGCTCCACCCTGTTGGCATACAGGCCGCAGGCCCCATCCAGTTCTGTTCCAGATGAATGCTGTTCCCATTTAAATGCTCCTGGGAGAAATTTCTAGCAATATATTCTTAACAACATCCCTCAAGGAAATATTACCTGGCTTTATGATTTTAAGAAATCTTTTAAGGTTCTCTGCAAAATAAATGTCTTAGTCCATGTCTTAGTCCGCTATAACAAAATATCTTACCCGAGTAGCTTAAACAACAGTTGGTTTTACGCAGTCCTAGAGGCTAGGGAGTCCAAGACCAGTTTACCAGCAGATATAGTGTCTGGTGAGGGTTCACTTCCTGGCTCACAAATGGACTTCTTTTCACTGGGTCTTCTCATGGTGGAAGGGAGGAATTCTGTTCTCTTCAGCCCCTTATAAGGGCTCTACTTCCATTCATAGGGACTCTGCCCTGATGACCGAATCACCCCCCAAAGGCCCCCATCCCCAAATACCATCACATTGAAAATTAGATTTCGGTATATGAAGTTGGAGGGGACACATGAGGACCATAACAACAAATAAACAAATATCTGATTGAGAGTGATTTTATGAATAAAGAAGTGTCTACTGGACACAGATCTTTGATGGCACGTCATGGGTTTTTATGTCTATACTTTGTTAGATTCATGTCTTTGCTAAGACTTCCTAAAGCAAAGAAAGAAGATAAATCTCAAAGGATAAGTGACTTCTTGGTGTTTTGTCATTTGTTTAAAAGCCTCATGCTCACTCATTGCCCCTTGTCCCTTTATTTTGGTAATCTGTGTTTTAAAGTAACTCACAACTGCCCTGCCAGTAGGCTCATCTGTATACTTAATAAGTTTGCTCCAGCCTTACCTCTGGGTCTTTCATGAGCGTGCCCTGTCCCTTAAGAAGAGAAAGACTAATCACTCAAGGACCAGTATTTGTACAGGGAGACATTATTTTCCCAGCTTATTCCTATGATGTGAGATAAAATCAGAAGTCCTGATAACTTGTCCCCCTGTCCATGGATAGGCCTTATTCTGGTCTGAGAGAGTTATTCCTGGAAGCCATAGTTGCTGTTCCTCAAGAGTCAAAGAGATTTAATTTGAATAATTAGTCTGGTAATAATATAAGAACAGATAACATTGCCATGAATGTTCAGAACTTTCTGTAAAAGCTAAAGTTGTATATAGCACTCAAAAATACATACTGGCATTCCCAAGTGTGTATGTCCCACCTTGGGCTCTTCATCAAACCAACTTCACATTAACCAGGGTAGCTCTGTGTTGGTGATAATGCTACTTCTAGTCCACATCTCTTGAACCTCAGGCATTCAAACACCAAAAAGGGATTTCCCTTCTCAGTTACCTGGACAAATTGGAGAGAATTTAGACATATTTGCTGGTGCCGAGGTGAGAGACCAAATTACTAGGTGAAGGTGCAGCGATTCAATAGGGTTACTTGTCAGTGAGAGTCAAGCACTGTCCTAAACATGGCCCATGCGTTAATGCATTTAGTCCTAACTTAATCTTGGGAGACAAGTGATAGTTTATCTTTTTACAGATGAGGAAATGAGACACAGAGAATTTGAGTAACTACTGAAGGACATTCAGTTCATCACGTTAAACCTAGTGAGTTTGTCTCCGCCCTGTGTGGTATCACCGTCTAATGAAAGGCAGTGAGCGTGATGGTCTTCCTTGGAATCAGACCTCCAGAATACCCGAGTTCTTTGGGGTTATTGGTTCCTCTCTGTTAGAAAGTTGGTTGTTGTTGGTTTTTAACTTGTTGTTGAATCACTTAAAATTCTAGGCAAATCCACTTTCCTCAGATTCTGTGACTCATCAAGACTATTTTCTAAAATACTCCATTGCCCTTCGGCTTATGCCCTATCCTGGTCAGTTTCTTAAAGACTCCTTTCCTTGGCTCGTTTTTCATTTTCCTTAGAACCTTGAAAGGCAATTTGCTTCACAGGTACTTTTTCAAACTAAAAAACACTATTTATAGGCTGGGCTCAGTGGCTCAGCCTGTAATCCCAGCACTTTGGCAGACTGAGGTGAGTGGATTGCCTGAGCCCGCTGGTTTGAGACCAGCCCAGGCTACTTAGTGAGACTTTGTCTCTACGATACATCAAAAATTAACTGAGCATGGTAGCGTGTGCCTGTAATTCTGGCTACTTGGAAGGCTGAGGCAGAAGGATGACCAGAGCCCTGCAGGTCGACGCTGGGTGGCCGTGAGCGTGCCACTACACTCCAGCCTGGGCAATGGGGTGAGACTCCAACTCAAAAAAATAAAACAAAACAAAAACACTACTTATATATCATCTTTCCCAGACAATGAATCCTATACACACACAAACATCAAAAGCAGAATTAGAGTCATATTGTGGTATATAAGAGCTTTCTGGGACTGACTTTTATCTTCTAGATGTCAGTACTGCACAGCAGATCGCTAGTGGTAAAGTATACTTTATTCAAATGTTGAGAAATGTATTATGCTGAGTATAACTTGAACCAGAAGGGGAAAAAAACACCTTATTTCTGATTTTTGTTTAAAGATAGTGTTAGCAAACACAGGATAGCATAGTTTATAGATTATGTACTGGGACTTGGAAGTCAAAAAGCCCTGGGTTTGAGTCCTAACTCAGCCACCTGGAAGCGTTTTGAACTCTAGAAGATTTGTTCGCTTACTTAACAGCTATTTGTAAACTCGATGTACCAGTACTGGAAATGCAGAACACAAAACAGGCCAAGACTGTCCCAAAGAAATGGAAATACTAGTAGGAAAGACATAATAAATAAGTAGGTGCATGATAATCCTACTGGCTTCACTTCTAATATATATTTGGAAAATGGCCAGTTCTCACCACTACCACCTTGGTTCAGACCCCTTAACTCATTGCAAAAGCCAGCTAGCTGTCCCCTGCTTCCGTTCAGGCCTCCTGTAGTCTAATCCCAACAGAGCATCCAGAGAGTTCCCTCTAACTCATGAATCTGAGCCCTTTCTCTTGGGGTCAAAACCACGCAGAAGAGTCCCATTCTACATGAAGATAGCCATGGTCCTTGACAGGTTTGTGTCCAACTTACTCCCCAGCCACCATTCATGACAGCTACACTGGTGCCTCCAGGCCTCTGCTTTTGCACTTTCCCCAACACCTCCATGATTACTCCTCTGCCTCCCTCTAAACTGCTCAGGTGTCCCCACTTGAATGAGACCCTTCCTGCTCGGCAGCTAGAACAATGCTTGAATATAGAAGGCACTAAGTTACCCATTCAGTGTACAAATGTGCCAACCCTAAAATTCAGCCAGATATAATTCTAAATACTTTTAATATTTCTGTGACCCATCATTGGAATAAACCTATTTAAAGGGCACTGGGAGTCCTATCCCTCCCAGACACTGAAATTTGGATGTGAGTGATAGTAAACTTACAGATTGTGAATGAATGAATGAACATTTGGCTTCTCAGGAAGAGATAAGAAAAAGTCAAGTAAATTGCCTTATTTGTTTTTCTCTTGAATGTATTCCATTCCAGGGTTACGTATCTCAATTCCAGAGGCTGGTAGACAGAACTGATTGTACAGCATCAGGATTGGTTTAACTCAAAACCATTTCAAGCTTCTTAACACGATGCACACACCATTTGGGGGCCGCCTCCAGGATTGAAAGCCTCCCTGCTCCCTCAAAACCTGAAGAAACATCTGTGAGAAGGCTAAGAGTTCATATCTCAGGGCCTCATTGGGTGGCTGAAAGCAAATAGCCTCTTTTGTGGCAGGTTTATTTTATAGCATTTTTGTGCAGCCCTGTTCAGAATTCCTTAACCTGTGTGAGGGTAAAGTCAATATTAGGTAAACCAACTAGGGAGTCAAAGTACAGCAGAGGGCAAACTGAGCTACCTAAGAAGGGTTGATGGATTCGATGTGGTAGTTTCTTGGTGGCAGCTGGACACAGATACAAGAGCAAATCATACTTTGTTCAAGTCTACTCTCCAGTGGGATAATCCATGAGCCAACATTCAAGAAAAGAGTCAGAGAAAACTTTGCAGGGAACGCTTCAGAAACCTCAGCTTTTATATGTAAGCATAGAGCCACAGAACTACTGCCAAGAGCAAATTGGTAAATTTGGGGAAGGCCTTTTCCTCTCAGCACCTCAATTTTTTCCTTGGCCAGAAGATGATCATGGAAGCATCTAACATGGAGCCAAGTTATTTTGTTCAAATTCTAGCTGTACTGTGTTCTAGCTGAGGTACAGGAAGCATTTTCTTGGGCAAATTTTCAAATGTCTTAGCATCTTGGAGCCTCATTTTTTTCATTTGTAAAATGAAGGGTAGTAATAACCCCTGCCTCTTAGAATCATTGTTAGAGTTAATGTGGTAATATTTGTAAAGCACCTTAGAACAGTTCTGATACATAGGAAGCACTCTCTGAGTGTTATTTCTATAATCATTATTATTATGTAGTATGTACCTAATGAATGTGTATATTAATAAACATAGTCTGTCTTTATAACCATAAGGCATTTTTATTTTTTATTTATTTTTTTTTTTTGAGTTGGAGTCTCACTCTGTCGCCCAGACTGGAGTGCAGTGGCCGCTCCCGGCCACCGCAGCCTCGACCTGCTGGGCTCCGGCGATCCTTCCGCCTCAGCCTTCCAAGTAGGTGGAATTACAGGCATGCGCTACCACGCCCAGCTGATTTTTTGATTTATTGTAGAGATGAGGTCTCGCTGCCCAGGCGGGTCTCGAACCCGCGGGCTCAGTCAATCCACTCATCTCAGCCTCCCAAAGGCGCGGGATTACAGGCTGAGCCACCGAGCCCGGCTCATAAGGCATTTTTAAAATTTCCTTAGTTAATCTGCATTAAACTTAATAGAGTAGAGACTTAGGTTCTCTGTTAACCTCTTTCAGAAAACTAAAAGAGATTAAATACAGGACAGCATTTTTAAAATGTAAATAAAAAATATCTATCTTTATAAATAATTATGCAATAGTGTGAAATCTCTTGGCTTCCGAAAAGTACCAAAAAGATTCTAGAGTAAGGTGTTCAGATGTGAAAAGATAGATCCTGTGTACACAAATGTCATTAGCTTTCAGTTTTGAAAATGTTTACCAGCCGGGCTCGGTGGCTCAGCCTGTAATCCCCTGCCTTTGGGAGGCTGAGGTGAGTGGATTGCCTGAGCCCGCAGGTTCGAGACCCGCCTGGGCAACTTGGCGAGACCTCCTCTCTACAATAAATCAAAAAATTAGCCGTGTGTGGTAGTGTGCGCCTGTAGTTCCAGCTACTCGGAAGGCTGAGGCGGAAGGATCGCCGGAGCCCAGCAGGTGGAGGCTGCGGTGGCCGGGAGCGGCCACTGCACTCCAGTCTGGGCGATAGAGTGAGACTCCAACTCAAAAAAAAAAAAAAAAAAGAAAATGTTTACCCAGTTGTCAGTAACCTCTTTATCGATAATAATGCCATTTTCATAATCCCGTGGGACTTAATTTGATATATTCCTTTTCTCTTTCCTCCTCTCTCCAGTGACCTTGTTTTGTGACATCATTTTCCATACATTTGATGAATGAGCTTGTTCTGTCCCGGAAGTGCCAGTCCTGGCTAGTCAGCAGTGCAGATTGATAAAATTAAGAAGCAAGCATCGGTCAAATCCCAAGAGTGACTTGCTCTGCGGACTCACTGACCACCAGAATGGAAACTAGCTACGTTCCAGGGCATTCAGATCTTACTCTTCCCATCCCAAAAATGTTTTTTGTGTTTAGGTTGTGGGGAAACTGAATGTCAGATTAGGGTGCTTCTCAGAAGATTAGTGGTGAGATAGTGAGATGTTTCTTTAGGCTGACTTAGGCAGAAGGCTTCATTGCTGATGGCACCGAGACTGTGGTACTGGGAGCCAGGCTGCTACCACAATTCCATGATGACGTTTCATCATGAGCATCTTCCAGGCCACTTCCATGTTAAAAACTCCCCAAATTCCCTTTTGAACCATAAAAGCAGTGTTTGAAAAGTACCCCCTTTTTACAGATATAACTTCAGATGTTAGTTTGTTTCAGCCTGGGGAAAACTGTTTCCCTTTGCCATCCTAAAACAAATAACAGTAATCATAATGATAAATTTAAAAAAACCACTCAACCATATTTGTGCTGCAAACCTTACACCCTCATTTTTAGATTCTCATTTTAACATTGCCTACAGACATTATTCTTCTATATTACTTTAAACATTCAGAATTAATATTATTCATGACTTTTCTGAACAAATGGGATAATGGTATCCTTTAGAAACCAAAAAACAAACACTCTGCTAAGTGGCCGTCCACATTCTCACTAACTCAGAGTGGCTGAAATGAAATCTAGGATGGAGCTAACCAAAAGCAGGCAACACCGCTGAAGAACATTAGTGTGCATGCCTTCACTTTTCTTCTCTATCAACTTATTTTCTCTTAATTTGAGTTTGAGTGGTGTCTTATTCAGTTTGAGCTGCTTCTGGAGGCCAGAAACTTCAAGATCAAGGCACAGCATATTTGGTGTCTGGTGAGGACTCTCTGCTTCATCAATGACACTTTCTCGCTGTGTCCTCACATGGCAGAAGGAGCAAACACACCCCTCAAACCTCTTTCATAAGGACACTTCTTTTTTTGTTTGTTTTGTTGTGTTTTGTTGTGAGGTGGAGTCTCACTCTCACCCAGGCTAGAGTGCAGTGGCACACTCACATGGCCACCTCAGCATCCACCTGCTGGACTGCGGCGATCCTTCCACCTCACCTTTCCAAGTAGCCATAACTACAGGTGTGTGCTACCACGCCTGGATAATTTTTGATTTATTGTAGAGATGAGGTTTTGCCAAGTTGCCCGAGCTGGTCTCAAACCCGTGGGCTCAGGCAATCCACTTGCCTCAGTCTCCCAAAGTGCTGGGATTACAGGCTGAGCCACTGAGCCCGGCCAGGGGCGCCTCTTAATACGATTGTATTGGGAGTTAGGTTTCAACCTATGAATTTGGCATGGTGGGGGAGGGAGAGAAGAAATATTCAGACCGCATAGAGGGAAAGAGTGGTATGTATTTATCATTGTGACTGACGATCTAATACTCCAAATAACTTTGTTCCATGGCAAGATTTTGTGAAATTGATTTAAAGATTATTTTCCTTTTCTTATGGGTCCTTGTAGTCTCGTCGCAATTGCCACAGGATGTATTCAGTCCCTTCTGATGGCTTCAGTTCTTCCCACTAACCACAGAGATTGTTCAGGGTCTTACTGCTTCCCAGGCTGGCCTTTGGAAGGAGAGTAGGTGACCACTCTGGAAGCTCCAATTTTTTAACTATGCCCAGCATCCTGCTAAGAGCTTGGTGAATGTTGTATCATCCTAGCAATCTGGAAAGGTCGGTTATGATTATCATTCCTTTGCTGTTAAGAAGCCAAGACACAGGTTTGGGTAAATAACCTGCTTCTGGGACAAGCAGCCTATAAGCCACAGAGCCCAGGATCAAGTCAAGGTCTGTCTGACTTCCAAGTTCATACTTTCAGTCAACATTCGTACATTCCAGACTTGTGTCCCTGACTCAGTGACTCTGAGGGCACTTTCCACAGGGACATGTGGTTTCTGACTAGAGTGAAGAGGTGAAGAAAGGTGCATGACTAGAACAAATATAAAGAAGATAGGCAAACTATATTTGCACATAAATGTTTTATCATTACATCAAATACTTGGAACACAGCATACTGCTTTCTTAATAAGATTGATTTCTTGCTTTAGGAAATCTTCTTTATGTGTCATTTTCATCTTCCTGTCTAGCTTTTCTTGTCTGAAGTGTCCTGTAGACTGTGTAATACTGAAGAATAATGGGGGATGGAAGAATAAGAGAATAACTTACAGATAGCCTTTATCTACCAGGAGAAATTCCAGGCAGGGCACTTGAGGAAGTGGTGTTTCAACAGGTGGACATCTTTCTCTGAATTTATTTTTATGTTGGAGCCTGAGCTTACAGATTGCTGGATCCCATCCAAAAAGCGGCAGCCCCTTCACTGCCGATAAGGATAAGTGCTCAAGAGCACAGAAGATGGAACTCCCAGCCCATATTGTTGAGGTTTTGATATATTACCCTAGACCTGTGTTATAAAGAAACTCGCATTTTAAGTACATGCCTTTGAGGCCCATGAAATTCCACGGTGAGGAAACAAGAATGGGGCTAGATCTCAGACTGGGAGGACAAGCGATAGTTATTGAAAACCCTGTAGTTGCCTGGAATCAGAATCCGTCCAGCAGCCAACCAACCCCACACGAGGCGGGAGCTTGCAGGTGAGTGGTGAGTTGAGCCCCCAGAAGAAACACCGATTTGAGGGATGCTGAAGATGAAGCTGTTTCTCAAAGTGAAGCTGCTTCGGGGACTGAGAAGAAACATGCTTCTTCCCTTGAGTTATACCTTTGTTTTTTTCAGGCATCTGAATGTTTGGATCTAATGGGGATACGAGGGTGAATAACAAACACTGGAATACCCTCATGGAGCTTGCTTCTAGTACAGAAGACAGACACTAAATGTAGATTTCAGCTGGTAGCAGGTTTATTTAGAAAAATCAGCAGTGCCACAGGCTGAGGAGTGATGAGAGTCCAGATGCTGCGTGGCTGCCAGGACTGGGGAAGTGCCATCCAAGCAGGGAAGCCAGCGACTTGTTATCTCCTTTGTCCATGTGCACCCACCGTAGATGCATCCTAAATGATATAACAGCATAATCATGCCTTTGATGCATTCTCATGTGGCCTGAAAAGTCTGGTAGAGTTCATTCAAGTAAAGAAAAGTATTTGGGTTTTAGTCCACATTGGAATCCCAGATTCCAATATCCATATGAGAATGCTTCATTTATAAAATTTTGAATCTATAAAACTTAATCTGTACTGTATGCAAAAACCATTGTAATGTTTTAAACCCATCTTATTTTTATGTTGTTTTTCCCCTTGAATTGCCCAGGGAATATGCCAGATGGCAGAAATTGCATAAAGTTTAGAGTCTTTATAATTAGTTTACTTTTAAGTTAATCTTATTTTGACAATGTAATATAACTACACATTCTGTGTCATTTGTGTACTATAACTGTACCTCCTTTTTTATAGAAAAAAGTCCTTTTTCAGAGTTAACGGCCTTCTTGTTGTCCTTTGTCTTATTTTCTAATAAACCTGGAGTTCCGTTTTTCCCCCCTGAATGTTCCAGCGTTTCCACCATATGCCTTTGGACGATTTTTCACATGTGCTTCTACATCCTTCTTTCCTGAATCTCTACTCCTGGGGTGATTTGGGGGCCAGTTGCTCTCAAAGATGCTCACAGATCTCAGTTGCTCTCTGACTTCTCATCTACATCCTGCTACAGGACTGCCTTTGGCTGCTCTTCTGGGTGGGCTGTCCCCTTTTCTTGGATCTCATGTCTTTTTCATTCTAGGTGTATTCCCTCATCTTCCTGAAGCACAGCCTCTGTAAGCCTCCTAAGCAAAAGTGCCTGGGAGGTATATATTTGAATCCCTACATGTCTACAAGTATCTTTATTCTATCGTTGTGCTTGAAGAAGGATTGTCAGAGCGTAAAACTGAAGGTTAATAATCATTTTCCTTAAAAAAAAAATCATTTCCCTCAACTGTGAAGACATCAAGTGCTGCTCTTAAGGTTAGCACCATTTGATTTCTGTATATGTCCTGTTTTTCTCTAGAGCCTTTTAAAAAAATCTTTTCTGTATCCCTGTCATTCTGCACTTTTATAGTGACCTGCCTTACTGCGGATTTTTTTGTTTGTTTCTTTATTCTTTGGACTGGTGTTCTGGTCGTAGGTGCCTGTGTCCTTCTGTGTAACTAACTTTTAAATATTATTTCTTTTTTTTTTTTGAATTGGAGTCTCACTCTGTCACCCAGGCTGGAGAGCAGTGGCATGCCCCTCGGCCACCGCAACCTCAACCTGCTGGGCTCCGGCAATCCTTCCGCCTCAGCTTTCCAAGTAGCTGGAACTACAGGCACACGCTACCACACCCAGCTAAGTTTTGATTTATTGTAGAGACGAGGTCTCACCAAGTTGCCCAGGCGGGTCTCAAACCCTCAGGCTCAGACAATCCACTGGGCTCAGCCTCCCAGAGTACTGGGATTACAGACTGAGCCACTGAACCCGGCCTAAATATTATTTCTTAAATAATTTCTCTCCTTCAGTATTCACTCTTCTCTTTGCCTATAATTGTTATCACTTGAATAATGTCACTGCTGGATTCATCCTCTAATTTTTATCACTTTTCTATTTTCTAACTTTTGTCATTTTATTCTTCTTTCTGGGAATTTTTCTTCAAACCCTCCTATTGAATCTGTTTATTTCAATTATATGTTTAATTTCCAGACCTTTCATGTTGCCTTGTTAAAAGAACATTTGGCTTTTATTTTAGGGCTGCAGTAACTTCACTTATTTCTCTAGATGATTTCCCAGGCCTTTTGAAGTTCTCTTCAAATGTCCTTTGAATATCTTATTTTCCTTCAGGTCCCTGTTTTTCCTGTTTGCTTATTGGGGTTTCTGGCTTTCCTGTGAGAGGCTTGGCTGCCCATTAACACTTAAAAGGGAGTTCCTGAAAATCAGATGGCAGTCTTAGCGTGTAAAGCTAGGAGTTGCTGATGGAGGGAATCGACTGTATGAAATCATATGCTGAGCCGACTTTTTCTATGTTGGAACCCTTTACTTCAGTATGGGTCCCCCTCCTCCCAAAACCGTGCCTTCCAGGGATGATCAGTTTCTTCAGAGGGAACAAAAATTTCTTCCTGGAAAGTTCCCTGTGTCCTGCTCCTGGCCTTGTGAGAGCTCAGCAGAGGAGGCAGCTGAAGGCCCACCCCTCTGCATGTTCCCTTTACCTTAGGCCTCCCGTTTTCATCCCGGTTCTGCCCACCTGGGACCCCCGGGTGCTGGCAGAGGTGGCAGGTGGTGTGGGGCACTTGTCTCTCATTGCCGTGTTAGGGTGGGGTCTTGGAGGCCACCACTGCTATATTTGGAGCTTCCCGGGTGCCGTTTTTCAGCGTGTTTCCCACCTGGCACTCTAGGCCTCTCCTGCCCCAAGGTCCTGCCTCTTTGTTGCGGGGAGGGCACCAGGCAAATGCACTTGCTTTTTATGGTCTCTTGCCTCATTCCACTGCTTTGTTAGGTTAGTTCCAACTGGTCCATCCATTTTGTATGTCTCTTGTTCTTCTGCCTTTATTATTATTATTTTATTCTTATTTTAACAGGGATTTGAGAATGAAAAGAGATAAACCAAAGAAGTTTTGCCACCATTCTAAACCAGAAATATCATTCAGGTTTTTAAAAAATCATTCTGTTTATACATATTTTGCATTATTTAAATGATAGCAGTCAGGCTCTTTAGCTAACATTCTGTATATGATGCTACCCGTCTTTACCCATTTTGCAGAAAAATGTTAAATTCTGTAATACATTAACTTGATATGATAAAGATTTTATACACGGATAGTAAATATGCATTATTTGATTAATCATGGCTTCTGCCATGATTTGTCAGCTGTGCCAGACTTGTTTTTTTATAGCTGTCCTGATTGTAGATTCTGAGATACAGTTTTTTGCTATTCAGACTTCTTTGGAAGACAAAATAAAAGCAGATTTCTAAGTTAATTAAGAGTGTTTGTGACGAGATTCAATTTTGTTCTATTTATATGGAAAATGTGTTTTTTGAATTCTTTGCAAACGAAGGCAATAAGACATCCATGTAGGACAAAGGTCCTCTTAATTTTATATCTTCTTTTATATCCCTGAGAATCTGTCTTACCTCACTCTCCCTTTTATCCATTTCAGTTTCTTATTTGGGAGGTCCCTGGTTATTTAATAAGCGTGCCTGTCAACCTAGCGGAGGACACAAAAGTCAAGGCCAGGTTCCTCAGTCACACCTTACTGTTCTATAAATCAAATAGTTAGGATTGGCCTTTATTCTACCAATTAGAGGCCACGTATACTGGCAGAACCTTCAGTACTGGATTCATTGTGATGATTCAGTCAACTCACACTAAAATGAATTGGACTAGATGGAGCTCTTAATGTTCCTTATGACTATGAAATTGGGAAACCCTTGGCTTCCTTGATAACAAAGCGCAGTGGACCATTGCTAAGAGGAGTGCTAGTAGATCCATTCTTGGGGTTGCACAGTCTTCCAGAACTATTTCCATCTCAAAGCCAAACAGATTTAATAAGCTAGTTATAAATAGAGATTGGGACTCCATTAGATGCTGCACATGAAACTCTTTTCATTGGAACTTTTCTTTCTTTTTTTTTTTTATAGTCCTGAATTCCCAGAGGCACTGTAATAGCCCACAGTCTAGTGATGTATGTGAATGAAGATGGAAGCTAGGAAGATGTGTCCTAAACTTTCCTAGTGCATTTCTTAGAGATGCTATAGGATGAGAAAGCCACCTTGTTTGCATCACTGATGCTAGAACAAACTTTCACACATAAATGGAAGTTAACCTTGCAAAGCATATGTGGTTTTTGAAACATTGCCAGTCACTTTGCACATGTCTTTATTAAAATGGTCATTTAAAACATAAAATTACTGAGGAATATTTAGAAAATGTCAAATATGGTGTCTCTGACTGTTGTTCTGAGTAAATCACAGTGATCTGGAAAATTTAAAAAGAAAAATTATTCATTCCTTTCTAATTTGAAAGAAATTCATTCTGCCTAAGATGCTTATTTTTTGGAGCTGATTTTTTTTAAATGTCTTATCAAGCACATTAAAGCATTTCAATTTGGAGTAAGAAATCATTGAAAACTGGAATTGTTCTGTGGGGTTATATGGAATTTCTACATGAAAATACTGAGAGACTAATTCAGAGAGCACTATGAATGTATTCAATTTCTTTTGTTTCTAATCTTGTCATCTAATAGACTCTCAACCTGTGTCCTAGACATGAGTAATTTTATATGATAGTGCTGTACTGCCTTCAGTACTATTTAAATAGCATATTCCAATCTGTGGCATACTCTGAACTGTAATAAGGGAAAATGACTTTTTTTCAAAAAAAGGATTTCATTTTAGAATTTTAGAGCAATTTAGGAAACATAATCTCATCTTTCTGATTTTGAAACCGAAGTTTGATCCTAACCTATTTTCTCAATATTAAAATATGAGAAATGTGTAAGCCTATTTTTCCATATAAAATATTTTTATAATCTGACAAAAAATGTTCATTTCTATTATAATTTAATCTTGTGTATTTTTTAAAACTCATTATTGTTTATTTGAGGGAGCAGATTGTATTCCCCCAACCCAGGATTTAAAAAAAAAAACAAGAAACTTTTTATTTTGATATTATAGATTCACAGGAAGTTACAAAGATAGTAGAGAAGTTCTATGTAATTACTCTCTCTCTCCACGGGGCTGTATCTTATATAATTATGGTACAATATCAAAGCCAGGAAAATGACACTGTTACAATGTGTGTGTATCATTCATTTTATAACATGTGTAGATTGGTGCAGCCACCACCTGAATCAGGATTCTGTTCCACTTCACAGACACCTCCTTTGCACCAGCCCTCCTATAGCACCAACCCTATATGAGTATAGACACACTCATCATCCCTCGTCTTTACCCCTGACAGCCACTAAACTGTTCTCCCTCTCTATAATTTTGTAATTCTGAGAATGTTATATAAATGGAATCATGCAGTCTGTGACTTTTAGACGTTAGCTTTTTTCATGCAGCATAATGTTCTTCAGATGCATCCCAGTCGTTGCACACATCAGTAATTCATTCCTGAGTACTATCCCATAGATATATCACAGTTTAGTTAACGGTTTGTCTTTGAAGAGACATTTTGGTATTTTCCAGTTTTAGACTATCACAAGTAAAGCTGCCATGAACAACCATATTCAGGTTTTTGTGTAGATATAGTTTTCATTTCTCTTGAATATAAACACCCAAAAGTGTGATTGCTGGGTTCTGTGGTAAGTGTATGCTTAGTTTTTAAAGAAACTATTTTCCAGGGTGGCTCTACAGTATTACATTGCCACTACCAATGCATATAGTGATCCAATTTCTCTGCATGAATTCTTTTTTTTTTTTTTTTTTTTTTTTAAGAAAGCAGGATTTATTGAGAGGACAGAAAAGCTCCCACAGTGGGAGGGGACCCAAAGGGCTTGCCCAATAGATCTTAGTAGCTAGTAATGTTGGCATTTTTTAAATATATTTTTTGCCCTTTATATGCACTCTTTGTTGAAATGTCTTTTGCTTATTTTCTAATTAGATCGTTTGTTTTTTAAAAGTTGAGTTTTGAGAATTCTTAGTATATTCTAGATATGAGTCCTTTGTCAGATATATATTTTGTAAATATTTTCCCCAATCTTTGCTTGTCTTTTCTTCCTTGTAACAGGGCTTCTCATAAAGAAAAAAATGTTTTAGTTTTGATAAGTAAGACTTGTCTTTTTTTTTTCCTCTCACAGGTCATGTTTTGATGTCATGTCTAATTAACTCTTCATTGAACTGCAGGTGCTGAAAGAAATGTTTTATATTCTAAAAAGTGTATAATTTTGTATTTTGCAACTAAGTATATGATCTTTTCTGAGTTAACTTTTACATAAGGAATGAGATATACGAGGTCAAGATTTATATTTTTGCCTATGGGTATTCAGTTGTTCCAGCACCATTTTTTGACAAGTCTGGTGTTCCTTTGTTGGATTGCTTTTGCACCTTTGTCAAAAATAAGTTGGCTGTATCTGTTTTGGACTATTTCTGGGTTCTCCATTCTATTCCATTGACCTATGTGTCCGTCCCTCCGCAATACCATGGTCTTGACTACTGTAGTATATAATGAGGCTTGAAATCAAGTAAAGTGACTCCTCACACTTTATTCTTCCTATTCAGAGTTGTTTTGGCTATTCGAATTCCTCTGCTTTTTCGTAAAAATTTTAGAATAATTCTGTGTATGTTTGCAAATTAACTGATGGGAAGTTACCCATCTCCCTTCCTCTTGCTCTTGTATTTGTTTAGCACAGTATTTTTTATACCTGCTTCTTTGTTGCCTGTCTTGTCTGACATGATTACATAGAAGATCTCAATGTTTTGCCAGGCCCTGTGTGTAAGTGCCTTCCAGTCTTTGTGCCATGCAACTTTCACATCTACCCTTGAGGAAGGTACTGTTACTTTCCCCACTTAACAGATGGGAAGATGGAAGCACATAGAGAAAATTTCTGTGTCCAGAGTTACTGAGCTAGAAGATAGAGCAGCAGGATTCATATATAGACCAACGTGAGTCCTGCATCTGCTCGGCTTTTGGAGTCCCACGCCTTCCCCATGACCCACTAGGAATGTTGGTGTCTTCTTTGGTTTCAGCAGTGTTCTTATATCAAGTACTCTCAAATAATCCTACCTTTTGAAAAATGACTGTGATCTTTATATCACTTCACTCCCTTGTCCCCTGCAAGGCACTGTTTTGAATATTCCCAGTCTACTATAAAATGGCAATTTCAGCCAGAAAGCTGAACCCACGGATTATGTTAAATTGTCCAGCCACAAGGAAGCATTTGATAGATACTTTTCAGAAAAAAAAAATTACCTCTTTTTTGGGGGGGGAATTTTTATTAAAAGAGCCCTTCCCATTTGTCAGAGAAGGATGACCCTAGAAATATTTGTCTTTTGCTCTGCAAGTGGGAGAAATTGATTTTGGAATGACACATCACTTTTCTTGGGTGTCATGGGAAGTAGGTCACTTTATGCTGTTTATCATAATGGTTGAAAAACCTGGTATTGAAAAATGAGAAGTTGAATATTGAGTAGTTTTTTGTCCCCGACCCAGAAATATTTTCTGAGATAGACAATTACTTTTATATTTTTTTTCTTTTGTTCATTGTCTACCTAGGATAAATTATCTTTTGATGGTCAATTATAGCTTGCTAAAAGGAGTAACTGGCTCTTTACATGTATATTGGCTTCATTTGCTGAAATGTCTTCCTAGATATTCTTCTAAGCACAAGAAGGCGGAACCTCCTTGAGTTCTAGACACAACACTGAGAGTGATCCAGAAGATCTTAGTAAGTAAAATAGATGAGTGTTTAAAAGCCTCTAACTTAAAAGCTATGAAACAAAAGAAAAGCATTCAGTGTCCCCCCTCTAGTAGTCAATAAAGAAAGAAAAATGTCACAGAGGAGTTCGATCCCTTATAAACCAATGGAAGGAAGTTCCATGAGTCAGAGCATTGATTTAGAGATTCAGGCATTGCACCCAGTGGTCTCTGGCAGCATCTCAGATCTGAGCCAGTGGCCTCCTGCCTCAAGTGTTACCATGTCCTGGCTGGAGGAGGTAATGACTTGATTACTAAACTGCAGTTGCAGGCTAAATGTCTTCTAAAGAATAACATGACCTCAAAAATAAATTGTCTCATGGCATGCAAATATAATATGACCTTTTAAGCACAATTTGTTACAGAACTGTCCAGCTCTTGATATCATGGAGGCCGCTTCTGCCCTCCAAGTATCAGCAGTGCCCTTCAGTTCTCTTGCAGATCATCTCTGAGCCCAGCTAATGCCTCCTGCCCAGTGGTTTCCTTGGCCAGCCCAGAAACTCCCATCAGGCAGACTTAGCATCTATGCACTACCGGAGGCACTGTACACACTCAGTGTGTAGAAACATGCAGTGTAAGAAGTACGAGAGGCCCAGGGACAGAAAGGACATAGGAGATCCACCCTAGCACCGATACATGACTACTCGAACCATGAAGGGAACGAGAGGCAGACAGCTTAACAAAGCAGAACCACACCCATGGAGGGTCTTGATGGCTTGTGGTGATGGTATGTCCTGCGCCCTCTTCCTTCCTCTCTCTTTCATCCAGCCCACTTCGTTGACACCTTCCTTGTTTTTACTGTCTCTTCTTTAACTCAATCCGCATATCAAAATCACTCTTGCTACTCTTGTAATATATTGCCATGATTCTTTTGATGCTTAATATAGTTGATCTCTAAACTTTTCTTCTGTCGTCATGGTCTGACTTCATGTTTTTCTGTCTTCATGTTTCTTTCTTCTTGTTTTGAAAATTTTAAATTCAACGAGGTAGTGAGAAAGGTTTCAAAGGAACGTAGAACATATTGGAAAGGAACTTGACATTCATCTGCCACATCTTCTCCCCTGCTCCAGGAATCCCCTCTAAAATTTCTTGGACACATGGTAAGCCTGCTTCTGCACAAACCTTTCCCGAGATAAAAAGCTTGCTTCTCTGCAAAGCAGTAAATTCTGTTTGGGGCAGTTTATTTGCTCAAAATTTTTTTTCTATTAATCTGCAAATTTCCCCCACAGGCTGTGACTTTCATCCAATGGTATTTTCTCCAGTTCATTAAAAAGAACATTGACTTTCTTACCTGTATTGCCCCTGTGCTGTGATTCTCCCTCGTATCACCTCCATGGCATGGTGAGGAGCCCAAAGGTTAGGGAGATGATCGTTCAAGGTCATGTGATGACAAATGGCGGAGCAGGGTGAGAACACACATCGTCTGATGCCAGAACCTTCTTATGAGCACACTCCACGTTTTCCCTTGAGATCCAACCATGGACATCTCACTACCTCTATTGAGTTGTGCAGTCTGTTTCCCTGGAATGTATGTGAGTGCCAGAATGTGCCATGAGGGCAGGAAATTGTGTCTTGTCATCCACATCGATATCTGCAGTGCTAGAACAGTGCCCAGCGTGTGGTGGCACTTGATCAGTCTAAGTCAAATGACTGAATCTCTTCCTTAGCGATTATGTGCTCTGTGAATCCTCAGCTGTTTTCCCTAGGGTCTCTGGTTCCCCGTTGATAAGTTTTAAATCCACAGAAGCAAGATTTTCTTCCTCTGTCTTGTAGACAACAGAATTATTCATCAGATGATTTGCTTTTGACAGCAGGAGGCTCCCAGCAAGTGGAGAGTTGCAGCCTCCTGTCACAATTAGGTTTTGCCTCTGTGACAGTTTATAGTCTGTACCAGAAGGTCATTGTTTATATGCTGGTGTCTGGGGATATTTCCACAGCAGTATCACTGTCTTTCTTTTCATGCTTTCTGTCCTGTGCCCACCCTCGGGCTCCGAAGGTTTGTGTAAGCACATGCCCCCACCCACAGTGGCTTTCTTCTCCAGCCGTTCCCTTTGGAGCCATCATCATTTAAAAAGGTCTTCTCTTTTGATATCACGGACTAGTTATGAAAAATCCCATACAACCTTCTGACACCTACAAGTCATTTTTTTCCATCTGTTTTGGTTCATGTTTTTATCCCCGTTCTCAGTGCATTGGGGTGGAGTCTTGCCTGCATCGTGTACATTTTTCTCTCTGTTGTGTCATCCCCATCAACATACAAACATGCTGCCATTTCTGCCATCGTAAAATAAATGCCCCCTCTCGACTCTGCTGGCCAACCTCCAGCTATTACCGTCTCTTCAAACTCTTGAAACAAGCCACCCAAACTCACCGTCTCCACTTTCTTTCCATCTCTCCTGAAACCCCACCAATTGATTTTCTGAAACTCTTCTTGAGGAAATCAACCATTATTCTCACCTTAGTAAATCCTTGCTCAGCTTTTCTTTCCAGCACTTCTGCTCATCACTCCACGTATTGTATGTATTTATGTATTGCAGTATATGTGAGTTCCATGTACTCATTGTCTTCCCTCCCTGGCACATAGTACATGCTCAGTAAACACGTTGCGAAATGAACACACTACTGGTGTCCTGCTTTCTAGCTCATCTTTCTATAGGAACTTGCTTAAATGTGTCCCTTTTGGAGTGGCTCCCCTGAAGGCAGAACTTGTGAGGAGTTGTCTTTATCATATTGAATGGCTCTCCACAGCCTGAAGGATCCAAGCCCTTTGGTAGGCAAGCCGAGATAGGCTCAAGCTGCATACAGATAGTGTGGTTTTTATGTAATCAAGCCATGATTAGACTGTTCATTTTTGGTTGCTCAGAAGACATTCTAATTTCCTTAGAAAGATATTAAAATGCCTATTTTCCACTAAGGAGAGTGTCGCGACATTTTGAGAGCCCCTTGGAGAATCTCACCAAACAAAGAGCTTTTATTGTCACTGCCTCATGTTGGATTCATTAGGCCTATTTTTAATATTTTATGAATGCCTCTTCTCACAGAGTTTTCAGAACATCTTCCTGCCTCTTACTCCCGTCACCGACTTCATCCTCTGGCACAGCAAGTACTGCTAACCATGGCTTCTCCCTGTAGTGGATACACAGACTCTACCACCATGATAGGAGAGAGTTTTGCTATGAAAGCAGCCTGGAGGCTGGCATTGTATGGGCTTCCTTCCTTCCTGACTGACGTCCAAACCCAGCCCCTGTTCAGTCCTTACTGCCATGACCATCCAGAACAAAATGAGGGCATAGGCTTAGAATACAGACAGACTTACAGCAGACAAGAGCTACTTTTGCTCACCAGCTTTAGGAAAGTCACTGAACCCTTTCAAACCTCCGTGTCCCCATCTGTTAAGTGGGACAAATGATACATGCTGGGCAGGACTGGTAAATACAAGGTGTCCACCCCACCTAGCATGAGGTCCCACAGGTGACAGGGTAGAAACCTGTATTACTCCTATATTTCTCTTCTTAGACTGAAGGTGAATGTTCCCAGAATCAAACGTTTGAGAGACCATGAGGCACTAAACATCAACAACTACCTTTTACCACAAGAAAAATTATACTTTGTGTTCTTGCTAAAACACAAAGCTTCATTTCTCACTAAGCAACAAAAATAAAGCTAGAGACAGAAAAAGAAAAACTCTTTCTAAAAGCCAACTTTCTTTTCATTTTAGGGAGTCATTTTTCTTTAGTGAACAGGAATGAGAAGCTTCGACGTTAATCAAGAAAGAGGCAGGTGGTATCATTTTAACAGGAAAATATGAACAGTATAAGAAAGAAAAAGTACATTCCGTTTTAATGTATATTGAAGGCAGAGTTTTCAGATCTAATGAAAGATTTGCTTTGCCCATCCAGCAGTCTGTAGTTGTTTATTTAAGTATTGATCAGATTACTTTTTAATGTGGGTTTGAGGTTGTAATAATCCTTAGAGAGCCTCTTAAGTGAGCTCACTTTTTTTTTCCTTTTTGGCAGCAGGAGTGAGGAGGTGGAGAAGTGAGCAAAGCCATTTTCATAATACATTATGTGAAGTTTTAAGATTTTTTTTTTTTTATGTTATCTTGGGACAAAGACACATCCAGGACTGAACACTTGTCAGACTAGAATCCCTCGAAGAGTCTCTGATCTCTTCTCTCACCAGGGTATGCTGCTATGCTGGGCAGACAAGAACCGGACAGCATTCTGCAGGTATCCCATCCTTGGGGTAGAAGGGTCATTACCACCACTCACCACTCAGTAATGAGGACTGTAAGCCCAGATCCCAGGAGAAAGGATGGGACGCACAATGAAAGTCAGGAAAGGCTTCCCTATGGGTTTGGTGACTCTTTCTTGGGCTTGGAAGATTCAAGGAGGGCAAAAGATTCCAGGGGAGGGAGCAGAATGTGGAGGCAGGCGTCAGAGAGCTTGAAAAGGAGCAAACCTAGGCCTGCCTAGCAGAGCCTGTACCTACTGCCTGTTGCTTTCCTTCTGGAGAGCTCAGAGACAGAGCTGGAGCGGGCCTGGACAAGGTGGAATGAACTTATTAGTCATTCCTGAGCCTCTTGTCACTTGTACCCAAAAATAGCATTTCAGGTGCAAATTGTAGCACAGCCTTACTTTGTACCATTCTAGATTTGAAAATGATTTTGTGTAAGATGTGTTAAGTGCTAAAAATATTAAAATATGTGCTGCAAAAAATAGGTGTCTGTCGTCTTACGTGTCTTGTTTTGAAGATTACTTATCCCACAATTCATTCTGAATCCTTAGAAAGGAAAAATAAACTGTTCTTTTCAGTGTTTATTGGAGACAAAGAACTAGTTGTTTTAACAACTGCTGTACCAAGGGCTCTTCAAGAGATAGAAAGTAATTCTAGGTGTTTCTCGGCAAATGAGATCAACACTATTCATTTTTCTTAAGTGAGCTTACTGATTCTGCTGTGAAAGTCTGCCTTGTATTGATTTCCTTTTACACCTTATTTGCGTTCTAAGCACAATCCAGCTCTAATGTGTTGTGAATAAACAGTTTCTGTGCATTTTTGTACTATTGCACCACAATCTCCAGTCCAAAGGGGAGGAGCTTTGAGTATGATGTCAAATTGATAAACATTCTCAACTTGACCTCCCAAGTTTTTTTTAATCTAACATCTTCACTGGGGCTTTACAATATAACAGGGTGTGCTAGAAGGTTAGCATGTTAGTTGAACTCAGTGAACATTTTAGTGAGCGCCTATTATGTGCATAACTGAGCGCTTTAGTAGAAACAGCAACACAAACCATGTGATTTCTGCCTTCCAACTTCTCTGCAGTGAAATACAATGAAACCACAATCTTACGTTACTTACTGTTCTTTTAAAAAAATCTTTCATTATTTCATCAAAGTCCAGCCAATTTTGATAGATCTGCATTCAGTGGTGTAAAGAAAGAAACTTTAAAATGAATGGAACCCAATTTATAAACATTTTACCTCCTCTGTGCATTTAAGTTACTAAGAAGTAGCATGGTTATTTAATCTAACAAAAACAAAAGGTCAGAAAGATTTTTTGTTTCCACCTTTATCTTCAGGAGGAAGCTGGGACTAAGCAGTGAATAGCCATAAGAGTAGACTTTCAGGACTAAAATATAATTAGTGTAGGTACCTAAGGTATATTATTTAAATGTAAAACATTTAAAACTATGCTCGGTGCTTCATATATATTTTTTCAATAGCGGGAAAAACAGTGTGGCAAGGTAAAGTGGCCAGATCATCCCTGTGCCGATCAGTGTGGAGCGCCTGCCCCTTTGGAACTGAAAATCTCCGACAACTGTCTTGGTGCCTTTGAACATCAGTTTCCTCATCTGTTAAGTGGGATAACACTTGCTTTAGAGATATTAGCAATATTGAATTTAGAAACGTGTGACAAATGTTATCAGAGTTCTGGGACCACCATATGTGCTTAATAAGAAATGGCCATTATTAATGGGCAATGTTTTAATGTAATTTATATAGCACTTTATCTAACACACTCATAGCAGACTTGGTCCACTTTCACAAAAATACTGCATTACTTTTTCTCCCTTTAAAAGTTGATATAAGGTTGGGCTTGGTACCTCAGCCTGTAATCCCAGCACTTTGGGAGGCCGAGGCGAGTGGATTGCCTGAGCCTGCGGGTTCAAGACCACCTGGGCAACTTGGCGAGACCTCGTCTCTACAATAAATCAAAAACTAGCTGGGCGTGGTAGTACACGCCTGTAGTTCCGGCTACTTGGAAGGCCGGAGCCCCGCAGGTCAAGGCTGCAGTGGCTGGAAGCATGCCACTGCAGTCCAGTCTAGGCAACAAAGTGAGACTTCAACTCAAAAAAATAAAATGTATATACTTTATTATAGCATGCATTTTATTTCAGAGTAAATATTACATTTTGCTACATGGCTGTTCACTAGAAATTGAAAATTTTTTCAGAAATAATGTTATATGTGTATCGGCACAGTCCTTTTTCTTATTGTATGTGCCACAATTGCCTTAAGAGCAGAGGTCCCTAGCTATGTGTGGCCTGTTAGGAACCAGGCCACACAGCAGTAGGTGAATGACCAGTGGGCCAGCAAAAGAAGCTCCATCTGTATTTACAACCGCTCCCCACTGCTCACATTATGACCTGATCTCCACCTGCTGTCAGATCAGCTGAGGCATTGTATTCTCATAGGAGCAGGAGCCCTATTGTGAACTGCACATGGCAGGGATCTAGGTTGAGTGCTCCTTCTGAGAATCTAATGCCTGATGATGTGTGGTTGGAGCTGAGTAGCAGTGAGGTTTGACTGCATGTCCCTTCCACCCTTCTGCCGCCCGTGGAAAAATTGTCTTGCGCTAAACCAGTCCCTGATGCCAAAAAGGTTGAGGACAGCTGCCTTAAATGGACAAGTTTACACACTAAAGGGAAAAGCATCACATGCAGAGTGCAAATGCACGGAATTGATGTTGGTGGAAGAACTGAACACAGTCTTTAGAGCCACATGGCCCTGAGATCTGGGTTGGGCTGTCTGGTACCACTCACCAGTCCTCATCCTCTCGTGTATACAAGGGGATCAGACTGCCTCTTAATGAGGTTCACCAAGATAGGGAATGGGAATTCGCGGCCCAGTGCCTCATAAACTCCACAAATCTCAATCAGAGTTTATAATCACTGAGTTTATTGAGTTGTTATTGCTGCTGCTAGAAGGTGCTCCTGGCGCAGCAAGGTTGGGGAACCAGCGAACTCTCAGACTCACGGTAACTAGCGAGTCTCATAAACCCTGTGATTTGAGCAGATTAGTCTGTAAAAAAAGGGCAGTAGTCCCTTGAACTCTGCATTCATTCAGCATTCGGTCATGGCTTCACACTTTGTCGCAGCTAAACATAAAGCCACATAAAGCTCTCCATGTGAGAGGAAAAACTAGCAGAAAATAGGATCATTTTGTGTTGGTTTGGATAAGGCAGGCAGTCTTATTGGATTTTCATTAGGTATTCTAGTGCCCTGCTTTTTAATTACTTGTAATCATTTTCATCCAACAAGTCATTGTGTTTCCAAACGATTTTTGGCGCTGGCTACACACAGCATCGATTTCTGGAATACCAGAAAGAAGACGGGGCTCCCCGACTTTGATGCAAGATGAGGATCCTCCTGTAGCAACACATTCTTTACCCTAGGCCAAGGAAGAATGTGGAACTAAAAATGTGATTTTTTTTTTTCCTGGTTTTCTGTTTCATTTTAATCATCTTAAATAGGAGGAAGACATTTTAAGAGAAACTCATAACAGTTTTGATCATGACTTTACTTACAAATGAAAATGAAGTAGGCGAATGACTTGTCTAAATGACCTTGGAGAATGACCTTAAAGAGTCCATCATAGATTGAGATTTGACCCGCTGTTTTTCTCCTACCAACTTTAGGTTTGATTTCATTTTTAATAATGGCTTTATTGTTTATTCTAGCCGGTCTCACATAACTGTTTGCTTTGAAATTTGAAACCACATATTTTCTCTGTAACTCAAATAAAACTGGGGTCACACGGATGACCTTTTAGCCAGAAACTGCATGGTCAATCCACTTTGACAGAAATAGCACAGGCGCTATCACTTGCGAGTAATGGAATCATTTTAAGACAAAAGACCATTCAGTTACTGTAAAGCCTGAAATCTAATGATGGTGATTATCAGTGCCAACTTGCGGACACTGGGGACAGCATTTAATAATAGCTTACATTTACTGAACAAGCTCAGTGCTGAGCTCCACGCTGAGTACTTTCTCACGGAATTCTCACACCAGCCCATGAGGTGTGGGATTCATGATTTGTCAGCGTCTCATAATTGAGGAAACAGAGGGACAGAGAGCTTTTGAGTAACTTGCTCAGCATCACAGAGCTGTGAGTAGCTGTGCCACAGAGCAAAGTGAAGTTGACCTCTGGACTTGACTCTGACCTGAGAAGGAGCAACTTGGGGGTTCTAGCCACAGAAGGCAGATGGCAACTTGGGGGTTCTGACCACAGAAAGCAGACGGCAAACAAGCAGAAAACCTAAGGATACTGTGTGATTTTGTTTTCTGGGCTGGATTCATTAGGGGATAAACAGGAAGCGAGGGTACTGTCATTTTTTTTCCCTGTGCCCTAAGCATTTGCCCTGCTGAATTCACCTTTCTGTCTCTGCATGAAATCTCAGACAGGACCCATAGCCTTTCAATTCATCTTAAATAATTTAAGAGTCTGCATATCAGTTTCAGGCATAGAAGAGTTCTGCCTCATGTCAAGATCAAAACTCCAACCTCTGGTCCAGTTTAAACTGGTTTCTCTCTCTCCCAGCTCAGGCCTGCGTCCGCTTACAGACCTTGGGGGGACTTAGCAGATGTTGTTTTTCCCTCGTTCCTTACTCCAGCTCCTCTCCTGCTCCTAATCAGGCGGCTCGTCTAACCTTTCACAGACAGGCCCTGAGAGGGTGTGGAATATGCCGGGGACGGGCAGCGTCTTCAGGGGAAACAACCAGGTTCCTCTCCTTGGCTCTTGTATCCAGAGTTGGATGTCGTCTGGGTGTGGTGCATTTCAGAGCTTGTCTCCTTAGGGACTTTTGGGTCCCCGGAAGTCAGCTGACCCAGCTGGTGGGTGCCCTGACCTTTCCCTCAGTGCAGGGCTTCCGTTGAACATTCCCCGTGTTGGCTTCCTTTGTGGGGGCTTCTTTGACAAGAACTCCAGACCACCTCCCCCCGGCACATATGGGGGCCCAGGAAATTCTCGCCCTTGTGCTCATGGAAAGGCAGTTTCCTCTTGCCTGGACAGTCTGGTTGAAGAGTCCAGGGCAGACTCCGCCCTTTGACCTCTCAGACGTGAGATACAGGCCAGTCCCCAGGCTCCTTAGCTGCAAGGGACCTGGGTGGGGCTTCCTGGGTAGCCCCTGAGCTCAACCCCAGCCTGTTTGAGATGAGGGGAGTCTGTGGCCACCGTTGTACATGTGACCACAGAGTAAGGAGCTTCATAAACCGGCCCGATGCTGTTCTGCTGAGGCAAAGTTGCTCCCATTCTAATAAACTTGCTAGCTTGCTTTGCCATCTGACATCATGCAAAATCTTTGCGGGTAACAAGTGCACTGCTTCCACTCTTCCCTCTCGGCCTGCCATCTGGAGGATACTGCCATAACATAGCATAACATATTCAATTAGGTCAAAATAACTTTTCCACTTTGATCAAAATGCGTGTGTAAGTTTTGTGCTGCTGTACACCAGCATGCCACAGCATGCCTTGGAAGAGCCACTGGACATCCCTTGATCCATATCCACACAAACATCAGAAGGTAAAATTTGGCCTCCCTTGCATCTCTACCCTCGTTCCGACATTTGTTTCCCAACCTCTGATCGGATAGAGCGGATGTGTCAAAGAAACAAAACTCAGATGGGTGGCTAGAAAAGTGGTGAGATGGTTTAAACTTGTTTTGTGGAAAAAGGTGAAGCGCCTAACTAAAACAAAACAGTGGAAACCTAGAGCAAGAGGACTTTTTAAATTAAATAGCGTTGAGAAACCTACTTTAGCCACTGAAAGAATAAGCTAAAGAAAATGGTTAGAATACTGGATTCAGAAGTGTAAATGTCATTAGGAAAAGTCTGTGGTTTCAAAGAATGTATTAAGTGGTAGTGTTGTTGGCAAAAAGATTATTTTACTTAAAATTTGAGGCCGATTGCTGGTGGCAACACTGAGGTCAGAAAGAGAATATTCAGCCGTCAAAATTACAAATGGCGCGGGATTTCACCATGGCGATAAGAAAGGAGACACGTCATTCCATAATTTAAAAAGGGCAGGTCCTGAAAGGATGGTGGTTTTGACTTAATGTTTCCAGATGGTTGGCCCTCTGATTTCCTAGTTTCTGTCCAATTTATAGTGTGCAGAGTCAGTCTTTTTCGGTACATGCCTTTTATTCCCTCGTTTACTCTTTCATGATTGCTAGTCTCTTTTACTTTTTAATTCTTTACCAGTAGCTCTCACAGCTAAAAGGGATTAATAAAGTGATTATGTGCTTGGAAGGGAAGGAAAAGGAAAGATGGTGAAAAGCATGGCATATTTTACTAATTAAAATGAATAAATATCTTCCAAATGGAATTGCATTGCTTCCTTTAACCCACAGAAACTAAGCGTGACTTGTGAATACATTTTTCTTTTTCTTTCTTCATTATTATTACTGTTTTTCTTTTTTTAGAGACATCGTCTCGCTCTGTTTCCCAGGCTGATCTCGATCTCTTGGCCTCAAGTGATCCTCCCACATCAGCCTCCCAAACGCTGGGATTACAGGCGTGATCCAGCGCTCTCAGCCTACATTTTTTTGTTTTAAATATATATGTTTTTATAATAACCACAATAGTATTAACTATTTATGGTATGTATTAAGGAGATGACAAGTTTCATGAAACTCTGTTGGTTAAAACAAAAGGGCAGATGCCTGAAGGAATGGCCACAGCAGGCATGGAGGGACCACCATTGCTCTGTTTGGCTCAAGCCTGGGGTGCAAAGGAGGAAGGGAACGAGGATTCAAGTGGAAAGTTTATGCTTCCCACAAACCACTTCTCAGTAGTCAAGCTAGAAGCCCAGAATGAATCATCCTCGACATGTACCTCCCCTTACTCTTTACATCCTGTCTGCCTCCAAGTTGGGCCCAATGCACCTCTCAACATCTCTTGAAACTATCCATTCTTCTCTCCATCCCAATGACACCCTCCTGAAAAGGGTGACGTGAATCAAAAGTGCCTGTGTGCTCTAAGTTAAGCCACTCAGAAAACCCTGAAGAGGTAGATACTATTCTTATCCCCATTTTCCAGATGGGGGATCTGAGTGTTAGGGAGTTGAAACGACCTGCCCAAGGCTTCTCAGCCATTACTGAGCAAAGCCAGAGACAGTGCCAGACTGGGTGATGCTCAGAGCCCAGCTGCTGTCTCCTCTGCCCTGACCCCTGATCTCTGTAGACACAGTCGCTCCTGACTCTCCTATCCTCACCCTATGGCCTGGGGATTTTTCAAAAATACGGATCTGGCCATGTCACTAATGCTTAATTACTCTTTGCATAAAACCCAAAGTCCATATGTCCTTTCCCCACCCATAGTAGGCTTCTGACTGCTGTCCCCTGGTACTATATCTCAGACACTGGATGTTTTCAAGTTTCTTGAATATACTGTGAGCTCAGTAGAGAGGTGTTCTGATGATCCATGGCCTCCCCTCCTGTGCCTTTCTTTGAGTTTGTCCCTTCCTTACCCTTCCTTCACCTTCAAGTCCTTTGCCACAGTCCTGCCACACTTACTGTCTACGTTACTCAATTCATACTCATCAGGTGTGTTTTGAGTCTGTTTTTTCTAAGTTGTTCGTGAGTTTTGTACTTCTTTAAATCTTACACATAATTGCTCTGTCAATATGTACTAATTGATTGATTCAACACAGCCATAATTCAGTAAGTCCTCTTACAATTTGAGTGCATTTCTCTCACATTTATAAAGGGTCCAAAAGTTAACCTTGTCGTGTGAAACTTTGTTTTGACTTCAGTGACAAGGATGTGACTCTGTTCTTAAGTGAAAAAAGCCAAGATCATAGATATGAGAGTGATCCCTAGCCAAGTTGAAATCTGATGCTTAAAGTCAGTAAGCACAAATACTTTTTACCAGAAAATTAAAAAGCAACATTCCATAGAACAATTTTACACATATTGTAAAAAAAGAAAAAGAAAACAAGCTTTATGATCTATCATGTTGGGAAACGAGAAGAATCAGTTATTCTAGAAATTTTATTGACCTCAAAGGTAAATATACATCTTTTGCTATTTGTCTTCACGAATGTTTGAGCAGAAGACCTTTCCAGCTTACCACATTCAGCACATTCATTTTTTTAGATTAGAATATCAAGACACTGAGATGTTAGGTGACAGAGTAGCATTAGCCAGGTTTGCACTTTTTAATAGCATTACCCTCCTTTTTCTGTGATAACACATAAAAGAAACGACCGGTTTGCACATAGTTAGAAGCTTCAGTGGGTTGATGGGTTGTGTTCACTTTTCAGGATCCTTGCTGTAACTCTGAGGCTTCCTTTCCTACTTAACATATAAAAACTAGTTAGGCATTAACTATCTTTTTCTTTTGGACTTATCAGAAGCACCATTTAAAGGAGACAAAACAGACCAAATTCGGCCCACGATATTTTATAATATCGCACTTTAAAATCAGGAGAGTTCGTGCAGAGCTCTAGAATTGCTGCTGTGTCAACAGTGAGTCACGTCGCTGGGGCAGCCTTAGCTGGGGCTTCTTTCCCCACACCACACCTCTCCCATTATCTGCCTGACCTCAGAGGCATCAAGGTCAGGATTACAGAAACTTTGGCTTTAGCTTTTTTTTCAGATAAACCACATGTATGAGGTTTGTTTCTACATGTCACTGCCTCCAGGATTGAAACATTCTTAGACCAACCATGCTAGCTCTCCCCAGTGTTATCAGCTGAGGGTCTTCTGCTTCACCTCGCTGCACCTGTGAGCAGCAGACAGGTTGAAAATAAGAAGGATTCGGGCTACCTTGGTTTTAGAAACTTGGAATTATCTGAGATTGCTATTTCTGTGCCTAAAAATCTCCAGACTTTTGCTTACTTCAGAGACAAGAAACCTTGGTCCATTTCTTCTGTGCTAGAGGCGTTTAGGTTCTAGTAGGATGCTGGCTAGAATAAGAATGGACTTCCTCCTCCTTTGTCTTGGTATTTTTTTTTAATCAATATTTTTTATTATGATGTTGTGGGGTATAGTTAAGGGTTAGGTATACAAATACGTTTCATTCAGGCACCCTGTTGATAAGAGGTGTTTCCCCTTCCCCAAATCACTCTATAAAAAAGATACCTGCACACGTATGTTTATCGCAGCATTGTTCGCAACAGCAAGAACCTGGAAGCAACCATGCTGCCCATCAAAAGAGGACTGGATTAAAAAAATGTGGTACATATGCACAGTGGAATACTATGCAGCCATAAAAAGAACAAAATCATGAATTTCGCAGCAACCTGGATGGAACTAGAGTCTCTAATACTGAGTGACCTCTCACAGAAACAAAGATCCGAGTATCACATGTCTTGGTACTTCTAAGGCAACAGCATCTCCTGGGATCTGGTGAGAGATGCAGAATCTAGGCCTCACCCCAAATCTACTGAATGGGACTGTGTTTTCAGGGGATCCCCAAGGGATGTGCAGGCACCTTTGTTTGGAAAGTGCCGCTAGAGTGAATAGTGGAAGATACCATCTCATCCTTGTTGCTATGTCCTTTGTCCCCCAGCTGACTGTGTGACATAACCCTTCCCTACACAGACCAGGACTCTCACACAGATGACATGACCCCCTCCTGCCCTATCCCTGTTCCCCTGCCTCACCGTCACCCTAGGCCAGATTACTTTTGAGTTCACAGGTGCCCTGATTCAGCAGGCCATTTTGCACCTTAACTCTGCCAAGTTTCTTTTCCTAATCCTTTTTATCCTTTCATGAAGTTTTCAAATAGATGTCAAGTGGGGCAGAATGTCGTCAAAATGGCTTGTGGATGGGATTTTCTTCCTCTCTCAGGTCTGTGTTCTCCGTCCTGAACTGTCAGTCAAGGATCAAGCAGGCTGTATAATCTTGTTGATGAAGCCCTAGGAGTCCAAGATCTACTCTCCCTTCCCCAGAATAACATGAAGCCCCTCCCAGCCCAGTGGTTGACAGTCCTTCCTCAGCCACACCTAAGGGATCTGTCCAGGACTTCAGAGGGCAGGAAGCACGTCTGCAGCCAGTAGAGTGTCATGTGCCACAGCCTTCCCTGAACACACTTCATGGTTATCCCATTTATGACATGGAGATGTAGCTCTAGGTTACTGGGTGTGTCATTTACCATTTGACGGGTCTTGTCAAGTATACCTGGTCTGCATCAGGTACGTTCTACACTGCAAAGTCTAACTACAAAACTCAGAGTATATCACTAGGACTGTACCAACACTGTTTCACATTAAAAAATAAAAGAACAGGAGCTAAAAGGAAGAAAAACTTAAGTCACCTACATTGTTCCTGAAGAGATTTGGTTTATTGACTAAACTAGGTAGAAAAAGGTGAGTATTCCTTAGTATCTCACAACACTCCAGACAGTTTCTGTAGCTTTTTCTGTTGCTTTTGGGTCTTCCAATGAGTTGTTTCATCCTCCCCATCAAAACTATAAATTCCAACCATGGTCACTTCAAAACATCCGCACTGCTGAAAAATATTAGGGAAATTGGGAATGGCAGAAGAAGAGGAGGGGGAAGGGTTGAAAGCAAGAAGGAAATGAAGCAAAAAGTGCTTAGAAATAATTGCTATTTTTTACCTAATCCTTTCACACTGGTTTTAGGAGTAGTAATTGTGGAGAGGCTCAGAGCAAATGGGAGTCCTGGAGAAGCCAGCACTGACACGAGAATAAAGAAAGTGTTGTGCATAGTAGACGTTTTAGGCTTGTGGTCCTAATATGATGGAGATAGAAGAGAAGATGGTTGGAAGAGAAGTACAGGCCTGCATGCACTTTAATGCCAGGGAACATCATATTAGAACAATAAGAACAGTCAGTGCAAGACTGTAGCAAAGTTCGATCATTCACCAATATTCCAGCGTGCCATTTTGAAACTGGAAATAACTCCTTCATTCTTAGATCCTCGAACCTCATGATTATAAAGCAAAAAGGGATTAAAGGAGTCTAGTCCAACCAACTTATACCCCAGGAGAAGGGATACAAGCTCTGTCTCTCTCCTGTTGCCCACTGGTACAGAGCTAAAAGGGTACAGACCTCAATCTTGCCCTTCACTTTACCCCCACCCTCCTGGCACTGTTCTCTTCATAAAGGCATTTTGGAAGCTCTAGAGGTCAATGAAGACATTATGTCGTGCTCAGGAGAAGCATGGCATATCCTGGGGTCAACCCTCTCCCAAGACTCCTCAGTGCGATACCGTGGGTTACATCCAACCTAACCCCTGCTGGCTACTCTGGCTGAGTCCTCTGGGTGGAGGGGGTAAGACTATACCACCGGAGGAATCAGGGCTCCCTTCTGACATTTCATTCAAAATATGTTTTTTAAAATCTCATTTAATCTTCATGGGAGAAGGTGGTTTTTACAACTAAATTGAAGTATTAAGATAAAACTGCACAATTAAAGAAAATTGTTATGTAGGAATTGCCTTGGGAGATCTCAAATCTTGCATAGGAAAACAGTTTTATTAGAACAAATCCCTCTGCACATTACTAAAATGATCTCTGACAAAACATGATGATGGGTTGTATTTAGATTTAAGAGTTTCAGAACATTATAAAGAGACATATCAGCCTCTTTTTTTCCCCCGTCTTTATTTTCTTGTTATCAGAGCAGATGATTTTATAGTAATATTGCTTTATTTATAGTGTAGATTAGTTATTTGACATGTTAGTGGAATATACTACTCTCTTAACATTCCTAATTAAAACCAAAGATGCTGATAAGATCATTAACCAGTTGCTTTGGAGTGCTGATTTGCTTGTAAACATCTGCCTAAGCAACAGGCAATAATAGAAAGAGTCGGTCCAGGGACTGCAGGGGTCAATGCTACATTTTAGAACATTATTGCATTATTTCTCATAGAATCATATTGGGAATATTGATGTGTTCAGTTATTAAGTGGGTTTTGTTGTTATTTGTCAGGCTGCTCAGAAGTTGAGTGTAAGTCCTATGAAAGTTTAAATATTACCCAAGTTTTCTATAATATAAAGTAACATTTCAAGATGTGATTGACATTTTAAGATTTTATTCCTAGTACTCTAGGGGATTTGGGGATATACATACCACAAAGGAAAAAAAAAAAACAACCTTTTGATTTCTGCCTACAAAGTGTGAACAATTATGGAGCATATATAATCAAGTTAGCTACTCAAAGGGTTAATCTAGAAGTATTTCTGGTCGGGCTGGGTGGCTCAGCCTGCAATCCCAGCGCTTTGGGAGGCCGAGATGAGTGGATTGCCTGAGCCCGCGGGTTCGAGACCAGCCCGGGCAACTTGGCGAGACCTCATCTCTACAATAAGTCAAAAACGAGCTGAGCGTGGTAGCGCGCGCCTGTAGTTCCAGCTCCTTGGAAGGCTGAGGCGGAAGGATCGCCAGAGCCCAGCAGGTCGAGGCTGCGGTGGCCGGGCGACAGAGTGAGACTCCAACTCAAAAAAAAAAAAAAGGATTTCTAAGTTTTTAATTAAAAAAAATAAGCTTGCGTTTCATGGGGGTAAACTTTCATACACATTCTTGGATTTCAGGAGAAAGTATTTTTAAATACATTGGTCTGCCAAAGTAAGGTAACCAAAGCATATTGGCTTTTAAAAAGGAAAAAAAAAACTTTGTAGCTTTGCTGCCGATCCTATTTCTTGGCCATCTTTTCGCTTTTCGAAGAGCCAAAGAAGCGATTGTTCAAGTGCTCCCGGGAGGTGGGTAGCAAGGAGTCAGAAGTTTTGCTTCATTGCAAAAGAAACATAACTCCCGCCGGTGCAGCCGAAGTCCCGCAAGGGAGCCCGAGGCACTGAGCACATTCCCCGGCGCGGGGGCACCGGGCTGGGCCACACCCTCGTTCCTGCTTTCCTGGAGCGTTTCCTGGGTTTGGACCCGCGTCGCGCCCGCCGAGCGCGTTCGGGAGGCGGATCCCGCCGGCCGATGGCGAGGCCGCTGGCGGAGTTCGCGCGTGGGAAGCCTCGGCCCCCGCCTTCCCGGCAGACACCCGCGCGGGGCGCGCGCGCGCGCGATCCGGGCCGCCCCCTCGTGCGGTTAACCGGGAGCGGCTCCGGGGCCCCGGCGGGGCGGGCGCGGCGGGGCGGGGAGGGGCGGGCGCGCGGCGGGGGGTCTCCGCGGCCGGAGCCGTGATGTCACCCGCCCCTCCTAACCCGCGGTTGGTGGTTGTGTGTTTCAGCTCTGCCTGCCGTTGGACACAGAGACCTGGAGGGAGACCCCCGCGGCCTCCGGGGAGAAGCAAGGCGGCGGCCGCGCGGATCCGGGCGGCGTGCGGCTCGCGGCCTCCCCGCGCGCGGGCCGCCCGGGAGGCGAGGCGCGCGCCTCGGAGCCGGCGCGGCGCGCGGGGGCCGTGCGATGCGGCGCTGCCGCCGCCGCTGACCCGGCCTCCGGGCTCCGGCGGCCGCCCCGGCGCCGCGGGTACATGTGCCCGTCCGGGCCGAGCGGAGGCGCCCCGCAGAGCATCCAACACGGCCGCCGGGGAGAGACCGCCCGCCATGCCCACGGAGACGCTGCAGGCAGGTAGCATGGTGAAGCCGGTCAGCCCCGCGGGCACCTTCACCTCGGCCGTGCCCCTGCGCATCCTCAACAAGGGGCCCGACTACTTCCGCAGGCAGGCCGAGCCCAACCCCAAGCGGCTCAGCGCCGTGGAGCGGCTGGAGGCCGACAAGGCCAAGTACGTCAAGAGCCAGGAGGTGATCAACGCCAAGCAGGAGCCCGTGAAGCCGGCCGTGCTGGCCCGGCCGCCCGCCTGCCCGGGCGCCCGGCGCGCGCTGGGCAGCCCCACGCTCAAGGTGCTCGGCCACCACGCCAAGGCCGAGGGCGGCGCGCCGCGCGAGACGCTCAAGCTCGAGATCCTCAAGAACATCATCAACAGCTCCGAGGGCTCCAGCGCGGGCTCGGGCCTCAAGCACGGCGCGCGCAACTGGCCGCCGCCCCGGCCGGACGCCGGCGACGCGCACCGGCACTCGTTCGCCGAGTCGCTCAAGGCCGGCCCCGCGCCGGGCCGCGGCGGCCCGCAGGAGGGCGGCCCCCTCGGGGGCCGGCGGCGGCCGGAGCCGGCGGCCGACTCCTTCCTGCACGTGTCGCACAGCTCCTCGGACCTCCGCCGGGTGCCCGGCGCCAAGCCCCTCGCGGCCATCCCCTGCAGCAGCTCCGCCCCGCCCCTGCCCCCCAAGCCCAAGGGCGCCGCCGGGGCCGCGGCCAAGTCCCCCGAGGCCGAGCCCGGGGAGCCCGCGGGCGGCGTGGGCCGGAGACCCTCGCTCCAGCGCTCCAAGTCGGACTTGAGCGACAGGTACTTCCGGGTGGACGCGGACGTGGAGCGGTTCTTCAACTACTGCGGCCTGGACCCGGAGGAGCTGGAGAACCTCGGGATGGAGAACTTTGCGAGGGCCAACTCGGACATCATCTCCCTCAACTTCCGCAGCGCCAGCATGATCAGCTCAGACTGCGAGCAGTCTCAGGACAGTAACAGTGACCTTAGGAACGACGACAGTGCCAACGACCGCGTGCCGTACGGCATCTCGGCCATTGAGAGAAACGCGAGGATCATCAAGTGGTTGTACAGCATCAAGCAAGCCAGAGAGTCCCAGAAGGTCTCCCACGTGTAAGAGACAGTGTGGAAAGGAGGGGGTGGGTCTCTTCCGCGCATACGCAGTCGTGAAGGTTGTGAGGTCTCCCTGAAGTGCTGTGAGCTTCTCCACTCTTTGTGTTGCTTGTTGTGCAATGTTTCCAAGTTGCATGCCTGTCAACCTGGGGACTGACCTGGCTTCCGCGGCACCATCACTGCAGAGCCTGGCGGAACGCCCGCGTGTCATCCGCCCAGAGTTTCAGGCCAGAATCTAACTAGGGCTTTGCTCTTAAGCAAAACTGTTTACACGACAAACGGTATACAACTTCTTCGATATTTATGTGGTTCTTGTGTTTTTATATCCTGCGCTATTGTGTCTTAATTAAAAGTTTTATCCACTGGCTTTTAAGTTGAAAGCAGAATCTTTTTGAAGTAAAAAAATCACTTGGCCTACACCGTGAGACCCTAACAATGGGAAGATAAGTGGCACCTGCTACCAAACAGCTAGTGGCTGACGGAACACAGAGCCAGGCTGGGTGTTCTGTGGAAATAAAGTGGTGAGCCTGACGTGAATCATTTACGTGTTGAAATTCTCTTGCCTCTTAGTGAAGCAGTCCTTGGGGTGACAGTGCTACGTTCTGTGTCCAATTCAGTGTGTAAATGTTGGTGGTTCTGTGTAATACTGACCCCAAGGAAAGACGATCAGATACAAAGATGGTTCAATCCTGGAGGTTGGGTGTTAGGGGGTTTTATTGGTGTTGTTCTGATTGGGGATAAATCAGACATTTCTAGTATTAATCTTTCGACAGGCATGACCACCCTAAAACAGATGCTGAATCCCTTTCAACAAAAATGTTGTGGGTTTTGGCTTTTGTTTTTGTTTTCGGTCGAGAACTACCAATTTCATGCAGTTTCTCTTCCTCCCTCCCTTCTCTGCTGTTGTTTTATTTGGGGGAGGGGAGTGGGGCTTGTGTAGGTTTGAGCTATCTGAAGACATGAACAAAAACGGAAATACCAGCCATATAAGTAGAGCCTGCCATTCAGAAGTGAACACATTTGGTAGCAGAACCATATCTGAGCAGTGCGATTCTGTTGTCTTGTCTGTGTCCTCTCAGGCTGTGGGTCTTTGTTACAACTCTAGGAAACTAGAAACATGACACCATGTAGCTTTTTCCACTCCATGGCCTCTGTTGCTGCCTATGTCCCTATTTCTCCTATAACCTGTCTTCCAGGTGGTTTAGATAACTGTCACCCAGCCAACAGCGAGGTATGGCCGCAGAGAGGTGAACCTACAAGTGGTCTGCTTCATTGCTCTTGCTACTCTGAAGCTCTCGGCAGCACTACCTTAGACTCCATCAGCTAATAGGAAACTTTTTATGGTGTAAATGCTGTAAGACTTTGTACATACTTCAGTTGTTATAAAATCTTTAAGGAAAAAAAAGAAAAAAACTACACTAATAAATCGCTCTGATGCAGGCACTAATGGTGGTGGTTTCTCTTTGTCCTTTTCTGTTCACCCTCCACAAAAGTTTTTCTTTGGACTGTGAGTCAGAAGCAGATTTTTTGTAGTCTTGAATAAGCATTATTTCACTAAGTTACTTTCACCATATCCCAATTATTCCGAATAGCAGTATTCGTCACTGTAGCTATAACAATGGACTTTTGCTCAAATCGTTACATCAAGGTTCCTAAAATATTCTGTTCCTTCTTTACTTAGTTCACACTTGAGTTATTCTGGTCTTTTCTTAAACATTGGGATTTTTCACATCTTCCACAAGACTCTTTAGTTGTAAATATTTATGAGTTCTTACCGTGGAGACGTACCTTTGAAATACGTAGCCTTGTTTTTATTTGTACCCATCCCCCCACCATCCATACCACAGCATGTGTGCACACACTTATCCACTCCTTGATTCATTGCTATTCAGCATGTCATTTGTTGAGTGACTCTTTTTCAGGCATTGTGGTAAGCACTGAACTTCCATGGTCAACAACACAGTCTGCCTCAAGGAACTTAGACTTTGCCTTTATTTTAAGAGCATTATCATTCTCTTAGTTCTATCTGCTATTATTCGAACATTGCATATTCTATGAATATTTATTGAATCAAGTTATTTGAAGATTAATGTTTTTTCCAAAGTTCCACATAATATGCAATGGTAAAAGAAAGCAGGATTTTAGAAGTAATTTTCAAAAACAAATAATGAAAAAATAATAATAATGATTCCCAGCTATTACTGTTTATAAATATCTCCCTTCTTGAAAAGCAAATTTGGTTCCTTGACTCTTTCTCCTGGTTTTGAATTCTTCCTGGTCCTCTAATTCATGTTCAGTTGAACTAGAACCCTGTTTCCTAGAAGAAACACTTTGGAATGTTAGCTATGAGTGGTGATGATTCAGTGCATTCAAGATACTAGAATAAAAATAAGTTGACTAAAAAAATAAAGTTTTCACCATTTGTGTAAAAATGTGGCCTTTCAAAACATTTCTACACTTAGCATTGACATATCCTCTTTCTAGGGCTATTGAAATATTAAAAATAGTTGTTGTTTTTCTAAGAAAACTCTTTTTCTGAAAGATGAGCACTTAGATAATTTATTACCGCTCCTCATGCTATTTGAGTCATAGATTCTGTTTGAATCTTTCAGTATTTCTAGACTATGTGTTCTGTATTCAGACAGGACTATAAATCATCCCACTATAATTTAGTCTAATCCTCTGTGGCCTTATTTGTACCATGGGCAAATGTGAGGCTTTTGGTTCCAATGGAAGATGGGAGCTCATTATTTTTTTGTTCTTGAACTAAAGTTTCCATAAAGAACTGTTTCAAATAGTGAATACTAAATCCTAAGTGTGAGACATTTGTGAAGTATTTTTTTTTTTTTTTTTTTGAGTTGGAGTCTCACTCTGTCGCCCAGACTGGAGTGCAGTGGCCGCTCCCAGCCACTGCAGCCTCGACCTGCTGGGCTCCGGCAATCCTTCTGCCTCAGCCTTCCGAGTAGCCAGAACTACAGGCGTGCGCTACCATGCCCGGCTGATTTTTTTTTTTTATTTATTGTAGAGATGAGGTCTTGCTGCCCGGGCGGGTCTCGAACCCGCAGGCTCAGGCAATCCACTCACCTCAGCCTCCCAAAGGCGTGGGATTACAGGTGAGCCACCGAGCCCAGCTTTGTGAAGTACTTTTTATAAAGGGCTCATTTTTCGAGCTCATGGAAGTTATGTGTGTGTGTGTGTGTGTGTGTGTGTGTGTGTGTGTGTGTGTGTAAGATGATAGTGTTGGTATAAATATATTGTCATATAGTTTACACATATTTTTCTTACATAATCCAGAGTGAAACATGATTGCACTAGAAGGCCCGGGAAACCAGCTGTTTCTTTCTGAAAACCAACAAATCCTAAGATTCAGTCATCTTATATCCACCCTCTTTGCTAATACCTTGCCATCTCTTACCTGGACTGTTGTTTCATTTTATGCCAAAGATACCATAATCCACTCGGCTCATGTCACTCCTCTATGTAAAAACATCCTCTGACTTGAATAGGTTGCTGATAGGATAAGTCCTATCTTTTTAAAATAGAAAATGTTGGGCATCTAACTCTCAGACCTCAGTTACTACCCAGCCCAGGTCTCCACCCCAGCCAAAGGGAAGTTTCCATTGAGAACTTTTTAACCACTGCCTCTGTGATCTGTTGTGTAACAAATTATCTAAAAATTCAACCACTGAGTAAGCATTTATTATCTGAGTTTCTGTGGATCAGGAATTGAAAAGTGGCTTAGCCAAGGAATTCTAGTTCAGGGTGTTTTGTGAGGCTGCAGACAAGATGAAGGTCAGGGCCTGACTGGGCCACTTCCAAGATGGCTCACGTGTGGTAGCAAGAGGCCCAATTCCTTACAACGTAGGCCTCTCTCTAGGGTTGCCTGAGTCCTTGCGACAATGCATCTGGTTTCCCCCTGAGGAAAGAGCAAGGAGGAAGCCACAATCCCCTGTACATTTCAGTGTCCCAAGTCACATATCTCCATAACGTTCAATTCATTAGAAGTGAGTCACTAAATAAATAGCCCATACTCACAGGGAGGGGAGTGAGACCCCATATTTTAAAGGGAAGAATAAGGGAACATGTGGACATACCTTAAAGTCACTGCTACTGCTGAGGTCCAGTAGTTCTTCATTCTGTAGGGTATGCTTTATCCTTTCTCCTTGACCTCACAGATGCTTGCTCTTTCAAGACTCAACACAACTCTCAATTAGAGAGATTGAGTTTCTGTTTTGCCTTTTCCCATTTGATTGTAATTTTTGTCATGGCCGTGGGCCCAGATTTAGTCAGCCTACATGATGTCTTTGTGTGAATTTTAAAGAGGTGTACCTTCCTCAAAATATTATTCCCTGGCAGGGGGGACAAAATGTCCCAATAAACATGCAAATCCCCAATTGTTGTGGTGTGAACCCTGGCCCCAGATTTGGACAGTATTCAACATGGAAGCCCAGAGTATATAGTAGATGCTTAATGAGTGTCTACTGATTTGTTGTTGTTGTTGTTGCCTATCACATTTAAGTCCTGTGCTAAACTCTAAAAGTTGCCACGATGAGCCAAAAGTGGTAGTCATTGCCCCCAATACAGAGGCTGAAGAGCCTTAGTGCTGTGGAGATTAAGCACTTTAACCAAGATCCCAGAGGAAGGAAGGGGCAGAGTAGAATCTGAACTCAGTTCTGACTCCTGCCCTGCCCTCCCTACAGCCCAGTTCAAGACAAGGGGAGGAAGGCTGTGTTGTGCTTTAAAACAGAAGAGCCCTTACATTTTTCTTGCCAATTTTATCTGCTGTCTCAAACAGCCAAAATTTCATCAGTTTCATTCTTACCTAAATGAGAACCTATAAATTTAGAAAAAGACATCAGCTCTTCCACTATAAGTAACATACAGTCCACTGAGTTCAAAGAGACAAGGCTGTTAGAATTGCATGCTTTCAGTTTTGAGTGTGCCATATTTTAAAGTCACATCCTGTCTATTTTGATCAAGGACTTTTAGAGGGGTAGAGAAAAGTCGCCACAATTCAAGAGTCAGAAAACACATTTTGACTATTTGGTGAGTCAGCATCACTCCATTTTTCCATCCCTGTGGGTGTAGCTGATTAGAAGGAATAAAGAGGTTAAGGGTGCCCCGGATGAACTGAGTAGACTGTTACCTCACAAGGAAGAATTGGCTACTCTCGGCGCCATTTTGAAACCACCAAACCTGGCTCATGCACTTAACCCTGTAGAATAACAGAGTTCCTTTGATTTCTGCAGTGCTATCCAAGAGCCGTACTGTGAAGGACCCTGGGCTCAGGGGCTGCATAGGTGGTTCTGCACAGGTCCCCTTTATGAGAGTTTTTCTTGCATGTTCAGGTCCCAGCCCCTTGCTTTGGCAGAAATCCAGCAGAAAGAGAAGCCAGAGGAAGATGGGCCTCAGCAGTCTTTTAGAACCCTGTCCTCCAATACCTGAAACACCTGTGCCTCTGAGTGTACCTCCTTTCACTCACCTGTGACATGTGGTCACACCATCTGGTATGTGTGCCCTTGGCCTCAGGGCTTTGTGACAGCTCTGAGAACTGTTTTTGGAGCATCAAGGTGAAGTGTGAAGAATGTGAAACTTCAGAGAGTCTTGGGTTCATATTGTATGGGCAGGTAGGAGAGCAGGTGTGGTCTAGTGGGGGCCAAACACTTAACATCATTTTGTGCACTGTCTACCCTAGAGCGTGTTGTTTGGGGAAGGAAATGAAGTCTATAAAATGATGCTTCTCTGAATGGAAGGAATCTCCAGAAAGTAGAGCCTCGTTAACCTTTCAGATTGACCAAAGCTGGCAGAATCGAATGTGACCAGGTACACGCTACCATACTACACAAAGCTGTGAGGCTAAACATGATAGCCTTTCACTAGATGAACGTTCCATTCATTCAACATTTATAAACAACTATTGGTATGTCTTAGATGCTATGCTCAAGCCCCAGTCATATTATCTCATTTTACTCTCATGTGGACTTTTAAAAGTAAATTAGAATCCATCTTACCGATAAGGATGACTCTGAGGATAAACTACTCCAAAGGCACACATCCAATAAGTGGGAAAAGTGAAACCCACATCCAGGTTAAGAAAACATGTTTTAAGACTCACTCAATGCATATGAAAATGAATGTTTAATGTTTAGTATGGTGGGATCCATTCTGGTTCCTTCGCAGTAAATTGCATTGTGAAATATTTCTTGGACGCTTACAACGCTATGCACATACTGGTTTGTGATTCTTGCATACAGTGAGTGACTCAAAACCATTCATCATACTTGATGATGTTAGGACTGAAACTTCTGGGTTCTCCTGAGAGGGACACTAGTGATCTACTGTCCTCCCTTTCATTGTACAAGAGAAAACAGAGGTCTAGACAGTGAGGTGGTGGGACTCACCCAGGGTCGTAGAGTTGACGAGCTGGATGAACTGGAACAGGGGAGGCTGTGACCTCACAAAGGGGCCTAGGTTAGGGACAAGTGGAGACTCAAACAGCTAACAATTCCATTATGCCAAGTAGGAACAGTTTGATTAACATACTCTACTATCCCTAGTGTTTCTTGTCTCAAAAATTGTGTATCAGAAACTTTGAAGTTTTTCTGTTGCTATACATGAACTATTTTTAAGTTAACCTTAGCAGTTATAAAATACTAAAGAAAAGATGAAGAAATTTCTCTAAGGAAGTGTTTGGCAATTTTGGAAATACCATGATTTTTGTATTATTTTATTATTTCCACCATTTATAGATGTTCAGTGATCCTGAAGAACTCAGGAACCTTTATTCTAGGCCTGATTCCTCTGCTTCCTTATCAATTGGGGCGAGCATTGCCACTGATTCTGACATCCCTTTTTCTCGCCTGTTCATCTTCTCTTCCTCTTAACGTGGCAACCAGCAAAGTCTCAGAGGACAGAGCCTTCATTAGGATCCTGAATGAGGACGATGTGGAACAAAGTCCTTCACCCCAACCCAGAAGAACTATGTCAACCCAAGGGATAAACTTTGTCCTTGTAAACCATTGAGAGTGTGGGTCTTGTTTGGACTGCAGCAAGCCTATTCTGTCCTGGCTATGGCCCTAGTTAAAGTGCTCCCCAATCTGCCAAAAGGAGGGACAGATACAGGAGAGACCACCATGCTCTTCCATCAGGAAGGGAATTGTAGGGAATGGGGCCCAGGAGTCTGCCTTTTCACAATCACCCTCCTGATGATTGTCATGGACTTCAAAACTTCAGAGCCTCTACTTGCATAGATAATTAGTCAACATTCGATGTTACTAACTGGAAATCAGGTGAGAATGCTGTAGTTGCCAGATATTTGAAAATACTTTGAAACATTTTAGAACCGCAATTCCAAGCTCTAGCCTTTTGAAGTCTTATTGTCAGAAACAAATATTCATTGAAACGTACCTACCTGCTGTGATAAACTTGGCAGACTGGAATCACATGGCAACCTCTGTCCATTTCCAGTGTTTCAACATTTCCAATGTCCTGGCCACTATGATCTGTCCTCAGGGCCATGACCACAACCTTTGAGTGGGTGTGTACTCTGTGCTAGCTCCCCTCAATTTATTCCCAGAAAGCAACCAATAATAATCTTTGGTTTTTTCTGTTTTATTATTATTATTTTTGAGTTGGAGTCTCACTCCGTCACCCAGGCTAGAGTGAAGTGGCATGCTCAAGACCACCCCAGCGTCCACCTGCTAGACTCCGGCCATCCTTCTTCCTCAACCTTCCAAGTAGCCAGAACTACAGGCGCGCAATACCACGCCCGGCTAATTTTTTGATTTATTGTAGAGATGAGGTCTCGTCAAGTTGCCCAGGCTGGTCTTGAACCCGCGGGCTCAGGAAATCCTCTTATCTCGGCCTCCCAAAGTGCTGGGATTACAGACTTGAGCCACCGTGCCTGGCCAATAGTGATCTTTAAAAAGCAGAGGTCTATGGTGTTACTCTGTGCTGAAAACCCTTCTGTGGTTTCAATTGCAGCTGTGACACAATTTTTTAAAAAAACCATCCCTCGCCTGAAGGGCCTTGTGGGCTTCCCCTCCCCGCCACACCCATCGCCCTCAGGCCTCCATTTTCTCCACTCTCACCCTGCTCTGGGCACCCTCCTCTCTCTATGTTTGTAGAACCTACAAGCTCTTCTTACTCCACTCCTCAGGGGCTAGGATCTTGCAGCTTGGCTTTAATAGACTATTTTCCCTTGATATTTGATCATCCTGTTTCTGACTTGTCATCTTAGATTTTGTTTCAGTTGACATCTCCTCAGAGGTCCCTTCCTGCCACCCTGTGTAAAGTAGATGCCTGTGTCAATTTCCATCACTTGCTTATTTCCCTCATGGCACTTTTCAACCTGAAGTTATCCTGTTCATTGCATTATCGTCTGTCTTGGTCACTTTTGACCCCTTTTGCCTAGTTCAGTGCCTGGCACGGACTGGTGAAGGGCATGTATCTTGGAATGAATGGATGAACCCAAACCAAACTCCTCAGCTAAATTTGTGGCAGCTTGTCCTGCCTCTGCCTCTGTCACTTGCTGATGCCATCATTCTACAAGCAGGAACTGGGCTTGGCATTGAAGAGTTTCCTTCCTACTTGTTCTTGGAAAACTAACCAAACAGTGTGTTTAATGCAACAGGAGTCCAGAATATGGGCTTTTCTGTACAAAGAGATTTTACAAGAAAATATTTCTCGCTTTTTCTGTAACTGCCTTAAAAGGAAAGGGAAGTTCTCCTGTTCACTACGTACCATAGCCCAGAGCCAGGGCAGCTCTGCTGGGGGAGTGGGAGCAACAATCCAAGACTGCCAACATGCTGTGCATCTCGACGCCCTCATAAAGGTCAATGAGTAGCACACTCCTTTTCTTTGTCAAGATTCAAAAGCTTACCTTTCATGTGATACATCCTTAAGCTAGTACTCCTGGGTATTAGCCATCGGAGACCCCCTGGCAGATTGTCTTCAAGGTAGATCTGGTCGGAAACACCTCCCCATTTTACCCTTTTAGTGTGTGCTCGCTGACCTCTCCACATGGGGCCTCCGTCCTATTCTCTGGAAATTCTGCTCGCTGCGGGGGAAGCAAGCCACGCATGAATGCAATAGCTCCCTCAACCGAATGAAACTGTGGCGGCTCACAAGTGATAACCTATGGAATTTCAGCTGGGAGAAGGAAAATTGGGAGGGAAAGACTCTTGACACGACCTCCTAGAATGCTTGGGTTAGCGTGTTTTGCCTTCTTAAGTGTAAATAAGTTGGAAGCTTTCGAGGATTTCTAGGCATACATAATCTTTTCCGGTTGTTTCCTCCTTTTTATAATAAACAGAATCAGCAGCCAGGGGAGTTGTTTATGTGCCTCACAAATCCAGATCCTGGCAGACCAGCACTTCAAATGTTTTAGTCGCATCACTTTCTCTATTGAGTTCTAGGCCACTATAAGGACTTGAACTACCGAGCATTTGCTTTTGGTGGAAAGACATGGAAACATTCATTTATTAACTTCATGGGCATGTGGTTCTCTCACTAACAGCTTTCCCTGTTTTCTCCCAGTGAGTTGACAGCTGCACAAGGCTTAGGAATGTGGGGTTAATGTCTGTGGCTGCAGAAAATCACTCCACTTGCTCTGGACAAAGGTTTGATGTGTTTTATTCATGTTTCAGATTTCTCAGTGCATCTCGGTGTTCAAGCATCTGATTTAAAATGAACACCCTCTCCGTAATACCCCTTGCTCTGAGTTTGTGGATTTGCTTCCATCTGCTGAGAATTCTTTGGCTTAACGAATCTGTGAATGGAGATCTGGATAGCGTTTCGGGTTCCCAAATGTTTTCAGGTTTAATTCTCCACCTGATGCCTTTTAAATCCAGTTTAATAGTTGAAATGGATTTTCGTACTTTCTGCCATGTTCGTATGTATGCACATGTTGAATTTCTTTAAGAAATGTATTCCAGACAAATGTGCTAAGGGTCAAATTACACTACAGTTATTTCTAAAATTAAAAGTCGAAATCTGATTGAGTTTTTTGGTCCGTTCAGAGGGGTTTGAAATGCTACACAGATCAGCAGATCATAAGGCTGACTTCAAGCTGAAAGGGACATGTGAAGCACCTTCTTTTCTTGAGCATTTATTTGTTCTTAGCCCTGTTTTATTTGTGATTGGGTTGCTTTTTCACACATTCAGGTTTAGGAGGAAAGAAAGAAGAGAAAACAATGGAGAACGAGATCTTGCCTAGTGACAAGACGACACAGTTACTGCTGGGGGGTAGTTCTGTCCGACCTTCCTCTTTCTGTTCACGTATAGGTGCCCACCGGATGGTCACCTCTCTGATGACAGGCACTCTTTCCCACAACTGTATCACTGGTAGCTAGTTAACTGTCTGGCAGGTATTGGGCACAGGTGCTTAATGTTTGTTGAATGAATGTGGGGTGAAGAGAGCCAGGCTTACCTTAAGATTTCTAGCCTGTGCGGAGAGACCAGAAAGACTTGGTGGAGTGGCCTCCCATCAGCTGTGTCCTGACCCTTCACAGGTTCCCCAGACATGCTTACAGGTGGGTATCCCTTTTGCCTTCTCCATCCACTTCTCTTTCCTGAGTTGCTGTGGTATACCAAGCTCTCTCAGGCCCGAGGAATACAGCAGTGAGCCTGCCAGACAGAATAGCGACCTGCACCTACCGAGCTCCAGGCTTCTTGGCAGACACAAAGAATAGATACAGGAAGTTAAATGAGTCAGATGTGTAGAATGTTAGATGCTGACAATGCACTTAGGAAAAAAGAACCAAACATCGGGGAGCATCGGGAGTAGGCTTGTTCAGGGCATCGTGTGAGTAAAGGCTAAAGGAAGAAAGGGATGAGCCCTGCAGATACCTGAGAAAAGCAATCCAGGCTAAAGGCATCAAATAAGCCTCAGGGAGTCCAGTGGTGCTGAGGAAGGAGGGGCTGATCAGGCAGGACCTGTTGGCTACTCAGAAATGAATGTCGCCGGGCTCTGTGGCTCAGCCAGCAATTCCGCACTTTGGGAGGCTGAGGTGAGTGGATTGCCTGAGCCCGTGGGTTTGAGACCCGCCTGGGCAACTTGGCGAGCCCGCATCTCTACAAGTCAAAAATTAGCTGGGCATGGTAGCGCGCGCCTGTAGTTCCAGCTACTTGGAAGGCTGAGCGGAAGAATCGCCGGAGCCCAGCAGGTCGAGGCTGCGGTGGCCGGGAGCGGTCACTGCACCCCAGTCCGGGTGACAGAGTGAGACTCCAACTCAAAAATAATAATAATAAATAAATAAATGTCTAAGGGGGATATAAAGAATGTCCTATAATCAAATGCCATTTGTGGGAGACTTTAGATTAAATGAAAATAAGCAGATTTTCTGGGATTTTATCAGAGCCTTTAAGTCCCAAGAGGCAAACTGTTTTAGTGAAAACTATTTTCTAAGTGTCTGAGTCCAGAAGCACTTTTGTGGGGAACTGGAACTTGCTTTTCCAAAGATCTCAGAAATAGGCTGAAGGGGCTGGGCCATGGGTGGCAGTAGAGGCTGAGGCTGACTCCATGGTTCACCCTCTTCACCCACTGTGTCCCAAATGCATTCTTTTTTTTTTTTGAGTTGAAGTCTGGAGTCTCACTCTGTCGCCCAAGCTGGAGTGCAGTAGCACGCTCACAGCCACCCCAGCATCTATCTGCTGGGCTCCTACGATCCGTCCACCTCAGCCTTCCGAGCAGAGGGAACTACAGGCACGTGCTACCACGCCAGGCTAATTTTTGATTTATTGTAGAGATGAGGTCTCGCCAGGTTGCCCAGACTGGTCTCGAACCCCCAGGCTCAGGCAATCCACTCACCTTGGCCTCCCAAAGTGCTGGGATTACAGACTGAGCCACCGAGCCCAGTCCACAAATGCATTCTAACTGACTCTACTACTTAAAAAATATCCAAATATCCAAGAAAGAGAAGAGTCAAAATAAACCGCTGTGCCAAATGACAGAAACATTATGAAACTATTATGTTTTCCTGATATATATTGTTTGCTTAGCTAGTTAATAATTAGCTATTAATTATTACCAATTGCCACTGCTAACTAATCATTTTTATGTGTGTTCATTGAAGTGTGTTTATGTAAGAGAAAAGTAAATCATATGGAATGATGTATGATTTCAAATAAACATACAGTTTTTGTATCTTTATATTAAAGTAAAAACATATGTATCTCATATAAACAGACATATACATATAAAATGTGCACATACTATACATGTATTTGACGTGCATGTGCATGCTATATATATAAACCTGTCATTCTGCTGTGGCTGTGTCCTCAATGGTCTCTCTGAAAATCCGGTCCTGGTTGCTCAAGTTCAGAGCTCAGTTTGCAGAGTTGGAGAAAACCTCAGTCACCAACCCTACCTGAGAACAAAGACAACAGAAACAAAAGAATGGAGACCAGCAAATACTCCCTGGGTGAAATCTGCCAGAGCCAGAAAAACCAGGAACCTAGACTTCAGCCAACCACAGAGGCTGAGGAATTTCTGAGAACTTGAAACTCCAGCCTCTGCAGACCAGCCTGTGACAACAGCTCACACCTGTGGTCTGCTCCTGGGAAGCACCAGACCCCCTGCCCACCCTTCCCCACCCTCCACCCCCTACCAGAAGGCAGCCCGGAGGGTGAGAGCTGGCTTGGAAATTTGAGGATGTGATTCCCAGTTCCTTCCCTTCCTGCTGTGAACCTTTAGCAACTCACTAAAATTCCCTGGGCGTCCATCCGTTTTGTCATCTGTGAAATGGAGGTGTTATTGCCTCCTCCCCAGTTGTGACAATCAATGCTTTTATGAGGGTTTAATTTGCTTACACAGTGGCACATGGTGTCTCCCCTTTCCCCGCTGTACTCTCTCATTTCATGAGGGGTCATTTCAAGTGCACGTCAGAATATGTTGTCACCAGAAAGGGGACATGAACTTTAGGAAATGATTAGCCACAGGAAAACTTATTTTATTCATTTAAATAAGAGTTACCGCTGTAGGTCCAGTGCATCTTGGGTTTTTTGAACACAAAGAAAAGTCAGACAAGTTAGTAAAGGAGAGAGGATTCGATTCTCACCGCCTGGACCTCCTTGTCCCTTCTTCTCCCTCAGTTCCAGTTTCAATCCTGTGAAACCCAAATCAAAACTCCCCCCTCGCCAAGCCTTCCTGTTCTGGCCATACCTCACACGAAGCGACCTCCCTTCTGTATATGCTGATGACAATTATTCATTGTAGAGAGCACATGGCAATAAGTCATGTACGGCCTAATGGCGTGTCCTCCATTGTTTTTTAATTGTCAAAAATTATTATTTTTAGCTTTTCCATCGGAAAAGGCAATGGGAAAACCCACCCATCTAAATGAGCACACTGAGGCTTCATCTGGGAAAACCCACTTTGCATACATACTGCCCCTGGCATTAACTTTAACATGAAATTTACTTTATAAGACTTTCTGGGGTTTTTTTAATCTAGAAAAAATTAACTGTAGCTCTAAAAATCATTTCGCTTCAGTGTGGTGTAGAGACATGTAGACATGTGCAATTAATTAAATATCTGGATAAACAATCCATGCTCTGAGCTGCACATTCCTATCCCTTTCACTGTGGACGCCTGCAGTCCAAAACCACTTAACACAATTACGGGTTCCACTGTGCTTCACGCTTACACAAATAAGAACATTAAGGATGTCCTAAAATAAAATTTTTAAAAAGAGACTATTGAGGGTGGGGGGTGAGAGGGCAAGGAGCCCAGGAAGAGAGAAGTTTCCCTAGGTGCATGTATACTGTTTCAAACTCAACTTATTGAAATGAAGCTTTTTGCAAAACTCATTATTTACTATAACTTCCAATGAGATAGAAACTTGGCTGCACACTGTACCTAGTAGATAAGTATATCTCTTCACAGCGATTCAGGACTCGGTTGTGCAGAAGTGTTCCATGATCCTGAACTTTTAAAAGAAAAAGGCAGCGTCTTAGCCTGGGCTGCCATAACAAAATACCACAGATTGAGTGGCTTAAAAAAAAATTTATTTCTCACAGTTCTGGAGGCTGTAAGTCTAAGATCAAGGTGCCAGCGTGGTCAGGTTCTGGTGAAACCACCTTCATTGAATGAAAGGTCACACTGTTAGAATTGTGACGGGGGTCTGAATTCCATCATGTTCTGACCCTGGGAAGGAGCTGACCACAGGTTGATGATTTTCATTTCTGTTAAAGAACAATGAGCCCTTAGGTCATTCAGAAGTTTGATCAGCTGAAGAGCATGAGCAGCTTTGATCAGATTCCTTCTCCTTAACATACCTTTACAATAAGCAGCCATGGTTCACTAGATTTGTAACTTCCTCAATTGCTCTTATATATAGCATAAACCTATAACTGATCTTTGAGATGTTTTTCAGACTTTCAATTCTGGTGGACCCTCTGTCCCCACCCAGACCCATGACTTACACCGAGGAGCTGACTCAACAGGTCCTGTGACTCCACCCAGAAACTGTCTCTGCGCACAAAGAGGGTTTCAACAACGGTATGACTCCATTCCCAACCAATCAGTGGCAACTGTTCCCTGATCACTAAATTATCCTTAAAATCTCTAGCCTAAAAAATTATTAGGGAGGCAGATTTGAGAACTAGCTCCCATCCTCCTTGCTCAGCTGCTTTGCAATTATTAAATAATTTCTCTATTGCAGCAACTGCTGTCTCAGTGTATCAGATTTTCTGTGCGGTGAGCATAAAAACCTGGAAGAATGTAACATTGGTGAGGGCTCTCTTCCTGGTTTGCAGATGTCTACCTTCTCCCTGTGTGCTCATGTATCTCTGGTATCTCTTCTTCTTCTTATGAGGACACTAATCCCATCATGAGGGTGCTCTCATGACCTCATATAACCCTAATTTTCTCTCAAAGACCCCACCTGCAAATGCCATCACATGGGGGGTTAGGACTTCAACATATGAATTTGTTGAACAAATATTTAGTCCAGAACAGGCAGTTTGCTAGAAACAGATTCTGAGTGAAGACTCTAGGAAAATTTACCTCAAAGTATGGCATTTTGCCTCCAGGTCTCTTTGATTCTCCATTCCCCACCCTCTCTCCCAAAACTACTTTCTCTCTCTGTTAAAATTATCTACTGGAGGAATGAAGAAGAACGCTTTTACAGAAATATTGCCTGTCTCTCAGTTTCATTCAGCTTCCAAGGAGAGCTGTTTCCTCCATCTATTCATTGTCCCAACCATATGTTACCCCTCTACAGAATTCCCCTTCTTCCCTCTAGCATAACCTGCTTTACCAGAATCAAGCCCCCATTCTGCCTGTTACCTCCAGATCGTATTTAAGTTTCTGTAATGCATTGAGAAGTTGTCTCCATTCTGAAGGCCCCTGTATATACACGTTAAATAAAATTCGTATGCCTTTTCTCCTATAAGTCAACCTTGCCTCATGCCAGTGACTTTTCAGTGAACCTTTAGGGTGCCAACAGCCATGGCCCCCACAGTTTTGGTGCTGTGAGCAAGATGAAAAGAAAAAAAGCCACTCCTCTTCTGGAAGATGCATCGAGGAGAACCCAGAACCCTGTTCTGCCAGAAAAAAGGGTAAAAATTCTAACCAAGCCAGATCCCTCTGTGTACATTCTAGTAAGTGAGTGAATTGTTAAAAAAAAAATCAGTTTTATCTGCACAATTTTGATTAATGAGAAAAAGAGCATTTGTGCGACTGACCTTGGGAATAGCAACTTTGGTATCATTTTGGATACTTTGTGGTATGAATAAATTATTTTATCCCTTTTCCTCTCAGGAACTTATTTTCCTTTGTCTCTGCCTTTCTGTGTTGGTCTGTCATAAGAGGGTTACCATGGGGTAAAACACGGGCCTAGACCCCATAAGCCCACTTTTCAAGCCAGTCCTGCAGACTAGTCAGTTATGCAATTCTAATTAGACCGACATCTGTTAAAGGCAGATCTTACTGCGGGTCCCTGACACAAAAACTGGATAAGGTTTCCCTTCTGTCTTTACGTCCTTGAGAGCTTGACTTTGTGACCATGAGAGGATACTCTCTGGTCACTGCCATCTGGAGGGGGAGGGGGCATGAACTGTTGAGATCATATCAGCAGGCCAGTTTGAAAAGACTGGGAGTTCAAGTAGCACACTTTTCGTCCAGAATCTGTCATGCTCTTAGGGGAAGTTTGTCTTACAGGGTCTCATCACTATGGAACTTCTGCCATCTTTCTTTTTGTCTAGTCCTGAGAATGAAATTTTGGGGGGTCATTTGAGGCCTTCTCTATGCCCTTTTCCAGGAATTATGTGGTAAAACCTAAAAATTTACTACCTGGACTTTAAAGAGGCTTTTGAATTGAATCATTATTGGAATTAATTGTACCATTGAAAATTGACTAAAAAGATTTTTAGAGATTTCTCATTCTCAGCAATTGATGGAAAAGTTAAATTGAAAGAAAGATATAATAGTGTAATAATGTCATGGCAAGCCTTAAGAAGTCTCTCATTTCTAGTTGTGTTTCGGAAATATAGTGGCTATTGGTCCTAGCTAAAATCTGGTAATAATAGATGTGACAGGATTGTTTTTAGAACTCTGTGGTTAGAAGTCAGCTTTATTCAAAGCTAATATCCAAGTTATATATTTCTTTAAGGCCTTTATGCTTTTTTCTCTTTTAAATCCTACTTTAGGGAATTCAGTAGACTTCATTTTGTCCCTCCTTCCTCTTGCAACCCTTGATAACCACATGACAGGCCCTAAGATAGATTAGCTTGGATAATTAAGAAAAACAGAAAAGGTGCTACAACCTCCCTATAGGGAGGAACCTCTGTTTTTTTCTTAATGAACTTTAAGAGCTGTAAGCAGCCGGGCACAGTGTCTCACGCTTGTAATCTCAGCACTTTGGGAGACCGAGGCGAGAGGATTGCCTGAGCCCAGGGGTTCGAGACCGGCCTGGGCAACTTGGCGAGACCTCCGTGAGTGTGCCACTGCACTCCAGCCTGAGCGACAGAGTAAGACTCCAACTCAAAAAAAAAAAAAAAAGAGTTGTAAGCGGACATATTGTCACCTAAAACTGTACTGCTTTGCCTAGTTCTTTTGGCTTTTAAGGATATCAGATATTGCTTTGCACTGAAAATTTGACCTTGGTTTGTGTAATGTATATATATATATATATATATATATATATATATATATATATATATACACCAAGGTCTCTCTCTCTCATATATAGATAGAGAGAGAGAGAGGGCACGCTGTGACTGGCACCCTGTGACTGGCAGTTGCTTACAATGAATGGTTATTAGTTATTTCCTTGTGTGTTTAGATAGGAAATGTGTGGTTTAGGCCCTAAAGTCTGCATGCTTTCTTGTTCACCTCCCTTCCTTAAAGAGCTTCACCATGAAGCCAGTAATCTAAAAAGCCAAAATTATAACTTTCTGGTATGTAGCTGACTGAATTCTTTTTGTAAAACAAACTTATGTCTTTAAGGAAATCTCCATTTGTAAAGGTGTCTGCCTGTTGATTTAGATGTATAGGTCATACCTTTTTAAAAATGTTTTTCCTGGCTGTGTGAATTGAACACTTACTTAATGCCATTTTTCTAACTTAAACAAATATGTATAGGATTTAGTCCTGATGTTTTAACTCTGCGTTTTAAAATATAAATTCTCTAAGTGGGAAAAAAGGACCTTTTGAAACTGGCAAAAGGAGAATCTTATAAATCTGTATGAGTGTATGTATATAATGTCTCGCTACTAAAATATATGAAAAAATTCTAAGTCATCAGCCTAAAGGAAAAATGTGATCTTAACATGTTTCATCAGAAAATAGAAACTTTAACATGTGCCTTTTGCTCACGTGACTTTAGTACTTGTTAGTAAGTAAATGCAGTTTTAAAATTGATAAAAATAGAAATGTCTTCAGAATTTAATTTAGATGTTTTGTTTGAGTCTGTCAGCCCATTGGTCAGATACCATTTCTGCTAAATGCTTTAAGATATAAAACTTTACTTATGTAACACCTTTTGTATTTACTTAAGTTGTCTGTAAACTTATATCTTTAGATTTAACTTGCTAAGAGATAATGAAGCCCAGCTCCAGACATTGTCTTTTGTTATGGATTCTGCATCTGGTACATAATTAAAATCACTTGCCTCTTAGATTCTCTGTTAAAAATAACACTTAGAGTTAACGTAAGTAATTAATGTAGGTAATTAAAATGCAGATGTAAGAAAAACAATTTTTTTTTTTTTTTTGAGTTGGAGTCTCACTCTGTCACCCAGACTGGAGTGCAGTGGCCGCTCACGGCTACCACAGCCTCGACCTGCTAGGCTCCGGCGATCCTTCCGCCTCAGCCTTCTGAGTGACTGGAACTACAGGTGCACGCTACCACGCCCGGTTGATTTTTTTTTTTTAATTTATTGTAGAGATGAGGTCTCGCCATGTTGTCCAGGAGGGTTTCGAACCCGGCAAAGTATGTATATAAAAAAATAGAATGTGTTTTGGTAAAGAGTTATAAGAAACCATGGGAGTATGGTTTTTATTAAAGAGAAAGTCATTTTGTCTAATTTTGAAGTTTTTAAGTTGTTTAAAATTGAAGGATTAGGCCAGGTGCAGTGGCTCATGCCTGTAATCTTAGCACTTTAGGAAGCCAAGGCGGGAGGATGGCTTAAGGCCAGGAGTTCGAGACTAGCCTGGATCTCTTCTCTACCAAAAAAAATTTAGCTGGGTGTGGTGGTGTGTGCCAGTAGTCCTAGCTATGCAGGAGGCTAAGGCACCAGGATCACCTGGGCCCAGGAGATTGAAGGTGCAGTGAGCCATGATCCATGATTATGTCACTGCACTCCAACCTGGGGGACAGAGACTCCAACAACAGAAAGAAAGGAAGGAAGGAAGGAAGGAAGGAAGGCAGGAAGGAAGGAAGGAAGGACAAAGAAAGAGAAAGAAAGAGAAAAACAAAGAAGGAATATAAATTATGGTTAAAACTAAACAGATACAATAAGTTGGGAAAGTTTAGGTGTATGGCAGATTAATCTTATGAAAAGAAAGGTATTTTTGTGTGTAATCAAATTAGTTAAACCTAAAAGAGTGTTATTTAGTTTGTCTACAAATAAAACACTGATTCTTGGCCAGAAGCTAGGCTCCTATGTCAGAATAACAGGGTTTTCATGGAGTATTTGGACTGTTCTCTAACAGAAAATTATAAAAAGTTATAAGTTTATTGTACCTTATGAACAAGTGGATTAAAATTGAGTAGGTTTGTCTATAAGGTTTTATTAAATTAGCTTCTATGTTAATAATACACTCGTGCAAAAACAGAACTTAGTTTTCTCTTTTGAACAAATTTTTGTGTAATTTCAAGAGATAATGGAAAATTTTTGCTTACCTTTTAAATTGTTGGGGAAAAAAAATAAGGGAGAGAGGCAGATTCTGTTGGCCTTACACTGTCTTTACTTAGTTCTTACTGCTTAAGAAAATGAGTCTCCTATCAAAGAGCAAAGCTTTTTGCTTTTTTTATAATGTTTTCTAAAATCTTCGAATTATTATTTTGGCTAAATGAATTTCTTAATTTATAGTCACTTGTAATCCTGTTATGATATTAAATGTTTTGTAGCCTTTGATACTGTGCAAGCTTTTCAAAAATCAAAATTTAAGTTTTGCATTCAGCCTTTTTGTCTTCAGTAATTTTAAATATTAGGTTCCCCTGAAGTCTAACAGAGATATGTGGTTTACTTGGTAGGTTAAAATCATACAGAAAGCATTGTCAAATGTGAAAGATTGTGTGATTTTCTTTAGATTGTGTTTGTATGTGTTATTGGTATGTGTTACAAAATTGTATGACATTCCTATAATTCTGATGACTTGGTATGTGTTATCAATAGAAATGATTATGATCATGTTATTGTATGCCACAGAATAACCACATTTTCTTATCCATTGTGTCTTTGACAATGGTTATTCTAAGACTTTTATCATCCACTGTCATTGTTTTGCTTTCATCCTTTTCAAGAAGCAGTTTATAAACAGCTATAGGACTGTGACAGGCAGTCTTCAGTGCCAGTTTCTAACAACTTTGAAATTTGTGACTTTGCACTTGAAGAGAAAACTGCTAGCACTCTAATTATCAGAGAGTGCGTGTGTGTTTATAAGGATTGCTAACCTGATATAGAGCAGAGCAAGAGTTAATTACATGTACTGAACTAATAGAAATAATTTTTGATGGCAGTTTGAAGCATTGCTGATATTTTTGTTTCATTTTTCAGAGCCAAGAAGACTTTTTCTTTTGAACTATTTACAACTTTTGACAAATGAGTGAAGTATGCTCTTGTGAGAAAAATTTAAAGCATATTTTGTTCTCTCTGATTTCTCTAACATTTTGAAACTATTTGTGAATATTGATTTATGGCAATATGGTTATTTGCATACGTTCAATAGGAATCTTTTTTTCTTTTGTAACAGGATGTGATTGGAGATACCAGTTATTTTACCAAGGCTTTGGCTGGAATGACACTTCATAGCAGACTGCTTCGAGGAATTTAGATTGAGATCTATAAAGAACTTATAAAAAGTCCCTTGGAAAAGCTGACCTGGTACTAACAAGCCCCAAAACTCCAAAGATTTGGAACCTTAAAGAGAGGAAGTCACCCAGTTCATATAGGTATTTGCAGGCTCAGATCTTTGGCTAGGCTCAAGAGATTTTTAAAAGGTATAATCTGAGATTCCTTATGGGAAAAAAAAAATTCTAGCAAAGCCAATCTTTAAAAAAGGCTAGATGGCAAATAATTATTCTTTATGCAAATAATCCAGCCAAATAAAGGTACTAAAACTTATTTTACTGATAAATTGGTCCTACTATGATTTGTCTTTGGTAAAAACAGAGGATGGGAGAAAGAAAATTAGGTTTCAAAGGCCGTAGTACATCTGTTTTTAAATTTTCTTATTCATTATCTTTGAGTTTTTATCGTTTCTTGCAATCTGGGCTGCATCTTGAATTATTTGGGGGCTATAAGTCTCCAGACTAACGTTTTCAAATTATTATTCAGCTTTTCTGACTTGGAATCACTAGATATTAAAACTGTGCTTTTCTTAAATTACTTCAAACTAAGCAATCTTCATCCCTGCCTGCTGATGTATGGACAGCACAGAAAGTTCACGTAGGTGCCTGGTTCAAACTACAGTCCAGAAGACTTTATCAGATTGCCAGTGCAATCTGAGGATGTATCAGAGACTCTAGAAAAGTTTACGGACTGCTTCGGACACACTGTCTTGGGGTTTTTGTTTTGTTTCTGTCTCCATAAAAATGTCTCTTATCAAAAATCTATTTACCTACATGTTCTGTAGAGACCCAACCCACCTGAAAAACCACCTTCAAAAAGGAGGTAGCTGTTAGTGAGAATGTTCTAGGTGGAATCCTTTGTTAGTAAGCTTTGAATCAATTTTTCTGTCTCCCAACCATCAACTCAGCGTTCAGTGTGCAGAACCTAAAAGCTCCACACGGAAGGAAGGGCTCGGGGAAAAATTTTCCCCCAAAAGATGGCATTTTGCCTCAAGGTCTGTTGGACTTCCCCCTGCCATCTCCCCTAAGCTGCTTTCTCTTCCTATTAAAATTATCTACTGCAGGAAAGGAGGGGAAGAATCCTTTTACAAAATAACGCCTGTCTTTCAGGTTCCTTCAGCTTCCAAGGAGAACTATTTGCAAGTCATTCTCTGTTTTGCACATCCATCCTTTGTCCCAACCATGTGTCGCCCCTCCATAGAATTCCTCTTCTTCCCCCTACCATAATCTGTCCTACCAGAATGCAAACCTCCATTCTTCCTGTAACCTCCAGACGGTATTTACATTTCTTTTATTCACGGGGAAGTTGGGTCTTCATTCTGAAGGCCCCCATGTACACATATTAAAAAAAATGTGTATGCTTTTAATCCTACAAATCAATCTTGCCTCATGTCAGTGATTTTTTTTTAAGCAAACCTTTAAGGCACCATAGCCCCACATATCCAAGGTCCAGAATGGCTGCAATATCATCCTATGTCAAATAGGTTTAAATGGTGTTCTAGACGCTATGGGAAAGTGAACACTTTCAAAGATTTTGAGGTGTTCAAATTAAAAGGACGTTAGGATTTTCTGTGATGCTTATAATGTACATGTATATGTGTTGTATGTTTTGTGTGTGTGTGTTTTTTTCTTACTTTTACAAGAGTTATACTCTAGAATTTAGGGACTTGAAAATTTTGAACAGAGGGGATAAGAACACATGGGGCACATGAGTCTTGTTTGCTGCTTCTTATTCCATCAGAGCTGGTATTTTAAAAAAGCTGATTTCATTTCCATCCTGAGACCTTGCAGATAAAATGAACGTTCCTGTAGATAAAATACAAGGTTGGATCCAAAACGCCCAGCTGCCTAGGCAGCGGCCGACAGTCTTACAAGACGGCTTCCCACACACCATCATCACAGAGTAGCGAAAACAATGGAGCTGTCTCTCCAAAGAGCACACCATGTACAGCACAGCTTGTTAACTGTGACCTACCTACGGTGACCTCTGCACGAGGTGGCATTTCTTTTAAATGACAATGGTTTGTCAGTGTGGCAGAGGAAAGTATATTTCCTGGGATGCATAGCTAACAAGTGACACCCCCGGTGCCCTCCACAAAACGAAGGGGGGAGTCTTTGTTTTCACAGAGATGTCCATTCAGAAAAGCTAGGAGCAGAAATGTGAGCAGAGAGTCAGCCAAAGACAATTCCAGAACTTTAACAAGTCTAACTTGTTGAAGAAACTCACGATCCTAGCCTGGATTTTTTGTTTTTGCATTTTGATTTGCAAGTGCTCGAAGTATGTAAACCTCTGATAACTATTCTTCTCTCTCAAAATGAGTACATAAATGTCTTGTCAAGCAGAGATGTCACTGGCTAGATCTGTGACCACGGTGAAAAGCAACAACCTGCAGTGAATACCAAGCCCTGGTTCCAGCTCTGTCCACATAGCCCATAAAAGGGAGGCACAAGAAAGAGGCCTGCATGCTGGTGTTCTTATGATGTTCATGATGTTCCTCATGACTGTTTCTTTTGACTTCCTGTGATGACATTAGAAACTGCCTCTTGCCAACCATATTCATTTCAGATATTGCTCTGCATCATCGGAAATCAGGAGTGTGGACACTGTTGTTTTTGCCTGCGCGCTACCCACTGCTTGTCTTCTGGACACAATACTCATCGTTTTCTTAAAGTGCTGAGGTTCCCTCCTCAGTCACCTCCCTCCCCTCCCTCCCCACACCCCCGTGGTCCCCTCCAGGCTCCAGTTCCCAGAGGCTCCCCCCACCACTGGCTGAGGGTGTGCCTGGAATCAGAACCAGTGATGTAACATCCCATCTCCTGGGCCACATGCCTCATCCGAGGTCCTCCCCCGAGAAGTGTGGGAAAAGCTCTGTCCGAGCAAGCCAGGGGGAAGTGATTCTGGAACTGCCGGGGCCACTGTTCCGACATGCCCGTCCAATTTTCAGTTCTGTAAGGAAAAAAAAACCCTTTCCTGTGAATCCATTTGAATTCGGTTTTCTGTCACTTTTAACCAAAAGAGTTCCAGCCGAAGTCCCACTTATGATGTCTTTTAGAGAATTTGCTAGTTTGGAGACAGTGAATAATTGCATAGGACTTGAGCCAGTTTCTTAGACTCATGTTCTTCTTGGGCACTTTCTTTCAATGAAGACTTCGTTAGAGCGCTGCAGCAGGGCCAGAGGGAACAGATCAGCAGAACTGTTCAGAAAGATCTGGGCGAAAGGCCCTGGGCTGGGGCCAAAGACCCCACTCGGGCACTCCAAGTCAGGAGGTGGCCACCACCAGCAGGGGAATTACTCTCTATTAACTGTGGCCACTGTAAAACACAAATGTGTTGATTATCATGCAAGTGATTCTTTGTAGTGATAGAAAAATAGAAAAAGATCGATAAGATAAAAGTATTTCTTTCATAATTCTCACTGTATGTGGGTGAAGATATTGCTTATTCTTGTGTATTCCCCCGTTGTATCAAACTCACAGGCAGACAGATCTGTTTTCTTCACTATGATAATTCCAAGACCTAGCTCTATGCTTGCCTGATAATAAGCATAGTAATAAATAAACATTGTGAGTGAATGAAATGGTACAGCACAATGCAGTCTTCCAAGTCTTCCAAAGCCCAATCTGCAAGGCATCCAGGGATCAGTGAGGTTACTCGCAACTGGAGACAAAAAGCGAGAGATTGCTGGATGCCCAAGTGATGCTAAGCTCCCTATCTTGGACACACCTCATGCTACATTTTTGAGAAGCTCAGGGGGTGGTTCTGAACAGCAGTTAACTTTGTAGACAGACCTGCATTTGGTCTTGGCTCAGAAACTTACTAGTCTTTTGATCTTCAATAAATATTAGCTGCAATGATCTCCCGTTCTGGGTTCTGTTCCCCTGGCAAACGCCAAACCTGGCTCTCTCTTTCATTAAAGGGATCAAAGCTCAGCTGCCTAGTGGCATTCCCTAGCCCTTGTTCTGGGGCCAGGGAGTGTCCTCCTGGGTGTGTGAACTTGAACCTGGTGAGCCCACACACCTGAAGTGGATGTTATGCCTTCTGGATAAAGCATCCTCATGTTTAGAAATTGGATCCATTTGGCCACCTGGTTTAGAGGTTTGTTCTCCCCCAAAAAGAAGAAGAATATGAGTGATCACATTTTATTTTTATTTTAGAGCAAGATATAATTATAGAGTAAATGACACATTGATCATCCTCATGCTATTTTTCAGAATGTTATCTTGGGAACCATTCTGAAAACAGAACCCGAGAATATTTTAAGAAATGACACCTCTGTGAGAATGAGTACATCATCTCCCGCAGTAACTATACTGAGGGTAAACCTCATTTAGATGTAAGAGTTTCAGCAAGTTTGTTGAAAAGCATATGTCCTTATAGTAATGCCATACAACTGCAATTATTTCAGGAGTACCCAGTCGTCTTAGTTTGGAAATACGTAGAGTATTGTTTGTATTGGGGTGTGTTCCTCTGACTGCCACATTGATTTATTGTCTAAGACAACACTGGTATTTATGTACTTAATACATTTGTGGACTTAATACATTTGTGGTTTGTCTTGCCCCTAACCCAAACAGTCCCCGGTGTTGAAATAGCTACAAGGAAAAATTTTCATATATCTACAACAATAATTATTAGCTTTTTAGCATAAGAAATAAGCATATTCGTTATTTTTAAAAATTTGTCAGGCTTTCAAATCATTATCTGAACTTAAGAACTAGGCTCTTAAAATTCTGTGTGTGTGTGTGTGTGTGTGTGTGTGTTTGAGTTGGAATCTCACTCTGTCGCCCAGGCTGGAGTGCAGTGGCCGCTCACGGCTACCACAGCCTCGACCTGCTAGGCTCCGGCGATCCTTCCGCCTCAGCCTTCTGAGTGACTGGAACTACAGGCGCACGCTACCACGCCCGGTTGATTTTTTTTTTTAATTTATTGTAGAGATGAGGTCTCGCCATGTTGTCCAGGAGGGTTTCGAACCCGGCAAAGTATGTATATAAAAAAATAGAATGTGTTTTGGTAAAGAGTTATAAGAAACCATGGGAGTATGGTTTTTATTAAAGAGAAAGTCATTTTGTCTAATTTTGAAGTTTTTAAGTTGTTTAAAATTGAAGGATTAGGCCAGGTGCAGTGGCTCATGCCTGTAATCTTAGCACTTTAGGAAGCCAAGGCGGGAGGATGGCTTAAGGCCAGGAGTTCGAGACTAGCCTGGATCTCTTCTCTACCAAAAAAAATTTAGCTGGGTGTGGTGGTGTGTGCCAGTAGTCCTAGCTATGCAGGAGGCTAAGGCACCAGGATCACCTGGACCCAGGAGATTGAGGGTGCAGTGAGCCATGATCCATGATTATGTCACTGCACTCCAACCTGGGGGACAGAGACTCCAACAACAGAAAGAAAGGAAGGAAGGAAGGAAGGAAGGAAGGAAGGAAGGAAGGAAGGAAGGAAGGAAGGAAGGAAGGAAGGAAGGACAAAGAAAGAGAAAGAAAGAGAAAAACAAAGAAGGAATATAAATTATGGTTAAAACTAAACAGATACAATAAGTTGGGAAAGTTTAGGTGTATGGCAGATTAATCTTATGAAAAGAAAGGTATTTTTGTGTGTAATCAAATTAGTTAAACCTAAAAGAGTGTTATTTAGTTTGTCTACAAATAAAACACTGATTCTTGGCCAGAAGCTAGGCTCCTATGTCAGAATAACAGGGTTTTCATGGAGTATTTGGACTGTTCTCTAACAGAAAATTATAAAAAGTTATAAGTTTATTGTACCTTATGAACAAGTGGATTAAAATTGAGTAGGTTTGTCTATAAGGTTTTATTAAATTAGCTTCTATGTTAATAATACACTCGTGCAAAAACAGAACTTAGTTTTCTCTTTTGAACAAATTTTTGTGTAATTTCAAGAGATAATGGAAAATTTTTGCTTACCTTTTAAATTGTTGGGGAAAAAAAATAAGGGAGAGAGGCAGATTCTGTTGGCCTTACACTGTCTTTACTTAGTTCTTACTGCTTAAGAAAATGAGTCTCCTATCAAAGAGCAAAGCTTTTTGCTTTTTTTATAATGTTTTCTAAAATCTTCGAATTATTATTTTGGCTAAATGAATTTCTTAATTTATAATCACTTGTAATCCTGTTATGATATTAAATGTTTTGTAGCCTTTGATACTGTGCAAGCTTTTCAAAAATCAAAATTTAAGTTTTGCATTCAGCCTTTTTGTCTTCAGTAATTTTAAATATTAGGTTCCCCTGAAGTCCAACAGAGATATGTGGTTTACTTGGTAGGTTAAAATCATACAGAAAGCATTGTCAAATGTGAAAGATTGTGTAATTTTCTTTAGATTGTGTTTGTATGTGTTATTGGTATGTGTTACAAAATTGTATGACATTCCTATAATTCTGATGACTTGGTATGTGTTATCAATAGAAATGATTATGATCATGTTATTGTATGCCACAGAATAACCACATTTTCTTATCAATTGTGTCTTTGACAATGGTTATTCTAAGACTTTTATCATCCACTGTCATTGTTTTGCTTTCATCCTTTTCAAGAAGCAGTTTATAAACAGCTATAGGACTGTGACAGGCAGTCTTCAGTGCCAGTTTCTAACAACTTTGAAATTTGTGACTTTGCACTTGAAGAGAAAACTGCTAGCACTCTAATTATCAGAGAGTGCGTGTGTGTTTATAAGGATTGCTAACCTGATATAGAGCAGAGCAAGAGTTAATTACATGTACTGAACTAATAGAAATAATTTTTGATGGCAGTTTGAAGCATTGCTGATATTTTTGTTTCATTTTTCAGAGCCAAGAAGACTTTTTCTTTTGAACTATTTACAACTTTTGACAAATGAGTGAAGTATGCTCTTGTGAGAAAAATTTAAAGCATATTTTGTTCTCTCTGATTTCTCTAACATTTTGAAACTATTTGTGAATATTGATTTATGGCAATATGGTTATTTGCATACGTTCAATAGGAATCTTTTTTTCTTTTGTAACAGGATGTGATTGGAGATACCAGTTATTTTACCAAGGCTTTGGCTGGAATGACACTTCATAGCAGACTGCTTCGAGGAATTTAGATTGAGATCTATAAAGAACTTATAAAAAGTCCCTTGGAAAAGCTGACCTGGTACTAACAAGCCCCAAAACTCCAAAGATTTGGAACCTTAAAGAGAGGAAGTCACCCAGTTCATATAGGTATTTGCAGGCTCAGATCTTTGGCTAGGCTCAAGAGATTTTTAAAAGGTATAATCTGAGATTCCTTATGGGAAAAAAAAAATTCTAGCAAAGCCAATCTTTAAAAAAGGCTAGATGGCAAATAATTATTCTTTATGCAAATAATCCAGCCAAATAAAGGTACTAAAACTTATTTTACTGATAAATTGGTCCTACTATGATTTGTCTTTGGTAAAAACAGAGGATGGGAGAAAGAAAATTATGTTTCAAAGGCCGTAGTACATCTGTTTTTAAATTTTCTTATTCATTATCTTTGAGTTTTTATCGTTTCTTGCAATCTGGGCTGCATCCTGAATTATTTGGGGGCTATAAGTCTCCAGACTAACGTTTTCAAATTATTATTCAGCTTTTCTGACTTGGAATCACTAGATATTAAAACTGTGCTTTTCTTAAATTACTTCAGACTAAGCAATCTTCATCCCTGCCTGCTGATGTATGGACAGCACAGAAAGTTCACGTAGGTGCCTGGTTCAAACTACAGTCCAGAAGACTTTATCAGATTGCCAGTGCAATCTGAGGATGTATCAGAGACTCTAGAAAAGTTTACGGACTGCTTCGGACACACTGTCTTGGGGTGTTTTTGTTTTGTTTCTGTCTCCATAAAAATGTCTCTTATCAAAAATCTATTTACCTACATGTTCTGTAGAGACCCAACCCACCTGAAAAACCACCTTCAAAAAGGAGGTAGCTGTTAGTGAGAATGTTCTAGGTGGAATCCTTTGTTAGTAAGCTTTGAATCAATTTTTCTGTCTCCCAACCATCAACTCAGCGTTCAGTGTGCAGAACCTAAAAGCTCCACACTGGAAGGAAGGGCTCTGGGAAAATTTACCCCAAAAGATGGCATTTTGCCTCAAGGTCTGTTGGACTTCCCCCTGCCATCTCCCCTAAGCTGCTTTCTCTTCCTATTAAAATTATCTACTGCAGGAAAGGAGAGGAAGAATCCTTTTACAAAATAACGCCTGTCTTTCAGGTTCCTTCAGCTTCCAAGGAGAACTATTTGCAAGTCATTCTGTGTTTTGCACATCCATCCTTTGTCCCAACCATGTGTCGCCCCTCCATAGAATTCCTCTTCTTCCCCCTACCATAATCTGTCCTACCAGAATGCAAACCTCCATTCTTCCTGTAACCTCCAGACGGTATTTACATTTCTTTTATTCACGGGGAAGTTGGGTCTTCATTCTGAAGGCCCCCATGTACACATATTAAATAAAATGTGTATGCTTTTAATCCTACAAATCAATCTTGCCTCATGTCAGTGATTTTTTTTTAAGCAAACCTTTAAGGCACCATAGCCCCACATATCCAAGGTCCAGAATGGCTGCAATATCATCCTATGTCAAATAGGTTTAAATGGTGTTCTAGACGCTATGGGAAAGTGAACACTTTCAAAGATTTTGAGGTGTTCAAATTAAAAGGACGTTAGGATTTTCTGTGATGCTTCTATCCAGATGTACATGTATATGTGTACATGTATGTGTGTGTGTGTGTGTGTGTATTCTTACTTTTACAAGAGTTATACTCTAGAATTTAGGGACTTGAAATTGTGAACAGAGGGGATAAGAACACATGAGTGCACATGAGTCTTGTTTGCTGCTTCTTATTCCATCAGAGCTGGTATTTTAAACAAGCTGATTTCATTTCCATCCTGAGACCTTGCAGATAAAATGAACGTTCCTGTAGATAAAATACAAGGTTGGATCCAAAACGCCCAGCTGCCTAGGCAGCGGCCGACAGTCTTACAAGACGGCTTCCCACACACCACTCAGTCACAGAGTAGCGAAAACAATGGAGCTGTCTCTCCAAAGAGCACACCATGTACAGCACAGCTTGTTAACTGTGACCTACCTACGGTGACCTCTGCACGAGGTGGCATTTCTTTTAAATGACAATGGTTTGTCAGTGTGGCAGAGGAAAGTATATTTCCTGGGATGCATAGCTAACAAGTGACACCCCAGGTGCCCTCCACAAAACGAAGGGGAGAGTCTTTGTTTTCACAGAGATGTCCATTCAGAAAAGCTAGGAGCAGAAATGTGAGCAGAGAGTCAGCCAAAGACAATTCCAGAACTTTAACAAGTCTAACTTGTTGAAGAAACTCACGATCCTAGCCTGGATTTTTTGTTTTTGCATTTTGATTTGCAAGTGCTCGAAGTATGTAAACCTCTGATAACTATTCTTCTCTCTCAAAATGAGTACATAAATGTCTTGTCAAGCAGAGATGTCACTGGCTAGATCTGTGACCACGGTGAAAAGCAACAACCTGCAGTGAATACCAAGCCCCTGGTTCCAGCTCTGTCCACATAGCCCATAAAAGGGAGGCACAAGAAAGAGGCCTGCATGCTGGTGTTCTTATGATGTTCATGATGTTTCTCATGACTGTTTCTTTTGACTTCCTGTGATGACATTAGAAACTGCCTCTTGCCAACCATATTCATTTCAGATATTGCTCTGCATCCTCGGAAATCAGGAGTGTGGACACTGTTGTTTTTGCCTGCGCGCTACCCACTGCTTGTCTTCTGGACACAATACTCATCGTTTTCTTAAAGTGCTGAGGTTCCCTCCTCAGTCACCTCCCTCCCCTCCCTCCCCACACCCCCGTGGTCCCCTCCAGGCTCCAGTTCCCAGAGGCTCCCCCCACCACTGGCTGAGGGTGTGCCTGGAATCAGAACCAGTGATGTAACATCCCATCTCCTGGGCCACATGCCTCATCCGAGGTCCTCCCCCGAGAAGTGTGGGAAAAGCTCTGTCCGAGCAAGCCAGGGGGAAGTGATTCTGGAACTGCCGGGGCCACTGTTCCGACATGCCCGTCCAATTTTCAGTTCTGTAAGGAAAAAAAAAACCCTTTCCTGTGAATCCATTTGAATTCGGTTTTCTGTCACTTTTAACCAAAAGAGTTCCAGCCGAAGTCCCACTTATGATGTCTTTTAGAGAATTTGCTAGTTTGGAGACAGTGAATAATTGCATAGGACTTGAGCCAGTTTCTTAGACTCATGTTCTTCTTGGGCACTTTCTTTCAATGAAGACTTCGTTAGAGCGCTGCAGCAGGGCCAGAGGGAACAGATCAGCAGAACTGTTCAGAAAGATCTGGGCGAAAGGCCCTGGGCTGGGGCCAAAGACCCCACTCGGGCACTCCAAATCAGGAGGTGGCCACCACCAGCAGGGGAATTACTCTCTATTAACTGTGGCCACTGTAAAACACAAATGTGTTGATTATCATGCAAGTGATTCTTTGTAGTGATAGAAAAATAGAAAAAGATCGATAAGATAAAAGTATTTCTTTCATAATTCTCACTGTATGTGGGTGAAGATATTGCTTATTCTTGTGTATTCCCCCGTTGTATCAAACTCACAGGCAGACAGATCTGTTTTCTTCACTATGATAATTCCAAGACCTAGCTCTATGCTTGCCTGATAATAAGCATAGTAATAAATAAACATTGTGAGTGAATGAAATGGTACAGCACAATGCAGTCTTCCAAGTCTTCCAAAGCCCAATCTGCAAGGCATCCAGGGATCAGTGAGGTTACTCGCAACTGGAGACAAAAAGCGAGAGATTGCTGGATGCCCAAGTGATGCTAAGCTCCCTATCTTGGACACACCTCATGCTACATTTTTGAGAAGCTCAGGTGGTGGTTCTGAACAGCAGTTAACTTTGTAGACAGACCTGCATTTGGTCTTGGCTCAGAAACTTACTAGTCTTTTGATCTTCAATAAATATTAGCTGCAATGATCTCCCGTTCTGGGTTCTGTTCCCCTGGCAAACGCCAAACCTGGCTCTCTCTTTCATTAAAGGGATCAAAGCTCAGCTGCCTAGTGGCATTCCCTAGCCCTTGTTCTGGGGCCAGGGAGTGTCCTCCTGGGTGTGTGAACTTGAACCTGGTGAGCCCACACACCTGAAGTGGATGTTATGCCTTCTGGATAAAGCATCCTCATGTTTAGAAATTGGATCCATTTGGCCACCTGGTTTAGAGGTTTGTTCTCCCCAAAAAGAAGAAGAATATGAGTGATCACATTTTATTTTTATTTTAGAGCAAGATATAATTATAGAGTAAATGACACATTGATCATCCTCATGCTATTTTTCAGAATGTTATCTTGGGAACCATTCTGAAAACAGAACCCGAGAATATTTTAAGAAATGACACCTCTGTGAGAATGAGTACATCATCTCCCGCAGTAACTATACTGAGGGTAAACCTCATTTAGATGTAAGAGTTTCAGCAAGTTTGTTGAAAAGCATATGTCCTTATAGTAATGCCATACAACTGCAATTATTTCAGGAGTACCCAGTCGTCTTAGTTTGGAAATACGTAGAGTATTGTTTGTATTGGGGTGTGTTCCTCTGACTGCCACATTGATTTATTGTCTAAGACAACACTGGTATTTATGTACTTAATACATTTGTGGACTTAATACATTTGTGGTTTGTCTTGCCCCTAACCCAAACAGTCCCCGGTGTTGAAATAGCTACAAGGAAAAATTTTCATATATCTACAACAATAATTATTAGCTTTTTAGCATAAGAAATAAGCATATTCGTTATTTTTAAAAATTTGTCAGGCTTTCAAATCATTATCTGAACTTAAGAACTAGGCTCTTAAAATTCTGTGTGTGTGTGTGTGTGTGTGTGTGTGTGTTTGAGTTGGAATCTCACTCTGTCGCCCAGGCTGGAGTGCAGTGACACACTCGTGGCCACCGCAGCTTTGACCTGCTGGGCTCAGGTGAGCCTTCTGTCTCAGCCTTTCAATTAAGTGGAACGACAGGCGTGCACCACCACACCTGGCTAATTTTTTGATTTATTGGAGAGATGAGGACTCACCAAGTTGCCCAGGCTGGTCTCACCTCTGCCAATCCTCTCACCTCTGCCTCCCAAAGTGCTGAGATTTCAGGCACGAGTCACCACCCCTGGCCAAAATTCTTTTTTGAAAAATAAAGCAGAGTAAAAAATAAATAAATAATTTTTTTTCTAGACAATATAAAACTACATCAAAAAGCTATTTTTATTAATACTAAAAATATGTGATGCTATATTATGTATACTGTGGCGTTCTATATTAGAATAGCTTCATCTATTCTATATCAGGTCATGCTGTATTATCTGGATGGTATGTTATGCTTAATTTTTTTATTTTTATTTTTTTGAGTTGGAGTCTCACTTTGTTGCCCAGGCTGAGTGCAGTGGCACACTCACGGTCACTGCAGCCTCGACCTGCTGGGCTCAAGCGATTCTTCTGCTTCAGTCTTCCAAGTTGCTGGAATTATAGGCACATGCTATCACACTTGGCTACTTTTTTTATTTATTGTGGAGATGAGGTCTTGCCAAGTTGCCCAGGCTGGCCTCGAACCCCTGGACTCAGACAATCCTCTCACCTCGGCCTCCCAAAATGCTGGGATTACAGACTTGAGCCACCGCCGCACCTGGCTGTTATGCTTTATTAATAATAATCATCATAATATGTCCTGTCTCTAAATAGAAAAAAACATAATGCAATGATGGAAACTATCTTTACTCCACAGGTCTTCTTGTTATGGTCTGAGTAACGCTCGGCTCTCCCCTTGATACCAGTAAATCAAAGGGGCAGGGAGCTGATAGAAAGAAGTTTATTTCTGAGTTCGAATCCAGGGAGCCGAGCCAGACTCGAGGTCCTTCTCAAATGGTTTTGCTCACCCTCCGGCTTTTACAGTTCACTTTTATAAGTTCAGAGTTGCTAGTACCTATACATTAGCCACGTGACCAACAGAGCATTGTATAGAACTTGAGTTTCAGCCACATTTATCAATAGTGACATTTTTCGGTCCGGGCTTCCTGGTGGCAGGTATCAGAGGTAGCTTTGATCAGTAGGGCCTGAAAGAAGCATTGATCAAGTGTGCCCTAGAGTAAAGGGAGTTTACAAGGCCCAAGACATCATGCATTACGTAAAAGTTATACAAATCACAAAATTTATGATTACATTGATACAAAAGTTATACAAATCACAAGCCTTATGATTACATTGATACTATATTATTCAAACATGTAGCCACTCAGAAAAAGGGAGTAAATGGGGATTTGCATCTTTCAGGGAAGTGAAGGATTCCCTAAATCTACTTACTAGGAATGCATAGGAGATAAGGGAACTCTCAGTAATGTTCTCAGGAACGTGCAGGAGTGCTTGAACCCTTGCTATGCCCTTCCCTTCTCTAGGGACTGTGACAATAGGAGAAAGGGACTCTGTAATTCTGAGTCAGGAGTCTGAGCTGCTATGCCCTTCCCTTCTCTAGGGACTGTGACAATATGGACAGACATTAGTGGGTCTCTGTATCATTCTGAGTCAGGCACAGGCTCTGAGCTGAGGTCATCACACATAACCCTCCCAGCAACCTTGAGAGAAAACTAGTGGAATTCACTCTCTGCAAGGCTGTGGAGGCCCAGATAGGATTCTGGTTGCATATCTTCAATGTTGCATGTTCTCAGGGCCTGAGATCACAGAGTAAAATTCAAGGGATGTTGAAGTCTAAACAAGATACCTCTAGGGAAATCTTTTGTTTTCTTCTTCCAAGACACCAGTAGTTTTCTCTGATGGGTCTATCTGGGTTGCAGGGTCAGGAGTCAAGCAATGTTTTCCTTCAGAAAGGCCAGCTGACCAGTGGTGTTTTCTCCTTGGTAACAAGGGGCCTTCAGTTTTGAGTGAGGGTTGGTGGGGTTGGGTGTTGGGAGGGGTTGCTGGAAGGAAGTCCTTTGTGACCAGGCACACTGAATAAGAAGGTGGCAATGCTGGTGGCCTCTCTCAAAGCCACCATTTCCAACCTCTTTCCACAGGGTCCTTTTGCCCGGAACGTGCCTTTTCATCCCCAGTTCCCTCATTATCAAATGCCTGTTCCTTCATGTCTCAAATTAAACGCTATTTATGACCATTAAACAGCCTCCCCGACATCCTAGTCATATGATTCCTTAGCATTTTGGGCAGACGTTCCACACTTTTTTATTATTTGCTTTGTGTTGATTGCCTTATCTTGGCATAGAGAGAGTGACTGTGAGGGCTGCTTGTCTACCATATTCATGCTTAGGCACGTTCCTGGGACATAAATAAAATATTTGTTGAGAAAGTAAATAAACTGCATAAATTCCATGAAGAAAAATGTTTGTCTTATTCATTCTTCTATCATCAGAGTTCAGCTTAGGCAAGAAATGATGGAGTTAGAATTTCACCATTTTGCCACCAAAATAGTAATAATTGATTCAAGCAACTGTCATCAATGGATACTAAAACTTATGGATGCATGTTTAGTAAAGAACAGGGATACTTACAGAGCCTCAGTGAATTCCCCAACTAATTTATTATTAATTAGAAAGGGACAAATAGTAACCTCACGGTGGAAAAACCTGGTGGATACCACCATAACCCCAATGGACTCAAGTTAACATCCCCAATATTGGGATAATTCAAAATCATGTGATTCCTGGGCTGAAGCACAAAAAAAGAGAAAAGCATCACCTATGCAGAGTCTATGAGGAAGAAAATTTTAGTGAATTTGAGTAACGTAGCCAAGTTCCGGGCCAGCCTCCACTACCAGCTAACCAGGAACCCTGTGGAGGGATTGTGTTGCACCCCTGGGTTTTTATCTGTAAATAAGGTGTAAGTTGAAATACATCTCTCTAAGCTTCCTGCTGCTTCTATGATTCTAGAACGTAGATCTTTCTGTCTAGACTTTTATTTTATCAACTTGGCAACCATTCATCTTCAGTATGATGTGGAAACTTGCTATGAATGCTTTAAGAGAAGCAATTTCTTTCAGAATCAAGTGTTTCACTGAAATGACTATGTTAGAATTGAGACAGGTACAAAGAAAGGAGAAATCATATCCCTTTAGGAAAACACCTTCCAGGTGTAATAGAAAGTGAAGTAAAACACTCCAACTCCGGTCACATACACAACAGGTCAAAATCTATCATTTATTCATTTCACTTATTTAATCATTTTTGTACCATAATTTCCAAAGTCACTTGTTTACTTTGTAAAATCTTCATTATATAAAAACCTTCTATAGAGTAGAAAACTAAATTTTCATTGGCTAAACTAAACAACAAAATTACACTGCCTGATTCTGAGAAGAAAAGATGTTTTTATTTAATTATCTTCAATCTACAAACACTTAATGAACACCTACTATGTGCAAGGCATCATATCCTGGAATATCAATAAGGTTTTATACAGGACATGAATCAGGGATGATAAAGCATTGGTAGACTTTGTGCATGTGGAGATGGATAGTAGGAAGTGCTCAACAAACAAACACAGGAGGTAGGAATATGGGACTTAAACATGAGAACCTCTAGTCATTTAGTCCCGTTGCTTAGCAGGGTGTGTCTCGGCAGAGGACAGATATGAGGAAGGTTGCTTAAGGATTAAGGAGTTTGACCTCTGCTTTTCAGCCATTTAGAATTCCTTGAGGAGGATGACTTTTTTTTTTTTAGCAGAAACTCTATGCTTTAAGCATTACTTTGGTTGGTTGGTTGTTTGTTTAAAGGATGCTTGCTAAAGAAGGTTTGGAATGTTTCCAATCAAGGGTGATACAAGAAGCTAGGAGAGAACTGAACCCAAGCCACGATATAAGAAATAACAAACCTTGGATTTGAATGAATACTTGCAACTCAGTGAGTTCAGAGTGTCTCAGCACATTCTCCCTCTGTTGGGTTGTGGACAACGGTTTTAGGTGTGAAGTTCCTATTTTTTAAGGGCCTGAATCAAACCATGTTACAGTTTGGATATTTGTCTCCTCCAAATCTCATGTTGAAATGTGATTCCTAATGTTGGACATTGGGCCTAGTGGGAAATGTTTGGGTCACGGGGATGGATCCCTCATTCACAGATTAGTGCCCTCCCTTAGGGGTGAGTGAGTTCTCAGTCTATTAGTGCCCCTGAAATCACTTGTTAAAAAGAGTTTAGCCCCTTCCTCCCAACTCTCTCTTGCTCCCTCTTTGCCCTCCACCATGATGGAAGCTTCCTGAGACCCTCACCAGAAGCAAATGCTGGTGCCATGTTTCTTGTACAGCCTGCAGAGCCATGAGCCGAGTATACCTCTTTACTCTGCAGTTACCCAGCCTCAAGTCTTCTTTTATAGCCACACAAAACAGACTAAGATATACTCCATGCTTGGGCTAATTAGGAAGAGCAAATGCTGACGATCACTGGGAAAATGCACTTAGGTCATGCAGTGAGCTACTTGAGACCTGTAAATACTTGATGCTTGAGCAATAACTCTTGTCTAGATTCTCAGTGAATTTTATGGACAGTCCTGGGGGCCTCTGAGAAGGTACTCACAACACTTCTGGTGCAGGCCAACTTCTTTTCCTATTGGTTGATGGTCTCATGTTGGAAAAATGTCAGAGCTCGAAGCATTCTCAGAAGCCACCTGAATGCCACTGGAAACTTCTCTGGAGTTGTCAAAACGCAGGATTTCTACAAACCTACACCCAGAGAGCTTCTGTTGTGCCCCTACAGAAAACCCAGACTGCAGAGAAAGAGCAAAAGACAAATGATCTGAGAGAAAACAATCATCAAGATAAATGATGGTTCCCTGGCCTGTGGATGTCTGGGAGGTTGTATGTGCTTATCATCTTGCTTTACTTGGCAAGGATTTTCCATCAGACTGTGTAATGAGGAAACTCACAAAATAAACAGCAGTACATTCAAAGTATTCAAAGTGGGGGGGGGTCTGTGAACAGGTGCTGGTCAGCAAACTGATTTACCAATTCACAAAGACCTAAGTACAGAAATAACAAGTAAACATTTAGAAACTTTTACGGCAATTTTGACATGGCTACAAATTCAAGGCTGTGATCAGTGGATTTGCCTCAGTGAGCGGAGCAGAGATGAAAAATATTGGTCTAAAATGCTTGGAACAATGATTAAAAAAACTAACAAACTGACCCTTCACCATGGCAAGTGGTGACAGCAACGCTGTAGAAAGCACAAGGCAGAACGGGATTTGGTGGCTTATTCTGAATGTGCTGTGTCAGCCACGTGCCTGTAGCCAGGGAGGGAGGGCTGGATAGTGAGGCACTCACTGCTCAGCTGGGAAGACAGAGAGGTCAATCAACTCATGTGGACACTAGGGGAGAGCTCACTCGAGGTTCTTTCCACCACCCCTGAAGCAAGATGGCTCTTCCCTAGCCCTTTGTGGTGGCTGGTGGTAATGATGATAGAGTCTGTTTATCAAGCACTTACATTATACCAGACTCTGATTAAACATTTTACAAACACAATCTGTTTAATCCCCGTAAGAAAGTTCTGGTATAAGTACTTCACTGTCACTTTCTTTTTTTTTTTTTTTTTTTTTAGTCAGAGTCTTACTCTGTCACCCAGGCTGGAGTGCAGAGGCAAGTTCACGGCCACCGCAGCCTCAACCTGCTGGGCTCAGGCGATCCTTCCACCTCAGCCTTCCAAGTAGCTGGAACTACAAATGCACACCACCGCAGTCATCTAATTTTTTAATTTATTGTAGAAAAGAAGTCTCACCAAGTTGCCCAGGCTGATCTCGAGTCCCTGGACTCAAGCAATCCTCTCACCTTGGCCTCCCAAAGTGCTGAGATTATAGGCTTGAGCCACTGTACCTGGCCCATTACTTTCAATTTATAGTTATGTAAGTTGGGGTTCAGAGAGAATAAAAACTTTTCCAAGATCATAGATTAAATAAATGGAAAATTCAGAACTCACTGATTGCCTAACTTAAGAGCCCAAACTCTGAATAATGCCTACCTATATTGCTTTTAATTTAGCACATTGTACTTGCTTGTTTAGTGGGAGAGAAAGACTGAAAGTATTGCCTTCTTATCAGCTTACAAGCGGTTAGCATGTAGCAGTAGGTTCTTTGATAGAACAGATGATGGTTCAACAGATATTCATTCCCTTCACCTCAACCAGAGTCCAAGGAAGTGTGGCCATGTGATTTTAGTGGCCGTGTGACATGTGACTTGTCAGACTAATGGAATGAAGGCAGGAGAGCCAATTTACCTGCTCTGACAGTAAGAGCATCTCGTGTTTCTGCCCGCCCTTCTTGGACTATTACCAGAGTCACGATAAAATCTTTGGGGATCCAATGGCCTGAGGAAGATAAGAAACAAATGGAGCAGATCTGAACCCATTTCCCAGCTGAGAACAAAGTTCAGCAATGCAAGCTTGGATCCGCCAACACCTGCCTAACTGGCAGACAAGTTAATAAGAATTAGATCCTCAAAAAACCTCCACCAACAACCACTCGGGAAAGGAGAACTTATTTAGTAACTGATGCTGGGAAAACTGACTGACCACATGCAAAAAATTGAAACAAGGCCCCTTCCTATCACCATATGCAGAAAACAACTTTAGATGGATCAGAGACCTAAACATAAAACCTCAAACTATAAGAATCCTAGAGGAAAATGTAGGAATCACGCTTATGCACATTGGAGTAGGCAACTAATTCTTGATCAAATTCCCAAAAGTAAATGCCATAAGAGATAAGATAGATAAGTGGGACCTCATCGAACTGAAAATCTTCTGCAAAGCAAAAGAAACCATCAACAGAGCAGGAAGACAGACCACAGAATTGGGAAAAAAATATCTGCCAACTGTATATCTGACAAAGGCCTACTATCCAGGATCTACAAGGAACTCAAACGTGCCGAAAGGAAAAACAAACAGCCCTATTAAAAGGTGGGCAAACAATATAAATAGATACTTCTCAAAAGAAGATGTATGAGCAGCCAAAAGATACATGAAAAAAATGCTCAGCCTCAGTAATCATCAAAGAAATGCAAATTAAAACCACACTGAGCTACCACCTAATTTCAGGAAGGATTGCCATCATCAATAACTCAACAAACAACAGGTGCTGGAGAGGATGAGGGGGAAAGAGAATGCTTCTTCACTACTGGTGAGAGTGTAAGTTAATTCAACCTCTGTGGAAAACAGTGTGGTGACTCCTAAAAGATTTAAAAATCGATCCTCCATACAGCCTAGCAATCCTCCTTCTGGGAATATACCTGGAGGAACTCAAATCATTCTATAAAAGAGATATCTGCAAGCTCATGTTTATTACAGCACTATTCACAATAGTAAAATCGTGAACAACCGTGCTACCCATTGAAAGTGGACTGGATAAAAAAATGTGGTACATATACATGATGGAATATTATGTAGCCATAAAGAAGGACAAAATATGGATTTCACAACAACTTGGATGGATTTAGAGTCTATCGCACTCAATGATCTATCACAGAAGCAAAAAACTGAGTACCACATATTCTCACTCATAAGCGTACCCTGAACATTTCTCTTAACACTATAAGAAAGGTTTGGCAGTAGCAGAAGGCTGACAGGGGAAGAAAGATGGGGGCGGGGAGCACATAGCATCAATAAGGGTGCCTCATCTCAAACCAGGTGAAGTAGGGACCAAAGGGAAGCCCAATCTTTACCTGTACAATGAACACTTATCTACCTAACCCTGAATTGTACCCCATATCTTAAAATAAGGTAAAATAAAATGAGAAATAGATCCTTATTATTGTATGTCATTGAAGTTTTATCATTGTAATTGTCTTCTTTGTGGCAATACCTACTGACAAAATGTTCACTAGATATTTGTTGAATAATGAACCTGATACCATGGGAGCATAGAAAAAGTACAAGGCTCAGTAGAAAGGGAAGACAGGAGTCTTCACAGAGAAACTCTCCTTCCTGAGTTAGTTATTTACACAAGTTTTCTATGACTGGATCTCCAATGTTTAACCCAAATAGATGAATAAACAGCAAAAAAAAATCAGATTAATATAAAGTGCGGTATATATACTAAAAAATACTTTTTAATCTAAAGGATTAAAGTTATTAACACTAAAGTTTACCATTTAAAAGCATTAGAGAACCGGGCTCGGTGGCTCAGGCTGTAATCCCGTGCGGGAGGCTGAGGTGAGTGGATTGCCCGAGCCCGCGGGTTCGAGACCCGCCTGGGCAGCGAGACCTCATCTCTACAATAAATCAAAAAATCACTTGGTCGTGGTAGTGCATGCCTGTAATTCCAGCTACTTGGAAGGCTGAGGTGGAAGGATCGCCGGAGCCCAGCAGGTTAAGGTTGCGGTGGCCGGTGCATTCTAGTCTGGGTGACGGAGTGAGACTCCAACTCAAAAAAAAAAAAAGAAAAGAAAAATAAATAAATAAATAAAAGCATTAGTGTTCTTCAAACTTTATAATGATTCAGTGTCTCAATCTGAAATGGATGTAACTTTTCCTTCATCCCTGGAAACCCACTGATCTCACATTAAGCTGATGTAAAAATGCAGTATTTCTTTTATCTCTCAAAATATGAATGTTTACACAGTGCCTTCTCGCCTTTGCTTCCAGGGCTCAAAGCATAGGTGACGAAATGCCACGAGACAATTTGCCTAGGACTGCCAATATGAATGAAAGCCAGAGGCATCGGCAAACTTCCAAAAATGCTGCTCTCAAAAGATTCTGGCTAAATTTTTGCAGATGCAAGAGGTTTAAATAAACATCCAAACTTTTGCATGCTTATCAAGACTGAACCTCTGAACGAGTCACACACAAAAAGATCTAAAGCAAAAGAATAAGAAAGACCAAGCGAGTTCATGAATAAAAATCATATTTAACTGTAAACGCCCTCCTTGCTCCTAGGGCTTCCTACAGAGGGAGAATAGATAATATTTTGAACAGATCACTCAAAACCATCAGCATACATAGGTTACATCTAAAACAAAGTAAATAGCGTAAATTGTCCCCTTAACAAACACTAACCTAACAAAAAAAATGCAGTAGATTTGTATGCTGTAGCATAGTTTGAGGTATAATTTTTTTTTTAACTAAAGAATATATTTCTATTCAGTTTCCATGAATATTTGATGTACACATATTTCTGGATTCTCAATTTGTCTGCTGCAAAAGCAGATGGCTAATAGTGTAAAAACACGAAACTTATTAAAACATCTGAATCCCAGGCCATTTGGTTTATCTTGAATACCAAATTGAGTGTTGAAATGTTTTAAATTAAAGTGCATAATTCTTGCCACCTTGATTAGATGCTTAAATTCTCTGCACAGATTAACTAATGAAATCACAAATCATGGAAAAGTTAAGAAATATGGCATGATAGGGCCTTTCAAAAAAAACTTATTCACCAGGGTGGAAGAAGTAAAAAAAAAGTTTTACATCAACACATTCTAAGTTGATTATTTATATAACATACATTATAAAGGAATCTGGTTTTTCTCTATGCTACTAAAAACATTTATTTTATTATGTATTAAAACAAGTTTGTCTACCAGTTCGAAAAATCACTGTATATGTTCAAGTTTAATTGACTTTACCTCTTCTTGTTAGTGATATTCTATTCTCTCTTCTCTCCTACTTCTTGTCAAATGAAAAATTACACAATTTATAAATTAGAAAGAAGATTTTCTACTTTTTTTTTTTTAGTTGGAGTCTCACTGTGTTGCCCAGGCTGGAGCGCAGTGGCACGCACACTGCCACTGCAAACTCGACCTGCTGGGCTTAGGTGATCTTTCCGCCTCAGCCTTCCAAGTAGCTGCAACTACAGGCACGAACCACCGTTCCTGGCTGATTTTTAGATTTATTGTAGAGATGAGGTCTCGCCAAGTTGCCCAGGCTAGTCTCAAACTTGTGGGCTCAGGCAATCCTCTCACCTCAACCTCCCAAAGTGCTGGAATTATGGGCGGGAGCTACCTTGCCTGACCCAGGAGACTTTATTTCTTATAAAGGGTTACAACCTGCAGGCTGGCCATCCTGAAGGCTGGGAAGCATACAAGCACCTCCAAGAAAGGGTGAGATGGGAATGTAAGCTTTATGGGTTGGAAAAATATAAATATTCAATCGATTATTTATGAGGGGGGTCTTAACACATATTTACTGAATATACATGCAAGTGACCTATGGCCTCTGTTCAATGTGGGGTGGAGACAACATTTAAATGTATTACAATTAGGCTCTACAAATCAAAAGGTGAAACAGAGGACACAAAGGTCCTCAGTGCTCAGCCTCCGTTAACTGGCCAGAACCAGTCCATGGCTGGCAGTCTCTTATCAGGAGAGAATTACTGAAATCATTCTCTTGTCAATCAAAGCTGTAGTTTTCGCTGGTATAACAGGTGTGGATGGTCAGTCAGTCACCTTGTGGAGTCACCATGTGGTGGCGGATGGGCTGCAATTGTTTCAGTGTTGCTTATCTCCAGGCCAGTGCTTGGTGCTAGAGAAAAAGAAAAGCCTTGCAGCAGTGAGCACATAGTTTATCCTTTAGGCTATGGGACAACCTTTGCCTGGCATGGCCTTAGGTCTTGTTTATAATTTGATATCTCATTGTCACAAAGAGTCCATTCTGTCAGTCTTATAATTTCTATTTTAACATTAAGGCTGGTCAGTTGTGTCTAAACAGCAAAAGGGTAAAGTTACAGCAAGGCCTGTCCAACCTGCTGGCCTGTCATGGCCAGGAACTCAGTTTTTAAGGTCTCTCTGGGGTCCTCTTGGCAAAGATGCGGTCCATTCATTCAGTGGTTGAGGGGCTTAAGATTTTATTTTTAGTTCTCATTCCTAACCAATTCATTCATTCTTTTGGCCTCCCAATTTCCTTGAGAATGATAATGGCATTTAACTAATGTTCTATTTTATTCAGTGACTTATCAGTAGGGCAGGAAGAGTAAGCCTATCTTCAAGTCAGAAGAAAGAAGTCAGAAATCAGAAGTCAGAAGCCAGAAAGGTTGTGTGCTGCCAAATTCTGCTTGCTCCTATTACAAGGAAGTGACTGTCCCAGTTCCTGCCCCTGGTAACAGCTTTTACTGCTGAAGTATTACTTTTACTGTGGAGTCACCCGGTGAGTGCAGAGCCACGAAAGTCTATCACTAGTGTTGGGTGAGGTCGATGCTGGATTCTTGACTTTGCTGCAGAAAAGAATTTCAGAACAAGTCAAAGGTAGCCAAGCAGTAGCAAGTTTATTAAAAGCAGCTGGGCTCGGTGGCTCAGCCTGTAATCCCGCGCCTTGGGAGGCTGAGGTGAGTGGATTGCCTGAGCCCGCGGGTTCGAGACCCGCCTGGGCAATGTAGCGAGACCTCATCTCTACAATAAATCAAAAAATCAGCTGGGTATGGTAGCGCGCGCCTGTAGTTCCAAGCTACTTGGAAGGCTGAGGCAGAAGGATCGCCGGAGCCCAGCAGGTCGAGGCTGTGGTGGCTGGGAGCGGCCACTGCACTCCAGTCTGGGCGACGGAGTGAAACTCCAACTCAAAATAAATAAATAAATAAATAAAAGTAAAAGCAGCAGGATAGCACACACTTTAGGGTAAAATGCAAGCAAACATGAAGCAGTGTCGTGGTGGGGGTCCTTGGCTTGTGGGGGTTTTTTTGTTGTGAGCCTCAGTAATGATGGGGTGGAATATTCTACAATGGGGCTGAACTTTTCTAGGAAATGGGTGAGCACTTTTGGGATTAGGGGTGCCACCCAATTTATTACTGTAAATGCTGGGCACAGTTGGAACTGTTAAAGTGCTGGAGAGTATGTCATTTAGTAAACTGAGTGTATAGCGAAGGCAAAAGTGGCTCACAGCCATCTTGGTGATCAGTGCATATGCTCCAAGGGATTCTCCAGATATGCCCCTGCGTGGTGATCAGCCCTCAACCACAAGCATCCAGAGAAAAAGGATATAGAATGCTGCTGGTACTGTCCTAACAACTTTGCTTGTAGACTGCTATAGGTGTTGGGTTTTAACAGCTACAAAATTTTCCCATGACTCTGAGAAATTATACTGACCCTAACCTGCCAACACTATTGCAAGGACTTGGTTGCCGCCACGATCCCCGGTGTCCTGTGCAGCAGAGATGTAGTCTTGCCTGTCAGGGTGTACTCTAGATGTGGCATCCCTAAAGTTGAAAGCCCCACCAGACAATCAAGCCCCTTCCCTTGATGGGCCCATACCCTCCACCAGCTCCCTGTCTTTTTCATCTTTGTCTATCCAAAACCACACTTCTCTGATGAGCGGCCTACATTCTCTGCTTCTGTTCCTTTGCTTCTCAGCCCACTGCAAGAAAGCCTCTGGAACTTTCAGGCCGTTGGAACCATGTTTGTCAGGGTAACCAATGGCTTGTGTGCTACCAAGTACACTGGTTGTTTCTCAGCCCTCGACTTCCTCGATTTGCAGCCTGGCATTCACCTACTTCCTCCTTCTTGGATCACCTTCCCCCCTACTTGTGTTGTATGCTACCACACTTTCCTGGTGCTCCTCCTGCTTTGAGGGTCACTTTTTCCATTCCCTTTGCTCTCTTTTGCCAAAACTGGAAAAATGCTGGAGTGCTTCAGAGCAGGCATTAGAGTCCGTTTTGCTGATCCACTTTATGTTTCCTGCATTTCATTCCGTCTTATCTATACTCTGATGACACACAGACTTGTATTTTCAGCTCCAGCATCTCACCTGACTTGCAGACTTATAAAACTCCACTCTGCTTGTTATTTCTACTTGTATAATGTAATACCAAAAGTGAAACAAACAAACAAATAAGCAAACAAACAAACAAACCTTCAAATTATAGATTTAATGTCCCAAGATAAACTCCCACCCCATCATTCCTATCTCGGTGATTGGCATTGCCAGCTTTCTTTCAATTCAAGTCAAATTTGGGGAGTTACCCATTCCTTTCTTTTTTACTATTTCCACCTCAAATCACTAAGAAAGTTCTATTATGTTTACCTTCAAAATGTGTAACAAATTTGTTTACTTCTCTTCGCTACTGCCCTTGTAGAAGACATTATTGTCCATCACCAAAAATACTGTGCCAGGCCAATGGCTCTCCAAGTGTGATCCCTGGACTGGCAGCATCAGTACCACCTAGGAAATTGCAAGAAATACATAAAATATTGAATCGGGAATTCTAGGGGTGGAGGCCTGCAATCTGTTTTAATGTCTTTCCATTGATTTTGATGTATTCCAGGAGATTCACTTGACTTCTGCTTCATTTAGTCTCAGATCACACTATCTTATAAATGAAAACTTTCCAATGGCTCTAGTGTATGCTTTTTAATTACTTTTTAAACCATAGCATATTACATCCTCCATGTGCCGGTCCCTTTCTATGTCTGTGATGTCATAGCACATCATCCATCCTATGCTGCTTCTCGTTGGCCTTCTCCATTCCTTGACTATGCCAAACTGATGTTTACTTCTGTTCCTTAACTGACTTTTCATTATTTCTGAAATTCTCATTGCCAATTTTTCCCATATCTGACTTCTGATCATTCAGCTTTCCACTGAAATATTAACTCCACTAAGAATCTCTCCTAACTTTCATATCTATATGCCACATCCTTTTCTAATGTATAATTGTTGTCTTTTCCTCATAGCATTTATCACTACTTAAAATTATATTATTTGTTGACTTACTTGGTTATTGTTTGTCTCTTCTAATAGAATTTAAGCTTCAGCAGAACAGCAACCTTCTTCACTACTCTATTACCAATACCCGGAACAGTCCTAACACATACCATGATAAAGAATAGTCTTCAGCTAACCATGATGGTGGTACTGGCAGAATCAGCATGGAGAGAAAGTCAAATACAGAATGCCTGTGCATATTCCAGTGGAAACAAACTGCTTCTCTTTTATGAGAGACACAGCAACCTGCCCACAGGTGACTGGCTGGTCCACTTTATTGGGACTCACAGTGGTCACTACTGCTGCATTCAGCAGCCAATGACCATAGTAAGTCTTTTCTTTTTGAGTTGGAGTCTCACTCTGTCGCCCAGACTGGAGTGCAGTGGCTGCTCCCGGCCACCGCAGCCTCGACCTGCTGGGCTCCGGCGAGCCTTCCGCCTCAGCCTTCCAAGGAGCTGGAACTACAGGTGCGCGCTGCCACGCGGCTAATTTTTGAATTATTGTAGAGATGAGGTCTCGCCAAGTTGCCCAGGCGAATCGTGAACCCGTGAGCTCAGGCAATCCACTCACCTCAGCCTCCCAAGGCGCAGGATTACAGGCTGAGCCACCGAACCCGGCTAGTAAGTCTTTAATAAATGGTGCTGGTAATTGCAGTTTTGTTTCAGCATCTGATAGGCCAAACTTCTACCTTATACTTCTTTCATCTAAACATTCTTCACTTCTTGAGCATGTATTATTTTAGTTGAACTTTAGAATTTTTTTCAGTTTTTGAAAATCCCCAAAGGGATTCTGATTACAATTCTATTACATTTATAGATTAGTTTGAGATTTAATGAGGGTTATAGAGGAAAAGGTCTATACTTAGACATGCAAAGTAATAAAGGTAAACTTGGAACAATTTCCCACTGGTTTACTTAATATCCAACATATTTATTTATTTATTTTAAATGCCTCAAAATAAGTCCCTTTGCAAGCATTTTAAAATTGACAATTTTCAAATATTTAGCAGAAGAAAACAAAAGTTTTCCCAAATGGTTTGTGGGATTTGCTCATAGGAAGAGTTCCAAGAAGAATATATAATAATAGTCTACAGTTTCATAAAAAGTATCAGTATTTCAAGGTGTTGATGTCATCCAAGCCTGGGAACTATAATCAGAACAATAGTCTTTGGAGCTTTGTGTGCAAAAAAAAGAAAAAAAAAAAAGAAAAAAAAATCATTTACAATTCCTTTAAAATATTTAGTATATTTTATATGAGTTGTATTTCTGGTATGCCAGCTGTATTAACATGGACTGAGATTCCTTTGACAAAAGAATTAATGCACAATAATTTCTTGCTTGACAAAATAAATAGGATGAAACAGTAAATTATCACCACTTATCATTTTTTTTGAAGGGAGGGAGGAAACCACATATGTAGTAGTGAGAAAGATATGAAAAATATAGAGTTCTTCAAAGCCATAAATTAGGTAGTTATAATTACAGAGATATGAAGATTCTCAGTCTTGCTTTCTTATTGTCTTGAGGCAGCTTACTTCATAAATTATTTGGTGAATTTACAAATCTTGTTAATTGTATCAGCATCCAGTATAATTTAATACTAAATTGCCTGTCTCCAGCATGTCTACATTAGGAATTACTGATGACAAACTAATTTAAGACATGGGCAAATGTACATGTATGTATATGTAAATCTATATGAGATGTACTGTAATACATTTGACCTTATTGGGATAAAAAAGTCTACAAAAATGTTTATATGTAGGCCTTTATCCTTGTCACTCCTAAAAACTCTAGTTAGAAATGATCTTTCTTGAACGTCAACCAGGAAATAACACCAGAATTAAAGTAATACACAATTGATTTGAGATTATGCAGTCATACAAATGTTGTTACAACATAGAGCCATGTAAATAGAAATAAGTAGGAAGAAATAAAGAATAAATAGGAAAGGAAAAACATAAAATTCTTTAGCATTCACATAATAGAAGACTAGTATTAAAGCAATTCCCTTTTAATTAAATTTCCATTGAGTTATATCATACATACAGTAGAGTATACAAATCTTACTTGATGAATTTTAAAATGTGTATACACTATGAATGAACTTGCCTCTTTCCCCAGCTCAAATGACAAGCATTCCAGACATCTTCCTTGTGTTCCTTCCAGCCAATATTCCCCCAGCCCAAGATAACCACTCTTTTTACTTCTTACACTACAGATTAGTTTTGCTTGCTTTTGAATTTCATGTCAATGGAACATCATAAACAGTCATGTGCCACATTTTGAAACTTTGGTCAATAAGGGATCCCGTATACAGCAGTGTCGCAGAAGATTATGATACCATATTTGTACTGTTCCTTTTCTATGTTTAGGTACACAAATACTTCACATTGTGTTATAATTGTCTGTATTATTCAGCACAGTAACATGCTGTGCAGGTTTGTAGCCTAGGAACAATAGTTTATAACATACCGCCTAGATATGCAGTAGGCTAGATCTTTTGGGTTTGGGTGAGTTCATACCATGATGTTCACACAAAAAAACTCTTTGTGTGAAATCGCCTAATGATGCATTTCTCAGAACACAGACTTGTTGTTCCACAACACATGATTGTAAATATAGTGCGTACACTTTTTTTGGCTAGCCTGTTTCCCTCAACACTATGTGAGATTCATTCATGTTGCTGCATGTAGACCCATTCAATTTTCATTTCTATAATTGAAGAGAAACAGTAAAAACTCGAAAAGAGTTTAGAGGAGAATAAAAAAATAGTTAAAAATGTGGCTAGTTAAACATTAGGTCTGCGTGTACATTCAAGTTCTAGATACCGGCCAGAGCTTGGGGAATGGCCCCTCTAAAACATAGCTTGTTGGATATATATCAGCACCACAAATTCTTGAGAACAATTCATTAGTATGAATCCAGGATCTTAAACATTGATATACTCTAAGTTCAATAATTTCATGTCTAGAAATTTATTTTAAGAGATAAAGATGAAACAGAATTATATGTAAAAATTTAATCACAACATATTTATAATAGCAAACATTTAAAAAAATCCAAATAGCCAGCTAACCAGAGAGCAATTTAATGAATATCATATAACAATATAGCCCAGGGGCAGTGGCTCACACCTGTAATCCCAGCACTTTGAGAGCCAGAGGCGAGAGGATCACCTGAGCCTAGTGATTCGAGACCAGCCTGGGCAAACTTGGCGAGATCTCATCTCTACAATAAATAAAAAAAGTAGCCGGGTGTAGTGCACACATCTGTGCATCCAGCTACTTGAGGCTGTGGTGGCTGTGTGAGTGCCACTGCATTCCAGCCTGGTTAACAGTGAGACTCTGACTAAAAAGATAAAAATAAAAAATATATAATGAAATATTATATGAGTGTTTAAATTATTTTTTAAAGGATGTTTAATGGCAAGAGAAACTGCTTATGAAATAATACCAGATGAAAATAAGATATAAAATTATATGCAGTACATATCACAAATTGTTTTCCATTTGACCTGCATAATGCATTTAAAAATTAGGCTTCCTGGGACCTTGATGGACTGACTTTCTACAGAGCGTCATGCTGGTCCTCTATTTTGATGACATCGTGCTGATGGAGCTTGGTAAGCAGGAAGTGGCAAGTAATCTGGGTGCCCTACTAAGAAACAGGGTGCCAAAGAGTAGGAGATAAACCTTAAAAAGTTAGAATGGCTGATACATTGCAAAGTTTTAAGGGGTGTAATGCTCTGGACAAGCCAGGTCATCCACCTTATGATAAAGGTCAAGATATTCCATCTTGGACCCCTACCTCATGGATGTGGAAGCAACATGTACCATGCTTGGGACTACCTTTCCAATCTATCTAGCAGGTGACTTGAACATCGGCCTGGTTGTTTTTTGTTTTTTGTTTTTAAGTAGGAGTATCACTCTGTTGCCCAGGCTGGAGTGCAGTGGCACACTCACAGCTACCCCAGCATCGATCTGCTGAGCTCTGTTAATCCCTCCACCTCAGCCTTCCATGGAGCTGGAACTACAAGAGTGCCCTACCAAGCCCAGCAATTTTTTAAAAATTTATTATAGAGACGAGGTCTCGCCAAGTTGCCCCGGCTGGTCTCAAACCCGCGGGCTCAGGCAATCCACTTGCCTCAGCCTCCCAGCATGGCTGGGATTACAAACTGAGCCACTGAGCCCGGCCATCTGCCTGTTTTGAGTGGAACCCAGTGCAAGGGAGACCTCTGCTCTGGTCCATGCCCCGCCCCTCAGACCATATGGCCCAGGCCAGCCAAGGGTGCTAGAGGATCTGTTGTGTGGCAAGCACAACACAATTCAAGAGTTTCAGCCCAGAAATTAGAGCTCTGGAGTGCGGCCTGCCTTCTGCAGTAGAGAACTGTTTGAAGAGCCACTTCCATGTGCTACTGGGCACCAGGAGAGATTGAACTCTTGGCTCTGGGATGCCAATGGACAGTGTGACCAGTCTGCCCAGCATCGGCTAGGATTTGTCACTTGGCAGAGCAGGCCAGGAGCGATTTGTTGTGCTATAGAAATGCTGCCATGGGGGATCTTGTCAGAGAAGGACCAGAGAGCACAAGGAAGGCAGGTAAGTATGCCCTTAACTCTATCTATGGCCTGAGGGTTGTTGGGAGGGAGGAGAAGGCTGAAGTTCTTTCTGGGCTGGCTCACATACTTGTGTGAGCTGAGTGGACTACAGCTGCACCACAGCCAGTTTTGACAAACAGCAACTTCCGTGTAACCCACCTCTATCCACATAGGTCATTCACTTTTAAGGAGTGACTGTGTATACAGGCTTGCTTAAAGACACACTAATCTCTCAAACATCGTATGCTTCTTAGGAAAATAGCATAATTTCATCATTGTAGTAATCATCTTAAGTGATCTGTGTCTTTGTTATAGCCAGATTATTTACCTGGAAGTGATAAATGAAACTTGTGACTTAACTAGTAAAAATCACTAGAACTCTCAGGTCAACTTTTAAAAACTGTTAATATACTATACATGCACATATTGGTACATATGAAATATGTGTGTATGTGTTTATTCTTGGTAGTTGACTGTATTTTTTAGAATAAAATTTTATATGCATGGTATTAGACATACAACCCACTATCAATCTACAGTCTATCTTCTTATCTACCTATCTATCTATAATCTTGTTTTCTGGTATATTTTAGCTGTGCTAGGAAATAACTTTTGTGTCACATAAGTTTTTGTCTTTAATCAGAGATGTTCTGGCTTTGGGTACTCATGAAGTTTTAGTGACAGTTTGTTTGCATTCAGTAACAGAAGGAACAGAATGGATTTGTGACTGGATTCTTTGGTATCTAATTTGAATTTTTCATTTACACAGCTGGTTTTATTTGCTCTGAGGTATTATTGCAAAGAAGGATAGAAAAAACACATGTGTTATACTAAGCTCAAGTCTCATTTAAACATTTTATCTTCCAAATCCTGAACTACAATTGACCCCTTCGAAGTTCAGGTTTATACATTCTCCTGGAATTATTAAAATTCCTGTTTTAATAACGGAAGTCACAGGGAAAACAAATCACTGGGAGTAAAATCTGTTTCCCAGAGACTACTGAATGATTATAAGTGGATCTAAAATAATTGATTTAATTTTTCTTAAGTCCTTGTGAGTTAAGTATGTAAATAAGGTAGTTCCATAATTGCTAATAATTCATTTGTTTTAAAAAAATCCGTGTTTGGTCCTACTTTGTTACTGAGGCCTGATTCAAGAAATCTATGGCATAAAGGATTTCTTGAATTTCAATCTTTCTTCTAATATTGGGAGCCTTATCTTTAAATATTTAACTTTATGCTTTGGTGGTGACTTTTTATTTTAAAGTATCTATTATGAAGCTACTAGAGAAGAAAATATACTGATGGAACCATAAAAGGATACATAAAATATATCATGTGGAGTAGTTTATGCTAATTTTAAGACTAAAAGTTACTACAAAGTGGGATATTCTGAGTAACAAGTTACTATTTTAGATATCATATTTTTAAGTTTTGTTTTATTTTAGAAAGATAAGGTGCATTATTTATAAAAATATTCTCTTTTTTCCTCCAAAAGGCACAGCTGATTACCCATGGAAACAACAGAAAACATGCTTTCAGCAAGCTTTAGGAGTGAACACTGTGATTTTCATCAACAGCAAATGCAATAAAGAATTTTTATGGCCAGGTGCGGTGGCTCACACCTATAATCCCAGCACTTTGGGAGGCCAAGGTGAGAAGATTGCCTGAGCCCACAGGTTCGAGACCAGCCTGGGCAACTTGGTGAGACCTCATCTCTACAGTAAATAAAAAAATTAGCTGGGCGTGATGGTGCATGCCTGTGGTTCCAGCTACTTGGAAGGCTGAGGTGGAAGGGTCACCTGAGCCCAGCGGGTTGAGGCTGCAGTGGCCATGAGCGTGCCACTGCACTCCAGCCTGGATGACAGAGTAAGACTCTGAATCAAAAAAAAAAAAAAAGAATTTTTACTTTGCCACAGTAGTCACTCTATTTATTTGTTTATTACACCCTTGGAAGATGGGGTGGGGAAAATTAATGAGGAAAAAGATGATTTATGTCAGGGTAATGGCAGGACCCAAAGCATGAAGGCAGAGAGCACAGGCCAGACACTTTGGTATGACAGGACCTGATGGCACAGGTGCCTACGTGATCAGATGTGATATTCAGAGGATGGTGCTGCAGAGAAAGAAGGGCGTTGCTTTGTAGGCAACAAAGGGGAAGCCTATTTTTAAACAAGTCTCTAGCATAAACAGTAACCACTTTCAGAAGGTTACTCTAATACATATTTACTTGTTCTTTTATTCAACATACATTTGTGGAGCTCATGCAATGAACCAGATGCATCATAAATGCTGGCGAAACAACGAGACCATTGACGATCCTGTCCCTCAGGCTAGTAAGACCATAGAGGATGTCTTGGAGGAGCAGTTATGAGACATTTTCAGCAATACAGAAGAGAACATCTGAGCTGTATTTGTGTCAGTGGGGGTGGGAATGAGAATGAAGTAGCTGGGCCCAGCTTGAGTTACAAACCCACAGAAAATTGGCAGAAGTCAACAAATCATTTTACATGAAAGAACAAGGGAAGTTACCAAAAAAGTCCTCAGTACTATGGTAAATTGGAGATACCATTCACACAAATAGCTAGCTGGCAAGTTCAAGATTTTGAAGAACAATCTGTGTTAGGATTGGAATACACTGAGTTTGGAGGTCTTGTGAGATATCTCAGAGGGTTCGGAGTTGGAGCAATAAATCTTTTTTGTGCTAGAGAAAGGTGACCCTATAATGTCATCCAAACCAGGACCCCTTGGAGATTGAACAGAGCACTATTCATAACTACACCAGCACAACCATAAATGGGAGCCATCTCAGGAAAGCAAGGGTAGATGATGACCCTGAATTATGATCATCCACACCATATGGTAATTGACTTTGTAAAAATAGTGTAATGTTTTTAAGGGAGAATGGGAAACAGAGGAGCAGAGGATGAATGACCAGTGAGACACTGTGTTGGTTTACAAAGATGAAAGAGAAGCTTTGGGAAATCTAGAGTTAATTGCCTCATTAAATTTTTAGAAATCTATTGGGTGGTTATTATTTTGCCACCAAAAAAAAAAAAAAAAGAAGAGAAAGATAGGCACCTCTTTAAATTTTTACTTCAAGTACAAGGTGAGAACTGGTCTGCGCCCTTGAGACAACATTGTGGGTGTTGCCTCAAGGGCTCAGACCCTGGCCTGTCCCACTCATTATGGAAAAGCACGATGACTGGACATCCTTTTAATATGAAGGTATAGCCTACAGGAAAGAAACTGTGATAATGAACTACTAGGGACCAATAACAATGTATTTATTCACCAGAACCTTTCATTTCCTCATTGGGTCTTGTTTGTCAAAGATGTTTGTTAGAAAGTACTTACAAAACAGTGAAGGAGGTGCTAAATAGAATAGTTTGTCTAGAAAACCTAATTTAGACACAATTATAGGCACTAACTAAAGGTCGTTTAAATTTTTCATCCTTTACAAATGCCTCATGCCTATAATTCTAGCACTTTGGGAGGTGGGAGGATTGCTTGAGCCCAGGAATTTGTGACCAGCCTGGGCAATATAGTGAGATCTTGTCTCTACAAACAATAAAAAAATTAGCCAGGTGTGGTAGTGCACACCTATAGTCTCAACTACTTGGGTGGCTGATGCAGGAGAATTGCTTGAACCCAGTGGTTGGAAACTGTGGTGAGCTGTGATCATGAAACTGTACTCCAGCCTGGACAATGCAGTGAGACCCTGACTGAAAATAAAAAAGAAAAAAAAGAAATATTTTTTATTCCCTCAGGAAAAATGTGAATTAAGTTCAGAAAGTCTTACCATACGAAGTTTGAACTGGGTCATACCAGTTCACAATAATTCATTGTTAAATTTTTAGAATTTCTTGAGCTTGTTATAAACATAACCATTATTAAAAATTACATAATATATTATTATATAATATTGCATTACATTGTCATATGATATACAAAAGTATAAACACTTAAAACACTCAACACTTTCTGATAACTTTATTACATTTTGCTGCTATAGCAGCGGCAATATAGTAGAGTTACTATAAAATGGTGGTTACTATGCACCTCTTCCCAGTACCGCACTCTGATGTAAGGTTGGTAGTTTGAAATTAAGCCATGGTGGATATATTTATTACAAGGATATACATAAGACATTACAAATTAAGACAACTCTTACAGCCTCAAAAACTGGTTGCTAAATATTTATCTAGGTAGATATTATCTATCATTTCATGTTTTATGATAATAGTAGACAGATTGTTAAATGCGTCTGTAGGACTCCTTTTCAAAAAATAAACTATCAAGAATGACAGCAGCACCTGAGTGTTCATTGCAAAAAACTGTTGAGGAACTGTCTTACCATTAACCTTACATGAAGTATTTTTTAAACCAGTATTTCTCTGGGAAAGATATCACTCTGGCAATCATATACCCAGACAAGAATAAAAAAACAGAATCTTAGCTTAGACATGGTTGTATATTAGAAAATATATTTTATTCTTTATTCCTGGATTATGGGCAATATAATTTTCATTTTTTCAGAACTGGCTTCTTCCTAAATTAGTTGTATACTCACAGACTTACTTGATTCTTTTAACATTCTTAGTATTATTTTTATACTATGTTTACCACCTTATAACTTTGGCAATTCTTTTTCCAAATAATAACATGTTAAAAGAGAAAACTTACTTATGAAATTCAAATTAGTTTGTTTCAAACCACAGAGTTTTGCTATGATACGTTAATTTGCCAGAGCTAAATAAACTTGTTATTTAATGTTGTTAACCAATAAATGAGGACTAGATTTGAATAGCAGTAGCCTGGTAACATTGTCCCCAGGAGGGCAAAGTCAAGGCTGTCTGCACTCCTTCACATGGGCTCTCAAAGAATTGCTAATCCACTGATTTGGGTTATAACTACAGTAGCTTTTTTTGTTTGTCAGTTTTGTGTGTTGGTGTAGACTTCAATGAGACCCCTTTATCAGGAGTCTCAGGTAAAAAGGCTAAAAAGGGTTAACTTTCTCTTCTGTCTACTTGTAGCAAGAGGCCTATAGAGATGTGTATACATTATGTGCGTTTTAATCAATAAACCCTAAAATTGATTTCAATACATCACTATTCAGAGTACCAAAAGGAAAAGTGATTCACAGATGGTGAAACATCTATGACCTAGGATTCTTTTTAAAAAGACTCAATTTAACATAAAACATGAAATACAGCTGCTATTTGCAGTCGGCAGCCTCCATACCTACCCTTATAGGAGTACATGATGGAAGACATCTAGAACCAGTAGCAAGATGTGTCTAATGACTTTTTGAAACCATCTTATTATTATTAAGTGGTCACTCTCAATAAGCTACCATTGGAAAGCGACCCACATATAAGATTCTAGAAGATCTTACTGGAGCCCTAGGTCCAGTAAGATCTTACTGGAGCCCTAGCTATGGCTCCTGGCTACAGCAGTGACAGAAAATTGGGCACACGTTGACACTCTCCCTTCCAAAGAGGAAGGCTAGGCTTCCTCTGGCTTACTGACAGGGTGTTGAGTTAGAGGGTATAGCAAGAGTCTTATGCAAGAACACAGGTAAATCAGAACAATTTGGATATAGAAAACAATTTAATCTCTACCTTCTCTTCCAAAAGTATTCTTAGTATTCGAACTTAAAAAGTGTTTGGCTGGACTTTAAGCAACAAAGTCCTTATCGAACTAATTGCATAGCTACATATCTAAGAAGGATAAGCCTGAGTGGGAAGTTTTTTCTAGATAGTACATTCTCCAAACTCACTTCAGTGATAAATGAATACTGTGGGTATGTACCCTCTTTAATAAATAAATGGATAGACAGATAAACAGACACCTTTCTATAAAGATAAATAACGGACACCTTTTCTCCCCCTTTACTCTTTGCATGTTCCCTATGGCGTCTAAGAACACAGGGCTTAACTTCTTTCTGTGTCCACTGAAGAAATGTCCAATGTACAACACATGTCTCTAAGTAGAACTCCTACTCTCCATTTTGTAATTTCAGTTTCATACCCCAAACCATGCGGCCACACAAGATGAAGAGAGTTTTCAGCTGAAGAACGTATGGTGTCCTAATAAGAACCCAGGCCAGCCTTCAGCACCAATCAGTAGTCTCTCTCTTTATCCTGTAACTCTCCCACGAAGAGTCACTGCATTGCACAGTATTTTGATAAAAGCATCCTAGAAGGAACATCTTAAATAGAGTACATATGGAGGCACTTGGCAATACCCCTCACTAAGAAAGAACTGTTGTCAGTAAATCAGGCTCCTTCTACTGTGAAGTCCATTTTATGTAGCTAAGGGAAAAATAGTGCTGAATCGCTAGTCATCTAGAATTTTTTTTCAACTTAGAAAGCAACAGAATGTACTTCTAAGGAAAACTAGTCTGAGGCTACCACTGCAAACTAAACAGGGGTCTCTGAGTCTGGAAACTTTATTTAAGAAATTGTTTTTGCACAAATATATTTATGCTCACATTTTTAGGTAAATAGAAACAACATATCACCTACTTCATATATAACCTTCCAACTAAAAATATAGAGGTCAGCTGGATAAGGACAGTTGGGGAAAAATTATAACTTTTTAAATGAAATCATATTATAAATCTTTTTCTTCTCATTGATTTTGACAATGAGGAAAGAAAATTATAAACACTTTTAGTAACGAGCTTGAATTCCATGCAGCTGACAGTGGAAGTGAGATTAGCACATATTTTGATTGACATTAGAAGTCTACTCCTGTTGATTTAACTCTAAGTTACCATTATTTTGATATTAAGTTAATGGAGAGGGAAAAGACATACCATCATCGTGTCAAGTTAAGCAGAGAAATACATCTGATTTCCTACTGGGACATTATAAACATATCTTCTTTCCTGTTGGGATAAAATCAGAACTGTACTTCATTTCCTGTTGGGCTTATACCGGCTGCCTCTGACACTATAAGTCTAGAAGTAGTGAGATTGTTTGTCTATCAGAATGATGATCATGAATAATATCTGCGTAGGAAAAAAATGCAAAGGGTAGCCTAGAGTATAGGAATATGAGTTAATCAAAAGCATATGCGGGTACTTGTATTTTGAGAGTAAATTCTTGAATATGTGTAATAAGCATGTACTTTTCTTCAGGTGGTTAGTTTGTTTTCCCATCTGAATATGTCATTTTTTAAAATTATAGCTCTATGAGTATTTAATACAGGCTCATTTTATTGTATGAATACTGAAACTATGGGTTTACATTTCAATTTGATTAAATGTAGTTCCATGTCTATCATAAATGAAGAGTACATAAGAATTTTACAGAGCTTTACAGAGCAAGGCATGGCCTTTGGAGGCCTTTTGTGAAGTGAAATCCACCTCCATGGATGGAAACTTAATGGGATTTATTAGTTTTCTGGGGATTTTTGCTCCCTAAAGGGATGTTTGAGAGAAAATATGCATTTTTAGTAAATAACAGACTGTTGGCGTGTGTGCTCACCATGTAGACCTGGGATAATTAATGATATTAAATCTCTCCTATGATAGCCAAGTATATCATAAAGACAACCGTTTCTCTGCTGCGTTCTATGGAGTTCACTTTGTTTTCAACCACCCTTCCTTCCTAATAGAAGCCCTGGTCAAATCCCTTGGTATCTACAGACATAGTAAAAAAGGAGTCTCTGCTGCATAAGGTTTTCAATAGAAAAGCCAAAATAAAAGTGAAATGTAAGATTCAAGTGATGTTTATTTGAACAGCAAATAAAAGGTCTTTATTAAAATCTACATCTCAGCTTTTTATGAGGTGGAATCATTTCTTTCCCTGTTGATGTTTTAAATTTTCAGAAGTTTATTTCTCTACTTATAATGATTGCAAGGACATGAAATTTGGTATAAACTATTTTGTTTATTCATTCAAAAATAGTTACTGTAAGCCTATTATGTGTTAGGCACTGTGCTAGGCCTCAGGAAACAGGTAAATTAGACAAACTCACTGACTTCATAGGGTTTGTGTTCTAAGGGAGGATCAAGACAATTAAAAATAAATGTGCAATGCTATGATAGCAGTGATAAATGCTGTAAAGAAAAAGAATCAGAGTAGGGGGATGGAAAATGGCTTGGGAGAAGAGAGATGATCAGGGGAGATTTCTCTAAGGAGGTGACATTTGAACAATAGAATATTTGCTGACAACAGGAAGGTAGCAAGCCACAGGATGGGCATTTCAAGTTAAGGAACGATCAAGGATAAAGCCTTTAGAAGGGAAGAGGATAGATGTAAAAGAAGCAGGAAAAACAAAATAAAACAAAGGGCTGATAAGGCTAAGATGGAGAAAGTGAAGCTGATTTTAAAATGAGGTCAGAAAGATCAAAGTCAGATTATGGGTGTTCTTGATCTTGTGATTCTGTTCTTAGTGTGACGAAAAGTCACTGGTCAGAGGCTTTTCTACATAGAAGTGACATAAGCTGATTTATATTTAAAAGACCCTATCATTGCTATGGAAAGACCCTATTATTGCTATGGAAAGACTCTATTATTGCTATGGAAAGACCCTATTTAAAAGACCCTATTATTGCTATGGAAGACCCTATTATTGCTATGGAAAGAACTAAATGGAGATGGGTCAGGGAATAGAGAGACCAGGAGCAAGAATAAAAGCAAAGATGACCAGGCAAGAGATGACAGTGAGGACTTAGACCAGGAGATGGAGGCAAACGTGGCAATGGTGGCAATGTGTCAGCCTTAGATATATTTCAAATGAGGACCTAATACGATTTGCTCGTGGACTGGATGTTAGGAAAGAAATGAATAGCGGGGACAAGGATATTTGGAGGATTATAACTGGAAAAATAGAGTTACTATTTATGAAAACTGGGAAGACTGGGCCTTGTTAGGTTTGAGAAGCCAATCAGAGAAGTAGACAGAGAGATCAGAAAAGTAGTTTGGGCTGGAAATATAAATTTGGTATCGGAATATAGATGGTATTTAAATCCAGGGTACTGGGCGAGTTCCTCTAGGAAGTGAGCATAGATAAAGAAAAAGCACAAAGACTAAGCACCAACCTCTGAGAGCTTCTACAATTTAGTGACTGAGAACAGGAAGAGCCATCAGTGAAGACAGAGGCAGTCCAAGAAGGTCAAAAGAACACTAGGAAGTCACCATGTTCTGAAAGCCAACAGATGAAAGTGTTCCAGGAAGAAGAATGATCTCTATGTTGTATGCTTCAGAGAGGTTGACTACAATGACCTTGTGACCTTGACAATTACATTTTCAGTCAGGATGCAAGAGCGAAGTCAGAGTGGAGTGGGTTGAGGATAGAACTCAAGATAAAAACATGTAAATAATCTGTAAAGACAACATTTTCTATATGGATGGCTACAAGGCAACAGAGAACTCAGTCTGTGACTAAAGGGAATCAGGATTCTTGGAAACTCATTTTTATTTTTATGGGAACTATTATAGTCTATTTGTTCATGGTCATGATCTAGGTGAGAGGAATAAAGTAATTGGACAAAAAAGAGAAGGAATAATTATAAGATCAAAGTCCTTGAGAAGGTGAAAGTAGAAAAGGTTTATGATGGCTAATTTTAAGTGTCAATTTGACTGGATTAAGGGATGCCCAGATAGCTGGTAAAACATTATTTTGGGTGCCTCTGAGGGTTTTTTCAATACCGGCATTTGAATCGGTAGACTAAGTAAGAAAAATTCACCTTCATCCAATGTGGATGGGCACCATCCAATAAGCTGAGGCCATGGGTAGAACAAAAAAACAAAGGAAAGGCAAATTCTTTCTCTGTCTTTTCTGGAGCTACTGGAACACCCTTCTCCTGCCATGAGGAGTCAGAAATAGTAATCTCAGATAGTGGGAGAAATAAGACTTCCCGAAAAATTGTGGCCTTAAATTTAAATTGAGCATCTTCAGCTTAGCTATGGGTTTTTGTTCAGCCCATTCCCAGGACCAGTTCCTCCAAGTGAATTAGAGGGAGAAGGACCTTGAACACAAATTAGCAAACTTTTCCTACAAAGGGCCAGACAATGAATATTTTAGGCTTGCTTTTTGAACCAGCTGTCAGTCACAACTACTCAACTGGCCATTTTAGTGCAAAAGCAGTCATAGACAATATGTAAACTGTGGCTGGGTTCCAACAAAACATTACATATAAACACAGGCAGTGAGCTGATTTGTCCTTCGTTTACTGACACATGGTCTAGGAAACTGAGGGTGCACGTAAGGGACCTATGATAGTGATGGACCATGGATGTGAAGCTGGATAACATATGGAGTGGGCTCACGAGGGTGTCATGGGTGGCAAATGACTTGGAGGTCTAGATGGGGGCAGTGAACTAATGACATAGGGATACTGATTAAAATGAACTATAAAGAGAGAAGTTCGTGCTTAGAATGTTTGACATCTAGTTGTGAGAAAATATGCCTTCGTTGGATAGAAGCCATATGGGTACAAGAAACTCGGAGCCTTGAGGCTTGGTGAGCATCCTTTAAATAATTTGAGGTTAAGTTCTGGTGAGGGGAAGAGAGGTCTTACCAAGAGAAAATGCTGCTCTAGAGGCCTCAGGGGCACCTGGAGTTTTGTATGCCTCCTTTATAAATTGCCATGAATGGAGATTGGGTTAACTTTCTGGGACTCAGAAAGTAAAATCTGTGGATTCCCCTCAAACCATACAGAGAATGATAGAATGATCAACCAGAAGTCATTTTGCAGAGTCTGTGTGCCCTAAAGTCTCACTTCAATTCATTTGTTAGCTATTTTCAGTGTATCTGGTATCACATCTCTTTGTTGGGAGCCAACATCTATAGCTACATGGCTGAGGCCTGTAAAGGCCCATCTGGAAGATCGCCTCTGACATAGGATATCAGTTATGCCTATAATATTGGCGTGTGATTAGTGACCAGTGTGCATACATGGCAGTAAAACTTATAAGTAAATCTCTATACACCTGATGAAAGGTTGTACAGCAGAATTACGACCTTGTCCCTTCTAAGTCTTACTTCTTTCTAGATATTTTTTAACTTCTATTTCCTGGTAGACTGGTGAGTCAGCTCTTGTTCCCAAAGGCAGTTTCTCCTAGGATTAAGATTAGAAACTAAATTATCATAATAGTTTTATTGCTCTGCCTTTAGCCAGGCAGGACGTTTTTCTAGTTTCGTTACATGCCGAAACTGTTTGCTTCAGCCCGTGGCCATTGCCATGGTAACCGTGCAGTCCATTATCCAAGAGTGTGACAGCTACTATTTGATTTTTAGAATAGACTTGTTTGGATAAAACATTCATTTAAGATGATACAATTTCCATCGGAAAGATTTAAACAGTAATAAGCATTCATAGAAAACTTTTAGGTTTTGTTTAAGCTTTTTAAGTTTCCTTTTCTCAGATTATGACTTTAGTTCCTGTTCCTGTAGGCCAATTTTAAGATCCTTTGATTAGTATACCGAAACTTTCCCAACGGTGTTGTTTTTGCTTCTAATATGACCAGGCCACTATGTTGAATTGTAATAGGTTAATGAAATAAATAAAAATTAAGTCATTTGAGTAAACTTATAGATTATAGTATAGTGTTAAGTTGATAATATCAATCGTTAAACAATATTAGGAGTCAGTGAACTTGGATTGAACCTAGAGTTAACTAAGAAAGTTTTTGTATTAATCAGGGTTTAGAACAAAGAGTATAATATGAATGATTTGTTGAACACTATGGAAGACACTTTTGAACGAACTGTATTGAAATTGTGCACCTGTGACCTTGATGTGAGATTTGTGAAGCACATCAGACATCATGGAGTTCGAACTGTCTGCTTGGAGCTTGCAAGTCTCGTGATGGTCTTGTGATGCATAGTTTGTAAAGTGCAACATACATCATGGAGTTTGTACGCCCCCAGCAAGTGATTATCACACTGCTGGAGGGTATGAAAAATGGTATATAAGTTGGAAGGAGTCCGAATAAAATTTGGCTTCAGTCCTGATCAGACTGTTCCCAGAAGAACTGCCTCTGAGTGGTCTCTTCTCGCCGTCCAGATTCTCCGGTGCGGGTCCTAACCCTCCCCTCATAAGTTGGGGCTGGCACCCGACATCTCTTCCAGTTCATTTGTTAATATTCTGTGAGGAAAAACAAAGACAGTGTAATTACTACTCTTGCAAACTTAGCCTTAGTTGATAACATTTACCAAGTAACATTTTTAACATATCGTTTTCAAGTAATGCAGTATTTATGTTGTAGAAAGAGTGCTCTCCTTAGGAAATTTGATGGTCATTACCAATATAAAATATTATTCAAAGTTAGTTTTCTAGATTAACTCATCTGTTTGGTTATTCATTCATTTTATGTGTTAAGCAGACAAAAATATTTAAGACCTTGTCTCTGCCCTCAAGATACTGAGGCTAGAAGTGGAGTGGACTGTGTAAATAAATAATTGCAAGACACTCAATTAATTGCTATAACAGAGCAAAGAGAGTAATTCATTTGTTTATTCATCACAAGATTTTTTTTAGTACTTTCTGTATGCGAGGCAGATAAAAATAAATAGCTTATTTTCTTTGCTGTCAAGGTGCTTAAAGACTAGGTGTGGAGTTGGATACTTAAGCACATAATTGCAAGAGGTATAAACAAACTAGTGATAGCACAAAAAAGGTCGGGCTTGACTTTGCTTGGGAAGTAAAGAAAGACTTCACAAAAAGGAAAACTCCTGAACTGAGTCTTGTAAGCTGATTAGCCTAGCACTACGAATAGAGGAACATTCCAGGAGGAAGGTATCGCCAAATGCAGAGAGTCTGAGTACAGCTGGAGCAGTGGGACAATGAAAGTGAGAAACAGACAGTGAGGTTGGAAAGATTGGGAGCCGGGGAGTGGGAAGATGCCAAGAGGAGAAAGTTAGACCTTCTCAGGTAAGCTCTGAGAGACCTGGAAGGGCTTTAATCAGGGTAATAAACATCAGATTTGCATCTCTGAGAGGTGGTGGAGAGTGGATTGGAGGAAGGTGAGTCTGGAGGCAAATGTTTTTCTAGTGTTTGTTTGTTTGTTTGCTTGTTTGTTTGTTTTTCTCTGTGTGTTTTTTTTATTACTCCCCTCTACTCCCAGCCCTTAAAAAAATTTTTTTTTGGGGGGGGTTGTGACTAATTTAATTGATATCATGACACTAACAGGTTGTTATAAAACTCAACCTATTCTGCTGGGTTCTTCATGACTTTAACCTATGCTAATTTAGGTCCCTCACCTGCACTCAGATCCTTGTGCTTATATCTGTCACTGTGCATACCAGGTCATGTGGTAAATGTTAACAACAAATCTTCTAACATCAGCCTGAAAACTCCATAAAGCTGAAGACTAAGATTTATTTAATGTACACCCAGCCCAAGTTTCCAGTGTACAAGTTCAACAGCTATTGCTGAACTTAACCAAGGACTTATTTATTTATATTCAATAGCTATAGAATGATTGGGGTTGGGGGGGAAATGCCTATTAGTAATATGCCTGGTAACCTGAATTTATTCCTATCAATGGAGAGAGGGCAACATGCTCAAACTTGTGAAATATAGTTTGACTAATATTGTGGAATGAAATAATCTAAAGAAATGATGAATGGGAGCTCCACTAAACTCAGTGGATTCTAACTTCTTCAAAGTAGTTTTTTTTTTTTACCTGCTTGTAATTTATTTCCTAGGATGTTTCCTCAAATGCAATACATGGACATGACATAAAAGCAATTTTTGAGACAATATTAGAAAACACTAAAGTTAGGGCCTGAGTTAAAAGGACTGCCAAAAGCAAAGAAAGAAAATAATGTACACAAATAACCCACTGCTTATGTCCCTCTTGGTCTACGATGCTTCCAGCATTGTGCTCCCTGGACTTCCATCACATGTACCTGCTTAAATGGTAGCCACATTGCTTTACCATACAAACAGAATAATCGTTTTAGTGGATTTTATTTTTTAAAAATATTTTCCCCATACATTGCCTGATGCAACTTGGTAGTGGTGGTGCTATTTCAGTAGTGGTGCATCAGCCATTGGATAAGACATGGCATCAAAAATGAGTTCCACATCGTGTTTTCCTTGGTATAATTTTAAAGGTACTGATGCCCTCTAGCATTACAGAACAGATAACACACAGCTCTGTTTAGAAGTCTTAAAATGCAGGTGCTATCTTTTTTTTAAAAGAGAAGTGACAGATTATTTATATGTCAAAAAAAGTGATCCTCAGGTTACCCAAGGGAACGGAAGGGGCAATGTACCTAAACATTCCCCAAGATCCATATGTGTAAAATACTTCTCAGTGGTTAAAATATCACGAAAGGACAAGTTCTTTCCAGGCTTACAGTACATAACATTTACCTCTTTTGCTCTAGGTAACCCAGTTGCCATAGCTACATTACACTGGACCCAAGATTAATAACTGATTAGGGAGGGTTGTAGGGTTGCTGATCCATAGGTGAGACTGAGCCAAATAGACACCTGACCTTAAAGAACGGAACTAAGGTACATTGAAACGGGCTGGTAGGCAGGCATTGCTCACTAAAACATGTAATTGCAAGAGGATTGGCTGTCATCTTCTAAACCCACTGGAGGCTAAACACAGAAGACATGAAAGTGAAGTGAATAAGGGAGACTAGAGCATGCCTGCTGTAAGCCAAGGCGGGAGGGGCTTCAGGGTGAAGAGGGAGAATTGATCATTCTCTTGCTGAAAGCCATCATGGCTGTGAGAGGGGTTATGCACCCAGGACACTGGGAAAGACCCACCCCTGCCAACACAGTTGACTGAGCTTCTGGCTTTACTAGTACTTGACCTTGGATAAACCTTTCTCTGGGTTTTAGCTTCCTCATCTAAAAAAATAAAAAACTTAACTTTTTAATGTGTATAGTTCTAGAGAATCCAGCAGTATTAAAGTGGTCTGTGAAATAGAGATTGTTTAATGGTGAGTTGTCCTTTAATCTTATTAGTTCTCCTTTAATCTTACAATCTTAGTATTCTGTCAGTCTCATCTGTGGCAACAATGGAGTTGTTTTCCTGGGAAGTAATTTTCTGTTTTTTTTTTTATTTTATCAGAGAGCACTTTGTTAAAAAGAAATCATATAAGGAGGATTTAAACAAATAAAACAGATAAAAGCTGAATGAATCTGATCAGAGTGACAGGGGCTTGGAGCTTCCTCCAGTGGCCTTTCTCAATATCCTCTATCCCTCTGTACCTCTTATCCTAAGCTCTGCAGACTCCAGTTTAAAAGTCTTTGCCCTAGAAAAACAACCAAGATTAGTAAGATATACAGAGAGTGAAACAAGGTGAAAAACTGTAGGAGCAGCTAAAGACCGGTGGGATTTTAGAGATACACAGTCTGGAAGTCTTTCCTGCCTTAGCTTGGTGAATTCCAGCAAAGTGCTAGGCAAGAATCTGGAAGGGTGGAGGCTGAGGAGAGGTAGCTTCAAAATTGGGGCCAAAGGGAAATAATATTATCCAAGGTATTATTCGGGAAAATAGCAGGAGGGAGCAGAATGGCATTCCTGTATCTTTGGCTTCAAATGACTAAGAGAAAATAACAGAAAAAGTAGAGGAGAGGGAACACTTTACAATATGGTTAAGAAATTTAAAAGGAGACTTTTTAAAGGGGTACTAGCTAAAAAAAAAAGAAAACAATGAAGACTTAGGAGGGATTTTCCTTCAAGACTTGCTGGGAAAGATCAGATTGTATCTTATTTTAATCATAAATTAAAGATGCTGAGGACAGCAACAGAAATGGTGGGGTAAGGATCTCCCAAAATTTTATCTTCCATAAAAGCAATGAGTACACTGGCAAAAGTGTCAGAGTCAAGTTTTTCTAAACTCTGTAAATTAACCAAAGCTTACAGTAATCTGGGGAGCATTTATTCAAGTAAAACAGCTAAATCTCAGCAAGAACAGTGAGCTTTGTGGTCATTTAACATACCCTATCCTTGTTGTCTCTTCCTAAGCTATGAGGTATTCTTGAAAACTAACAGTTAGAGCCGGGCTCGGTGGCTCAGCCTGTAATCCCGTGCTTTGGGAGGCTGAGGTGAGTGGATTGCCTGAGCCCACGGATTCAAGACCCACCTGGGCAACTTGACGAGACCTCATCTCTACAATAAATCAAAAAATCAGCCGGGCATGGTAGCGCATGGCTGTAATTCCGGCTACTCAGAAGGCTGAGGCGGAAGGATCGCCGGAGCCCAGTGGGTCGAGGCTGCGGTGGCCGGGAGCGGCCACTGTACTCCAGTCTGGGCGACAGAGTGAGACTCCAACTCAAAAAAAAAAAAAAAAAATAAAAATTAAAAAAAATAAAAAAAAAGAAAACTAACAGTTAGAAATCATGGTGAAAACCAGCAGTTTGTTAGCCACTGGAAGGGGCAAAATAGGGTTGCTACTTTGACCCCATTCCCAGAGAATTGTCATTACTTGACCCGTGTGACATTTTCCTGGAAATCCCCCATGTGCAGGGTTATCTTTATTTGGCCTGGCAAGGTTACTCTTATTTGGTTATCTTTATACAGCCTTTCCCTCCATGGACATTTGTTGCAAACAATCAAAATCTATTGCATATTGCAGCTACCTGGAGCAGAAGGTAGTGGTTGGAGCAACAAAAGCCTGACCAAAATGATTAATATGAAAACCTGGGGCATGAAATGTCTACGGGGGCTTTAAAGGCCTGCAACATATTCCTGGGAATCTAAAAGGCCACCTGCATGTGTAGGGTTGTGTGCATGCCCGAGAAAGACCAGAGAGTACCCTGAGCTCTCACCTGTGGTCAACCTTGAGGCTCTGCACAAGCAAAAAAGTAAAAGTCAAGGCAGTGTTGCAAACTGTCTGGGTGGTTGTTTATGGCATGCCCCAACAAACATAGAGAACCCCATCAGTAAAGATTGGGATACTTATTGGTTGCAGGCAGCAAAAAAATCTCTGTCTAATCATTAGCTGACAAATAAGCTAACCAAGCAAATACTTCAGTCACTACAAAGACTATAGACATAACAGAATTAGTTCAGAAAAGTCACTAAACTAACAGCAATAATAAGAACAAATCACCAAAACCCTGAGAGAAACTAATTTCCAGAACTGCAACATTATATTAAAAGTTTTAAATATCAAAATTATTTAATAAAATTTAGAAAACTGGCAAAGACATAAGAAAGTATGACTCATATACAAGGAAAAAAAAAACCAAACAGTATAAACCATCCATGAGGAAGACCAGACATAAAAAAGACAAATCAGCTATTTAAATATATGTTCAAAGAACTAGAGGAAACAGTGTATAAAGAAATAAGGGAAAGTATGAGGGAAAAAATCTCCCCAAATATAGAATATATATAATGGGGGAGAAATTATAAAAAGAATCAAATAGAAATTCTGTAGTTGAAAAGTACAAAAACTGAAATGAAAAATTTACTGGAAGCTTTCTTTCTTTTTTTTAACTTTTAATTTTTTTATTTTAAAGATGTGGGGTACAATTCAGGGTTAGGTATACAGATGCTCATTATGCCGGTACCTTTGTAGATGAGGTGTGCCAACCTTTCCCCAGGCAGATTCCCACTACTGCCAATCCCACCTTCCCTTCCACCCACACCCCCGCAGTTTCCCACTACTGCCAATCCTTTTCTTATAGTATTACGGTAGTTGTTCAAGGTCCACTTATGAGTGAGAACATGTGATACTCAGATCTTTGTTTCTGTGAAAGATCACTCAGTATTATAGACTCTAGTTCCATCCAGGTTGCTGCGAAGTTCATGATTTTGTTCTTCTTTATGGCTGCATAATAGTCCATCTTGTGTATGTACCACATTTTTTTATCCAGTCCTCTTTTGATGGGAAGCACAGTTGGTTCCATATTCTTGCTATTGTGAACAATGCTACAATAAACATATGTGTGCAATTATCTTTTTTATAGAGTGCTTTGAGTTCTTCCAGGTATATTCCCAGTAGGGGAATTGCAGAGTTATGGAAGGCCGATTTTTAGATCTTTTAGGAATTGCCACACTGTCTTCCACAGAGGCTGTACAAGTTTACACTCTCACCAACAGTGTAGAAGTATTCCCTTTTCGCCGCATCCTCTCCAGCATCTGTCGTTTTTTGAGTTATTGATAATATTCATCCTGACTAGAGTTAGGTGGTATCTCAGTGTGGTTTTAGTTTGCATTTCTTTGATGGGTGACGATGAGCATTTTTTCATGTATCTGTTGGCTGCTCGTATGTCGTCTTTTGAGAACTATTTCTATTTTTTGCCAACTTTGTAATGGGGCTATTTGCTTTTTTCTTTTCAGCACATTGGAGTTCCTTGTAGATCCTAGATGTTAGGCCTTTGTCAGACATACAGTTGGCAAATATTTTTTCCCAGTCTGTGGACTGTCTCCCTGCTCTCTTGAGGTTTCTTTGGCTTTGTAGAAACTTGTCAGTTTGATGAGGTTTCACTTGTCTATCTTATCTCTTATGGCATGGGCACTTGGGGTTTTGATCAGGAATTGGTTGCCAGTTCCAATTTCCATAAGGGTGTCTCCTGTACTTTCTAAGGTTCTTATCGTTTGAGGTTTTACATTTAGGTCTTTGATCCATTTAAGTTGATTTTTGTGTATGGGGATAGATGGGGTCTTGTTTTAATCTTCTGCATGTGGTCAATCAGTTTTCCCAGCACTATTTACTGAGTTGGTTCTCCTCTCCACAGTAATTGGTGGTAGAGGTTTTGTCAAAGATGAGTTGGTTAAGAAATGGATGTTTTGCTTCCGGAATCTTTATCGTGTTCCATTGCTCTATATGCCTGTTCTTGTACCAATACCAGGCTGTTTTGATTATTGTAGTATTATGTAAAGTTTAAAGTCTAGGAGTGTGATACCTCCAGCTTTTTTTAATTTAATTTAATTTTATTTTTTTTGCTGAGGATTGTTTTGGGCAATTCGTGATTGTTTATGTTTCTATATGAATTCCTGTATTGTCGTTTCCAGGTCTGAGTAGAATGCTGCTGGTAATTTAATGGATATTGTGTTAAATCTGTAGATTGCCTTGGGAAGAATGAACATCTTAACAATGTTGACTCTTCCAATCCATGAGCATGGAATATTTTTCCATTTTTTTGTGTCATCTTTGATTTCTTTGAGCAGTGTTTTGCAGTTTTCGTTGTAAAGATCTCTCACGCCTCTGGTTAGGAAGATGCCAAGGTATTTCATTTTTTTTTTAAGCTATTGTAAATGGGATTGTGCTTTTTATTTGGGTTTCTGTTTATTTATTGTTGGTATATAAAAATGCGACTGTCAGCCGGGCTCGGTGGCTCAGCCTGTAATCCCGCGCCTTTGGGAGGCTGAGGTGAGTGGATTGCCTGATCCCGTGGGTTCGAGACCTGCCTGGGCAGCGAGACCTCATCTCTACAATAATTCAAAAAATCAGCGGGCTGGTAGCGCATGCCTGTAATTCCGGCTACTTGGAAGGCTGAGGCGGAAGGATCGCCGGAGCCTAGCGGGTCGAGGCTGCGGTGGCCGGGAGCGGCCACTGCACTCCAGTCTGGGTGACCGAGTGAGACTCCAACTCAAAAAAAAAAAAAAAAAAAATGCGACTGTCTTCTGCACATTGATCTTATACCCAGAGACTTTGCCTAAGTCCTCTATCAGTGCAAGGAAGTTTTTGACAGATTCTCTTGGGTTTTTGAGGTATAGTATCCTGTCGCCTCAAAGAGTAATAACTTGACTTCCTCTTTTCCTGTTTGGATACCCCTGATATCCTTCTCTTGTCTGATTGCTCTAGCTAGGACTTCCAAAACTATGTTGAAAGGGAGGGGTGACACTGGGCATCCTTGTCTTGTTCTGGTTTTCAGGGGAAATAATTTCAATTTCTGTCTGTTTAGCAGTATGCTGCCTGTGGGTTTCTTGTAAATGGCTCTTAATGTTTTGAGGTACGTTCCAATCTATGCCTAGATGCTTGAGGGTTTTTATCAAGAAGTGATGCTGGATTTTATTGAAAGCTTTTTCCATGTCTAATAACACAATCATGTGGTTTTTGTTTTTACAACTGCTGATATATTTGATTTCATTTTTGGTCTTATAAATGTGAAACCAGCACTGCATGCCGGGGATAAAGCCTACTTGGTCATGGTGGATGATTTTTGAGATGTGATCTTGAATCCAATTTGCTAGAATCTTTCTGAGAATTTTAGCATCTATGTTCATCAAGGATTTTGGCCTGTAGTTCTCTTTCTTTGTTATATCTTCGCCTGGTTTGGGTATCAATGTGATGGTAGATTTGTTAAATGATTTGGGGAGAGTTCCATCTTTCTCAATTGCCTGGAATACTTTCAGTAGGATTGGTATCAGTTCCTCCTTGTTTTGTAGAATTCTGCTGGAAAGTCATCCGGTCCAGGGTTTATTTTTGTAGGTAGTTTTCTTATGACATGGTCAATTTCCTGGATTGTTATTGGTCTATTAGTGTCTCAATTTCTTCTTATTTCAAGTTGGGGAGGTGGTGTGATATCAGAAAGTCCTCCACTTTCTTTAGGTTTTCAGATTTGTTTCCATATAAGTGTGCATAGTAGTCTCTGATAATCTTTTGTATTTCTTCGGGGTCAATTGTGACTTGATCTTTTGCATTTCTGATTGTGTTTATTTGGGCTTTTTCCCTCTTTTCCTTGGTCAGTCTGGCTAGGGGAATCAATCTAGTGCATCATTTCAAAGAACCAGTTTTTTGTTTCATTGATTTTTTTAAATTATCTTTTTGTTTTCTATGTTCTCAATTTGGGCTTTTATTTTGGTGATCTGGATTCTTTTGCTGAAGTTAGGGTTTTGGTGGTCTTGTTTTCCAGCTCCCTAAGGTGACTTGTTAAGCTGTTAAATTGTGATCTTTCCATTTTCTTCATGTGTGTTTGTAGAGATATGAATTCCCCTCTTAGTACTGTTTTCACGGTGTCCCAGAATTTTGGTAAGATGCTTCTTCATTTGAATTTGTTTTCAGGTATCTTTTAATCTCTGTTTTGATTTCCATGTTGACTTAGGAGTAGCTTAGCATCATGCTGTTTGGTGTCCATTTCTTTGTGGGTTTTGGGGAAACTTTGTTGGCGTTGATATTTATTTTTATTCCATTGTGGTCTGAGAAGTTGCATGGCAGGATTTCAATCATGTGAAATTTGTTAATGCTTGATTTATGACCAAGGATGTGGTTGATCTTAGAGTACATTCCATTTGGTGATGAGTAGAATGTATATTCCATGGTTGTTGGGTGGAGAGTTCTGTAGGTATTAATTAAGTCCATTTGGTCAAGTGTCATGTTGAGGTTCTGGATCTCCTTGTTGATTTTTTGTCTTGATGATCTGCCTAGGGTTGTGAGTGGGGAATTTAAGTCCCCAGCTATGATAGTGTTAGAGTCAGTATCTTTTTTAAGTTTACCTAGAAGCCAGTTTATGAAAGTTGGTGCTCCTATGTTGAGTGCATATATGTTTATGATGGCTATTTCTTGTTTATGGATTGAACCTTTTATCATTATGTAGTAAGCTTCTGTATTTTTTAAATTTTTTGATAGCTTAAAGGACATTTTGTCTGATATTAAGATTGCAACTCCTGCTTTCTTTTGTGTTCCATTTGCTGGAAATTTTGTTTTCCATCTTCTTACTTTGAGTCTGTGAGTGTCCTTTCTGGTGGGAGTAGTCTCTTGGAGACTCCTTTGATTCTATTGTTGCTTCATGATATTTTATCCATTTTGCCATTCTATATCTTTTCAGTGGTGCATTTAGTCCACTCACATTCAGGCCAATTATTGAAATGTGAGAGTTTATCCCTGTCATGAGGTTCTTATGTTGCTGTAGTTGCTATTTGTTTGTTCTCTTTTGATTTTTTGGTTCATTCATGTGTGTTTTCAATCTTTTTCCTGCATTCTTGTGAAGGGTGTTGTTGTCCTTTTTCCTCTTTCTTCTGTGTTTAATAGTTTCTTAAGTGTTTCTTTTAAACCTGATCTGGAGGCAGCATAAGCTCATAGGGACTAGATGTCTGGGAAAGATTTTAATTCTCCATCACTGATGAAGCTTAACTTAGCTGGTTAGGTAATTCTTGGTTGAAATTTTTTATCTTTGAGAACTTTGAAGGTTGGGCTCCCAGCTCTCCTTGCCTGAAATGTTTCTGTAGATAAGTCTGCTGCTATTCTAATGGGTCTTCCCTGGTAGGTAGTATGACCTTTTTCTCTTGCTGCCTTTAGGATTTTTTTTCTTTTATGCCTTTGTGTAAGTGAATTACTATGTGTCTAGGAGTTGGTCTACTCATTTGTCATCTTGCAGGGGTTCTCTGAATCTCTTGTGTTTGAATGGTCATGTCACTGATGAGATGAGGGTAGTTTTCTTGGATCATTTCATGAAATATTTGTTTCAGAGTGGTCTCTGTCTCCTTTTCTGCCTCAGGAAGTCCAATTAATCTTAAGTTCAGCCTCTTGAAATGATTGCTCATCTCTTGAAGGTTTAACTCTGTTTTTTTTAAAGCTTCTTTTCTATGTTTTTTAACAGTTTAGGTTAGTTCCATATTTTGGTCCTCAAACTCTGAGATTTTTTTCTTCTGCTTGGCTAATTCTGCTTTCCATGCTTATCAGTTTGTCATTTATTTCATTCACTGTATTCTTTATTGCTGTTATCTCAGTTATCAACTCTTTCATTCTTTCCTTGTCTCTCCTTGATTCTATTTTTTCTTTTTATTAATGTCTTAATATCTTGGTTTGTGGTTTGAGACCCGTCATTCTGGGGACTTTTAATTGTTTGCATTCTGAAGTCTGTATTCTCACTGTCTGACTTCCCGGGAGTCTGTGTGGGACCCATATTCTTCTTTGGTTTTTCTTCATAGTATAGATTTTCCTCCCTTTTTTTTTTTTGAACCTCTTCTTTAATTCTGTTGTTCAGAGATTGGGGGGAGGGGTAGCTTTTACTTCTGTTTGCTCAATCTCCTATTCTTCCTTATGTGGATCCTCTGGCTTTGTTTAATTCTGAAGTTGGACTGTGGGTGGGTACTGTATTTTTTGCAGCTTTGAGATTAAATTGAGGGGGGAACTGTGATTCAGAAAGTATCTATAGATTCCAGTATCCACTGACTGGTGTGTGGGCCCCCTGGAACCCACTTCCCACTGCCTTGCAATTTGTCCATGCAGTGGAGGTATAGGTTTGCCCCCTGAAAGCAAAATGAGATAAGAAAAAGAAAAGGAATGAGAAAAGGAAGGAGGAAGATGAGAAGAAGGTGGAAACAGAGAATAAGGGGGAAAACAAACAGGCATACCAACTAACACATGCAAAGATACACAAAGAAAAGATTTAAAAACTAAAGCACACAGACAATCATACAAACACACAAACTGACAGAGACCCCCCCTGATGTACTCTCCCTCAAAAATACCCATACACAAACAGAAATTCTTTTTTAAAAAAGCATTAAAATAACAGAAACAAAGCAAGTACAAAAACATAATCAAAAGCAGAAAGAAAGAGTGAGAAAACAAAAAAAACAAAACTTACTCTGAGATGGTTCCTGTAAGTCCGACCGCCTTTCAGCTCTGATCTCCAGTCCCTCCCCTCTGCCCTCAGCACAGGCGAGAGGATTGCTGACAGTAGTGGATCAGATACCCCAGGCCTACTGTGGGAGGAGGGTGAATCAGATCTGGACTCACACAGTTTGCTGCCTGTCAAGTCTCCCACTCAGATCTGTCGTGTGTGTGTGTGTGTGTGTGTGTGTTTTGTGTCTGATTCAGCATGGGGGAGGGGCATCTGCCTCTCCAAGTTTGATGAGATTACCTCTAGGTCCCAGGTTGGAGGCTGGGTGGAGCTGGGCAGGGCAATGCAGGTTTCTGCCTGGTCCCAGGACAGAGAAAATGGCTTCAGCTGGCATTTCCTCATCTCTCACCAGTGGTGGGGCTCCTCTCCAGCTCTCCCTGACTGCTTTCTCCATGGCTTGCCAGTTCCAGCCACTTTGCTGTCACAGGTGATGGTGTGGGCTAGGCTCTGGGTGATAAAGATCAGCTGAATTTGCAGGTTTTTCTCAGGAGAGTCCTGAGAGCAGCAGACAATCCTGTTCACTGGGCGATTCTAATCTCAGATCAGTGGGGGGTTGCAGTCACTGCTGGAGGAAAGCCCAGGGTGCATGAGCCCAAGTCTCCCTCAGATGGACTTTCACTCACCCACCAGCACACGCCCACTCATGCAGAGAGTCTTTATGGACACTCGCTTTTGCAGAGACTCTCACAATCCAGCCTGTCCTGTGGCCAGCTCACTGGAAATCCACTAGAAGAATTCAATACCAGATTTCAGCTGTCTGAAAAAAGAATTAGTAAACTTCAAGATAGGTCAATTGAGATTATTCAACCTGAGGCAAAACAACAACAAAAAGATTGAAGAAAATTAAACAGAGTCACAAAGAACTGTGAAACATTATCAAGCATGAACCTGACATGTGCATAATGTGAGTCTCAGAAGGATGGGGATGGAAAGAAAAACAGAAAGAATAAGATATAATGACAAGAAACTTTCCAGATTTGATTGAAAAAATCAATCTTTATGTCCCAAAAACTCAGTAATCCCCAATGATAATAAATACCAAGAGATACATACCACAACATATTAAAATCAATGATTTCAATATTCCACATTCAATAATAAATAGAACAACCAAACAGATGATCAATAAGGAAATAGATAACTTGAGCAACACTATAAACCAACTAGGCACTCCACCCAACAACAGAAGAAAGCAAATTTTTCTCAAGTGCCCATGAAATGTTTTTCAGGATGGACTGTTTATCAGGCTACAAAGCAAGTTTCAATAAATTTAAGAAGACAGAAATTACATGAAATATTTTCTCTGACCACAATGGAATAAAGCTTGAAATTGATAGCATAATGAAAATCAGAAGATTTACAAATATATGAGTATTAAGTAATTCACTCTTAAACAACCAAAGGATCAAAAAAAAATTATAAGAAAAATTGGAAAACAGAGACAAATAAAAAGAAAAATACAGCATACCAAAATTTATGAGATGCAGTGAAAGCAAGACTCGGAGAAAAATGTAAGTGTAAACACACACATTAAAGAAAAAGGAGGCCAGGCTCAGTGGTTCAGCCTATAATCCCAGCACTTTGGGTGGCTGAGGTGAGGGGATTGCCTGAGCCATGGGCTCGAGACCAGCCTGGGCAACTTGGCAAGACCTCGTCTCTGCAATAAAAAAAATAAAATTAGTCAGGCGTAGTAGCACTCCTACTACTTGGAAGCTCCGACTACTTGGAAGGCTGAGGCAGACAGATTGCTGGAGCCCAACAGGTTGATACTGGGATGACCATGAGTGTACCACTGCACTCCAGCCTAGGTGACAGAGTGAGACTCCAACTCAAAAAAAAAAATCTAACTTTTTGACTTAAGGAAATAATAAAAATAAAAAATAAAAAAGCAAAGTATACTCAAAACTAGCAGAAGAAAGTAAATATTAAAGATTAGAGTGGAGATAGAACAGAGTAGAAGAAAACAGAATCATTGAAACCAAACCAAAAGTTTGTTCTCTGAAAAGATCAACAAAATGTCAAACCTTTAGCTAGGCTGACCAAGCAAAAAATGGGAGAAGACTCAAATTACAAAAATAGAAATTAAAAAAAAGCATCACAGAAACAAAAAGGATTCTGAGGAAATACTATAAACAATGGTATGCCAGCAAATTAGATACCCTACATAAAATGAACAAATTCCTAGAAAGATACAAACTACAGAAATTGACTAAAAAATAAAAATAAAAATAGACATAACAAGTAAAGAGACTGAATAATTCAAAACATTCCACAAAAAAGCCAAGGACTGGATGAATTCTACTAAATGTTTACAGAAGAATTAACATGAATTCTTCACAAATTCTTCCCAGAAATAGAAAAGGGAGGAACGTTTCTTATCTCATTTTATCCTGAAAGCAAAAGTAGACAAAGCAACACAAGAAAACTGCAGGCCAATATCCTTAATGAGTCTAAGCACAAAAATCCTCCAAAAACCCCAACAAACTGAGCAGCAACATATAAAAATGTTAATCCAACAAGATTGAGATTTCTCCTAGGAATGCAAGATTCATTCCATCAATGTAATACTTCAAATTACCAAAATAAGAACAAAACTTGCGTGATCATCTCAATAGGTAGAGAATTGAAGGGAACTTCCTTAACTTGATAAAAGGTAACTATGAAAAACACAAATAATATCATGCTTACTAGTGAAAGACTGAAAGTTTTCCCCTAAGATCAGAAACAAGGCAAGAATGTCTACTCATTACTTCTTTTCAGCATTGCACTGAAGATTCTAGCCAAGAAATTTGGCAAGGAAATAAAGAAATTCAGGTTGTAAATAAAAAAGCAAAACTACCTCTATTGTTTGATGTCTTGATCTTATATTTAGAAAACCCTCACAAATCCATAAAAATCTATTAAAGCTAATAAACAAGTTTAGCAAGTTTGCAGGATACAAGATCAATATGCAAAAATCAATTGTATTTCTATACTAGCAATCATCAATCTGAAAATGAAATTAAGACAACTCCATTTATGGTAGCATCAAAAAGAAAATATTTAGGAATTAATTTAACAAAATAGTGTAACACTTTTACAGTGAAAACCGCAAAATATCATTGAAAGAAATTAAGGGAAATCTAAATAAATGAAAATACATTTGCATCCAGGTTTTAGAAGAATATTGTTAATATGGCAATATTCCCAAGTTGATCTACAGCTTCAACTCAATCTCAATTGTTGGGAGCCAGCCTTGGAGGCCCACCTGATTGACAAAGTCCAGGTACGCTGAGGACCCCCAGCTGCAAAGCGAGTCCGGGCAGCTGAGGCCCTTCTGTCTTCTGTCTTTGCTGTTGGTATGGCTGAAGAAATTCTGTGCAGTCATGGAAGAAGAAAATGGCATGTTTATGCAAAGTACTCACAGCTAACCTAAGAATGTCATGGTTCATTTTTTCATTTTCCCACTATGCTGCTTGGCCTTTTCTAACATATGCAAGGGTTAAACTCTGAAGCACATCAAGAATGTTTTCCTTCACTTGGTTATAAGTTACTAGATATTGCTTGAGTAAAAAATGATATAAGTATATTCACTCCTTATTTGATTTAGAATTATGCAGTTTAGTGCTTAGACATAAGGTTTTTTAGAAGCACAAGTTTATAGTAAGTTCATTATGAATTCATTATAAGTTCTAACACTTATCTAGGAGTTATGTAGGTGATTTATAACACTGTTTTCACTGACTTAGGATAAAGATTAATCGTTAAGGTTTTTACTTAATTCAATAGTTAAAACTCTAATTTAACATTCATAGAGTGGGTTTTCACTGAACTCATAATATACTAATCAGACACTTTTATGATAAATTAGCTAAAGACAGAAAGCAACCTTGGGGTCCTGGGAAACATTACTAAAAGCTTCTTTTGAGTTCTCTTTTGAAATAAACACTGCAGGATAAGAGAAGACAAGAAAGGCGATTACAAAGCTTTCTGGGCAAGAAAGGCGATTACAAAGCTCTGAAGGTCATAGAAGCCCCAGAAGGAAAACTACTGCTACATGAAGAACTTTGCACTTGGAAAGTTTCTGGAGACAGTTCAAGGACTGTAATTCAGGACTTTGGACTAAAACTATCATTTTTGGCTTTATGAATAAGACCCGTTGTCTGAACGTTTATAGGGATCTTGGTTTGTTTGTTGCTAAGACCACTAGATGGTGGTAACTTTTAAAGGATATGTACGTGAAGGAATTTTCTTTGTCTTGCCCCTTTACAAATGGTATAAAAACTTTCCCTTAGCTAACATTAAACGTCATCTGTTCAAGAAGCAGGTGTCCGAGTATAATATTTTCGTCTTCCGCCTATCTGTCTTTCCTTCAGGAAACCTCACGACCCTTGCAGGGGCTGGACCCCCGCATTTGATCACAGTTTCAACTGAATAGTTTTTGGTGGAAATTGACAAGCTATTTCTAAACTTCATGTGGAAATGTGAGGAGCTCAGAGTAGCCAAAATAATCTTGACAAAGAATAAAGTTAGAGGACTCACACTTCCCATATTCAAAACTAATTACAAAGCTGCCATACAAGAAATAGTGGAACTGCCATAGGGTTATACATATAGATCAATGGAATAAAAATATAAATCAAAACAATAATGAAATACTACTTCACGCTCACTAATATGTCTATAATTTAAAAAAAAGAGCAATAATGGTGACGATGTGGCAAAGTAAAATGATGAAGCCACATTGGAAAACAGTCTGGTAGTTGCTCTCACGGATAAATATAGTTACCAAATTATCCAATAATTTCATTCCTAGGTGTATACCCAAAATAGTTGAAAACACATGTTCACACAAACACTTGTACATGAATCTTTAAGAAGCAAGATTTAAAAAATAATATCTGAAAAGTGGAAATAACAAAATAGCACAAAACGTTTATCAAATGATGAATGGAAAAACAAAATGTAACCTATCCATAAATGTAATAATATTCAGCCATAGAAAAAGGAATGAAGTACGGATTCATGCTAAGTGAAAGACGCTTGGAAACAAAAGAACATACACTGTGTGATTCCATTTATATGAAATATCCAGAATAGACAACTTCGTGGAGACAGAAAGAAGATCCATGGTTGCCAGATACTGAGGGAAAAAGAGAATGTACAGTAACTGCTAATGGGTATGGGAGTTTTTTTTGAGAATGATGAAAATGCTCTGGAACTGGATAGTGGTGATTATTGCACAACTTTACGAATATCCTCAAAATCACAGAAGTGTACACTTTGAAGAAATAAATTTATAGTATGTGAATTATACCTAAATTTAAAAAAAACAAATCAAAGAAACTATCTTGGGCTCCTACTTAAATGACTTGAGCCAAGAGTTAAAAAATATATTTCTGCTTAGTTAGTACAATGATTAATATTTTGTGTCATCTTGATGGCGTTAAGGGATACTCAGAGTGGGTAAAACGTTATTTCTGAGTGTGTCTATGAGGATGTTGCCAGAAAGAGATTAGCCTTTGAATCAATAGACTGAAGAAAGATCTACCCTCACCAATGTGGATGGCCATTGTCCAATTGGCTGAGATACCAGAGAAAACACTGGATTCTACAGCTAAAACATAAGTCTTCTTCTGCCCTCTGACATTGGAGCTCCAGGTTCCCAAGCCTTCAGACTCTAGGACTTATACTAGTGGCCTCCCGTTTCCTCAGACCTTTGACTGTAGACTGAAAGTTATCCCATCATCTCCCCTAGTTCTTTCTCAGGCTTTAGGATTTGGAACAAATTACCCCACTGGCTTTCCTGGTTTTCCAACTTGCAGATGGTATATTGTGGGACTCCTTGGTGTCCATAATCACATGAGCCAATTCCTATCATAAGTCTACTCTTATGTGTCTAGCTATCCTGTTAGTTCTGTTTTTCTGGAGAACCCTGACTAATACCATTAATATTTTTTCTTGCTAGTGTCCAGAATGTTTGGAGTCCTCTTATCATCTAGCTGCTTACTGACAACCTGTACCTTTTCTGTGCTAGAATGATTTAGCTTTCTCTTAGTGACTGTGAAGGATTCTCAGTTATTCCACTGGTCAAATGATGTGAGACATGGGGAGGACACATGAGAGCTTGCTGGATATAAGACATTGAGCTAAATGTCATAAGTGGTTAATAGCTAAAAGAGAGAGGATAGGAAAAGGCTGCTCAGGACAACACATCACAATCAGAGGTGGAGAAGTGGTGGGTGTTCTCCTAGTTGTGAAGGTGCTGGCCTGGAAGTGGATGGTGAACTTCTCAATGAGGAGGAGTCTTCATATTCACAAACAGTCACCCACACATGGTTGTGGTTCTGAGGATGCCATTACATCAATACAACCTACTATGATTCTGTGAGTCGGTCCTGTGTTATCCCAGTACCCTGGAACCACAACTGTGGGAGATGTGATCCTGGAGTTAGAAATCAACCGGAAACTAGCCATATAGGGATTTAAATCCCAATTATCCATCAAGTATATTTCAGATTTGGACGTCTGTGATATTCTGGGGAAAAATATAAAGGCAAAATTGGCCATATCTATCGGTGACTCTGTGATGATCACACCAAGAAAATCAGTGCAACCCTCCATTTTTATTTGCTTCAAAAATTAAATGGTTGCACTGTATTGTCTAAAAATACCATGTGTCCTGTACTCATTTCAAAAATCATGGCAAACTGGTTGAAACATGAATTGAGAATTTGTGTGTGTGTGTGTTGGAGTCTCACTCTGTTGCCCAGGCAGGAGTGCCATGGCACACTCACGGCCACTCCAGCGTCAACCTGCTGGGCTCCGGCGATCCTTGACCTCAGCCTTCCAAGTAGCTGGAACTACAGGCATGTGCTACCATGCCTGGATAATTTTTGATTTATTGTAGAGACGAAGTCTCACCAAGTTGCCCAGGCTGGTCTCGAACCCACGGGCTCAGGCAATCCACTTGCTTCAGCCTCCCAAAATGCTGGGATTATAGGCTGAGCCACCAAGCCCGGCAGAACTGAGAAATATTAAACTGTGAAAGGGAGAAGAGAGAGCCAAACATGCTTTCAAAGCAAAAAATATTAATAATTTATTCCCCTCATTGAATATTTAACCTTGTTGTGACTTTAGTTATAATAGTTGTTATCCACATCAGGAGTGTTGGCATTGCCTAGGTCAGAAAACATAATACCATTGTTTAGCTTCATTCTGACTACCTGCAATTTTATGTAATTTGTCCAATGATCAAAGTTTTGTATAAATAAGCTACCAAAGCTCAGAAGCCTGGAAGGGTGATGTTTGCTGAGTGTGATGGCTCACTCTTGTAATCCTGATGCTTTGGGAGGCTGATGTGGGAGGATCATTAGAGGTTGGGAGTTTGAGACCAGTCGGTGCAACGTAGCAAGACCCCATCTCTATAAAAAATTTAAAACTTACCTGGATGTGCCTGCAGTCCCAGCTATTTGGGAGGCTAAGGCAAGAGAACTGCTTGTGCTTAAGGCTACAGTGACCAATGACTATGCCACTGCTCTCTACCTTGGGCAACTGAGCAAAATTCCTTCTTTAAAAAAAAAAGGAAAGAAAAAAGAAAAAAGACAGTGGAAAGGTGATGCTTTTGTCCAAACCTAAGCTTCAAGGATTATATAAAATAGCTGAGTCAGCATTCCAGGCCTGGCCGGGTATAATGTAGATCTATCACAAACTGTAATCAGGATGAGGAAAACGAAATGGAAGCATTACAATAAGAGGGAATGAAAATAAAAAAGAATGGCATTTGGAATTATTGTGATAGAACACAGAGATGGGAAAAGAAAAGGAAGAAATTATAAGAAGCAGAGAATCTGTGAAACAAGAGAGAAAATGAGAACACCAGACAGACTTTGCATGATCCTAGAGGCACAGATGCCATATGTTTAAATATTTAAAAGACCCAAATCAAGCAAATAAACTATTAAATGAAATTTGTTTTAGCTTCCTATTTTGACAAGTATTCTTTTATAACAACCTGGAAGACCAGGTCAAATTAGCATGTTTGTGCTCACTGAAGTTCTGCGATGAGATTTGCCCCATGGGTTCACTCTGACTTCACACCAAGTGCAAGGGGCTTCCTGCATGTACCTGTGGATAGCTCAGACCCAAATGGTCCACATCCTTGCAAACAGTGTCCATTCAGTCATCCCTAGGGTATAAGTTACATCCACTCTTGGGAACATGATCTCAGTGAAGAGGCCTGTGTAAGAACAGGAAGTGAGGTTGCAGAGGGAATGCTAGGATCCCAGGTACCTGCATGTGGCATAGAAAGTTCTAGAAGGGGGCACATGATCCGAGTTGATGCATCTACTTCTCTCTGTGTGAACCCCAGAAAAATGCCAAAGCAACGCTCAGCATACTACACTCCTGCCACAGGAATCTCTAAGGCACAAAGACCAAGGTCGACACCCCTCTGGTGTGGATCAAGGATGTTGCTGATAAGAGAGTTCTGTCAGAGGTAAATCTCTTCTATTGATGGCTGGTGGAGTACACAAGTAGGCAAGAAATCTAAGTGACATAAATAGAACGGTGAAGACAGTAAGACCTGGTTTGTTGCAAGACAGCTTGCATGCAATCAAAACATTGTAAAAGAGAAAAAGTAGTAGAAAACTGTCAACAACTGGAAGGAGGATAAACTCGAGAGAGGAGACCATTGTGGAGACCATTCCAGAAAACCTAATTCATCACACTCAGGAATACGAACAGAATACAGCCAAAGTTAGAAGTGGGTTGTGAAGACATAAAATATGGAAGTAAGATATTTAGCAAATGAATTCTGATCAATGTATTTTGCTTTTAGTAAAGTCCAAGAAACATAGCACTCACAAATCTAACCTTGATTTGGTCAGTAGCAGAGATGTCTTGCAAAGCAACACTGAATATTGAAGATGAGGCAACATGGAAGGTAAGCTATAGGGTAGGCATAGTGGGGATTGTAAGAAGAAAGCTGAGAAAGGGAAGATCTTTCTCCCTTTACACCACAATATTTGTGAAGTTGGGTAGGGTCTGGGAGAAGAGAAGCAGGCCGAGTTACAATCTGTCCTAGAACATCCGTGACTATTATTTTAAGTAACATTAGAAACAAATCTGCATTTTTTTGCTCTTCAGTTCATTCTTCCTCTTCCAATATAGTCATGCTAAGATAATTCCATCTAAATATTTTTTCATCATCTTGAATCCTGAAGAATCTAAAGTGGTTCTCATAAATAATACTTAGCTATAAAATGCCTAACTGTTTACGACGAAAATCTCCCTTAGTAAATATAGCGTAGGGATCTATCTCACTTAGAAAATAGTTTTTGGTGTCAACAAACAGTTTCTTTTATAAGAAGTCATTTTCTAATCAGCTTTGTTAATAAAATATAATAAATTATTTTCTCATATTTAATTGTTACAGATGTGTTGCATTATTTTAAAGCTTAAATTGTTAAATTTAAGGCAAACATACATTTCCTTTGGGGATAGTGATTTAATTGATGCCATTGGAAGTGCAGAAAGGAGAATATAAAATTTATACACAAAAGCAGAGACTAGAAAATGCCCTGTTGTTATTGCAACTGGATATTCTACATAACAAGTAAAATTAAACTGGGATTTAGAGACTCTTATATTGTAGAAGGGAGTACTTTTACAATTTTACTTTAATTACTTTCAAATTTTTATTTGTTGTCCAAATTAATAAACAAACATTTTGTCTTTCATTTATTATTTTTCCATCTCTTGAGCAAAATTGCTTTCTTTATGTCAGATCAAACATAAACCAAGAAAATAGTTTCCGGAAAAAATTATAATTATATTTTCTAACGTTTTAAAACATTGATATTCATCAGGTACCCAATTTAGTAATCCATGTGGCTCTGTATTTAAATTATAAAAATATTATATTAAAGGATTCTTGAGGACCCAAGTTTTAAGACTTCTCCAAATATTTGGTTCATATTCTACTTTGCACATCTGTGGATACTAACCATGTATGTGGTGCTGTATTTAATTAGCACTTTTCAGTAGAAACAAAAGAATATGTGAGACTACAGATACATCAATATCCACTTGTAACAGATGAGCTGCTACCAAGTTTTAGGGAGTTTCCAACTGTTTATACTTTAGCCCACCAGATTTACAAATAATCGTAACTAATATATTCTGAGCATGTCTATATCTACCACATACTGATCTAAATTCGTTACATTTATTAACACCTGCAATCGTCACAACAACCTTTATGAGGTAGGTACTATTATGCTCCCTACTTAATGAATGAGAAGGGCTTTAAGATGGCTGATTAAAGGCATCTCCTACTTGCCTTCTACACAAAAGAGCCCAAATAATGGGTAGATAATTACACTTTAAATAGATCATTCAAGAAAAAGCAATAGAATTCAAAGAGAATTAACAGGAAAAAGCTAAAGCAAGGAAAAGGAAGGAAGCAAGGCAACCTGCTCAGCAGGGATTACCTGGGAGCTGAGAGAGACTCCTCAGTGCAGGGGTGGTGGGAGAGGAAGTGAGCTACCCCAAGCCTACCACATTCCTTTCACAGAATTCTAGCCATAGGAGAGTCCCTTGACCCTCAAGGGACTAACATAGGAAACTCCCTAGAAACCACACAAAGGCATTGATCCAGAGAGAGAACTCATGCTGAGAGAACACAAGCCCCTGAGACCCAGGCAGTGCAGTGCACTGCAGTGCCATTTTGATAGCTCAGCCCACATCAAATGGTGTATTTAGGCACCACTGGGATCCTGAGGGAACATGCTGGCCTGAATCCACCACTCACAGTTCCTGAGTATACCCTCCAGAGGCCTGATGATTGCCCAGCCTTATCACTGATGGCACTTGAGCCCTCCTCCTGGAGTATAAGGTCAGGCTGACTCAACTTGTTTCTATCACCACAGCAGGCAATTACTTCTATGCCCCAGTTGCAGGTCTGGGAATTAACCCACCCAACCTGTCACACCATCAAAAACACCACAGCTACTGCCATCACTTACACTACACCCACTGCCCATGGGCTTGAAAACTTCCCATGGGCTTGAAAACTACACCCACTGCCCATGGGCTTGAAAACTTGCCCATGGGCTTGAATACAGAAATAGCTACACATACATTCATGCCACCATTGTCATTCCTGGCATCTAAGCAAGCTACCTGGAAGCTGAAGAATCAGTTCGTATGGACCTTCTGCAACATTGGTGCCGGTATATACTGTCCTGGGGCTCAAGGACAAGCATGGTCATCCCACCACTGCCACCACTAGGGCCCAAAGACTGGTCTACCTGGCATATTAGTTTTTGGCAGAACTTTACCATAGTCTCCACTTACTATCTGTGGCTCAAGCCACCTGGAATATCACAGGCACCACTGATACTATTCACAGCCTAAGGAATCATATAGAGATTACAAATCTGCATGCACCTAGAATCAAAGCCAACATATTCTATCCAAACGACATCATGGATACATCTTCAGGAAAAAATTCCTCCCTATGAAAGTAAGCTCAAAAGCTTGGGAAATGTGACTGTAACATCACAAGTACATGTATCGATGTAAGGACACAGGAAACAAAAGAGCGAAATAACAAACCCAAAACAAAAAATGACATCTCTAAAGGAACACAAAAATAATCCAGCAACAGATCCCAATCAAAAAGAAATTCATAGAATCCTGGGAAAAGAAATCAAAATTCTGATACCAAAAAAGCTCAGTGAGATAGAAGAAAATACAGAAAAACAATACAAAGAATAAGATGATTCAAGATATAAATGAGAAATCTTTCAAAGAGACACATAAAAGCAAACAAACAAGTAGAAATTCTGGAACTAAAGAATCAATTGATTGAAACACAAAATACATTGGAAAACTTCAACAATAGATCAAAGAGAAGAAAGACTCCCAGAGTTTGAAGACAGGCCTTTTGGAGTAAGCCAGTCAGACAAACATAAAGAAAAAATATTAAAAAGCATAAGCCTTTATGACATATAAAACACCTAAGCAACAAAATATTCAAATTATTGGTATCCATGAAAGCAAAGAGAGAAAGAAAGTGTTAAAAAACATTTAATAGAAACTTCCCAAGTGTTGTAAGAGAAGTAGACATCCAGAATCAGGAGACTCAGCAATACCCAATAAATACCATGCAAAAGTTTTTATAGCACATTATAGTCAAACTGTCTACAAAGACAAAGAGATAATTCTAAAAACAGCAAGAAAATAGTAAATAGTCACCTATAAGCAAACCCTATCAGACTAGCAATGGACTTCCTAGCAGAAACCTTATGGGTCAGGATAAAATGGGATGATATGTTTAAAGTATTAAAAGAAGATATCTATCAGACAAAGATGCTATATCCAGGAAAATTATCCTTCGTAAATGAGGAAGAAATCAATTTATCACACTAGACCAGCCCTACAAGAAATGCTCAAGGGAGTCCTACATCTGGAAGTTAAAGGAAGGTAGCTATTGTCATAAAAATGTACAAAAGTATAAAACTCACTAGTAAAGCAAACACACATATAGGAAGAGAAAGGACTCATGTTCTGTATCACTACAGAAAATCACCAAACTACAGTGAAGTTACAACGAAAGCAATAAAAAAAAAGGAAAGGAATAAAAAACAGACAAAGCAACCAAAAAAAAACCACAATTAACAACATGACAGGAATAATACCTCACCTGTCTATAATAATCTTAGATAAATGTATTAAATTATCCACTTGAAAGATATAGACTGGCTGAATAGATGTTTTTAAAATGATCTAACTATATATTACCTGCAAGAAATACACTTTACCTGTAAAGACACACTGACTGTAAGTAAAGAGATGGAAAAAGGTATTCCATGCAACAGAAACCAAAAGCAAGCAGAAATAGCTACACATACTTTAAATAAAACAGCTATTAAGTCCAAAAGTATAGAAAAAGACAAAGAAGGTCATTATGTAATGATCAAGGGATAAATTCAGATGAAAATATAATGATTTTTAAGTATATATGCACCCAATGTTGCGGCACCCAGATTCCCAAAGCAAATATTACTGTATCTGGAGGGAGAGATTAATAGCTGTACAATAATAGTTGGGATCTTCAGAACTCCACAGTCAGCATTGGATAGATAAGCTAGACAAACGTTCAACAAAGAAACATTGGATTTAAACTGTACTTTATATCAAATGGGCCTAACAGTCATTTACAGAACATTTTACCCAGCAAAGGCAGAATATACATTCTTCTCATCAGTACATGGAACATTCTCCTGTATAGATCACATGTCAGACCACAAAAAACTCTCAAAAAACTTAAATTAAAAAATCAAAATCATATCAAGTATCTTTTAAAATGACAATGGAATCAAACTAGACATCAATACCAACAGGAACTTTGGAAAATATACAAATACATGACAAACACACTCCTGAATGACCATTGGGTCAATGAAAATTAAGATGAAAAGTTAAAAAATTTATTGAAACAAACAAAATGAAAACACAACATACCAAAACCTATGGAACACAGCAAAAGCATTGCCAAGATGGAAATCTGTAGCAATAAATGCCTACATCAAAAAAGTAGAATGATTATAAATTAACAATCTAACAACACACCTCTAAAAAGTATAAAAACAAAAACAGACCAAATCCATAATTAACAGCAGGAGAAACATGATAAAGAACTCAGCAGAACTGAATAAAATATAAATTTAAAAATACAAATAATCAACAAAATGAAAAGTTGGTTCTTTGAAAAAATAAACAAAATTGATAAACCACTAGCTAGAATAACCAAGAAAAGTAGACAGAAGACCTAAATCAATAAATAAAAATGAGAAAGAAAACATTACAACTTATACCATAAAAACACACAAGATCATCAAAGACTATTTTGAACCATTACATGCTAACAAACTGGACAATTTAGGTGAAATGAATAAATTCCTAAAAAACACACAACCTACTGTGATTGAATCAGGAAGAAATGGGAAATCTGAATAGACCAATAATGAGTAGTGGGATTAAATCAGTAATGAAATGATAATATACAATAATTATATGGGATTTATACCAGGAATTCAAGAATTGTTCAATATATGCAAATAAATAAATGATACATCACATCAGCAAAATGGAGGACAAATATTTTATAATCTTTTCAATAGATGCCAAGAAAAACTTTTGATAAAATTCAGTATCTCTTTATGATTAAAACTCTCAACAAAGTAGGTGTAGAAGAAACATACCTCAAAATAATAAGGGCCATATATGACAAAATCACAACTGACATTAAACTAAATGGAGAAAAGTGGAAAGCCTTTTCTCTAACCATAACAAAACAAGGATGCCCATTTTCATCACTCCTATTCAACATAGTACTGAAAGTTCTAGCCAGAGCAGTCTGACAAGAGAAAGAAATAGAAGACATCCATATTGGAAAGGGAGTCAAACTTTCCTTCATTGCAGATAATATAATATTATATTTAGAAAAACTAAGAAAGTCATCAAAAAATCTCTTAGAACTTATAAACAAATTCAGTAAATTTGCAGGATACAAAATCAACATATAAATATCAATAGCATTTTTCTACACCAATAATAAAATTGCTGAAAAAGAAATAAAGAATTCAATTTACAATAGCTACAAAAAAAAAAATCCAAAATGCTAAGAATAAATTTAACCAAAGAAGTAAAATATCTCAAAAGGAAAACTATAAAACACCAATTAAAGAAATTGAAGAGGCTAAAATCCATGCTCATGGATTGGAAGAATTAATATAGGTAAATTGACATTACTGCCCAAAGTAATCTGTAGATTCAATGTAATTCTTATCAAAGTACCCTGTAATTTTTCACAGAAATAGAAAAACTGATTCTAAAATTTATATAAAATAAAAAATTACACAGAATAGCCAAATAAATTCTGAGCAAAAAGAACAAAGCTGGAGGAATCACACTATCTGACTTCAAAATATATTGTAAATCTATAGTAATCAAAACAGTATGGTACTGGTATAAAAATAGACACATAGATAATTCAGAAATTTATCCGCATATTTAGACTCAATTGATCTTTGCCAAAGCCATCAAGAACATACAGTGGAGAAAACACCTTCTCCAATAAATGGTTTTTTTTTTTTTTTTTTGAGTTGGAGTCTAACTCTGTCGCCCAGACTGGAGTGCAGTGGCCGCTCCCAGCCACCGCAGTCTCGACCTGCTGGACTCTGGCGATCCTTCCGCCTCAGCCTTCCAAGTAGCCGGAATTACAGGCATGCGCTACCATGCCCGGCTGATTTTTTTTTTTTTTTTGATTTATTGTAGAGATGAGGTCTCGCTTCCCAGGTGGGCCTCAATCCCGCGGGCTCAGGCAATCCATTCACCTCAGCCTCCCAAAGGTGCAGGATTACAGGCTGAGCCACCAAGCCCGGCTAATAAATGGTTTTGAGAAGACTGGATAGCCATAGGAAGGAGAATGAAATAGGACCCCTACATCTCTCCATACACAAAAATCAACTTAAGTCAGATTAAAGACTTTAACATAAGACTGAAAACTGTAAAATCACCATAAGAAAACTTGCCAGGACATTGGTCTAGGCAAAGATTTTATGACTAAGATCTCAAAATCATAGGCAATAAAAAAATGGGACTATATTAAACTAAAAAGCTTCTCCACAGCAAAAGAAACAATCAACAGAGTAAGGTGACAACCTCTTGAATGGGAGAAAATATTTTCAAGCTACTCATTTGACAGGGGACTAATATTCAGAACTCAAAAATCTCAATAATATGAAAACAATAATTCCTTTAAAAATGATCAAAGGACATGAATAGACATTTATCAAAAGAAGACATACAAATGGCCATCGGGCATGTGAGAAATCACTCAACTTCTGAGTTACCTTTTCCCTGTTGTGTGTGTGTGTAGATAAATAGATAGGCAGGTAGGTAGGTAGGTAGGTAGGTAGAGAGAGATACAGATGAGAGATGAGAGAGCGAGAGAGATACATCAGAGAAATGATGTATTTGTTCCAGCAATCCCACTACCGAATACTTATCCAAAGGAAAGACAATCAATATATCAAAGTGATACATGCAATGCCGGAGACCAGCTTCAGTTGGGTTCAGGGTACCCCAAAGGTGGAGACGGCATCAGCGATTGGGGGGAAGAAGAGAGAAAGAAAGAGACTGGACTTCAGTCTAGTGCAGAAGTGAATGAGTGTTATTGGGAATTACAACGGGTCTTTTATACACAAAGTCAGATGTGGGAGGGGCATCCCCTACCCACCAGAAACCTTAATCCATGAAAACTTAATCAATGATTGCCTTCAAACAATTTTCATATGATAATCTTAAAATCCCATGACAAAGGATAACCTAATCTGTGACTGACATATTCTATAAACCTTTTTCATCCTAAACTGATTGATTTATGCCAAGGTAAACAATTCTATAGAAGCTTAAGTATTTACTTTACAAATGAAAGTGGCCCATCCCAGAATGTTTGGAATGTGGCCCAGTCCAAAGTTCACAGTGGGCTACCTGCAAGTAACCCAGCCGCATTCTTTCAACAAAATGGCTGTCTTCTAAAACTATATTCTACAATTTACACCTTCAATAAATCCTAAGATCATGACCCAGAAGTCTGTGACCAATACTAAGGCTCTTAGATGTGACATGAGTTTGAATTATAAGTTGTGTGAAAGCCAAAACTGAAGTTTGAGGAAGAATGGGAGCAATGAGCTTCTAAAGTTAGCTTGTGTTCGTCCCGGTCTCAGAGTTTTTATGTTTTGAGCTCACAGGAGCTTAATCTGGTTAGTGCTGAGCAGAAAGGGGGAGGAAATGGGGTCAAATAGCTCCCAAACGCATCCTAGTGGTCTCGGGATCAACGGCCCTTCCTGATCTCTAACGCTCAGTGGGCCTCCATGGCTGGCTCCCAACAATGCAACACTATTCACAATAGCACATATATGGAATCAACCTAAAGGTCTATCGATGGATACATAAAATGTGGCACATATACACAATGTAATACTATTCAGCCATGAGTAAAATTATGACATTTGCAGCAACATGGATGGAACTGAGGCCATTAAAATTATGTCAAATAAAATAAGTTAGGCACAAAAAGACAAACATGATGTTTTCATCTGTATGAGAGAGCAAAAAAAAAAAAAAGTAGATCATGTGGAGGAAGAGAGTTACCAGAGACTGGGAAAAGTGTATTGGTCAGGGGAGTGAATATAATATAAAAACATATAAATCAGTTAATGGGTACAAATATAAATATAAAGTCAATTAATGAGTAAATAAAAGTCAGACAATGGGTACAAACATACAGTTTTATAAAGGGAATACGTTCTAATATTAGATAGCAGAGTAGTGTGGAGACTAAAGCAACTCCATCTTGGATGCTAGTCGGCCATGTTGACTTCTGATAAACCCTTGCTCTAAGACGGCGTCTAAGATTTCCAGTTTATCTATTGTTTCTTCTAGCTAAGAGCAGATACTTACTGTAAATCCTGCCCTTAAATCAAACCAACCTTAATGTTATTGAATACCAATTGTCCCGCACATCCTTTCTGAATTATCCTTTCCCTGTTGTGTGTGTGCAGATAAATAGGTAGGTAGGTAGGTAGAGAGAGATAAAGATAGAGATAATAGAGATAGAGACAGGATGAGAGATGAGAGACAGAGATATATACATCCTGATTCTGGAGGAATCTACCATCTTGTCTCAACATGGGAATGTATGTATTAATACCAACTTTGAAGTAAGAGCATATGATTTAATTGTTTTAATTTATTTACTGCAATACATTGTATTTCTGCAAAAATTATAAGAATTCTTTACATCATAGTGAAGAGCATATATCTAGATAAATTTTTTTTCTTTGATTCAGTCCTTATCACAAAGTGTTTCAGCACCAGGAGAAGTGAAAGAAATAAACAAAGAAGGACAAGTATCTACCATGTTGGTTCCAAGAGGGCTTTCTGATCCCTAGGTTGAATGCATTGTTAAGACCATTCTGGGAAATATTTTATTTTATTTTATTTTATTTTATTTATTTATTTATTTATTTTGAGTTGGAGTCTCACTCTGTCGCCCATACTGGAGTGCAGTGGCCGCTCCCGGCCACCGCAGCCTCGACCTGCTGGGCTCCGGTGATCCTTCCGCCTCAGCCTTCTGAGTAGCCGGAATTACAGGCACGCGCTACCACGCCTGGCTGATTTTTTGATTTATTGTAGAGATGAGGTCTCGCTGCCCAGGAGGGTCTTGAACCCGCGGGCTCAGGCAATCCACTCACCTCAGCCTCCCAAAGGCACGGGATTGCAGGCTGAGCCACCGAGCCCGGCTTGGGAAATATTTTAAATGGTATTTTCTAGTGAGCTTTCCTATAGTGAGAAGATCAAAGGGAGCTTATTTGCATGGCTCCATACGTCTTTGCACTTACATATACAAGGTGAGACACTCAACCTTCATGCCTACCAGATTTCTCTGGGTCATGTAAATGACAAAAGCTTAAAGTTGCTCCTTATTTTCATAGATAGTCTCTTAAAATCTAGGTGCTTCATCACACTTTTACTGTAAATATCATTCACTTTAACACGGTATTGTCATTTTTTTGGATGACAGCATTCTCCTGATAAAAATGCTATAATTTGTTCCATGGGATGTGTGCCTTAGTAAATTGCATTTTGCTTTACCACTTAACTAAACACATGCGCGCGCGCACACACACACACACACACACACACGTCAGATTTTTAAAAAGTAAAGCCTCTTTGAAGGATTCAAATATTTGGAAACCGTTCTGTGACGAGAGGCACTTTTTCTTAGGTGGGACTTAAAAGGCAACTTGCCAAATTCCAAGATGGGTAAGCTATCCTAATGGTATTTTTTCTCCTCCAGACTATTTGAGAAGGAAAACCGATAGTGGTGCTTCTTGGATAAAAACTGAGAGCAAAGGATGCAATTACAGTGTGTTGCATTTATAAAAATAGTATCCTGCCTTTTCCTAGGAAAATAAGGGAAGAACCAAAGGATTAATGCAAAAACCAAGTTGTTTATGAATGTCTTTTCCGTACCAGTAGAACCATTATTTCAATCTTCCCTGTGAATAAAAGGCATATAGATATAACAGAAGAAAATTATACTCAGGATAGTATCTTAAATGAAGAGATGTAATTGAATGATGTATTATGCATGGCTATATCTATTAAGCAATTAGATGATTATTATTAGGAATAGACTTAGGTAGTCACCTAGCAATTTGTTCCTTTGTCCAAGCCATGGTAGTGAATTTGTGTTTTGGTTTGGTTTATATACTGAGGCAAGTTTGGTTGCATGATCCACATTACTTGTTGGTAAAGAATGAATAGTTTATTGTGAAATTTTGGGAATCCATTGTCATAAAAGTCTAGGACTTGGGTTGTGTAGCTGAATTTGGAACAAGACTAAATCATTTGATCAATACCTATAAACACTTAAAAGCCCAAATTTCTCTCACATTAAAGCCAGTAATGGAAGAGAGGCATGTGACCAGTCTGGCATCTAGGGAACAACACTCTCTCTGTGTGCCTCATCCTGAAGATATCTTCTTCTCCAAGAAACAGGTTAAAACTTTCTGAAGATAAGATGTTCAAATTAGAATTAAGTGGAATATGTCCCATTGATCTTAATTGCCTGTCTCTCCAGCAGCATCAGCGAAGTTTAAGATTATGTTTTATTGATCTGCGTAGGGACATCTGATCTGAAAAATTTGCCATGACTTTTGGTTATACCAATCTCTGATGCTTTGAAATGGTGGTGTGGATTCAGTCTTGAGGTACAACGCCTCCATAGACTGCAATAAAGGGCCTTTAGGACAAAAGCATGTGGATTTCCTGAGACTGTCATGTGATCTAATATCAGAACTCAGTTTTCAACTTTTACACATACATACAAGGATATTCAATGCTATTGTAGGATGTATTAAGAAAAGCACAATATTCTGAATTTCATACTCTTAATAGATGAGAAATGCTGACTTAAATACTTGGTGCACTGCTGTAGTTATCTGCTATATTTCTTTTGTCTTTATTTGCAAGGATTTTAGAAAGGCTCCACGTAATTATGCATATTTTTAAAAAATGAATGAACAGAAAAATCTTTAAAGAGGAAAATACTGTACTAATATAGGAACTCTCTTCCCTGTGCCCCTGTATATGGTCTACCAAAACAAACACATAAACAAGCTGATGCTTGAAGAAAATTAAGGCAACAAAAAGTAATTATGCTACAGTCTTAAAAGAGAAAAGTAAAAATGCAAAATTATATTTCATCCTTGTCTTATGAAGAATGAATTGCAAAACTAGTCTATCACTCTTCTTTTTATTTTCAACCACAGGCTTATGTTCTTTTTTAAGAGAAGAAAAAGAAGTTTTCAGACTCAAAACAATACATATTTATAGAAGTTGAAGATGTTTTAAAATGGGATACATATTTGCACAACTTTTTCCATTGGAAATAGAAAGTGAGGTGTGTATGTAGTTTTAGATTTTCTGGTTAGCCACGTTGTAAAAAGAAAAAATTAAATTAATTTTAATAATATATTTTAACCCAATAGCTCCAAATCATCATTTCAACATCTAACAATATATAAACTTACTTACTAAGATATTATACACACACACACACACACACACACACACACACATACACACACACACACATATAGCAATAAGTCTTTGAAATCTCGTGTGTATTTTACATTCAAAGCACATTTCAACTTGAACTAGCCACGTTTCTCATGTCAAGTGCTCAGAAGCCACATGTAGCTCCCACATCCAACAGCACAGGTTTAGCGTAAAAAGTACTGTCTTTAGAATCAGACCAATCTTTATTCAAAACATGACTGTCTGCTTTCTAGCTATATGGCCTTAGGCAAGTGACTTAACTTTTTTGTGTAAAAAGGAGAGAATAAGATCGAACTCCTGTGTCATCTGGCCCTATGGCAATATTGAAGCTCATCATGACTTCCTTTGTTTAGGTTTTGAAATGCATATATGCGTCTGTGTGTGTGTGTGTGTGTGTGTGTGTGTGTGTGTGTGTGTGTACACACACACACTCAGAGAGACAGAGAGGGAGAGATTGGACTTTGGACTTTTTTAAACCTCATGTTGAGAACTGAGTAGGAAACCTTTTTGGCATTCAAGCATGCAATCCCCACAATAAGAAATAGCAAATGAGTCTCTCCAACATCCTAGAGAGACTATTTACGTTGTTGGTAAGTCATTGAGGATCTGAGGCAGTCAATGAATTCCCAGAGCCCAGGATATCATCTAGTCAACTATACTGTCCAGGGTCACGGTACTCTCATTTAATGTTTTGGAAAAATGTATTGCCTTCGTTTGATTCCCAAAGGGTGGCTAATGGTTACAGACTCTTCACAGGATACCATCAGTCTCAAGACTCGGACTTATTGTGTGATTATGGTGTCAGTGATAAGATATTTACTGAGCCCTCTGGTACACACAGTGCTATTATTGAATCTTACTAACTACAGCCATCTCTGACAGAAAATTTACAATCCACATTCCCAAAGTGAATGGTTTGAGCTTGTTTGTTTGTTTACATTGTGACATTATGTTTATGAAGATCTCTGCATTATAACTAATCACTGCTTTGGGGGATAGGAATGACACAGTCAAAGCTAGTGACAGCAGTTCATTTTTTCAGCAGAGCTGGCAACCTATGAGAGAGAATGGTGGTAAACGATGTAGCCAGTGACTCGGGGAAGGGTTTGTAGACACCACCCCTGAACACTTGTGTTCAAATAATATATGGCAGTCTTTTTTCAAGACATCGCATGCTTCTGTGTGTGGGAAACATGAAGCAGGTCCCTCGGGATGATGAAAATCATCATTTTTCTTGTTATTTTCTCAACTCTGCAACGTGAAACGAAAACCCCAACAGTAATCTGAACAGACTTGCAATGACTAACGGATCCTCTTTGATTTTTCACTACTCAGCAGCAAAAGCAACACATTCTGAGCATGTAAAGTAGTTCAGCTGAGTCGATGCTTTTCATAAAAAGCCACTCACAGCCAAACCAGGGGAATCAATATCTTGACCCATATTAGCAACGCAGCTGAGGACTGTGAGACTCATTTGAATAACACTGGGCACCAAAGTGCAATGCTTCACTTGAAGAGCGTGAGAAGAGATTGGCATGTATTTGGGACTTGAAATAAGTGCTGTTTGTCATTCTCATTTCCAGAGAACATTGGTTATGAGACATCCAAGGCTGAAGTCTGGTCTGACATAAAGTAGTTAAACTGCAAACCAGAAAGGAGAAAGAAATCACTTCTGTCTGACTGGGAAGGAGACAAGAATTCTGTTTCACTGCTTTGCACATTCTGTGGCAATTTGCTGAGCACAGACAGCATATTCCATAAATCTACAACTTTGTCTGGAGTAAGAGCATTTCATCACTTCTCAAACTGCAGGGCTAGGTATTTTCTAGTCTTAAAAGACACGGCGCCTCCTTGTAAATCAGTGTGGCAAGGCTGCCCCATGTATCTCGTTCTGGTTTATCAAGAGAGCACAGCAAAGCATTGTGCACCTTCATGACTGCTTGCAATAGCCTCAAAGCCAGAAACCCCATGGAGGACTGTGTGGATGTTTAGTGTACAGGTCCTTGGAAAGGTAGTATTTAAGCATAAATGTGCAATATTGAAATTTTGTTTTATGACTGCCTCCCTGATAGATCCGTAGGAGAATTCAGTCTGGGGAATGAAAAAACATTCCAAAAGAAACTTTGTGACGCACTATGAAAGAATGTGATACACTGAGACATCCAGGAATAGTGGAATAAACCTCAAGGAGAAAACTCCAAAGGTACAACTTCTACTCTGGTTCTACAGGCAGTTGACCCAAGTACAAAAGACTTGCTAAATTATTAAGAGAAATTCCTAAGGTGATTGTAAAATATTTTGTGATTATGAAATTAGCTCTAGAATGTTCTTGAAGTTAGATAATAAAACAAAGTCATGTTCTTACTATAAAATAAAGTATGCCTCTTTAATGTTCTATGCAACTTTTTTGTACCCATTCTTGAGTGTAGCCACCAACCAGAACAAAGATTTAGGAGTGAGCTCAAAGTATGTGTAGCTTTAAAAAATATACACGATGTGATAGGACGTTTCTTACAAGATGCACAGGATTTTTAATGAAAAATTAAAATATCTCTGCCTCTATCCAGTGCCTGTCCCTTCGGAGGGGTATGAAATAGATAGTAGCCCAAATCTCCGTGACCTGGCAAATGCCTTTGTCTCTTGAATTGGGCAAGCATCCCATCCTGAAGAGGTCCTGGGAGAACTTAAGAAGCAGACACAACTCTTCAGAAAGCATCCGGGTTGGTCTTAGGCCGTGGCAAGTAGAAATGGGGTGTCTTCCGGCTGTGATCCTGCCCTGGCTCCCGGCACTCAGGCTCTTGGTGCCTGAACATTTTCAAGAGGCCTCGACAGCTTCTGATGCTTCGTGACTGCTTTAGATCCATTGGGAACATGTGAGGAGAGAGTGGTTGCGCTAAGATTCCAAGAGGAAACAACGTTCTAGGGTGAAATAATGCTCACCATTTGGGTAAATGGCATTTATTCTTGAACTTGTTCCGAGATGGGTCAGTGATAAGCATGTAGGGAATTCAAAACTAAGTATTTTATGCCATTTGGAATTCATCTGGGCTATGGCCAAAGGAAGCATTTTTGGTTTTCAGGTGAGATGCAGTTTCTAGGCTATGATTAATGACCCAGGCACATTTTTGCAAAAGCAAGGGTTACTCCTGACATGTCTGGAGAAAATCCAATTATAGCAAATTTGTCTCACATTTCCCTGTGGGGGAAAAATGAGCATGATATTCCTTGCCTTTTATTTTTCTGTGCTCTTGAATAACTTTGAAACCTTTGGACACACTTATTTTGTTTCTAAATTTTCCTACCTACATTTATTTATGTATAGTAAAATTTATCAGGTGGAAAAGAACAAACAATTAAAATCAAAGTCTGTCTCATTAATATTATAACTAATCATCGCTTCTTTTCATTTATTAAGTGAATCTCGTCTGATTTTCTTCAAGCTAAAGATCTTCTATATCTTAATAGTGTTGTTCCAAGTTAAGGATCATTTTTCTTAGAGATCATATTAAATAGAGAAGCCACCACCTAAATCCCTTCTTATAAGGCTTCATGTAGTCTTTGAGGGCTTAGTAAGTGGCTAATTCCTACTTTCAGTTTGATTTCAGAATAGCTGCAAGATCACTGTGCAGAATTATTTCACTTGAATCATGAAAAGTGAAATTTCAGTCAATCTGGACTCACTGGTCTTGTGTCAAGAAAGTTAACAGCATTGCAGGTGCAGCCTCACAGAACCTTCCTCCTCAATTTGCCATGGGGTAACTAAGTCCTATTTACTACATCGTCTCAGTAGTGTGTACTATCTCGTATCTGTACACTGAACTGAATAATGGAACCCTTCAGTGAAGTATAAAATGTAAAACTGCCTTTTCTCTACAAATTGTTCTCTAAAAAGTAAAAAAGAGCGCAATTTACTCTTCAATGGGACAAAACGGGAGTAAGATCAAACTACTCAATCCCACCACCAACCACAGCGGTGGCTAAACATGACATTATTTTAAACTCTATGAATTGCTTATTTATTCTTCTGTTATGTGCCCAATTTTACAGCTGAGGAAACTGGGGCTTTGAGTGATAAATGACTTGCCAGAAGCTAACGGCGGAGCCAGGATTTGAATCCAGCAAAAATAGATAGAAAATATCAAATGGAAAATAGCACTTGTAGATAATTGCTTAATTCAGTGTTGGTTTTTTAAAAATATCAGTTATTGGAGAAATTACACTTAAAATTGCAAACCTTCTTAGAGCAAGGATTCGTGGACCCTTAGCAGAGTCATAGATGAGCTTCAGTTTTATGCAAACCAAAGAAAGAACGTATACTTGTCTGTGGGTGAGGTCAAGAACGATTACTGAATTTTCAGACGGACGTGAGACAACACCCCTCCCCTCAATGATAAGCTTCTACGACCACCCAGTGACTCACTGTATACCTTTCTCTAAAGCCTGCAGCAGAACTAGCAATGGGTACTTAGCAAGGTAAGGGCTTAATAACGTCCCTATTTTGGTAATATAGTAATTTCCCTGATCTAGTAAACATGAAAAATTGGCTGAGATATCAGTAAGAAGCAATATGCTGACCGCACCAACTGAATCAGTACGTTGCCCTACTTATATCAAGGAAACGGTACTAGGTTTTCTTTTTTTTTTTTTTTTCAGTTGGAGTCTCACTCTGTCACCCAGACTGGAGTGCAGTGGCCGCTCCCGGCCACCGCAGCCTCGACCTGCTGGGCTCCGGAGATCCTTCCGCCTCAGCCTTCCAAGTAGCCGGAATTACAGGCGCGCGCTACCACGCCCAGCTGATTTTTTGATTTATTGTAGAGATGAGGTCTCGCTGCCCAGGCGGGTCTCGAACCCGCGGGCTCAGGCAATCCACTCACCTCAGCCTCCCAAAGGCGCGGGATGACAGGCTGAGCCACCGAGCCCGGCTGGTACTAGGTTTTCAATTGTCCCAACCCGATATTTTAATCCAGCTTCTCTGGCCTAGGGATCAGTAACACTTTCTAACACAGTAAGAGTTTGATCATTAAAGCTGTGCATTCTCACTCATTTCTACATCTCTGTGGTTATTTTCATGGAAGTTTAGAAAGCCTATATTAGGGACATGATAATTAGATGCCTTTGAAATCCAATTTCTCAGTAGAGACTTTGAAAACCATTTTTGATACACTAAATGCCACGGGCGAAGGCAGCTGTTGCAGTTGTTGGAGCTTAGATTGTCCAGAAGCAGTTTCTGAGATGGAGTTTGGCATGCTGGGCATTCACTGGGGATCATTATCTGTGGACGAGAAGGAAAGGAAACAGAGTTGGGCAGGAGAAGCCAAATCGCAATGCAGAGTCAGTAAAGCCTCAGCTAAGCCATCACGAAGCTCTGCAACATGAACAGAGCTGCAGCAATCAGCTGATTGGCTTCTGGATGAAATGGCTGGTTTTTTTCCCCATCTCAATCAGTCTTTGGATGGATGTGCCTTTGGGAGAGGTGACCCTGCAGCTGAGGCAAACCCTTTAGGAGCTCACAGCCGAAGGTTGTGCTGACACCTGGAGCACAAGTTCTTTCCCCAACAGTTACCTGGGGGGCAACTCTTCTTGTCCCCTATAGTCCATGCCTTGCCCTACTTGGAGCCATTGTTTCATCGCAAGCTAGGAGGCAGCTCCTTCAGGATTTTGGAGGGACTCATCTTCCGGAGTGCTTAGAAGAGGAAAGTCAGCTGCATAAACAACCCCTGCCACTGTCACCAGTCTCAGGACTGCAACTCATACTCTTCCTCTTCCTCTCCACATTCTAGACTCCCCTCACCTTCAGCCAGTACTTCTGACGCTCTGGGTGGCATACCTGGTGGTGATCCAGACTGACTCTGAAGCTCTTGGTGACACACCTGGTGGCAACCCAGACTCTCGTCCCTAAGGGCCTAATCCCTAGTTCCCATGTACTTCTCAGGCCATGGCTACTGCAATGTCCAATCACTTCAAAACTGAGCAAGAAAGAACAACGGGGACACCCTAGTGGGTCACCTGTGTGCCAGATGTTTTCCTCTCTCTTCCTATCATGTAACAGCAACCCCCCTTCTCCTTATAATCAAGATCAATTGCCCCTTCTTGCCTGTTGACCCCGTTGGCACAAAGAGTTTGAGTTTTCTAGGAGGCAGCAGTGGCCTATGATTCAATGGGACACTAACCATGCATTTGGGTGGGAGATAATGTCTTTAAGAGTCAGGACCTCTAAATTTTTCCATAAGCTAGAGTTGCAGGAACAGGAAGCACGCGTTCGCTAGAAAGTCTCTAGAAGTGATGGTAAGCAGAGCCAGCTCCATGCCCAGGCCTGGCGCTGCCTGGGTTCCACTTGTCCTGTTGCTACACAGAACCACATGCAGGGCTTTGGTGCATAGTGCATCCTGCACCCTGAGCTGGCACCTCAGCTGTGCCTTCTGTGTCCTGTTTCAATGCACTCGTCACATTGGCTGCTTCTGGGTAGTCAATACACTAGAGTACCAGTGATTCCCACAGGCCTGATTCCACATGCCTTTGGTTCCTTGCATCATTATAAGGAAACCCGTGCTGGTAGACAAACATTCTGGAACCATTGCGCTTGTAATTCCTACCTCTTGCTACTTCTCAAATGGCTGAAACCTGCACCACCTAGTGTATCTGGTACACACTAGTATCCTATTCCAATTCGCGTGACAATCGCTAATCTCAAAAATCTTAATTCTTCCAAAACCGAAACCAGAGAGAGAGCTACCTTCCCACTTTAATTTAATGAGCTGGTGAGAAGGGCAAGAAAAATAAAAGGACTTATCCCTGATTTTCTCTGCTTATTTATGGTTAAATTTTATTTTTAAAAAATACAGATATATGTTTTGTGTGTGTGTGTGTATGTGTGTGTGTATACACATACTTTGAATTTCCCTGAAGAAAAATGCTGAATTTAGAACAAAATTCTTACCAAAAAATATTGAAAAAGGATGTCTGCTTGTTTTCTAACAAGAAATATAGACTTCTCTTCCCTAATAATTTGGAAGAGACTTTTTACTATTCTGTAAGTCCTTCAAATTTCTTCTAATACATAGTATCAAGTTTTATCGTTTCTTGTATTGGACTCAGAATTCATGTTTTTAAATCTGTATTTACCAATACCCATCAGACCACAACTGAAAGCCAAGCAGACATCGGACAGCAGTACAAGTGATAAAAACTGAAGGTCTGTGAATAAGACCTTCACACACAAATGAGAAGACAGAGCCACTAATTTGTGTTTTCACTTGTAAGCTTATTTTGTTTCCCCCATGATGCCCCATAAGTTTAATTACCTCCTTCCTAAATGATAAAAAAAAATTGCTGGTATTTGTGCCTTTAACAAAGACATAAACAAAAACTGTAATGCTTCTCTTTTCCTTCAATACAACACAATTCTTACTGTTTTGAAGCATAGGGAAGTAATTTGAACTTCTCATGCTAGGTAATGAATGAACATGTCAATTTAGTAGCTCATTCTGAGATACTATTATAGGCAAAATGTTTCTTATCTTAGTTTTTTATGGTGGTGTGATTGTGATAATTGAAAACAGATAGTAAAAAGAGCTCCTTGGACGACTCCCTTCTCAGGCAGGAAAGAGATTGAATCAAGGAATATACTACCTGGGTAATAACAATAGATGGTGATTGCAGCAGTTGTCCAAGTCCTACGTTCTAATGATACTAATTAGACTTTGAAACTTTATTTTCACTAAAGACAGGACACTTTCAATTTAAACTTTCTTTACTCAGCTCAGTTTCAAGAAATAATATAATGCATTTTATGGTGTCACTGTCTAGAAAGCTTTATAGAAAATGTTATAGCAGAATGCTGATTAAATCTACACACTTAAACTTTTAGTAAACGAACTTCACAGGTAACATACAGATCAAGTCTACATCTTCCTTTAAGTAATATTTATGCTTCAAGCAAACTCTCTAAAAAATCATAAAAATTGGGCAATTCGATGTTTATAAAGTAATTTACTTGGAATGTCTCTAAAGAGAAGAAAATGAAAGTTTCTTCTGTATATCAATAAATAACTATGACAAAACAAAATTCTTCACACAGAAAATGAGTTATAAATTGACCTCTTAAATGTGATAAGTATGAGCAAGTATCTTCTTTAGACAGAATTAATATATTGGCTATTCTGGTTCAGCAGCACTCAAAATATCAATCTATTATCTGAGCATGAAAATAAAAGCTTTGTAGGTGATTATGCAAACCCCACTAGACTCTTAAAAAAAAAAGCATCTAACATTTCTATACTTCTTGAAAATATTCATACTTTCAGTTTTCTTATAGAACAAGTTTAATGAATATGGGGCACATTTCAAAAGAATTACAAATATAAAGACCAAAGCTTAAGTTTTCTTTAGATTCATTATTCATCTGGAAATTTTATAGGTGTTCAAACTAATAAACTAGTACTTTAAGAAATGACTTTGTAAGGAAATTCAAGGCAATGAAATCTACATTCTTGTTTCAGAAATTTTTGTCTGCTAAACTTTTAAGACAATCAGTTTCAATTTCAATTAGATAATCAGTTCTGGTTTTATTAAAGATGCTCATATTTACGTTTCAAGTGATGACTTAAGTAAGATTATCATTTGCTTAAAAATTATTTTATTGTATGAATGCATGTGAGAAAGTTTGGTAAATAACTATAAACAATAGCACTGAGGAGAGCAACACTTGTAGATTTTAAAAATACTAGTAAGAAATACAAACAATAACAAATACATGCATGAGGAAACATGAGACTCTCAGAAATAGGCCATTTTGAAACTCCACTAACTCTATGTTAGCTGTAAAACTCTTTTCAGGTCGAAGAATACAGACATCTCTATTTCTTAAACCCAGCTCTGAAGCTTGCTAAGTCAAACCATCCAATCTCCCCACCTCAGTTCCCTCAAGTTGAGGATACACTTGACCCAGAGTTAGTGCTCCATAAATTGTAGGTATTCTTGCCAGAAACTAAAGTGAGTAATCTAAATAGGAAAAGCAATGTCATTTTAAACTTTGAACTAATGGATTTTAAATATACACACAGGAAGTAAGCACAGCAAACTAGACTGTATGTCACTTTGGAATGTATATGTGGAAATTTCTACAAAAAGCCAATAATACCGCAGCCTAAATGAATGGTAAGGATATATTTTAGCCGTCAGTCAGTCAAGAGTTGTCCCAAGTCCAAATGTAGTTGAAGAAATTAAGGCCTATGGAAGTGAAGTCACTTGCCCAGAGTACATTGTGGTAGAGTGAAGATGAGACACTTATATCCAGATTCTCAGCTTAACAGACTGTTTATTCTCCCTTTCATTCCGTACTCACCTACATGGCTGAAGCAAAAGTCTCCTTTGTCTTCAACCACAAGTAATCTACTTTCCATTGCAGAGTCTCATCATGTGCTACCTGGAAGACTCCACACTCTTTTCTCACAACTACTCTTACTCTTACCATGCTAGCATTCTTCAATATCTGTGTTGTACTTTGCCTGGAAGTGAGCCCCCAGAACTCAGCTGGAGTACATTTCCAGCTGTCATTGCAGCTAGGTGAGCCATAGGACCATGGATTTTTGCCATCAGAATGTAATGTGTCCAGTGTCTAGGTCTGGCCCATAAGATCCTCCCACTTCCAATCTTTGTTTGAATTATGACATGACTAAAGAAAAAATGTATTAGTTTAGACTTTCAAGTTGAGCATTATATTAAAAAGATACCTGCATTCTTAATGTTTATTACAGGACTATTCACAATGGCTATGATATAGAATCAATCTAAATGTCCATCAATGGAGGATTCGGTAAAGAAAATATGGTTTACACACACACACACACACACACACACACACACACACACCATGGAATACTACGAAGTCAAAAAAAGAATAAAGTCATATCTTCTGCAGCAACATGGATGGAATTGGAGACCATTATCCTTAGTGAAATAACTCAGAAACAGAGTGTTAAATACCACATGTTCTCACGTATAAGTGGGGGCTAAACAGTGGGTACACATGGACATACAAAGTGGAATAACAGACACTGGAGACTACAAAGGGTGGGAGAGGTGAGGATGGAACAATTACCTGTTGGGTACAAAATTCACTATGTGAGTGATGGATTCACTAAAAGCCTATACTTTCCTACTGCCTGATATATGTATGTGAAAAAAATCTGCACTTGTACTCCTTAAATATGAATAAATAAATACATAAATAAATACATGAACAACTTTCAGATTTAGGGTTGTATGTATAGTAGTCAGCTACCCTCACTAATATTCATATTCTAAATATTTTAAGAATATCACTTCCATTTGCTTCTTCTTCCCCAAGACCGTCATGAGACAGTCTCCTAAAACCAAAACTTTATCTACCCACTGAAATGGAGAAAAGTGTTGTGTAAAGGCTAAAATAAACAGATTTACCATTGCAAGTAAACGGTCAGGATTTGAGGAGCAGCTCTGAAATTTTCACTGAGGAAGGCCTTCGAGGGGACAATCCCATGAAAACAGGGCTGGGGAGCCAACCTGCAAGTTGTGGACACACACATTTTTTTAAGATTGTTGGTGGGATGTCTTTGTTGGAAATGCCTTTGATACCAATTACTAGGCCCATCTGGGGAGAAACACTTCTGATTAACTCCAGAAATAAATGACACTTTTATTATTATTATTATCATGACTGTAGTCATCATCATCTTATTTTTTGAGTCAGAGTCTTACTCTGTTGCTCAGGCTGGAGTGCCGTGACATGATCACGGCTCACCACAACCTCAACCTCCTGGTCTCAGGAGACCCTTCTGCTTCAGCCTCTTGAGAAGCTGGGACTACATACATGCACCACCACGCCCGACTAATTTTTTTATTTTTTTATAGAGATGCTATGTTGCCCAGACTGGTCTTGAACTCCCGAGCTCAAGCAATCGTCTTGCCTGGTTCCCTAAGTACCGGGATAACAGGTGTGAGACACTGGGTCTAGCCTAATGCTACTTTTGATAATTAAAACACTCTGGCTAAAGCAATTTATCTGCTAACATCTACTAAATATTAGTTGTCTTGAAAATGTAGAGAAAAAGATATTATTGTACATTGCTGACAGAGACCAAATGACCATTAATTTGTCAATCTCCATTAACATTTTACTATAATAATTTCATACCATTTGACCTAATGATTTAAATCTGTGGGCTCTCTTTATGGAAACAAATGTTTTAGTACTTATGAACACATGTGCAAATAATTTGCTTCTCAGTATTGTTTCCAGTGACCAAAAAAAAGTTTAAAAAACACAACCTAAATTTCTCTTTCTAGGGGAATGATTGAATGCATTGTGACACATCTCCATACTTAAGAAACGTTACTCAACTACTAAAATAATGAGTCAGATCTATGAATATTGACTTGAAGTAATGTCCACGATAGACTGCTAAGTGAAAAAAGAAAGCTGTAATATAATATGTTTTGTATCATCCCATTTTGTAAAATCGAAAACGGAAACACTATTTCTACAGCTGTGTTTCTTCATGGAAAGTGGAGTCAAGATGGTGCGGAGAGACAAACCTACCTATTCATGATTAACATCAAGGAGTGGATTGTAGAAAGACAGGGAGATAAAAACGGCATTTTCTTTACACATCCCAGTGTTGTTTTACTTTAAGAATTCGTGCTTTCTAATTTTTTAGAAGCCACTAAGATGGAGAGACTGAGCGTGGGGGCTCTGATACCAGTCCCTGGGGATGGTGGCCCTGTTCTTCCAGATACCAGTTATGGAGCCGTTGACAAGACAGTTACCTCAACTGTGAAATGTAGATAATATAACTCATTTCCCATGAAATGAGAGAGAGCTCATGTCATGAGCTCTATGTCATTTAATACATGCGTCAAGAACTTAGCCCACTGCTTGGCATGCAGTAAAAGCTCTCTAAGTAGTCACTGATATAATGGGACACTCTTTTTGTTTTTTTTTAATTAAATTTAATTTAATTTTAAAGTTGTAGGGCACAAGTCAGGATTGCATAAATAAGTGGTTTAGGTGCAGGTGAAATTATGTGCTTCCCATTGAACCACACTTCACCTGGATTAGGGTCAGGAACGCTTATTGATATTATGTGTCCCCCACTTCCTCTGGCAGTGTCCCGTCACTGCCAATTCCTTTTTTATAGTATTATGGTAGGTGATCAGGGGCCACTTGTGAGTGAGAACATGTAGTACTTAGTTCTTTGTTTCTGTGATGGGTCACTGAGTATGATAGACTCCAAATCCATCAAAGTTGCTGTGAAGTTCATAATTTTGTCCTTCTTTATGGCTGTGTAATATTCCATCATGTATATGTACCACAGTTTTTAAAATTGAGTCCAGTTTCTATGGGCAGCATGGTTGGCTCCATGTTTTTGCTACTATAAATAGTGCTGCAATGCCGGGCTCGGTGGCTCAGCCTGTAATCCCGCGCCTTTGAGAGGCTGAGGTGAGTGGATTGCCTGAGCCCGCCTGGGCAGCGAGACCTCATCTCTACAATAAATCAAAAAATCAGCCAGGCGTGGTAGCGCATGCCTGTAATTCCGGCTACTCGGAAGGCTGAGGCGGAAGGATCGCCGGGGCCCAGCAGGTTGAGGCTGCGGTGGCCGGGAGCGGCCACTGCACTCCAGTCTGGGTGACAGAGTGAGACTCCAACTCAAAAAAAATTTAAAATATAGTGCTGCAATAAACAGGCACATGCAGGTATCTTTTTTGTAAAATGATTTGAGTTCTTCTGGGTATATTCCCAGAAGGAGGATTGCTGGGTTGTATGGAAGGTCAATTTCTAGTTCTTTTAGAAATCACCACACTGTTTTCCATAGAGGATGAATTCGTTTGCACTCCCACCAACAGTGTAGAAGCATTCCTTTTCTCTGCATCCTTGCCAGCATCTGCTGTTTTTTGTTTTTATTAATGATGGCCAATCTTACTGGAGTTAGGTGGTATCAATGTGGTTTTGATCTGCATTTCTTTGAGGATTAGTGAAGCTGAGCATTTTTTCATGTGTCTGTTGGCTGATCACATATCTTCTTTTGAGAAGTATCTATTCATGTCTTTTGCCCATTTTTAATGGGGCTGGTTTTTTTTTCCTTTTAGCACATTTGAGTTCCTTGTAGATCCCAGATGTTAGACCTTTGTCAGATACACAGTTGGCAATTATATTTTCCCATTCTGTGGGCTGTCTCTCCACTCTCTTGATGTTTTATTTTGCTTTGCAGAAGCTTTTCAGTTTAATGAGGTCCCATTTGTCTATTTTATCTGTTAAGGCACGGGCATCTGGGGTTTTCATCAGGAATTGGTTGCCTATTCTAATTTCTGTAAGGGTATCTCCTGTGTATTCTAAGATTCTTATAGTTTGAGGTTTTATGTTTAGCACTTTGATCCATTCGGAGTTGATTTTTGTGCCTGGTGCTAGTTAGGGGTCCTGTTTCATTCTTCTGCATGTGGTCAGTCAGTTTTCCCAGCATACCTCAAAATAGTAAAAGCCATCTACAATAAACCCACAGTCAACATATTACTAAATGAACAGAAATTGGAAAAATTTCTCCTGAAAACTGGGACAAGACAAAGCTCCTCACTCTCACACCTCCTGTTCAACATAGTGTTGGAAGTCCTAGCTAGAGCAATCAGACAAGAGAAGGATATCAGGGGTATCCAAATAGGAAAAGAGGAAGTTAATCTATCCTTCTTTGTGAATGATATGATCCTATGCCTGGAAAACTCGAGGGACTCTGTCATAAACCTCCTTGCACTGATAAAGGACTTTGGCAAAGTCTCAGGGTATAAAATCAATGGGTAGAAGATAGTCGCATTTTAATACACCAACAACAAACAGGCAGAGAACCAAATAAAAAGTACAATTCCATTCACAATAGCCACACACACAAAAAGAAATACCTTGGCCTCTTTCTAACCAGAGAAGTGAAAGACCTTTACAATGAAAACTACAAAACACTGCTCAAAGAAATCAAAGAAGACACAAACAAAAGGAAAAATATTTCATGCTCATGGGTTGGAAAAATCAACATTGTTAAGATGTCCATCCTACCCAAGAAAATCTACAGATTAAATGTAATGCCGATTAAATTACTGTCATCATTCTTCTCAGACCTGGAAACAATACAGAAATTCATATGGAAAAAAAAAATAACAAATAGCCAAACCAATCCTCAGCAAAAGAAACAAAGTAGGAGGTATCACATTTTGAGACTTTAAACTTTAAAATGAGACACTCTCAAGGGTCTATTCATGTTGTTTCCTTAAAGCAATGTGAATATTAGAAAGTTGAGGTGCACTCTGTAGGTAACTAGGTCACAGATTATTTAGCTTTTTGCCCAAACTCATTGTTTGAATTGCCTTTTTCCACCAAGTATTAAAATATCAAATGAAAAAAACAAAAAACTGGATATATGAAGGGGGTAAGAAATCAACCTGGTAGTTAATGGCAGGATCGGAGAGCTTAGTAGCTAATATCATCACTTCCTTGTCTTCTCTCCTTAAAAATATATTATGGTGATGATGATTGGCTCAGTTGAGGGATTGAACATGTCTGGTCTATATGGTGGAAGCTGGAGTGCTCTGGGGTGGCTGCACTTTGGAGTCTTGCTTTTGGTCTTAGTACTGAGTCACAGGAATCCAAAACACTTGAGTTAATAGAAAAATACATCTTAACACTACAAGTCTCCCTGCTTCACTTCTGTCTATCTGACCCGGAGTCTCACTCTAACATATACATACACATACTCAACCCAACTTGCTAGGTCTACATTGTTAGTGATATTCTACAGGTTTCTTTCCCCTTACCTATTTGTCCACAGATGAAGCTGAAAACATGGGTGCCATTACATCATACTTCAGACCTCTCTGACCAGGGCCATAAACCACTCATACCTGATGTCTCATACCTGATGTACAGAAGATATGTTTGTATCCTGGAAAATACCAAGTCACTCTTCCTGGAGCAAAACTTATCCTGGAGCTCAGGAGGCCCACATTTCAGTTCCCTGTAATGCTGAAAATATCACTGATGACAAGTGAAACTGACCAGAGTTTCTGGTTTCCTCCACTGTTCGCAGAACACATAATAGGTCTGGGATGGTACCTGCCCAGTGGGAAGTGGCACAGTCAGTTTCTCAGGTGTCTTCTTCACTCAGGAACAGCAGTAGAATTCCATCAGGCCAAATCATGCTAAAGCTTGTTTAACTTCTTATGATTCAGATCAGCAGACGTGCCTATAAAGAGACTGTCTTCTCAATGTGTCTCCTCCACACTCTTCCTTGAAAGTCCTCATGCTCGGTCTTAGTGCTCCCCTCCTCAGGAGACCACAACTCATTCTTCGCTGAATTGCTCTGTGCTCAGTGGCCCTTGAGGAGGACAGGCATGAACTGGATACAATCCCTGACCTTAAGAGCTTAAAGTCTACCACTCACTAACCTGCTTTCTTTATAGCATGCCATCCTTGTCCCAGAACATTAAATTATTCACATCCAATCAGGTACATTCATTGTAATACATATATCCAAAAGTGCATCAGAAAATAAAGAAAGGAAATGCTTGCAAACCCTCAAAATGTGTGCAAATGTAAGTTGGTAGTTCAGCCAACATTCTTTTGGACCCATAGTATGATATGAACCCATTGGGCCCCAAGACCCAGATGTAAAGAAACAACAAACACAAGAGAAAATGTGTGTCAAACTGACTCATAGCTTGCATTGTAAAAAACGTAATTCTAGAAAACTGTATCTTCTGATGAGACATAGTTGATTTAGAATGATTTGTATTTTTCATTAGTATCTCTATGCTCATTTAGGTGTCTTAGAATACGCACACAAAAAAGATGCTTGGGAAAACAAAGCTGTTTAGCAAGATTAACCTGAAACAGGTGTTCTCCAAAGTAGAATTTGAAGATGTCTTGTCATGGACCCTGTGTTCTCCCAGTCTATCAGTCTGTCTGATCACATGCACAAGGAACAAATGGAAGTGTCCTTCAATGGCTTCATCTACACCTTTGATTTTTTTTTAATTTCTTCAATATTTATGAGAATCAGGCAATACTGTACTTCTCTAATAATATGCATTCAGTTTCCATTGATTTTACTGTTTTACTCTGTCTTTGACCTTTGTTAAATGGAAACTGAAGCTAGTTTCTGTCAGCAAAGAAATGTCTACTGATGTTATGCTCAGTGCAGAGGAGCAGCCTGATTTAGGCAGGATTCAGTGCTGTGTTGCTGAACTTCCCAGCTGTAGAAAATCATTCTGAACACCGAGACAGAAATCAGAGTTTCTGCTCAAAAGATTATAAAGGTCACCTTGATTTCTGATGAGGATATTTTTCAATTTACAAAGAACCAAGTGGTCTTTACAACAAAAACAGAGAAACAATCAAGCCCACACTTGGAATGACTCAGATAGTATTTTAAGGAGTTCCAACAATTAAATTAAAGAAATAAAAATAAAGCTCACCTCCCAAGACATTTTGAAGACACGGGGAGTAATAATCTTGAAGGCTTCACATCACATAGGAGGCAAAAATTCTTTATAAAGTGTGAGTCCAGTATCTCTTATTTGTAGTCATAGCATTGATTACATGATAATTAGATTGGTTGGAGCTATCAGGGGAGAGGCCTCCAGGAGGGGTAACAGTAAATGAGGGAAGAGTGTAGTGGAAAGGCAGGGAGAGACTGTGAGAAGGCCATGGCAAGGGTGGAGTAAGCAGAGGAGAGGAAGTCAAGGAGATCACCCAGGGGCAGATCGCCAACCTGAAAAGCCTCTGGTGCTTTGAGCAGGGCCATAACATGACCTCACTCAGGCATGAGTGATTGCACTCAGGATATCGCAGGACTACCTAGCTTCCATGATATAGATGGTATCAAAGTGGCCACGGTGGCAGCAGGGAGACTGTTGAAGTCACTGCAGTAATTCAGGTGCAAAATGGAGGTGGCATGGCCCACAGTGTTCACAACAAAGCTGGTGGGAAATGACTGGATTCCAAGGAAATTGTGAGGTTAGGAACCAATAGGATTGGTTGGACAGATCGGATGTGAGATGTGAGAGAAGGCGATCAGGCAAAGATTTTGACAAGACTTCTTTAAGTTTGGTAATGGAGTTAAAGAAGAAGCAAGATTGGGTGAAATTCAGGAGTTCAGTCCTAGACATGTTATGTTTGAGAGGCTGATCAGCCATCCGAGTAGACAAGATGAGTAAGCAGTTGAATATACAAGTCTGGAAGGCAAGGGAAAGATCCGGGCCAGAGATATATATTTGGAAACCATTGGAAACAGATTTTATGTGACGCCACGAGAGCAGAGGAGATCTCAAAGGAAAAGATGAGAAATAGAGGAAAGCCCTGGAGCACCCTGTCCTTTGGAGAGATGAAGTGGAACCAGCACAGAAGACCAAAAAAGAGTGGGTAGAAAATGAGGCCTGTGTCTTGTACCAGAAGTTGAATGCGTGATGCATTTCAAGGAAGAGAGGGGTCTACCATGTCAACGGCCACTGAGAGACCCATAGGACTGAACATTGCATTTAGAAATACAGAAATCACGGTGATATTGAGGAGCAATTTTAGTAGCATGATAGAGAAAAATGGTTCAAGAAAGAAGAAAAAGAGGCAAGTGGGGCTTTTTAAGTGGAGGCAACTGTTTTAAGGAGTTTTTCTATTAAAAAAAAAGGGTAGCTACTGGAGGAGCGAATTGGGTTAAGAGAATTTTTTTCATGATGGCAGATATAATAGCAAATTTGTAAACTGTATTATCATCCTGTGATTTCTTAGCAAACTAGGTGGCTTAAAACAAGAGAAAATTATTCCCTCACGGTTTTGGAGGCCAAAATCCCAAAATCAGTTTCAGCAGGGCCATGCTAGCTCCAGAGACTACAGGGAAAATTTGGTTTCTTGCCTCTTCCACCTTTTGATGGTTGCCAGTATTTTGGGGATTGTGGCCACATCACTCCAATCTCTGCCTCTGTGGTCATATTTCTTCCTCCTCTTTTGTATATCTCAAATATCCCTCTGTCTCACTTTCACAAGCATACATGTGATTACATATAGGGCCTACCTGGGCCCACACTTGGGAGAAAGATTCCACAAGGGGTGATTATCAGAACAATCTCCCCATCCCAAGATTCTTAACTTAATTACACCAACAATTTTTTTTTCCCAAATAATGTAACACTCACAGGTCCTGGGCATTAGAACCTGGACTTATCTTTGGGAGTCATTATCAGCCTACCACAAGGCAGATTACAATGATCCAGCAGAGAGAGTAAAATTACAACACAAGAGAGGGGAGAATTACTGAAGGCCAGAGGGGATTGAATCTAGTCACCAAAGTAGAAGGATCAGCCTTACCTTGGAGCATGGACAATTAATCTATAGTATCTTTAGCAACACAATTTTATTTTTTAGCTTCAGAAGAATTGATCTAAAGTCAGCATATGCTCTGGTCTTTATATTTCCCTAGTGCGGATAAGCAAATTATTACAAATTTGGCAGTTTAAAACCATACATGTTTGCCATCTTATTTTTTCTATCAATCAGGAGTCTGGGCAAAACCTGACTGGTTCTCTGCTTCAGAGTTCCCCTACCGCAATTCAAGTGTCAGCAAGGCTGTGGGCTGTGGTCTTAGAGGCTCACTGGAAAATGTGGTCTTAGAGGCTTCCACATTCCCTTAAGTTGTTGGCAGAATTCATTTTCTTGAGGTTGCAGGACTGAGATTTCAGTTTCTTGCTGGAGGCTGTCTCCATCTCCTAGAAGCCAATCACGTTTCCTTGTGCTTCTCCAACATGTCAGATTGCTTCTTCCAGGTCTGTGAAAGAGAGTATTTGCAGCATTTCTTCAAGAAAGACAGAATCTTATATATGGTATGACTCCTTTACTATTGTCTTACATCACAAGAGAGACATCCTGTCACTTTTGTTGTATTCTGTTGCTCAAGAACAAATCACAGACCCTGCCCATGCTCAGGGGAGGAATTCCACAAGGGTGGGAACACTAGGAGGTGAAGTTCCCTGGAGCTCTGTCCACCACCCTAATGACAAAGGTTGAAACTAGGTACAAGATACCAGATCCATAGATTTCATTAACTTTGAATTTCTTAATCATGAAAAAAGAAAATAGACAAGGAGGATACTTTCAAATGGCACTTGGGGGTAATATAAGACTCTGGTTTTACACAATTTGAGTGTAGTCTTAAAACAAAAAGTGAATAAAACAAGAAATGAGGAACTAATTTAGAATATCTAGATTATTTTAAAAATTGACAAGCTTCTTTCTCATAAAAGTATATTTTATTCACTTTTCTTACTTTGATACATGTCCAAAGATCAGTTCTCTAAATAATATAATTTCATTGACTTCAGAAAATTGCAATGGAGTTTGTTGACAAGGTCTTAGGTGCTCATTTTATTAACTTAGCTCTTGGTCAAATTATTTTCTCAAAGTCAGCTTCTTTATCTGCAACTAGGAACAATAAAGTTTTCTTTATTTTATGTCATTTTGAAATTTGTTTTAAAGTTGTGGGATACAAGTTTGGATTGTATACATAAGTGGTTTAGGTACAGATGAAGCTTTGAGCCTTCCATTGGCCTCGCTTCACCTGGATTAGGATCAGGTACACTTATTGATGTTATGTGTCTCCCCCTAACCCCCCCACAGTGTTCTGACACTGCCAATCCCTTTTTTGTAGAATTATGATGGTGTTCAGGGTCTACTTATGAGTGAGAATATGTGGCACGAATTCTTTGTTTCTGTGATAGATCACTGAGAATATATGACTCTAAATCCATCCAAGTTGCTGTGAAGTCCATAATTTTTCCTTCTTTATGGCTGTGTAATATTTCATCATACATAGGTACCACATTTTTTAAAAATCCAGTCCAGTTTTGATGGGCAGCACGGTTGGTTCCATGTTTTTGCTATTGTAAATTAGTGCTGCAGTAAACATGCATGTGCAGGTATCTTCTTTGTAGAATGAGTTGAGTTCCTCTGGGTATATTCCAAGAAGGGGGATTGCTGGGTCACAAAGGTTAATTTCCAGTTCTTTTTGACATCACCACAGTTTTCCAAAGAGGTTGAGTTAGTTTGCATTCCCACCAACAATATAGAAGTATTCCATTCTCCACATCCTTGTCAATGTCTGTTTTTTTGTTTTTGCTTTTTTTTTTTTTATTATTAATGATGGGCATTCTTCCTGGAATTAGGTGGTATCTCAATAGGGTTTTTATTTACATTTGTTGATGAATAGTGAGACTGAGCATTTTTTTCACGTGTCTATTGGCTGCTCGTATATCTTATTTTGGGAAGTGTCTATTCACATCTTTTGCCCATTTTTTCTTTTTTGGAGTCTCACTCCATCACCCAGGCTAGGGTACAGTGGCACACTCACAGTCACCCCAGCATCGACCTGCTGGGCTCAGGAGATCGATCCTTCCCTTCAGCCTTCCAAGAAGTCAGAAATAGAGGCACGTGCTACCATGCCAGACTAATTTTTTTTATTTATTGTAGAGGTGAGGTCTTGCTAAGTTGCCCAGACTGTTCTCGAACTCGTGGGCTCAGGCAGTCCCTCACCTTGGCCTCCCAAAGTGCTGGGATTACAGGCTGGAGTCACTATGCCCAGCCCTTTTGCCCATTTTTTAATGGGGCTGTTTGTTTAATTCTTTTCAGCACATTTGAGTTCCTTATAGATCCTGGATGTCAGGTCTTTGTCAGATATACAGTTGACAAAGATTTTTTTTTCCCATCCTATGTGCTGTCTCCCACTCTCTTGGTGGTTTCTTTTGCTTTTCAGAAGCTCTTCAGTTTGATGAGGTCCCATTTGTCTGTCTCATCTCTTAAGGCATGGGCATCTGGGGTTTAGATCAGGAATTGGCTGCCTGTTCCAATTTCTATAAAGGTGACCCCTGTGTTTTCTGAGATTCTTGTAGTTTGAGGTTTTATGTTTAGGTCTTTGATTCATTTGGAGTTTATTTTTGTGCATGGTGATAGGTAGGGGTCTTGTTTCATTCTTCTGCTTGTGGTCAGCCAGTTTTCCCAATACCGTTTACTGAGTAGGTTCTCTCCTCAGTGGTTGTTGGTGGAGGCTTTGTTGAAGATGAGTTGGTTGAGAAATTGAGATTTTGCTTCTGGAATCTCTATCCCATTCCATTAGTCTATATGCCTGTTCTTGTATCCATCACAGGTTGATTACTGTAGCCTTATAACAAAGTTTAAAGTCTAGGAGTGTGATACCTCCCACTTGGTTTCTTTTGCTGAGGATTGTTTGGGCTACTCATGGTTGCTTTTGTTTCCATATGAATTTCTGTATTGTTGCTTCCAGGTCTGAGAAGAATGATGATGGCAATTTAATGGGTATTGTGCTGAATCTGTAGATTGCCTTGGGTAGAATGGACATCTTGACAATATTGATTCTTCAAATCCATGAGCACGAAATACTTTTCCATTTGTTTGTGTCTTCTTTGATTTCTTTGAGCAGTGCTTTGTAGTTTTTGTTGTAAATATCTTTCACTTCTCTAGGACAATGCCAAGGTATTTCTTTTCTTTTTGTGTGTATGTGGCTATTGTGAATGGGATTGTACTTTTTATTTGATTATCTGCCTGTTTGTTGTTGGTAAATAAAAATGAGACTGTTGTTTGCACATTTATTTTATACCCTGAGAGTTTTCCAAAATCCTTTATCAGTACAAGGAGGTTTTTGACATTCCTTTGGCATCTCCAGTTATAGGTCATATGATCAACAAAGATGGATAGCTCAACTCCCTCTTTTTCTATTTGGATACGCTTAATTTCCTTCTCTTGTCTAATTGCTCTAACTAGGACTTCCAACACTATGTTGAACAGGAGGGATGAGAGTGGGCAGCCTTGTCTTACTTCAGTTTTCAGGGGAAATGCGTCCAAATTCTGTCCATTTAGTAATATGTTAGTTATTGATTTATTGTAAATGGCTTTTGCAATTTTGAGGTATGTTCCCTCTATTCCTTGTTGTTCAAGGATTTTTCTCAAGAATAGATGCTAGTTTTTGTCAAAAGTCTTTTATTCATCTCATTATATAATGATATGGTTCTTATTTTTACATCTCTTGATGTATTTAATTACATTTATGGTCCTGCAGATGTTGAACCACCCCTGCAACCCGAGAATGAAGCCTACTTGATCATGGTGGATACATTTTGAGATGTTGCTGTATCTGATTTGCTAGAATCTTGTTGAGAATTTGTGCATTGATGTTCATCAGAGATGTTGGCCTTAAGTTCTCTTTCTTTGTTGGGTCTTTGCCCAGTTTGGGTATTAGTGTGATATTAGTTTCATAAAATGATTTGTGGAGAGTTCTATTTTTCTCATTGCCTGAAATACTTCCAATAGGATTGGTATCAGCTCTTCCTTGTATGTTTTGTAGAATTTTACTGGAAAGCCTTCTGGTTCAGGACTTCTTTTTGTAAGTAGTTTTCTTATGATAGAGTCAATTTTCCAGGTCGTTACTGGTATGTTTAGAGTCTCTATTTCTTCTTGTTTCAACCTTGGGAGATTGTGTGATGTTGGAAAGTCCTCTATTTTGTTTAGGTTATCAAGTTTGTTTCTATACAGGTGTACATAGTAATCTCTTATAATCTTTTATATTTCTTCAGGGTCAGTTGTGAGTTGATATTTGGGTTTCTGATTGTATTTATTTGGACTTTTTCTTGGTCAATCTGGTCTCTTTTTCTTGGTCATTCTGGCTAGGGGTCCATCAGTCTTGTTTATCCTTTCAAAGAACAAGTTTTTTGCTTCATTGATTCTTTTTCTATGATATATTTGTCTTCTATGTCCTGTATTTGGGATTTTACTTTGGTGTTCTGGATTATTCTGCTAAAGTTAAGGTTTTGGTGATCTTGCCTTTTCAACTTCCTTAGATGATTTATTAGGTTGTTGAATTGTGATCTTTCTATTTTGTTGAGGTACATTCATAGAGATATAAACTCCTCTCTTACTATTGCTTTCATGGTGTCCCAGCAGTTTTGGCAAGATGTGTCTTTGTTTTCATTTGTCTCCAAGAATCTTTTAATTTCTGTTTTGATTTCTGTGTTGACCCAGGAGTTTTTCAGCACTGTGCTGTTTAGTCTCCATGTCTTTGTGTGTTTTGGGGAAATCTTGGTGGCAATATTTATTTTTATTACACTGTATAATGAGAAGGTACATGGTAGTATTTCAATCTTATGGAATTTGCTTATGTTTGATTTATGACCAATGATGTGGTCAATCTTGGAGTATATTCCATGTGGTGATGAGTACAATGTATATTTCATGGCTGTTCAGTGGAGTGTTCTGCAGGTATCTATTAAGTTCATTTGGTCAAGTATCAAGTTAAGGTTCTGGATCTCCTTATTGATTGTTTTGCCTTGATGATCTATCTAGGGTTGTTAGTGGGGTCTTTAAATCCCCAGTTATGATAGTGTTAGAAGCAGTATTCATTTTTAGTTTACTTGCTAGTTGCTTTATAAGCCCAGGTGTGCCTGTGCTGGGTACATATTTCTTGTTGATGGATGAACCTTTTATCATTATGTAACATCCTTCCATGTTTTTTAAGTTTTTGATAGCTTAAAGGTTGTCTTGTTTTGTTGTTAAAATCTCAACTTCTGTCTTCTTTTGTTTTCCATTCACCTGAAAGTTTGTTTTCTATCCTTTAACTTTGAGTCTCTGGGTGTGCTTTGTAGTGATATGTGTTTCCTGGAGGCAGTATATTGCTGAGTCATGGGTTTTTTTTAGTACAGTTTGCCATTCTATCTCTTTTCAGTGGTGCATTTAATCAATTGATATTCAGGCTGATTATTGATATGTGAGAGTTTTTCCCTGTCATGAGGCTTTTACAAGACTGTTTTGTCTTAACTTTCAGATTGATATATATGTGTGCTTTCAATTTTGCAGTTGTGAGGTATGTTGGGCTGATTCTGCTTTCCTGCATTCTTAATTCTTGGGAAGTACATGCTTGTTCTTTTTTTTTTCTTCTGTGCATAATACCTTCTTGAGTGTCTCCTATAGAGGTGGTTTGGAAGCAGCATAATGTCTTAGGGATTGGATGTTTGGAAAGAATTTTAATTCTCCATCACTGATGAAATTGAACTTGGCTGGGTAGGAAATTCTTGGTTGGAATTGTTTCTTTGAGGACTTTGAAAATTGGACTCCAGTCCCTTCTAGTTTGCAATATTTCTGCTGATAAGTCTGTTGCTATTCTGATTGGTCTTCCCTGGTAGGTAGTCTGAACTTTCTCTTTTGCTGCCTTTAGAATTTTTTCTTTTATACCGACTTTATGTAGATGAATTACTATGTGTCTAAGGGTTGGTCTTCCCATTTGATATCTTGGGGGAGTTCTCTGAATCTCTTGTGTTTGGATGGTTGCATCTCTGGAGAGATGGGTTGCCTTAGATAACCTCCTGGAATACTTGTTTAAAGGTGTTCTCCATTTCCATTTCTTCTTCTGGGATACTGTCAGGCATAAGTTTGGCATCTTGACATTGTTTCACATCTCTTGGAAGATTTGTGGGAAGCTTTGCTGTTTCTTGTAGTCTTGAGAGTCAAATAAGGTAGAGGGTGGGGAGCTAAGATTCAGAAACTACTTGCAAGTTACAATTGTCTAGAGGATGGGCTTCCTGAGACCCACTCCCCACTACCACTCTAAATGACAATGCAATGGTTATGTGTGTACCCCAAATTCAAGATAAAGTAACAGTAATGAGGGGAACAGAGAAGAGTAGAATGAAATAGAAGGGACAAAGATAATACAAAATAAAATGAACTACAGAAAAACAAAAGCAACAACAAGAACAAAAACCAAGAAAAGACAAAAGAAAACAAACAAACAAACAAAAAACAGAAAATAAAACACAAAAAACAACATACATGAAAACCGAACACATACACACACAGGCACACGTACACACACACACACACACACACACACACACACACACACACACAAAGACAGGAAGAAGAGAAAAAAGGAGGGAATGCAAATTGAACCTCCCCACACACGTTCACACACACACTAAACCAAAGCAAAAGAAGAACAAAGAACAAAACAAAACAAGAGAAGGGTGGAGAATGCAAACCTCACATACACATTCTCACACACACACACACACACACACACACACACACACACACTAAACCAAAACAAAAGAACAACAACAACAAAATTTTAAAAGAATTTCTGGACACTAACTGCCCTCTTGTGACAGGTTCTATAATTATTCCTCCTCACTGCTCACAGCCTGTGTGCTGTCTCCTCTGGGGCTTTGAACTTGTTCACTATCTCCCAGGGGTGTGGCCCAGGAGGTCGGAGGAGTTGGGGCATTAGTCCTCCCCTCTCACTCTTGGAAGGTCAGGAGTATCCCCTCTGGTGGGGAGGTGCAGGATGATCTCTTCCCCAGGTGCTGGTGGTGGGCACCCTGACTAGGCTTATCCCAGAGTAGAGTTCTCCTAGCACGGCTGCATCCAGGCTCCACCTGGGTTTGTCCCTCTCAGTTGTGCCCCAGCTATGTAGGTCTGACATTCAGAGGATTGCTGGGGAGTAGGGGGTTGGGTTCTTCCTTGTCCTTTTCTGGTCACACCCTTTGTCCGACAGCTGGATCACGGTAGGGGGTGGGGCACCCGAGACTCCACATCCGTCGTGTCCCTCTGAAGTTTGTGCTTTCAGTAGATTCCCTCTGGGTCACAATCAGCCCCTGAGTAGTTAATCCACCAGTCACAGAGAGCAGGTCTGTAGCTCCATGATGAGCAAGCTGGAGCACTTCCCTGCCCAGTTCTCAAGATGGTGGTGGGGTGCTTGTTTCATCTTCTCCAGTGGGACTCGGCTGCACACCCTCTGCAGCCCTCACTGCCATTGTTGGGCAATCTGCTAATGGCTGTGGCTCCAGGCAGCTTCTCCCCAGGAAAAAACTACTAATTTTTAGAAAGCGGTGCTCAGCTTCTGCAACCCGGGAGGCCGTAGGAGCCAAGCAGAGCAGCTGCTGGCACCAGCCACTTCACCAGGAGATCCCTGACCACTGGACCCCAAGTCCCTACTCAGTCAATCACTCACAGACCCACTTGCACACAGACACACATACAAATTTGTCCATACACTCACTCACTCACACAAGGACTCACACAGTCCAACTGGCTCTACCACCATCTTTTTTCCCTACTGACAACAGTTTTCTATCACAAGGTGTTGTTTTATGAGTTAAATCAAATAATTCATTTACTATGATCATCACAGTGTCTAGCACATAGTAAGAGTTCAATAAATATTGACAATTATGTTTATTTTTATTATCCTCACTCAGTCCATGGTCAGAATTTGACAGACCCATAAAAACAAGAAAACACATATAATAGATTATGTACCCGATTGAGTTTTTAAATTGAACTCTTGTTTAATGCTTATATTACCTGCTAATATTTCCCATACATAAAAGATCAAATGGTACAACCACATAGTGGTTAGAATAGAAAGTTCTGAATTTTCTTGCTCTTGAATTCTGTTTCTCCACTTAAACCTGCACAACTTTGAAAAGGTTACATTCCGTGTGGCTCAGTTAACCTCCATGTCACTTCCTTACCTGTAAATTGAGGATAATTGTGGTATTTGCTCTCATAGGATGTGATTAAGATTAGATGGGCAAATTTGTGACAAGCAATTAACCCATGCCCAGCAGAGGGTAAGTGTTCAGTATATAGTAGGTAGAAGCAGCAGAGTAGTACAATGAATAATAACCAAGTCTTTGGAAAGTATTGCCTATTTAATACTTTTGGAGATAGACATATATTTCATTACTTCTGATTGAGAGGCAAGTCCATAGTGATATTCCAGTTTAGGGATTAAGGACTGGGAAAGTCGTCTTTGAGATTTCAAGACCAATACATTTTAAAAATAAATAAATAAAAAGTTTACATCTAGAACAACTCTATTTTATTTTGCTAACCAATAAAAAAATCAGTTTTTTAGAACCAAAAAGTGGGAAAGACATATTCACAATTTGGAGGTCAGTCTTTCAAATTCAGTGACTTTGGCTTTATGAAAACTCACTTTTTTAAAAGAATTTGTGGAAACTTTATCTTAGACCAGTGCTGTCTGCAAACGAGTGACTAGGAACTACAGGACTATAATGGAATTAATTGTGGGAGTCAAAATATGGATTTATAAGCAAATCTGTAGGGAAAATTTCACTTCTGCAGCTGTAAACAAAAGACAGAACCTGCCCCAGCTCTGCTCATGGAAACACTGGGAAGACGAGGGTAGTAGCAGCTGGAGCCCTAAGCCACTGGGAGAAAGAAAGTTCCCATATAAAATGTGAGCCCAGGTACTCATAATTATAACCACCATGTATAACCCTTATATTCTTTTGCCATAGAGAGACATAGTCATCTTTGAGAATTTCTTGATACCAACATATTGGTACTTGTTCCTTTCTTCCCTTCTCTCTTTTCACCACCTTTTAACCTTTTAAAACTATTTAACCTTTTTATAATGAGTTTCACAAACCTGACTATACCCCGAAGTCTCCAATGCATGGGTTGGCATTTGACAATGTGAAATTGAGGTGCACTCCAGGAACTTCCATTTTTCAGTGTGCTTTTGGCAGCTTTAGAAATTTAATGGGGACTGAATTATATTACTAGATATTTACAATAAAAGTCCCTTTTCTCACAGATATGTGCTTTCTGAAGAATGTCTAATGATAAGCACTTTAGAGTCAAATTTCTTAGCAATATGTATATGATTAATTTTACAACAGCCCTTCGAGATTCACACTTTTGCCAGAAGCAAAGGCAGACTCCGCCATCAGCAGTTTCCTTTCACCTCATTTTGTGCACAATGAGCCAGATTCTCTAACATGTTTTCAGAGGGCCAGTCCAGACTGAACAAAAAGAAAAAAAATGGAAAGGCTGGATATTGTTTATCTGAGAATGAAATGGGTTGAAGCATTAAGCAACACTCTATCACATAACGGGGAGTCATTTCACATTCAGGCTTTTCCCTGGGCGAGGTCATTTCTTTCGCGTCTTTTTTTTTTTCTTAATGGAAAATTGGAGTTTTTGTGAAAAGGTAAAAACTTCATCTCATAAAGAAAATCTCATTATGAGAGTAAAGGTTAAGAGAGGCCTTTGCTCTCAAAACTGAACATGACATTTTTAGCTAGTTTACTGTTAAACTTTTTCCATCCAATGGTGTATGTTTAAAAGGAAAATGTACATCAGCAACACAAAGGTAAAGCTACTGTGAAAGGGAATTGACAGAGAACTGCATTCTCTGTACTCAGGCTGGGTCTGCGACTGGGCCATCTACAGCAAGAGACAGCGGTTCTTGAAAGAATCACAGAGACTGAAGGAATCAATGGTGAAGGAAGAAAGTCTTTTAAAACCCTCGCAGTCTTCTTTAGCAATCTACGAATACTAGCAAGATACATAGTAAAATTTCAGTTTTCTACATTTATACCCCAGTGAACCAGAGAGCAAAGGTGCACATTGTATGGGAAATTAGGAAAAGAAAAAGAGAGGAAATGTACATTTTGCACATCATCTTGATTGTTTCTGCAAATAAGATGGGAAAACATAACTGTGACTTAGCCCTTGTTCTCCAAAATGTTACTGAAAATAGCTGCTTATAATTACTTTATAGCATTTTCTTTTCTTGTTACTTCAACCCCAAAGGTGCAGCCTTCAATTAAAGATTAGGCTTTTATAAAAGAGATAGAAAAGCACTTCCAGTTTCAGCTCTAGCATGAAATGAGATTATAAATCATCACTCTCAACCTTAACATAAGAAAAAGTAGAACAAACTGAAAAAGTAATGACTTTTCATGGACCCATCAGAGAACTGAAAATGTAGAGCCAAACCCCTACCCTGAAATCTGGAAAGACAGAATTTGGAGGTTCACCCTGAGATCCCTTACCCACAGTATAAGTCATAAGTTGGTCAGAACATTCAAATGGAAACTTAGATAAACCTGGAGGCTGGCTGAGTATGGACTAGTGTGAGAGTGACAAATTCCTAGAGGCTGCTGTCTTGGGCTGTGAGGAGAGGGTACACTTTGATTCTTGAACTCAGTGAACTACACCACGTTCTCATGGTAATGATCCAAGAAAGTCCTCTGGTGTCTTTAGCAAGGGAAGGAGAAGAATAACCATTATGAAATGTTAAGAGGCTTCTCTTTAACAAAGACTACTCTTCAGGAGTAAAGAGTTTCTCAGAGCTTTATCTCACCAGGTGTCAGAAAGGCAGCTACCCAACTCCTGCTATCTCTGGCCTTCCTGTCTCACCTAAAGGAGAAATAAAAATTTTTTTTAAGCTGAACTCATGTGAAGATATATGCCCATGGATAGAGACCCACTACAAGTCTGAGATTTAATCATACACAGACTCAGTAAAAGTCTGAGATTTAATCATGAGATTACAGAATGTCTACTTTCCTTCTACTTTACAGGGTTTCAGTAAGATAACAGTGGATTACAATTGAAAGAAGGTGCAAGGTGTAGATTCTATCTGAGAAGGAGTACTCAGGGAAGTCCAAAGACAATGAGGGAGACAAAAATAAAAACAATGATGGAATGTAAAATTTCTGGTATTTATAGCCTCAATAAACATTAAGCACAGTCCAACTCTTACCCAGGTTATCACAAAACTTTGTGTTAGATCCTTTAAAAAAAATCCTCCATTCCTATCACACAATACAACATGTCTGGCTTTAAAGAAAAACATTTATAAAACATGCTACAATGCCAGAATAAATATAGCCTAAAGACATGATGTAAGCATCAGAACCAGACTCAGATATGATATAAATTTTGAAATTATCAGATATAGAATTTAAAATAACTGTGACTAATATGATAAAGGGTTTAATGAAAAAAAAATAGACAACATGTAAGATAAAACACCTATGTAAAAAGAAAAATATGGAATTTTAAGAAGAAATTAAAAGAAAATTCTACAAATCAAAAATATTGACTGAACACGGTCAAAGGAAGAATCAGTGAACTTGAATACAGATCAATAGAAATTTTCCATTCTGGGAAAATCAACTTTAGCAATAAAAAAATGAAAGAAAGAAAATTTCCAAACTGAAATTAAGTTAGAAAATGAATTAAAAACAGAGAACTGGATATCTAATTAGTGTGAGAACATTTTCAAAAAATGTAACACTCATACAATGGGAATACTAGAATTGGAAGGCGAAAATGGAGGAAATATTTGAACTGATATTGAATAAGATTTCCAAAGTTAATGACAGACAACAAATCACAACCCTGGCAAGCTCAGAGAACAACCAGAAGGATAAATAACAAAAAAAACTATACCTACACATATTGTATTTATACTGCAGATAGACAAAGAAGAAAAATTGAAAGAAACTAGATAAAGTAAATCATGTTACCTGTAGTAAAGCAAAGATAAGGATTACAGCAGTCTTCTCTTTAGGGTCAGTGACCATTTTAAATATGAATAGTCTAAATATACCAACTAAAGGGTAAAGATCGTCATAGTGAATAAAAGACAAGACACTATTACATGTTGTCTACAAGAAACCCACTTTATTTTTTGTTTTTTGTTTTTTTGAGTCAGAGTCTCACTGTCACTTGGGCTGGAATGCAGTAGCATGCTCATGGCCATTGCAGCCTTGGCTTGCTGGACTCAAGTGATCTTTCCCCCCAACCTTCCAAAAAACTGGAACTACAAGTGCACGCTACCACGCCCAGCTAATTTTTTTGATTTATTGTAGAGATGAGGTCTCACCAAGTTGCCTAGGCTGGTCTTGAACGCTGGGCTCAGGCAATCCTCTCTCTTCAACCTCCCAAAGTGCTGGGATTACAGATGTGAGTCACCATGCCCGGCTAGGAAATCTACTTTAAATACAAAAACAGATAAGTTAAAAGTAAAGGAATAGAGAAAGATATGACACTCTAGTACCAATTTTTTAAAAAACGGAGTAGTTATATTAATTTCAGACAAAGTAGACTTCAGAATAACACAAAATATCTAAAATAAAGATAGGCATTACAGAATTATAAAAAACTTAATTCTCCAAGGAGATATAAGAGTCTTAAACCTGGATGTGTTCATATTAGTCAGAGTTCCCCAGAAAAACATAACCAATATGGGATATATCTATCTCAATCTCTATCTCTATCATCTATAGCTATGTGAAGAGAGTTACTATAAGGTAGTATATTATACTATTATACTATTATAGAGGCTAATAAATCTCACCATCTGCTGACCGCAAGCTAGAAACTCAGGAAATCTAGTGGTATAGTTCAAAGGCCTGAGAACCTGAGAGCCAATGATGTAGAATGGGGGTTCCCATCCCCTGGGCCATGGACCAGCAATGATCCGTGGCCTGTTAGGAACTGGGCCACACAGCAAGAATTTATTTTAAACAGTCCAGAAATCTTATTCCTGGTATACCTCCATTTAAATTTTTTCTGACAATATTTTTGAATCATTTTAGGACTATGTTCAAATCGAAATTTCATCTTTCATATTTATTAGCCATTGTCTTTTGAAAGAAAAATTAGATCAGCCTATCTTGCCCTGCATTTTATCTTTCACAACAACAGTTAAAGAATTTCATTGAGCTACAGAACAACAACAGCAAAACAAATTTGAAAGTAAAATTCTTATTGAATTGGACATAGATAATATTACATGCATTTATCTACAAGAAATTATTCACTTAGGTGGATTTTTACATCTTTTTTTAAGCTTGCTCTTCTATTATTTTATTACTTTGTGTCTTTTTTTTTTTGCCTGCCTACCTCTCTGCTCAAGATAATTTCAAATGTAATCAGTCTTACAATAATGTATTTCAAAATTATTTAAATGCATAAAGAAAAACAACTGTACTGATGTACAAATGCTAAATCCCTCAGGTTCTGAAACCTGAAATGGGCATACATAATCCTAAAACAAAAATATGCTTCAAGAACCAGCCCTTGATAATTTGGAAAGTTGTTATGAAGTATTTAAATGTTTCTGCTGTATTTTATGAAATGTTTAAAGTGTTTGCAGTGTATTGGATAAAACCCAAGTTTGTATTTAAAATGTAAAACTCTATTTTGTGGCTTGTCTCCATGTTGTTAACTTGTTATTAAATTTCTGTGTAGCTGTTGCAAGAATTTTTTAATTTTGCTCATAAACAACCCTCACATCCCTGCACCCCACCCAGTGCTCTAACAGTTTCCCCTTTATCTGAGTATACTATGTACCCCCTTATCTGAGTATACTGTGTGCTCCCTTATCTAACTGTACTGTGTCAAACCCCAGTACATGTGTTTCTCTCTGTAATGACTCATTTTTCCAACTGCTTTTACCTATAAAGACTCCCTGCAAATTTCATTCATCGTGGGGAGTTTGGGAGCCATAAGCCCCCCTCTCGACCGCCGGCTTTAAAAAAGGGCTTACTTATTAATTTGACCTTTAACTGGGCTGGTTATCTGGTTTCTAGCAATTCGCATATAACAGTTAGTTCAGGGAATCATCGTGCCACTCTGTCACACTTCTGCTCTTTTCATATTGCTGTCCGGTAACCTGGGATAGTCTAACTGTGATCGAGCAGTCAAAAGTCAACTTTACTTTCTTTAAGAAAAAAAGTACTCTAATGGCCTCAAAACACAGCACGCAAAACAATCCTCTGGTTCCCTGAGTCCTGCCCTCAGCACTTTCATTTCCTCCAGTTCCAGGCTGTAGTAAGTGATTCTTTCTTTGTAGGGCTCCATTTCTTCAGTAGCGTAAAGTCTGTGATTCTATGTGACAGTTAATAGAATTTAATACTCTATATGGACCTGGGTCCTGAAAAACGACTCATGTGCTTCATTTTTAAAAAAATATTGTCATTGAAAGACAGTTCTGAAAATAGAAAAATGCTGGAGAGAGATCTTATAACGAAAACTCTGGTTTCCTGCTAGGGGAGCTATATTTTCTCTTGCATGGCATGGCAAAGGAATCCCAGAGACCTCACTTAGTCCTACCAACTTACTATTAAAAAATAAATCCTATTCTATTTAATTTTCACAAAAGCCAAAGTCATTTCTTTTCTTTTTTTTCTCTCAACGGCACAGGAATAAGTTATCCAGTTTTCCTTCATGGAAGCTAGTATTTTAAGGTTTCCTTTCTTCCTCCCCAATGTTTTCTGTGGATCTACTCTGCAATGGTATCTAGGAGTTAAGCAAAGAGCGGCAGAGACATACTGAACATATTGATTACCAAGTAAAATGGTTTCCCTGGCAACCATAACCCAATGAAAGCTGTGTGAGTCTCCTTCCTTCCACACATGCATTTTTTTTTTTAAATGATTTCAGGCATCACAGATGGCAGAGACACAAAAGTACCTGTTCCAAATATGTTGCTGCAAAAATAAAGCTGATTCAGTGAACAGAGATGTTCTGCTCTGTTCTGTGCTTAGCTAATCTGTACTGTAATGTTTGAATAATTTTAAAATGAATCTGTTCCTATGAGTATTATAGTATGTAGATGCATTCATTTTTCTATTGCTGCTATAATAAGTCATCATAAGCTTAGTGACTTAAAATAACACAAATATATTTTCTTACAGTTCTGTAGATCATAAATTTGATACAGGTCTCACTGAAATAAAATCAAAGTGTCATTAGAGCAATTGCTTCATTGCGTTGGCTCTAAGCGAGTAGTATCCTTTGCCTTTTTCAGCTTCTAGGAGCTATTGGCATTGCTTGGCTCATAGCTCCTGTCTTCTCTTTTTTAAGTTAGCAGCATCATATACCTAGGCCATGGATGTCTTTGACATATCATTATTATTATTTTGCATATCACAATGAATGCATTATCTAGCATATTTACAAAAAAAGATGCTTCTCAAAATATCGATGTGTGATGGAACATGCACTTTGAACCGTTTCTTTTAAAGTAGCAGCGATTATTTCACATTTACCTAAGGCAGAGAATAGCAAACTTTTTCAGTAAGGCCTAGACTCTACAGATATTTGGTTTTGCCAGCCACACAGTCTCTGTTGCAAATACTCAACTCTGACATTGTAGTGTGAAAGTAGTCATTGACAATACATAAATAAATAAGCTTGACTGTGTTCCAGTAAAAAAAAAAAAAAAAAATTCTACACAAAACAGGCAGTGGGCCAGGTGTGGCCTGTGGGCTATCATTTGCCAATTTGTAAAGGAAAGTTATGAAAGTGAGTTTCTTCTCTCCCACTCACCCCACCCCTACCTCCACCACCACTGATTCTGTTTCTCTGGCAGAACCCCAAATGACACAGTAATGGTGTACAGAACAATGACAACATACCAAAAAGCGCAGCTAGCTTGAAGAGGCTTCTGGTTGCCCACTATGGGAATCAGGGTCATCAAAATAAATAATACATTAACACTTACTGAAAAAAGTAAGAACCTGTGTGTCTATACTTACATAATCAAATGAGTAAAGAAATGAGTAAACAAACAAGTAGGAAGATAGAAAAGTTCTTCCTTACAGTAGAATACCAACCAATAAGTTTAGAGGGAGTGGTGTCATTAAGAAAATAAATAATTATGTAAAAAAGACGCCTGCACTTGTATGCTTATCACTGCACTATTCACAATAGTGAAGCCATGGAATCCATCAAGTACTCATCAGTGGATAACTGGGTAAAGAAAATGCAGTATATATATATATATATATATATATATATATATATATATATATATAATATATATGTATTAGTATATATACTAATAATTCATTATCTTCATTTCCTAACCCTCGAGGGCAGCTCACAAAATGTATATATATATATATATATATATATATATATACACACCATGGAATATTACTAAGCCATAAAAAGAATGAAACCATGACTTTTGCAGCAACATGGATGGAACCAAAGGCCGTTATCCTAAGTAACTCAGAAACAGAAAATCAAAGACCACATGTTCTCACCTATGAATAGGAGCTAAACAATGGGTACACATGGACATACAAAGTGAAATAATGGACCTTGGAGACTTCAAAAGGTGGGAGGGTAGGAGTGGGGTAAGGGATGAAAAGTTACCTATTCCCGCACCTTTGGGAGGCTGTGAGTGGATTGCCTGAGCCCACGGGTTCGAGACCCTCCTGGGCAGCGAGACCTCGTCTCTACAATAAATCAAAAAATCAGCCGGGCGTGGTAGCACGCACCTGTAGTTCCGTCTACTCGGAAGGCTGAGGCGGAAGGATCGCCGGAGCCCAGCAGGCGAGGCTGCAGTGGCCGGGAGCAGCCACTGCACTCCAGTCTGGGCGACAGAGTGAGACTTCAATTCAAAAAAAAAAAAGTTACCTATTGGGTACACTGTTCAGTGTTTGGGTGATGGGTATACTAAAAGCCTAGGCTTCACTACTATGCACTATATGCATGTAACAAAACAGCATGTGTAATCTCTAAATCTATAAAACATTAAAAAAATAATAATCAATGGATGCTAAAACTTGATTAACACTGGTGAGAAACAGAATAGTTACAAAGTTTCCAAATATCTTCTCATAGATTATTAATTACAGAGAAAAACGGTAACTTTACAGTGGAGGATCATGACCACATAATCTCAATTAAGTTAATGTCATCAGTTTTGGACAAATCAAACTCATGTGCTCCCTGATATGATGAACTGGGAGAGACACGGTCTCGCTGTTTGCCTGGCAATATACATAACTAGAATCTGATCATGAGGGAAAAGCCATGTCCCAAATGAGGAGCAGTCTATAAAATAATTACCTGTTCTTCTTCAAACTGGCAGTATTCATAAAGGCTTTAAAAAGATATGGGGGAGTGTTTTGGGGAACTGAATCAACATGACAGCCAAATATAATTTTAATATTGAATTTGATTCTATACAAAATAACTAAATTAGCTATAAAGTGTTATATTAGAATAATGAACAAAATTTGTCTGTGACTAACCAGGCCAATGTTATAAAAAACACAGGATGCTTGTTTAGCTTATTTTCAATTCTCTGTTCTTTTCTTCCTCCATGCATGATCGTTTGCATGTAGTTATTTTGGCAGAGGGTAGTCACTAGTAATTGATTATCTTCATTTCCTAACCCTCGAGGGCTGCTCACAAAATTAATGAATTTTTTTTTTTAAATTTGAAAGAACAACCATCCACAGGCCATGCAGACCTCCTATGACACTTCGATTGTGCAGTGCTGCTTGATGGCATCAAGTTTGATCATCTGGAGAAAGAAAGCAGCTTTTGATCACCGGGAATCTCATTGTTTCCATATCTTACACATTAACGCCCCCATTTATGTTCAAAGGCAGGTCGGATTTAAGAGTTTTTCTCTCCCACTCTCAAGCTTTGATCAAATCGAATAAACCTTTCTCTCCTTCTAAGTGCTGATGTGTCAGTGTTTGACTCTGCGCATAGGATTCGCAAACCCAACTTTTGGGGGTTTACAACGTGATTAGGCTAATAGTGTGTCAATGTCACATTTCCCAATTTTGAGAATTGTGCTGTGGCTATGTAAGATGATGTCTTTTTTCTTAGGAAAATACACTGAGATATTTAGGAATAAAAGCGATCAATGTCTCCACAGTACTCTCAAAATGTTCAGAAAAATAGGTGTATTTAAATAACTATTTAGTGGGAGAATAGTAAATCAATGGGACAAAATATAAACAATTGGAGAATCTGGGTAAAGGATTAAAAAATTCCTAAAAACTTCCTGCGACATGTATGAAAGTTTAAAATTATTGCAAAATAAAAAGTTACAAGAAAAAAACATGTAAAGGAAATTTACGGTGCCAAGATTGCATTTTATAGTAATAACCATAAGGATATAAAGAAAATAAAAAGACTTAGGTATTATTTCCATTGAAAAGTAATCGATAGATAAGATTAAAGATCAAAAACGAAGACAAAGCTGATTTTTACATTATGCTTCATTGCTGCAGAAGGTTAACCAGAACAAAAGGCCAGAATTTTGTTTCCTGACTGTAAAACTTTGTTATTGCTCTTTTTATTTTTATTCTTTTGGTTGTTTTTCTAATTTGCTTTTGAGCCTCTTATGTCTGGAATTTTCCAACCATTGGTTGCAACTGGATCACTCTCCACAAATGGCCTCAGAGTTAAAGAATTATCTCTTGTTATAAATCCCAAGAGAAGGTAAGGAAATGCAGTATGTATTATAGCCAAATAACAGAATACACAACATGGGAAAATGCCTTTTCAACTGGGTCTCATGTTTTCTTGAGTGGCATTGGATATTGTAGCCTAAATAATTTTAGTAGTAATTCTCATCTCAAGTTAGTAAGTAGATGGTTGAAGGGTTATTTTATTTGCAAGGAGATTCTATAATTGGACTTTAAGAAAGGGAAAAAAAGGCAAGATTACATTGCTGTACTGCTGAATTGAAGAGAAGGGGGATGGACTTAAATTTATAATGTGGGTTGAACTTTTCCCATTCGTAAAGACCTCTTTTGTGGAAATAAACGAATTGTATGTGGTTTTTGTTTACTTTCCCCCCGATTCTAGGTTCTCCAATCCCAAATAATTTTTTTTCCAAAGCTGTAATTACTGAGATTACACATAATATGAGGCATCGCAGCTGGTGCCGGTCCTGGCATATTTCCAACACATAATCACCTGTCGTGTGCACTAATTCTTGGCATGATTAAGCCCCTTTATTCACAGTAGGTTCTGACAGCTCTATTGTTTAAAATGTCACCCGTTAATAGAACAGGCAGAGGCTTGTCTGTTCTCGAACTAGTTTCCTTGCATATTTTTTATGTCAGCCTCAGTTAAGCTGTTGTACTGTGTATTTGATGAGCGATCACTTTTCCTGAGGCCTGGTATTGTCAATAAGAGACTAATGATATGTGAGACCACAGCTTAGTTCGATATAAACATGGATTTAAACAAAGCTTTCTAGAAAACATTGGAAAGAGAATTTAATGGACTCAAGATAAAAAGGAATAGACACAGAATTGTTTTGATTTCTTTTAAGATAAAAGGGCCATGCTTAAACATGACAATAATAACATTTTTTCTTGTTAAGGAAAATAAATTTATGGATGAATCTGAAAAAAATTGCCATTTGAAAAAATATATACATCTTCAATATATTTCTAATGATGAAGGGAATCTTTTAAAAATCTTTTTATTACTTTTCTAAAACTCAGCTCTAAATACCAATTAAATGTGGTAAATCTTATGAAGCAGCTTACAGGGATACAGAGCCTGTTTCAATGAAAAGAAAGATCCAATTACCTTGTATAGGTAATCTTGAAAAATGACAAGTTACAACTGTTTATTCTGTTGTTTGAACTGGAAATTTTGTGTGATTCTAAAAAGCTCCATTGAGAAAAATTGGCACAGTTCTAAACTGACCCAAATGGTGATGCCAGAAAGAATAAGGAAGGCTTTGTGTTAATGCTTAAGTTCCATCTTCCAAATATATCTTATTCAAATTCATGCATGCTTTGCTAATATCTTTCACCTGCTACTGTTTGCGTTTGTGGTTGCAACTAGATTCCTCCAGTTCTTAATCAAATAGCAGCCTCCTTCTCTTCCTGTAACTCTCAAAGACCATGCGATCACAGCTGCACTCATTTCCATTGTCTAGTGTTTGCCTAAAGTTTGATCACAGACCACAGCAAGTTTTATACAGAGCGCTATCTAAGAAGAATGCCTTTCCCAGCTCTATCTGGTCTACCAGCTGCAAAGGTAGATGATAGATGGACAGTATCAGAACTTCCAACTCTGACATTTTTCAGTTTGCCCTCAGAGGCAGGGCTCTTCTGATTCTTGACTCAAGAGCTTCACTCATTTGTTGTATTTTATCAAATCTCCATCCTTCCCTTTCAAATAATGAAGACTTTATTCCCACTGGATCAAAGAACTTGAAAGACCAGTCAAAAAGTTATCAACACAACCAATAAGTGGTTGGGTCTAACCATTAAAAAAAAGAAAAAGAAAAAAATCAACAGACCTTCTGTCCTTGTGTCAACTTCATATTGCTCTAGAGAAAGAAACGTTTGAATGAAGAGGCTTTGGCAGTCTTATGACATATAAACTGAAAAGAATTGATACTTTGGGAAAGATATTTTAAGAGCGGAGGATACTAAATATGGTTTAAGAATTCTGCCTTTTGATCAACACACCATAAAGCACATTGACATGTTTGTACTTTCATTACAAGAGGCACATAGATGAATGGGTGTAGAGAGAGCCAGGCATCCAGCCAATGCATTGTGTAGGGGCTCTGTCTTGGGCAAGTTTTCCTCTTTCCCTCCTCCCTCTGCCCTAAATCCCAACATGCTGCCAAAAGAAAACTCCAGCCAGGACAGATAAATTTCATCACTCGTAGAAATTAGGCAAATATGTAGATAGCAGAACAAATTGGTACTTAGACTCAGCCATGTTTCTAAAAATAACAACAGTAACAATTACCCTTGAAACTGCTTGTTAAAATGTCTAAATCTCTTTCAAAAATAATAGTTAGGAATGTTATTGAATCACCAATTATTTTTTTAAAAGCCACCTGTTCATTGCCATAAAACTTCCCCTGCTAACATAGTTATTCATTCTGCTATAGATGTAACTCATCTTTACATAATTTCTGAAAAATAATACATATAAACCAAGTTTTGTAATTGCATAACATTTTAAATATACATGGAGAACTTTCTATTTGAATAAAAGCTCATACCAAATCCAATTAAAAGAGAGAGCAAGCTTTTAATATTATCAATAAAATTTGTCTAATTTATCCTACTTTACTGGCTCAATATTTTTAATATTCCTATTTTTTAGAACTTCTTAAAGTTAGTTACATCTATATAAAATAGCATAGCCTTATAAGGATGCATGTATATGTTGCATATGTGTATAACAGTCACTTATTAGAATCTCATAATAAAGTAAACCAATCTAGATATATTTCAAGTCAGGTCATATTTCCCCATATGTGGTAACTAAATATGCTGTAAACGTCTTATACACCTCGAAGCAGTATAAGTATCTTTAAGAACATAGGCTCTGGAGCCAGGGAGAACTATGTTCGATTCCCACCTCTTTCAGTATCCATGGGAAAGTTGTTTATATAATCTAAGACTCCGTTTTCTCAGCTGCAGAATGGGGTATAATAATAGTCCTGTCCTCAAAGAGTCATGGTATATAAAATCACTTTGCACAAGGCCAATTGATCAAAACCATAATGATACAATATCAGTCCATTCTGATTAAGATAATGCTGTGTAACAACTTCTAAATCTCAGACTCAACTACAGAATGAGAGATAATAATAATCTTGTGCTCAAAGACTCATGGAACAAAAAAGTAATTTGTACAGGGCCAATTGATCAAGATCATAATGATACTGTATCAGTCAGTTCTGGCTGAGATAATGCTGTGTAGCTACTTCTAAACCACAAAGACTTGAAAACGTGCCAGGCTCGCTGGCTCAGCCTGTAATCCCATGCCTTGGGAGGCTGAGGTGAGTGGATTGCCTGAGCCCACGGGTTCGAGACCCACCTGGGCAACTTGGTGAGACCTCATGTCTACAATAAATCAAAAAAATTAGCCGGGCGTAGTAGTGTGCGCCTGTAATTCCAACTACTTGGAAGGCTGAGGCAGAAGGATCGCCGGAGTGACAGAGTGAGACTCCAACTCAAAAAAAAAAGAAAATGCAAAGGGTATTTGTAGCTCAGGCTGCACACCAGGAGCTAGTTGACTACAGCTTTGTGGTTCTGAGGTTGCACTGCAGGCAGCAGGTGGATGGGGGGGGTCCTCTCTCTGCTTATTCCAGGAGCAAGGCTGGTACAGTGGCCCCTATATAATACATGTTGTTCTCATGGAGGAGCCCAGAAATGCAAGAGTAGTAGTGAAATATCTACTACCTCTGAAAGAGTCTGCTCAAACTGTCAAGTCCCTTCTCATATTACATTTTGCCCATGTGGGTCATACAGCCAAGTCCAAAGTCAATGAGGTAGTGATAGATATTCCCTACTTGGAGGTCAGCAAGTCACAGTGCAGTGTTGTGGATAAATCTTAAGGGAGAGGTGAAGATTTGTGACAATAATACAATTCATTATTGATATCAAGTGCTAAAATAACTCAGTACAGCTTGGCAAAAGGGGGCATTTGCTAAAGGAGACCATTTGAGGGCATCCCATATAACCAAAGAAAGGGGCCTGGCATGATGGCTCATACCTAGCATTTTGGGAGGCTGAGGCAGGAGGATCACTTGAGGTCAGGAGTTTAAGAAAGACCAGCTTCGGCAACAGAGTGAAACCATGTCTCTACAAGATATAAAAAATTAGCCAGCCGTGGTGTGGCATTCCTGTAAGTCCTAGCTATTGGGGAGGCTGAGGCAGGAGTTTCACTTGAGCCAAGGGTTCAAGGCTATAGTGAGTTATGATCATGCCACTGCACTCTATACTGGGCAACAGAGCAAAACCTTGTGGGGTTTTTTGTTTGTTTGTTTTGATTTCTTAAGGGAGGGACAAGTCATACAATAAAACTAAACCATGAACAGAGCAGACCCATATCTGAGTTTTCGGAACAACAGGAAACAGAGTATTGAAACAGCTAAAACTTCTCTCTCTCTTACGCCTATGGGCGTTGTCCTCACCCGCCCATCCCCCTCACCGCCCCCCACGCCCCGCCAAAGAAGATTGGGTTTCACCATGTGGCAGAAAACATGCTTGCCTCTGGCTCCCAATTCTCACATTTTGTAGCTTTCCACAATGGAGAGCAACTCCTCTCTTTACCAATTCTGGTTACAAAATTCCTGGAGAAGAATACTGATTGAATCAGATGTCTGTGTTCCCAACCTGAGTCAGATGTCTTATCAGCTATTAAGCTGAGGAGGGGTCATTTTCCACAGAAGCATAAGATGAAAATGTCTGACCTTGGGACCAAATAAGAAGTGGTCCCCACATCAGGATATAATATATGCCATAGGTTGATGCTTGAAGGTAGGTAGGAGAAGAGAGAGAGGATCTAAGCAGATTGGCAATTAAGAGTGAGGACTTGGGACAAGACCACCTGGTTTTGAATTTTGGCATAGCCAACTACTGTCTCTGTGAACTGGTTCAAATTGTTTACCATCCTATCATTCAGTGTCTTCCAGTATAAAATGGCATAATGGTTTGTGGGAAGGTTAAATGAGTGAATACATACCAAGTGCTAGAACAGTGTTTGGTACATAGCAAATGCTCGGTGAGAGCTATTTTTTAATTGATCTAAATTGACGCATAATGGAAATGTGTGTATATAAATTATGTATAACATACATTATATATGTATATATAAAAACATACACACACACACACACACACACACACACACATACAGGAAAGAATCATCCTTCTTTCACAAAGAAAAAAGGCCATGATGAGATGACTTTGTGCTTGTGTGACTACCGAATTTCCTGACTCATATTTCATCTTCGTGGGCCAAGCAGCACACAGGGCCTGGTAGGCACCTACAGATGGTTGTTTTGCCATTGTTACAGATGGTTTCTCTACAGTCCTCCAGTGGGAACCTGCAGGGTCAACCTTGAAGAGTATACGGCAACATCATTCTCTCAGCATTGCAATGGACTGAGAAGACTGTGAATCTGAAAAACCACTCTCCAAGTTAGCCGGGTGCATCATGGGGGAGAAACGACAAGAAGGTTGGAGTATCACCCTTCCCTCCACGTCCTGTATGCTCCATCCTTAGATGAATTAGTTTAATGCCTTCTCATAATTTTCAAATTATCTACCATCTACTTGACTCCACAAAAATCATTTGGAAATCGTTATTTTTAACTAAGATACTTAAACAGAGGGGAAACATGGGGAAATTTCCAAGGTTGTTATAAGAAGTGTTTTTAAATTCCTGATAACTTTTTATTATATAGACAGAGCTCTATTTCAATGGTATTCTCTATAGAAAAAAAGTTTTTCAATGGCAAAGGTCACATATTAAATCAATTTATGAAGCCAGTCATGCATCCTCATATTACCTAATAGCAATAATAGTAATTATTCTTAGATTATTCTCATACTTTATATTTCAGATATGGAAATGACAAATTGCCGCACATAAGACAGAATGCACAGGGTAGCAGAGTAATAAAGAGTATGGGATTCAGAATAATTCAGAAATGGGTATAAATCCTGAAATCATTATTTAAAAAAAAAATCTTTGCTTACTTTTGACACATAGCAGGCTGTTCCTGTTTTGACTATTTCTAAAAATGTTTGAAAAATTTTAAGCATACATCAGATAGAATGTACAATGAATGCCTGCATGCCATATTACAGTAAGCATCTCTTAAACATATGAACATGTTTTTAATTAATTATAATGCCCATACTTTAACACCTCCTAACAACAGCAATAGCTATTCCTTGCTATCATTTAATATGGACTCCACACTTTCCCCAGAAATCTCAAAAATTATTTTTCCTATTGGCTTGTTCAAATTACATTAGAAGCAAAGACCACACATTGCATTTGATTTTTACATCATTAGAATCTCTTTTAAGTTTTTAATTGAATTCAAACACAGTAAAATTCATTTTTGATGTACAGTTCTCTGAGTTTTGACAAATGCGTAAGGTCTCACTGTATTGCTCAGTCTGATCTTGAACCCCTAACCTCAGGTCATCCTCTCTCCTCCGCCTCCCAAAGTACTGGGATTACAGGCCCGTTCCTGCTCCTTCTAAAGTGAACCTTGATAAAGACTCTAACTCATGCTTCATGCTTTTATAGTCGTGAGCTTCTCTGACTCCCTGTGCTGTGTGTGCTTGTGTCTCTTCCTTTGTTCATTGTGTTCCTCTCATCTGGAATGCCTTCCAACTCTTCTCTGCCTGGTTTCTTTTCCTTCCTTCCTTCCTTCCTTCCTTCCTTCCTTCCTTCCTTCCTTCCTTCCTTCCTTCCTTTCTTTCTTTCTTTCTCTCTTTCTTTCTTTTGAGTTGGAGTCTCACTCTGTTGCCCAGACTGGAATGCAGTAACACGCTCATGGCCACCACAGCTTCAACCTGCTGGGCTCAGATGATCCTTCTGGCTCGTCCTTCCAAGTAGCTGGAACTATAGGCCCATGCCACAACATCCAGCTAATTTTTTGATTTACTGTAGACATGAGGTCTCACCAAGTTGCCCAGGCTGGTCTTGAACCCCTGCACTCAGGCAATCCTCTCACCTTAGCCTCCCCTAAATTCTGGGATTATAGGCTTGAGTCATGGTGCCCAGCCACTTGATTTCAAGTGAACAGAATGTGCTCAAATTCAAGATTCAACATTCACATGGACTTCAATGTGGAATCTTTTGATTTAAATCAATTATCTTTTCTCTTAAGTTCCTGAGAGAGATGTGTGCTGGGTCTCCAATTAGGTAGTGTAACAATTTCACGGTGTTCCCTGGAGAGTCTTTTCCATAGATCTGGTCTGATTAATGAAGAACCTTTTAATTTTATTACCATCTATTATATAAGTTCATGTCAGTTCATGAATTCTTATTACGTGGAATTTAACTCTTCTCAAATCGTTATATTTTATTGTATGAATATGACTAAAAGTAATGCACTTAAATGTTTTTACTGAAAAGCATAATTTGAGTTGTTGAAAAGACAATAAATAAAAATATGTTTTTGGCTGTCTATTTTACCAAATAAGAAGCCTACATTTTAAAAAATTAAATTCTTGGCTAACTCCTTCGGGTCCCCTCCCACTGTGAGAGCTTTCTGTCCTCTCAATAAATCCTGCTTTCTTAAAAAAAACTAAATTTTTGAAGTTTTAGTGTATATTTTGATAAAATTTGGTAATACTTTACAGTTATGTAACCTCCACCAAATTCAAGATATACAATTCCCTCACTCTAAACATTTTCTTCTTGCCCCTTTGAAGTCAGTATCCTGTTCCCCCACCCAGCCTCATGCAGTCATAATAGTTTTGCTTTCTTGAAATTTCATATCTATGGAATCATCCATTACTCAGTCTGTTGTGTTTACTTCTCTCATTTAGCAAAATGCTTTTGAGATTCATTCATGTTGTTTTTGTGTATTAACAATTTTTTGGTCCATACTATGGATATACCAAATTTTGTTTAATCATTCATTAGTTAACAGATATTTGTGTTGCTTCAAGTTTTTTGCCATGATAAATAATTCTGCTGCAAACACTTGTGCACAGAAGTCCTCGCTTATCCACAGGGAATGTGTTCCATGACCCCCAGTGGATGGCTGAAACCACTATGGATGGTTTCGGACCCCATATAGACCATATTTTTTTATAAAGTTTAATGTATAAATAAGGTACAGTAAGGGAGATTGATAATTATTAATAATAGAATAGAACAATTATGAAAATGCTATTATAAAAGATTTGTGATGTGGTCTCCTCTCCAAATACCTTCTTGTACTGTACTCCCTATTTTCAGACTAGAGTTGACCATGAGTAACTGAAATCACAGAAGCGAAGCCAGAGATAAGGGAGTAGGTACTACTGTACGTCTTCTTGTGAACATGTGTTTTCATTTGTCTTAGATAATGCCTGTGAGCGGAATTGCTGTGTTTGATAGCATATTTATGTTTCAATTTATAAGATGTTAGGATACTATTTTCCAAAACAGTCAAATCATTTTTGCCTTCCCACTAGCAATGTGTGAGAGTTCTAGTTGCTGTTCATCCTCACAAACACTTAGTTCCATCAGTCTTAGCTTTTATCACTTTAATGGGTATCCAGTAGTATCGCATTGACTTAAAGTGGTTTTAGGTTACATTTCTATGATGACTAGTGATGGTTAGCATATTTTCATGTGCTTATTGGCCATTGATATATCATCTTTTATAATGTATCTTTTTCTATTTTCTGCTGGATTATTTGTCTTATTACTATTGATTTATAAGAGTTTCCAATATATTCTAGATTCAAGCCCTTTGTCAAATATAAATCTTAATAACTATCTTTCTGAATCTAACTGTGGCTTCTTTTTCTTAATTATGGCTTTCAAATAAAAAGTGATTTTAATCTTAATGAAGTCTATTTTACTTTTTTTTCTGCTGTACTTTAGACTTTTTGTATTCATTTAAGAATTTTCTTTTTTGATGTCCATCTTACCTAAGGCAATCTACAAATTCAATGCAATACCCATCAAATTACCAGCAACATTCTTCTCAGACCTAGAAAAGACAACACAGGAATTCATATGGAAACACAAACGTCCAAGAATAGCCAGAACAATCCTCAGCAAAAAAAAAAAAACAAAGCAGGTGGTATCACATTACCAGACTTCAAACTTTACTATAAAGCTACAATCATCAAAACAGCTTGGTATTGGTATAGGAACAGGCATATAGATCAGTGGAATAGAATTGAGATTCCAGAAGCAAAACCTCAGTTTCTCAACCAACTCATCTTCGACAAGGCCTCCACCACCTACCACTGGGGAGAGGAGAACCTATTCAGTAAATGGTGCTGGAAAACTGGCTGATCACATGCAGAAGATTGAAACAGGACCCCTATCTATCCCCGTGCACAAAGGTTAACTCCAAATGGATCAGAGACCTAAATGTAAAACCTCAAACCATAAGAATCTTAGAAAATGTAGGAAATGCCCTCATGGAAATCGGAACTGGCATCCAGTTCCTGAACAAAACCCGAAACCCACAGGTCATAAGAGAGAAGATAGACAAGTGGGACCTTATTAAACTGACAAGCTTCTGCAAGGCCAAAGAAACCATCAAGAGAGCAGGGAGACAGCCTACAGACTGGAAAAAAGTTTTTGCCAACACCAGGCCTGACAAAGGCTTAACATCCTGAATCTACAAGGAACTAAAACGTGCTGAAAAGAAAAAAACAAACAACCCCATTATCAAATGGGCAAAAGATATGAACAGACACTTCACAAAAGAGGACATCCGAGCAGCCAACAAACACATGAAGAAATGTTCAACCTCACTAATCATCAGAGAGATGCAAATCAAAGCCACGCTGAGATACCACCTAACTCCAGTCAGAATGGCAATTATCAACAACTCAAAAAATAACAGCTGCTGGAGAGGGTGTGGCAAAAAGGGAACACTTCTACACTGTTGGTGGGAGTGTAAACTAGTGCAACCTCTGTGAAAGCAGTGTGGCGATTCCTAAAAGCTCTAAATACCAACCTCCCATATGACCCCGCAATCCCCCTACTGGGAATATACCCTGAAGAACTCAAATCATTCTATAAAAAAGATACCTGCACACGTATGTTTATCGCAGCGTTGTTCACAATAGCAAGAACCTGGAAACAACCATGCTGCCCATCAAAAGAGGACTGGATTAAAAAATGTGGTACATATACACGATGGAATACTATGCAGCCATAAAAAAGAACAAAATCATGAATTTTGCAGCAACCTGGATGGAACTAAAGTCTATAATACTGAGTGACCCCTCACAGAAACAAAGATCCGAGTATGACATGTTCTCACTCATATAATGGACCTTGAACATCCAATGTAATACTATAAGAAAATGACTGACGGTACTGGGTAACTATGGGGGGGAATGGGATTAACAGTAGCAAATATCTGTCTGGGGATGGGAAAATACCTCTTATCAACAGGGTGCTTGAATGAAATGTAATTGTACACCTAACCCTTAACTATACCCCAAAAAACCATAATAAAAAATATTGATTAAAAAAAAAGAATTTTCTTTTTTTTCCTAACATAATACCACAAAGATTTGTTCCTACATCTTCTTTTTGAAGTTTTGTTATTTTAGCGCCTACACTTATTTGTATAATACATTTTGAGTTAAACTGTGCGGATATTGATTCAACAGTCAACAATCATTTTTACTTCCCAAACATGCATCTATTTGCTCCAACACCATTTTTTGAAAAAATTATCTTTCTTTACTGCATGTGGCACTTTTGCCAAAAGAAAATTGATGATGTAAATGTGAGTCTATTTTTTTTATTTTCTATTCTGTTCTATGTATCTGCATGGCCTTATACGTTAGCACACTGTCTTGATTACTACAGCTTTATAGGAAGCATTGACATCAGGTAATATAAATTCTTTAACTTTGCTCTTTTTTGAAATTGTACTGACTTTCCAATTTTTTTTTCTTTTCACATAAATTTAGAATTACCTTGTCAATCTCTTCCAAAGTAGCCAGTTAAGACTATGATTGGAATTATATCGAATCTACTAACCAACTTGAGGAGGATTGCCTTCTTAACAATGTCGAGTTTTCAACTCATGAACATGGTACATTGCTCCATTTATTTAGGTCTTCTTTAGTTTCCCTATGCAACGCATTCTAGTTTTTAGCATAAGATTCTTAAGTGCTTTCATTAAATTTATTCTTAAATATATTTGGTACTATTGTAAATAAAGTTGTTTTTTAAAATATTTCATGAGCTAATTGTTGCCGCTATATAGGAAATCGATAGTTTTTTCTATATTGACCCTGTATTTTGCAACCTTGCTAGATTCACTTGTTAGTTCTCATAGCTTTTTTTGTAGATTCCTGCCATCTGCAAATACAATTTTTACTGTTCCTTTTCAATCAATATGCCTTTTATTGCTTTTTCTTTCTTTATTGCACTGGCCAGGGGCTCTGATACAATGTCAAGTAGAAATACTAGAAATTAAAGTCTTTTGACTTGTTGCCAGTCTGGAAAGTATTAAGCTTTTCACCACTGATTACATTAGTTGCAAGTTTTTTTTTGTAGATGACTTTAATCAGGCTGAGGAGATTTACCCATGCTTCTAGTTTGCTGAGTGCTTTTATAATGTAAAAGCTGTTAATTTTTGTATGTAGTTTTTCTGTACCTATTTTAACAAGCAAATGTTTATATTTATTCTATTAATATAGTACATTAAATTAATGCTTGAATGTTGAACAAGACTTGCATACATTCATGATAATTATCCTTTTTTTTAACATTACTGGGTTTGGCTTTCTAATATAATATTTAACATTTTTGCATTAATATTCATGAGAGATATTAGCCTGTAGTTTTCTTGTGATGTATTGTTTGGTTTTGGAGACAGGATAAAACTGGCTTCACAAAATACATTGGAAAGTATTTTCTCCTCTTCTATTTTCTGAAAGAGTTTGTGTAGAATTTGCATTATTTTTCCCTTAAAATTTTGACAAAAAGAGATTTGGGCTTTAATTGTGAAATTGTTCCTAATTATGAAGTTAATTATTTATCATTTGCATAGGATTACTCAGGTTTGTAATTTCTCTTTGTGTCAGTTTTGGTAATTAGTGCCTTTCAGGAGATTTATCCATTTCATCTAGGTTGTCAAATGCATTGGCATATAGTTGTCCATAAAGTTTCCTCACTTTCTTTTTAATGCTGGAAATTATGTACTGATTCCTTTTCTTTTATCCTTAATATTGGTAATTTGTCTGCTTTCTTTTTTCACAATCAGTACAGCTGAAAATTTTTCTATCACATAAATATTTTTAAAGATTAGTTTTTGATTTTAAGATTTTTATTTATTATTGTTTTGGTTTTTTTAATTGATTTCATTTCTTATCTTTATTTTATTTTTTTCTCCTAGATGCAATTTATTCTATACAAGATAGACACTTAGATCATTTATTTGAGAAATTTCTTATTTTTTAATAGAGATATTTAATGTTATACATTGTCTTCTATGTCCTGGTTTAGATTTACAAGTTGTTATATGCTGTATTTTTACTATAATCTTCATAATTTAAATATCAAAAACATTTTTAAGTGAATGCTTATTTAGAAGTGAATTATTTAATTTCCTGATATTTTGGATTTTCCAGGTGGCCTCATTATTTCTGATTTAATTCTTTTTTATTTGTTTTTTGTTTTTTTTTGAGTTGGAGTCTCACTCTCTTGCCCAGACTGGAATGCAGTGGCCGCTCCCGGCCACCGCAGCCTCGCCTGCTGGGCTCCAGCGATCCTTCCGTCTCAGCCTTTCGAGTAGCTAGAATTACAGGCGTGCGCTACCACGCCCGGCTGATTTTTTGATTTATTGTAGAGATGAGGTCTCGCTGCCCAGGCGGGTCTCGAACCCGCGGGCTCAGGCAATCCACTCACCTCAGCCTCCCAAAGGCGCGGGATTACAGGCTGAGCCACCGAGCCCGGCTTGATTTAATTCTATTGCACTAAGATAACCAGCTTTGTATTATTTCAATCTATTTAAATTTATCTAGACTTGTTTTAGGGCCCAGAATATTGTTTATCTTGGTGAATATGTGTATTTTAAAATGTGAAATATTTATTCTGCTGTTGGTAGTAGAGTGTCTATAAGTATCAATCAATTCAAAGTGATTGGTGATGTTCAGATCTGCTACATCTTTTTTTTTTTTTTTTTAGTTGTTCTATCAATTGCTACAAGATGAGTGTTAAATTCTCCAACTGTGGTGTAGAATTAAATATTTCTTCCATTAATTTGATCCAATTGGCTTCATGCATTTTGATATTCTGTTATTAGGTACACACACATTTATGATTGTTATGTATTTCTGAAGAATTGACTCTTGTTTTTGTCACATTCTAATTTATGCCTGGTGATAAATATCTTTGGGATCTATTTTATTTGATATTAAATAGACACACCATCCTTCCTGTGCTCACTGTTTGTATTATGAAGCTTCTTCTATCCCTTTACTGTCAAGCTTTCCGTGCTACCCTCGACCTTAAATGTAGCCCTAGTAGAAAACACATAGGCGGATCTTTGTTTATTTTTGTGACTTATTCTGACAATCTCTTATTTACTCCATTAACACTTAATATAATTATTAATACAATTTGGTTTGAGTCTTTTTTCTAAGCATCTGCGTGTCACACCCACTTTTTGTTTCCATGTTTTTCCTTTCCCCTGTTTTATAATTTAAAGATTTTTAAAATTTCACTTGAATATTTCTGCTGACTCTTGCTGTACTTTTTTAGTAGTGCCCTCAGAATTACAATATACATCCTTTAATTTTTACTGTTTAGTTACAGTTTAAAATGTGCTAGTGATCTCTGGTATAGCTAGATACATTATAAACCTTACAAGACAAGATTATATTTTTGCTATATATATTGCAATTGTTTATAAAGAATTTGAAAGGGACAAAAAGAGTCTTTTTTGCTTTACTCAGATATTTATCATTTTTCGTCCTTTTTCCCTGAGGATCGAAGTTCTATCTGCTATCATTTTCCTTTAGCCTGAAGACCATTTTCTCGTGCTTATTGTAATGTAAGTCTGCTGGTGACGAATGACTTCTATTTTTTTTAATCTTAAAATGTCTTTAACCTCATTTTAAAAAAATAGTTTGTGTGAGAAATACAGATTAAGTAGATACCTTGAAATTTGCCTTTTTAAGCTTTCCAGTTGTCTTAGTGAGGTAAGGAGTGTCTAACTGTGCATTCCATGTGTTTTTTAAAATATATAAGTCCTTTTTCCACTTGACACCACTTCTTTGAGTAGAAAATGTTTCTTCATAGTTTGACATCCAATTCAAATGTTATCTCTTTCATGAAGTCTTCTTTGATTATCTTAGAAGTGTTTGTTGCTCTTCTTACTACTGTGTTAGCAAGTGAAATGCTACCTCGAAGATACTACAGGTATGGTCCAGAGAATATTGCAATAAAAATGAGCCACATATTTTTTCTTGGTTTCCCAGTGCATAAAAAGTTATATTTGTACTTTACTGTAGTCTAATAAGTATGTAGTAGCATCAGGTCTAAAAAAAAATTATATACCCTTGATTTTAAAATACCGTCATTGCTAAAAAGGCTAAAAATCACATGAGCCTTCAGCGAGTTGTAATCCCTGGTAGAGGGTCTTGCTTCAGTGTTGATGGCTGCTAACTTATCAGAGTGGTGGTTGCTGAAGGTTAGGGTGGATATGGCAATTTCTTAAAATAAGACAACAATAAAGATTGTCATGTCAACTGACTTTTACTTGAACACTTAGAGGACATTGTAGGGTTATTAATTGGCCTAATTTCAATATTCTTATGTCTAAGGGAATAGGGAAGTCTGAAGAAAGAGAAAGAAATGGAAAACAGATGGTTGAAGGAACAGTCAAAACACACATAACCTTGGTTGATTAAGTTTGCCATCCTCCTGGGGAAAGTGGGGCACACCTCATCAACAAGGGTACTTGCAAAATGAATATTTGTATACCTAGCCCTGAATTGTACTCCACGATTTTAAAATAAAAAATTTAAAAGTTAAAAAAAATTTTGCCAACTTAAATGTGCATGGTTTATGGCACCCCAAGACAATAGTAATAACAAAGATCATGGATCACAAATCCATAACACATATAATAATAATATAAAAGTTTGAAATATTATGAGACAAGAAGTGAGCACATCCTGTTAGAAAAATGGCAACAATAGACTTAATGCAGGGTTATCAGTTTGTACAAAATGCAATTATCTACAAAGTGTAATAAAGTGAAGTGCAACAAAATGAGACATGTTTGTATTTTCGTATACTGTATGTTTATATAGCATATTTTAAATCCCAAATAGCAAAACAATACATTGTAAACACAGATAGTAAGAGTGTCCTAAGTGAAAGCATATCTTATATAAAAGTTTCTTTTAACTTTCAAACTAATGTACACTCTACTTAGAATTTCAGAATACAACTGGTTTTTTATTGATCCAATTATGTGACTCCTCCAGTAAATAAATTATTCCCGTGATTTCTCATTGCTGTCACTATGAGGTCCTAGATTTGTAACTCTCTTGCAGATTTTATCTTTTCTATATTTGCATATATAGTTCCATCTCTTCCCTTCTTTTAGGTAATTAATCCTGGATCCTGCTTTTGATTCTTCACTCATGACCATCCTAATAAACAGAATGCCTAGTGAAATTGGAAAGTCGCTGGGAGAGTTCCAGGGAATCTCTCTATTATCTCTGAAAAACTGTCTAGCTTTGGCACCAGGTGCTAGGCTGCCCAACAAGGTATGAAAGTACAAGTGTACTGCTGCTCTGGGGCTTTCATTCTTAAAGGATACAGTCACTGGATATAGAATTCTGGACTGACAGTTGCTGTTTCTTCCCCCAGCATTTTCAAAAAGTTATTCCCCTCTTTTCTGTCCTTCATAGTTTCTGATAAGAATATGACTGTTAATTGTCACTGTTTTCTTGTATGTAATACATCAGTTTTCAAGATTTACTCTTTATTTTGGCTTTCAACACTATTATGATGTGCCTCAGCTTGGTTTCTTTGTCTTCGTTGTGGTTGTTGCTTGTGTAGCATCTTGTAGCTAAACATTTCTGTCTTTTATCAAGTTTGGGAAATGTTCAGCTATTATATTTTTAGAAAAATTTGTTCAGCTCTATTCTCTCTCTCCTCTCATTCTGATATTTCTATTCTATGTTTGGTTATTTTATCCAGTCTAGTAGGACACTGTCAATTTTTAAAAATCTTCTCTGATTTTTTACCTTCTATTGCTCTAACTTTGAGTTCACGTACTCTTTCCTCTGTATGTCTATTTGATTTTTCCAGTGAATTTTTATGTTTGTAATTTTTGGTTACATAATTTTAATTTACTTTTGATTTTATTGTTTTATTTCTCTTCTGGAATTTCCAATTCCTCTGCTAAGATTTTCATTCACTCAAAGCGTGTTCTGTTTTATTTCATTGACTATTGTTATAATGACTGCTTTAACAACGTTATCTGTCAGTTCCAGCATCTGATTCATCTCCAATTCATATGCAATCAATTTTCTTTTCTCTTGAAAATATGTTCCATTTTCTTGGATATTTTTGGATTGTATCTTAGTCATTAGGGATGTTAATAAATCCTGGATACTCGTACTTTTTTCTGATAGTGTTGTTTTCTTTCATTTTAGTAGCTAATTTTCTGGATGATTTGGAGTAAATTGCTTTTTGAACAGTAGTTCAGTTTCACTTCAGCTTTTTAGCTGAGATTCTTTGAGTCTCTTCAATGCATGCATGTTTCTAGAGTCAGAGATACGGTGAACAGAGATCAGGGCTCCCTTTTTTGGCCTCTTTCCCTATAGCCTTACCCTCCTCTCTCCAATTTTCAGTTTCCTGGCTTCACTTTGGTTTCTCAGGCCAGAAGAACTGAGTTTTCCATGTGGACCACTGCCGCTCCTGCCTAGGTTATACAGACTATACTTGGCTCCAGACTAAAAGTAGCAGAATCAGAAACTTACTTTTCTAACCCATGTCTCTCCTCCTTCAAGCAAGTATGCACACCCCATCACAGGCCTCTCCTCACTCTTCAGTGCTATCAGGTGGTTGTTTCTACTATGTCCAGTCTCGTGGTTGTTTTCTGCAAGGGAAGGAAACCATCCAGTAAGGTGCTAGTCTATCATACCCCTAAGTGGAAGTCTTTGCTTAAGTTTACTTTTTAAATAATTTTGTGCCCAGACGAAAAGCCTGTGTTTAGAGTATTTTTTAAATGGCTTTTGCAATCCAAATACAATGGAAGAAAGGATGTAAAAAAGCCATCTTGTTTAGTTGTTAAAATAAATTGGTAAAGATACCAAATCAACCAGCAAACGCTTAGGTGGTGAAGCCTCTCCCATCTCTGCTTGCACCTCAAGTTGGAAGCAAAGTAGAATAATAATAATAAAATAGTCAATATTTATCAAGTGCTTACATTTAATTTGAATGGCAGAATGACTTGAGTACAATTTTCATCTCGGTTTTAGAGCTGAAGAAATTTGAAGTATAGAAAGTTAAGTCACTTGACCCAGGCCAAGGAGTGAAGGAGCTTGGACATTTGCAGGGAATCCAAGAACAGCAAGGGCTGGAATCATTTCTGTATTTAGCTTTGAAAGACTGTCAATGGCACAGCCTGATCCCACGTCCAATAAGCTGAGTAAAGAGGGAAAGCTAAGGATGGTCTGTAAAGATAATTGCGAGTAGGCTCACAAAGTGCCTCTGACTGTTGCAGAGAGCACAGAAAACAATCCAGGCCCCACCCAATCTGCCTCAGAGAGGAGGTACAGAAGTCACTGGAAGAAGTCTATGGACGGGATGAGAAGATTGAAGAGTACAGGAACCTTACAACCTAGGGCACTGTGGGAAGTGCCTCAGCGCATGACTCAAATCAAGCAGAAGAGTCCAGCCACGCCTCAGTGTAGAGCAGAGGTTGTCCAGAATAGGATGCAAAAACGCCTTCATTGCAAAAATGCCTTCTGCTACTTCCATAAACCCCTCCTAGGCTAAGGGCTATCAGAGAGAGAGATCATGAAGAGAAAATCTTGAGAGAACAGAGTCCGCTCTGGAAGGAGGTAGAGCTTTGAATTGACTAAATAGTCTCAGGGGTTTTTTTAAACAAACTAAAGGTAACATATTAGTTGGTAAATTCTCTTTTCCCTGCCCTTGTATGGTTGATATAAAAAAATCTAAAGATGAGGCCAGTTACCAAAAAAAACTATTATTTTTTGCACATTGGAGTCTTAGCATGTACATTTTGACCCTCCTCACTCACACCAGTAAACAGACAATTGCAATCCAGTGTATTAGGTGGTCCTTGGGGAATTGCCAAAACTTCGGAGAAGATAGGATGTCTAAGCTGAGAGGAGAGGAATAAGCAGCAGTGAGTCTGGGAAGGGTACTGGTGGGAGAGGAATGATTCACAATCTTGTATTTCACAGCCTTGCTTCAATCAGCTGATTGAAAGATTTAGAAGAAATATGATGCATCTGTGGAAATTCCAGTGTTCTTCTTGGGTTGGAATTTACAGGATAAGGGAGAAAATGAAAGGGGTAGTAGAAGTTAGCAAGAGGTGGTAATGAGGAAATATATGCTCAGTGCTGATTAAAGGAATTCCACATAATCTGCCCTACAACAGGATTATTGTGAAACTAGAACAGCTGATTATAAAGTTAATGATACAAAACATCAAGCTAGAAAACCAGAACATCTCTGAAAAGAAAGAGCAACAAGGGATCATTTATTATAACACATTACAAATCTCTATCACAAATCTATAATGTAATAAAAATAGTGTGTAATTGATACATGAGTAGACTGATTAAAGGAACAGAATACAAAGTCTATTATTAGACTCAAATATATATGGTAAATGCGGTATTTGAAATCAATGGGAGGATTAATTATTCAGTTTATAATGTTTGACTATCTGGAAAAAATGATAAAGTTGGATCCATACCACACAATGCCTGCCAAAATAATACCAGGATTTCAGATGAATAAAAGTTTAAGTGTAAAAAGTAAAACCATTAAAATTCTAGAAGAGTTCATAAGATATCGTTTTAAAATATTCTCCAAGTGAGGAAGATCTTTCTCAGCACACTGAAAAACTCAGAAGGAAAACTTTTTGATGAATTTGATGACATAAAAGTATTCCTCACAGAAAAAAAAATATACCGAGGGCTAATTTCTTTAATTTGTAAAGGGAAGACCAACAGGGTAATGCACAAAAGAAGAGACAGATAGTTCATAGAAAAGCAAATATGAATGTTCAACTTCACTTGTTATAAAAGCAGTGCAATTTAGAGTCACCATGACACACAGGTTTTCACTTCTCAAGTAGACAGTGGTTGAGCCCCGAGCCTCCTTGGATCCTTCTGGTGGAGACACAACCTGGGCAGGTCTTGGGTCTCCAGGACAAGGGTTCTCACCCTTAGTATCACTTTCAGGTCTTTAAAATTCCCGATGCCCAAGCAATAATTTGAATCTTTGAAGTGGGACCCAGTCATCAGTATTTTTAGGATGCTTGGCTGATTTCAGGGTGCAGGCAGGAGGAGAATCACTCCTGGAAGACATTTAGGGAAGTCTGTAGATAAACTTATTCATATATAAAGTAATATGGAAAAGAGTAGTTTCTGAAGCATGGTTTGCAGTAGCAAGAAAAGGCAACATGGTAAACATCTATCAAGAAGAGACTGGCTAGATAGATCCATGGTGCCTCTGAATAATGGAATGCTATACAGACAGAACTCTATATCCACTGACTTGGAGAAATTGCCTTAATGTACAGTATTTTAACATGGGAAAAAAAGATGTAAAAAGTGTGAACAGCGTATCAGCATTTTAAAACTGAACCAAAATTTTCCTATTAATCATAAACTCTAGTTTATCGGTATGAAAGCAAAAAGGGGGTACTACAATAAAATAATTCTTAATTTACCCGAAATGACTGCTGTTACTATGCGAGACATGTGTGCTGTATTGAGAGAAGGTACTATCCTTCTTCTTCATGACACTGCAGGGACTAATATATATAACAAAAAATGGTGTGTGAAAGAGTTGAAACTAATGTTTCCAAGTAAACATTTCTGGAAAAATAGACTTCCTTTTCACAAAGACTGTTTATTTACTGATACATTCCAGAAAAACTAATTTGTAATCTGGTCAGGATGTGCTCATGAGCTAATACATTCATTTTTCTCTCACCGAAAAAAGAGAGAGAGAGAGAGAGAGAGAGAAGAAGAAGAAGAAAAACTGCCTATCATTTAGCATGCAATTCAGAGAATGGAAATTGGCACAAGAACTAATTACAGCTCAAAAAGAAAAAAATCTGCTATTTTGATGAATATGTGTTTTCCTAGTGCTTTTGTTATTTCCTTTGGTAATTACAGAAAATAGTTTTAGTGGCGACAATTGTTATGATTCTCTATGTATTTCTATTCCAAATCATAAATAAAGCAGTATTCCTGGCAAATATTTAGGGATTCATCTGGAAAGAAAGAATGATGACAACTCCAGAAGATAAGTTTTGTTGTTTCAGTGTCTCTCCTGTTTTAAGTTATGTGTTAAATTAAAAAAAAAATATGTTATGATAGGTATTCTGAGACTAGAAAATTTCATTTATACTTTTGGTTTTGAATAAATAAAAATCTATATAATTCCCAAATATTTATCTGTAAGACCAAAACATTTAAAAAGTTAGAATTGTGTACTCTAGGTTTGTTGGAAACAGGTTAGGATCAATTCAGAAAGTCGAGCCCACAACCAGCTGTTTCCTTTTGAAGGGCATTAGGGACATTCTTTGGCAGACTGCATCTTGAAATCTAAAAAAATAATTATATTCTAGACTATTATGTAGTAGAGTTGAGCCTACTCTTGTATTTGGGCCTACTGTTGCCCCAGCTGTCAGGATGCCGAGCCTGAGGGGGTCCATGGAATGTGAAAACGGAAGAATTAATACATGAAAGAGAGATCCGTTTTAAAATAGCATGAAAGTGCCAGTATTTTGAAGGTTTATAACCATGACTTTCCAAATAAATTTCACAATTTATTCTATAATGAGTTAAAACTTCTTCTAGCTACTGGCATGCTTTTCGAATTTAAAACACATTTTTCCATTCAAGTAATGTAGTAAATGATGCTTAGGGGCTCAAGAGAGCCCAGAAACCCTTGACTAGTCATAGAGTCACCAAAATATCGTGTGTTTTAAATGTAACAAAAGTAGGACAAAATAGAAAAAAATTAAATTTGTGTTTTAAGCAATTAATATCTATTTTAAGGGCAGGTCTTAAAATAGGAAGAAATTAATTAGAGATAGTAAAACAATACTAAGAAAATATCTATTTAGTCAATTACAGGGACTTTAATTCCTCCCCCCACCCCCCATTTTATAGAAATTTTCTAAACCTTGACAGGAGTGCATCATTATTAATTTCCTTATATCTATCGCTATAGGTAAGGGTGTTGGGAAGAAAGGTTTTTTTTCCTCAATAAGTGGGGACTAATTGGAAAGGAAGGGACAGAGGTAAGGGGTATGTATATGAGTATCTAAAAGAGGGAAAACCTTCAGTGAAATAACTTCAGTTGACAGCAGATAGAACTAAAAATAGGGCATACATGAGTGGGTTCCCGAAGAGAAAAGATAGGAGACCGGTCAAGGTGCAAGGTGCTTCTGGGTCTGGGACACAGAAAAGACAAAGCTTCTGTTGGTGCTTTGTGAAACTCAGACTCAGCTGCTCTTCTTCAAGCAATATCACCAAGGCTTACCATAAAGCCTGGCATGTAGCAGGCGTACATCAATACTTGTGGAATAAGAAAGTGAACAGATGAATCTTGACTCTTGGGAGAGTCTCCCCTTCCAGGGACAAAGTGGGATGGCCAAGAACTCCAGTTCTGAAACCAGATGACCCACATCTGCCTCCTGGTGGTGTCAGGCTGATGGGATGTTAGGAATGTTAATGGGGTCTCTGTGCTCCTCTATTAAATGGAGAGGTTTCTCTGTAAAATGGGATGATAGCAGCACCTACCATGAAGGACTTTGGTGAGGACTACATACACTACTACAAGCAAAGAGATAGCAATACTGCTTGGCACTTAACTCTTGAAATGTGTTTCATTATTCATTCATTCGAACATTGCTTGCTAAAGGCTCACCAGGGCCCAAGCCCTTCTCTGGTGACAGGATGACAACATCAATCAGACAGTCTTCTCAACCCTAGCAAGCCCTGCCCTCACGAAGTTCACATTTCCCACAAGCGTGCATTTTACTCTGCAGTTTTGGTTAAAGTGTTAAATCCTTTCTTCTTCTAAAGAGAAATAAATCAAACCCAAGCCTCTATGTATCAAGGTCCAAAACATTCAACCTCAGTCTCATATAGCTCCTTTAAGGACCCACAGGAATCTATGGGGCTAACGAGGTGCCCAAGAAAAAAGAGTAAGGCACTGAGGTGCCCGGTGGCCAGAGCTATGAAGTCTGCTAGAAGGTCAACAGGGTTCCATGGGCCAAGGTCGCCAATGACAATGTCTGCCAGGCATCCCAAGAACTCAGCTTATGGGTCACAACCCACCACCTTTCCCTTTCTGGAGAGAGGACACTTCAGTTGAGAAAGGCTAAGGAATCTGGGGTACAACAATACAGGAGAATATTTCAAGCCAGGACTTAAATAGAGGGTTCTGACCCATTGAAAAAAAAAATTGGGACCTTTCAGGTGGCTCAAAAGAGTTAGATGGCTTTATGTCGACATAAAGTGAATCGGTTTAGGACACTCTTTTCAATTACGCTCTGCCCAACTCACAAAAGCCTTGTTCCCAGCAGAAGGAACAAATGAGAAGCACAAAGACCCCAAAGTGAGAGTGAAACTGACAAGCAGAAAGGAGTGAGCCCCTGGGTGCTGGAGGGGAGCCAGAACGGGGCGAAAACCCACCTCTCCTCTCCTCTGAGATGGGCTCAGAGAAGTCACTGTGGATAGCAATACCAAGAGATTCCAAGCAGGACAGCAGAACCCACTCTGACTTTGCCGACAATGGGCCTTGTCCTCTCAGCTCCTCTCTGGCTGAACGGCGAGGCTGGTGGATGGGAAGAGTGATGCAAAAAGTCGCTCTGGTCCAGGGCACCCGGGCTCCCCTGGGCTGGTCCTTGGAGCACGTAGATACACCAGAGAGTGGAGCTCAGTCAAGACCTTCTGACATACTTTTGGATAACGCTATCCTTTGCACATCGTATTGGAATTTGCACACCTATAGCTAGATCCGTTCTCCCAACTTCCATCCCTCTTCACGGTTTCATGTGAAGTTCTTGCCTGCCCTGTCCATTTTATGTAGCAATAATTCACAGACCACTCTCATATCAGGATATGACAAACACATTTTTCTTATAAACACATTGCCTGTTTGTAGTATGTTTTTCACCTACATAAAAAAACTACATGTCTTTCAGTTTATTTCCTTTAGCTCACACTTATCCAAGAACACACATCCTTTATAACGTCTTTTAGAAACGGACATTGAGTACATGTGTCACCCCAGCAGCAAACTAGCCCACAAGGTTTATTCAAGCATAAAATCATAAAAGAATATGTTTGGCTGTTTGGCAGTACATTGCTGGTTGACTCTGTTAATTCAGTTTCTAAAGTGTGGTTTGCCCATCTGAACTGTGTTTTAGCAGTAGTCCATTTGCTGGTTTCCAAAAGGCTCTTAAGAATTCCCAAGTGTTTCTTTCTTCGACTGAGCTCTCCATGGGCTGAGCTGACTGAGGAGAGTTTGAATTTCCAGAGGGCCTCAACTCCCTTACGGCTTGAAAACATCTGTAGATCCGTGCTGTTCATGTAAAGACATGGGAAGGGAGAACGTTTCTGCAAATCCCAACATGCTTCTGCCCGGGGAAGAAGGGATCACCAGGGTGGGCTCAGGCAGGGGTGGGAAGAGGGTAGAGGAAAAGAGAAGACTCTAGTGTGACAACGTAAAGCTAGAGTTTTGGTTTTCAGCCAAAGACAAGAAACAGCCTGATTAAACTGCATATTTTAGGATTCTATTTCTATGTCGCTGAAAATGAGGAGGCAAAAACTTCTCTTTGTCATAAGAAATCAATTTCCTAGCTGCCATTTTTGCTTAGCACAATGTTTTTTCTGTGATATCCTTTAAATGCCATTTGTTAGTGTGATTACAGAATGAATTCCAATCCATGTTTAATTCTTTAAAAATCATCTTTTGCTTTTAAAGGGTTTAAGAAAGCATATGGATGAGCATATTAATCATAGTTACTATTTTCAGGGCCTGCGTGAAAAGAAGCATCGATGTTAGTGGTGTTATGTGGCTAAGCATACAAGTCTAGAAATATTCTCAATTACCAAATGTATCTCTTCTGCTGCAATAAGAATATGACTGAAAGAATAAATTATTCTAGCAGCACACCCCCTTTAGGTTACCTCTCTGAAGTTAAATCATTGCTGTTTGAATCAAGGTTGCAGAATATATATCACCAATCACAACACTTAGGCTATGATTGAATCAGCCAAAATGTTTAGCCACATTTTCTGGCTCTGCCTCTGAATTGATCTGGAAAGTCCAAAATGCATCCAGTTGGGCTCTCTGGAGAATCAAACTTTATAAAATTGTTCCTTATTAACTTGCGGTAAAATTTTTCACAATCAATTCCTTAGTTGAAAATTGGTACCAGTTAGTCAAAGCATGCCATACATCACTCTCTCGCACACACACAGGCCACCAAAGCACTGGATCCCGAATGCTGTGCAGTAGTGATACAACAAATCATGTCAGAATCAGGCAGGGAGAACTATCACACATCCTTCAATGGCCTGGGTCCTTGAAGAGTATTTTAGAGCCAGAGGAGGAAAAGTCTTGGGAATGATAAATCAGTCGTTGTCACATATCAAACTCACATTAAATAGGATGAAACCAACTGTCTCTGATTTCTTATCTACTATTTTTCCTCTACTGAAATGGAACAAACTCTTTTCATTACAAGTGTGAAAGATGCTCAGGTTATTATACACTTTCCGGGGATGAAGGAAGATTCCATTATTGTTTATAGTGAATTACAATCATTTAAACAAGTTTTTTTTTTTTTAGCCAATTTCAAAAACACTATAAACAACAAACACACTTTTGCCTCCAGTCATAATAATAAAGAAACACAAGTTCCTTAGTATCCAGGGATGCCAGATCAAGACCACAGGAGCCTAAGAAGGAATCAAAACCGGAAATCAGTATATGCTATTCCTGCTAAGTTTGAATGAGGTGGCGCACAAATTAGAAAAAGTTTTTGAAACGCAAAGAGTGGCCTGCAACATGTAAAGCTGACGCCTTACCACATCACTGCATATTTCTTTTATTTATCTGAATAAAATGTTAATGAGCATGGATACTCAAACACACATTCCAAATTGCTAATTGGGGCTTTTTTGCTAACACTGTGTTTATTGTCAGATGCAGAGAAGGAAGATGAATTAAAAGCTTAACTATCACCAATCTGGGATGTCATCCAACAGCATATCTGTGTCTCTGATTGATGATAATCAGAAGAACAACATGTGAAGCAGGTTCACTGTACATCAAAATCAATCCCAGGGGAAGATGCTAGCGTTACCAATACCATGCACTGGTATCAATCCACTTGCATGAGTCCAGTGAGACAGAAAACTCATACAGCAGGTTAAGTGAAGCAACTTTACTATTGCAGATAGGAAATAAGGAACAATAGAAGTCTAGGATTTCTGGCAAACTCATCCGCCAAGGCTCAGGAAAGCTGCCCAGACCGGATGAAGTCCCATTCTGTGTGCCCCATGTTGCACCACAGTTGAGGGACCCCAAAAGCACTGTCTGCTCTGAGTTGTATACCCAGGAGTAACTGAACTTGCTGGGCAAAAGCATTCTCTGTTCTGAGAAATGAGAACAGAGCCTAGGGTGTTCCTCTTATCCTGGGATGCTACATTCCCAGCATATTGTACAGTCATTCTTGAGAAATACAAATGAAAAGAGGGAAGAGCTGGGTCACCAAGGCCAGGAAATGTCCTGCATAGTAGTTTTTACTTCTGTAATTGAAAAATTTAGCCTTCAAACATGTTCTAAACACTCTTCTTTAGCTCTGGCTTTAAAACTACTTTAAACTTTTTTTCTTCCTACTCCCTTACACCGTGATACTTAACTAAATCTACACATTCTTAGAAATCCCAAGGACTAATCTTAAAGCAAGCAGTACACAAAGGCCTGGCTGCAAAACTCTCCCTACACAGAAAGAGCCTCACGTCAGTTAATCTACAATCTGGCTGGCTACAACCAGGGTAATACCAACCAGGCCCTGGAGAATTCCAGAGGCTAGTCTTAGAACAAACTAGGCCTGAGCCGCCATTGCTGAGTCCTCCTACTTGAAAAGATTCACAGATGATTGATCCACCACCCAGCCATAGCCAGCATGATGTCAGTCAGACTTCCAGACAGATAATTATTCAAGATAGCCATTGGAACAAGGACACATAGACTTCACACCCAATCCCACTCTTGCAAGTTCTCCATATGAATTTTCCCTTTAAAAACCCTTTTTGATCGGCCCAAAGTTTGAGATGGTATTTGAAATGTTAGTCTGGCCGTCGCCTCAAATAGCTGATATCTTGAATAAACATGTTTTTTCTTCCATCGACTATGGTTTCTCGAGTTTGGCTTTGGGTGACAAGCACTGAAATCTGGGTATGGTTATGCCTCCTCACTAGAAAATGAAATCAAGATATTACTTAGCATTGATAACTTGATAAGCAGGGATTTTGACACCTTGGCTAATCACTTATCACCTTCAACATCCCCATAGCCAACATTTACAAGCACCTACTTTGCACTTTACCTGTTTTAATTCATTTAACTCCTATAGTAACTATGTTTACTTGGGTCCTCCAGGAAGCAGACTCAAGAAGAGATTAGATCTGTGAGAGATTGATGGGAAAACAGATTTGAGGAGGCCCATCTGGGTGAGCCAGAAAAGGTCACAATGCTGGTTCAATTACTATGTAAAAGACTGGGAGAAAAAGGTTGGGTAGGAAAAAAAAATATTATATTGCAGTACAGTTTTAAGAAAGTCTATGGGAAGTCTTTGAGCCAAGGTTGACCTCAAAGGTGACACATCACCCAAGAACAAGCTTGCCCTAGCACCCCTGCCATGATCCATCCTCAGTTGGTAGTAGTCTTGAGAAGCAAGGCCTTGTCCTAAACACTGGGATGTGACAGCACAGAAGCTGGGGTGGGCCTTCAGTTAATGGACCCTCCAGTAGTCAGAAATCTGAGGAGAGCACTTTTCCGTCCTATTAGTCTGGGTCTAACCAGGAGAGTGAACCATATAGTGAGTTAAACAGGAGAAGTGCAATATAAAATATTATTAAACTCTGATAAAAGAATGACTATAAGATATAAAGACACCCTCCATGGCCGCCCAGGTTAGGGAGAATCCCAAAGAAAGACAAACTTGAAAAGACTATGGGGTTCAGACCTTGTTGCAGAAAGTGTAGTTCAGCCCCTGCATATCAGGGACATTTGCTGGTTTGCCCCAGTTAGGGGTGGCATGCTGCCACCAGGAAAGCAGAAAGCAGCCCTCTGGAGTGCAGGCAATCAGCAACCAGGGGCACAGGTGGTCAGAGAGAGCAGCGGCTCAGAGGGAGCCATGCACAGGCCTGCAGAGGGAATAGGGGTCAGGGCATTGGTCTCATGTTGAGACGGTGTGGGAAGACCACCAGGCCAGGTCAAAGTTCTGTTGAGGGAGAACCGCAGCAGATTCCTCCCCTTTACCCCATAGACCCACTATGCAGCAGGGAACTTTTGCCCCTGCATTGTCCTCCAGAGGGCTGTCTTGAGGAAGCTGTCCTGGTGCTCACTGTGAAGGAAAGATGTGAAGGAATGCCATCCATTGTAGCGGAGCGTGCAGGGAGCTTGGAGCTGAAGGGGGAGATATGGATAAATGAGAGAGGGAAAAGGTTAGTACTTGTGCCTTCCCCTTTTAGGAGGAAACTGAGACCTGGGGGAGTTAACTGAATTGCTAAAGGTCACATATTTAGCAAGTGAAAGAGCTGAAATTCCAGACTGAGCCTCTGAGATCCCAGAACTCAACATCTTAACCACCGTGCTGCATTGTTATGACTCATCACAAAATACTAAAATCTTGTCTAAATCAGTTTATGACCAGAAACTTTTTTCGAATAATAACCCTTGGGATTTGTTAGCATACTATCAAAATAATTGTTTCTTTTGGCAGACTTGAGAAAGCATCTTATATTCTGTAAAAGTTGGACTCTGACTCAAGATTCAATAGTACAGGGACAGATTTTTAACCAAATGTGAAGAAATAAATCTGCCTCATATAAGATGATCAAAGGTGACAAAAACAATAGGGACTGATGTCCATGAGGAATTATTAAAGGCCCTATGGTCATTTAGCTTCAGGGAGAATTTGAAAAGGAGCGATGATTCTGGTGTTCAGTTGGAGAAGGTTTTCTCAGCTGAAACTCAACAGCTTTTCTCCTTTTTCCCTAAGGGCTAAGTGTGAGGAAATGGGCTTGCATTAAAACCAGAAGGATTTCTTCAGAATATAAGGAAGAACTTCTTAACCATTATGAAGATGAAACACCAGAATCAAGTTCCTTGCAAAGTGCTAAAATTTCCATTCCCAGAGATATTAAAAAAGAAAATCAAAACTATCTATCATGAATGATTTAGACAAGAATCTGGATGAAAATAGTGCTCTCTTAAGGTCCTTTCCTGTCCCAGAATTCCAATATGCCTCAGTCCCCTTTAATTATTCCTTTCCAACAGAAGTAAATGACTTCTAAGGACAATGGACCAGCAGGAATATTATTAATAATAGTTCATATTTATGGAGTGCTCACATTCACCAAGTGCTTTATGTATATTGTCTCTTATCTTTGCAACACTATGTAGCAAACGTCATTTTCCATTTTACAGATTGTGAGGCTCATGGATGTGAAGTAATTTATCAAAGGTCACACAGAAAATAAGTAGTAGTTAGAATTCTAAGCCAGAACTTTCTATGTCCAAATCTATGATGGCCTCAAGGATAAACCACATCTTTTTACTTTCAGCAGGCTACTTAGCAGTTACCCACAGAGCCTTATCCTCCACTCCTGAAAACTCTCCAGAACACCCTCGAAATCTGCCAGGTCTAATTTATACAGCCACCTAACACTACATGCTTAGAAAATTAGCAAATAGCTAGGTCACAAATGAAAAGGGAAAGATAATTGATAAAGACAGGTAAGGAGCACATACTGTATCATATCTCAGCTACCTGGGCTCTCATGAAATGACAAAGAATTGACTCCGTTTTCAAAACTAATCAGAGGGGAAAAATAAATGATACAGCCCTAGTCAAGCATGAGAAAACTGGCCCCTGTTCGTTTTACATTGGGAAAGTGTGAAAACTGAACCAATGTAGCAGTGCTTGCAGAAGAGGAGTCATCTGAAACACACAATCCCTGGTGTTTCTCTGAGGAATCCGGTTACTGTGTTTTGACAACTAGAGATTCCTTCTTACTCCCTTGCTGTTGATCTTTTGCATCTGAGGTCACAGGATGCCTCATTGGAATACTCCCCCTCCACCCGCCCCATGTAAGCATTAACTAAGTGTGGTGGTTGGTACCTTTCCAACAGGACTTCCCAAGGTCTTCCCAGCTGAAAAACTGGTTCAACATCCCCGCTGCTCCTTCTGTCCAGACAACTTCAAGCTGAACGTTACTTATGAGAACCCTACAAAAAGTGTATTTCCCAAAACACTCTTTATTTACTTTGGAAGATTTTGACAAAACACTCCCATGTGTTCAGCCAACAAAACATCACTTCTGCCCTGAACCTTTTCCAACATTAAACAAAGTGCTAAGAGTTCTGATACGAAGATAAATGAAAGGTTTTTTTGTGACTTCGAGGAATTTACAAACCAGTACAGAAGATAAAAATGACAATAACCACAATATGATGCAGACACTGATAGACTATCAGGGATTGTGTGTAAGAAGGAAGACACAGGCCTCGGACATTGGAACATGCCCTTCAGGGACGGAGGATTGAGAAGAGTTTACTGTATTTGTCAGCTTAGGCTGTCAGAACATAGATTGGGTAGTTTAAATACCAGACAGTTATTTTCTCACAGTTCTGGAAGTTAGAACTCTACCGCCCCAGGCTCTGCCTCACCACTGCAGCAGGAGAGTACAGCTCCAGGCTTTGCCTCACCACTTCAGTGCATGGCCAGACACAGGCAGCAGGGGCTATAGAGGGAAGCTAGAGGCAGAGCCACACTGGAGAGGACAAGAGAGGCACCCCTCCACCATCTTGAAGGTGGGGCAGGAAAGTGTTCTGACTTGCTCACCAGGAAGCAACAGACAAGATCTTTGTGACTGGTGGATCAACTACTCAGGGACTGATCGTGATCCAGAGGGAATATCCTGAAAGCACAAATCTTGGAGGGACCTGACAAGTGCTGAGTCCCAGGTACTCCACCCCCTACCCTGATCCAGCTGTGGGACAAAGGGTGTGGCCAGAAAAGGATGAGGAAGAACTCCAAAGAGATTATTGGTGAGTCTGGGACTGACCAACACCCCCTCTTCCCCAGCAATCCTCTGAACATCAGACCCACACAGCTGGGCCATGATTGAGAGGGACAAACCCAGGCAGAACCTAAACATCAGGTGCAATAGGAGAACTCCATTCCAGGATAGGCCTGGCTGGGGCACCCCCTGCAAGTACATACCTGGGGAAAAGATAATTCCACACTTCCCCACTGGAGGAGATCTCCCTGACCCTATGAGAGTGGGAGGGAAGGACTGCAGTCCCACCCACCTCCACTGCCCCTCCTCCTTCTCTGCTCTGGACAATGCGGAGAGAGTGAAAGAGGTGGAAGCTCTGCAGGAGAGACCAGATTAGAGGAACAATTACAGAGCCTGCCACAAGCAGGCAGACTTGTTTTTAATTTTTAATTTTTTTTAATTTTTAAAATTGTTTTGTCTGTTTGTTTGTTAGTTTATCTATTTTTTAAATATTTTTCCTTTGTGCATGAATATATATGTGAAGGTTTGATCTGCATCTCACAAATATTTTTTCTTTGTTTCTTTCTTTTTCTGTTTCTTCTTTTGTTTGTTGTTTTCTGTTTATATGTGTATATGAATGATTGTGTGTTCATCTTTCTGTTTTGGTGGTGGTGGTGGTTTGTTTTTGTTCTTCTGGGTTTTTTATTTTTAATAATTTAATGTGTGTGTCAATATATGTTTGAGGGTTCAATCTGAATTCCTTTTTTTTCTTGGTCTTGCTGTTTTTCTTTTCCATTCACTTTGTGCTAGGAATGTGTTTGTGTGTGTTCACTTTTCTTGTTTTTTTTTTTGTTGTTTGTTTTGTTTCACTTTGTTGCTATTTCAGTTTGTTTTTGCGATGTGTGTGTATTTCTGTGTGTTCAATTGTTTTTTGTGTTGATTTCTGATTTGCATCATCATATAGAGTGGTAGTGGGGAATGGGTCTCAGGGAACACATACCACCACAATGAACACTGTAATTTGCAAGTAGTTTCTGAATCCTAGTGCCCCATCCCCTACCTTATTCAACTTTCAGAAACTACAAGAGACAGCAAAGCTTGCCATCCACAGTCCTATTTCAGAATAGAACAAATCCAGAGACCAGATCAGGGAAGAGTAGAGGGTTGAGCAAACATCAGAAGGGAAAGCCTCTCCCACTGACACTTAATAAAAGAACCAAAGAGAAAAACAAGAGATTTGTCACAAATGAGGAAAAGCCAAAGGAAGACCACAGGCAATTTCAAGTGTAACAAAGAGAAAACTCCTGAAAAATCAGACCTTGGAGCCCAAACAATGGAAGTCACCAATGACTGGCCCCAGAATATGACAGGGATTAGGGAATGGATGAAGAGAATGAATAAGACTCAAGAAAGACAAGATGAAACATTGAAAGAATTTGCAACAGAGATTTGGCAAGTTATCCATCTTTCCTGATGATATAATCCTATAACTTGAAAATCCAAGAGAGTCTATCAAAAACCTGCTTGCACTGATAAAGAACTTTGACAAAGTCTCAGGGTACAAAATAAATGTGTAAAAGACAGTTGCATTCCTGTATACCAACAACAAGCAGGCAGAGACCAAAATTAAAAGCACAATCCATTTCACAATAGACACACAAAAAATGAAATACTTCAGCATCTTCCTAACCAAAGAAGTGAAAGATTGTTACAATGAGAACTACAAAACATTGCTCAAAGAAATCCAAGAAGACACAAACAAATGGAAAAATATTCCATGCTCACCAATAGGAAGAATCAACATTGTTAAAATGTCCATCCTACCAAAGGCAATCTACAGATTCAACACAATACCTATTAAATTACCAACATCATTCTTCTCAGGCCTGAAACTGACGATACCGAAATTCATATGGAAACAAAAACAACCACAAATAGCCAAAACAATCCTTTGCAAAAGAAACTAAGCAGGAGGTATCACACTTGCAGACTTCAAACTTTACTATAGGGCTACAGTAATCTAAACAGCCTGGAATTGGTACAAGAACAGGATATAGACCAATGGAACAGGATAAAGAGTCCAGTAGAAAAGTCTCAATTTTTTAACCAATTCATCTTTGACAAAACCTCCAACAACAACTACTAGGGAGAGAAGAACCTATTCAGTAAATGGGAAAACTGGGAAAACTGGTTGATCGCATGCAAAAGATTGAAATAGTATCCCTACCTATCACCATACAAAAAAAATTAACTATAAATGGACCAAAGACTTAAACATAAGTCCTCAAACTATGAGAATCTTAGAAAACACAGGTGACACCCTAGTGGAAATTGGAACTGGCAACCAATTCCTGATCAGAACCCTAAGTGTCCAAACCATAAGAAATAAGATAAAGTGGGACCTCATCAAACTGATGAGCTTCTGCAAAGCAAAATATCCACCAAGAGAGCAGGGAGACAGCCCAAAGAATGGGAAAAAAAATTGCCAACTGTATATCTGACAAACGTCTAATATCTAGAATCTACAAAGAACTCAAACATATCAAAAGGAAAAAAACAAACAGCCCCATTAAAAAGTGGGCAAAAGACATGAATAGACACTTCTCAAAAGAAGATATACGGGCAACCAACAGACACATGAAAAAGTGCTCAGCCTCACTCATCATCAGAGAAATGCAAATCAAAACCACATTGAGATACCACCTAATCCCAGTAAGAATGGCCATAATTAATAAAACAAATAACAACAGATGCTGGCAAGGATGCAGAGAAAAAGGAATGCTTCTACACTGCTGGTGGGAATGAAAACCAGTGCAACCTCTTTGGAAGACAATGTGTCGATTTCCGAAAGAACTAGAAATTGACCTTCCATATGACCCAGCAATTCCCCTATCGGGAATTGCCCAGAAGAACTCAAATCATTCTACAAAAAAGATAACTGCACATGTATGTTTATTCGCAGCTCTATTCACAATAGCAAATACAAGCAACCAACCATGCTGCCCATTGAAGCTGGACTGGATAAAAAAATTGTAGTACATATGTACAATGGCATATTACGCAGCTGAAAAGAGGGCAAAACATATGGACTTCACAGTAACTAGCATGGATTTAGGGTCTATCATACTCCGTGATCTATCAGAGAAACAAAGAACAGAGTACTATATGTTCTCACTAATAAGCAGAATTTGAACAATTATAATACTATAAGAAAGGCATTGGCAGTAGTGGGAAACTGTCAGGGGAGGGAGGTGACATTGGCAGTTGAAGGAAACTGCTAGGGGAGGGGGGCATACCTCATCAACAAGGGTACCTGCATAATCAATGTTTGTATACCTAACCCTGAATTGTACACCACATCTTTTTAATTTTAAAAAAAAATTTTTTAAAGAAAATGTAAACCGGATTTACTCACCTCCTCCTTCCCAGGGATAGTTTTGCATGAGGACTCAGGGCTTGTGAACCTTTAGAATTTACATGAAGTCTTGGGTGTTTCACTTTCTGCATAGACATTTTTCAGGAGATAAGGCTGCATCAGATAGTACAAAGGACCATGGACCTAAAAATATGAAATGTCACTATCTGAAAAGATGTTGCTACCCACCAGGATAGATTACAGGTTGGGCATGTGAAATATTTTTCCAAACAAACTTTTATAAATAATTTGTGTATTAGAAATTATTGTTGCCGGGCTCAGTGGCTCAGCCTGTAATCCCGCGCTTTGGGAGTTTGGTGTGAGTGGATTGCCTGAGCCTGCAGGTTCGAGACCCGCCTGGGCAACTTGGCGAGACCTCATCTCTACAATAAATCAAAAATCAGCCGGGCGTGGTAGCGCATGCCTGTAATTCTGGCTACTCGGAAGGCTGAGGTGGAAGGATTGCCGGTGCCCAGCAGGTCGAGGCTGCGGTGGCCGGCAGCGGCCACTGCACTCCAGTCTGGGTGACAGAGTGAGACTCCAACTCAAAAAAAAAAAAAAAAAAAGTAAAGAAAATATTGTTACATTAATGGTAAATTTCTTGAATGTGATATTAATCTTGTGGTTATATAAAATAGTCTTACTCTTAGTAGGTATATACTGAAGTACTTACAGGTATAGTTTCATGTCTTCTATTTTTCTTTCAAATAATTCAAGCAAAAAATTTGTATCTGTGGACACATACATAGATAGCAGAAGTAAGAAGGCAAATGTGACAACTATTAAAACTTTGTGAGTTTAAATGAAGAATATATGGATAGCCATCGTACTATCCTTACAACTTGTCTGTGGACTTGAAAATTTTCAAAATAAAAAGTTGGGAATAAAGAATAAGACAAAAACGCATAAAAATTTTGTTCAGCTAGGCAGAAAGATCAAACTTCACACCTATATTTGCAAAAATTCAGGCTATTCTTTTCAACAACATTCACTGTTAGATTTTAAAACTACAATAATAAAACTTAAGGATAAAAAATTTTAAACTCAGTTAAACATTTATTTAAATTTAAAGGCAACATGTAACATACTTCCAAATGGCCCATCTTGAAAAGCATATTAGAGGATATATTTTGGTCAATTAAAAGGTGAAAGTAGAAACTATGACAAGGGAACAGATGTGATTATTTTACTGTAATATAATTTAACTACTATCTGAATACAGAAATACATCAGAAGACAATAGTTGAAAAATAAAATGTAACTGTAAAAGACTGATGATGAAGAAATAGAAATAAATATATTTGCTAAGAGGATGGGAAGAGAACATGGATGGTAGTATAAGTGCACAGGCTTTCTCATCTTCAGTATAAGGGGTTCAAGAGAGGTAAATAAGAAAAATAAGATATGAATAGGGTAAATATATTTAAAAACACAAACATAAACTTTAAAAAATAATATCAACTAAAAATCAGCAGTAGAGAAGTGGAAAAAAAGTAAATTGAAATGTACTAATTCTCTTATTGTCCATATAGGATAATCACTACATTGGCATATTTTTTTGAAAAATTAGTTACAATCTCTTAAACTCAGGACTACAACAAAGATGTCTGCTATTACACCAAGTCAGCCTGTCATGGAAGTTCTAGCCAGCACAAAGCCAAGAAAAATGGAGATGAGCCATGAGGTTTGGAAGAGAAAATAGAAATGCAATTATTTGGAGAAGGCACGATTCATTTGCAATACTAGCAGAGCTTAACAAAGAGGAAAAATGAAAGGGCAGGATATAAAAGCAAACACGTTTCTATACATCAGCAACAACCAATTAGAAAATGTGACATTGAAAGATAGTATTTATTATAGCAGGAACATTTATAAAATACTTAGGAATATATCTAACAAAAGGCATTATAGACCCGCACATTAAAAAAATTAGAAAATGTTACCAAAAGACAGAAAGAAGACTTAACAAATGAAGAGATGATCTATATTCACAGACAAGAATATCTAATATTGCAAAGATAACAATTGCTCCCATAGTGGTTCATAGATGTAATTCTAATCAAAATTTCAATATACACATCTTGAAGCATAACAATTTGCTACTCAAAGTTACACCGAAAAGGAGATAACCAAAGATAGAAAATAAAATTTTGAAGAATGATTGACATGGGTGGGGTGGGCTAGGAAATGTTCTATCAGATATGTTATGATCAAGCTATATTAACTAAGAGTTCATAATATTGACAGTAGGATAAAAAATATACAGAAGAATAGAATAGAAAGTCCCCCAAAGTGGCTTATACAGTAACAAAATTAAAAGTTCAAACCTAAGTTCTTACTCAGTGGTGGTCTACTAACAGTCACTCACAGCTAGACCTTGGTGTTCTCCTCTTTGGACATAATGCCACAGAACATCACCATCAGACAAAGTCACCATGACAGAGTGAGTCAAAAAACATAACGCCACAGAACATCAGCATCAGACAAAGTGACCATGCAAAGTGAGTCAAAATACATAACCACAGCCAGGCTCGGTGGCTCAGCCTGTAATCCCGCGCCTTTGGGAGGCTGAGGTGAGTGGACTGCCTGAGCCCGTGGGTTCAAGACCCGCCTGGGCAACTTGGCGAGACCTCATCTCTACAACAAACCAAAAACTAGCCAGGCGTGGTAGCACATGCCTGTAGTTCCAGCTACTTGGAAGGCTGAGGCGGAAGGATTGCTGGAGCCCAGCAGGTCGAGGCTGCAGTGGCCGGGAGCGGCCACTGCACTCCAGTCTGGGTGACAGAGTGAGACTCCAATCAAAAAAAAAAAACATAACCACTTCACAATTTTATTCAAGCACTGATAAAAACAAGGTCATTGTGTAAACCACAAAACTACCAAACAGTCCCTTTCTTGATATGAGTGACACCTACTTCTTCACTAACTGTAGCTTTGATCTCACTCTAGTCTTCCTGCCCTGTCGATGCAATTTGTTAAGATGTTCAATCATAGAGTTATCCCTTCTTCCGGACAGCTTCCAATCCAAAACAAAGATCTTTAATCCTTCCCAAACCCCCATCTCTTCCTGAGATGCCCACTATTCCCCCAATGTGTTGTTTCCCCATTTTAATGAGCAATAAAACCAACTTGGTCAACAATAGTGTGTTCTTAGTGGTCTTTGGCCTGAGAGCCAAAAGGGTGGATTATAGGATTTGCAATTTTCTCTTTAAATTCTCTTAAATATGTGCCTATCAAGTTTTCATCTACAGTGTCATGGAAACTGCTGTTATTATCACCAGTGACTTCTACATAACTAAATCTGGTGGTCAATACCCAGTTTTCACCTTACCTGACTGATCAGCAGCATTTGATGCAGATCATATCCTCCTGTTCATAGTAGTTCTTCACTTGGCTTCTGTAACTCCTGATTCTCTTCCTCCCATGAAGCCATGGTGCATTAATCTCTTTTTCTAGATTCTGCCTCTAGGGCTTAGGTCTCTGACGTCTATATTTACTCTCTTGGTGCTCTCTAGTCTCATGCTTGTATAGATCACTTATGCTGATGACGTGTGCATGTTCATTTATTCTATCTTGAAATATATATATTTCAGGGTAGAAGTCTGACTGAACTGGAATGAATATATATTTATTTCAAAGTCATTTCATTCATTCAACTGTAATACATTCATTACAGGTCAGTCAGACTTCTTTCTTGAAATTTGAATCCATATATCCAATTATTTTCTCAACATCTTCTGTGTTGAGATGTCAAATAGATATCTCAAAATGGCCATTTCCAAAACATAGGTCCTGATATTCCTCTCCTTTAAAAATGGAGGATACTTGCAATTGTATCCATCTCAGTAAATAGCAGTCCCATGGCTGAAGTTGCTCAGATCCAAAGCCTTGGAGTCACCTTTGACTCATCTCTGTACTTTCACCCACATGTCTCTGCATATATCAAAAACCCTCAAAAAATACCCGGCATGCATCCATTTTAGCATCTCAACTACTACCTCCATGATCCAACCTATTATCATCTCTCACCTGGCTTCGTACAATACCTTCCTTCTTTACCTGCTTCAATCCTGATTCCATTCATTCTGGCCTCCACATAGTGACTGTAGTTAGCGTTTTCAAACTTAAGTAAGCTGTTTTACTTCTCTGTACAAACTCATGCAGTCGCTTCCTATCTGACTCACAGTAAAACCAAAGTCTGTCTATATAAGGAGCTACGTGATCTACTACCCACACACATACAAACTTACTTCTATGGCATGGAGTTCTGCGAATCACAGATTTTGAAAAAGAATCCAATTACTGAAATGCATTTGGAAGATTCAAATTCAAGCTCAAAATTTTAGGACAAAACATAATCATTAAAAAAATTTAAATCAGTGTGCATGACAGGATTTTTAAAAATCTACATGTTCTTACAAGAGTCTGAGTTTGATGAATGACTACAGATACTCCAGCAGTCCTAGGACTTATCAGAGCTCTTGAGATCGTGGGACTCTTCTGAACCCGGTTGCTTGATAAGGCATCTTCCAGAACTCTGAGAGTCCCACCCCCCACTCTCAGATCCATGCCTGCCGTTTCTCACAGATGCTGTGCCTCTCCACAGCTTTCCATAAACAGATCAGCAAATTCTCACCTGGTTAACTTGCAGGCTGGCACGTCTAACACCTGCTTTGCATCAAGGCTTATTCTAGCAGCTCTGAAATAAAATTTGCCAAGTACAGCTATTTCTCTATCAACAAACAATATGTGAGTTAAAGTAACAAGAATAATGAAGAATCACAAAATATTAGAGCTGCATGAACCCTCAGAGATCACCTAATCCAGGGACAGGAAACTTTTTCTGTAAAGGCCTAGATCGTAAATATTTTAGGCTTAAAAAATTGGGGGCCATGTAGTCTATGTTGTAATGACTCATTTCTGCTGGAGTAGGGCAAAATCAGTCACAGAAAATAATATACAAATAAATGTGACTGTGCCCCAAAAGTTTTTGTTTGTTTGTTTGTTTGTTTTTAAATTAAAATGTGTATCAGGCTGGATTTGGTCTGTGGGCTATAGTTTACAGATTCCTGATCTAACCCAATTCAGTCATTGCATACATGCAGACAAAGTAATTTGACACAAAGAATAAACAGGGTGACTCATGCTCCAGACTGATCAGGGCAGTCTCAGTATATGTCTGTTATCTGAATATAGTTAGTACGTCACGTCCTCTTTCACTCTCAAAAGCATCCTGGTTTGGATAATAAATTAAATGGTATCCCCTCATAATACCATTTTTTAAATTTATGCAAATCCCCATATTTCTTATGTGTTAATAGTGCACTACAAACAATTCAAAATTGAGTACACATATAGCACAGAAAACACTAATATTTAGTGTTTTCTACTAAAGTTTGTTAAGAAGTACTGTAATATTGCTCAAATTTTTAATAACTGAGTACTAACCCATTTTCTAAAACTTAGTAATTCTGGAAAATGTAACAAAAGATCCAATATGTTGTTATATGTTATATAAGTATCGTATTTAATTATCTAAAAAATAAAAAGCTTTCTTGTATACATATAGGCTATCTTTCAAAATACTAATAACACTAAATATTTAGAAAGCTACAGGTCAAATCTATGCCAAGTTATCTTAAGTCATACCATTTAATCTATCCTTTGACACTCCAAGAGTTTACTTCTTCCCATTAGACACTTTTCCTTAATATTCTAGTACGGCCTCAAAGTCAAGCATGACCGCAGATAGAAGCATTTTCTAGTCTTGAATGTCAGAACAAAGTGATCACTCTGGGCATTAAAGGGAAGCAGAAGTTTTGTGGGAGTGAATTTATTATTTTTTTTCCATGCCACTGACTCCTCCTCCATCCTGGTTGAGGCCTTTAGATTGACACTAGGGTCTGAAAGACACACAGTGGAGATGCCCCCACACAAAACACGACATGGTTAGTACAGAATTTCACCAACAGTATCTGTGAATGAATTCACCACAACCTGTTATCAGGCAGACGTAGAATAGATTCAGTCCTTACTGATGAAGCTTGAGATTTTATTTGGAACAGCGATAATAATACTGTGAGCACTTTTTGATGTTTGATAGTATTTATAGTTTTAAATTACTTTGAAAGTACGCTGAGTATAAGATTTATGTTTTTAGAAGAATACATTTAGGAAGTAATTTTACTCATAGATAATATATTTTATTTTCATGTAGAGCTATTTGAAATGAGCTTAGGGGACCATTCCAAATGAAAATGATAAAAGTTTATTTCACAGTTAAAATATATTCAACATTTTTAGTTTATCCTACTAAAGTTGAGCCTGAGGCTCACAAATCATTCATGTGTCCTCTGGCCAAAATAAAATCTTATCTTTGGAGACATCTGTGTGAGTGGTTAAAATGCTCAAGGGCAATTATTCATGGCTATTGTTCCCAGTTTAAATAGGAAAGTAAGAACAAAATAGACTTATTTAAGTTCTTCAGGTGGGGTAGATTATGTATTTTATATTAATAAAATGGGCTATTTTTCTACATTTTCCATAGATCACTATTTTTGACTTAAATTCTAAGCTAGTTAAGAGAAGGAACCATATTTTTGTTTAAAAGTTTCATAGGAATTCCCTAGTTATAACAAGAACCTTGGTTGGAATTAACTACCCAGTGTAGTTCTTAATAAATTCTCAATTACCATAGGCTTCATCTAAATTATCAGTGTATAAAGTAGAATGAATTAGTAAGTCAATGAACACTTCTCAGTGCCACTAGGAATTTTTGTAGCCAACAAATATGCCACAGATTAACCATGTGGAGACTGACTTAAGGCATTGAACACTTTTAGATCACACATCTGTGAGTTAAGGGATAGAAAAACAGGAAAGAACTATCAGGCCTGCCAAATACAACCTTCACCTTTCAACTCTAGTAGGCAAAATAGGAAAACAACACACCAACAGCATCCTCTGGTTTATATCAACCTTAAAGCAGTACTACTTTAAGATTCAGAGAAAGAAAGAGAGATTCTTCTCTCTACATCCCTGCCCCTGAGTGGGCAGGATTTACTGAAGGGATATTCAGAGAGGTAAATCAGTAGTATAGGATGAAGATGATATCCAAGTTAGTGTGATAGAACAATTACGTTTCCGTCAAAATCTGCTCTCACCTGTGAGCATGTTGCTAGCATATATTATGCAACTTCCCTGCCAGTTATGTCAAATGTGACCCTTTGACTAAGTTTTCAACAATTCAGGGTGAGAAAGTGAGATCTGCTATTTCTTTAGAGCTTGAACAGACAATGCCTTTGCTTTTCTACTCTTTCTCCTTCCTGAAAACTGGAACCTATCAGAAGGATTCGTGTGAACAGAAAAGGGAACCAGCCTCCATCTCAGCCCATAGAACTGGGACCTCTACTGCTTCACAAGATATTAGACAGGAAGCATCCACTCTGTTAAAGGAAAAACCTTAGACAAACTACATTTAACAGAGTTTATCTGAGCAAAGAACAATTCTTGAATCAGGCAGCATTCAGAACCAGAAGAGAATCAGAGAGCTCTGCTGCGAGCTTTTAAAGGGATGAATGTGGCCGGGCTCGGTGGCTCAGCCTGTAATCCTGCACCTTTGGGAGGCTGAGGTGAGTGGATTGCCTGAGCCCGCTGGTTCGAGACCCGCCCGGGCAGGCGAGACCTCATCTCTACAATAAATCAAAAAATTAGCCGGGGGTGGTAGCGCACGCCTGTAGTTCCAGTTACTTGGAAGGCTGAGGCAGAAGGATCGCCGGAGCCCAGCAAGTGGAGGCTGCGGTGGCCGGAAGCAGTCACTGCACTCCAGTCTGGGCGACAGAGTGAGACTCCAACTCAAAAAAAAAAAAAAAAAATCAGAAAATCAGCCGGGCGTGGTAGCGCATGCCTGCAATTCCAGCTACTCGGAAGGCTGAGGCGGAAGGATCGCTGGAGCCCAGCAGGCGAGGCTGCGGTGGCCGGGAGCGGCCATTGCACTCCAGTCTGGGCGACCGAGTGAGACTCCAACTCAAAAAAAAAAAAAAAAAAAAAAGGGATGAATGTGGAAGGAGGACAAAGAAAACATATTTGATTGGAGTGGAAATTACCTGGTTTTGTTTTGCTGTGTACATTGGGCATTGGCCAACAGGAATTTACAGTGCTGGAGCTGCCCCAGCCTAATATGTTCTCAATTAAAAAAAAAAAAAAAATTAACAACCCTTTCTCTTCCAGATGGAAGAAAAGTGATTTATATTGGTGACACTGGCACAATATTCCTTTGTTGTGCCTGGCTTGTCTGGTGGTTCTCTCATTCCGGGTGCTGAACTGCTCCCAAGATATATACCTTCTTTTAAGTTACTCCTGCTCCTAGCTAATGAATATACCCAGTGCAGGGTCAGAGCTAGCATTCCTTGGGTAAACCTGGAAGCACGTTTCTTTCGGCTTCTGCTTTCCTGAACTTGATGAGTACAGCAGAGGCTGCCATTTTCAGGGAAGCCATTTGGGTCAGTGCCCTCACAAATACCACTCTTCACACACGACTCTTCTCAGGATCAGGCCTTCAGGTCTAGGTTGCAAGGAGAAGAAATAGTTGAAAGTGCGCTAATGTCTTCAGGCCCACACTTTTTCTCTGTTTAACTCACTGTGTTTACCATATTATGATCCCCACCTAACTTCTGGGTATATTTCTCAATTTTGTTCAGAACCTTAACAGAAAAAGGGATTTGACTGTCATACACAAATAAGAGGGCAATACCTCAGAGAAATATTACAAATTTGAATAAATATTTATTTAATTATATGGTCTCTGTTTTAAGTAATACGAATTTTGATTCATAAGCATACCACAAGGATATAATATTTTTTGTTGATTGATGATTATTTAAATGATCTATCAAAAGTATTAAAAATGTGCTATAGGCTGGGCATGGTGGCTCACGCCTATAATCCCAACACTTTGGGAGGCTGAGAGGTGCCTGAGCCCACAGGTTCGAGACTAGCCTGGGCAATTTGGCAAGACCTCAGCTCTACAATAAATCCAAAAATTAGCCGGACATGGTGGCACGTGCCTGTAATTCCAGCTACATGGAAGGCTGAGGTGGAAGGATGTTCTGAGCCCAGCAGGTGGAGGCTATGGTGGCCGGTGAGCATGCCACTGCACTCCAGCCTGGGTGTCAGAGTGAGACTCCGACTTAAAAAAAAATGTGCTATAACTGAAAACAGCTACAGGCCCACCAACGATTCATACTTCCCACACTTCCCATACCTATGCTAGAGGGTCATATTCCAGCTCCCCTGGCATCTAAGCAACACCATGTGACTCACTCTTCCTGTAGAAGGAGAGTGGATTTGGGAAATCTTCCTTTCTGTGCCGAGGAGCATATTGGATGTGCCTTTCTTACCCTTTGCTTCTTTTTCCATTAACCTGAAGCAAACTGGTGATAACCCTGACAGTTACATCCGGAAGACGGCGCAGTTCAATAAAGCTTAGAGGAGAGAGAATTAGCAATATCTACTTTAAAATCACTGTATATAAGTCATTACACAGCAGATAGCCCACTTTGACTAACAGAAGTATATAGTATTTTAGCCACAATTCTACTCATAAACATTGATCGAAGGAAATACAGAGGCAAAAAAAAACCACAAATAACTAACATATAAGGCTGTTATTACAGTATTATTTATGATTGTGAAGCAACTTGGAAACAACATAAAGATCACACAAAACGCAGATAAGTAAATATATTTATGATAGAATACTATTAGACAGTTGAAGTAAATTTTAAATTGAATAATTTGATAATAATAATGGTTTTTAAAACAGCTCATTATCACTTACAAAGGAGTTGGCACATTCCAAGCACTGATCTAAGCATTTCCATCTTCACAGCAATCCAGGTGTCTACATTATATAGGTAAGAAAACTGAGGCACAGAAGGTAAGTGACCGACTCAGGTCACACAGCCAATACATGGCAGAGCTAAGAAAATATACATACCATGATATGTGAAAGTGTCTGTTAGATATAAAGATTAAAAAGCAGAGGGCAAATAAATATGCATCCTTATTCCTATTATTTTCTGTGAATGGGTTGGGTCAATTGAGAGTCATTCACTCTGCACGCATGCATTCATCCATTCAGAAATATTTACTTGCTACATGGCAGGTACTGCGCTTCAGCAGGAAAAATATGACTGAATTTATAGGCTTTGCCTTCAAGTAAAGGAAATGTAAAAAACAAATACGTTTTAAAATGTCAGCTTGATAAATGCTTTGAAGAAAAGTCAAGTTGGGTTCGAGACCCACCTGGGCAACTTGGCGAGACCTCATCTCTACAATAAATCAAAAATTAGCTGGGTGTGATAGCACGTGCCTGTAGTTCCAGTTACTTGGAAGGCTGAGGCAGAAGGATCTCTGGAGCCCAGCAGGTCGAGGCTGCGGTGGCCGGGAGTGGCCACTGCACTCCAGTCTGGGTGACAGAGTGAGACTCCAACTCAAAAAAAAAAAAAGAAAGAAAAGTCAAGTTGGGTTAAAGGATAAAAGCTGATAGGAGGGAGTGCACTTTCGAAGGGATCATCAGGGCCTTGCCGGGAAGGCTCTGCTTCTCGGGTGTAAATATACTGATTGGGGCCCACCAGGACGTCTGATTATAAACACACCTCTCCGCCACCCCACCAGAGAGGGGCAACCCTAAAGGAAGTGGGGGCTGGAGGTCAGAGGCCACCGGGGCCCTGGCAGGAAGACTGGCCCAGCCACCCTTGGGAACTGTTGGCTGCACAGTGTGGATGGCTGGGAACCACTACTTCAGTCTGTCGTGAGCTGCCGGAAGGAGCGAGGCACGGGAGGAGGGGGCATGTAGTGGTAGGTTCCCCTCCCTCAATGGAACATTGGATATCTTCATATCGTGCCCGTATACAACGCATCCCAAGGCGTTTTTTCCAGTTTTCAGAGCAGTTGGTGGCTAATGTGAATCCGAGATGTCCCAGGGGTTGGGATCACCTGCCCAAGGTCATGTGTGTGAGTGACTAGTGGAGTCCAGATTTGAGTCGAGTCTTCATCACTCCAAGAAGTCCACGTGGGTCCCGAGGCTGATTTGCACAGCATTGTTTTAATATACACTGGACATCCACATACCAGGTGGCTTCAGGGGCTGTGTCTGCTCCCAATTAGATTTCCTTCCCAAGTAGATTTTAGGTTCCTTAAAGATAGGGACCACTGTTCTCATGTCAGTAGCTTTATAAAGTGTTTGTTTTAGGATTTTTTATGATGTCACCTACTCTTATAGATGTTATTTATGAACAACGCTATTGGGCATTTCGGAAGCACTCAGTGGTAGTATTTATCAGTGGTAGTATTTATCATGGTTGTTGCTTTCTTTAAAAACAAAACCAAAAAACTTTATACCCTATTAATTTCGAAAGCATTTGAAGAGGTTTAGAGATTAAAAACCAAACAAACATACTTCCCCCTGACATTTTCTGCCATTATATCTTAATAGCTCAGAATTGCATTGCTACTGCTGGTTGCTCTATAAAATTAGTATCCTCAGGAGTGCATACACCCCAGAAACATCTTTCAAATATACACCTACTATGTGCTAGATACTTCTCCAGGCTCTGAGGTGCCTGGGGCACATTTAGGCAAGAGGAAACTCTAAAAGCAGTTAAATTTTAAAGGAACATCAGGAAGTACTTACCCGAAAGGTCAAGCAGAAGATACGTGTTTAACAACTGGTGGAGGCAGAAGTGCATATATACCTATATATGCTTATGACACATTTATTGATATGAAGCTTTATAGCACATCATCTGTAAATAACGATAAAACATATACAATACTCTTTTTTTTCAAATTATATAGGGCCAGTTGATTTTCAGAGAATGGTTTCATTTAGTTTTGCTGAACTCTTGTATTCACAGTCAACTTGTAGAAAAAAGTCATAATCTGTCACATTGAGTTGCCTCTCAACCTACTATTTTTCCAGAAAATTTATTTTCATTAAATGTAATATGTGATATGAATAAAAGGAAAGGATCATCAGAGAGGGCCTCTCTTTGGGATGTTACATTGGAACAGAGACAAGGAAACAGATCATGCAGAGTTCTGAGGAAGGATTCTGTTCCAGGCAGAAGGAAGTGCAAAAACCAAAAGGTAGAATCACTTGGAAATGTGAGGAACAACAGAAAAACTCGAGTAGTTGGAACGGAATTCATGAGGAGAAGAGAGGGAGTAGAAGACAGGTCCAAACTATACAGGATCTCATAGGGAAGGAGTCTGGGTCTTTTCTGAGTGACATGGAAATGTCAAAAGTTGAGTTCCCTGGGACACATTCTGAGATGGAAATGTATAGGTAGGGAGTCTCTGAGAAGGGATCTCAGGCATCTACACCCACAGAAGTATGAAGAAAGCAGGATTTGACAGAGGAAGATGCAGCCTATCCCACTGGGAACACTAAAGCTAGAATGTCCAATTGAATACAGACTTTATACTTTTGCATCAACCATCAATGGATGCACACTGCCATGAAAATGACCTTAGATGAGACAACTCTCTTCAACAGAGACAATTCCTAAAGAACGACCCTGCTGAGGGCTGCCAGCTGTTGGCATTCTCAGCATGTGGGGAAATTAGTGCTTCAGTCCTGGAGACAAGTATCTGGGCAGTGCACCAGGCATCTGCTACAGGAAGCCATTGGGAAGTACTGAGTAAGGGAATGGCACAATTTGAATCACAATTTTAAGAATCACTCTGGCTGTTGTGATAAAAAAATGATTTTGGAGAGTAAGAGCAGAATTAGGGAGATCCATTGGAAGATGAGTCGCCACTTTTGGCTTCTGGTCTTGAACTATCTAGAAAATAAACCAGGAAGCACTGTGGGATCCTGGCAGATGTCCAAATCAATTTCTTAGTCATGTTAGGGAACCAGAGCTTCCATTGTAGGATCCCACTTACTCTTTTAATATAGAAAAGAATATCTGCAGAAAGTTACAAGAATTCCAGGAGGCACCATCAGCCCCAGTTCAGAGAGAGACAATGCCACGACCACTTGCAACAATTACAATAAATTGGTCCAGAAAACTGATGATCTTAAAAAGAAGGACCTGAACCGTAACGGTGACTTTGCTATATCCTATTAAGAAAGTAGGGAAATGGTGTGACTGAAATTGAAATTGAAATCTTTGGTCCAGGCTATAGAAATAAACTTTACTGCAATAAGCACAAGTGAGTATATTTGCAAAATTCTAGACCAGAAATTTAACACTAAATCATCAAGTATATGAATTAATCAGATCATAGATATAATTAGTAAATATTTTGCCAATTCAGAATGTAAAATATTTTTTCTCAAGAAAACTAGTTCTGAAAATTCTGTATGCATGGGAACCCCTTGCATACTTGTTTAAAATGCAAGTCCTAAATTTCAACCCTAAAAACTTGGTGCAGGTTAAGTGTGGCCCAAACACTCAGAATGACTCTGATGGAGGTGGCTGATGGAAAAACTTTGAGAAATACCGACACATTTACCAAAAGCCAGAAGGCAATATGCATTCTAATGAGGCCAAGTGGTTATCCTGGTGAGTAGGACAGTGGTATGCAATTGGGAATGGATCTGTGGTTGTTATTACCATAAATAGCCTTTGTCCAAAAAAGTTGTGTGTCTCTTCAATATACCTGAGTTTAAAATTTTCCTCAGTCACAAAGTCCTGTCAACCCAAGTTCATAATGTTAGTGCCAGAAAATAACTCAGCTGAAAATGATCAGCCAAGGAAAGACCATAGGCTAAATCACAGGAAGACAGGTAATCATGTGTACTTATTGCCACATCTGCTGCATTTCCCAAGCAAGTTCTGGTTTCACACCCAAAGTGAAAGAAAAACTTAAAATTTCATAAATAATACATTGAAGAAAGAGAAGTCATTCTAATTCTGTATCTGGAGAGACCCTGCTAAGATAAAAGGCTCTGTTCCATGTTTATCTTGATGCCAGAGAACAAGGCAAGCAGTGAGGCAGAGTTGTAATTGACCTGAAAGTGTATATGAGAAATGAACCAAGGAGAGTGTGGAGTTGAAAGCCTCAGATAAAAAGAGAGCAGTAAAGTAAAAGTCCAGCAAATCTGCATTTCAAGTGATATGAAAATATGTTTGATCCAGTATACTGATGCACTGAATTTGTATAAAATACAAACTTTTGTCCTAGTGTATTTGGCAAGATGCAAAAATAAATTTGAGGTCAAAGCTTTAGTATCCTATCTCTCTTAGACATACAAATAGATACAATTAACCGGAACAGCTGGTTACAGTATTCATTGGAAACTCAGGGAAACCAAAATATTCCACTACCAATATATTCCAATATTTTCACCTAAAAGGTGAAATCCACAATAGATATTGAATTTACAATCCAAATTTCTTATTAATTCTAATCTACTGGCCTTCTTATAGGATCATTCAACTAGTGTCAGAGCACCCATTTAGTGATTCTTATGTGAATAGACATTTTAAATTGCCTCTGACTGTATTCTATTATAAACATAAAGAGATTGTCACTTGATAAAGGCCTAATACAGGAAGTTGTATTTAGTATAATAGTTCATTCTTAATTATCTGTAGGAATCAAGAAAAAAGCAGAGCAAAAATAGTTAATTTTCTCGACTTTGATATTTATATTTTTATAGATTTATTTTGTCAACTGTTTTTTCTTGGAAAAATGCTGAATTTTAAGCACATGCACAATGAATGTGGAGTGGCCTAGAGAAAAAGGTGTCAGAATAAAGTATGTTGCTACTTAAAGCTTACCCTTTATAATCTGGATTCAGAATATTAAAGTTAAATATAGAAATTCCATTTTCATCCTTGATAGAGTAACAAGAAGATTTACCCTCTCGCCAAAACAGCTTAAAAACCCAACAAAATGTTTAAGGTGATTTTTCAGGTATTGATGAATAGCTAGCAGAGAAGTATGATCCTTGAGAGGAGGAAAACACACAAAATTAACTCCACAATAATCCCACTTTTCTGTCTGGGGGCATATTTATTCTGTGGTACATAGAAGTGGAGCCCAAGCAAAGCAGCAGACTCAATGAGCCAAGATATAAAGATTAGAGTCATAGATTGCTGAGGTAGCTGGAATTTGCAGCGCAGGGTGTTAGAGAAGTGTCAGCAGCACACAAGGTCACCCATAAATCTGCATAATCCTTTGGAAAAAGGCTGCGTTATGCATCTGCAGGACAAGACCCTAGAAAGTTTAGCAGAGCTCACCTTCTTTAGAAGTGAGAGCTGTATAGTATGCAATAAAATGTTACCAGGCATATGTAAGTGGTAATGTATGGTCAATGTTCAAGGGAAAATATTAATAGAAACAGATTTCATCCTGACACAGATATCATTATAATTATGTTCAAGAAAGGAAAAGATAGTCATAATAAATGCTCAGATGGCAAAAATCAGCAGATAAATGGAAACTACTTTTCAAAAGAAAAATTATTAAATTAAAAAAATCTGAAATTTAAAACTTACTACTAGGCTTAACAGTATATTGTAAATGGCAAAAATAAGTGTTATTTATGAAAATGAATTACATGTAATCTATGTCTTACAGTGATTTCATGAAATGTGTTTTATTTATCTACCAGGTTCTTGTTTTCCATAAAGAAAACAAGAGATATCACAGAGTACTGAAAGACACTGGAGTTCCAGTTTAGCCAGAGTGGAGAGCGCTGACTACATGACCACATCCTTGAGCAAGGTCCATGCTTTAGGACAAAGTTCAAAACAAAAAGGAAAAAAAATCTTCTTAGTAAAAAATATTCATAAGATTAACAGGTCACAAAAGTTTTGCCATTAACTGATTACCAAAACAAAATTCAACACCCTTTAAGGGAAGACAATATAATCTGGACCTCATGCAACATATCATCCACAGTATGCAATAAAAATGTTACTAGACATATGTACAGTATGAAACAGATTTCATCCTAATCAGATGTTGCTATAATTAGATTCAAGAATTTAAAGGAAAAGATAGCATAATAAATGTACAGCTGGCAAAAATTAGCAGAGAAATGGAAACTATTTTTCAGAAAGGAAAATTATTAAATTTAAAAATATGGTATCTGAAATTAAAAACTTACTACTAGACAACAGCATATTGCAAATAACTAAAATAAATGTTTACATTAAAGCTAGATTAATATAACCTATACAATAAATATGATGAGTAGAGATAAAGAAAACTAGAAAATTAAATATAACCTCAGTGACCTGTAGGACAACAATAAGTGGTTTAAATGAAATTAGACTTCCACAAAAAAGAGAAGGAAATGGGGTAGAAAAATATTTAAAAAAACTAGAGTCAAAAATTACCTATAATAGTGAAAAACAAACTTACAAATTAATGAAGTTAGGGAATCTCAAACCAGATAAAGATAAAGAGCAATACACCGAATACATCTAGAAACATCATGGTCAAAGTACTAAACAAAAAAGAAAATTCTTAAGATATACATAGGGATTAAAAAAAAGACAGTATACATAAAGAAATAAAAATTAAGATATGTATACAGATTTTCATTAAAAAAAGCCAGAAAATAATAAAATGACATATTTTAAGAGCTTAGAAAAAAAGGTTATTCTAGAACTCAATGTCTAATGAAAATATTCTTTAAAAAGAAGACAAAATAAAAATTCTTAGAAAGAAAATAGCTGAAATAATTAATCACCAGCAGATCTGCATTGCAAAAAATAAAAATGATACTAGAATAAAAATTATAATCTATATAGAGAAAGAAGAGCACTAGAAATGGTAAATATGTGGATAATATAAGTCAATTGTCTTTTCTTTCAGTTTCTCCAAAAGAAGATTGGTTAAAGTAATAATTATGTTAATAATAACCACTAAACCATAAAAAAGATAAATATAACTAATACACCAGTAAAATAAATAAAATACATTGCTACAAACACTTAATTTGCCCAAAAGAAGATGAGACAAGGACAAACTACAAAGAAAAATAAGATGAATAAAAAATAGCAAGATGCAACATAAATCTATACAAATAAATAATTGTATTAAGAGGGTTTAATACTCCAGTAACAAGGCAAATATTGTCAGAATATATATGTAAGCCGGGCTCGGTGGCTCAGCCTGTAATCCCGCGCCTTTGGGAGGCTGAGGTGAGTGGATTGCCTGAGCCCGCGGGTTCGAGGCCCGCCTGGGCAGCGAGACCTCATCTCTACAATAAATCAAAAAATCAGCCGGGCTTAGTGGCGCGCGCCTGTAATTCCGGCTACACGGAAGGCTGAGGCGAAAGGATCGCCGGAGCCCAGCAGCTCGAGGCTGCGGTGGCTGGGAGCGGCCACTGCACTCCAGTCTGGGCGACAGAGTGAGACTCCAACTCAAAAAAAAAAAAAAAGAAAAAGAAAAAGCTACATAACCAGAAATAGAGAAGAATAGTCCATAATGATAAAAAGAACAATTCAACAAAAAAGCATAATAATTCTAAATGTCTATGTATTTAACAACGGAGGTTCAGCATATATTAATTAAAATCAACAGAAATGAAAAGAGTACACAAATCTAAAATTATAGTTAAAAATATTAGCACTCCTTTTTAAAGAAAAGGAGTAGACAAAAAAAATCAGTAAAAATACAGAAGACAAAGGATTTGTCAACAAACATGGACTATTAATATTTGTAGTATATTCAAAATCAGCAGGCTACATACATATTTTTCAAGTGTAAATAGATCATATTCTGGTCATAAAGCAAAACACTACAATTTAAAAAGCATTTAAATTATGTAGATTATGTTCTCTGAACACAACATAATTAGAAATCAATAACAACAAAGTATCCTGAAAATCTCACAATATTTTGAAATTTTAAAATACACTTCTAAAATAACCTACAGCTCAAAGAAGAAATCACAAGGAAAATTAGAAAGTATTAGTAAGCAAATAATAAAGACAGCATATTACATTTATGGAACAAAGAAAAACAATATTTAGAGGCTGGTTAATAGTTTTAAATGCTTACATTTAAAAAGAAGTGTCTAAAATCAGTTACTGAAGCATCTACCCTAATGATCTAGAAAAGGTGGACAGTTTTTTGTTTTTAAAGGCAAAACTAATTGATGACAGAACTCAGAACACTGGTTGCCTAGGTGAGTTGGGGATTGACCAGAATGGCATATGAGGGCAATTTCTTTGGTGACAATGTGATGTTCTACATCTTTTTTTTTGAGTTGGAGTCCCACTCTGTCACCCAGGCTGGAGTGCAGTGGCACGCTCATGGACACCACAGCTTCGACCTGCTGGGCTCAGGTGATCTTTCCACTTCAGTCCTCCAAGTAGCTGGAACTATAGGTGCATATCACCATGCCTGGCTAAGTTTTTTATTTACTGTAGAGATGAGGTCTCACCAAGTTGCCCAGGCTGGTCTTGAACCTATGATCTCAGGCAATCCTCTCACCTTGGTCTCCCAAAGTGCTGGGATTATAAGTGTAAGCCACCACTCCAGGTACTGTTCTACATCTTTATCATGGTGGTAGTAGCCTAAATGTGTATGTCTGTCAAAATAAGTTTCAAGTAAATTTTTAAAAATATATCTTAAGCAAAAACATAGACTCAACTATGCTGCCCATCGAAACTGGACTGGATTAGAAAAGTGAACATATACACAATGGAATATTATGTAGCCATAAAGGACAAATATGTGAACTTCATATGTGGATTTAGTCTATCATACTAGTGATCTATCACAGAAACAAAGGACAGAGTACCATATGTTCTCACTCATAAGCAGACCTTGAACGATTATCATAATACAATAAGAAAGGGATTGGCAGTAGTGGGAAACTGCCAGGGGAGGGGGGAGGGGGGAATGGCAGTAGAGGGAATCTGGAAGGGAAGGGTGGCACACTTCATCAACAAGAGTACCTGCATAATGAAAATTTGTATACTTAACCCTGAATTGTATCCCACATCTTTAAAATAAAAATTTTAAATATATCTATTTAAACTGAAATTCTATGAGACTGCTACATCTATTTTATTGTGGGTTTAATAATTTTATAACCATTTTATCTTTCCTTAAATTAAAAATTTCCCATGTATAAACTCCTTTGGCAAAGTACTGATGTACTGACTTTTTTAGACTGATGGGATGCTAACTCAATGGACTTACTAAAAAAAAAAAAACAAATCAATTCAACTTTTGGAAGGAATCAGTATGTCTCATTGACTTGAGTATTTTGGTCCTTTAAAGGAATGTTTAAATCAATCCTCTGAATTCCACAAGAATCTTTCTCTTTAAATTTGTGAATATACTTCTTTTTTAAATTTTATTTTAAAGACATGGGGTACAATTCAGGATTAGCTATACAAGTCATCGTACAGGTAAAGTTTGAGCCTCCCTTTGGTCCCCACTTTGCCTGGTTTATTGATGTTGTGTCCCTCCCAACCCACCCATCCCGGCAGTATCCCACTACTTCTTAGACATTTCTTTGTTTGTTGTTATCATTCTTACATTTTCAATAAAAATTCAGACACTGGTACTCAGAAAACCTTTGGCAGGTTTTTCCATGAACCATGGAATGGTAATGTGAATCAGATGTAATCTGTATCTTACGGTAATTTCATGTAATGTGCTTTTTGTATCTACCAAGTTCTTGTCTTCCATAAATAAAAAGCTTACAAATAATTATTCTAAGGAAGTCCTATATTACCTGATGTTGGACAATTGGATTTACGGTTCCAGAAACATAGTGCTCAAAACTATCCAAGTAAGTAAGTAGATTGAATGGAAACCATCTGCTATCTAGCAGAAAAAGGTATTAGCTCCTCAGTATCTGTTATTTAACTAATATCACCAACAATATTGTAGGATGGACATAAAAAGTGGCTGTCTTTGGACCTCAAAGAGGGAAGTTTATCCATGCAGAAAAGCTAATTATTTTGGTTATGGAAGGTATTGCTACATGTGCATAAATGTGATCTTAAAAGTGCTAGAACTCTACTCTTTTTTGGCTGTTATTCTTATTGATCATCTCCAAAATTATGCTACGAGGTCGGTTAGGTTTAGTCTTCTGACATTATCATGAGTACACTTGATGTAGCATGCAGCAGATATTACTAATCCAATATTACTGATGTGGAAACTAAACTTAAGAAAAATTTACTTTACATTTTCACAATGACATTAAATCAGTTCATTTTAATCTCTTTAAGTAGCTACGTCAAGTTTTACATACATATAGGCAATACATAAATCACATTTCCAAAATTTGTGGTTTAGCAATATGTAGGCACATCTTAAAGAATACCCTATGAAAAACAAAAAAAGAATACCCTATGAAGGTAAGTAGAATTTCCTGCTCAGTGCATTGGTATATCAAAAGACAAAACACATTCTTTTTTTATCAACTCATGTTCTTATGGTTTTAAAGTTTAGTGAAGGAAATCGTGTGTCCTGAAAAACGTCATTCTCGTGGATGTCAAAACATGAAAAAATTAATACTAGTAGAAGTACTAATACTATTACTATTATACTGATAATACCTAACATTTATTGAGCATTTATTGTATGCTAGGCCCTATATTAAATGTTCTACATATAATATGTTATCCATACTTAAAGAAAAAATAAGTAACCTATCTCCATTTTACAGATGGGGACTTGTTTTATAGAGAGACTAACGGACTTGACTGCGATCACGTGACCTCTCAGAGATGGAGTCCGAGCAGTTTGAGAGCAGAATTTTCAACGAACAGAGCCTGTGCAGTTTGTAGTGTTTTTTTGTTTGTTTGTTTTTGTTTTTTTAGAGATGGAGTCTCACTCTGTCGTCCAGACTGGAGTGCAGTGGCCGCTCCCGGCCACCGCAGCCTCGACCTGCTGGGCTCCGGCGATCCTTCCACCTCAGCTTTCCAAGTAGCCGGAATTACAGGCATGCGCCGCCACGCCCAGCTGAGTTTTCGATTTATTGCACAATGAGATGAGGTCTCGCTGCCCAGGCGGGTCTCGAACCCACGGGCTCAGGCAATCCACTCACCTCAGCCTCCCAAAGGCGCGGGATTCAGGCTGAACCACCAAGCCCGGCTAGTTTGTAGTTTTATTTTCATCCCTACTTTTCCTCAAATGCCTCTTCTCTCTTTGGAAAGGGTGCTTATGAATATGATCTGCCAAATAAGCAGATTGTGAATCTAATCAGTTAGGATGCAACAAAAAGAGAAAAGACTGTCACTTAGAGATTGAAATCAGGCTAAAAAGTCGACTATGGAATTACCATATGTCACTCTAAGAAGGCCCCTGCCAAACTTAGCCACACGTGACCACCCAAAACATCTTAGGAAGAAATGAGTCAGGGACATAGAAGTATAATTTTCTGTATTACAGAATATCTGTTTTGCCCACTGAGTCCCTAATGTGAGCTCTGTATATCAAAGAAGCAAATTCACTATGACAGAAGTGTTTTCTGTCACTTGTGTGCTGGCCAAGAGTCCATCAACCCTGCTTGCCAAATAGAATGCCTCAGACAAGGTCACCAACAAAGTCACCCTTAAGTGATTGGGCACAGATAATTATTACATAAGCACTCATGGCTCTGTGTAGAAGACTGATGTACACCGAACAATCTAAGAGATGGAAATTTCATGCGTATAAACGAACATAATCTGCTACATTCATTCTATTGAGCAATCAATTTATTGCCAACAGAGTACAGACTATGCTTGGAGAAAATAAGAATTGCATGGTAATTTCTTGCTACTGACTAGACTTTGATTATTTTGTCTTAGGGACTCAAGCTAATGATCACACAACTGTGCTCTGAATTAATACAGGTAAAAAATAATCACACATTTCTTTCAGAGTTAAATAACTATTCAGGCAAGGGAATAGACATGTAATTAATTTGTAAATAATTGTGATTCAAGTCTAAGATTATTATTTACTCATCATAAGAGAGTTTAAGCTTTCAAAGCAAAAATAATCATTTGTATTATATCATTATAAACTTCACAAGTTGGTGAGGTACAATGACATGGCAATTCCTCAATATTTCGGCAGTCTACTGAGAGCACTTTTTGAAAATGCTTGGCTGTAGAACAAATGCCAGCTTTGAAAGTTCACTACAGGGAAAAATAATGGTCTTTTGGTGTTTATGTGGTTCCATTCTTCCAGTTCACTAACTTCTGTTACTCAAGAGAATCCTTAAAATCATCGGTGTTTACTTATCCTTGGAGACATGTAAGAAGAGTCTAGGACTACATAACGTTGTTTTTTATTCTTGTTACTTTTCCCTCTTATTATCCAAGTCTGGCTTTCCTAAAAGCAGGGTGGAAAGTTGATGATTACTTATTAAACTGATGCTTTTAAATAAATTTACAAAAAAATCAGTATGACATTTTTCACAATTTATTTTTTCAATAACTTTATTGGGGAATAATTTACATATCACAAAACTCACCCATTTTAAGGGTATACATCAACAATTTTTAGTAAATTTGGAAAGTCATACAACTGTCACCACAGTTCAGTTTTGGAACATTTCTATCACCCAAAATAGTCCCTTTCTTTTTCATTTGTAGTTAATCTTATCCTACCCCAAATCCCATATAGCTACTGATCTTCTTTCCCTATATAGACTTGTCTTTTCTGGGAAATTTATAAAAATTGAATCTATGATCTATAATATTTTGTGTCTAGATTCCTTTTTTTTTCAGGCTGGGAGTGCAATGGCACAATCATAGCTCACCACAGCCTCCATCCTTTTCTCATTATAATTTTTTTTAGGTTCATCCACGTTGAGCCTGAAAGTAGCTCTTTCCTTTTTATTTGGTGAATAGTATTCCACTGTATGAATATACCATATTTTGTTTATCCAGTCACTAGTTGATAGACATTTGGTTTGAGGTCATTAATGAATAATGCTTCTGTGAACATTAGTACAAGTCTTTATGTGGACATTATTTTTCAGTTCTTTTGGATAGATACCTAAAAGAAGAATTGCTGCATTGTATAGTAATTTATGTCTTATTTTTGAGGAAAAAGCCAAACTTCTATTCAATGTAGTTATACAATTTTACATATCCATCAACAATGTATGAGGGTTCCAGATTTTCCACTTCTCACCAATTATTGGTATTGTTGGTCTTTTCGATTACAGTCATTTGTATTTACTGCAGGTATATTGTTGGTTAAGTGCTTATCTTCATAACGACAATGATGTTATTTATAAAAGGCCTGAGCAAGACAATGAAAAGATGAGCTACAGAGTTAGAGAACATACTGCAAACAGCATATCTGATAAGGGACTAGTATTTAGCATACAGTATACTGCATAGAGAATTCTCAACTACTCAACTGTAAATATATATATATATCCAGTTAGAAAATGGGCAAAAGACTACAAGGAAAAAAAACAATCTCATTAAAAAGTGGGCAAAAGCCGGGCTTGGTGGCTCAACCTGTAATCCCGCGCCTTTGGGAGGCTGAGGTGAGTGGATTGCCTGAGCCCGCGGGTTCGAGACCCGCCTGGGCAGCAAGACCTCATCTCTACAATAAAACAAAAAATCAGCTGGGCATGGTAGCGCATCCTGTAATTCCGGCTACTTGGAAGCTGAGTGGAAGGATCGCCGAGCCCAGCAGTCAGGCTGCGGTGGCCAGGAGATGCTCTATTACTGAGTTTTAAATAAAGTGGCAAAAACATAGTAGACATTTCGCAAGAGAAACATATGGGTAATTCAACACAAAACAAGTGCTCAGTCTCATCAACAATTTAAAAAAATTTTAAAATCAATTACCACATTCAGTTAACTTTCTAACCCAAAATGACCATTTTTTAAGAAAACCCCCCAAAAAAGCAACCCAATAGATTGTTTTTTGGGTTTAGAAAAAAGAATAAAAAAGGAATTTCCCTTTTTTTCACTGGGGGAATGGCAAATCTAGTTCAAACCCTCCATCTTTTTCTAAAATTAGGTTCATCCATTGAGCCTGAAATACCCCTTTTTATTGGGAATATATTCCATAGAATAAATATTCTAGTTATCCAGCACATTGGCATTTGGTTTGAGGTCATTAATGAAAACCTGGAACCAACTTTGGGGCATTATTTTTCAGTTTTTGGATGGATTAAAAAAATTGCTGCATTTATATAATTTATTCTTATTTTAAAGGAAACAAACCAAACTTCTATTCAATGGTAGTTATACAAGTGATCTACCACAACAATGTATGAGTTCCAGATTTTCACCCCAAATTGGTATTGTTTCTTTTGATTACAGTCATTTGTATTTCTGCAATATTGGTTGGTTGTCTTCAAAATTTTTATTTCCAGCAAGACTGAGATGAGAAAGAGTTAAAAATTTATCTGTGGTTAGATTTCTCCAGTAATGATGAAAATCTTTTAAAAGTGAAATTATCTATATACCATTGTATGGGCAAAAGCTAATTTATTTATTTATTTATTTATTTTGTAACAAAGGGATTGCATTTGGCAGTAGAGGGAAACTGTCAAGGGAGGGAGAAGGGGCCATCATTAACATCATTAAGGGTACCTGATCTCAAATCAGGAAAAGTGGGGACCAGGGGAGGCCCAAACTTTACCTGTATGTTGTCCACTTGTATACCTAATCCTGAATTGTACCCCACATCTTTAAAATAAAATAAATAAATAAAAAATAGCAAAAGACATGAACAAAGGGCATATAGATGGTAATCCAGCACTTGAAAAGATGTCCCACATCATTAACCACTGGAGAAATTCAAATTATAACCACAATAAAATAACACTACACACCTCTCAAAATGGCTGAAATTAAAAATAGTGACAACACCAAATATTGGCAAGAATACAAAGAAATTGAATGACTCTTACACTACTGGTGAGAATGCAAAATGATACAGCCACTTTGGAAAGTAGTTGGTACTTCCTTAAAAAACTAAACAGTTAGCGATCATCCAACCAAGCAATTTACTTTTGGGCATTTATCCTAGAGAAACAAAAACTTATGTTCATGCAAAAACCTATTATATTTGCAAATGTCCTTGGTAGTTTTTTTTCTTTTTTTTTTTCTTTTGAGTAATAGGCAAAAAGTTGGAAAAAATCAAAATGTCTTTTAACAGATGATTAGCTATTAGTGCACCCATACCATTGAATATTACTCAACAATAAGAAATAAAAACTGTTGATACACTCAACAAGTTAGATTAATCTCCACAGAATTATGCTGAGCGAAAATGAAACCAATTTGAAATGGTATGATTTTATTTATATGACATTCTTAAAATAACAAAATTGTAAAAATACAGACCAGATAAGGGGTTGCAAGAGATCAAGAATGATGAGAGGAACGGGAGGTCACGTGGCAAGGATGCAAAGAAATTAGATGATTCATACACTGCTGGTGGGAATGTAAAATGATGCGATCATTCTGGAAAATATTTTTTTTATGGTGATGGCAATGTTCTATATCTTGCCTTTATCAATGTCAATTTCTTAACTGTGTGATATTGAACTACAGTTTTATGGAATGCTATCATTGGGGAAAACTGAGTGGAGAAATACATAGGATCTTTCTGCATTATTTATTGCAACAGCTTGTAAATCTATAATTATCTCAAAATCAAAAAGTTTGACTATAAAAAAACCAACTGACTAGAAATGTAATAGTTTATTTCTGAATTCTACTCCATTTATTTACATATTTATCTTTGTGCAAATTCCACACTCTTGATTACTGTGACTTTATTGTAAGTTTTCAAATTTGGCAGTATAAATGTTCCAATTTTGTTCTTATTTTGTAAAATGAATTCAGCAATTTAAGTTTCTTTACACGTCCATAAAAATTTTAGGGTCATCTTCTTAATTTCTACAAAACATCTGCTGAGATTTTGATTAGGGATTCTGTTAAATTAAATCTATCTGGAAAGACTTGACATCATAACTATTTCTTCCAAACCATAAACAGGCATTATTGCTCTGTTTATTCAGAGCTTTTAAATATTTCATAGTTTTCAGTGTACAAGTCTTACTTTTTTTTTCAATGTATTCTTATTTATTGTGTTTTATACTATTGGGAATGAAATTGTTTTCTTAGTTTTATTTTGGATTGTTTGCTTACAGCATTGTAAAATTGTTTTTGGCATATTGATCCTATATCTTATAACTTTGCTAAATTCAATTTATTCTTTCTAGTAATTCTTGTAAATTCTTCAGGATTTTCTATGTACAAGATAATGTCATTGAAAAATAAAAATATAAAAACAATTTTGCTTCTTCCTTTCAAATCCAGATGCCCTGTCTTCCTACTTCCCTTTCTTTCCTCTTCTCTTCCTTCCTTCTTTTCTCTTTTTCTTTCTTTTTATATTTTATAATTATTTTAATTTCTACGAACAACAGTGATGGCTTCTGTAGTGTTTCTAGTTTAACAAATTGTGTCTTATCTCATTTTTTCTTGATCAAAACTAAATATTTATCAACTTTTCCTATTTTTTTTCCCAAACATCAACTTCTGGTTTTATTCTCTCTTGCATTTTTCTGTTTTCTATTTCACTGGTTTTTACTTTGTTATTATGTTTTTCTTCTGCCTATGTTGGACTTAATTTGGCCTTTTTTAAAAAAAAATTATTGAGTTGGAAGCTTAGATGAGTGATTTGAGATCTTTATTTTCCTCAATGCACTAATTAGCTGCATCCAATACATTTGTGGTTTTCCTTTCCTTCAGTTCAAAATGTTTTCTAATTTGTCTTTCATTTCTTTTTTGATCCATGTTATTTTATTGCTATCTGACCTCTCTTTATTCCGATCAGAACTTGGTCATAATTATATGGTCCAATGCATCATGAGGTTTTGCTTTTTCTCTTTCTGCTTTCAGATTTACTCTTTAAACAGTTTTAATATGTATAAGCATGTATTTCTTTGTCTTACTTGGGGTTCATTAAATACTTGGATATTTGTCATCAGGTTTGGTAAGCTTTTGGCCATTATTTCTTTAAATATTTTTTCTGTCCCTTTCTCTCTTCTCTCTCTCTAGAGGTACCATTATGAGTATGTTGGAAATCTTGATGTTTTCCTAAAGATCTCTAAGGTTCTGTTATTTTTTTCTTAAATATTTTCTCTATCTGCTCTTAAATTAGATAAGGTAAATTGAATAAATTTATCTTCAAGATCAGTGATCCTTTCTCCTGCCATCTTAGTTATATTGTTGCATCTCAGTGCACTTTCCATTTCAATTAATATTTTTAATTCCATAATTTTTCATTTGTTTCTTTTACAGTTTCACTTTCTTTATTGATATTTCTTATCTGATGTCATTGTCATATCTGCCTTTAATTCTTTAAATGTGGTGTTCTTTGGCTCTTTAAACATATTTATAATACCTGCTTTGACATCTTTGTTGGCTAAATACATCTGACCTACTTAGAGATAACTTATAATGTCAGTTTTTTCCCCCTGAGTACGGATTTCACTTCCTATTGCCCTGCATGTCTTTAAACAATATTTTGTTGAAAACTGGACACTTTAGATAATACATTGCAGTAGCTTTACATCCTAATTTTTCTAAGAATTGTTAGCTGCTGGGTTTGTTTCCTTATTTTGAGTAACTTCTCCAGACTTAATCTGCTGTATCTGTATCCTCTATGATAAATAGCTGCTAATATCTCCGATTATTTTCTATATTCTTAATTTTACTTTCTAACCTTATTTTCTAGTCTGCCCATGCATAACTTGATAGTCAGCCAATGGTTGATTAAAGGTTATGCAAGAACATCTCAGTACAGTAAAGCTTCCACCCTGTGTTGCTAAATCCCTGTGTGGTTTGCGGAATACATTCCTAAGTCTGTTGGCTTCTACTTTCTGCCAGGCCTCTTTCTCATCTTCCCTCAACATGCAGGTAGCCTTCCACAGCTAGGTGTGTGTGGAGAGCTTGGACTGTATTGAGTAACTCCTGCATAGGTATTCAGCCTCCCCGCCAGCCAGGCAGTAAGTAGGGAGAACTTATCTACCCCCTTTATAATTCTCTGAGTTTTAGAGTCGTTCTGTTCAGTTTTTGTGCAGTCTAGTCTACCAGTCTGCCACTCTCTCCACCAGGACTGCAGCCTCAGGTCTGCCCTCTTCATCTCACCAAATTTGCTACTTTTACAATGCCACTGAGTGCAGATTTTTCTCCCTCCACTCTACATAGAATCAGCCGTCTCCCTGGGAGAAGCTACTGGTTTTCATGATCAGCCTCATCCTGGTAGAACTGCCACACCTAACAAGCAGGTGCTATATACTATACTATGAGAGACACAGAGTGGCTTTAAGATTAATGATAGCCATAAGGCCCACTAAGCATCTCACAGGGCCAACCCTCTATGCCACTGAGCAGTATGAACCAAACTGGCCCAGAGATTTTCCAGAGATAAGACCACATGAACACATATGTAATTTTGATAAACCTTAAAACAAAGCTTTCCCTTACAAAAGTATTTTAAACTACCTTTATGAAAGAAACACCCAGTAACTGACCCAGAATGAATACAGGTATAAGAAAGGGAGAAGAATCACCCAAACTCTGAGAACTGTCTCTATAGGGAGACCTTCCAGATCAGTTGATTATCTGATCCCCTGACTGTACTTGGTACAGGCCACCAGCCTGCTCTTACTATCTGTCTTGTAAAAAGCACTGCCAGAATATACTGCTTGAGTATCAAATGGTGTTGAACATTCATCTTTGATACAAATCAGACTGAAGGGGAGAAGTCACCCCTAGGAAAGCTGGTCACCTAGGACCACCCAAGACCCCCAAACACAACAAGGTGGGGGTGGGAAAGGGACAATCCCTAGTCAATGCCACGCTGTTATGGTTTGTTCATGAAGTTTAGAAGTTGTTGTTTTAAATCAATTAATGTTTTTTAATTTATTGGGGTTGTTAGATCCCAGAAATATTTGACAATTTTGTCCAGTTTTATCATTGTTTTTGTGTAAGGAATTTGCCGATCACTTCAATCATACCTCTTGTGCTCAATTTAATTGTAATTCTCTACCTTGTTATCTCCTCATTATGCTTGCCCTAATTGATCCTCCTATGTCTCAGCATTTTTAAAAATGTTTTCTAGTCTCTCAGTTTCTGTTTTCAGCTTTTCACTGTATTTCTCTGGAAAGGTTGAATGAAGGATATAGCATTGTCTATGGATATTATACTATAACTATAATGACATAAAATGCATATTAAGATAGAAGGATAATGCATCATAATAATAATAATAATAGGGTATAGGATTCTGAGTGATTTCTTCCTAATTTTATGTAACGTGATTATATTACTATTCTTGGTACATGGTGGCTACTGGGATTCTGTCTTCCACAAAGAACTTGGAAATAAGGGGAATTGGGCCACTACTCAGAAATTAAATATATAATCATTGTATGGGAAGTCAGAGTAAGAACACGTAAAGGTAGCACCAACGTGAGAATGGTTCCTAGGACACTGAGATAATAATTAAATGGATGTGCTGATTTTTCTAGGGGAACTCTATGAGGGGTCAGGCATGGAGGCTCCAAAAACTGAGAACTACAGAGGCAGAGTTAGTAGGCTCCACACAAGCACAGTCCAAGAAGAGGGTGGTACAGGGACATGGTGTGGCTAGTCTGAGGGTTACATTATCTTCAGTGTGGAGGCAGGTGTATTCCACTAACTCTTCAAACCATAAGACAATCCAATTTTATATTTAACTTCCTTACGCTGATGCCATACATGCCAATCCACCTTCTGATTACAACCTGTCTTCCCATGTTCGAGAAAAAACAAATGACCTCACCACAGCATGCAATTGCCCCTTGGCAGACAGCTTTCTCCTTTGGCATCTGGGTGAAAAGGCAGCATTAGGGCAATGTGAGACAGGGTCTGAAATCAGGCAAATGAGACAGAGAGCTATGTCAGCAGTCGTGATTACAAAGTAAAACGGACCTTAACAATATTGATGGCAGTAAAACAGAATGAGAGAGAAAGACAAGACACTATGCAGGCAGAATGGAAAAGAGGCAGGAATCAAGCATGACACTGAGATTCTAAGTCCAGGTGAATGAGAAAATGATAGTCATGAATAGAAAGCAGAAAGCCAAGAATGGAAGCCAGCCTAGGATGAAGTAACTGGTGAGTTTATTCAGATGTGCTGAATTTGTGTTATGATAAAAAATACATCAGAAATATCCTAGGAAATATGCCAGGCAGATGAAAAATAGAAGCAAATTCTGGAAAATAAAATGACTACAAAGATTTGGATCCTGGATATGGACCAGAGGTTGGATCATGACACAGGGACCTTTGTACCTGGGTGATCTCTCTGGAAGAGCGCAGGTGGGGAGAAGAGAAGAAGAGCTGGGAGTCTGTAATGTACGGGTAGCCACATCAGGCCAAGGATTCAGATGGGGAGATAATCTGGTTATGCATATTGTGGAGCCTAGTGTTACTGAAACTTGAGTGATGTTAGAAGCCATCCATGTGGCTTATTAGTTACAGATTCCTTGACTCCAATGCAGATATATCGTCCCAGTAACTTCTAAGGTTGGACCCAGCAACTGACATTGTAACAAGCTCCTTTTTTGATTCTTATGATCAGGCAGACTTCACCAAAAAATACCTCATTTCTGAAAACCACAGAAGGAGCAGTGGTGAGCAGATAGGAAGAAAAATAATTGGAAGTAGGTGAATGTGGCATCAGGAATAATATTTTTTTTAATAGGAAAATATCTCAGAGAGAGGAGAAGAAGTCAAAAAGAAGTAGAAACAGAAACACTGGGCAGCTGTTGGGGGAGTGGTTGGCGACTGGGAGAATAAGTTGCTGAACGAGGCAGATTTAGGAATGGTAATTGTTCCATGAGGGCAAGGACCAGTCTGACTTGTTCACAATTGGTCCCAGCTCACTAGCAAAGGCCTACCGCATTGTAGACCACTTAGAAGTGATGGGTGCACACGTTATTCAGGAATAGGATCCAGCTCACAGTTATGAGGGCTAACCTTAGAAAGAAGGATGGTGGTTTCTTATTCTCATGCTGTAGGGAGGAATGAAAGGATGCAAAGAAACAGTTTAAGGGATAGAAATAAAATGAAGCTGATATATAATGGACAGGAATTTTTCCATTAACTGACAAGGGGCCATGCTTTGAGACAAGAAGGGACAATTTGATAATACAACCATAGAGAAATACATCCACTTGAATTCCTTCTAAATGCTCTGTCTTATGTAGTGTTCGTATTTTTAAGTGATCTGAAGTGGTAATTCTTACAAATAAAAAATGTGTTCAATCAGCAAAGATTTCAAAGTCACAAATCAAGAGATGGAGAAGTTGTAAACGATGGTTTTCCTTAAAAGAGGGAAGGGTGATAGTAATTTGGCTGAAAGCTATGGCAGCAGCTGATTACTGTGGAAACAGAAGTAAATTCTGGCAGGGATTAGGAAGAAAATATTATGGAGTTAGATCGGTTTCTCCATGTTTGCTTTCTGACTATAAAAGAAAACCGAAAGGACGTTCTCTGGGGTCCTTGCCAGGTGTGGGCTAACAGAAGGCAATACCGATAAGGCTGCTGCTGAATGGCTGGTTAGAGCTGGCGCCTTAGTCAAGCTGCAATGCCCATGGGAAGCAGGCAGGGACGCTACAGCATCACATGAGAGATTGGTACACCTGGGAGGAAGGCAGTGCTGAGCAATTCAGGCTCCAAAACCCTGGGTTCGAAGGGCTTAAGGACACCTCGGTCAGAGCCACAAATATAGCTGTAGGTGCTGTGTCATCTCAAAGCACATCCAAAAATGGCCAGCCAATCAGGCCCTGCGGTATGACTCCAGCTTGAACAACATCATCAGGCCACGTTGACCTGGAAGAGGACAGGTAGGAAAGATCATAACACATCTAGAAGTACCCCAGAAGTTTAGCTTAAAGAGTAGAGACACTGCAATTTGAGACAGATCGCATATTTGTTACCAGCTTAAGTGGCTTATCAATAAGCCATGCATTTTATGTTTACTTATGTAAGTATATATTTCCCTCAAATCATTGCAGTTGCTTAGGATTGCGCCAGGGTACCACTGGGGAAAGGAGTAGCAAGCCACTGCTGATTTATCTTGTCAGGATACAAAAGTACCAGGGATTCTTGAAAACTGACACAACTCAAAAGAAAGACAGTGAGGTATGTTCTAAATATGTCACTCACAAGCACTTTGATGTGATGCCACATATTAGTTATATGTAATTAAGAATCTCACAGGGAGTGGACACCCATAACACCACCAAACGATACTTAATCAGCTACACTATGCAAGAGCATAATAAAACAAGGCGTATTGAGCAAAAGAAGTGGATAGATTGGGACAAACTTCCCCAGAGCTGTTCTCTAAAACTCAAGGGATATGTCATTTTGATTATGGGTCATCTTCTTATCCCAAAGACAGCTTCTTCTAATTAATTATCCCAAAACTGTTTCAAAGTCACAAATCAAGAGATGGAGATGTTGTAAACGATGGTTTCCCTTAAAAGAGAGAAGATAAGCTGTTTTATCTCAAAATTTTGTATTTTAGATAAGAAGGGAAAAATTCACTTATTCTACAATTAAAAAGTAGCCAAACACTTTATTAATGCACTTTATATAGATTTAACCATGTTTGTGCCAAAGCAGACTGCACTTACCACTCAACCTAAATCATAGTATTAATTTTTGAAAGTTGTACTAGAAATATACTTTCGCACAGTGTATTTCTAAAATGTCTTACATAAATTAAATCCTTGCTAACAAAATTATACTTAAATGGGAAAAATTCTATGGTAAATTATTTTGTAAATGAAAAAGTACTTTTGAATAAAAATGGTCATCCCTCATTTGTCTTTTATAGCATTCAGAAGTTATGTCTGTACTGTATTAATATCAGGAAACAAGCACTTTTGTTTATAAGTTATCAACTTTTATTCTCTGGAGCCTTTTCCTGCTGGGATACCCCACAGTCTCTGCCCCGGGGAGGGAAATTTCCCCTGGCAGCTGAAAAATGCTGAAATATGAGGATAAATGTGAGATACAGTTAATGGAGGGAGAGAGGTTTCAAGCAGCAGATCTAAGGAATAAGTACAATAAGCAGCAGTCACTTGTTTGCCTCACCTAGGGAAATTTCATCCACAAATCATGATGCAATCTTCACAAAACTTCCAGATCAAAACTTTGGTTCACCCTTTAATCCAGAGGACAAATGTTGAGTGTACTACAAGGGGCTCATTCTCCAAAAGATAATTCTGGGTTTTTGGGGGGGTCTTCCTTCATATTTAAGTTATACACAAACTCTAGGCCATAGGGAGCTGAGTTGCTTATGAAGTTCAGCACTACAACATTTTGACATATTCCTGGAGGTTGAAAATGGTCATTATAGAAATGTTGATAGAATTCACACGTCAAAGGCCGTACTAACTCCACACATTAGAAATTGTTGTACCAAAATAAGAAAAACAGAAGTCTAGCACAAGCCTAAAATGTTTGACAGCAACACTATGATTATGTCCAAACCTGTAGTCAGGATGACCTTATTATCACCAATAAGAATTATCCACAAATAAAATTCATGGAACCCAAGAGAAATAATAGCTAATTTTCTAACCACATAGAGTATATCCAAAATATGGGCCATCACAAAGCATCTCTGAACAACCACAGGGAAAGAGTCAAGGTGAGAACTGAGCCATGGGATGCAGACACAGGAATGGCATGGAATAAGTCTCAGAGCTGCTACAGTTTCTCTTCAATGTGATGAACAAGTCTTGGAACAAAACTGTGCACTGGGAATCCAAAGGGGGCATTGGTCTAAAGACTCGATCCTGCAGGAACGCTTTACCTTGTCCCAGAAAGGCTGGTGCTGGGTACTAACACTGTGTCTCAGGGTCTGCCCAGGACCAGGACACCTACCAGAGCAAAAGGGAATGACCTCCTTCTTTTAGGGGAAAGTTCATGACAAGCATATTTGGGTTTTGATTTCTATCCTGACTAGCCTAGCTCAAGTTGTCCCCACTCCATTTACTATCTTACTTCTCTATTTTATTTCTAAAGCCTGCATTGCTGGCTAAAAATGTGAATTTGTTTTGTAGGTTTCTTACTCATCTCCCTGTGGGTAATGTTTATTTGTTTTGAAGGTGTCAGCTGTTTATGAGCTATGGGCCGAATATTTGTGTACCTTCCAAATTCACATGTTGAGCTCTTAGTCCTCAAGGTAATGGTTTCAGAAGGTGGGGCCTTTAGAAGGTGACTAGGGCATGAGAGTGGAGCCCTCAGGGATGTGAGTAGTTCCCTTCAGCCATGATGGTAAGAAGATGGGCATTTTTTTATTTAGGAAAATCTACACATAATTTTATTTTATTGTTTTGAAAATTGAATCATCACCATATCAAGCTTGCAGCCACCTAGGCGCCCAGATGTAAATTTCATGCATGCCAATGTCTACTAAAGGGTCTGCATGATCAGTGCTTTAGTGTTTTGGCAGAGTTTGAAACTCCACAAGTAATGATACATTTATTAACTATTTCTTTTTTTAATGGTTAAGGGTATTTTCTTGTGGATAAACACTTATAACACAAAACTCATCAGCTTAGATATGTTTAAGTTTAGAGTTTAGTGGCATTAACTATCTTCCTATTTTGCTACTATCACCAACATCCATCTCCAGAACTTTTTCCTCTTCTTCAACTAAAATTTTATGCCTATTAAAACAATAATTCCCCTCCCCCGCAGCCCCTAGCAACTACCACTTTACTTTCTGTCTCTATATATTTGACTCCTCTAGGTGTCTCACATAGGTGGAATGATATAGCATTTGTCTTTTTGTGACTGGCTTTTCTCACTTAGCATAATGTCCTCAAGGTTTATCCATTAGTGGCATGTATCAGAATGTTTTTTTCTTTTCTAAATGTTGAATAGCATTCCATTATTGTCTATACCCCATTTTGTTTATACATTCATCTATCAATGGACATTTGAGGGCTTCCAATAGGTTACTCATGTTATATAGGCATTTATTCCACTCTATGGAAGTACACTGAGATTCTGATTTCATTGTTTCTAATACTTGGCGTGCTCGCCAACTTCTATTCGCCAGGTAGCGTGTCCTTAACCCCTTTATTGAGTCACTGTCCTTCTCCAAGAGGACTTCAAAGGTCCTCAGCACATCTATGGTCCATCATGACTTGAATTTCGATCACAGCCTTGATTATGGCAAAGTCCTCATACATAAAAGCCCAATACAATGTCGGTTTCTCTTTCAAAGTATCTCTCTTCCCAAGGCTCCTCTGAAATTCCCAGAGCACTTTGTGCACTGAAACAGCCTTCGTCATGACAAATTATAAGTATTTTAATTATACATATTTCCCCCTCTGTACCACAGCTCACATCTTTAAACTCCCAGGATTTAGTTCAGTAGCTGATATAAATTGGTACTCAGTAAATATTTTTTGAATGAATTAATAAAAATATAAATTATCTTATCTTTTTCCACTGTTTCCCAAATTTGAAAAGTAAATCCAAAATAGTATATGGTGTGAGTAATTCTCACCCTTTGTCTTCCAAAATAGCCTAGAGTGTTTTTCCCCTACATTACAATATAAAGCTCAGTTAACATAATGAGATAATATCAAGTAAGGATTAGATTATTTAACAAAAAAAAGATTTGAAGGAGACATAAAAGCAACCAAGCATTGACAGGCTGGCATAGCAACACTGTCTTCTCACAGTGCTGTCTGTTTTCTTCTGTCATATTCAGGTGCCCTTGTTACAAAGCTTCAACTCAGAAAACTGTAATGATTACATATCTAGCAAAGCCGACCCCACCCCCCCGAGAATGCAGGACGTTTGCTGATTTCCACCTCCCGATGGTGTCAAATATAAACAGCATCTCTCTGGACAGATGGAGTTGGCATGATAACACATGGGGCAGCCTATCAAGAAACGCTTCTGACAAGTTGTAAGGGAATGCTGCACTTTCAACTGCATGAAAATAAATGCTACAATTTATTTTGTGGAGAAGGCATGGTAGCAACATATAATGAAGATTAAATAAACTTTCCTGTCTGTTGACCACATTAGATACTCCTTTAAAGTTTCTATTGCTATTTGAAAATATTGCAAATGTGGACACAATTCCCCATAACTAGCTAAGAACTAGCACTGGAGAAGAAGTGTTTAAATTACAAATAGGATGTGCTGACATAAATATGTGGAGAAAACACATATGAGCCTATATTTTCAGAGTCAATAATTTTCTTATTTCATTTTCTTAAGTGACCAAATTTACTCAGACATTGAAAAATGATCTTATTGATCAACTCTAATTTCCAAATGTGTTTTGAATATATACATTAATATCTGCTACTATTAAAAGAAAGAATATGCCAAATCACATGTATTCCCCCCTGCTGAGCCCTAGAATTACACAGAGGTGCCTCGACTGCCGCTACTTGGAGTTGAATGGGGATTCACTGTTCCAGCTCTTCAACACAGCAGGTCTGGTTTCAGCCGTTGTGCACAATGGTCATCTGCCAAAGAGATATTATGACTTCAAAAACTTGGAAAATCTCTAAACTAAAGAAATGGAAATCCAAGTAATGCAGAACTTATGGCAAGAAGCCAGGGCTCAGATTTAAGAGACCTGAGATCAAGTCCAATCTCTGCTAATAACTAGACCTGAAGCATGGAACAAAACCACAAGTACTCTCTGAGCCTCAAGTTCCTCATCTGAAAACTGATAAGATAGATACAAATCTACAGTCCATTTCAGCTGAAAGATTCTGAAATGCAAATGACATGTTGGCGTGACATGAATAATCCCTTGTAGATATATAAACACAATTTCTACTTGAGAAGTTTATAAAGGGCTTTTATTTTTAAATAGCAATGACATTCTATATAATCAATGATAAAGATAGATATACTCATCTGTCTTTACACTGTGTTTCTGATCCTTGATGCTTACTCTCAATGCTTTTGTTGAATTTAGGTTTCTGTTGTTTTGGATTGCCTGATTAGAAACTGAATGCCTGAGCCAGACCTATTCAATTTGCTCAACTTATTATTTAAATTATGTGGTTCAATTAAACTGAAATTGAGATCCCTAGTACCCCAAAGTAATTAAGAGGATATGAGCTCTAATCCATAATTCAAAAATTATAAACCTATGACTGGATGAAAGATGCCTGCCCAGCTCAAGGCTGTTCCATGTGTCACAGCAAATATTTATTTACCTTGCCAATAATACCTTGAATATATGTTAAGTAATAATATATCCACTATCTTTGGAATATTATATATACAGCTGATAAGCAAATATTTAAAAACCAGCATATGACAAATTTTCAGACACATTATCACAACCCTACCAGATGCATGTGCACATGCATGTGAGTATGTAATCAGGAAACTATCAGAGAATAATTACCCTGTCCAAAGTTACACCTAGTAGGAGTCAGTGATCTGGAATTAGACACAGGTTGAAATTCCATTTATTGTTGACATCCACTACATTTTTTCTCTTGACAATAAATTTTCCATGTAGGATAGCTGGGAACTCTTAGGCATCTACTAAGTGCAAGAGCCCTGTGGGAGAAACACGAATCCTCACCTGTGGGGCTGTCACCGTCCTGTTCACAGAACACAAAGCACAGAGGAAGAACCATATGACCAAGGCAGCATGTTTTGAAATGTGCAATGAGCAGCATTAACCACAGATGCTGTATGAACTCAGGGAAGGGGGAATTAAAGGCTGCATGGAGAAGAGCTTCACGCTGGAGCTAGGACCTAAGCAGAGCTTTGAAGGAAGGAGGTTTTAGTATATGAATGAGCAGAGGAAGGCCTTCCAGGCAATGCTGCAGGGTGCAAGCAAAAGCTGAGAAGCATGAGTGAAAGAGTAACACAAAGGTAGAGATAACAGTAACGTCCTGGCCCCAAAGTGGGGGAGAGGAGTGAGCTTATAGTGTTCATTTTTTTTTTTTTTTTTTTGCTGGGCTTTACAACATCCATGCACGTTATATATACCTTTAACACAAATTAAGAAATTAAGGAATTTAGCAAGGTTCAAGGAAAATAGAACCTTCTAGGGATACAGTGCCTATAGTTTGAGGAGTTGAGGAGAAAGATTTGGCAGATGGATTGAGGTCAAAATGAGAACTAACTTGAATACAACAATAAAATAATAGTCAAGAACAGTGAACATTATTACAAAAAATTTCCATGTAATAAATTCATTTTCAATCACGAATTTATTTTGCTCATTGATTATAACAAATTATCTTTGATGAATTATCCTGGATAATCTTACATAATTCTCTGGTTCTTGTGCACACAACAGTCATTGGTAGTGCACATTAACTGGTGCTGAAATCAAGGAAGCTCTATCTGGGCACTCGGATAGTGTAATCAACTTTCTCATCGCCAGCAGTACAGTACCTTCGCCTTGAAGACACATAACTTATCATATACAGAGTTATTTGCACTAGTTGTTAGGCCAGAGGGCAGAGAATATATTTGTCTATGTCACTGTTATATCCCTGGTGTCTAGTACATAGATGGGTATATACACAAATAGAAAAGAGAAAAAGAAAAGAAGGAAAGAACAGGCATTTTGTGTTATTCTTATCCTCCATTTCCTTTTCCTATGTACAACTGATGCTTAAACAACACGTGTCTGAACTGTGCATGCCATCAGTAAGGCATCTTGGTCAATAGCAAGTAATTAGTAGTTAAGTTTTGGAGGAGTCAATAATGATACTCAAATTTTCAAGTACATGAGGATCAGAACCCCTAGCCTCACCTTCTTCCCCATTGTTCAAAGGTTGACTGCACATCTTTTCTTGTTTTTACTTAAGAATTTATCCAATAAATATTTGAGTGCCTTTTATGTGCTAGTCACCGTTTTAAATGCTGAGGACATAGCAAGAATCAGAACAGATTTTAAAAGTTCTCACCCTCGTGGAACACTCTCTAATGAATGCATATGTAGGAGTAAGTTCTTTTATTTTTTATCCCTGGGTCCTGCAGAATGTTAATAAATTCCAAGCAATGATTTCCTTGCAATAAACTCTTATTTTAATTAAGTTCTCTGTGTGTGTGATGTATGTTTACAAAAGGATTTAACCAGTTTTCAGTTAAAAAGTATTAAAAACTCCCCCCCAAGTTAATTAGATCTTACTAAACTGTTGTAATGAAAAGATAACTCAGATAATATTGCTCAGGTATTGGGGTGATGTGGTTAAAAAAAGGAATAAAAAGAATTCATTTTGGAATAATGATATTTTCTTATTTTAAAAGGTTCTAGTATAGAAATGATACTGTTAATTCTTCAAACTAATTGGAAATGACTTAAAGTGGTTACAGCCTAACAAGGTCAGATGAAACCCAAATTGCAGCCTTAATTTCACATTCATATTTCTCCATGCAGTTTGTGTGTGCAGACCTGATTTTGTCTCAGTGGAGATCAACTGGAAGAGGACTATTGGAGGTGTACTCAGTAATCTGACTCAATCTTCCAGCAATCACAGTCAAACTCCTGCTTTATTGATTAAAAGAAAAATAATTAAAAAGAATTACTGGACAGTATGATCCAAAATTATACATCCTAATGTAAGCTGAACTCCAACGAATTGCTCATGAAAATATGAAACACTCTTCAGAACTAAAAGAAATGTTCTACTTAACTATAGTGTCAAGATATCATTTTATTAATCTTCTCTCCCCATTCTAAGGAACCACTGTGTTGTGACAGAGAACCATCCAAATGCAAGAGAATTCTATGAAGCAGAGCAAATAACATTAGCGTTCTACAATCCTCAGGCATCTCTTTATTTTGCAACAGCACACATGCCTGCACACACTTCATCAATAGCTTAACTTGTGCTTTTTAATTAACTGCTTTCTTCCAGATCCTAACTGGGTTTTTATTTCTAAATGTGGTCTCCTTTTGCCAGATTACAAGGAAAGTAATTTGCTTTCATATGTGTCTTAATTCCTAAAATCATTTTATGAGTAGTCTAATAGATAAGTTTCAGATCAAAACAAAAACATCCAGATAGACCACTCCACACACGGCTGCAAGATGTTGACTTGTATCTCACATTCCCACTTCCCTTATTAGAGAATTCTTCCTGGAGGCACAAAAAAGTGAATGTCTAAAAGCACATTAACTGCTAGTGAAAACTCCTAGAAAATTATAAAAATTGTAAAAATCATTTTTAAATTGTTAGAGCCACATGGTTTTCGCACTATAAATCACCCATCATATTTAAATGATGCATTATAGCAAAGTTTATAAATTGTCTGATTCATCTCCATAAGATTCCACGTTTCATGATGGAAGGGACTATATCTGTCTTTTCTCCATATCCTAAAACCTCACCTATGTGGGGAATAAAGGCAGAGTGAATTTTGCCCCAAGGTAAGGATTTTACTAATTTGTATTGAAAGTAAAGCATATATAAATTTGTAAATATATATATGTACAAATATAAATATGTTTGCCACTTTATATAAATGCAAATACATTGGAAGAGAAAATTGGTGTTAATGTTCTACTGGAAAAAGCAAAAGGCAATCTCACACTTATAAAAAACCTTATGCTATTTCACAAGTCTGTGAAAGTTTCTCAGATATCTAAAAGAATAGTTAGCAGAGAGGAATTCTGATATGTTAAGGCAGGGAAGAAGCTAACAGTAAGTAAAAGCCAATGTTTCCTAGAACTCTGTTACCATATATACTTTCTATATCTAGGGATGAAGAGGAGGCTGCAGGTATTTTTTCCTTCCCATTATCTTTCATCGGGGGAGGAAGGGGCTTTATCTTGCAGACCTCTTTTATTTTGCCAATTAGGCATACTAGTGGTTTTGTTGATGGGGGTGGGGCGGCAGTCACTAACATAAGATTGCTAGACTTGCCATATAATATAGGATACCAGGATATACATTTTGCATAAACAGCAAGTAACTTTTAAAATGCATGTCCAGAATGTTAAATTTTTACTTCTAATACATTTTATATACCTTATATCTGACAATCCTACCCAAAGAGCAGGGTAATTTCAATCCACATCTTCCAAGAAGGAAATTTCTAATTGATTTATAGACTTCCTCAAATTTCATTTCATTCTTTTTATGCTGTTTTTGTCACACTTGGCCATAAATCCTTTCTTGGGAGTGAATGAGTATACTAAAGTTTTCTTTCTTTTTTCTTAATTTTAGAGTTTGGGGCACATGTGAGAATTTGTTACCTAAGTATATTGCATGCTGGTGAGATTTATGCTTCTAGCAAGCCCTCTCAGTCCCTGGTAGTGGACATGGTACCCAGCGGTATCCACCCTCCCTTTGTTCCTGCTTTAGCAGTGACCACCATCTGTTGTTCCCACCTTTGTGTTCACTTGCCAAAGTTGGGTGCCTGCTTATGAGTGAGAACATGTGGTGATTTTGTCTGTTTGTTTCTGTTTTAGTTCACTTAGAATGAAGTTCTTTAGTTGTATCCATATGGCTGCAAAGGACATGATTTTGTTCTTTTTTAAGGCTGCATAGTATTCCATTATGCATATGTGCCATATTTTCTTTATCTAGTCAATTTTCAATGGGCATCTGGGTTGGCTTCATGTTTTTGCTATTGCGAATAATGCTGCAATAAACATACTTGGGTAGGTGTCTTTTTGACAGAGCGATTTATGTTCTCCAGGAAAATTCCCAGAAGTGGGATTGCTAGTTCATATGGTAGTTCAATTTTTAGTGCTTTAACAAAGGCCACACTGCTTTCCACAACGGTTGAACTAGCTTACATTCCCACCAACAGTGTAGAAACATTCCCTTTTCTCCACAGCCTTGCTAACACTTGTTGTTTTTTGACTTTTTAATGATAGCCATCTTGATGGTGTGAGGTGGTATCTCATTGTAGTTTTGATCTGCATTTCTCTGTTGATTAATGAAGCTGAGCATTTTTTTCATATGCTAGTTAGCTGCTTGGATGTCTTCCTTTGAGAAGTGTCTCTTCAAGTGTCTCTTTGTCTACTTTTTAATGGAATTATTTTTTTTCCTGACAATTTTTTTAAGTTCCTTGTAGATCCTGGATGTCAGATCCTTGTTGGATGCATAGCTTGCAGACATTTTTTCCCATTCTGTGGGTTGTCGCTTTACTCTCTTGGTGGTTTATTTCGCTGTGCAAAAAAGTTTTCAGTTTGGTAAGGTCTCACCTGTCAATTTTAGATTTTGTTGTACTTACTTTTCAGGACTTGACCATGAATTTATTGTTTATTCTGATGTCCAGGAGTATTCCCTAAGTTCTCTTCTAAGATTCTTATAGTTTTAGGTTTCACATTTAAGTCCTTGATTCATTTTGAGTTAATTTCTGTATATTATGATAGGTATGGGCCCAGTCTAATTCTTATGCATGTAGTTAGCCAGTTTTCTTAGCACCATTTGTTAAATATAGTTTCCTTTCCCCAGTGTTTGTTTTTGTCAGCTTTGTCAAACATGAGTTCGTTGAAGGTCTGTGGTTTTATTTCCAGATTCTGTGTCCTGTTTCACTGGTCTATGTGTCTAATTTTGTACCAGTATCATGCTGTCTTGGTTACTGTAGCCTTGTCATAAAGTTAGAAGTCTGTAAGTGTGATGTTTCCAGCTTTAGTTTTTTTGCTGAGGATTGCTTTAGCTATTTGGGATCTTTTTTGGCTTCCGTATGAATTTCCATATTGTCTTTTCCAGGAGTAGGAAAAACGATTGTGGTAATTTGATAGGGATTGTGTTGAATCTATAGAATGTCTTGGGTAGAATGGACATCTTGACAATATTGATTATTCCAATCCATGAACATGGAATGTTCTTTCATTTGGTTGTGTCATCCTTAAATCCTTTGAGCAGTGTTTTGTAGTTTTCATTGTAAAGGTCTTTTGCCTCTTTGATTAGATGGATACTAAGAATTATTCTGTAGCTATTGTGAAGCAGATTGTGCTTTTTATTTGGTTCTCAGCCTGCTTGTTGTTAATATATAGAAATATAACTGTGGTTTGCACACTGGATTTTGTATCCTGAGACTACTGAACTTGTTTATCAGTGTGAGATTTTTGACAGACACTCTAGGGTTTCCCAGGTATAGAATCAAATCATCTGAAAAGAGAAATAATTTAACTTCCTCTTTCCCTATTTGGATACCCCTAATTTCTTTCTCTTGTCTGATTGGTCTGGCTAGGACTTCCAGTACTATGATAAATAGGAGAGATGACAATGGGCATCCTTGTTTTGTTCCAGTTCTTAGAGGAAATGTTTCTAGCTTCTGCCCATTACGTACGATGTTGGTTGCAGGTTTGTCATAGATGGCGCTTATTATTTTGAGAAATGTTCCTTCAATGTCAGGGTATTTGAGGGTTTTTACCAAGAAGAGATGTTGGATTTTATCAAACATTTTCTCTGCATCTAGTGAGATAATAATGTGGTTATTGGTTTTAAACATGTTTATATGCGATAGATTATGTTTACTGATTTGCATATGTTGAAACAGCCTGCATCTCAGGAATGAAACCCATCTGGTCATGATAGATGATCATTGAAACATGCTGTTGGACACTTTGCTAGAATATTTCAATACGACTGGTGTCTGCTCTTCCTTGTACATCTTGTAAGAATGTATCTGAGAAACCATCTGGCCCAGGGCTTTTTTTGGCGAGGAAGCTTCTTATTACTGAGTTGAATTATTGGATTGTTGAGGGGGAGGACCAAGATGACTGACTGAAGACATCGCATGATTGCAGCTCTCGGCAAAAGAAATCTATATGGAGGAGTGGACCTAGAGCTTGGAGGGCCAGCCTAAAACCCAAGATGAAGTCTATCAGATGGTCAACTGGGGACATGGAGGATGGACAATTCCAAGCCCTGGCATCCCTACAAGTGGTCCTGACACAAGATCAGGAGAACACCTTTGGAGCCAGAAGGGATGAATGAAATTGACAACGTTTCCTCTTTATACACCTCACATAAGCCTTTTCAGTCTCAGCCAAGGGATAGACAGCCAAGGCCCTCCCCCTACCCCTCCCACACTGTCTGGGCACAGAGAACTGCCCTAAATTGAGATGGGAGGCCCTGGCAGGAGCCACATGGCACCCGGGGAACCCCAGTTTGCAGGAGTCCCAGCTCTGGATGCTGACCTCTTCACAGAGAGACTCAACAGGAAACACCCTGCAGAGGTGATCTGTACTGTATTTCACCCTCCCCATCACCCAGCAGGGGCACACGACCACTTCAAGGATATTTCTCCAGTGGTTTCAGCCCCGGGTCAGGGCTGCAGACACAGCTTGCCCTCAGGGGGCTGCCACTGTTGCCATAGCCTCTCCCATGGAGCAGCGTAGGATTTCGGAGGCAGGACACCTCTGCACAGTCTGGCTGTGGTAGTGGTCCCACCCACCTGGGCACTGCTTCTCTTCTGCCCCTGGGCAAAGGGGCAATCCCACACGGATGGGAGGAGGCTACTCCACACCCCTAAGAGCATCTGAGCCAGAGTAGGGCCATAGGGTCTCTCCTGGCTGCATGACCATCCCGTTGGCACACATCTGGGGAGGAGTCTACCAGAGATCCAGCGAGTGCCCTGTCACTTGTGCCACCAGGAGGGGAAGCCTCTGAAGTACAGGAAAGGTCTTGCCCCATTTCTGCCAGGCTGCACTGGTGAAGCAGCCCTAGACTGTTTCTCTCTAGTTCACCACCCTTCCTGCTACTACTCCCCTCTCCCCCACAGGGAGACCAGAGAAAAGAGGTCACACATGAGAAAGAGAGAGAGAGAAAAAGAAAGAAAGAGAAAGAGAGAAAGAGAGAGAGGGAGAGAAGGAGGGAGGAAATACAAACTGCCACCTCACCGAAAGTGGCAACCTTATCTAAGAAAAATAAAAATAAAAAGAGATGAGTCTGCCCTCACTGATGAGAAAGAACCAGCAAAAACCACTGGCAATCTCCAAAGGTTTAAGGATTTGATACTCACAAAAGGGCTTCCTAGATCCAACCAATGAAATCTATCCAGAACGGCCTATCCCTGATGATAGACAAAGAATTCAGACTATAGTAGACAATTACACTCAATGGCCATTACAAGAAAGAACCAACCTGAACTCCTGGAAATGAAGAATTCTTTCCTGGAATTTCGAAACACATAGCAAACCTAACAGCAGAATCAATCAGACAGAGAAAAGAATCTCAGAGCTTGAGGACTAAGCTATAGAACTAACCCGTTTGACCAAAACAAGAAAAAAAGACATAGGCATACAAGAGGTTTGGGATTATGTACAGAAACCAAATTCGTGGTCAACTGTCATTTCTGAGAGAGAAGGGGAAACTGAGAACATCCTGGAACAAGTCTTCCAAGATGTCATCCAAGGACATTTATCCTATCTCAATAGATAGGTGGTCATCAAGATGCAAGAGATTCAAGGAACTCCTTTAAGATATTACATAAGACCATCCCCAAGGCACAATAAACCATCTCACTAAGGTGAGCATGAATGAAATTTAAAAAAAAAAATAAGAATGCTGTATTTGATCATGTAATGATGACTACCCAGCTTTTTCAGACACAAGGGTCAGCATTCTCATGCTGTGTGCTGTTGTGGTTTCCCAAATATTGGCATAAAAGAGCCCTGTTAACAAAACTTCTCAGACTGAGTCAAATTACTTCCTACCCTGAAAGAAGCCTGCATGGCTTTGGAGTGTTTTGACATAAGGTCATCAAAAGAATAAGAAGTAGTCAGTCTTCAGGAAATCTGGACTTTATTCCTGGCTCTGGAAATAACTTGCTGGGTAGACATAAGCAAATCATTTCAAAATGTTTGCAGCTTTCAGTGTTTCATCATTTGAGAGCTGAAAACAACTCCAGCCTCTCCTAACTGAAAAGAATATTACAAGACTAAGATTAAAGCTCTGAAAGAAAGCAAAATCTTGTAGAAAAATGATTCATCATTAATTTATAAAATGCCCACTTCACAGAAGGACTCAAGATAATAGAGCATGTATAAATATGAACTCTTTTTTAATAAAGTGATGCCATATTTTACTGCATTTTCAGAATATCCCAAATTAAGCCAAGGCTTTAGAGAAATATTTCTAAATCTTGCATCTCTGAGTATACTGAAAAAATATTTTGCATTTTCTTGATGACTCTAGGGCAACATTAAAGATATTGGTTATTGTGCTGTGCTACACACGTTAATAAGAAAATAAATGCATGAAAAGATTTTAAACTTTTGAGAGCTTCAAGGACTGTTGAGATACAAAGGATGAGTTGCTCTTTCTCTAAGTGGCCCTGACTGTGGTGCTTTTCTAGCACTCTGTTATTCCAGCTGGTGTCATCTCTCATCAGCTATCACAGGCCATCATTTCTCCTTGGTGCTGTTTCTCATCTTCTCCTTTACTTTACATGCAATATTATTGGGAAAGGCACATATCCTATTACAAAATTTGTCAATTTTCCACTCAGAGGCAATTTTGCTTCCTTCTGCATTGCTTCAGTGGTTGATATTGCCGGTCTCTTGAGGTCTCTGTTAGATATCTTCATGTTGTCCCCAGGACCTGTGCACATAAAATATGCTTAATGATTATTGATACTTATTTAAAACATTGAGTGGTTAATATGCCTCCAGATACTTTAAGAACTATTTTACTATTTTTTAAATCATATGTCTATTATCAAAAGTAAAGGAAGTTTATGTCTTGTAGCTACGAAATCATCCCAGGCAACTGAATTACCATATTTCTTCATTTTGAGATACCTGAATAAACGTTTTGATTATTTTTTAAGTTGAGATATGTTTTACAATTGACATGTGTATTTAATGCGATAATGTTTATTTGATTTCAAAAAAGCTGTATTAAAGATGCATTGGAGTGATGTCAGCAAAATGACTGACTAGAGATGCCTGGCACTCATTCCTCCCAAATAAAGGGACCAAAGCAACAAATAAACAACTATATTTTGACTAGGGTAACAGAAGAAATACGCTGGAGAGCACCAGGGTAGTGGCAAAGTCCCTGCAGAGCACAGAAACCCAGCAGAGTACCACAAAGAAGGGAGAGAGACATCCTGTCTCTGCCACAATGTCTTCCTCACCAGTTCAACCTGGGGCCAGGAAAAATTTCTCCTCAAGGGAAAAGGTAAGCAGGACACATACAGTGGTTTTCTTGGCCATCATAGACACCTGCAGCCCTTGTTAAAGGAGATACAGTTTTCAAAGGCCTCAAATCCAATTTGGAGAGTTGTCTAGAGATAACAAGACTGCATTGCTCCAAGTATGATCCTACATTGTGCATCCCTCCCCACCCTTGTGTCCTGAGCTGCTATAGCACAACACCATCCTGAAACCAGACCCACTGCCAAATTGTCTCCTGTCCTGGGGACCAATAGCTACTGCCAATTGGAGATTCCTGAAGCCCAACCATCATTCTACCACACTCATATGGGTGACTGCAAAACCATGGCCCCAGCTTAGACCCAGAAGAACGGCCAAGACATCAGTGTCCAAATTATGCAGTACTCCACTCCTAAGGGAACAGGTAAACCAGCACAGCAGGGAAGCAGACACATAGCTAACCAGTCAGTCATGTCTACACATACCCACACCAAACCTGACAGCCAGTACAGTGGTAACCCTGCCTTCTGGAGAGCCAGTCACACAGCTATCTGGCCCAACATGTCCATATGGGCCCCCCACAAAGAGCTGGTCATACAGCTAGCCAGGTGCTATGCCCACATGTGCCTGGTCATGTAGCCAGCCCAGTGCCCCTCCTCCCAGTAAAAGTGTATTACTACTGCTAAAAACTCCTTCAGCCTAGCCACTGATGCAAATGCAGACATCACTGATGAGGATTATATCTAAAACAAAACAGAGACCATGCTACAGAGCCCATCTAATATCTAGAGCCAGTGTACCATACCAAACCAACATCCTAGGACCCATCTATAGGAAAAGATCTTTCCCTGTGAAAGCAACTCCATAAAATTGGAAGGGGTAACTTTTCCACTAGATGTGCAGATATCAACACAGAAACACGAGAAATGTGAAAACAAAAGGAAACATGACACTTCCAAAGAAACACAATAATTCTACAATAATTCCAAATGAAAGAAAATTTGCAAGATATCTAAAAATATATAAAATAATAATCTTAAGGAAACTTAGTGAGATACAACACAATACAGATGTACAATTCAATGAAATCAGGAAAACAATTCAGGATCTGAGTGAGAAATTCAACTAAGAAATAAATAGTATTCAAAAAATTAACAGAAATCTTGGAGCTGGAGAATTCAATGAATAAAATGCAAAATACAAAATACAATCGAGAGCTTTCACAACAAATTATATTAAGCAGAGGAAAAAAGTTCTGAACTTGAAGGCAAGTCTTTTGAAATAACCTATCAAGGGAAATAAAATGAGCAAGAATACAAAAGAATGAAGAAAAATTATGGAACATATGAGACATTATTAAATGAAGAAAAATCTGCATTAAAGGAATGTCAGAAGGAGAAGAGATGGAAAAAGTCACACACACACACACACAAAAATTAACAAAATCACAGATTAAAACTTCCCAAATCTTGAGAGAGATATGGACATCCAGGTCCAAAAAACTCAAAAGTTTTCAGTTAGACTCAACTCATAAAGATCCTCTTTGTAGCACATTACAATCAAATTGTCAAAAGACAAAGAGAGAATTCTAAAAACTACAAGAGAAAATTGTCATATATAAGGATATCTCCATTAGACTATTTGGAGATTTCTCACAGAAATCTTGCAGACCAGGAGAGAATGGAATAATATAGTCAAAATGCAGAAAGAAAGTGAGAAAGAGAGAGAGACAGAGAGAGGGAGGGAGGGAGGGAAGGAAGACAGGAAGGAAGGAAAGAGAAAGAGAGAAGAAAGAAAACTGTCAGTCAGTCAAGAATGCTATATCCAGCAAAATTACACTTCAGGAACAAAGGAGAAATAGAGTTTTTCATACAAGCAAAAGTTGAGAAAATGTACCACTAGACCAGCCTTGTAAGACATGCTTAAGGGAGTGAAATAAATGGAAGCAAAAGGATGATAAGTACTATCATAAAAATATAAAACTCACCAGTAGAGGCAAATTTAAAATTAAATTCAGAATACCCCAGTGCTATAATAGTGTTATGTAAATCTTTCAATTCTCTAGTATGAAGGTTAAAAGTGAAAAACAACAGCAGCTACAACTGGAGGATAAGGAACACACAATAGATAAAGACGTCTATTAAGGCAACAAAAATATAAATTTTGAGGGGTAATGAAAAGCCTAGAGTGTTTTTATGTAAGCAAAGTTAAGTTCTTATCAGCTTAAAATAGTCTATTATAAATACAAGAGTCTTTAAGTTAGTCCCATGGTAACTACAAAGTAAAAGACTAAGCAGATACACAAACAAGGAAATGTAAGGAAACAAAGCTTAGCACCACAGAAAAACCATTAAACGACAGTGGGGGAGAGAGCTAGAGAAAGAGAGGGAAAGGAAAAGGGAGAGGGAGAGGGAAGAGAGGAAGAAACAGGAATCTACAAAACATTCAGTAAACAATTACCAAAATGGCACAAGTAAGTCTTTACCCATCAAAATAACTTTGGATATAATAGATTACATTCTCCAATTAGAAGTTATATATATTTGAAAAAAGACTCAACTATATGCTGCTTATAAGAGACTCATGTCACTATCAAAGACAACATAGATTGGAAGTGAAGAGATGGAAAATGACATTTTATGGAAACCAAAGCCAAAAGTGAGCAGAAGTAGCCATGCTTATATGAGAAAAAAATAGACTTTAGCTCCAAAACTGTACAAAAAAGACAAAGAAGGTTATTATATAATGATAAAGAGATCAATTCAACAGGAAGATATAATTATAAACATGTATGTACCAATACCAGAGCATTCAAATATTATTAGATCTATAAGAAGAGACAGACTGCAATACAATGACATTAAGGGATTTCAACACCCCACTTTCAACAATGAAAAGATCATCTAGGTCTGCAGTTCTAGCTACATGGAACGCTGAGGTGGAAGGATTGCCTAAGCCCAGCAGGTCAATGCTGTGGTGGCCATGAGTATGCTGCTGCACTCCAGCCTGGGCAACAAGAGTGAGACTCCAACTCAAAAAAAAAAAAAGTTAAACAAAATTGACAAACCTTTAGGTAGTTGAACTAAGAAAGAAAAAATAAGACTCAAGTTAAATTATAGATAAAAAAAGCAGACATTATAATTTATAGCAGAGAAATACAAAGGATTATAAAAGGTGATTAGGAACAACTATATACCAGCAAATCTGATAACCTAGAAGAAATGTATAAATTTTTGGACACATACAATCTATCGAGATTAAATAATAAAAAATAGAATATCTAAACAAATCAATAAGGGTTGAGGAAATCATATCAGTAATAAAATCTTTCATCAAGAAAAATCCCCAGGTCTGAGGATTTTACTACTAAATTCTACCCAACATTTAGATAAGAGCTAATATAAACTCTCTTCAAACTATTCCAGAAAATTGAAGAGGAAAAAATACTTCCAAACTCATTTTATGAGGCCGGCATTACCCTGATACTAAAACCAGACAAGACATAACAGAAAAAGAAAAATGCAGTACCCCACATCCTTATAATTTAAAAAAAAGGAAAAATGCAGGCCAATATCTCTGAAGAGCATATATTTTAAAATCCTCATCCAAAATACTAGCAAATGAAATTTAACAGTACAATAAAAATATAATTCATTATGATCAAGTGGATTCATTTCAGGCATGTAAGGATGGTTCAATATACTCAAAACAATAAATGTTATAAACACTGTTAACAGAAAGACAAACACTATACAATCATTTCAGTAGATCCAGAAAAAGTGCTTGAAATTTTTCAACATCTCTTCATGAGAAAAACTTTCAACAAACTAGGTACAGAAGGTGTATACCTCAACACAATAAAAGCCATATATGAAAAACCCAGAGCTAACATCAGACTGAATGAAGAAAGCTGAAATTTTTTTCTTGAAGATCAGGAACAAGGCAAAGATGCCCACTTTCATCACTTTTATTCAACATAGTACCAGAAAAATTAAGCAAGAGAAAGAAATAAAAGACATGCAAATTGAAAAGAAGGAAGTCAAATAATCTGTTTGAGGATGACATAATTGTGTAGCTGGAAAACCCTAAAAACTCCAGAAAAACTATGGAATTAATAAACAAATTTAGAAAAGTTTCAGGACATAAAATTAACATACAAAAATCAGTGGTGTTTCTATGTTAATAGTAAACTATCCAGAAAAGAAATTTTTTAAAATGCCACTTGCTACAAAAAAGACACATAGGAGTAGACTTAATCTGAGAAGTAAATGACGCCTGCACTGAAAATTATAAAACACTGAAAGAAATTGAAGAGGATACAATTAAATGGAAAGATCATCCATGTTCATGGATTAAAATAATTAATGATGTTAAAAATGGTCACGCTATCCAAAGTAATTCACAGATTTCATTCAATCCTTATCAAAATACCAATGACATTCTCCATCAAACAGGAAAAAAAAAACAAACCCTAAAATGTATACATACCATAAATGGCCCAAATAGCCAAAAAGTCTTAAGTCAAAAGAACAAAGCTGGAGGTTTCATACTACCAGACTTCAAAATATGCTACAAAGCTATAGTAACCAAAACAGCATGGTGTTGGCATAAAAACAAACACAGACTAATGGCACAGAAGAGAGACTGGACACATGCTTATACACACACACCACCAACTGATTTTCAACAAAGGTGCTAAAACTACACATTGGGAAAAAGACAGCCATTTTGATAAATGGTGTTGGGAAAATTAGATCTCCACATGCAGATAAATGAGACACGACTACTCCCATGCTAAACCCAAAATGAATTAAAGGCTTAAATGCAAAACATGAAATTATAAAACTACTAGAAAAAGATGTAGGGGAAAGTCTTCATGACATTGTGCTCTGCAAGGATTTTTAAAATGAGACTTCAAAAGTACAGGCAGCCAAACAAAAACAGACAAATGGGGCTACATCAAATTAAATTTTTTGGTGCAGCAGCAACAAAAAAAATAACAGCGTGAAGAGATGATCCACAGAATGGGATATTTGCAAAATACACATCCGGCAAGGGGTTGACATCCAGAATGTATAAGGAACTAAACTCAAAGAAAAAAAACCATATAATCTGATTTTAGAAATAAGTAAAAGATTTTAATAGACATTTCTCAAAAGAAGATCTACATGACTGGGTGCGGTGGATTATGCCTATAATCCCAGCACTTTGGGAAGCTGAGGTGAGAGGACTGCCTGAGCTTGCAGGTTCGAGAACAGCCTGGGCTACTTGGTGAGACCTCATTTCTACAATAAATCAAAAAATTAGCTGGGCGTAGTGGCACATGCCTGTAGTTCCAGCTACTTGGAAGGTTGATTTAGAAGGATAGCCTGAGCCCAGCTGGTCAATGCTGCAGTGGCCAGGAGCGTGCCACTGCCCTCCAGCCTGGGTGACAGAGTGAGACTGGAACTAAAAAAAAAAAAATAGATAGATACATGGCCGACACGTATGTAAAAAATGCTCAACATCACTTATTATCAGGGAAATACAAACCAAAACCACAGAGAAATATCACATCACTCCAGTTATTAACAAAAAGGCAAAAGAGAACAAGTATTGCTGAGGATGTGGAAAAAGGAAACATTTATATATTGTGGTGAGAATGTAACTTAGTGTAAACATTATGGAAAACAATATGAAGTTTCATCAAAAAAAAGCTTAAAAAGAATTAACATATGATCTGGAAATCCCACTACTGGGTACATATCCAACAGAAATGTGGTTAGCATGTTGAAGAAATATCTGCACTCCCATGTATATTGTAGCATTATTCAAAATAACTAAGATATGGAATCAACCTGTGTCTACAGAGGATGAATGGATAAAGAAAGTGTGCTATGTACACAATGAAATACTGCTCAGCCATGAAAAGAATAAAATCTTGCCATGTGTAACAGTGTGGATGAACCTGTAGGACATTACATAGAGTAAAATAAACCAGACACAGAAAAACAAATACCGCATGATCTCTTTCCTATAGAGAATCTAAGCTATAGTTGATCTTATGGAAGTAAAGAGTGGAAGAGTGATTACCAGAAATTTGGGAGGGGATGGAGAAGGGAAAGAAGAGAAGAAGCTGGTCACAAGTACAAAGTTACAACTAGATAGGAGGAATAAATTATGGCATTCTATTGCACTGTAGAGTAACTACAGTTCATTGTAAGCTATTGTGTATTTTAAAATAGCTAGAAGAGAAGTTTTTGAATGCTCTCACCACAAAGAAATGATAAATTTATGAGGTGATGTATATGTCAATTACCCTGATTTGATCATTTTACAACATACACATGTATTGAAGCATCAAATTGTACCCCATAAATATGTACAATTATGGTGTGCCAATTTTTAAAATAATTTTTTGTAATTTCATTTGATGACTTCTTAGAGGAAAGAAGCAGAAACCTTTTTAGTTATTCCACACAGAATTCAAAGAGTAGATACTGTGAGAAAAGATGTTATAATACCTGTATTTAAGTATTACTAAAACTGACTTCAGCCACCATTATATCTCCCCACACCAGTATGTCTTCCCACACTCCAAAAGTAGGTATAACTTTGGTCTATAGCCTTTTTTGTACCATTTTTCCATTTTGATAGATAGCTATTTCATATGTATAATTTATCTGTTAATATGGAGCATGTGTGTTTATATTATAGAATATAATAATATTGTTGGGTAATTTGCTTGTTTGATTCCACATTATGTTTTGAGAACTAGCCAATATATGTAGAAACAGTTCTACAGTAGTATATACAGCAACAGTTTATCTCTTTTAACTGTGGTATAAACTTATTGCAGTTGATCACAACTTATATATTCATTCCTCTATTGATGAATATTTAGTGTACTTGCAAATTTTTACAATCACAGATGATTTGGAGTGAATGTGCTTGTTCATATATCTCGTGTTTTCGTGCCATAGTGTCTCACAGTACAGTGCTGGACCCAGTCCACTGACATGTGAGAGCTGGTGGTATATCTCTCTTTCCTATTCTGCCTTCGGTTATGTTATGTAACTTAAATATGACCATGATAGAAACATTTCTACCATGGAAAATGGCAAACCTTCAAATCAAGCCATCTCCTCACACCCCACACTGGAAACTCTGTTGTTACATGTTTACCAGCACATCACTGGATGATATTTCCTGAAGTAGAATTGACAACTATTAGGGTAGGCGTTTCATTTTTTCTGAATGCCACCAAATGTGCTGTGCCCCCATCTACTCCCACCCAAAAGTATATGAAAGTACTGCCTCTAAAACATCTTGACAAAGGTTTTGATATATTAATTTATTCTTAAATGATAGGTTGCTCTGGCATTTCGTTGCTGGTTTTATTTGCATTTTCCCGCCACCTAGTGGATTGAGCATATTTTCATATGCTTAATACACATTTCAATTTTCTTGCCTTTAAATTACCCTGCCAATTTTAAAATTGGACAGTCTCATTTATTTATTTATTTGTTTAGTTAGTTACAGAGATGGGTTCTTGCTACATTGTCCAAGCTGGTTTGAACTCCTGGCTTCAATCCATCCTCCTACCTTGGCCTCTCAAAGTGCTGGGATTACAGGTATGAGCCACTATGTCCAGCCCGGTCCTCTTTTGGGTAAATTGAATTATAGAAGTTCTTTACATAGTCTAGAATATTAATCTTTGTTACACAACTTACAAAAATTTTTTATCAGTCTATTGCTTATCTTTTAAACTTGCTTGTGGTGTTTGCCATGCACTAGCTATGTGACCCTTAGAAACTTACTTAATGCCTATAAGTATCATTCATGTTTCTTATCTGTATAACTGGAAAAATAATAACCCTCACTTTGTTAGAAATAAATGAATTGATACAGGTAAACCAGTACCTAGCTGTTATTATTATCATTATCATCATCACTTCCTTGCAAGATTCTTGATTTTTATATAGTCTATTTTTTTCCTTTATGATTGTTTAAGAATTCTTTTTCAGCCAGGCTCAGTGGCTCAGCCTGTCATCCCGCGCCTTTGGGAGGCTGAGGTGAGCGGATTGCCTGAGCCCGCGTGTTCGAGACCCGCCTGGGCAGCGAGACCTCATCTCTACAATAAATCAAAAAAACCAGCCGGGCATGGTAGCGCATGCCTGTAATTCCGGCTACTCGGAAGGCTGAGGCGGAAGGATCGCCGGAGTCCAGCAGGTCGAGGCTGCGGTGGCCGGAAGCGGCCACTGCACTCCAGTCTGGGCGACAGAGTGAGACTCCAACTCAAAAAAAAAAAAAAAAAAAAGAATTCTTTTTCAAATTTAAGAGGTGAGGAAACAGACTATTCTATTTTCTTCTTGTATGGTTTCAGAATTTTTCAGGTTAAGGTAATTTACACATTTGACACTGCTTTTTTCTTCCCTTTATCCTGACCACCTAGCCTGAATTCCTGGAGTCAGTAGGTGCTCAATAAATGCTTACAAAAGAAAACGATCAGCGTTAGTATCTTAGAAGTAGTCCTGCCAACACAAAGAGTGATGAACAGAGAGCTAGTGGAATAAATTGCTATAAACTATACTTACTACCTGCTAAAATGGAAGTTTGTCATTGTCTTGTCACATTTATGTCAGATCATACTGAAGATTTATTAATTGATGACTCCCCAAAAAAAGCAGTCGATATCAGCTTTGAGATGTTTTATCTTATATACAATAATGAGCTCTCTTTTTATTCCCTTTCCCGCTAATATACATAGGTAGTTTATAGACCTTGAAATGTCTTTCCCTGAAACATACTTTTTTCCCTCCACAAATTATTGGGAGGAAATCCAATTAGAATTAACAGTAGAAAAGTAGGATAGAATAATATACTGGTCCTCAGGCCTCTGCTTTTTCCAATCCCATCTAGATCTCTACCCTAAGACCCACAACCTGTGTGGGTGGGCCACAGACTAGCACACAAATTCCTCAAAACTAGTATCTATTCTAAGTAGTATCCATCAACTGAAGAAATAATAATACCATTACGAGCAGCTAGAGAGTCCTAATACTAAGAAAGTTCAGAACCACCAAACTGAATGATAGGCAACAAAAAAGATAGATTTCCAAATGTTTACCTAAAGGGCAAAATTTCAAATTCACGCCAAGCTGGAACATCAAAAAGTTGATTTTGATTTATGGACATCTACTTACTTTTATTTCACTCATCAAATTATTAAGTTGTTCAAATCTTAAATTCCTTGAAATTAGAATTTCCTTAGTTTTCTAATAACTCTCCCCATTCCCATGAATAACACAATGCATATTTCTAATGTCCAGCCTACCATGATGTTCCAAACTAAAATGATCTGGTTTATAGGTGGCCTTTGTCTACAAATTATTAGCCTTGTTGTTGTTGTAAAGCTTCAGTTTATTATTATATGCCATTGTACTTTTTAAACTTCTTTTAGAGTGAGAAGTCTTTCCTAAGCTGCTAGATAAAACCTCTTGCAAGCTCTAAGAGTTTTCTTTTCTTTTTTCCTCTTTTAATTTTAAAATTGTAGTGTACAATTCAGGGCTAGGTATACAAATATTCACCATGCAATTAACCTGATTGATGAGGTGTGCTATCCCCCTTCCCCAGGCAGATATCAACTACTGTCAATCCCACTTCCCCACGTGTGCACCCACCCCACTTTCCCGCCACATTCCATCCTTTTCTTATAGTAATACAGTAGTTGTTCAAGGTCCACTTATGAGTGAGAGCATGATACTCAATTCTTTGTTTCTGTGAGAGATCACTCAGTATTATAAACTCTAATTCCATCCAGGTTGCTGCAAAGGTCATGATTTTGTTCTTCTTTATGGATGTGTAATATTCCATTGTATATATGTACGACATTTTTTTTATCCAGTCCTCTTTTGATGGGCAGCACAGTTGGTTCCATATTCTTGCTATTGTGAACAATGTTGCAATAAACATATGTGTACAGGTATCTTTTTCATAGAGTGACCTGAGTTCTCCCGGGTATATTCCTAATAGGGGAACTGTGGGGTCATATGGAAGGTCAATTTTTAGAAATTTAAGGGATCACCACACTGTTTTCCACAGAGGCTGTACTAGTTTACTCTCTCACCAGCAGTGTAGAAGTATTCCCTTTTCACCACATCCTCTCCAGAATCTGTTATTTTTTGAGTTATTGATGATGGCCATCCTAACTAAAGTTAGGTGGTATCTCAGTGCAGTTTTAATTTGCATTTCTTTGATGACTAGTGAGGCTGAACATTTTTTCATGTGTCTGTTGGCTGCTCGTATATCTTCTTTTAAGAAGTGTATATTCATATCTTTTGCCCACTTTGTAACTGGGCTATTTGTTTTTCTCTTTTCAGCATATTTGAGTTCCTTGTAGATCCTTGATGTTAGGTCTTTGTCAGACATGGAGTTGGTAAATATTTTTTCTCAGTCTGTGGGCTGTCTTCCTGCTCTCTTGATGGTTTCTTTGTTTTGCAGAAGCTTGTCAATTCAATGAGGTCCCACTTATCTATCTTATCTCTTATGGCCTGGGCACTTCGGGTTTTGGCACATCAGGAATTGGTTGCCAGTTCCAACTTCCATAAGAGTGTCTCCTGCATTTTCTAAGGTTCTTACAGTTTCAGGTTTTACATTTAGGTCTGTGATCCATTTAGAGTTAATTTTTGTGCATGGGGATAGATAGGGGTCCTGTTTCAATCTTCTGCACATGGTCAGCCAGTTTTCCCAGCACCATTTACTGAACAGGTTCTCCTCTCCCCAGTAGTGGGTGGTGGAGGCTTTGCCAAAGATGAGTTGGTTGAAAAATTGAGGTTTTGCTTCTGGAATCTCAATTCTATTCCATTGGTCTATATGCCTGTTCTTGTACCAATACCAGGCTGTTTTGATTTTTGTAGCTTTATACTAGAGTTTAAAGTCTGGGAGTGTGATACCTCCTGCTTTTTTTTACTGAGGATTGTTTTGGCTATTCTTGGTCAATTATGTTTCCATATGAATTTCTGTACTGTTTTTTCTAGGTCTAAGAAGAATGTTGCTGGTAATTTGAGGGGTACTGCATTAAATCTGCAGATTGCCTAGGTAAAATGGACATCTTAACAAAGTTGATTCTTCCAATCCATGATCATGGTATATTTTTCCACTTGTTTGAGTCATCTTTGATTTCTTTGAGCAGTGTTTTGTAGTTTTCATTGTAAAGGTCTTTTACGTCTCTGTTTAGGAAGATGTCAAGGTATTTCTTTTTTTGTGTGGCTATTGTAAATGGAATCATACTTTTTATATGGGTTTCTGTTTGTTGGTGTGTAGAAATGTGATTGTCTTTTGTACATTTATTTTATACCCTGAGATTTTGCCAAAGTCCTTTATCAGTGCAAGGAGGTTTTTGGCAGATTCTCTTGGGTTTTTAAGGTATACAATCATGCCTTCTGCAAAAAGAGATAACTTGACTTCCTCTTTTCCTATTTGGATACCCCTGATCACCTTGTCTTCTCTGATTGGTCTCACTAGGACTTCCAAATCTATGCTGAACAGGAGGGGTGAGTGTGGACATCCTTGTCTTGTTCCAGTTTTCAGAGGAAATGATTCCAATTTTTGTCTGTTTAGGAGTATACTGGCTATGGGTTACTCATAGATGGCTTTTACTATTTTGAGGTATGTTCCACCTATGCCTAGATGTTCGAGGGTTTTTATCAAGAATGGGTGCTGGATTTTATCAAAAGCTTTTTCTGCATCTAATGATATAATCATGTGGTTTTTGTTTTTACATTTGATGTATTTAATTATGTTTATGGTCTTTTTTTTTTTTTTTTTTTTTGAGTTGGAGTCTCACTCTGTCGTCCAGACTGGAGTGCCGTGGCCGCTCCCGGCCACTGCAGCCTCGACCTGCTGGGCTCCGGCGATCCTTCCACCTCAGCCTTCCAAGTAGCCGGAATTACAGGCATGCGCTACCACGCCTGGCTGATTTTTTGATTTATTGTAGAGATGAGGTCTCGCTGCCCAGGCGGGTCTCGAACCCACGGGCTCAGGCAATCCACTCACCTCAGCCTCCCAAAGGCGCGGGATTACAGGCTGAGCCACCGAGCCCGGCTTGTTTATGGTCTTATGAATGTTGAACCAGCCTTGCATCCTGGTGATGAAGCCTACGTGGTCATGATGAATGATTTTTGAGATGTGTTGCTGAATCCGGTTTGCTAGGATCCTGTTGAAAATTTTAGCATCTGTGTTCATTAAAGATATTGGCCTGCAGTTCTCTTTCTTTGTTGGGTTTTTATGTGGCTTGGGTAACAATGTGATGCTAGTGTCATAAAATGATTTGGGGAGAGTTCCATCTTTCTCAATTGCCTGGAATACTTTCAATAGGATTGGTATCAGTTCCTCCTTGTATGTTTTGTAGAATTATGTTGGAAGGCCATCTGGTCCAGGACCTTTTTTTGTAGGTAGTTTTCTTATGACATAACCAATTTCCTTGATTGTTATTGGTCTATTTAGGGTCTCAGTTTCTTCTTGTTTCAACCTAGGGAGATTGTGTGATTTCAGAAAGGCCTCCATTTCCTTTAGGTTTTCAAGTTTGTTTCCATACAATTGTACTTAGTAGTCTCTGATAATCTTTTGTATTTCTTCGGGGTCAGTTGTGACTTCATCTTTTGTGTTTCTGATTGAGCTTATTTGGACTTTTTCTCTCTTTTTCTTGTTCAGTCTGGCTAGGGGACCATGTCTCTTATTTATTCTTTCAAAGAACCATCTTTTTGTTTCATTGATTTTTTTGTATTATCTTTTTGACTTCTTCATCCTGGATTTGGGCTTTCATTTTGGTGATCTGGATTCTTCTGCTGAAGTTACAGTTTTGGTGGTCTTGCATTTCCAGCTTCCTTAGGTGACTTGTTAGGCTGTTAACTTGTGATCTTTCCATTTTCTTCATGTGTGTTTGTAAAGATATGAATTCCCTCTTACTACTGCTTTCATGGCATCCCAGACGTTTTGGTAAGATGTTTCTTCCTTTTAATTTGTTTCCAGGTATCTTTTAATCTCTGTTTTGATTTCATCACTGACCCAGGAGTTGCTTAGCATCATACTGTTTAGTGTCCATGTCTTTGTGGGTTTTGGGAGAATTTGTTGGTGTTGATATTTATTTTTATTCCACTATGAGAAGGTGTGTGGCAAAATTTCATTATGTTTGATTTATGGCCAATGATGTGATCAATCTTGGAGTACATTCCATGTGGTGATGAGTAGAATGTATATTCTGTGGTCATTCGTGGAGTGTTCTGTAGGTTCAAATTAAGTCCATTTGTTCAAGAGTCTCATTGAGGTTCTGGGTCTTCTTGCTGATTTTTTGTCTTGATGATCTGTCTAGGGTTGTGAGTGGGGTATTAAAGTCCCCAGCTATGATCGTGTTAGAGTCAGTCTCATTTTTAAGTTTACCTACAAGCTGCTTTATGAACATTGGTGCTCCTATGTTGGGTACATATATGTTTAGGATGAATATTTCTTGTTGATGGATTGAACCTTTTATCATTACATAGTGACCTTCTTCATCTTTTTAAATTTTTGATAGCTTAAAGGGTATTTTGTCTGAGATTAAGATTGCAACTCCAGGTTTCTTTTGTGTTCCATCCACCTGAAATTTTGCTTCCCATCCTCTTACTTTGAATAGCATCTGGTGAGATGAGTCTCTTGAAGACAATGTATTGTTGCCTCATGATAGTTTATCCATTTTGCCATTCTCTGTCTTTTCAGTGGTGCATTTAGTCTATTCACATTCAGGCTGATTATTGAAATGTGAAGGTTTATCCCTGTCATGAGGTTCTTATAGAGATGTTATACTTGTTTGTTTATTATCTTTCTTTTGGTTTTTTCGGTTGATTCATGTGTTTTTTAATCTTCTTTCTGTACTCTTGTGAAGAACATTGTTGTTCTTTGTTCCTTTTCTTCTGTGTTTAATACTTTCTTAAGTGTTTCTTTTAGAGGTGTTCTGGAGGCAGCATAAGTTCTTAGGGATTGGATATCTGGGAAAGATTTTATTTCTCTCTCACTGATGAAGTTTAGCTTGGCTGGATAGGTTATTCTTAATTGAAATAGTTTATCTTTGAGAACTTTGAATATTGGGCTCCAAGCTCTCCTAGCCTGAAGTGTTTCTATAAATAAATCTGCTGCTATTCTTATTGGTCTTCCATGATAAGTAGTCTGACCTTTTTCTCTTGCTGCTTTCAGGATTTTTTGTTTTATACCTACTTTGTTCAGGTGAATTATTACATGCCTAGGAGTTGGCCTTCTCATTGTTGCCTTGCAGGGGTTCTCTGAATCTCTTGTGTTTGAATGTTCACATCACTGTTGAGGTGAAGGAAGTTTTCTTGAATAATTTTATGGAAAGTTTGCTCCAGGGTGGTCTCTGTCTCTCTTTCTGCCTCAGGAATTCCAATTACTCTTAATTTCATTCTCTTGAAATAATCACTCATCCCTTGAAGATTTTGTTCGGTCTTTTTAAGCTTCTTTTCTATGTTTTTGACAGTTTGGTTTAGTTCTATATTCTGGTCTTCAAGCTCTGAGATTCTTTCTTCTGCTTGGCTAATTCTGCTTCCTATGCTTTTTAGTTTGTTATTTATTTCAATCACAGTATTCTTTATTGCTGTTATCTCAGTTATCGACTCCTTCCTATTTTCTCTTGTCTCTCCTCAATTCTTTTTATTCTCTCTATTAATGTCTTGATGTCTGGGTTTGTCATATGTCATTCTGGGGGTTCTTCACTGTTTGCATTCCATAGTCTGTTTTCTCAGTATCTAACCTCCTAGGGGTCTGTGTGAGACCTATATTCTTCTTTTGATTTTTCTTCATTTGTCTAGATTTTCCTCCCCACTTTTTCCTTTTTTCCCTGTCTTCTTTAAATCTGTTGTTCAAGGGTGGCAGGGTTACTTTTAATCTGTTTGCTCAATCTCCTGCTCTTCCTTGTGTGAATCCTCTGGCTTTGTTCAATTCTAAAGCGGGACTGTAGGTTGGGGGCTATGCTTTTTGCAGTTTTGAGATTTAATTGAGGGGGGAGCTGTGATTCAAATTCTATCTGCAGATCCCAGTATCCACTGACAGGTGTATGGCTACCCTGGAACATGCTTCCCACTGCCTTGCAATCTGTCCATGCAGTGAGGGTATAGGTTTGCTCCCTGAAAGTGAAATGAGGTAAGAAAAAGGAAAGAAATGAAATGGGGGTGGGGGAGTGGAAGGTAGAGAGAAAGAAGAGTAAGAGGGAAAACAGACAAAAGTACCAACTAACAAATGAAAATAGACCTAAAGACAGATAAAAGTAAGAGAAGAAAAAACAAAAACAAACAAACAACAAAAAACTAGAACATACAATCATACAGACACACAAACTGACCAACCTCCTTATGATGTGCTATTCCCCTACACAAACATGAAGTCTAAGATCCCACATTGGAGGCTGGGCAGAGCTGGGTGGAGCTGGGCTGGGTAATGCAGGTCTCTCCTGGTCTCAGGGCTCTGGCTGATCTCTGGTTCTACTGCAGCCGGGTCCAGCTGGAGGAGGCAGAGTGCGAGACAGCCGGGCGCTGCAGGTTGGTGTGTCACAGTGCAGCTTGGGCCTCTTTTTCTTTCTTTGTTCTTAGGTCTCAAGCTGGAGGCTGGCAGAGCTGGGTGGGGCAATGCAGATCCTTGCCTGGTCTCGGAGCTCCAGCTCTTCTCTGGTCCCGCTGTGGCCAGAAGCAAGTCGGGGGAGGAGGAGTGCGAGACGGTCAGGAGTTGCTGGTCAGCACAGTGCAGGGCAGCTGGGGGTGGGGTGGTGCAGCCGGCAAAGGAGCACAGAGCTCCACAAGGGTGGGAGCCGAGGGTCTCCCTGGGTGGCAGCGGCTAGGGGCAGGGCTGGGAAGTGCAGCTGGGGTGGGGGCCTCCGCAGGCAGCATATTAGCCTTTCTACAACCATAATTTTTATGATTAATTATTTTGTGCTCTAAATAATTTTTCTGTACCAATTTGGCTTTTCATACACCAGCCCCTAAATGCGTGGTGTAAGCCATGGTGCAATGCACTGTCTCTCAGACAATATTTGCACTTTTGTGCGATTACCACCTTGATCAGTCAGCAGTCTGGGATGCAGTTACTAGAATAGTGTATTAAAGTTTATAAAAATCGATGGAAACAAAGAAAATAAGAGTAATGATACTAGGAAAAAGAAAACTGAGGCAAAATAAAAGTTACAATCATGCTGATATATATAATATATATCATAAACATGATATACATATTCCCAAATGGAATGTTCCTTAGTCTTAAAGTCACCATTTTCATATTGCATTTTAAATATAAAAACAAATATAAAGATGTATAAAATACTAGAAATACATAAGATGTGTCTAAAAGGTGAGGTGTAATTATGATTCCAAGAAAGAATCATGTGTTCAATTAGAAGATAGTGTTCTGACTACACTTGTCCCTTGTGCTGGACTTGGAGTCCTGTTTAATTGGTCTTCATACACCTAGTCCCTAGCATGATGCTGTCTCCAAGTAGGCACTCAGGAGAAGAGTGTTGAACTAACTAATTTGTGCACAAGCCTCTAACTTTATTAACTCCAGATATTCAAGACCACTCTCATTATATAAAACTTTAAAGTACTTCTCAGTGGTTAGAGTTTTCCATTGTTTCTGTGCACCCACAAGAAAGCATTCCTTTATAAATTCCATGTAAAACCCTAACCATGATTAAAACACTCAGATGGTCCAACAGATGCTGGCTCTTCTGTAAGTGCCAAAACTGAGTTTTCTACTATTCTTACTTTTTATATCTTTACTATTTCACTAACCAGCCATCGAAGTGGCAAAATAAATGGATGCAATTTTTACGTATGTATAATAATGCCTCCATTTCAATGAATTCCAGTCATTCTGCCTCTTTGTGAAAGCTTTTCACTGGTGCCAGTAAGACCTTGGCTAAGAGAAAGCAGAAGGGATTGGTTTGCTATTGGAGAATGGAGAGGAAGGAGAGTTTTATGAAAGTGGGATCATTATAATGCTTCCCATTAAAACATTTTTAGTGCTCACATTTCAGGCTTAACACAGTCTATCCCGTATGTTGGCAATATCCCAGACCTAAGAACCAATATGCTACTCAATGCTTCCTGAGGCTTCTCAAGCAATGAAGCAGGCAGCTCTTTCTCTTTTCTGATCACCATCAAAAGAATAAATTACTAAACAATAGACAACCCTGCTTCATTTATAACATAGGAAGCACTTCACAATAAGATCACTGTCTTATTTGGTCAAATGAACAGCTGTTTTAAAGGCACAGCATTAGATCTCCAAAATTATCAATCTAATGTATAAGAATTTAATACATTAAAATACATACTTCCCACTAAATGCAGGTTTTTTATTTCAATGAGGTTGTAAAATTGCCTGCAGTGGTCTTGGAAAAAATCTATTTCTTTACACCACCATGATAAGATCTTTCTTTAGAATATCAAAGACCTAGCTAAATAATGACACTGATTTTTCTAAAGCAAATAGATCCATTTTAAAAATAATAATAATAATGAATAGAGACTCCCTAGAAACATGGCACTACTCTGAATACTTATGGGGCTGTGGTCTGACCCTGTAAAGTTTTGCTCTGTTGTGAAGTTATGTGTTCAAGCACACCCTTGGTATGTCATCTTTACCACCTGTGTATTCTCCCTGCTGTTGCCGAGCTGAGCATTTTCTTTTTTTTTTTTGAGTTGGAGTCTCACTCTGTCGCCCAGACTGGAGTGCAGTGGCCGCTCCCGGCCACCGCAGCCTCGACCTGCTGGGCTCCGGCGATGCTTCCACCTCAGCCTTCCAAGTAGCCGGAATTACAGGCATGCGCTACCACGCCGGCTGATTTTTTGATTTATTGTAGAGATGAGGTCTCGCCAAGTTGCCCAGGCGGGTCTCGAACCCGCGGGCTCAGGCAATCCACTCACCTCAGCCTCCCAAAGACGCGGGATTACAGGCTGAGCCACCGAGCCCGGCTAAGCTGAGCATTTTCTAACTGCAACAGGAGCCACATTTTCTTTCAGTTTCTGAAGCTTAATTTATCCTGCAGCCTCCAAAGACAAATGGTGAATTTAGCTTTACCCCTGTTACCAAGCTAATGGCTAGGAGTTTCTAACAATGTAGAAAAGAAGATGGAACTGATGGTTTCAAATTTTGGTTAATGTATGGCTACTTAAGCCACAAAGAAAATAAAGACATCTAATCAGGATACTTTTGAAGTCAGTAGAACCGCCTGCATCCAATCAGTAATCCTATACACCAAAACATTTTCTGAGAAGTACATTTATTGATGTATTTTTGAACATCCTGTGTCTCTTGATAGGAGAAAAAAAATCCCTAAAAAATACAATTTTGCAAAACAAAAAAAAGGCAAGAGCTCTGTGTAGCTGACACATGCTGTTCATAACCTTCTGAGAATGCCTTTTAGGTGACAGTTAGCAATATTTTGTCACCTATAATCTGACAAAACAGAGAGTAACAGAATCTAATGTGTCAGCAAAGAGATCTGTCAAGAAAACAAAGAAAAAGCGTGTGTGTGTGTGTGTGTGTGTGTGTGTGTGTGTGTATACATGATAAATGTAGTTCATTGGTAATATTTTACACGAGGGAAATACACTAGGGAACTATGATCAAAAGTTATCAACAAAGTGTCAGTCAATTAACACTGTTTGAGCACCTATTTTATTTGAAGAAATGGTCTAGACACCACAAGACAGAATAATAGGAACGAATGAGGGACTCATTTAAGGAATTGTCATTTACTCAGACCACAAAGATCAACACATAGAAAACAGAATACAAGTGACCAGTAAGTGGCAGAGACAATAAATACCATAGATCAAAGGATCACTTTTGGCAAGGAAGGTCAGTAAATATTTTCAGGAAGAGGTAGACATAAGTGGCCTTGTTCTTTGTCATTCAGAAGCAAATACTTTACATTTTAGTATTTCCCCTGGGCAAATTCCTTGATCATAAATATAATCATTTAAAAATCAAATTAATAGGTCACTCTATTCACATGATTTCAGAGTCTCCCTCCTTTTGCAAGGGTTATGTTAAAACCTCCTTCAATAAAACACAGAATTGATACTAATGAACAGAAGTTGAAATAATAACCCATGCTTATTCTGAGTTAAATCCAACAAATATAACAAAAACAATGAAATAAAAACAAATATAATAAAAACAATGAAAACATGGATGTTTTTAAAACTGTGAGTATTTTTTTAAAAAAAGCAAACCATTCAAGATTATATTAAAATGTTTGACTCCTCAAGGTAAAGAGCAGAAAAGCAGAAAATAAGTAAAGATAGTCTTATTAGTAGAATAGTGCTTAGGCTAAGTTGGCACAACCAAGTCAGCTGCCAGCTAAAGACACGTGCAGATGATGGGGGAAAGGGAGAGAGAGAATGAAAATAGGGTAATCCAACTCCCAAATAACTGAGATAGCAGAGGAAATTTTAAAAGCCAGCAATACTAAAACAATACCTAAGGAAATAAAGTTCAACTGAATAGAAAGATAATCCAGCATAGACATTATAGAAGAACTACCAATTTCTATGCCAATAATACAGGCCTTGAGAGAATAGATGGCATGAACACTTCACTGCACATAATTCTAAAAACAAAGCAAGACCAACGAGGGAAAAAAAAATAACTGGCAATGAAGTGTTAGAGTATTAGAAATGTGTATGAAGAAGAACTGAATTAGATCCAAATGTCACATCAAAAACGAGTAAATTCTAATGCATTAAAATGTAACACACACTCTAAAAATCATATATTTAAGAAAAATATATCTGTAAAATAATAGGAATAAAGTTTTCGAAAGCAGAGAATAAAATTCCAAAATTGACACTGTAACTAATAAACGTTTCATGTTCTACCCATCTAAAGAACTGATACAAATAATGTCAGATTTCACAGGAGAAAGGAAAGAAATATAAATCAAATTTAAGTTATCACTACACATCTGTAAAACCAATAATAATAAATACAAATAATAAGACTCAATGCTAAAGACAAAAGCTGTGCAGAAAAGTTACTTGGCTTTGCAACAAACAGTATGTACAAAGTCATACAAACAAAAAGTGTCTACAAAGGCAATGACAGGAGAATGTAGTTGTTAAGTTCTAAAACTCATAACTAAAGAAATAGCAAGTTAAGCATTTTTTAAAATAATGTAAACCTAATTACCTGAGGAAACAGACAAAAAGAAGTGATTCAGAGCTCTGGAAGCAGGACTTGTGAAATAGAAACAGTAGAGTGGAAGATTTTTTAAGTTATAAATTAATAATTTTTAATTGTGTAAATATGTAGGGTATAAAGTGATATTATGATTTATGAATACAAAATAGAATAGTTAATATGCCAAGTAATTAACATATCCATCACCTCAAATATTAACATTTTTTGTGGTTAGGGTATTTGAAGTGTACTCACTTAGCAATTTTGAAATGTACAATACTCTGTTATTAATTATATTTACCAAAAGTGCAAGAAGACTCAAAAAAAGCATATTCATCCTAACTGAGGCTTTGTACCCTTTGACCATTATCTCCCCATTTCTCCCACTTCTCAGCCTCTGTAACCACCATTCTCTCTGCTCATATAAGTTCAATTGTTTTAAATTCCATATATAAGAGAGAACATCAGATTTGTCTTTCTGTGCCCGGCTTTTTTCACTTACCATAATGTTATCCAATTCCATCCATATTGTAGCAAATGACAGAATTTCCTTCTTTTTAAAGGCTGGATAGTATTTCACTGTATATATAAATCACATTTTCTTTAACAAGTTATCTGTTGATGAACACTTAGGTTGCTTCCAAAATTTGGCTATTAAGAATGCTGTCGTAATGAACATGGGAGTATGGACAGATGACTCTTAGACAAACATTTCAAATCTTTGTGGTAAATACTAGGAAGTGGGATTACTGGATCTTCTAATAATTACAATTTTAGTTTTTCTGAGAAACCTCATTACAATTTTTCAAAATGACTGTACTAACTTACATTCCCACCAACGGGGCATGAGGATTCCCTTTTCTACACTTCCTCACCAACACTTATTTTTTTTTTAAACCAACACTTTCTTTTTTTTAAAAAGAAATAGCCATTCGAACAGATGTGACATGATTTATTATTGTGGCTTTAATTTGCATTTCCTTGATGATTAGCAATGGTGAACATTTTTTCATATATCTGTTGGCCATGTGTATGTCTTATTTTTTAAAATGTCTATTCAGGGTCCCTTGCCCACTTTTTAATTTTGTTTTTCTTGCTAATAAGTTGTTTGAACTCCTTCTATTTGGGGGGGTATGAACCCGTTATTGGATATATGACTTGCAAGTATTTTTTCCCAGTCAGTGTTCAATTGTTTCTACACACTATCAATTGTTTTCTTTCCTTTGTAGAATGAGGAAGTGAAATTGTCATCATTGACTGATGACATGATCTTATTATGTAGAAAACTCTACAGTTAGACCGAATGTACCCACATCATGCCCGTAATCTAATTTTTGCCCTTTGAGTGTGTTTGTTGTTGCTGTTGTTGTTGTATTGTTTGCTTTTTTAAAATTAATGGACTATTTTTTAGAGCGGTAGGTTCAAAGAAAAATTGCATGGAAAACAGAGTTCCCGTATACCAGTGTTTTCTTTTATTAATTAACATCTTGCATTGGTGTGGTACATTTGTCACACATGGTAAGCCAATACTGATACATGAGTCACTAAAGTTCATAGTTCACATTAGAATTCACTCTTCGTGTTGTACATTCTATAGGTTTTGACATGTGTATCATGACATGTGTCCATCATTACAGTATCATACAGAATTGTTTCACTACTCTAAAAATCCCGTGTTCCACCTATTTCTTCCTCCCTCCTCACCTCAGCCCCTGGCAGTCACTGATCTTTTTACTATCTCCACAGTTTTGCCTTTTCCAGAATAACATATTACCTGGAATCCTATACTATGTAGCCACTTCATATTGGCTTCTTTCACATAGATTTCTCCATGTTCTTTTAGAACACAAGAACTCTTTTTATTATTGAATAATATTTCATTATCTGGATGTGCTATATTTTATTTACCTATTCACTAACTGAAGGACATCTTGTTTTCTTCCACGTTTTGGCAATTATTGAGGACTAAACCTGACATTTTTTCCCTTTTGCCCAAATTCTTGAGGCTTAGGGAGTCACTACCTAATAAGGACTCGCTAGACAGGGTTTTATTACCCTATACACTAAAGTTTCTTTCAACCTGACGCTGACATAACATCACATAACAAATAAAGAAGGGCCATGGCCTTGCAAACCCTTCTCTTATGGATTCCCAGACTCTGGGAATCTTGTAAGTCATTTGTCTATCCTCTCTGAAGTCTGCCACATATAGGACTTCTAGATATCAACAAACTTAGAGTCTTTCCACCCCTTATCTCAGCAAAACATTTCCTCTCATGAGTCCCAAAATTCCTTAAGTAAGAATTATAAAGTGCCAGTCAACTTTGAATTCTCCTGTGACCTGCAAGCCCCTGCCTGGAAGTGTTTTTCCTTCCTGGCCCAAACCAATGATAATATCACATGTTTAATTTATGGTTTCTTGTAACTTCTGCATTCCTAAAATGTATATAACCACACCTCCATTCAACCACAGTGGGCACACATTCTCAGGACCTCCTGAGGATAGGTGCTCCTGAGCTTAAGTCCTCATTTTGGGGTCAGAATAAACCATCCTAAAATGTTTTACAAAGTTTGGCATCTTTTATTGATATTGTAAATAAAGCTGCTATAAACATCCATGTGCAGGCTCTTGTGTGGACATACGTTTTCACCTCATTTGGATAAATACAAGGAATGTGATTGTTGGATCGGTCAGTAAGAGTATGTTTAGTTTCATTAGAAACTGCCAAACTATCTTCTGAAATGGCTGTACCATTTTGCATTCCTATCAGATATTTGGTGTTATCAATGTCCTATATTTTGGCCATTCTAACAGATGTGTAGGATCATCACATGACCATTTTTATACTTAATCCTGAATTGTACCCACATGTTTTAATTGAAATTCCCTAATGAAATATGACGTTGAACATGTTGTCATATGCTTATTTGCCATCTGTATACCTTCTTTGGTGAGGTATGTAGTCAGATGTTTTCCCCATTTTAAAATTGGATTGTTTGGTTTCTTTTTTTTTTGTTTTTTCTTTAGGGATGTAGGTCTTGCTATGTTGTCCAAGCAGGACTCAAATTCCTGGGCACAAGTGATTCTCCTGCCTTAGCCGCCTGAGTAGCTGGGACTATAGTAGTTGTGCCCTAGTGCCCAGGTTTGTTATCTTATTGTTGAGTTTTAAAAGTTCTCTGTAGAATGGGAAAAAATATATGCCAACTGCACATCTGGTAAACACCCAATATCCAAGATCTACAAGGAACTTAAACATGCTGAAAGGAGGAAAAAAAAAAAAAAAAACAGCCCCATTTAAAAAGTGGGCAAAAGTCATGAATAGACACTTTTCAAAAGAAGATATACGGGCAACCAACAGAACATGAAAAAGTGCTCAGCCTCACTAATCATCAGAGAAATGCAAATCAAAACCACATTGAGATACCACCTAACCCCAGTAAGAATGACCATCACTAATAAAACAAAAAACAACAGAGGTTGATGAGGATGCAGAGAAAAGGGAATGCTTTTACACAGTTGGTGGAAATGCAAAATAGTTCAAACTCTATGGAAAACAGTGTGTCAACCTCTAAAAGAACTAGAAATTGACCTTCTATATGACTCAGCAATCCCCCTTCTGGGAATATGCTGAGAGGAACTTAAATCACTCTACAGAAAAGATACCTGCACATGCATGTTTACTTCAGCATTATTCACAATAGCAAAAACATGGAACGAATCAAGCTGCCCATCAAAACTGGACGAGAAAAAAAAAATGGTGGTACATATACATGATGGAATATTATGCAGCCATAAAGAAGGACAAAAGTATGGACTTTGTAGCAACTTTGATGGAGTTAGCGTCTATAATACTGAGTGATCTATCACAGAAACAAAGAACTAAGTACCACATGTTCTCACTCATAAGCGGACATGAATATTTACCCTAATACTATAAGAAAGGGATTGACAGTAGCTGGAAACTGCCAATGGAGGAGCGAGGGCACATAACATCAATAAGGGTGCCTGATCTCAAACCAGGCAAAGAGAGGACCAAAGGGAGGCCCAAACTTTGCCTGTACAATGACCATTTTTATACCTAATCCTGAATTGTACCCACATCTTTAAAAAATTTTTTTAAAATTTTTTAAAGTACTTTATATCTTTAGGATGCCAGTCCTTTATCAGATAAATGTTTTGCGAGGATTTGTCTCCAAGTCTGGCTTATCTCTCTTCATTACCTAAACAGCATCTTTTGCAGAGCAGAAGTTTTTAATTTTAATAAGGCCCAATTTAATATCATTTTTCTTTTATGGACCATGCTTTTTACTACACTATTTTGCACAGTTCAGTGATTTTTAGGAATTAGCATAGTATATAATGACCACTGACCACATTTATCTTTTTCAACCATTCATTAATTTGGCCAAATAAGTCCATTTTGGGTAAAGTTCCCAAGCAACTGGTTCAGAAGTAATGAGTAACATAATTTATTATGGTAAAAAATTGGAAACCTAATGTCAAACAGTTCAGATGAGGTAAATAATACAAGGAAATATTAACAATATGAACTACTAATATAGATGTTGAAAATGATTAGAATGCCAACATTCTTTCCATACAAAAATAAATTGAAAGAAAGGCTAAGAGAAGAAAGCAGCATGTAAAATATAATTTGTGTATTAATTTCAACTAAGAAAAATGTATTTTGATGAACAGAAATAAAAATCTGGAAGCATGTATTAGAGAAAGTAACACTAGTGGCTATAAAACAAATTCCATGATCCCAGAGTACAAGTCTAACTTTCATCCATGCGAAGTTGAATGCAAATGTTCGAGGTGAGCATCAGATAAAGCATCCAGGCTCCTTCCATCTGTGGTTCTACTTTCTTCTAGTTTTCTGGACTCCTAAGCCAATTCTTCCACATGGAGCTGAGAGATGAAGGAAGAGCGTAGGGATACACAGGAGGTTTCTAAGGGCCAGGCATGGAGGGATGTACCCATTTGTAGCCACATGGCCACTTCAAAGCAGGCTGGGAGAAGAGGTTTAGCTATGTGCCCAAGAGAAGAAGGATGTTTTGTGCCTACACAGCACTCTCTACACTTGGCAAAAGTAGACTTTGGTTTTCTTCTCTGCTCCCCTTTCAGTTGTGCTTAAATTCATCATAGTATATAAGTATTCCATTATTATCTTAATCTATTCAGTTCCTAAATCCAGACTGTGAGAATTTAGATACCACTTATCCAAGTCTATTAGGTGCCTGTGTTTAGATAGCTAGAGTTTTAATAGCTAGGATTTATTCATTCTTTATTTTAGAAAAAAGAAAATTGAAATTTGCAGTCCCTCTGAGCTCATCCACCATCCTTCATTCAGACAACACCTCCTAAATCAACTCAGATTATTGCCTATCCTATTTAAAATTTTTACAACAAGATTATGTCTTGTCAAAGAAATAAGGAAATAATGTCGAACAAGTGATGTCTCATTCCTAACCTAAACCTATTTATTTTAAGGGAAAGCAGATTTCATACACTTTTTTCTTTTTGTTTTAATTTTTTTTTTATTTTTTGAGTTGGGCATGATCATGGCTCACTGCAGCCTCGTGATCATGGCTCACGAGCAATCCTTTTGCCTCAGTCTCCTGAGTAGCTGAGATGCACTGCTACATCTGGCTAATTTTTTAAATTTTTTGTAGAGATGACGTTTCACTATGTTGTCCAGGCTGGTCTTGAATTCCTGACCTCAAGCTACCCTCCCACCTCGGCCTCCCAAAGTACTGGGATTATAGATGTGAGCCACCATGCCTGTCCCGTTTTTTTCTAAGTAGTAGAAAATAACTCTACATAGGGCTTTAACCTGCATATTTAGAACCAAGGTATGGGGCAACCCCTTGGGTCCCCTCTCACTCTGGGAGCTTTTCTGTCCTTTCAATAAATCCTGCTTTAAAAAAAAAAAAAAGAAGAAGCCGGGCTCGGTGGCTCAGCCTGTAATCCTGCCCCTTTGGGAGGCTGAGGTGAGTGGATTGCCTGAGCCCGCGGGTTCGAGACCCACCTGGGCAGGCGAGACCTCATCTCTACAATAAATCAAAAAATTAGCCGGGCGTGGTAGCGCGCGCCTGTAGTTCCAGCTACTTGGAAGGCTGAGCGGAAGGATCGCCGGAGCCCAGCAGGTCGAGTCTGTGGTGGCCGGGAGCGGCCACTGCACTCCAGTCTGGGCGACAGAGTGAGACTCCAACTCAAAAAAAATTAAAATAAAATAAAAAAAAAGAAGAAGGAGAAGGAGGAGGAGAGAAGAAGAAAAAGAAAAAGAAGAATCAGGGTGTGGTTATGCTTTGGTGGCATTTATTAGTGTCAGTTCTTGTTGAAGTATTTTATATTAACATTGAAATTTCATATAATATAGGTATCTGTAAACATGTTATTAATATATTTGAGGAGTGAAATATCTTTATCATAATAATCCTTTTCTAAATTTTTTTAACTTTCTATTTCTCAAGTTACCATCTAACTTAACAAACATTTTTTAAGTGTTTGGAAATTTTGTAGAGTAAGCCAATTATTGTCATCAAAAATTTTTGTGAATTTGCTTGCTGGTTCTTCTCAAAGATTTTTATTATTAACTTGTCAAGTTGTATAAAATGTTCCATAAAGGCTTTTAGTGAATATTTACATTTAATCTATGTTCAACATAAATAATATTCTCATTTTTACTGTATGAGTGTTTAATTTCTATAATTATAAGTGCCATTTTAATTTTTATACTAAGGTTTTATCATATGCTGTTATTATATATTTTATGTTCCAAAGTGAATCACTATCCATTGATGTAAGGCTTTTGCTGCTAAGTTATTACATTTACTTACTTATTTTCTAACTACATGTCATTAACATATATAATTAGTTTTTTAAAGTTAGTTTGAAATCTTGCAATGTCTGGTGAACTTCTATAGATGTATGCCACCATGCCCAGCTCTATCATTATACGATTAGTAAAAGGTGACTTGCTAACAAGATAGTTAGAGACCTTATTTGAGGCACTTCTTCAACAATCTTCTTATATAGTATACAATATTCTAAAAACCTCAGTTTAATCTGCATCCACTCATAGTATTCTAATTAAATAAGTCAACAAATTAAAATCAAACTATTTATAAAATTAACTGAATTAGAAAAACTATGACATGAAATCATAACCTCTGAGGTAATTAATTGGATTTGAAATTCATGTTGATAGATAGTAAAAGAACAAACTGATGATCAATTGATAGCTTGGGTACATTAAATGTAATAGAATAAACATTACCAATTCTTTCTCTGTATAACATTAAAATTTTACAACAATGATAAAGAATATTTCTAAAATGAATCCTGAGGAAAGAGTCCTGTCTAAATTACTAGCTTAGTAGCTATTTGGGGTGTTGTATCACCACCTACTGGAGAATTTGTATTGGAAGGGTTTTCATTTTGGAATTTCCCATCAATCATGGTATTTATTGAATTTAGAACTTCCTTGGTTAGTGCAGTTTTTTAAGGTATTGAGGTCCTAATCCCTTACTTTATGCACATGAGAAGACAGACACACAGAAAGGATAAATAGGTTTCAATGATTTTCCCCAAATCGGACCGCTAATTGCATACCAGACTAACCCAGGACTCCTGGTTCTCAGCCCCGTGATCTTTGTGTTCTAATTTGCATTTACAGCATAGCAGATACCAGGTTCATTTTCAGAAACAACTTAAATAATGGTGGAAAACTCTCTTGAAGTGAGGAACTCAAACAACTCAACATGAAAACAACAAACAACACCATCAGAAAGTGGGCAAAGCACACTAATAGACACTTCTTAAAAGAACACATGCAAGTGGCCACAAACACGAAAAATTCAATATCACTAATCATCTGAAAAATGCAAATTAAAACCACAACGAAATATCATCTTACACCAGGCAAAAGGCATTATTAAAAGTCAAAAACAACATATATTGGCGCAGTAGAAGGAAAGGAAATACTCATTCACTGTTCATGGGATTGTAAACTAATTCAACCTCTATGGATAACAATATAAAAATTTCTCATAGAACTAAAAATCAAAATGCCATTAGTCTAAGGATCTGCTCAAAGGAAAGTAAATCAATATATAAGTAAGTTACCTGTATGTGTATATTCATTGCAGCACTATTCACAATAGCAAAATCATGGAATCTACCTAAGTGTCCACCAATGATTGACTGAATTTTTTAAATGTGGTAGGTATACACTATGGAATACTATGCAGCCATGAAAAAGAATGAAACCACACCCTTTGCAACAACATAGATGGAGCTGGAGACCATCATACTAAGTGAATTATCACAGACACAAAGAACTGAGTGCCACACGTTCTCACTCATATTAGCACAAGGTGGAGATCAGCAGTCACTGAGCACTGCATATGTGGTATACGTACATGATGGAATATTATGTAGTCAATAAAAACAACAACATCGTGGCCTTCAAAGCAATTTGATTGCAGTTGGAGACCATCATACTATGTGAACTATCACAGAAACAAAGAACTGAATACCATATGTTCTTACTCATAAGCCCTGAACACTAGACACGTTAGCACAAGGTGGGGATTGGCAATCACTAGGCACTGCTAGGGGAGAAAGGGGGGCATGTAGTAATACAATGAGTACCTGGTCCACTACTAGGGGTAGTGAGGGTCACCTAGAAGCCCATACTTCACCTGCATGCAGCCTACTTACATAGCAAATCCTCACTTGTACCCCACAACTCTAAAATAAAATAAAGTATTAAAAAGAGAAAAAGGGACATATATACACCATGGAATACCCTGAATCCATAAAAAAAAAAAAGAAGGGAATCATGTTTTCCAAGCTGGAGAGCATCATTCTAAGTGAACTGACTAAGAAGCAGAAAACCAAACACCCTACGTTCTCATTTATACGTAGGCACTAAATGGCCACCAAGATGGAAATAATAGACACTGGGTACACCAATAAAGGGGGAGATGGGGACGAGGTTTAGGATTCAGAAATCACCTGTTGGGTACAAAATTCACTATCTGAGCTGTGGGCCCCTTGAGACTCAATCCTCCCCACTACAGAATATGTTCATGCAACAAGCATGCACTTGTACACCCTGATTCTAATATTAAGCAAACAAAAAAATACAAAAAAAAACGTGAAAGTAAAATTGGTTCTCCTATAAAAATTATTTATTGGAGAAGATGGAGACAGAGCAAGTGTGAGTATGTGAGTGTTGGTGTTAACGGGTGTGTGAAAGGGCAAGAGAGTGTACAGATGGGAGTTTAACTGATCACTCAAGTATCTGCCTGAGCAGGGAACAGAGAGCTGACATGGGCTCTCCCCACAGCATGAACACTGCTGCTGCCACTTGGACCCTGTCGCATTTCACAGGGCAGAACCAAGTGCCATGATTCCAAAACAAGGAGAAGCAGCAGCAGAGGGAGGCTGCCACTCGGTACCTGGACTTGCTGCCACTGCCTGCAGCACCAGGCTAGACTGCAAGGCCCCACCACCAGGACCTCAGATCCTGGGATGCCTGGGACTGAGGTACTTGCTGGAGAGGGAGCTTTTATGACCCTGTGTGCAACAGGAACAGCAGTCTATAGAGGAACTGAGCCGCCAGTCTAAAGCCTGGGCAGGGAACTGCTCCATGGTGGCCTCCATGGAACAACAGGCCTGCGTCTTAAGATCAGGAGGTGATCTCTGCACTGCTTTGGGACTACTCTTCACAAACCCAAAGAGGATCCCCCCTGGTGCACAAGCCCTGGTGGGTACTAGTGGATGCAGAGCCCCAGAGGATCCACCGCACCCCCACCCACCCACCCGGCCCCTACCAGGAGCCAGCTTCTGGGTGATAGACACATACAGCAGATCTGACTGGAGAAGGAGGCTGGTAAGTACCTAGCTGGCTTCCACCTCCCCAGCAATGAGTGAAAGAGATCAGGAGTGCAGGGTAGAGACCAGAGGACCAATTCCCCCACTGTGAACTGGATACCAAGGGAGCTGGGGCCATGCTGGGAGAGGAAGGGAGGGAGAGAGAGTCCAGAAGATGCTGAGTCAAGTCACCTCCCACCAATTCCCCATGGGTGCACACCAGCTATCAATAGATGGCAGCAGGGGGTGAAGATTTTCAGATCTCAAGTTTTAATACCAAAGTGGGAACCTGCAGTAACAGAACTGCAGTCACAGAATCCACCTCAAGAGGGAGCTACTCCCCAAAGAGACATATTAATACCAAAGTTGAGAAATCTCTACATCTCTACCAGTGGGCTTTTGTGTCTTTGTTTTTTGGTCTCTCTTTCTCTTTCTCTTTCTCTCTCTCTCTCTTTTTTTTTTTTTTTTGCTCTTGTTTGTCTTGTTTGTTTTGTTGATAGCTGGTTGGTTTTCTCTTTTCTATCCTCCTTTTTTCTTTCTTTATTCTTTTTTTTCTCTTTCTCTCTCCTTCCCTCTCTTTGCTCTCTTATACTCTATCTTGGACTCAGAAGCTACACAAGCATACCTATCATAAGATCATACCGCGTGGAAGTGGAGAGCAAGTCTCAGGTGACCCATTCATCCGATAACAAGTGTTGCGTCCAATCAGTAGGTTATGAATCTTTGTGGTTCCTCCTCCAGTCCTATTTCATAATCAAAAAAACCTGGAGGACCTGCAGGAAAGGACAGAAGGTAGAGCAAACATTAGAAGTGGTTGATTCTCTGTTTCCACTGAGTAATGGAATTAAAAAGAAAGATAAGGGAACTGCCACAAATGAGGAAAAACCAACGAAAAATCATGGTAACACAGGAGTGCCAACAAAGACACAGTGGCTGAAAGAACAGCTACTGGAGTACAAACAATGGCTATCAGTACCCTGTACCCATAAGGTACTTACAGAGATCAGAGACTGGATGGATAGAATGAGTAAAAATCAAGAAATTTAAGGGCCAAAACAAAATTGCAACAGAATTGGACAGACTCAGGAAAGCATTTTAAGAAATAATGGAAATAAAGAACTCCATCCAAGAAATAAATAACAAACTGACAACCATAGGAAAATGAATTGACCAAGCAGAAGAAAGAATCTCAGAGCTGGAAGACCAAAACATGGAATTGGCCCAATCTACTACAAATGTAGGGAAAAAAACTTATGAAGAAAGAAGGAACTCTCCAAAAAATGTGCAATTTTATCAAGAAGTCAAACCTACATCTGAATAGTGTCCCCGAAGTAGAGAGATGACTATACAAGCACAAGAGATTCAGAGAACCCTTGCATGACATCTTGTAAGAAGACCAACCCTAAACACATAATAATTCACCTACACAAAGTAGGCATAAAAGAAAAAATCCTAAAGGTAGCAAAGGAAAAATGTCAGACAACTTACCAGGGAAAACCAATCAGAGTTACTTCAGACTTATCTGCAGAAACATTACAGGCCAAAAGGGATTGGACTTCAGTATTTAATGTTCTTGAAGAATAAACAATTTCAACCAAGAATTTCCTACCCAACCAAGCGAAGCTTCGTCAGTAATGGAGAATTAAAATCCTTCCCAGATATCCAGTCTTTAAGAGAATATGCTGCTTCCAGACCAGCTCTACAGGAAATGCTTTAAAAAGTGCTGTGCACAGAAGAAAACTGGATAAAAGAGCATGACCCAACAATATGATGTCTCATGATAAAGAACACCCACAGACTTAAAGTTAGAGGATAAACTTTCAGGCAAATGAAAAACAAGAAAAGACAGGAGTCACAATTTTAATATCAGACAAAACAGCCTTCAAGCTATCAAAACTTAATAAAATACAGAAGGATACTACATAATGATAAAAGGCTCAATCTATCAACAAGAAATATGCATCCTAAACATATATGCATCCAACACAGGAACACCAGGATTTATAAAGCAGTGACTAAGTAAACAAAAAAAGAACCTTGACTGTAACACTATCATAACTGGAGACTTAAATACCTAACTAACAACCCTAGATAGATCACCAAGGAAAAAAATCAATAAAGAGATCTGGAACCTCAACTTGACGCTTGACCAAATGTTAATAGATACCTACAAAACACTTCACCCAACAACCACAATACATTCATCCTGCTCATCACCATACTCTTAAGATTGACCACATCCTGGGCCATAAATCAAGTATAAACAAGTGTTTTTTTTTTGGTTTTTTTTTTGAGTTGAAGTCTCTCACTCTGTCACCCAGACCAGAGTGCAGTGACATGCTCCTGGCCACCACAGCCTCGACTTGCTGGGCTCCAGCGATCCTTCTGCCTCAGCCTTCCAAGTAGCTGGAACAGGCATGCGCTACCACACCTGGCTAATTTTTAAATTTTATTGTAGAGATGAGATCTCACCAAGTTGCCCAGGTGGGTCTCAAACCCCTAGGCTCAGGCAATCCACTCACCTCAGCCTCCCAAAGCGCTGGGATTATAGGCTGAGCCACCAAGCCCAGCAACAAGTTTTGTAAGATCAAAATACTACCATACATCTTCTGATGGAATAAAAATAAATATTGCCACCAACAAGATCTCCCCAAAACACACAAAAACATGGACACTAAGCAGCATGATGCTGAACAACTTCTGAGTTTCTGAGTCAACACAGAAATCAAAACAGAAATTAAAAGATTTCTGGAAACAAATGAAAACAAAGCTACATCTTATCAAAACCTTGGGCTTGCCATGAAACAGTACTAAAAGGGGAATTTATAATTCTATGTATACACAACAAGAAAACAGAAAGATCATGAGTTAACAGCATAACAAATTCAACATAAGAAAACTGTATACAAAAAAAAAAAGCCCTGGACCAGATGGCTTTCCAGAGGAATTCTACAAAGCATACTTAGAGGAACTGATACCAATTATATTGAAAGTGTTCCAGGTCGTCGGGCTTGGTGGCTTAGTCTGTAATCCCAGCACTTTGGGAGGCCAAGGCGAGTGGATTATCTGATCCTGTGGGTTCAAGACTAGCCTGGGCAACTTAGCGAGACCTTGTCTCTACAACAAATAAATAAAAAAGTACCCAGGTGTGGTAGCACGTGCCTGTAGTTCCAGCTTCTTGGAAGGCTGAGGTGTAAGGTTCGCAGGAGACCAGCAGGTCAATGCTGAGGTGGCCGTGAGTGTGCCACTGCCCTCCCGCCTCAGTGACAGAGTGAGACTCCAACTCAAAGAAAAAAAAAAAAAGTATTCCAGGTCATCAAGAAGGACAAAACTCTCCCCAACTCATTTTATGAAGCTAACATCACACTGATACTCAAACTAGGTAAAGACCCAAAGAAAGAGAACTACAAGGCCAATATTCTTGAGAATATAGATGCAAAAATTCTCAACAAGATTCAAGCAAATTGCATCCAACAACGCATCTCAAAACTCATCCACCATGACCAAGTAGGCTTCATCCCTGGGATGCAGGGCTGGTTCAACACCTGTAAGATCATAAATGTCATTCAATACATCAACAGATGTAAAAACAAGAACAATATGATTATATCATTAGATGCAGAAAGTGCTTTCAACAAAATCCAGCATCCCTTCTTGATAAAAACCCTTGAACACCTAGGCATACAGGGAACATACCTCAAAATAGTAAGAACCATCTACAGTAAACCCACAGCCAACATATTGCTGTTGGAAACATTTTACCTGAAAACCAAACAAGACAGGGCTGCCCACTCTCACCCCTCTTGTTGAATGTAGTGTTGGAAGTCCTGCTAGAGCAATCAAACAAGAGAAGGAAATCAGGGGTATCCTACTAGGAAAAGAGGAAGTTAAGTTATCCCTCTTTGCTGACAATATAATCCTATACCTAAAACCCTAAGAGAATCTGTCAAAAACCTCCTTGCACTGATAAAGGACTTTGGCAAAGTCTCAGGTACAAAAGCAACATGCAAACGACAGTCTCATTTTTATATGCCAACAAAAAATAGGTAGAGAACCAAATCAAAAGTACACTCTCATTCACAATAGCCACACACAAAAAATGAAATACCTTGGCATCTTTCTAACCAGAAAAGTGAAAGAGCTTTACAAAGTAAACTACAAAACACTGCTCAAAGAAATCTAAGAAGACACAAATGGAAAAATATTTCATGCTCATGGATAGAAATAATCAACATTGTTAAGATTCCCCTCCTACCCAAGGCAATCTACAGAATCCATGCAATACTCAGCAAATTACTGTGCTACCCATCAAAAGTGGACTGGATAAAAAAATGTGGTATATATACACGACGGAATACTACGCAGCCATAAAGAAAGACAAAATCGTGGACTTCACAACAACTTGAATGGATTTAGAGTCTATCATATTCAGCAATCTATCACAGAAACAAAGAACTGAGTACTACATGTTCTCAATCATAAGTGGATCATGAATAATTGTCATAATGCTACAAGAAAGGGATGGGCAGTAGCAAAACACTGCCAGGGGAGGGAGGGAGCATATAACATCAATAAGGGCAACTGATCCCAAACCAGGTGAAGTGAGGACCAACGGGAGGCCCAAGTCTCACCTGCACTGTGACTACTTATGTACCTAATTGGACCCTACATCTTTAAAATAAAATAAAAAAATAGGGCAACGTCCTCGGGTCCCCTCTTGATGTGGGAGCTTTTAAGTCCTCTCAATAAATCCTGCTTTCTCAAAAAAGAAAGAAAGAAAGAAAGAAAGAAAGAAAGAAAGAAAGAAGAAAGAAAGAAAGAAAGAAAGAATTATATTGATAGTTTTCTCATTTTTCTTTTACTGCCTTTTATCTTAGAATAACTAAGAAATTAATCTCTATTAAGTTCTTATGGTTTCTCCTGTAATTTGTTGATTGAATTATTTAGTATGTGCAGTCTATGTTTCTCATGTATCCTTTTTTAGTTTCTCATCTATAATTAACGAAAAAAAGAAGGCAGCATTTTCTAACTCTCTAACAACTTCAAAGACTGTTGGAAATGATGTGAGAAAACAGACTCCCTCATAAACCATGAGAGAATAAATTGGTGTAAAATTGTGCTAGTATTTTCCCAGTATCTATCACAAGTTTAAATCATATAGCATTTGACATGGCAATTCACTTTTGAAATCTATTCTACAAACAATTTTGCACAAATATTTATTGCAGCATTGTTGGTAACAGCAAAAACAACAAATCTGGAATAACCTAAATGTTATTCATAGAAGACAGATAAATTATAAGACATCAGTACAGCTATACTATATAGAATACTATGTAGTCATTTTTTAAAATGACATGGTTCTATTCATACTTTAAAAATAATTAAGCTTACTTTAATGAAGAGGAAGCAGTTTCTGCTTTATATGTATCCTATTCTTTTACATATGTAAAAATATATAATTTTATAAATATTTACAATAAATATAAAATGTATTAATATGTTTTATTATTTAATTATATAAATACATATAATGTGTGTACACATGATGGCCCTTGACTTAAAATGGAGTTTCGTCTTAATAAAGTTGAAAATATCTTAAATCAAAAATGCATTTAATACACCTAACCTACTGAGCATCATAGCTTAGTCTAGCATGCCTTAAACATGCTCAGATCACTTAAGTTAGCCCATAGTTCGGCAAAGTCATCTGGTAACTTAATACCCTGTACAGCATCAGTTGTTCAAGTGGTTGACTGAGCACTGTGGCTCTGCCACTACCAGTATAGAAGACCATATATATCTCATTACCAGTATAGAAGACCATATATATCTGCCACTACCAGTATAGAAAACCATATATGGTTACCCTGAACTAGAACAAAATTCAAAATGGAAAGTACAGTTTTTTTACTGAATGTGTCTTGCTTTTGCATCATTGTAAAGTAGAAAATTGCCAAGTCAAACCATTATAAGTCAAGGACTGTGTGTGTGTTTGTGTGTGTGTGTGTGTCTGCATGTGTGTGTTTGTGTGTGCATGCGCGTTCGCGCATATAAACAAATACTTGTTTATACATAGAAATGTCTCTAACATAATGAAATACACCTTTTTCAAGTTATGATTCACTTTTTTTTTTTTTGAGTTGGAGTCTCACTCTGTCGCCCAGACTGGAGTGCAGTGGCCGCTTCCGGCCATCGCAGCCTCGACCTGCTGGGCTCCGGCGATCCTTCCGCCTCAGCCTTCCAAGTAGCCGGAATTACAGGCATGTGCTACAACGCCCGGCTAATTTTTTGGTTTATTGTAGAGACGAGGTCTCGCTGCCCAGGTGGGTCTCGAACCCGCGGGCCCAGGCAATCCACAGTCAGAAGGGCGTCTCCCAAGAGGGCGCTAAACACTGCATAGAACCAAACAAAGACTACAAAGGCCCTAAACTCCAGCTTTTCCGCACGCGTGAAGCTTACACCTATGCGCAAATATTATCTCACTATAGGAATAGTACCTCATAGCCCCCTCCAATAAGACCCTAACACGGCACTGGCCAGCCCTTGCCAGGCCCTAGCACAGCACTGGCCACCCTCTCCCAAACCCATAAACACAGCCCTCTCTCACGGGCTCACACTCACTCTCCCTCTCCTACCCCGCAGTTACAGACCCTCTTCCTTCTTTCTGTAGCCGCAGCTGCTTTAATAAATCTCTTGGTCTTTAACGGGTGTGGAGTTGTCACCAGCGCCTAACTTCTTTCACACTTAGCAAAAGAACTGTCCCAAACACTGAAGTAAACTGGAAGGGATTTAGGGACGTCAATATAGAACTTGGTATTAAAAAAAAAAAAAACGAAGCCAGGTGCAGTGACCCTGCAATCCCAGCACTTTGGGAGGTGGAAGCAAGAGGATTGCTTGCGCCCATGGGTTTCAGACAAGTCTGGGCAACTTACTGAGACTTCGTCTCTACAATAAATCAAGAAAAATTAACCAGGCGTGGTGGTGCATGTCTGTAGTTCCAGCTACCTGGAAGGCTGAGGTAGAAGGATTGTCTGAGCTCAGCAGGTCGAGGCTGTACTGGCTATGAGTGTGCGACTGCATTCCAACCTGGGCAGCAGAGTGCGACTCAGACTCAAAAATACATATATTTTTATATTATAAAATTATGATTTAAAAACCACACAGTATTTTGAAATATATTAAATACTAAACTTAAACATCTGAAAATTATTTTCAGCTATTTAGTGTACTTGTAGGTATGCTATTGCCAATATAATTTCTTAATATTTGATTCTATTCTTGAAATGGCTACTTGCAATTCCTGGTCAAGACTTTTTTAAAAAGATTTAATCTAAGTCAGACACAGAAAGACAAATATCATATGTTCTTATTCACATACAGAAGCTAAAAAAATTTATCTCATGGAGGTAGAGAGTAGAATGGTGATTACCAGAGGCTGGGAAGAGTAAGGGGGAGAGGGATGAAAAGAGATTGATTAATGGGCCCAAAAGTACAATTAGACAGAGGAATAAGAGCTAGTGTTCAGCAGCAATAGTTACCAATAATTTTATTATATACTTCAAAATAACCAGAAGAATGGAATTGGAATGTTCCTACACAAAGAAATGATAACTGTTTAAGGTAATGGATATCTCAGTTACCTGGATTTGACCATTACTTATTGCATGCTTGTATTAAAATATCATGTGTATTCCATAAATATGTATACCTATTATGTATCATAACAATTAAAAATAAATTTAAATTAGTCAATCTAATTATTGATGGCCACCACTGATTTAAAAAAACCTTTATTTCTACTAGTATATAAGTTTAGCATTTTAATTGCAACTGTGCAAAAACTGTAACACAGCTGAAAGTTTATTTTTTTAACTGAATGTCTTTTTTTCGTTAAAAACTGTAATGTTGAATTTATTAGATGATGTGAATAGATTTCCAACACAATCAAACATTCCCATACCAAGTATTTCATAATCTAACAAATTTCTAATTTTCAAAAAGGTGTGTATCTTGTAGCAGTCATTCTCAAAGTAGTTTGGATGCCCCTAAAAGGACACACCAGCCCCATGTGGATAGAATATTTATCATATACTTCCTGTGCTGGATTAAATAGTGACATCTCCCTCCCTCTGCCCACATTTATGTCCACCTGGAACCTCAGAATGCAATCTTATTTGGAATATGGATCTTTGCAGGTGTCATTAAGGTAAAGTTTGAGATGACATTGTCTTGGGTTGGGGTGGGCCCTTGAATCCAGTGAGATGTCCTTCACTATAACAGATAGAAAAGGAGAAAACACAGGGACAGGAAGAAGGTGACAGGCAATGTGAACACAGAGGCAGCCATTGGAGCCCAAAGACTGTCGAAAGGGCCGATGGCAACATCAGAAACTCCAGAGAGCCTTGTAATGTTCATCCTCAGAGCTGCCAGAAGGGATCCACCCTGCAGACATATATGCTGATTTTGGACTTTTGGCCTCTGGAACTGTGAGGACACACATTTCCATTGTTTTAAGGTGCCCAGTGTATGGTAATTTGTCAAGACAGCCCTAAAACACCAATGCATATGGAGACAAAAATTGCTCTCCACTGCATAAGCCAGCAGCCTTGTCCCTACCGCATTCCTCAGGCTTCCCAGGCAACTTGCATCAGGACCTTTTGGCCTTTAGAAGCTCCAAGGGCCTAAATCTGCCCCGGAGTTGGTGGCCAGTCTGCAGAAGCAGAGCCCTCCCATGCTCAACTCCAGCTCCTTCCTGGCCTTGCTGGGCCTGTGCCGGGTCCCACCCTGATAAGGAGCCCTCAGAAAAGCCCCAGCACTGAAGCCACAACCCAGAAGCCCTGGTGTTCTTCATGCTGAGGAATCAGGGATCTATGGACACCTGTGGCTCTTCTGCGACACTCAGTAGTTACCTATAGTGTGTGGGCTTGGAGTGTCCCTCATTTTTACTTTTTCCAGTCCCAAACTGGTTGAATAATTTTAACCATAACTATGTATTCCATAGCTTTTTAAAAGGCTAGTTTGTATATAATACAAAAAAAAATGTCAAATAGAAAAACATTTTCATGGGAGAAAAAAAATCTCTCTTCTGTATCCTCGTGTGCCAGAGTACTGACTCCCCTGGATTTCCTAATACCCCGCCCTGTACCCTCATCATTTCTGCTCTCCCTTCCTACCCTGCCATGGCCACTGGCCTTTGAAGACTAAATCTGACCTTTTTCTCTTATACAAATTCTTAAGAGGCTTGGGGAGTCACACCTGATATTTACCAGACAGAACTGTATTACCCTGTTCCCCTATATTCTAAGTTTGTCTTTCAACCTGACTCTGGCATGATATCACAAACAAAGAAGAAAATCAAATTCTTTTACAACCCTGAAAAGCTCTTTCTTATGGACTGTGAGACTCCAGGGAGCCTGGACATTTGTCCATCCTCTCTGAAGTTTTCCACATTTAGGACTCCAACTACATATCAAAAACCCTGGAGTCTTTCCACACTTTGTCTCAGAAAAACATCTCTCTTGTTTCCCAAAATTCCTTAGATTCAAGAAATCTTTGAACCCACCTATAACCTACAAGTCTCACTTGGAAATGTTCCTCCTTCCCTGGCCAAACCAATGAGAATCTCACATGTATTGATTTCTGGTGTTTGTAACTTTTGCCATCCTATAACTGTGTATAACCAAGCCACCATTCAACCACAGTGGGCACATGTTCTCAGAACCTCCTGTGACATAAGCCATGAGTTTTGAGCCTTGATTTTGGTTCAGAATAAGTCATCTTAAAATATTTTACAGAAGCCAGGCTCGGTGGCTCAGCCTGTAATTCCACGCCTTTGGGAGGCTGAGGTGAGTGGATTGCCTGAGCCCGCGGGTTCGAGACCCGCCTGGGCAGCAAGACCTCATCTCTACAATAAATCAAAAAAATCAGCTGGGCGTGGTAGCGCATGCCTGTAATTCCAGCTACTTGGAAGGCTGAGGTGGAAGGATCGCCGGAGCCCAGCAGGTCGAGGCTGCGGTGGCCGGGAGCAGCCACTGCACTCCAGTCTGGACGACAGAGTGAGACTCCAACTCAAAAAATATATATATATGTTTTACAGAGTTTGGCATTTTTTATCAATACCTGTGGGAGCAGAGAAGCTGAGGCAGAGAGGATGTGCTGCAGAAGTAGCATATGGGGTGGGGAAGATGACATGGACTTTTGGCCAAACCTGTCTTGTTCACATAATTAACTGGGCAACCTTGGTCATGCACTTCACCTGCTCTGGACATGCTTCCAGTGTGGACATTGTACAATGGTTTAATAGAGTCATGAATGCATATGTACCTGGACACTTGAAGGAAGGCAGTGTAGAGGTGCCGGGCAGGCAGGGACTGGAGCTCCTAACCTGACACATGGTAGAAACCAGAAGATGCTCTCGATTCATCTCTGCTCCTCCCTGGACATCTGCTTTTTTAAATCTTTCTCTGAGTCATCCCTTGGGACTCCTCATCCCCACAAGAGAAAATGGCTGTCCCATGGCTCTGTGTGTCCATGAAAGCCTCTGGAATACTGTCTACCCACACATCTGAATCCTAACTCCCTGTTTCAGAAGGGAGAACCAGACTGGCCAAGCTTGGGTGACAATGGCCAACTCACTGATCTGCGTTCAAGGGACAGAGTGTCATGCGTGGCTGCCTTGACCTGTCTCTGTGAATGAGGTGCAGTCCTCAGCAAGGGAGGATGGCAAATGGACTAAGGGGATACCCCAAAACTGAGCTCTGCCACTGTACTACCCGGGGCTTGTCATAATCTCTTTTTTCTGAAACTGTTAAAAGAAAGAATTTCACTATGATTGCTAAAGTTTCTTTCAATTCTAAAATTCTATGGCCCAATGATTAGAAGAATTTTAGGAAGCTCAGATGATCAGTGGAAGCTCAGATGATCAGTGGAAGCTGCAGGTTGTAGTAACGGAGATAAGAAGACCCGGCATTCTTCGAACACTGCACTAGCCACCCTGTTCTATCTGTAGATGAAGTCACTCTCTCTCTAAGAAAAATAAGCCGAAGCACATTTGTTTAAGGATCTAAATAGTCTTAGGATGTAGGTAGATACATATCCTCAAGGTTTTCCTGTGCATCAGTGGCTGGAACTCAGCACTCTCAATTGACTATCCATGATGTATGTTTATGGGTGTTTAGAACTAAGCTAGAGAGTAATGATCCAAAAGGACTATGATGTCTATAATATAAAAATATTTACATAGTGTCACTTCTTTAACAATACTTATATTTCTAAAACCATGCACAAATTAAACTTTATATTATATATGAACACTCTATAGAATGTTTTTCTTTATGAGACTCATAGAAAATATTCTTTTTTGAAAAGGGAAAGAGCTTCCTGAAATTAAAAATAAGTATTTTTTTATTCATCTCTCTCACTTGTAGGGACTTTGGTACTTTAGTATCCTTAAAGTAAAGAACCTTAGAATTTTCTTCTGGCATGAATTTCTCATTACGTCCTCGTCTCCCTGGGTGGTATCTCATAGGAGCCTAGAAGCTGGTGAAGGTTTTTAAAATCTCTGACCTGTGATTGGGCCAACAACAATAGGAAATGTTCATGACTGCCACTTCATAATGTATCCACTCACCACTGGCCATATTTACTTAATTACTTCTCTGTCTAAGGCTGTTACCCTCAGGGGGCAGATACTGTATTTATACAAATGTGCTTTGTATGAAGGCACTCACTGGTGCTTTTGTTAAAGGCTAAAGAACAATGGAAGCTGAAACTGACTCTTTTGGTCAAATTCATTTGCATTACTACCTAGAAAAAAGTGGAAGACAAAAACATAAAGGAGGGAATCAGAAAAAGCTCCTCTCTTTTACTTTTTTCCCCTTAACTATAAAGAGCAAAGACACAGAGGCAAGAATAATACTGAGGCTGTTTAATCTTGGACATACTCTTATCTTGGCTAAAGTCAGAGTCAAATGGCAGCAGGCCCAAACCAGTTTCACCAATTTCAAAGGCCAGTTATTTCATTATAGTCAAGAATAAAATTACAGCAAGTATTCTATAAATCTCGCAAAGATGGCCTTTTTATCTTCCAGACTTATACTTCACTTTATGAAAGGTACATATATGGTTCTATGAATGTAATTCAGTTGTAACTCGCTTCTTCCTCTAAGCAGGGAGGACCCCCAGAGTGATAGCAGGAATTTGGGGTGAAATTTTGTGTATTGAATTCTTGATGCTTTTATTCATTGCCCTAATTCTGGCAGGTCCTTACTGATGAAGATTGTGAGTGGGCAAGTTGGGGAAGGGGAAGAGGAAGTGTAGCAGGAAAAATAGAGAGATCATGACACTGAGACTATTATAGGAAGTGGCACTTTATTATGCTGGCTAGCACAGTGGGCCTGAGAATTTCATGCGTCCAACTCGACTGCCCCAGAACAGGAGACCTGGGGTCTTATACACTTGTTTAGGTAAGGGAGGGGGGCTGTGTTGAGTGATTACATATTTCCCTTGGAATCTTACAAGCTTGTACTTAGCAAAATCAGATTTTTCAAAGAACAAATAGTTTCCAGGAACTGCAGGCTTGTAAACTGTCAACTTCAGAAGGGGAGTTTTCGGATAAGTCTGTGAATTAGCCACTCTTTTTGCATATCCATTAAATGGCTAGTCTTTGGGTCCTTTGGTCTTTCCCAAACAAAAACCTGCCTGGCTGCAGGGGCGGGTCTTTAAAGTTGCAACTTGCCTTTCAAAAGGAAATACCTTTCACTGCTATCAACTCCTTTCCTGCCCTGGGCTAGTGATTGCAGTGAGGCCAACTGCTGATCCTGAACCAGCTACATGTTTCTGTGTTTATTCACTCCATCATACAAGAAATATATTTGAGCATTTGTTGCATCCTGCCACAGAGGGAGAGGAGGGAGCTGAGGAGGTCTTGAAGGAATGGAGGGGGGAAAAGGCAGAAGCTTAGTACATCTCCAGAGTTTCTACAAAAAGATACATATTTGAGGAATACTCTGCCCAAAATTTTTCATGAAATCACTTAATACAACTAAAATCCAGTTACACTAGACTATGCTTTAAAGATTGGTTTTTAAACTTTCTTTCTTAGACTACTGTGAAATGAATGAAAACAATGGCTTTGAATTTTGCATCAGCCGTTCATCTCTCTTTTTTCTTTTTTAGCCAAATTCATTTTTCCCTTTCCATATAGTCAATCTTCTATTAATGTATATCTTAGATAATACAGTATTCCTGAGGATTTCATCTCATGTCCAATAAAGGTTAGGAAGAATCTGGAACTGGGGCTGAATTTTCAAGTCAAATTACAGTTGGAGTCTGTGGGCTGGTGCTCCCTCTGGTGACATCTGCCACATTGCATATGCATCTTTTTTCTTTTTATTTATTATTTTTTAATGCAGAAGTACTTCATAGGCCAAGAAGCCAAGAACAATCAGGAAATAATCTCAAAAAGATCCCTGTCTGATTAAAAATGCATGTATCCAATGACATTGAGTTGATTGTATTGGCCAGAATTCTTCTCAAGGAATTTGTGAAGAGGAAATGACTTGATAACAGTGCTCAGTAGAGGATAAAGCCTCAAGGGACAGATAATTAATAACTTTTTAAAAATGTTTGCTCTGATTAATAAAGGATAGAGAATTTGGATTTGGGAGTTGAGGAAGGAGGAATTTTGCCCTCACTCTGGGACAGTGTAGCATAGAAGAGCAAGGACCACAGAGAAAAATATATGTTGGATAGGGAGTATTCGAGGGAAACTCTTTATGCAATCTGAGATGTTGAAGACTTCCTGGGACCCTTCAAATCCTTAACAGAGAAGATGTGTCCCACCATAGAACATGGTGAATAAGCTGAATCTTACGTCCTGGTGACTTGGAGGCTGCTCTGAACTGACCTGTATTCCTCCAAAATGTGTAAGTTCAACATATGACGTTCTAACGCCCAAGGTGTTGGTAATGGAAGGTGGGGCATTTGGGAGATGATAAGGTTATGAGGGTGAGGTTCTCACGATGGGATTAGTGTCCTATAAAAAGAGGCACCAGAAGGTCTGATCTCCTTCTCCCATCCTCTTTCCCCCTCCCATGTGAGGACACCATAAGAAGGCACACAGTAAGAAGGCAGCCATCAGCAATCCAGGAAGGGAGCCCTCACCAGAACTCAACCCTGCTGGCACCCTGATCTTAGACTTGCAGACTTCAGAACTGTGAGAAAATAAATTTCTGTTGTTTAAGCCATCCAGTATGTGGTAGTTTGTTATGGCTGCTGACTTATACAGGGATTGAAGAGGACTGGCTGAAACATGGACACAGAGTCTGAAAGGACAGGTGAATGTAGGATCCCAATATTACTATACAAAGCACCATGGTACTTTATTTGAGAGATTTCTAAATCCATAAAGCTCAAATATCTCTGGATCAACAATACTGGAAGTAGCTGAGAAGAGTCAAAAACAACGCTACAGGTCAATGTTAACCACTCTTTTGCACAGCAAGGTAAACACAGGAAATTATACGGATATAGCTCACTGACAGAGGTGAGTTCAAGGGCTCTGGCCACTGCAGTTCTTGCACTGCTTCTCAAGAGCTGAGAGGCAGTAGTACATCAGCACACTGCAGTCTACACCAGACACACCCATAGGAGGCTCTACATAGGGGGACTGTGTGGGGGTGGATGAGATGACAGAGATCAGTCAAGAGGGGCAGCAGTAGACCTCTAGGCAAGGACCCGGTCTTAGGCTTGTGCCTGGTCTCACATGTCTTCTGAAACTGACCTCCCTAAGCCACTCTGTTGTGTGCCATCATGTCACACTGGAATCTAGTCCTTTATTGTCCTCTGCCTGACTAGTTTCCACTGGGCTTTTAAATTCCCTATGCATTTGCTCAACTTCTCTTTACTTAGATGCAGTTGAAATGAAATGCTGCAATTTTAGTGTCTATTACTCTATTTTTATCCCTGATCTATCTGGTCATTTTTCTCTGTCTAAACACTTTTCTAACAGAGACAAAGACAGGAACACACTGAAAAACTAAGAATTGAGAAGTAAGCAAAAAGGAGAGAAAAGTGCCTCTGAACAACCGAAATAGATATTGCAAAGTCCATGTGTAAGACTGACGTGATATTTGCATAATTATGAAACTACTAACTGAGAACAATTATAACTTTTTTTTTTAAACTGTGATGACAGAAGGAGGACCTCAGTGGTTTTAAAGGTAACAAGAATGATTTTCTGGGAATCTTATAATGATTATTAACCCAGTTTCCTAAGTACAAACCATCTCCAACTTACAATGATTTCACTTACAATATTTTAACTTTATGACGCCACTCATACACCATTTTGTTTTTCACTTTCAGTACAGCAGTCAACAAATCATATGAGATATTCAACACTTTATTATAAAATAGGCTTTATGTCAGATGATTTTGCCCAACAGGAGACTAATGTAAGTGTTCTGAGCACATTTAAGGTAGGCTAGGCTAAGCTGTGATATTCAATAGGTTATGGGTATTAAATGCATTTTAGTCTTAGGGTATTTTCCATTTCAAATGGGCTTATCAGGATGTAAGCCCACCAAAGTCTGACAATGAAGTTTGTAAGCTCATCCTAGAAAAAGTGCTACATACATCACTGCCAAATATCACTATGGTCCTTTGAACTACTCCCTTGGGAAGCTATGCACCAACACCAGAACCTAGTCCACCTGTCAGAGTAATTTTGGAACTCTTTTCTGGAACAGCCATCAGAGTTGTTGTCATATTACTAGTGATATCCTGAATGTCATTAAAATGTCTTCCTTTCAATATTTGCTTTCTCTTCTGTTAAAGAAAAAAGTCATTGGGTGTCAGAGTAGGAAGGGTGTTCCAATACAGTTATTTGTTAACCGGCTAAAAACTCTCTCACAGACAGTACTGTGTGAGAAGTGAATTGTTGTGATGCAAGAGCTCCTTTGGGATCATTTTTGCACACACCTTTCTCATGCCAAGATTTTCAGCTAAGATTTTCCAGTTTCTCTGTCAATGTTTATTTAGTCTGCTATACTTCTCACAGTCAGTTGATGATTTTGATGCACAATTTGACAAATTTTTGCAATGTTTTCATCAGTTTTCCTCATTAATGGCCATCCTGACCTCTTTTTATCAGTGACACTTTCTGTCCCCCCAGAAAAACGTTTAATCCACTTGAACACTGCTGTTTTCTTCATGGCATTATCCCCATAAACTTGGATTAACATGTCCCTAATTTTACTTCTACTCTTGCCAAATTTAACAAGAAATTTAATGTTTGTTTGTTGCTCTAATTCATGCTCTGACATTCTCGCATCGGCATATGAAAACATGCAACAATAATGAACGCCACTTAGCAAGACATCACCACACATCAACACAAACACACCTGTGAGACACTGCTATTTTATTCCAAGATTACGAAACCTTACTAAGCTGTTTGCATAGTGCAGCCATCTAAGAACACAGTGGCAAGTTCAAGAACTTCACTGTCAGATCTCAAAAGCATCTGTACCTTTTCCTTAGTTTCTTTCCTACTCTAGTACTTAGCATCCTTGTCACAACTTCCAATTAAAATGAAATCCGCGGACCAGTACTTCAGGACTGCTGCAGGAAAATTTTTCAATAGTCCCTGCTCCGAACTGGTGAATTACACTGAAATCATTGCTAGTATTACTCACTGAGATTTCTTGTTCTCCTTCAGAGCATGAGGTAGGACTGCACTTCCCTAATTCCTTGATTGTTGGGTATGGCCGTATGATTTTCTCCCACTGTGTGATAGCAGGAATTATTCCAGAGGGTAGGAGTGGTATCAGTCTCAATCACTCAGTGAGGACAACATGGGTCAGAACCTCCCATAACTCATCAGCCTCTGGTTGCTTATAAGACACTGAAGTTTATGGATTATTTGCTACCACAGCATGACTTTCTCTGACTGATACATACACACACCCTAATTGTACATAAAGACAAACCCCTATATCACTCCTCAGTGGGTGTCTTTTACACATGGTCATAAAAACCTAGATTATCTAATATTCAATATTCAAATAAATTAAAAGCTGTTACTTCTATAGATATATCTATTAATTTTCTTTAAAAGGAACACCTGTTAGCCAAAAGGAATACATGTAAGCTATAACAAGCAGAAGGAAAAGAAATGATATCAGTCAGGGTTTATTTATCAGAAGGGCAACAGACCTATATGCTTTACTAGACTCTGATGTTATCTGTGATTTAGTCACACTGATCCTCAATCATCAAACCCCCAGATTTCCCACAATCAAAATTCTAATAAAGGTGGTTTTACTTCTGTATTCCTTTATGTCAACCATATACATTTAGTTTCCAGAATATGTAAATGTCTAGTCATGTTTTTTGGAGAGAATTTTTAGAAGATAATGCTATACATCGATAGTAGAAAGGGAAGCAAATCAAATGGCAGAAGAATAGAGGTCTTTGCAATAAACCTAAAGAAAAGGAACACACATAAACCTAGAGCTTTGATACATACTCTTCTAAGTATTTTTGAGTGTGTAGAAGGGTGAGGTATCAGTAAAAGATGACAGCATTTGCTTTGGCATAAAGTCATTGTGGTGTTTACTGAAAATTTTTCCGTGTTTCTGCAGAGTTGGCGCTTTCTGAATCAATTTTGCTAAAAACTTTGGATCCCAGGCTAAGAAAAAACTTGGAAAAATAATTTGCAAATCTACAGATAAATGAGAGAATTCCAGAGAGCAGACTCCAGAGGTTCTCATGGGATTGTTTACATTTCAAGGGAAAATGAAGCCCGGGGCCCTGGAGATATCCCTCAGTTGTGGGATACTAGGGATCATGTGGCCCTCCAGAGATGTCTTTCCATTTCAAAGGGTTAGAGTGAGCTCAAGACTCTTTCCATCTTATCTCCAGAAAACAAGGCTTTTCTGCCTCCTTTCAAGAGGGAAAATGAAGGTAGCTTCACCCTTCCCTGTATATAAGCAGAGAAAAGTCATTTTCCCCTATCCTTCACCTACAGAGAACCTGTGGCCATTTGTCACCTGGGGCTAAGCACTGGCCTAAGAGGTGAGGTGTGCTACCACATAAGTAACAATAATAATTCTGCCTCTGATCCAGAACACTTTACATGAACATCATGGATGGATATGGGGGAGAGGGGGAAAGAAAAACAAAACAAAAAGCACTCATCCTAACAAAGCTAAGGCAAAATGTACCCAAATACCATGTAGGGTCTCTTGACTACTTAAGGTCTTGACAGGAGTGGCTCTAAATCCCCTAATCTCCATTGGGGAGTTAAGTAGACTTCACTAATAACCAACCAAATTTCAGAGTCAGCAGCAGGTAAGATGCAGACAGGTCTAATTGTGAAAACAAGATACAGGATTTGAGATTTAAAGAGAATATTCACAGAGCCAAAGATAGAAAATATCTTCATGCATAATAATTCAGGAGTAAACCTGGCCCAATCCAACTGAAACTCAGAATTCACATATCCCTCCATCCCCGCTGTCACTGATCTTGTTCACAGCTTCATATCCTCTGCTCAGAAGATGCCTTAAAATATTCTACTGTTGCTGAGCATGATGGTTCACGCCTGTAATCCCAGCACTTTGGGAGGCTGAGGCAGGAGGATTGTTTGAGTCCAGGAGATGAAGACCAGCCTGGGCAATACAGTGAGACCTCGTCCTACAAAAAAATTTAAAAATTAGCTGACTGTGGTGGCACACACCGCCAAGCTACTCAGGAGGCTGAGGCAGAAGGATCACTTGAGCCCGGGAGGTTGCAATGAACTGGGATCGTTCTACTGCCCTGCAGCCTGGGTGACAGAGTGAGACCTCAACTAAAGTAAAATAAAATAAAATATTCCACTGGCATCCATCAACTTCAGTCTTATACTCTCCAATTCATCAAGAATTGCACCAAGCGCTATTGTTAAAATAAAGTTAGATAATATCCTCATATCAAAAAATCTTTATTTTTCAGAATAATCCCTAGAAATAAAAATCAAACTATTTAGCACTGCATTTATAACCCTTGATCATTCTGATTTTTCACTGTGCAGATTCTCCACTCAAGTCAGATCTCATCTTTCACCAACTGTGCTACACACATTCTCCTCTTTGAACTTTTGCTCATGTCTCTATGCTTGGAAAGCTCTTGCCTCGTCTTTATCTGTTGAAATCTCCCAATCCTTGAATGTTCAATTCGGATGCTTTTTCTCTAACCTGATCTTCCTCAAACAAAATTACCTTCTCCCTCTTGTTTTCATTGTCCTATTTTTAATAGCATCAAATGTAACTTTAGATTTATACATGCATTATTTGTTCACAATGAGAACCAAAGCATGAGAACAAAGACTAGATTATTTATCTTTTACTCCTCTATAGCAAAAAACACATTTCTTTAGGTAGATTACTAATCAGGATTGTTACAGTTAAAATTTAGAAGTTTTCCCACTTGATGAGATTTCAGATAGTAAATATCTAATCAAATCATAAAGCCAGCCCTTCTAATCTAAGTATAATTCCCCTACTGGCTTTTCCTGGAGATTTGGAGAGAAGTCATTTCACCCAACCAAGGAACCATAACTTAGATATGCTTAGATACCATAACTAGTGAAGGTGCTGCTGAAAAATTCCATCTACATATATTAATTACATCCTATATACTGTGCATTTGTAAGTTGGAAATAGATAACAAAATGGATTTGAGAAAATAATAAGGGTCATATGCATTAGATTTAACTGTAAGTATACTCAGTATTCAAGCATTAAAAATAAGTCCCAACTAATTGCAATTGTGTGTGTGTTATTTCTTCAGTATACATTGTCAAGCCTCTATTATAGGCCAAGCATTGGAGATATAGAGAGAATTGAACATAATTCCTGCTCTTTGAGGACTTCACAGTGTAGAGATACCAGGCAATATTATGTATACTGGAAACATGCCTCATGAAAAAACTGTGTGCAAAATTTTGTACTTACATAAGGAAGTTACCTCAGGAAGGTGGTGAAGATTTACCAAACATCATGTTCAAATGAGTGATCATGAAAGATGATTATGTGTTTTTCAGGTAGAAAGAAGGCAAGAAAGTTCCAGGCAAAGAGATGATAATGAGGTACAAAATGACCTGGTATACTTGCAAACAAATGAATGGCTGAAAAAAGCTAAAGCACAAGGGAGAAAATGAAATAAAGCTGGGAAGATAAAAAGCTCACAGGTATCTTTACTTTCCATAACAAGGAGTTGGTGTTTATCCTCTGCTAGGTGGCAGGGTTGACGTCAAAGGAGCAACATGATAGTCTGTGCTTTTGAAAAATAACTCTGAGAGAGATATTAAGGCAGTCTAGCAAGCACAAGAAAATATGGCTTCTGATTTGCCCTACATGAAGTAGAAAGTAGATACAAATTTGTAAAACACCTCCAGGGTGTTTATGGTTGGAGACAGTAAAGCAAAGCAGGTCCTTCACTTTTCTTGAGCACCCCACAGTTGTAAGCAGGACATAGGCTCATCACACAGCTCAGATGCACAAATAAAGACAAATCTATAGCCCTCACGACCCTCACACCCTCCCAACAAACTTCCCAAAGGTAAAGGAGATAAAAGCCAGCCTTCAAGATGCCCTCAGGGCAGCTCTTAAGACTGCCCACTTCACTTCCTTTCCCTTTGAGTATGTACTTTCTCCTTAATAAACTCTTTGCTTTACTTGCCAACTTGATGACTTGTTCTTGAATTCTTTCCTGCAATGAAGTCAAGACCCTGGATAAGAGTTAAGGTGTCCTCTTGCTACATTAGAGAGACCTCCTCTCTGGCAATAATGCGAAGGTTAGAATGGAAGTAGAGAGATCAGTTGGGAAGCTCATGTGACAGCCTAGGTGGATGTCTGAAGACTGTGGAATGCATTGGTGGAAGTAAAACATACTGAAGAGATACTCTGGAGGAAAAATTGAAAGATTTGGTAAACCATAAGCTGTGAGGTTAAAGGTAAAAGATGAATTAAAAATGACTGATTTCTAGTTGAAACTGAATCGTGATCTAATACATGATAAAATGAAAAAGCATGTTTGTAGGACAAAACTAGAGGTTTAGTTTGATACACAATGCTTTTGAGACATCCAAATGGAAAAACTAGTTGAAAAGACTGAAATTCATGTCTGGAGTAATGGAAAGAGCTGGTACTGAAAAAAGATTTGAGGACCCTAGATACAGTCAATCCTCACTATTTGCATATTCCTTATTTGCATATTCACCTACTCACTAAAATTTATTTGTAACCCTCAAACAAATACTTGCAGAGTTTTTGTGATCATTTTCAGACATGCACAATGAAGCAAAAAAAATGAGTTGCCCGACAAACATGTTCCCTGCTGAAGTAAAACAAGGAAACACTTTGACTTGTTTCAGCTCTTCTACTATAAAGTCTTCTTTCCATAACCTATTTGGTGCCTTCATTTTTCACATGGGTGCTTTTTGTTGGTGATTCTGCTCTTTAAAATGGCTCCCAAGTGTAGTGCTGAAGCACTATCTGGGAATTCTGAGTGCAAGAGGCTGTGATGTGCCTTATAGAGACACACATATGTTAGGTAGGCTTCCTTCAGGCAGGAGTTATTGTACTAGTAGTGGCTATGACTTCAATGTTAGTGAATCAATGATATATATTAAACATGGAGCTGGGCTCGGTGGCTCAGCCTGTAATCCCGCGCCTTTGGGAGACTGAGGTGAGTGGAGTGCCTAAGCCCGCGGGTTCGAGACCCACCTAGGCAGGCGAGACCTCATCTCTACAATAAATCAAAAAATTAGCCAGGCATGGTAGCGCGTGCCTGTAATTCTGGCTACTCGGAAGGCTGAGGCGGAAGGATCGCCAGGGACCAACAGGTCGAGGCTGCGGTGGCCGGGAGCGGCCACTGCATTCCAGTCTGGGCGACAGAGTGAGACTCCGACTCAAAAAAATAAAAATAAAAATTTTAAAAAATATTAAATATGGGTTTTTTTTTTTAACAGAAACAGACATAAAACAAGGTTATGCATTGAGCAATTGATGAAGATGTCCTCAGGGCAGCTCTCTGTATTTCCCCTAGTATTTCCCTTAGTAGAAATGATTCAGCGTTCAGTAATTCTCAAAACTACTGTGAATAAGGAGAATATAACTACTGTGAGTAGCCAGGCTCGGTGGCTCAGCCTGTAATCCCACGCCTCTGGGAGGCTGAGGTGAGTGGATTGCCTGAGCCCGCGGGTTCGAGACCCGCCTGGGCAGGCGAGACCTCATCTCTACAATAAATCAAAAAAAATTAGCCGGGCGTGGTAGTGTGCACCTGTAGTTCCAGCTACTTGGAAGGCTGAGGTGGAAGGATCGCCGGAGCCCAGCAGGTCGAGGTTGCGGTGGCCGGGAGCGGCCACTGCACTCCAGTCTGGGTGACAGTGAGACTCCAACTCAATAAATAAATAAATAAATAAATAACTACTGTGAGTAAGGAGAATCAACTACATGTAACCAGTAGGTATGAGACTAGCTGATATTGAATGTGGAAAAATATACACACGAAAAAAATAAGAGGGCCAAAGGCAAAACCCTAGGAAACATCATCACTTAGAGAGTGGACAGAAGATGAAATGTTTCAAGGAGAAGCTCTAAGGGAATTATTAGGTAGGTAAGAAGAGAGTGTCAAGAAGTGCCCTGAAGAAATTTCAGGAAAGCTGTACTATATATTTTGCTGGGTTTTAGTTGTTAAGAGTGAAAGGGTAAATCCGGTACCAGGAACACTGTCATGGCCAGTAGCAAAGTCCACTTGGGGAGCATCCTAAAAAATATCATGCCTGAGTCCCACCCCACGCCAGTTAAATCTGAGTCCCTGAAGAAGGGAAGGAAGAAGTGATTATAATGTATATCAATGTTTGAGAATAACTGGCCCAAAGAGTAATGTTCAATCTCCAATTAAAGGCAAGATCTTTCAGAATTTGCCTCTAGTCTACATATCCAGTCTAGATCTATCTACTCCCTATCAACCCATAACCATCTTTTATCAATTCTAAGCTGAAACCATGCAATATTTTGCTGACAAGAACATGATATTTGAAATTTCTATGCCTTTTCACATATCCTTGCCTTTACCTGTGGTCCTTTCTGGTTCAGTATTTCTACTGGAAGTACTTCCCCTTCAAGACTCAGCTAAAGTATGTTTGGCTCTGTGGGGCATTTCTTGTTTTAAGAGTCAGGGATTTCTAGGAAAGAATGTTGTATTTGAGAGTAGCAGGACAGCAAACGCAAGGCTTCCTATCTGGTACTGCCATGTACTACAGAGTGAATTTAATCTTTATCATCTGGTTTCCTCAGGTGTAACAAGGTAATAATAAAACTTGACTTGCAGAGGAATAAATGAAATTATACACAGAATGTACTGTAGGGGAGAAAACTTTCCTCCTCTACTATCTCACACTCTCTAGCTGGGCCCAAGAATTAAACTGCCATAAGACAGATTAACAGGAGAAAAGCATACAAATCTAATTTAATAAAACTGTACATGCATACGGATGTCCTCACAGGAAAATGAAGACCCAAGACTTGGGCTAGACCTAAGCGCTTATATATTAAGTTGAACAAGAGAGGCGATTGTGGAAGAGTAACTAATTGTGGAAGATAGGGGTTAGTTTAACAAGGTCTGTAATGATTTCTCTCGGCCAAAACCCCCTTCTCTGGTGATAAGTATCTTTCCTCCTGGTCTAGGGAGACCATCTTTCCCAAGGTAGTTTCTTTTCCTGCTTTCAGGAAAAAAAAGGAGGTCAGAGGGCTGTTCTTGCACCTGATGTTTTCCAAGTGCCTTTAGCTCAAAATAATCAATATGCCAAAGCTTGAGGTGGCATGCTCTCAACTCCAGCACATACCCTCCAACGGAATACTCCCCCCGTACGCCACACATTTCCCTCATAACATTTCCAGCAACGGGGAGGGCTACTGCAAACTGCATCTTATCTGTTTATCTCTCTCTTTCCCCCCACTGGACTGTGAGTTTCATAATGACCGAAGCTATTTCCATTTTACCTGTGCCTCCCGTGGACATAAAAGTGCCTGGGATAAGACAGTTTAAATCGACGACAGTTCAGTGAGGAAGGCTTTTCACAGCCTCGGGTTCTGGTGTGGGTGTATTATGTCAGGCATTTACAGGGTGTTTTTGACCCTCAATACCAATTCCCTCTGAATTGGTGGCAATTCACCATTCAGCTGGGGGCAACGTACCATCCAGTCCCTGATAGGAAAGATGAGAAAATCTGACCAAGTCTACAAAAGCAGATGCAGTTTTTCACCAGAAAAACCTCCAGAGGACGTTTTCATCGTTGAGTTAAATGACCTGTCCGTTTATGCCGCCCTCTAGGGTGGACTACAGCACTTTCAAGCGTCTCCCCTTCCAGGAAAAAAGGGTAAATGCCCAGGTGGTCCGGAACCGGAAGTGGGGGAACCGAGCTCTCGGGGAGCGGGAGCGCGCACGTACCTCGCACGGCCCCGCCCCTCCAGCGGTTGCCCGGCAACCGGCCCCGGAAGTCGCGGGAGGCGCGTCTGCGGCGGGCGCCGCTAGCGGGCGGAAGATGGCGGAGGGCGGCGGCCCCGGGCCCGGCGAAGAGAGGAGGTCTTCCGGGCCGCGGCCCCCGAGCGCGCGGGATTTGCAGGTGCGGCTGGCAGCGGAGGGACAGCGCGCGGCAGCGGGCGCGGGCGGGGACGGGCGCCGGCAGGTGCGAGTCGCAGGCGGCCTCTGGCCTCGGCAGAGCCTTTGCCGGACCCCAAGTGGGGACAGAATCGTGACTCCGGGGCCGCGGGGGTCTCCCCGGGTCGGTGCGTCGCATCGCACGGTGTTGGGTCGTGGGAACGAGTGCCCGAGGCCGTGTCGGCCGCCCATGCCTTGTTTCCCTTCCACCCCATGTAACGTAAAAAGCGACTGCTCCGGGGTCAGTTGGGTGGTTCACCGGTTGATGCTTCCTTCGTGAGACTTTCTACTGAAGAAAGCTTGACTTGTGGCCGTCGGGAAAGAGGCCATCGCTTGAAAAGTCATGACACGTGTGCTGATTTGTTCTTTGTTGTTTTGGATGCTGTTTCTGTCTTCTTAACTTAAATATAAGAATGGTTGTTTTTCATTAAGTGGCTTTTCTCTTTCAAAGGGTGAACTAAAGCGATCCATCCTTGGGCTGTACGGCCTAGTTGTAAAAGATCCAGTCTGTAGAGCGTTGCCCATAAGAGACGGGGAAATGAGACTTTGTAATGTTAGGGGACACTGATATTCACTAAATAGGAGTGCACGAAATCCTGTTTTACCAAATGCTAACACCACTCGGCTCATTTTAGGCTTTTGTTCTGTCTCCTTGTAAGACCATTGATAAAATGTCAACAAGGAAACATCTGTAAGGAGCTGTAACGATAAATGAGAGTGAATCCACAAACCTTGGTAGTTCTGCTGTTGTATAGTCACACCTTCATTCTACGTGTTTGAACAAACATATTGACCACTGTCCCTGTAACATACTGCTAAGCTCTAGGCCATGAGATAAATAGGATGTCAAATCCACAGCCGTGCTGGACACTGTTGAAAGGTATATAAGGGCAAAAGACATTTCTCCCTTTTGGAAGGCCACAGATTTTCTTTTGAGAAATAGGTCCGAAATACACTTAGTATAACATTTTAAGATGGAGTGTGTTTGGGTGCCAAAATAAGCAGTGAAGAATTTGGAGCCGGGCTCGGTGGCTCAGCCTGTAATCTGCGCCTTTGGGAGGCTGAGGTGAGTGGATTTCCTGAGCCCGCGGGTTCGAGACCCGCCTGGGCAGCGAGACCTCATCTCTACAATAAATCAAAAAATCAGCCGGGCGTGGTAGCGCGCGCCTGTAATTCCAGCTACTCGGAAGGCTGAGGCAAAAGGATCGCCGGAGCCCAGCAGGTCGAGGCTGCGGTGGCCGGGAGCGGCGGCTGCACTCCAGTCCGGGCGACAGAGTGAGTCTCCAACTCAAAAAAAAAAGAATTTGGAGAATGGAGAGTGTAAGGTTAGGAAGTGAACTCAGTGTAAAATAAATAGTTCCAGTGCACATAGCTGATTCGGTAATACTAAACAGAATTAAGAAAAAAGCTATTATCTACCTCATCTATTCTGTTACAGACCAACATCACTGAGAGGCAACATGCGGTATCGGGAAAAAGTTGAATTAATGGTCAGGCTAACTTTGATTTGCCTCTTGGTCCTGCTACTTAGTAGTTGTGTGAATTTAGAAAAAAATGTCTTAATCTCTCTGGTCCTCAGTGTCTTCGTTTGTAAACTGAGGGTAGTAGTGGCATAGTGTAAGGATTAAATGAGTGTATCACTGGAACCACTGAGCTCAAGGCTGCAGTAAGCTATGATCATGCTACTGTACCCCAGCCTGTGGGACTAGGTGAGATCCTGTCTCTAAAAATAAATAAGTAAATAGATAAACAATGTCTGTAAAGGGTCTGTGCACAATTATCATATTATCTTGGCTCAGTACTTGTTTGGCAATTCTTTGGTTCCGTTCCCTTAAAGGAGAAAAATGCTGTGACTTTCACTGGTTAGTTCATTCTGATGCCATTAAGGTTAGTACAGTACTTTGTAATTTACCGTCCTTTCCCTAATTTAAATCAATTTTATGAAAAGTGAGAAGAGCTTGGTTAATGACCACCTGATACTTGGCTAATATTTTACAGATTTAATTCAGTGGAGTGGGTGACTAATGGTTGGAGACATTCTGGCAGATGTTGCTAATTGTGAGAATGCCTTCATTTGCACCATAAATTAGAAAATAGGGATTAAAAAAAAAAATCTAACTACTTCTGGTGGGTAGGTCAGTAGGAATATAGCTGATTTCTTTATGAATATGATTTGGTGTATCAAAAACTGTCTAAGTATTGATAATCTTTCCTTTAGAATTTAATATGAATATGAAGAATTTGCAAAGAAACTTGAAAACAGCCAAAGTGATGACATATCAAGAACTGAAGTATGTATCAAATGTTTGAAGGAATTATGTTCTTCCCAAGTGGTTTCTTGGATATTGATTACTTATGGATTATCCTTTTATTGCTTACTCTAGACATGCTTATATTAAGAGTTACCCAGTTAGTGCAGTTTTCAGTAGATATTTCTTACTTCCCTAATAGTTTGCTCAAAGAGTCTTTCAGGATGAGGAAAGAGGCAGTGTATTACTAATTTAAACAAGCACAAGTACCCCTAAATAAGTGTATCTTAGCTGCCATGCAGTGTAGAGTTTGTCAGCGTCTAAATTAGGAGGTATCATTCCAGGTACTACCAGAGGAAAACTGCTTAGTAGTTTCACAAAAGGCCTCCCAGCACTGGGAGCCTCCCACTTTCAAACTGCAGACTCAAGAAAGAGTGGATTTCCTTGGTTCCCTTCATTCTCCGCCCCTCCCCCCACCCCTGAAAATGGGAAATGGTCATTGGGAAAGTTAGGGGTGGGATTGTTAGTGACAAAACTAAACCTAGAAACCTCATCTGTGTAGGAACCTCATCAGTAGTATTTCTGAATTGTTTTCAGAGATGTGTCTCTTTGGTGCCCCTCAGCCATCCACAGAAACATAGTTAATAATTGATTGTATGCTCTGTTCCAGTTTTCTTCCACATACTCTCTTTCCAGATGGGTTCAAATGGAGGGTGGATGGGAATAGGGATGACTTCAGTACCTATTAAGGTTAGGCTTGAGCTTGATGCTAGGTACTGTGAGAAAAGAATTAAAATGTCTGATTGCCAGAAATATCCTAATCTGTAGAATAATATAATTCCATACCATTGGTTCTCAGCTTTAGTGTACGTCAGAATCACCTGGAAGGCTCGTTAGAGATTGCTGGGCCCCACCCCAGAGTCTAATTCATTAGGTCTAAAGCGGGGCCTGAGTATGTGCATTTCTTACAAGTTCCCAGGTGATGCGGATGTTGTTATTCTATGTAATAGACCATTATTATCGCTTCTAGAATTTTCACTCTAAGGCTGAGAATTCCAGTGCTTCTAGTCTTTTGCTATATACTTGATTTTCTCACTCAATTACTTGGCTTTCAGTTATTCACATTTCAAATTCTAGAGGAAAGATTATCAATACTCGATTTACATCCTTCATTCTCTGTATTATTGGTTTTGACCAGTACTTCAATTAATTTCTATCAATTTAAATTACCATTTTCTTTTTTTGGTGTGATATTGTCTGCTATGTTAAATGATATAAATTAAATTTCTTTATAATATTTACTAATGAACCTCTGCATATGATGCCACATCAACTCCCTCTAAATATCACTTATTTTCAAATAAGTTAATGATATACTATTAATAACTAGGATTTTTCAGCCAGGTAGACTCCCTACTATAATAGCATTTTCCTCATATTCCTATTTTGTTGACATGTGCTCCACATTCCATGGAATCAAAAGGCATTATTTAATTGGAAGCATTTATTTAAATCTTCTTAAAACAGAAAACAGCACAAAACTGTGTAGCAGATATAATCTCCATCTAGAGTCATCTGTCTATATCTCTTTATGTTTATGTTATATTGTAGTCTTTACATAATTCAATATGAATTTGTCTCTTAAGTACTATTAGAAATAATTTGGGAAGCTTAAAATCTAGGTGGGGGGATAAAATAGAAAAAGAAAACAAGTAATGACAACGTAATGTTTAATGTAAATGTCACCGATATTGCAGAGACTCGTCCTGTAATCCCGGTATTTTGGGGAGTCTAAAGTGGGAGGATTGCTTGAGGCCAGGTGTTTGAGACCAACCTGGAAAACCTAGCAAATCCCATCTCTACAACAAAAATTAAAAAATTGAGCCGGGCTTGGTGGCTCAGCCTGTAATCCCGCGCCTTTGGGAGGCTGAGGTGAGTGAATTGCCTGAGCCCGCGGGTTCGAGACCCGCCTGGGCAGCGAGACCTCGTCTCTACCATAAATCAAAAAATCAGCTGGGCGTGGTGGCGCATGCCTGTAATTCCGGCTACTCGGAAGGCTGAGGCTGAAGGATCGCCGGAGCCCAGCAGGCCTAGGCTGCGGTGGCCGGGAGCGGCCACTGCACTCCAGTCTGGGCGACAGAGTGAGACTCAACTCAAAAAAAAAAAAAAAAAAATTAAAAAATTAATGAAGTGTGCCAGAATATGCCTGTAGTCCCAGCTACTCAGGAGGCTGAGCAGGAAGATTGCTTGAGTCCAGGAGGCTGCAATGAGCTATGATCGTGACACTGCACTCCAGATTGGGTGACAAGAGTAAGATCCTGTCTCAAAATAAAACCAGATACTAAATTAAAGATGTCATTGGGGGATATCTTGTACTATGAGAATTTCGAAAAGATATTTTGTTAAGAAAATTAGAAAGGCCTTTGAAATACAGATGACATTTTCATTGATAAGGCTGAGGTGAGTGGATTGCCTGAATCCACAGGTTCGAGACCCGCCTGCGCAGCGAGACCTCATCTCTACAGTAAATCAAAAAATCAGCTGGGCGTGGTAGCACATGCCTGTAATTCCGGCTACTTGGAAGGCTGAGGCGGAAGGATCGCCGGAGCCCAGCAGGTCGAGGCTGCGGTGGCCGGGAGCGGCTACTACACTCCAGTCTGGACGACAAAGTGAGACTCCAACTCAAAACAAACAAACAAAAAAGAATAGGAGTAGCATGAAAGTTATTAATTCATAGAGCTGAGGTAAAATAATTGGCTCGGGAGGAAATCCATTTAAAAATGCTATTTTAAAAAGATTTTAGGCAGGTAAAATTTCTAAAAACCTCAGACCCAAGCCATCAGTCAAAGTGTGTGTGTATGTACACACGCATGCACATATCTGTGTGTCTGTATTTGATTCTCCTCTTTAGTTTGTTTTTGTTTTTGTTTTGGAGGGGATGAGGTAGTAAAGGAATATAAAGAAATATGTTGATAACAGTGCAGGGAGAAATTAAGTCTTGGGGAAAATGAAACAATGCAAATCATTGTTGATATTTTTAAAATAGTAACTTCTAATGATGGAGTGTGTGCTTTGAGCTTTACCTTCTACAGTTGTTTAAGTCTTCAAACAACCCTCTAAGGTGATTTTTTATAGGCATATGAAGATGTGGAAACTAAGGCCTAGAGAACTCTAATCTACCTAAGATCACACAGTAAATGCCCAGGTTAGGATTTGAATTCCCTCCTTTTAAATTACAAGGCACTTTTATAATTTGGATTTTAGCAGAATTGTCACATTAGAAATGTGAAAATTATCGTATGGGCTGGGAGCAAGGATAAAAAATAACTAGGGAGAGTAGAATAGAGGTTTTCATTTTTTTCTTTGTATATATTTTAAAAGTTGACTAATAAAATTTTCAAAGAATCAATTCCCTGTTCTTCTCTTCCTACTGAGTAAAGAAACCGTGGAGGTAGTGTTCACATATCTTGTGCTTCTAAAAGGAGCATTTTATCTGTTTTGTTTTGTTTTTTGGAGGAAAAAAACCCAAAGTTTTTCATTTCAATTATAATTGAGTAGCCATAGGGGCATGTTTTTGAGATGTCCAAAGGTGTAAGAAGTCAGAAAAAATAATACTGAAATTTTTGGATTATTTTTTAAAATTTGATTTCAAGAACAAATATGGTTTTATTTCATTTTGAGAATATCCAACCATACATCTATAATCTATAATGTATAATTTAGATTGATAATATTGCTTTCTAAATGGCATATAAACTATGCAGTGTCTTGTATTTTTTTAAAAATTAATTTTCCTAATCTTGATGAAATGTATATGTCCCATAGTCTTTTTTACAGGATACTTTAGAAATTGTTTTATGTGCTTGAATTTTGAAAACTTGAATAGCTCATTCAAATTAAGAGATTTGATGAAAGAAGCTGACATGAGTGTGAAACATGTTCAAGAATTCTTAATAGATTATGGGAGAATTATGTAGGTCCAAATTTGAAAATGGCTTGTTTTCTTATACAGTTTTTGAAACTGTTGAATAGTTAATTGAAAATGATCAAATAATTATTATGACTTAAAGTTATTCTAATATATGTGGCATTTTGGTTAGTTTATAAAACGAGAGATGCAGTGAAGAATGTAGAACCAAAACACTCCGGAATTTATTTATAAAATATTGAGTATTCTTATGTGTTTAAATTTCAGTCATCTTCAAATTACTCTCAGTCTGATGCACTGCACCTATTGAGACACTTTTTCCACTGCTCAAAACAGTTTTGAACTCATCAATTTGGCTATCTTTGAGTGCTTCTGCCATTTATTGTTTCACCTCTTCCACGTCAGCAAAACATTCTTCTTGGAGGACTTCTTGGGAAACACAAAAGTCTCTTGAAGTGAGACTGGGTGAATACGGAGGGTGAGACATGGGGGTCATGCCGTTTTTGGTCAAAAACGGGGCTGGACTCGGTGGCTCAGCCTGGAATCCCAGCACTTTGGGAGGCCGAGGCAAGAGGATTGCCTGAGCCCATGGGTTCAAGAACAGCCTGGGCAACTTAGTGAGACCTCATCTCTCCAATAAATAAAAAAATTAGCCAGGCATGGTAGCGCACACCTGTAGTTCCGGCTACTTGGAAGGCTGAGGTAGAAGGATCACCTGAGCCCAGCAGGTCGATGCTGGGGTGGCCATGAGTGTGCCACTGCACTCCAGCCTGGGCGACAGTGAGACTCCAACTCCAAAAAAAAACAAAACAAAACCAAAACTGCTGAACACTCAGCATGGTGTGGGCAGGTGCACTTGTAAATCACCCATCATGAAATGGGCCAGTGTGTTGAAAAAATCTCCAAAAGAAAATTTACTGAAGCCGAATGCAGCCTTTTACAACAGCTCTAGCTGGTACACTGATGCTGATGGTTCCTAGAACAATTACCTAATGGAGGAAGCCTGTACTATAAGGGGCTTGCCCTCTAAAAAATAATTTTTGTTTTTTGGGGTTTTCCCTTGTATTTTGGAAGGGAATCATCTTCTAAAGCAGCAGCCTTCATTTTTTTTGCATGAAAAGTCAACACTCAATTTCAAGTTAATGTTGTATTCATCACTTTTAGTTGTATGGAAGAGTTTATTCCTAGTGTTATACTTTATAACAAGCTTGTTATTATGTAGTTGGCTTTGGCAGAATTATATGAAGATGAAGTGAAATGCAAATCTTCCAAGTCTGATAGACCTAAAGCTGCAGTCTTTAAGAGCCCACGAACACCACCTCAACGGTAAGTTTTGTTTTATTTTAAAAAGAAATTATAATCCTTTTTAGTTCACTAATTCCAAATTCTTTCAAATGGCCTTTTCTGAGGTTTCTTCAATAATTTTTAAAAATTACTATTTACTTCCAAGATGAAGGCAGATTTGGTAAAAATACATACAATTATTTCTTAAATATTATTTAAGTACTATAAATAGAAGAAACAGCATTTAGGTACTATTCCTAAAACTTTTACAGTCAGAAAGCTAAAAAAAAAAACCTATGGGAAAATCACCTTAAAATGATTTTGCTAAGTATTATATCCAGAATACTGTTTTTCTTGGGCATAGTGGTTCTTTAATATTTTTTAGTAATAGGGCACATTGAGGATCTGTTGAAAGCCAGCCTCTCTCCTCCCAAAACAACATTTATTGGCAAGTCTGTAAGTCATTGTTAGGGTTCATGTGTTTCTTAAAGGCCATCCATGGAGCTTCTGTGGGTTTTTCATACTCCATTTAAGAGTCTTTGACTTCTAGTTGGGCAGAGTGGTTCATTCCTGTAATCCCAGTGCTTTGAGTGGCTGAGGTGGGAAGATTGCTGGAGGCCAAGAGTTTGAGACCAGACTAGACAACATAGCAAGACCTCATGTCTCTACAGAGAATAAAAGAAAAAAAAATAGCTAGACATTGTGGTGCTCGCCTATAGTCCCAGCTACATCAGAGGCTGAGGCAGGAGGATTGCTTAAGCCCAGGAGGTCAAGGGTGCAGTGACCCAAGATCGTGCCACTGCACTCCAGCCTGGGAAACAGAGTGATACCCTCTCTCAAAAAATAATAATAATCTGTGACTTCTGGAGTCTGTCTCTGCCTCTGTTAGGTGATGACTTGTATAGTATGTGACCTCCTATATAGTAACTGGTGTTAAAATCCCTGAACCATTAAAAAAAACAGTGAGAATTTGAGAGATGAGAATTGGGTATATTTTATTGCTGTAAGTTTTCTTGTTGCTAGGAATATTTTTATTAACAGCTCTTTGATACTGCAAATCTCATCCCTGGGAAGAAACTTGAATTTTCCCATTATATCTCATTCTCAGAAAGTCTGTAAGCTTATCAAAAGTTGAAAAAGTCACTAGAAATTATTTTATTTTGTTTCTCACTATTTCACATTTTTATTTATAATTTCCCCTATTGTTATTTTACAAATTTTTAAATCCATAGAAAATTAAAAGACTAATAGAGTGAATAAATACTATATATGCTTCACTTGTGTTCACTAGTTGTTAACATGTTATAACATTTACTTGTGCACATGCGTGTGCAATTCTTTTTTCCTCAACTGTTTGAAAGAGAACTGTAGCCATCATGACACTTTGCCTCTAAATACTTCAGCATGCATCTCCTAAGATTAATCACATACTCTTTTATAAACTTATTGTGCAGTAACTTCATAATATCATTTAATATAAAGTCGGTAGTCAGATTATAGCCTTTTGTTTGGATAAAGGATTAACCAAGGCCATGCATAACATTTGATTATCCTGTTTTGAATTTTTGAATCCAGAACATTCTTCCCATCTTGTTGATCGTTTTTAGCTCAACTACATAGTCTAAAGTTTATTACATTGACTTTTTTGAAGCATCTAGGCCACGTCTTCTAAAATGTCCCCATTCTAGATCATTGTTTCCTAATAATTAGATTCTTGTTAAGCATTTTTGTTAAGAGTGCTAGATAAGTGATATTGTCAGCTATTTTATGACTTAAGGAGTCATATAATTTCAGGTTTTTCCACCATTAGTGATATTTTCACTTGGTTATGTGCTAATCATCACATCACTGCATTTTATAAAATACAGTTTGTCTTTTGTAATCAGCAGGTTGGTATCTTGGTTCTATTTGAATATTTAATTTTTCCTTTTATTTAATATTATATAAATATTTATTTACTTATTTATTTTTTTGAAAGCAGGATTTATTGAGAGGGCAGAAAAGCTCCCCAGTGGGAGGGGACCCGAGGGGTTTGCCCACATAATTATTTTTATAAACATAAAGTATTTATATTTTTATATATAAAAGGTATATTTTTAACTGCTTCCTTAATTTGTATATTCCTTCAAGTTTTGAAAGCACTTACATATTTGTATACTTAAGTTTTAATCATTCACAATTTGGCCATTGGTTGCCCAGATTGAGCATATGTTGAACGACTTAATTTGCTCTTGTTGTAGCAAATCAAAATAATTGAGTTCTTATAATAAGATGTAATATATTAATATTTTCCTTGCTTTTCAAAAATAATTGCTAAGATATTTTACCTCTTGTATGCTATCTGAAAGTGTTGTCTTTAGTAGTTGTAATTTGATAATCCATTCTTAAGGATTTTGTGCCATACTTTGATCTCTAGAAGTATAAGTATGGTGTTTTCTGACACTAAATATGTACTGCATTCTGATATCATATGCCTTATGGACATTTACCAAATTTCATTGAATTTTACTGATTTGTTTGGTACAGAAAGCAGTGCTTATTTTCATGGTTTACCTTCCTGGCAATATTAGATATCCAAGCCATTGTCTCTTTATTGTCATTTTAAGTCAAGATATTTTCATTATCTTAGACTCTAGACATAATATGCTCTATATGTTTAATTTACAAGAGGAGGTACATAATCTACAAGAAAGACCCTCAGAATATATAATCTGATGCTTGTTTTAACATATTCATATATGAAAGGTTACATATCACAAACAACCTAAATTATATGGCAGTACTGTTTTGGGAATTGAATGAGATAAAGAATATAATGTGCCTAAACAGAGTTGGTACTTGGTGGGGCCTTAAAAGATTACTAGGATTTAGATAAAGCACAGAAGACAAGGAACAAAATTCAGAGAATGAAGAGGCACGCAGGAGAAAATAACCAAAATAACCAGAGCAATCAGAAAAGGAACCAGCAGAACTTTAGTGACCTAGTGGCAAATAAAGTTGGGTGAGTGGGGGTGCAGCCAGGAAGTGTTTCATGGGCATGGGCCCTTTGCTGTCACACAGGACCTTACTGTTAGAAGGGTTCCATTCTTGCTTTGATGCTTTGCTGTTACTGTCTGAAATTCTTAATAAATTTTGAGCAAGGAAACTCACATTTTCATTTTGCACTGGGTCCCATAAATTATGTTGCCTGTCCTGGATACAACCTTGAAAGCCAAGAAAAGGAGTTGCACCTGTGTAGAAAGCAGTGACAAGCCAGTATGCTTTAAAATGTAAATGTAACGAGAAAACTATAATAAGCATTAAAAGCTTTGGTGCAAGAGATAGACATACCTCAGTTGTAAAATTTTTTTCTCTCTGTTCTAATAAGGTTTCATCAATGGGCAAGTTATTTGAATTTGTTTTCTCACCTGTAAAATGGTGATAATACCATTATTATGGTTTAAATTAACATATAGTCACCTCTTGGTAAATATAAGTTGTTATTATATCCTTTTAGGAAAATAGGATAGACAATACTATATATAATTAATGGCAATAAAAGAACAGGATAAAGAGGCAAATAAATCAAAGAGATGACAATTGAGGTCGTCTAAGGAATGAGGTGATGAAACTTTGGGTTCAGGTGGTGTGAATGGAATGGAAGAAAAAGGTCAGTTATAGGATACTTTCAAGGAATTCACTGTAGAAACTTGATGACATGGGATAGAGTACGTGTGATGGGAAGAGAGAACGCTTGAAGGTTTTTAATTTGAGATACAGGGAAAAATATGGTCATTAATGGGAGAGTTCATGTGTGGAATGTAGCTTTAGTGTTGGAAATGATGAACTTGTTTCGAGTAGACTTATCCAGTAGGTGCTTTCAAATTCAGGACAGGACCATAAATAAGAGGATTGTCAAAACATACATACAAGAGATATCTGTATAGAGTTACCTTTGGAAGTGGATAAGTATTTTGATGATGAAAAGAATTTAAATAGAGTAGAACAGGAGACAAGAATATAGGCATACTTAATTAGGCCTGTAAAGTAGAAAGAAAACTCAGTAAAATAAAGGAGGAATCATTGGATATCACTGGGCAAAGAAACAAGCAATGAATTTGGTATTATGAAACTCCAGGAGAGACAATTCAAATATGAAGTGAGAAAAGAAGAAGACTAGGCTTAAAAGGGTCAAACATTTCAGAAAGTGGGCAATAACAGAAAAGTATTTGGGGTTTGACAATTAGAAGGCAACTGAGAATCTTTGAATAAAATAGATTGAGCAGGGAAAATGGGAATAAAAATCTTACCGAAGGGAGTAAGTGCGTGGCAAGTATGGGCACCAGGTGCAGATAATATGTTGAAGGTTTAGGTAATCATTAGGCACTAAAGAGATTGACAAAGGAGACTGAAGTCTTTAATTCATGTTTATCTTCAATTGTCAAATAATGCCAGGTTCATGAAATAAGAATCATTTTATTCTTATCACTGCTTCTCTGGTTCCCTATAAAGTGACATCAGTAGAAGCACTTAATGAAAGGTTACAGTGATCACATTATTGCTGATGTAATTAATGGGACATTAAAATCTGCTTATAAAAATGTTATTAGTATAAGGACAAAAGCAAATCTTGACAGTTTAAACATCAACTCCTTCAGAAGTTTTAAAAAAATAGAAAAAAGTTCAGGTAAAAATGGAACTAAGTTTCAAAACAATGTATCAGATGGTTTAATTTTGCCTGTGTTTTCCCTTATTTAGGTAAAGGTAGTAATGGTTTTATTTTCATAAATTTTATCTAGTCAGTTTACAAAGAATAGTTATTGTGTCTCCTTGAGGATGAATTTATTCATTCAGCAATTTTAGCTGTGCCAGCTACTCTGAATATTACTGGCATTGTAAGATGTGGTGACTTTGACTTCATAGAGTTTAAAATCTAACAAGACGGCTAAATAAGTGAAATAAACAGCTAACAGATATAAAATTGCCCTATTTGTACTATGTTATGTTTATGCCTTTACTTTTACTTTGCCTGCTATTAATATTGCTACTACTTAAATTTATTCTAAAATTGTGGATTTCTTTTATTAATTGGTAATGGTTTTTAAAAGTATTGTAATTTATATTAGACTCTAAGAAGTGAGGATTGCATGTTATAATATCTGGGTCAGTATCTAAAATAAAAAGAAAATATAACTAATAAGGGAAGTAAAACAATAGTTATTTGACTAACTCAACAGAAGACAAGTAAGCAGAGAATAAGGAACAGAAAGCATAATTTGATTTTAAACATATACTCAACTATATCAATAGTTACATTAAGGCTGGGCACGGTGGCCTACGCCTATAATCCCAGCACTTTGGGAGGCTAAGGCCAGGAGGATCACTTGAGCCCCGGAGTTCAAGACCAGCCAGGGAATATAGCAAGATCTTATCTCTCAGAAAATTTTCTAAAATTAGCTGGGTGTGGGGGTACATGCCTGTAGTCCCAGCTACTCAGGAGGCTGAAGCAGGAGGATCTCTTGAGCCCAGGAGTTGGAGGCTATGGTGAGCCATGATCATGACACTGCATTCCAGCCTGGGTGACAGAGCGAGACCCAGTCTCAAAAAACAAAACAAAATAGTTACATTACAGACAAATGGTTTAAAAAATCTGCTTAAAGGACAGAGAGATAGGCAGGTTGAATGAAAAAAAAATTCTGTGCAGCTTATGAAAGGTAAGTGTTAAATATAAGGACACAGAGAAATTGAAAAGAGAAATGTACCATGCAAACACTAACCAAAGAAAGCAGATGCAGTTAAACTAATAATAGATGAGACAGTCCTTCAGGCAAGAAGCACTACTACTGAAACTGAAGAGGAGTCATTTCATAGTGAAAAAATGTCAGTTCTATCTCCAGAAGATAGAACAATTCTAAATTTAGTGGCATTGTTTAAAATATATAAAATGAAAATCACAACATTCTTAATTTTTAAAAGTACACAGCACTCTGAGAATACAGGGATCAGATTAATCTGATTTTAAAGGAACTACAGAAAACCTACAGTGAAAAGCACACTTAACAATAATAGTGAAAGATTTTCTTTGGAGTTGGGAACATATCAAAGGTAGTACTTGATAAGCAGTTGCAAGGAACTGAGGGAGGACACAGGCAAGCCAGTTATCATGCTGGATGCTGAACTTGCTGTTAGAATCTCTGCAAACTCAGTGAGAAAGCATAAATGAACAATTTCCTATTTAATCTTTTCCTTAATCCCATATGTTAAAAGTTAAATATTTTCACAGAAGTCACAGGAATGCCTTTTTTTAAATGAAAGTTATTTCATAAAACTATGTAGGTTTTTACTTTAAAGTAGTTTATGTCTGTTATTCTAAGTTTTTATTCATGAACTATAATGTTTAAAGGTTTTGTTCAAGTGAACGTGAATACAGTGGATTACATATAGTTCGGCCTTCACCTGGGAAAATTGTGAATGAACTTTTCAAAGAGGCAAGGGAACATGGGGCTGTCCCTCTGAATGAAGCCACAAGAGCGTCCAGTGATGACAAATCTAAGGTCAGTGCTCAGTTTTAAAACTCAATATGCTATTTCTATATTTGTTCTCCTCTATTTTTAAATATTATTTATAACATTGTTTTTCTAACTATATTTTTGTTTTAAATGTTTGTTTCATTTTTATGTTACTCTTTCTATGAATAATTGAAAGATGAGGCAATTTCTTGAATTTCTATCCAACTTTTTAATTTACCTTTTAATTTTGAAATAATTATAGGTAAACAGGCTCTGCAAAAAGAATATAGAAGAGTCATGTGTACTTTCCATCCAGTTTCCCCCAGTGATTACATTTTATGTGATTTTTTTTTTTTTTGAGTTGAAGTCTCACTCTGTCTCCCAGGCTGGACTGCAGTGGCACGCTCACGGCCAACGCAGCCTCAACCTGCTGGGCTCAGGTGATCCTTCTGCCTCAGTCTTCCAAGTAGCTGAAACTACAGCACACGCTACCACGCCTGGCTAATTTCTCGATTGTAGAGACAAGGTCTCGCCAAGGTGCCCAGGGTGGTCTTGAACTCCTGTGCTCAGGCAGTCCTCTCACCTCTACCTCCCAAAGTGCTGGGATTACAGGCGTGAGCCACCACCAGGAATTTGAGATTGGTGTGTGTGTGTATATAGTTCTGTGTCATTTTGTCATGTGTAGATCATGTGTAGATTTGTATAATCACCGCACACAAAAGAAATGCTATTCCATCCTCATGAAGCTCTCCCTCATGGCATACCCCTTTGTAGTCCATACCAACCTCCCTCTCTCCTGCCATACCTAACCTATAGCCAGCACTGATCAGTGGTGGCTATAATTTTATAGTATTGAGAATGTTATACAAATGGAATCATATAATATCTGACCTTTGGGGAATAGCTTTTTTTTCACTTGGCATAATGCCGTTGAGATCCTTCAAAGTTATTGCATGTTATCAATACTTTGTTCCTTTTTAATTCCTGAGTAGCATTTCATGGTGTGGACATATCATAGTTTGTTTAACCATTTATTTGTTTAGGGACATTTTAGTTGTTTCCTGTTTATTAAAAATAAAACTGCTGTGAGCAATCATGTACAGATTTTTTTCATTTCTGTGGGATAAATGCCAAGGAGTGCAATTCCTGGGTCATATATTAAGTTATATTTCGTTTTTTAAGAAACTACAAAACTATTTTCCAGAGTGATTGTGCCATTTTAAATTTTTACAGTGTTTTCAAGAGCCAGTTTCTCTGCATCATTGCTAGCATTTGGTATTGTCACTATTTTTCATTTTAGCTCTTTTGTTAGATGTGTAATGATAACACTGTGGTTCTAATCTGCATTTTCCTAATTCCTAATGGCTAGTGATGTTGAACGCTTTTCATTTGCTTATTTGCCATTATTATCCTTTTCAGTGAAATGTCTCTAAATGACTTTACCCTTTTTCTGATTGGATTGTTTCTTTGTTACTTTGAGAGTTTTTTATATGTTTTACTAGATATGGATTCTTCGTCAGATACATGATTTGCAAATATTTTCTCCCAGCCTATAATTTGTATTTTTCTTTTCTGAACAGGGTTTTTACAGAGCAAACTGTTTTAAATTTTTCTTGGATTCCAGTTTACTCATTTTTATTTCTTTTATGGATCCTGCTTTTGGTGTCTTGTCTAAGAACTTTTCACTTACTGTAGATCCTAAAGATTTTCTCCAATGTTATCTAGAAAAATTTTATGTAGTTTTACATTTAAAGCTCTGATCCATTTTGAATTGATGTTATAAAAGATGTGAGATTTACATCTTTTTTTTGCTTACGGATGTCTAGTTGCTTCAGCTTGACTTATTGAAAGGCTCTTCTTTCTCCACTGAATTGCTTTTGTACCTTTTAAAATTTATTTAGAACTTAGCAAATTTTAACTCACTTGCTATGTATTTTAGTCATTTACAGGTGGAGGATACAGATTGGGTAATTCCTTTTGTAAGCGTTCGGAATATATCTATGGAGAAAATCAGCTGCAAGATGTAGGTACAATCATCAAAATGAAAAAGTATAAATATTTGCCTCTAGTTACTACAACTTTTAAAATTAGAAATTAATGGTATAAATAAAATATTTTTGTAGTTGCATGTTGAATATGAGTTAAAAGGACCAATGTGTAAGTTTCATTGTCAGTTTCTATGTTTTGTTTCTCAAGTATGCCTTGTACTTAGAGAGTCATAATTATTTGTGGAAAGAATATGGAATTTACTGTCAAAATGAACTTATAGCTGGGCATGGTGGTATGTACCTGTATTCCCAGCTGCTCCAGAGGTGAGGTAGGAGGATTGCTTGAACCCAAGAGTTAGAAGTCAGCCTGGGCAACAAAGTGAGACTGTCTCTTTACCCCCTGCCCCCCAAAGGTTTAAAAATGTACTTATATATATTTTAATTATTGTTATAAATGGTATATTGTCATAATATAAAGTAAGCTGAAGTGTAAACATAGAACACCTAAAGTAATTTTTTTTCCATTGCCTTTTGAAATTTTGGAGTTTCAATTTTATTTTAAACATTTTTAGTTTCTTAGAAGGCCACTGGAAATTCTGTCTTGCCCTTTGCCATGAATATTTAAGCTTTGTATCAGAGAAGAATATGGATGCAGATAAAGGAAAAGGGGCAGTGAATATTCTCATTGCTTTCATTTTCTAGTGAACCACCAGTAATTGTACTTCAAGGCCAGGGTCCAGCTACAGGATCTTTGATATTTATAACTATTGTCAATTTGTTAAGCTAAATACAAATCATCTAAGCAAACATACATGGTTTTATTTATGTCTTTAACTATGAATGTAGAATAGTACAAAAAATTCCCTATTTTAAATTTATCATTTAATATTTTGTGAGATATCACATTTGGAACTTAAAATGTTTGGGGGAGATGTATTCTGATATATATCTTTTTTTCTATGCCATAAAGGTTCAGGTTTTGCTTAAACTGTGGAGCAATGGTTTCAGTTTAGATGATGGAGAATTGAGACCTTACAATGACCCAACAAATGCTCAGTTTCTGGAGTCTGTTAAGAGAGGGTAAGATGTATTATTTGTATTCTATTTGTTACTTAGGAGGGGACTGCTTTTATATTAGCAGAGTGCTGATCAGTAGTACACTATTGGTTTTCAAGAATTGGTTCCTGAAATATAAGACATAAGTGGTTTCGAGGGGACAGATATTCTTAAGTATATAAAAGGTATATTGCTATCTGTAAGTCACTGGTTCTTAACTTTTTGGGGTAGGGGCATTAGACATTGGCCTCTCTTAAAATCTGATCAAACTGTGGACCCAGCTCCCAAGAAGAAGCATCTTAATGTAATAATCAGTGAATTGACTAGTATGTAGCTGCCCATCCACTAAGCCACTGTCCTGCTTACTGTTGACAGGGTGACTCATTGCATGTATGCCTGAAATTCAGCAACTTATGTTAGAAATCTTTTAAAGTGGCATTACTGCTGGCAGAAGATTTCAAAAGGTTAGTTTGAAGTTATGATTTGTGAAAGTAAACCAGATATTCAGTGTTCTGACCCATGTGAAGAATATCATATCTTACCAGCTCTTCTTGCTATCAGATGAGAAGTCAAGTGTGATTTTTCTATGATAATGAAAGCTTTTCTGCATTATGATTTCACAATGAGATTAGGATTACTTCTAAGTAGAAATGTAACTCAAGATATAAGGTTGATCATAAACTAGGAGATTAAGTAGCACAAAGAGACTAGAGCTATATACACAACCAGACTTTTATATGTGTGTGGTTATACTTTATAAAGGAATTGAAAGTGGAGTTTTTCCAAGTAATGAATTGTGTCTAGGGAGAATGGCTGAGTGGAGTGGAGATTAAGTTCTTTGGAGTTGAAGTATCCAAGGTACTCTGAAGGAAAGGTATTTTCGAATACTAATTAATATATCGTGAGTTTTGAATGTAATTTCTGCACAAATAATTCAGAATACCCCCCAAAGAAGAAAAAAAAAGTCAAGAAATGCTATAAGCATTATTATGAAGTCATTGAGAAAGACGGAGAGCTGTCCTTGGAGGCAGAATATAGTAGTAACAAATATAAGATATAATAGTTTAAGTCAATGCTGTGGACTTGGAGACCTACAGAATCACTGAAGAGTGCTGAGAACAAGTGGGTGGGAGAGTATTCATCTGCTAAGTGAAAACCAACATGACTGTTGAAATTGATGCTAATTTCAAGATTCTGGAAAATAACATAATGATGAATGTATTATTATATAGATATCTAATTTATTGTTAAATCAAAATGGTCCATATACTTTGTAGGCCAATCTAATATTTAAACAAACATAGTATATTAAGAGGATTTGAGCCATACCAGATAACGAATAAGAAGAGTTTTAGAAAAGACTCCTTGAAAGAAAAAGAATGATGTCAGCTGGTGATGCTCAACTGCAAAGTTTCTTTGTCACTGTTTTATAATATTTTGTTACACTATTCTCAAAGAAGAGCTCATAGATAATATAATCTATGTACTTTATTTTCCAAAAAACATATTGAAGAAATAAAGGAATTTATCATAAATGATGCATATTTTAATTTATAATTGCTTAGGTATGATCACAGTAAGTGATCATAACACATAAGAAGTAGTCAGTTTGTACCTCTGTGCAGTCTTGCACTTCTCATGTAAAAAATATGAGACGTATAAAGACAGTATAATGAAGTATGTGAAGTCATTAGCTTAATTACTACAAGTGGCATTGCATTCAAGGGTTTGGTAACACTTCAGATGAAACAAAGTGCAGCCTTCCTGCAGTTTGCGTGACAGTGTATTCCTGGAAACTTGAAAGTATACTAATATGATAGACCCCAAAATGTTTTCTGATTATATGTAAAATGTTTTTTGGTTATATACAAGTTAGGTTTTAGGCTCACACATCATAAACAGTGTTGTCATCCACATAATTCTCGAGAAGATGCTTCATTGCTTCATGATTCTGTGGAACCCAAGACAAGTCTTCACTGTACAAACAGAGCCCCTTGTTGCAGTTCCTCTCACCTCCTCCACCCTGACACGGAACAGCAGCAGTACTCATGAGTCACCCCTCAGTCAACAATGTGTAGCAATTTTCAGAACTCTTTCCAGGGAGTTTATAAGTAAACGTCCATATTAACTATTTATCATCATAGGAATTTTCTAATGCTAATTATGGTATAAACTGCTATCTTACAATTTAACTTTCTGTATTTCTGAACCACCCCAAGATCATTGTGACAGCCAAAATATCCCTATGTTGAGAACCACTAAGGAATAATATGAGATAACTTTAAGAAAGAAAGATCTATAAGATCTTTCTGTAAGATCATCACAGAAATTTTAATATTATAATTTAAGCAAAACTTTCTGTTCCCAGAGATGACTTGAGTATAGTAATCTCAACAGTGTCATCTAATTTTTGAAAAACTTAATTGAAACCTTTTTTTCCCTTTTGAAAAGAGAAATTCCCCTGGAGCTTCAGCGACTGGTTCATGGTGGCCAAGTGAATTTGGATATGGAGGATCATCAGGATCAAGAATACATAAAACCTAGATTGAGGTTCAAAGCTTTTAGCGGAGAAGGACAAAAACTTGGAAGGTAAAAATCCTAAAATGAGAAAAAATGTTTGTCTTTGTTTAACATGAATTTTTCTTGGAGAGTGAAAATTGGAAAATGACTTCTGAGGTAAAAACCAAAATATGAACCATGAAGACCTTGCTGGTGGAATGAGATATGCAAATCTGGGTATATTATTAGTAGCCTAATAATTAGATAGGAATTACCATATTTTTGACTTTCAGAGCACTTTACATGCATTAGCTCGCTTAATCTTCACAGCTCTTTGACACAGATGCTGTTATGACTCTGTTTTGCAGATGCAGTGATTTGCTCAAGATGATTGAATTTACAAATGATTAGTGTGTGGGATTCAAACCCCAGCACTCTAGCTCCAGAGTCTGCTTTTCAGCACTTTGCTGTATGCCTCTTTCAGGCCACCTGGTTTCAAAGGGGAAAATTGTAAAGTGTTGTTGATTAGATAAAATAATGGATATCTTACTTCGCAACTTAAGTGCATGCATGTCTGCCACAAGTAATTGCGAAGCTCTTGCAGCATAAGCAATTTGCTTAGCTTAGTGATTTATAGTAGTTTTTAAGCAACCCAACTTTCTTCAAGTTATGGAAGCCCGATATGTAAAGTGCATGTCATACTTGAGCTCTTCTGATGATTGTAAGTAAAAGAGGGGAAGCTGAGGTGAGTGGATTGCCTGAGCCCGCGGGTTCGAGACCCGCCTGGGCAACTTGACGGGACCTTATCTCTATAATAAATCAAAAATTAGCCAGGTGTGGTAGTGCGCACTTGTAGTTCCAGCTACTTGGAAGGCTGAGGCGGAAGGATCGCCGGAGCCCAGCAGGTCAAGGCTGCGGTGGCCGGGAGCGGCCATTGCACTTCAGTCTGGGTGACAGAGTGGGACTCCAACTCAAAAAAAAAAAAAAAGAGGGAATTGTCTCTGAGTCATTCCCAAAGAACCCCTAGGACTTTGAAGAGGCCAATTTAAAAAATAACATGGACCAGGCTCAAAAACCGCCTGAAATCCCAGCACTTTGGGAGACCAAGGCAGGAGAATCTCTTGATCCCAGGAGTTCAAGACCAGCCTAGGCAGCATAGCAAGACCTCATCTCTACCAAAAAAAAAAAATTAACTGAGTGTGATGGCGTGTGCTTATAGCCCCAGCTACTCAGGAGGCAGAGGTGGGAGGATCACCTTAGTCTAGGAGGTCAAGGCTTCAATGAGCTGTGATCGCGTCACCGCATTTCATTCTAGCTCAAAAAAAAAATTGATATGCATTACAGAATATATGCGTGAACTCCTTTATAATAGCTGTGGCTTAATATAATCTTCATAAATCTTGTAGAATATGTTGGTGAAAGTTATTGTCTACTTGTCTGTACATTATTGCAGGTGATGTGGAATTGCCGCATCAGCAATGTTTCCAGCATACCATTTTGTACACCATTTTTCCTGGGCTTCTTCAGTTGCCTTGTATACATTGGTTGTATATTCCCCTTTCATTTCCCAAGATAGAAAAGAGTTAATATCAATTCTTTATTTGTCTTTGGTCTCTCTACTGTCTGTGTCCTTTTCTCCTGGTAGAGACTGATTTCTGGAATATAGAGAGAATATAGGAATATGTGTTAATTTGGTTATGTCAGGACCCAAACCCTCAGTGCCCAATTACAGATCTGCTTGGATATTTTCTCCCTCATCTCTCTTTTCTGCCAGCACATGTCAGGCCTCTCTTGAATTGTACTATTTCTTCTCTCCTCTTGTTATAACAATGACCTTTAGGTAGATAAATTGGTGGTTGATATTTTTTAAACTTCCTCACACTTATTTATTGAGATTATGATTTTAAATTAAAATATAAAATGCCAAATCATCTCTTTGCTATGTATGCATTGTTTATTATTTAAATTATGACCAATAATTAATGATAAAATGCCCTTTTTTTTTTTTTGAGTTTGAGTCTCACTCTGTCGCCCAGACTGGAGTGCAGTGGCTGTTCTCGGCCACCGCAGCCTCGACCCGCTGGGCTCCGGCGATCCTTCCACCTCCGCCTTCCAAGTAGCTGGAACTACAGGCGCGGGCTACCACACCCGGCTAATTTTTTTGATTTATTGTAGAGATGAGGTCTCGCCAAGTTGCCCAGGCATGTCTCAAACTCATGGGCTCAGACAATCCACTCACCGCAGCATCCCAAAGCGCGGGATTACAGGCTGAGCCACCAAGCCCGACTAAAATGCACATTTTTATTAGTGCAAGTATAGTGAATCTAGGATTGAAATGGAAGGTAGCATAAAGGAAAGGCAGCTGAGAAGAGCTAGTGGTGATAACCTGCAAATTCAACTCTTGAAAATAAGGAAATTATCTGATAACAGTATCTCACAAAGGTCAGTCTTTTTTCCTACAGAACAAATAGAGAAAATGACAAAAAGAAAGGAGAAACTGATGGAACACAGTGGCAGAGATCAGTAGTGGTGGTAGTACTATGTTAATCACTAGTCATATTAATTAAGGTTTTTATTACAGAAAACAGAATCTACTTGCTGGTTTAAGTAAAAAGGGTTTTCTTACAGGGTCTTAGGTAATTTATAGAATTCTTGGAAGAGACAGCAAACCAAGCTTTCCTTAGGAGAAACAAACACAACAGAGGAGTGTTCTAGAGAGAACACCACCTGTGTTCACCCCCATCAGGTGTTCAGTGCCCACAAAGCTAGGAACCAGATACTAGAACTTTCTGTCATAGAACAGTCAGTTTTCACCACCTCGGTAACCAAAAGAACTGCACAGCTTCCATTCTGAAATGCTTACTTTCACCATACAAGTATGTATTTGTTTGGTGCGAAGGTAGAATCGTTTAAAATCCTAGCGGCAAGGGAATCTGAGAGAGGTAGCCTTTAGAATTATCAAAGTCTTAGTGTATAGAAAATTTGTACTAAAAGGAGATTAGTGTGGTGGTGTGAGCCTTTGTGTACATCAACCCAAACGTTGAATAAGTGAATATCACATATTCTAAAAAGCAAAGAATTGCATAGAACATTTTATGCTAAAGACTTTACATTAAGAGATGTACTAAAATAACAGTTTAACAGTTAACCTTTATCTATTTAGAAAGTAACTTTTTTAAATGACTCGTTTCTCAAGGTTTCCAGACAACTATTTATGGAACAGAGAAAAAGAAGCAAGTAAGACAGAAATGGAAATGATCTGTTTTCTTCCATAGATGGCAGTCTAATTGCAAATAGGACATTACATAGATAGAAACTAACTTAACTTTTTATTTTGATATATGAACAGTTATGGGCAAACCTAAATGCAGTAAAAATAGTACTTAGTGCCCTGACATAATAGAAGCAAGAAATCATAGATGTAAAACTGCATATTTACAATGGTAGATCAGACTGTATTACTGAATTAAAATTAGCTTAATGAGCTACAGTAGTGCCCAGCAAGTAAAAGACCAAGAAAATTGCAAAGTCGTTTTTGTTAGGCGGACTGTAGAATAGACCTTCATTGTAGGCTTTTGAGCTGTCATGTATACTCGGAAAAATCATGATTTGAAGTAGATGTGCTTAAGAACAGCTGCTGTGTGTTATACTGGACGAAGGCTCTTGTCTCTGAAGTCTAACACCCCTTCCTTCCGTCTTTCCTTCCTTCCTTGCATTCCTTCCTCTCCTTCCTCATTCCCGCTGCTGGGTAGTCCCTCGCCTGACTGCAGCCATGGAGTTGTCTGCCCCTCTGCAGCTCAGTGCCGCTGGGGACAACCTCAGCTAGGCTGGGCAGTGCTTCCCCTCCCTCACTCTCACAGGGCTGACCCCAGATGCCCCCCGCTTCACCGAGCCCCAGGTTCTGTCCCTGGCCTTACCAACAGCAGATTTCTTTGCTTCCAGCTTCACTGAGAAAACAGAAACTGACAGGAATTAACTTTCTTAATAAGTTCTCCTTAGTCTCCAAATTTATAAATGGCTGTTTCCATCCTTACCTCCCTCGTTAAGTTTGAAGAAGAGGATGTTTCTCTTTCTGTCTTAGGGAATTACTCACAACCCATGTCCTTTTCTCCCTTTTGCCTGGAAAACTTGTTTTATCAATTAACGTCCCTCTCTTTTCTTAAAAAAATTATTTATTGATGTAAAATTTGAAAAAACAATATGTAAAAATGTCACTATGGTTTAATCAATTGAATAATAAAGGGAAAGATGTATGTAGCAAACAGATGTGACTTTGAAAGCTAAATATTAAAGTTAATGTAACTTTTTAAGATGGTTTGTTTATACCACACTACCAACTTGTCCACTATATATCTCTGAGGCTGACATATCTTTTAATCTCAGTTCTTTTCCGATTAAATGATGTGACTGTTCTAAATTATGATGAAAGTGCATCATTTCCAGCTCTTAAATGTCTATTCCATATACATAATTTCATTTTAACATACATGCCTTTTATTTTAAAACCACATGAAAGATCTTTTCTTACCTAGTTTCCTTACCTTATGCTTTATTTTTATGTATTGAGAAGTGGCCTGCCTGGTCAGAATCTACTTTAAACAGAAAGCAGTGGATTACAGAAATAGCATGAGGCAGTTTTAGGTCCTGGAAAGAGCCCCAAATAAACGTCCGCTTGCTCATTTATCAACAGATAACTTCCTTCCAGGGTTATTGTTAGGATAATAATTATAATACTACTAGCCAACTTGTCAGTAGCGCCAGCTATATAAAAGCATTGTTTGAAGTTCATTTACTAATTTAATTTTTATAACAATGCTACTGTTGTCTCTGAGGCACAATAAGGATAAGTGACTTGCCCAAGGATCATATATCTAATAAATGGTGGAGTCAGGATTGAAACCAGATAATCTGGCTCCAGAATCCATGCTGTTAGCCATTAGACACTACTGCCGCCACACAGGATGACGTAAATGAGTGAATCATGGAGGTGGTGATAATGATGGCAATAATGTTATACCTGGCTATATGTGAGGCAGAAGAGGGCCTCTGCCTTCAGTTTCCTGTGTCCCTTTTCTTGGATTTCCACCTCCCATCCCCCACCTTGTGTAGGGGACACCAGACTGACACAGTAAACTCGCTTGGCAGTGCAACTATTTGAGCCCTCAATTCCAAACTTGAAAATAAATTTTTCTTTATTATAAGTCATCATTTTCTCCTTTTTCAGGTCTTTCACATATATATTCTTAAATTGATTCTAAATCTGTGTCAGGAAGTAGCTAAAGAAAGGAGAAGTGTTAGCAATAAGTACTGGTTAATTTTGTCACTTAACCATGATAACCGTGAACTCCAAGAAAGAAACTTTTTGAATGGGAGTAAGAGTTATTATGAATTAAGTTTACATTGGACTGAAACCCAAATACTCATAGAACTTTTATGCTAATACATTTGGAGATACATTTATTTTTTTAAAAGAAAATAATTTCTAGGAAGCCATCAGAATCTCGGTATCCAAGAGAATAAGCATCAAGACTATCAAAGGATCCCTTAAGATGCCTAAGAGAGTGTTAACATTTTGTGTCTGTAAAGAATTCGCCTGAATTTGTTTTAATCTTTAGTCCAAAAAGAAGCACTCTATTTTGGACGGCCACTTTTGGCTTATAATGACTGATCATTCAGATGAAAGATACTAAGAAACAATTAGTAATGAAGAACAAATGTTCTGTCAAATAAGCTTTATTATAAATGGACTACCATCAATAAAATTTTATTCCTTACTAATACTTAGGAGTTATTTCTCTTTTGCAAAGCAGTAACTACTTAAATCAGATGTTTTAAAGTAATATTCGCCACGTTTAAATTAGGTAAAAAGTTTAGTGCTGATAATATGTGCAAAAATAATGGGCACCTGTTAAAACACTGTGTTCTAGATGCTTTATCAAGGGCTTACTGGTATAATATACTTTCGTGACATAGTATTATTCCCCTCATTTTATAAATGATATAACTGGTGTTCAAAGAGAATTATTTACTTACCCAAGTTTACGCAGTTGACAAAGCTGGGATTTGAAACCAAGTTTATCTGTGCTTTTGGTCATTCTTTGACATCAACCAAGTTTCTCAGATTTCTAACTAAAGAAACTTGGGCTAAACAGTCTGATGAAGTTTTAAAGAGGTAAAGGGAGGAAAGGATGCAAAGTTAGGCTTTTTGAGAGAGATTAGATGCACTAAGAACCATAGGATCGAAGCTAATTGTAATATAACGAAAGAAGTTGAAGAAGTATAGGACACTAAAGAAGCCGTGATCTTGCTAGTTCAGAAGTCATATGAGGGTTCACTTGAGAATCAGCTATAGAGCAAAGTGTTTATCTGCTGTCTTCAGTTTGTCGTGTCTTACGTATTCAGATTTGTATTCTAATTCTTTAATTCTTCTTTCTTAGTCTTACACCTGAAATAGTCAGTACACCTTCCTCACCAGAAGAGGAGGATAAATCAATACTTAATGCAGTTGTTCTTATTGATGATTCAGTGCCCACAACAAAAATTCAAATCAGATTAGCAGATGGAAGTCGTTTGATACAAAGATTCAACAGTACACACAGGTAAGCTTTACCAGCAAAGTGTCTGGTTGGCTATTATATGCTAAATTACTTATCTAAGTAAAATTTTATGTAATTTAAGTAATTTACTTTAGATTTGTATTTGAAATAAGTTTTGACGGAGGAAAAAATCTTCAAAAGGGTGATAGCTGTGCATAAGAAATGAAATGCATGGTATTTAAGTAATCTCTGTAAATCATGAAAATACTAATGCAAATTAGGATATCACACAAAAATAAAGAGCTGTAGTTTGCATTGCTGCTAAAACCTTATGAAGTGGAATCAGATTTAACTTAATATAGTAAAACCTTATTTGGACTTTACTCATTTAAAGATATGTGATAACTCTGATTGGGATTAATTTTCTGTGTAGCAGATTCTTCATAATATAAATGTGCAGTATAAAAAAAGTTTGTGTTGTTGTCAAGTTCCTCAAATAAACTTTTAAATATCCCTTTCACATCATTTGTCCCTGGACATTTGTTGTGCTCATAAGGTAATTATTTGTATTTATTGGTTCATTGAAGCAGAACCTTAAAGGATACATTTATGATCTTAGTTACTATGTATATGTAAGAGTACTTAGTAAAATTATTCTTAGAACTTAACACACATTTTGTAGTTTTAGATTCACCTGGCTCCGGGCCAATCATAGTTACCTTTTTCTGGGGCATATGTTGCCAACACATTTTGTACACTGAAAAAAATAGAACCTGTACTTTTAGTATAATAATATTGTTATGCTTATTTTATTCATAACTCACCTGAATATTGTTTCTGTTTTACAGTAAAAGTAAATGTTAAGTATACTCTAAAGTTTATTCTTTCATTGGAATAATATATATTAAGATTATAACACCTTTACATAACAGTTACAATTGAGTAACTTTTGTTATAATCTAATTGTAGCTATAAGCTTACATGAAAATACGGTTTTTTGTATCACAAATAGTTTTTATCTTATTTCTTCAGGATCCTGGATGTTCGAGACTTTATTATACAGTCTCGTCCTGAATTTGCAACTCTTGACTTTATTCTTGTGACTTCATTTCCAAATAAAGAGCTAACAGATGAAAGCCTGACACTACAAGAAGCAGATATTCTTAACACTGTGATACTCCAGCAACTAAAATAATATTGCTCCTATCCATGCAGTAGCATGTGGGAATAGATAATGTGCCATATTAATAAGAAAAATAACTTCCAGTATTAAAAACAACCAAATTATTTTTATTATTTTTACAGATAAATTTTTGTTTTATTGTTATTCAGTCTTCCAGCCTTAGTATAAATGAATTTGAACTAGGAGTAGATCTTAAAATAAGTGTGTTCTAGTTTTTAGCTTTGAGGCTGGTTTATGTTGACAATTTTTAAATAACTAGGCAAACCAATTTGTTACATGCTCGGTGTTAATGTGACAATATTCGTTTGCAGAAAAAAGGAACAAAACCCCTTTTTGATACATACATTTGGTTAAATTTGCACTAAAGGTTCTTGATGCAGCATTGACCAGCAGCCAATAAGAAATCTTTTGATCTTTGATGAAAATTTTTATTTAATATATATGGAAAAGTAAATTGATCATCCAATAATTATATTTCTCCTGTTAGAATTTTACACATCTTTTCTACTTACTGATTTAGCTATATTACTAGTATCAACAAATAAAGTTTGGCCTTGTATTTTATAGAACTGTGACCATCATAAACTAGAAACAAAAAGACAGTTCTTGAGAAAATATGTTAAATAGCACTTTAAAATCCAGTAATTACTATTCTTCACAGAGCTTGCCTTGGTCAGATTCATTTATTCATTTAACACATTTTTCTAGGGGATCCACTATGTACACTAAACACTATTTTAAGTGCTCAACTCAGAATACATTCTCCAAAACAAAACTGTATAAAAATACAGGAATGTAAATTCTGTCAGACTAAAGCTAAAGATTTACCAGCATAAATATTTACATTTCTCTTGGAGTCCTAAATGAGTTAGACTACATCAGGAGTGATAGAATAGCTTTCCCTTCTTCCCAGACACCATGTTACCTTTGTTACCTCTTCTGACTGATTAGTTTTCCATTCCTGCTACAGTAAAGTCCAAAATTTGTGATGTAAAATAACATTTATTGTCTTACAATTCTGTAGGTTAGAAGTTCATCATGTGTTTCACTGTGCTAAGGTCAGTTTGCTGGCAGGGCTGCATTCCTTTCAGGGAGGCTCTAGGGGAGAATCATTCCCTTGCCATTTGAGCTTCTCAGGGCCACCTCCATTACTTGGTTTGTGGCCCTCTTCTTGGGTCTCAAAAGCCCATATACCATCACATTTTTCTGACAGCAGCCAAGAGAGATTCTCTGCTTTTAAGGACTTGTGATAAAATTGAGTCCACTGGATAATGTAAGATTATCACCTCATCTTAAGATTCATAGTAACCTTAATCACATCTGCAAAAGTCCCTTTTAACATTTAGGGTTACTTACAAGCTTAAGAATTAAGATATGAACATTTTAAGTGGATGTTACTTCTGCCTACCACAGCCCACCCTGTTCCAAAGATTTGCATCCTTCCCTAATAAATTTTACCACATTCTAAGGTGCTCAAAAGTCTTAACCCATGATGGCATCAGTTCAAAGTCCACAATCTTTTCTGACTTTCACCAGCTCATAAGTTTGAAATCTCATTATTTAAATCATCTATTTTAAGTATAGAAGAGAATCTGGGAATTATTCCTGGGGCATAATTCGTCTTCATCTATGCATTTGTGAACCTGGAAAACAAGTTATATATGCCCAAATAGGATAGCAGGACAGACATAGAATAGCATACACATTCCTGTTCAAAAGCAGAAAATGGAATGGGAAAACAAGGAGCCACCAGTGCCAATCAAGTTACAAATCCAGCCAAGCAAACTTCATTAGATTTCAAGGCCTGGGATCAATCTTCCTTGGCTCACAGCTCAGTTTTCTGGGCTTGTGACTCTGTCTCTGAATGGTCTTTCCTTTTTCCCAACAGGCAGTTTGCAGCTGAGTCATCTTATCATCTTGTTTCCTTCTTTAATTTCATATTCTCTATACCTTTAATTAACAGTGGCAGTGTTTCTGCTGACATAATATATCAAGAAACTTGTGGGTCTTCTGTGTATGTCCCAGGAATCCATTTCTTCAGGCAGGAAGTTCCTCACCTGTCTTTCCTGTATAATGTCTACTTTTGACTTTTTCTGAAACAGAAAGGATCTATGGTTCATACCCTTAGTATCTTCACAGAGTCTTACGTGAATAGGTAAGACTTTTTGATCTTTCTGAGGTATCTGCAAAAGATTGTACGGCCACACTCATGTCTCTCTCTAGAATAGGCTTTTCTGACTGTGACTCTTAGTGTCTTTTGCCATTTGGGGAGGCTGAGAATTTTCTGAATCATCAACATCATATAACAGTTATTCCCTCAATTTTTCTACCTCCTTTCACCTTTTACTGTAATCAGGAAGAAAACAGCAGGCCATACCTTTCTCGATTTACTTGCAAATATCTTTAGCTAAATAATAAGTTTATCACTTATAAATTCTGCTTTCTAATAACTGCAGGACACTATTCAAGTAGATTCTTTGCCATTGTGTAACAAGGATCTCTTACAGTTTTCCAGTAATACATTCCTTACTTCCCTTAAAGCTCTCAGTGGCAGACCTTTAGTGTTATTTCTTCCAACAGTCTGTTGATTACATTTAGATATTTTCTATGGCAATTTAGATACTCTACCACTCTTCTTCCTTTCTTCAAGCCCTTGCTAACGTTAACACTTTAGATTTATACCTACAATCTAAGGCAATCTGCACTCTTAACTGTCATGCTCTTCACAATTCTTTCAACTTCTACTCATTGCCTGACTCCAGAGCCACTCTCCATCTTTAGGTATTTGTTTCAGCAGCACCCACTTCCAAGGATCCAGAAGTCTTTTATGCCTACTCACTGCCAGACTTGAATGTGCTGCTAGTAGATTTGGAATTCACCTTTCTCCAAGGTCACTAGTTCTTCAAGGAGGTGCTAGAGGCTTTAATACTAGGAGTACTAACAGAACTGCCACAGGATAGAAAGTGTTGATCCCACCACTGCAGAGGATGTTTTTTGTGTCATAATATAGCGGAAGATTATTCTTTTTTCTTTTTTTTTCTTTTTTTTTTTTTGAGTTGGAGTCTTACTCTGTCACTCAGACTGGAGTACAGTGGCCGCTCCCAGCCACTGCATCCTCCATCTGCCGGGCTCCAGCGATCCTTCTGCCTCAGCCTTCCAAGTAGCTGGAACTACAGGCACGCGCTACCATGCCCGGCTAATTTTTGATTTATTGTATAGATGAGGTCTCACCAAGTTGCCCAGGCGGGTTTCGAACCCACGGACTCAGGCAATCCACTCACCTCGGCCTCCCAAAGTGCTGGGTTTATAGGCTGAGCCACCAAGCCTGACCTGGAAGATTATTCTTAAGTCATCTTCAAAATAGGAAGCCCTGCTCCTTTCTACTTACTGAACCAAGTTAGTTAATACATATATATATAACAATCCCAATTCAAGAGGTAAACTACATTTCCATGGGGCACAAATCATCTCCCTAAGGAAAGGGGTTTCTTGAAAGAATTTTTTTTTTTTTTTTAGTTGGAGTCTCACTCTCTGTAGCCCAGGCTGGAGTGCAGTGGCATGCTACTCACGGCCACCACAGCCTTGACCTGGTAGGCTCAGGTGATCCTTCTGCCTCAGCCTTACAAATAACTGGAACTACAGGCACACGCCACCACGCCTGGCTAATATTTTGATTTATTGTAGAGAAGAGGTCTCGCCAAGTTGCCCAGGCTGGTCTCGAACGTGTGGGCTCAGGCAATCCTCTCACCTCGCCCTCCCAAAGTGCTGGGATTATAGGCATGAACCCACCATGCCTGGCCAAAAGAAATATTTTAAATAAAAGGGCATTGTCCTGTTTTGGATTAACAAAACAGGAAAAATACTTATTTTTTTGAGTCAGGGTCTCAAACTGACTCCCAGGCTGGAGTGCAGTGGCACTATCATGGCTCACCACAGCCTCAACCTCCTGGACTCAGGCAATCCTCCCATCTCAGCTCCCTAAGTAGTTGGGACTACAGATGTGCATCACCACATCTGGCTAATTTTTAAAAAATTTTTTATAGAGGTGTGATGTCGCTATGTTGCCCAGGCTGGTCTTGAATTCCTGGGCTCAAGTAGTCCTCTCGCCTCAGCCTCTCAAATTGCTGGGATGACAAGTGTTAACCACAGCACCCAGCCAAAACAGGAAAAATAACCAAACCTTATAAAATTATTTGAAGTTTCCTTATTGTGTTTATCAGTTGAGTGCCTATAGACGCACATACAAAAACAACTGTCATTTTTGTATATAATAGTCTTCCAAAGTACAGAGATTTACATTAGGAGAATTAAACTCCTGGAGGGATAAATAGTACTTTTACATGTGCTACATAGTGTTTTGCTTCATTGAGAGTCATTTTTTTAAATTATTTTTACGACTGTCGTCATTGTAACTTAACATTTATCGTCACCTCAGAAAAGATTGTCACAATATACAATCAGACTACTATGTTTGAGGTCAGTCATTCTGCATGATGTATGTAATCAAAAAGTTTTAAGTGTCTGCTTATCAATAAAGAATGTTTTCACTGAAACTCGTTGAAAAGGTTTTTCAAGATTTATTTGATATGTAGTTTTATTTGAGTGGCTGAATAGATTACTTTCAACATGAGTAAGGTGGTTTAACTTCTCTTGATGTACCTTTTTTGGGGGGCAAGGAAGGAACTGAGTTGTAGCATATTGTCTCAATTTCCCATTACTGTTTCTGTATTCTACCCAAATAAAAACATCAGGTTCTTCTTAACTTTGCCACAATGAATTTCTGAAAACTTGCTGTGATATGCATTGTTATAAAGTTCATCGTGTTTGCCCCTTAAAATTCTGAGTCTCTCATCAGTGATGGAAATTAATATGTATGTGGCCACTGTTGTCATAAAGGCTAAGAAATCATTTATATAATCCTCTATAAAGTTTTTAATTAAAGTATCTTCTAATTCCAATTAAATGGGTTATAAAAGGAGCCCTAATGCACATGTATAAAAATGTGTATGTATGTTCATGGTTTTGAACACACCAAAATGAAAATAGCTTGTGTGGCCTAGAATTAATAGCCAGCTGTGATCCATTTATCAGATGAATAGTTTTTCCTCTTTGGAATTTATAACTATGACTTGGGGCTCTCGGGGGGGGGGGAAGAAAAAGAAAAGAATAAAATGCTCCCTTAAAGTTTTAACTTGATGACTTGTTTTCCTGTAGATAAATGTTTCTATCTGAAGCAGACATTCAGAATCATTCTGCTGCTACCATAAAATTTACTTTGAGTACTGTAGTTGATTTCTTGTGACTTCATTGGCACAATTCTAAGTGCAGCTACTCAAAGGAAAGCTACAGGGAAAGAATAGTAGTAAGTCGTTGCTTTTTTTGATTGTATCACAACATTCTTAAATTCTTTGGAGGACCTTATAAACAACTCAGCGTGAACTTAAAGACAACACATAATTACCTATACAATATTTTTTCTGTTGGCTCATTGAATCAGGACGCGCACGTGCGCGCGCGCGCGTGTGTGTGTGTGTGTGTGTGTGTGTGTGTGTGTGTGAGAGAGAGAGAGAGACAGAGAATTAGGTAACATTAAAAGAGGACTAAAAATGAAATTATCTTTTCTGTCCTTTTCCTCCAGTTTACATTGGCTTGGAAGTACGGTTTAAAATGGTTTATAGTTAGCGTTGATGTTTAGGCCAGTACCTTGTCTCACTTTATCCCTGGGATAGAAGAGTATTTAAGATGAGTTTATGTCCCTTTTCTTTTCTGCCTTTGTATCGATTTTTGTTTTTATTTTTTTTATCTACTTAGTGTGTCTTTCAATATGCTTTTTAGAACATTCTAATTAACAATTATTTTTTGTAATGAATAAAAATGTCATTGTGTCTGTATTTGACATCTTCCCCGTTTTAGTCTTCATTTTTCTATTTGTGGGAAAAAAGACCTGTTTCTTCAGAGGTTTTACCATTTTTATCCTGGGACCAGGAATAATGAAAGCTGTAATTTTTAGTCCTCTGAAAATCTATGTTGATTAAAAAGTAGCAACTATAAATACTACAGATAATAGACCGTCTATAGGCTTGAAAGTGAAAGCATGAGATAATTAAATACAAGTAGAGGTTCTGCTAATAGTAGCCTGGAATTTGAGCATAGGAGGTAGTAAGATAAAGTAACATACAAAGAAAAAAAGGTTCATTCTTCTACAAGTCAATACCAGGTTCAACGTTCCATGGAATAAGGTGGTCATTTTTATTAATATAGTAAAATTCTATGCAAATACCATGTTTTATATATGTGTTTATAAGATACATAATAGGTGCTAGGAGCACCCTTCCCTTGAAAACTTATTAAAAATAATATTTATAATGTGAGTAGAGACTTGTGTTTAGGATATTGGGTACAGAGGTGTTCACAACAACTGGAATCTGACTTTATATTCAGTATCAAGCATGTGGATGATGTATTTGCAGTAAGGAGTACGTATCTTAGGGATAACTACTGGAATTTATCACTCATTAAAGGCCTAAGAGCAAAGTCATATATTTGCAGGCAGCACGTTACAGTAAATGATACACCGTTTGTAATTCTGACCTCAGCTTAATAATCGTAGCTTCTGCAGAGGCTTTTCCTTGATGACTCACTGTCAAGTCGTCACTTGTCTCTCTCAGTCATTCTACCCTATTTAGCATAGCATCAGCAATACCTGATCTTTTCTTGTTAATTTTTTGACTTACTAACATTGCCCTTCCCATCTGCCCAACTCTCCACTTTGTGTCCCTAGAGCCTAAAACTGTATCTTAAGTAATAAATCAACGAATGAAGAAGAGAACCCTCTGTACTTTGGGAGAATAGGATAAATGTTTTAAGAACGAGAGATTCAGAAGAGTGCCAACAAAGTTGATGCTGATGATAGAAAATATTTGTACGTTTTGATTGTTTTTCTGTTTTGGGCTACACCTGCTGGAATGGGATGATTGGGCTTTAAAGGGAGAAAAAAGTTCTAGAAGAAAGACAACTTTGGTTCATTTCTGGGCATGGTAGTGTCTGTAGCTTTAAGTGAGGTGTCCTTGGTAGTTCCCCATGGTAGATTTGAGGTGCAAAAGGCTAAGGGATACCTGCATGAGGAACTAGCAGTGTGTAGTTCCTAGAATTTTATGAATCCCAGTAGTCATAAATTCTCACTTAATTTTCCATAAAATTCTAGAAGTTTGGAGATAAGGAAGAACACTGCTATGAAGACATAGTAGAAGCCTGTTAAGTCTTATTGGATTACTCAGAAGCAACCAAAAATTTGCTGGTCACTTGTCATGTAATCTGTTTGCATACGGTATGATTTTCTTACGGGTTTTATATATAATACAGGCTATATAATGCAAGACTGTATAATAGTCATTCCGTTTATTTTATTAAATTTGCATTATTTAACATTTTCGGTCATTGATGTTTTATTTTAGAATAGAATATCTCCCACCATCCATTTATTTGGTACTTGACTACTGCCACTCAGAAAATGCAAAAGAGAAGTTAATAAGATTTTATTACAGTAAATTGGGAGTGTGCTAAAATATATGTAATAACTTTCTAAATTAAAAAATGGCTGAAAATTGGATGATACTAGAGGCTTTAATTATGTGGCACTCATCTGAAATCACACCTGTTCAAGTTGCTGTTGACTTTGGCTACACACTCAGTTTGGCTGAACTTATAAAGAAAATCCTCGCTTGTTATATATTGTTCTTGTTCTCCAAATTAATTTAATTGTGCAATCTTCCACGCAAGCAAAGGCGACAGAAATGACCGGGAGTTACAGATTTCCAAACAACCTTTATAAACAGACAAGGATATCTGCAAACATGCATGGTTTCGGTGTTCTTCTTAGAGCTATTTTTTGGGTGGAAAGTGATATTATAGAACTCTCTTAACTTGGAGCTATTAAGTACCCTTTTATGTATGTTAAAATACTCAATGACTACTTAATTTCCATAGGTTTCTTTTTCTTTTTACTTATTAAAAAATGGCACTAAAGAGACCAGGAGTTCTCTCTTTGAAGAGAAACTACTTTTAACACATGACTGTACCCACGGGAATCTCAGTTCTTTTGCTTTAGATATGATGAAAATTGCAGCAAGGCATGGTTGGTCTCCAGGTCATGTTTGTGCCTCAGTGGCATCGTGCTATATGTTACTTTGATCTGACCTCCTCAGATGCAAAGAACCACTGGGTGATTCACAAACTGTATTTTTTTCTTTCTCCACATTAGTCTTTAAATTAAGACCAGCCTTAATTTAATCTGTTAATGAAAGTAACAAAATTATAATAGATATTTACATTTTTAGAAGTGCTTAAATTTAGGACTTACACTTTTGATTTAAAATTGCAAATTGGTCCTTTAATTCCATTTTTATAGATGATTTGCCAATCAAAGCTTAAGATTTTGCTTATGTAAGTATATGCAAAATCATGTTTGCTTCCTCATTATTCTTCCTGCTATAAGCAATAGTCAATACTTTTATTTGTATAAATGCTAAAATATCTAAAACTCTTCATACTATATGTATGTGGGGTGGGGGTAGTGGTGGTGGTTTTTTTTGTTTTGTCCATATACCTCAAAATCTCCAACCAACACAAACTTTCATTCCCATTTTTATTTCTCCTCCTGCTTTCTTCTTGGGTTTTCTTTTCTCTTTCTTCCCCATATTCTTCTACTTATTACTTCTAGAATTTTCTGACTCATTGGGAACTCTCCTCGGAACATTAAGTTCTCCACCTTAGCGTGTCAGGAGAAGAGCCACGTGGAAGTGGGGACTAGACAGTGGCAGACAGCACATCAACTCCAAGGACTCTTACTCGAGGGTGAGGAAAAGCTGTTATAACAGACATCGCTTGTATCAAGAACATCTTCGCATAAAAAATTACATTCATATTAGTGCCCATTCAACTGCCAAATAAAATGTTTGTTGAATGATTGTCTATGGAGTCCCTCTGAGTGATTTGATTCCAAAAATAAATTTACACTCCACACTTGGGCCATCAAATTTGTAAATGGAGATATATCTATAAATACCAACTGTTTAAATCCTTAACAAACATAAATCCTGAAGTATCTCTCTGACGCTGTTGCGTGAGTTTGTGTAGCTTTTCCCCTCTATATTTTATTTCACAAGAACCCCAGGAGATAAACAATAAATACCATCATCATTTTCATGGGTAAAAGTTAAGTGACGTGAAGAATATCGTGAGTAAGAGATGAAGTCAGTGTCTCCTTATGCTTGACATAGTCAGTTTCAGAGTCCTACAGTTTTGGGTAACAAATGTTCTAATTTTTTAATAGTAATCAGCAGGGTATTAGGATACTCATTTTAAGGATTATTGTAAAAAGGTTAAGTAGTTTTTAGCAAATGTGGTGAGTATTCAACATATTAAGTAGTTTTTAGCCTTTTAACCTTTCTGAAGGACATTCAGCAAGTATGATATTTCTTGGTTTCACAGCCAAAACCATCTTCAGATGAAATGTTAATTTATGAAGATTTGGCAATTCTTGGTTGCATTTAGCTGTCTTGCATGCAGTGTTCTAATGTATTTCAATGTTGTGTTATACTTTTTCTCAACGTTTGCTGTTTTCATTTTGTTTTTCAAACCTATCATCTAGAATGATGTTGAAAATAATCAAGAGTATTTGAAAGGCTCTGGCACTAATTCTATAAGAATATAATTAATGTCTTTTTTAAAACTGGAGATAGGTATGTCAAATTTTTACATTAATTTAGTGCAAGAATCTGGTATTCTTATTCACATGTAAGCCACAAAAGACAGGCGATTATTGCATCAGATGCCATTGCTTGGCAGCAATTAGAAATATCAAAAGTACTATCACTTATTACAATGTAACTTCTTTCATGAAATGACTTGAATCTTATATAACAACCCAGGATATAAGTCCAAGGAAGAACTACGTTGCCACCACATTTCCACCTCTGTATGGGGAAGGAGTCACATCAGGTAACAGGAAGAAATTTTTTTTCCCCAATACATCATCGTCTGGCAATAAAAACTTGAGGCCACAGACCCTGTTAATCTTTACAAGTAAGATCAAGGTGCTACTGATAGTAAAACAACTTTATACGGTAGTTACCTTTTTGACGAGTTAACATTAGGTCATCAGGATGTGGGAATGGGGTTACTTATTCTCATTGCCACCAGGGGGCGAGGAAATACTGGGAAAGAACTTACATCACTATCTTTCCTTTAGCTGTGTTAATAAAATGACGAGGTGATCAAAGTTACTTGTTAAAATAAGAATAAGAAATTACCCAGACATCAATATCATTTAGCAGTTCTTTCTGTAATGAACTGCAGTACAGATTAAAAAAATGCTTGGCTAAATATAAATAGCATGTTCTGAAATATAGTACTAGTAATGTCAAATTGTAAAAATATTGAGAGCTGTGTAGTAAGCCTTGAGTTCTTTGTAGTGTAGTATTGACCATTAAACATTACCCAGATGTTCATTTGAGTGTATTACTCCCTGATCATGCTCCCTGGACAGCATTTTAAATGCCCACTGGGCGCTTCAATTCTCTCAATAATATATCTCCATTGGAATGTACTGCCATAACATTTAGTCTTCCCCCTCACCCTTTTTTTTTAACCCATACCATATCCCCTCCTGTTTTCTATGACAAAATTCTGATCTCTCATATTTCAACTCTTGGTTCTTTCCTACCTTTGCAATCATAGTAAGTTCTACTTTGATCTTTACTCTTCCCTCTTCCAAAATGTTGCCGCAACTTTACAACCCTCAACTCCACTAACAGGGACATGAGTGGCAGAATTGCAAATTGAAAATGGAAAGAATTGGCACGAGAGTTGGACATCTTAAACTCCTCATCACGCCTTTACCACCAACTCTGAAAGTCCCAATTTCCCCATCTCAAGAATGAGGAGGTGACAACATGGTCCTTCCATTACAGCCATTATGAAGACAATAAGGAGATTCCTCAAAAGATTAAAAATAGAACCAGCATATGATCCAGCAATTCCACTTCTGGGTACATATTCAAAGAAAATCAAATCACTGTTTCAAAGAGCTATCCACACTTCCATGTGTATTGCAGCATTATTCACAAATCACCAAGATAAGGAACTAACCTAAGTGTTCTACAATGGATGAATGGATAAAGAACTGTGGTATGTATTCAACAGAGAAGTATTTATCCTTGAAAAATAGAAGGAAATCCTGCCGTTTGTGATAACATGGAAAAACCTGAAGGACAATATGCTAAGTGATAAGCCACACACAGAAAGACATACTACATGATCTTACTAACAAGTTGAGTCTTTTTTTAAAAGGTTAAACTCAAAGTAACAGAATAATGATTACCAGGGGGAAGGAGTAGGGAAAAGAGATATTGACCAGTAGTACAAACTTTCAGTTGTAAAATGAATAAGTTCTGGAGACCTAGTGTACAATATGATGATTAAAGTCAATATAAACAAGTCGCATACCTAAAGTGTGCTGAAACAGTAGATCTCAAGTGTTCTCACGCCAAAAAGTATGTGAGGTGATAGATATATTAATTACCTTGGTTGTAGTAATCATTTCACAATGTATACTTATATCCAAACATCACATTGTATATTTCAAATATGTATAATTTTTAACTGGTTGTGGTGGCTCACTCTTGTAATCCCAGCACTTTGGGAGGCTTAGACAGGAGGATTCATTGAGGCTAGGAGTTTGAGACCAGCCTGAACAAAATAACAAAAACAGAAAAAAATAGCTGGGCATGGTGATGTGTGCCTGTAGTCCCAGCTACTCAGGAGGCTGAAGTGGAAGGATTGCCTCAGTCCAGGAGGTAGAGGCTGCTGTAAATACTGATTGTGCCACTGCACTACAGCCTCCAACCTGACAGAGTGAGATCTGTACTCAAGAAATAGATAAATAATTATATATAATTATAGATGTGTATATATATACAGATACACAATTTTTGTTGACCTCAAAGCTGTTAGAAAAAAAAAGGACTTAATTCTGATTCTGTTTCACAAAAATTAAATCCTGACCAACAACGTGCCTAAAGATGTCATGATGAGTTTAAAAATGAACAAATGATACAACTCAACGAAAAGCAATAAGTCAATCTAGGGAAGATTACTGTGTTGTTTATTCTCCCATTGGGTTGATTTTCTGGTAAGAGAATTTGAGAATTCTTATTGAAAACATTTTCAGTCTAGTAAGATCTGTGGGATAGCTGGCAAAGGGTCATATTAATAGATTAAAGTCAATGAAAACATAGGACTATTGCAATTTTTCTAGGCCTAATGTTTAACAGCATTTTGAAGAAAGCATGTCAGAGACTAACAACACAAACCTACTCAACAAAAACTATGATGTATGATGACTTCAGAGAACACTATTCAGTCACTTAAAAATGTCTAGCAGCCTGTAATCCCGTGCCTTTGGGAGGCTGAGGTGAGTGGATGGCCTGAGCCCGCGGGTTCGAGACCCGCCTGGGGAACTTGGCGAGACCTCATCTCTACAATAAACCAAAAATTAGCCAGGTGTGGTAGCGTGTGCCTGTAGTTCCAGCTACTTGGAAGGCTGAGGTGGAAGGATCGCCAGAGCCCAGCAGGTCGAGGCTGTGGTGGCCGGGCGCAACCACTGCACTCCAGTCTGGGCGACAGAGTGAGACTCCAACTCAAAAAAAAAAAAAAGTCTAGCAGAATATTTAATAATGTGGGAAAAATGTATGATAAGAACATTTGAAAAGTCAAGTTAAAAAACAGTGTAGTTTAAAAACCAATGCTTACCATTTCAAGTCCAGATTTTGGTCTTTAATATCATTTCTCATTAAAAGTAAAAAAGGCTCCTTGAAGAAATGGCTGATCCAGATTTGGGACAGAGAAGCACAAGGTGAGCCCATGTTATCTTGTGATCAAAAGCAAGGAAGCTGTCAAAGACCAATAAGGTAATATCAAAAGATCACAAAAACCAGAGTGATGCGGGTTCCAATGGCTGAATTTGCCACCGTTGATTGTTGACTACAGGTGACTGAAACTCATTAAGTCTACATAAATTCATTATGATTCTCAAATAAGTCGTAAAACTTTTTTGTCACCATTTGAGATGGTCATTAGACCAATTCCTTACTTTGAAAGTTGGTAAGAAGAAGAAAGCATAATGCATTTGTACTGCCTTTTCAGTGAGGCCTGTATTTCAGTAACCAGTAGCGAAAAGCACCTGGCCCCAAACCAGGTGAGGTAAGGACCAGGAGAGGCCCAGACTTCACCTGCACGAAGCCTACTTGTGTAGCTAATCTTGACTTGTACCCTACATCTCTAAATAAAATAAATGAAATGAAATAAAGACTTTATTATGATCTTCTTTGGCCCTTATCTAAAGAGGTAGTTTACATTTCCTAAAATTAAAAATGCATTCATCCAATACATAAAAGAAGAATGTTATAAAAATTATTAGGTAATCTCTTAATAGGGAAACACATTTTGTATGTGGTTAACCCAAGTCATATCAAAAAAAAGATTGCATTCTTTTTTCTTTTTCTTTTTTTTAATTTTAAAGATGTGGGGTAAAATTCAGGGTTAGGTATACAGATGTTCATTATTCAGGTACCTTCTTGATGAGGTGTGCCCCCCCTGCCCCCTGGCAGTTTCCCACTACTGCCAATCCCACCCCCCACCACAACAGTTTCCCACTACTGCCAATCCCTTTCTTATAGTATGATAATTGTTCAAGGTCCACTCATGAGTGAGAACATGTGGTACTCAGTTCTTTGTTTCTGTGATAGATCACCCAGAATTATAGACTCTAAGTCCATCCAAGTTGCTGCAGAGCTCATAATTTTGTCCTCCTTTATGGCTGTGTAATATTCTGTCGTGTATATGTACCACATTTTTTTTTAATCCAGTCCTCTTTCGATGGGCAGCACAGTTGCTTCCATGCTTTTGCTGTGGTGAATAATGCTGCAATAGACATGCATGTGCAGGTATCTTTTTCATAAAGTGATGTGAGTTTCTCCAAGTATATTCCCAGTAGGAGGATGCGGGATCCTAAGGAAGGTCAATTTTTAGATCTTTTAGGAATCGCCAAACTGTTTTCCACACAGATTGCACTAGTTTACACTCCCACTAATAGTGTGGAAGTGTTCCCTTTTCCCCACATCCCCTCCAGCATCTGTTGGTTTTTGAGTTATTGATGATGGCCATCCTGTCTGGAGTTAGGTGGTACCTTAGTGTGGTTTTAATTTGCATTTCCTTGATGACTAGTGAGGCTGAGCATTTTTTCATGTATCTGTTGGCTGCTTGTATGTCTTCTTTTGAGATGTGTCTATTCATATCTTTTGCCCACTTTGTAATGGGGCTGTTTGTTTGTTTGTTTGTTTTCTTTTTGGCATGTTTGAGTTCCTTGTCAATCCCAGATTTAGGCCTTTGTCAGACATATAGTTGGTAAATATTTTTCCCAGTCTGTGGGCTGTCTCCCCACTCTCTTGATGGTTTCTTTGGCTTTGCAGAAGCTTTTCAGTTTGATGAGAACCCACTTGTCTATCTTATCTCTTATTGCATGGGGACTTGGGGTTTTGATCAGGAATTGGTTGCCTGTTCCAATCTCCATAAGAATGTCTCTTGCATTTTCTAAAGTTCTTAGAGTTTGAGGTTTTATGTTTAGCTCTTTGATCCATTTAGAGTTGACTTTTGTGTATGGGGATAGATAGAAATCTTGTTTTAATCTTCTGCATGTGGTCGGCCAGTTTCCCCAGCACCATTTACAGAATAGGGTGTCCTCTCCCCAGTGGTTGATGGTGGAGAATTTGTCGAAGATGAGTTGGTTGATAAATTGAGGTTTTGCTTCTGGAATCTCTGTTCTGTTCCATTGATCAATATGTCATTTCCAGGTCTGAGAAGAATGCTGCTGGTGATTTAATGGGTATTGCGTTAAATCTGTAGATTGCCTCGGGTGGGATGGACATCTTAACAATGTTGATTCTTCCAGTCCATGAGTATGGAATATTTTTCCATTTGTTTATGTCATCTTTGATTTCTTTGAGCAGTGTTTGATAGTTTTCTTTGTAAAGGTCTTTGACTTCTCTGGTTAGGAAGATGCCAAGGTATTTCATTTTTTGTGTGTGTGTGGCTATTGTGAATGGAATTCTGCTTTTTATTTGTGTTTCTGTTTGGTTATTGTTGGTATATGGGAATGTGACTGTCTTTTGCACAGTTATTTTATTCCTGAGACTTTGCCAAAGTTCTTTATTAGTGCAAGGAGGTTTTTGACAGATTCTCTTGGGTTTTCAAAGTTATAGAATCGTGTCATCTGCAAAGAGGGGGTATTCCTATTTTTATACTCCTGATTTATTTCTCTTGTCTGACTGCTCTAGCTAGCACTTCCAATACTGTGTTGAACAGGAGGGGTAAGAGTAGGCATCCTTACCTTATTCTAATCGGGGGCTGTGGTTTTTGCAGTTTAGAGATTTAATTAATGAAGGAGCTGTGATTCAGAAGCTATCTGCAGATCCCTGTATCTGCTGACAGATGTGTCGGCCCCCTAGAACACACTTCCCTCTACCTTACAATCTGTCCATGCAGTGGGGGGTGTATGTTTGCCCCTGAAAGCAAAATGAGGTAAGAAAAATGAAAAGAATGGAAAAAGAAAGGAGCAAGAAGAAAAGAAGGTGGAGAGAGAGAAGAAGAAGAGGGAAAATAGACAGGCATACCAATGAACAGATAAACAGAGAAATAAACAAAGATGATATACGAAAACATACAGACAATCATGCAAACAAACAAAAAACCCTGTTGTGTACTCACCCTCAAAAATACCCATACACAAACAGAAAATCTAAAAAAAATAAAAATAACAGAAAGCAAGCAAGCGAACAGAAACAGAAACAGAAAGAGAAAAGAAAAAAAACTAAAAGCAAACAAAAAACCTTGCTTTGTGGCCATTTCTGTAACTCCAGGTTCCTTCCATCTGCCACCACCATGCTAAGGAGTGGCTCCATCTCCAGCCCATGCCCTCGCTTCCAGAGCAGGCAGATAGTGTTGCTCTGAGGGTGGGTCAGATGCTCTACAGATTACCGTGGCAGGAGGATGGATCAGATCCAGACTCACCCACTGTGCTGCTGTCACTGCTGTCAAGTCTTGACTCCGATCAGACGTGTCTGTGCCTGTTCCAGCATGGGGAAGGGGCACCTGCCTCTCTGAGTCCGATGAGGGGTGGCCTCTGGGTTCCAGGTTGGAGTTTAGAGGAGCTAGGTGGGCAATGCAGGTCTCTGCCCGGGGCCGGGACAGAGAGGATGGTGCCAGCCAGCGTCTCTTCACCTGCGCCAGGGCCCCATTCCAGATTTCCATGCCCTGCCTTTTCCACAGTTCCTGTTGCTCATGGCCAGTCTGCCACCGCAGGTGATGACGGGGCCAGGTGCCAGGTGGTGAGGAGCAGCTGTTCTCTGCTGCCTTCTTTCAAGAGAGCCCCGAGAACGGCAGCGATCCTGCACCCTGGGAGCTCCAGTCTCAGGTGGGTGGTGGGTTGCAATCATCTCTGGAGGAGAGCCCCAGGTGCATGAACCTGAGTCTCCCCTCAGATGGACTTTCACTCACCACTGGCACACACCCACTCACCCAGAGAGTCTTTATGGACACTCGCTTTTGCGGAGACTTTCACACTCCAACCTGTTCCATGGCCTTCCCGCCTCTCTCCAAGATTACATTCTCATCACAAGGGGGAAATCATAAGTATACAATGACAGGGGAAGGATGAAACTAATCTTGTACAATGGAGAATAAGGCCTTATTATTCCTTATTCACTGACTAAACTTTGCACATCTGATGACAGAACAACCCTGTGTTGTCCATCTCCTAAGGAATTGCCTATGGTGTAAACACAATCACCTATGATGTACTCTTGACTAAAGCACTTAACTTGAATCTATTAAGGCTTTAGATGTAGCTTTCAGTTTACAGGAGATGCATAGAAGAATAAAGGTTGTCTCAAAGAAGTTGTCAGACAAATCCAGAAGGTGCAACGCTTTACAGAACAAATCAGCGTCATGAAGAAAGTCTCAGATTGAAGGAGAGGTAAGGAACACAGCCATAACAGTGTGACTTCAACTGGATTCTGGTTTATATAGATCAGCTGTAAATGACATTTGGAAGGCAAAATGTGAAATATGGTCAGGGTGTATTGAAAATTATAATTAATTTTTGTGAAGTGTGATGATATTGGCTATGTATCAAATGTTCCTTTTAAGTGCATACTAAAGTAAAAAATTACTCAAAAATGTTAATAGTCATTAACACAGAAAACATTAATGGTGATAGAGTCAAGACTTTGGAGACAGGCCTGGGTTTGACATTTGATTACATTTATTAGCTGGCGACCTTTGGTCAGGGCTTTTAAACTCTATGCCTTAGTAACCTTATCTTACTGTACCTACCTTTAATAGATAATGGGAATTAAATGAGATAATGCAGTTTTAACAATGAACTACTGCACTCTTCCCATTAACTTTAGTCTGGTTGGCCTGTCTACTTTTTTTTTCCTGTTCTTCTTTTTTCTCTTTCTTTTGTTCCTCGCTATTTTAAACTTTCACTTAATTGCACACTTTTTTCCACTCTTGATTCTTTTGTTCTTTCTCTGTCTACTATGAGAACTCAGTGTGACATTATCCTTTGTATCGTGTTTGTGCCCCTGAGTACCCCTATTATGTAATTATTGGCTTCTTTTGGATCTAAAAAGTTCAACAATCCCCGCCACTTTGTCACTTTGTAACTCTTCATTTAGGACAAGGTGTTTTTTCTTACTGACTCTTTATAATCTCCTAGAGCCATTCCTTCCTTAAAACCTTGTGTACTGCCTTCTTCAGATAGATAGATAGATAGAGAGAGAGAGAGAGAGAGAGAGAGAGAGAGAGAGAGAGAGAGATCTTTCTAACTCGGTACTAAGAGATTTAAGGGGAGAAATAGCTTTTTTTCCTTGAATGTTTCTATACTTTTGATAACTTCTTATTTCCTTTATTTTGCCCTTCAGTAGAGTATAAGCCAAAGTTTACCTCTGAAGTGTTTTGCATAAACACTTGAATTGCCTCAGCTGTCCACCCTCCTATTCTCTCCCCAATTTGGGAGCTAACTTCTGTCACCTTCTGTTATTAGAAAACCACAATAAGGTCTTTTTAAATGTCTTTTTTCTTAACTAAATCCAAAATTCTCATTGTGATTTTCAGTCTTCAAGTTTTTTAGTTGCTTCTGATTGTAATTAAGATCCAATCTCATCCTTATTAATTTCTGTCCAGCTGGCTTTCTTACTTTTCCAGTAACTTACCTCTCCCATCTGATTGTAGCCTACTTGTCACTGTCTCCCTCTTACCCCTCATTTGTCAGTATGAATGCTTCCCCGTGTTTTCATCATACTTAGTTCTAATTCTTCCAGTGTCTGTAAAAAGAGCAGATGCATCATATTTTCTGGAGCAAATTCACCCAAGAAAGCTGATTCTGAACTAATGTCGATGGATAAAATGAAAACAATGACACTGCAAAGGTACTTATTTAGGGCTCTGAATATCTAGATCAATATTTAGTTAGGGCCACTAATATATGGCAAACTGAACTTTTAGATCCTGAACTTTTAGATCCCCTGCGTAAGTGTGTTTTCATCAGTTCTGGAAAGGCTTATGTTACCTCCACGTTGCCTGATGGAATAAACATTGCCCTGGAATCAGATGGATCTCAGTTAATACCTGATTTATCACTCATTCCTGAATGACTGAAAAAGTTATTTAGAGCTCTAGTGTCCTCATTTGTAAGATGAAATAGAAGCCAAAATATCTTCAAAGGATGATACAATTAAAAGTTATGGCCGGGCTCAGTGGCTCAGCCTGTAATCCCGGGCCTTTGGGAGGCTGAGGTGAGGGGATTGCCTGAGCCCGCGGGTTCGAGACCCGCCTGGGCAGCGAGACCTCATCTCTACAATAAATCAAAAAATCAGCCGGGCGTGGTAGCGCATGCCTGTGATTCCGACTACTTGGAAGGCTGAGGCGGAAGCATCGCCGGAGCCCAACAGGTTGAGGCTGCGGTGGCCGGGAGCGGCCACTGCACTCCAGTCTGGGAGGCAGAGTGAGACTCCAACTCAAAAAAAAAAGAAAGTTATGTAAAGACATTTACATATTTGTTAACTATACACCCCCTCCAAAAAAAAAAAAGAGAGAGAGAGAGAGAGGCAGCCCAATAAACCAGATAGCTCTACCAGAAGTAGCTGTGGTTTTCGTTCCTTTTAATTCCTAGGTAAGATTAGCTCTAACTTTCATTCTATGTCCTGTGGAAATCAAAACCTTTCCCAACATTCCTCCATATTCTCGCACACTTCATTTTCCTGAGCATCCTTGACTGAAATTCCTTGCTTCTATCTAATCAGTTCAATTAATGACCAATCATTCCTCTGCCTCTCATGTGGTTCCTGTTCTTGATACATTGACGCAGATGTCAAACTTAGAGACTTACGTGGTTTTTGCATATACCCTATCCTCCCACACAAACAAAACTAGAAAGAAACAAAACTCCGCATGCACACAAGGTCGCCTTGATATCGGCAGCCAACTTTAGCAGAAGATTCCAAGGGAAGGAGAAAGAAATATCACAGCATTATGAATAACAGCAACAGAATACTCGACATTTCTATTCTCAAAACTCCTTCTAACTCCATCCCTAGAGAATTTTCTTCAGTTTCTTTGTTTTATTGTAACACTCTGGGGCTTATACTATTACACAAACTTTGTAGCCCACTCTTACAGACTGGATAGGTCCTGGAACTCCAAATTCTCTGGTAAATGGAGCCAATTGCTTCTTTTCTGCCTCTAATTATGAACTCAGCACCTGAGCCAAGTCCCTTGAGGTCCTCAGCAGAATAAGGTGGGTTGGGAAGAGTTCATTCAATAGAATTTGCCATTTTTAGAAACTGTGGTAAATAGCGTTATTCCATCCATTACATAATGGTTTGTTTTTAAAATGCCATTTAACTAGAGTTTTTAAATCTAAGAATATAGAACAACTTAAACATAAGAAATACAACACAAAGGATCAAGGCTACGTGCACGTGCAATTTGTTATCAATGTTCCCAAACAGCTGTAGTGCTTTTTTAAAAATTAAAAAAAAATACCTTGATAAATACTGTTCAAGGTCTGCTCTTATCAGCAAACGGCCTTGATCTTGGCTGTTGAGTCCATAGTTGATCAAGCTCAATATATAACCCGCTGGCTTATGTTGACTTTGGAAGTTTTATAGCTCTTCAGTGACACAATGCTTGGCATTTCTAAGCTTTCTAATACACACATACACATGTACGCTGTGCTTCTAATACTTCTTTGTTCTAAGTGATATAGGCATGAGACTACCTTTTTGTATAAGCCTATTACTGTATACGCTTTGAAAAGTGTGCTATTTCAAAGTAAACAGAACAAAGAGGCAAGTAATGGCCTCAATTCAATTAACATATCTCTATAGATCCAACTGTGGGTCCTCATGCTTTATTTGAGATTTAGTTTTCAGGCACTTAAAGAAGCTCATGTGTGGCCAGCAAAATATGAACCTACAATGAAGTGGAGGCTGGAGTGTGGGAAAAGTTTTTAGAATTTTTCCTTGAACTTCTTAATGCCTAGAATCAGTTAACCAAGAGAACAGCATGTCCTGTGACTTCAGATGCTTGAGCCACTCTTTCCATTAAGTTCTAATAGATTAACCTCATAGCAATGAACTTGTCAGAGTGTGTGTCTGAAGTTCTTTCTCAAATTTCCATGTCTGATATGGGCCTCTAGAGGGGCAGTGTGGTGAACTGAAACAACAAGGCTTAGGGGAAAGAAATGACTAAGCGGAATCTAGTCTTTAGGACTTCGACAAATCATTTCACCTCCGTAAAACGTTATACAACATAATAAGTGTTTATGTGTCTAAGCTATTGATTTAAGTCTTTATTTGCTTTGCTCACTAGTTCTGCAAAATAGAGATCATTCCTTCTAATTGTTCTAAAATTTGTTTATCACTTAAGGGATCTAGGCTTTTAAAAATAACCTGGAATTTGATGAAACAGTACCTATTGGTACTGTTGTGATCTTAGCGTTAGTTCTCAAAACTCCTCTTAACATTTGGCCATAATAACATGCGACTTAGAATCCTACTTATTTCTCCCAAAACAGGAAACGAATGTTGATCTGTCCTTCTAAAGATTATTTCAACTCTGTAACGCTTGGAGATTTTGTGAGGATTGTGATCAGGTTGGCAAGAGGCAAAACAAGTATGGGCAACATGTGTTGCTTAGTTTTTTGTGTTTTCAGTCAAGTATCATTTGAATTCTCTTTTTTGGATGAATTAACTATCTTATATTTAGCTTAGATCAACTCCTTCTATACTGTGCTCTCCATTACCCCAACATTGTGATAAGTATCTAAAATCTGATTTGAGCCGGGCTTGGTGGCTCAGCCTGTAATCCCGCACCTTTGGGAGGCTGAGGTGAGTGGATTGCCTGAGCCCGCGGGTTCAAGACCCGCCTGGGCAGCGAGACCTCATCTCTAAAATAAAAATCAAAAAATCAGCCGGGCATGGTAGCGCATGCCTCTAATTCCGGCTACTCGGAAGGCTGAGGCGGAAGGATCGCCAGAGCCCAGCATGTCGAGGCTGAGGTGGCCGGGAGCGGCCACTGCACTCCAGTCTAAGTGACAGAGTGAGACTCAAACTCAAAAATAAATAAATAAAATAAAATAAAATAAAATAAAATCTGATTTGAACTTGAATTATTTGAGCTTGGACAAAACTGTCAGTCTTCAGAAGTATGGTTTCAGTATGTCTTAGCTCATAGCTGGACTCAATCCTTTGCACCCAGAAAACAGGATGTCTATGATGGCAAGCTCTGTCTCACCTAGCATTTTATAATGCAGCATCATTGCTGGTCAAATAAGCCACAATCCTACCCAGATTCAAGAAAGGAAACTGCTCCCACCATCCCTACCCTCTGCCCCCCCCATTAAGAGCAGTATTACCTTTCCTCTGCTACAGTTTCGCTTTCTAGAACTTCACTTAAATAAACATTCATATTTAAATATAAAAGCCAAGTTGGATTATAAGCATGTCAGAAAGCATTAGATCTAAGATCCAGAGTCATTATGACAGCTCGTTAAGTAGTTGTTTTCTTTTGTTGTTTTGTTTTGGAATGAAGTATGCTAGAATGTCAGCACAATACTATTGCCCTGTTTTAGGGATCCATTTCCCTCATTATATGGATTCAAAAATACCCACTCTAGGTTCAGATAAGCTATTTCATTAGGCATTATAGACAGCTGGATAGAGATAAATAATTATTTCTAAAGCAAGTAATATTTATATTTGTATCCAAAACTATTACTGAAAGCTAGAAATAACCTCTCAAGTCCGGTACTTTTTGCTTTATGTACCTTAATACACAATTAATATTTATTCTTATTTTCAATCTAGTCTCTCTCAAATAGCATCTAAGAACCAACTAATAGAAGATAATCAGCTGCTGCTATTAAGTACACACCGTCTGTGATGTTCAAAGTTTTACAGATAGTAGCAGCAGGTTCCAAAACAAAAATCTGAGCAAAACTTCTTCATCTTTTTAGACCTACTGCTTACACAAACTTGCTTTGTCAGCTTTGGAATCAAGCCATTGTCTGAGGTAACTATCATATCAACAGACCCTGGAGATGGAAGCTTCCCAGGTGGTGAGTGAGAAGGTGACCACAGGGCACAGAGAGTCAGCACTTGGCAGGCCAGTTGTATGCTGGAGCCTTTAGAGCCACAGGCAATGATCAACCTCAAACAGACTCCTCCAGTTACCCCCATGGGTCTAAAATAAAACCGTTTTGTATGTGTACTATGATGGAGAAAAAATTACGATGCACTCACCTAGATAATAGCTTTCATCAAATTTTTAAGTATCCAAGTTGGAGGTTCATCTGGTCTAATATTTACATCAATTTCTCAACAAATATATTTATTTTACAGCAACAGCAAAGTTCAAGACCACTGATCTTACCTGTTGGTTTTTTTTATTATGGTAACATGTATATAACATAAAATTTGCCATTTGCAAATTACAGTTCAGTAATGTTGTGTAACCTTCTCCACCATCCATGTCCAGCATTTTTTTATTTTGCAGAACTGAAATTCTATACTCAGTGAATAACTCCCCATTCCTTGCTGCCCCCAACTGACATTCTACTTTCTGTCTCTATGGACGTGATTACTTTAAGTTCCTCATATAAGTGAAATCATAATTGTTCGTCTTTTTGTGACTGGTCTATATTATATAGCGTAATGTCCTCACTTTTCATTCTTAGTGTAGCATGTGACAGGATTTCCTTCTTTCCTAAGACTGAATATTATTCCATTGTATGTATATACCACATTTGTTTAACCCATTTATGTTTTGTGGATATTTTGTTTACTGGTACAAACTCAATTGACCCTCTGGAACAAGATCCATGTACTCAAAAGCCACTGCATTATGATCTATTTTAATTTATTCTCCCTCTTTTAAAAAATCTGCTTATAAGTCAGCTACCATACTTAATTTTTTGCCTTGATAATGTGTAGTGGATGTTATATCACAAAAATGGGACAAAAATTATTAGGACTCTGAAACAGGCTAAAGCATTTGAGTGTCTGTGACATTGAATGAAATGTCCTTGCAAGTTGGGTTCATTAAATAATTGCATTAATGAAGACTCTTGGCAGCCAGTGGCTTACTGGGTATCTTACAGAATTTTAAGACAATATTAGGAGCAGGCAGGGAAAGATTCATTAGGAATGCAAAAGACAGCTGGGACCAGGAACTCAAATGCTATAGAGACCTCTTACGGAATCTACTTCTCTCTGTCAATCTCGCCCGTTTCTCTAGACACACTAGCCTTTTCCATGTGGCTGAAAATATGACAGTTTCAGGAGTTGACTGAGCCTTAGCAACCTTCAGGGAGTGCATATTTAACAACCTTCAAGGAGTTGGTCCTCCGCAAAGTCCACTTTGGATGCAACTGTGAGGATAATGAATGTCCACTGCTCACAAGGTAGACAAGGCATTCTTTACAGAGAGCATGATCCAGGTACAATTAAGGACACAGGACACACAGGGGAATACATACTGCCAAAGCAGAGAATCCTTACAGTATCCGTCCTATAAAGTTCTGTCCTTGCTATGGAACCAGTGACTGCTGTATTCTTTCTTTTACAAATGGGAGTGCTTTGGGTTTTTTGTTTCTTTTTTCTGTCTTTTCTTTTACTTATTACTTTCTGAGTAATAAATGAATAATTGCATTTATTTATGGTGTGCAATATAATGTTTTGATATGCGTATACATTGTGGAATGATTAAATGAAGCTAATTATCCCATATATCACCTTCACACCCTTATTTTTTTACATGAGAACATTTAAAATCTACTCTCAGCAATATTCAAGTATACAGTGAATTATTATTAACCACAGTCACAATGCTGTAAAGATCTTACTCCTTGCTCCAGTGTAAAACCGTGTACCCTTCAACCAACATCTCATTCCCTACCCTCGCTCCAAGCCCCTGGTAACCACTGTTCTCCTCTCTGCTTGTATGAGTTTGACTTCTTTAGATTCCACATGTAAATGAGAACATGCAGTATTTGTCTTTATGTGCCTGGCTTACTACACTAAGCGTAGTGTCTTCCAGGTTTATCCATGTTGCCTTAAAAAACATAATTTCTGGCCGGGCTTGGTGGCTCAGCCTGCAATCCCAGCACTTTGGGAGGATGAGGTGAGTGGATTGCTTGAGCCGGCAGGTTTGAGAACCACCCAGGCAACTTGGCAAGACCTCATCTCTACAAGAAATCAAAAATTAGTCGGGCATGGTAGCGTGTGCCTGTAGTTCTAGTTACCTGGAAGGTTGAGGCGGAAGGATCGCCGGAGCCCAGCAGCTTGGGGCTGCAGTGTCGGGGAGTGTGCCACTGCACTCCAGTCTGGGTGACGGAGTGAGACTCCAACTCAAAAAAAAAAAATACTCCATAATTTCCTTCTTTTTAAGGTTGAATATTGTATTCCATTGTGTGTGCATATTATGCTCTTTTTATCCATTGATGAACATTTAGGTTGATTCTACGTCTTGACCATTGTTGGGAGCCAACATCTATAGCTACATGGCTGAGGCCTGTAAAGGCCCATCTGGAAGATCACCTCTGACATAGGATATCAGTTATACCTATAATATTGGCGTGTGGTTAGTGACCAGTGTGCATACATGGCAGTAAAACTTATAAGTAAAATCTCTGTACACCTGATGAAAGGTTATACAGCAGAATGACCTTGTCCTTTCTAAATCTTACTTCTTTCTAGATATTTTTTAACTTCTATTCCTGGTAGACTGGTGAGTCAGCTCTTGTTCCCAAAGACAGTTTCTCCTAGGATTAAGATTAGAAACTAAATTATCATAATAGTTTTATTGCCCCGCCTTTTAGCCGGGCAGGGCGTTTTTCTTCAGGACGTTTTTCTAGTTTCGTTACATGCCGAAACTGTTTGCTTCAGCCCGTGGCCATTCCCATAGTAACTGCGCAGTCCATTATCCAAGAGTGTGGCAGACACTATTTGATTTTTAGAATAGACTTGTTTGGATAAAACATTCATTTAAGACAATATAATTTCCATCGGAAAGATTTAAACAGTAGTAAGCATTCGTAGAAAACTTTTAGGTTTTGTTTAAGCTTTTTAAGTTTCCTTTTCTCAGATTATGACTTTAGTTCCTGTTCCTGTAGGCCAATTTTAAGATCCTTTGATTAGTATACTGAAACTTTCCCAACGCTGTAGTTTTTGCTTCTAATATGACAATAGGAAATTTTACACGTAGCCATGTATTAATATACTAGGAAAAAAGATTTAAGTTTTGGGTTAAAGTCGTAGTTTTATTAAAATAGAATGAGAATTATAGTGTTATGATTCTAAAATCATACATCAATGATAATTATAAGATTTGATGATAAGGTATTAGCTTAATGAGATATAGCATAGTATTAAAGCCCAAACACTAGATCATGAAACTCATATAAGTCATAGTAAGAAATAAGTTTTGAATTAATTGTTATAGAATTACAGGCCACTATGTTGAATCGTAATAGGTTAATGGAATAAATAAAAATTAAGTCATTTAAGTAAACATAAATTATAGTATAGTGTTAAGTTGATAATATCAATCGTTAAAAAATATTAGGAGTCAGTGAACTTGGATTGAACCTAGAGTTAACTAAGAAAGTTTTTGTATTAATCAGGGTTTAGAACAAAGAGTATAATATGAATGATTTGTTGAACACTATGGAAGACACTTTTAAACGAACTGTATTTGTGCACCTGTGACCTTGATGTGAGATTTGTAAGGCACGCCTGCTTGAAGCTTGCAAGTCTCGTAATGGTCTTGTGATGCATAGTTTGTAAATCGCAATATACATCATGGAGTTTGTACGCTCCCAGCAAGTGATTATCACACTGCTGGAGGGTATGAAAAATGATATATAAGTTGGAAGGAGTTCGAATAAAATTTGGCTTCAGTCCTGATCAGACTGTTCCCAGAAGAACTGCCTCAGAGTGGTCTCTTCTCACCGTCCGGATTCTCTGGAGCAGGTCCTAACCCTTACCCCTTTGGTCGGGGCTGGAACCCTGACAGACCATTGTGAATAATGCTTCAATAAATGTGAGAATGCAGATATATTGTCTTTATTTCCTTTGACTACATACTCAGAAGTGAGATTACTGAATCATATAGTAGTTCGATTTTTCATTTTTTAGGAACTGCCATACTGTTTTTCTATAGTAGCTGTACTAATTTACATTCTCTCCAACAGTGTACAAGTTTCCCTTTTCTTCACTTGTTGTCTTTTATCTTTTTTATAAAATTCATTCTTACAGGTGTGTGAGGATATTTTATCATGACTTTAGTGTGCATTTTATATGCCTTTGGTCTTTTATATGTCTTCTTTTGAGAAAGGTCTATTCATGTCCTTTGCCCATTTTTAAATTAGGTTATATGTTTTCTTGCTATTGAGTTGCTTGAGTTCCTTAATTATTTTCCACATTAATCACTTAACTTGCAAATATTTTCTCTCATTCTAGTCTCTTCACTCTATTGTTTGTCTCCTTTGCCGTGCAGAAGATTTTTAATTTGGTGGAATTCCATTTGTTTGTTTTGTTTTTGTTGCTTGTGCTTTGGGGTCATATTCAAAAAATCTTTGCCAAAACAAATGTCAAGCTTTTCCCTATTTTTTCTTCTAGTAGTTTTACAGTTTCAGGTCTTGTATTTAGTCTTTAATGTATTTTGAGTTGATTTTTATATATGGGGTAATAAATGTCTAGTTTTATTGCTTTACATGTGCATATCCAGTTTTCCGAATACCATTTATTGAAGTGACCGTTATTTCACCATTGTCTGATCTTGACAGATTTGTTGAAGATCAGTTGACCATAGATGTGTGGATTTATTTTGAGGCTTTTTATTCTGTTCTCCAGTTGTCTGTGTTTGTGCCAGTGTCATGCTGTTTTGATTACTACAGCTTTGTAGTAGATTTTGAGATCAAGTAGTATGATGCCTCTAGTTTTGTTACTTTTGCACACGACTCATTTGGCTATTCGAAGTTTCCTGTGGTTTCATTAGAATTGAGGATTGTTTCTTTCTATTTCTGTGGAACATGTCTTTGGAATTTTGATAGAGATGGCATCAGTTTTATAGATTGCTTTGGGTAGTATTGTCATTTAGCAATATTAATTTTTTAGTTCATAAACATGGAATATCTTTCCATTTAGTTGTGTCTTCAATTTCTTTCATCAATGTTTTATAGTTTTCAATGTGCAGAACTTTCACCCCAGTTAAATTTAACACTAGGTATTTTTTAAGCTATTGTAAATAGGATTGTATTCTTGATTTCTCTTCAGATATTTCATTGTTGGATGAATGGGAGTTTTTACTGCAGTTATCTAAGCCTTGCCAACCATATTCTCAGCAAGACACATCAAAATACGCTGTGCCTCATCTTCTCATAAGGTCTCCAATACTACAGCTCTTTATATTTGACTGCTTGGTCCCAGTCTTCATCCCTGCTCTCTTCCCACTTCTGCTCAAGGTGAGCTAAGGAAAGGAAGAAAAGCCATGTTCCTTCCTTTCTCTCCTTAACCATTTTTGTCAGACCTAGCTGGTATGCCTCAGAAAGAATTGCTTCACCGTCTTTACAATTGGTGGCTAATGAGTTGAGATGCACGTTTTGATTTCCCAATATCTTCACCATATTAATGTTGGCCTTTAGTGATCTGGTCCTGCTGAGACTTCAGATGTTCCAAAATTAATATCCCATCCACAATGATGACCTTGGCTTTTAGAGAATAATCCTCCCATCCCCAAACCAACTGTTACTAAATAGCTTCTGCCTTTACACTTATGTGAACAACAACAGAAAGGTCTTTGGGGCTTTGCATAGGTGCCTACTAAAGAAGAAGGTGGAGTGGGACAGTGCTAGTCAGCTCGTGATATATGCCTTCCTCACTTTATTATTTTAAAGAAGGCAGCCTACAAATTGAAAAGAAATCACATACACACACACACACACACACACACACACACACACACACACATACACACACACACACATACACACAGTCAGTCAGTTTGAGAACTCTCTGTCCTTTTAGTCTTTAACCTTTAGCATTTGGTAAAGTGCATGAGCTTTCAAGTCAGACTTCCAAGGTTCAGATCATTATTTCAACACAAATTATTTAACTTCTACAAGTCTCGTTTTCTCATTTGTAAAGCGATTATAACATTATATGCTTCATATGGTTGCTGGGAGTGTTCAATGGACAATCCACAGAAACCTTTTAGTACAGTATCTAACACATGGTAAGCATGCCATACATTTACTATTGCTATTATTCTCTCTCAGTTCAAAATATTGAGTGAAATTAGATAGCTGAGATTTCAGTCTGACTTAACAGTTCAGAAAGTCAAATCCATGGAAACCTCAGCAGAATTTCTGTGACATGTCCCATCACTAAACTTTGCTAATTACAATAACTTCTAGATGATTCATGTTTCCATTGTCCTGAACACATGAGATGGACAGAGTGAAAGGTCATGAAATCCTTAAAATTCTCATACTACTGTGATGTAAACAAGACCATTCTGGGAGATGTACCTCTGTGCCTTGTGTGATGATCTTCTCTAAGAAGTTGGTGGTTGGTCTTTGGATTCTCTTTGTCCTACACTTTCTAGCCTGACAAGTGAATCATGAGCGCTCTGTCCAAGTTCTCTTCTGTGGCAGTTGCATAGGTTTCAGGTCTAGTGTAGACACATAACTGTTCCCTAAAATCAATAATGACTTGCAAAGATATGTTTGCTTTGACTTTTAGTCCTATTGGAATTCTGTAACCTTGGGCTAAAATGGACAGTTCTCAAATATATACTTTCTGAAGGTCAAAGTTAAGAAGTTTAGCTTTAGGAATAGGAACATCAGAAATAGAATAACCACTGCTCTTCAGGTTCTGATCATTTTAACTTGTAGGACTTCTCATGATAAGACTTTGGTTTATTCTGCCCTTTATCCCTCCAAAAACCCATGACAGAAGAGGGAACTCTGGCCACATTCTGCCTTGGCAGCCATTTATATTTCTGCTATTCTTAATGTTGAACCATTTTATTTTTCCTTCAGTGCATTATCTCTCTGGATAATGCACTTAACAAATATATTTCCTACTGTGTGAACTATTACAGAGTTCTTACTTTTACCCCCATCACATTCTGAAACCTAGAGCACTAAATGAGTCCTTCAGTGCTACGCAATGTTTTAAACACTCATTTGCTCCTCATAACAACCCTTGGAGGCCAATGCTCCTTTCTAAACGTGAGAAAATTGAGGCACAGAGAGATAGAGACCACGAGTCTAGTAAATGAAGGAGCCGAGAAGTAAATGCAGTCATCCTGGTCCAGAAACCAGGCTCCAGCCTCTGCACCAGGCAAACTCTAAGATGGCCTCCAGTGATCCCCACTGTTCATTGTCCCTGGGAAGGGGGCACTGAAATTGCTGACTTACGTCTAATGAATAGAACACAGCAGAAGTGATGGGACATCATTTCTGAGATTAGATTATCAAAAGACTGCAGCGTCTCTTTGGGGTGCTTTTTCTTGCTGTTGTGGATGGTTCATCATGAGGAAAGCCAGCTGCCATGTTTTGAATTAGCCTAGGGGCCGCCTACCTCGGCGAACATGAACACAGCTTTCTAAGGTTGGCCAACAATTCATGAGTGAGTCCAGAAGCAGATTCCTCTGCCCTAATCTGGCCTTGAAAGAACTGTAGCCTCAGGCAAGACCCCAGACCACAGATACCCAGCTGAGTGGATCCGAGTTCCTGGCCCACAGAAACCACGAGGGTAACAATTTTTGTGTGAAACCACTAAGTTTTAAGGTAGTTTGTTATGTAGCAGCTGTACCACCCCTAAACCATACCACTAGGTTTTCAAAATTTGTTGTAAAACAACACAAATTATCACAATTAGTAGGTGCATTTCTTAATAAAATCTATAGTTAGTGAAAGCACTTAGGTGTTTGTGGTGCCTGTGTTGATTGTTTACTCCGAGCAAGTTCCTTATTTGTGTACAGGCAGGACTATTTCATGATTATGAATTTTTCTTTTTAAACTTATCAGGGACTTTCTGAAATTCCAAATTTATTCACTGCTTCTCCTTATTTGTTTTCTCTCTCAGAGAAAGCCCTTGGTCATGCATACCTTACTGGAATTATGTGACAACTTTTGTTTAATGGAGAGTGATCATGCCCCATGATCACTCTTGTACTATATGGAAGTACCACCCATGGGTAATTACCTGAGCTTGGACAATATGGAAGTACCACCCACGGGTAATTACCCTAGCCTGCTTTCACCATCTGGCCCCTCCAGTGTCTTTTTCTTTTATGCTTTTTTCTTCATCGTGTCTGTGTGTGTATGTGTGTGTGTCTGTAGGAAATTCATTTGCAATCTTCTAAATATCTGACACAAATTAACATATTTGGACCAGGCTTCCCTCCTCCCCAGTTTTCTACAAAATTATCAGATTGCTTTCATGTGGGTTCGATAAGTTTTTCAACATTTATTAGTGTAGTTTAGAAATACTGAGGGACTATAATATGATCTTGTCATACAATGCATACATTTTAAATAAATTTAAGAATAAGAACCTCTTCAAAGAAATAATCAGTCAATGAATGCATTGAAGAATGCATTTAATCTGTGAGTCATCACTCTTTTTTCCTTTGGTCTTTGTCCCCTAATCATAGAGGGTTCCACAGAATCCTCCTTTATGGATTTGCTATTTACAATGATCACCATCCAAGAAAGTGTCCCAGTGCGTATAACATTTAGTAAATTGTGGTTTTTGACAACTGAGGTTTGTGTACCAGAGAAGACACTCACCTAGCAAGTAGGCGCTTGGCCATCAGTGAACATCAGTATCTTAACCGAGTTATTTGTGGCAGCCATGTTTTGTGGGATATTACATGTTACAGTGATACTTATATGTGTAGGTGGTCTTAGATATATATCTTTAAGTGCAAAGATTACTACCGCATCTCTTTGTTGTTTTTGTTCTGTTTCTTTTTCTCAGATTCCTTTGACCTGCTTTGTTTTTAGTTTACCAGCCAGAGTTGGGGATTTTTTTGTTGTTATTTGAAAATGTTTTTTTCCTGCTTTTATTTTGTATAAATGTAAATCATTACTTTACTTTGTATGTGTGTGTCTTATAGAGGGCTTACTCTGATTGATCAGATTGGTCTTGAACTCCTGGCCTCGAGAGATCCTATTACCTTGGCCTCCCCAAATGCTGGGTTTATATGCATGGACCACTGTGCCAGGCCATGCATATGTGTTTTAACCATGCCATATTTGGACAAGACTTCATTTATACATTATTGGCCATCAGCCTTGCCATTACCCTTAAATGACTTTAGATTCAAAGGCTATCTGATTTACCAAGAATACAGCAATGGTAACATCATTTCACCAGAGGTAAACAAGGTGAACACGTTGTAAGCCACTGTTGACTCTAGATCACCTGCCAAAATTTCAAACAACATGAGACAGCATTGGAAGATCTCCAGTGAGAGTTTTTGGTTTGAAGCAGTGAGCCCCCATGGTTGTTTTGCAGGATTATATGGCAAGAGAGGGTGGATAAAGGCTAAAACATTTTAATGAGTTAAGCAAACAGCTACAAAAAAAAACTCCTTAATGTTTTGTAAACAAGCAGTCAGAGAAAAGAAGCAATCATCTATGTGTCCCTGAAACTGAGCCAGCCTCCAAAGAGCAGTTGCCTCCAGGACTGACTGCAGGATTGCAAGAAGACATCTTTATTCTCCTAGAAGAATATGACTTACCTGCCACTTGATATTACCTAATGTAGGATGAAGTCTTCTCATTCTACAATTAGAAGCAACATCTTAAATATCACATCCAGTAGGCATCATAATATTTAAATCCACCCTTGGGCATGTGTGTAGTTGGAATTAGATCCTTCTGGGCTTCTAAAATGATTGGACTAGACTCTGCATGCCCTGAGGACAGAAAGTGGGTCTTTTCTTTCTTTCTTTCTTTTTTAATCAATATTTTTTATTTTGATATTGTGGGGTACAGTTTAGGGTTAGGTATACAAATATGCTTCGTTCAGGCACCCTTGTTGATAAGAGGTGTCTTGCCGTTCCCAGACAGTTATTGACTACCGTTAATCCCACCTCCCTTCCCCTCCCCCTACATAGTTTCCCACCACTGTCAGTCATTTTTTTTTATAGTATTACGGTGGATGTTCAAGGTCCACTATATGAGTGGAACATGTGATACTCAGATCTTTGTTTCTGTGAAAGATCACTCAGTATTATTGACTCTAGTTCCATCCAGGTTGCTGCGAAATTCATGATTTTGTTCTTTTTTATGGCTGCATAGTATTCCATCGTGTATATGTACCACATTTTTTAATCCAGTCCTCTTTTAATGGACAGCATGGTTGGTTCCAGGTTCTTGCTATTGTGAACAATGCTGCAATAAACATTCGTGTGCAGGTATCTTTTTGATAGAATGATTTGAGTTCTTCAGGGTATATTCCCAGTAGGGGGGTTGCGGGGTCATATGGGAGGTTGATATTTTGAGATTTTAAGAACCGCCACACTGCTTTCCACAGAGGTTGCACTCCCAGCAACAGTGTAGAAGTGTTCCCTTTTCGCCACACCCACTCCAGCAAATGTTATTTTTTGAGTTATTGATAATGGCCATTCTGAGGGTCTTTTCATTTCCATACATCCCTCTCCTAGCACTGTGGCTGGTACAGCCTTAGCACTCAGCTGCCCTCAACCCTTTTCTAAATGAAAGATGGGCACTGTGAGATGAGGAAGGGGGCACCAAAGATAAAACAAACTTCGTATTTTAGTCTTGCCCTTGTTTCCAAATGTCAGACTAAAATAATGTTGGATTAGGCCAGCAGTCTGATGTGAGTCATTCTGGTTGCACGAATGCTACAGGTGCTGGGTAGTTAAAATAGTATGATCTGTTACCTTCTAAGGAACCCATTGCCTGGATGTAAATACGCCATATCAGATTTGTTGTGTGATTGTCCTTCACTGTGATTGTGCTCACCCAGAGGAGAATAGGAGTGGAAAGGGCCCTAGATATGTATAGATATTTCTGCTATCTCCTTTTTTTATTAGCACATCCAATACCACCCACGTCATACTTTAGATCTCCATATCTTGTTCATCTTATAAAGTGTACACCATTTGACCAGCATCTCCTCACTGCCCACCACCAGCCCCTGCTAACCACTAGTCTCTGCTTCCAAATATAAGTGATATCATGCAATATTTGTCTTTTGGCATCTGGCCTATTTCACACTGCATATGTCTCCTGGGTTCATCCTCTAGGTCGTCACAAACGTCAAGATTTCCTTCCCATTGTGACTGAATAATAGTCCATTGTGTGTGCATGCTACATGATCTTTGGCCATGCATCCACCAGAGAACACTTGGGCTGTTTCCATATCTTGGCTCTTGTGCGTAGTGCTGCACAAGGGGCATGCAGACATCTCTTGGAGGTACAGATGTCATTTCCTTTGGATATATACCCAGAGTTGGAATTGCTGGGTCATATGGTAGTTGTGTTTTTGATGTTTTGAGGAACTTCCATGCTGTTTTTCATAAGGGCTATATTAATTTACATCCCCACCAACAGTGTACAAGTGTTCTCTTTTCTCGACATCCTCACCAACCTTTGGTATCTCTTGTCTTTTTGATAACAGCCAGCCTGCCATGTGTGAGGTGATAATTTAACTGTGGTTTTGATTTGCATTTCTTTGATTATAAGTGATGTTGAAAGTTTTTTTCATGACCCAGTTGACAATTTACATGTCTTCTTTTGAGAAATGTCTATTCAGGTCCTTGGCCCATTTAAAAATCGGGTTATTTGCTTTTTTTGCTATGGAAACGTATGAGTTCCTGATTTATTTTGGATAGTAACCCATTACTAGATATGTGTTTTTCAAATATTTTCTCCAGTTCTGCATATAACCTTTTCGTCTTGTTAATTGTTTCTTTTCTTTTCTTGATGCAGTCCTACTTGTTTATTTTTGCTTTTGTTGTCTAGGTTTTTTGTGTCATTTCAAAAATATCACTGATAAAACCGGTATGGAGGAGAATCTTCCCTATGTTTTCATGTGGGAGTTTTCTGTTTCAGGACTCACATGTAAGTCTAACACATTTTGAGTTGATTTTTGTACATGGTGTTAAGACACATGTCCAATTTCATATTTTTGCAATGTAGATATCCAGTTTTTCCCAGTACCATTTATTGAAGAGATTTCCCTCTCCACATTATATATTCCTGGTTCCCTTGTCTAAGATTAATTGACCATATAGGCATAGGTTTATTTTGGGGCTCTCTAGTCTATTCTGTTGGTCTAGTATCTATTTTTAAGCAAGAACCATACAGTTCTAATTATTATGGCCTAGTAGTATAGTTTGAAATCAGAGAGTGTGATGCCTCCAGCTTTGTTCTTTTATCTCAAGATTGCTTTGTTATTCAGGGTCTTGTGGTTTCATACAAATTTTAAGATTTTTTTTCTGTAAAAAAAGTCATTGGATTTTGGTAGGAACTGAATTAATTCATAGTTTGCTTTGGGCAGTATGGACATTTTACAATATTAATTCTTCCAGTCTAGGTACATGGAGCATCTTTTCCGTTTATCTGTATCTTTTCCAATTTCTTTAATTAGTGTCATAGTTTTCCAGACAGATCTCTCACCCCCTTGGGTAAATTTATTACTGAGTTTTTACTCTATTTGATGCTACTGCAGATGGGATCATTTGCTTAAACTCTGTTCTGGATAGTTCATTGGTGTTATATAGAAACACAATGGGTTTTTATGTGTTTATTTGTATCCTGCAACTTTACTGAATGCATTTATTAGTTCTAAACGTTTTTTGGTGGAGTCTTTAGTGTTTTCTATACATAAGATTATGCCGTCTACAAACAGAGACGATTTAACTTCTTCCTTTCCACTTTAGATACCTTATATTTTTTCCCCTTGCCTAATTGCTCTGACTGAAACTTTAGTACCATGTTGAATAGAAGTGGTGAGAGTGGACACCCTTGTCTTGTTCCTGATCTTAGAGTAAAAGCTTTCAACATTTCACTGTTGAGTTTGTTGGCTGTGGGCTTGTCATACATAGCCTTTATTGTGTTGAGGTACATTCCTCCCATACCTAATTTGTCGAGAATTTATGCTATATCTTTCTTATTCTTGGTAGTAAAAGGAAAACCTTAGGCAAATTAAATGTAACAGTTTAATTGAGTGAAGAAAAATTTGCAAATCAGGCAACCCCTAGAATCACAGCAGTTTCTTTTCTCTCTCTCTCTCTCTCTCTCTCTCTCTCTTTTAACTTTTATTTTAAAATTATGGGGTACAATTCAGAGTTAGGTATACAAATATTCACTGTGCAGGTATCCCTGTTGATGAGGTGTGCCTCCCTTGCCCGGGCAGATATCAACTACTGTCAATTCCACCTCCCCTCCCCACAGCTTTCCGCTACTGTCAATCCTTTTTTTATAGTATTACAGTAATTGTTCAAGGTCCACTTATGAGTGAGAGCATGTGATACTCAGCTCTCTGTTTCTGTGAGAGATCACTCAGTATTATAGACTCTAATTCCATTCAGGTTGTTGCGAAGTTCATGATTTTGTTCTTTTTTATGGCTGTACAGTATTCTATTGTGTATATGTGTCATTTTTTTTATCTAGTCCTCTTCTGATGGGCAGCACAATTGGTTTCATATCTTTGCTATTGTGAAGAATGCTGCAATAAACATATGTGTGCAGGTATCTTTTTTACAGAGTGATTTGAGTTCTGGGCATATTCCCAGTAGGGGGATTGCGGGGTCATATGGAAGGTTGATTTTTAGAACTTTTAGGAATTGCCACACTGATTTCCACAGAGGTTGTACTAGTTTGCATTCCCACCAACAGTGTAGAAGTGTTCCCTTTTCACCACATCCTCTCCAGCATCTGTTATTTTTTGAGTTATTGATGATGGTCATTCTGACTGGAGTTAGGTGGTATCTCAGTGTAGTTTTAATTTGGATCTCCTTGATGAATAATAAGACTGAACATCTTTTCATGTATCTGTTGGCTGTTCTTATGTCTTCTTTTGAGAAATGTCTATTCATATCTTTTGCCCACTTTGTAATGGGGCTGTTTGTTTTTTTCTTTTCAGCACGCTTGATTTCCTTGTAGATCCTTGATGTTAGGCTTTTGTCAGACATGGAGTTGGCAAATATTTTTTTTCTCAGTCTGTGGGCTGTCTCCCTGCTCTCTTCATGGTTTCTTTGACTTTCTGGATCTTGTCAGTTTCATGAGGTCCCATTGTCTGTCGTATCTCTTATGGCCTGGGCACTTTGGATTTTGATCAGGAATTGGTTGCCAGTTCTAACTTCCATAAGAGTGTCTACTGCATTTTCTAAGGTTCTTACAGTTAGAGGTTTTACATTTGGGTCTGTGATCCATTTAGAGTTAATTTTTGTGTATGGGGATAGGTAGGGGTCCTGTTTCAATCTTCTGCATACTATCAGCCAGTTTTCCCAGTACCATTTACTGAATAGGTTCTCCTCTCCCCAGCGGTGGGTGGTGAAGGTTTTGTTGAAGATGAGTTAGTTGAGAAATTGAGGTTTTGCTTCTGGAATCTCAATTCTATTCCATTGGTCTATACACCTGTTCTTGTACCAATACCAGGCTGTTTTGATTATTGTAGCTTTATAATAAAGTTTAAAGTCTGGGAGTGTAATACCTCCTGCTTTGTTTTTGTTGTTGTTGTTGTTATTGTTGTTGTTGTTTTGCTAAGGCTTGTTTTGGCTATTGGTTGTTTATGTTTCCATATGAATTCCTGTATTATTTTTTCTACGTCTGAGAAGAATGTTGCTGGTAATTTGATGGGTATTGTATTAAATCTGTATATTGCCTTAGATAAAATGGACATCTTAACAATGTTGATTCTTCCAATCCATGAGCATGGAATATTTTTCCACTTGTTTGTGTCATCTTTGATTTCTTTGAGCACTGTTTTGTAGTTTTAATTGCAAAGGTCTTTCACATCTCTGGTTAGGAAGATGCCAAGGTATTTCATTTTTTTGTGTGGCTATAGTGAATGGAATTGTGCTTTCTATTTGGGTTTCTGTGTGTTTATTATTGATGTATAGAAATGTGATTGTTTTTTCCACATTTATTTTATACCATGAGACTTTGCCAAAGTCCTTTAACAGTGCAGGGAGGTTTTTGGCAGATTTTCTTGGATTTTCAAGGTATACAATCATGTCATCTGCAAAGAGAGATAACTTGACTTCCTCTTTTCCTATTTGGATACCCTTGATTGCCTTCTCTTCTCTGATTGCTCTAACTAGGACTTCCAAAACTATGTTGAACAGGAGGGTTGATAGTGGGCATTCTTGTCTTGTTCCAGTTTTCAGGGGAAATGGTTCCAGTTTTTGTCTGTTTAGGAGTATGCTGAATTTCTCATAGATAGCTACAGCAGTTTCATAGAAACTCCAGCGCAGATTTATGGACAGAAAAAAGGAAAAGTGAGATACAGAGACAGTAGGGTTCATTACAACTCAGTATTTGCCTTATTTGAACCCGGTTTAAATAGTTGACCACCTTTGACTGGCACAAGAGTGTTTTCACATCCAATGAAGTTTCAGTTTGCTATGTATGGAGAAACCTCTAGGTCAAACTTAAAATACATAAGAAGACATCTTTAGGCTAAACACCATTGGACTGGAGTGGAGGAATGGATAAGTTGACCTCAAAGCTATAAAGGCCAGGATTGGACCAAGCTGTCACATAGGTACTTAGAGGTAAGCTAAGCAGTGAATGGTAGAGAGGGGAAAGGGCTCTTGCTGTGTCTCAACGTTTCCTGTTTAGTCCAAGCAGATCAGGCTGGATCTCTGGGTTGTATACTTTTTTCCATAGCAATGGAGCAGATCTGGGAGTTACACACTTTTGTTTTCCATAGAAAACAATGGAGCGGAACTCAGCTATTACTCAGTTATGCCTCTTGGGGGTCCCATACCAACCTCCATACCAAACAGCTGATCAAAGAATTCCTGAAACACATTTTGGCACGTTTGACATTCTCCACTTTGTTACACGTCCGTGTTTTCTGTTGAATCTCATGGATTGGCTACCAGGGTAGCCGCCCGGCTGACCTACCATTAGTTTGACTTTGATTCAGGTACGGCTGGATTGCAGCATGGGGAAACAGACAGAGGTCTGGAAAGCAAAACGGTCAAACCAGCTGCTTGCAAAGTTGTTTCAGAGTTTTGGAAAGCAAGGATATGCAATAGACCATTAGAAATGAGTGAGCACATGGGAATGACTGAAATTCAAAAATAGAAAATTAGTATATGAGTAAATATCAAGGAAATCAGAAAGGTAATGCACAAAGAAAGAGAAACATAAAATCACGGAGGCAATTTTAGTATTAGAAAAGGGTTGCTATGAGAAGAATGTTGCTGGTAATTTGATGGGTATTGCATTAAATCTGTAGATTGCCTTAGGTAAGATGGTCATCTTCACAATGTTGATTCTCCCAATCCATGAGCATGGATCTCATGAGGAGTTCAAGCTTGCTTTTCAAGCAACGACACCGACCAAAGCTCTAAAAAGCAGATATTTTTTATAGCATTCAATCTGTTGCAAAAATTTCTTGGCAGTTTGACTCAATATAAAAAAATAAGTTATATCATCATAAATGGGGAAAGAGATTGTATATTAAGTCCTACCTTTCTTTATCTCCAATTTAATTAACATTCTCCCTCTTAAGGTTATAATAGCAACTTTCATTATTACTCACACTAATGTTATTTTAGTTTTTCCACAATATGAATGTAAATGTGAAAAAATACTTTAAAAAAATAAACTAGATGACCAACACAACCATAAAAAAAAGAAAAGGCTTAGATATGCCAAAGTTTCAGTGGTAGCACTACAAAGGCTCACTTCTCCCTTTTGCAACGTCCTGTCGGGTCAGGCGACCCCTCTCCAGCGGGGACCCTTGCTGTTTCCAACATCAGATCGGACGTCCCCATCTCAAGGGAAAGGGGAACTGGTAGATCTTGAGGGGGGTTCTTACAGGCCAGGCTGGGAGTGGCTTACAGTGCTTGGAAGCCTCATCCTATTACAACAGACCTGTCATCCGCCCCACCTCTCTGTCTCTCTGAGCTCCGTCAGCAACCTGCTCAACTCTCCACCTCCACTTTGCTTGAGCAAATAGTAAACCTGCCTTGTCACACTTTGTGGGCCTGAGCACTGACCAGCTGTGTTCTCAATTCTGTGTGTAACTCTTTCCCAATATTTTAATAGCGTGGGAGATCAATAGAGAGAAGCAAAAAGGTCTGCTAGTAAACCAACCAAACAGAGCATTTGCAACTGTTTGGCGCCTGGCCTAAGAAGGAAAACAGAGACCCCAGAGTGCAAATGAGCTCCACACCACTCACTCATTTATTCTGTCTGTCTTCAATTGTTTGAGCTCCTGCTGTGTGTAAGACACCAGTTAGGAGCTTTGGTGGGCTACACAGTCAAATAAACACAATTGTTCTCCTTGGGGAACTGGCTTTCCTTGGACTCACTCCAAAAAAAGTGATAAAGTAAAGACCCTCACAGCCAAGTTTCTGAGAAACCGCTGGCTCTGCTAGACCGTCAAGTTTCAGTGGCCGAAGCACTCCTGGAACACCTGACCTCTTCAGGCATATCCTTATGCCCCTGGACATGCTGTTACCTGGAGCACTGAGTGCTTCGGGGAGTTGTTATCACTGTGTTTTCTGACCTTTCCCCATCTTCTCACCAACAAACACTAAGAAAAACTATGAGGGAAAATATTTTTCTGTACCTATTTCTCTACATGTATTTATTTTTGTGTTTTAAAACAACAAATTCTGTTTCCAGTGGCGTTTACATGAATTTCACTTTTTTTCTTGTCAGAAAAGCAAAAAAAGAAAAAAAAGTCACATTTAGATGTGGAAGGGGGAAGATCATAACTAACGCCCCATCAACTTTCTCCCGGTGCGGCCCGCATCCCAAAGAGCTAGCTCCAAAGAGTGAGAGGAGCCAGAGCTAAACCCCCAAATTGGACACTTGAAAGCAAAATAGATGACATATGAAAGCTTTAACTGAAATCATTTTTCTTGTTTTTTTCCAAAGAAAGAAAAGTTTATTTTACAGTAAATTAAAGATAGAAAGAGAAGGTAGAGAGAAGATTCACCTCCCCAAGGTGGGGGAGGTGACCCAAGCCAGGAAGCGTGGCGACAGCCTGAGATCATTTTTCAACCCCTCTTCCTGAGTAAAGACAAATGTGACCGAGTCTTAACACGAATCTAGGTGAGAGTGAGGGGTATTCATTGTGTTCTTTAACTGTTTCTCAAAAAGAGCAAGTGGGGAGGGGAATCAGCCCTCTCCCAGTAATGCTCCCTTCTCTCATAAACTGTCTCACACTTACCATTCTTTTTTTTTTTTAACTTTCTTTGAAAGATGTAGGGTACAAGTCAGGATTAGACACACAAGTAATGTATGTGTAGGTGAAGTTTGGGCCCTCCACTGGTCCTTACTTCCCCTGGGTTAGGGTCACGCTCTCTTTGTGTTGTTAACACTTGTCGTTCTTAAAACTCTTATAATTCATTGTTTTAATTTGGGATGACTTGTTCCACAATTATCAAGAGTTGAATCTCTATTCTAATTAATTTGCCAGTGATTACTGGATAACTTTCAATGAGAAATGCTTTTTTAGAAGGGAAACCGTGTATACTCTTTTAAAAATAAAAATGAGGAATTTGCCTACTATAGTCACGGAAAAAATTATGACTATTTTTACTTTTAATTAATTTATTTTATTTATTCATTTTTTAAAAATATATAGCTTTATAGATCAAGAAATGGGTTTTGTGGAGTCTATAAAGCCTAATACCAATATTTGGAAGGTAAAGTCCTTAATGTATATATCCCTGAGTTCAGTGGATACAGCATTTGATGTGTGAACAGGAAGTTTCTAAACCCAGGCCTGTCTTATGTTTTGCTGCACAATCTTTTAGACAAAAATAGCTTCTCTTTCACCGAATGTCAGTTTCTAACTCAAATGAGAGCTTAGACTAGAGGACTTTAAACCATCTATTATTTTCTATGAAGCATCCATGCTGCTGTCGTGGTCTCGTTTTATAGGTCCAGCCTCTGAGTTGATATCAACTAAGGTGGTATAGAGAAGATACTGACGAGAAGCTGTGTTTCATTATCTACTAATGAGACTAAGGCTAAAACCTTAACCCTATTGCCTCAAAAATGTATAACACTGATCCTAAGAGAATCAACATGCGATTGCACAATTAACAACTCTAGCTGTCAGCAAGTCGAAGAAAACACCATTCTGTGTGAAGGCGAACACAGCGTAATGCTGTATTTGACTGTTGACCATGCAGTGGGTCTTCACGGGCTCTTGGTGGGAGTTCTCTGCCTCCTTCCTGGCCACCCTGGGCTGGATGAGCCCAGCAGCTGCAAGTGCCCCGACCCTCTGACGGAGTGATGCTCCCAAACAGTGGGACTTTAGGGACAAAAATGACATCATAGATTTTGTTTACTGTGGTTTACCTTTGCAATGATCTGAGTCTGTCACTTGGACTCACCACAGAGTAAAGAGTGCCGACTTTGGAGCTGGAACAATATGGATTCCAATACTCCCAGTTCTCTCATCTGTCAGTATTGTGACCTTGGGCCAGTGTCTTAACCTTTCTTGAATTCCCTCTTTCTCCTCTGTAATATAGAGGTAATAGTAACATGAACGTCAAAGGACTCTTATGAGATCAGGATGGGATAATACATTAAAAGTATTGAGCTTGGACCTGACCTATAGTAACCCTGAATAGATGTATCCATTAATATCTCTTCTAGGCCTATTTGGTCTTACAACAGGTTACTATACTTTTGTTTTTATCTTAAGCATTTAAAAAAGTAAAGAGCTCTTCAATGAAATCAATTAATCCTCACTAAAGGTCTAAGTTAATGTTGTTTTAGATAAAATTATATCCACAGCTTTTAAAATGTACTCCTCACATACTTTTAAAAAGATATTTCATATGCCAGTACATATTTTTAAAACAATGTTTATTAGAAAAAAGAAGTGGGGAAAGAAAGGGAGACATGCCAGAGTTGGCATGGGTGAGAGAAACCACCCAGTACATTTTTTTAGTTTACACAGTTATAATAAAAAGTAGCCTTTGGATTGCTATATAACAATGATTGGCAAACATTCTCTGTAAAGAACCAGATTTTAGATTTTTTTTAGATTTTGCGGCTACATGATCTCAATATCAACGTCTCAGCTCTGCAGTTGAATTGCAAGAGTAACCATAGGCAATACTGCAAACAAAGGGGTATTCTGTGTCCTGTTAAAACCTTACTCACAAATGTGAAAATCTGAATTTCATATACTTCTCACAGGTCAGGAAATAGTCTTCTCCTTTAATTTTTTTCAATCATTTAAAAATGTAAAAACCATTCTTAACTTTTAGACTGTTGAAAGGAGACTTTTGGTCCATGGGCTATTAATTGCCAACCCTTGTTATACAAGAATAAACATACGGAATGAAGAATAAAGATCAAAAAGTCATAAAATCTATTAGGAAACCACATGAGAAATTTGGTTTATAAAAACTTGCTACAAAACAGAACTTTGTTAATCTTGAACCACATCTAAATGACTTTAATTTTCTTAATATGAAAATAACCTAGTTAAGAGACGGAGATACTTTTTTTTTTTTTTTTTTGAGTCATGATCTCACGCTGTCATCCAGGCTGTGTGCAGTGACATGATCATAGTCTCATAGCCTCAATCTCCAGGGCTCAGAAAATCCTTCTGCCTCAGCCTCCCACGTAGCTGGGACAATGGGTGCACACCACCATGCCCAGCCAATTTAAAAAATATTTTTGTAGAGAGGAGAACTGGCTATGTTGCCTAGGCTGGTCTCAAACTCCTGGGCTCAAGCAATCCTCCTGCCTCGGCCTCCCAACGATTATAGGCATGAGTCACTGCACTCGGCCCAAGATTTGAAATTTTAAATAAATTTTATGTTGTAGGAGGGAGATTTTTTAGTAAATTATTACTTTGAATACATTTGAAAATATGAATATTTTGAATGAATCCTGAATAAAATGGTTGTTTTTTACTTATCAGTAGGTAAATGTTTTAAACATTCTGAATACCACAAAATATAAAACATATACATTCATAATTTTAATTCTGAAAGATGAATCACTGAAAAATTATCAAATGTTAGAATTTTTAAAATATCTATGGTACAAGAATAAAGGTAAATATAATTTACAAATAAATACAGTCAGAAATATCAGTTGAATTGTTGTGACTGATAAGTCACTCATACTTGAAAATATTTTATCGAAGCATTGTTGTACACAGTATTTAAACACACATATAGTCTTAATCTATTTTTTCCTTCAGCAAAAAGTCATTTAGAGATAAAAAGAATTTAAATAAAACATAATGTCAAACTGCACTTAATGAACTCTACATGTTTCATAAGCAAAGCTGTGGTCATTGCCATCCAGTTTTAATTTTAAAGTGTATCACATAAAAACTACATTCTTTTCCCTGATGCATATTTAGTAATGATGGGAAAACTGCCCTTTTAATCTCTGAAAAAAACCTCTTCTCATTAATAAGGAATTGAACAAAAATATAGAGAAGATTGTTGAAATGTGACATAGCATTTCCAGCAACAATAAATTAAAGCATAAAGGGAAAATATTAAAACCACCTTTAGTGTTTTCAGGACATTCAGATACTCATTTTAAGAGCCCCGGATGCCAGATATAGAGAAAGCTGAAAGGTATTTCCTTTTTACTAAAGGGCATGAAAAAATCCTTTAAAATATCCTTTATGATACATGATCATACCTGAAGAACCCCACCATAGAGTCAAAAAATAATGCAGTTTCACTAAAACGTGAACTTGAACATTTTTCATAATTGTTGGGTGGTTTTTATAAAAATAAAGTCATTTCCTTAGGAAAAATGAATCTGCCAATTAGAATCCATATCTTTTTTTAGAGGCAGGATCTCCCTCTTGCCCAGGCTGGAGTGCAATGGAGTGATCATAGCTCACTGCAGCTTCGACCTCCTAGGCTCCAGTGGTCCTCCTGCCGACACCTCCTGAGTAGCTGGCACTACAGGCATCTGCCACCACACCCGAATGGAATATGTATCTTTATTTTGAAAAACAAATTAAGATGTTTTCCTCTGAAAATAATAAAGTTCAGTCGCTGGCTATATGAACATTCATTGACTTATACAAGTGAAAATAAATTACTATACTCCTAGGAACTAGTTCTTTTCACTAGCACAATCTGAGATAGCATCTGGAAGCTGTCACCAATATGTTGTGTCACAAGCAAGTGTCGGTGAACAGAATTGGACTTGCTGAATCATCTCTACCACCACTCTATGCATCTGTCCAAAGGGACTGTTCAGCGTTGGCATCCTGCAGTCCTGTAATGTCATCTAGTGTCCCTTGTTTCCAACCATGTATTCACAAATGTTTGAATTTGTATTTAAACTCGATATCATTTAATGGTGGCAAAATGCCCAAGCCTGCACGGGACTGGTCTAGAGGTGGACATTTAGCATGGCTCTCTACAAGTTCCAGTTCAAAATAAGAAAGCATCAGAATCAAAAATTGCTTGATTTCGTGCACAGCGAATAATCTTCCAGGACATATTGTAGCTCCTGATCCAAAGGGCATGTAGTAATACTTTAACTTGAGTCCATTACTATAGAAGGTGGTCTTTGTTTTCCCGTTTTCATCAAGATAGCGGTCATATTTAAAAGTCTGCAATAAAAATACAAAGAAAACAAACCTCTTAGCTAATTTTAAAGAAACGTACCTCTTTCTTTACCTTGAAGCTCCAAAGAGTAATTTTCTTTTTAAATCAACTCCACTAGTAATTTAGCACATATCCCACATTGAACCAGAAAGTAATAAGGGACAGGAGCTTAACTAGAACTGAGGGAACCAGAAAGTTTTATGATACCTCCTACCCTGCCTGGATGATTAGTGTATCTACTAGGCAGAACTAGAAAGAAGAGTTCCCATTAGAAACTAGAATAGTCAATAGCCTCCAATTTCCTGGAATTGGGAGTAGGTGTTTTTTAAGGGGGAAAAAGCAACAATCTAGTGAAGACCACGTGATGACAAATATCAGGACTAAAAATTAAAATGTTGGGCCACCATCCAAATTTTACATAATGTATGAATGTTTGACATAATTAAGGGAGCAATCCCTATGGCTACAATAGTCTAATAAATTATACAATTATAAATTTCTTCTTTATTTAGATCTGAGTGGTATCACCTGGATATTGAACTTGAATGAGCAATCACTTACCAAAGGATCTGGGTAGATTTCTGGATCTAAGTGCATTAACTGTGGATAAAGAGCTATGATGTCATCTTTTCGGATGCTATAGGAACCATCCTCAAGGTGCAAAGTGAAATCCTCCTTAGCTGTCCTGATGTTCAGGGAGGCACTGGAAAGTCTCAGAGACTCTTTGATGATACTATCTAAACATTTTTAAAAGAAAGAAAGGAACAAAAGGAAAGGAGGAAGGGAAGGAAGGGAAGAAGAACAAATCAGGTATTTGAAGGCCATATAGTACATAGTCTGAAATACTTCTGGCAACCTATAACACAAAAATAAACAGACTATGGGAAGCTGATCAGATAAAAATTTCCACGCCTTTTTTCTGTTACCCCTATGCTGTCATTAATAATCAGTTGTGTCTGAATGCATTTTAAAATCTGACCATCTGAGTTAATAATCTTTTGATAAAGATATAATATTCTTGGTCATCAATGGGAAATAAACTTTCATTATTTTATAGAAAAGTAATCTTATTTCTGTATGACATTAAGCACCTAATAAAATTGAAAAAAATCAGTTACTCATTTTTAAGTGAGTTATCCAAAGTTTGTCACTTTTTTCGAGATTTAACAAGCTGATAACACTTTCATATTGATGTATTTTTCCAAGTGTTTAATGCAACTTCAATTCAGTATTTACAAGAACCTATTTTTATCCGCACACTATCTGATGCTGGATGGTGATGCCCTGCTGCCTGGTGAAGACGTAATGAGACAAAAAGAACCACCCTGAGAACAACTGAAGTCTAGAGACCTCATGAGACGTTCATTCTGGCCCCCCAGCTTTATCCTCCTGCTCTCATGGTTAAAGTGCTCGTTACATGATTGCATATTTTTTAAAAAATCAGAGAACATCAACCCTTTATTGTACAAATGAGAGAAGTGACATTTCTGAGGTCTCCCAGGTCAGGTCCAATTTAGAACCTAAGCTTCTTGCCTCCTGTGCCTTCTGCTGACACACTGCCCTAAAAGCATTGGTTGGTTTCTTTCCTTAGAGAAAATAACAACAACAACAAAAACAACTTTCTTACTATAAGCATATCATACTTTTATGTTTCCATAAAATATGGAAAAGCAAAACAAAGGAAAAGTAAACAGGCTTAAATTCCAACACACAATCCATGCAACTAACTGTGGTTTCTTGACGGTACTTCTCCCCCCCCCACTCCGCTCTATTTTACGAAAATGATTAATAGGTTTCCATTAACCCTGATATTTGTGGTAAGAGATATATGGAAGACATAATGAGACAATGCCAGGTGGTAGGTGAGAGCACAGGATCAAGAATCCCACATTAATGCTGCCGTTGGTTCCACCGTGAGACCCCCAGACAGTAGCTTAACCTCTAGGTGTCAGTTTCCTCACTTGGTATAATAGAAATAGTCACGGTAAAGTCATAGGATGGTTGGGAGGATTAGATGAGACAGTTCGTAGAAATACATAGCTTCACACCTAGAACTAACTAAGTGCATAATAGATGTTGATTATCATTGTTCGTAGTGGCACACAGTAAATGAAATGTGGCATAGCGAGCACACTCACCTAGTACCGGCAGGTTATTCAGTTGCATTTGATTCAAACAAATAGGGCTGCCCTCAAAGCTGATTTTTTGGCCAGCACTCTCTAGTGTTTTGTTCACTTCTTCAGTAGCTGCTTTCATTGCATCCGGGTTCCTATCAAAATTTAAGAGAAAAGAAAAGATGTTCAGAAAATAAATTTTTCCATCCCCTAAGATCTGTAAGCCGATAGGCATTTTTTTTCTTCTTTCGACTAGTTTCCAAGATACCAGGTTGGCCAAGATATCAGATACTATCAAATGGAGGGAAAGAGGCATAGGGACATTCCTGTTCGCTTTTCCTTCACTTGTAATTGAGTTTATGTCCTGGATACTAGCAAGAATTGTCGCCTTAAAAGGTTCATGCTACGTAAAAGTAAAACTTTGGTCAGACTTTTGTAAATAAATGATTCTAATAAGGATTAGACATGGGATCTACATAATATTACAACAGTAAGTTGTCTCAAAAATGTATGACTGATAAGTATTTATGTGACTATCATAAACTATGGCTACGATTACCTTTATGATATTAAATTGATGTTGCAACTTTACTGAAATATGTGAATTTATTCTGGATGAGCTCTCTCAAGCAATATCTTTGAAAGGTATTTAACATTTATGACAAATTAGTAATGACTTTTTATATCTAAAATTAAGCTTTTAAATGCTTTTCATGATAAGACCTAAAATCATCCATTATCAATGGAAATTTGACATTCCCAATTCTATGGAATAGTAATTTTGTGTCTACATGATACAACATACAATTTAATTGGAATAATACAATAAACCATTTAATTTCAAATTCCTAAAAGACACACTTTGGAAAGAAATCATGTCGTGTAAAATATATGTTATATTCAGAGTTTTTCGGTTGCATAAGCTTTAAAAGGCAAAACCTCAGTCTCTTGTCAATATTATCGATAACATAGTTGGTCAAATAAACAGTAAGACAGCAATTATTAATTGAATGAAAAACCAAACTGTGGCTGCACGAATGAATAAGGCATAGCTACTGCCCTGATAGTTGTCAATAAGTCACGAATCACTTAAATATATTTTTGTGATTGTGAAGACTGCGTTCATAGACTTAAGCCAGCCTCATGAGGACCAATGTGAGGTTCAAAGCAAGAGCTCTGGACCAGGTGACCTGACTTAACCTGGCACCAACACATCCAGGTTCTGAGACTGCGGAAACATCCCTTTCTCTGATACTTAGTTTCTATCAAATATGCTTACCAGACACAGCTGCTTACGTTTTCTTGAGAATTGAACAAGCTGACACATGCTAAATGTTCACATGCTTAAGTGTTACATTTTTGATTGATGGCATGAGAAAGTAATACGAGTCTTTTTTTTTTTAAGAGGTTAAAATAATGGAATGTCTACTGTCAACCAAAACAAAGAAATAGAAGTGTTGCTAGTCACCTAATCACTTGAAATAAGCTCCAGAAAGTTGCCGGAATGGTATTGGCTTGTGATGCCCAGAGGATGGCAAGGTGTGTCTTGGCCTTCTCCAGGTCATCAAAGGTGGACACTGTGTCGTTCAGAAACATACGCAGACTGACCAGTTCTGAGATGTGATTCCTCTTTTGAAGGTTCTCGTGTCGCAAGCTCTCTGCTAGTTTTTCCCGGGCATTGTGTGCCGTCTTGAACAGGTGAATGGGTAGGCCTGCTGCCAGGGCTGGAAAGACTTTGTCAAATTGCTTGAAGTTGTCAAGGTTGTTTAGAATATGTGTTCTTTGTGCGTCTTGTCTTGTAAGATCTCTGCCAAAGAGAGTTAAATACCCAGCTTCAAACATCACTCGGTAGCAGAAGGAATACATCCCTTCTGTCACCCAGGCAGAGATCTTGGAGTTAGAAAAGACTGGGGGTCTCATGATAAGTTGGAGGTTTTCCATCATGCTTTCTGTGAGAGAATTCAAGGCATTGCCCTGCAGAGTTTTGATGAAAGTGTCGTTTATGTTTTCAGTGGTATTTCCATCATTCGGGTCAATGCTTCTGTGCCCAAATGCCTGACAGCAAATAAAACATGTGAAAAACAGAAATTAAACATGATCTAGTGCTAGTAAAAGACTGAAAAGCAGATTAGATACTTTCATAATTGCCTACTTGTTGAAAAAAAAAGAGGGGGTTTGACTTCCCCACATATAATTTCACAGTACTGAATTAATAAATGGCCAAATCATAACCTTTCTATAAGGCCAAATTTAAATTCCAGATCTCCAGTAAAACTCTCCTGGACCATTTAGCTCGTATATTTCTTACTTCTTATACTATTGCACATATTTGCACACTGTTTGCACATTAACTAATTGCTAATGTTCTAAAATCATTAGTTCTATTTCACTTTCTTTGTAGGTGTATTTTAAGTAGACTTTAAGCTAATTATTAGCAAATATCATGCTTAATATTTATTTGCAGAAATATTGATTCAATTTTTCTCTATAATAGAGCTTCTTAAATTTTATCTAAATGACGACAAAGTATCTGGCCAACTTCTCAACAAAATGGAGCACTTGTGTGGCATGAGTGTGATAAAACAATTGTTGAATGTTAGTTTTCCACCATAAGTATTCTGAATATCGTCTCAACGTTGTTGACATAATGAATTTTTATCTGTCTTCCTCATATAGTGCTACCTGGCTCAGTAAAGCATTTAATTTTTATTTCAACCTCATTAGATGGTTTACATATGGCACATCTATATGTATTTTGGTTTTTTAAAGGATTAGTACTAGGATTGTATGACTAATTTGATTTACTTATGTTTCTGAGACTCGCCACATAAGGATAACTTTCTTCAATACCTTTATCTTTAAATCTAAGTACAACTGTAAATAGAGTGGCATATGAAAGGTAGAGAACAAACAAATAGAATGTTGTATAAATGCAAAACTGGTTACCTTTGCAGAAGTAGCAAAGTGAAATTTTTTCCAATCAAAATATTTTCCATGGCACAATACTTTATGATATGACAAGGGATTTGTGATAAAGTGGACATATTTTCCCACTAGTTTGCAGGTAAAAACATGGCCGTGTTTCCTTTGGTTTTCTCTGAGGAACTCTAGCGGATTGGCACCAAATTGCAGGGCACAGCCCAAGTATGGAATCAACCCATTCTCTAGAGGTGGTTCGCCCATTTTCCTGTAAGACACAAAAGTGTGACAGACATGGATAACTCCATATTTGTTTTTTCATTTACACTAGGTTTTAAAATTTTTACCACTGACTTCAGAATTCAAAACTCTACAGGTATTTCTTTTGTTGATTAAACCCTGTTTTTTTACTACAATGATGGATCATATTAACCTAGCAACATGACATGTTGGTGAAGATGATCACGAAATCCATTCACTCATCCACGCATACGTTCAACAGGCACTTTACTATGTGGTTGTCACTTTTCCCAATGACGGGGGTAAGAGCATCTACAAGGCCAACAAGATTCTTGCTCTCAGTGTAGAAAAAATCCTACATTCTAGTGCTTATATTTTTCTAAGCATCATGTACTTAAGTATCTCAAAACGTTTCATTTGATTGTATTCTTTAAAGATATAGAAGTATCTGTATCCTTATATATAGAAGTATGTCTCTGAGTAGCAGAGAGGATTACAGAATTGAAGTTCTTAAAATCTTCTTAGTTTAAAGATATTACTATTCTTTAATGACAGTTGAAGAGGAGAATCTCATTTAATAAATTAGCTTATTACAAAATAAAGCTAGTAATATAAACATCAACAGGATCATCAATTGTACTTCAAAGCTGTATTTTTAAATGTTTTTTTTTTTTGAAAGCGTAAACTTATTTTCTATCATTCACTACTGTCCCTCTTGGTAGAAGAACATAGTTTCTTACATTTATTTACTCGATATTTGTTTTCTTAGTTTGGAGATAAGTAGTTTAATTAAAAGGACAAACTATCAGGCCTGAAGTAAAATACACTAAAGGATAGGAACTTCAAAAGGTAGACAGAACATAGCAATGTACATAACTGAAGATATGCCAGGGGTGATTCTCTTTTTGAGACTGACGTAACAGGGTATTTCTACATGCCCTCCCACACAATTACTCTTTGAGCCAATCAGAAGTTAAATAAACTATGACTCTGGGTCTGACTCTATTTGTGTTTCTTGTATTCTTGAACCAATTGTAAATAAATGAAATTGGTGTCACATACACTTAGCAAATTTTCCAAATTCACCATGGTTGATTAACATTAATAAGAAAAGAGTCATAGAATAAGCAATTCAGTCTATGCTTTTTTCCGGGCTTGAACTGAGTATATCCGATACACAAGAACAAGCTAAAAAGAAAATCCTTGTTAGAGCATTTATTTTATCCATGTTATAAAAAGAAACCCTTTTCACTGTAGATTTTCACTTCCCACTTGTATCCTTATTAATTTGAACTTCCTTTTTACATGCATACATAAACACTCACAGAGATCTTAGAAAATTTCTGTAGGTTATATTTAACAACTGTATACATTTATACATTGCCATTGGTAAATGTCAATACTAAAAAGGGAAGTTGTCATTATACATTTTGTTAGCTATAGTAAAAAATACCACTTGTAAAATTCAAATTAAATTTTAATTAAAAAAATTAAAGAAGATGATGCTAATATGTATAAGTACGAAAAACAAAATATATAGTATAATAAATGAAGATAAAAGAACATTGAATTAATGAACCAAAAGGCAATTTAAAGACAAAACTTTCTTACCTTTTCCTTATTCCAAAAATCGGCCATAAATAACAACACACTGCTACAACTATCCCCCAGACCAAAAATATGGTTATCATTTTGCAGATCTAATACAAAATATCTGAAGAGGAGTATCTATGATTAGAAAGGCAAGGATGCCACTGAAAAGACTCAAGCTAGACTTTTTATATATGTAGGACCCTGATCCATTAACTTGAACTTGGGTGACCAAAGCAAACAATTAGCCATTTGTTCATCCTATTAGGAGAAAAAAAAAGTGGTTATTAACTGGCCTTGAACTAAGTCCACGGGTATCAGAAGAGGTTCCAAAACAATCAGAGACCTGCAATACTTGATAAGGTGAAGGTCTTTCAAACATATGTTGACTTAACATTCGGACCCGGGGACAACAGCTAATATTATGAGTTTAGTATGTCTATAAAAAGGACAAATAAACCTGTCCAAGATGAACATATCTAATATACATGTAAAACATAATAACAAAGAAAAACAAGAACAACTTATTCATGAAGCTTATAAATTGATCTTGTTACCTTTTGAAGATCAATTCAAATGATTTACTAGCAAGATGGTGATCAAGTTCAGAGGAAAGAAAACTGGTGAAACATTTCTGTTGTTCCATGGTTCAATGCTTTTACAAAATCACAGATATTTTCCTGCATATTGTAACATGTTACTTACCTAACATCCTCAAGAAGGAGAGTCACATAAATGCATCTTCCAGACAAACTTAGCTTATTTTAAGCATCAAGATGATCTACCATCATTTGTAATTAAAATATTTTTATTAATTTGTATGATTATTAAAGTAATACATTTTATTTCATATAACATAAGACTAACTGAAACATATCTTGGTGGAATCTGAATGTCAATTTATACTTTACCTCCCACACTACTGTTAACTGTTTGGCATATAGTCTTCCAAATTTTATTTCTATGTACACATAAATGTTAATTGATCATTTGTTTTGTACCAAGACTGTTTAGAGGTATGCTGGTTACAGGCATTAACAAGATAGACAGATTCTCTATTCCAAAGGAGATTCTATTCCAGTGGAGAGACAGATAATAAAATATGTGTCATGAATAAAATAAAAGAGGGTATGGAGAGCTAGTTGGATGAAGCCAACTTTAGGTGACCAGAGAAGGGCTCTCTGAAGAAGTAACATTTGAGATCTGAATGACAAGAAAGGATTACCAATGTGAAACCCCAAGAGAAGAACATTCCAGGAAGAGGGAACAGCAAATGCAAATGTCCTGAGTCAAGGATAAACTTGGTGTGTCTATAAACCAGAAAGAAGGGAGTATCCTACTGAAGTAGAGTGAATTGAGGAAAAACTGGCTAAGATAAAAAACAAGAAGATAAACAGGAGCCAGTTCGTAGAGAGATGCTTGGGAGTGGGGAGAGAGGTTTGGGAGAGCAGTAAGTCTGAGTACCATTCTGGATATTGAACGTGTGGGAGACTTAGAAATCCAAGTCAATGTTAAACTGGCCATTGTGTATAAGACTCTGAAGCTAAGAAGAAAGACAGGGTTGCAGATACAAACTTCAAGTCATCAACACGTGGGTGGAATTTTAAGCCAAGAGATCCTGTGAGATCACCTAGGGAGAAAATAAAACCAGAGAAATTATAATTAGAGTCCAGCACAGGCCATAGGGTATTCCATTCTTAGAGGTCAGTCAGAGAAGGTGAGGAGATGGATAAATAAGAACCAGAAAGAAAACACAGAGAATATGGTGTCGTAGAAAGCAAGAGTAAAATACATTTGAAGAAAGATGAATGATGAACTACATCAAATGCTGCTTTGAGTTCAGTTAAGATGACAAAAAAGTGACCACCGGATTTGACAACATGAAGATCATTGTTGACTCACACATGAACATCCACGCAAGCTGTTATATTAAAGATTCTGCTTTTTGATGGTATTTTTAAAAATTGAACACTGTATGGACATGTGAGTTGCTTCTAGTTTAGGCTATAGACTTCATAGATTTACTTCATGACTTCTTGCCTCTTTAAACAGAGATCACAAATCTTTTTGGTGTGATCTATGATCACAATTATCAGCATCAATCATTGTGTGACAGTACATGGATTTTTCTTAGAATCTAGTTTTTGAGGAGGCCGTGTGTACATTAAGTATATTTAGACTGATGGGTTTTATAAAAATGAATATATCTTTTTTATGACCCGTAAAGAAACTGAACCCTTGCACGGCCAATCATAGCGGGGTCCCAGCAGGAGAAAAATACCAATCTAATATTTAAATAGTTTAACACTTCATTGTCACCTCTCAGACAGACAAATGAAGACAAACAAACAAACAAAAATGGAAAGGAAGCCGGGCAAAGCAGAGTGCACCTGTAGTCCCAGCTACCTGGGAGGTTAAGGGAGGAGCATGACTTAAGGCCAGGAATTCAAGGCTGAAGTATACAATGATTGCACCTATGAATAACCACTACCACTACACTCCAGCCTGGGCAACCTAGAGAGACCTCATATTTGAAAAACAAAAAAGAAAGAAAAAAAGAAAGAAAGAGTGCAGGGGAATCTCTCATTGCAATTCTTGCAATTTCCTGTGAATACAATGAAAATTATGTTGAAATTCAAAGGTTTTCAAAAAAGGCAAATGAGAAATATATTCAGAATCCTAGGAAAACTTTAAGTCTTGCCTTCTTCACTGGTCTTTCAAATTAGCTGGCTAATGTTTATCTCAATTTCCTTTTTCCTGATCTATTTTTGTTGTTGTTGTTGTTCCTTCACTTATAATCCTTCTTCTAAACAACAAAAGCCCAGGAAACACACACATCCAGAAAAGAAGAAGCTTTAAATATTCACATTTATATTTTTTCTTATTATATATAGTTTATGTCTTCCCTTCTGATGATGTCACTTCTTGCGACTGGTACAAATTCACAAATGGCATCTATAACAGCCCAACTATTCGGCTTCTAATCGGATGGGTGGGAATTCAGATGCTCGTTGCAATTGTCAAAACTATTAATTAATGGCAAGGAAATACTAAATGATTTCTTGATGATCATTTATAAATTATGCATAAAGTTAAGTGCATAGATTTTATGGCCATCTCGACACGTTTTTAGCACAGTGCTTGGTGCATCAGGTTTGAGTAAATGTTAACTCAATGAAAAGTCTTTTACCTGCCTTTTTCTTTTGTTTTTTATGTGGTAAAGTTTTATCTATCTCCTCCCTCCTATCCCCCTCTCCCCCCCGCACCAACATGTTGTGCACCCACCACATGACAGGCACCGAGTAAGCACTGGAACAAGAAAGCTGTGACCCTTGGTCCTGTGGGGTTTCTACTGTGGCAGGGGAAGAGAAAGTGCTCTGATGAAGAAAGCAGTATAGTTGCCAGAAGGCCTCGGATGATAAGCTGCGTTTATCTAAACTGTAATCCCATCATCATTTCTCAGTTTCCTCTTTATTTGTGTAGAGTAGCAGAGACAACTACCCTTTCTGAAAGTCTGGAGGAAGAACTTTAGGCCTCAGAGAATATAAGGCCTAAATCCAGTATTTCGTCCCCATGAGTGGGGCTAGACAAAGCATGGAAGTTCAAACCAGAGAAATAGAATGTTAAAAAAGTAAGAAACAATTAAAGCTTTGAGTTTATGTAAACTGATGGTCTTAGGTACAGTTTCTATTGAGAAATGCAATAAATGTGAAACTTACTCATAGAATTTCATTCATGTGATTGTTTTAAATACGGTGAATGGCGAATATGATCAAGCAATTGAGTCACACCAGTTGCTTTCTGAATTCACCAGACAAACTAACTCTCTGTGGTGGAACACAGATTGCTTCAACTGAGGCAGCACTTGGCATTTTCCAAGAGCATTACAGAACTGTGGTGAATCAAGACCATCCACGGGGATCCTAACTCAGGCAAGTTAGTCTGCTCTGGAATGGGTGGGTGAAGCCCAGTTTTGATTCGTTTGGGGCTTTTGTAATAAACTCTTGGGAAATATGTCTATTCACGCTTGAGCCACATCTTCATGAAGCAATAGAAAATCACCCTGTTATGTTATGGCAAATACAGAATATCAGATTCTCAAGTATAGTTTTAAATGTTGAATACCTAGTTTTAAGGTTGTAAATGCCTAGCAAGATGTGAAAATAGGAAGGTGTTGATAAATCCTATTTAAGAGAATCATCATAATTTTTCCATTCATTTTTATGGTTTTTCCTTTTCGAAAGCTTTTGATATATATCTTTCTATTTGAATGAAATAACCAACTCAGGCAGGACAAGTATCACAGCCACGTTACAGATGAGGAAATAGAGACAAGAAGATTTGGTGGGAAATGTTACATAGCTTGAAATAGTTCAAATGTTCGATGAAGAAGAAGCTGCAATTAAGTCTGGGTTTTTTGCTGACTCTGCTGTTAAGTGATTACTTTGAACAAGATCTTATCCTCTCCGAGTCTTTGATTTCTTATCTGTAAAATGGGGATGATTATAGTGCATTACACATAATGTAGATATTAAGATAAAATAAGACAATGTGTGTAAAAAGTGTAACCAGTCTAGAGCTTGGCATAGTCTACGCTCAAAATTGTTAGCTGTAACTATTAAGTGGAAAATTCAGGATCCAAACCCAGATTTTTCTGAATTAAAGCTCAGCATTCTACCTCTATGGCCCAGTACCTCACAAGAAGTTTAGGAGAGTCAAAGACCACCTGACTACAGATTTAGGAAAGGGTAATGTACCACCACCTAGATGTGAATCAAATTCAGCTAATATTTATTTCACGCATTTAATTCATTAGTCTATATGAACTTGGTATGTGCGTTGTGCCAGGCCCTTTTTAGATGCTGGAGCCACAGAAATAAATAAGACAGGCAAGATCTCTGCCCTCAAGGGGGCATAGGTAATTAACAAAACAAAAAACACTTTTATTTCTGATTTCAAAAAGCACTATTTCTATTACCAAAAAAGGTCTTGCCCGTGCATCAATGATTGGTACCAAGATCTCACAAGCTTGCCTCATCTAGTCCACACAATAGAGCTATGAAGTGGGCACTGCTGTCTCCATGTATAACTGATGTGAAAATGTGAAGCTCTGGCTACAAGACTAGGGCATGATCTTGCTACGCTGTGCTGTTCCACGGGGAGTGCTCCATCTACCTGTTAAAAGCAAGCTCGAGGACCTAGAATCAAAGAAGGCTAAAGAGTTTCTTTGCACATCTTTAAAATTAAAAATTAAAAAATTAAAAAATAAATCTTCTTGACAAAAAACAAAGCAAAACAAAACAAAAACCACAGTTTCTTTGCTTTTGTGGTAAGTTTTACCCCGGTATCAGTTTTCTGTAGCTTAGTCCAGGAGCCCAGTGGGTTCATTGGACTTACTGGGCTCAACCAGCCTCACCAGCTCGGACAGAAAGAGAAAAGGCAGTCTGAGAGAGGAGGAGGGAGAGGGAGAGAGAAGTGAGACTTTTCTTAAATGTGAGCAGCAATTCTGCCTCCTTTAATCTCCAATCACAAGGAAATATTTCCAAAGAGACATGTTGAAGGAAACCAAACATGACCCCTAGAGGGAGGTGGTCTTGTCTTGTCAGACCAGGACAGGGCAGTTCACTAGCTGGCTAGCTGGGGTGCCATTTCCCCCAGCCCCTAGGAGGAAGGCTGAGATTTCCAAGAGCTGGAACACAGAGACAGCAGAACATACCTCTGTATGTTCATGGCTCTAGAGATGTTCTTGAACCGTGTCACTTGCAGATAATAGATGAGAAAGGAGAGGAATTTTCCCTCTAGGCTAACAGAACAAAAGATTGTGGAAAACCCTGAGAGATTTAGCACCTTGACTGCTCACTTGCTCCAACTGTTCTGAAGAGGCAAGCCAGTTCGGTTGTCTTCTTTATGACATATTAAGAAAACACTAACACATTTCTGGAAATACTCGATGGAAGTATAGTCAGAGAATGTGGCAAAGCATTGACTATCATGTCAGAGACTTCACAGACAAGATTTCATTAAACCTCACAGTAGCACTATGAGAAAACAGCAGCTCAGAGAGCTTCAACAAGCGGCCAAAACTCAATTCATGTGAGTTATAGATCTAGGATCCAAACCCAGGGCTCTTAGACCCCTCAGCTCATATGCTTGCCCTTGTATTTCAAACGGTATCTCCCAAAGTTCCAGGACTCTCTGTTGTGAGAGAGAAGGCCAAAAGGGAACTCTCAGCCTTCAGTTGTTACTCCTCTGCCTTCTGAAAGTGAGAGTACAGTATGCAGTGTGTTTGAAGGAAGAACTCTGAAACAAAATTAAAGCAAAACAAAAATAGAAAGAAAAAAAACCCCTTTGACAATCATTGCAGCATGCATCTGCCCTGTGTACCCTATCATCGGATATTTTCAATAATTATTTATTAATAAATACTTTTTGTTTAAAGAGTACAATTCAAAATTTCCAACATATGCAAAGATTACACAACCATCACTAATATGTAATTCCAGAATTACTAATTAGAATTACTATCTAATTCTAATTCTAATTTTTCATCATTCCCAAAATAAATCACATAACCTTGGGGCTCACACCTGTAATCCCAGCACTTTGAGAGGCTGAGGAGGGAGAATTGCTTGAGCCTAGAAATTTGAGACCAGCCTGGTAAAGATTCTATCTCTAAAAGTAAAGTAAAATAAAAAATTTTATACCCATTAGCGGTCACTCTCCAACCCTCAGCTCCTGGCAACCACCATTGCACTTTCTGTCTATAGATTTGCTGGTGCTGAACAGCTCACATAGATGGAATCACACAATTTATGGTTTTTAGTGTGTCTGGCTTCTTTCATTTAGCATAATATTTTCAAGGCTCACCCAGTTGTAGCCTGTATTAATACTTCACTCCTTTGTATGACTGAATAATGTCTATTCATATGGATATATGGCATTTTGTTATTCGTTTACCAGTTGATGGACATTCTGGTTTCCACTTTTTATTAATAGTGCTGCTAGGAACATTTATAAACAAGTATTTATGTGAAAACGTGTTTTAAATTTTCTTTTTGAGGAACTGTCAAACTGGTTCCCAAAGTTAATATTGCATCTTACATTCCCAGTAGCCATGTATGAAGGTTCAAATTTCTCCATATCCTTGCCAACACTTCTATATCGGTATTTTAAAAATTATAGATATCCTAATGGGTGTGAAGTGGAATCTCATTGTGGTTTTGATTTACATTTTTCTATTAACTAACGCCATAGAAAATCTTTTCATGTGTTATTGGCTGTTTGTAAATCTTTAGAGAAATGTCTATTCGAGTTTTTTATTTTGTTAACCTGGGTGTTTGTCTTTTTTATTGTTGAGTTGTAAGACTTGTTTCTATATTCTGAACACTTGGCCCTTATTAGATATAATTTTAAAACATTTTCTTCCATTCTGTGGGTTGTCTCTTCACCTTCTTGTTACCCTCCTTGGATGCATAAAAGTATTTAGAATTGATGGAGTGCCATTTATCTATTTTTTTCTTGCCTGCATGGACACTTGGTGTCACATCTGAAAATCATTGACTAATCCAAGGTCATGAAGATTTAAATCTATGTTTTCTTCTCAGGGTTTTATAGCTCTTGTTCTTACATTTAGGTCTTTGGTTAATTTTTGTATACGGTCTGGGGTAGTTGTCCAGCTTCATGTATTTGCATGTGGACATCAGTTGTCCTGACACCATTTGTGGAAAAAGCTATTCTTTCCTCCACGGAAATCTCTTGACACTCTCAGTGATCTATCACAGAAACAAAGAACCGAGTACCACATGTTCTCACTTATAAGAGGACCCGGAACATTCACCATAACACTATAAGAAAGGGTTCAGCACTAGCAAGATGCTGCCAGGGGAGGGGGGAGGAGGCCACCTAACATCAATAAGGATACCTGATCTCAAACCAGGCTAAGTGGGGACAAAAGGGAGGCCCAAACATTACCTGTACAATGACCCCTTATCTACCTAATCCTGAATTGTACTTCACATCTTTAAAAGAAAAAAAGAAAAAGAAAGAAAGGAAAATCAGTTGATAAACATATGTGTTTGTTTCTGGACTCTCAATTCGATTCGATAGATCTGTATGTCTGTTCTTATGCCAGTACCACAAAGTCTTGATGACTGTAGGTTTATATTAAGCTGCAGAATCAGGAATTGCCCCACTGTGTTATTTTTCAAGATTGTTCTACCTTACTTCTCCATATGAATTTTAAAATCAGCTTTTTTTTTCCTGCAAAATTGGAAGTGATAGGGAGTACCTTAAATCTCTAGATCAATTTGAAAGAGAGTATTACCATCTTAACAGTAAGTCTTCTGATCCATAAGTATGGAGTGCCATTCTGTTTATTAGGTCTTCTGTATTTCTTTCAATGATGTTTTATAGTTTTCAACATACCAGTATTGCACTTTTTTGTTAAATTCATTCCTAAGCACTTCATTCTTCTTTATGGTATTGCATATGGAATAGTTTTATTAACTTTATTTTCAGATTGTTCATTGGTAAAGTGTAGAAATAAGCTGATTTTGGATGTTTTTCTTGCATCCTGCAGCTTTGTTGAATGAATTTATTAGCTCTAGAAGCTTTTTAATGGATTCCTTAGGAGTTTCAAGATACAAAATTACATATTCTGAAAATATAGATAATTTTCTTTTCTTTTTTCTTGTCCAGCTGCCTTAGATAGAACCTCCAATATAATGTTAAATAGAAGGGTCAGGAGCAGACAGCCTTGTCTTGTTCCTGATCGTAGGGCAAAAACTTTCAGACTTTTACCATTTTATCAACTGTAGGTTTTCCAGAAATACCATTTATCACTTTGAGACCCTTCTTTTTTCCACTTTATTTGGTGTTTTTTCATGAGAGGATATTAATTTTTATCAAATTCTTTTCCTGCCTCGAATGTGGGCTTATTTGTCCTTACTGTAGTAACATGTTGCATTTCAATTGGTTGATTTTTGTGTGTTAAAGTATCCTTGCATTTTTGAAATAAATCTCACTTGGTCAGGGTGTATGGTGCCTTTATATACTGGTAATTTTGTTTGCTAGTATTTTGTTGAAGATTTCCACATTTATGTTTGTAAAGAATATTGGTCTGTAGTTAATTTTACTTGTTATATCTTTGATTTTGGTATCAGGTAGTACCAGACTGATAGAATAAGTTGAAATGTAATCTCTCCTTTTGTAATTTTTGGAAGCATTTACAAAGGATTAGTGTTATTTCTTCTTCTTTCTTTTTTTTTTGAGTTGGAGTCTCACTCCGTCGCCCATACTGGAGTGCAGCAGCCGCTCCCGGCCCCCGCAGCCTCGACCTGCTGGGCTCTGGCGATCCTTCCACCTCAGCCTTCCAAGTAGCTGGGACTACAGGTGCGCGCTACCATGCCCGGATGATTTTTGATTTATTGTTGGGAGCCAACATCTATGGCCACATGCATTATAGGCCTATGGAGACCTGTCTGGAGAATTGTCTCTGGTATAAGAAGAGCACTACAACTATTATATTGGCGTATGAATAAAAGACCAATGCATACACATAATAATAAAGTTTATACAGCGATATATAAAATTTAATTAGGACTAAAAGAAATTCTCAACAGAAATCATTTTCCATTTCTCCCTCTTTTCTTAAACTGTTTCTTTCTTCTCAGAGGTATTTTTTAGCTGTTATTTCCTGGTAAACTGGTTAGTCAGCCTTTGTTCTTGCTAGAAAGTTTTCCTTTAGGTTAAAGTTAAACATTATAATTGTGATAATAGTTTTGTTATGTTGCCTTAGGTCAAGCAGAACGTTCTTGGTTTCTGCACGTGCTGAAACTTTCAGCCCCCCGGTTATCGTCATGGCAACAGTGCAGCTCATTGTCCCAAAGTAGTGTGACGGGTTCCCAGACGCAGGTAGCTTTCACATAACAGGAAATAAGATTTAGATTTTTAAGTAGAATTACAGATTTATTAAGTTTTATAAAATATAGAAGTAAGTTTATAGTTTGGATATTAATTAAGGCTAGTGATAAGGTTTATAAAAATTCAATTAAGATAATACATAGTGTTAAGAGTTAGGTAATAAAGTATATAAGGAAGTAAAGTTTAGACACAAGAAATTCATAGAAGTAGTGTTAAGATTTTAGTTTAAGGATAAGTTTTTAGGTAATTAGTATAGGATTTTAAGACATTGCATATTATAAATCAGTAGGTTATAAGGATAATAAAAATAAGTTTATAGATATGGTGTAAGGTTAAGTAATACTTAATGTGGTGTTTGATTATAACTTAGAAAATTACAATAATAAGAATATAGGCGTAAGTTAATAGGATAAATATAAATTGAGTAAGGATAAAAGATTAGTATAAAGTTAAGGTAATAATAAGTTGATAGTTTTAATTGTTAAGAATCATTAGAAGTTATTAGTTTTGGATTTAATGTTAATCAGAGTTTAGCTCATTGGATTGATTAGAATTTAGAATTAATCAAGAAGTTTAGAACATAAAGCATAACATGAATGAGTTATGGGAAACATCTTGTGAAACTATTGATTAATTTGTGTACCTGTTACATTGTGGGCAGCACGTCATGCATCATGGAATTGTAATTGTGTGCATGGAATTTGAAAGTCTTGTGACAATCTTGTGAGGATGTGTACGCCCCCAACAAGTGATTGTTACACTGCTGGAGGGTATGAAAAATGGTATATAAGTTGGAAGGAGTTTGAATAAAGTTGGCTTCAGTCTTGGCCAGACTGTTCCCAGAAGAAATCGCCTCCGAGTGGTCTCTTCTTGACATCTGGAACATCCGTTGCGGTCCTAACCCTTCCCTCTGTTGGGGCTGGTCCCCGACAATTTATTGTAGAGATGAGGTCTCACCAAGTTGCCCAGGCGGGTCTTGAACCCGCGGGCTCAGGCAATCCCTCACCTCGGCCTCCCAAAGGCGCGGGATTACAGGCTGAGCCACCGAGCCCGGCAGTGTTATTTCTTCTTTAACCCTCCCACCATTTACCCCGAGCATACTCGCCGGAGATTTAAGAGGGAGAATTACAAAATATAGTCATTCTCTTCTTTCTTTTTTATTTTTCTTTGTAATTCTCATTAGGATTAGATACAAGTTCTGTCTAGAAATAACTCCAAGAACAGTTTTTATTTATTTTTATTTTTTATTTTTTTCAAGGGAGCTAGAATCTTTCCAGCCCTTTGCCATCTGTACCTGCCTGATAGTTTATTACTGTAAGACTGTGTTTGTCAAAGCCTGGGCCTCGGTCCACTGACTTGAAGCACTTAAGAGTGACTGTTAGCAGATTTCCAGGCCTCATCTAACATCTGCTCAGTCAGACTTTCGGGGATGGGCCCAGAATTTCCCGCTTAGTGGGAATCTGGAGGTGATTCTTATGTACTCTAAACTTTGAGTAGATGCTGGATTTGTTTCCAATAGGCACTTGCCCCAGAAGAAGCTGTAACCAATGTAATGTGAGTCATGTGATAACCAGGTTCAACTGTTTTGGTAAAAGGTCCCATTTTGTTTTGTTTTTTTAAACATATTTTTTATTATAAACTTGTGGGATACAGTTAAGGGTTAGGTATACAAATGTGCATCGTTCAGGCACCCTTGTTGATAAGGGGCGTCTCCCCATGCCCAGACAGATATTGACTACCGTTAGTCCCACCTCCCTTCCCCTCCCTACCCCCTCCATAGTTCCCACCACGGTCAGTCCTTTTCTTACAGTATTATGGTAGATGTACAAGGTCCACTACATGAGTGAGAACATGTGATACTCAGATCTTTGTTTCTGTGAGAGGTCACTCAGTATTATAGACTCTAGTTCCATCCAGGTTGTTGTGAAATTCATGATTTTGTTCTTTTTTATGGCTGCGTAGTATTCCATCGTGTATATGTACCACATTTTTTAATCCAGTCCTCTTTTGATGGACAGCATGGTTGGTTCCAGGTTCTTGCTATTGTGAACAATGCTGCGATAAACATTCGTGTGCAGGTATCTTTTTGATAGAGTGATCTGAGTTCTTCAGGGCATATTCCCAGTGGGAGGATTGCAGGGTTATATGGGAGGTCGATATTTAGAGCTTTTAGGAATCGCCACACTGCTTTCCACAGAGGTGGCACTAGTTTGCACTCCCACCAACAGTGTAGAGGTGTTCCCTTTTCCCCATACCCTCTCCAGCAACTGTTATTTTTTGAGTTATTGATAATGGCCATTCTGACTGGAGTTAGGTGGTATCTCAGTGTGGTTTTGATTTGCATCTCCTTGATGACCAGTGAGGTTGAACACTTCTTTATGTGTCTGTTGGCTGCTCAAAAGTCTTCCTTTGAGAAGTGTCTGTTCATATCTTTTGCCCATTTTATAATGGGGTTGTTTGTTTTTTTCCTTTCAGCACATTTGAGTTCCTTATAGATCCAAGATGTTAATCCTTTGTCAGACCTGGAGTTGGTGAATACTTTTTCCCAGTCTGTGGGCTGTCTCTCTGCTCTCTTGATGGTTTCTTTGGCTTTGCAGAAGCTTGTCAGTTTAATGAGGTCCCACTTGTCTATCTTATCTCTTATGGCCTGTGGGTTTCGGGTTTTGTTCAGGAATTGAATGCCAGTTCCAATTTCCATAAGGGTATGTCCTGCATTTTCTAAGGTTCTTATGGTTTGAGGTTTTACATTTAGGTCTCTGATCCATTTAGAGTTAATTTTTGTGTATGGGCACAGATAGGGGTCTTGTTTGAGTCTTCTGCATGTGGTCAGCCACTTTTCCCAGCACCATTTACTGAATAGGTTCTCCTCTCCCCAGTGGTAGGTGGTGGGGGCTTTGTCGAAGATGAGTTGGTTGAGAAATTGAGATTTAGCTTCCAGAATCTCAATTCTATTCCATTGGTCTATATGCCTGATTTTGTCCCAATACCAAGCTGTTTTGATTATTGTAGCTTTATAGTAAAGTTTGAAGTCTGGTAATGTGATACCGCCTGCTTTGTTTTTTTTTGCTGAGGATTGTTCTGGCTATTCTTGGTCATTTGTGTTTCCATATGAATTCCTGTATTGTTTTTTCAAGGTCTGAGAAGAATGTTGCTGGTAATTTGGTGGGTATTGCATTAAATCTGTAGATTGCCTTAGGTAGGATGGGCATCTTCACAATGCTGATTCTTCCAATCCATGAGTATGGGATATTTTTCCACTTGTTTGTGTCACCTTTGATTTCTTTGAGCAGTGTTTTATAGTTTTCATTGTAAAGGTATTTCACGTCTCTGGTTAGGAAGATGCCAAGGTATTTCATTTTTTTTTTGTGGCTATTGTGAATGGAATTGTGATTTTTATTTGGTTTTCTGTTTGTTTATTATTGGTGTAAAGAAATGTGATTGTCTTTTGTACATTTATTTTATATCCTGAGACTTTACCAACATCCTTTATCAGTGTAAGGAGGTTTTTGACAGATTCTCTTGGGTTTTCAAGATACATGATCATGTCATCTGCAAAGAGAGATAACTTGACTTCCTCTTTTCCTATTTGGATACCCCTGATTGCCTTCTCTTCTCTGATTGCTCTAGCCAGGATATCCAATACTATATTGAACAGGAGGGGTGAGAGTGGGCATCCTTGTCTTGTTCCAGTTTTCAGGAAAAATGGTTCCAATTTTTGTCCATTTAGGAGTATGCTAGTTGTGGGTTTCTCATAGATGGCTTTTACTATTTTGAGGTATGTTCCCTGTATGCCTAGATGTTCAAGGGTTTTTATCAAGAAGGGGTGCTGGACTTTATCAAAAGCTTTTTCTGCATCTAATGATATAATCATGTGGTTTTTGTTTTGACATCTGTTGATGTATTGAATTACAATTATGGTTTTACGAATGTTGAACCAGTCTTGCATCCCAGGGATGAAGTCTACTTGGTCATGATGAATGATTTTTGAGATGTGTTGTTGAATCCAGTTTGCTAGGATCTTGTTGAGAATTTTAGCATCCATGCTCATCAAAGATATTGGCCCGTAGTTCTCTTTCCAGTTTTTATATTTTATTTTCATATTGAGAACCATTCAGATTTGCTTCAACCTCAAAGAGTGTGTTTATGTGAAAGTAAATGAATGCAGCAGAGAGCTATACTCCTTTTTTTTCCCCTAAATGAGTAATTTTTTAGAATTCACCAGTGAAACCATCTGGTTCTGGAATTGTCTCTTTGCAGAATTTTCTTTTCATGTCTACTTCGATAGGAGGTAGGAAAGATGGCAGCCAAGCCAGTTGGACTATGTGAGTCCCCGTGTGAGTGAGTGTATGGAAAACTCTGTGTACGTGCTGGTGAGTGAGTGGGCGTGTGAGTGGTTGATTGAGTAAGGGCTAGGGAGCTGGCAGCCAGGGCTCTCCTGGTGCAGCAGCTGGTGCCACAGTGACTGGGAATGGACCCTAGCAATTCCCAGGATGCAGAAACTGAGCGCCATTTTCTTTTTCTTTTCTTTTTTTAAAAAAAATCAACAAACCCTCCCTGTGCAGAAAATGCCAGGAGAGACTGTCTAATGGGGGCTCGTGAGCAAGTGGCCAGGCCCCTGGTGCAACACCTGGTGCTGCAGCTCCTCTGCTTCATCTCTGGCTCTTCCCAGGTTGCAGAAGCCCAGCTCCATTATTTTTTTTTAAACAGACACAAAGGGCAAGGTAGAAAATATCACCCCAGGCTCTCCCTCCCCACGCAGCGGGAGGGAGAATGTTGGCTCCTGGCTTTGCCTCACCACTGCAGCACCTGACAGGGCACTGGCAGCAGTGGCTATGGAGGGAGTCCAGAGGCAGAGTCCCAGGGAAGAGGACAAGAGAGGCACCCCACCACCATCTCAAAGGCAGGGCAGGAAAGTGCTCTGACTGGCTCACCATGGAGCAACAGACCCGATTTCTGTGACTGGCGGATCAACTACTAGGGGATTGATCTTGACCCAGAGGGAATATCCTGAAAGCACAAACTTTGCAGGGACCTGATGAATGCTGAGTCCCAGGCACACCACATCCCCCCCATCCACCCACGGGACAAAGAGTGCAGCCAGTCCAAAGAGATCAGTGATAAGTCTGACCCAACCCCCCTCCTCCCCTACAATCCTCTGAACGTCAGACCAACGCTACTGGGCCAAGACTGAGAGGAACAAACCCAGGTAGAGCCTGGACGTCAGTCGCAACAGGAGAACTCCATTCCAGGATAGACCTGTCTGGGGCACCCCCTGCACGTGCATACATGGGGAAGAGACAATCCTGCACCTCCCCACCGGAGGAAATCTCCCTGACCATACCAGAATGGGAGAGGAGGACTGCACCCCCCCCCACTGCCTCTCCTCCTTCCCTGCTTCAGACACAGAAGAAAGAGTGAAAGAGGTGGTTCTGCAGGAGAGGCCTAATTAGAGGAACAATTACAGAGCCTGCCATAAGAGGGCAGGTTTGTTTTTTTTTTTAATTAAAAAAATATTTTTAAATTTTTGACTGTTTGTTAGTTCATCTATTTTAAAAATATTTTTCCGGCCAGGCTCAGTGGCTCAGCCTGTAATCCCGCGCCTTGAGAGGCCGAGGTGAGTGAATTGCCTGAGCCCGTGGGTTCGAGACCTGCCTGGGCAACTTGGCAAGACCTCATCTCTGCAACAAATCAAAAAAATTAGCCGGGTATGGTAGTGTGTGCCTGTAGTTCCCGCTACTTGGAAGGCTGAGGCGGAGGGATCGCCGGACCCCAGCAGGCCGAGGCTGCAGTGGCCGGGAGTGGCCACTGCACTCCAGTCTGGGTGACAGAGTGAGACTCCAACTCAAAATATTTATATTTTTTTTTCCTCTGTGCATGAATGTGTATGTGAAGGTTTGATCTGCTCCCCCCCCCAAATATTTTTTCTTTTCTTTTTCTTGCTTCTTTTATTTGTCATTTTCTGTTTATGTGTGTATGTGAATGATTGAGTGTTCATCTTTCAATTTTGTTGTTTGTTTGTTTTGCTCTTTTGTTCTTCTGGGTTTCTTTTATTTTCACTTTTTATAATTTAAGGTGTGTGTCAATATATGTGTGATGGTTCACTCTGAATTCCATTCCATTCGTCAGCCCCCTACACCCCTGGTCTTTCTGTTTTTCTTCTCTATTCACTTTATGCTAGGGGTGTGTGTGTGTGTGTGTGTGTTTAGTTTTCTTGGGTTTTTTTTGTTGTTGTTTGTTTCATTTCACTTTGTTGTTATTCCAGTTTGTTTGTGTGTGTGTGTGTGTGTGTGTGTGTGTGTGTCTTCAATTTTTTTTTGCATTGGTTTCTGCTTTGCATCATCATATAAAGTGGTGGTGGAGAGTGAGTCTCAGAGAAAACAAACCACAATAAACAAACATTGTAATTTCCAAGTAGTTTCTGAATTCTAGTGCCCAATCCCTACTTTATTTGAATTTCAAAAACTACAAGAGACAGCAAAGTTTCCCATCCACCATCCTATTTCAAAATAGAACAAATCCAGAGCCCGAATCAAGAAAGAATAGAGGACTGAGAAAAAATTCAGAAGGGAAAGCCTCTCCCACTGATGCTGAATAACAGAACTAAAGAGAAAAACAAGAAATCTGTCACAAATGAGGAAAAACCAGAGGAAGAGCTCAGGTAATTTCAAGTGTACCAAAGACAAACCTCCTGAAAAATCAGACCTTGGTGCACAAACAATGGAAGTCACCAATGACTCCCCCCAGAATATGACAGGGATTAGGGAATGGATGGAAAGAGTGAATAAGACTCAGGAAAGACAAGATGCAACACTGAAAGAACTTATAGCAGAGATTTTGGCAATAGAAAATTTCATCCAGGAAATAAATAACAATATGACAAACATGGAAAGCAGAATTAATCTAGCTGAAGAAAGAATCTCAGAACTTGAAGACCAGATCAAGGAATTAACCCGATCTGTAAAAACATAGAAAGAAGACTCAGAAAGAAAGAGCAAAGCCTACGAGAGATGTGCAATTATATCAAGAGGCCGAACCTACACCTGATTGGTATCCCAGAAGAAGAAAGAGAAATGGAGAGCAACTTGGAGGAAGTATTCCAGGAGGTAATCCAAGAAAACTTTCCCAATCTCACCAGAGATGTGACCAGCCAAGCACAAGAGATACAAAGAACCCTCACAAGACATCAAATGAGAAGACCAACCTCTAGACACATAGTAATTCACCCACACAGAGTAGGCAAAAAAGAAAAATTTCTAAAGGTAGCAAGAGAGAAAGGTCAGACTACCTACCGGGAAAAGCCAATCAGAATGGCAGCACATTATAAGCAAGAAGGGACTGGAGCCCTACATTCAAAGTCCTTAAAGAAAAACAATTTCAACCAAGAATTTCCTATCCAGCGAAACTCAGCTTCATCAGTGATGGAGAATTAAAATTCATCCCAGACATCCAATTCCTAAGAGATTATGCAGTTTCCAGACCAGCTCTACAGGAGACACTTAAAAAGATATTAAGCACAGAAGAAAGAAAAAAAGAATGACCACACACTTCCCAAGAGAACAGCAGAGCACAGAATCAACAGAAAATACAGTGCAACAAGAAATTTGAAAATACACATACATTATCCCCAAAGCCAAAAGAAAACAAGCAAACATAGAAAAAACTTTATAAGAACCTCATGACAAGGATAAAAAAATCACATTTCAATAATCAGCCTGTCTGCGAATGGACTAAGTGCACCACTGAAAAGACACAGAATGGCAAACTGGATTAGAAACCATGGCCCAATTATTTGCTGCATCCAGGAGACTCATCTCACTACAAAGGACACACACCAGACTCAAAGTTAAAGGATGGAAAATGAATCTCCAGGCAAATGGATCACAAAATAAGGCAGGAGTTGCAATTTTAATATCAGATAAAACAACCTTTAAGCTATCAAAAATTAAAAATATACAAAAGGACACTACATAATAATAGAAGATTCAATCCATCAACAAGAAATGTCCATCCTAAACATATATGCGCTCAACACAGGAGCACCAGCATTTATAAAGCAACTGCTAAGTATGCTAAAAAAAGATATTGACTCTAACACTATTATAGCAGGGGACTTGAATACCCCACTAACAGCCCTAGATAGATCATCAAGGCAAAAAATCAACAAGGAGATCCAGAACCTAAACTTGACACTCAACCAAATGAACTTACTAGATACTTATAGATTATTCCACCCAACAATCAAGGAATATACATTGTACTCATCACCTCATGGAACATACTCCAAGATCGATCACATCCTTGGCCATAAATCAAGCATAAACAAATTCCATAAGGTTGAAATCTTGCCATGCACACTCCCAGACCACAGTGGAATGAAAATAAATATCAACAACAACAACATTTCCCCAAAGTCCACAAAGACATGGACACTAAACAGCATGATGCTGAACAACTACTGGGTCAACACTGAAATCAAAGCAGAAACTAAAAGATTCCTGGAAACAAATGAAAATGAAGAAACATCTTACCAAAACCCCTGGGGTGCCATGAAAACAATTCTAAGAGGGGAATTTATACCTCTACAAGCACACATCAAGAATATGGAAAGATCACAAGTGGAGAGCCTAACAAATCTCCTAAAGGAACTGGAAAGAGAAGACCACCAAAACCCCAACTTTAAGAGAAGAATCCAAATCACCAAAATAAGAGGCCAAATATGGGACATTGAAGACAAAAATATCACAGAAAACATCAACAAAACAAAAAGCTTGTTCTTTGAAAGAATTAACAAGATTGATGGGCCCCTAGCCAGAATGACCAAGAAAATGAGAGAAAAAGTCCAAATAAACACAATCAGAAATACAAAAGATCAAATCACAACTGACCCCAAAGAAATACAAAAGATTATCAGAGATTACTAGGGACACCTGTATGGAAACAAACTTGATAACCTAAAGGAAATGGAGGACTTTCTGACATCACACAACCTCCCCAGGTTGAAACAAGAAGACATTAGGACACTAAATAGACCAATAACAACCCAAGAAATTGACTCTGTTGTACGAAAACTACTCGTACCCTGAGACTTTGCCAAAGTCCTTTATTAGTGCCAGCAGGTTTTTGACAGATTCTCTTGGATTTTCAAAAAAAAAACCCTGAACAGGATGGCTTTCCAGCAGAATTCTACAAAACGTACAAGGAGGAGCTGATACCAATCCTTTTGAAAGTATTCCAGGCAATTGAGAAAGATAAAATTCTTCCCAAATCATTTTACAAAGCTGACATCACACTGATACACAAACCAGGTAAAGATCCAACCAAAAAGGACCAATATCCCTTATGAACATAGAAACAAAAATCCTCAATAAGATTCTAGCAAATCGGGTCCAAAAACACATCTCAAAAATCATCCACCATGACCAAGTAGGCTTTATCCCCAGGATGCAGGGCTAGTTCAACAGTCACAAGACCATAAATGTAATTAAATACATCAATAGATGTAAAAACAAGAACCACACGATTATCTCATTAAATGCAGAAAAAGCTTTTGATATAATCCAGCATCCCTTCTTGATAAAAACCCTCAAATGCGTAGGTATAGAAGGAGCATACCTCAAAATAGTAAATGTTGTCTATGACAAACCCGCAGCTAACATATTGCTAAATGGACAGAAACTGGAAACATTTCCCCTAAAAAACTGGAACAAGACAAGGCTACCCACTCTCACCCCTCTTGTTCAACATTGTGTTGGAAGTCCTAGCTTGGGCAATTAGACAAGAGAAGGAAATCTGGGGTATCCACAGGAAAAGAGGAAGTCAGGTTATCCTTCTTTGCTGATAATATGATCCTATACCTTGAAAATCCAAGAGAATCTGTCAAAAACCTGCTGGCACTAACAAAGGACTTTGGCAAAGTCTCAGGGTACAAAATAAATGTGCAAAAGACAGTTGCATTCCTATACACCGGCAACAAGCAGGCAGAGGCCCAAATTAAAAACACAATTCCAATCACAATATCCACCCAAAAAATGAAATACCTCGGCATCTTCCTAACCAGAGAAGTGAAAGAGCTTTAAAATGAGAACCATAAAACAATGCTCAAATAAATCCAAGAAGACACAAACAAATGGAAAAATATTCCATGCTCATGGATAGGAAGAGTCAACATTGTTAAAATGTCCATCCTACCAAAGGCAATCTACAGATTCAATGCAATACCCACTAAGTTGCCAACATCATTCTTCTCAGACCTGGAAATGACAATACAGAAATTCTTATGGAAACATAAATGACCACAAATAGACCAAACAATCCTTAGCAAAAGAAACAAAGCAGGAGGTGACACACTTCCAGACTTCAAACTTTACTATAAGACTACAATAATCAAAACAGCCTGGTATTGGTACAAGAACAGGCACATAGACCAATGGAACAGGATAGAGATTCTGGAAGCAAAACCTCAATTTCTCAACCAGCTTATCTTTGACAAAGTCTCCAACAACAACCGCTGAAGAGTGGAGAACCTATTCGGTAAATGGTCCTGGAAAAACTGGCTGATCACATGCAGAAGATTGAAACAGCACCTTTACCTATCACATACACAAAAATTAACTCTAAATGGATCAAAGACCTAAATGTAAAAACCCCAAACCATAAAAATCTTAGAAAATGCAGGAGACACCCTTATGGAAATTGCAACTGCAACCAATTCCTATTCAGAACCCTAAATGCCCATACCTTAAGCAATAAGATAAACAAATGGGACCTCATCAAACTAACGAGCTACTGCAAAGCAAAAGAAACCGTCAAGAGTAGGGAGACACCCCACACAATGGGAAAAAATATTTGCCAACTGTATATCTAACAAAGGCCTAACATCTAGGACCTACAAGGAACTCAAACGTGCCTAAAGGAAAAAACAAACAGCCCCGTTAAAAAGTAGGCAAAAGACATGAATAGACACTTCTCAAAAGAAGTTATATGGGCAGCCAACAGACACATGAAAAAGTGCTCAGCCTCACTCATCAGCAGAGAAATGCAAATCAAACAACAGGTGCTGGCAAGGATGTGGAGAAAAAGGAATACTTCTACACTGCTGGTGGGTTGCAAACTAGTGCAACCTCTTTGGAAGACAGTGTGGTGATTTCTGAAAGAACTAGAAACTGACCTTCCATATGACCCAGCAATCCCTCTACTGGGAATATACCCGGAGGAACTCAAATCATTCTGCAAAAAAGATACCTGCACCCATATGTTTGTTGCAGCTCTATTCACAATAGCGAAAACGTGGAACCAACCATGTCGCCCATCAAAGCTGGACTCGATTAAAAAAATGTGGTACATATACATAATGGAAAATTATGCAGCCATAAAAAAGGACAAACATGGACTTTGCAGCCACTTGGATGGATTTAGAATCGATCATACTCTGTGACCTATCACAGAAACAAAGAACACAGTACCATATATTCTTACTCATGAGTGGACCTTGAACAATTATCATAAAACCATAAGAAAGGGATTGGCAGTAGTGGGAAACTGTCAAGAGAGGGTGGGTGGGATTGGCAGTTGAGGGAAACTGCCAGGGGAGGGAGGGGCATACCTTATCAACAAGGGTATCTGCGTAATCAATATTTGTATACCTAACCCTGAATTGTACCCCACATCTTTATAATAAAAAAAGGGAATTTTTTTTTTTAATTTCTACTTCATTTTTTCTTTTTAGTTACAGTTCTATTCAGATTTTTTAGAATTTCTTTTTGAATCAGCTTTGATAGTTTGTATCTTTCCGAAATGTATCCAATCCACCTAGGATATCAATTTGTTTGCATACAATTGTTCTTAGCATTCCCTTATAATCTTTTTTAAAATTTATGTAAGGTCGGCAGTAATAATATTCCCTCTTTTATTATTAATTTTAATAATTTAAATAATAATTCAAGTCATCTTTCTCTTTATCTCTTTGTCAGTTTAGTCAAATGTTGTTCAATCTTGTTAATATTTTCAGGAAACTGACTTTTGGTTTTTAAAAATCTATTGTTATTCTGTTTTCTGTCACTCATTTCTGCTCTAATTTGTATTATTTCTTTTCTGCTTCTTTCTTTGAGTTTATTGTGCTCTTATTTTTCTTGATTCTCAAGGTGAAAAGTTAGGTTTTTAATTTAGAACTTTTTTCTATTTAATATGGGCATTTCAATTATAAGTTTCCCTCTAAGCACTGCTTTTGCTGCATTTTTGTTTTATTAATCTCAAAGTATTTTCTAATTTCCTTTACAATGTCTTTTTAAAGTCATTGGTTATTTAGGAGTGTGTTGTTTAATTTCCATGTATTTGTGAATGTATATTTTTAACTGTAATTAAAGTCTAAATTTATTCCATCATAGTTAAAAAATATATTTTCAATCTTTTAAACTGGTTGAAACTTATGGCCTACCATATATTTGTCCTAGAGAATGTTCCACATGTACAATAAGTCCCCTATATACGAATCTTCAAGTTGCAATCTTTCGAAGATGCAAACATGTGTTCATATATCCAGCCATATAAGTTAGTTCGCATGTCTGGCTTACGTTGTCATGTACTGTACTGTAAGATTTAAAATGTTTTCTTTTTTTGTATTTGTTTGGTTTTTTACTGTATTATTTGTGTGAAAGTAAACCTTTTGCATTACAGTGCTATAGAGCTGATTTTTTTAGTTGGGTACCTGGGCTAACTTTGTTGGACTTAGCAACAAGTTGAGTGTATAAGCGTGTTCTTAGAATGGAACTCATTGGTATGTAGGGTCTTACTGTACTTGAAAAGAATTTGTATTCTGCTGTGGTTGGGTGAAGGGTTCTGTATATGTCTATTACGTATTAGTGTCTTTATAGTGCTGTTCAAGCCTTCTAGATACCTGTTGACCTTCTGTCTAGTTGTTCTAGCCATTACTAAAAGTGATGTATTGAACTACCCAATTATTATGACTTCATCCTTAAATTCTGTCAGTTTTGCCTCACATATTTTTTTGGACTGTACTGTTATGTGCATATATGTTTATAATTTTTATAACTTCTTGATGAATTGATGATTTGGCCAGTATAGAATGTCCTTATTTATTTCTAGCAACAATTTTTGTATTATATTTGCTTTGCCTATTCCCCTTCTGCATTTCTGAAAAATATTAAACGCATTACAATCATAGCACAACCAGAGGTAATGTTAAAGTAAGGTTTTTATTGTACTAGAGTTCAGTCATTCTGTTTTCTTCCTAAGGCACAAATACATTTGTGCTAGAAATTTGGTTTCATGATCAAAAAGATTAATGTATATATCTCCCTCTAGTGGGCAACTGTATACATTGACACTTCTTTAGTTAGGTAAACCAGGAGGCTGTCAAAATCCTCAGTGATGGACTCATGAACTAGAATCCTAGAAAGCATTGTATAAACTCTGCTCTTAAAGCTAGTAACAGCTGCTACTGACTCCTACTGACCATGTGATTGTTTTGCCAGGCTGTGGTGCTAGATATAGGTTATATTTTTTTGTCCTCTGTTTTCCTTCAAGATTTTTTCTTTAACTTTGATTCTCAGAAGTTTTACAAAGATGTCTTTCTTGAATCTCTGGTTTGTTTTCTTTCATTGATTTAAGAAACCTCTTGATTATCATCTCTTCAAATATTCTTCTCATTCTCTTCTACTGTAATTCCAATTAAACAGTTGTTATTATCCCACAGCTGTTCTCTTTTTTTCTCCTTATGTTTTAATCTGTCTCACTTCTAGTGACTTTTTTCTCAAGTGCGATGATTCTTCTGTAGTTTCTAGCTATTAGCTACTCTGTAGCTAGTAAGCTTATTAAATAAATTCTTCATCTCTGTACCCTTTTTTTTTATTTCTAGCATCTTCACTTAACTATTTTTTTGTTTCTGTCTAATAAGTTCTCTTTTAGCCAGGTTCGGTGGCTCAGCCTGTAATCCCGCGCCTTTGGGAGGCTGAGGTGAGTGGATTGCCTGAGCCCGCGGGTTCGAGACCCGCCTGGGCAGCGAAACCTCATCTCTACAATAAATCAAAAAATCAGCCGGGCGTGGTAGCGAATGCCTGTAATTCCAGCTACTTGGAAGGCTGAGGCGGAAGGATCGCTGGAGCCCAGCAGGTCGAGGCACTCCAGTCTGGGCGACAGAGTGAGACTCCAACTCAAAAAAAAGCAAAAATTCTCTTTTAATGCCACATACAATGCTGTATACACATGTCTATTCCACTTGATCCTTTAACATACTAATCATTGTTATTTTAAATTCCCTGTCTACCAACATTAACAACTAGGTCATCTCGAAGTTTGGACCTGTTGAATGATTTTATCTGTTGAAGATAGATCGAATTCTCTTAGTGTATGTAGAATTGAATTACATGGTCCTAACTATGTCAGCTGACAGGAAAAACCCTCACCATGAGAAAAAAAAATTTACTAAGGACTCAATTCAGTAGAAAGGTTTGGATGTTTGTGGTCAAGAACAGGATTTGATCAAATATATGACTGAGACAGAAAAGGTCTCTGAAACCAGGGTTCCGGATAAGACAGTCAGACTTTGGGGAAAAAATAACTAAGCATGTGAATATAAAAAAAACTAAAGTCACATAATAAAACACAAAGTCTAAGATATCCTGCTGCCTGCACAGTGTTTCAGAGAAGTAGCAACATTACAGCTGAGATACATCTGACTGTGGAGAACCAGTTTTTTTTTTTAAATAAGACAATTCTTAGAACTGTTCTAGGTTTACAATAAAGTTGATCAAAGAGTACAGAGTGTTTTCATATACATTTTACTCCCACAGTTTCCCCTATTATTAATACCTTATGATACAATTGTTAGAATGGATAAACCAATATTGATGCATTATTCATAAATAAGTCCAGTGTTTACTTTGGGGGTCACTCTTTGCACAATTCTATGGATTCTGATAAATGCATAATGTATGTAAGTACTATACAGAATAGTTTCACTGCCATAACATATTCTTGTTTTCCACCTACTTATTACTCCCTTTCCTCTAAACCCCTGGCAACCATTGATATTTTTACTATCTCTATAGCTTTGCCCTTTCCAGAAAGTCATAGAATTGAATCATACGGTAGGTATTTTTGTCAGCCTTGCTTCAGTCTGAAAAAAACCTGGCTTTTTCTTACAACATTCATTTAAGATTTTTCATGTTTTTTCATGAGTTGAGAGCTCATTTTCTAAATCACTGAATAATATTCCATTGTGTAGGTTTAACAAAAATTGTGTATTCATTTAGCTGTTGAAGGACGTTCTGATTGTTCAACTTTGAGCAATTATGAATAAAGCTGCTATAAACCTTTTTGAGGAGGTTTTTGTGTGGACCTAAGATTTCAGCTCATTTGGGAAAACCACCTTGGAGCACTGTTATTGGATTGTATGGTCAACTATATATAGCTCTGTGATAAATTGCCAAGTGGTTTTCCAAAGTGGCTATAATATTTTGCACTTCCACCAGCAACATATGCAAGTTCCTGTTGTTCCACATCCTTAACAGCATTTGGTGCTGTTAGTTGGAACTGATTTTTAATAGTGCCACAAAGTGCAGCAACAATATTTTAAAACTAGGATCCGCTAGTGGATAGATGGAATTTTGTTCTTGTTTCACTTTTGGTGTCTGGGAACAGGACAGACTCATTTAGATTGAGTCCTTTGGGGTTCGTATACCTTGTTGACAGGAAGAATTTACAAAGGGATGCTGGATGGCATTCTAAATTGGACAGGTGGGTACTTAAGAAATTAATTGGAGAGGCAAAGTGACATTTAAAAAATAAGATGCAAGGGTACAAGTGCATGTTACATGGACATATTGCTCACTGGTGATGACTGGGCTTTAGAAGAGCCATTTCCCACATATTGAACATTGTACTCAACAGGTAACTTCTTAACCCTAACACCCCTCCCTGCTTCCCCCTCTAGGTGTCCCTAGTGTCTATTATTTGCATCTATTACCATGTAACTCCCACCTATAAGTGAGAATATATGATGTTCGGTTTTCTGTTTCTGAGTTAGTTTATTTAAGATAATGTTCTCCAGCTCCCACCATGTTGCTGCAAAGAACTTTTTTCGTTGTGGTTTTTTTAGGACTGCATAGTATTCCATGGTGTGTGTGTGTGTGTGTGACATTTTCCTTAAACAGTCAAGTGGAGATGGGCACACTTAGATTGGTCCCATGATTGTGCTATAGTGAATAGTGTTACAGTAAACATATGAATATAGGTATCTTTTTAATATATTGATTTGTTTTCCTTTAGGTAGACACCTAGTAGTGAGATTGCTGGGTCAAGTGGTAACTCTATCAAATGGCAATTCTATTTTCAATGCTTTGAGAACTCTCCGCACTGTTTCCCATAGAGGTTGAACTGCTTTACAATCAAACCAACAGTGTATGAGCATTCCCTTTTCTCCACATCTGAGTCAACATCTACTGTTCTTTGAATTTTTAATAGTAGCCATCATGACTGGTGTAAGATGATATTTCATCATGGTTTTAATTTGCATTTCTCTGATGATTAATGATGCTGAACATTTTTCCATGTTTGTTGGCCGCTGGTGAGTCTTCTTTTGAGAGGTGTTTATCTATTCATGTCCTTTACCCACTTTTTAATGAGGATGCTTGTTTTTTTCATATTGAATTAGGTTCTTTGTTGATTCTGGATTTTAGTCTTTTCTGAGGCATGATTTGCATATATTTTCTTCCATTTCTTAGGTTTTCTGTTCGCTTTGTTGATTATTTCTTTTGCTGTGCAGGCACTTTTTAATTAAGTCCCATTTGTCTGTTTTTGTTTTTGTTGCATTTGTGTTTGGGGTCTTTGTCGTAAATTCTTTGCCTAGGTCGATGCTCAGAAGAGTTTTTCCTGGGTTTTAGTCAAAGATTTTTAGAGTTCTATGTCTTTTATTTAAGTATTTAATCCATCGTGAGTAATTTTTGCTTATGATGAGAGGTGCGGGTTCAGTTTTATTCTTCTGCGTTTGGCTAGTCATTTATCCCAGTACCATTTATTAAATAAGATGTCCTTTCCCCCTTTTTATTTTTGTCAGCTTTGTCAAAGATCAATTGATTGGAGGTATGTGGCTTTATTTCTGGGTTCTCTATTCTGTTCCATTGATCTAGATGTCAATTCTTGTACCAGTGCCATGCCGTTTTAGTTCCTATAGACTTGTAGTATAATTTGAAGTCAGGCAACATGATGCTTCTGCATTTGCTCTTTTTAAATTAGTGTTGTTTTGGCTACCTAGGCTTTTTTTTTTTTTTTTTTGGTTCCATATAAGCTTTAGGATCATTTTTTCTAATTTTGTGGAAAATGATGTTGATATTTCTATAAGGATTGCGTTGCATTCAATTTGTAGATTGCTTTGAGCATTATGGTCATTTTAACAATATTGATTCTTTTGATTCATGAGCACGGGATGTTCTTCCATTTGTTTGTGTCACCTATGATTTCTTTCATCAGTGTTTCAGCGTTCTCTTGTAGAGTTCTTTCACTTCCTTGGTTATATGTATTCCTAGGTATTTTACGTATGTATGTGTGTATGTATGTATTGGTGGCTAGTATAAATGGGATTGAGTTCTTGATTTGGTCCTTGGTTTGAGTGTTATTGGTGTATAGAAATGCTACTAATTTTTGTACATTGATTTCATATCCTGAAACTTTACTAAAGTTTTTTTTAATCTCTTGGAGAAGTCTTTAGGGTCTTCTAGGTATACAATCATGTCATTTGTGAATGGAGATAGTTTAAGCCCCTCTTTGCTGAATTAAAGACCTTTCTTTTTTTCTCTTTCCTGGATCCTCGCTAGAACTTCCAGTATAATGTTAAATAGGAGTGGTGAGAGTGGACATCCTTGTTTTGTTTTGGTTCTGAGGGGCAATATTTTCAACTTTTTCCCACTAAGTATGTTGTTGGGTGGGGGAGTTGTCTTATATGGTTCTTATTATTTTGAGATATGTTCCTTTAACGCCTAGTTTGTTAAGAATTTTTATCATGAGGGAATGGTAGATTTTATTGCATTTTCTGTATCATGTGGTTTTGTTTTTAATTCTATTTATGTGGTGAATCACGTTTTTATTTGTGGATATTGAACCATTCTTGCATTTCTGGAATAAAATCCACTTGATCAATCCACTTGATCAGCATATCTTTTTTATATACTATTGAAATCTATTGGGCAGTATTTTGTTGGGAATGTTTGCATTTGTATTTATCGGGGATATTAACCTGTAGTTTTATTTTTGTTGTTGTTGTGTTCTTGCCTGAATTGGATATCAGGGTGATGCTAATTTCAAAGAATAAGGGAGAAGTCCTTCCTCCTCGATTTTTTGGAATAATTTCAGTAAGAGTGATACCACCTTTTCTTTGTACATCTTGTAAAACTTAACTGTGAATCTGTACAGCACTGGGCTTTTTTGTTGGAAGATATTTGTTTATTACTGATTCAATTTCACTGCTCATTGTTGGCCTATTTAGGGTGTCTGTTTCTTCTTAGTTCAGTCTTGGGAGGTTGTGTGTTTTTAGAAATTTATCTATTTTCTTCTCGTTTTTCAGTTTGCTTCCATAGATGTTCTCATAGTAGCCTCTAATGATTTTTGGTATTTCTGTAGTATCAGTTGTAGCATCACCTCTATCATTTCTAATTATATTTGAGTCTTCTCTCTTTTTATCTCTTAGTATAGCTAGCAGTCTATCAATTTTGTTTGTCTTTAAGAAGAAACAACTTTTTGATTCATTCATCCTTTGTATCTTTTTTGTCTCAATCTCATTTAGTTCTGCTCTGATCTTTGTTATTTATTTTATTCTGCTACATTTTGGGTTTAGATTGTTCTTGTTTTTCTAGTTCCTTGAGGTCAAAGTTAAGCTATTAATTTCAGATCTTTCTTTCTTTTTGATGTAGGTATTTAATGCTATAAACTTTCGTCTCAGCAATGATTTTGCTGTATTCCAAAGGTTTTGGTGTGTTATATCTCTGTTTGCATTTGTCTCAACAATTTTTAAAAATTTCTGCCTTAATTTCATTTATTACCCAAGACTCCCTAAAGATGAAGTTGTTCAGTTGCCATGTAGCAGTATAGTTTGGGGAGCTTTTCTTAGTATTGACTTCTAATTTTATTCTTCTGTTGTCTGAGAAAATGCTTGGTGTTATTTAGATTTTTTTTTTAATGTATTGAGACTTGTTTTACAGACAAGCATATGATCTATTTTGGAGAATGAAGATGACAAGAATATATATTCTGAAGTTATTGGGTGGAATGTTCTTTAGATGTCCGCTAGGACTACTTGGTCTATAGTCCAGTTTAAGTCCAATGCTTCTTTGTTGATTTTCTGCTTTGATGATGTGTCTAGTAATGTCATTTGGGTGTTCAAGTTACCCACTATCATTGTATTTCTATCAGCATGTTTTCTAAGGTCAAGTGGTGCTGTTTCATGAATTTGGGTGCTCTGGTATTGTGTGCATATATATTTAAGATCGTTAAATCTTCTTGTTAAATTGCATCCTTTATCATTACAGAATGCTTTTCTTTGTTTTATTTATTTATTTTTTTTACTAGAGTTGGTTTGGAATCTGGATTATTTGATATGCGAATGTCTACTCCCGCTTTTGTTTTCCATTCACATGATGTATCTTTTCCCACCCATTTACTTTGAGTCTATAGCTGTCTTTGTACAGTAAATGGGTCTCTTGTAGGAAGTAAATGGTTGGGTCTTGTTTTTTTTTTCTTTTTTTTTTTTTTGAGTTGGAGTCTCATTCTGTCACCCATGCTGGAGTGCGTGGCACGCTCACAGCCACTGCAGCCTCAACCTGCTGGGCTCAGGTGATCCTTCCACCTCAGTCTTCCAAGTAGCTGGAACCACAGGTGCACATCACCATGCCCAGCTAATTTTGGTCTCAAATCTGTGAGCTCAGGAAATCCTCTCACCTCTGCCTCCTAAATCCTTGTTGGGATTACAGGTGTGAGCCACTACACCCAGCCGGGTCTTGTTTTTTTTAAAGCAGTTTGTCACTCTGTATCTTTTAAGTGAGGTGTTTAGGCCATTTACATTCACCGTTAATATTGATATGTGAGGTTTTGTACCTGCCATAATGTTGCAAGTTACCTGTCTTGGGTCTTCAAATGTGTAGTTGCTTTATAGAATCTGTGAGCTTTATACCTATCAATATATAGTCTTATATCCTTTATTGTTCTTTATAGCAACTTTAGAAAATTTGATAAGATCTATATATCAGAATGCAAAATTAAATAGTACATACAAATACCACATGGTCATTTTGGTTTTGGTAAATTCTGGAGATAGATATAATTGCAGATGAAAACTCAATGTATCTGATTGTCTTCAAACCTTTCTCCTTTTTCTTTTTATACTCTTTATTTTGTTTTGTTTTGCTTTTTTGAGTTGGAGTTTCACTCTGTTGTTCAGGCTGGAGAGAAGTAGCCCACACATGGCCACCCCAGCGTCAACTTGCTGGGCTATAGCAATTCTTCCGCCTCAGCCTTCCAAGTAGCTGGAACTACAGACGTGTGCTATCATGCCTGGCTAATATTTTTGACTTATTGTAGAGATGAGGTCTTGCCAAGTTGCCCCGGCTGGTCTCAAACCTGTGGGCTCAGACAATCCACTCATCTTAGTCTCCCAAAGTGCTGGGATTGCAGGCTAGACATGGAGCCATCCTGTGTACTTTTTAAAAATTTGTTGCCTGCAGCTTATTTTTGTGAACAATGTGTGTGTGTGTGTGTGTGTGTGTGTGTGTGTGTGTGTGTGTAAATGGGGTTTCACTATGTTGTCTGAGCTGGTCTTGAAATCCTAGCCTCAAGCAATCCTTCTTCCCAGTGCTGGAATTACAGGCATGAACCACCATGCCCAGCCCCAAATTTTTGTTAAATGTTGTGATCATGTGGACAATAGTTGAGAAATCAAGAATCAGGCTAAAAAAAATTGAAGTGATCTCCATATCTCATTCTCTCCAGTTAATCCCAGCCCTTCGCTATATACCTTTGGCTATATTGACCTATTTTCTTCATATTCCATATTACTTCCTTTAAATTTTTGATTTTATGTAGTTTTGAAATAATGAGAAATTTATGGAAAAGGGGAAGAAAAATATGAAAAATTTTTTTTCTTCTGTACATGTGAGAGTAAGTTGCTGACTGCATGTCTTATCACCCATAAATACTGAAGGGTGTATTACCTGCAAATAAGGACATTCTCAACACATCAGTGGTACAATCCTCAAAATCAGGAAGTTACTATTAACTCTCAGATTCCCTTCAAGTTTTGTCATTGGCTCCCAAAATGAATTTTTAAAACCACAGATTAGTTCAGAAACTCATGTTGCATCTGGTGATCACATCTCTTTAGTCATCTTTAAGGAGCAGTCTTGAGCAGTTCCTCATCCTTTCCTTGGCTTTCATGACTTTGACAGTGCTGCAGAGTATACAGTATCTGACAATTAAGTTCGTGAACTCATCCTAGAAAAAGTGCTACATACCTCATTGCTGAATATCACTATGGGCACCTTCAAAGTACTCCCCTTGGGAAGCTATGAACCAATGCCAGCACCTAGTCCACTCATCAAAGCAATTTGGAACTATTTTTCTGGAATGACCATGAATGCTGTCATCTCAAGAATGTTGGAGTTTGAATTAGAGCAATGAACAAACATTGAATTTCTTGTTAAACTTTGCAAAAGTGGAAGTGAAATTAAGGACATGCTTGTCCAAGTTTATGGGGATAATGCCATGAAGAAAACGGCAGTGTACAAATGGATTAAATGTTTTTTCTGAGGGGAGAGAAAGTGTCACTGATGGCCAGTAACAAGCAGAACTAATGAAACATTGCAAAAATTCACCGAATTGTGCATCAATATCGTCAGCTGACTGTAAGAAGCACAGCAGACCAAACAAGCATTAACAGAGAAACAGGAAAATCTTAGCTGAAATTCTTGGCATGAGAACGGTGTGAGCAAAAATGGTCCTGAAGGAGCTCTTGCATCATGACAATGCACCAGCTCACACAGCACTGTCTGTGAGGGAGTGTTTAACCTTTAAGCAAATTAACTGTATTGGAACACCCTCCTTGCTCACCTAATCGGGCCCCAGTGACTTTTTTTCTTTACCCGAAGATAAAGAAAATATTGAAAGGAAGACATTCTGGTGACATTCAGGGCATCAAGGGTAATACGACAGCAGCTCTAATGGCCATTCCAGAAAAAGAGTTCCAAAGCTGCTTCCCAAAGGGAGTACTCTGAGGGTCAATATAGTAACATTCAGCAATGAGGTATGTAGCACTTTTTCTAGAATGAATTCATGAACTTAATTGTCAGAACTGGTAGGCCAGTTACTCTATAGCCTCTCCCTCAATTTACATTAGTCTAGGGTTTGCTTTAAAGTCATGCTCTGCTTCTCTGACAGAAATACCACAGAAGTGATGCTGTATTCTTGTAATCAAATTCCATCAGAGGCACAATTTCAATTCGTCCTCTTACTAATGACATTCATTTTGATCATTTGATTAAAATAGTATCTGCCAGGTTTCCTGCTGCAATGTTATCCTTCTCAACAGAGAACACATTCACCTTTTCATCAAGAGACATAATTCATGATCCCATTCAGTTACTGCATTCTGCTGAAAGTCCATCATCTCTGGGTGACACACAATCATTCCACTGGGTCCAGGTTGGCTCTTCATAGTGGGTCTAGCAGTTTGCCAGGTAGAATACAAGTTATGAGCCTACTCTCTCCCACGTACCCAATATGCTCCCAATACGCTCCAGTCAATGGTTGAATAGGAGCAAGATAGCTACAGTAGAAACTTGATTTCAAAGTGAAGATTGTATATCACATAGACATCAAAGTCTATGACAATTATTAAATCCTCGTTGGCAGGTCTTAGAAACACCCGATGTTTCTACAGTGCAGTAAGTTTCTTGCTTCCTTGTAGAGACTGTCTGGATACCCCTGGTTCTGGTCTCAGAGATCAGCATCCTTGTTCTTGAGCCTCTGTGGCACAAAACTACTTACCCATGAACCTCTGTGTCCACACTTGAATTAAACATTAGGGAGGAGATTTGTCCTGATGATTGTACAATTTTTTTGAAGTTAGGCGTTCTGAAGGTATAATTAGTGCTCAAACAATCACAGGATTTTGTGGAGGTGGCTTGGGATTTCTTTGGCAGTATGATGCCTTCAAAAACTTAGTCTTTAATCTTTTTCTTGGGCAATTCCATGTGCTGGTAACCATCCGATGATGATTCTTCTCATCTTGCAATATGTCTCAAATTTTTATTTACTTTGATCTTCTAAAATTCAAGTTTTGTATTTTGTTAAATATGTATTTGAGTATTCCTAAACACATATTGTTGTTTTATTCTTATATTATGGAAGTTTGCTATTTCTAGATTACCAATTTTTTTTTTAAAAGCAAGAAGGGTGTTTAATTTTATTAACTGTTTTCTCACTATCTATTCAGATAATTACATGGTATTTCATTTTAAATTACATATTGTCAGCATAGAAAAATATTATAGTACAAACTCATGTATCCATTACCGACTTAAAGAAATAAAACATTGCAAGTACAATTGAAACCCCTGGGTATGCGTCCCAGTTCTTTTCTCCTTTGATATTCTGAACCACATCTCTCTTCCGGATTTGATTTTTATTGTTTCTATGCTACCTATATACTTTGTCACAGAAATATTTCTCCATAAAATATACACTCTTGCTCAGGATCTTAATATATGTTTTAAGATTTTACATTGTATGTACCTCTCCACAAGTTACTTTTCATCACTCGAAATTGTTTTTGAGATTCAGCCTACCAGATACACATATTCTAGTTTATTTTAACCACAGCTTAGTGTTCTACTGAATGAACCCACAAAACTAATTTATTCATCCGCCTGGTGATAGTCATTTACTTTGTGGATGCTTTTTTGCTATTTTGGTGTTATTTTCATTTATCCTTATACTCATATGCAAATTAGCTGTCACATTTAGCAAATAAAAATACCGGATGCTCAGTTAAATGTAAATTTTAGATAAACAATGGATTTTTTTAGTATATGCTGCTACAAATATTACAGCCCTACAAGAGTTTTATTTAGAGAACACAGTAAGAGATGCATAAAATGACCCGGCACCACACACACACACACACACACACACACACACACACACACACACACACACACATACACACATTAATAAAAGGTAACATTTTCAAAAATAATGATCTCATTTATATATACTCATTCTTTTTCTATTGAAATTCATTTTATTCTTTCTTATCCCATCTTATACCAGTTGCTACCATTTGAATGTCTCTGCAAAAACTCATGTTGGAATACTGATTTCCAGGCAGCAATGTTGGGAGGCAGAACCTTTAAGAGATGGGGCCAAATGGAAGGCAGTCAGGTCATGGGTGTTCTGCCTCTGTGCCTTCCTCACAGAAGTTAGTTTCTACTCTCTCAAGACTGTATTAGTTCTTGAGAAAATGGATTAGTTCCCATGAAAGTGGTGTCTTCCTCCTTGTGTTTGGCTTCTTTTCTCACATACATGCTTGCCTTTCTGTTGTTCTGCCATGTTATGACCCAACGCAAAAACCCTCATCAGAAGCAGAGTAGATGTCAGAGCTATGCTCATGTACTTTCTAGTCACCAGAGTCATAAACCAAAAAAACCCTCTCCTTTCTTTATAAATTAGCCAGCCTCAGAGATTCTGTTATAGCAATTCAAAAGACTAAGATATCATCCCATTCCATTACAAAAAGATGCACCTTGGACCGCTAAGTTAATTCCACCACGTACTAAGGTGCCAAGTCCTACAGTTTGATAAACACGGTTGGAGGGTATCTAGCCAGGAGTGGAACTGCTGATTAGTAGATATTTCATTTGCAACTTTACCAGAAGAGCCATATTGTCTCTAAAGTGGTGGCATATAAACTTTCCGAGTGTTCCATAGCCTCATTGGCACTTTTTATTGTTCGACTGTATAATTTTTAAATCTCATGAATGTCAAATGCTGTCTCATTTTGGTTGAAGCATATATTCTACTGATTATTCATGAGGATTAGCATTTTCTTCATATGTGTCCATCATTTGAATTTTTTCCTCAGTGAACTGTCTATTGATGTTTTTCATCCAATTTTCTGTTAGGCTGGTTGGATTTTTTATTGAATTTTAGTAGTTCATGATATATTTTGCATACTGATGCACTGTGTGTTCTATGAATTGCATATAACTTAATTTGTGACTCATTCTTTTGTTTTGCATATATGGATTTTTTTAGACACAAAGATTTTTATAATGTCAAATTTCTTAATCTTAAAAAATAAGCTGTGCTTTTTGCAGCTTATTTACATAAATCTATGCTATACCAAGGTCATAAAAATGTATTTCTCTTCTATATTTTCTAAGAAGCTTTAACATTTTGGGCAGTGATTTTTGTCTATTTTTAGTACTGCTATATTCCAAATGCCTGGAAGAAAGTCAGCACATAAGAAGCAGATAATATTTATTGAAAGAGTGAAAGGAGGGATGTGCTCGGGGGAAAAACAAAGTGAAAATGGAAACTCAGAAAGGTGAGTGGAAATAAAATGAGTTATTTGATTTGTGTAAGGTGGAGTAAGTATTACAACTGAGACACATAAAACTAGAACCCTCAGTGTCTTTAAGAGAAAGGGCAAACAAGAAAAAAAATAGTTCAGCTGGACATTTAAAATGATGATTTTTATATTTTCTTTAGTATTTAGGTAGCCTATGAGGAAGTGGTTTTCAGGTTATTTCGTTTATTGTGACACAAGAAATTTACCAATAACGTTTGAATTACATCAATAGATCTTTTTTTCTTTTTTAATATAAAGATGTGGTGTACAATTCAGGGCTAGGTATGCAAACGTTGATTATGCAGGTACACTTGTTGATGAGGTGTGCCCCTCCCCTAGCAGTTTCTCTCAACTGCCAATCCCACCCCTCTCTCCTGGCAGTTTCCCAATCCCTTTCTTATAGTATTATGATAATTGTTCAAGGTCCACTTATGAGTGAGAACCTGTGATATTCTGTTCTTTGTTTCTGTGATAGATCACGGAGTATGACAGACTTTAAATCCATCCAAGTTGTTGCGAAGTCCATATGTTCATCCTTCTTTATGGCTGCATAATATTCCATTGTGTATATGTACCACATTTTTTTTTACCCAGTCCAGCTTCGATGGGCAGCATGATTGGTTCCATGTTTTTGCTGTTGTGAATAGAGCTGCAACAAACATATGGGTGCAGGTATCTTTTTTGTAGAATGATTTGAGTTCCTCCAGGTATATTCCCAATAGGGGGATTGCTGGGTTATATGGAAGGTCAGTTTCTAGTTGTTGCAGAAGTCACCACACTGTCTTCCAAAGAGGTTGCACTAGTCTGCATTCCCATCAGCAGTGTAGAAGCATTCCTTTTTCTCCGCATCCTCACCAGCATCTGTTGTTGTTTGTTTTATTGATGATGGCCATTCTTACTGGGGTTAGGTGGTATCCCAATGTGGTTTTGATTTGCACTTTTTTGATGATGAGTGAGGCTGAGCACTTTTTCATGTGCCTGTTGGCTGCCTATATATGTCCTTTTGAGAAGTGTCTATTCATGTCTTTTGCCCACTTTTTAAAGAGGCTATTTATTTTTTTCCTTTCAGCGTATTTGAGTTCCTTATAGATCCTAGGTGTTAGACTTTTGTCAGATATACAGTTGGCAAATATTTCTTCCCATTCTGTGGCCTGTCCCCCTGATCTTGATGGTTTCTTTTGCCTTACAGAAACTCGTTAGTTTGATGAGGTCCCACTTGTCTATCTTATTTCTTAAGGAATGGGCATTTAGGGTTCTGAATAGAAATTGGTTGCCAGTTCCAATTTCCATAAGGTTGTCTCCTGTGTTTTCTAAGATTCTTATGGTTTGAAGTTTTATGTTTAGGTCTTTGATCCATTTAGAGTTAATTTTTGATCAATAGATCTTAAAACTGTAATCTAGGCTGGGCGCGGTGGCTCCTGGCTATAATCCCAGCACTTTGGAAGGCTGAGGTGAGAGGATTACCTGGGCTCATGGGTTTGAGACCAGCCTGGGCAACCATATGAGACCTCATCTCTACAATAAACTGAAAAATTAGCCTGGCGTAGTGGCATGTGCCTATAGTTTCAGCTACTTGGAAGACTGAGGTGGAAGGATCACCTGAGACCAGCAGGTCAAGGCTGCGGTGGCCGTGAGCATGCCACTGCACTCCAGCCTGTAACATAGTGAGACTCCAGCTCAGAAAAAAAAAAAAAACCCAAAAGCAAAAAACAAAACTGTAATCTATTTCTACATTCCTGGGGTAAATCATTCTTTTTATTATTATTTTTAAATTGTGGGGTAAACGTAAAGATTTGCTACCTAAGTAAATTGTGTAGGTGAGCTTTGGGTTTCTAGCGAATCCTTCCTCCCCGATAGTGGACATGGTACCCAATGGATGGTTGCATACTCCTTATCCTACGCCTCCCTCCCTCTACTAATGGTGTCCAGTGTCAGTTGTTCTTGTCTTTGTGCTCACATGCCTGGTGTTTAGAACCTGTTTATGAGTCAGAACACATGGCATTCAGTTTTTTATTCTGTGGTAGTTCACTTAGAATGATGGTCTCCAGCTGATACACGTTGCTGCAAAAAACATGATTTTGCTCTTCTTTACGGCTGTATAGTATTCCATTGTATATATTTACCACCTTTTTAAAATCCAGTTCACTTTTGATGGGCATCTGGGTTAATTCCATGTTTTTTGCTATTGTGAATAGTGTTGCAATGAACATACATGTGTAAGTATCTTTTTTGGCAGAGCAATTTATATTCCTACAGATATATTCCCAGAAATTGTTGGGAGTGGATTTGATGTGGGGAGCAGATGAGCCCTGTCACTGTGGCAGGCCTTGAGTAAAGGCCCAAGCGGTGGCCAGATCTCGCTTAATGGCCCCAAGCTCGTAGGCAAGGTCTCACTTGGAAGCTCTGCATCCTAGCCAAAGCCAGGCTGTGAGGGGTGCAGCCTGCCACACGAAACGGTGTCTCAGGTGCCCACACATCAGGGTGCACATGGTACAGGTAAAGCCTTAGCTGCAGCAAGATAACCGCAGAACAGCTCGCCTTTTAGGTAGCAGCATAATTCAGTGATAGCTTCCTCACAGACCTTGAATCCCTTCCAACTTTCTTTGTGCTTAATTATAAAATAAACATCCTGAGCTAGTTCGGGGCCGCTTCTCCTCCATCAGAAGAAAGCGCCCCACCTGGCCCCAGCTTTTCGTTATGTCTTTGTGTCTGTGTCATTCTTAATCTCTCGTCGCTCTCTCTCGGGACCCCTTGAGACAGTCGTGCGGGCCGTGGCAGAAGTGGGCTTGCTGGATGGTATGGCATCTCAATTTTTAGTTCTTTGAGAAAATGCAACACTTGCTTTCCATAAAGGTTGAACTAGCTTACATTCTCACCAACGGTGTAGAGACATTCCCTTTTCTCTGAAACCTTGTCAGCACCTGTTGTTTTTTGAATTTTTCACGCTAGCCATCCTGACGGGTGTGAGGTGGCATTTCATGGTAGTTTTGGTTTGCGTTTTTCTGATGATGAATGAAGTTGAGCGTTTTTTCATGTTTGTTGGCTACTTGGATATCCTTCCTTGAGAAGTGTCTGTTCATGTCGTGGGCCCACCTTTTAATGGTGTTATGTGTTGTTGTCCTGTCAATTGCTCTGTTTAGAATTTCAGTTTCTTCATGTAGGTTATGGATGCCAGAAATTCCTCTAGATGTTCTAGTTTATTCACATACAGATGTTCGTAGTAATAATATCTGATAATCTTTTGTATTTCTTCAGGGTCAGTTGTAACATCACCTTTTTTGTTTCTAATTGCGTTTATTTGAATTTTCTTTATCTCTCTCTCTCTTTTTTGGGGGGGGAAGTGGGTTGTTGCTTTGCTTTGTGTTTTGTTAATCTGGCCAGGGGTCTGTCAATTTTATTTATCCTTTCAAAGAACCAACTTTTCATCTCATTGATCCTTTGTATGATTTTTTTTTTTTTTTTTTTTTTTGGCCTTTATTTCATTCAACTGTGACTTTAATAATTTCAGGGGGTTTTTTTGTATTTTTTTTTTTTTTTTTTGAGTTGGAGTCTCACTCTGTCACCCAGACTGGAGTGCAGTGGCCGCTCCCAGCCACTGCAGCCTTGACCTGCTGGGCTCCGGCAATCCCTCCGCCTCAGCCTTCCAAGTAGCCGGAATTACAGTCATGTGCTACCACGCTTGGCTCATTTTTTATTTTTATTGTAGAGATGAGGTCTTGCTGAGTTGCCCAGGCAGGTCTCGACCCCGCGGGCTCAGGCAATCCACTCACCTCAGTCTCCCAAAGGCGTGGGATTACAGGCTGAGCCACCAAGCACGGCCAGTTTTTCTACTAATTCTAGGATTGGTTTGTGCTCCCTTAGGTGCAACAGCAGACTGTTTACTTCAGATCTCTCTATTTTCTTGATATGTGCATGCGATACTATAAACTTCCTTCTCAGCACTGTTTTCATGGTATCCCAGTGACTTTAGTGTGTTGTGGTTTTGCTTTCAAATTTTTTTCAGAATCTTTACATTTCTGCCTTGATTTCTGTACTAACCCAAAAGTCATTCAGAAACATATTATTTAATTTCCATGTGTTTTAATGTTTTAGAGGCTTCCTGTTGACGATAATATTTACTTTTATTCCATTGTGATCTAAGAAGATGCTTGATATGATTTTGAAATTTGTCCATGCTTGGTTTATGTCTGAGTATGTGACTGATGTTGGAGTATGTTCCATGTACTAATGAGAAGAATGCATATTCTGTGGTTGTTGGGTGAAGTGGTCTATAGATGTCTATTAGATCCAGTTAGTCAAGTGTCGAGTTAAGCTTCTGGATTTCCCTTTTAGTTTTTTGCCTCAATGATCTGTCTAAGGCTGTTAGCATGACAATAAGGCCACTGATTGTGTTTGGATGGCCTCTCTTAGTTTAACTAGAAATTGTTTTATAATCTGGGTTGATGTGCATATATTCAAAATATACTAGTGGATTAAGCCTTTTATCACAGTGATCCCCAACCTTTTGGCATCAGGGACCAGTTTTGTGGAAGCCAATTTTTCCATGAACTTGGTGGGGGATGGGGGAGGTGGGGAATGGTTTTGAGATTATTCAAGTGCATTACATTTATTGTGCACTTTATTTCTATTAGTATTACATTGTAATGTATAATGAAATAACTATACAACTCACCATAATGCAGAATTAGTGGAACCACTGGCTTGTTTTCCTACACTGAGCTTGTTTTCTCCCATCTGGGGGATGATGGGAGACAGTGACACCCAAGTCATTTCAGTTGGGGACCTCTGTTTTATCATTATGTAGTGTCCATTTTAACTTTTTTTTTTTTTTTTGAGTTGGATTCTCACTCTGTCGCCCAGACTGGAGTGCAGTGGCCGCTCCTGGCCACCGCAGCCTCGACCTGCTGGGCTCAGGCGATCCTTCCACCTCGGCCTTCCGAGTAGCCGGAATTACAGTCATGCACTACCACGCCCGGCTGATTTTTTGATTTATTGTAGAGATGAGGTCTCGCTGCCCAGGCGGATCTCGAACCCGCGGGCTCAGGCAATTCACTCACCTCAGCCTCCCAAAGGCGCGGGATTACAGGCTGAGCCACTGAGCCCGGTTCATTTTAACTTTTATTGGTTTAAAATCTATGTTGTCTGATATAAGAAGAGCTACTCCTACTCTTTTCCGTTTTCTACTTGCCTGGAAGATCTTTCTTCAGCCCTTTACTTTGAGCTTGTGGGTGTCACTTTTAATAAGATGGGTTTCCTGAAGCCAGCAGAAGAATGAATAATGCTTTTTTATCCAATTTGCCTCTCTATGCCTTCTTAGTGATGCATTCAGTCCATTCACATTTAAGTTAATTGTTAATATGTAGAGGTTTGTTCCTATTATATTGCTATTAAGAAACTGCTTTGCTCTTTAGGTTTAGTGGTTGATTTGTATGGTCTGTTAACTCTGTGCATGCCTGTGCTTTTGTGATGTGTGGACTCATTCTTTTGATTCTGTTCTTAGAACTTTTTAAAACGCATCTTCTGAATGGCTTATCTGAAAGTGGCATATTCTCTTAGGGATTGGATGTCTGGAAAGAATTCTAAATCACCTTCATTGATGAAGCTTAGCTTGGTGGTGTAGGAAACTCTTGACTGAAATTGCTTTTTCTTAAGAATGTTAGATGGGACCCCAGTCCCTCCTTGCTTGTAGAGTTTGCTGAGAAGTCTGCTGCAACTCTGATGTGTCTTCCTTGATAGGCAGCCTATCCCTTCTCTTAGGCTGGTTTTAGGATTTTTTCTTTCATGCTCACCTGATGAGGATATACTATATGTGTCTTGGGATAGTCTTCTCATGTAATACCTAGCTGGAGTTCTCTGGAACTCTTGCATCTGCATGGCCACCTCTCTGGTGAGAGAGAAAATTTTCTTGGACGACCTGTTGGAAGCTCTGTTTCAGGGTATTCTCAGTTTCCCCTTCTCTATCTAGAATGCCATTCAAGCCAAAATTTGGTTACATAATTCCTCTCATAGGCTTTACTCATTATTCCCTAAGCCTTTTCTCTTTGGTTTTGTCAGACTGGGTTAGTTCAGTAGTTTGATTCTTAAGCTCTGAAATTCTTTCTTCTGCCTGGTTAATTCTGATGTTCAGGTTTGTTTCAAAACTTCAGAAAAGAATTCTTTATTTCCAGGAGTTCATATTGGTCCTTTCTTATGATAACCACCTCGGCTTTTACTTCCAGCCATTTTTATGACCTGGATGATCCGTGTGTCTACCTTCTCATGGATCTCACTGAGTGTCTTTTGTCATTCATGGTTGGAATTCTATGTGTGTCATTAGGAACAGGTCATTCTCAATGGATTCGTGTTTGGGATCTGGGAAGTCCTTTTGTGGGTATTATTAACTCATTAATACTTTGGGGATTGCCGATGTTTATTTGCTGGTACTTCCTCATCTGTGAGGGCAGACTTTTCTCTTTTTATTTTTTATTTTGTTGTCTTTTAATTAGATAAGTTTGCTACTGTTGGAGGATGGCTGTGGGTTTCTTTTGTTGTTGTTTGTTTTTGCTTATCTTCCCTCCTCTGACCCACCTGTGGGGGCATTGGCAGCAGTGGAAAAAAGGGTGGTGCTCTGGAGGGAGACCATCTGAAACCGCTTCATGGGTGCAGTCTGACAGAAATGGCAGGAGACTTTTCCTCTATTTTAGAGTCTTTCCCCTCCCTCCAGCACAGGCTACAGAGGTAGTCTCCTTCTCAGACTGTGCGTTTCATCAGCAGGATTGCCAGGCAGCCATGCAGGGCCCTATGGCTCTATGCTGACTGAGGTACTCTTGGGGTTGTAGACTGGTCTTTTCCCTGGGTGGAACTATCCCTTTTGTTTGGGGGGGTGGAAGGGAAGCAGTAGGGGTTTGTTATTCTGTTATTTCTTCCACCTGTCTGTGGGTAGGTGGGACCACTGTCATTACAACACTGTGCTGGGGTGCCCCACCTCTTAGATCCCGCTCTGCACCATTTAGGGCCTGTAACCACAATGACAGCTCCCTGAGGCCAAGCTGTACCTGCAGCCTTGACAGAGTCGCTAGGGTTGCTGGTGCCAGAAAGACTTCTAATTGGTCATGTCACCCCTGCTGGATGCTGGGAAGGAAGGGAGAGAGGGGTGCTTCCCAGTCAGACTCTTTGGAGGGAGGGGGTTTGATGGCTGGGACAGGGGACTCCTGGGAACTGGGGTTCCCTAGGTTCCATGTGGGACCTGCTGGTGCCTCTGTCTAGACCCAGGGCAGTCCTCTGCTCCCACATAGTGAGGTAGTGGTGTGGCGTGTAGTTCCTGGGCAGTCTTTACCTTAGCGGAGACTACAGAGGCTCATGTGAGGTATACAAAGAAGAAAAGTGATTGTTTTCATTCATTCCCTCTGTCTTGAAGGACACTCTCCTGTTTCCATGTTGGGGCCATCTCCAGGTATGTACAGGGCTTCAAACTGTCCATCCTCTTCATTCCCAGGTGACTATTGAAGTAGGGTCTGAGTGATTAAATAACAGCCCACCGACTTAATTTTAACAAAGAAGTTTATTAGTCAAGGCTCTGCCAGCTGGTGACCTCTTGAAGGAAGAGAATTCCAAGCAAGTCGGCCCCGAGCCGCCACTCAGAGCTTCCTCAAGTACTCCTAGCTTACATTGTGGTTAGCTAAAGTTAGAGTTGGACATTTTCCAGAGCTCTTATCACAATATTTTGCTGACATCAGCAAGCTAGCAAGTTTACAGAAGCAGATGTGCTAATTAGGCAGGTGTAGTGGGTAAGGATACACTTTATGTCGCAAGGTTTACAGAGGGGAAACCTTCAAAGAAAAACCTCCAGGAAGGGAGTAACGTTTGTTTCAAGGCTGAAGTCACTTCTTTTTTTTTTTTTTTTTGAGTCAGAGTCTCACTCTGTCACCCAGACTGGAATGCAGTGGCCGCTCCCGGCCACCGCAGCCTCGACCTGCTGGGCTCCGGCGATCCTTCCACCGCAGCCTTCCGAGTAGCTGGAATTACAGGCGCGCATTACCACACCCAGCTAATTTTTTGATTTTATTGTAGAGATGAGGTCTCGCCTGCCCAGGCGGGTCTCGAACCCGCGGGCTCAGGCAATCCACTCACCTCAGCCTCCCAAAGGCGCGGGGTGACAGGCTGAGCCACCGAGCCTGGCCTGAAGTCATTTCTTTGATCCCACCTTGTAATTCCAGGGGCAGAAGCCGCTTCTTTTCCCTTTCACACCATCTAGTAGACTTCAGCTTGGGTTTTCAGGTTGACCCCCCAAAGTCCCCGGTTCACTCCTCCATTTAGGTTTGTTTGCAGAGAACTGCAATCATGTGATGGCTTCAGTCAGCCATCTTGTCCCTCTGGTAAATCATTCTTGATACTATTTTTTTTTGACTTGGAGTCTCACTCTGCTACCCAGACTGGAGGGCAGTGGCCGCTCCCGGCCACCGCAGCCTCGGTCTGCTGGGCTCCGGCGATCCTTCCGCCTCAGCCTTCCAAGTAACCGGAATTATAGGCATATGCTACCACGCCCAGCTGATTTTTTGATTTATTGTAGAGATGAGGTCTCGCTGCCCAGGCGGGTCTCGAACCCACGGGCTCAGGCAATCCACTCACCTCAGCCTCCCAAAGGTGTGGGATTACAGGCTGAGCCACCGAGCCCGGCTTATTTGCTCATATTTTAATTAGAATTTTTGCATCTGTGGTCATAAGTAGTTTCTGCTAGTTTCCTTGATGATATCCTTGTCCAGTACTGGTATCCAGATATATTAGCCTTATAGAATGACTTGGGAAGTTTTCCAGCATAATCTATGCATTGGAAATTTTAGTATAATGTAAAATTATATCTTAAATATTTATAAAACATATGAAAACTATCCCGATTGTTTTCTTTTTAGGAATAAATCTTTTGATTAACTTTTCAACTTAATCTTTTGTAATTTTAGAGTCTATTTGGTTATTTGTATGTAATAAGGTGCCAAATGACACTTTTCCTGTTGTCTCAGAGTTTCAGCAGAACACTTTTAGACTAAGTAATATAGGTGCCAGACCCTCTATGCAAAACAGACCAAGAGATTGTAAAACCTATTGTGAAACCTCAGTTCATCACCCATCTTGAGGATTTCTAAGCAGCAGTGAGAAAATTCAAGGCAGTTTAGTAGTGAGGATTGCTCTGATGATAATTGTCAAGGTGCTGTGTGACCCCTAGATAGTGGAAGAATGAAGGTCTTAGAAAGAACTACTTCAGCAGCTTGTTTTGTGCTTTCTGGTATTTGGGTGGCACAGCTCAGAGACTTGCTGGAGCCACCAGGGAGACAGAGAAATGAGAGGGTTTAGGAAGCAGACTATATCTCCGGAGTTGGGCAAGGCTCCATACATCCTCAAAGAAAATCTCTGCTGTTAGGTTGTCTTGGAAGAATTTAAAACTTTGATGGTGGTAATCATTGCTTAATGTGTACATATATCAAATCATCATATTGTATACCTTGAACATATTTAATCTTTGACAAATATTTTTAAATAAAAAAAAATCGATCAGACTGGGACTAAGAAAACTATGGGATATGCCTGCAGCCACAGGTGTTTTAAAAAAATGAGTTATTTTAAACATCATTCCTAATGAGCCAAGCTTATTTGGAACCAGAGGAAATGGCAAATTCCGTTAACCCCCCTCCCCCCATCTTTGTTAAAAAAAAGCGAGTTTTGGGGGGGGTTGCTTTTTAGAACAGCAAAAGTTTTTTTTTTTAACTTTTCAAAATCTTTGGACTATTACTCTAGCTAAATAAGTAACTTTTACAATGACCTGTAAACCTATGTTACAACATTAGGTTTTTAAAAACCATTAAAATTTAAGTGCTTCCGGTTCTTAATTCAGTCTCTTTAGCGTGGGGTAAGAAAAAAGTTTCCGGAACCACACCTACCCTAAACCCTCCTCCTGAACTGCCTGCAGACCAGGTAAACTGTTTTTGTAAATAACGTCTCTCAAAAAAGCCTGAGATGGTATCCGAGATCTCAGTCACCCACTGCAATTTATAATCAGCTATAATGTTTTTCAGTGCCAAATTGCTAACAGCTTTAAAATCTCCTTCCAGGCATAAAGATTACTAATCCAACATAGGATGGATAATGAGATGACTTTTTTGTGTGTTTAAAGTATCACTATTTGTGTTCAAACAAGAAAAAATATTTACACTCTCAGATAATATGTTTCTCTGTCAAGGTGGAAGGCCAATACCAACCCTGCTCCCACTCCTCCCATCAAAAGCAGAGAGATGTCAATCTCCCACCTCCAGAGTGGAGGTTACCTGGGCTTTATCCTCTTTAACATATCAATCATTGTGAAGGTATAGCAGACCTAGTGGAAAAAACAAAAGGGACAGTTTTCTCTCGCCTGTGCCACCTGCTTTAAATTCTCTTGTTCACTATTATTTCCTACAATTTAAACGAAAACCTAACTACATGGCTCCAGACTAATATTCTCAATTTTTTTTCTTTCAAACTTTCTCAGAGTAGCTATATTTCCCTGTTGAAGTTGTTAACAAACCCCTCATAACTGTCTATAAATTCTTATCACAAAAACCCAAAGAAACTTGAAAACAAGCAGCGGGGATAACCACATATGGACTAGGGAGCTCACTCACACAACAGTGGGAACTGCCAGGACTCCTGTAGTGTGTGTCGAGCCCACTGGGTTAACTACAGTATTCACGTATACACAGTGCTTTGTATACAGATACTAAAAATACATAACAACTCCAGGGGCTCCTGTGTTCTCATCCCCTCCTCTTACTCTAGATAAGTAGAGACCTCTCTATACCCCTATTCAGCAGGAAACAGTTACAGAAGACTGACCTTCCCTGTTCCCAGGTACAAATAAGAATAATTTAAAACAACAATGGGGGGAAGTGAAAGGACCCACAAGATGGAATCGATATACCCAATGAACAGCCATTTTAGCATTATGAGATCTGTCATGTTTTTCTAGCAGTTCACTTTAATTTACCCTCTAATCACTAGCCAAAACAGAACTGGTTTCTTGAGGTAGCTATTGATAATTGTTTTACAACCCTCTCCCCAGCTTGTTTTGTAAACAAGTAAACCTAATCGGCCTTTCATGACCTTCATGACACAGAGCCCATTGACATGGCAACAGTCATGTGACTAGCCCACCCTTCTGCCAGCCATCCGTCATCTGACATCAGTACCTGTGCTTACCTGTCCCCTCCGTGATGACATGGAGCAAACCACCACCCAATCACCTCAATGACCTGCTTCTATCAAAGGGAAGATTTAAAAGGCATTCAACTTCAAACAGCAGTTGTCATTGCTTTGCTCAGCTATGTTCTGGCCACATGGCTCCTTGAGCTATATTTGCCATGTTTCTTAGCTTTGGCCTTTCTCCTACCTACCTTGGGAAGGTAAATCTCTCTGTCTCTCTCTCTCTCTCTCTCTCTCTCTCTTTCTCTCTCATTTACTTTCTGGCCATTGCTTTATTAAACGTGGTTTTATCCACGTGCTCCTTGAGCTATGGTCACCATGTTTCTTAGCTTTGGGGAGGTGAATCTCCTCTCTGTCTGTCTCTCTCTCTTTCTCTCTAACTTACTTTTGGCTATTTCTTTGTTAAACTCTGGTTTATCCACGTAGCTCTTTGAGCTATAGCTGCCATGTTTTCTAGTTTGGCCCCCTCCCCTATCTTGGGGAGGTGAATCTCTCTCTCTCTCTGTCTCTCTAATTTACTTTCTAAATAAATTATATTTCTCAATCTAACTTCCATGCAATTCTTTGTATCTTTCGCGTGGCACCAGATTGCAGACCAGACACACCCTAGAGGGTCTGACCTAGCATTTTGGAAATCCTGCTAGGATTTTAAGTTAACATTCAATAAACTGGTTCAATACATTTTTCAAGTGCATTGATAGAGATGTACATAGTATTTTCTTTTCAGGCTAAATAACTGTGTCTGTAGTTGTATTTTGTATCCCTTGTTCTTTTTGATGTTTATATATATCTTCTCTCTCAATCAGATTATCTGCTTGAATGTGTTTTTCAATAAACCTGATTTTTGTTATGTTGTTCAAGACTACATTTTTTGTTTGTTTTCTATTTCATTAACTTCTCCTGTTTTCTCTAGGGTTCTTTGATTGAAGTATTCCTTGTGTTTTCTGTGGAGTTATTTTACCTGCCTTCCTGAATTATATGCTTAGTTTGTTCACTCTTTCTAGTTTTCTAATATATGTTTTTAAAGCTATATTTTCATTTTAGTTTTGTTTTAAATTTATTCTTCAAAAAGACTGAGAAGACACTCTTTTCTTTCATAAGACAATGAGATTCAGTACACTGCAACAAGCCTTAGGTGAAATCGTTTTTCAAGATAGCCTCATTTATGTTCTACACTAAAATCATTTAAGAAATTGGATATTTCCTGCTCTGTTTTCCCAGCTATCTTCTATTTAGGCTTCACCACTCAGTACAGAGAAGGAACTACTCTTTTTGTATCTTGGGCGGGGCATAAACCAAATGAAATATCTTCACAGACAAGGTCTTCGGTCACAGCTTGGTCACTCCATCCAGAGCTTTTTGGCAGTGACAATCTATTTGCATAACTTGTAACTTACTCATTTTAACACTGAAAGTTTTCCTTGCCTTTCTAGATGTTATGGTCCAAATCAACAAGTGTGCATGAATTCTCACAACTTAGATCAAGTTGTGATTCAGCTACACATGTCATGAATTTGTTTCCTCCCTTGCTATAATTTACACAACTTTCTTCTTGAGGATGAAATGGCTTCAAATTTTGTGCATCTCTTCTCACCTAAGTGATAATTTGCATAGCTTACTTTTTGTTTTCCCCAAATGAAAGAAGTATTGTGATGAAGCAAATTAGCAAGAAGCCTTACCCCCACAAGGCATAATTTCTAAAGATTCCTTGTTACATTCTACCTTTCAGTGCTTGCTACTGATTAAGGCATGGTACATCCTTGTATTTGGTCATTATCCAAGACAAAGTGAAAGAAGATAGCTGTTGTGTGTCTCAGCTGCAACATAAAATTAATGCAATGACACACAAGACAGGTCTGTCACGCATGGGAAGATTTACCCAGCTGCCTGGAGAGCACCATTTGTTAGTTTTTAACTGGTTACTAATTCATGCAATGTGTCTACCCTGTTGTTAGGTTTGCTTAATGACTAACTTTATGACCTCTCTATATTCTATTGACTTTTTCTATAGCTTTAGATAACATTGTTTAATTGTGGCTTTAAACTGATAAAGATGACCTAAGTTTAAAACCCATGGACCCAATGATGCTATTTCTGGCTCTCATAAATCCTTCAGCCCATGTGAGATATCAATACTTCATTCATAGTAGTATTGATAAGGACATTGATTGATTCCTTCAATCAACATTCATTTTTCCTTCAATGTAAGAACTGCCTGCTGTTTTTCCAAGCAATTGTGGTATGACATGGCCTCCACTGTTACTTAGGCTTAGAGCAAAGGCAAATATTTTTCAGAAACTGCTGCGACAGAATGCTAGGAGTCCCCCCCAAAAAGCCGATAAATCACCTATATGATTATCAGCATAGAAAGGAAGGAGTTAAAAATTGAACATCTTGTTGGAAGAAAGAGAACTGATATTCTGTGAATGTGAAAACTGCTTGGGAAGATCTCATATCTTTATATGCCATAAGACTTTACTGTCATACTTGTAGAATTGAGGCACATTTTTGGTCTGTTTTTTATTATCTTGCTTTGATCAATTCTGCTTCCTGTGTGACATACATATTTGGCATACCATGACTTATTATGAAATAGTACTTTTCAGTTTGTCTAAACATACTTCATTATCCCACTGGTTGTACTCAGTCCAAAGTGTCTATTGGTTGGGCACAGATGTTACATTGAATAACCTAACTTTAATGATAGCTAATTATTGATGACTCCAGTACAGTGATGCCATTGTGAGCTGTGCACAGCTGCCATACTGACCATCTTCCAGTCTCCACCAATCCCAGCCACTCCCCCACCCTGCACCCATTCCCACAACCAGGTCAGAGTTGAATGTTTTTTATACTTTCTGATTTCAGTTTCACATGTTTCCCTAGTCCATGCAGCTTTTAGTGATTGTTTGGCTGCAATCAAATTTCTCCATATGGTCGTCCTATTATATAGCACAGACATAAAATTGAAAAAGAAGTCGTTATGTAAGGACACCATTCCTTGAAATAGTATCAGCCAGCACTTAGTGACTATTTTGCCTTGTTAATAGAAATATTTTATATTCAATACTGGTATACTTTCTCACTCTGTTCACATGCCAATCATCTAAACATCATTTTAAAGTCTAATGTGTAGACATCAACTATCAATATTATTTGTTTCAACATATCAGTTGAGGTGGGGTGCAGTGGCTCACACCTGCAATCCCAGCACTTTGGGAGGCCAAGGCAGGAAGATTGCTTGAGCCCAGGAGTCTGAAACCATGAGGCAAGGAGCCCCTCTACCTAGCCTAATAAAATGAGAGCCCTCCTAGTACAGTAAGATAAAAGCCTTCCCATAATAGTGAAAGGGTCCTCCTAACACCATAAAATAAGCCCTCTCAGCCAGGCTCCGTGGCTCAGCCTGTAATCCTGTGCCTTTGGGAGGCTGAGGTAAGTGGATTGCCTGAGCCCGTGGGTTCGAGACCCGCCTGGGCAGCGAGACCTCATCTCTACAACAAATCAAAAAATCAGCCGGGCGTGGTAGCGCATGCCTGTAATTCCGGCTACTTGGAAGGCTGAGGCGGAAGGATCGCTGGAGCCCAGCAGGTCAAGGCTGTGGTGGCCGGGAGCAGCCACTGCCCTCCAGTCTGGGTGACAGAGTGAGACTCCAACTCAAAACAATAAAAAAAGATAAGCACTCTCTTAGAATTATTTATGTTAGAAAGGAATGTAGCCCAATCTTTAGAGCTCATGTGTAACTCTGCTGCAAACTGGGGCTGTGAAATACCCAATTACAATGTATGTTACTAATATGTAAGCCTTATCGGGGGGACAAAAAGGCTAAAAATGTATAAAAGGCAATGGCCCCCTGAGCTCAGGGCTCAGCCTTGGGATGTGAATCTGCTGAGCCCGTGCTGGCACGAATAAACACAGCTTCCTGGCAAAGAAGACTCCGTATCCCGTCTCTCTCTGTAAAAATCCTGCCACAAACAGACGAGGCAACATAGACTTCATCTCTACAAAAATACAAAAATAAGTCAGGTGTGGTGGTGCACATCTGTAGTTCCAGCTACTCAGGAGGCTGAGGTGGAAGGACTGCTTGAGTGCAAGAGGTCGAGGCTGCAGTAAACCATGATCAGGCCACTGCACGCCAACCAGGGTAACAGAGAAAGATCCTGACTCAATTCACACATCCCCCATATATATGAGGGGGGACTCCAAAAGAATGGAATTTGTTTTTGGAGGGTGAGTCCCTTTGTAGGACAGGTTTCCCCTGCTAGGTAAGTGTTCTAGAAACTCATCATCATCAGTGTACCAGCTAGCATTATTGTGAAAGACTGTGTTCAGCTTCAGTGAATTTTTTTTCTTAAGATTCTTTCAACACATTTGCTAATTTCATATTGGGTGATTTACAGCACACTTGCCTACACCATGCCCAGTGTTCAGCAGTTTTTAACCCAAAACATCATGATCTTCACACCCCATCTTCTTTATTCACCCTATCTCTCCCCGAGTGACTTTTTTTTGTTTCCCCGGATGAAAAAAGTCCTCAAAGGGGAACATTTTGCCAATGTGGAAGAGGTGAAACAAAAAAATGGCAGAAGCACTAAAAGGCATTAAAGCTGACGAGTTCAAAAACTATTTTGAGCAGTGGAAAAAGTGTCTTGGTAAGTGAAATGGAGAGTACTTTGAAGGTGACCGAAGTTTAAATATGTAAGAATAAATGCACAATGTTTAATAAATTACTTCAGTTTGGGGGGTATGTTACATACACATATATTATATTAAATCAAAAAAGAATTTTCTCACTTCTATAGTGGGGTTTGCTGCCATACAGATCAGCCTTTTCCCACTGATATCTCCCAAACATATTCTGGGCATTTTAAATAATTCGAATCTGTGGCTTGTTCACCACATACAGGTTACAGTCTTTCCTAAATACGGTATTTCCTCTTTATTTCCAGACCACCAGTGGATGCCTGAAACAGTGGATAGTACAGAGACCTATATGTGCTATGATTTTTAATAGAATGAAAATGGCTACTAATAGGAGGGGAGCCTATGCAGCATGGAATGCACTGGATGAAAAGATTATTCTTGTCCTGGGTTGGACACAGTTGGTTGCCTGGAGATTTTATCGCACTATTCAGAACAGCAGCAACTTAAAACTTACGAATTCTTTGGTTTTGGAAGTTTTTATTTAATATTTTCGAACCACGGTTGACTGCAGGCAACTGAAACAACAAATATAAAACCACGTGTAAGAGGGGCCTACTGTATAAAGGCTTACCAGATAGCAATGTCATGCCACTTATCAACTAGAAAGAGTCTCTCATTCTAAATATTATACATGGAACTCCAGTCTTGAAGAGTAGGTACTATCACTAAGAGTAAGGATTAGGCAAAAATACCAGAAGAGGAAAGCAAATTAAAGAATCAGCTTTACATGATTGCAGGATCTTAAGTTACATTTGCTACATATTTTTCATTTACATATTCGATATGGCTGAGTAAGCCATTAACTCTCTAATTTTTGTCTTAGTTCCTAGATTAAGTGAATTTTGTTTTGTAGTGTTTTGTTTAGTTCCTGGATGAAGTGACTTTTGTTTTGTATTGTTTTGTTTTTTTTACATAAATCTTTTTGTCACATAATAAAGTTGTGAGTTCTCATTCTGGTTTATTTGATAGATTATATCAACTTGTTTTTCTGGTTTGTGTAAACAAAATTTTATAAGGACTAAGTAAACAAATAAAAAGTTTGATTCTAATCCAAATAATAAATGTCAAAAAATCATTTGTTAAAAATGGCTAGTAATTATCAGTATTTGGTATGCATTTTGTTTTTATATTGAATATAATATAAGAAAAATAAGACTCTAAGATGGTTAATTTAGAACCCTCGTTTCTATTTCTTCTTTATCTAAGAGTTATTTTAACAGGTGATAATACATTTTCAAATGGAAGGGATTTGTTTTCTTTTGATTTTGTGTTATTTTATTGTGAATTTCCATATTTACTGTATTGTGGTTAGAGAATGTGATTTTATGTAAATTCTGCATTTATACCTCCAAGATTTTTTAATGTGACCTAATATACTATCAATTTTGGTGACAGTTCCATGAGGATTTCAAAATACAGTATATTTTTATAAATGTTAAGTGTAGAATTCTAAGCTTTTTATTATGTTATAAATGCTTGTTTTTACATTTTTGCTATCATTAGTATTCTTAGTTTGACAATCTCATTTTTGAGTTACTATATGATGAACTTTCATAGTATAGTTGAAGGTTTGTCAATTTCTCCTTGTCATTTTTATCAGTTTTTGTTCTCTATATATTTGAAGTTATTTTGAGAGGGGCATATAGGTTCATGAATAATAAATGGCACTCTTTATCAACAGTAAATCTTCTTGCCATACAGTCTAATTAGTTTTATTTTTATATTGTTGCATCTACTTTTGTTAAAAAAAAAAACAACCCTAATGTTTGTTTTGAATATATTTTCCATTCTTTCTGGTTATTTTTATTTTTTAAAGAATCGCTTTTACATGGCAAAGAGCTGGAATTTGTTTTAAACCTGCTATGAGCACTTCTGTTTTTTATAGAATGAAATTATCTCTTCATATTTATTTAGTTTCTCATATCTGCTCATTCTATTTTTGTTTTCCGATCATCACTCTTTCTTTTCTCCTCATTCCCTTCTACCTTTGTTGGGTTCAGGAGTTTTTTCTCCTATATTTTATTTTCATCCTCTTTTGTGGCAAAGGAGTTACATATAATATTTCAATTTTTATGTTGGTTATACTCATATTTTTAACATAAGTATTTATTTTATATTCTTCTAGCAACAGCTAGAGATATTCAGTGTCCTTTTTTTTCTATCCTCAAAAAGAAAAAAAATTGAGCAGAATTTGATTTCCCTCCTTTTAATAGCCTCAAAATTATGTAGAGATAGTTTACAATTTAAATACCAGTTTGTTATTTTAAAACTTTGGGTCTTTTCATGTTATATACCAACAATTAGACTTAACTATGTATTTTGCTAGTATCACTCACCACTGTTTTCTGTATCCCACATAGATAGCCACTTTCTTAAGAGTTATTGTTTAATTTGCTAAAATACATTCTCAAATAATTCTTTCAAACAGGCTGTGTGGATATTGCTTTAGCTCCCTTGTCTTTGAGTTTTTCCAGGAATCTATCACCCAAAACAATGTCTGGCTTATCTGGTTCCACCTCGTTTCTGTACTCAGTGGTTTACTTATGAGGATATGCTGCTGCCCTTTGTCCACCTGTGAGGCTGAGAGGATGAGAAAATGTTCCGACTCTGTATCCAATTCTTCATAAATATTGTTGCCAAATATCCTCGTGATTGTCTTTTGCCTCTTGCATTTACTTATCAGGGCTTGGAGTTGCTGTGAAATGCACATTTCGTCAAACCAGAGTTCTTTGCATATATTTTGGGCTAAAATTTCCCTTAGTGTCTTCCTCTGCTAGGGAATGAAGCCATCTCAGCAACTCTGTCCATCACCTGAGTACTTCTGAGTGTCTCTGGGAAGGTGTCTAAGTTGTACCTCTCAGTGTGTTCACAGCAGCCTAGGAACTGCAGTTGAATCAGATATGGCTTTTATGGGTTGTGTCCAAAGCAGGAAAGCTAAACAGTCTCTTGTTCTCATAGTGGTCCTATGTGCTAGGATGTTGTGGTAGGTATTGCCTTCCAAAGATGTCCATGTACTAATCCCCAAAACTTGAGAATACATTAACTTGCATGGCAAAGGGATTTGGCAGATTTGATTAAGTTAAGGATCATGAAATCGGGAGATTATCCTGGATTATCAAACCAGGCTCAATGTAGTCATAAGGTTTCATGTCAGAGAGAGACAAGAGAGTTAGAGTCGGAAAAATAGATGTGGTCAGAAAAGCAGAGTTTGGAGTAATGCGTCGACCTGCTGAGTTCAGGCGATCCATCTGCTGTAGCTGGTACTATAGGCATGCGCTACCATGCCTGGCTAATTTTTTTCATTTAGTGTAGAGATGAGATCTCACCAAGTTGCCCAGACTGTTCTCAAACCTGTGGGCTCAGGCAATCCCTTCAACTCGACCTCCCAAGCTTCTGGAATTAGAAGCTGAGCCACCAAACCCGGCCAGAGATTTTTTTTTAATGTGGCCTAATATACTATCAATTCTGGTGACTTTTCCGTGTGGATGTAATGAACATAATCCTAACTAAAACAAACATGTTTTCCCTTGCTCATAGAGAAAAAGAAAAGAAAAGAATCGTGGAGAAGGTTGAGGAAACATTAGAAAGATTAGGCATTCCAAAATGGTGTTATGAGTTTAGGGGCAGTGTATCCCCTAAAGTCTTTCAGAGAACAAAACATCCCATCTGTTCAGCTATCACATGTTTTAGAATTGTGAATTAAGTCATAAAAATTGGTAGATGGGAGAATGTAATAATGTCAAAATTGCTTTGGTTCACATGCATGTGATTTTCTTAGTATGTGATTTCTAAGAAATCAGGGGCAAACTTTTTCCACAACTAAAGGGCAAATTTTAGCAATATACAAATACCTTAAGAAAAAAATCCTATAGGGATGTGTTTTATATAATGAAGGTAAAGTCTGAGTTAGTGGTTTTGGGAACTGCTGTACATTTCACAATGTCAGGCTATCTGATGAAGTGTAATGACAGATACAAAAGACATAATTCTCTCGGTTTAAAAAAAAAAAACTGACAAAGGTTCCAGAATCAGATTTTTTTACAACTTTGATAAAACTGGTCTCTTGAAAGCAAATCCCCCTTCATCTCAAAAGAGAAAGAGCAAACACTTGAGTTCAACCATCTTAGGGTAGGTTGTCAGTGGATATTCATTGAGCCAGTAGTTTTTTATAGAGAGGTTAATTGTTTTTGTTGGAGCTCCTGTCACAAAATTTAGTAGTGTGGTCTTTCTCTAACCCTATTTATGCCATATGCCCTATCATTTCTAGTGTATGCTTTTGTAGAAGAATGCAAAGTGGTGTATGAATTCACATGTGATTTTATAAAGAAATGTCTACACACAGAAAAGCAAGAATAGCTTCAGAACAAATTATAACTGATAAAATACTCCTTTTTCATATCTTAGCATCAATTTTACAGTCAGGGTTGGCTTTCCAATTAGCTTTCTTCTGAGATGGGAATCTGGCAAGACTAGTTTCCCAAAAGAGAGATCACAAGGCCAGGAGCTTACTGAAAAGACAGGATGTTGTGAAAAAAAAAAAAAAAAACTGGTCAAAGTCAGTTGAGACCAATTAAGACCAAGATGGCATTGAAAGTGACTTCTGCTTGCTCTTTTTGCTCATTATATGCTAATTATAATACATTACCATGCTAGAAGACACATCCAACAGCACCATGACAGTTTATAATTACCATGGCAATTCCTGGAAATTACTCCATGTGGTTTAAAAGGAGGAGAAACTCTCGATTCTGGGAACTCCCCTCCCCTTTCCCAGAGAACATCCCTGTGACCTTAAAAGGTTGAGAGATGGTAATCAAAACCCTTGACCAGAAACCCACAACCCTCCACTCTTAGGTCATGGTTTGCTTAATCATCATTTTAAATTATATAAAGCTTCTTATCAAAGCCAAGCATGTACCTTTTTTCTTAAGATGTCTGTGTTCTTCCTTGAGCATGTATTTTTCCTTCTAACAAATTTTTTCTTCAGCTATTCTTTGGACTCGACTCACTCTGAAATTTGTTTCTGTGACAGAGTAAAGAACTCATAAAACAACACACCACACCCCACTATCATCTCTGGAAGACATCATCTCTGGCACCCAAGCAGAGGAAATGAGAAAACTCAGCGATTGCCATCATCCTGTAGATTTGTGAGTAAAGCCACATTCCCTGACTCACCCCTCAGTCTTTGCTGCTTCCACTTTTGCTCTTCTTCAAGGCCACCTACAGACTCTTCCTATAACTCAGTTTTCGGCTCCCTCTAGCCAGGATACTGGTCCTCCCCAACCGGAGGCTACTGGAGGTGAAAAGTGATCTGGCCCCCTGCACCATGCAGAATTGAGACACAAGCCACCCTTCCTGATGAACAGCACAGAGGGGACGGAAGAGGACAAGCTTCATCCTGAGTAACAACCCAAAGGCCCCCTTTCATTTTCCATGCCTTGTTCATACTTTCCCACAAGGAAGGAGGAAGAAAGGGTCTCTACCCGAGATGGGGATTAAAGGTTTCTTCTGGTGATTGAGCAATCAAATTATTCTTATTTTCAAATGCTGACAGCCAGGGTATTTGGAAGTGAGTTTATCTCTAAAGTTGTGAGTGTTGCCCAAGATAAACTACAGTTAACTATTTGTCTTTGTGAAACTGTTGGAGCTTTTACCATATAGACTTCAAGAATGTCTGTGAGGGCTTTTTTTTTTTTTTTAACAGTTATGTTTTGTTTAATAAATTTCCAAGACGAACAGAGACATAGCCACTGATGTAGAACAGTACTGGCAGAAAGACCATGGAAAAAGAGAAGTTTCTTAGATATGACCATAGATACTTTTGAGTCACTTCTCTGGTTAAGAGAGCCTGCTAACTTACAAAAAAAAAGCTGCCCTGTGCCACTCTAATTCACATTTTGAAACAGGCATTCTGGGTACAAGACAGTGCAGAAAACTATTTTGAAGTTCATGTTCAAACCTTACATTCTACAACTTTACCATATATGCTGAATGACAAAAAAGCTTACACTTAGCACCGGAAGCATATTGCTCCTTTGGAAAATGATGAGCTTCTATTTTTAACATCATTGATAGATGATACCACCATGTATCGTTTGCTGAAAAGTTTTTTTTTTTAAAGAAAGTCTGGTCACCCTACTGTATCTGGCTAACTTCTTCTGCCAGACAGATGAAGCCTTAGACACTGGCTGTTGTTTGTGTGGTGTGGAAGACATGGGAACCAGCCATTCGCATCTGATTGCCCAAACCCATGACTTGTTTTCCAAAAGCTCTGTGCCCACCTTTCTTTTGCACCCTGCAGCAACTTTTTTTTGAGTTGGAGTCTCACTCTGTCGCCCAGACTGGAGTGCAGTGGCCGCTCACGGCCACCGCAGCCTCGACCTGCTGGACTCTGGCGATCCTTCCGCCTCTGCCTTTCGAGTAGCCGGAACTACAGGCGCGCGCTACCACGCCCGGCTGAGTTTTTGATTTACTGTAGAGATGAGGTCTCGCCAAGTTGCCCAGGCGGGTCTCGAACCCGCGGGCTCAGGCAATCCACTCACCTCAGCCTCCCAAGGCGCGGGATTACAGGCTGAGCCATCGAGCCCAGCTCCTCCAGCAACTTTTAAAGTGCAATTCCGTGATCTACAGGGTATCTTTAGCAAATCTGCCTGCTCACAATTGGAAATGGGTAGGAATAGGCCGTTTAACTAAATTTAGCGCTCTTGAATTTTTAAAATGCCTTAAATATAAAAATGACCCACCCATCCAAATAGCCTGTTCACTGTAAACCTTATGCATTAGACCATTTCAAATAGCATTGTTGAAAAGGCTCCTATTTATGCAAAGAATTATTCATGGGCAAAAAGCCAGAGTATGATGAAAAGTTTTTAGTTCACAGTCTCAAGTCACAAGACAATTATGGGAAGTCCTACGAAGACAATCACAAAGAGAACCAAGAACACTTAGGCCCAGGAGACCATCAGGCACCCAAGGACTCCTTGCACAACTGATTATGACCTTATTTTTCACTTCAAAATTTTCCCTTGAGGAATGAGAACAAGAAAATGGGTAATAATCCATATCCTCAGACTCTCCATTGGGTCAAACGTTAAGGAATTGGGAAAAAATTCACATTGGATAGTTTAAAGCAGAAGAGATGAGCATTTTGTTGTAATGAGGTTTGGATTCAGTATAAATTCACAGATAATGAGAATCAGTCTAAGAATGGAAGCCTTGGTTCCAATGCTATGTTGCAATTTGATTCATTTGGTAGATAAGAACAGAAATGGTCAGAAGTTCCTGACTTGCAGGCATTTATGCCTTCATTTCAGCACTCTACAAGCAAAAGACTATTTGGTGGAGCATTGTATACCTGGGTTAAAAAGAAAAAGGAGGATATACTTGATGATCCTCTGTTATCTCAGGTGCTGCCTTCCAGCACTTGCTAGGGGGCTACAGGCAGAGGGGAGGAGGAGGAGGGTCAACCTTAGGGGTATCCTGCTGATTCTTCCTGGGCTGATATCCCTCCACTCTATAAATCCATTTACCCTCCGCTTCCGGTGGAGCCCAGCCCCATAGGAATGACTCAAGGTGGAAGTGCATTCCATCTTCACACCCAGCCTCTTTAGGGTTTATGAATAACAAAAAAGAATGTCATTCTGTTATTTTTCAAAGGTCTCTGTAGCAACCCTGTCCTTTTTTTTTTTTTTTTTTTTTGAGTCAGGTTTCACTCTGTTGTCCAGGTTGCAGTGGCTCCATCACGGTTCACCACAGCCTTGAACTCCTGGGCTCAGGCAATCCTTCTGCCTCAGCCTACCAAGTAACTGGGACTACAGGTGTATGCTAACATTTCTAATTTTTTTTTTTTTTTTTAGAAACGAGGTCTTGCCATGTCTTGAACTCCTGGGTGCAAGCAATCCTCTTGCCTGAGCCTCCCAAAATGCTGGAATTACAGGTGGGAGCCACCGCATCCAGCCAACCCTGACTTTTAATAGGAGATTTATGTGTACCAAGCTCATGGAAATCTATCCTGTTTTTGTGCCAGTGGCCTTGCTCAGAGGGTTGCACTCCCTCTCCAAAGCATGGTCAGGAAGCCTAATTGCTGTGCCTTCTTCATAGAGGTGAAGCACGGTAACAACTCTGTGATTCTGATTGTGCATGTTACTCTTGAGTATCCCCATGCAGATCTTTGGCTTTAAATAATGAAAGAACACTTATTTCTCTAAATTCCTTATGTCTAGCCCAGATCTTGCTCCTGAAAGATTCCCCTGTTCATGTTTTAAAATGTATTTTATTTTAAAGATGTGGTACAACTCAGGATTACGTATACAAGTGGTCACTGTACAGGTAAAGTTTGGGTCTACCTCTTGTTTCCACTTTGCCTGGTTTGAGATCAGGGATCCTTATTGATGTTATGTCCCATTCCCCCCACACATCTGGCAGTTTACAGCGACTGCCAAACCCTTTCTTATAGTATTAAGGGTCAGCTTCTGATGAGAACATATGGTACTCAGTCCCTTGTTTCTGTGGTAAATCACTGAGGATGATAGACTCTAAATCCATCCAAGTTACTGTGAGGTCCATCATTTCGTTCTTTTTTTGAGTCAGAATCTCACTGTGTCGCCCAGGCTAGAGTTCAGTAGCATGCTCACAGCCACCCTAGCGTCAACCTCCTGGGCTCAGGCGATCCTTCTGCCTCAGCCTTCCAAGAGGCTGGAACTATAGGCACGCACTACCATGCCCGGCTAATGTTTTGATATATTGTAGAGACGAGGTCTCACCAAGTTACCCAGGCTGGTCTTGAATCCCTGGGCTCAGGCAATCCTCTCACCTCGGCCTCCCAAAGTGCTGGGATTACAGGCTTGAGCTACCGCACCTGGCCTGCTCTTCTTTATGGCTGTGTAATATTCCATTGTATATATGTACCACAGTTTTTTATCCGTTCCGGTTTTGATGGGCAGCACAGTTGGTTCCATGTTTTTGCTATTGTAAATAGTGCTGCAATACACATCCATGCACAAGTATCTTTTTTTGTAGAGTGGTTTAAGTTCCTCTGGGTATATTCCCAGAAGAGGGCTGCTGGATCATATGAAAGGTCAATTTCTAGTTCTTTTAGGAATCACCACACTGTTTTCCATAGAGGTTGAACTAGTTTGCTTTCCTACCAACAGTGTAGAAGCATTCCCTTTTCTCTGCATCCTTGTCAGCATGTGTTGTCCTTTGTTATATCAATGATGGCCATTCTTACTGGAGTTAGGTGGTATCTCAATGTGGTTTTGATTTGCATTTCTCTGATGATTAGTGAGGCTGTCTCTTGCTCATTTAATACACCTCCTGTAACTGAAAACAAGCTTGGTCACTTGCTACCCAAAGTCGAACTCGATAGACAGGAGATGGTAAAAGGAAAGTGACTTTATTCCAAAAGCTGGCAGCTGGGGAAATGTCTAGGCTCATGCCTCCAGCAGACCATTTCAACTTTTGGGTGTGTGCAGGGGTTTTAAAAGGGCAACTGGGTATGGGTAGCATGTGGAAATGACAAGTGCTAGTCTGCATGGTTTGTACTGATAACTATCTTGAGTTATTGTTCCAAGTAGGGGAGAATCCCATTGCTGACCAACTAATTTGCTTCAAGATTAGCCCCTGGACCTTCTAAGAAAGCACATAATTAGATAAATGAACACATTGCAAGGGAGTGTCGGGTAGGAAAAGGGAGGAAAGAAATTTTTCAGCGTGTTTCAAGGCTACAGTTTAGGAGTGAGAGAGAAAACTTGAAATGCATTTTGAAATGAAGTACTTGGTTACACTTGTACATAGATGTTAGGTATATGGGTGTGTTGACTCCCTTGTCAAGACTTAACCTTCACAGGGTCAATCATTGGAGAAGAGGTTCATCTTCAGAGAGGAAACTAGAACTCCTGAACTATGTGCAGGATGAAACAAGGAAATCCCATCTCTTTCTGGCCTCATTTTATTGCCTTTAATTGCACAGGCAAGCTGCTTCTTACCTGGTGGTTTTGTTACCTCATTGTGTAAGCTTTTTGAAAGCATTTTTCGGTGGCAATGAGAAATCCCTTATTTAATTTACTCATTTAACTACAGGAGTGCTATAAATGCAAATAATGTGACTGAGGGGGACAATCTGCTGAAGGGATATCTTTGGAGCCTGCCTAAGGATCTCACATGAGTGGGTGAAGGAAATGGTCTTGACTCCCTTTTCTGCCTGTCAGTTGGAATATTCTTTTGGCATTGATGATTACAGAAAATTTAAGCTCTGGATTGTTAAAACGTTTTTTTAAAATGTGCCTCTTAGATACAAGAAAATATGGTAATTCTGGAAGCAAACATTTTCTGTTCCATAGGCATTGTGCCAGGCATCAAAGACCATTTAAACTACAGCCTCAGCCCTCAGGAAGTTCCCATCAGAGGAAAGAGTAATTAATACTCAAGAAACAACAGAGAGGAAAAGTGAAGAAAAGACCACTTCGGGTCCCATGTAAAATTATACAGTAAGGCCTATAACAAGAGCTGCAGAATAAAGGTGAGATCTAAAGGTCAAATTCATTAAATTGCCTAATTATCTACATACAAGAAACTAAATAAATGAAAGAAACTATAGTAATTTTCTGTATGAATACAGTTTAGAAATTATGCATTCTCCTGGCTGTAAAAATATGATTAGTATGGTTGGTTGATTCTGCACATCTGGAACACTTTTAAAAATATGCAACTTGGAATTGAGCATTTGGCATCCTTTTCAAGGGTGTGTGCACTCACAACTTAGGGAGGAATTCCAAATTGAATTCCATAGTTAAAAGCAAAAACAAGTTTTAAGATACTGAAGAGTACTGTCTTGTCTGGTAGAGAGAAGCCAACCAATAAATGATGGAAACTAGGGCAGTGCAAATGTGGCACATATCCTGTGGAATGCGGTTGTATTTAGAAACTTTAATGATTTTACTTTCTAGATGCTCTTAAATATTCCAGATATTATGCAGATTAAGCTGAAAATAAGTGACACAAAATATTGTAGTTGGCATTTCTATAAAAATTGTTTTCAACACTGATGTAGACAGGGCTGTATTCTTTTTATCAACATGGCTATCTCAAACCTACTGTAGTATTTCTACTATATTACTGGTTATTTTAAAATATTTTATGCTTTAAGGATTCTATATAAAGTATACTAACATATTTTTAAAATTTCTCTCCACATAAGTGTTATTTATGATAGTTAGTCCAAGAAGGTAGAAAATGGGGTCTTGAAACAAAGAAAATGACCCAGTCAACAGTTGACACTTTTTTTTTAAACCATGACATCTTACCTTAGCTTTACATTTTTTCTGGTAGTCTCACAAATTATTCCCATTTTGTGGAGAGGAGCCATTTCTAAATATAGTAATACTTGTTTTAATTCTTTTTTTTTTTTTTTTTTTGAGTTGGAGTCTCACTCTGTCTCCCAGACTGGAGTGCAGTGGCCGCTCCCGGCCACCGCAGCCTCGACCTGCTGGGCTCCGGCGATCCTTCCGCCTCAGCCTACTTGTTTTAATTCTTTAGGAAAGCAGAATTCAACACATATAAGAGGATTCAAATGCTGTATTACAAGTACTATACGTCAATTTAACTTACATTTGCAAGTTAGATTTAACTTATTGATATGACAACCAACAATTTTTTTACTGCTTGTAAAACTACAGGTCATAACTGTGATAGAAACTTTAGCACATATAATCTTTTCACTATGGCAAAATATTATATAATGGAAGAATTTAAAAACAGTCTTGTAAAATTATAACTACTTGGAGAAATGTTTAATTTAGCAATACAGACTATTATTATTTACACAGGAATGTACTACTTTAAAATACTCAGCTATACTAAATCCAAACTTAAAAAATCATATTAACTAAGGAATAATTATTTACTTTTCAAAAAGGTCTAGGCTTTGCAAAATGTTTTCTTTCCATTTTCTTTTCTTTTCTTTTCTTTTCTTTTGAGTTGGAGTCTCACTCTGTCACCCAGACTGGAGTGAAGTGGCCGCTCCCAGTCACCGCAGCCTCGACCTGCTGGGCTCCAGCGATCCTTCCACCTCAGTCTTCCAAGTAGCTGGAACTACAGGCACGGGCTACCACGCCCAGCTAATTTTTGATTTATTGTAGAGATGAGGTCTCGCCAAGTTGCCCAGGCGGGTCTCGAACTCATGGGCTCAGGCAATCCACTCACCTCAGTCTCCCAAAGCGCTGGGATTACAGGCTGAGCCACCGAGCCCGGCTCCATTTAATTTTCAAATGGAGAGCAACTTTGTGCATTTAGAAGGTGATAGACTTGACAAAATGTGATTTTCATATTTCTTTTTAGGAACATATTCTCTTTCAAGTAAGATTCTCTAGAATGTAAAAAAAAATAGCAAATTTTTTTTCAGGAGTCAGCTGAGAAGCATTTAAGAGGTGGTTTTGCTGTTCAACAAAACATCGTTCATAATCTTGCTGATATAACACAAATCCATGAGAGGGGAAATGTACTCTGGAACAAAGGCTGATATTAAGGAGTTTAAAGCACTCTGGTTTGTTATGTGGCCGGGATTTTTAAAAGGAAGAGGAAGTTCCACAACTCAACCGAGCAAGTGACCTGCAAATGATCAACTCTTTGATCATTTATGATGAAACAAAATCTTTAGAAAAAGCAACAATGCTAATCATAGTAATATGTAATATGTACTAAGATTTCAGAAAATTTAAACATATGAAATTTTCAGTTATGAAAATTTATGGTAATTATTCTCATCTTTATTCCTACCCATAAGCAACATTATAAACCAAGAAGAGACCTGAAGTATCGTTTTGAATAGAGAATGCTGTACCTTAAACATAACATGAAATATTAAAGAGATGTTTATAGGCAGTAATATATTTGATTAGAGCATATTTGTATTGTGGATTTATTTTTGTATGAGACACTGAAAATCCAGAAAAAGACACATGTTCTGGAAAAGAACTAATTTAGTATCTGCTTCTAACCTATTATCATGGTTTGGGGATAAATTAATATGTTGATCTTATTATGTTTACATAAATATTACTCAAAAATGGATCATGATGGGTGATAGGATTACATTTCATTTGCCTTTTTCTTACTGTTTTATTGTTGAATAATATTCCATTACATGGATGTATCAAATTTTGTTTCTCCATTCACCTATTGAAGGACATCTTGGTTGTTTGCAATTTTTGCCAATTATGAATAAAGATGCTATAAATATTCATGTGTAGCTTTAGTGTGGACATATATTTTCAACTAATTTGAGTAAATATCTGGGAATACAATTAATGATTCATATAGTCAGACTATGCTTAGTTTTGTAAGAAACCTCTAAATTGTCTTCCAAGGTGGCTGTGCCATTTTGCATTCCTACCAAAAAAGAATTAGAGGCCCTGTTGCACCATACCCTAGTTGGATTTGGTGTAGGCAATGTTTGGGATTTTAGCTACTCTAATAGGTATATAGGAATTGATGTTTTAATTTGCAGTGCTCTAATGTTACATTATATTGCGCTTCATTTCATGTACTTACTTGCCATCTATAGATTCTTTGGCGAAATGTTTGTTCAGAACTTTTGCCCAGTTTATAATGGGTTTTTCTTATTATTGAGGTTTAAATGTTTTTTGTACGTTTGGAATACAAATTATTTATCAGCTATGCCTTTCACAGATATTTTCTCCCAGTCTGTAGCTCTTCTTCTTATTTTGACATTGTTTTTTCATAGGGCACATTTTTTTCATTTTAACAAAGCCCAACTTGTCAATCCTTTCTTCCATGGATTATGCTTTCGTTGCTGTATCTAAAAACGTTTTCCCAAACCCAAAGTCTCTCACATTTTCTCTTGTGTTATCTTCTGAAGTTTTATAATTTTGTATTTTAAATTTAATCCTATGAGTCATTTCAAGTTGACTTTTGTGAAGGGTGTTAGGTCTATGTCTAGATTTATTTATTTATTTTTTTACATATGGAAGTTTCTAGTTGTTTCACACTACTTGTTGAGAAGACTATCCTTTCTCGTCAAATGCCCTCGCTCTTTTTTTTTTTTTATTTTTTATTTGTTGAGTTGGAGTCTCGCTCTGTCACCCAGACTGGAGTGCAGTGGCCACTCCCGACCACTGCAACCTTGACCTACTGGCCTCCGGCGATCCTTCTGCCTCAGCCTTCCGAGTAGCTGGAATTACAGGCACGCACTACCACGCCCAACTGATTTTTTGATTTATTGTAGAGATGAGGTCTCGCCAAGTTGCCCAGGCGGGTCTCGAACCCGCGGGCTCAGGCAATCCACTCACCTCAGCCTCCCAAAGCGCGGGATTACAGGCTGAGCCACCGAGCCCGGCATGCCTTTGCTCTTTTGTCAAAGATCTGTTGAATGTATTTGTGTGGGTCAATTTCTGGACTTTGTATTCTGTTCCATTGATTTATCTATTCTTTTGTCAAGTTTTGAGTACTGCTATTGAAAGGCCCCAGCCAGCCACAACAAGGAACCCGCCCCCTCCAAAAAATAAGCCTAGGTGTGGCCCCCACCTAAAATGGGGTGCCCGCCTAAGAAGGCGCCTGGACAAACTAACATGGAGGCTCGGACAAGGCTTTCCAGGTTCTTCTTCCACAACAAAGCCCACCGTTCCCGCGCCGTGAAAGCCCCCGCCAATCCCAAAAATGCCTCACCTGCCGACCAATAGGTAACCGACAGGTCGCTTTAAATTTCTATAAAACCTGCGTTCTCAGTTCTGTAGCCACCGCGCTCCTCCCATTAAATCTCTTGACCTTAACGGGTGTTGAGTCTCACTGCGCGTCACCGTCTTTCAGCTATAGATTACATGTTTGTGTTTCCCCCCCTTCCCCCCAATTTGTACGTTGAAGCCTAATCCCCAGTGTGATAGTATTTTGAGACAGGTGTTTTTTGTTTGTCTGTTTTTATTTTGTGGGTCAGAGACTCAATCTGTTGCCCAGTAGTGCAGTGGCATGGTCACAGTTACCACACCTTACCTGCTGGGCTCAGGCAATCCTTCCACCTCAGCCTTCCAAGTAGCTAGAGCCACAGGCACATGCCACCACACCTGGCTAATTTTTTGATTTATTGTAAAGATGAAGACTCATCAATCATGGTTGTCCAGGCTAGTCACAAATCCCTGGGCTCAGGCAATCCTCTCGCCTCTGTCTTCTAAAGCGCTAGGATTACAGGCGAGAGCCACCATGCCTGGCCTCAAGACAGTTTCTGGGAAATAATTAAGTCATGAGAGTGAAGCCTTTATAATGAAATGACTACCCTTATAAAAATAGGGAGAGTTTGCTTTCTCTCTGCCATGTGAGGATGCACCTACAAATCAGGAAGTGGGCCCTCACCAGATTCCAGATTTGCCAGCACCCTGATCTTTGACTTTTCATGTAATATCTTTTAATATATTTTATCAATTTATTTTATCAAGGTATTTTCAATTTATTTTATCTTTCAATTTATTTAGATCGCCTTTGATTTCCTTCATTAGAATTTTGTAGTTTTTCTTGTATAACTCTTTTATATATTTTGTTAGATTTATACCTAAGTATTGCATTTTATTTTGGTGCTAATGTCACTGGTATTGTGTTTAATTTCAAATACCAATTGTTTATTGCTGGTATATAAGAAGAAAATTGATTTTTGTATACAGGCTGAGCATTAATTTCAAAATATGAAATGCTCCAAAATCTAAAACTTTTTGCGTGCTTACATGACGATCAAAGAAAACGCTCTATGGAGCATTTTAGTTTCAGATTAGGGATGCTAAACCAGTAAGTATATAATACATACATTCTAACACCTCCCAAAAAATCAAAATCTGAAACTCTTTTTTATTACAAGTATTTTGTGTAAGGATCAGTCTGTATTAACTTTGTATCTTGCATCCTTGCTGTAATTGCTTATCCGTTCTATTTTTTGGGGGGGGTCAATTTTGGGGGATTTTCTACATAGAAAATCATGTAATCTGAAAACAAAAAGTTTTATATCTTCCTTCCCAATCTATTGTGTAATTACCTTTAAGTGTCTATTTAATTAGCCAAACTATAAGTTTCCTGTGGGCCAAGTTTTCATTTTATTCAGTTGTCACCTTTTATACTCAGCTTGTTTTCAGTTTAACCACAGATTATTGTGGGACTAAATAATTTAGCTAGAAATAAAGCGCTGATCACGTAATCCTATTTTGTCAAGGACTCTGGTATTCCGTGGTAACTATGATGACTTGTAGGTAAAACCGTACCTCAGCTTCTTTTTCTGCAATGGGATGTTATATCTGACAGCCTGATGCGAAGGCCAAATAAGCCTACATACGTTAAGTTCTTAGAACAATGCCCAGCACACAATCACCCTTAAGAAGCGAGGGTTTTAATGGTTTCGCGTTAGGATGGCGCGATCACTTTTGCACAGTACCATGCATAACCCTCAACAGCCAACGAGCATTAATTAATTAGCTCCGGGGGACAAAGAGCAATACAAGTCAAATAAATAAAAAAAAAATTCTACATGAAAATAAGGCAGGAATTGAGAAGGGGCAGTGGGAGGACTGTGTCTGAGCCCGTGGTAGAGAGGTACAGCAAGGGGATGAACAGCTGGACAGCAGTGGGGGACGTCGAAGGCTGGGCCAGGCCATATCCAAAGAGGCGGCATGAGTTCTCCTGATTTCTTTGCATTGGAAGCGACGGGAACCAAGCGACCGGGCGCGGAGAAACGCAGCAGGGAGCGAGGTGCACGGCGTCGTTGGGCTCCAGCTGTCGTGCGGGCGCAGAAGGCTGCGAGCATCGCCTCGGGACGCGCCCGACTGGCGCGGCGGGAGGCGCGGGCGGCCCTGCCACGCCCGAGCCCCGGAGCAGCAGGAACCACGCCGGGCCCCGCCCCCGCCGCGCCGCCCCGCCCCCGCCGCGCCGCCCCCGCCGCGCCGCCCCCGCCGCGCCGCCCCGCCCCCGCCGCGCCGCCCCGCCCCCGCCGCGCCGTTACCATGGGGACGGGATCACCTGACCCGGCGCCGCGCGCCTGCGCGGGCGGAAGGCGGGGGCGGTGCCATGACGCGCCTGGCGGGCGGTTCTCCGGCTCGCGCCGCTCTCCTTCCCTCTGGCCTTGGAAGTCGGTGCCTGTGACCGGAGGCGGCAGCGAGCGGGGCCCCGTGGTCGGGGTGAGTGGCCCGGGAAGCGAGGCGGGACTCACCCGTGCCGGGTCCCGGGAGCGCGGCCGCGGGGAGGCTTGGGATCCCCGGGCCCCTGGACGGGGAGCGTCCCGGTGGCCCTGGTTTTCGGGGGGCGGTGGCGACGCCCTCTCCTCCGGGGGCTGTGCGCCCAGGCGGGCCGGGTGCCAAGTTTGCGGGCGCGGCGCGTTCTGCCTGCGCGCGACCCGCGGGTTTCGGGGTCCTGCCCGGGCGGGGGCGGGGGGCGGGGGGTGGTAGGGGGGTTGGGCAGAGCCCCGAGCCCAGGTCTGCCTCGGCTCCGGGACGCTTCCCCAGTCTCACGATCCTCGTGCCTCCTCGAGGTGGGTAGAGAAAGGGCCGCTGGCCACGGTTCCTCCCGGCGCGCCGCGTTTGGGGGCTGTTCTTAATCCCCTTCCTCGTTGGCTGGATCGGAGCGTCCTGGATCTGAAAAGAGGAAGGAGGTGTTTGTTTAGTGGGCGAAGCCTTGGCTCCTTTGGAAGGGGGTGGGGGAGAGGCTGCTCGCGGCGAGCTTTTTTTCTGGAGGGTTGGAGCTGTGGGAGAAACATTTCCCAGCAGGGTGTGTTTGGAAGGAAGTACCCCCAAGAGCTGGTGACTCAGAGCTTTCATTTCAGGATTTCCTTGTGATAATGGGAAAGTGAAGGCATGTGGATGTGGAAGGTTTTGGCTTTTGCCAAAGCGGGCTTCTTGAATGATGGAGTGTTCCCCTGTGCTATATTTGAAAGGAGTTTCTGGGACTGTCTAGTCTGTCTCTGTTCCCTGCAGACACATATGTTAGTTTTTACAGTAAGTGCGTTGCTCACTCGGTTTAACCTAACTCTTAACATCCACTTGTTTCAAAGAGAAAACGATTGATTAAAAGAGGGAAGCTGGAACTAGAGTCTATAATACTGAGTGACCTCTCACAGAAACAAAGATCAGAATATCACATGTTTTCACTCATATAATGGACCTTGAACATCCAATGTAATACTATAAGAAAATGACTGATGGTACTGGGAAATTATGGGGGGGGATGGGATTAACAGTAGCTAATATCTATCTGGGACTGGGAAAACACCTCTTATCAATAGGGTGCCTGAATGAAACGTAATTGTACACCTAACCCTTAACTGTACCCTACAAAACGATAATAAAAAATACTGATTATAAAAAAAAAAAAAAAGAGGGAAGCTATATTAAAAAAGCGGCTGCAGGCTTTGTAAATTATGCTGATTTCTAAATGTATGTGTATTTAGTTAAAATTCAAATTTGTCCGGTCTTTTCATTTTCCTATTCGAGGTAGAGGAACTTTTTTTAAGACTCTTCTCTGTTACCAACTTAGTTCTGTAAACTTTCATAAATGCTATCGATGAAGTGATTTGTGGCACAGAATAAAAATAAAGAGGTAGAATGGCTTTTAAAAGATTCAGCCACTCCATTATCATCTAAATGTAACCTTGGAGACAATTTTTAGCTGTTTTGCTACTACAGTCAGTGCTGTGGTGAATAAACTTTTACATTTGTTGCTTCCTGTGTGCACGTACATTTGTAGACTTCAGGTCTTGAGGCCTGAAAGTGAAAGACTCCTGAGACCTGAAGCGATATTGCAGAGTTGGAGGAGATCTGAATTTAAAATTTTGGTAAGATGCTGCAAATTCACTCTCAGTGGAATTTGTACGGGTTTGTCCTCCCACAGTGTATGAGTGTTTCTTCACGCCTTATTATCAGAGAGTGTTGACAAACTGACGTTTTGCTAGCTGAGTAAGAGAGAAATGGAATCCTATGATTAAAAAGAAATTATTCTACTTAAGAGTGTACTTCACATGGACATATTTCTAAATAACTGATTGTCAGAAGTTCCTTGGATATTTATTAAAAGGAAGAGTTCCTAAATTTTTCCATGAAATCTGTGTCAGTCTGGGAAGCTATTTTTAACTAGAGCCCCAGGTAATTCTGATCTAATGATTAGCCAAGTTTGAGAAACATTGCTCTGGAAGACTGTTAAGAACGTTACCCCATATATGAACCATGTGAAATGCTTACCATCTGGCACTTTTTTCCCCCTACATTTTTACTTCACTTTGTAAATAATTTATAGAAGTAAATTTAAAAGATAATGAAGCACAATTTTACCAAAAATTTTAATAACGGTTTTGACAAAAGATTCCTTCTTCCTGGTTTTGAAGGAATATATAGCTGAAATGAGTAACATCTTTCAATTCAATGAATTGCTCATCAGCTGTCACTCAGTATATTTTTTTTGAGCTCAGTGATTTTGCAGTCCTGTAATTTCATCATCCCAAGATGTTTTTTAACAGCTCAGATTAAAACAAGCAAACAAGCATTTCACTATAATCAGTCACACACCATTTCTAAGGGAGGCCAGTTGTAGTAGGTGGTTTGAGAAGTGGGTGAGGACAGTAACTCAGAAAATGATGAGTTTTACCATTCTAGGTGATGCTGTTTGGAAAAAGTTTGCCAGTGTGTTCCCTATTTTATTAATCAGAGTATTACTAGTAAGTAAATTAACTAGATGTTCCAAAGTATCACATACAGTTGTGAAGGCCTTTGGTTTGTGCCCCTGTTTTAAGACCCCGATATGGCTCTGAGGGGGGTTGAGGGACAAATAGGACACTTGATACTGAGGGTAGAATCGATTGTTTTCTTTTTTCTTTTGGTGTTCTGAAGAATTCCTGAAACTACCCCAACCACCAAGAAGTCTCTTAATTGAAACGAATTTGGGTGTTATTTTTTTAAGGCCTAGGGATACATTGAGTTCAGGGGCCTTTCTTTTTTTTTTTTTTGTGTTGGCATGTCACTCTGTCGCCCAGACTGGAGTGCAGTGGCCGCTCCCAGCCACCGCAGACTCGACCTGCTGGGCTCCGGCGATCCTTCTGGCGATCCTTCCGCCTCAGCCTTCCAAGTAACCAGAATTACAGGCATGCACTACCACGCCCAGCTGATATTTTGATTTATTGTAGAGATGAGGTCTCGCCGCCCAGGCGGGTCTTGAACCCACAGGCTCAGGCAATCCACTCACCTCAGCCTCCCAAAGGCGCAGGATTACAGGCTGAGCCACCGAGCCTGGCTAGGGGACTTTCATAAGTTATGAAGAGTCTAGGGGGTTCCAGAGAGTGTATAGTAGGTCAAACCTGGTTAAAGGGTAAGTGGAGAGCAGCATTTCTTTCCAGGGAATAAGGCCACTGAAAAGCTGTTATGGTTAGGATGGTTGTGCTCAAACAGGTAGATATGGCAGTTATATCTTCTTATTGATTATTCATCTGGAAGAGGAGCCTAGAAGTACACTTCTGTAGTTTAGCTGGTGCAGTAATAATGTTTGCTAAGAAGTTGTGAGAAAGAGATTCTTACACTGATGTTATAGTTATTGTCAGAATCCTGTTTCCAATAATTCCATTATTGGTCATTGTGAAATTTCAGACATAATTGAAAGGGTTTCTTAAGGTAGCTTTGTGGTTCTTGAAAGAGGGCTGAGTGTTTCTGACACTTAGCATTAAGTCAAAGATATACAAGTGACTTAATGGAACCCTTCAGAAAAATAATTTAAGCATCTGTTATTCTCTTGGAATGCTTTCTACATTGTTAGGTTCAGAATTACAGACTTGCTGTAAGAATATTTTAATCTTCTTATCAAGTGTTAAAGATATCTTGTTTACTGTTATCTTGACAATATTTGTAAAAATATTAACAAACATTTGATTTGAGGATAAAGCATTTGTGCTTTATAAACAGGAAATTGAAAGTGGGTCCTCTTAGATTCAGAATTACAAACTTACTGTTAGAATATTTTAGTCTTTTTTTAGTAACTTTAAAGATACCTTGTTTACAGTTAATTTGACAATATTTGTCAAAATATTGACAAACATTTGATATCTTTGAGGGCAGAGCATTTGTACTGTATAAATAAGAAATTGAGGCTGGGCGTGGTGGCTCACGCCTATAATCCCAGCACTTTGGGAAGCTGAGGTGAGAGAATTGCCTAGGCCCATGGGTTCTAGACCAGCCTGGGCAACTTGATGAGACCTTATCTCTACAATAAATCAAAAAATTAGCTGGGTGTGGTGGCATGTGCCTGTAGTTCCAGCTACTTGGAAGGCTGAGGCGGAAGGATCCCCTGAGTCCAGCAGGTTGAGGCTGCAGTGGCCGTGAGCTGGCCACTGCACTGCATCCTGGGCAACAAAGTGAGAGACTACAACTCAAAAAAAAAAAAAAGAAAAAGAAAGAAATTGAAGGTGGGTCCTGCCTTCAAGTATGTGCTAACTATAATACAAGTCAGTTTGTATGATAGACCTGTTTTTCCTGGCCACAATAACTCAAGTATACCCTGAGAATGTCTGTATGTTCCTTGGTGAATGTTCGTTCGTTGTTCTGAGGTATGGACTCCAGGTACAGCCAACCCAAATGTTTATGCCATACCTGTGAAGAACATCTGGACCCAGGCCTGTTCCTTGGAATGCTGGATATGCAAAGAACTCAGGCTTTTTGTTTGAGTTAGGTTGAGGTTGCTGTGTGAAAGTTACTACTCCCAAGCAGGAGTAGTTTTCTTCCTGTCCATGTAAGTCTCCAGTAAACCTTGTCTCACTTGCTGTCTCTGGGTTTTTGTTTTTGGCCTTTTGGACACTGTGCTGTCCTGTTTGTTTCACTGGGGTTTGGCATGAGAAGTGGCAAGCAAGCCAGCAGGTCAAAAAAGCCCTAAGTGCAGAGACTATGGGAGTGAAGAAGGGAAAATCCCAGACTTTTGGGTGTCCACATCTATGTGGGGCCTGATAGCCACTATCTCTGATAGATGGGACGCACTGTGTGAGTACAGAGATGCCTTGAAAATGCCGGAGGGTATATCCAACAAAGCAAAAGTCAGATGCCCAAGTCATTGCAGCTGTAATTTGTTAGCCACTCCTAACTGCACTGTACTGTGAGCAGCCACAGAGGCTGAGTTCGCAGCATAGGCTGGGGTGCATCAGTTACAAGACGAATTGCAACTGGAAATGGATGCCAGATTAGCTCAGCCTGCAACATTGGAGACCTTAATATCCTGCCTGCAGGAAAAAAATGACAAGCTGAAGATCTTAGCTTGTCAGATAGTCCATGCATATAGACCAGTGGAACAGGATAGAGATTCCAGAAGCAGAACCTCAATTTCTCAACCAATTCAACTTCGACAAAGCCACTGGGGAGAGGATAACCCTTTTAGTAAATGGTGCTGCCAAAACTATCTGACCATATGCAGATTAATACAAGACCCCTACCTTTCACCATACACAAACATTAACTCTAAATGGATCAAAGAGCTAAACATAAAGCCTCAAACTTTAAGAACCTTAGAAAATGCAGGAGATGCTCTTATGGAAATTGGAACTGGAAACCAATTCCTGATCAAAACCCAAGTGCCCATACAATTAGAAATAACATAGATAAGTGGGACCTCATCAAACTGACAAACTTCTACAAAGCCAAAGAAACGATGGAGAGAGCAGGGAGACAGCCCACAAACTGGGGAAAAAAATATTTGTTAACTGTATATCTGAGAAAGACCTAACATCTAGGACCTACAAGGAACTAAAACGTGCCGAAAAGAAAAAACAAGCAGCCCCATTACAAAGTGGGCAAAAGATATGAATAGACACTTCTCAAACGAAGACATACAAGCAGCCAATAGATACTTGAAAAAATTCTCAGTCTCACTAGTCATCAAAGAAATGCAAATTAAAACCACACCTAGAAACCACCTCACTCCAGTCAGGATAACTCAAAAAACAACAGATGCTGGGGAGGATGTGGAGAACAGGAAACACTTCTACACTGTTGGTGAGAGTGTAAACTAGTACAACCTCTGTGGAAAACAGTGTGGGGATTCATAAAAGATCTAAAAACTGATCTCCCATACGACTCCGCAATCCCACTACTGGGAATATACCCGGAGGAACTCAGATCATTCTATGAAAAAGATACTTGCACATGCATGTTTATTGTAGCATTATTTACAATAGCAAAAACATGGAATCAATCATGGTGCCCATTGTAAGAGGACTGGATTAAAAAAATGTACATATACATGATGGAATATTACGCAGTCATAAAGGACAAAATTATGAACTTTGCAGCAATTTGGATGGATACTGAGTGATCTGTTACAGAAACAAAGAACTGAGTATCACATGTTCTCACTCATAAGTGGACTTTGAACAATTATCGTAATGCTATAAGAAAAGGATTGGCAGTTTTGTTAAACTGCCTGCTATGGGGGGGCTGGATTAGCAGTAGTGGGGATCTGCTGGGAGGGGGTCCACACCTCATCAACAAGGGTACCTGCATATTGAACATTTGTATACCTAACCCTGAATTGTACCCCATATCTTTTTTTTTTTTTTTTTTGAGTTGGAGTCTCACTCTGTTGCCCAGACTGGAGTGCAGTGGCCGCTCCCGGCCACCGCAGCCTCGACCTGCTGGGCTCCAGCGATCCTTCCGCCTCAGCCTTCCAAGTAGCCAGAATTACAGGCATGCGCTACCACGCCTGGCTGATTTTTTGATTTATTGTAGAGATGAGGTCTCACCAAGTTGCCCAGGCGCGTCTCGAACCCGCGAGCTCAGGCAATCCACTCACCTCAGCCTCCCAAAGGCGCGGGATTACAGGCTGAGCCACTGAGCCCGGCAAGTACTCCATATCTTTAAAATAAAAAATTGAAGGACTGCTGACAACCAACTCAGCCAATCAGGGATATCATGACTAAATCATCCTGGGACCCCCAAATCCTGGGACCCAATGGAGAGCTCTAGTAGGGAGATGAGTGAGGACTGACACAATTGTATAGGTTCCCATTCTCTTTGCATGCCCTGTAGTTTCCACAAAGATAAAGGCACACCAGCCACTCCCACAGGGGGTAGTTCCACAAGACCTCCCATCTAAGAGAGGCAGCACACCATGATGCAAAATTACACCACTGTAGAGTTGATGGAGCTGGCCAGTAGGTTCAGATAGAAGAGGAGAGTCTTCTATATATTTTATATTTGTTGCCATTTGGTAGGCAAAGATGGCCAAGGGTTAGAATCATTAGGATGTACATTTCTGGTGAAATCTAACATTTATAATTTCCCAGTTATTGGTAATTATGTTCAAATGGAGCATTTTATGCCCTAGCAGATGAGGACGCCTCAGCTGTATCTACTGGTCCAGTTGAAGGGCAAGTAAGGCTAGCCATGGGTGCTGTGGGCCTATAGTTATTCCTAAGAAGTGATAGGTACCCAGTGTATAGAATCATTCTGTCAACTCAGCTGTGTATCATTGGTTAAGCTGGGTATCATTGGTTAAGGGTTTGGTTACATCATTGTAAAGGTAGCCAATCCATCCATATTGTGAGTTTTAGTTTGCAGCATGGTATCATTCATTAAACAGTGGTATGCAACTGACCACCTGTATATTGTGGTTGGCCAGCCCGATTCATCGTGCATAGTGCACCTCATCGTGAGGGGTGACACTAACCTGTTCATGAAAATAGGTGGAAAATGTGTTTCTGAGTTTCTTTGCAAGTAGGGAATTCACTGTGGGATGTGCAATGCTCATAAAAGGGAAGTGGGTGGGAAACCCTATACCAAGTATAAAAATGACTCTAAGTACTCAGGATAGCTACTTGAGTGCACTACGGCTGACCTGTGATAGAGGAGAGAGGCAACTCTCTGTAGACTCAACAGTACATTTTGTTATGAAGGGAAGCCACCATTTGTGCCCAGTCAGCAAAAAGGTTTGTAGCATATCATCTATGGACGAAAGATGACATGTTTAGTGGGTGCAAGAAAGGGCAACTCATGACCATATAATAAGATACAGGAAGTTGTATTGTTCTGAACAAGCACCACACCTGGCAGTGGCCTGATACTTGGTTTACAGTATTAAGTGGATTGCTCCCCACTCCTCACATTGCGCTGTGGGAGACCAGAGTAGGGTAGTGGAGTTACCGTGATGTTCCATAAAGAGAGGATGATTGACCCCTGCATGGGGGAAGAGTAAGATTCATTACCTTAGATATATAAAGGGGAGTAGAATGTAAGATAGGTGTGGCTTGTATGTCTTGTTTTAGTTTCTTTATGGTGCAGAAAAACTGAACTGTTGGGGGCTAGTTTGCCATTTTCAGGGCTATGTAATGATGTGTTCCCTAGTGGGTGGGTCTTGTGGAAGAGACACTGGCAGGTTGCTCTGAATGCCAGGTTGGGGAAAAAGGAAAATTCCTTATATTGTCTACTTGTATCTTTACTGTGGCATCAGGTCGTCAGAAGAGTGTTATGTGCTGGGGTGATGAAAACATACATGTTCACTCAAGGTATAAATTGCTGCTGGTAGCCGGGCTCGGTGGCTCAGCCTGTAATCCCGCACCTTTGGGAGGCTGAGGTGAGTGGATTGCCTGAGCCTGCGGGTTCGAGACCCGCCTGGGCAGCGAGACCTCATCTCTACAATAAATCAGAAAATCAGCCGGGCGTGATAGCGCATGCCTGTAATTCTGGCTACTTGGAAGGCTGAGGCGGAAGGATCGCCAGAGCCCAGCAGGTTGAGGCTGTGGTGGCCGGGAGCGGCCACTGCACTCCAGTCTGGGCGACAGAGTGAGACTCCAACTCAAAAAAAAAAAAAAAAAAATTGCTGCTGGTAAGCAACATGTCCATAGACTCAGAGAACATGTTTCTTGCTGGAGTTGTTGCTCTAGCAGTCCGTTCATCTTTTCAGTTGGCCCTGTTTCTGTGGGATTGTAAGCAGGTGGAAATGCCAGTGGATATCTAGGGCTTCTGCCCATTCTTGCATTTGATGTCTTGTAAAGTGTGATGTCTGGTCTTTGATATTATTCGTAAGAATGCTGTAGGGCTGCATAGAGTTGCTGTATTCCTTTTATGGTGGTTTTCTGTGTGGCACTTTTGTTGGGATAGGCCTGCATTAATACCATGGAGGTGTCAACACAAGTTAGGCATAGCAGCAGCCATTAGATAGTGGCAGTGGTCATATGTGATCTACTTGCCATTGTTGAGTTAGGCTTCATCCCCGGGCACTGTGTCCAATATCAGGTGGCAAGGGTCTGGGGTGTTCATGTGCACAGTTAGGGCATTGTTAACCCATATATACAATGTCTTTATATTGCAATGATAGCCCCCCCTTTTTTTTGCTGTGGCTCAAAGGGCATGTTGTTCCAGATGTCCTGTCTTGTGTAGCCAGTGGGCCACGTTTTCTGATAACTTTCTTGAGGAGATGGATGTGTGCTAGCTTGTTTGCTTGTTGATTCCTAGGTGGTTTATAGCCAGGTAGTAATCTATATGATAAACTGTTATGTGCATCCCTTAGATGTGATGGAGAATGACTTACATATCAGCACCCCAAAGGGGCAGTCTACGGCCATCTTATTTTGGGCCTCCCACTGCAGTAGCCATATTATGTGTCCTTTACAGATATACCGGCTTTTGGTGCGTAGAACTTTGGTCTGACTCATGGAGGAGGACCTGATGCAGGCTACTCAGAGTTCAGCTCATTGGTTACTATTGTGGGTCTTATGAGTGTCAAGCCAAATACTGTTGGTGGATGACTGGATGGTTACAGCTATTTATGTATAGGGATTGCCTGGTGAAGAACCAACTGGTATTAGGCCTGATCAGGAATCAGGCCCTTTTCCTCTTGTATAAAGAAGAGAATTTGTGGCGGTTTGGCAGTGTCTAACAAGGTGGCATATGTGACAGAGCTGAGCTGTTTAGCTATTTATATTGATAAAGTGATTGAAACTTTAAATAAGGTATAGATTTGTGTTGAAGGAAAAGACTGATTGTTTGAACCCAGAGAAGGTAATCCGATTTGTTTTCTTGGATTAATACAGTTAAATCATATTTGACTGTGTTCTCAAAAATGTGCATTTTATTAACAAAACTAGATCCTGTTTTTCCCTTTAAGAACTGTACCAAGCCACTTCTATTTAGCATTGTACTGGTGGCTATAGCCAGAGAAATTAGGCAAGAAGCAGAAGTAAAAGGTGGGTAATGTCAACAAGAAGGTTCAACAGAATCTTCATACCTTTCTTCTCTTTACAGAGATACTGATTCAACCACATTGCATGTACCAGTTCTCTTTGTAGGAAATGAATTAACTAGTTCAAGGCTCCTGTATCCTAGGAGAACAGTAACCTAGTTTCATCAAATTTGGTTGGAAAATTCATGCCATTTGCTCACCATAATCCATTCTCCTGGCTCAGTGTGGTATGAGCAGGAGAAAACTTCAAGCTCCTGATTTCTCTCCCTGGGGAGGGAAAGAGAAGACTGGAACATGTGAATAACATTCAGATCTTTCAGAGGTCAGCAGAAAGGACTGGCTTCTATCGTGCCTGAATGTAAGCATTGACAGGAAAGGGTGCCGCGTTGGGGGCCATTGGAAACAAAATTGACAGTTTAGACTAGCATCCACTCACCTAGTCCTTAACCTTGGCTCTGCATGGAACCAACAGGAGAAAATCCTCAACTCGCAGCTTTCTCTTGGGAGGGAAGGAGTTGGAATGTGTATCCAGTGTTTTAGCTTTTCAGTGGCCTGCCTGAGGGACTGACTTGTTATTGCTTGTCTTGGAGAGCTAGAAGGATCTGGGAGCTGCTCAGAATAAAGAACTGGAAGACTTGATGCTGCTCCACAGAATTCATGGTTGAGCAGACAGAGATCTATACGGCTTGGTAGCCTATCCCTAGGTGCAGGATGCAAGATGGGGGAGATAATAGTACCAGCTCTTCAGAGAGCTCCCCAAGAGACTGGTTTCTGTCTCACCTGACTTGGAGCCAGACAGCAGCAGACATACTCTAAAAGCCTGGAGGCCCCTGAAAACAGAAGAGAGCTGGGTAGTTTGTAGCATCTCCTGAGTCCTGAAGTACCATAAACACATACCAGAGGAAGCAAAGGATTATAACATACTGAAAAAGCAAATGAATTCAACAGAGAATTTACACACATAGTGAGAAAGAGGCATCCTCAGAAAAAGTTCAGTAGGCATCCAGAATCTCTAGGCTGACTGAGAAGTGAAGATTTTTCTCTATACAGGGCTAGTTTATAAAGACTAGGATAGGTGACTGTTTTTCAAATGCTTGGATCCCAAAATGAAGGTAGAAGATGCACGTGCGTGCGCGCACACACACGCACACAAATACAGGGAAATGTGGCACAGTCAAATGAACAGAATATCCAGAAACCAGTCTTAAAGAAGAAACAGATGTATGAATTACCTCACAAAGAGGTCAGACTAACCATCATAAAAATGCTTAGTGACCTTAAGAAAGCAATGAATGAACAAAATGGTAATATCAACAAACAGATTGAAAATATAAAAAAAAAAAACCAAATAAAATCTAGAACACATAAAATTGTTGTTTTGTTGTTAACTAAGTTGAAACTTTTACTAAAGAGGTTCAACAGCAGGCTTGTTCAAGCAGAAAAAACAATTAGTGAATTTGACGTCAGGTCATTTGAAATTATCCCGCCAGAGAAGCAAAAAGAAGGCTAAGCAAGTGAAGGCAGCCTAGGGTGCTACTGGGACAGCATCAAATGTACCAAAATACATAATATGGAAGTTCTAGAAAGTAGAGAGAAAAAGGAACAAAAAACTTATTTGAAGAAACAATGGCCCAAACTTCCAAATCTAGAGAAAGAAATGGGCATCTAGGTTGAAGAAACCCAAGTGATCCAAGGAGGAACAATCCAAAGACATCTACACAGGAAAACACTATCATCAAATTGTCAAAAGTCAAGACAATTAATTTTGAAAGCAGGAGAAGAGCAACTTATCATGTATAAAGGAGTTTCCAACTGAAACAGAATCTAAAGGAGATGGCCCAGCAATCTGTTTTAATAAACCATCTAGGTGATTCTGGTGCACTCATAGGACTACAAGTAGACTTCTCAGCAGAAACCTATTCAAAGTGCTGAAGAAGAAAAAAGACTGCAAAGTACTATGAATGATAAAACTTTTCTTCAAAAAGAAGAGAAATTTGAAGCCACATGCGGCCCAATGACTGCTTAGAGACCTGGTGTTTGCATATTCTGATAGCTACCTTCTTTTGGAAGAAGAAAAATTTGTAACATCCTTTCTGTTTATTGCATTAAATTTGCATCCTGAGGTGATTACATTTAGAATTAGAATTATATGGAGGTAAGAATTTTGAAAGAGAAAAGCTTAAAAATTTTTATGCAAGGAGTGTTTCATTGTTATGTTTTACTTTTGAAAAGTAAAGCAAAGCAGCTTTAGATATTTATTGCACGTATGGGTTATTGAAGGGACAGGATATAATATGCATTGCTATATCTTAGCTCAAAATTTAAGTACAAGTTGTCTTTGCTCAAATTGGAAATTTTTTAAATAAGAGAAAATCTTCCCCAGATAAAAAACTGAGAGTTTATTACTATTAGATCTGCCTTATGATAAATACTAAAGGGAATACTTTAAGTTGAAACAAAAGAATGTTCAACATAAAAGCACATGAAAGCATTAAGTTCGATGATAAAGGTAAATATGTAGACAAATTCAGACTTGTATAATATTGTAACGGTGGTGAGTAAATCACTTCTATTTCTGATTTATAAGTCAAAGACAAAAGTATAAGATTCCCTATAACTGTAGAATATGTTAATGGAGATACAGTATAAAGATGTAATTTGTGACATCAGTAACAAAGTATGGGAGTGGATGAGAAGAAAAAGTTTTTGTACACAGTTGAAGCTATCAGCTTACAATAAGTTGTTATAGCTATAAGATGTTTTATGTAAACTCCTTGGTAACCACAAAGAAAATACCTATAGAAAATACACAAAAGAACATGAGAAAGGAATGACAGTATATCACTATAAAAAAAGCTGAATGAAATAAAAGAATGATGGCAGAAGAAGAAAGGAAAGAAAAAAACGAAAAGACAGAAAACCATTAGGAAATGTCAATTTTAAGTCCTTCCCTATATCAGTAATATCTTTAACAACTTTAACTGTATGTCCTAAACTCCCCAATCAAAAGACATTGAGTGGCATAGAGGAGACATCATACATCTAGCACACCACTTGGATGTCCCCTCTACTGGATGCCATAAAAAGACTGCTGGTGATTATATAGGACAAACTTATGCAAGTGCAAATTTTTTAAAAATGTATGTTTCCTTGAAGTTTTCCATTCAAATTGCATGGACAAAGCAAATAAAGAGATGAACTGTGTACAAGATTTGATTAATTGGTTGAGAAATGGTTTTCAGGAATCATGAATGCATCCTTCCACATCTTTGAACAATCAGACTGAACAATAAACGACATATTATTAATGTGGGAGAAAGAGAAACTGCATTGTCTGTTCTAATAGGAAAACACTAGATGGAAGATGTCAAACAAGTCAATATTGTGCAACATGTATCAGTGAATCTGCAGTGCACCTCAGCGATTGTTTATATATTACCACACGTTAGAGAAATAGAAGATGTTATTATATCATTAGATACAGAAAAAGCATTCAACAAAATCCTGCATCCCTTGATAAAAACCCTGGAGCACTTAAACACTGAAGGAACATTCCTCAAAACAGTAACAGCCATCTATCATAAACCCACAGCCAACATTTTGCTCAATGGGCAGAAGTTGGAAGCATTTCTCCTAAGAACAAGAAAAGGATGCTCACTCTTACCCCTCCTGTTTAACATAGTGAATCAGGCAAGAGGAGGAAATCAGGGAATCCAAATAGGAAAAGAAGAAGTTAAGCTACCCCTCTTTGCAGATTATGTGATTCTATATATAGAAAACTCTAGGGAGTCTGTCAGAAACCTCCTCACATTGATAAACAACTTTGGCAAAGTCTTGGGGTACAAAATCAATCTGCAAAAGACAGTTGCATTTCTATTCATCAGCAGCAAGCAGGCAGAGAACTAAATAAAAAGCACAATCCCGTTCACAATAGTCACACACACACACACACACACACACACACACACACACAATCTTGGCATCTACCTAACCAGAGATGTCAAAGATCTTTATGACAAGAACTACAAAACACTGCTCAAAGAAATCAAGGACAGCACAGACAAATGGAAAACATTTCATGCTCATGGATCAAAATAATCGATATTGTCAAGATGTCCATCCTACCCAAGGCAACATACAGATTCAGTGCAATACCCATCAAATTACCAGCATCATTTTTCTTGGACCTGGAAAAGACAATACAGAAATTCATATGGAAACAGAAAAGAACTCCTATAGCCAAAATAATCCCCAACAAAAGGAACAGAGTGGGAAGAATCAAATTTTCAGACTTTAAACTTTGCTACAAGGCTACAGTATCCAAAACACCCTGTTATTTGTGCAAGAATAGGCATATAGACCATGAACAGGACAGAGATTTTGGAAGCGAACCACAGTCTGTCAACTCATCTTTGACAAAGGTGCCACCAACAATCACTGGGGAAAGGAGACCATATTTATCAACTGGTCCTGGGAAAACTGGCTGACTAAATGGAGAAGAATGAAACTGAACCCTTATCTATTACCATATACAAAAATCAACTCAAAATGGATCAAAGACCTAAACATAAAACCTCAAACTATAAGAATCCAGAAGAAAACGTAGGAAACACTCTTATGCACAACAGAATAGGCAGTGAATTCTTGACCAGCTCCTCAAAAGTGAACACCATAAAAACTAAGATAGACAAGTGGGACCTCATCAAACTGAAAAGCTTTTTCACAACAAAATAAACCATCAAGAGTGTATGGAGACAACCCACAGAATGGGAAAAATATTTGCAAATTATGCATCTGACAAGTGCCTGGCTTTATAATCCACAAGGAACTCAAAGCAAAAAGAAAAAACAACCCCATAAAAAGTGGACAGAGGACATGAGCGGACACTTCTCCAAAGACAACATGCAAGCAGCCAGCAGAAACCTGGAAACATGCTCAGCCTCACTAATCTTCAGCAAAACACAAATCAAAATGACAATGAGATACCACCTAACTCTGGTCAGGATGGTTATCATTAATAAGTTAAAAAACAACAGATGCTGGTGCTGGTGCAGAGAAAAAGTAACGCTTCCATACAGTTGGTGGGAGTTCAATCTAGTTTATCCTCTACTGAAGGCAGTTTTGTGATTCCTGATAGAACTACAATCCTTCCATACAATCTAGCAGTCCCTCTCTCGGGAATATACCTGGAGGAACATAAATTGCTCTACAAAAAAGACACTTGTACATGCGTGTTTATTGTCACACTATTCACAATAGCAAAAACATGGAACCAATCCTAATGCCCATTGAAAGTGGACTAGTTGAAGAAAAGGTGGTACATATACGTGGAGAAGTAGTACACAGTCATAAAGAAGAACAAAATCAAATAAAACAAACTATATCAGAAAGAAAAAAAAGGAACAGAATCATGGATTCTGTAGCAAATTGGAAGGAGTTGGAGGCCATCATACTAAGTGATGGATCACAGAAACAAAGAACTGAACACTGCGTTTTCTTACTCACAAGTGGGACCTGAGCAGTAGTCACATTAGCACAAGGGAGGGATTGGCAGTCACTGGGCACTGCTAGGGAAGGGAGGGAGGGAAAAGGGTGGTGACACATGAGCACAAAGAGTACTTGGTCCACTACCAGGGGAGTGAGGACCAGTTAGAAGCCCAAACTTCAACTGTATTCAGTCTTCTTATGCAGGTAATCCTCAGATGTACCCCACATCTCTGTAAACAAATTTTTTAAAAAGGACGATTATAATTTTGAATTTTTTTGTCAAATTCCTCAGTGTTCAAAACTCCATTATAAGCCAACTATAATTACAATAAAAATAATTGACTGTATTGCTATACTATTTACTATGAAGTGATTTGATTTCACTATTTTGTGTAAAAAGTGTGGTTGCATTGCCCGTAGGTTATCTGCAAGATGTCTCCAACTGCAGAGAGTTAGAAATATTGAAATCATGCCAAGTATCTTTTCCAAATACTAGGAAATGAGAATAGATATTAGTAACAAGCTGGGCTCGGTGTGTAATCCCAGCACTTTGGGAGGCTGAGGTGAGTAGATTGCCTGAGCCCATCGGTTCGAGACCCACCCGGGCAACTTGGCAATACCTTGTCTCTACAATAAATAAAAAACTAGCCGGGTGTGGTAGTGCATGCCTGTAGTTCTGGCTACTTGGAAGGCTAAGGCGGAAGGATCGTTGGAGCCCAGCAGGTTGAGGCTGCGGTGACTGGGAGCTTGCCACTGTATTTCAGTCTGGGCGACAGAGTGAGACTCCAACTCAAAAAAAGAAAAAAGAAAATAGAAATTAGTAGCGGAGCTTCCTATCTCCTAGTTTGCTGGTGAACAAGCTGAAATGAACCAGACATGCCTATTTGAACTGTATTAAACTTTAAAAAATTCAAAAACTGTAGTGGAGGAAAACTGGAAAATTCACAAATATGTGGAAATTAAATAACAGACTTCTGAACACTTGTTTTGGTCAAAAAGTAAACCAAAAGGGAACGTTTTAAATGTCTTGAGACATGAAAACCGAAACTTCACACTGTAAAACTTATGGGATGCAGTAAAAGTGGTTCTAAGAAGAAAGTTTATAGTGGTAATTACCTCTGTTAAAAAAGAAGGAAGATTCAAACAACTTAACTTTATAACTCAAGTAACTAGAAAATGAGCAAATTAAGCCAAAGATAGCAGAAGGAATGAATTAATAATGATTAGAGCTGGGCTCGGTGGCTCAGCCTGTAATCCCGTGCCTTTGGGAGGCTGAGGTGAGTGGATTGCCTGAGCCCGCGGGTTCGAGACCTGCCTGGGCAGCAAGACCTCATCTCTACAATAAATCAAAAAATCAGCCGGGCGTGGTAGCGCATGCCTGTAATTCCGGCTACTTGGAAGGCTGAGGTGGAAGAATCGCCGGAGCCCAGCAGGTCGAGGCTGCGGTGGCCGGGAGCAGCCACTGCACTCCAGTCTGGGCGACAGAGTGAGACTCCAACTCAAAAAAAAAAAAAAATAAAATAATGATTAGAGCGGAAGTAAACAAAAAAGAACAGAATTGGCAAATTTTATCTAGAATAAAAACAAGAGATGAAATCAGAAATGGACATTCCAGTTCATGCTACAGAAACAAACATGATTAAAAGAGACTGCTAGTGCTGTGAATTATTATAGGCTGAAAATTTGTTAACCTAGAAATGGATAAATTCCTAGAAATGTACTTCCTCCTAAGACTGAATCATGGCGAAATATAAAATTTGAACAGATCTATAACTAGTAATAAGATTGAATCTATTCAAAATCCTCATGACAAAGCTCAAAACCAAGTGACTTCATTGGTAGAGAAGTATACCAAACATTTAAAATATTCTCAAACTCTTCCAAAAAATTAAAGCAAAAGGAACGTTTTCCAAACTGATTTTATGAGACCAGCATTACCTTAATACCAAAGGCAAATAAAGGTACCACAAGAAAAACAGTAGGCCAATAGCTCTGATGATCGTAGATATAGAAGTTCTCAAGAAAATACCAGCAAACCAAATTCTACAACACACCAAAAACACCCTGAACCATGATTTAAATGGGATTTATCCAAAATAATAGAAAGCATTATCTCAAAGAAATGTTAGCACTGCCATGTTCACTGCAGGTTTGTTGATGTAGTCAAGAGGTGGAAACAAGCTCAATATTCATCAGTGGATTAATGGACCAAAAAAGTATGTGTAATACATATGTACAGTGGAATGCTATTCAGTCTTGAAGGAAATCCTTTTATATGCTATAAATTAAATGAACCTTGAGAATATTATGCCAAGTGACATAAGCCTGTTACAAATGTACAAATACTGCGTTATTCACTTAGTTAAGATATTTAAAATAATCATTAGTGGCAGAAATTAAAATGGTGATTGCTAGGGACTGTGGAGAAGGGAAGTGGGTAATTGTTCAATATACATAGAGTTTTAATCATGCAAAATGAAAACCTTCTGAAAATCTGTTGTGCACAATATGTATATAGTTATCAATACTGTATACTTAAAAACTTATTAAAAGGGTGGATTTCAGCTGTGTGCAGTGGCTCATACCTATAATTCCAGCACTTTGGGAAGTCAAGGTAGGATGATCACTTGAGCCCAGGAGTTTGAAACCAACTTGGGCAACATAGAGAGTCTATTTTTGAAAAAACAGGGTGGATTTTATGTTGTATGTATTTCACCACCACATTAGGAAAAAAACAAACAACTAAAAGCTATCTGGATAGGAAAGGAAGTGATGTTTCTTTCTAAACTACTGGATCTCATATATATATATATATATATATATATATATATATATATATATATAGAGAGAGAGAGAGAGAGAGAGAGAGAGAGAGAGAGAGAGAGAGAGAGAGAGATTTATATGTAGAGAGAACATTCTAATGAATCCACCAAAACACAAAAACTATTTGAGATAATAAGTATTGCATGGTTTCAGAATACAAGAACAATGTACAAAATCGGTTATATTTGTATGCACTGATAATGAATGATCTGAAAATGAGGTTAAAAAAACAAATTCATCGTAAAGCATAAATAGGAGATTAACAAAGGAAGTGTAAGATTTGTAAACAAAACAAAAAATCATTGAAAGTCCCTAAAAAAAATCTAGATAAATGAAAAGATTTTTCATGGATATAAGACTTCTACAGATTCAGTGAAATTTGTATTGTTATTCTGTCTGCTTTTTCCTTCTACCTCCCCCCCCCAAATGGACAGACTGATCATAAAATTCATACTGAACTGATAGGGATTCAGACTAACCAAAACAATCTTGGAAAAGAATAATGAAGTAGGAGGATTCATACTTGCTGATTTCAAAACTTACTACAAATGTACAGTGAACAAGACTGTGTGGAACTGATATAAGAATAGCCATGGATCAATGGAGTAGAATTGAGATTCCAGAAATAAACCCATACATTTATGGTTAGTTGCTTTTTAACAAGGGTGTCAAGACAATAGGGAAAAAATATTCTTTTCAAAAAGTGGTGCTGTGACAGCTGGATTTTCACATGGAAAAGAATGAAGTTGGATCCCTACTTCCCACCATATACAAAATAGATGAAAGACCTAACTGTAAAAAGCTAAAGTTATAAAATTCTTAGGAAAAATTCTAACTATAAAGTCTTCTTGACCCTGGGTAGAGCATAAGCAGTCAAGAAGAAATAGAGATTCAGTTTCATCAAAAATAAATATGTGCTCTAAAGGGCACAGTCAAGAAAGTCAATCTACAGCTCAAAAAATTTTAAGTCATATCTGATGGTGGTCTATGCCATGGTCTGAATGTGTTCCCCCACCCTCCACTTCATATTTTGAATGCTGTAGTCCCCAAGGGGGATGGTATCAGAAGGTGAGGACTTTAAGCCTCTAGGATTGGTGCCCTTATAAAAGAGACTGCAGAGAGCTGCCTTGTCCCTTCGACCATGTGAAGACACAGCAAGAAGGCACCATTTATGGTTCAGGAAAGGGACTCCAAACAGACTCCAAATTTGTGGGCACCTTGTTCTTGGACTTTCCAGCACCCAGAACTGTGAGAAGTGAATTTCTGTTGTGTATAAACTACCCAATGTGTGGCAGTTTGTTTTTGCAGGCGGAATGGACTGAGTCTCTTTTGTAGAGTATAGGCAGCAGAACTGTTACTACACGACAGAAAATGGCAAATATATGAGTGTGAAAATGGGCAGTGAATTTTAGTAGACATTTCTGTAGATAGAAGGTGATATATAGAAATACATAGGTTATACAAATGGTCAATAAGCACATGAAAGGATGCCTAACTTCATTAGTTACTAGGAAAATGTAAAAACTACAGTGAGATGGTGCTTTACATCCAGCATGGTTATAATCAAAGCTATAGATAATAACAATATGTTAAGGATGAACAGATAGAAACCTGATATGTTAGTGGATATAGAAGGGGTTCAGTCACTTGGGAACCAGTTTCACACTCCTTCAAAAGGTTTTATGACCCAGCTGTTGCGCTCCTAGCTGCATTTCAGGAAGATTAAAGACATTTATCTACACAAAAACATATACTCTTGTAAATTGTTTGCCAAGAATGCAAATGCTCATTAGTATTTTTAATAGCATTATTTATTATAGCTAAAAAGTGCAAATAACCCAAATGTCATCAACTGATTAATGTATAAGCATAATGTATGCACATACAATGGACATTATAAAATTGAAAGAAGTACTGATATATTCTCCAGCCTGGATGAACTTTGTTATATGAAAGAAGCCAGATGCAAAAGGCCACACATATTTTATGACTCTAGATTAAATGTCAAGAATAGGTAAATCCAGAAGCAAGAAGTGTATGTATGTGTGGTTGCCTGAAGCTGGAAGGAGGGTGGAATGGGAAGGCATGAGGTTTCTTTTGGGGAAGATGGAAATATTCTAGGATTAGATAGTGGAAATGATTATACAAGTGTGTGAATATATTAAAAACTATTGAACTGTATACTTTAAAGCAGAGGTCACCCGACCTTTTTGGCATCAGGGACTGGTTTGGAAGAAGACAAGTTTTCCGGGGTCTAGGGTGTGGAGGGGAAAGGTGGTTTGGGGATGATTCAAGTGCATTACATTTATTGTGCACTTTATTTCTGTCATTATCACATTGTAATATATAGTGAAATAATTACACAACTCACCATAATGCGGACTCAGTGGGAGCTCTGAGCTTGTTTTCCTGCAAGTAGATGGTCCCATCTGGGAGTGATGGAAGACAGCGCTAATAACATTACCACCTCAGCTCCACCTCAGATCATTAGGCATTAGATTCTCATAAGTAGCATGCAACCTAGATCATTCACATGTACAATTCACAATAGGGTTGTGCTCCTGTGAGAATCTAATGCTGCCTCTGATTTGACAGGAGGTGGAGATGAGGTGCTAACGTGAGCAATGGGGAGTGACTATGCTCACATCTTGCCGTGGGGCCAGTTCCTAACAGGCCATGGTACTGGTCCTTGGCCTGGGGGTTGGGGAACCCTACTTTAAAAGACTGAATTTTAGTGTGTTAATTATATAAATTTTGAAAAAGAACTTCCATGCACCATTCAACAAGGAGACAAAAATCATATAGCTATCTTAACAGTGAAAGTTTAATACTAGGTGTGACAAGTTCATGAACTCATCCTTGGGAAAGTGCTACATACCTCATTGCTGAATATCACTACGATCACCTTCAAATTACTCCTCTTGGAAAGTTATGCACTGTTGCCAGCATCTAGTCCACATGTCAAAGGAATTTTGAGATTCTTTTTCTGAAATGGCCATTAGAGCTGTTGTCATATTACTGTTGATGTCCTGAATGTCATCAAAATGTCTTCCTTTCTGTATTTCCTCTATCTTCAGGTAAAATAAAAGTCATTGGGTGCCAGATTAGGTGAATAGGGAGGGTGCTCCAATACACTTATTTGTTTACTGGCAAAAAACTTCCTCACAGACAATGCTGTGTGAGCTGGTGCATTGTCATGATGTGAGAGCTCCTTCAGGACCATTTTTGCACACAGCTTTCTCGTGACAAGATTTTCCTGTTTCTCTGTTGATGTTTCTTTGGTCTGCTATGCTTCTCGTGGTCAGCTGACAATTTTGATGCACAGTTTGACCAATTTTTGCAGCGTTTTTGTTAGTTCTGCTTGTTCTGGCCGTCCTGACCTCTCTTCATCAATGATGCTTTGTATCTCCTGAGAAAAATGTTTAATCCATTTGTACACTGCTCTTTTCTTCATGGCATTATCCCCATAAACTTGAACTAACACATCCCTGATTTCATTTCCACTCTTGCCAAGTTTATTGCTCTAATTCAAGTTCCGATTTTCTCACAACAGCACACAAAAACATGCAACAATAATGAATGTCCCTCAGCAAGACACTGCCACATGTCAATACAGACACAGCTGTGAGACACTGAAACCAAGTCTATGAAACTTACCAAGTTGTTTGTTCAGTGCTGCCAGTGTAACTGCATGGGTCATAAACTTAATTGTCAGTCCTCATATAACATTACTGCAACATGATTGAAGAAGTAGAGATTGGTTTGGAAGAAAACTTTATAAAGAACACAGCAGATTTAAAAAGTAGCCCTAATTTCAGGCCTGAGATAGAGTGCCATGGGAAGCAGTAGTCCTTCTAGAGTTGAGATCCATGCCTTGTTGGAGAGGGGGCAGATGTTGCTCAGTGGATGGTGGAGAAGGTGCCAGATTCTATGCTGGTGAAATACACTGGAAATTCTCCCTCTGGGGTGCTGAACCTTGGAATTCACTGCAAAGCCACATGAAGGGGTGCTTGGAAGTGTTGCTTATGGGGAGATTCCTTGGTGGTGACATTCTGTGGTGAAGTTGCTCGACAGAATGCTGGGGTAAGCTGCTGGGTGCTTGAGCAGCTTTCTGCAGACCCCTGGATGCTATAGAAGCAGGTACTGCAGGAGTCTGGCTAGAGTAGTACATTGGAACCAGAAAGAGAAAAATCCCTTAGTTCTCCAGTGTACCTCCAGCTGTCCCTACTGACAAAACTTAACATCATGCCAGCTGACAACAGAGCAAGATTGGAAGGGCTCAGCTCCATTTTGGGAGAGCAAACAATAAGGATTGGATTTGGAGATGAGAGGTAGTAAATTGATACTTAGCTCAAGAATCTTATGTTACCCTATACCAAATTAGCATATATTCTGTTTTGTTGGCTTGAGTAAAAGCACCAGGTTTTCATCTCAAAATAGCTAAACACAATTTAAAGTATGTATCCATGTAATACTTTTAGAAAATTTTGCTTTAAATTATTACACAACAATTTATGGTATCTCAAAAGTGTTTAAAATGAAAATTAAAAATTTCTTCCTCATTCCTCACTCCTTTGCCATCTATTTTTTGAAGATAAAGCTATTAACATTTGTTATGTATTGTTTCTTTTATATACATATATGTGTATATATATTTTTCTTGTGGTAGAGGTTTTGTATATATTGCGTATGATCTGCTTTTAGGGTTTTGCTTTTAGAAGGAATTGTGTTAGTATAGTCAGTGTCCAAGAGCATTGGTAGTTTGCTAATACTGGCCAAGTCGCCAAATACTTTAGAGGCTAGGAGTAAGTCATAATAACAGTTCTATTTGATATTCTTGAGTTTGTGAAATGAAGGAACTTCTGCTTGCAGGAAAGTTTAAAATTTGTAATGGTTATAGTTTAATAGTAATATTTAGGGAGGGAGAGGTAGTTGGATAATTATTAAATCAGTTAACTTGTGGTATGGCCTCTATGTTCCTATTTTTTAATGTTTTGTAATTGAAATGCTTTTTTTTTTTGAGTTGGAGTCTCACTCTGTCGCCCAGACTGGAGTGCAGTGACCGCTCCCAGCCACCGCAGCCTCGACCTGCTGGACTCCAACAATCCTTACGCCTCAGCCTTCCAAGTAGCCGGAATTACAGGCGCGCACTACCACACCCAGCTAATTTTTTTTTTTGGATTTATTGTAGAGATGAGGTCTTGCCTGCCCAGGAGGGTCTCGAACCCGCGGGCTCAGGCAACCCACTCACCTCAGCCTCCCAAAGGCGTGGGATCACAGGCTGAGCCACCGAGCCCAGCTTAAATGCTTCTTATTCTGTTAAACTGTTGTACATGCTTATGTGTATGTTTCTGGCTATGTATGTTATTTAAATTTGTATGACATTAGCATAATATAACTTTCCTTTTTTTCCTTTAGAAAAATCTTGCAAAAATGTCTCTCTATCCATCTCTCGAAGACTTGAAGGTAGACAAAGTAATTCAGGTATGTCTAAATATTTTTTCTAAAAGTAAATGTAACATACATTATACTTACAGGTGAAGTAAAGCAAGAAGTTAAATAATGGACATATTCATTTGTATACTTCATAAACTTTTTAAAATTTTTATTAATTGCAGACTAAAAAGTTACAGAAAAACTAGCAATTCTCATTTCATGTCACTTTGAAGTTATAGGCATGGGATATTATTTCTTTAACATTTGACTTAAATTCTCCAAAGGTAGCTTGAGTTTTCTTACTGCAATTTAAATTACATAGAATATATATATATATTCCACCTTTTAAAATAGTCATAGTTATGTGTGAAATTGGTACCTTTTTTGGATCTTTAAGCATGACCAATCTTTGAAGTAATTCTGTGCTTCCTCTTTGAAGTTAAAAATTACAGAAATAATGGAGTACGTGCTGCTTGTAGAAGAGCAGTAATGTGAACACATAAAGAAAGCGTGGTGACTTAGTTCCTTTTAGAGTTGGTGTGGCAGACATTTGATTTGTTCCTTCTCTAAATGACTGTGTTAGCGATTGTGGTATTTCTAATTTCACTGAGTCAAAAATTTTGATAGTCTTTAAGTATTAGCTTTGAAAACAGTTACTACTTTTTAAAAATAATTTTTTTATTTTAAAGATGTGGGGTATAATTAAGGGTTAGGTATACAAATGTTCATTATGCAGGTACTCTTGTTGATAAGGTGTGAAAGAAAAAAGTCGGGTTAGAATCAATTCTGGCTATTTGGAAGATTTTTAGTAATCTTTTTAACCGGAGATAATTTATAGTATATAGTGAACTCATCTGCTTACAGTTAGCTTTCAACTTCATGCCTTACAAACTTAGAATCTCTTCAGCTGCTTATTATTTTAATTTGTCAGGATAAACCAAAAACTCCTTATCCTAAAGATTATTCTACTTGAGCAATTTACTCTAAAGTAAGATTTACTTCTCAATAATTGATTAATGAGCAGAAAAAGCTTCTTACAAACCTTGGAGAAGTCTTACGCAACCTGAAGAATACAAGTGTTTTAGGCAAAATGTTGGCCTTACTGGGGTGAAAAGAAAAATAAATAGAAGTAACATGTGCGTAGCTGGGATATTAACTTTGTGGCAGTGGATGGACAAATTGTTACATGGGGGAATCATGAACAGTTATTCCATAGATCTACTGTGGATATTAAAATGTGGTTTATAAAGTCTCTAAAATCTACAGTTCAGCTGCCAGGACTTCGATGCTTCAAAGTTTTAAAAAGCCTGTTCAGTCTGTTTTATCAATTCTTTCTTAAGTATTTTGTCAGGATTTTTCTCGTGTGGTTTTTATTTTTACAGTTCTTTTTTTTTAAAAGCTTTTCTCTGAACTATTTAGCTTTCCAAACTAGCTATGAAGCCATCAATATGATATTAGTACATTCACTGAAAAGAGGATGGATGTGAATGAGTGACTGATCTATTCTTTGTTTTCGTTCTTTTTTGTTAACTTGTTGTGGAATTGAACTTAAATTAACCATTGTTGGCTTTGATCAGAAGCTTTTGTTTTTGAAAACAGCAGAAACGCAGAGTTAATATTGACAAATAATGAATTGAAAAATAAGAGGGCTACAGTTTACATCACCCTGACCTCTTTAAGGAGAAGCAAATCACATGGATTATTTCTATTAAAAGACCTTTTATATCAGAGCAGAAAGTTGGCAGCAGTGAGTAAAGAGAGAGAAACATGGTTTTTTTATTCCCACTGGATTTAGAAATATTCCTAATCTTGCAATTAAACTCTTGGGCTGGATTTTTTTGTTTCATTTTCTAAGGTAGATGATACTTATATTTGTTTTTATTCTTGAGGTTCTGCTGAAAAGGTATAATGAATGATGGTAGTACTCATTTTCTTATCTGTTGGCGTTTTACACTACTGCTGCTAAATTACAGCAGTGAACCTGACAGTTCATATTTTATAAACTATTTTGCAATATCTATCAGGCTGTGGCTTTCAGCATCATATAATTCCTGGACCTCTCTATCCATTCCAAATCCTAACAATGATATACAGAACCAGAGTTTGTCAGTTTCCTGATATGGTGAGTAGAATTTGACAAGTGTGAAGCCACAAGCATGGTTTCTCCACATGCTTTTGTAAATGGCAGAAACAATAGGCCCTGGCAGCAACTGCCTGCTCTTGCTCTAGGAGTCACCCTTCCTTTTTTGCCACATTCTTCTCTTGTTTATTTTTACTATAAGTTTCATAATTACATGTATATAACTTTGCAGAGAGCTTTCTATAGTCTTCAGTATCCCTTGGATAATAATAGTAGCAATGAAAGAATAGAAAATAACTACTATGAAAAGGATAAGTGATTTTTAAAATAATAAGCTATGTTTTAGAGCAATTTTAGATTCACAACAAAATGGAGCAGAAAGTTATATCTTCTGTTCCCACACGTGCATAAACCTCTTCTCTTATCCACATCTGTAACAGAGTATGTCTGTTAACAATTGATGAACCTCATTAACATATCATTATTACCTAAAATCTGTAGCTTACATTAGGGTTCACTCTTGGTGTTGTATGTTCTACAGATTTTGAAAAATGTCTAATAATATGTATATAGTCATGTGTTGATGACAGGTGTATGTTCTGAGAAACGCATCGTTAGACAATTTCGTTGTGCAAATATAGTGTACTTAAATCTAAATGGTATAGCCTACTACACACTTAGGCTGTAATGGTATAGCTTGTTGCTCCTAGGCTACAAACCTGTACAGCATGTTACTGTACTGAAATACTGTAGGCAGTTGCAATACAATAGTAAATGCTTCTATATCTAAACACAGAGAAGAAACAATGAAAATATGGTACAAAAGATTATTATAAAAGGGTACATCTGTATAAGACACTTATAAATGGATCTTTCAGGAGTAGAAATTGCTCTGGGTAAATCACTGAGTGAGTGATGAGTGCATGTGAAGGCCTAGGACATTACACTACTGTAGACTTTATAATCACTGGACACTTGGGCTATACTAAATTTATAAGACAATATTTTCTTCGATAATGAACCTTTAGCTTACTGTAACTCTTTTACTTTATAAGCATTTTTAATTTTTTAACTTTCTGCCTTTTATAATAACAGTTTAAAACATAAACACATTGTATATCTGCACAAAATATCTATGTCCTTATTCTATAAGCTTTTTTCTATTTTTAAAACTGTTAATTTTTTAAAAATTTCAAACTTTTTGTTAAACTAACATGTGTTCACATTAGCCTAGGTCTACAGAGGATCAGGATCATCTGTCCTTGTCTTCTGCTTTCACATCTTGTCCTACTACAACATCTTGGGGGGCAGTAACACACTTGGAACGGTCGTCTTTTATGATAACAATGTTTTCTTCTGGAAGACATCCTGAAAGATCTGCCTAAGGCTTTTATAGCTAACTTTTTCTTTTTTTGCAATTAGAAGGAATGTGCTTTAAAATAATGATAAAAAAATATAGTAAATATTGACCCCGAGGGTCAGGAAAGACACCCATGATGGGTGAGAGTAAGGAGGTGACAGAGAGACTTACGAAGTAGAAAACTGAGGAGAAAAGATGATCTAGAAAAAACACACTCAGACTCACAAAGTACTGTTTGTATTCGCTCAACAATAACACAGAAGCCTTCTGTGACCAAATGTGTGGAAGTTTCTCTCCATACATCACGCAAGCAATTGATTCTGCAGCAGATACTAGCTGGATATCCTCCAGTTAAATTCTGACATTTCCCTGGACACTTACCTAGCATCAGATCCTGTCCTCTTTCCCACTAGTTGAAAGTCTGGGCCTCTGTAATTTCTGACCCCCCAGCATCAAGTTGGAGTTCCCATGACCCTTTTTTGGGTCTCATTTGCTAGAGTGGCACCCAAAAGTCAGGAAAGCATGTTTGCCGATTTATTATAAGGGATTTTAAAAAGAAGACAGATGAAGAGAGGTATAGGGTGAAGTAGGGAAGGGGTGCAGAGCTTCTGTGCCCTCTGCAAATATGCCGCCCTTCAAGAACCTCCTTGTGTTGAGCTATCTGGAAGCTTTCCAAACCCTGTCCTCTTCGGCTTTTTTTTAATGAAAACTTCATTGGATAGACATAATTGAAACCTGGACATCTGTGTCAAAATGGAGAAAAAGAGTGTGATCTAATAATAATAGATTGAGTAGAGAAACCCAACAAGACCTATCCAAAGTCTTCTTGGCCTCTCTGCAGCGTTCCTTCCTTAAGCATCCACTCTGGAATGAAGGCCTTATGACTCACAGTCAGATTAGAGTCTTGCCTTGGGCGAGTGAAGGGAGGACAGAAGGTCAAAGAGAGAGGGAGATTGTGTTTTCTGAGACCTGCTGCTGTGGCCTAAAGTGTCCCAGCATTATAACAGGATTGTTAACAAGGACTATAGGAGTTATGAGCCAGAGGATGGAAACGTGTATATGTCCATTATATAAATATAAGTATGAGAGTATATATGACATATACATGTAACACACACACATATATTGTAATGTCACAGATGGATGCCTAAAAACTGAGGTGATTTTGAAATAAATTTCACCACAAAAAGCCGTTACATGTTGGGATTATTTTTAGTAGTAAAGAAATGCTCTTACATCTTGAATCATTAAAGTTTCTTTTACAGGAGGAAAAAAAAGTATAGTAAATACATAAGCCAGTATCATAGTTGTTGATTATCAAATATTATGTACTGTGCATAATTGTATGTGCTGCATTTTTATATGTATTTTATATGACTGACAGTAGGTTTGTTTACATCAGTATTACCACAAGTGATGTGGCGTTGCTCTACTATGTTACAGAGGCTGTGACATCATGAGAATTTTTCAGCTCCATTATCATCTTATGGGACCATTGTTGTGTATGTCGTCTGTTGTTGACCAAAGCATGTAGCTCATATTCTGTATTGTGGCATACGGAATAGTTTCACTGCTCTACAAGTTCTTTGTATTATGCCTGTTATCCCTCCCAGCAACCCCTGGCAACCACAGATCTTTTAAAAAATGCCATATAGTTGGAATCATATGTAGTTTTTTTCAGATTGGCATCTTTCACTTAGTAGTTTCTTCCATGTATTTTTATGCCTTTATAGCTAATTTCTTTCTAGTGCTGAACTGTATTTTTTTCTTAGAGATGATTCAAGAAGTAGTACAACAAGCCACTAGCTCCTTTAAGCTGATCTGTGGTGACAAAAACTTTAAAAATTCAACACATTGTTGATTTTTTTTTTTTGGACTGCTATTTACAATTATAAAGATTTTTCATGCTGCATTTTGTTTCATTTCAGTATGTTGAACACATTGCAAAATAGTATTTTAAAATGACTCAACAAGTATATCAATATTTACAATACAAATGAATTTAGTACCAGTCAAAGCTTTTGTAAGCTTTTCTTGTTTAAATTAAAATTCCATCTCTCTAGGCATCTTTGGGACTATTCTTGGCATTGATTTCAGAGCTAGGTTGAGAGATGAGTATAAACTTTATTTTTAGTTAACGAATTTCCAGTTATATAAAAAGTGGTCATTAGTGATTGGTTATACAATTTGTTACCACACTTATCTCGATGACGTATGGCTGTTTCAGAAAATCAAATCTATCTGTAAAGGACAAAATATTTTTATCAGTGGGGTACTTAATATGATGTAGGCTATCAAGACAACCTTGAGAGTTTACTTAGGCATGAGTAGCACTGAGAAAGAAATATTTTGTCAAGGTAATTGTGGTAAGTTTGTTTAACAGTTACAAATTGTATTATTTTGTCATCATCCCTTAATGTCAATGATAAAGTATGGTTTTTTGCATAGTTTGTAATATTTTTAAAGTATTAGGTATAGCATAACCCTTTCCTACACTTGCTAAAATGAAAATATAGATTATTTCGTTGAGACATGCTTAAATGGTAAAATAAATATTAACAACTAATTTTTTAGGTGTTTTTCTGATATGTGACTTTTTATATGAATATGACTGAGGTTTTTTCTTATGTAAATAGAATATTTTCACTTGGACTAATTAGTGAAAGACTAATGAAAATGAAAATGTAAAATGTATTGTTACCCATTTTAGAATGCACTTTGAAAATAGTAATTTTTTAATTTGCAGCAGCACTATGAAATAGTCATTATAAGATATGTAGAATGGTGCTTAATCAATTTTTATATAGTGGTCTTAAAAATATTTAGAATATCAAATATATTTTTTATTTGCAGATTTCCTTTGAAAAATGTATTGCTGACATGTTTGAAATTAAACCTTATTAAATAAATTTTCAGTGCTTTAATTTCTTTTTGGAAGCATTGAATTTAACGTATAAATTATATAAGAATTTTAAGTAGGTATTCATAGCATGTTGTTAGAATTGTCTTCTTTTCTTTTTCAGGCTCAAACTGCCTTTTCTGCAAACCCTGCCAACCCAGCAATTTTGTCAGAGGCTTCTGCTCCCATCTCTCAAGATGGAAGTAGGTTTATACTTTGGGTTTATTTTCTGTGAGCAGAAATATTTGTTGAGTCTTCTTTTGATGAAATAAGGAATCCAGGATTTATTTGTTTTTGACAGACTGCATAAAATTGGTGGTCAAAGCCCTAGTAGTAATAAGGAAAAAGGTTTGCTTAAAAAAAAATTATTTTAATCAAGAGAGTTAACTGTGAATATGGAGATGTGTTTTATGTTTTGATAATTGATTTTAACCTGACTCATAAGTCCCTAACATATGTCTGATTTATTATGGAAAATCCTTACATGTGAATTGCGATTGCCGCATGAAGCTGCTCTTGAACTTTCTGAACTGTCTTCTATCTTTGCTAGAGGAACTTCTGAAATTTCCAACCACTTGCTTTTTTGAGGAGCTTCCCAAATCCTGGTGTCTTTATTCAGTCTCTATAATCCTATCATTGGTTTCTTTTTCTTCAAAGTTCAGAACGGTTCGGACAGAATTCTTAAATAATATGACTTAAGATATACTAAGTTAGTATTAAATAGATTTTTTGTGGCTTTTTAAAAATGTATATAACCATTGTTTCTTTTAGAAAGTTTGCTTTAAGTCACAAATATGTAAAAAAGAGCTTTTGGAAATAGTGCATAACTACTAAGTTAAATAATGTTAGTCTTTAAAAATACCATTTCCATTTCCAGAATTTCATTGGCGTGTGATTAACATTATTAAAATAATATAATATAACTAAATAAATTTACAAGATTTTTAAAAATTATTAATTCAAAAGAATCATTTCATATCCCTATTTATGGAATGAGTTATAAGGTAGCTGATTTGACAAGTAGACAGTTTTGAATTGAAGAATCAGTGATATTACTAAATTCCTAATCAAGTATATTTATTTTAAGAACCGGGAAGGGCAAAGTAGTTTGCTTGGAAAAATTATTTTTGCTTTTGAGTATTTAGAAATTTGAAGTTGTTTCAGTTGACGTATTTTCATATTTTATGACTTGGACTTTAAACATTTTCTGTATTTTGCATTTCTGTTTGTCATCACAGAGATGGGGAGGTGCTCTTCCAAACTGGTACTTTAAATTCATCCTAGAGCTTATGACTTAAGTGTAATTTTTAAAAACACAAACAGAAGCCCATTATAAAAGTAGTTTTCATTTTGAGTATTCTTCAAGTACCTTTTTCTTTATTATTCATTGATTCATTCATTCATTCATTTATATTAGATCTCTATCCCAAACTGTATCCGGAACTCTCTCAATACATGGGCCTGAGTTTAAATGAAGAAGAAATACGTGAAAATATGACCATGGCTCCTGCTGTACCAACTCAGGGGGTATGTATAGTGAAATTAGCTTTGATTTATTAAAAATGACATTTTACACATAGATATAAGCTCTCCTTTTTGTGGCTCACTCATGAACTTTAGTATTGATCTCACTTTTCAGAAATGTGCTAGACTTTTTTTGGATATCATTTTGTATATAATCTGCTTCATTTTGTGCTATTACCACCATTTGACTTTATTAGGACTTAAAGATTCAGATACCTTTTACTAGTCCATTCTCCTTTGTTTTCTGCATTTAGTCTGTTACTAAAACCTAATGATTCTGTCTCTTCCATGTTTCTTGTACTAGTTTTATCCATTCTAGTTCTACCATAATTAGTATTCAGGGTTTCAGTACTCCTAACCTAGGTTATAACAAGTGCTTTCTTTTATTTCCTTTAGTAACTTACTGTGTCAAACAGTACTAAACTACTAGCAGATTAATCATTCTGAAGTGTACGTGTCTATCGTATCTTTTCTTTATTCATAATCTTTTAATATTATTTCCGAAATCCAAAGGTCCTTATAATTAGACCCCAGATTCTAGGCTTATATAGTGACTCTGATAACTGTTTATTAAGGTCTTTGCTAAACCATAGCACTTTGTAGCATATACTATAATTTCAGTTAAATACTTCACAAAGTAGCTGTGTCTGTCTTGCTGCTTTAACCCCAGTGCTTATGTAGTAGCTGGATTCTATTTACCAAATATTTATTGAAAACTTGCTTGTGTCTGTCAGGATGCAACTGAGAAAACGAATCATAGTAGTTATTTCAACAGAGGTAATTTAAGAAATTAAAGAGCTTGAAGAATTGGAAAAGCAAAAATGGACACAGATGTAATTGAAGCACATTTGCTGTTGTCTCCCAGGACTAGGGTAACACAGGGAAGAAGTTCAAGTTAACAGAACCTAGACTCTTGGAGGAAGAGTCCCACAGAGCTGGGACTCAGAGGTTGGAGGAGGGGACGCTGCTGGCAGTACTGGTACCTCTGAGGGGTTGTAATGAGGCTAGTTCTGGGAGTGTGAGTAAAAGCTGGGAACTGGAACCAGCTGCTTCTACCAAGGATAAAGGCTAAGCTCAGGCAGTGCTGACAGGAACAGGAAGCACACGGGAAGCAACAAGGTGCTTGTCACTGCAGTCACTAACAAAGGAAAATGTAATTTGTACAACTAGGTCCAGCATCCCCAAGTATAGTCTAGAAGGGTGGATTTGGAACTGACAGATGGTAACTTAATACCTGTTACCATCTGCTCCTTTGACTACTCAAATTCGCATACATCACAGATATTTGAACATCATGTGACAACAGTAACAACTTTATACTTTCCCTTTCAAAGTTGCAGTTCTTCATATAGTCGAGGTTCAAACTCTTCTATAAAGTTCCCCATAATAAATACTAGACTTTAATGGTTGCTCATGATTCTAGTACATATTCTTCTTTTTGTTTGTTTACAACATTTAGAAGTATGAGAATCATTCTTAACTCAGTAGTATACAAAATCAAGCCAAGTATCCCTTGATATAAATTAAATCACTTTCACACTTTCTCCAGAAAGGGATGATACCAGTTATTGTGGCCATCTCTGGGCAAAGGTCATGGTCTTGATTGGTCATAATATTAATTATCCTTCTAAGTGGTCATATTCCCAGCTGAATATTTTTAGCTTAAAGACAAGCTATAAAGTTAGCCACTACCAACAAAAGGAAGGGGTGGAGGAACAAAAAGATTAATTGCAATATTTATAGAAAATATATAAATACAAGGAAGAAGATAGTCGTAATTGCTGTGATTCATATTTTAGTAACTTGCACGAGGCAGTAGTTAATATTTATGATTTCCTTTGTTCACTGCATGTATGCTTTGTTCTCTTTGCCTTTGGCCAGCATTTCTGCTTGGTTTTTTGTTGTTGTTGTTGTTGTTTGTTTGTTTTTAAACCTTGATATCTAGAGCAGCTGTGACCTAGATCTTCATTTTTGAAGTGTCTGAATCGCCAGGGCTCCTTAGTGCCCTGCCTTTCTTTCTTTCTTCTGTGTTTTGTTTTATTTTAATTTGTTACTGGAGACTTCTGTTAACTTTTCCTATCTAGTGAATTTTTCATTTCACATATTTTTCTTGATGTTCCATCTGGTTCTTTTCTTCACCCCAGCTTTGTTGAGATATAGTTGACAGATCAAAGTTGTATATATTCAAGGTGTACAATGTGCTGTATTGCTATATGTATACATTGTGAAATAATTACCAAAATCAAGCTAATTAACACATCTATAACCTCACAGTTACCTTTTTTTGGAGGGGAGTTGTGCTGAGAACACTTAAGATCTAAAATTTACTCTCAGCAGATTTCAAATATGTAATATAGTATTATTAACTATATTTGCCACCCAGTACATTAGACCCCCAGAACTTACTCATAACTAAAAGTTTATACACTTTGACCAGTGTTTCCCCCATTCTTTCTACCACCTACCCCCAGCACGCGTGTGTGTGTATATGTATACACACACATATACACACATTATACACACACATCACATTTTATTTAACCATTCATCTGTTGACAAACACTTGTTTCCATATTTTGGTTTCTGTGAATAATGCAGCAGTGAACATGGGAGTGCAGATTCTCTTGAGGTTGTGATTTTATTTTCTTTGAGAATATACCCAGAAGTGGGATTTCTGGATCGTATGGTATTTTCATTTTTAAATCTTTGAGGGACCTTTGTAATGTTTCTATAGTTTCTGTGCCATTTAAAATTACTACCATCTGTGCACAAAGGTGCTATGTTTTTCATACCCTTGCCCACACTTAAATCTTATCTTTTGATGATAGCCATCCTAACAGATATGAGGTGATAGTTCATTGTGCTTTTGATGTATATTTCCCTGATGATTAGTTATTTAAGCACCTTTTTATATGCCTGTTGTTCATTGTATGTCTTTGGGGAAATGTCTTTTTAGGTTTTTGCTCATATTTTAATCAGTTTTTTGTTGTTTTTTTGCTGTTGAATTCTATGAGTTCCTTACATATTTTGAATATTAAGCCTTTATCAGATATATGGCTTGTAAGTAGTTTCTCCCATTCTGTAGGTTGCCTTTTTGTTTTTGGTGTTTCCATTGCAGTGCAGAAACTTTTAAGTTTGGTGTAGTCCTACTTGTTGTTTTTTATTTTGTTTTGCCTATGCTTTTGGTGTCATGTCCAAGAAATTATTATCAGGATCACTATCAGAAAATTTTTTTCTGTTTTCTTCTAGGAATTTTATGGTTTTAGGTTTTATATTTAATCCATTTTGAGTTGTGTGTATGGTATGAGGGTTCAGTATCATTCTTTTGTATGTGGGCACACAATTTTTCCAACACCATTTATTGACAAGACGTCATCCTTTCCCCATTGTATATTCTTGGCACCCTTGTCAAAGATTAGTTTGAGTGTAAATCTGCTGCTTTTTTATATCATGTATTTCTCTTATCACTCATGGTTTCTTTTAAAAAATTGAGCATATTTATACTAGCTGTTTTAAAATCTGTCTGGTAGTTTTATGAGTTCTTGTCATTTTTTAGTCCCTTTGTGATGTTTCTCCTGATATGGGTTACATTTTCTCATTGTTCACATTTTAAATTGATGCTGGACATTGTTAATTTTACATGTTTAGGTACTGGATTTTGTTGTATTTTTAAAGAATGTTGGCACTTTTCTGGCAGGCAGTTAAGTTAATGTAGATCTGCTTGATTCTTCAGGGACTCATTTTACACTTTGTTGGGGTATGTCTGTAAGTCTAGGGAATCCCCATTAGTAAAGAAGTGTGTTCACTCTGGAGTCTCTCCTGAGTGCCCTTGGGTATTCAACAGGCAATCTCTTAACTGGCTGGTGGATACTTGAATGTCTCTCAACCTTGTAATAAGATCCCTAAACATCCTTTTCCTAGCCTGTGGAGACTCACCTCATGCATACTTGGATTATTACTCAGCAGCAGGCACAAGGGGACCTCTTTGCAGATTTCTGGAGCTCCCTTCTTTCTAGTTTCCTCCCATTCCAGCTCTGCCCTGAAGATTCTCGCTGCGTCAACCTTCCTGACCTATCTGTATCTCCTCAAATTAGCGAGAGCACGGTGCTCTGTTTGGGATTCCTTCAAGTAATTTCTTCTGTAACTGTGTACTGATTTCTAGTATAGTAAATTTTGTATGTGTTGGACTGCCAGCTTTATAATATTTACTCAGTCAGAATTTATAGTCATTCTGATGGAAGTGAATTCCAACTAAATAATTCATTTGCTTTTTATTTCTTTTCCTATACTATTACTGGATTTTTTTTTTTTTTTTTTGTCTCTTATAGATGTAATGAACTTTTCAGCTTTTGTAGTCCTTCGTACGTAATTTCTTCGGGCATTGTGTTCTGATTTCCAGTATAGAGTTTGAATGTCTGGTATAGTATTTGTGTGTGTGTGTGTTACTCCTGTTAGACTCTCAGCTTCAGACTATGCTGTTGGAATCACCATGAATTCTGAATGAGTAAATTTCCAATTTGTGATGTTTCAGTAGCTGAGGTTCTTTTTTAAATCATTGTCACTCTAAAAATCATAGTTCTTAGGCACATTAGAACTCCTTGTGTCTTTTTATGAAAAACTATTAAGAAGCTTTGGTAATCTCTTCTCTTTTTTTTTTTTTTTTGGTCAGTTGGTTGAGGAAAGAGTCCACCTAAAATAAGAAACTAGTCTTAATTATGAAAGCGAAAAAATTAGAAACTTGTACCTGACACAAGCTCCTAATTTGTGCATATGAGGTAGTTCATAGATGATTACGTGTGCTGTGGCTCATACAATGTGTACTTTTCATTTAATCCTCGCAGTAACACTGTAAGGCAAGAATGTTGTTCTTTTTATAGAAACTCTGTAAGGATAAGTAGAGTGTCAACGATCATAACACATAACAGAACTCCAGGAAATGTGTGCCTCAAAAGTATTATATGGCCTTTAAGTTAAGAGTAATATGTTTGAAGTGAGGACAAGCCAAAGTTCATGTAAAGCTAATGGCAGTGCATTCAAATGGCAACAGAGAATGTAGGTCATTGAATCTATTAGAGATAATACATATGGAGATAAGTTACTGAGGAATTAGTAAATAAAATCACCGTCATTTTTGCAGACATTGAACTTCATGTGAAATAAATTATTTGTGGACTACTTTTTTGGAAAACCACAAATGAGTATGTTTCAGTTAACTATCATTGTAGAGTCTTTTCAAGGAGACTATTTCTAAACATTGACACATGTATGTTTTTGTCAGCAGTTGGTAGCGAGACCTTCCAGTATGAACTATATGGTGGCTCCTGTAACTGGTAATGATGTTGGAATTCGTAGAGCAGAAATTAAGCAAGGGATTCGTGAAGTCATTTTGTGTAAGGATCAAGATGGAAAAATTGGACTCAGGCTTAAATCAGTTGATAATGTAAGTATTTTAAATATCTATTTGAATTTGTTTAAATAGCTTAAAGAATATAACATGATTAATAATGATTAAAATAATTTGAAATTCAAATGCTTTAATTATAATGATGCTTCTATAGTTGAGGATATTTTAAATATGCTAACTTAAATTTGTTCACTTGGAGATGCTCTCTTTTGAGGAGGCATAATTGGGACTTCCAACCACATTACATTGAAAGACTTCTTTCTTTTTTGAGTAACTGGAATAAAGTTCACTGGCCTACATATATTATAACATAGTTTGTGTAACATAATGGTACTTAAGAAAGTGAAGATAAAGCTGATCAGTTAGAACTGATGTGTGGGCCTTTTTAAACCAAACGATGATTATTTAACTTGTGAGATGGTTTTGCAGATTTGTTATTTTCATCCTTCAGATTTGAACTTAATAGGTCATTTTCTAAGTAAAAGTTTCTTTCAAATTAGGGCACCCATTACTTTACCTTATAAATTGCCTCTCACCTTATCATACTGAAGATATGAAACAGAGTTACTCTCTGAGGAACCATTTAGAATTGTTAAGGACATGCTGGGTCTTGTCCTGATTTATAGTTTTAGCCATTACCTTACCAGATTCTGTTTCAGTCTTATGGCTCATTAGCTCAGTGCATCCAGCCTTTTCACATAGAAAAGTATAAGTGTGGTTCACTGCTTTAAATGGATGAGGCAGATTTTGGCTTTGGTCCTGCCTGCCTACACAGGGGACTGAGACCATCCGCATCTGTTCATAGTTTATTCAAGGCATGTCAGTGTGCTTGGTTAGGCAGCTCTCACTTCGCTGCTCTTTCTCCCTTTCTCTTCGGGGAATAAAGTAAACTACTGCCCCTTCTGCCAGGATTTCTCTTCTGCTCTTTTCCTCTGTCCTAGAAAGAAAAGAGACTTTTCATAGGACCTTTGGTCCCCTTGTAGGTATACTTGCAGTGGGTTTGTCCACTTGGCCAGAGCACGTTGGTTCACTTGTGGGGTGCCGCCTAACTCTTACCTCCCATTCTATTGTGTAACAGACACAGGAAAGAAATGAGGATTAGAATTACAGAAAGGGTCTAGCTTTGTAGATGCATTCATATTTTATCAGGTTTACGCTTGCTTTATATTTACCTATTTGTATTTTGTTCAACATCTGATTGAGTAAAAATATCCATGTTGGTTTATTTCTTAGTTAATGGTACTTGAGTTTTCTGTATTTATTTCATAGTCCACTTAGTGTTATTTAATGTATCCTTCGTTTTAGGCTGTCAAACTTTAATCTTATTTGATTATGCATTATTTAGCAAATGGGTAAAGAAATCCTTCAGCTCGAAAGGAGAATTATGATGTTAAACTGTAATTTTTTAAACTCTGAAAGAACTCACCAAACTTACAAAACTTGAATTTTCCCCTGAGTATGATTATGTATGTACTAATTATTTAGTATTATATCAGACTCATAAAAACTTGCTTTTATTAAAGTTGTCCTACTTTATTTTCTTAATCTCTGTATTCCAGTTTGAAGGAGTTGAGATTGATAAGATGGGTCATGATTTGGGATAGAAATTACCATTGAGATCGTACTTCTTTTGCCTTATTCTTTTGCGTTATTGCCTTGATAAATTTTTCAGTTTCTTTTTGGGGGTTAACTTGACACACACTATTCATATAATTTTCTCTATTTCGGTTTTGTCATTAGGGTAGATTTCTGACATAAACAGTTGTTTCCCAATTTTCCGTCTAGAATTCTGTGGAGACATGGGCAGCAGAGACTTTGATGACATTATCAGTGAATGGTTGACCAACATTTTTCAATCCAGGAATATAAGGAAATGAATCATAGTTTCAGTTTATATTAGTACTTTGTTTTTATAATTTTTTTCTTCCACAAATTCCTAAATAAGTCTGTCTTAAGATCTAAAAGACTTTGTGACCTGCTTATTACATAAACTTTGGTTTAGAATATATAGTTAACTAAGATAATACGGTAGTATTGTATATGGGAAGATTATTTAATATTCTTAATAAAAAGGTGATTTTATAGGGCTTCTATTATATATTTACCAAGAGTAGCACAGTTTTACATTTAGTAAATAAAGCCTCAGTAGAATTAATTTTTAATATGTTACCATATCATAATGATGGTAAATGACCAAAGTTATTTTCTTATTTTCTAGGGTATATTTGTTCAGTTAGTCCAAGCTAATTCCCCAGCCTCGTTGGTTGGTCTGAGATTTGGGGACCAAGTACTCCAGATTAATGGGGAAAACTGTGCCGGCTGGAGTTCTGATAAAGCACACAAGGTGCTCAAACAGGCTTTTGGAGAGAAGATTACAATGACCATTCGTGACAGGTAAGCTGTTAACGAACAGCTCAAATGGAAATTCAAGACTAGGTTTCCATTCTCTGGGCTCTCAGGACTCTGTGAATATAATGTTTTGTTTCAGGAAATAATCAAGTGTTATTGATGAGCCGTATAGTCTTGCAGTTAGGAGGTGCAGATTTTTCTTACATAACTTGATTTGTTTTTAATAGCATTCTGATTTTGTATATATACCTTATTTCAGAGTATAAGACAAATCTCTACAGAAAATATAAAATGTATGTTGGGTAAGTAAGTAGCAGGGCATCTCTGGCCTCATGTTCCAATTTACTGCTTAGATACATCCTCCCTTGGGTGTTCTCACACACAAGGTGATCCCTCCATAAGAGGGACGGACCCTGCATAGACTTGCAAGAGGTCTGAGAGTTCTGAAAACCACATCTGGAATGTGGGGAGCTGTGAAGCAGTCGTTTTCAAAAGGATGGGATACTCTAGTTAGCACTTAGTTCATTTAAAATTTTAAACATTTAGCACATAAAATATGAGCCTTCATTTTTTTTTGCCCAGCCCTCACCCAGTTGATGGACCTATATCACATTGTTAGTATAAGCTTTTGAGTTTTTGTTTCTTCACATTTAAACTTGTGTTTTATTTCTTTGTGTTTCAAGTTTCTCATATAGTTTAGTTATTTAGGAAATGTTTTAGGTGAATATTACGTTTACTTTATAGCTAAACAGTTTCAGAGAGTAAGATGGATCAACAAGAAGATATGGCTGTTCTAAATTTTCTAATATGTTTCCAAGTTTATTATAAAGCCCTATGATAACATAATAGCAGAGTTGTAGAGAAGCAAGCAAGTGCAACTGGTGTGACATCTTTTGAGAGCGGACAGCTTGGTTGCCTTTTTATAATAGCTGCATGCTTTCCTTTCTAAAAGGGCTTGAGGAACTTAAGTCTTATTGCTTCTGTAGTTCTTAAATATGCAACAACAAAAGCATGTATTAAATTTTCTAAATCAAGATTTGAGAAATATTATAAAGGTTTTAAATAAAGGAAACGTTCTCTAAGAATAATTAGGCTCCAAAAATTACCAAAAGTTAATAAAAAATATTTATATTTTACTACTGAGATTTAGTTCAAAGTCTATCTCATTCTTAATGCTATGTAAAGTCTTATAAATTTTAAAGGAAAAAGCAAAGCATATTGATAAAAACACATGAAGCATTGTGTTCAGTTGTCTTTGATACTTAAAGAAGGAAGTATTAATTAATTAGCAAACCAGTCAATCCATAATGAATATTTTAAAAAAATCTTTTACACAAAGGTGTTCTGTGAATATATAGTATCAGAGGCATAATACATTTCTTTTATTAGAAATATTTAGTATTTGTTATAACAGTATCCAGTATGGCAGACTTTATGGTATATGAAATCCATTAAAATGTTTGCCTTTGAATTAAGTTTTTAATTGAACCCATTATATTTATAGGCCCTTTGAACGGACAATTACCATGCATAAGGATAGTACTGGACATGTTGGCTTTATCTTTAAAAATGGAAAAATAACATCCATAGTGAAAGATAGTTCTGCAGCCAGAAATGGTCTTCTCACGGAACATAATATCTGTGAAATCAATGGACAGAATGTCATTGGATTGAAGGTAAGAAACAGGCCTTATGCCTTGTTCTGCCAGCTTAATTTTAGAAAATATGTTTACCTCTTGACTTTATTTAGATGGTTCTGTTTTCATATTGACTTCCAAAATACAGAAACTCAGTGGGAGGTGGGGGGACATGGGACCTGGTCTCTGAATCTGGCCAGTCACAGGAAATATTTGAAGTGTTACCTGAATTACAGTTCCTGTAATAAAGGGACTAGACTAAATGATCTCTGAAGTCCCTTGAGCTAGAGTTCTATGGCGACATGGGCAGCAGAGATTTTGATGACATTATCAGTGGACGACTGACCAACATTTTTCAATCCAGGAATATAAGGAAACGAGTCATAGTTTCAGTTCATATTAGTACTTTGTTTTTATAATTGTTTTTCCTCCACAAATTCCTAAGTCTGTCTGTCTTACGATCTAAAGACTTTGTGACCTGCTTATTTCATAAACTTTGGTTTAGAATATATAGTTAACTAAGATAATATGGTAGTATTGCATATGGGGAGATTATTTAATATTCAGTAATAAAAATGATTTTATAGGGCTTATATTGTATATTTATTTACCAAGAGTAACACAGTTTTACATTTAGTAAATAAAGCCTCAGTGGAATTAATTTTTAATATGTGTTTTTATCAGGATTCTCAAATTGCAGACATACTTACAACATCTGGGAGTGTAGTCACTATTACAATCATGCCTGCTTTTATCTTTGAACATATTATTAAACGGTAAGTAGACAGTTCTTCAATGTGATACATATGGTTGTGTGACTTAATATAAGCACTGTACTTTATTTTAATACCTAAACCTTTGGTTCTTTTAACTAAGGAATGATACTGGTTTATCTAGAAATATGAAGTAAATTATTTAAATTGGTAAGGATAAATCCTCACAACTTCCCAATTAGGGAATAAAATTCACCATACACTTGCTAAATTTTGATACTGCCTAGAGGAAAAAAGATATTAAAGCGGAAGTGGGCATGCCTTTAGCTTTCAATCTGCAATTCAGTTGACTGCAGTTGCATTTTGCCTGCTACTCAGTAGAAGTCTAGTCATGGTAGTTCATGATGGAGATGCCTGTGGGATGTTAGGAGTAACCATTTGTTCTTTCCAGCATCTCAGGAAGCAGGTGGAAATGTGTGGTCTTGTTATCTGTCCTCAGGAACTGAGGATTGGAACTTTACCTGTACGATGTCCACTTGTATACTTAATCCTGAATGGTACCCCACATCTTTAAAATAAAATATACACGTTAAAAAAAAGAAAACTGAGCGAGGAGAATTGAAAAGCGGAAGCAGGGTTACTTTCTCTAGAGCTTTTCAAATCCTAGCTTCTCTCGTAGCTGTTTTTGTCAGGTCAGCTTGGAATCCTTCAGCATATCTGTAATGCATGTGAAAATGAGATTTTAAAGATTTATAAACATAACCCTTGTAATGAAATTTTTGTTTGGGCTGTCTTCTGGTATAATGCACCTACTACTCTTCAAGGCGGGGGAAAAGGAATTATTGTCAGGACTGATTGTTCTAGAGTTCTCTTAAATCACTGGTCTCTTCTCCATTTCCTCCCGTGCTCATCACAGCCTTGTCATTTTTTTTTTAAATTTTAAGTCACTGGCCTTGATATACAAGGACTCATTTGTATCCTGTCTTGCTTTTCTAGCCAAGATACAGATAGTCTTTCACACTGAGTCTCTGCCAGCAACTAAGTTCCCAGAGACCCTTCTGAGTTCGTATAAAAGACCTTCCCAGCCGGGCTTGGTGGCTCAGCCTGTCATCCCGCGCCTTTGGGAGGCTGAGGTGAGTGGATTGCCTGACCCCGCGGGTTCAAGACCCACCTGGGCAGCGAGACCTCATCTCTACAATAAATCAAAAAATCAGCCGGGCATGGTAGCACACGCCTGTAATTCCGGCTACTCGGAAGGCTGAGGCGGAAGGATCGCTGGAGCCCAGGAGGTCGAGGCCGCGGTGACCGGGAGTGGCCACTGCACTCCAGTCTGAGCAACAGAGTGAGACTCCCAACTCAAAAAAAAAAAAAAAAAAAAAAAAAAGACCTTCCCTTTCTTTCCAGACTCACTTGATTCTAACAGGTGCTAACTTGGAATTAGAGTTTTCTTGGATTAACAGTGTTTTCGAAAAACAATAAAAACAGAACCTCAGTATATAATAAAAGTACCTCTTTCGTAGGATGGCACCGAGCATTATGAAAAGCCTGATGGATCACACCATTCCTGAGGTTTAAAGTCACAGCACAATGGAAGCATAGATGACTTTCTCCAGTCTCCTTCCATGGCAACTTCTGTATTATGCACATGAAGCTTTCCCGGAGCCAGCGAGCATATGCTGCATGAGGACCTTTCTATCTTACACTATGGCTGGGAGTCTTACTCTTTCATCTGATACCTTGTTCAGATTTCAAGATAGTGGTAGCCTTATCCTGGTTTTACAGATGTGAAACTTTCAAGAGATTCACTGACTTTCCTAGAATAGTTTCTCTACTGGAAACCTGATGCTTTTATAAGCCATTGTAATTAGGATGACTGATACAAGCTTAGCTTTGTGTGAGAACCAGTCACCTTCTCCTAGGTAATGAATAGTGCTGTTCATATTACTTTAGTTCTATGGTATATATGCATTTTTAACATGTTATCATAGTACATTTGGAATGATTGCCTTTGATAGATTTTTTTTCATAAGTTCTGTTTGTGTCTCTGTGTGTAAAACACCAACTAAGAACACTGGTTTCATTCCATGTAAGCATTATAACAGTGTAGTAAGTTGCAAGAGATTGTGATGATTGTCATTAAATTTTAACTACCTTCACTTAATATGCTTGAACTGTCGCCTTAACTGTGTTAAGCATCTAGACTGAAAGCCAAAATATAATTATTGCTGCCTTTCTAAATCCCAAAATGTAGGTCTGTATAAAACTGAAATGTACACTACCCTAGAACAGTTTAATGGTACCTCCTGAGCTATAGCATAGCTGCTTCATTGTATTTGAGATTTTCTAGTCAATGTATAACGGAACCCTCTTTCTTCTAAAAGTTGCCAGTATCACTTTCTGAGAAATGAATCTCTATATATTTAACACAAAAATTATTAAACATGATAAACTTTGACTCCTTTTTTTCAACCTGTGTATTAAGTGGTGTAATCCTTAATCTTGGCATTTGAATCCTAACATTATGTAACCCCTCTAATTTGGGATGGCTTCAGAATATCTTCCTGGTAATTTGTTCCATTTCTTGACTCCTCCCTGCAAACAAAATGGCAGTGACACATTAATCTGTTTTTTTTTTCTTTTTGATTTATTCCTATTCTATTTTAATTAAATATATATAAATAAAGTTAAATTTTAGTCTTTTATTGCATCATTTGGAAACGGTATCAGTGGCTTGCACCACGCTTGCATATGAGCTAGAAGACAAGCATGTGAAATTTACTTCCAGTCATGTGAGACAGTTACTTCCCAGAGCAAGTGACATCCACGGCCCCTGAGAACAGCCCTCTGTGCTGAAAGACTGTGAGCGTCAGGAAAACTGCTGGGAACCCCAGATGGCCAGGCCTGAGGGAGCTGGTTTCCACCTGTGCACCTGCCACACAGCAGAAACTCACTGACGTTTCTGATTGACCATAGCAACACTGGAGACTATAATATTTAATAACACTTAAAACTGACTTTGAAAATTCTATTACCATGGTCTGACTCAAGTTTTTTTCTCCTATTTTATGCTGCCTACAAGATACAACAATGTGTTTAAAGAGTACAGAAAAAATTTAAGTCACATGATTACTGTGGTTCAGAGGGTGAATATAAAAGATAATCAGTGCCACTGCTATACAGCTTACCTTGTATGAAATTTAGAAAAGCAAACCAAAACACTTCCTAGTTTGATTACCTTGCTGTCAACTTGGGTCTGCAGATAGTTTCAAAAGTGATGGAACTATATTCATATTACTATGTCTTTCTAGAAGAATCAATACATATGGTCTTAAAAAGCAATTAGTCTTTGTAATAAATTATTTAAATAACAAAACGAAAACTTTCTTTACAGAAAAATATTTTTAATGTAGAAAAGATGAGCATTTAATAGCTACAATGAAATACAGACCGTTCCTATATACAGTAAGCTTACTGTTATAAGAACTGTTAACCCTTCCCCAGGTTCTTAGAACCTGGGTATAGCATTATAGAGAGTCACCACTCCATGAAAACACACATCCAAAACCCAGTGGGTGGCAGTTGTAGTAGATATAGTAGATGAGGAAGACAACACAGTGACTCAGAAGTAGTAGAGAATTCCATACATTTTCTTAGAAAATTCTCAGTTGTTCTGACAAGTTTTCCCTCCCCATTTAGTATCTCTTAGCTATTCTCTGCTACAGAGTCTGTCTTCGTACCATCATACTGGGATGATCTCTGTATTCCAAATGTAATGTTTTCTTCCTAACACTGCCATATTTTGTCTGCCTTAAGAGAATGGCAACTAATGACTTACAATGAAGTTGTCATGATTTAGAAAGTTTTAAACCACATGTTATCCATGTGGTAAAACTTCTAATTACTATCATTGCACATTTACCAGTTCGTTTAAAAGTTTGGTTTAAAAATACATTAAATAGAGTTCAATTTAATATTCAAGAGAGAAAAGGCACTTAATACTGTAATTTCCAGAACATAATTTGTCTGTCTTCCCCTCCTGTGATGATACTGCTACACTGTTCGTTCATCCATATACATGTCACAGCACCTGAAAGAGACATTTTGGTTAGGTAGGAAGTTGACAGCGCCCAAAGATGTGCTTTAATGCTACTCTTGCTTGTTATTCATTTATTAAAGAAGTGAAGTGAGTACTACTTTTTCTGTAATGAAATCTTTATAAATTTAAAATGCCTGCTTGGAACAAAGAGCCTGTGAAGAATAAGAAACCATTTAAATGTGAACCTAAAGCTAAAACAACTGGGAATTAAGGCTGCAGAACAGAATGCAAATATATACCTTGGTAAACAGGTATAACACGACAAAAGTTGCAGATGGGAGGGGAATGGGGGGACTGCTGGAAGCTTGCTGATTTATTCCCTTTTCCATTGGAGGGGGTCAAATCAAATTTAAAACTACTAGGTTGAGAAAAAAGTCATAAGGAGTTTTTAAGGTATAAGTTTAAGAAAAAATAACCATACGGAATGGTGACACCTGGAAGAGAAAGGTGGGAAATAATTAACAGACGACCCTAGAAGAGTTGAAAACCAGGTCCTCCAGCTGATGAGGAGGAAAGCATGAAGATATCTCCACGAGATACTACTAAAAAAAAAGGCAAGACCAGAACAGTTTTCTCTCATATTGTGCAGTTTTATACACATACACCCTCTCACTAAAGGAAGACACATGCACAGGACACCAGGCTGGTAAAGTTCTGTAAGGAGGAGTTGACAGTGGGAGGAAGCCTTAACTTTCATTGTAATTCATTACTTGTGTATTGCTTCTGTTTCTGGTTCTTCGTTTTTGTTTTTTTAAACCGTATTATCTTTTAACTCAAACTCACAGTTTTACAATGGTTTTTAATTCTCCATGTGAGAGTTAAGAATTCTCTGTTAACATAAATCAATCCCTGGTGACCTAACAGAGACAGATCACCTGGCCAACCCTGATGCTCGAGGGAAATGTTTATGCCATGGAGTGTTTTCTGCCGGAGAAGTGTGTCTTCCCTGATGGTAAGGCAGGTTTGAGTTCAGTGTCTTAGGAACAAAGATCGTGACAAGGGCCAGTTGCTGCTTACCTGTGTGGCCCTGTATTCTCTCACTGATTTTTGCTCCAAGGAGGTCCCAGACGAGCAGATCACCCGACTGACTTCCAGACAAAACGGAATTTCCATCCCAGATAAAGCACCTACAAGAATGTTTTAGAAATATTCATTTCATCATCATGACGAAAGGAGTATGTGACACTGGCTGATGTAAGCCCCAGATGATGTGATCATGAATGTGTGTGTAAACGTCGTCACTATTAGTGACTCACAAACTGTACCTCTGGGGTTCGTCTGATGTCAGAGAGGAGATGAGCATCCCTGTTTGCACATCAATGACGTTGAGGCAGCCATCTCCTCCTGTGCTGACGACATGGCGACTGTCTGGAAAACAAGGTGAGACTCAGATACGTGTGCCCGCTCCAGAGTGTGGTTTAGATTATTCTGGATTTTATTTCTGAATCCAGTGGCCTAATCTCTACATTCCTTTGCTTGAAATCCTTGTCCTTAAGCCATGACTATTCAATTCTCCTTGAAATGCTTCTGTTTCTAAGGAACTGGGATGAGATGACCCTTTGATATGAGTTCATTTGTAGCTTAAAAATTTCATGAGTTGAGGAATTAGGTAACATATCCAATCTTGCTTTTCTACTTGGGACAAATGCCGCAGGTAGACTCTATCCTGGCATAAAGCAACCTTAGCTAATAGGCAAGACCACTCTCTCAGCAAATACTGTTTTTCTTTGTAAATTTTATCTTTTCAAAATGAGTACTATTGTTTATTTCAGAAATTCAGTTTAGCTGGCATCATCTGTAGTAAAAAGGATAATACCTACCTGGGCTAAAAGCAGTGTCACATACAGTCCCTGAATGGCATGGAATTTGGTGCATTAAAGTGGCTGTGGTGAGGTCCCAAATATTCACCGAGCCTTCTTTGGTGCCGGAAACTAACAGTGTGCTTGCAGCATTTAAATTAATTGTATCTACCTAAGGAAGAAAACACATGGATAAATACTTTATTCAGATCTATGGTCATGAGCTTTGTGTCTCTAAGCCGACTCAAATATGTGGTGACAATGACATAGGTGAGACACTATTGTGCAGTGTGCTGGCGTGGCGAATGCAGATGTATTTCAACATCATCCTATTGGATAATCTGCTTAAAAAAATGAAATGTTTCATATGCTAGTGAATACAAGTAGGAGTGAAAATGAAGTTTGCTTGGGCACATGCAGTGCCATTTTAAAACAGTTTAAACACTGTCAGTCTCAGAAAGATGGCTCCTGGAATAATAAATTATAGCGAGGCACCAAACTGCACAGCTGATCTGCGATTATTTGAGGGGGCTGTGGGGGGGAGCTCTTAAGGTGCTTGCTTAGCATTAGGAATTACATACTAAATATTTCCAACCACAGTTAATTTGAGGACTATGAAAATTAATTTGAGGACTATGAAAATTAGGCACCGATTCACAACCTTAGAGAAAAGACAGTACTGTAATCTATAGCATGAGATGCAGCAATGTGACCAGTGAAAACAGAATGAACAAGTGCCATCTGGGTTCTGCCACCGGGCTACATGAACTTGGCCATCCCAGGCAGTAGGTCACTGTCTCCAACCGTTGAAGAGGCTTCTCCTGGACAGATGGCCCCTTCTTCCAGGTCAGAAAACATGAAAGATCATGGATTCTCTCTTACTGTCCCAAAGAGTTGGACAGAACCCAAATATTCAATTTCCTGCTCAGAACTTAATATTTTGGGTATCTAGTTAGAAGGTAGCAATGTCTCAGGCAAATGTGCAAAGAAGTAAACTGGAAGGAAAACACAAAGTAGACATGGAAACCTAGAGTCAATTCCCCCCAAAAGAACTTAGATTTAGCCTATAATCTCTCCCAACACACCAAACAAAACAGAGCAAAAAGAACATAAACAAAAACCAAGAACCTCCTTTCCTCACAACTCTCGGACTTGTAAGCCTAGCTTCCTTTAAGCGCAGTGCTGTTGCTGGTACTCACACTGACATCATGTTCCAGCTCGGCCAGCAAGTCAAAGTGGTGTCTTTTGGTGCTTGGCATCTCTGCAGGAACACCAGACCACACCTGTGATGGAACATGTTGCAGAAAGCGCTTTCAGCTTTTTCCTGGAAAACCATTTCTAAAACGTGTTCAGGAAAAACTCCCTTGCTCCGTTTCCATGCCGCGTACTTCCCAGTAAAGCTGAGCTGAGTGATGCGCCTTCCCAATGTCTTTTCTCCCAGCAACATGTGCTTTTGCTTAGAGTTACTTATTTGTACCTATGTCTGTTTCCACCACTTGCTCTTGCTGCTGTCATCGTGGAATTTTAAGTAGTGTGCCCACGAAGGAAATATGAGTGCAGAAGTGTTTGAGGACTGTGAGCCCAAAAAGTATTAAAATTAGGGATAGGCAAGTAAACTTAGCTAAAAGAATAGAAGAACTCCTGAAGGAATTCTGCAACTTTAAGTTCTGGCTGTCTTTTATATAAACACAAATTGCAAACTGAAAATGATAAATGCCAGTGTGGCTGATGTAGGATTCCAAAGAAAAGGCCGAGCATAGTCCTATATCAAAAAAGAATGGTGAGATAATGTGCATTTAGATGTTTTAAGTTTAAATATGTCATCTTCTAGTGATTCCTCACATTAACTTGAAATTTACTGATTAACAGACGAACTGACATTTTCAATCATGTCAGATAAGAGAGGCTGCTACTGTACATTTCTCTATCAAACGGATACTAGACTATTCAACCTTAGTTGAACAGTGAAGAAATCATGATAAACATCCTATTAAGTGTAAAATTTAAAAAAAAAAGCAGGCAAGAATTCAATCTCCTTATGTGTATCAATCACTTAGACACTTTGTGAAAAAGAGCGAAGTCGTTGAACAGTGAAGTACTTGAATAGTTTACAATATTTGTACGCCCAAACATTTCAAGTTAAAGATTATATATAAACCTTCACTGTAGAGTCCCACGATGCAGAATATAACCTGTTGTCATGCCAACAGATCTTACTAACAGCATCATCGTGTCCCATTAATGTGTCTTGGCGTCTTCCAAATGCTATGGAATAAAAATAGCTAAAAAATAATGAGAAGTATTAGAACAGTATTCCAGGTTAATTGTAAGACTCTTAAACACATATACAAGAAACATTATACTGTTTAATTCTATACTTATGCCTACAGATTGGGAAAAAATATTTTCTAACTGTATGTCTGACAAAGGCCTAACATCCTGAATTTACAAGGAACTCAAATGTGCCAAAAGGAAAAAAACAGCCATATTAAAAAATGAGCAAAAGACATGAATGGACACTTCTCAAAAGAAGACATACGAACAACCAACAGATGAAAAAATGCTCAGTCTCACTAGTCATCAAAGAAATACAAATTAAAACCAAATTTAGATACCACCTAACTCCAGTCAGGATAGCCATCATTAATAACTCAAAAGGCCAGGGGCAATGGCTCACACCTATAATCCCAGCACTTTGGGAGGCTGAGGTGAGACAATTGTCTGAGCTCATGGGTTTGAGACCAGCCTGGGCAACTTGGTGAGACCTCATCTCTACAATAAATAAAAAAATTAGCTGGGCGTGTTGGCGCATGCCTGTAGTTCCAGTTACCTGGAAGGCTGAGGCGGAAGGATTGCCTGAGCCCAGTGGGTTGAGGCTGTGGTGACTGGGAGCATGCCACTGCCCTCCAGCCTGGGTGACAGAGTGAGATTTCAACTCAAAAAAAGAAAAAAGAAAAAAAAAAGCAACAGATGCTGGAGAGGATGAGGAGAAAAGAGAACGCTTCTACACTGTTGGTGGGAGTGTAAATTAATACAACCACTGTGGAAAACAGTGTGGTGATTTCTAAAAGACCTAAAAATTGACCTACCATATGACCCAGCAATCCCCTTTCTGGGAATATACCCAGAAGAACTCAAATCATTCTACAAAAAAGATACCTGTGCTTTACTGCAGTGCTATTTACAATAGCAAAAACATGGAACCAACCATGCTGCCTATTGAAAGTGGACTGGACAAAAAAAAAAAAAAAGTGATACATATACACAATGGAATATTACGTAGCCAGAAAAAAGGACAAAATTATGGACTTAACAGCAACTTGGATGGATTTAGAGTCGATCATACTCAGTGATCTATCACAGAAACAAAGGCCTGAGTACCACTTGTTCTTACTCATAAGTGGACCCTGAACATTACCCTAATACTACAAGAGAGGAATTGGCAGTGGCCAGGGGAGGGGGATGGGCACATAATATCAATAAGAGTACCTGATCTTAAAGCAGGTGAAATGAGGACCAATGGGAGGCCCAAACTTCATCTGTATGTAGACCACTTACGTACCTAATCCTGACTTGGACTTCACATCTTTAAAATAAAAAATAAAAATTCTATACATACTAAGGCCCATTATGGTTGCCAATTGCTTGTTCTAATATTCTTAAACAAAAATATTCAGAATTTGAATTTAAAAATAGAAATGTTCAAGTGGGGCTCATTTGTGTTTTCACCTCAATTTAAAACTTAGAAATAGGTTCCAGTTGGAGACGCTATTAGATCTGAATAACCATATCCAAATCAAACAATATGGCCTCCTCTCCCATATTTGGTCCCTTTATAAAACAACACAGCAGAGGGTGTCCTTTCACACCTCACCTCCACCGGGGCAGCTATGCTCAATGTGGAATGATTCAGGGTATACACAGATACATACACATTATTATCCCATGAAGAACTTATGACAGTGGCATCTCCCGGTAACAGTAAACAAGATGATAAAGCCTGAAATACAAAGGATTTGACATTAACAATTTATAACACTCAGTAAATCCCTAACACAGTAAAATTCTAAGTTCTCCCAAAACCGAACGCTCAAATTCTTTTTATGGTGGCTCTCCACCTATTTCCATAGGTTTTCTAACTGGCTAATTGCAGCCGTGGGGTTTCCCCCAAATGCAGGAGGGAATGTACAGATGTGTCCAGCATATTGCAATCTAGCCTGACAACTCACAAGGCTCCAGGTGGCCCTCGCTGCCCTGGATTGGAGAAATCCTATTAACGCTGTGGAGTAAATCATAGGGGGAGGGCAGGCTGTGGACGATCTTCAAGAAGGAAAACGCGCTCTCAGGATTATACGCTCACGTGGGCCAGAAAAACTTCCAAGTTTCTTCAGGGAATTTCAAAATCTTTTGGGTGATTTACGTTAAAAGTAAAATGCATTCTTTCAGAAGAATTGGTTTGGTTGTATTAGGTATCCTACAAACTCAGAAACATCCAAATTATTTAAGGAGCACATAAACATGCAGCTTGACAGTTTTTTTTTTTAAAAAGAAAGGTTTATTAAGTAGACTAGAAATAGCTAAATAGCCAAATTCTTTTTTTTTTTTTTTTTAGGATAGCTAAATTCTAATGTACCATCAAAACACAGTTACAAATCAACTAATTGCTGCAGGGGTTTTTATAATGGTGATAATGTAAGAGCATATTAATAATATATGAGGTAGATTTCAAGCTCAATTCTGGGTAGTTCTTCAACTATTTTCATTTAAAAATGAAATCACAACAGAATGAGAGGCATCCCCAAAACAATTTTAAATTGAATTTCGAAGTAATCTAACTAAAGTATTCAGCAGATACCACACAGAAATAAACTCTATTGTTTCAGGAGAAATGAAATATTATGTGTACGTATATAAAACAAACTACACATTTCTATAATAACACTAATAAAATGAACTCACCATATTTGAAAATGATACACTTCTTTGTAGCATTTTGGACTCTTTAGAAAACATCTTCAAGGTGGAATCTAATTCAATAATGAGAAAGCAGACATATAAGAAGGATTTCCTAACCATTACAGCTGTCACAGACCGGCTAAATGATTGAAGGCCTCATCTAACATTAAGAATCCATGATCTGTTACTCTGTGACAAAGACTCAATTTAAAAGCAGAAACATAGTAAGCTGTTGACATTTTAGCATGATTGAAGGTAGAGGTAAGCCTAACAAGTGATATATGCTAAAAGTTACAGAGTAGAAAAAATAGCACTTTTAGTACTAATATTAAAATAAGCAATTTTCAAATTAAAGGAAACAAAATGATCTTGGCAATATAAGTTTGTTTTAAACAAATGGCCCAACTATGGTGTGATAATACCCTTGTACTGAATTAGCATCTATAGAAAAGAACAAATAAAGTAGAAATTGGTAATCCAAGTTTTTGATTTCCTTGAGTAACAGAAGCTTTGAAAGTTTACCAAAACAGCTGAGTGTGGTGGCTCATGCCTGTAATCCCAGCACTTTGGAAGGCAGAGGTGAGAGGACCGCCTGAGCCCAGGGGTTTGAGGCCAGCCTGGGCAACTTGGCGAGACCTTGTCTCTACAATAAACAAAAATTTAGCAGGGTCTGGTTGTGCGTGCCTGTGTTTCCCGCTACTTGGAAGACTGAGGCGGAAGGATCGCCTGAGCCCAGCGGAGGTGGAGGTTGTAGTGGCCGTGAACATGCCGCTGCACTCCAGCCTGGTCAACAAAGTGAGACTCTGACTCAAAAAAAAAAAAAAAGTTCACCAAAACAATCTCTTAAGAACCAAGACCACAAATTACGATGCCTTAATGTGCCTCAAACATCCCATATCTGAGATATAAAACAATCCATTTTCTAACTTGTAAATATGCAGCATGATAAATAAAATGTCAGAATGAGCTTTAAGTAATTTCTTCTAGAGGAAAATTCAATAATTCAACTTAATTTTTGCAGCCCCAATACACAGAAGCCCTGAGAATTTATAAACATGAACGTCAGTTAGATATTCTTTAGCATTAATTTGAAACAAGACAAACACAGTATCACCTGTACTTTACCCTGAGTAGAATAATTAGCTCTGATAGTCCTGCCAACCTTGCTTTTGATTCTCTTAGGCAATTGTGAGTGTTCACCACAAAATCTATTTAAGATGATTAATTTGGGGCACCCTACAGAAAACCATAAGCCAACCAGGTATGTGAAGATGCATCCCTCCCTAAATGTCCAGCAGTTAGAATTCAGCACTCTCACCACAGCAGCTTGTGCTCATTTCCCTGTTGGGAAACCCCAAAAGTAAAATAATAAAAGAAAAATAGAAGATATTTTTCTTGAAATCAAAGATCCCTTCCCTGTACAAAAGGTATTCATGTTAATGATTTCAATAAAAGTTAATCTCATTGGCAGTGGATCCTGTGAATGCCCACATACCTAAAGATACTGCATACTGGAGAAAGAAATGTAATCCTGGGGTGACCATCAGGGTACATATAAACCGGTAATACAAACTATGAAAATCCAAATGTGAGAAGAAACAAGTAGAAAAAACAAAAGCTTCTGACTTTTTAAAAACATGCCCCTTTATTAGGTAAATCCACAAAGAAGTGATACAATACTTAATAAGCCTCAGAGGTTTGAAACCCTGATGCTCATAAAATTCACGGTTCACAAGGTTATACAAGTACAATGAGCTGAAGGATTTAACAAGCCATGCCAGACAAATCCAGCTAAGAACACAGGCTTTGCTTAAAGAGAAAGCATTCTGTCTGGTGCTGTAATGTTGGCAGACGTGGATTGCTTCTTTCTATCAGAGAAGCACCTTGGTGACCCCGGTATGGCCAGTGTGGATACTGCATGTGAACTTCCTTTTGATCTATGAAGAATCATTTTCTATGCTTTGTGGAAAATTCTGTTTTATACAATCTCAGACAGTATTTAAGAGAGAGGAATGAAATATCACAGATAAACCATGATAGCAAAATCTGAGAGTAGGAACTCTGATTTACCTGGATGTGTTTAGTTGCATAGTACCTTTTTTTTAAACTTTTTTTTTTTAAGAGATGGAGTCTTGCTATGTGGTCCAGGCTGGACTTGAGTTCTTGGCCCCAAGCAATCCTCCTGCCTTGGCCTCCCAAAGTGCTGGGAATACAAACATGAGCCACCACACCCAGCCAAGTACCTTTTCTTAATGAATGAAAAGTGTAATTTCTTATGATAAAGAGTAAAGAATGGGTAGCTTTATTTTAAAAAGCTACAAACTGTCAGAACGAGTTGTCTGCTATTGGAAGCTATTCACCTCTATATCTCCCAGAGTGTCAGCACTGCTCAGAACATAACAGAGAGGAGATATAATAAGATATACTTTAATAAATTATATATTACTCAGACTATCAGGGAGACCAATGGTGTGTATAGTAAGAGACGACTTTTGCCTTTTTTTTTTAAGATTAAGATAGCCAAATTCTTTTTTTTTAGGATAGCCAAATTCTAATGTACCATCAAAATACAGTTACAAATCAACTACTTGTTGCAGGGGTTTTTATAATGGTGATAATGTATAAGCACATTATCATATATGTGATAAAATATATGAGTTAGATTTCAAGCTAAATCCTACGACAAACACCCTGAAGAAATATACACTCAATGACAAAACCAAAAATCCTAACAACACATCTTCATCTCTACGTGCTGACATGCACACGCCTCTATTTGACACATGTGCTACTTGCAACACACCCCACCCAACAAGTGAGCATGGCCTCTCCTCATGAAGGCTGGAAAAGGCCTCAGCAAGAAAGAACATGGAAAGAGACTCTTTCTACCCTCAATTCTGGGATACACTATCAGCAACAAAAAAGCATTTCATTACTGTTTTTGCCAAATTACTACAAATCTTTATGTAACATACCACAGAGAAACTGCTCTCTATTTTATATGGAGTCATAACGTGCAAGTACAGTCCTCGACCAGGAGCTAAGAGACTCGGATGCATTAAACCATTTTCCAGGTAGGAAAACGTACCTTGTGATGTTGTAAAGACTGCAGACCCATTGCGAGAGACTGCAATTCCAGTAACTGCCCTGTTCAAAAAACAGTGCATACGTTACTATTAGTCATGTTTCCAGTCTTTGATTGAATCTTACCACACGTTTCCTTAATTTGTTTTCTCCACAGCATGTCTGCTGGATCTGTCCCAACATACACTTGCCGTTACCAAATCATCGTTTGGCACTCTCTAATGTTGCTCTGGTAATATCTGTGGCTAGAAAACACCTCCACTCTTTCCCCAGCTTCCATATTCAATGCTTAACATATTTCCGACCACTTCTGACCATTAGAAAATGCTGCTTCTTCAGTTCCACCTTATCTGCCCATCACCAAATGGCAGAAACTCTTCTCTACAGTCACTTCACTTGCTTCATTACTGAATCTCAGTTACTTAGTGTCTGCTTCATCATGAGACAAGTGTCTGGTTGTAGCATGTCCTCTTAAGGATTCATTCATGTCTTCACTGCCTTGGATAACAAGGTCCCCTTCTATGTGCCGTTTAGAGAAGTTGAGAAAATACAAACCATTGTTATAACGAATAAAGCAGAATTACTTGCTTCTCTTTGGGAGGCTGAACTCAGATTTGGAGCCGTCCATCTAAAGTAGATCAGTACATTCAGGTTCCCCCCATGACCAAAATGCCAGACAAGTTGTCTGTGACCATGGAGCAGGACGTGAGGCCTAGCCTCCAGGCCTGGGCTTTCTTTCTGTAGCAGGAGGAACCAGGCTAGGTCATTATTTCTCAAGTGGAACATGTGAACGTCCTTAATGGCTGAGGACAGGGAACACATATCCCCTCTGGGTCCAACAGCAAGTGCAGTTTTTTTGAAGTATAGGTATTATTTTTCAAATTAATGTGAACTTTGCAGTGCTCACTCTCTCTCTCTCTCTGTCTTCATATATATATGTGTGTTTGTGTATTATTATATATACATGTAGCTACACACATACGTTTGTTTAAGATGCATATTCCCCTGGATTATCAATAAAGTCAACACTTGTGGAGGATACACCATGCTTCTCCTATCAAAGACTCAAGGGGTTGGGTTCCCTAATTTGAGAGGCACAAAACTACCTGTTGTCTGCAGACCCCATCTCATACTCTAGAATGACAGACTGCAGAAATGACAGCATGTGGCCACCACAAAGCATTTTATGCCAAATTTTCCCTTATATCGACCTCAAGTAGCAGATCACTGTAAACATTTTGGGGGGATTAAAAACAATCAGACAACATTAAAAAGGAACTTTCTCCCTTGACTCAGCTTAAAATAGTTTAACCCTATGCCAAGACCCTAATTTTCTCAAGGACTGTCAGCTGCTGGGAAGAAGCAAGGAGACATTCTTACTCTTTGTGGATTTTATAGTGCTCATGTAACTGCAGCTTGGTGATGTTACTCCAGGCCAGTGTTTTGCTTTCTTCAGTCAGGTCTTCAAAAGACTCTTCACCTGGAGAGACTGCATGAATTCATTTCTAAGTCAGTTTAATTACTAACACAACAGCATCAGATTCACAATATTTTCTACTAAAATCAAACAACCAAGAAAAAAAATACCCACAAAAATATAACTACTTTGAAATATACTTGTTAGGTAGTTCCATGTTAGTCAAAGAAAACATTATGTAGAGAAAGACAAAAAAACCTTTGGATAATGATATAATCTTTTAAAAACTTTATCAACATTTGCAGAGTTTTCAATTGGCCTCTAGCTTATGAATTTCAGGAAATACAAGAGTGAGTAGTCATTTCCTTGTCAGCATTCTTTTCAAAAACCAGACAGTTGCCTAAGAATGCTGCAGTTTTGTTTTGGTTTGAGGTGGAGAAAGCAAAGATGAAATCAATTACTGCAAGTGCTCTGGGCAGGAGTAATCCCTTCACTTCTGCTTTAAGAAGGGCTGGAACAATTACCCTCTTAAAGCAATCACATGACAGAGGTTATGGCCTGGTGACTAAGCAGAGCACAGCTTGAAATGGCATCACAAGATAATCCTATGATCTTTATGATTTAACCCTCTGAAGCATTATCTCTTAAAGAAGTACTCCCTGCTACTCCTGGGTCATATAAATCCAGCTAGCTATTTCTCTATGCCTGAGAGCATGCTCAGCTGTGTGTGCCTTAGAAGCTTGGGTGTGCTTGGAACAGACTGTGAAAATGGAAGTCAAAAGTGACTTTGCAGCCGGGCTCGGTGGCTCAGCCTGTAATCCCGCGCCTTTGGGAGGCTGAGGTGAGTGGATTGCCTGAGCCCGCGGGTTCGAGACCCGCCTGGGCAGCGAGACCGCATCTCTACAATAAATCAAAAAATCAGCTGGGCTATGGTAGCGCCTGCCTGTAATTCCGGCTACTTGGAAGGCTGAGGCGGAAGGATCACCGGAGCCTAGCAGGTTGAGGCTGCGGTGGCCGGGAGCGGCCACTGCACTCCAGTCTGGGCGACAGAGTGAGACTCCAACTCAAAAAAAAAAAAAAAAAAAGTGACTTTGCTCTCAGGGCTCTGTACACTGTTAAATTCCAGCTGGGAGCCTGCAGGTTTGAGGTTGTCTTATGTGACATGTAAAACATGCACAACTGGATAAAGGTTTCTAAATATGTGTGTGAGAACTGGGTCAAGTTCATCTTAGCACCTAGCATGTGCCCAGCACAGAACAGATACCCTGTAAGTGCTTGTCAAATATTAAGTAAGAAAACAGAATCCAATAAAGGAAACAAAGCACTCTGAATTCAAGATCTGTATGTGGGCATGAAAGAGGAGAATTTGGGACAGAAAAAGTCATTTCTGGGGCTAACAGTGACTGGGAAGGTAGCCGTGGCCAGGACAACAAACACAAAAAGGCAAATAGCTAAGAATCAAACACCAGCTTGGAAAACTACAGAAAAGAAAGAACCATATCAAAACAAATATGTGTGGTCAAGTCCCACCCATAATGCAATTGCCAGAAAATAAAAGGATTTGATTCCCTTGAAGCCAATAGCTAAAAACTACACTACCAACAAAAACAGGTATTTGTTTTCAGGAAAATTGCAACAGGACTGGAAAACACAATCATCTGTAAGCACCATAACATCTCGTGTTTCATCTGCCCTTCAGAATCTTCAAAACATCCTCATCGCAAAAGAGAAGCAAGAGGTGCTCACAATTTATTCTCTTTACAAATTTACCTGGGGAATCTGCTATAGAGGTCTGGGACAAACTTTTAAACTTCGGGGTGATCCTTCGAGGATGAGGTGTCACAAACAGCTGCTTTGGTGTCTGCCCAAATTCTAAGATTTGCGTCAGCATGGCTACTTTCTCATCAGGATCCTCGATGCTTTAGGGCAGAATACAAATAATACAGTGAACCTGAGGAGGTTCATGGTCTTTGTAAAGCACACAATTCCCACGATGCAGATCAACGGGAACGATTAACCCACAAACAAAAATAGTTATGTGCCAAGGCTGTCTAACCCTCATCATAGATCCTTGGAGTCTTTTCTGAAGCTCAGTAACATCAAAGTAAAAGCAAGATATAATCCCTTTTAAAATTCCTATACCTTAACAATCTCAAGCAACTGCATTAATGATTTAGATAACGAGGTTTTTATAACTCAAGTAGCAATTCCTTATAGGAATTAAGTACCTGTTCAAGTCGACGCCTCCTTCATAGGTCAAGGGATGAAATACTGGAAGAGAGATATAAAACACTATTGAAAGATGTACTATTTAGGTACAATACACTCCCTGTTCAGAACATAACTCAACACTTAAAACCGGTGATCAAAGAAATTGATATTCACTTTGCAAAACAGACTAATATTGAACTTCAGTAAGTACCAACTTAAATTATGATCTTTTGATGAACAAAAGTGTACTTGGCAGGTTACAAACAGGACCTGTTATCTCTTTGTATTTCCTAGTCAGCATTATTTGCTCCTGAGAGAGAGCAAAAGTCAAAGTATTAGTTTGACTCTGCACTGCCAGGTGAAACACCGAATTTCTAGCTCCAGTTCCTTGTTGTCAACATAAGAAACTCGGAGGTAGGTAAGCAATGAAACTGAGGAGTATCCTGCTACTGTTTCCTTTTTGTTCAATTAAAGAAATTCTGGGCCTTTCATAGGAATGGAGGCCACGGTTCTATCATACTGTGAGTTGTAATTGAAGTTACTGAATGGAATGGAGAGTATATGCTAAAATCAGAAGGCTTTTTAAAAAGACCCTTGGGATCACAGTGAGGTAGGTGTTATTTGGGCAAAAGTCTTTCCTCCTCAGTTATTCAGCATCTAATCCGGGGTCACAGAGCCAGGGGACACTGTGTTCTGATATAAGATGCATCTGCTGAAGAAATAAGCTTAACTGCTTTGACCTCATTTTTAAAAAAACTTTTTGCTTTCATTTTCACCCAATGCTAAACGAAATTTCAGTGAATGTTACATACCATTATGGGCTCCAACAGCATCACTCCCTTTTTGCTTGTAGCCAAATATTAGATCAATCCATTCATGAAGGTGCTCAGACACATAACTGCTTTCCAGTGCATCTTTGCTCTTCTGGAGAAAGTCCTCGGGACCTATCAGATTAGACTCAATCAGAAAAACCACAATGTCTCCATTTTATTTTCCCCCTTTCTTTTGTCTAGTTATATGTAAATAAAGATTCTAGGACAGGCAAGAGGTACATAATTCTTAACAAGAATTTCTTTTTTCATCAGATGAAACACATTTTTTTGGGGAAAAAAGTGTCAGGAGTCACTCTCACAACATTAATATCTCTCAAATATCTATTAATGATTTTACATCATAGACCCATAGAACGCTTCAATTTGGAAAAGACTGCTATCACTTCATTTAGATAGAGTATTATACTGCTATTTGTAAAAATCAAGCAACAAAGTAAGTACTGATACTGCACTTGCACTACTCAGTAAAGAATGTCTGTAATACAATTGCTCCAAGGTGCTACTTACTTGAGGACCAAGGGGGAAGTTCCACATCATCAACCATCTGTCCTCCTTGTCTCTTTCCCAAATCCAACTTCAGACTATTGACTAAAAAGCTGACATCATCACCATAGAATTCTGGAGTCAACTGAAAGTTTAAGGAAGGGGGGGAAAAAAAGAACAGCAACAAACATTTTTGAATGCAGTTATAGGAACCACAAGCAAAGTGAATCATAAGCTTCATTAACTGCTTACCTCTTTAAAATCTGTTGCACCATCCAAACAGTTTTTCCACGTATCTGCAATACTAATAGGACAACAAAAAATATATATATCCACCTGATTTTAAATCTAAGATAAAGAAACAGCAGCAGCCGCAGCACTTCCTATGCACTTGTGTGTTGTTCTGCACTTTAACCGGTTTCTACATTAACTGGTTTTTCTCATTCACTCAGTTTTCAACGTCCGTATCATTATCCCGACTTTTACAGGAGAGGAAACTGGGGCCCAGAGAGTTTGTGGAAGTTCTCTGGGGTCACACAGGAGTGAGTGCATAGTCCAAGTCCACACCGTTAGTTGCAATGTACACACTGCCTTATCCAAAGGCCAAATAGAGGCAGGTGCCCACACACTCATACACTGAAATATGGGCACAGCTCTTTTAGTAGATCCTTTCAAAAGAAATCACACATATGAGGGCGACTCCCCCTCTTCAAAGTACTCTCCCTTTGATACAATATATCTGTCGAGACGCTTTCTCCACTGCTCAAATCAGTTTCTGAACTCTGTCTTTTAGTGCTTCTGCCACTTTTTGCTTCACCTTTGTTTCACTCTCCACTGCTCAAAACAATTTCTGAACTCGTCAAATCTGATGTCTTTTAGTGCTTCTGCCATTTTTTTGTTTCACCTCTTCCACACCTACAAAATGTTTCCCTTTGAGGAATGTTTTCATTCAGGGAAACAAACAAACAAAAAAACAGTCATTTGGGGCAAGATTAGGTGAATAGGGAGGGTGGAGTGCAGGGGTCATGCTGCTTTTGGTTAAAAACTGCTAAACACTCAGGGCGGTGTGGACAGGTGTGCTTGGAAGGCTGAGGCAGAAGGATCGCCGAAGCCCAGCAGGTGGAGGCTGCGGTGGCCGGGAGCGGCCACTGCACTCCAGTCTGGGTGACAGAGTGAGACTCCAACTCAAAAAAAAAAAAAAAAAAAAAAAAAAAATCACCCATCATGAAATGGGCAAACGTGTTAAAAGAATCTCCAAAAAATATTTACTTAAGTCGAACACAGCCTCTCACAACAAAGCTAGCTGGGACACTGATGCCAATGAGTTCCTAGAACACTTACTTAGCAGAAGCCTAAACTACAAAGGGCCCACCCTCCAAAAAACAATTGGGTTTTTTTTTTGGATTCTCCTTGTAGATATGTGCAGAGTTCAGAAAAAGAATGGAAAGACACAGAACAAAAGATTAACAACAATTAATATCTCAGTGTGGTGAGATTCCAAGTACATTTATTTCCTTATTTATATTTTCTGATTTGGGGAGGATAAGAAAATATTACTTTTATAAATTTATTTTTATTTTATTTTATTTTTTTGAGTCTGTGTCTCACTCTGTCGCCCAGGCTGGAGTACAGTGGCACGCTCACGGCCACCGCAGCCTTAACCTGCTGGGCTCAGGTGATCTTTCTACCTCAGTCTTCCAAGTCGTTGGCACTACCATGCGCGCTACCATGTCCAGCTTATCTTTTGATCTGTTGTAGAGATGAAGTATCGCCAAGTTGCCCAGGCTGGTCTCGAACTTCTGAGCTTAGGCAATCCTCTCACCTTGGCCTCCCCAAAGTGCTGGGATTACAGGCTTGAGCCACCACGCCCGGCCTTACTTTTATACTTTTAACAGTAAAGCCACTTAAAGGCACAGAGGGAGTAATAATAGAAAAATTAAGAAGAATAATAAAATGTTGAAAACAATCTAAATTCCCAAGAATAGATGAAAAAAGTTGAAATAAATTATGGCATACATTAGAATGTGACATAATAGTTTTTAAAGTCGCTGTTTTGAAGAATCTCTAATAATATGGGAAAAACTTCAAGACCTAATATTAGAGGCTACAAAAGGCAGGACAAAAAGTTGTATTTAAGATATATTATCATATTAATACACACATATACATATATATGTCTAGAAAAAGCCTGAACGGAATAGATGTGACTCTGAGCAATTGTTTTTACATTTATTTACATTTTTGTTTATATTTTGTGCTTTGAAACAAACATATTGCACACATATAGTAAGAAAGTGTTAAAAACGACAAGTGAAGCATTTATATCAAACCTGTTGAACATTCTATCTGCATTATCAAATCTTCCATTTTGTAGGCACAGCATGTACTCTGGTGCTAGAGGGGGAAAAAAATCAGAGTTAAGTCAGATCATAGAATCATTTAAGAATCCAAGTGAAATAAAATTTAATTGGAGGGTAACGATAAAGAATCTTACCAATCCTGACAAGATAAAAGAGCACATAGCTTGGGGACGAGTAGTGACTTCCATACATGAACTTTGGCTCAGGCATTTCCTGGTAGCGCGTCTACAACATAGAAAACAAATTCGTGCTAAGTGTTGACTGTGAAATAACAACTGACTCACTTAGTAAAAGCCAAGAAGAAATCATAGCATGGATACACTACATTCCTTAGTTTCTCTCCTAGATAAGAAAAGAAGATAAGAGGGGAGGAAAGCTTGCGACCAAACAGCATTCCTGAGACAAGTATTCTGTTTGTCTTGGCTCAAGGGGAACACCATTGGGGCTAGGTGAAACTTAACTGATTGTACGTATCTGTTGTGCAATTTACCACAGAATACCCTCACAGAAATAATTCAGTAAACCTTTAAAGAAGTGTCCCGCCTACTTCCTGAATTGTAGACAAGAAATGCAAATGGCAAGCAGCTAAATTCACGGTGGGGAAAAAAGTAAGAAACATTATGTGGGGTCACTGAGTCACTCGTGGTGCATCTCCCCTGAGTCTTGGAGAAATGTGTTTCATGACTATAAAAACCATAGGCCACGGTTCCTGATGTTGCTTAGAAACCAAGAATCCCTAAGTCCACATACCAGCAGTCTTTCCAGTCGTTCCTTATTTAGGGCCCCAACTGGCTTACTGAGGTCTCGGAAGGTTCCTGGATTTAACAAATCTGTAAACATAAATCAATAAATAATTTCAGCTTATACCAAATACCATGATACTCCCGAATTTATCAAACGCACACACATTTACTTCTAAAAAATAAAGTTTTCTGATTGGTCCAGGTGCAGTGGTGTTTACAACTAATCAATCACAACTAGTAGTAGATTTCTTTGTTCCTTCTCCACTCACACTGTTTCACTTGGCTGACTTTTAAAATAAATAAAAATAGAGTTTTAAAAAACTGAGGCCCATGAGAATTATAATATTTTTGTTAGCTATTTATATAGCTATAAAGAAAAGGTTAGAACTTTTTGAGATTTATTTTATTTTTTTTATTTTATTTTGAGTTGGAGTCTCACTCTGTCGCCCAGACTGGAGTGCAGTGGCCGCTCCCGGCCACCGCAGCCTCGACCTGCTGGGCTCTGGCGATCCTTCCACCTCAGTCTTACAAGTAGCTGGAACTACAGGCGCGCACTACCACGCACGGCTAATTTTTGATTTATTGTGGAGATGAGGTCTCGCCAAGTTGCCCAGGTGGGTTTCGAACCCACGGGCTCAGGCAATTCACTCACTTCAGCCTCCCAAAGCACGGGATTACAGGCTGAGCCACCGAGCCCGACCTTTTTGAGTTTTAAGTTAGCAACATACACTTAAGAGTAATATCTCTAATTTGACAATGCCCTGGACACTGATTTTTTTCCTTAAAAAGACCTTATGATTTAAAAAAAAGAAAAAGCTATATTCCAAGTAAAACAAACAATAAATAAAATTTAAAAGTCATTATTCCTCTATGAATATTTACTTTCTAAGTTTGAATTACAGTGAATATTATCATTCTATGATAATAGCATAATTTGAGAACTGGGAACCTAAATATTATCAAAGAAAGAAATTCTCATATTTTAGAAAATCTCTCTCTTTCAAGTACAAGAGTTCAATTTAATGAATTGTCAAAAGGAAAAAAACTTCACAATATATAATTTTAAAATATTACAAAACAAAGTTAAGATATGATCACATTTTTACTCAAATAACTTGAAGGAGCAAGACAGAAGTAGATATACCTCAAAGTTAAAATGGTAATATCTCAGTAGTATAATCATGGATAATTTTTATTTCATTCTTTGATTATTTCAGTACTTTCCATACAGTCTATAATGAATAGTTTTCTTTTGGTAATCACAGTTTGTAATGTAATTTGTATAATAATAGGATCAGCTGAGTCACCATTTTCAAAATGAGAAACAAATATCTCAAAACATGGTCCTTAAGGTAACATGACTGCAACGACACCCATTTTCTCTGTGTGTGTCCTTCAAGAAGTATCGTAGGGAAAACATACATAAAACACGTATATAATTTACATAACACTTAAATGGTATCTTTGAATGGAAACTGGAAATCTTTAGCAGTAAAACTGAAGTGGGTTCTAATTTGTTTAAATAGCACATCGGGATTCTAAAATAGAACTTAGGATCTCCTTTAAAAATAAGAGGATCATTCCCAACTCAGCTTTGTCAGACTTCCACACATGGCATTTACCTAATTCTGAGCTGGAGTAATCATTTATTATCCATGGAAACACAGGGTACTGAGAGAGGTCATTGCAGCTGCGGTCGGCCAGGTTGTTGAGGTGCAGGAGGTACTGGTAGTTGGACAGGTGCCCTCGCTGCCACTGCAGCATGTAGCTTTCGGCAGTGTGCTCCGCCACGTGGTGCTCTGGAGGAAGAGAGGACCACAGCGCCTAGCTGCTTAAACGTAGCAAAACTGTGGCTACTTTTAACTTAGCATGCAAAAGCAACACAGTTAACATGTAGACACTTCCATTTTAGATACATTTTAAGAAAAAACAAACCAGGCTGTTGACTGGTTTGTTTGCTATGTTAGTGTACCATGAAACTATTTATGAGATAGAATGAGGTACATCTTCCCTTAGAAATGAAATTTTCCCTCAAGGAGGAATAGTTTGCTTTCAAAAAGGATTATACTTTATTGTAGGTTTATAGTTAATACTTTCTTTTTTTTTTTTTTAGAAAGCAGGATTTATTAAGAGGACAGAAAAGCTCTCACAGTGGGAGGGGACCCAGGGAGGTTGCCCTATAGTTAATACTTTTATTTTTTCTTTATATTTTCAACTATTCAAGTTAATTTAATGCACAAGTATAGTGCTGGTACATGTTTACTTTTATCTTCTGTGTCCTGATATTTTAAATGTTATTTTTAAATTATGACACAACACAAAAATCTCAACTTTCATGCTGAGTCCTAAAATCTTAAGTCAAAAACGTTGCCATGAAGCTGAGAGTTCTTACTGAGTTCTTACTGAGTAGTTGTTCAGTCAGGCATGAATAACTCTAAGATTAGGGAGGCGAAATTATTAAATATATTGAACTATTATCCTACCCCCCAAAGTATGATTTAACCTAAATAAATATAAAAGTGCCGGGCTCGGTGGCTCAGCCTGTAATCCCGCACCTTTGGGAGGCTGAGGTGAGTGGATTGCCTGAGCCCACGGGTTCGAGACCCGCCTGGGCAGCGAGACTTCATCTCTACAATAAATCAAAAAATCAGCCGGGTATGGTAGCGCATGACTGTAATTCTGGCTACTTGGAAGGCTGAGGTGGAAGGATCGCCGGAGCCCAGCAGGTCGAGGCTGCGGTGGCTGGGAGTGGCCACTGCACTCTAGTCTGGGCGACAGAGTGGGACTCCAACTCAAAATAAATAAATATAAAAGTATAGAGAAAATAAATACATTTATAGGGGAATAGATAATATTCATACAGTAAATAACAAAGAATCCTTCCAAAAGCACTGAATTTTAAATACATTTACAAAACCATGACCATTTGTGAAGGCTTATTTTCTTTAATTTTTATGAAATCAAAATAAAATAATCGTTTAGTTTTTTTTCAGATCTAGAGGAGGTATACTATTGCTAATTTGTCAATGACTACATGATATTTATGCATGTGGTGACTAAAGAAAAAAATAAATAAACTGCTAAAGAGGAAAAATGGTATTTGGCAGGGAAACCAATTTTCTAGCTGGAAGAATCAGAGAGGTCCCCCAGAAATAACTCAGAAAAAATGGGATCACATATAACATGCACTAAGGAGACTTTCCTTTCAGAGTGTAAAATGAATCACCTGTCTACAAGTGGCTTTTCCATTTTGTTTAGAAAATTCTGCTTTCAATTTTTTACTGACTGTATCAAGCAACTTAACTCCTACATTGATTCAATATCCTTATTGAAATTTTTACCAAATTTCTTCTCTAGTCAACTACTAGGAAAGGGCTTCAAAAATCGAAACACTTTCCTCCTCATTTTCTACTCTTGAAACCTCTCAGAAAAGGTACAAACAATCTTAGAAGTAAACTCAGTAAAAACTCACAGCTTCATGGCAAAGTTTTTGACTTGAGATTTTAGGACTCACCATGAGAGCTGAGATTTTTGTGTTAATTTTGTCATAATTAAAAAATATTTAAAATATCAGGAGACAGGAGATAAAAGTAAACATGTACCAGAGCTATACTTATGCATTAAATTAACTTGAATAGTTTAATGTATAAAGAAAAATAAAAGTATTGACTATAGGGCAACGTCCTTGGGTCTCCTCCCACTGTGGGAGCTTTTTTGTCCTCTTAAAAAATCCTGCTTTCTAAAACAAAATATATATATTAACTATAAACCTATAGTAAAGTATAATTCCTACTGAAAGCAAACTATTCCTCCTTGAGGGAAAACTTAATTTCTTTTTTTTTTTTAGATTTGGAGTCTCATTCCATCGCCCAGACTGGAGTGCAGTGGCCGCTCCCGGCCACCGCAGCCTCAACCTGCTGGGCTCCGGCGATCCTTCCACCTCAGCCTTCCGAGTAGCTGGAACTACAGGCATGCCCTACCATGCCCGGCTGATTTTTGATTTATTGTGGAGATGAGGTCTTGCTTGCCCAGGCGGGTCTCGAACCCAGGCAATCCACTCACCTCAGTCTCCCAACGGCACAGGATTACAGGCTGAGCCACCAAGCCCGACTGAAAACTTCATTTCTAAGGGAAGATGTACCTCATTGTATCTCATAAATAGTTTCATGGTATACTAACATAGCAAATACAATTAAGATGGTATTAATCAAATCCCAACATCCATATAAGAAAATCACTTCCATTCTAGTCATCTGGAAATTCTGTAAGAATAATTTAATTTAGCTATGCAACTTAATAAAAAGTTTATGCTTGAAAAGAAAAACATAGGTGTTCTCTCTGATATAGGTGGGACATTCACATTTTCCATGAAAGATTGCAGAAACGCCGTTAATTAAAAGCAAATTCTCCATACTCCATACTATATTTACATAGAATGTTCACCTGTTCCTTTCGCATTGTTTTTCAGCTCTGTGATTAAGACCACTATCAATGATCCCAAATGTGTGACTAGATAACATACAGTCTCACATTAAGAAACTGAGTCTTGATTTACATAAACTAAGATACACTAAATATAGAAAATATTTGAGTGGATTCTTCATAATCCATTCCATTTGAAGGTAGTAAACAAATACTTATTATAAAATATTACCAAAGAAATTTATTATAAAATATTACCAAAGGAACTGATATTTCCTGTAGTTTTAAAATATGATTTTGGCAATTATAGTTAATGATGAGAATAAATAAGAAGAACCACAAAGAGACAATTCTAGATATAGCATTTTCATCTCTTATTTCCTATCCCAGTTCCTAAGTAGTTTAACTAACTTCATATGAATAGATAACAATGAAGGGTGAGCAGCAAACCTAGATATGTTGCAATATAAAAATAGAGATCATCTCTGTCTTGAGGTTCATAGAACTTTAAGTAGATGTCAGAACATAGATCATCTTCTGTACAAAATACTTCCAAACCCTATAAAATCAGAAAGAAAAGAATAAAACAAATAATATTGTATCATTCTTGCAATTCCAGTATAAGCATATAATTTTAAAACCCTTCAATTAAGCATCTGTATTTTTTATTTTTAGATCTTGTCTTCATATTTTCCATGCATAAATTTGATTCAGTGAGATGCAGAGATACATATACAGAGAGATCTAGATACATATATATGCATATGTTGTGCTCATACAATTTTGGAGAAAAGACATATGTCTCAGCTAAACTTTGTAAAAATCCCATTTTGTGTTGAATAATTGTATTGATAATAGCTTCTGTGAATTTACTATGTTGAAAGTCCAGATCAGCTGATCCATGTATTCATATGTCTTCTGCGAACACAAATGTTTAGCTTTCTTTTACAAATTAAATAATTATGTAATAAATTGATAACTGAATAACCTATTCAATTAATAAACTGTAGCTATTCTTAAGAATATTGTACTGGTAAGGCTGAGACAGCACAGAAACAGACAAAGAATGAAAGCCCAGAGTTGCCCCTGGTTCCAACATAGGTTTTCACCACGTACTAGCTAGGGGACTTAGGAAGTTAACTCGTAAGGCTTTATCTGTAGAGTACAGGATCATCTACCTCACAGGGATGGTAATGGCAAATAAATGAAATATGTTATAGCAATTGCCTGGTACATAGAAGACATTTAGTCAGTGTTACTTTCTTCTCTTTTTCGGACTGTACCTCTATACCCAAAGGAGGAGATTTGTGTTATAGTATCTGTTTCCCTGATCCTCTATTAGCATGAGAATGGAGAGACTGCCTTTTAAGTAAAATAGACAGCAAAAGAGTTAAAGCTCACAAATCAAAACACAAAAATGAGACAGTGAGAATTTCATAATGTTTTTGTAATGCCGAGTTACTGGTAAAACTTCAAAGGAGAAAAACTGAATTTACATTGCCGTCAAATTAAAACATGTTGGAGTCACACTTTCTGTAGGGATCCGTTAATGAAGTAAGTGTATCAGACAATCACAAGTATGGTCACAAGCTGATTCAGGGAACGGTGAGAACTGTCCATATGATTATAAGTGGTTATTTTGTCCATTTCTCTCTCACCAGCTCAAAGGCAGGATTAATGCAAGTTAACTGTAAATGCACTGTAGTTCCACTGAGATTTAGTTTTGTAATATCATCTCAATTTTGCTTTGAGACCTAGCTGCTGTGAACAGTGGTGGTAAGAAGCACTGGATTGGTTCTGCATTGATTATTCTAGCTGAGCCCAGAAACTCTGAGAATGCTGGAGTGAGAACCTCGAGGGTATCCTAACTTGTTCTTAGAGCCAAGTATGCTTTCACAACAGAAACTCTTCTCAACATAAAGGAGTCATCAATTTCGAGCTACTCCAAAATAAGGAGCAGCAAGAATCAGAGTCAATCAGTACAATACACTTGTAATTTTCAGACATGCCCTAGGTGTTTGCATGTCAATAAACTACTGGCTAAACTGGAGGTGTGACAATCATCCACCTAGCACTGGAATTCCACGAGAACTCACCAGAGGCATGAGGCTGTGCCTCCTTTTGTAAATGCGGCGGACATCTTGGAGTGTTATCTGGACCACAGGTTTCTTTAAAAAGAGAAAGACAATCTCAAACATCTGCATTCTGACACAATTAGAAGTTGTTTACTATCAGAAAGAGGAAAAAAATGACCAAATCTTGCCTTCCTGATGAACAACTGAAAAGAGAGATCTTGAAACAAGGTGTATCTGGTCTCCCATTCTGCTCTGTCACTCCTCACTAGCTTTACAACCTTGGACAAGTCTCTCTGTCCCCACTCAACACTTCGAAAATGATAATGTAATTATCTATTTTTCAGGTTATGACAAGATTGTGAGGTGATAAGGAATATTAAAGGATTAGTATAGATAACCTCCCAGGGATTTTGCTATTGTTTTTTGTGGACCAATGGTTTGCTTAGTACTGGCATGCATCTTTTTTTAGAATACTTTTATCTCCTTAAAGTTTACAGTATATTAAGGCTGGGTGTGGTGGCTCATGCCTGTAATCACAGCACTTTGGGGAGCAGAGGGGAGAATATCTCTTGAGACCAGGAGTTCGAGATCCCAGCCTGGGCAACACAGTGAGATCCCCAGCTTTAAACCAATAAAAGAGGCCAGGTGGCCAGGTGGCTCAAGCCTGTAATCCCAGCACTTTGGGAGACCAAGCTGAGGGGATTGCCTGAGATCATGGGTTTGAGATCTCAGCCAGCCTGGGCAACTTGGCTAGACCCCATCTCTACAATAAAATAAAATAAAAAATCAGCAGGGCATGGTAGCGCATGCCTATAGTTCCAAGCTACTTGGAAGGCTGAGGCAGAAAGATCACCTGAGTCTAGCAGGTCAATGCTGGGGTGGGCACGAACATGCCACTGCACTCCAGTCTGGGTGATGGAGTGAGACTCCAACTCAAAAAAATAAATAACGTAGCCAGGCATGGTAGTGTATGCCTGTAGTCCCAGATAACTTGTGAGGCTGGGACATGAGGGTCACTTGAGTCCAGGAGGTGAAGGCTGCAGTGAGCTGTGATTGCGCCACTGTACTCAAGCTTGGGCAACAGAGGGAATCCCTGTCTCAAAACAAAACAAAACAAAACAAAACAAAACAAAACTATAGTGTATTTAAGGGCTCACAAATAACTACAGTATAAAGCAGGGTCTCTAAACTTTTTCTTCTGTAATGAAGAAGAAAATGTTCTCACTTTTCTGGAATTTTAAAACACTAATGAACTAAGAGAAACAAGGTAAAAAAATAAGGCACTGAGATTGACTAAAGGCTGCACTTCCACAGTCTTCTTCCCACGTGGGAGGGTGAAAAGCCTGCTCTGACCACTTGTGCAGCTGTAGAAAGTTCCCTGAAGACCCTGAGTCAGGTTTGGGAACTACTGGTCAAGGACCAAAGAACTAAGAAGGAATAAGTGCTCACACTATGGACCCTGAAGGTATGGCACATACTCAGATGTATCTTTAAAAGTTTTTGACCCAAGTAATAGTAATGGTAATAGCCAAGCTGATTGATCACACCACTCAATGCCGGTCCAGCAATGTGCCGCCTGTCTCCTGGAGAACTTGGTGAGGGTGCCCCACCACCTAGTGGACAGAATCATTATGGCTTCATCTTTCACTCAGGAAAGTATGAGATGCTTTAGTGCCATGTCACTAGCCTGGAGAATTTCCAGGGGGTAGCTTTCTTCAGCAGGAAGCACTTCTCTTTTTTCTTTTTTTAGAGACAATGTCTCACTATATTACCCAGGTTGGGCTCAAGAGAAAGCACTCTTCATTCTTTAAGCTGCCCTACCAAATGGCCCAACTACATTACCAGGGTGTTTGTTAGGATTTCTGTTCTTTTAATGAACCACACTAAAAGAGGGCCAGATATAGATCAGCAAAAATCTTTACAAGTATTAGTGCAAAAATCTGAATTGATCTCCACTTTCTGACCTAGTAAGAGAAGACTTTCCAACACCGTAGCAGGAGCCCTCTGGCTGCCAGACACAGCCTCTCCATGTGCCCCCCTGCACTAGCTATGACAGGACCTGGTCACAGTGTTCCTTCAAGAAAAATTTAGATCTCCCAATTGTGTATATGATGAAGGAGAAGAAGAAATATCAACATGTGTGCATATAAGCAAATATACAGGAAACATTCACTTGTTATTAATCATAGTATGTTTAGTTCCACTGGTCCCTTCCAGAAGTGCCTCCGAATAGAGAGGTCTAAATCCAAATCTCTATGGACTCTTTACTGAAATCAGGAGGGGCGGGGCTTCTTTTCACAACACTGAGAGCAAGTACCTCCCAAAACGAATGAAAACACGTCGGAGGAACTCAAACTCAGGAGACTGTGCATAGGGTTGACATAAGGAGTCTGCAAAATACTCAGATGCTGGCAAGGGGGCACGTGATCCTCACAAAATGTGAGGACACTGGGATTATGAAGCCACACTCAGGGAGAAAGAGCTTAAAGATGGAGGCAGCTCCCCTCCCTGCCGTCTACGCACCGGGTACCCGTTGAGAGGTTGAAAATACAGGTTTGTGTCCGTGATACACACGTGTCCAGGATTCGTCACTAGAGGTGTCACCATTTCTGCCTTACACTCCATGTGCAGCTTTTCAGAAACATTTTGGAACCTGAAAAGATGTTTTTCAGCAAAAGCAAAAATAAAATCAGAAATTGATCTACTTTCTGGGTTTGCCTAGGGAGCTGCAGTGTTACTTTGCAAGACAATTATCTAAACACTACATTTAGTATGAGAAAAATGGTCATATAAGTTGACTGCTTGGATAAAACTAACATTCTTTTAAATCGTACAACGAAAACTTAGTTTTTTTTTTTTTTTAAAAGATGAGATTACGTATCCACAGAAGCAAAGGTAGACAAATACATGATACCAAATAATCCTTTAGCTGAACTCTATTTCTCCCCAAATAAAGTGGCCTTGAAAGTGTTCTTACATTAACATAATTTTCTATTTTTGCGTCATTACGATCTATTTTTATAGTCCTATAAACCATCTTGGCATAGGTGGCATGTATTTCACACCGCAATTTGTAAGGCTTTGATGACATAATTACAATTACCTGAATGTCAGTTCCAAAGTATACTCTTTTGTGCATTTACTTCAGCAAAATTGAGCAAAGATGATCCCACCACCCACTTCTAAAAGATTTAGTCAAAAAAGTTCATTGTCTTTCTGGTTTACTACTTAAAAATAATTCGGAGGGGAGAACAACCACCTCATCAAAATTTCAAGGCAATTAATTAAATAGCTGAGTTAGAATAAATCTCTTCATAAGTAACAGGACACAAACATACAAGGGCAGACTTCTACTTCGAGTTAGGACAGGAAGCTGTAGGAGACCCTTGTAGTTCTCACGCTAACAACCAAAGCCAGCTGGGTAAGCAGTACAGTCCTCTTGGTTTTTAAAAAGCCATCTGGAAAACTGAGAAGTCAAAGAAATCTAAATGAACATAGTTACACAAAGGAAAAAAGAGTTCAGTGGCAGGAAGAGGAGCAAATTATGATAAAAAGGGTAAGTACTGCAGGATGGTGAAAGAGCTTCAGGAAAACCGAAAGCCAGAGTCAGGACTAGAGAGCAAAGGAAGCTCCCCAGAGATGCAAAAATGTAGACACCTAGACTGTAAAGCAAGAGCCATCTCTCATGGTTCAGAAAGCTGGTGGCTCAGCTGTAAAGCACAAGGTATCTCCAAAATCCTTTAAGTGCTCAGATTCCGAGTTCTGTTGAAAAGAAACAGAGTTGTGGACAGTGATGTTTTGAATTAACCCTCAGCTCAACAAAGCCTTAATCCCACTCAAACACAGATATGATTGACAAAGTCCTCCAGCACAAGCAATCTGACACAGCAAAGGGTGGGCATGACCACATCTCTAGATAAATATTTAGTTCAGTCTCAACACGTCCTTTTAAAGCAAACTGTTCAGCATACAATAAAAAGTTGCAATACATGAGAAGAAGCAGGGATATATGACCCATGCTCAAAGAGAAGAGACCCTGTAGAAGATGAACAGATGTTGGCTCCATCAGAAGGAGACTTTAAGATAACTATAATAAACATGGTAAAGGTTCTAGAACAAAAGATGAACAATATATGAGATGAGATAGGAAATTTCAGCAGAGAAAAACTATGAAAACAAATTAAAAGGAAAATGTAAGAATAAAAATCTGATTATCAAAAATAATTAAACCGCTGGGCTCGGTGGCTCAGCCTGTAATCCTGCACCTTGGGAGGCTGAGGTGAGTGGACTGCCTGAGCCCGTGGGTTCGAGACCCACCTGGGCAACTTGGTGAGACCTCATCTCTACAATAAATCAAAAAAATTAGCCGGGTGTGGTAGTACGCGCCTGGAGTTCCAGCTACTTGGCAGGCTGAGGCAGAAGGATCGCTGGAGCCCCAGCAGGTCGAGGCTGCGGTCGCCGGGAGTGGTCACTGCACTCCAGTCTGGGCAACAGAGTGAGACTCCAACTCAAAAAAAAAAAGAAAAAAGAAAAAAATTAAACAATCTTAACACACACTGGATATAGTAGAGTAAAACTGAAAACAGGTCAATAAAAAGTTTCCTTTTCATTGAGAAAAAGATAATGAAAATCTATAGAACAGTATACCTGAGATCTGAGAGATATAGAAAACATACTAACATAAGTATATTTTGAGTTCCAGAAGAAAAGAAAGAAAATAGGACAGAAGAAATATTGAAGGAGAAAATGGCTGAAAACTAATGAAAGACATCAATTCACAGACTCATGTTACTCTGAAACTCTTTGTGACGTAATAAAAAATATATTTATAAATACGGCAACAAATTTACAAATATAGAGATAAGTAAATATATCTCTACCCTTAGTTTTTGGCACAGAACTCCTAAAACCTTTGCAATTTTCTGAGCAATAGAGGTGCTAGGTGCATCTTATGTTATAATATTTGGTCTTCGGTACTGGTTCTTGACACAGAGATTCCAATTCCTTGGAATTTTCTGGGTGATAGGAGCATCTTTTATTCTAATGAGGAAACTCCTGGTAGGCTCCTGGCTGGGGCTCATCAGAAAGACTAAGCTGTGATTAGAGGTTTGGAACTTTCCACCCCAAACTCCATCCCTGGGGAAGGTGAGAGAGGCTGGAGATTGAGTTAATAATTGATTATGTCTACGTGACGAAGCCTCTATAAAAATTCCCAAACTACGAGGTTTGAAGAGCTTCTGGGTTGGTGAAAACATCTATGTGCCAGGAGGGTGGTGTACCCCAGCTCCACGGGGTAAGAAGTCCTATACTCAAGATACTTCTAGACCTCGTTTTATGTATCTACTCCTCTGGCTGTTCACTTATATCCTTTATCACATCCCCTATTAATATAATAAACTGGTAAACATAAGTAAGTGTATCCCTGAGTTCTATGAGCCATTCTAGAAAATGATCAAAACCAGGGAGGAGGTTGTGGACAACGGGATAAAAATCTTTAAAGTGGTGAAAACTGTCAACCTAGAATTCTATATCCAAAAGATACCTTTCAAAAATGAAGATGAAAAAAAGATCCTTTTAGACAAAGTTAAGAGAATTAATCTCTAACAGATCTGCATTATAAGAAATGCTACAGAAAGCATTTCAGACTAAAAACAAATGCTACCAGATGAAACACTAGATCTTCAGAAAGAAGAGGACTGAAAGCATAAACATTTAATATCTGAATAAACAGAAATGACTATTTTTAAGGCTCAGTGTGGTGGCTCATGCCTGTAATCCCAGCATTTTGGGAGGCTTGAGCCCAGGAGTTCGAGATCAGCCTGGGCAACATGGCGAGGCTTTACCTCTACAAAAAAAAATTTTTTTTAAATTAACTGGGCATGGCAGCATGCACCTGCAGTCCCAATTACCGGGGAGGCTGAGGCAGAAGGATCACCTACCCAGGAGGTCAAGGCTACAGTGAGCCATGATCATGCCACTGCACTCCACTCTGGGTGGCAGAGTGAAATCCTGACTCAAGAAAAAAAAAGAAAGAAAGAAAGAAAAGAATTGTTTTTTGTATATTAAATTTATAAACAAACACATTTGTATGGTTATAAATTTGTTTAAAAAACCACTGATTTTTTTAAAGCATAAATAAGAATACTGGGTCTTATGGTACATACAGAAATTAAATATAAGAGATCACAATGGTTAGGAAAGGCTAAATTTAAATACACTGGAATAAAGTTCTTGCATTGTTGTAAAGGAGCACAAAATCATTTTATTTTATACACTGTGGTATAAGATACATAATGTAATCTCTAGAGTGACCATTAAAAATAACACAAAGTAGAACACCTAAAAATCAACAGAAGCCGGGCTCGGTGGCTCAACCTGTAATCCCGCGCGTTTGGGAGGCTGAGGTGGGTAGATTGCCTGAGCCCGCGGGTTCGAGACCCGCCTGGGCAGCGAGACCTCATCTCTACAATAAATCAAAAAAATCAGCTGGGCGTGGTAGCGCAATGCCATAATTCCAGCTACTCGGAAGGCTGAGGTGGAAGGATTGCTGGAGCCCAGCAGGTCGAGGCTGCGGTGGCCGGGAGCGGCCACTGCACTCCAGTCTGGGCGACAGAGTGAGACTCTAACTAAAAAAAAAAAAAATCCACAGAGCAAATAAAATGAAGTGCTGGAAAATATTAGATTTACCCAAAAGAAGGCAGGAAAGGAAGAATAAAAAAACAGAGAATAAACAAGACGTTAAGAAACAAATACAGGCCATGTTTGGTGACTCAGCCTGTAATCCCAGCACTTTGGGAGGCTGAGGCGAGTGTATTGCCTGACCCCGCTGGTTCGAGACCAGCCAGGGCAACTTGGCGAGATCTCGTCTCTACAATAAATCAAAATATTAGCTGGGCATGGTGGTGCCTGCCTATAGTTCTGGCTACTCGGAAGGCTGAGGCGGAAGGATCGCTGGAGCCCAGCAGGTCGAGGCTGCGGTGGCCGGGAGTGGCCACTGCACTCCAGTCTGGGCGACAGAGTGAGACTCTAACTCAAAAAAAAAAAAAAAAATCCACAGAGCAAATAAAATGAAGTGCTGGAAAATATTAGATTTACCCAAAAGAAGGCAGGAAAGGAAGAATAAAAAACAGAGAATAAACAAGACGTTAAGAAACAAATACAGGCCATGTTTGGTGACTCAGCCTGTAATCCCAGCACTTTGGGAGGCTGAGGCGAGTGTATTGCCTGAGCCCGCTGGTTCGAGAACAGTCAGGGCAACTTGGCGAGATCTCGTCTCTACAATAAATCAAAATATTAGCTGGGCATGGTGGTGCCTGCCTATAGTTCTGGCTACTTGGAAGGCTGAGGCGGAAGGATCGCTGGAGCCAGAGCCCAGCAGATCGACGCTGGGGTGGCCATGAGTATGTCACTGCACTCCAGCCTGGACAGTGGAGTAAGACTTCAACTCAAAAGAAAAAAAAAAGAAAAGAAAAGAAACAAATACAGTCATGTACCATGGAATGCATTTTAGTCAAGGACATTGCATTTACTATGATGGTCCCATTAGATTATAATACTGTATTTTTACAGTACCCTTTTCATGTTTAGATACACAAGTAATTACCACTGTGTTACAACTGCCTACAGTATTCAGCTGAGTATCCCTTATAAGAAATACTTGGGACCAGAAGTGTTTCTGTGTTATACCAATTGAGCATTCCCAATCTGAAAATGAAATACAAAAGGCTCCAATGAGCAGTTCCTTTGAGCGTCATGTCAGCACTCAAAAAGTTTCAGATTATTTATTTATTTATTTATGTTTTGAGTTGGAGTCTCATTCTGTCGCCCAGACTGGAGTGCAGTGGCCGCTCCCGGCCACAGCAGCCTCGACCTGCTGGACTCCGGCGATCCTTCCGCCTCAGCCTTCCGAGTAGCCGGAATTACAGGCATGCGCCACCACGCCCGGCTGATTTTTTGATTTAGCGTATTGATGAGGTCTTGCTGCCCAGGCGGGTCTCGAACCCGCAGGCTCAGGCAATCCACTCACCTCAGCCTCCCAAAGGCATGGGATTACAGGCTGAGCCACCGCATTTCAAATTTCAAATTTTCAGATTAGTGATATTTAATCTGTATAGTAACAAACATATGACACAGGTTTGTAAAAGCAACAGGCCATACCATCTAGCCTAGGTATGCAGTAGGCTATAACATCTAGGTTCATGTAAGTATGCTCTGTAATGTACGCACAACAATGAAATCACCTAAGGATAAACTTAGCACAATGTATTCCTGTCATTAAGTGATGCATGACTGCACTAATATAGTGGGCTTAAAACCAACTATGTAAACAATCACATAATATAAATTATCTAAACATTCCAATTAAAAAGCAGAGATTGTCAGGATGCATAAAAAGCAAGATTCAACTATATATTTAAAGTACGGCAGGGTATGGTGGCTCATGCCTGTAATACCAGCATTTTGGGAGGCTGAGACAGGAGGATTGTTTGTGCCCAGGAGTTCAAGACCAGCCTAGGCAACATAGTGAGATGCTGTCTGTACAAAAATTAGCCAGGTATAGTGGTGCACACACAACTACAGTCTCAGCTATTCTGGAGGCTGAGGTGGGAGGATTTCTTGAGCCCAGGAGTTTGAGGCTGCAGAGAGCTATGGCCATGCCACTACACTCCAGCCTGAGCAACAGAGTGAGACCCTGTCTTTAAAAATAAAAGAATATATGTTTTTTAGAAACAGAAGAAAGATACCGACAGGTTAAAAGGACAGGAAAAGATGTACCATGCAATCACATGACATAAGAAAACCAGTGTGGCAACATAAGAAAACCAGGGTGGCTACATTAAAGGAAGACAAAGTGACTTCAAGACAAGGGGTAGTACAGATAAAGAGGGACATTTCACAATGAATAAAGGATCAATTCATTAAGACAATATTACACATCTTAATGCATATAAACCTAATAATAGAGCTTCACAATACATAATATAAAGTTGACAGAAATAGGGAAGGAAATAAACAGTTCCACAATCATTGTTGACAATTTTAATATCCTTCTTTTAGTAACTGATAGAACAAGTCAACAAAAAAATCAGTAAAGCATATATGATCTGAACAATCATCAACCAGTTGGACCCAAATGGCATTTATGGAACATTATATTCAACAACCTAGAGCACACATTCGTTTTAAGGGCATATAAAATGTTAGTCAAGATAGGTCATATACTGGGCCATAAAACATATCTCAACAACTATCAAAAGACTGAAATCATAAAGAATATATTCTCTAATAACATAAAATTCAATTAGAAATCAGTAACAAGAAGACATCTAGAAAACCCCCAAATATGTGGAAGATAAACAACATACTTCTAAATAACATATGGGTCAAAGAAGAAATGACAAAAGAAATGATAAAATATCGTTATATGAGTGATAATTGAAAAATAAAATAGCAAAATTTGTGGGATGCTGCTAAAGCAGTATTTAAAAAGAAAATTTCTATTTCAGCCTGGGCAACGTAGAACCCATCTCTCCACAAATTTTTTTCAGAAAATTGACCGAGAGGGACGACACATGCCTGTAGTCCTAGCTACTTGGGAGTCTGAGGTGGGAGGACTGCTTGAGCCCAGGAGTTTGAGGCTGCAGTGAGCTATCATTGCAACTCTGCACTCCAGTCTGAGTGACAGAGCAAGAATTTGTCTCAAAAAAATAAAAATAAAAAGATTGTAAGTTTAGTGCTTTTATTATGAAGAAAGTATAAAACTGGTGACCTAGGTTTTATTCTTAGGAAGCTAGAAGAATAAGTTAAACTCAAAGTAAACTGGAGATGGGAAATCATAAAGATGGAAGTCAACTATAAGTTAAATGGAAAAATAGAAAAATATCAGCAAGTCAAAATTTGGCTACTTGAAAGGTTAATAAAATTAGCAAGCCCGTGGCAATACGGAGAAAAACAAAAAGAGAAAACACCAAGTATCAACATAAGGAATGAAAGAAGCGTCAACACTACACATCCTAGTGGCACTAAAAGGACATTAATAACTTCATAGCAACAAATCTGACAACTTAGAGCAAATGGATAAATTTTTCAACATACACAATTTACTGAAACAGACACAAGAAGAAATGAACTAAATAATCTTATGTCTAGTAAATAAACTGAATCCCAAAGAACATTTCAATCCTAGATGGATTCATCAATATATTCTATTAAAAATGTAAGGAACAATAATACCAGTCCTACACAAACTCTTTCTGAAACCTCCAAGCTCATTTTATAAGGTCGGTATATCCCTGTACCTAACCTGACAAATATATTATGAGAGAATTACAGAGCAGTATCCCTCACAAATATAGACACAAAAATACTTAACAAAATATTAGCAAAGCAAATTTAGCAACATATGAAAAGGATGATACATTAGGGTCTCAAATTAGATTTACCCCGTTAACATGAGGCTGGTCTAACATTGAAAAAATAAAAGTAATTTACAATATTAACACAATAAAGGTAAAAATAAGATCATGTCAATAAATGCAGAAAATGCAGAAAAGGCAAACTAGAAAAAGAAACATTCTGTTAAAACGCATCTATGAAAAATCATTAGCTAGCATAATTTTTAAGTGATGAAACATTAAACCCTTTTCCTATAAGATCAAGAATAAGGCCAGAATGTCTGTTTCCACCCCCACAAACAGTGCAAGGAAGAAATAGAAAATAGAAGCCATAGGAATTTCTATGAAACTGTCATTATTCTTAAAGGATTATGTACAAGAAACTCTATGGAATCTAAAAACAACAAAAAAAAACAAAAAACCTCAAGGACGAATAAAGAATTTGGAAAAATCAAGGAATACAAGGTCAGTATTAAAAACACAAAATCCCCAAAACCTGTAATTCAGCTGAGCACAGTGACTCATGCCAGCACTTTGGAAGGCTGAGGTGGGAGGATCACCAGGGGCAACACAGCAATACCCTGTCTCTATCTAAAAGTAAATAAATATTTTAAAACGGTATTTTGCGGGGGACAGTGTCTTGCTCCATAACCCAGGCTGGAATGCAGTGGCACAACCATGGCTTACCGCAGCCTCAAACTCCTGGTTCAAGCAGTCCTCTGCCTCTGCCTCCTGAGCAGCTAAGACTACAGGCATGCACACCACGCCCAGCTACTTATTTTATTATTTTTGTAGAGACAAGGTCTTGCTGTGTTGCTCAGACTGGTCTCAAACTTCTGGCCTCAAGCAATGCTCCTGCCTCAACCTCCCCAAATCCTGGGGTTACAGGCATGACCCACCATGACCAGTCAAAAAAATCCATAAAACTGTATTTCTATGTACCAAAGAATTGGAAGATAAATTTTTTCAGCAGCATCAAACAATCACATATCTAGGAATATATCCAAAAAATGAAAGGCAACATCTACATACTAAACAGATGACAACGGGCTTCTGAGAGAGGCGTGAAAGAGAACACTGTACTATTTTTCTGTGTCTTTACATCTAAAATTATTCTAAAATAAAATATTTTACAGAAGGCATTTTGGGGTGCAAATGGAAAATTTGAACAGGGAGGTACACATATTAGATCATATTATGAAATTATTACGAATTGAGAGTGATAATGGTACCCAAGAGTAGAGGAAAATATCCTTTAAATAGATGCCTGCTGAAGTGCTTATGGGGGAAATAGCATGATGTCTTGAAATTTAGTTTCAAATGGTTCAGGAAAAAACTACATATATATAGTATATATATATAGGAGTTCCCTAAAAAATCCAGAGTTTATTAAAAATTGTGTATTTATTTTTACATGTTTAAGCTTCAGTCACCTTCAAAGTACTTTTCCTTTGACTCAATACACCTATCGAGTTATTTTTCCACTGCTCAAAACGGTTTTTGAACTCTTTGGTTTTTGACGCCTTTTAGTGCTTCTGTCATTTTTTGTTTCACTTCTTCCACAAGGACAAAAAGTTTCCCTTGGAGGACTTTTTTCATCCAGGGAAACAAAAAACATTGCTGGGGTGAGATCAGGAAGGGTGGGACAGGGAGGTCATGCCGGTTTGGGTCAAAAACTGCCCAAAACAGCACGGAGTGGGCAAGTGTGCTCGTAAATCACCACCCATCATGAAATAGGCAAAGTTGGTGAATGAATCTCCAAAAAAATATTCACTGAAGCGGTAAGCAGGCTCTCACAGCAACACTAGCTGGTACACTGATGCTGATGGATTCCTAGAACACTTACCTAGCAGAGGAAGCCTGTACTACAAGAGACCGTTCCTCCAAAAAAAACTGTTTTCGGAGGGTTCCCCTCATAGATATAATAGAAACATTACACACAAACATGCACATCTTATACATACATATAAATAATATGTACATATATAAACACACACAGACCAAGCACATGAGCAAGAGCATGAACATGTAAAATCTGAAACAAACTTGGCAAAACGTTAAGTAATGCCTGGTGAATCATAGGGTATCTATGTTCATTATATTATTCTTCCAACTTGTGAGGACTTAAAATGTTCAAAATAAAAAGTAGGGAAAAATAAACCTTTAAAGATACTTCAACAAAAAGTATCTCCTTAGAAAAATGATGAAAACTTGTTTTATTTTAGCACAGTTTACCTTTATTTTAAAAAAAATACACAATTCTGGAATATTTCATTTCATACTATAAAAACTTCCCCCCAAGTTCTTCAGTCTAACATTTCAGAAACTGGATGAATTAAAACTGTCATAGTGGGCCATTTTTTAAATAAATGCTATGCTGAAGCTCTGAGTTGAAGTCTAAATCACTCCTTAGAAAAATGACACATTCTAAGTAGGTCAGAAGCAGCTAATTTTTCTTATTATCATTTCTTCTCCCTTTTAAAATGGAAACTACTCCTCCCTCGGCAATTCACTTACCTAAAATATCCTGCCAGTATAAAAATGGAAAGAAAATTAATGCTATATAGTGAAACAGAAAAAGAACCAAAGAAATAAACACAAAAAAATACATTACAGGACAGATGGCTTTACTAGCAAGTTCTTCAACACGTTAAAATGTAGGGTAAGGGTCAAATGACTGATTCCCAAATCTCACAAAGTTAGTAATAAAATAGAATATTACAAACTAATCTCATTTATAAACATAAGCTTCTAGCAAAAGCCCAGCACATAATAATCCATAAATGAATGAATCTATTCAACCAGTACTTTCTACTTTGTCCTACGCACGAAGGATTACAAATGCAAAAATCAAAAATAAAAATGCTAGTGCACAGAAACTGTAAATAATTCACATGTAAGATTTGTAAATATAAAGAATCTAAATATAAAGTTAATGGAATTGGCCACAGAGTTTAGTTAGGTTGCTGAAAACAAAATGAGTATACAAAAATCGACTGCATTCTATGTATCAACAATAAACAGAAAATGAAATTTTTAATAACATACCATCACAAATATGAAGTACTTGGATTAAATCTAACCTAAGATAAGAAGGACCTTTATGGAGAAAGATATAGAGAAGACCTAAATAAATAAGAAAAGACTATAGAGTCAATACAATCACACTCAAAGTCCCAGTAAGCTTTCTTTTATGGATATTGACAGGCTGATTCTAAATGTACATAAAAGTGCCGAAGACCAAGTATAGTGAAGACATAGGTCAAAAAGGAAATAAGATCTGGAACTCTGCACTACAGATATCAATAACTGCCATAACGCTATAGTCATTAACATAGTGGTATCAGAGATGAAAAATAGACAAATAGTCCAAATCTACTTAATATAAGGCATGAAACAAGAGAACAGAATAAAAGAATCATTTTTGCAGAAATATATTGCATACTTAGAAAAGCCAAGAAAAATCAATGAACAAACCATTAGAACGGTGAAAGTAAGACTCTCTTGGTCCGTATGGGGCACTATAGGAAGGTACTTATTGCAACTTAAAGGGTCAGGAAAGACCTTCTGAAAGACCTTTCAGCAAGCTAAGCTGAAATAGAAGAATAAGTAAGAGTTAGCCAGGTGCAAAGAGGAGAGTGAGTTTTCTAAGCAGAGGCAACACGAACAAAGACTTAGAGGTAAGACACCACGTGGCACAACAGAAACTGCAGGTAATGCCAACAACTAGAGCACAGAATTCGTGCCAAACAAGAAGTAATAAACAAGAACCAGCACATAAGAGTCTTGTGTGCCATGATAAGGTATTCAGACTTTATCCTGATGGCAACGGGTGTGTTGAAGAATTTTGAATAAGCAGGTGATATTATTAAATAAGTTCTTTAGAAATAACATATTGTAAAAGGACATTAGCTAGAAGGGGGAGAAGAGGAATGGAGAAGAGACAACTGAAGTCAGGAAGACCAGGGTCCCCAACACCTGGACCACAGACGGGTACCAGTCTGTGGCCTGTTAGGAACCAGGCCACACCGTAGGAAGTGAGTGGCTGGCGAGCCAGCAAAACTTCGTCTGTATTTACAGCTGCTCCCCATCTGTTCACACTGATGCCTGAGCTCCACCTCCTGTCAGATCAGCACTGAAAAGCCTGCTTCCATTTCCAACATCCTATCTTTGTGAAGCAGGGTTTTCTGCAGTGACAGCAACCAAAACGAGATTACGAAGTAGACTGGACATAAGCAGCATACTTCGGTTGTCACTATCTCCCATCATACCCAGATAGGACCATCCAGGACCAGCAGAAAAACAAGCTCAGGGCTTCCACTGATTCTGCATTACGGTGGGCTATAGAATTATTTCACTATATATTACAATGTAATAATAATAGAAATAAAGCGCATAATAAAAACAAGGTATTTGAGTCACCCTGAAACCAATACCTGTACCCCCCTCCAGTCCGTGGAAAAATTGTCTTTCATGAAACCAGTCCCTGATGACAAAAATGTTGAAGCCCGCTGAGGGAAACAATTTAAAAGCTGTGACAGTATTCTAGGTGGGAAGTGATGATGGTATGAACTGAGGCAAACTGTGTGAAAACAAAGAAGCAGAGATGGGAGCATCAGTCATCAGGCCTTTCTGACTGACAGGATGTCAGCAAAGAGAAGAGTCGAGGAAGCTCCCTAAAGTCAAACAGTTTGGGTGACACAAACTGGACATGCCAAACAAGGCACACAGATGAAAATGTCTACGGCTTTTCTAAGCAGAAAACAAAATGATTAAAATCTTACCTGTTTTTGTCAAACGATGTTCTAGCCAAACGTGATTGCAAAATAGCTGTGATCTATTAAAAGAACCGTTTTTAAGATATACATATAAGCATGTGTAAGTAAAATATCAATACAAGTTAATTCACAATCAAAGGTACACACTGTGAGAAATACTTACCATGGCGGTTTGGTCACCCAATTTGTCAAGGCAGGATGCTCTGTGAAGCTACAATATCACAAATACATACGAATTTATTTTTTTCAAAGATGACATGAAGAATTTATTTAGAAGCAATGAAAAATAGTAATTACTTTATTACTTAGTAACAGTCAAGATTACTTCTGATATACCTATGGCTTCTTAACATATAGTTTTCAAATTTAACGTTTCAAGTAAATTTGCTATATTTAGAAAAGTGATGGTAGTTTGGGTAAGATACATAGATAAGAAATGTACAAAAACAGTAGTTTCTGCCTTCAGTTTGAGAAGTCTCTGCCCAGCGAGTGCCTAAGTCACTGGCTTACCTGGAGCAATGTCTCCACCACATCTTCCACTTTCCCCGAAACATCCAGTTCAAAGACATATTCCATTTTGCCCTAATGTAAAGGGGAAACACAGGAAGAGAAGCAGCACTTAAAACCACGTTACTTTAAGAGCATGTGCACGGCACCTGCTAAGTTCTGTAGGTTTTGATCTTGTATACCTCCCCCCACCACCCACCAGAACGAGAGCTCCAGGAGACTGAGTCTATAGGATTTACTGCTCTCTTTATTAATTCCATCCTACCTTAGGGCTTAGTTTTTTCCTTTATTTTTAATTCCTTGAGGTGTAGAGCTAGAATTTTTATTTGAGATCTTTCTTCAAATATAGGTGTTTATAAACTTCCCTCTTAATACTGCTTTTGCTATATCACCTAAGTTTTGGTAGATTGTGTTTTCATTCTCATTTTTCTCACATGCTTTCTAATTTTCTTTTGATTTCTTCTTTGATCCATTGGTTTTTTTTTTTGAAAGTACGTCATTTAATTTGCACATATTTGTGAATTTTCCAGTTCTCCTCCTGCTGTTGATTTCTATTTCCATTCCGTCAGAAAAGACATAATTCTGTGATTTTAACAATCTCCTTGATGGCAATGGAACAGGTCAGAGTCTCTGCAAAAGTGAGTGTCCATAAAGACTCCCTGCCTGAGTGTGTGTGGGTGGGGGAGTGAAAGTTCGTCTGAGGGGCAGCTCGGGTTCATGCAACCGGAGATCTCCTCTGGAGGTGACTGTGACTTCCTACCACCCTGAGACTGGAGCCCCTGGCACACAGGACCATCTGCTATTCTTGGAGCTCTCCTGAGAAAAGCCTGTGGAATACAGCAGATCCTCACCACCTGCGGCCTGGCCCACACAATCACCTGTGACAGCAGAGCAGCTTGAGCCCTGAATCCGAGGAGAGAGTAGGTTGGGAAGAGAGGGGCCCCCACCACCAGTGAGGAAACGCTGACTGGTGCCATTTTCTCTGTCCCAGGACCAGGCAGAGAGCTGCATTGCCCCACCCAGCCTCCAATCGAACTCGGAGACAGACACCCCTCCCCCAAGCGGGAACAGGCACAGACACTCAGATCTGAGTGGGAGACTTGACAACAGTGGCAGCAAGCGGGGATGAGTCCAGATCTGATCCATCATCCTCCCACAGTAGTCCATGGGGCATCTGACACATGCTGAGAGCAACCTGCCCTGAGAGCAGAGGAGAGGGGCTGGACACCAGAGCTGAAGGAAAGTTGAAATTACAGGAACAGTCTCGGAGTGAGTTTTGGTTCTTTTGGTTTGTTTGTTTTACTTGTTTGTTTTAGTTTTTTTTTTTCTCTTCTCTCTTTCTTTCTGTTTTTGACTACATTTTCATACTTGCTTTGTTTCTGTTATTTTAAGGCTGTTTTTTTTTTAGACTTCCTTTTGTGTATGGGTATTTTTGAGGGAGAGGACATGAATCGGTGGGATTTGTTGGTTTGTGTGTTTGTATGATTATCTGTATGGGTTCTTAAAAAATCTTTTCTGTCTTTGTTTGTGTCCCTTTTCATTTGTTAGTTGGTATACCTGTCTGTTTTCCCTCTTCTCTCTCTCCACCTTCCACTCACTCCACTCTTTTCTTCCATTCTTTTCCTTTTTCTTACCTCATTTTGCTTCTGGGGGCAAGCCTATACCCCCACAGACTGTATGGCACTGGGAAGTGGGTTCCAGGGGGTCCATATACTTGTCAATGGATACTGGGACCTGTAGATACTTTCTGAATCACAGCTCCCCCCTTTATTAAATTTCAAAACTGCACAAAGTAAAGCCCCTCCAACCCACAGTCCAGTTTCAGAACTGAACAAAGCCAGAGGATCTTAAGGAAGAATAGGAGATCGAGCAAACAGAAGTAAAAGCTACCCCCATCCCTGAACAACAGAATTAAAGAAGGGGGAGGTAAATCTACCCAAATGAAGAAAAACCAAAGAAAGAACATGGGTCTCACACAGAACCCTGGTCAGCCACTGAGAAAATAGACTTCAGAATGCAAACAAAGAAGAACCCCCAGAATGACTGATCTCAAACCACAAACCCAGATATCAAGATATTCATAGAGAGAATAAATAGAAATGAGGATAAGAGGAAAGAATGAAGGAGTTGATAACTGAGATAACAGCAATAAAGAATACAGTGAATGAAATAAATAACAAACTGATGAGCATGGAAAGCAGAATTAACCAAGCAGAAGAAAGAATCTCAGAGCTTGTGGCCCAAAATACAGAATTAACTCAAACAGTTGAAGACATTGAAAAGAAGCTTAAAAAAACAGGAAAAAACCTCCAAGAGATGAGCAATTATTTCAAGAGGCTGAACCTAAGATTAAGTGGAATTCCTGAGGCAGACAGAAAGACAGAGACCACCCTGGAACAAACATTCCATGAAATTATCCAAGAAAACTTCTCTCATCTCATTAGTGACATGATCATTCAAACACAAGAGTTTCAGAGAACCCCTGCAAGACTACAAATGAGAAGACCAACTCCTAGACACTTAGTAATTCGCCTACACAAAGTAGGTATAAAAGAAAAAATTCTAAAGGCAGCAGGAGAAAAAGGTCAGACTACCTACTGGGAAGACCAATTAGAATAGCAGCAGACTTATCTACAGAAACACTTTAAGCTAGGAGAGATTGAACCCAATCTTCAATGTTCTCAAAGATAAACAGTTTCAACCAAGAATTACTTACCCAGCTAAGCTAAGATTCATCAGTAATGGAAAATGAAAATCGTTCCCAGACATTCAATCCCTAAGAGCTTATGATGACTCCAAACCAGTCTAAAGAAACACTTAAGAAAGTATTAGCCGGGCTCGGTGGCTCAGCCTGTAATCCCGCGCCTTTGGGAGGCTGAGGTGAGTGGATTGCTTGAGCCCGCGGGTTCGAGACCTGCCTGCGCAGCGAGACCTCATCTCTACAAAAAAAAAAAAAATCAGCCGGGCGTGATAGCGCATGCCTGTAATTCCAGCTACTTGGAAGCCTGAGGCGGAAGGATCACCAGAGCCCAGCGGGTCGAGGCTGCGGTGGCCGGGAGCGGCCACTGCACTCCAGTCTGGGCGACAGAGTGAGACTCCAACTCAGAAAAAAAAAAAAAGTATTAAATGCAGAAAAAAGGAGAAAAAGAACAACACTACCCTTCACAAGAATGTAGGAAAAAGATTGAAAACACACATAAATCAACCCCAAAATCAAAAGAAAGACAACAAACAAACAGCAGCAGCAACAACAAACTCTATAAGAACCTCATGACAGGGATAAACTCTCATACTTCAATAATAAGACTGAATGTGAATAGACTAAATGCACCACTGAAAAGACAGAATAGCAAAATAGATAAAATATCATGAGACAATATATTATCTCCAAAAGACTCATCTCACCAGAAAAGACACTCACAGACTCAAAGTAAAAGGATGGGAAACAAAGTGTTGGTGAAACGAAACACAAAAGAAAGCAGGAGTCACAGTCTTAATATTAGACAAAATTCCCTCTAAGCAATCTAAAATTAAATGATATGGAAGTTACTACATAATGATAAAAGGTTCAATCCATCAAAGAAATATCTATTCTAAACATATATGCACCCAACACAGGAGCTCCAACTTTCATAAAGCACCTTCTAAAAAGTCTAAATATTGACTCTAACACTATAATAGCTGGGGACTTAAATACCCCACTAACAACCTAGACAAATCATCAGGACACAAATCAACAAGCAGATGCTTAACCAAATGGTCTTAATTGATACCTACAGAACACTTCACCCAATGACTACAGAAAATACATTCTACTCATCACCACATGGAATGTACTCTAAGATCGACCACATCCACGGCCATAAATCAAGCATAAACAAATTCTATAAGATTGAAATACTGCCATGCACCTTCTCAGACCACAGTGGAATAAAAATAAATATCCGGCTCGGTGGCTCAGCCCGTAATCCCGCACCTTTGGGAGGCTGAGGTGAGTGGATTGCCTGAGCCCGCGGGTTCGAGACCCGTCTGGGCAACTTGGCAAGACCTCATCTCTACAACAAATCAAAAACTTAGCCAGGCATGGTAGCACGCGCCTGTAGTTCTAGCTACTTGGAAGGCTGAGGCTGGAGGATCGCTGGAACCCAGCAGGTCGAGGCTGTGGTGGCCGGGAGCGGCCACTGCACTCCAGTCTGGGTGACAGAGTGAGACTCCAACTCAAAAATAAATAAATAAATAAATAGATAAATAAATAAATATCAACACCAACAAAGTTCCTCCCAAATCCACAAAGACATGAACACTAAATAGCACGATGCTAAACAACCCATGGGTCAACATGGAAATCAAAACAGAGATTAAAAGATATCTGGAAACAAATGAAAATGAAGAAACATCTTACCAAAACCTCTGGGATGCCATGAAAACAGTACTAAGAGAGCAATTCATATATCTATGAACACACATGAAGAAAATGGAAAGATCACAAGTTAACATCCTAAGTAATCACCTAAGGAAGCTGGAAAAGCAAGACCATCAAAACCCTAACTTCAGCAGTAGAATCCAGATCACCAAAATGAAAGCTCAAATTTGGGACATAGAAGATAAAAAGATACTACAAAAAAAAAATCAATGAAACAAAAATCTGCTTCTTTGAAAGAATAAACAAGATTGATGGACCCATAGCTACAGTGACCAAGAAAAAGAGAGAAAAAGCCTAAATAAACACAATCAGAAATGCAAAAGATCAAGTCACAACTGATCCTGAAGAAATACAAAAGATTATCAGAGACTACTATGTACACTTGTATGGAAATTGGAACTGGCAAAACCCCAAGTGCTCATGCCATAAGAGATAAGCTAGACAAATGGGACCTCATTAAACTGAGAAGTTTCTGCAAAGCCAAAGAAACCATCAAGTGAGCAAGGAGACAGCCCACAGACTGGAAAAAAATATTTGCCAACTTATGCCTAACAAAGGCCTAACATCTAGGATCAACAAGGAACTCAAACATACTGAAAAGAGGAAAACAAAGCCCCATTACAAAGTGGGCAAAAGATATGAATATACACTTCTCAAAAGAAGACACAAGAGCAGTCATCAGATACATAAAAAAATGCTCAGCCTTACCAGTCATCAAATAAATGCAAACTAAAACCACACTGAGATACCACCTAACTCCAGTCAGGATGGCCATCATCAATAACTCAAGAAACAACACATGCCAGAGAGGATGTGGGGTTAGGGAACACGTCTACACTGTTAGTGAGAGTGTAAACTAATACTACCTTTGTGGAAAACAGTTTGGCAATTCCTAAAAGATCAATAAATCAACCTTCCATATGACCTCGCAATCCCCCTACTGGGAATATACCTGGAGGAACTCAAATCACTCTACGAAAAAGATGCCTGCACATGTATGTTTATTGCAGCACTATTCACAATAGCAAAAACATGGAACCAACTGTGTCGTCCATCAAAAGAAGACTGGTTAAAAAAAATGTGGTACATATACACCTTGGAATATTATGCAGCCATTAAGAAGGACAAAATTGAACTTCACAGCAATTTGGATGGACTGAGAGTCTATAATACTGTGTGATCTATCACAGAAACAAAGAACTGAGTATCACATGTTCTTACTCATAAGTGAACCTTGAACAATTATCGTAATACTATAAGAAAAAGATTTGCAGTAGTGGGAATCTGCCCGGGAGGGGTACCTGTACAATAAACATTTGTATACCTAACCCTGAACTATACGTCTTTAAAATTAAAAAAAATTAAAATAAAAAAAAATTACCAGGCAGAGCAATGTCAAGGCAGGAGGTTCTGCAATGAACACTGCACCTAAACACCCAAACAACCTCAAACCCACCACCCTATTTCCTATTATAGCTTAGTGACTTTAATCATAGGCTCTACCAGAAGTGGAAACTGAGCCTAATTCCATGTCCCGATGTCATCTTAAAATGTGCTATAATTTACAGTAATGTGTCTTTAGGCAATTAATTTCAGTTCTCTGAGCCTCAATGTTTTCATCTACAAAACAGAAAGAAGGCTGGGCACAGTGGCTTACACCTGTAATCCCAATACTTTGGGAGGCAGAGGAGAGAGCCTGAGCCCAGGGGTTCTACACCAGCCTGGGCAACTTAGTGAGATCGTATATCTGAATAAATCAAAAAAATTAGCTGGGCGTGGTGGCATGAAACTGTGGTTCCAGCTACTTGGAAGACTAAGGAAGGAGGATCACCTGACCCCAGCAGGTCAAGTCTCCAGTGGCCGTGAGTGTGCCACTGCACTCCAGCCTGAGCAACAGAGTGAGACTCCTGTGTACACACATACATACATAAAATGGGGCTATTATGCAAAGGTACTAGAGGGACTATTATTTCTAGTATTATCATAGTTATACTTTTTATTTCCACCCAAGATTCCCCTTTGCCTATCTTTTCTAATCATGGTCCAAGATGTTTCTTCTTCAAGGGTGAAACGTGAGTATCACATGTTGCCATTTCTGGATTCACACCACTCTCATCAAGTGATTTTTCTACTTTCCTTACCCAGATTCCAGATAACCTCTTATTGTAACATGCTCCTCACCAGCTTTCCTCCCTCCTACACCTATTCTTGGTGTTCTTAACCAAGGTGCAAAGAGGTGGAAAAACAACACCAGAGCAACACAGATAGTGGCAAAGTACTAACTGAAATCCATTTATCAACGCAACCAAGTTCAGTTACGTTTCATTGCAACACCTGAATCACATTATTTATTCACATTTAGGCTTCCCAGTGATGATTTCAAATCTGAGGTTAGCTTCCCTTAACACCAAGTAATCTCCTGGATGCTTTCCTTACCAGTCAGTTTATTACCATAAAATATGAATTACAATTGACCCTTGAACAACAAGGGGTTGAACTGCCTCGGTTCACAAAAAAAGAAAAAAAAAAAACAACTCCTTAGATTTGTCAAGACTTGTTTTGGGACCTCACATGTGATCTGTCCCAGAGAATGTTCCATGTGCTTGAGAAGAATATGTACTCTGCTACTGTTGGGTGGAATGTTTTGTATGTGTCTGTTAGGTCCTCTTGTTCTACAGTGTGGTTCAAGTCCTCTGTTTCCTTACTGATGTTATATCTGGATGTTCTACCCATTGTTTAAAATGGGCACGAATACCTCCTATTTTTTTCTTTGCTATCCATTTCTCCCTTCAGTTCTGTCAATGTTTGCTTCATACATTTGGATGTTCTGAGATTGGGTGCATATAGATATCAGTTTGGGCCGCAAGGTGCTCAAATATTTGGTTAAAAATTATTTCTGGCTATATCTATGAAGGCATTTCTGGGTGAGATCAATATTTGAATCAGTAGACAGAGTAAAGCAGAATGCCCTCCCCAGTATGCCTCATCCAATATATTGAGGGACTAAATAGAATAAAAGGAGGGCACAGCTCACCACGGCCTCACCCTGGGCTCAGGCGATCCTTCCACCGTAGCCTCCCAAATGTGGGACTACAGACATACACCACCAAGTCTGGCTAATTTGGGGGGGGGGTGGAGGTAGAAACGAGATCTCACAATGGTATCCAAGCTGTTCTTGAACTCCTGAGCTCAAACAATCCTCCTACCTCAGCCTCCCAAAGTGCTGAAATTATAGGCATGAGCCACCATGCCCAGCCAGGATCTTTTTTTTTTTTTTTTTAACCCATTCAGACACTCTATGTTTTTTGACTGGGGAGTTTAATACATTTATATTTAAAGTAATTATTAATAGGGAAGAATTTATTATTGCTATTTTAATTGTTTTCTGTCTTGTAACTTTCTTGTCTCCCTTTTCTCCTCTTGCTATCTTTCCTTGTATTAAGTTTATACTTTGTAGTGACATGCTTTGATTCCTTCCTCATTTTCTTTTGTGTATCTTCTATAGGTATTTTCTCTATGGTTACCACAAGGCTTACATAAAACAACTTTTAGTTCTTTTACACTGGTAATAGCTTCAATCACATACAAAAACAATTACTTTATATATCTGTCCCCCCTCTATGTTACTGACATCCCAAATAACATCTTTTTATATTGTGTATTCATTAACATAGTTTTATAATTATAGAAGTTTTGATACTTTTGTCTTTTATCTTCTATACCAGAATTGACACTATCATTACAGTACTAATATATTCTTTATCAGCAAGATTTATAGTTTCATAAGCTTTCATATTGCTGGTTAGTTCATATGCTTTTTGTTTCAACTTGAAGGATTGCCTTTAGCATTTCTTTTTTTTTTTTTTTTGAGTTGGAGTCTCACTCTGTCGCCCAGACTGGAGTGCAATGGCCGCTCCCGGCCACCGCAGCCTCAACCTGCTGGGCTCTGGCCATCCTTCCGCCTCAGCCTTCCAAGTAGCCGGAATTACAGGCATGCGCTACCACACCCAGCTGATTTTTTGATTTATTGTAGAGATGAGGTCTTGCTGCCCAGGAGGGTCTCAAACCCGCGGGCTCAGGCAATCCACTCACCTCAGCCTCCCAAAGGCGTGGGATTACAGGCTGAGCCACCGAGCCCGGCTTAGCATTTCTTATAAGGCAGGACTAGTGGTAGTGAACTCTCAGCTTTTGTGTATCTGGGAAAATCCTTATCTTTCCCTCATTTTTCAAGGACAGTTTTGCCATATACAGTATTCTCTGTTGGCACTTTGAGTCTGTTATCTTATTCCCTTCTGATCTGCATGTTTTCTGGGAAAAAGTTGGCTGATTGTTTTATGGAGGATTCCCTTTTGTTCTCTTGCTGCGTTCAATATTATCTCTGTGTCTTTGACTTCTAACAATTTGACTATAATGTGTCCTGGTGTGGACATCTTTAAACTGCTCCTGTGTGAAGTTCATTAGATTTCTTAAATCTGGATGTCCACCTCCTTCCAAGATTTGGGAAGCTTTGGGCCATTATTTCTTTAAATATACTTTCTGCTCCTTTCTATCTTCTCCTTCTTGAATACCCGTATGATATTTGTGGTTCACTTCATGGTGTCCCATTAGTCCCTGAGGCTTTCTTCACTCTTTTTCATTCTTTCTTTTGTTCTTCTGCCCAGATAATTTCAAATGACCTGTGTTCAGTTTGCTGATTCTTTCTTCTGCTTTATTAAGTCTGTTCTGAATTCTTCTAGCAAATTTTCCAGTTATTGTATTCTTCAGCTTTAACATTTCTGTTCAGTTCTTTTTAATATGTTCTACACCTTTGTTGAAGTTTTCATTGAGTTCAGGTATCATTTTCCTATGCTCATTAAGCACACTTATGACAATTATTTTGAGTACTTTGTCAGGTAATTCATATACCTTCTTTTCTTTAGGGTTGGTTTATAAACATTTATTTTGTACCCCCTGATTCTTTGTGTTCCCTGTAATTTTGTGCTGGTATCCCCATACTTGAAAAAACAGTTCCCTCTCTCAAACTCTACAGACTGGTTTTATACACAGAAAAAACTTCACCAGTCAGCCCCACTAGAGATCCTGGGGGTCTCTCAAACCTTTTCTGTAGATGTGTCATCCTGGACTTGTGCACATAGATTCCTAATTAGAGAGATTTACTGGTTTCTCTTTTTCAGAGGGTTGGAAACCCTTGCTCTCTCCGGTAGGTCTGTCTGCTGTACCTCAGGTCCTCTAAAATAGCATCATTTTGCCCAGTTCTTTTTTGTTCTTAGTGGCCCGCAGGCATCTAGAGTATGAAGGGTTCCATCTTGCATTCTGAGACAGAAGAGACAAAAGCCAGTTCCTCGGTGGCTCAGCCTGTAATCCCGCGCCTTTGGGAGGCTGAGGTGAGTGAATTGCCTGAGCCCGCGGGTTCGAGACCCGCCTGGGCAGCGAGACCTCATCTCTACAATAAATCAAAAAATCAGCCGGGCGTGGTGGTGCATGCCTATAATTCCGGCTACTCGGAAGGCTGAGGTGGAAGGATCGCCGGAGCCCAGCAGGCCGAGGCTGCGGTGGCCGGGAGCGGCCACTGCACTCCAGTCTGGGCGACAGAGTGAGACTCCAACTCAAAAAAAAAAAAAAAAAAGCCAGTTCCTCGGGCAGTCGTTCTGAAAAGTCAGCACAATGGATTTATAGTCCAGTCCTCTCTCTTCCTCTCCAGGGAGAAGCTGGAAGCTGGGAGTTTTCTCCCAATCATGTGATGCTGGGCCAGAGTAATAAACAATGGCCAGAAAGTACCACAAATTTTCCTACCAGCTTTGTGGCTGGTTTCGTGCTCACCTGGGGTACACATTTCTCTTAACCGGTTTCTGGATTTCTCACAAAGGGAACTGGTCCCTGTGCTGCTGAATTAGTGTTTTCATAGGAGGAAGAAGGGTCAAGGGCTTCCTATCCTGCCATGTTGATACTGTCACTCCTCTTCTTTTTTATTTGAGAATCCTTTGGTATTTGAATTCACACCGGAACAAAAGAGCTTTTATTTGCTCAGACACCCTCACTCATTTCCGTTCACATAACTGTTCAATGAGCCATGTGCAGTTTTGCAATTTAATTGGGTTTCAGGAGAGCATTTAGAAGGAGAGCATCCCAGGTAGCGGTTTCAACTTGGAGGAAGAGAGAGTTCCACTGTCCCCAGGGACTTTTGTCAACGTGGGAGGTGCTGTAACAACAGGGCGAACAGGGTACTAGAGACAGTTATTAAGTGGGAAGAGTCTATAATATAAGGGACAGCCTCACATAATGAAGAACTGTCCTGCTCCAAATGCTAGCAGCACCACTTGAGAGTAATTAAATCTCAGAATTTTTACTTTCTGACTAATCAGCGCATTCAAGTGTTTCTTGTCCATAAAACGCAAAGGCCACTGCATATATGGTTTGTGCACTCCATAGACTGCTGGCTAAGAAACTGCAGGCTGGCCTGCAACTGGGACTGAGATTCAGCCGGTGGGACTGTGTTTAACCCCAGAGGGTGGCTTTTCCTAATTCACAGAGTTATTATTATAAGTTATCATTATTATATTATATACTAACTCTGTCCATAGGTCCTGTAAAAATTATCTTTTAGTAGGAGCTATCCCTGTATGATACATTAAGCAGAAGCATAAAGAATTAAATCACAGAATGATTAAATGGCATATCTATGATTACTTGCAAAGACACCAGATATTGCATTCAAGTCTACTCATAGATTCACTACCCAATTAGGAGTACTTACAGATTATATCAAGTTCTCAAATAAGAGCATTTTATAAACTATAAAAAATTACTGAATATTTTGAAAAATAAAATTTTCAGTAATGCACTGGTAAATAAATTTTCAGTAATACCTAGTAAATAATCTTATAAATGATGCATATTCTGATTTCAGTTTCTAATCTAATTATTTAATTTTTTTTCTATTAGGCACATTTAAGTCAAAAAGTTAATTGAATTCTCTTGGACTAAAATCTGCAGTTCCCTTGGGTAATTTTGTTATGATGGCTAGGTAATAAGCTTTTAAATACCCATTACTATTATATTTGATTAAAGATGTTAATGGAGTCACAAAATCTTATTGCTCGAAATCACTATAAAAATTGCTGGAAATACATGAAAAGCTTTACTTACCCTTTCTATTTTATATGGCGCAACAATATTATGTTCTTTAATGAAATATACCTGAGAAAGAAAAATCAATACTTGTACAATAATAACCAAATTTTTTCATTGTAAAGAGTAACGACAAATTAGGATGTTATACAGCAAGTGTGTTAAAACATTGTTACATAATTTCTACTTCCAAAAGTACTTGCATTAATATTAGTACAGCTTTAAAGTATTGGTGTAAAAATAACAAATATTAAGTTAAAGAGAGAATTATCCAGGCAACAAGATAGCAACAATTACTGGATAAATAAATGCCTGAGATGTTTTATGAATGTCATCACTTGTGCCAAGTAACCAAGTAGACAGGGGAAGAGAGCTAACCTAAGTGCTGATTTTCTAAGAAATGGATAAAACAAAGTCACTGTGGTATGAAATATGTTCATTAACATAAAGAAACATCTCTGCTCTGAAGATGACCTGGCTACACAGGTGATTTCACATGTACTGGGCCACCTGTCTTCACACAGTACATTAATAACTATGTTGAACAAGCGATCCCATCCACCAGAGCCTTCCATCTCTGTGCACTTGTACCTTTATCACTACCTTTCCTCCTGTAACAGTGGAAGGTCTGCCTGAGCTCTCAAAGGCCAGTCCCTCTACTAGGTCACAGAATGTGAACACCGCCATCCCCCACCTGCTGATTATGCAAAAACTTTACTCCTAGGATTACACACTGCATCCTCTTCCATTTTTCACACACCACAGACCACACACACACACACACACACACACACACACACACACACACACACACCCCCTTCTCCTTGGTCTCACATCCTTCTTTTACCATTTCTCTATTCCTTTTCATGACAAAACTCTTTGCAAGAACTGCCCGTACATTCCCTTGAGCCTATGACACATTTTTAGCCCTACCTCGTTACTGAAACCACTTTTTGATGATCACCCAAAGTGCAAAAGATTCCATGTCACCAAATCCAATAGTTAATTCTTATGTCCTCCTCGACAGTCCTTCCCAGAGCATTTGACATAGCTGATGGCTCTTCCTGATGCAGTTTTCCAAATGGCTTCCTGGATACCTTCTCCTGGTTCTTGCTCCTTCTGTCTGCTTTTGGATTGCTCTCTTCCCAACCTCTCATGTTACAGAGCTGCAGGGCTGTAGTCCTCAGATCTCCTTGTCCACACAGTCCCTGGGAATCTCATCCAGTTCCAGAGCTTTAAAAACTCTAGAAACTTCTAACTTCCCCGTTTACCTTTCTGGCCTTGGCCTCCTCTCTGAAACTCTGAGGAGTGCATCCAAATGACTGCTCTGGACTTCTCTTGGAGACCTGTCAGCCACTGCAAACCACACATTCTAAACCAAGCCTGCTCCTTCCCAGGCTTCCTTATTGCAGTAAAGGGCACTCTTCTCCACCTCAGTGAAGTCGCTCCTGACTGTCTGTTCTCCTTTATCCCCTAAAACGAATCCATCAGCACATCTGCCAAGTTTTTCTTCAGAACATATCCAGTCAATGACCACCTCTCACCATCCTGGGCCAATATACCCGGGTTTCTGGAATACCCCAAACGGTCTCCTTGCTTCCACTCTTGCCTCTGAACAGCATGCTCTCTACCCAGCCTCCAGAAATACTCACCAGTACATACAAATCAGATGAGCCCTTTCTCTTTCAGCTTTCCAGTGGCTTCTCTCTGTGTGTCTTATTCTAAACCTGTGCTGTGGTCCACAAGGCTCTCCGTGACATGGTCCCTGCACCTGCTCCAACACCCTTTGGGTGTTCTCCTTGACTTCCATGCCTCATGCTCCCTCACGCTCCTGGGTCTTCCACCTGCCGAAGACATGCCCACCTCTGGACCTCTCCCCCACCACTCTCTGTACCTGGAACACCTCTCATGATAATCCCATGGCTTCCTCCCTCAGGCCTTCTGAGCCTCTTGTCAAGTGGCACTCTCTCTGCAAGACATCTCTGTTCTAGCATCATGTAAGTATAGAAAAAGCAGTGGAAAACAAAAAACTACACAGATTTCTTAAATTCCAGACTTGACTTAAAGCCTCTCACACATGTTAGTGCATGAATATTTATTATTTTCTATCTTTTTGTCCTGTTTTGATTTGTTTCACAGCATTTGTCCCTACTGGACATTAGATGTCTGTCTCCCACATTGAAAAGTAAAGTCCATGGGGAGAGAGATTACAGATATTTTGTCCTTTCCTATATCCTATATCTCCAGAGACTTAAATATAATACTTATTGAATCAATGGATTGAAACTATTATTTACACACACACACACACACACACACACACACACACACACACACCTTTATTCTCACAGCACAGAAAACTTGGAGGCAAAACTCTCTAAACGTAAAGCAACATAACATCTTTCTGAGACTTCATGACCTAGCATGTAACTAGAAAACCCAAAAGTTGCTTGGTTGTGTACTTGACACAGGAAACTAAAAATAATAATTGAAAGAGCAGCCTGTGTCTAGGTACCCCTTGGTGTCAGGCTGATTTTGAGTTGTTTTGAGAGACCTCTTCCACAAACTACTAAAAGTAGGTGGAGAAATTTGGGGACTATGTTCCTAAGCCCAAAGTTATTAAAATTTTACTAAAATAACTAAAATGTATAGTTTTATAAAGAAAATCCTACTTCCAACTGAAAAAGTACCTCTTCCTTTCAAGATATAGATTTTCTAGAACAAGGTCATGAAGTAGAATGATACTACAGACATGAGAGCACAGAGGTGGACTAGAATTATTAACAATGGTGTTCCCTCCCCAAAGCAGTAGATGGCTGCAAGTGTTTTCACATATGCCAGTGAAAACAATATAAAGTCAAGGATAGCATGGGAAATGTTTTCTTCCTTAAAATTAATAAAATCATGGAAGCCAGATGTAGAAAATCACCTAATCCAGTATTTCCTGGCTTTCAGAAAATATTTTTCAATACACATTAAAAGTGTTCCATGAACCAAAGGATCCCGTGTTCCAAAAAGTGCTGGCAGCACTCTCTTCTCCTCACCATTCACCTCCTTGGGACCCTCGAAGCCTCATATGTAAGAGGCTTTGAGCCAAGTCCTGAAGCCAAGAAATCTGTGTTTCTTTGTTTCCCACACCCTTTGCTACACTTACTTGATCCTAGATCAATTCTTCTCTGAACACCTCAAGAAACTGGAGCTCTGCAGAGAGTCAAGGCAATACTGCTAACCCCTTCACTTGACAAATGAAGAAGGTGAAATTCAGAGCCAAAAGAAAGCAGCAGACAACCTCTACTCCCTTCTCATTTTACTTTTTAAAAAATCCATATAATGCTATGACAGGAGAAAAATCATGTTTTAGTTGATCTTGTATTGCCAGTACTGTTCTGAGCACCTGTATTTAGTGCAGTGGTGAGTGCATAAATGTATATAGAATAATTTGGAATGAACAAAAGGTCATGACCCCAAGAATTATTAACAGTGGTGTTCCCTCCCCAAAGCAGTAGATGGCTGCAAGTGTTTTCACATATGCCAGTAAAAACAATACAAAATCAAGGATAGCACGGGAAATGTCAAATGACCACCAATCCTGAGTCATTGTCTTGGTTGTCTTGAGTCCCTGAGACCATTTAAGTGGCATGGCACTGGACTCTCACCTTCTAAACAACTAGGAGGATCAGGACGGACTGTCATCCCTTCATCTTAACCCTCACACACTGTCAGAGTGCCTGAGGATAAAATCACAAGCCCGCAGATATCACATACTTAGCAAACATTAAGGATCCCATTAGGAACAAACACTCAAAATTTATATTTCTTAGTGATTAAACTTCAAAAGCATTTAAATTCTATTTCAATGATTTTCATTTGATATTTCTACAAATAAATAATTTAATCATGCTAATGGAGATTATATATTATATCTACACACATGTGTGTGTAGATATATAGATAAGATAGACGTTAATTCAGGTTAGGAAAAAATATTTACTATGTATTTCTTACCTGACTGAAAATGAGTGAAATCCCACCAGATTTTGCCCTAAAATGCAGAAAAAAGTCCTTAAACATAAATAGATTTGGGGGTGAAGTAAAATTAAATAGTGAAAATGACATACTTTGTAAAGTGTCTATTGGCTCCATTTTCTCCACATTTTCCTATTTTTATACAATCCCTCAAAGGAATCTAGATAAAATGGAGAGAGATATTACAAAAATAAGCAAAGGAGAAACACACACAAAATGAAGGAACACCTCTGCTCACTCTTAAAATGTGTTTACCTTAATGATGGGCTGGGATATTTCATCTGGCTCAAAAATCACTGATTTTGAACATATTTTTAAGGAGCCTCTGATTTTCCTAGGAATCAAGGTACAAAAGATTATTTAATGAGCATAACAAAAGTCACAAAAGAATCATAATACATTTTAACTATAAAGTAAGTTACTAAAGCATCAACTAATAAAAGATCAACAATGCAGTTAAAGAGAACCTCCTTAAAGGCAGAGAAATAATACATATTGTAATTATGGTTTGGTTTGCTGAACACTGTACCATGCATTTTGTTTTTATTATCTCATTTGGTCCTCACAACTGCTCTGAAAGGAAAACTAAGGACCAGAAAGGTTAAGAAACACTGAATCTATCCTGTCTCCAGTAAATTCTGTTGGTTTTTAATTCCTCATACATGAACTATTAAGAAGATAATATTAGCTGGGCTCAGTGGCTCAGCCTGTAATCCCAGCACTTTGGGAGGCCCAGGTGAGTGGATTGCCTAAGCCCACAGGTTCAAGACCAGTCCGGACAACTTGGCAAGAAAATAAGTAAAAAAATTAGCCAGGTGCAGTAGCGCACACCTGTATTTCTGGCTACTTGTAAGGTTGAGGTGGAAAGATTGCTGGAGCCCAGCAGGTTGATGCTGGAGTGGCCATGAGTGTGCCATTGGACTCCAGTCTGGTCAATGGAGTGAGACTCCAACTCAAAAAAAAAGATAAATATCATATAACTAAAATTGATTCATCAGAGGAAATTTTTTTCTTATTTATAATATAAAAAACTAACAGAATTTGAACTTAGCACATAAAATGCTTTTAACAGTGATTTTGGAGTATGTAGGAGTTCAGGAAAAAATTTACTCCATGATAGTAAGCAATTTTAAAGACTATCTTGCTACTACTGTAATATCAAATAAATCAGTTCTAGACTTTACCATTTTCATCCTTTGTTGACATTCAGATGGCTTCAGTAAGTTGGAGAAAGAAACCAGCCTAAACATTTTAGAGGCAGTGGCTAGTTTTGGTTAATATGCATCACTTGCCTGAAGCTAATAAAAATCTACACACTGAAAAACAAAACTGGTCATTATAAAAGCTTTTGCACAGCAAAAGAATCCCATAAGAAAGTGGGGAGACAACCCACAGATTGAGAAAAAATATTTGCTAATTATGTATCTGACAAAGGTCTAGCATCCAGGATCTATAAGGAACCCAAGTAAGCTGAAAAGAAAAAAGCAAACAATCGTATTAAAAAGTGGGCAAAGGACAAGAATAGACACTTTTCAAAAGAAGATATACAAGCAGCCAACAGATACATGAAAAAATGCTTAGCCTCACTAATTATCAGAAAAATGCAAATCAAAACTACAGTGAGATACCACCTAACTCCAGTAAGGATGACCATCAGTAAAAAGTCAAAAACAATAGATGGTGGTGTGGGTGCTGAGGAAAGGGAACGCTTCTATACTGTTGGTGGCAGTACAAGCTAATTCAACCTCTATGGAAAGTAGTGTGACAATTCCTAAAAGAACTAAAAATTAACCTCCCGTATGATACAGCAATCCTTTTCCTGGGGATATACACAGAGGAACATAAGTTGTTCTACAAAAAGACACCTGCACATGCATGTTTATAGCCATACTATTCTCAATAGCAAAAACATGGGATTAATCCTTCTGTCCATCAAAAATGGACTGGATAAACAAAATGTGGTATATATACACAATGGACTATTACGCAGGCATAAAGAAGAACAAAATCATGAACTCTGCAGCAAATTGGATGAGCTGGAGACCATCTTACTTAGTGATCTATCACAGAAACAAAGAACTGAATACCACATATTCTCACTCCTAAGTGGGACCTGAACATTAATCACATTAGCACAAGGAAGGGATCAGCAGTTGCTGGGCACCACCAGGGGATGGAGGGGGACAGCATGCAACAACACAAAGGGTACCTGTTCCCAAACCAGGGGAAGTGAGGGCCAGTTGGAGGCCCAAACTTCACCTGCATGCAGCCTACTTGCATGGTTAGTCCTTACTTGTACCCCAAATCTCTACAATAAAATAAAATGTAAAACAAATATTTTTTTAAAAACTGTTCATTATAAACAACAAAAACTTCATTATTTTAAAAATCTACACTTTCTTTTTCACTGATTGGATGACTTTTTTCAATGATCAAACCAAGGCAGTAAGTTATTATGCAGGGAATGGAGGTTGAAAGATGTTGGAATATTACCTTGTAAAAAAATCCCTTAAGATCAGTTTCCAAGAGTACATTTTGTCTATAAGCAGAATTGTAAAGAGCCTAGGTTCTTGGAGATCACTTGAATGACATTTGAATTTTTTCTCTAGCCATCCCTCGGTTTTCTGGTGACCTCTCTTACTCTGTCCATCACAAGGCTCTTGTGTCTCCCTGTCTTAAGTGAAGCACAATTATTTCACTTATACTCTTGAGAGAGCCTAATTGCTCTCCGCTTCTGTCACCTTACCACTCCAATTCATCCCCTACCAAAGGAATCTCACACGCTATGGTTTTCTGGATTACAAGACAAAATCCAAACAAGGCCTTTCATAATGTGAACTGGACCTATTTCTCTATCTCAATATCTGTGTTACATTAATTCAATGGTCTATTTGTAATAAGCTACTTAACATTATTCAAATCTTTCTCATTTACACCTTTTAGCTTTGCATGTGCTATCCATTCTAATTGTAGCCTCCTATCCTCACTCCCTATCCAGAAAAAAAAGTCCCAGTCATTCTTCTTTTCTTATTTCTTTTTCATAAGGAATTATTATTTGCATGCAGACATGGCATCTGACTATGCTGGCGAGGCTGGTCTCGAACTCCTGACCTCAAAGGATTCTCTCACCTTGGCCTCCTAAAGTACTAGGACTGCACGTGAGAGCCACTACAACTGGGCCTCAACCATCTTTCAAGATTTAGTTCAAATGCCTCTTTCATGAAGAATTCACCCCACCCCACCACAATACAATTATCTACCATTGGGCTGGTTAGGGACGAAACTGGGCTTTAGTACATATTAACCCTGTTTTTAGAGTAACTGGTAAAACAAAACACAAAATAGTGGTTCATATGGCATTTACAATTCAAAAGTTAGATTACAGGATTTTTTATTTAACTTCTTAGACTTATATCTGTATCTCCATATAGTTTAAAGAGTCTGTTGTTTGGAAACTTAAAGCATCCAAAAAATATCACATTGAATAATACAATCTTACAGGTTGAAGATGCCTCCTCCGGCCCCAGAGTTAACACTGCCTGTTCTTTTGTGGGCAGGAAATGTTTACCTGAGCTTTCTATCTTCAGTGCTCAAAGTATGTGCACTGAATAGATGGGAAGGTCAATCATACTTAAGAACACAATTTAATTTGCAATTCTTCTTCATCAAAGTGTTTTTGAAACTGTTTATCATTTGCTGTCATTTTTCCATGTTGCTAGCTGCATTTACTTTTTTAATACCCCATATACAAATATCAACCTGAAATGAATTGAAGACTTAAATGGAAGTCTTTAAACTGTACTGCTGGAAGAAAAAAACCTTGACATTGCTTTAGGCAACGATATTTTGGGTATGACCCCAAAAGCACAGGTAACATAAGCAAAAATACACAAATGGGATTACACCAAACTAAAAAAGTTTCTGTATAGCAAAGGAAACAATCAGCCAAGTGAAGAGATAACCTACAGAATGGGAGAAAATATCTGAAAACCATACCTCTGATAAGGGACAAATACCCAAAATATATCAGAAACTCAAACAACTCAATAGTAAGGCAACAAATAGTCTTAAAAAATGAGCAAAGGACATATCTCAAATGACCAACAGGAATATGAAAAGATGCACAACATCACTAATCATCAGAAAAAAAAAATCAAAGCCACATTGAGCTATCACCTTACACCTGTTAGGATGCTATTATCAAAGGAGAAAGATAATTGTTGGTGAGGGTGTGGAGAAAAGATAACTCTTGTACACTGCTAATGAGAATGTAAATTAGTACAGCCATTATAAAAAACAGTGTGGAGCTTCCTCAGAAAATGAAAAACAGAAGTACCATATGAAACAGCAATCTCACTTCTTGGTAAATATAAAAAATAAAAATGAAATCAGTATACTGAAGATAAATCTGCCTTCCCATGTTCATTATAGTATTATTCATAGCAGCCAAGATTTGGGATCAATCTAAGTATCCATTGACAGATTCATGGATAAACATGATATACATATATCTGTATATAAAACACACACACACATACATTATTACATACATTAAATCTCCAGAATTTATCCATCCTACATAATGAAAAATTTTTACACTTTGGCCAATATCTACCCATTTCCATTACCTCCCAGCCCTAGCAACTACCATATTATTTGCTTCTTTGAGTTCAACTTTTTTAGATACCACACGAGATCATGTAGTGTTTGTCCTTCTGTGTCTGGCTTACTTCACTTAGCATACTGTCTTCCAAGTCTAACCATGATGTCACAAATGACACGATGTTTTTCTTTTCTAAGACTAGATAATAGTCCATTAAATTTTGTTACAGCAGCATACTACATTATGTGGCCACTCCATGGAATCAATTCAGTCAATCTCCTACTGAATTTTTTCTAGTCTTTTTCTAGAACAAGTAGTGCTATAATAAATAATCTTTATATATATGTATGTTTACATATTTGTCAGTGTCTTTTTGAAATAGTATTCTAGAAGCAGCAGTGCTAGATCAATAGGTCAGCACATGCAGTCTTGCTAGATAATACCAAATTCCCTCCATGAGGTGGTACCATTTCCCCCTACTAGTAGCTTTAAAAACAAACAGGCTTTAGTTTGCTATCCTATATTTATATTCTAATAATAAGCAAGTACACTTAATTTTAAGCAAGCTATTATTATGATAAAGGACAGAAGAACATTGGAAGAATAAAAAAGTATGGAATTAGGGAAGAGGATATGAGTAACATTTCAGAAGTGAGAAAGCAAGGTGCTGTGTTCAGAATATAGTAAATATGGAATTTGATTGAATGCTAAGGAAATAGACAAGTCATAAACTACCAAACAAAACAAAACACTGAGTGATTTATACCTGTTTGTACTGACTTAATGTCAAAGCATTTTCTAAGTTGTGGTATACCGTCATTAACTAACCCCCGAAAAGGAAGTCATCCACAGATACATTTTATTGGGGGGGACAACTTTCATCTTAGTTAATTCCAAGCTGCTATTTTAAACAAACAAAAAACTTCATGACACACTTTTGTAGGTAGCTTTCAAAAGGTAAGATCAAAGAAAGAGAATCTTTTTTTATAGTAGTGAGTAATAGTTATGAGTCCTAACAAGCTGTTTTTAGGCAGCCACAACCTTAGAAGAATTTGAATGGAAGATTTTTAGCTTTGAAAAATATTTGACGCAATGACGGCAACTTATAAATCCACTATTCTTGTCACTTTCCTAATAGAAAGGGATGAAAAAACCTTGTGTGTGATAAGAATAAATAAATACAACAAAAACTCTGTAGAAGACTCCTCTGGGTTACAATTCTCAATAGAACTAAATAAAGGTAACTTTAATTATTTAAAAACGTAGCTTTCTCTTTAGTATGATCATACATTTAATTTTTAAAATTCCAGGCGTCAGAAAAGTTTGCTAATCCCTAGAGACCCCAGAGCGTTCTTACCGTTCGTCATGACTGCCCTTGTGGAAAATATGGCTAGCTGTATGCTGTTCAAAGTAGTACTCCTCCAAGTTAAGCAGCAGCAAGGAAAATCTAAATTTGGGGGAAAAAACAAAACTTACTTTCATGTTTATCTTTTAGAAAGAATAAGAATGCAATATATTTAAAACATTTGTGTATTTAAAACTGTAAGGGCTATAAATAATGTCCTTGCAAAGAAGAAATCATATTCATGACATAAGAGACATTAATAATATTATTATTATCAATAATAATATTATTTAATAACATTAAATAATAATGTGAACCCCAAAATAGTGCTTTTCCACTCATGAATTTAATGAACGTTTATGAAAAGCATCTGTTATATGCCAGGATTCTCTCTACTCAATAGGGGAAGAAGCCCACAGACTGGCCTGCCATGGGGTCAAGTAACCGCCAAAAGGGAAATTGGTCACCAGGTAGATGTATAGTCCCCTTACAGAATCCCCTAATTTCGCGAAATTAAACTTACTCTTGCCTGCACAAAGCTTGGATTCCCCCTTGCAGAATTTGAATCATTTATTTCCTTTGATTGAACACGCTAGGCTTGCACACCTCTTCCCTGCCACACACTCCTCCAGTGTCCTGTCTCGGGGTTATCTGAGTTTATCTTATTATTCCCACAAGACACATGCCTCTTGAAGACAGATCTTTAGATATTTCCCTGTAATAATCAGCTTAATGCTTTCTACAGTCATAAAATAAGTAAAACAAGTAAACGGAACTGAATGGAATTGGAATATAGTTCTTTTTAAAATTCTAAACTTTTAGATTTAAACTTTTGAATTTAAACTTTTAAAAACAAAATAAGGTAATATGAAAAATATTAATCTAGTTGTACGGATACAGAAAAAAATTATATGGCAAAGAAGTGGAAACAAGCATTTGTTTGTTTCATGGTAAGGACCACATATCAATGGCATCTAGAGTGACAGGGGAAAGCTTTCAAGAGTGGGACTTGAAATGGGTCTTGAACTTCTGGTGTGTTGGAGGAAGACACTTAAATCAATTATGGCAAATGACATGTACATGCTTATTTCACTTCCTACTGAAACACCACTAAAATGAGAATTAAAATATTTTCATATGGTAAAACCCACAGACTAAAGCAAATTGGAGAGACCAAAAAGCAAAGAAGAAATATGTACAAATTTCTGAGAAATGGAAACTGGATGGGAGGAGTCTGTAGTGCTCAGAAATCAGAACATCAGATGCTTCCAGAGAAGGTACTACTTACTCAGGAGAAAACCAGGGACTTACAAAACGTTCAGAAATCGCAGGCATCAGGTAGCAAGAAGACAGAAATGATACATGGGGGAATGGTTAGAAGTGGGAATGAGGGCAGTGGCCCCTGATTCTTTCCCGGTTGGGTCATCCATACCCAGCTCTGGCACAAGCGTTTTTCCTACATAAAAATGGAATAACAGGCTCCAAACTAGATATGGGGCACAGTAAGAGCAGGATTGTAAGTGTGAAAAGGGGGAGACTAAGTAAAAAACGGAATAAATATACACTAGCAGGAAGATATACGTATACCACTCCAGGCAAGAGACTGGTAAATTAGTTTTGGAGAAAACTAAATAGGCTTAGAGAAAAGACCTACAGAAAATAGCAACTGAAAGAGCCAGGTCTCTACAACATCCTACCACAGTGAAGCCTGACAGAAAAGGTCCACTCCCAGTGACACAGAATTATAGGCTTACAATTAAATATGAACGAATGACCCAAGACAAGATCACCAGCCTCTAATATGAAAGAACAAGACCAAAACAAGCAGGAAAAACACAACTTGAAGGACTAGAGACAATGCAGAGAACAGAAGAAAAGGTCAAAAGACTATAATTAACTTCCTTACAAAGAATAAATTACATTCATGACATAAGAAGACATTAAAAAATAATGAGAACCCAAAAAAAAAAAGTCATAAAATTAAAAATCATGATAGCAGGAACCAGTTCTACCATCCTAATAGGTAACTTTTATAGACCTGTCCTCCATTTTTAAATCCATGAACAAGAATTAATCATAGGCTAAACTGCCAGAGTGCAATATAAAATGCTCACTATCAATTCTAAGTCTGAATATCAATATAATCTCAAGATTTAGGTTTGCTAGGAACAGTTATTTTATGCACTAGGTAATTTTCTGGAAGGTATAAATCAGGGTAATACTCACTAATTACTTTGCCTCTTATTTTCTGCTTGTATCTTAAAGACTGGAAACCCTTTTCTTGGGCAGGAGCTATGCAACCCTTCCTTCTCTCTCCTGCTTTTCCCATTCTTATAAAGAAGAAAAGATAGAATAAGTGTTCTTCAATAAAACAATAGTATAATTTTATTTTTGTGATGCAAAAGTAGCCTTCAGCACTTTGATACAGTTATTAAATAGTCACATCTATTTTAGAACTAAAGTCATCATTTTGGTAAATAGATTAACTATAGCTTCCTTTTTGCATATTTTGCAAGAAATTTAAATTGCCTTGTGAAGGGATATAACCAAATAATATTGTTCAAAGTTAAAAGACTAAGAAAGTTTTCTGGGTTTATTTTCTCTTTTCACTACAGTGTTTAGTTATACCTGTTCTAAAATTTTTCTATGAAAAATCATTACAATTAAGTTTCATAGATTTTTAGAACTATAATTTTCAAACTATAGTCTATGGAGTAAAAGATATTATACTCTAAAAAAATAAAATCACTGTTTTATGATTTCATCCACTAGTGTTATATCAGACTGTAAATTATTTCTTTAGAAGACTCTTGGCCCTGCCCCTACATATTCCTAGTTTGATCTACTTTTACCAAGGTAAATTATCATTCTCCTTAGAGAAATTTTCCCAAGTGTTGAACAACTCACCACTCCTAAAAAGATGGTCACCTAAATTTTAAACCATACTTTACAACATTTAACCAGCAACATAAAATAGCTTACTCCAGACAGCTCTTAGGGAGGAACCCGGCATTCATGGCCACTCAACAATTATTCAACACTCTGCTAATGAACAGTATTTATAGTGGATCCAGAAAGTTTTGCTAGTTATCCTTTCTCTAGATTGGGGATACATTACAGACTTCACTGTGATGAGGAGGAGTGATTCGAGCTCAATGGAAGGAAGTACTGTGATGCTTCGGTGATGTGTGCAGTAGCATCAGAAAGCAAAGGAGTGTCGTTTATTTGCCATCTCTGCTCTCAATACCCCAGCATCATCCTTGGATTAAGCTAGACTCTAGTATCCCTACTAGAGAGTTGGTTTAACCAAACTGGCTATTTTTTATAAGCTTCTGAAAATGGTGTCTGAAATAAGGAAGAAATTAAGAAACCAGACAGACAAGGACAAGATCACAGTCCTGTGACCCACCATTGGAAACACCCTGCCCCCAGGAATACATTGCATACAAACTCTGAAGAGAGACCTTGAAACAATATTATTCTGCTTAACTATACTAACATTAATTTCCCCTGTCTCAATTTTGCTATGAAGGCATCACAAAAACAAACCTTATACTCTGCCAAAGTTCAGATGAACTAAATCTACTACTGCCTTTTGCTGACCTCCCTGTCAAAAGAGATGAGGTCAACAGCATGATATAACTTTATAGTGAATTCATGCTGGAGACTGGTGACAACTTCCTCTTCTAGTGGTTTATAAATAATCCATCTGATCTAGAATGTGTATTAAACTTATTCATATATATATGTGCTTTCAGTACCTTTCAAAGTTCCTAGAGCTCTGAAATAATTTTGTGGGTCTAAAATCAAAACTCTCCCAGGATTTTGCCAGGAGGCGTAAGCACGTGGATGCCCATTGCATCTTCAGCTACCACAAGAAAGTTCAGCCTGTCTCTTCCAGTCTGATGGTCAGTATTATTAGAGGACAAAATATGAGCCACTTTCTCTGTTGTAAGTCAATGTTACCCTACCTAGCAGGCTCTAGGCAGCAACCTGGCACTTCCTCATTTCAAACACAACTTTAGGAGACTTTTTTTTTAACCTTAACCTATTTTAAAGCTTCTGCTCATCTAAACCTTTAGCGTTCTTGAAGGTGCTTGTGCGTAAGCTTCTGCTTTACATTTTTTAAAAATGATAAGCTCTGAAGAACACTACCTGTACAACCATTCTACGTTTATTTGCTTGCCTGGTTTTCTATAACACTTCACCAAAGACCATTTGGTTTAGATATTCTGAATTCTATTCTTGCAGTTTCACAAACTTCCTGGGCCAGTACGCTGTCCAGAACTGTTCAGTAATAACTCCTATTTTTTTCCTTGAAACTTTCAATATCTGCTTTCTGAAAAATCTAGGTTCTATGTATGATAGTTTCCTGTTCAATCCTCTGAGCTTCAACAATAACTAACTCGATATGACTGTTTTTTACAAAGTTCTTTCATTGCAATTTGGTTAATTAATTTCTCTTTAATGTTCAGAATGACGTTCTCAAGATCTCTATGTTAGGATAAATTGAAACTCCAACCAGGGAAGTCAAGGAACTGTAGTTAGGTCTCACTAAGCATTTCATCAGGTATCTGTATAATCACTTCCTGTTTTCCCGTCTACACCAGGTATGCAACTGTTGCTTTTTCCACCCACTTACGTGGCCTATAACAAATGAACACAATTATTTTATCTCTGTTCCTCTTTCCGATATGCTGTCTAAATTTTCCCCCTAGGTCATAGATTCCCCCACAGATGGATATCTTCCTGATATTCAGAGTCCACTCACTGCCTTACCTCCTAAGACAGGTCTTTCTTTTGCATAGACGTGTAGCTTCTCAGCACTAGATTCTAATCTTAAGTCCCATGCTACCAAACTCCAATGACACCTAAAGTACACATCAATCCTCTTTTGTCATAAAACCCAACTCATTTTATTATCCATGTTCTATACATTTGCATGGAGATATCTGAGTGACTAAATATTACTTCTTTCTAGTTCCTGTACCAATTGTTTCCTCATGCACATGACTGGCTCTCCCTCCCCCAACAGAGAAGGTTCACCTCATGCCTGCTGTCCCCCAGTGTAACCAATTTCTCTTTTTCATATGGTCTTTTTCTCCCTTCCTCCAGGTAGCAAGGCCAAAGTTCTATCACTTAGCTAGATGCTAGAAGTCACAGTCTCCCCTGACTATGTGAGATGCAGTCACTTTTGGCCAAGGTGATTCAGATATCAAAAATCCCTTTCATCGACACCATCCATAAAGCCAGTCGATTCTATTTTCAAGTGACGACCATTTTTGAGAATAAATGGTAAAAATATCACCTATGTTCTCAAAGTCCTTCGATTTCCTCATCAAGGGGTATAGCCCAGGGCAGGAAGCTTTCATGAACCTTCTCTACATGTACTACCGAGAAAATAAAGAAGGAAGTAGAGTTGGAACAAACAAAAAATCAAGATGAATGCTTAATTACTATTATCTAGAGCAGTGTTTCTCAAACTTTAATGTCCACACAATTATCCAGGGTACTTGCTAGATTGTGAAGCAGCAGCTCTGGGGTGGGGCCTGAGAGTCTGCTTTTCTAACAATCTCAGCCAAGCACAAGCAGCTGGCCAGTGGACCACACTTTGAGTAACAGGGTCTTAATATCTACATAAACCAGGCTTCATTCATTCCTGAAGCACTGTAAAATCAGGGTCACCGTAAAAATAAGCACTGGTCAGTAACCCACATGACTGCTATTTAAAACAGAGGCAGTACAGTGAAAAAGGGGCTGGGAGCAACCCCGTTGGGTCCCCTCCCACTGTGGAAGCTTCCCAATAAATCTTGCTATCTAAAAAAAAAAAAAAGTCTTCCCAATAAATCTTGCTAGCTAAAAAAAAAAGTGGGGGACTGGACTTGAATTAGAGAACATTAGTTCAGCTTGGCTCCAAATTTTCCAAAAACGATTTTGGCTTTAGGAACCCCTAGCAAGATAGAAAAGACAGCTATATCTAGACAGACAGCAAAATACCACAAAGAGATCTTAAAACAGCTAGAGAAAAGACATATTACTTACCAAGAACAATTCAACTTGAACACTATTGTTTTGTTGCAGGCTGGTCTCCCAAAAGAGCAGCTCTGGGAAACCTACTAAGACTTTGTGTTTAAGGTAACCAATCCCAGTCAACCACAAGGCTTGGACCCCAATGTCCTAATCATGCCAGGAAAAGTGCTCATGCTTCCCCAACCATGAACACTGTTACAACAAATTCTGCCCCTCCTTGCCACATCATACAGACTTAGCCCCAATCAAGCCAGCGAGGAGGTGAAGACAACCCACAGCCATGAACGCTGAGCTGGACTGGGTGAGCCAAGGTTCCATCACAGCATATTCATCCTTATTTTGCCCTTGTTTTGAAAATCAGTTTCGCTAGATGTATAATTCTCTCGGCGTTCTGAAGATGGTGCCAAGAAAGGAAAATGATCAGGGAATACGTATCATGTTGTTAGGGAGGAGGGTGAAGAGATTTCTGTGTCCTTAGGTTTCAGGCCTGCTTATTATGAATAGCTTACAGTTGGACTTTTTAAATAATTCATTTCAATAATACTTGTCTTAATAAATGAGTTTGTCTATTGATATTTGTTATTACCAATATATTTAGATTCGTTTTTGCTTTTTTATTTTGTTCTTTTATTTTGTCTTCCTTCCCCTCTTCCTTTGGATTATATAAAGCCACCTTACATTGTTAGAGAGGAAGATAAAGCTTCAGCATTTAAATATGTCAACATTTCAAGAGTGAGCATTAAAAAATGGAAATAGAATATATAACTTCCATACTCTTCAGAGCAAAATAGCAGGGAGCAAGGGGCCCTTATTTAATCCGAAGGAAGAAGGCAGTCTGGACAACATAGTGAGTCCGCAACTCTGCAAAAAATTTAAAAATTAGCAGGGTGTGGTGGTCCCAGCTATTTGGGAGGCTGAGGAGAGAGGATCGCCTGAGCCCAGGAGGTTAAGCTCAGGAGGCTAAGACTGAGATGAGTCGTGATCGTGCCACTGCACTCCCGCCTGGATGATACAGTGAGACCCCCAACTCAAAAATTAAACAAACAAATAAATAATATATTCTCAAAGGAAGACAAAATAAAAGAAAAAAGAAAGTCAAATATATCTATAATAACGAACATAAATAGACTAAGCTAATGTATTAAGACAGACATTATCAAAATCAATTACAAAAAAGTGTAACTATATACTATTTACAAGAAACATGCCTAAAACCTAAGTGCACAGAAAAGTTAAAAGTAGAACTGAGTGAAAAAAACCTACATAATGTAAATAACCAAAAGAAAACTGACATAGCTACATTAATATCAGATAAAAATTTAAAAATCATTAGAAGAGGTCACTACATGAGGGGGGACATCCCAAAAAATGGAATTTATTTATTTAGAAGTGTTTATTTATTCTTATATGCTTAAACTTCAGTCACCTTCAAAGTATTAGACACTTTTTCCACTACTGAGAACAGTTTTTGAACTCATCAATTTTGATGCTTTTTAGTGCTTCTGTTTTTCGTTTTGCCTCTTCCATACCAACAAAAATGTTTCCCTTTAAGAACTTTTTTCATCTCTCTTGGGGAGAGATCAGGTGAATAAGGAGGGTGAAGTACGGAGATCATGCCATTCTTGGTCAAAAACCACTGACACACAACGTGGTGTGAGCAGGTGCACTCATAAATCACCCATCACGAAATAAGCAAATGCACTGAATCGCCTTAAAAAAAAAAATCACTGAAACCAAATGCGGCCACTCACAACACTAGCTGGTACACGGATGGGTTCCTAGAATACTTACCTAGAGGGGGAAGCGTATACTTCAAGGAGCCCACCCTTCAAAAAATAACTCTAGAGCCGGGCTGGGTGGCTCAGCCTGTAATCCCAGCGCTTTGGGAGACTGAGGTGAGTGGACTGCCTGAGCCCGCGGGTTTGAGACCCACTTGGGCAACTTGGTGAGACCTCATCACTACAATAAATCAAAAATTAGCCGGGTGTGGTAGCACGCACCTGTAGTTCCAGCTTACTTGGAAGGCTGAGGTGGAAGGATTGCTGGAGCCCAGCAGGTGGAGGCTGCAGTGGCCGGTAGCGGCCACTGCACTCCAGTCTGGGTGATAGAGTGAGACTCCAACTCAAAATAATAATAATAATAATAATCTAGGTTTTGTTAGGTCCCCTCATATATTGATAAAAGATTCAATTTGCCAAGCAATTCTAAGCTATTCACTGAACACGAATTAAAAAGTAAATTTTTAAAAGTTAATTTTCAAAATCTATGAGTTGGACATTTTAAGACACAATTCTAAATATCTGATGTCTATAAGATAAAATCACAATGGCATTCAGAATAAACCAATTACTGAATACTTAAATGGTCATTGCTATTTTATACCACATTAAAAAATTTTTCTGAAAATCATATAGCAAACACACTCAAAATCCATTTATGGATTATGCTTGTGGCTTCTCAATGGTAGCCGTTTTGAAAGATGTTAATTTGAGATAATAAAGGAATAAGTGGATAATGCATTTTGGGTCAAGCCAACGTAAATTCTAAGTTAAGCAAAATATTTGAAACATTCATTTCTTCTCCCACTGTTTTTTTTAAATGTGAAAAACATAAACCATATTTCTTTAAGTCATAATTAAGTAGATCTCTGGGACCCATCAACACTCTTGACTAAAGGTTTGCTGACTCTGCAATTTATCTCCATTTTTCAATACCTAGTATATCTTAAAAATAGATATTAAAAGACTGGGCTGATCAGCCTTAGAAATGAAAGATTAAGCAGGAATACAACAAATCACTTTGCCCTCTCAGAAAGTGTTTTTTGGTTTGTTTGTTTTGTTTTTTGTATTTTTTTTAGGAAAGAGATTTAATTTGAATCAAAAGTACACACTCAAGAGAGGAGAGTGTCAGCTATCTCCAAGAGGAAGATGTTCAACAAGTGTTTTTACCATAATAAATACATGTTGAGTAAAAGAGATTTAATATCAGAATAACCAAGATAATTATAAACTCATGGAATGACAAGCAAAGCTGAAATTTCAAAATGCTTATAAAAGTATTAATGTAACATGTAGGCACTCAATATATAATTCAGGATCACTAAGGTTGCATCCTGGAATGACAGCTTACAAAACACAACTACGAATTTATTCTATGCATTATAGAGATAAAAACTGTGACTCTCCCTCAGAAGGAACATGTCCCAACGATCTAAATTCCTACATCACCCAAGATGAAAAAAGCGGTCATCCCACCATACCACAACTACATGGCAATTAGTCTACTCCTAAATCTTAAGACAGAGATATCAAAAATAGCAGCAGTTCATAGAATATCCTCATCTGAACCATTGTACACATCTGCCAGATGGGATAATTCTGAGGAAGTTATATCCATTGACTGTTTAAACTTTTTTTATCCCCCCATTTACCTTTATTGACAACTACACAGGATTTTTTTTTTAAACCGGTAAAATCATGGTTCCTGCATATAAATCATAACCAAGATACTAGTGTACTTAATTTGAATGGCCAAATGCCTATTTGTTTTCCAATCTCGAAAATTACCAAAGCATTTCTTTATAATCATCATCAATAAATGGCACCACTATCTAGTTATTCAAACCAGAAGCCTGGGAATAGTAAAATTTTAGTAAAGAAAAATACAAGATGCCTGGTTATATTTGAATTTCAGGTAAACTACATACTTACATTAAAACGCTCTTTAGTATAATATGTCCCAGACACTGTATGGGATGCACTTATAATATAATTGCATATTAGTATAACAATACTAAAAATTATTCATTGTCTATCTTAAATTGGAATTTAACTAAGTGTTCTGTATTTTATCAATAATCCTAGCTGGGATTGTTCCTCCATTACCCTCATGTGCAAAAACCACACCAAGACCTGTCAATACTACCTCATAAAAACATCTAGAATTCATCCACTTTTCTCCATTTCTTCTGCCACCACCGTGGTTTAAGCTTAGCCAGTGCAAGAATCTCCCAGTCTCTCTGCTTCTGCTTTTGTAGAAATATTGTTTAAATGCAACAGCATCAACTTAACAAGAAGGAAAATTAATGTTAACTTCAAGCTTCTCTTTTTCTAGGGCCGTTATTTGGGAGCTGCAGAAATCAAAAATCCCTAAATCAGCATGGGAAATGCCAATGAACTCACAATGAGCACATGAAGCATCTCTTGGGCACCTCTGAAACAGTCCCTCTTCCTATTCCCTAAAGAAAGTAAAAGTTCTCTTGGGTATGCTGGAGTCAATAACCTATAACAATCCTCTGGCTAATTTGCATTTCTTGTCAAAAAGGGACAAGCTAGGAAAAACCTAGTCACAAATGGTAAATTGAGAGTTCAGCAAAGTTGGTTTAAAATATTCTCATCTTTCAGAATGAATTCTAAGATTTACAAATAAATTGTGTGATTCTAGTCCACACCTGATTGTGAGAGATTACTGTCATTCAAATCTATATTCTATGGAGTAGACTCATTAGCCCAAGGTTGCAAAGCCATGCGGCAGAGTATTAAAGAATCTGGGTAGTCAGCAAGTAGAAGTAAAATAAATTGAAAACATGTGGCACCAATGATTACTGATGGTCAGGAACAGTTGATGCATGTCGCCTGACTGATAAAACAAATATTTGGGTTGTGAGAACTATAGTTATCTCTGAGTGCTGCTGGCCTGTCATGTTATTATCTGATCAAGGGATATTAACAAAACAAAATATATATATAAGGAAATACAAGTGCAGACTTTAAGGTTTGTGTGACACTGCAGAGCTGAGCTGTACAAACTAACCAAATTAAACACAAATTAGCTGGATATGGTGGCTCACACCTGTAATCGCAGGATTTTGGTAAACTGGGGCAGGAGGATCATTTAAGGCCAGGATTGGAGATCAGCCTGGGTAACACAGGGAGACACCGTCTCTATAGAAAATTGTTTTTTAAAAAATGAGCTGGGCATGGTGGCACGTGTCTGAAATTCTCGCTACTCCAGAGGTTGAGGCAGGAGGAATGCGTGAACCCAGGAGTTCAAGACTGCAGTTTGCTATGATCTGCTACCACACTTCAACTTGGGAAACAGAGCGAGACCTTGTCTCTTAAAAAAAACCAAAAAAACAAAAAAACTCTTCCATCCAAATAACAGGCAGAACTAACGAAAACAGATTTTCTTGCACATCAAAGAGGCCACAGAATTATTACAAATAATCCCTAGATCACAGAACGTGATGCTATTCAAGTGTTTCAAAGTTGACGCAATTTAAATCTCAACATTCACCTATTTAATATGGAATACCAGCAAGTCTTAATATTGTTGGTACTAAACAAAGACACTCCACTCAAACTCTTTCCACGTGAAACAGGCATTACAAAGGCAGTCAGAAGAGCATCCACAAGTGTGAATTACTTTAGTCATGGCCCAGTTATTATTTAATAAACAAGCCTTCCTATGACTAAAACCTAATCACACTACCAAAAACATTTCTGGAAGCCATATCCAAGACACATTTTCTGTGTATCTTATCTTCTCTACTGTAGGGAAATGAAATTCCAGACTGTAGATATCCTGGCCCCACGAGAGAGGGATATGAAAGGGGTGGAGTCAACATCTATAAAACAAGTGTAGACAAACCTTAAAGTCTGCACTTATATTTCCATGCATACTCTGTTGTTGGTGTCCACTGAGACAACATGTCACAGGCTAGCAGTACTCAGAGATAACTGTAGCTCTCACAATCCAAACTGTGTTTGTGAAACGAGTCGGCCCCCTTCCTTTGGGCACCTGGGCCTGCAGACCTGAGGACCAACAAAGTTGTTTCCGTCACCAAAACTGCACAAGGGCAGCTACACAGAGCCGAAGTGAGCTTTCTTAGGAGCGACTTCCCTGGGGGACAGGTTCAGAAACTCTGCAATGGCACCGCTGCCAGACCGCCTGAGCTTTCGCTCCTGGGACCCCAAACCCTGCCCGCGAGGCTGCTGCTCAGGACTGCTGTGCCGCACCTCGCTGGCGAGTGCAAAGCGTCCCAGGACACTTCCAAGGCCCGTGATCAGGCAGCAGAATGTCTCGGGGTGAGGACGCCGACTTCTCTCCGAAGAAGGCCTTTTCTGGCCGCCCTCCTCCCACCCACTAGAGCTGCAATCGTCTTCGGTCTGAAGAAGCCTGCGAGGAAAAGGCGCGGCGAGGCGAGGCACCAGTCCGCCGCGTGCAGGAGGGGGTGGTCGCCGGCCGACGCGTCCCGCCCGGGGGAAGCAACAACCGGGCGTCGCGGGCCGCGAGTGCTCGGCCCGGTTCCGGGGGAGGATCGGAACAGGGTGTCCGCCGAGCCCGCTCGCTCGCTCGCTCGCCCTCCGGGGAGAGCGCCCGGGCTCGCGGCCGAGCGGCCCCCCGGCGCTCCGGGCCGCGACCCCGCGGCCTTCCGGGTGAGCGGGCCGCGGCCGCCGGACCCGCGCGGCCGGCCGGGCTCCGCGGGGCTCGGCTCTGACCCGCGTCTCGCCCCGGCGGGCTCGGGCCCCGACCCCCGGCCTCGAGGCCGGCCCCCCGCCGGCGCCCCCCCGCCCCCCGGCGGGGCGCGCACCTCTCCTTGGAGTAGAGCTGCAGCTGCTGCTCCTGCCGCTTCTTCCGGATAAACGCCATGGAGGGCGGGCGCGGGCGCCGGGCGCACGGGCAGGCCCTGCCGCCGCCCGCCGGGCAGGTCCGGAGGAGCCGGGGGAGCGCGCGGCGGCGGGCCCGGCTTCTCCGCGGGCGGCCGACGGCCCGACGCTGCGCCCCAGGGCCCCGCGGCGTCCCGGCCGCGCTCACCGCAGCATCCTCGCGCGGGGACTCCGGCGGCGCCGTGACTCAGGCCGGCGGAGGGGCGCGGCCACGCGAGGCGTCCCCCCCTCGGGCCGCCCCGGGGGCCCCCGCCGCGGACGGAGGCCAGGCCGGGACCCGGTCCGCCCTTGCCCGCCACGCGCTTCCGCTCCTCGCCCCCCGTCGCGGGGCTGCGGCGTGGAGACCTTGCGCGTAAAGGGGGTGCTTGCGCGCGAGCCGCCCGTCTGTGGGTCCCAGGGACTTGGAGCCTTTGGGGTCTGCGGTTGGCAAGAAAAGAAGAACATCGGATAAAAATAGAGAGCCGGACAGAAGTTAAAGAGGTGAAGACAGATGAAGACAGATTTTACTGTGGACCGTTGCAGCCGAGGAAGGGAGACCCCGGTGTGGAACTGAGGTCCATTCCGAATACACCAGGGATCGTGGGGATGTATATAGCCGGGGGGCGGCGGGGGGGGGGAGTAGGTGGTTGGAAAACTGCTGCAAGGGGACATCAGATCTGGAGGGGATTCCTGGCAGAACCAACCTAACAGGATTCCTGCTGAAGGCAGGCCAGGGTGGTCGGATACCAAGGGTGGAGGAAGTGGAGATTTTGTTCAAGTACCCAGGGTGGAGGATTCTAGCTAAACTGCCTCAAGGATGTGACTTGCTGAACCTGGATTTTGCAAGGAAGCGCACCCATGGGCCTAGGAAAAGATTCAGAAGCCTGACTGAAGTTTGGCCAAGCAGAGAATCTTTGTTACAGTCTCTTGGTTGTTGAAATAATTGGTTGCCTTGCTTTTTTTTTTTTTTTTTCTTTTAAGATTTTGTTTTCCTTCTTTATGGAAGAAGGACAAAATTATGAACTTCACAGCAACTTGGATGGACTTAGAGTCTGTAATACTGAGTGATCTATCACAGAAACAAAGAACTGAGTATCATGTGTTCTCGCTCATAAGTGGACTTTGAACAATTATTGTAATACTATAAGAAAAGGATTGGCAGTAGTGGGAGATTGTCGGGAGAGGGGCACACCTCATCAACAAGAGTACCTGCGTAATGAACGTTTGTATACCTAACCCTGAATTGTACCCCACATCTTTAAAAAAAAATTTTTTTTAACAAATAAAGATTTTGTTTTGATACAACTTTGTTCTTTTTATAACAACTTTATTGAACTATAACTCATATGCCAAGCAGTTCACCCATTAAACTGTACTATTCGATGGTTTTTAGTATTCACAGGTACGTTTATTACCACAACTTTAGAACATTTTCACCACCTCGAAAAAATCTATACTCCTTAGCTATCACTCGCCCCAACTGTACTCCCTAAACCCCACCCCTAGCAAACATTAATCAATTTTCTGTCTCTATGATTTTGCCTATTCTGGACATTTCATACAAATGCAGCATAAAACATGTTACCTTTTGTTTCTGGCTTATTTCATTTTGCATAAGGCTTTCAAGGGTCATCCATGTTGTAGCATGTATCAGTACTTCATTTCTTTACGTTGCTGGAGTGAATTCCATTGTGTGGATGTACTACATTTTGTTTATCTATTCATCAGTTGATGGACATTTCAGTTGTTTCCACGTCTAAACTGTTGTGAATAATGCTGTTATAAACATTCATGTACAAGTTTTTGTATAGACTTATGTTTTCGTTTCAGTTGAATGCAATTGAAATCTAGCAGTGAAATTGCTGGATCATATGGTAACTCCATGTCTAAACATTTGAGAAATTTCCAGACTGTTTTCCCAAGTGGATGCACCATTTAACACTCCCATCAGCAGTGTAGAAGGGTATCCATTTTTCCCCATCTTTGTCAATACTTTTTAGTTTCTGATTTTTTGTTTAGAGCTATCCTAGTGAGTATGAGTAGTATCCCATTGTGCTCATGACTCCGTAATACATGCTGAGAATGAGCCTGTGATTGTTTACCTTTGAGGGATTCTGGAATAACAAATTTCTAAATTGTATGTATGCTAAAACATATCTAATATTGTCTTAAGGACCAGGTTCTCTAGGGTAAGACTTTTCTTTAAAGCTTCTAGGTTCATGCGCAACTTGATTCTCTCAAGTAAGCGGCAGGACTCTTAGTGAAAGGCAGGGAACCAAGAATAAACCCTGTGACTGTGTCCTTGAACTTGATCCCTAGCTGCATTGGACAAAGTGCTATGGTAAACATATCAGAGACATTGACTCAATGTTCCTGGGAGAAATTGTGATCTTGTACAGTAGCCAAGACTTAAATATATGAGCAGGTTCCTGATGAAATAAGATAATAAAATTTGCCAAGATGCACCACATAATAGAGTACTACAATAGATGATATAAATTCAGAGGAGAGAAATTAATTTGGCTGGAATAAGGAATAAAAACACAGGAATTTTAGTTTTCCTCTTTTAGTTTAACATTAACGAAAGATATGATTTGACCCTGGTAGGTAGAGAGTAGAAAAGAGTCTCTCTCTGACCAAATTCTAGCAAGATTCCTCTGAGCCCGCTCCTTAACTAGACCTTAACTTTGACCTATAAAAACGGCACACTCCCTGTGCAAATTATTTCATTCACTCTCTCCCCCAATCCCATATTACAAAACTTAAGCAAACACTGACATATTTTCTAACAATTCAAGGCCACATCCCTGGGATGACCATAGTGCCTCTTAAAGTACCTGCTTGAGAAAACTTAAAGCTTGCAAAATTTGCTATTTATTCCAGCCAGCATTTGACATGGACCCCTGGCTACCCTTTCTAAAAACATTTATGAAAAAGGGCTTACAACTATGAATCACTTCTCTGTTCCTTTAAGATGTGTATGTATATTCTACAACTCAAGAGTGTCTTTCTCAGGGACCTGAAAGCTATTCATTTGAAATGTAATCATCAGGAAGTATAGGGTCTCTGTCAGAAGACAGAATCCTGATTTCCATAATTGTCAACACAGATACAGCTGGCCTAATCACATTTACACTGACCAGCTCTTTGTAATTTTACACTCCCCTGACTCCACTAAGCCCTTAGTTCCCTGCCCCTATCCCTCATTCCTCCTTTAAAATGTCCAGTCAACGTTTGCACAAATCGAAGTTGAATTCAGTTCACGCAGAGCCCTCTTCCCTATTGCAATAACATGTACTAATTAAAATTTGCCCATACCACTTGAACTAGTGTCTGGCTTTGTTTATCTTTAGTAAAAAGAAGGGAAGAAACACATCCAAAGAGATTGTCTTTAACAATAGCTCAGAAAAGAGATGCTTCTGCTTTAACAGTTTGTGTTTGTGGAGAATTAAGAGAGAACTGATACAGGAACTCCCTCATCCTCCCTCCACCAAATCATCCACCCTGCTAGCATCTGTTATCTTTTGCTTGGGCTTCATTCCTGCTATTTTAAGGTATGCTTACTCTTACCAAAGGCCAACTTCTCCTTTCTTCCCAACAATTTAGGTTTGGCAATTACCCTTTCTCTTGTCTCTCTTTCTCTCTCTTGCTTTGTCTCTTTCTCCCTCACTATTGAATTATTTCCATCTGAATATAAATATAATTTTTTAAAAAAACTTTCCCCTTATCCCACATCTCTTTCCAGCTACCCATTTTTCAGAACAACTTCTTGAATCCTTTGCCTACACATGCTGTCTCCATTTTCTCACCGTGCATTCTCTTCATCTATTCCAATTAATAATTCCACTTCCACTACTCTACTGAAATGGTTCTTGTCAAATCATTACATTCATTGGTCACTTTTCTAGCTTCTCCTTTTCTGCACTCTCAGCAGAATCCAATGTAGCTGAACGTAGCATTCAATGTGGAATCTTGGTGGGACATTTTCCCCTCATTTCTTCCAAGGATCCACAGTTTCCTTACTGTCCTCCTACCTACTTCTCATTCCTCTCAATCTCCTTGGTTAGTTTCTCTCTTGCCTAACTTTTTGACGCTCATTTTCTGTACTCACTGTTCTGGTAATTTCAACCAGTACCATAACTGAGGGGCTTAAGGGCCATTGAGGAAATAAATTTCTGCTATAGTAGTAGCATACTTTTTTTTTTAACCGAAAGAAAATGGGAAATCACCATTCCCTTCTAAATGTTATGACTTATTTATGCTTTTAAGATTCCTGTTCTCTCTGTCTAAAATTATTTTCTGCCTTTCTACCACCGTTTCTTCCTGTTAAAATCCAACTTGTCCTTTAAGTTCATGCTCAAGTCTTCTTTGAAGTCGTCCTTGATGCATTCAGGTGACATCTATCTCACATTCACTTACCTAGTACACCAACTCTATAGACACAAGTGACAAGACAAAGTGCGATATTCAATCCAATGAATAGCCGCTAAGTGCAAGACATTGTGTTGAGAGGTAATGAGGATAGAAAGACCAACAATTCACTATTTCTGTTTCCAAGGAGTTTCTAACTTAAATGTCCATATTTATCTCATGACAATACATGTCCGCATCCAGAGAGGCACTGGGTAATTGTGTTTGTAAGGTTCGCAGTCAGATGGGGATCTGAACAGTGATTCTATCGAACTTTAAATTATTCATCTCTATCTCCACATTTAAGTTAGAAACTCCTTGGAAACAGAAATAGTGAATTGTTTGTCTTTATATCCTCATTACCTCTCAACCCAATGTCTTGCACTTAGTGGCTATTCATTGGATTGAATATTGCACTTTGTTTTGTCACTTGTGTCTGTAGAGTTGGTGTCCTGTAACAGGACACCCACTCGACAGTTGGAGTTCATTCCCTCATCGTTGGCATGAGTTGCACAGCTCAGTAATATAAGTCTGACTTTTCTCTTCGGCTTGTAGCCTTGTGGTCACAGGATCACTGCTCCATCATCTTATTATGCCCAGCTGCTGAGCAGAAGGGTCAGTCTTGTGTGTCCCTTTTACAAAGGAACCAAAAGTACTCTGAAACACACACCAAACTTCCACCTACATCTCCTTGGCCAGAACTGTTGCATAGCAGCAGTGGAGGCTGGGAAAACAAGTATTTGACTCTTGAAGCCTCAGTAGTGGAAAGTCGCCAGGCAGAAGGAAATCAGAAATGACTGTTGCATCACCCAATCAGCAGCCTATATTCCATCACTAAAATGAAAGCATATTTACATTTACAAGGAATACACATTGATATTTCTGAAGAAATAGTACACATGAGATATTACTTTCTTCTTTATGTGTCCTTCAATAAATAGGTACTCTCCATTTATTATATGCCAGGAAATGTTCTAGGTGCTAGACACACGGTCATGAAAAAAATTAAGTCTCTGACCTTGCGGAACTTACATTCTGCTGAGTGCAACAGATTGTAAAAGTAAATAATATAAGTTCAGGTAAGGATGGGCACCATGCAGAAAAGTAGACCAGATTAAGTGCCAGAGCATGAAGACGGCAGGCACTGCTTTAGACAGGGGGTCAGAGAAGACTCCTCTGATGATTGATATTTGAGCTGGCCACTACATGAACATAAAGATCTTGGGAAAAGGCATTTCAGGCAGAAGGAATGGCAAGTTCAACTGCCCTGAGACAAGAGCTTTAGTGGATAGAGCCCACTGTGCAAGGGGGTGCAGAGGCAACAGAGCTCAGAGTATGAGGCCAAGGAGAGCACTGGATTTTGCATCATTATTGTTATTGCTATTAATGTGTGACAGAAGCCACTGGAGGATTAAAAACAGGAGATTGACGTGATCTGATCTTAATTTTAAAAAGTGACCACTGTGTAACTAGCCTGAAAGAAGCTCAAAACATGTGGACCGCTTGAAAAGTTAGAAAAGAAAAGCGATCAGCTTTCTCTTTCACTTTTTGCTTAAATCAAGAGAATTGTATTCGTCTGAGGTCGTCAGAGAGACAAAACCAATAGGAGATACATATGAGGGGGTACCCTCCAAAAATGGAAATATCTTTTGAAGTGCGGGCCCCTTGTAGTACAGGCTTCCGTCTCTCGATAAGTGTTTTAGGAACCCACTGGTACCAGTGTACCAGCTAGGATTTTGGTGAGAGGCTGTGTTCAGCTTCGATGAATTTTTTTGGGGAGATTCTTTCAACGTGTTTTCCCATTTCATGATGGAAGATTATAAGTACACCAGCCCACACCACGCTGAGTGTTCAGCAGTTTTTTACCCAAAATGGCATGAACCCCTAGGCCCCATCCCCCCTATTCACCCAATATCACCCCAAGTAACTTTTTTTGGTTTTGTTTCCACTGATAAAAAAAAAGTTCTCAAAGGGAAATGTTTTGCCTATAAGGAGGAGGCAAAACAAAAAATGGCAGAAACGCTAAAAGGCATCAAAATTGACGAGTTCAGCACCTGTTTTGAGCAGTGGAAAAAGCATCTTGATAGGTGTATTGCATCAGAGAGTACTTTGAGGATGACTGAAGTTTAAATGTGTAAGAAGATATACACAATTTTTTATAAATAAATTTTGGGGAGGACACACACACACACACACACACACACACACACACACACACACGGATATGTGTGTGTATATATATATTTCCCAGTGTCTGAGAGCACAAAACCAAGCGAGCCAATGTCATAAGCTTAAGACTGAGTCCAGGCCTGAAGGCAGAAAAAGACTCGGGCTCCAGCTCAAAGACAGACAGGCAGAAAGAGATTATTCTGTCTCATTCCACTTCTTTGTTCTTTTTTTTCTATTCAGGCCTCCAACAGATCGGATAAGGTCTATTGATTTGGGGAAGGGGCAGTCTGCTTCACTCAATCTACAGATTCAAATCTTAATCTCATCTGGAAACATCCTCACAGACATACCCAGAATAATGCTTAACCAAATACCTGAGGACCTCATGGACCTGTTAAATTGACACCCAAAATTAGCCGTAACAGTAATTGTTAGCTCAGGTACCTGGAAGTCTTAGGCAAAATGTGCCTCAGGGTGTCTTGATTCAATGGTTCAACAATTTCATCAGACACAGTTTCTCTGTCTCTGATGCATTGTCAGCTGCATCTTAATTCTGCTTCTCTTTCTGTCATCATTGATGATGGATAGTTTCTGGCATTAAACCAGCTGCATACTTTCTCCTTCAGGGCAAGAGATCACATCTTGCCCAGCAGGACTAGCAAGAATCCATAGATTCATCGTGACTCTCACATGACAGCCCTGACTCAAAGACTGGTGAGGGCGGCAGAATGTTCTCTGTGATTTAGACCGAGGTAGGAGTTAACTTTTCCCAAAGTACATGGGATAAGTAGCTGAGGGGTGTTGAAACAAGTGAAAATATGTCTGTGAGTAGGACCAGGTTGTGGGACAGCAAAGAGACCCGAGGCAGATTAGTCACTGCAAACACCACGTGTAACTATTTGTGCTTTTTTCACTTTGGCAACATAGGTATGAGTCTCTTCTCCCTTTCATACTCATCCAGGCTTTTGAGTTAGTGTTAAGTTAGTGGAGGACTAAAACCTCACCTTTTATCTGGCAACTTCTGTAAACTAGATTTTAAGATGATTTTTTTTTCCCATGCAGTAAATATCACTTCTTTCTTTTTTTTTTTGAGTTGGAGTCTCACTCTGTCGCCCAGACTGGAGTGCAGTGGCCGCTCCCGGCCTCAGCCTCGACCTGCTGGGCTCCGGCGATCCTTCCGCCTCAGCCTTCCAAGTAGCTGGAACTTCAGGTGAGCGCTAAGTAAATATCATTTGTAAGGTTGTGATTTGTAAAAAAAAAAAAAAAAAAAGAATAGAAACTGCATATGCTCATCATTTTATTTCCTCCTTGGGTCCTATACAATTGTCAGAAGTCACCTGTTATCTGTTATCTGCACAGTTTATCTTTGCATGAGTAAAGATTAGTGTAATTGCTACAATCATCCCTCATTTAAGATCTTCTCCCTAGTACTTTATAAATCCAGGAACGTTTTCACTCAGAATGCTGCTCATCAGAGATTAGTATAGATTAGATTAGAAGATACACAGAAAATTACCAAGAAAATTATTATTTTAAGATATACAAGGGGGACCTCCCCCAAATGGAATTTATGTATAAAATATCCTGTATTTATTTTTGCATGTTTTAACTTTAGTCACCTTCAAAGTACTCTCCGTTTGATGCAGTGCACCCACTAAGTCACTTTTTTCCTTGTTCAAAACAGTTTTTGAACTCTTCAATTTTGATGCCTTTTAGTGCTTCTGTGGTATTTTCCTTTACTCCTTCCATATCAGTAAAACTTTTTCCTTTGAGAACTTTTTTCATCCGGGGAAACCAAAGAAAAGTGGGTCAGGGTGAGATCAGGTAAATAAGGAGGGTAAGGCATGTTTCTGGTTAAAAACTGCTCAACGCTCAGCATGGTGTGGGCAGGCGTGTTCTTAAGGTGGAAAAACCAATCACCTGTTTGCCATAACTTGGAACCTTTCTTCTGCAAATTGTGATACAACCTTCTTAAAACTTTCAGGATAAAACTTCGGTTGACCATTTGATCCAGAGGAACAAATTTGAGTGCATTACAAGGAATGTGCCCTCCAAAAAAAAAATGTTTTTTGGAGAGGTCTCCCTTCATGTATTATATCCTTTAAAATACAGAGATGTTAACTTCATAATAAGTAAATGAAAATGAAAACAAAATGAGATACTATTTTCAGACATGAAATTGGCAAATGTCAACACTGTCAATGGTCATCCCTTGCTGTCTGGCTCTATCTCCTGCGGGTGTGGATCCTCCCTTTGTCCAGTGTCTCCATGCTGTAGACGCTCTCTGCCTGTCTGTCACTTAGCAGTTGTCTTGGTTATCAGAGCAAAAAAATACATGGTATATGTTTGGTTTGGTATTGTCTGAGGTTTCGGCATCCACTGGGTGTCTTGCAGTGTGTTTCCCATATGTAAGGGGGAACTATGTATACAGTTGTCCCTCAGTATCAGTGGAGGAATGGTTCCAGGACTCTCCCTACCATGGACATACAAGTCCCTTAGGGTCAGGCCTCTGTATCTGTAGGTTCCACATCCATGGATTCAGCCAACCATGTTATATGAAGGGCAGACTGTATCACGTGTATCATTGGAAAACAAATAGCATTTATTATTCATTTTCTTATGCAGAAATTAGCATATAAACAGCATTTTATGGGGGTACTTCCTTATAAATCTTCTTTTTTCATTTTTCTCTGGTCAATTTTGAGACTAGGAAAACACTGAATGTGTGCTTCTCTAAGTCTCCTGCTTCTCTTCCGAATTTCCAAGAAATAACTGTCAAAGAGCCACCCTTGGACTAGGATCATGTCCCCAGCCCAGGTTTGCCTCCTGCTTCTCCAATTTCCCTTTTGCTATGAGAATTCAGCTTGGTTTTCTTTCTTTTGTGACTTTCAGTACACACTCCATCCCTTAGGGTTTGTTTTGCTTTAAGCTTGGCCACCCCCCGAAAATAAAACTTTCAGCTCTATTCTATAGTTATTTTCCTGCAAACAAATTGACATATGTCTTTTTTTCCCCCAAAAAGTTGTCTTCTTACAGTACTGGTCCTGGGACACTGCTAATGCCACCAGCACCACTTGAAATAAGAATGGTACTGGGTATTTGCAGGAGAATGAAAAAATATCAGGCAGCAGTTGGGAAATCACATGACTAGCAAAGGAGGAACTGTGAAAACAAGCTACAAGAGTGAAGAAAAACCACAAACATACTTCCTGAGTTCCTGATAAGGACCAGTAAGTTCCTGCTTCAAAGGCAGGTAAGAACCAGACATGAGAACTAGAATCCAAATTACATAAAAATGACCTAATATAACCCATCGCTGGGGGTGCTAGAGGACTCCTTATAGATTTTGAGTATACAGTACTCAGGTATATCCTGCTAGTTCATTAATGTGCCCAGGAACCAATGTGCCCCAACTGCCCCTAGAAAACCTTATGAATAGTCTACCCCTTAGTTAAAGAACACCCATAAGGGTTGGAAACCTCAAGCTCTGTTGGGCACAACTCATTCTTCTGCGTATGTCCACATTCTCTCTCTCCAGTGTGTGTACTTTCACTTTGTAACAAAAACTCTACTGCTTTCTTTTCACTCTGAGTCGTCCTTGAATTCTTTCTCAAGACGGTGTCAAGAATCTGGGCACTGGTTTAGAGTTGGGCCTCACCAGTGCCAGAACGCTACTGGCATCACACTGACTATCACTTATTAAGTACTACATTAGGTGCTTTGTGTATATTAAATCTTTCATCCTCAGAACAATTCTGTGTTGCAGGTACTGTTGCCTTCATTTTACAGACGAGGAAACTGAAGCACAAAATTTACACGTCTGATAAGTGGAGAAGTTGGGATTGGAATATATACAGTTTGGATCCAACGTCATTTAACCACTAGGTCATATTGCCTCCTGAGAAAGAAAAGAAACTTTTCATCTGAGGGATGCCAGTCCTCTTTAAATTATCAGGACCAGACAGGCTTTGGAAAGAGACGGCAGTCATGTCCCACTTCCTTCCTACCTTTAGCTAAGTAATTATTTCAAAGCTGTTTTGCTGTGTGGGCTCTAGACTGGTGCCCCTAGTAGTTATAAGTTGATCTAACATTGTCATATACTGAATACCATAAATTCATACCTTATGATTTATCAATGTATAGCCAAATACTAATAAATGCTATTTTTGTAAACTGATGAGAATTCCTGACAAACAATTTTTACAATCACTCCCTCTCCTGATTTTGTGCTTTTTTGTTTAAAAGCCCCAGTCTCCCTGAGCCCGCTGGTTCGAGACCCACCTGGGCAACTTGGCGAGACCTCATCTCTACAATAAATGAAAAATTAGCCGGGCGTGGTAGCATGCACCTGTAGTTCCAGCTCCTTGGAAGGCTGAGCAGAAGGATCGCCGGAGCCCAGCAGGTCAAGGCTGCGGTGGCTGGGAGTGTGCCACCGCACTCCAGTCTGGGCAACAGAGTGAGACTCCAACTCAAAAAAATAAAATAAATAAAATAAAATAAAAGCTCCAGTCTCTTCTTTAGTTTCTAGAGCATTTCCCAAAGTAATCTGAAGTATTTCCTAGGCTGCAGTCCTCAATCTTGATTGAAATAACTTTCTACCTATATTAATTTTGCCTCAGTTTCCTTAGATCGACACGCCTAAAAACAACAAATGAAGCTGAATGGGCATTCACTTTCTGCTTTCATCTTCTTGGGAGCAGGAATTATAAAGTCCTTTTCCCATCCCTCTTTTGACCCCACCTTATAGTTCTTCCTTGCAACATAATGATAGCAATAAGCTAAGCAAATTAGAACAATTAGACCCATGTAGATCAAGGGGAAAATGTATATCTCTGAGAACTTTTAAATAGGGTATTACCACTTACATTAGGCTTTAGTCCCATAAAAGAATAATCCTTTCTTGGTGTTTTCTTACAACCCCTCAAGACTTTTGTTGGACTTATTTACCATTGTAACATTATTATGATGACTCTCATGTGAGATGAGTCTCTCTTCTCCAGTGCATTGACTTGTGGATACAACTGCTGGCTCTAGGCCTCATGGAATTCAAAGCGCTCTCCAAAATGTCCCTCAGTTCTCTGAGGGTCTTTATTTTTGTGGCTTCCTCTGTTTCCTGGGGTTCTGCTTCTTTACACACAGGCTTTGTCTTCACTGTATGAGAACCCTTTACCTGTCTACCCCCTCCCCAGTCCCACGGTATTAGTCCTTATGGCATAGCCAGGAGTCCAGGGAGGAGTAACATCAAAACTTTATATTGACAAACTGCTTTAAAAAAAAATTCATATTAATTATTTTCTCAATCTACTACTTAGGATTTTAAGTCTACCACTGAGGATTCCTCATGTTGCTCTTCCATAAAGAGTCCAGTCTTACATCTTCCCATTTTCTCCCTCTCCTTCTCCCCTTTTCCCTCCCCATTCCATTTTCTTCTTTAGAGCAGGAGTTCTTAAACTTTGGCGTGCATCAGAATCACTTGGCTTGTTTACAACACAAATTGCTTAGCCCATGCATAGAATTTCTAATTTATCAGGTCTGCAGTAGGACCTGAGTATCTGTGTTATTTTTTATTTTAAATTTTATTAGAGACGGGGTTTTGCTTTGTTGCCTAGGCTGGAGTGCAGGGGCTACTCACAGGTGAGATCATAGTGTACTACAGCCTTGAACTTCTGGGCTCAAATGACCCTCCTGTCTCAGCCTCCCATGTAGCTGGGACTACAGGCACCCAGCACCATGCCCAGTGAGAATCTACGTTTCTCTTAAGCTCATAGGCAATGCTAATGCTGGTCTTGAGACCACACTTTAACAAACACTACTTTATAAGAACAAATTCCTTTCCAGGTCTCAAAAAGAGAGCAGTTCCATTCCCTTTTCTGCTTTGGTATCAGTCAATACACAAACCTCGAGGGCTCACGTTTTACTGCAAGCACTTATCAATACTTGCCAAGAAATATAATTCACTTACTCAGAGGAATGATGGTGCCAGGTTTAAAGAAAATATGCTATTTTTTCCACTGTTACCTCATCATTATAATTGTCAATATTATTGCTATCTAAATTTATTATGTGATTACTTTGTGGCAAACACTGAGCATTATTTTTTGCCTTCAATTCTGTTGGGAGAAAATTCTTCATGAATCGCCTACATTTTCTATGTCTAGGCATCAATAGTCAATTTGTTGAGATTTATTTACATTCCAAGATAGTAAAGATAGAAATCCCTCCCTCCCATACTCCAGGATAGTAGGCATAAGACCTCACCCTCTCTTTCTGAAAAGATTAGCAAATATAATATCTCTTCCTGAAGGACAGGGCAGGAAGGTTTACCAGCCCCAATATAAGGCAGGGGTTCCTAATCATGGTATGCCTCAGGCATTACACAAAACCTGGGTGCAATATCCACCCTCTGCATCACCCACATGGTACTTGAGGGGCAAGGGAAACTGATGCAAACATGAAGTGTATGTTGCCTATGCGGCTGTAAGTATTAATAATAAACTGTCTAAATTCATTTGGGCTCACTGTCTCCCTACCGGATGCATCTAAAGCCATCCTCGCAGGGTTAACAAAATTATAGACAGAGATATAGTTATAATTAAGCATGAATCAGGCTGCACTTTGACCCAACGTCACCGAAAGTCACATAACTAGATACTGACCATTTGCCCTCCCATTGTTCCTACAGATGGAATTTCTGAAGAAATCTACAGTATGAAGAATCTGCAGTCTGAAGACCCTCACAAAGGAACAGAATCAGCATGAGAATATAGTTTTTTCATTTCGCTGTCCCATGATTTCACCTTGCACTCTTCGACCAATCAGTGATTTCCACATTTCAGCCCACTCTTCAGGAAGACGGATTTGAGGTTTCTTCTCAACTCCTTATTCAGCGGCCCTAGAATGAAACCTCGTTTTCCACTGCAACCTGCTGTCTTGGTGTATTGACTTGCAATGAACCTATTACAGTTACAAACCTAGGGATACATGGCAAACCAACCTAACAGCTGTCACCTGCTACTCCTCAGGAACTGCTTGACTTCTTGGCAAGTCTTTTAAGACCACTCTGTGAGGTTGTTCTATTACTTCCAATTTTCAGAAGAGGACAAGTCAGGCTTTGTGCAGTGTAATAACATGACCAATCCACTTAATTAGTAAGTAAAAGTGACATGATTTGATCTCAAAACTGCCTGACTAGAGTCTACTCTCTCTGCAATTACAGGCTTCCAGTGCCAATTCTGAGGCCTTTACACAAAACTGATAAGAGTCAGAAATCCTCATTACTTGAGGTGAAGTTCTAAGGGACCTCATGGGAAGAAAACAAAACAATCCTGTCCAGACCTACAAGAGTAAGAGCTACTCCAGAACAATCTTACCTCACAGTTCTTATCCCAAAAGTCCTCCCAAAAAGCAATGGTCTCAAAAGGAAAAGCATGGAACAAGAATAAGCTTGATGTTCTCTTTGTAGTCACTTATATTTATACATTTGTAAATCTATTTTTGGTTGGATTTGTTGCAGTATAATTTATATACAATAAAATTTATCAATTTAAAGTGTGTAATGAAGAGTTTCGAAAAATATATGCTGTCATGTCACCACCACCATGATTATGATATAGAGTTTTTCATCACCCTAAAATGTTTCTTGGGTCCTGTTGTAAGGAATCTCTGCCTCCATTCATGGTCCCCAGGAACCACTGATCTGCCTTCTGTTACTATAGGCTTACAATTTCTAGAATTGCATTAACATGAATTATACAGTCTATAGTAATCTGACTTCCTTCACTTAGCATAATGCTTTCGAGATTCATTGACATTGGCTAGTTCATTCATTTTTATTGCTGAGCAGTAATTCATGGTAGAGACATGCCACAGTTTCTCTCTCCAACAGTTGATAAATATCTGAGCTGTGTTCCCCATTTTCAGCTATTATGAATAAAGCTCTTATTAACATTTGAATACAAGTCTTTGTCAGATTGTGTGTTTTCTCCCAGCTGGGAGTCATCTCCTGGAGGCTCCCATATGTCCTCAGGGAAAATTTCAACTTTGTGGAGTGGCACATGAAGTCTTTTAAGAACCTTCCTCTGATTACCTTTTGTCCTTTATCTCTAAATATTTTCCCACACAAAGATTATAGTCCATTTGTTCATTAATTCAACATTTGTGCACCTGAACAATGCTAAGGACTGGGAATAAGCATGAAAAGGCATATGTGATCCCAGTTCTTACATAGCTTCTAGTGGGTAAAACTTACTATAAACAATCAAAAATGCAAAATGATCACAGATCACAGTAAGTGCTACAAGGAAAATAAGTAACAGCCAATATGACATCCCAGGATAGAGAACAACACGATGCTATGGACTAAATTGTGCCTCCCTCCAAATTCACACATTGGGTCCCTAACTCCCAAAGTGAGTCTTTCTGAAGATAGGGTCTTTAGAAAATCATTAAGGCTGAGTTAGTTTATAAGGATCAGGTCCTGACCTGATAGAACTGAAGAAGAAAAAGTGAGATCTTGCTCTTTCTATGTCATGTGAGGGCACAATGAAAAGGTGGTATCTGTAAGCTAGGAAGAAAACTCTCACAAGAAATCAGATCAACTGGCACCTTGATCTTGGACTTCCCAGACTTCAGAACTGTGAGAAAATAAATTTATATTGTTTAAGCCACTCAATCTATGTATGGTATTTGATTATGGTAGTCCAAACAGAGTAAGATACAGAGTTGAGGGTGAGAAGATCAAAGAACCAGTAGGCTAAAATGTTAGATGGGTCAGTCATTTGAGTGTAGAAGTCATCAAGAATAATGATGGAGTAGGAGAAGAACTCACTGAGTCCATTAGGTGGGTTTCCCAAGATACCAGCAGATGCTAACAATTAACTTGGATATTAGATGGCACAGCTTGGTGTCGTTAGTGGCTAAGGAATTCTGGGTTTTGAAGGAGGAAGGAAAGTAAGTGGTTTGAACGCAACAGAATGAAACAAGGAAGACACTTATCTCTTGGTCCTAAGTTATTTGAGTGTGAGAATTCAGGTCAAAGGACTAAAAGTTTTGGAATGAAGGAGGGTACGCGGGGAATGGGATCAGAATGGGAATGAGTGTCCTGTCTCAGTCAATGGCCTGAGAAGCTTGGACTTCTAACAATGGCAGAGGTAAAGAGAGAGATGGGGAGATGGGTAGCAAAAAAGCACTGCTTTTGGTCCTGAATATATGGCTCAGTGGCTTCTAGCAACTATGTACTTTTGCATCTCTCCAAGATACAGAAGGCTGGAAGGCCTTTACTAGGGGCATGAGCTTCCCTCAATGCTCCATGATCGTTCACACATGGAAGACTTTGCAGAGCTGTTTTGAATTCTGTAAGTCTCCTTCTACCAACTTATCATTCATAATTCAAATCAAAATTCACCTTCTTTTTGAGCCATTTCCAATCACCATTTTTACCTTCCCATGCCTTAAATAGAACAGAGTAGGCACTGACTCTCCAGCATTCTCATAGTTTCCTGTTTATGAGCTAATCTTAGATCATTCTATAATGTAATTATGTGTTTATGCGCTTGTTGACCTTACTCTAATAACAGCTACTTAAGAACAGGGACTATCTTACTCATTTTTGATTCCTAGCAGTTAGCAAAGTATCTGTTCCATGTGTATTTCATTAGTAGATGCTGGTAGAAAGATGAAAGATCAAACTCCATAAGTCTGTTACCTGCTTTGTGAGGTTGGACTTCTTATTTATTGTGTTTACCTTAATCAAATTTCAGAGACTCCTCCTTAAACTAATGTTTTGAGGTTGGTTAACAAATCCGTTTTATTCTAGTCAAGTGGTTGAGAAGTGTGTGTGCTGTGTTGGCATATAATTTCCCAGTCTATACCCTGACAAACTGGAGTCTACGCTTTGTGGCTTGTTATGTCAATGCAGTGCTCTTGCCCGTTGTTTCAGTCACGTCAGTTGCCCTTCTTCAGACAATATAGACTCCCCTTGTTTCTTGGTTTAAAAGGGAGAGCTTGTCTGACAGTAGACAATATAGAAAAGAATTTAAGAAAGAAATTCAATGTACCATGACATCAAAAAGAATAAGATACTTAGGAATTAACTTAATCAAGGAGTTGAAAGATTTGTGCAATAAAAACTTTAAAATATTGCTGAAAGAAATTTAAAAAGTTGTAATGGAAACCATCCTATGTCATGAATTTGAAAACTTAATATTAAGATATCAATACCACTCAGGACAATCTGCAGATTTAATGCAATCCCTATAAAAAATCCCAGTAATATTTTCTGCAGAAATAGAAAACCCCATCATAAAATTCTTAGGGAATATCAAGGACCTCAAGCAGCCAAAACAATCTTGAAAAAGAAGAACAAGTCTAAAGGACTCTCACTTTCTGATTTCAAATTTCAAAATCTATAGTAATTAAAACAATACGGGCCGGGTTCGGTGGCTCAGCCTGTAATCCCGCGCCTTGGGAGGCTGAGGTGAGTGGATTGCCTGAGCCTGTGGGTTCGAGACCCGCCTGGGCAACTTGGTGAGACCTCATCTCTACAATAAATCAAAAAATTAGCCAGGTGTGGTACCGCACACCTCTAGTTCCAGCTACTCGGAAGGCTGAGGCTAAAGGATCGCCGGAGCCCAGCAGGTCGAGGCTGCGGTGGCCGGGAGCAGCCACTGCACTCCAGTCTGGGCGACAGAGTGAGACTCCAACTCAAAAAATAAATAAATAAAACAATATGGTACTGGCATAAAAAAAGACATGTAGACCAGTAGAATAGAATAGAGAGCCCAGAAATAAACCCTCATGTATATGGTCAAATTTTTGACAAGGGTGTCAAGATCATTTAATAGAGAAAAGGTAGTCTTTTCAACAAATACTGGCTATCCACAGGCAAACGAGTGAAATTGAATGCTTACTGAACACAACATACAAAAAAAATCACTCAAATGGATCAAAGAACTCAGTCTAAGACTTAACATTGTAATACTCTTGGAAGAAAACATGGAGCAAAAAGTTCATGACATTGGCTTTGGCAATGACTTACTGGATGTGACCTGAAAGGCACAGGCAACAAAATAAAAAAAATAGACAAACAGACAAACTAGACTTCATAAAAACTTAAAATTTTTCATGTATTAAAAGACACTATCGACAGAATAAAAACAGCTCACAGATCGGAAGAAAATATTTGCAAATAACATGTCTAATAAGGAATTAATAATTGGAATATACAGAGAACTCCCAAACTCAGCAACAAAAACCCATAAAAGCCACAACTTAATTTTAAAATATGCAAAAGTCTTGAAAAGACATTTCTCCAAAGAAGATATACAAATAGCTAATAACCACTTGAAAAGATGCTCAACATCACGAATCATTAGGGAAATACAAATTAAAACGATACTAAGATACTACCTCATATCTTTTAGGCTAGATACTTTAAAACAAACAAACAAATGAACAGAAAATAAGTGACGGTGAGAAAGCGGAGCCCTGTGCACTGTTGGTGAGAATATAAAATGGTGCAGCTGCTGTAGAATAAAGTATGGCAGTTCTTCAAAAAATTAAAAATATAATTATCATATGATTCAGCAATTTCACTTCTGAATATGTACCCCCAAAATTGAAAGCAAGATCTCAAAGAGATATTTGTACATCCATCTTCAGAGCAGTATTATTCACAATACCTAAAATATGAAACAATCCAAGTGTTCATCAAGGAATGAATGGATAAGCAAAATATGGTACTGTATATACGTGCAGTGGAATATTATTCAGCTTTAAAAAGGAAGAACATTCGAACATATACTACAATATGGGTGAAACTTGAGAATGTTATGCTAATGAAATAAGCCTGCCACAGAAGTATAAATACTATACAATTCTACTTATATAAGTGTAATCAAAATCATGGAGACAGAAAGTAGAATGGTGATTGCCAGGGATTGGGAGCAGGATTAAATAGAGTTTCAACTTTACCCGATGAAAAGAGTTCTAGAAGATGGATGGTGGCAACAGTAACACAGCAATGCGAATGAATGTACTTAATGCCACCGAATTGCACACTTAAAAATGGTTAAGATGATAAATTTTACATTATATGTATTTCGCCACAGTTTTTAAAACTTGGAAAAAAAATAGCACTTGCTTCAACCTACCTTCATTTCTTAATCTCTTCACTAGGGCTTAGGGTCAACTGAGAAAACTGACTGAAAACAGACTTGTTTGTCACTGTGTGAGATGGAAAATACAAACGGCTTTAACGTTGGAGAGATTTTAGTTCCAAGATAAGCTTGACTTTTTTGAATCACTGAGGATTGACAAATTTTATGTATTCATTTTTATTTAAAGGGTACTGTCAAGTGACAGGTATAAGATGAAGATAAGAGATGTATTGTCTATCACTAGATACATAAAGAGCGTGGAAATTAGAACACAAGCTTTAAAACAATTATATTTAGGACAAAACAAGACATACAAATCAACTTCAGCACTGATTCATAAACAAGATATCCAGTGAAAACATACAGATACAGGATATTACTTTTTAAATTATATAAATTGCTTTTGAGAATAATGAAACTACCTCAGAATGCTGTCAACAATTGCACAAGGCAGATGTCCATAACTGAGTTCTCAAAACCTGTGAATATTTAACCCTTACATGAAAAAAGAGATTTTGAGAATGTGATTAGGTTAAATAGTTTGAGATGGGAGATTATTCTGGAATATCTAGGTATGCTCAAATCACATTCAACCTTTTCCAGCTGTGGTCAGAGGAAGACATGACTAGGGAGGTGGCAACGAGAGAAGGATTCGATCCACCTGTGTTGGCTTGGAAGACGGAGGAAGGAGACCAAGGATAGAGGCAGCCCCAGTTGAAAAAGGCAAAGAAACAGATACTTTCCTGAAATCTCTAGAAAGGAACGTAGGCTGGCCAACACCTTGCTTGTAGCTCAGTAAGTACTTACATAATGGTAGAATAATAAGTTGTATTATAAGTCATTAAATTTATGGTACTTTGATATCGCAACCATAATAACTATTGCACAAAGTATGGAAGAGGTAATGGAATTGTTTTTCAGAAAGAAAATGAAAACCTGGCTAAGATTTGCAATTGAGATGGGAAATGTAAAAATGACTTTAGGGCATGCATTATTTTAAATTATTCTCCTCTTAGATTTGTTTAATGACTACTTAAGACAAAATAGAAAAAAAGAGCAGTATATATCCCCCAAATGTTAACAACCTTACCTGTTAGTAGGATTATGATTTTTTTTAAATTTTATGATTTTTCTACAGTGAATATATGTCATTCTCATAATAACAAAATATTTAGCAAAAAATGGAAGCAGGCAAAAGAAGAAATGATTGACTTACAGAAAGATCTGGTTCTAAGGTCATTTATACTAGAAATAATGACCTATGATCATATTTTCCAATCAGTAAGGAAATATCTTTTTAAGCACTTTGAGGAAGCAACCTCTGAACACACATATGTGCACACATATAAGCTTTTAAGCAAAAATTAGAATTTTCAAAAATACCACCATGAGCTTGACAATTTCCCAGTACTTGAAAGAATGTTGATGAACTCAATGGAGGATATTGTGATTTTTTTTTGATATCGTTATAATGAAATTTGTCATCGTAATTTTTTTTTGACATCGCTATAATGAAATTTGTGTGTTACAAAAATCACACTTGGTAAAAGATCCATTTGGAGCAGCAGATGGACTAGTTGGCTTTAATGTAACAGAGGAAGGAAATCTCACTGACATGGTTTCAGTTTTCCCATTGCAGCTGTTCTTTAAGAAGTTAGCACTTGTTGAATTCCAGTGTCGTGCCGAAGAAGTATATCCAATTATCTGAGAAGGCTACAACATACTCCTCCCATTTCTGACTGCATATCCATCTGAAGTTGTATTTTATTCATACACTTCAACCAAAATGACATACATCAGAAGCAGATTATGAGAATCCAACTTTCCTCTGTCAGTGTTAAGCTGGACACTATAAAAAAAAATAGCCAAAATGTAAAACAATGTATGCTACTCTCATAATTTATTTTATTTTAGAAATGTTTTTAATGTGAAAATATCATTTATTTTCAGTGATAATAAGCTCCTTATTGTCATTCCAACAAGACTTCAAATGTTTTGAAAATCACTGTTTTTAATGTGATAAATGTCAGTGGATATAACTAATAAATTTTTCCAATGATAAAAGATAATTAAATAAATACAATTCCAATAAATAAATAAACATTCCAAAACATGGTTCCAATAAATTTTAGGAGTGTAATGTGTTTGAGAGAGCAAAAAGTTTGAGAATTGCTAAATAAACAAAATCATGAGGAAGTTCTAGAATATAGCAGCTTCTTTTAAGAACTATATGTTTTGTTTGACATACCTGTCACTTTAGTGAAGGTTTAAAATATCACATTTCTACAAACAATTCCATTTACCCACATGCCTGGTCAGATTTCTGATTGTCATGATAACCTGAGTTGTAAATGTATTGCTTCAATATAAAAGAGATTTTGCTTACTGTAAGTAATAAATTATGTAAAACTTCAAAAGATATTTTGGCCCTTTGCTGCAGGAGAAAGCATTACCTTTTTAAAAGAAGAGAACCCAAAATGAATAGAGATTGATAGGAGAAGGTAGAAGTTTTGGGGCCATTCTAGAGAAAGTAGCCACTAAGAAACATGGTGACAAACAAGATTCTAGAACATGAAAAGACTGGATAGTTTTAGCTTGATTGAAGGGATATATTTGAAACTAAAAGAGCAATAAGCTAGTTAAAATAGAGTCTCAAGTTTGATAGGTATTCTTTATTCCTGTGTTTTTTTATCAAGTATACAATGTAAATAACCAGAAAACATATTTTTTATTCGTATAATTCTTCTCCTGCCATGTCTAGACCAGCTGGGTCATGGTCACGGCCATGGTGAGAAATAACAGCTCTTGGGCTGACCATCTGGAATGTGGATAGTTCACATATGGAGAACTGGGAATCTATTTTATATAATTTAATTTTCTCTCTCTATCCAGCAGGGAAAATGTTTCAGATATTTTCCCGAGTAAATGATCATGTTCCCCAGCTATGATTCTAGAGGTACAGTATTTTAATGCTCATTAATTGAGCCCATGACTCCTTCAACACGCAAGCTCCAGCAGCTACACGCAGGAGCTAAATGGGCTGTAACATGGCGCTGGTCCAAGAGGGCCGTTGCCTTCTCTGCTGCCGCACACTGTGCTGTGTCAACGACCTCGGTATGATGGTGATCCAGATGGATGGTGATGGCTTGAGCATACTGATGCTGCCGCACCACTGGCCATTTGTTTTACTGCTCATTCACGAAGTCATGTCATGGTACATCCAGTGTCTCATAAGTTAGCAGTTTAGAAAAATAAAAAAAGCTCTGGTACTGGATTAAGGGTCTGTTTTCCCTGAGTGAAAGGCTATAGATTTACAACAACATGATTTAATAATGACTGAATTGTAACAACTGTATAGTGTTGAGTTACTGTGGATTTTAGGACTTGAGTGTAGAGAGTTCATCCAACGCCTCTTTCTCAAAGAACACTAATTTCTTTTTGAGGACCATCTTATCTTTCATAGATGGGTGGAACTGTTTGTTAGTCAAACGTTCTTGCTTCAGTAAATTGACGACCGGACACATAACCCAAGCTAGGCCAACTGATGCACTTCGCATGAAATTTAGATCTTGAGTGGAATGGCAGAGACTAAGAATGACAAAGTTGATTTATTCTAGTGGCACTTCCCAGGAAAAACTACTTGCTACCACATCATTCCTTTTGTTCTTGTTCGCTAGTCCCTGGAAGCCAGCTGGATCCCTGCCCATTCGGACACTTTCTCCATCCTGCTTATTGATTCTCTGTAGTCTTGATATCTTTCCTGATAACTCTTTTTTTTCTTAAGTTAGTCAGAGCCCAAACATCCAGTTTTTAGTTTGCAACCAAAGAACCCCAAATAAACTAGTGTCCATATATGGGCTGCTACAAAGGCATTGTAATTGCATGCTACCTAAAGAATACTAGCCTTAGCTGCATGCAAGAGAGTGGTTGCATGGTACCCAGAAGCCCCTTCAATTCAATCTCCTAGGTATCCAGTGGAACAGAGGAACTAATTCTAGAATCATGGGAAGAATACTTTCTCTGCACCTGCATCGTGCTAAGCTTTATGGCAGACACTGGTAATATGGAGAGAACAATAAAATGGTTGCTTGTCTTCAAAGAACTTATAATCTAGCAGAGTTCATAGGCATGCACGTGTATACAATTAAATGTAGCCAATGTGGTAAGTGCTACAACAGAGACATGAGCAAAGGACCATAAAAGCCCAGAAGCAGCAACAATTTCCTTCTGCCATGGAGTTCAAGGCATTAGGCCTTAAATTGGGTTTCTCCAGCTAGAGAGGGGGAGGAAGGTATCTCAGGCAGAGGAGACTCATAGAAATTACAAAGACAGATTCATAAAAGACTGTGGTCTGTTTGGCTAGGAGCCAGAAGTTCAGTCATTTTATGCAGATTACATGGGGTGGGAGGGTAAGAGGGGACATTTGAGGGCAACGATGCTGGAGTGATGATGAGTTTAGACTTTGTACAATTGGCCAAGGAGAGAGAGCCTTGTGTTTATTATACTTATTAAAGGTTCTGCATCTTATGATGTGTTAATATTCCTCAAGGGCCTTACAGATTCCTGAAAGAGGATGCCTCTCCCGGCCCAGACGCTTCCTGGGAGTGGTAGATGGCTTTCCTCAAGCTCTCCTTTGGGCAGACTGACTGATCCAAGGCCGAGCTCCTACTTGCCTCTTCATCTAACTCACACACCAAGCCAGTATTTTCCCTGCCCTAAATCAACCCAGGACCAGAAATCAGACAACTAGAGTCAGCCCCTCACCAACCCAAACCCACCAGAATTATTAAAACCAGCCCATCCTAAACTATTTACTCTGCCCTACCTTGCCTTGTCCACAGAAACTCCAATAAGGAGCCGGGCCTGGTGGCTCAGCATGTAATCCCGTGCCTTTGGGAGGCTGAGGTGAGCGAATTGCCTGAGCCCACGGGTTCAAGACCCGCCTGGGCAGCGAGACCTCATCTCTACAAAAAATCAGCTGGGCGTGGTAGCGCATGCCTGTAATTCCGGCTACTCGGAAGGCTGAGGCGGAAGGATCGCCGGAGCCCAGCAGGTCGAGGCTGCGGTGGCCGGGAGCGGCCACTGCACTCCAGTCTGGGTGACAGAGTGAGACACCAACTCAAAAAAAAAACTCCAATAAGGGTTCTGCCCTTGGCAGTCCCCTCACTGCTACTTTTGCCCACCAACCAAAGCTGGCATTTCCCCTGTGGTGCTGCATGGCATGGTAGACCCCCTTCTCTTGGGAAATGTTAAACAATGAAGTCTTATTTCAATGGCATGGGCTCCTTTGTGTCAGCGCTCATTCACCTTCATAAACTAAAATCTCATGGGGATAATTTTAATATAAGTTTGGACGTAGTTCTGGCCTGAAAAAGAGAGTCAAGGGTATGATTAATCCTATATATTAAAAAGATAACTAGCCGGGTTCGGTGGCTCAGCCTGTAATCCCGCGCCTTTGGGAGGCTGAGGTGAGTGGATTGCCTGAGCCTGCGGGTTCGAGACCCGCCTGGGCAGCGAGACCTCATCTCTGCAATAAATCAAAAAATCAGCTGGGCGTGGTAGCGCGCGCCTGTAATTCCGGCTACTCAGAAGGCTGAGGCGGAAGGATTGCCGGAGCCCAGCAGGTCGAGGCTGCAGTGGCTGGGAGCATGCCACTGCCCTCCAGTCTGGGCGACAGAGTGAGACTCCAACTCAAATAAAATAAAATAAAATAAAATAAAAAGATAACTTATGGCAAATGGAAGCTAGAAAGAAAGAGACCAAGTCACTGCAGGATGTCTATCTTGGGATACTTGAGTGGATACATTAGTGGGATCCCACTAAACAAGATAAGGGACAGGGTGATGTGCAAATTTGGGGGAAGGAGGTCATGATTCTATTTAGGATGGGGAAATATCATAACCCCAGGAATCTTCGGAGTTACCTGGAATGCAAGCAGAGGAAAAGAGCAAGTCAGTGAGCCCTGATTCTCAGTCAGTGTGCCCTGAGCCTGAGCTGGGATCACATTTGCCCATTTCTAAGGTGTCACGTGGCCCTCAGCAATAGGGCCATATTTTTACTGCCACACCTAAGACATTACTCAGCACATAGTAGGCACTGAGCAGACATTTGATAAAGCGTAAGATAGCTAGGTCTTGAATCTTTCAAGCGTGTGGTGGCACGCTCATGGCCACCACAGCCTCGACCTGCTGGGCTCAGGTGATGCTTTATCCTCAACCTTCCAAACAGCTGGAACTACAGGCACAGGCCACCACACCTAGCTACCACTCTTTTCGTAAGCTAACGACAGATGATTCTAATTGTGTGGACCCTAGAATATAGATTCTTTTTCTTTTTCTTTTTTCTGAGTCTGTGTACCACTCTGTTGCTCAGGCTAGAGTGCAGTGGAACAAGCATGACTCACTGTAGCCCCCAATTCTTGGGCTCAAGCAGTCCTCCCTCCTCAGCCTCCTGAGTAGGTGGGACTACAGGCATGTGCCATCATGCCCAGCTAATTTTTTTTTTTTTTTGGTAGAAATGAGGTCTTGTTATATTATCAAGGTTGGTCTCAAATTCCTGGGCTCAAGTGATCCTCTTACCATGGTTTCCCAGAGTGCTGAGATTACAGACGTGAGATACCATGCCCAGCTGAGACTGACTATTTTTCTTATGTTGGTAATGTCTCAGGTTCTCGACTTCAAATTTTAACAGAGTTAAACTCGAGCCATTGAGAATTGTGTAATTAAATTCATTCTGCTTGCATTATGGTTTTTAATTGATACTTGTTAACACAACAACTGGTGTAGAACACAGTGGGCAGTTATTTAAGTCCTACTGAGCTCTCAGTTCATCCATGTGAGTTATCTAGCTCAAAGAAATCATAACACGGAGGATACATTTTACTCACAGATTACATGGTGGGTACCAAAAACTAGAACAAAAAGTTGCTTAGTGGCAATCGTGTCCTCAGCACCTTGGTCTTTGTGTCTGTCTCCACAAATAGATTTTTCATTAAAAATGGACAAATAGTATATATATATAATTAGTAAATTATATATATGTATATATAAATATTTATGTTGCACAAGCTTGCCACTGTAAAAATTAAACCACTGAAAGAGTACAGTGCTCAGAAAATATTTGCATTATCATCCAACGGGTGTTAGAAGATGACTTTGCCTGAATGGTGTAATTTCCAGGTTTTATCATTAGTGACAGAAAAGTCACACCATCTGTATTGGTGATAGTATTTTAGCTCTCATTCCTTTCATTGTGATTACTTGTTCTTTTTTTTGAGTTGGAATCTCACTGTCACCCTGGCTGGAGCTCGATGGCACATTCACGGCCACCCCAGCATGGACCTGTGGGGCTTCAGCGATCCTTCTGCCTCAGCCTTCCCAGTAGCCAGAAATACAGGTGCGCGCTACCTTGCCCAGCTAATTTGTAATCTATTGTAGAGACAAGGGCTCGCCAAGTTGCCTGGGCTGGTCTCCAGCCCGCGGTCAGGCAATCCACCCGCCTCGGCCTCCCAAAGTGCTGGGAGCCCGGCCCATAACTATTTGTTCTTACAGTACATGATGTATGCTGATAAATATCTATAATATGGCTATTTTAAACTTTGGGGCTTTACAGTGATTCTTTTTAAGGAAGTAGATAAATTTTGACATTCATGGAAGAGAGCACCAAATTCTCTATACAGGGGGCTGAGTCCTGAACAGTGAGTGACATTGACTTTATTTCTTTTTATTTTTACTTTTATTTTGTATTATAAAGATGTGGGGTACAATTCAGGGTTAGGTATACAGACATTATAAGGCAGGTACCCTTCCTTGTTGATGAGGTATGCCCCTCCCGCCCCAGCAGTTTCCCTCAACTGCCAATTCCACCCCCCTCCCCTGACAGTTTCCCACTACTGCCAATTCCTCTCTTATAGTATTATAATTGTTCAAGGTCCGCTTATGAGTGAGAACATATGGTACTCTGTTCTTTGTTTTTGTGATAGATCACTGAGTATGATCGACTCTAAATCCATCCGTGTTGTCGCAAAGTCCATATGTTTGTCCCTCTTTATGACTGCATAATATTCCATTATGTATATGTACCACATTTTTTTTTTTCCTGAGTTGGAGTCTCACTCGTCGCCCAGACTGGAGTGCAGTGGCCGCTCCCGGCCACCGCAGCCTCGACCTGCTGGGCTCCGGCGATCCTTCCGCCTCAGCCTTCCGAGTAGCCGGAATTACAGGCATGCGCTACCACGCCTGGCTGATTTTTTGATTTATTGTAGAGATGAGGTCTCACTGCCCAGGCGGGTCTCGAACCCGCGGGCTCAGGCAATCCACTCACCTCAGCCTCCCAAAGGCGCGGGATTACAGGCTGAGCCACCGAGCCCGGCTGTACCACATTTTTTTAATCCAGTCCAGCTCCAATGGGCCGCACGGTTGGTTCCATGTTTTTACTATTGTGAAGAGAGTTGCAATCAAAACCACATCGAGACATTGACTTTAAAGTTACTCAGTGATTGACTTGAGTATAGTCACTGAGTGCACGACCAGAGTGGAGCCCTCTGCTGGTCTGTGAGGAAAGTGGGTTGAGCAAGACAGACGTGGTTCTTGTTGGCAGGCCGCCTACATGCTAGAAAAGAGACAGAGATGAAACATCAAGTCATGTAGTGAATTGTTTAATTACACGTGTGGTCGCTTCTGTAAAGATGAAGTACAGTTCTCCATGAGGTCACACGACATGACTGATAGTCTGTGTGTGACACACTCAGATACTCCCTCAGCAAGGAAATGGCCAAAGTGGTGGAGGAATCCTTCCCTAAGGAAGTGCTGTTGGAATGGAGACCTGGAAGACTAGTTAATTGTCAAGGATGGTAAGGGAAGAGCCTGAGGCAGGAGGGAGCCTGCAAAATGAAATGGAGAAGCTCCCTGTGAGGTGCTTAAGGGTGTGGAGCAAAGCCCTGGCCTCAAACTCATCACAGCCTCAAACTTACTTGAACTCTTGACCTATCTCCAGTGGAGGCTGTATCTACAATCATGGCACAGGCGAATGTTTAAAGCATTCATTTATGAAATAAATATTTTTAAACATACAATATTTTCTGATTCCCTCTTTTGGTATTTGTTGTTTGTTTGTTTGTTTTTCTGCCAAAGGCATCAGAAATCCTAAGTGACTCAGGGCTTTCTCACCCGTGAAAGGCTCTGCTGGGAAGAGATGGTAGTCAGGTCACACAGGGTCTTCTTGACGGTGTGAAGGATTCTCATCATCTCTCTGGCAGTGGAAGCCTTAGAGGGGCTTCAGTCCATCCCTGAGGAACACCATGCCTGTTTGTTCCCATTAATCACGTCCTTTGACTCTCATCACTCACTAGTGAGGAAAGTATTTCTGGTTTTATTTTACAACCTGGGAAACCAAGGCAAAGAGGAGTAAATAATAATTTTTCCAGTTTACATTTCTAGGGCTGTTTCTGCCTTAAAGCTACCTCACTGCACTGCAGAATTTTAAGACATATGAGTTATGCTGGGAAGGATGGGAGTCTGATGAACTGAATTGTATACTTTCAGAATTTGTATGTTGGAGCCCTAACCCTCAGTACTTCAAATTGTGGCTATATTTGGAGACAAAATTTTACAGAGGTGATTAAGGTACACAATTTTGGTTATTAGGATGAGCTCTAATTCAATATGACTGGTGTCCTTGTCAGAAAAGGAAATTGAGACACAGACAGATATGTATAGAGGGAAAATCATATGAAGACATAGGGAGAAGACGGTCACCGTCAAGCCAAGGACAGAGGCCTCAGAGGAGGAACCAATCCTGCTGACACCTTGATCTTGGACTTCTAGCCTACAGAGCTGTGAGAAAATATTCTTCTGTTGTTTAAGTCACCCAGTCTATTGAAATGAGCTAAATCAGTTAATAAAATCAAATTGCTAGCAAAATAATAATATTAACCAGTTTACTCCATTTTGTTTAAAACTTTCATCTTAGTTACCCGCCTGACCGAAGAATCAATGCTTGCGTGTGATTACAGTAACGTTCCCATGACCACAGACCCCCAGCTTTGTCTACTTTGGGCAGGTCATGCTGACCATTTCCTGCTGACTTTACAGAACTCGGCCATAAGTTCCATGTCATTGTATGCTCTGTTAACCGAAATCAAATGTTACACTTTGACATTTTCATATTTTGTTCTTATATTCTGTTAGTGACCTAACCGAGGTAACTCCATTGTGCAATGACTCTTCTTCCTCGTCTCTATGTAACTACCTTAAACTATCTTAATGGCAGAACTCCAGGGACTTTCTGAACACTGGCTATACCTAGGACATGAAATTAATCAAAGCTCCCTAACAATTGAAAGTTCCCATTTTGGTTGCCAAGTTGTTAGTTAATAGTTGCTATGGTCACTAAGTTGCTACGTAGCCAATACTGCAAATTTTACCTATAAAAGCTTGTCACAAACTGCACCAATTTGCCAAGAGTTTTTCTGGCATTTGCCTACTCTTGACCCGTGCGTTTAATAAATTCATAATTAATTAGACTCAACTTGCTGGAGTAACTTTTTCTCGCTTTCTCAGTCATAACGCTATGATACTTTGTTAGGAAGTTGGAACAGACTATGAGGAGAAGTTGTTATTGTATTGTGCTTCTTCACTGTGACGTTGTGGTTGGTATTGTTCTTCTTCCAAAGGTGCCCACCACCCAGGTAGGTTCCCCATTCCAATATTTCATTGGCTATAGACTGTGCTTTCTACACTTGGCTCCTCCTCATAATTAATAATTATTATCATTTTAATCCCCAGAGCCTTGCCTTTCTAGAATATGATTATAACTAATAAAAGAAAATGCCACTTAAGCTGAATCTTGCCAATAATGAATATTACCCATCCAAGTTGAGGTAAAGCTTAACTCAATAACAAGTGTTGCGAATGTTAAGACATAATTAATGTTTTTAAGGTGGAATGCAAGTCTTAAGAATTTCAGGTACTGGAGGTTCAGAAGAGACATTTCTGATTACGGGAAATTTTCGGCATCTTTCGAATCATCCTCCAGTAGGATGCATAAGGCTGACTTCACTGAAAGCATGTTTTGGCAGATGTAGGGGAGAGCAGCTCTGGGCAAATTTACTCTCATTTACAATCTCATGCCTTGTTTGGCTTCACTAATTGAATCAATATTTCTTGTGTGTTTGTTTCCTTTAAAAACAAAACAAAAACACAGTACTAACATAATGCCTTTAGGCACTTGTATTTTGTCTTCTGAAGACTTTTTAGTGTTATAATTCCCTCAGCCACTCCGTAATTCTTTATTAAGTTTTAATGTGTTTTAAACTCTCCATCTGTAGACAATATATAATTTTCCCGTCTTTGCCAGCAAGTCTAATATTTCCCTGTAGTCTGTTTTAGAGCTCCTTCTGGTGGTTTACAGCTATTATGACACATCCATCTGTAGCGTCTGCATCCATTCAGTCTCGCAGTGATGGCTATGACCTTTGTATCAAAACAAAATAATAGAAGTTATGTTTGTAGTACAAGGCAACAGAATGATGTTCAGTACTACAAATTTAAAATAATTACTCGATTTGTGACTATCAGAAAAAAGACTAAGACTTTTGGGGAGGCAGATTACAACCACTCTAGTCAATGGCCATTCTTCTGCTTCTAAAATATTCTAAAGGATACATTTTATATTCCCGTTGTTGGCTGAATTCAGTATGGGACAAAGGCAGGAAAAGGACTTTGGTTCTGTGTTCTGCTTTTGCTCATATTAATATCATTTTTGAATATAGGTATATTAGAGTGGGGCAATGTGACTAATTATTAGTTTCTGTTGAAGCTTTTTATTGCTTGGTGGTGAAACATAAGTAGGAAGAGCTCAGTGAAACAAACTCACAATTGCCATCAGCCTCATGATCTGGCTCTCTGTGCCTTCCAATACATGGAGGTAAAAAGCACTTAGCATAAAATCTACTGTCTTAACCATTTTGAAGTGTACAGTTCAGTATCTGTGCCTTTCTGATTTTACATCCTTTTATATATGCCCTTCTGTTTGCACTTCATACAATATATTAAGCACAACTCAAGCACTTGGTGCAGTCTAAATATCTGTGTCCTTCAAAAATTTATACGTGAAAATCCTAATGCATCAAGGTGATGGCATAGGAGGTGGGGTCTTTGGGAGGTCATTAGGTCATGAGGGTGGAGTCCTCATGAATGGAATTAGTGCCCTTATACAAGAGGCCCCAGAGAGATGTCTTGTCCCTTTCACCATGTGAGAACTAAAAGAAAAGTCACTAGAATCAGGAAGCAGGCCCTCACCAGACACTGAATCTCCCAGCACCTTGATTATGAACTTCCCAGCTACCAGTACTGTAAGAAACTTCTGTTGTTTGCCACCCAGTCTATGGTATTTTGTTATATATAGCAGCCTGAATGGACTAAGCACAAATAGTAAATGAAATAAATCATATTAAGGAATGCAATAAATTTGCTTATGTTTAAAAACATGACCAGAAAACTGTGAATAAGTTAAAAAACAACATCAAAGTCACAATATTGGCAAGTTAAGCACTAATTAGAATTTGCCTTCAGAGGCTACAGAATGTTAGCAATATTAGACATACTGCAAAATAATTCATCTTCTGTAGCAGATTTGCTTTTTGGAAACAGAGGAAATATGGTTAATAACATAGATAAGCTGAGTAATATACATTTAGGTGAAAAACAAAATGACATTATTAATTAATAAAATGTCTTTTCCTATGTAACATATAAATAAATTTCCCAGGAAATTCCAAACAAGAAAATACAAAAATTATCTTGAGAAATAACAGCATTTTGGAATAGAGAAAAAAAAAACCTCTATCTTCTAATTAGTAGTTACAAAGCATTTCAACTTATATTTTCTCATCAGATTTCCAACTGAAACAGTAGAGTAGATGAAATAAAAGTAGATGAAATAAATATACAGTAGATGAAATATACAGTAGATGAAATAAATATAGTTTTTAATTATCAACATACAGATGAGGAAACAGATACTTTAAAAAGTAAAGTGACTCATTCAAAATGCTGCTGCTGTTTGGTGTGGAAGCAATAAATCTAGGCTTGGGACAGCAAGTCCCATGTTCTTTCAGCACTAACACTGCACTTCAGTGAAAATACTCTCTTTGAGGTGTACCTTATGTTTTTTAATAAAAATATCAGATACCTCTTGTTGGGAGCCGGCCACGGAGGCCCACTGAGCATTAGGAATCAGGGAGGGCCGTGGACCCCGAGACCGCTAGGACGTGTTCAGGAGCCATAGACCCCATTTTCCTCCCCCTTTTGCCATGCAGCACAAACAACCTAAAGGAACTCTGCTGGCCTAAGCTGAAGGCTCTGTGACTGTGACAGGCATGGCTCACTCTAGAAACCCATTGTTCCTGTTTCCCATAAACTGTGGTTTCGGCTTAGGTATTAGATATAATTCAAACTCAGGTCACATTTGGGAGCCTTTTATACGGTGCAGGCTTCTTTATAAGATTTAAAAGAATATTTGTAGAATTAGTATATACTTATGGAGAGCTGTTTTCAGCTTTTCAATGGTATAGATGATTATCAAGAGTGGCCCAGCACAGAGTGTGGGCTGGACCACATTCCTGAGAGCCCAGCACGTACTTTGGACTGGGCTGCATTCTTTTAGGCCGGCTTTAGCTACAGTTAATGTAAGGTCTTTTTTCTACCTATTATAGAAATTGAATTTATTTTATTCATAGAAGATATTGTAGAATAGGTCATGCTACGAATCATGTTAGTTCAAACATAATCAATCATAATATTTTTAGGTTTAATAAGAATATAGTTAACTTTAAAAATTTCATTGTCTCCACTTTCTACTATCGAAGTTTTGGCCTTAATACATTTACAGTTTACATTTAGGTTTTAGAAGCTTTGCTACTGCTAATCAGCTTTATATATTAGAATTAGGAATTGGAAAACTTTCATAGAAATTTAGGATAGATATATAGGACTTTGGAATAGCCATTTTGTTAAGAGATTATAGTCTATTGTTCCAAAAGGTGGCCCACCGTAGACCTTGGACTGGGCCACATCCTGTAGGGCCCAATGTGATCTTTAGACTGGGCCACGTTCTTTAGAAAATTGGCTTAAGCTATAATTAAGAGCTTCCGTAGCATTGTGTAAGTAGTAAAGTTGAAGATAGTCATCATGGGTTTTGTGTGAGCTCTAAAAGTTATTAATTATCAGAGCATCATTAAGCTTGTAAAGATTGTTACACTGCTTTTGAAGAACATTAACTAGCAAAGGGAACAATGAGACAATCTTGGGGTTTGTTCCTCCTCACACCTAAGCATCTGGTGGGTGGGGGATGCCCCCCCTGCACCTGGCTTTGTGTTCACGTGAAAGACTTGTGAGACTGCCTGTGTAAAATGTGGGGATAAATACCTGCTGTAACTTTCAATAAACGGCTTCTGCTCATTTCACTAAACAGTTGTCCACTTTCTTTCTTTCTTTCTTTCTTTCTCTTTCTTCTTCTTTATATCTATCCTTCCATCTTTCTTTCTTTTAATATCTATCCCTACAGATTCGCCGACGCCACCACATCTTCCAAGGGACCCCCAAAACTTGCAGGGGCCGGCCCCCCGCAACCTCTTATCACAAACTTATAAATCTTGTAACCAATACTTGGAAAGAAAGACTAGAAACGCATTTCTGCAAATCTGTTAATAGTTCAATGGTAGCATAATGGTTGCTTTCTTCTTAAAACAATGGACACATATTTGTTGGTAATCAGAAAAAGGTGCTATTTGTAAAATAATTTTTTAAAAACCTCAATGCTGAGTTCACAATTTGCAGCTTCTTTTTTAAAAATTTAATTTTAAAAATTAGATTCATGTGGTTCCGGTGCATGTTTGTTTCATGGACACATCGCATACTGGTGAGAATTTGGTTTCAGGTGGCCCATTTCCCAGATAGTGAACATTGTACTCAGTAGGTAACCTAACCCTAACCCCTCTACTCACCTCCCGAGTAGAGTATTTGGTTTTCTGCTCCCGAGTTAGTTAATTTAGAATGATGTTCTCTAGTTCCATCCATGTTGCTGCAAAAGACATGATTTTATTCTTCTTTATGGCTGCACAGTATTCTATGGTGTATCTATAGTACATTTTTTAAGTCCAGTCAAATGTAGATAGCACTTAGGTTGTTTCATGATTTTGCTATTGTAAATAGTGCTGTAATGAACATATGAGAGCAGGTATTTTTTTATGGAATAATTTATTTTCTTTTGGGTAAATACCCAGTAGTGGGATTGTGAGTTTAATGGTAGTTCTATTTTCAGTTCTTTGAGGCATCTCTATACTGTTTTCTATTGAGGTTGAATTAATTTACAATCCTGCTAATCGTGTATGAGTGTCCTCTTTTCTCTGCCTTTGCACTAACATCTGTTGTTCTTTGACTTTTTAATAATACCCATTCTGACTGGAATAAGATGATATCTCTTTGTGGTTTTAATTTGCATTTCTCTGATAATTAGTGATGTTGAGCAGTTTTTCAGATGTTTGTTGGCTACTTATATGTCTTCTTATGAGAATGTTCATGTATGTCCTTTGCCCACTTTTTGATAGGATAGTGTTTTTTTTCATGTTAAGTTGCTTGAGTTCCTTGTAGATTCTGAATATTAATCCTTTGTCTAAGACATCACTTACAAATGTTTTCTCCCATTCTGTAGACATTCTTTGAATATGTTGATTATTTCTCTTGCTGTGCAGAAGCTTTTTCATTTAATTAAGTCCCATTTATCTATTTTTGTTTTTGTGGCATTTGCTTTTGGGGACTTCATCACAAATTCTTTGCCTAGGTCAATGTCCAGAATAGTGTTTCCTAGGTTTCTGGTAGGATTTTTATAGTTGCGGGTCTGACACTTAAGTCTTTAATCCATCTTGAGTTAATTTTTGTTTCTGATGAGAGGTAGGGGTCTAGTTTCATTCATCTGCATATGGCGAACCAGCTTTTCCAGCACCGTTTATTGAATAAGATGTCCTTTCCCCATTGTTTATTTCTGTCGACTTTGTCAAAGATCAGTTTGTCGTAGGTATATTTATTTCTGGGTTCTCTATTCTGTTCCACTGATCTGTTTGTTTTTGTACCATACTATGCTGTTTTAGTTTCTGTAGCCTTGTAGTATAATTTGAAGGCAGGCAATGTGATGCCTCCACGGTTGTTCTTTTTACTTAGGATTGCTTTGGCTAGTTGGGCTCTTTTTGGTTCCTTATAACCTTTAGGATTGTTTTATCTAGTTTTGTGAAAAATGGTATTGGTATTTTGATAGGGATTACATTGACTCTGTAGATTACTTTGGGCAGTGTAGTTATTTTAATGATATTGAGCCTTCTGATCCATGAGCATGGAATGTTCTTCCATTTGTGTCATTTAACATATCTTTTGTCAGTGTTTTGTAGTTCTCCTTGTAGAGATCTCTCACTTTCTTGGTTAAGTGTATTCCTAGGATTTTTTTGTGTGTGGGTTATTGCAAATTCTTTTTCCCTCCCCCTTACCTTTATTATAAATGATATTGAGCTCTTCATTTGGATTTTGGCTTCAGCATTTTGGTGTATAGAGATGTTACTAATTTTTGTCCATGGATTAAGTATTCTCAAAACATACTAAAGTTGTTTATCAGGTCTAGGAGCATGTTGGGTAAAACTTTAGGGTTTTCTAGGTATGCAATCATGCCATCTGCGAACTGGTAGAGTTTGACTTCCTCCTTGTTGATTTGAATGCCTTTTATTGCTTTCTCTTGCTGAGTTGCTCTTGCTGGGACTTCCAATAAAATGTTGAATAGAAGTGGTTGCAGTTTCTTTAAAGAAATGTTGGGCTGAGTGTGGTGGCTCATGCCTATAATACCAGCACTTTGGGAGGCCAAGGTAGGAGGATTGCCTGAACCCATGGGTTCGAGACCAGCCTGGCAACTTGGCGAAACCTCATCTCTACAATAAATCAAGAAAAATTAGCTGGGCATGGTGACACATGCCTGTAGTTCTAGGTACTTGGAAGGCTGAGGCGGAAGGATCACTTGAGCCCAGCAGGTTGAGGATGTGATAGCCATGAGCGTTCTACTGCCCTCCAGCCTGGGCAGCAGAGTGAGACTCTGACTCAAAAAAAAAAAAAGGTATGTTAACCAGCTACTTGGGAGGCTGGGGAGGGAGGATCACTTGAGCCCGGGAGTTTGAGGCTGCAGTGAACTGTGACTGTCCCACTGTACTCCAGCCTAAGTTACAGAGCAACACCCTATCTATTAAAACAAGAAGAAATTTTATAATATTAGAATTGAGATTTTTCACTTGAAGAACTACAGATATTAGTCAGCAATTTTTAAAGTATGGATAAGTTCTTGAAAATATAAATAGGAATAAATTGTTTCTAACTTTTTACCTAGTAAGAACATATGTAGTGGGGTGGGACTTTTTCAGTGATACATTATTGATCTATTTTTTAACCCCTTTGAAATTTTAAATAAAAATTGCAAAAATCTTAATTTTGAGAGCACATACAAGAAAATGTATTTTGCCTATAGTTTCAGAGAGTTTTCTGAATGTCATCAATAGGCCCTATATTACCTATTCCAGCTTTTTTTCCTCCTGAGACTTTCTTATGATAAAGGACTGTTATTTAGAATAATTTTGTTAGCTGGTCTCGGTGGCTCAGCCTGTAATCCCATGCTTTGGGAGGCTGAGGTGAGTGGATTGCCTGAGCCCGCGGGTTCAAGACCCACCTGGGCAACTTGGCGAGACATCCTCTCTACAATAAATCAAAAAAAAAAAAAAAAGAAAAGAAAATTAGCCAGGCGTGGTAGTGCACGCCTGTAGTTCCAGCTACTTGGAAGGCTGAAGTGGAAGGATCGCCGGAGCCCAGCAAGTCGAGGCTGCAGTGGCCAGGAGCGGCCACTGCACTCCAGTCTGGGCGACAGAGTGAGACTCCAACTCAAAAAAAAAAAAAAAAAGGAATAATTTTGTTGTTTTCATGATGAAAGTTTATTTTTTAGAATTATAACAACATCATAATTGGTAAATTTAAATTAATAATGTTTTTCAAAAAATAGAAAAATCATTTTGTATAATCATGAATAGAAAATTTTAAAATAATCTCTTTGTAAATAATTTCCTGATTGTGCTAAGGTCTTGTTAAGAAACTTATTCAGTTTATGTACTAAATTTCCTCCCTTTTTCCTTTCCTACTTCCTTTCTCTCTGTCTTTTTCCAAAAAAAAGCTTTTAAACAATTTACAGAAGTTCATTAGACAAGACAAGGCAAAAGTAAAGATAACAAGTAAGTTAATTTGGGCAAAGAGAGACTAATAGTAGGGAAAATAAAATGAAGCAATGTATTTTCTGAGGGTCTAGAAGTGGATCACCTACAGGATGCTGAGACAATGTAAAGGAGGAAATGTGATATATTAGCTGAATCAGTGATCATAAGGTAATAACAAATCAGTTCTTAGAAGAAGCACATTTATTTCTGGCGTTAAGTCCAAAGAAAAATGTTTTCCTGAAGCTTCTCATCAGGGTAGGAGCAGTGGAATAAACAATGTCTTTAAAAATACCCCTACAGGCCAGGCTCAGTGGTTCAGTCTGTAATCTCAGCACTTTGGGAGGCCAAGGCGAGTGGATTGCCTGAGCCCGCAAGTTCGAGACCAGCCCGGGCAACTTGGTGAGACCTCATCTCTACAACACATAAAAAACTAGCCGGGTGCAGTAGCACATGCCCATAGTTTCAACTACTTGGAAGGCTGAGGCAGAAGGATAACTGGAGACCAGCAGGTCAACGCTGGCGTGGCCGTGAGTGTGCCACTGCACTCCAGCCTGGGTGACTAAAAAAAAAAAAAAAACAACAAAAACACCCTTACAGTAAATACAGCCATGAATTTCTCAGGGTTGCTCCTTATTCCGTTGTTCAATAAAGATCCATACTATAAGGCTTAACCACAGTCCAATCAAAGTAACTTCTGTGTGAATCTGAGCAATATGACCCATGTACCTAGCACCAGGTTGGCTTTAGTCCAAGGATATGCTCAGAGAAAGAGTTAGACGGCCCGACTTTTAGGCAGTCTTTGACAAATATAACTTTTCACAATGCCTTTTAATAAATATTTTTAAAAGGGCAATCAGAATAATATATTCATATGGTAAAGTATCAAATAGTGATAACAGTTTTGACTCCGTTAACAATCTTCCCCCGTCCTCCTGCCCTCTAGACTTACTCTTCAGAGGCAAGTTCTCCTCATGGTTACTTTACAACATGAAGTAAAATGCCATTTTTTGATTTATAAATTTTGAATAAAATCTAAATTTTAATTTTAGCTTCAAGTTATACTACTCATCTCTATGACCTGGGCATGATGGCTCATGCCTGTAATCTCCCAACTTTGGGAGGCTGAGGTGGGAGGATCGCTTGAGGGTAGGAAGTACAGACCAACTTGGGCAACATAGTGAGAACTTGTCTCTAAAGTAGAAAAAAAAAAGTCAGGCGTGATGGCACATGCACCTGTAGTCTCAGCTATGTAGGAGACTGAGACAGGAAGATCACTTGAGCCTGGGAGTTTTGAGACGGCAGTGAGCTATGATGGTGCCACTGTACTCCAACCTGAGTGAAGAGTGAAGCCATGTTTCTAAAAAAATAGAAAATATATGATTGATAACTATTTTCAGTTATAAAAACTTACACTAACACATGCTAATCAGACTCTATTTCTTGTTCCATCGGTATGTAATTCCCCTCTAAGTTGAAAATATTAGCACCTCTCATTTTCTCTGTCTTATTCTGTTTTGTGCCGCTGTAACAGAATACCTGAGACTGGGCAACTTATAAAGAACAGATATGTATTGGCTCATGAATCTGGAGGCTGGAAATTCCAAGAATGAGGGGCCAGCATATAACAAGAACCTTCTTTCTGTGCCATATTCCGTGGCAGAAAGTGAGAGGGTAAGGGATAAAGAGAGAGTCAAACTCATCCTTCTATAAGGAACCCACATCCACCATAATAAACCCATTCTCACAATAGCCACATTAATTCATCTACTCTGTCCCTCGTGGCCTAATCATTTCTCATTAGGCCTTACCTCCCAACACTGTTGCATTGGAGACTGAATTGTCCACATATGCATTTTAGGCAACATATTTAAACTGTAGAACTTCCCTTTGCTATCACTGTATTACATTCTAACCTTGCTAACTCACTTGAACATCAATAAGCAGCCACCTTATTATGGTTATTAAGTTATTGTTCATTTTCAGACTTAGTGGTATGCCAGGATTATACTTCCTTTTTAGCAGGTCCATGAGCCACTTGAATGAAAATGCTCTTAACATTAAGATCTTCTGGATGTCATTCTTAAAAAGGTGTTGCATTGAATGAACTGAAACAAACCATAATTTTATTTTATAGCTTTTATAGCTAATTAACTTTTATTTCTTGTTTTCAAAATAATAGTATTGAATATTCCCAGATTTTTACATCCTTACAGTTGTGCTACCTGTTGCTTGGGATTCTTTTGCTTGGGGCTCTGTTTCTTATGGAGAGGCCTTACCATCTCCCTTGTCCTCTGTTCCCATCTGGCCCATGTGATCTTTAGAGATACTGTACTGTGTCATCTCTGAATTTTTCTTGGTTGATCACTCTCTCAATGGCTAACAACATCCTGTGTCTTTATTCTTGTATTTTCTTCAATCTTCAAATAACTTACAAAGAGAGGGTACATAAGGATTTTTAAGTCATTACATGTCTTAATGTGTCTATATTCTGTCCCTATACTTGATTGGAAATTTGACCTAGTACAGAATTTCAGGTTGAGAATCATCTTATATCAAAACATTGAGGAACTACCTTCATTGTTCTCTCAGCTCCAGTTTTGTTGATGAGAAGTCTGGTGTCAATCTGGTTCTTGTGTTTTAGTAGGTAACCTGTTTATTCTCTTTGGCAGCTTTTAGGAACTTTTCTCTATTCTTGATGATCTAAACTTTATAGAGATGTATATAAATGCTTTCATACTCATTCCATGGTTTCTTTCTATTGGAAGATCATGTCCTTCTGGACTTACTATTCAGATGTTGGGCCTCAAGAAATTATCCTTTATTTTTCTTTTATTTCTTCTCCTATTTTCTAATCTTCTTTGTTCTACTCTCTTGGATATTTCCTTAATTTTATCTTTCAACCTTCTATATTGGAACAGTCCTTTGTGCTTCTTTTCTCTCATTCTATGCTTTTGAGAGGATTTCTTTGCCTTCTGCTGTATTTAACAAGTTCTGCTTTTATTTTTAACATTAACTATTTTCTTTCCCAATAGCTCTTTCTTTGCTTTATATTTATTTTCTTTTATGGCATATTGCTCTGTCTTGTGGTTGAATGAACTTGGGTTTTCCTGAGTATACTAAAAATAATTTTTAAATCTTTATTTTTTTCTGATTCTGTGTTCTCTGTCTTGGAATTTGACATTTATGTTGTTAGGTTTTCTCCTATTTCTTGTGATTCATGATAGACATTCCTTTAGGAGAAGACTTAGGGATCCCAAAATGCCAATATGAAGTCAAATATTTACTCTAAGCAGCTAAAACTTATACTAACAACTTTAGAACTCTCCAGAGAGCATTCATACCTTTAGTAAATAGTCATGTGGGTTTTTTTCCTGGAGCTAAATACTAGATTTCCTGAATTTTTTGAGTGGTGAGGCAAGTTGGAGCACTGAAGGGTATATCTGTTATGTTCTCAGAACTTTAAGAAATTCCAATTTTCAGTCTCACTTCTCCTGCCCTCTGTCAGATCTGACTCTGATCCCAGAGTTACCCATGTTCTTAAAGGCATATTGATTTCCATCCTTCTTGCAGCACCCTTGGATTATATCCCTGGTGTTTGCTCTCTCTGTTGTGTTTCATCTAACACATTCCATCTACTTTACCTGGCCCACCAATTTGCTGACATCTCTCATGTGATGTTGACACTCTTCATACTCATTTTTATTATAGTCATTAAATTTTACACTTTAATTTTATTCCAAGAGAGATGAATGGGATTTATGCTCTGTTTCTTTTCATAAGTGCTTAATGGCAGTCAGTTTCAGGTTATGATCTATAAACTGGATTTTATCACTCAACCCAAATTAATAGATTGATGCCCTAATCCCAATGTGACAATATTTGGAGATAGGACCTCTGAGGAGATAGTTAGGTTAAGGAGATAATTAGGTTAATGAGCTCATAAGAATGGGGCCCTTTTGGACTGGTATTCTTATAAGAAGAGGGATACCCTCACAAAGAAAAGACCATGCAATGGTTCAGTGAGAAGATGGCCATCTGGAAGTCAAGGAGAGAGGAAATCAACCCTGATAACATCTTAATCTTGGGCTTCCAATCTTAAGAACTGAGAAATAAATTTCTGTCCAAGAAAAGTACCCACAGTACATATAGTACATTACCGGGTGAGTGTTGGACCTTTAAGCTTACTATTTCAACTGACACACTCCTATGAAAGTGAGGATATTCCTCTGCTACTGTCTTACAAGGACACTTGTGATGACATTCAGGAATGTCATTTACTCAGAATGTCCAGAATAAAATTTTCTCAAGACCATTTAATGAATCACATTTGCATAGACTTTGCTGTATAAGGTAATAGTCACAGGTTTCAAGGATTAGGACATATCTTGATGGAAGGAGCATGATTCTGCCTCCTACAATGGCCCCCTGAAATCCAGATTTCCTAGTGTTCACAGCTGTGTGTAGTTTCCTACATATTAAACTAAGATGGGTTTTTGTAACCAACAGCCTATAGCAGAGGCAATGCTATATCTCTTCTGGGAGTAGATCATAAAAGATTAAAGCTTCTAACTCAGGTCTCTCTCTCTCTCTCTCTCTCTCTCTCTCTCTCTCTCTCTCTCTCTCTCTTTCTATCTCTCCATCCACTCACTCTTTGTAGAGAAATCTAGCTACCATGTCTTGGGAATAATAAAGCAGCTTCATGGAAGACGTTCCTGTCATGAAGAGATAAGACTTCCAGCAAACAGCCAAAGAGACAGTGAGACACTGAAGACTCCAGCCAATAGGCATGTGAATGAGCCTTACGGGAAATGTGGATCCTTGAAGCCACAATTAAGACTTCAAACAAACAAACAGACAAACAAGCAAACAAGCAACAAGCAAACAAACAAACAAAACCCATCTGATCCCAACCTGACAGCTTAACTGTAACTTTATGAGAGACTTTGAGCCAGGAACACATGGTTAAAACTTTTTCCACATTACTGACCTCAGAAATTGTGAGAAAATAAATACTGTTTAAATCACTAAATTTTGAGGGATTTTTTAAATGCAGTAACAGATAACTAGTACAAAAGGAAAAGACTAGTGTGCAGCTAGAAATTGGTGGAAGTCCATTGATATTGCAAGGAGCCTCATAAGTATCAATGCAGTTTTCATTATTGTTCAACAATTATGTGGAAGATAGATGAAAGAGTTATAGTAGGACACTTGCCATGAAAACAGAGGATTTTAAACAACCAAAAGAACAGTTGCCAATATAAAATGCTGGAATGGCATTGTCATAGGGAGTATGTTATTATGACTTTCTATTATCCAAATTAAAACTGTGCTTCTATTTTTTGGAAGGTATGAGTGTACATGTAATTTAAAAAATGCAAGATTTAACAAAAATAAGGCGATTACAAAATGATGCTTGACCTTGATAGGATGTATTTGTGGTATGAATACAAACTGGTATATTTGTTTGGGACAATTCAGCAACATGTTTTGAAAGCCTAAAAATATGCTTAACAAGCAATTACACTGTCAGTCTTTTATTTGATAATTATTTAAGAGTCAGGTTATTTCACATAGGATTGTGTGCTGCTTGTGGATGGACATTTAGTTTGAGTCCACATCTTTACAATTGTGAATTGTGCTTCAATGAACATGCGGGCACAGGTATCTTTTTAAATATAATGACCTCTGTTCTTTCGGATAGACACCAAGTGGTGGGATTGCTGGATCAAATGGTAGATCTATTTTTACCTCTTTGAGGAAACTCCATACTGATCTTCATAGAGGTTGTTCTAATTTACACTGCCACCAACAGTGTACAAGTGTTCCCTTTTCTCTGCACCCATGCCAGCATCTATTGTTTTTTTGATTTTTAAAAAAATAATGGCCATTCTGACTAGTGTAATATGGTATCTCATTGTGGTTTTGATTTCCATTTCCCTGATGATGAGTGATGTTGAGCATTTTTTCATATTTTTGTTAGTCATTTGTATATCTTCTTTTAAAAGATATCTGTTTATGTCATTTGCCTACTTTTTAATGGGGTTATTTGCTATTTTCTTGCTAATTTGTTTGCGTTCTTTGTAGATTCTGGATGTTAGTTATTTGTCAGATATATAGTTTGCAAATGTCTTCGCTCATTCTGTAGGTTGCCTATTTGTTGTATTGATTCTTTTGCTATGCAGAAGCTTTTTTGCTTAATTAAATCCCATTTATTTATTTTTGCTTTTGTTGCATTTGCTTTCAGAGTTTATGCATACGTTTTTTGACTAAGCTGACATCCAGAAGAGTTTTTCTTAGGTTTTCTTCTGGAATTTTTATGGTTTCAGGCCTGACATTTAAGTCTTTAATCCATCTTGAGTTAATTTTTGTATACGGGCAGAGATAGAGATCAAGTTTCATCTTTCTGCATTCAGCTATCCAATTTTCCCAGCACCATTTGTTGAATAGTATGTTATTTCCTCAGCGTGTGTGTTTGTGAAAGATCACTTGGTTGTATGTATTTGGGTTTATTTCTGGATTTTCTATTCTGATCCATTGGCACATGTGTCTGTTCTTGTACCAGTATCATGCTACTTTGGTTATTATGGTTTTGTAATATAAAGTCAGGTAGTGTGATACTTCCAGCATTGTTCTTTTTGGTTAGGATTGCATCGACTATTCTGGCTGTTTTTTGGTTCCATATGAATTTTAGGATTGTTTTTCCAATCCTGTGAAAAACGATATTGGTAGTTTGATAGGGACTTCACTGAATCTGTAAATTACTTTGGGTAATATGTTTATTTTAATAATGTTGATTCTTCTAATCCATGAACATGAGATGCTTCTCCATTTGTCTGTGTCCTCTGCAATTTCTTTCATCAGAGTTTTGTAGTTCTTCTTTAAGAGATCTTTCACCCCCTTGGTTACATATATATTACTAGGTATTTTAGCTTTTTGGCTGCTGTTATAAGTGAAATTGAGTTCTTGATTTGATTCTCAGGTTGGTGGGCATTGGTATATAGCAGAGTTACTAATTTGAGTGTGTTGATTTTGTATCCTGAAACTTTACCAAATTCATTTATCAATTTGAGGAGTCTTTTAGATGATTCTCTATGTATAAGATCATACAAAGAGAGTTTGGTTTCTTCTTTTCCAATTTGAATACGCTTTATTTCTTTATCTTGCTTCATTTTTCTGGCTAGGACTTCTACTACTATTAATATGTTGAATAGGAGTGGGAAAAGTAGACATCCTTGCCTTGTTACAGTTCTGAAAGGAAATGTGTTCAACTTTTCTCTGTTTAAGATGACATTGTGGGTTTGTCATATACGGCTTTTATTATTTTGGGAATGTTCTTTCTATGCTTACTTTGCTGAGGGTTTTTATCATGAGAGGATGTTGGATTTTACCAAATGCTTTTTATGCATCTATTGAAATGATCATATGCTTTTTGCTTTTAATATTGTTTTTTGTAGTGGAGCACACGTACTGACTTGCTTATGTTGAACCATCCTTGCATCCCTGGACTAAAACCCACTCGATCATGATGTATTATTTTTTGGATGTGCTATTGAATTCAGTGTGTTAATATTTTGTAAAGAATTTTCACATTTATGTTCACATTTATATTGGTCTATAGTTTTTTTTTTTTGCTGTATTTTTTTCTTACTTTGGTATCAGAATGATGCTGGCCCCATAGAATGAGTAAGGAAGGATTCCCTCCTCTTCTTTTCAAAACTTTCTTAATGGTTCTCCAAGAGTTTAAAATATGCCTTTTAAATTAATCTAATTTCACTTTAAACCATCGCTATTTTACTTCATGTGTTGTTCAGGTACCTTATGACAGAGTATTACCAATCCCCATCCCATCCATTTTGACATTGCTACATTCGTTTTACTTTATCTATATGATATTGTCCCTGAATAAAAATTTATCATTACTTTGAATAAACAATTAACTTTTAGATCAATTAAGAATAAGAAAAATATTTTATTTTAATTTTATTCCTTCCCTAGCGTTCTGTTTTCCATTAATACAATTTTTTTGTAGATGTTTTTGGAATACCTGATATATTTTGTTACATGCATAGACTTTGCAATCGTCATCAGAATATTTGGAGTGTCCATCACCTCAAGTATTTGTCATTTCCATGTGTTGGGTACATCTTATGTCCGCTCTTCTAGCTATTTTGAAATATAAGATACATTGTTTTTAACTATAATCACTCTACTCTGCTATTAGACATTAGAAATTATTTCTTTTTGGCTAGATGTGGTGGCTCACACCTATAATCCCAGAACTTTGGGAGGAGAAGATAGGAGGATCACTTGAAGTCAGAAGTTTGAGACCAACCTGGGCAACATGGAAAGACCCCATTGCCTAAAACAAATATTCCTTCTATATAACTGTATATTTGTATCCATTAATCACTTCTTTTTATTCCCTTCCTACCTGTGCACTCTTCCCAGCCTCTGGTATTTATCCAGTTTTATCCATGTTTCTGCAAATGGCATTGGTTCATTTTTTTTTAATTGCCAGATAACACTGTGCATATATACCACATTTTAAAAACTCATTCATCTGTTGATGACACCTAGGTTGATTCTATATCTTCATTATTATGACTAGTGCTTCAATAAACATGCAAGGGAAGTATCGATTTGATATACTGATTTCTTTTCTTTTGGATAAATATCTAGTAGAAGAATTATAAGATTGCATAATAGTTCTATTTTGAGTTTTTTAAGGTACCCTCATACTGTTTATCATAGTGGCTGTACTAATTTACATTCCAAACAACAGTATAAGAGTTCTCCTTTCTCTATTTCCTTACCAACAACTGTTACTTTTGGTCTTTCTCCTCATTTAGTAAGACGTTAGCTGTGGGTTTGCCATACATAGCCTTTATTATGTTGAGATATAGTTTTCTGATAATTTGTATCTTGCAGAGATGTTGAATTTTATCAAATGTTTTTTCTACATATATTGAGATGATTATAGGGTTTCTTGCTGCTGATATGATGCATCAAGCTTATTGATTTGTTTACGCTAAACCAACCTTGCATCTCTAGGATGAATTCCATTAGATCATGGTGTACTACCTTTTTGAAGTGTTGTTGGATTAAATTTGCTAGTATTTTGCTAAGAATTTTTCTTTTCTCCATGTTCACCAGGGATATCAGCTTGGATTTTTCTTTTTCTGTCATGTGTTTGTGTGGTTTTGATATCAGAGTAATGTTGGCTTCATAGAACACACAGGGAGCAGTTTCTTCTCTTAAAATTTTTGAAATAGGTTGAGGAGAATTGGCGTTAGGTCTAATTTCAATGTTTATTAGAATCATGGTAAAACCATCTGGTCCTGGACTTTTCTTTATTAGGGAGATTTTTATTACTAATTCATTCTCATTATTTACTATTTGTCTGTTCAGGTTTTATAATTCTTCTGGATTCAATCTTGGTAAATTTTGTGTGTCCAGAAAGCTATCCATTTTCTCTAGGATTTTCAGTTTGTTAGTGTATAAGCTTTTCATAATAGTCTTTGATGACCTCTTATGTTTCTGAGGTATCAGTTGGAATATCTCCTTTTTCAGTTCCAATTTTGTTATCTGTGTCTTCACTGTTTTTATGCTGGTTAATTTAGTAAGTGGATTATCAATTTTCATCAATTTTATCTTTTCAAAAAAACTTTTTGTTTTGTTGATCCTTTGTACTGTTGGCTTTATTTTTTAACCTTATTTCAATTAGTTCTGCTCTATTCTTTCTTTATTTTCTTACTTTCATTCATTTTGGGCTTTGTACTTGCTTTTCCAGTTTTGAAGTGTATTGCTAGATGGTTTATTTGCAATATCTCTTCTACTTTTCTTTAACTTTTAATTTTTTTATTTTAAAGATGTGGGGTACAATTCAGGGTTGGGTATACAAATGTTCATTATGCAGGTACCCTTGTCGATGAGGTGTGCCCCCCTTCCCTGGGTAGACTCCTCCTACTGCCAATCCAGCTTCCTTGCCCCCTTCCCAGCAGTTTCCTGCTACTGCAATCCTTTTCTTATAGTATTACGATAATTGTTCAAGGTCCTATGAGTAAGAACATGTGAAACTCAGTTCTTTGTTTCTGTGAAAGATCACTCAGTATTACAGACTCTAAGTCCATCCAGATTGCTGTGAAGTTCATGATTTTGTTCTTCTTTATGGCTGTGTAATATTCCATTGTGTATATATACCACATTTTTTTTTTGTCCAGTCCTCTTCTGATGGGCAGCAAGGTTGGTTCCATGTTCTTGCTACTCTGAACAATGCTACGATAAATATATGCATGCAGGTATCTTTTTAATAAAGTGATTAGAGTTCTTCCGGGTATATTCCCAGTAGGGCGTTGCAGGGTCATATGGAAGGTCAATTTTTAGATCTTTTAGGAATTGCCACACTCTTTTCCACAGAGGCTGTGCTAGTTTACACTCTCACCAACAGTGCAGAAGTGTTCCCTTTTCCCCACATCCCCTCCAGCATCTGTTGTTTTCTGAGTTATTGATGATAGCCGTCCTGATTGGATTTAGGTGATATCTAGTGTAGTTTTAAATTGCATTTCTTTGATGACTAGTGAGGCTGAGCATTTTTTCATGTATCTGTTGGTTGCTTGTATGTCTTCTTTTGAGAAGTGTACTCATGTATTTTGCCCACTTAGTAATGGGGCTATTTTTTTTTCTCAGCATGTTTGAGTTCCTTGTAGGTCCTAGATGTTAGGGCTTTGTCAGACATATAGTTGGCAAGTATTTTTTCCATCTGTGGGCTGTTTCTTCACTCTCTTGATGGTTTCTTTGGCTTTGCAGAAGCTTGTCAGTTTGATGAGGTCCCATTTGTCTATCTTGTCTCTTATGGCATGGGCACTTGGGGTTTTGATAAGGAATTGGTTGCCAGTTCCAATTTCCATAAGGGTGTCTCCTGCATTTTCTAAGGTTCTTACATTTTGAGCTTTTACATTTAGGTCTTTGATCGATTTAGAGTTGATTTTTGTGTATGATGATAGGTAGGGGTCTTGTATCAATCTTCTGTATGTGGTCAGTCAGTTTTCTCAACACCTTTTACTGAATAGGTTCTCCTCTGCCCAGTCGTTGGTGGTGGAGGCTTTGTTGAAGATGAGTTGGTTGAGAAATTGCGATTTTGCTTCTGAAATCTCTATCCTGTTCCATTGGTCTATATGTCTGTTCTTGTACCAATACCAGGTTGTCTTGATTATTGTAGCTTTATAATAGAGTTTAAAGTCTGGGAGTGTGATACCTCCTGCTCTGTTGTTGTTGTTGTTTTTGCTGAGGATTGTTTAGGTGATTCATGGTCATTTATGTTTCCATAAGATTTCCTGTATTGTCATTTCCAGTTCTGAGAAGAATGTTGCTGGTAATTTAATGGATATTGCATTAAATCTGTAGATTGCCTTGGGTATGATGGACATCTTAATGTTGATTCTTCCAATCCATGAGCATGGAATATTTTTCCATTTGTTTGTATCATCTTTGATTTCTTTGAGCAGTGTTTTGTAGTTTTCATTGTAAAGTTCTTCCACATCTCTGGTTAGAAATATGCCAAGGTATTTTATATTTTTTTCTGGCTATTGTGAATGGGATTGTGCTTTTAATTTGGGTTTCTGATTGTTTATTATTAGTGTATAGAAATGCGACTGTATTTTGCACATTGATTTTATACCTTAAGACTTTGCCAAAGTCCTTTATATAAGTACAAGGAGGTTTTTGACAGATTCTCTTGGGTTTTTGAGGTATGGAATCATTTTGTCTGCACAGAGGGATAACTTAACTTTCTCTTTTCCTATTTGAATATCCCTGATCACTCCTGTGACTGATTGCTGTAGCTAGGACTTCCAAAACTATGTTGAAAAGAGAGGTGAGAGTGGGTATCCTTGTCTTGTTCCAGTTTTCAGGGGAAATGGCTCCAATTTCTGTCTGTTTAGCAATATGCTGGCTGTGGGCTACTCATAGATGGTTCTTACTATTTTGAATTATGTTCCATCTATGCCTAGATGCTTGAGGGTTTTTATCAAAAAGGGATACTGGATTTTGTCAAAAGCTTTTTCTGCATCTAATGATATAACTGTATGGTTTTTGTTTTTATATCTGTTGATGTATTTAATTACGTTTATGGTCTTACGAATGTTGAACCAGCCCTGCATCCTGAGGATGAAGCCTACTTGGTCATGGTGGATATTTTTGAAATGCGTTGTTGAGTCTGATTTGCAAGGATCTCATGAAGAATTTTAGCATCTATCTTCGTTAGGGATATTGGTCCTGTGGCTCTCTTTCTTTGTTGAATCTTTACCTGGTTTGGGTATCAATGTGATATTAGCTTTGTAAAATGATTTGGGGAGAGTTCTATCTTTCTCAATTGCCTGGAATACTTTCAGTAGGATTGGTTTCAGTTCCTCCTTGTATGTTTTTGTAGAATTCTGCTGGTAAGCCATCTGGTACAGAACTGTTTTTGTAAGTAGTTTTCTTATGACATAGTCAATTTCCTAGATTTTTATTAGTCTTTTTATGGTTCCGATTTCCTCTTGTTTCAACTTGGGAAGGTTGGGTGAGGTCAGAAAGTCCTCCATTTCCTTTAGATTTTCAAGTTTGTTTCCATATAAGTGTACATAGTAGTCTCTAATAATCTTTTGTATTCCTTCAGGGTCAGTTGTGACTTGAACTTTTGCATTTCTGATAGTTTTTATTAGATCTTTTTCTCGGTCAGTCTAGCTAGGGGACCATCAGTCTTGTTTATCCTTTCAAAGAACCAGCTTTTTGTTTCATAGATTTTTTTGTATTATCTTTTTGTCTTCTATTTCTTGAACTTGGGCTTTTATTTTGGTGATCTAGATTCTATTGCTGAAGTTAGGGTTTTGGTAGTCTTGCTTTTCCAACTCCCTTAGGTGATTTGTTAGGCTGTTAACGTGTGATCTTTCCATTTTCCTCATGTGTGTTTGCAGAGATATGAATTCCCCTCTTATTACTGCTTTCATGGCATCCCAGAGGCCTTGGGCAGATGTTTCTTCATTTTAATTTGTTTCCAGGTGTCATTTAATCTCTGTTTTGATTTCCATGTTGACCTGGGAGTTGCTTAGCATCATGCTGTCTAGTGTTCATATCTTTGTGGGTTTGGTGGGAACTTTGTTGGTGTTGATATTTATTTTTATTCTGCTGTGGTCTGAGAAGGTACGTGGCAGAATTTCATTCTTATAAAATTTATTTATGGTTGATTTTATGGCCGATGATGTGGTCGATCTTAGATTACATTCCATGTAGTGATGAGTAGAATGTATATACTGTGGTTGTTGTGTGCAGTGTTCTGTAGATATCAATTAAGTACATTTGGTCAAGTGTTATGTTGAAGTTCCGGATCTCCTTGCTGATTTTTTGTCTTGATGATCTGGCTAGGTTTGTGAGTGGGGTATTTAAGTCCCCAGCTATGATAGCTATTAGAGACAATATCTTTTTTAAGTTTGCCTAGAAGTTGCTTGATGAAAGTTGGTGCTCTATGTTATGTGCATATATGTTAGAATGGATATTTCTTGTTGATGGATTGAGCCTTTTATCATTATGTAATGACCTACTGTATCTTTTTAAATTTTTGATAGCATGAAGGGTATTTTGTCTGATATTAATATCATGACTCCTGCTTTTTTGTGTGTTCTGTGTACCTGTAATTTTGTTTCCCATCCTCTTACTTTGAGTCTGTGAGTGTCCTTTCTGGTGAAATGAGTCTCTTGGAGACAATATTTTGTTGCTTCATGATATTTTATCCATTTTGCCATTCTATATCTTTTCGGTGGTGCATTTAGTCCATTGACATTCAGGCTAATTATTGAAATGTGAGAGTTTATCCTTGTCATGAGGTTCTTACAGAATTTGTTGTTGTTGCTGTTTGTTATCTTTCTTTTGATTTTTGGGTTCATTCATGTGGTTTTTCAATCTTTTTCCTGCATTCTTGTGAAGAGAATTGCCTTTCTTTTTTTCCTTTCTTCTGCGTTTAATACTTTCTTAAGTGTTTCTTGTAGAGCTGGTCTGGAGCCTGCGGCAGTTCTTAGGGATTGAATGTCTGGGAAAATTTTAGTTCTCCATTACTGATGAAGCTTAGCTTAGCTGGGTAGGTAATTCTTGGTTAATCTTGTTAATCTTTGAGAACTTTGAAGATTGAGCTCTAAGCTCTCCTCATCTGAAGTATTTCTTTAGATAAATCTGCTGCTATTCTAATTGGTCTTCCCCAGTAGGCAGTCTAACCTTTCTCTCTCACTGCCTTTAGGATTTTTTCTTTTATACCGACTTTGTTTAGGCGAATTACTATGTGTCTAGGAGTTGGCCTTCTCATTTGTTGTCTCACAAGGGTTCTCTGAGACTCTTGTGTTTGAATGGTTGTATCACTGATGAGATGAGGGACGTTTTCTTGGATAATTTCATGGAATGTTTTTTCCATGGTGGTCTCTGTCTCTCTTTCTGCCTCAGGAAGTCCCATTACTCTTAGGTTCAGCTTCTTGAAATAATTGCTCATCTCTTGAAGGGTTTGTTCTGTATTTTTAAGCTTCTTTTCTGTTTCTGACAGTTTGGGTAGTTCCATATTTTGGTCCTCAAGTTCTGAGATTCTTTCTTTTGCTTGACTAATTCTGCTTCCATGCTTATCAATTTGCTATATATTTCATTCACTGTATTCTTTACTGCTGTTATCTCAGTTATCAACTCCTTCAGTCTTTCCCTTTTCTCTCCTCAATTCTATTTAGTCTCTCTATTAATGTCTTCATTTCTGGGTTTGTGGTTTGAGATCAGTTATTGTAGGGGTTCTTCATTGTTTGCATTCTGAAGTCTGTAATCTTCGTGTCTGACCTCCCAGGAATCTGTGGTGCAAGATACATATTCTTCTTTTGGTTTTTCTTCATTTGTGTAGATCCCCCCCTTTTTTCTAGCCTCTTCTTTAATTCTGTTGTTGAGGAATTGGGGGGGGTAGCTTTTAATTCTGCTTGCTCAAACTCCTATTCTTCCTTATGTGGATCCTATAGCTTTGTTCAATTCTGAAGCTGGACTGTGGGTTGGGTGCTACTGTGGGTTGGGATTATACTTTTTGCTGTTTTGAGATTTAATTGAGGGGGTAGCTGTGATTTAGAATCTATCTGCAGATCCCATTATCCACTGACAGGTATGTGAGACCCATGAACCAACTTCCCACTGCCTTGCAATCTGTTCATGCAGTGGGAGTATAGGTTTGCTCCCTGAAAGCAAAATGAGGTAAGGAAAAGGAAAAGAATGGAAAAAGGAAGGAGGGGGGTGAGAGGAAGGTGCAGAGAGAGAAGAGTAAGAGGGAAAACAGACAGACGTACCAACTAACAAGTGAAAAGAGACACAAACAAAAACAGAAATGATTTAAAAAAATGAAAACATGAGACAATCATACAAGCACACAAACCAACAAAAACATTGCTGTTGATGTATTCTCCACACTCAAAATATCCATACACAAACAGGAAGTCTCAAAAAAGCAATAGAAGTAACAGAAACAAAGCAAGTGTGAGAACATAATTGAAAACACAAAGAAAGAGAAAAACAAACCAAAAAATGAGCAAAATAAACAGACAGACAGCAACAACAACAACAAAACTCTGCTCGGAGGCCATTCCTTTTAACTTCCTTTCAGCTCTGATTTCTAGCCCCTCTCCTCTGCTCTCAGTGCAGTCTGATAGGATTGTTCTCAGTGTGGGTCAGATGCCCCAGACCTACCGCAGGAGCAGGGTGGATCAGATCTGAACTCACCCAGCTTGCTGCCTGTCATGTCTGCCACTCAGATCCGAGTGTCTGTGTCTGATCCAACATGGGGCTGTATTTCTTTCCGAGTTTGATGTGATTACCTCTAGGTCCCGTGTTGGAGGCTGGGTGGAGTTGGGTGGGGCAATGCAGGTCTCTGCTTGGTCCCAGGACAGAGAAAATGGCTCTGGTTGGCATTTCCTCACCAGTGGTGGAGCTCCTCTCTCCAACTCTCCCTGAACTTCTCTCTCCACTGATCAGATCCGGGGGTTCCAGCCACTTTGCTGTCCCAAGTGATGGTGTGGGCCAGGTGCCAGGCAATGGGATCAGGTATATTCAGCAGGCTCTTCTCGGGAGAGTCCTCAGAAGGATACTGTGTGCTGTGAGGCTCCAATCTTAGGACAGTGGTGTCACTTCAAGATGAGAGCCCCAGGTGCATGAATCCGAGTCTCCCCTCAGATGGACTTTCACTCACCCACTGGCACATACTCACGCAGAGAGTCTTTGTGGACACTCACTTTTGGGGAGACTCTCACAGTCCAACCTGTCCTGTGGTCATGTCGGAAGTCTTTCTACTTTTTTTTTGTAGGTATTTATTGCTACAAGCATTCTTTTGCTGTACATCATATATTTTGATATGTTGTTTCCAGAATTCTTTTTATTTTCTCCTTAGTTTCTTCCTTGACCCAGTGGTCATTCAGAAGCATGTTGTTTTATTTTTATATTCTTGTACAGTTTACAAAGTTCTTCTTGTTATTGATTTATAGTTTTATTCCATTATAGTCTAAGAAGACACTTGATACAATTTCAAGTATCTTCAAGTAAATTAAAAACTTTTTTTTTAACCTAACATATGGTCTATCCTGGAGAATGTTCCAAGTACTGATGAGAATATGTATCCTGTAGCTGTTGGATTAAATGTTCTATAAATGTTTGTTAGGTTCATTTAGTCTAATGTGTAGTTGAAATCTAATTTTTTTTGTTAATTTTTTTTGTCTAGGTGAGCTGTCTAATCATGAGAGTGGAGGTATTGAAATTCTCAATTATTATTTTATTGGAGTCTACCTCTCCTTTTAGATCTATTAATATTTGCTTTATATATCTGTGTGCTCTGATGTTGGGTGCATATATGTTTAGAATTACATCCTCTTGCTAAACTGATCCCTTCATCATTATATAATTATCTTCTTTGTCTCTTTTTTTGTGTTTTTGACTTAATATCTGTTCTATCTGATATAAGTATAGCTACTTCTACTTGATTTTGGCTTCTGTTTGCATGGAATATCTTTATCAGTCCCTTTACATCAGTTTACATGAATCTTTGCAGGTGAAATGAGTTTCTTGTGAGCAGCTTTGAGTTGGATCATTTAAAAAAATCCATTCAGCCAGTCTGTATCATTTAAGTTAAAAATTTAATCAATTTACATGCAAGATTATTATTGATATATGAGGCTTATTCCTGTGTTTTTATTAATTTATTTTGGTTGTTTTATATATCTTTTGTTCCTTTTTTTCTCTTTTATAGTTTATCATTGCGATTTGATAGTATTCTGTAGTGGTAACATTTCAGTCCTTTCCCTTCCTTATATGTATGTTTGCTCTACCAGTGGATTTTATACTTTTATGAGTTTTCATGACAATAATTATCATTCTTCCACTTCCATGTGTAAAACTCTCTTAATTTCTTGTTGGGCTGGGCTACTAGTAATGAATTCCCTCCACTTTTGTTGGTCTAGGAGAACTTTATTACTCTGTCATTTATGAAGGATAATTTTGCTGGATATAATATTCTTGACTAGAAGTTTTTTGTTGTTGCTGTTGTTGTTGTTTTCTCCAGCACGTTGAATATATCATCTTCCCACCTGGCCTATAAGGTTTCTGCTGAGAAATTCACTGACATTCTAATGGGAGTTTCCTTATAAATGACTAGATGCTTTTCTTTTGCTGATTTTAGAGTTCTTTCTTCATCTTTGACTTTTGAAAGTTTTACTATCATGTGCCATGGAGGAAACCTTTCTGAATTGTATCTGTATTGGAATCTCTGAACTTCCTGTATCTAGATACCTAAATTTCTTTCTAGACTTTGAAACTTTTCCACTACTGTTTTGTTAAATTTGTTTTCTATCTCTTTTCTTTTATCTTCACCTTCTGAGTCACAATAATTTGAATATTTGGGCATTTAATGGTATATCATATGTCACTTAGGTTTTGATCATTCTTTTCTATTTTTTTAAATTTGTGTCTGACTGGGCTAGTTAAAAAAACCTGTCTTCAAGTTCTGAAATTCTTTCTTCTGCTTAATTTAGTCTTCTATTGAAGGCTCTGAATGCATTTTATAGCTTATTTGTTGAATTACTCAATTCCATAATTTCTGTTAGGTCTTTTAAAATAATAATACTATATCTATCTATCTATCTATCTATGTATCTATCTTTGATAAGTTTTTCATCTATTTTCTGAAATTTTTTTTTTTTTTTGTCCAGGCTGGTCTCAAACTCCTGGGCTCAAGTGATTCTCCAACCTCTGCCTCCCAAAGTGCTGAGATTATAAGCATGAGCCACTGTGTTCAGCTTATATTATTTTTATGTGTTCCTTTGTATCTTACTGCTCTTTAATATCAATACTTTGGATTTTTTCCCAAGATTTTACAACTTTCCTTTATATTGGGATCAGTTATTGGAGAATTATTTTGTTCCTTTGGAGTGATCATATTTTCTGACTTTTTTATGTTTCTTATTTTCTTACATTGATATCTGCACATCTGGTGTGACATTTGTTTTTCCCAGTGTTTTGAATTTGCTTTCATTCGGGAAGATTTTTTCCTGAAGTTGAGTCTAAGGTATTAGTTGGGTAGAGTGCACTTTTACTTTGAGTCCAGATGTGTGCAGTAGTGTAGCCTCTGTACGATTTCTTTAGCTATAAACAATGTCAGTAGTATCTATGATTTCCTCAGTGACTTAGGTGTGGCTTGAGGGGAGGCTATGGTGAAGTTTTGCTGGGAATGGAGACACTAGGTGGGCCTGTCCTCAGGCCAGTTTTTTGTTGGTTTGTTTTTTTAAAATAGTGGCATGCAAAGTGGGCCTGTCCTTGGGCTCTAGGTGGTGAATAACAAGACCAACATTAGTGATCCAGGCAGGCAATTCTTGGATCTCTAGGAGGTTTGCTTGGTTTCTGGTAGTGGCATCAGTGAACTGTGTGAGTGGATATGTTCTTAAGCCCATGGATAGCATGGGTAGCAGGCATAGCGTGGGCTATTTATGGCAATAGCAGTGGTGGGACAACATTCTGACTCCCAAATGGTCTTCCCCGGTGCTGGTGGTCACTGTGATGGGTTGGGAAGTCCAGTTTCCAGGTCCGCAGATGGTATGGGAGGGTGAATGCTATCTGTGGTGGTAGAGGCAGGTTGGGTGGGTTGACCTTGGGCTGCTGGTAGGGATGATCAGGTACCAAGAGTGGGGGTCTGGGATGAGTGAACCCTTGGACCCTGGATGGTGTGATTGGGCACTAATGGGGTAAAGCCAGGCCAAACAGACCTATCCTCAGCCTCCTGGTGGTATATGTAGGTGCTTGTTGTTTTAGGCAGGGGCTTGTTATCTCCAGGCCCCTGGCAGAATGCTTGGGTGGAGTGGCAGTGATTGCACTGCAGCCCTGCTACTGGGAAGAGTAAGATTGCTTTCAATTGCAACAGCTGTATTTAGGTAGCTGCAGTTGTGTTTCACTTGTGTTTTTTGTTTGTTTGTTTGTTTGTTTGTTTGAGTTTGGAATTGCACTTGTTGCCCAGGCTTGAGTGGCATGGCATGCTCATGGCCACTGTGGCCTCAATCTGCTGGGCTCAGATGATCCTTCTGCCTCAACCTTCCAAGTAGCTGGAACCACAGGTTCATGCCACCTTGCCAAGTTAATTTTTTGGTTTATAGTAGAGACAACTTGGTCCCACAAGTTGTCCAGGCTGGTTTTGAACCACTGTACTCAGGTAATCCTCTCACCTCTGCCTTCCAATGTGCTGGGATTATAGATGTGATCCACTGTGCCAGTTTCACTTGTGCTTTCAACCTGGTGATGGCACCCTCAGGGAAGCTTGTCCTTGAGGCATATGAAAATGTGTGACAGCTTTGCTGCTGGAGGCAGCAGGGCCATTGCCTGGTGGTATCAGCAAGCCATGGCAGTGGCTGCAGGCAGGGAATGTAAATGAGGCTCCATAGATGTGGAGATATAGTGCTTTGTGGGGTCCCTGGGCAGGATGCAGTCTTGTGGAATCAAGGCTGTCAATATGGCACCTTGGTATAGTTCCAATTATTATTCAAAAGTGAAGGAGAAATAAAGACTCTCTCTGGAGTAATGCCTTTGCATAGTCTCCAGGTAGCTTTCTATGATTGTTTCAGGCCTGTCCCATGGCTAGATTGCAGGAGTCTATGGTGGGAATGTGGATCACTGCGGAACTCTCACTTATCTTTTTCCCACATTGGTGACCCTCTATAGGCTCACAGCCAATCGTAGCTGAACAAATGTGCCTCAGAATGTGGAATTCTAGGTTGGTTGATATTCCTTTCAATGCTTTAAATATTTCATTCCAATCTCTTCTTGCTTGCATAGTTTCTGACAAGATGTCTGATGTAATTCTTATCCTTGTTGTCTATAGATAAGCTAGTTTCTGTCAAGATTGTCTCTATCTTATTCTCTGTAATTAGACTATTACATGCCTAGGTGTTTTTTGGTTTTGCTCCTGTTTTGTGTTTTGGTATTTATCCTGCTTCATGTTCTCTGAGCCTCCTGGATTTATGGTTTTGTGTCTGTCAATAATCTTGTTTATCAGTGGAAGTTAAACACTGGGCGCACATAAGCGTAAGAATGAGAACAGACACTGGGGGCTCACTAAATGGGGGAGGTGGAGAGTGGGACAAGTGTTGAAAAATCATCTGAGTACCACACTTACCACCAAGGAGGCAGGCTCATCATGTCATACACCTATGGAACAAACCTACACATGCACCCTTTGAATCTAAAATTTAAAATAACAACAATAATAATATTTTCGGAAAGTTCTGAGCTGTTAATGCTTCAAATATTTCTTCTCTTTCTTTTTCTCTTTCTTCTCCTTCTAGTAGTTTCATTATGTATGTTACAACTTTTAAAATTTCCCACAGTGTTTGGATATCCTGTTTTTTTGTATTGGGGTGTTTTTTTTTTTAATTTTTAGATTTCAGTTTGGGAAGTTTCTAGAGACTCATCTTTAAACTCACTCATTCTTTTTTCAGCCATATTGTGTCTTCTAATGAGTCTGTCAAAGACATTTTTCATTTCTGCTACAATGTTCTAGTTTTCCAGAGTTTCATATTGATTTTTCTTAGAGTTTCTACATCTCTACTTATATTACTCATCTGTTCTTACATGATTCTTTTAAATTAGAATCCTTAGCATATTAATCATAGTTATTGAAAATTGTCATTCTGATCATTCCAAAACCTCTGCCATGTTTGGATAATGGTTCTGATTGTATATTTTTTTGTCTTTTCAGACTGTGTTTTTACCACTTAGTATGGCTTGCAATTTCTTGTTTAATGCTGGACATAATGTACAGGATAAAATGAACTGAGGTAAAAAAAGGTCTTTAGTGTTAGGATTTCTGTTAATCTGGATGGCATTTTATATTTGTTGTAGTTATAAGTGCCAGAGAGTTTAAATTCCTCTTCTGTCCTAACTTTGTCTTCTCTCTTGACTTTGGGCTTTCCTTTGTACTCCTCCTCAGAGACTCTTTCTTGGAGCTCTTTTAACTGTAAGCCATTGTTATTATACTGGAACTTTGTTGGTGTGATGGCAAGGTGTGGGGGGATGGGTAGCATTCAATAGTCCCACTTTTATATTGGGTTCATGCCTTGGGGCTTTCTCTTTTTGAAAATGACAAGATCTCATATGCAGAGAATCCTAAAACAGTTTTAGTTTAAAAAACTATTAAAACTAATAAACAAGTTCATCAAGGTTACAGAATATAACATCAACATGTGGAAATCAATTGTATTTTTGTATAATTGAAATGAACAACAAAATGAAATAGGAAAACTGTTCCATTTACAAGAGCATCAAAAATAATAACATATTTAGGAATACATTTCACAAAAGAGTGCAAAATTTATACTCTGAAAACTGGAAAATATTGTTGAAAGAAATGAAAGAAGATCTAAATAATAGAAAAAATATTCCACAGTTAAGAACTGAAAGACTCAACATGGTTAAGATGACAATAGTCTCCAAACTGACCTAAAGATTCAACGTAGTCTGTATCAGAATCCCAGCTGATTTCTTTATAGAAATTAACAGGCTGATTTTAAAATGCATATAGATTTGTGAAGGACCTAGAATAGTCAAATAATCTTTAAAAAAAGAAGAATTAAGTAGGAATACTCACATTTCTTTAATTTAAAAATTAATACCAAACAAGGGTAATCAAGACATTTTGAAATTGGCACAAGAATATATGCTTAAGTCAGTGGAAAAGCTTGAAGTTCCAAAAATAAACCCATACATTTATGATTAACTGATTTGTGCCAACCATCCAATAGAAAAACAAATGGTGCTGAGATAACACAACACGCAGAAGAATGAAGCTAGACACCCACATGAGCTCATATACAAAAATTAACTCAAAATAGATCAAAGACCTACATGTAAGAGTTAAAACTAAATACTTCTTAGAAGAAAACACAAAAGTAAACTTTCATGACCTTGGATTTGGAAAAAAAAAATGACATCAAAACCATGAAGAAAAACAAAAGAAAACTAGATATATTGAACTTCATCTAAATTAAGTACTTCTGGACCAGGTGTGGTGGATCATGCCTCTAATCCTACCATTTTGGGCAGCTGAAGAGGGAGAATTGCTTGAGCCAAGGAGTTCGAGACCAGCCTGGGCAGCAGAGTGAAATCTTGTCTCTACAGAAAAAAAACAAAAACTAACAAACAAAAAACAGCTGGGCATGGTGGCGCGTGCTTGTAGTCCCAGTTACATAGGATGCTAACGCAGAAGTATTGTCTGGGTCCAGGAGGTTGAGGCTGTGGTGCGCCATGATACTGCCACTGCACTCTAGCCTGGGCTTTAGAGTGAGACCCTAACTCAAAAAAAAAAAAAAAAAAGTCTGTTTTTCACAGTAAGTGAAAACACAACACACAGGATGGAAGAAAATATTTGCAAATTATATAAATCGCATATCTGGTAAAGACCTAGTATCCAGGGTATATAGGGACCACTTACAACTCAATAATAAAAAGATAGATAGCCCAAAGGAAAAATGAACAAAGGAAATTAATAGAAATTAATCTAAGGGTGATATACTAATGGCCAATAAGCACATGCAAAGATACTAAGTATTATTAGCAACAGGAAAATGCAAACTAAACACACGAGGCCACTGTATACCTACCAGGAAGCTAGAATGAAAAAGCCAGCTAGTAACAAGTATTGGTAAGGATGTGGAAAAATGGAGACTCTACACACTGATGGTGTGAATATAAAATGGTGCAGCCACTGTGAAAAGCAGTCTGGCAGTTTTTCAAATGCTTAAACATAGTTTTATCGTACAACATAGAAATTCCATTTTTAGGTGTCTACCAAGAGAAATGAAAACACATGCCATACTGAAGCTTGTACACAAACGTTCATAGCAGTATTCTTAATAATAACCCAAAGTGGAACTAATCCATATATCTATCAGCTGATGAATTCATAAGCACTATATGGCATATCTATGCATTAGAAGGTTATTTGACTATAAACGAGAATGAAGTACTTATACATGCTACAACATAAGTGAAACTTGAGATCTGTAAGAAGTTCCTCCTCACAAAAGAACACATTAATCATTTTATTCATTTGAAATGTCCAGAACGAGGAAATTTATAGGACAGAAAGTTGATTCGTAGTTATCTAGGGCTGATGGGGAGTGGGAGGATAGGAATCTAGGGCACAATTGCTAAAGCAGATGAGATTTCTCTTTGGTGTGATAAAAATGATCTAAAATGGACTGTGCTGATGTTTGCACATATCTATGAATATATTTAAAAATCATAGAATGCTATCCTTTAAATAAGTTATTGTAAAGTATGTGAACTCTGTCTCTCAATACAGTTGTTAAGAAAAGAATGAAAGGGATGACTTCCAAGCTCTTTAAAGGAGTTGAAATCAAAAGTGATCCATTGTGACACAATGTGAATTACTTTTTAGTTAATACAAATAGTTTTGAAAACAAATATTTATTTATACTGGATGATGTTTATGATATCTTGTTGAGTAAAAAAGGTGGTCTGTAAAACAATATGTGTGTTCTTATTTTTGCAAGAAAAGAACCTTATATACAGATGCTCCTCAACGTACGATGGGGTTATGTCCTGATAAACCCATTATAAGTGGAAAATACAGTAAGTAAAAAATGTGTTTAATACACCTAACCTACCAAACATCACAGCTTATCCTAACCCAACTTAAATGTGCTCAGAACACTTACATCAGCCTATGGTTGGACAAAAATTACTTAACCCAAAGTCTGTTTTATACTCAAGTATTGAATATCTCAATTTATTGAAATTGGGCCTAAAAGTGAAAAACAAAATGACAGGTGCTCGAAGTACAGTTTATACTGCATGCATATCACTTTCACATCATTTTAAAGTTGAAAAATAATAAGTTGAAGCATTGTAAGTTGGAGACCAACTACAGATAGAAAAATGGTTATAAAGATAGGTGTTAAAAGTAGGTATCCTGGTTGGCAGAATTATGGATATTTTAAATTTTTCTCTTTCCCCATATTTGTCCTGTCTATAGTGAATTCATCCATTGATCTATTTTATGTTGTGAAAAATATTTTAAAATTATTTAAGTCAAAATCTCAGAGAATATGGTTGCAGCACTTTATCTTGAACAATTCTCAAAGCAATCTTATGCAAGCCTCTACCCTTTCATAAAGAAACAATTTAGTAAAAGATTTACAGAATTGCTATCTTTGGAAAATTTTATCTGATATATCTTCCAAAATTAACTGGCTGAGAAACGTATTCCCTGACAAATGGAAAGGGTAGTTTACTGAATAGGATAGTAAGCTTTAAGCACATTAAATGTCATGCAATATTTATGCAAAACATTTGAACTTGAAATAGTTTGTCTGAAGTCTTTGTTCTTAATCGCAATTAGAATTTTTTTAGAAAAACACTGCTGGATTAAGACAATATAACTTTTTTTTGCTGTTGTGTATTTGTGTGTGAGTGTGTGAGCACTTATCTTTTCTCTTTTCTAAGTAAGAATGTTAGGTGGGAGAGTGGGGAAGAAAAACATTAGTTCATTCAAAAATTTCTTTGTATCTTCAAAGGACAATCCAATTAGCAAAAAAAAAAAAATTTATTCTTATAGTATAAATAAAAATACAAGATATCTGTGGAGAGTATGTGGGAGAAATATAGATATTTAAATGATAGATTTATGTCTCTTTTTAATTAATTAATTTATTTTAAAGATGTGGGAAACAATTCAGGAATAGGCATACAAATCGTCATTGTCCAGGTAAAGTTTGGGCCTGACTTTGGTCCCCATTTTGCCTGGTTTGAGATCAGATAGCTGTATGATGAACTGTGCCTCTCCACATCTCTGCACTGGCAGTGTCCTGCTACTGGCAATCCCTTTCATATAGTATTATGATAATTGTTCAGGGTCCGCTTATGAGTGAGAACATGTGGTACTCAGGTCTTTGTTTCTGTGATAGATTTATAGACTCTAAATCCATCCAAGTTGCTGAGAAGTTCATAATTTTGTCCTTCTTTATGGCTGCATCATATTCCCTCCTGTTTATGTACCACTTTTTTTTTTATCCAGTCTACTTTTGATGGGCAGCACAGTTGGTTCCATGTGTTTGCTATTGTGAATAGTGCTGGAATAAACATGTATGTGCAGGTATCTTTTTTATAGAATTATTTGAGTTCCTCTGGGTATATTCCCAGAAGGGGGATTGCTAGGTCATATGGAAGGTCAATTTTTAGATCTTTTAGGAATCACCATTTTCTTCATCTTGGAATAAAGAATAACTATACTATTGACCTCATAAGATTATTATGAAGAGTGAGTGTCATTGCTACATATGGAGTCTTGACACTGCTAAATAATTGTTAGCTCTTATTATGTCTATAAAAAATTGTTCTGTTAAATCTGTAAAATAAGATCACACCCCTTTATGATGATGTGGTCTCTCTTGAAGGGGAAAAAAAAAAACCCACAGTAATTGATAACTGAAAGGACAGACCGAGAGTGGGAAGCCATTTTTCTTGTTCTTAAACCCTGACGCAATGATGAGAAAGTAGAAGCTATGCTTTTGGAGAAATGCACACTTGAGGTATAATGAACTTTACCGACTTTGTCTTTTCAGAAACAGACTTCCAGGTATCTGAGGTATCTCACAGTGACAATCAAGCTTGCCTAGAGTAAAGGGAATTTACAAGGCCTAAGACATCATGCATTGGGCAAGGACTGTAAAAGTCATGAAACTTGTCATTACACAAGTTATCACCGCTCAGAGGGAGAGCAGGTGGGGATATGATCTTCCAGTAAATTGGGCTCTATCCACAGGGAAGCCAAGGATCTCCTGAAGCTACCCAATGGGAATGTCTAGGAGATAAGGGGAGGTGCACCCTCCATTAGCGCTAAGGAATGCCGTTTGGGAAAGTGCAGGAGCATTAGAATCCTTGTCACGCCCTTCTCTGGGGGCTATGATAATGTGGGAGGACATTAATGGGTCTCTGTGTCACAGGTTCTCCAAGACATCCACAGGTGGTCGACAAGGAAGTCAGGGCAGTCACGTGCAACATCTCCAAGAGAAGGATTTAAGCCAGGACTCTTGGGGGTTAGGAGGCCACACTTATCTAGTGTAGGCCCACTCCCTGGCTGTGGGGGGTGAACTTTTCTCAAATAATTCTTTTCTTCTCTCACCTCTGTGTGTCGCAATTCTTTGCATCTACTCGGATCTCTGGGTTCCCGGCGCACACCTCGGGCTTGCCAGCCCCGACAGTGCTGCGCACCTAGCAGCGTCTCTCTATCATCCACCCTCACCCAGTTGGTCCATACCCTAACAATAACTACCCAGGGAATGAGAATATGGACAGAAAGTGAGGCCTTGGAAGCAGACTCTAGACTGGGAAATTACACTTTTGCGGGGGGACGTATCTCTCTCAGGCTTGAACTTTGGGCATCTGGATATCATTGGGGGCATTCTTGAGAAACCATGGCTTCTGCTTCATGGAGGAAAGCTGTGTCTTAAAGCAAAGAAGCAGACCCACAGCAGCATGGAGTTGGTCATGTTGGGGATACCACGACCCCAGGTCTTGTGCTGGCAGGCGTATTCCGTGGGGCATTGCAAATTGCACTCTAAGTCGTAATTGCCTCTATTGTTCCCTCAGGGCCTTAACAAAAACTGATCAGCAATTTCAGCCTAGTCTCAGATCTGCTGGGGAGATTAGGTGAAGTGTCTGTGTTCATACTAAGGCTGGAATGAGAAAAGATGAAAACAAATGTGGTGGTTACAAGGCAAAACTAACAAAAAGTCTAAAGAAACAAGTGAATCAAAAATTATTGCTGAGACTGTTACCAGTTGCCCCTCCTCACACTCACAGATTTTCTCTTTTTTTGCTCACCTTGAAGAAAATATGTAGATTTTCCCACCTTCTTCACCATTGTGAACATTTGGTATTGTCTAAATTTTTTTAATCAACACTTACAGAAGCTAGTTTTGAGCACAATTGAATGTGATAAAATGGATAACAAAACTCTCCTTCTCCACTTCCAAATACTTATTGCAATATAAATTTTAGTATTAAAATTTATTTAAATGGAATTGTTAAAGTTTAAAAATACTGGTCTGATATTGCCAATTGTTTTATGTCCAAAGTATTTTCTACAGATATTTGAACTTTATTAAGCTGGTAGCCAAATATGTAAGGTTGGTTTTCAACTCAAAATTTGTTCATGATACTGACACAGAGAATGCTGAAGTGCATCTGTGAATTCTATGTCATCTGTTCATTCATTTCTTCAACAAATATATATGGTCCACTGACTATAAACCAGGGACTTTGTATGTGAGAGGGTATACAGCTGATCCCTGTACTGCAGAAGTCCTACACATAATAGGAACAGATATACGAATAAATTAAATCACAGTATGTAAGTGTTTTAATGGAACAAGAGAAAACACTTTAAAACATTAAGAGTAAAAATTCTCTAGGATAAATACAGAACTATAGACATTTAGATTTTTTTTCAAATAAGAAGAGGTTAGATATAGGACACACCTCAAAAAACAAATGCCCAATATTACAACCCTTGAGAAAGATATTAATATTAGTTCCTTTGTCTTATGATATAGCTGTAGAGAAGTTAACTAATTTGTACATGATCACACAACTAGTGAGTGGCTGCACCTGGAATTTAATCCACTTATATTTGACTTCAGAGACCAGACTCTTGACCACTGTGCTATACTCAATGACTGATAGTTCTATCCTTCAACCTACCTAGTTGGGTAGGTTGGTTGTGTTATTAGTAAAAAAAAAAAAAAAAAAAGTACCTCATTTGTGTAGAGAATTTTTTCTTATTAAAGGGTTAAACTGAGAATGAATTACTGTGAATATCTTTCAAAGAGTCATCTCAGATGACATAAATGATAATATTAAATGTAAATAGGATGCGTGCTTTATTTAGGAATATCAGGCATGTTAGGCAATTGAAGATGATCCCACTAGATTACATCTCTGAGAGTTCATGCTATGTGTAATCCCCTCTTTTGAGTAGGGCTAGTGCTAGTTACCTACTTCTAACAAATGGAATAAAGCAGAGAGAATAAGTAACTGAATAAATAAATCAGAGGTAAGAGGCAGGTATTCCTCCAAAAAGAGTTCCAACAAATAAGCTTAAAAGAAAAATAAGAACTACAGAGTCACTGTTAGGCAAATACCATAGTAATAAATGTTACAAAGAATATCCTCTCACAGATGATCAATTCGGTGGGCAAGAATGTAAGGAAAAGCAGGCTTTGCATTCTAGTTATCTCTTTTAAGACATTTATCCACTTTAGAAAGAAAGAGTAATAAAGAAATCTAGAAGACACCAATTTAACCAAGAGATTGAGGTAAACATAACCAGTAATAAGACATGTCAGCATTCTGACACCCCTGATATGATACACTGAGAAGGACACAACATTATTTTTTGTGGTTTTCTTGCCAAAAAATGCCTTACCTTGTTTCAATCATAAGAAAACATCAAACAAACCCAAACTGAGGGTCATTCTACAAAATAACTGGTCAGTACTCTTCAAAAGTGTCAAAGTCATAAAAGACAAGGCGAAGTCAGAAAAACTATTACAGGATAGAGAAGACCAAGGATAAATCAAAAGCAAATGTAAAGTCTGATTTTCAATAGCGTCTTAGGACAGAAAAATCACACTAATGGAAAAATTAGTGACATTTAAATAATGTCTGTAGTTTAATTAATCACATTTTCCCAGGTTAGATTCCTGTTCTTGATAATTGCACTATGATTACATAAGATGTTTACATCAGAAGTGGAATAAGATATAAGGAAATCTGAACATTTTTTTTACAACTTTTCTATAAATCTAAAATTAGTTAAAAATACAGAGTTAAAATTTAATATTAAATATTAAATTCAACAATTAGTCTTTACGAAAAACACATCCAAATTGTAAAGATATAGAAAGTTTGAATGTAAAAAGATGAAAAACTACATATAGCTTAAATAGTAACAGAAAGAAAGCTAGAATGGTATATCAAAAAATTTTTAAGGTTAGAAGCATTGCTAAGGATACACAGAGTTACTTGATGATGCTAAAAGTTTCACTTCACCAGAAGAATATAATAATTATACATTTGTATGATTTCAAAATTTATAAGGAAAAAATAACAAACACAAAAGGAATATATAAACTCTGACTCATAATAGGAGATTTTTAACTCACTTATCTCTGTAGCTACTAAATTAATTAAAAACAGTAAGGACAAGGAAGTGGGAAAGTAAAAAAGAAAAAAACTAGTAATGATACAGAATTACTTGAACTACACAATTAAAAAATACAGGGTACTGCACTCAGCAACTACAGAATATATCTATCCTTCAAGCATAAGAAATATTTACAAATACTGACTATATAGACTGGCTATCTGGCAAAACTAAAAAAAAAAAAAGGATTAAAATAATACAAAGTGTATTTTTATAAATACAATATAGCTATGCTAGAAATATACAATGAAAAAGAAAAACTTCCAGGAGCATATAAATTTAAATATTCTTTTAAATAGTCTATGAATAAAAGAAGAATACAAAACTTAAACTAGAAAATATTTTAAACTGAATGGTAAAAACTCTCAAAATTTATGTAGAAAAATCAACATTTACAGTGCTTTTCCTTAGGAAAAACAAAAGAACAAGCTAAACTTTCAAATGAAGAAATTAGTAAAAGAACAGCACAGTGTATATTCAAAGAACATAGAAATAAGGGAATAATACAGATAAAAGCAGAAATTTACAATATAGAAAACAATTATACTAGAAAGTGCATCAACAAAACTGGTAATTAGATCTTTAAAGATTAATAAGTTTTGTTTTGTTTTGTTTGTTTTTTGGTTTTTGGGGTTTTTTTTTGAGTTGGAGTCTCACTCTGTCGCCCAGACTGGAGTGCAGTGGCTGCTCCCGGCCACCGCAGCCTCGACCTGCTGGGCTCTGGCGATCCTTCTGCCTCAGCCTTCCGAGTAGCCGGAATTACAGGCATGCGCTACCACGCCCGGCTGATTTTTTGATTTATTGTAGAGATGAGGTCTCGTTGCCCAGGCGGATCTCGAACCCACGGGCTCAGGCAATTCATTCACCTCAGCCTCCCAAAGGCGCGGGATTACAGGCTGAGCCACCGAGCCGGTTAGGATTAATAAGTTTTATAAATTCCTGACACTACTGGTAAAAAGAAAGAAAAAAGAGAATAAACATATAGCTATTATTCAGAATAAAAAAGAAGCTCTCCCAACAGATTCTGTGAGCATTAAAAATATTAGAGGTTATTATAAATAACTGTAAACCTAAAAATTTGAAAATTTTAGAGGAAATGACCATGTTCTAAGAAAAACATAACTTCCAAAGAAGAAACAGAAAACAGCATTGTAACTACCTTAAAATTGAATTAAATATGTTTCCACAAAGAAAACTACAGGTTGAGAGGAATTCAACAAAGAGTTCTAGCAAACAATTATGTAAGAAATATTTCTAGTCTTAAGCAAACTTTTCCAGAGAATGAAGAAGGTATACTCTCCAACTCAGGAGACTGCCATAACTTTGATGTTAAAACTCTGTAAGAACAGTCTAAGACAGGAAAATGATATGTCAATTCTTACTCGTAGATAAATCTATGATTTTGAAAAAGATTTTGAAAAAAATTAGGAGAACTGAATACATTGTTATCTATGTATAATAATGTGAATACATTGTAACCAGTTTGGATTGCTTCTGGGAATGCAAAATTCATTTAATATTAGAATATTGATTGTTTTTTATTTATTTTTGCCACATGGATAGCAAAGGAGAAAACAGCACAGAAGGTGCCAAATGAAAACTGTTTAATATAATTCAACATCTGTTCATATTTTTAAAAATTCCTAAGAAGCTACAAATATAAGGTAATTTTCTTAATTTGTTGAAGGGTTTTTCACAAAATAAATGAAAGCAAGCATCATTATAAAAAAAATGAAGGCAAGCATCATGAATAAATGTTATAAAATCTTCTCATTGTTTGGTAATAAGAAAAGGATGCCCATTATCGCTGCTTTTATTTATAGGACACGGGCAGCACATTGCATGGGAGTTTCTGGCTAGTTTGCCAAAGCAAGAAATAAAAGTCAAGGAATAAAAAAGAATAATTTAATTATTCACTATGTGCCAATAATATGATAGTGTGCTTAGAAAAAATAAAAATCAATTGCTAGTATTAGTAATTACAAGAAAAACGATTACTAGAAAAATTGCTAAAATTAATGAATAAGACATTTGGATATGCAATCAATATATAAAAGTCAAGCATATTTCTATATATCATCTACAACCATAAAGAACATTTTTTAAAAGTTACTGTTTATAAGTAAATTAAAACTAGCAAGTACTTAAGGACAAGATGAATAAAAGATGTGTTGAACCTCACTAGACAAAAACCATCAAACTAGTAAGAGATTTTCAGAAAGAATTACTTTTTCTTTTTCTTTTTTTTAAGACACTCTGTCACCCAGGCCAGAGTGCACAGTGGCACAATCATGGCTTACCGCATCCCTGACCTCCTGGGCTCAGGTGATTCTTCCACCTCAGCCTCTTGCATAGCTGGGACAACAGGTGCATGCTACCGTGTCTGGCTAATTATTTTTGGTATCATTATTATTATTAGTAGTAATAGTAGTAGAGATGAAGTCTCACTCTGTTGTCCAGGCTGATTCTGAACTCCTTGGCTCAAGCAATTCTCCTGCCTCGGCCTCCCAAAATGCTGAGATTACAGGAGTGAGCCATCACTCCCAGCCTCAGAAAGAATTAAATGGAGGGAATATACCATATGCATGGATTGAAAAATACTATTGTAATCTGCTTCAGGAATTCTAATTAATCTTAGATTTGGCCTTTTAAAAAAAAGAAAGGAAGAAAAATATTATTGTAAAAGTGAAAATTCTTCCCAAATTGATCTATTGATTCAATGTAATCCCAGTTAAAGTCTTAACTTTTTAAAAAGAAAACCAAACAACCTCATTACAATAGTAGTATTATAACTTATTTGGAAATGCAAACAGCCAAAACAAGATGGGTGGTCTTGCTCTATCAGATGTCAAAATTAACTCTAAAGGCATCATAATAGAGACAGTGTGGTGCTGGTACAGGTGCAGCTACATGGATTAATGGAATAAAACAGAGACCGTGGAAACAGATAATCTATGTATGGACACTTTATGGCAATGGTGGCACTGAATGACAATGAGAAAAGGGAGGTCTTATGGTTAACCGAACATACAAAAAGAGCGTGAACTTACACTCATCTCACACTCAACATCAAAATGAATTTCAGGTGAATTATAGTTCTAAATGTGAAAGTCAAAAACTAATGATAATTATAATACTTAAAAAGTTTAAAAAATAATAAGTACAGTAGAATATTTTTATGACTCTGTGATTTCTTAAACAAAATATGAAATACAGATCATAAAAACCTGATAAATTTGATGACCATAACATGAAAAACTTTTATTCATCAAGACACTTTAAAAAGAAAGTGAGAAGGCAAGGCGCAAGGTAGAAAATATTTGCATCATCTGTAAATGTTGAGGTTCATATCCAGACTATGATACATTTCTCCTAAAACCAATATGAAATAGACAACTCATTGAAAAAACAGCTAAAAGACTTGAATAGGCTTGCTCTTCAAAACAGAGAGATCAAAATGGTCATCAAGCATATGAAAACACGCTTAACCCCCATTGATAATCAGGGAAATGCTACCTAAAACCAAAATGAAATACCATTACTAACAGATCATTTAAAAGAAATCTAATCTAACCTTGGTCAGGATGTGGACTACAGGAGTTCCCCTATTGCTGCTAGAAGTGCAAATGTATATACCGCTCTAGAAGGCCTGTTATTGACATTAGGTAGTGCAATTGAAGAAAAACCGAGACCTTTCATTGCTAGTCTTACATAACTACCCTTCAGAATTGTATGCTAAGAAGCAACAAAACACATGAACAAACATGCTCATAGCGGCATTATATAGAATGTCCTCAAGATATCCACCTATGACAGAATGGGTAATTAATGTCATGGCATATTATATAGCAAAAAATAAAAAAAGTGAGCTCATAAAGCTTCATTCTTTAGAGTAGACGAACATTAAAAATCCATGGATGAGTGGAAGATGCCAGGCACAGGTACACGCATACAGAGACCACATATTCTGTGATTTAATTTAGATAAAACTAAAACATTTTATTTGGAGATAATTTGAAGCTAAATTATAAACAAAAGGGAAGGAGCAACCAGCATTCTTTTCAGGTCCTGATAATGTTCTGGTTCCTAACTTAAGTAGTGCTAATATAACTGTTTATTTTATAATAATTCATTACATTATATATTTATGCAGAAAAGAAAAAATATAATATTCATTCATTCTTTTGTGACAAATCATAATATCCTAGCTCCACAAAATATTTAATAAAGGACATAGCTTGCCTAAGTACTTAATTTTTACAACCATAAATATTTACACTTTTCTGAACTTTGATAGAGTCATTTTAAAATCATAAGTGTTGTAGACAGAAAGATACTTAATGAAAATTTGTTGACAATCACAATCTGTTTTATCCATTTTTACAGAAAATGTGGGCCAATTTCTTTTATTATAACCATATGGAATGTGAAACTAAAAGTCAAGATTTTCCTTAATTTACTCCGTTCTCAGTAAATGCCTTCAGGCATAAAAGAGGACCAAAATGCTTGCAAGTTAGACAGTAATAAAAGCATTTGGAAATGTTACTTCTTCAACTAGTCCACTTGATGGCACTAAACTAACATAGAATATGGGCTAATCGTCCATGGAAGTTTGATACATTAATGTGTTTTCGATGTGTTTTCATAATCTTAGACCTTGTGAATTCTAAAGGTCTTTTTTGGCTTAGAGCTTTGGATATATTCAGCAGGGGAAAAAAAGGATTAAAAATTCTTAAAGATTTGAAGCTGTTTTAACTTTTTTTTAAAAAAAAATATACATGAAAACTCTCTAGGACAAACAAACTCAGCTTTTCATGTCTTCTTCCCTCTTGCATCTTTCACATCTCCAAATTATAAACCCTAGAAAAGTAAATCATTTTGGCTCTAAGATAGTAGAGGCTTGAGAGAGATATATGAATCACAAGATTTTAAGTTGAATTCTTTTGTGGGGACAATAGGATGGAGAAGGTTTTGCCATGGTTTGCGCACTTCATAGCAGATCCAGGAAGGGGTAGAGCCTTTGTACACTGGCAGCAAGGACGCAATTAAGCAGGCTTGGATTCTGCAATTTAGGGAAGGATGCTGCTTTCCTTCTTGGGGGGACATCTTTGCTTAGATCTTAAAGCAAAATAAGACTCTTAAAGCAAGAGTAAGAATCTTAAGCTGTAAGCAATGAAAAGTGATCCTCAACTGGTGAAGAGAATTGGTAAACAGAGGAAATGCAAGAAGCTATTCTTCCTTTTAGATGCATTTACAAAAAATGGAGTATATTAAATAAAGTCCTACTACTAGTTTGACATCACATATAAAAAGAGAAATTGGTCTTTTTGTTGTCTGAGTGAAATCGTCTTTCTTTAAGCATGTCAGAATGTATTTGGAACTGCACAAATGTAGACAATTGCTACGTGGAGTACCAATAATGGTCATAAAAGAAATCTACATGAATCTCTCTTCTTAGAATAACCTTAACAGGATTTTTCTAGATCTGCAACAAAGGAAGATATTCCACTTAAATTCTTTTTAATTTTTATTTGTTTTTAGAAAGCAGGATTTACTGAGAGAACAGAAAAGTTCCCACAGTGGGAGGGGACCCAAGAGGGTTGTCCTAAATTCTCTTTTTTTTTAATCCTGAAAGGGCTTACTTCTGTGGTAGGACTGCCAGTGCTCTGGCATTTGGCAGGTTCTGATTCTCTCAGGACAGAGGAAGCTCTCTGAGGGCAGGAACTGTACCTTATTTTCATCTATAGTCTTTACAGCAGAGAATCCAATGGCTTAGAGGGGTGAATACCCGATCAGCATGAATATTATGAATGAATATGAGTCAGTTTAATTGAAGACCTGATTTTATATTTTCTCCCTTTCTGTGAAGATTTGATTGTCTAATAGGTCTATGTCCACAGATAAATTTTCTTAAAGGTAGAACATTTGATTAAAAATAAAATAAATTGTGCACATGGTTTGAAATCTAAATGCTGTACTTTGTCAAATAAAGCACCACTCTGTACTTTTCTTACCACTTCCTTCCTCTTTTGCTGTGAAGGACCAGCAGTTCTGTCCAAAATACTTCAGATAGCATTTATTTCCCTCAAAACTGAAAAAAGTTTAAGTGAGAACTCTTTCAGTATTATTTGACAATCTTAGCCGTCAGTTAATTTGTTATATGTTACCAATAAGAAACAAAAAAGAGTATTACAGTAATAGATTTAAAAATAAGTAGACAGATCTTTTGGATTCTTACAAAATATACAAACAAAACAAAATAAAACCCACTTAGGCTAAAAAGAAAAAACTCACATAAAAACAGATTCTTTTAATAGTGTTGGACTCTTTATATTTCTTGAATCATCAGACAGTTCTCAAAATGCCAAAAACAATATTCTAAACAGAAGGGGTGTTAATTTTAACCTTAATTCAGCCAGGAAGAGCTCTGTGAGCCAAATTTGTATTTCATGCAGCCCACTCAAATTTTATGAAATATCAGAATAGGAAAGCACCACAGCATGTATTTCCTAAAATTTAACAAAACACAATTTAAAAGCTATAAATAAAAAATCTTTCATCTTTAATGATAGTCTCTACTGATGTAGAAAACTATCTTCACAAGGAAAAGAAAATATTGCCTTCATATGATTTTATGAATATCTAAAATATAAGTCAATTGTATCATATAAGAGAAGAATTGTTAAAGTTTAATAGTTCATATGGCTTTTTCCAATTAGGTCTAAAAGGAAAACCTTTTCATATTAACTCAAAATGTTCTTTGTCTCCACATTTATAAAAGTTTATTGCACAGAAGAAAAAAATTGGTCATTGACTGAGTCTATACACTAACAAATGTCTGAATTTCTAGGTCAAACTGGTAATGTGGATTAAGTTGTGTGGTTTTTTTGGTTTTCGTTTGTTTGTTTGTTTGAGTTGGAGTCTCACTCTGTTGCCCAGACTGGAGTGTGGTGGTACACTCACAACCACCACAGCCTCAACTTGCTAGACTCAGAAGATCCTTTTGCCTCAGCCTCCCGAGTAGCTGGGACTACAGGTGTGCGCTGCCATGCCTGGCTACATTTTTTGACTTATTGTAGAGACGTCTCACCAATTTGCCCAAGTTAGTCTTGGACCCTGGACTCAGTAATCCTCTCACCTCTGCCTTCCAAAGTGCTGGGATTACGGGTGTGAACCACCATGGCTGGTGAAGTGTAGAATAAGTTCTAATCACTGAATTTAGTGTAGAAAAAAGTGTTCTGATCTGAGTGTGTGTGCTTAGTGCCTGGCATAGTGCCTGGAACATGGTAGGTGCTCAATGGACAACTACTGGAAGAAGGCACCACTGAACACTGTGAATTCTACTTTCTCTTGGGTCTTTCCACTTAACTTTATCCTTACTGTTGCTTTTTTAGTTCTAGTCCCCATTTTCTCTGGTCTATTTACTGTACTTGCCAACTATATTGTCTCTCTACTTTCTGTCATGGCTTCTCTTAGTTATCCTCTACTACATACTTTAATTTTTTTTCTCAAAGCAAACTTAGATCACAACAGCTACTGTTCATTAATCCCTGGTATGTACCATACACTTTACATGAATCATATACTTGAATTCTCACAATAACACTAATAAGGAAGCACTGTTTTTCCGATTTTTAGATTTAATTAAACCAAGGCAATAGAGAGGTTAAATGACTTGGCCAGTGTCAGTTTAGCTATTGATGTTTACCCTCAAATGATAGCATAACTGGTTGGTGTATTAGGGTGACTAATCTCACTTTTTCTGGGATTGTCTTAATTTAACACTGGAAATCTGGTGTCGTAGGAAACCTCTTCCAGTGCCAGGTAAACTGGGACAGTAGGCCACCCTGCGTCTATTATAAGAACTTTGCAATAGTATACTTTCATTTCTCCCTTTCCAATGTTTGCACTATTTAGTCACATATTTTTTTCCATGTATTATTAAGCCCCAGGCTACATGGTTAATACTGTTGTTTAAACAGTGAATTATTCTTAAAAGAAATTTGAAACGTAAGAAAATCTTGCATATTTTTCATACACTTCAGTCTTTTTGCATAGATCCAGATTTCCAGCTGCCTTTTCTTTTTGTTCTGCCTCGAAGATTTCCTCAAACATTTCTTACAGTGTGGTTCTGCTGGTGATGATGCTCTCATCTTTTGTGTATCTAAAATGTCTATGTTTTTAATTTCATTAAGAGCATAGAATTGAAAAAAACAGAATTGTAATTGACAGATTTTTCTTTCAGTATTTGAAAGCTTTTGCTGCACAATCTTGTTGCTTCATTTTTGTTGCTTGCATTTTTCTGAAGAGAGATCTACTGTCATCCTTGTTGCCTTATAGGTAACGTACCTTTGTACACATTCTCTGACTACTTTTAAGATTTTCTTTTGGCTATTGGTTTAGGGCAAATTAATTATGATGAGGCTTATTTTGTTTTCCCCATGTTTCTTGTGCTCGAGGATCTTTGAGATTCTTGGATATGAGGGTTTGTGGTTTTCATCAAATGTGAAAACATTTTAGTCATCATATCTTTAAATATATATTTCTGTCTTTATTCCCCCCCCCCTTTTTTTAGTTTAGAAAGTATAGTTTATTTAAAAAGGTAAGAGAGAGAGAGAGAGAAGAGATTCACTTCCCCAAGTCAGGGAAGGGAGCCAAACCCAGGAAGCATGGTGACAGTCATAGTTCAAAGAGCACATGGCCACAACAGAGTCTAGTAAGGCAGTGGTCATCCCCCTTCTTTAGAGATTCCAACTACATGTATATTAGACCACTTGATGTCATCCCACAGTTCACTGATGTCCTATTAGTTTTTTTTAAACTCTCTTTTCTCTCTGTCCTTCATTTTGGAGAGTTTTTGTTGCTATCATCAAGTTTACAGTATTTTCTCCTGCAATGTCTAGTTGGCTGTTAATCACATCCGGTGTAATGTTTACCTCAGGTATTATACTTTTTAATCTCTAGAAGTTTAAGTCTTTTGAAAATATATTCTATGTCTCTATTTAACCTTTTAAGCCTAGAGAATGCAGTTATAATGGTTCTTTAACATCTTGCCAGCTAATCTAACATTTATGCCCATTCTGGGTTTATTTCAATTGGTTGATTTCTCTTCTTATAATGGGTCATATTTTCCTGCTTGTTTGCATGCCTAGTAATTTTTTATTAGATGCATGACATTATGAATTTTACTTTGTTGGGGGCTTTTTTTTTCCTATTCTCACAAATATTCTCGATTTTTTTCTGGGATATGGTTAACTGTGGAAACAGTTAATCATTTTAGATCTTGATTTAAAGGTTTACCAGGCAAGACTGGAGCTATGCTCAGTTTAGATATTTTTTTCTCAGTACTGGGGCAAGACTCTTTTGAGTACTCTACACAATATTCCATAAATCATAAGGTTTTCCACTCTGCTGGTAGAAAAAGGCACTATTCCTGGCCCAGTGGAAGCACTGACACCATTACCTCTAAGAGTCTACGTAGTTCTTTCTCCAGTCTCTGATAGTTTCCTTATTTGCATACCCTGGTCTGTACTCAGCCAAATATTTGTGTCATTTTTTGATCATCTAGTGTTGTGTGAACATCATGTCATTTTGTTGCTGTTATTTTTTGACTGTTTCAGGTGGAGGATAAGTCTAGTCTCCATTCCTTATTTCAGCAGTAAGTGTAAGTCCAAAATGTGTTGAATAAATGATTATCAAACGCTTTTTCTACCTTTCATGTTACTCCACATACTAGCACACAAATTTAGTGTGACTATTCATATATGTCAAAACTTAATTCATAATTGTTTTCATTTAGCTGCTACCTCACTTTTATTTGTATTATATTATTGACATGATATAAATGGAGTGAAAATAAAATTAACTACAAAGATGAGCTACTTAACAGGATCAAGACAAGCAAGACTTTTCTAAGTGTCTTTATTCTTATCTACCCTACCAATTACTTCGCTGGCATTTTGAAATAACTACATTTAATTGTGCAAAAATACATTACATAATTTCTCTAAGTGTGATCTGGTTAGATCATAAAATAATGACTCTTGTAAATGGCTAATTTCTATTTGTGTGGATAGACTCATGACCTATGTAATTCAACTTATTTGCATTCAGCCAACATTTGCTGGATACATTCAATGTGGCAAACACAGAGCTAAGCCTAGCGTTGCAGATGAATAATAAAGAGCCTCTGCCCTAGAGGAGCTCACAGAGAGGCAGAACTGAGAAGTGAGTTGACAATGTGCTAAGTGCTGCAATTACCCTACTTATGGCTTGCTCTGATAGCACAGATGTGGGCCACCTCATATAGCTCAGGAGAGTGTGATGGCTGTATTTGAGAAGGTATAGCTGATGTTACAGGTTACCTAATCCTCACTCCTTCCTGGAAGAACCTTCATTTAGTGATAGTATTCACTCTTCTCCTGTTCTGGGGCCAAAAGTGATTGTTCACAAGTCTAAGTCTGTCATTGTGTTTCCATCCTCTTGGTCAATGATTGGTTTAGGTTTGAGCTTATAAAGCAACCCTGGATAAGAATATCTAAAAGTAATTCTACGGACAAGACTCAGGACAGTTTTTTCTCCTGATAGAAGATATGTAAGACGACACTTCCTTTTCTGACTTTGATTGCAATTGTGTAACAGCATGATATTCTGAGCTGGCACATCCATGATGAAAGGATGGGCCTGAGGATGAACCTTAATATGTTGTGGATGAAAGAGTAGAAATAGGGTAGGCTGTTGGGTCCTTGCTGATGTCACATTCTTGCTGAAGTTCAATCTTGAGATCTTCTTTTCCATCTCTGTTTTTTTTTTTTTTGTTGTTGTTATATGAGATAATATTCCTTTATTACCTAAGTCACTTTCAGTTATTCTATTAGGTGCAGATAATAGATTCTAACTGATGGATTTCCAAAGAAGTGAAGCTTAGTTCATAGCTTAAAGGTCCAGGGATATTCATCTTAGCGAGTTAGATGGATGAAGGAAAGTATAGGAAGGACACACACACCAGGCAATGGGAAGGGCAAATGCAAAAGCTTAAAAATGCAAAGCAATATGGAGTGTTTGAGAAAGAGCTAGCCATTTTGAACTGGATAGTTATTTTTGGTAATTCAGGTTTTCTCACTTGGGCAGGATGTCCTTTGCACACAATAGAGATCCAGTCACTATTTGTTGCCTGATTCCTTTTATGTTTTTCTTTAATTGTATTGAATTCAGTACAAGAGATATCTATTGTTTATGATATACCAGGGAATGTACAGGCACACAGGACAGAACCCATGTCAATACCCACCACAACTCCAAGCCTCTTCGAAATTGCTAAAAACTAAGACAACATTTCCCAGACTCTCTTAAAAGGGTTGCTATGAACTGAATGTGTTGTCCTCTCAAAATTCATATGTTGAAACCCTAATTTCCATTGTGATGGTATTTGAAAATGGGGGATTTGAGAAGTAATTAGGTCATGAGGGTGGAGTCCCCATGAGACTTTTGGTGCCTTTATAAACAAAGACATGAGAGCTTTCTCTCTTTTCCCTGCCATGTGAGGACATCAACAAAGAGGGACCTTATCAAACCTGACCATACTGGCACCCTGATTACAGATTTTCAGTCTCCAGAACTGTGAGAAATAAATCTTTTTTTTTTTTTAAGCCACCTAGTCTATGATATTCTTGTTATAGCTGCCTGAAATGACCAAGATAAAGGTTATTATGTCTTTTCCAACAACCAGATATAATAGTCAGGCCATTGACTTGAAAAGTGAGTTAACTTTGCATATGAGGTAAGATAAAGTTCAAATGTTTTTCTGCTGGATATGGAGATGTAATTTTTCCAAATTTCTTACTGAATACTCTGCCCTTTCCTAACTATGTGCTTTGGGCACCTGTGTTGAAAATCAATTGACTA